>OZ018411.1:23971444-26668944 GCA_963969595.1 Neckera pumila | reverse complement strand
TAACGCGGATATTAGAACACACCAAGGCTCTTTTTTTGACTTTATAGTGCTAGATTGCATAAGAAAAAAATAATTTGGCTAAAAAATGACACCAAATTATAAAAGGTTTTCACCAAAAAACTTCAAATTAAAAAAAAAATCTTGGATGAAATCACCAAATTGTGGATGAAAATCAAATCACTGATATGTGATATGTGCTAATGTGATATTTTCTATCCAATATATGGATGAATGTTGAGCACTACTATAACATTTTATATTGCCACTTTGGCACTTTAAAAAAAATCAAAAAAAGCTTTAGAAAGTACAATTGTGAATTTTGTATGCAAAATGAGGCCAACTACAATTTTTTAGTTTCACACCTCAAGGTGTCCATCCATTGAATCAAGTAGTCAAGGAATTAATTTGTCAAAAGATTTTCTTATATTAAAAAAGAATTTCAAAATATTTTATTTGTTTAGCATATGTTGAACCTTATGTTCTTGGAAAAGAATAAATATTCAAGTGAAAAGGACAAAAGTTGCCAAGTATAGTATTGTGTTAGTATTGGTAGTGCGTGTCACAAGTTTGTTTCCATAGTATTTTGCCAATTAATTAATGAGGCAGGCAATAACAACCTCTTTTGAGTTCATTGTCATTGTCATTGTGCAGACTATGAATTTATTAATTGCATTTTTTTTTGTTACATAACCCTAAATTTTTTTGTTACATAACACCACTCCATCTTCCATAGTTGTATTTTTCAAGATGCAGGATGAGTGCAATTGATGTGGGATATATGGCACCACTATATCTGTATCCATATCCATATTTTGAGTAGATACGTATGTATTTCATCTGTATTACATATTTGTATCCGTATTATTATTATCATATGTATCCATATTCTGAATTCGTATTTGTATTCATATTCCATATCATATTTTGTATTGTATTCCATATCCTATATTCGACGGCCAAGATCTAATGGCTGACATCAACAACTTCAATTTTTTTGAAAGATTAACAATGTAAGGCAGGGAGGTAATTAATTTCCCCCCAAATCAACGGTCCTCAATTTTTTTGCAAAGTAAAAGTGGGGAATTAATACAAAACACATCCGTTCGTCTCTTTGGAGCTCATTGCCTATTGTGACAAAAGATAAATTCTGCCAATTAATTCATTTTGAAATGACCAAATTAATTAAAATACATTTTGTACCCCCTCTCCTATATTTACTTATTTTTGACCATTGTTGTTACTACAATCTATATGCGATATTGACCCCATATCTCTTGTCAATATCCAAGTATATACGTTGTACCATACTACTATATCATACAACACATATCAATATATCTTTCATATTTCGTATTCTATATATCTGTTTATATATTGTATATTATATACCTTATTCGTAAACCCTATTCTCAGTGGCCAAAGTTGTCAAGGGTGGCACGATCACAACTACATTTTTCTCCCAGCATTGGAGGAGGGTACTTTTTCCTTTTGTAATTCGATAGCTAGGATTTTTTGGAACTGGGGGCCCTATGTGGTAGTAGATGCTGCCACTTTCCAGAGGATAAGGTAGACCAGCCTAATTCCGTCTCCAATCCATTTCCGCCACCCTGTTTTTGGCCCCATTTCCACCCATTCCACCATCCAAATCTGTCCAAAAGTGAGTCAATTCTATCTGGAAATCTGACAAAATCAGTGCATTTATGTCATTTAGGGTAATGTGGCAATAGCTGATTGGTGAATACCTAGATGCTTATAGGGACATAAGAAGGTGGTTATGGGTTGTTATTAGGGCGTTTATGACCCTAGTCACGGGCGCTTTAGTAAAACACTTCAAAAATTCACAGAAATTACAATTTTGATCAGAAAATTATAATTTCACTTGGGTTTGATTCATGAAACATACGCACACCTCTGAAAAATATATGTCTCTCATGGAATTAGCCCCAAGATAGTCAAATTGCAAATCAGGGTGGTAATAGGTTGATCTACCTTAGTTATACATGTTATGCTCAATGGTATGTCCACTAACTTCAAATTTTATTGCATGGTCATAATATAGATTGAAAATATAAAACAAAGAATGTAAGTCTTCAGATAGCTCTCAAGTATTTTACTCTCATTATCAAATATTATAATCTCTCAATCCAAACGCAATATTATTCTGTATTTTTTTTACTCAAGTTTGCACAAAAATAGGCGACTTCTTTGAGAAGCGATAGCAGCAACGGGTTCTTATAGAGATTTGAAAACGGAAACCCTACCGCAAGAGTGGTCTCTGGGGCATGGTAGAGGTGGCAGAATTGAAGGTGCTGAAGTGGGGACGATAGATTGCAGCAAAGTGGCTTAAGGTGGTTTGCGGCAGCAGGAATTGCAGAAGAAACAGAGAGATGATGAGAGCCAAAGGGCAGACGAGGTTGAAAGAATGGATCGACTGGGCGGTCTGTTCTCCAGAGAAAGCGACGCTTTGTAGGGCGACACTGTTCACCAAAGCCCACTTGATTTCACCAGTCGGGTGACTTCGGGCTTACGTGAAGACTCTACAGTGCTTCGGTGTTGCTACTTACAGGGGTAGTTGCAGGATATGCTCTACAGCTGCATACTGGTCTTCACCAGTCGAGGGACTTTGGGGTTGCGTGAAGACTCCGTGTCTGCAGCTTCGGCATTGCTTACTCACAGTGGTGGTTGCAGGATATGCTCCACAGCTGCAGGGATCCGTAAGCGATAGCAAAGACGACCGATGCACAATACGGCCGCATCGAGACTTCACCTGTGCAGAGATTCCATAATGGTATGCAAACTGGGCATAAACTCAACTATACTGATTTGTCCTGCAAGGTATGCAGCTACAACTTCACACGGGCGTCACTTGTGGCCACTCCGGCACAGTGGACGGCAAACTTGTGAACCTGACGATGTGCACTCCGGAGAAGTCTAGCGCGGACCCCACGGGCCATCTGAGCTGGGAAGGGCATCCACACGTCCGACGCCTTCAACAAGGCGGCCGCCACTGCGTTCCCCAGCGGCCAACACGTCTTCCCCGCGGGCGGATTCAACTGCTCCCCATACCTTCTCCAACTTTTGATTAATCCAGTCCTTCCATTTGATTTTAAAAGATTTCTGGGATCTTTGAGCAGCGTGAGGAATTTGATAGATGGCTTTGGACGTCTCCCACAGCGGAAGAGTCCTGCATCGACGTCGGAAAGTTGGAGAAATTGCTGATAACTATTGGTAACGACAGATTGTGGAAATTTGGAGTAATAAAAAGTGATTTTGAAATTAAAAAAAAAATCCTCATAACTTCTTGGTACCGACAGATTCTCAATGGTTCCATGGCCGTGTCGGTAGATTCGTGCGACTGAGTGTACATGCCGATTGTGGATTTGGAGTAATTGCAATTTGTATTTGAAAGACCGCTTTCTGAAACATACGATGGCTTGAAATTTCGTTGGTTAGGTTTGATTGAAGAGTGTGAGTTAAACACTGTTTGCTATGGACATGGCATAAACTTTGATATCAGGACAGAGGAAGAGTAGTGTTTGTCTCTGAGCCATTTTGAACAAAGAGCACTCTTCTTGGACACTGGATACTCTCAAATTGCTCTACCTCAGGCATTTATTTGCAACCTTATTTAAGTGTTCACAACTTGACATGTATCAGAAGTCTTCTAAGCTGATATGTGCACAAGATGGGTAGTAATAGAAATTACGCAATTACTAATAAAATAATTTTGGTACATGTCATTGGTAAAAATACGATTCATGAAGAATAATAAGTTATAACATTTTAAAATCAATTAGTGTAGGTACAACTATTTACCATCATTAGTGTGGCTAGCATTCACCTCCAATTTTACGTCTCCAATAGAATCACGGGTAATCACGGGTAATGACTCTCAGTCAATTTCTGGCAGGCCACCGATCAGAAGCTCCTTATCGTTAAAGATGGAGATGAGCTCCCGCGAATCAAGCTCATTGAAGCCCTCCACTAATGGTTCTATTTGTGGTCGAATCGCAGTTGTCAGGCGATGCTCTGCAACTTTGTCTACAGTATTCATGCTTATTACTCCTGTGTCACCCGAATGTCGCGACCACCAGGGATAATAATCAACGATTTTGAAAACAGTCTTTGTGTGCCTGTCCAACTCTTGTAAGATCAAACCTGCAAGTAAACATTTTAACGAAGAGTAGAAATTATGAATGTCTAGTCCAAGAACTACTCCAAAAATTCAGAGACATAGAGATCATCAACTTCAAACTGTACCTCGGTCTTCTCGTACAAAATATGCTTCTTTTCATCAGCATCCATGCTAAATGTCAGTCCCAGAATATCACTAATGTCACAACACAACGTGGTCAGCATTTGCTACTTCCCTAAGTTGTTTCGAAGCTAGAGAATTTGCTATACAATCGATTTCCAATTCTTTCATATTGGTAACGAATTCAAGGGATATGTCAAAGACTTAGAAACGTAACATAATGACTACATTGAAAAAGCAACGTTTTGAAGCCCACAGTGCTCAACAAGGAATTGAGCTCGAGCTAAAATGTAATAAGTGCTCGCTCTGCAGTACAAGAAAGAGCGTACTTCAAGGATCTTCTTGAAATTCTTGAAGTAGCCTGGATCAGTGGCCTCGATATCGCCGTGGTGTCTTCTCAAATTTGTCATGGTGTCTTTGTTGCGTACTACGATGGTGTTTGCCTGCATCTGGAAGGTAAAATCCTTAGGTGTTGATTATGGTTGTGGACATCCTTGTTTCATATCTACTCTCATTAGAAGAAGCAAATAAACGGGCTTGAAATCCCATCCGGACCCCAACTAGTCAATTCCATTGTTTCATGAACAGTGTTACTCTGCTCGGGCCATCCATTTCCGTCTCTTTAAGCACTTTGGCATGTATTGTGGGGAAGAATGTTGGAAATGCAAAATTCCTCGTACTAAAGGGAATTGCGAATCAGAGATGTTAATGAAATAAAATTGTGTACGCCTGAGGGTTTTTGTTGTCTTTCTTCCGTTTCAAGTTGCTTGAAGAAAATAGATTGTGGCAATATTTGATTTCTGCCCATTATATCGTTTTAGTTTCACAGCTGCACATTTCCAGGATATCACCTGAAATTTGAATTAGTGTCTTTTGAGAGAATGCAGTCAAAAAAGAATATTGCCCGTTTGCGTAACTCGAAACAAAAAATGTACATAGTCCCGTCAATCAAATCAGCAGGTACGTAATTAGATACTGGACTGGAGCTAACGAAGACTGGCAGTCTAGCTGACACGGTATTGATACGGACTTTGGGCTCGGGAGGAGATCATATTGGTATTTGAATTGGTTGCAATGCTCATCATCACTGATACTTCCCTAGTGAAATGCAGCATCATATGCAACATATGTATAGTTATTATATACCCAAAATGCCCCCCTGCCCAATTCGGACATCTGCTGTTGGGGCCAACTCTTGGTATTCTAATGTAGTCAAAAATGTACAGAGGGTGGAATTTGGGTGAATAATCACCGTTTTATAACTTCCAGGAACACCCCCACGCGGTCCAAGACACATGGCAAAGATTCCTTAATTATTCCACCATTTGAAGGGACACTCATTTTTTCTTTTTCACTTACCTATCTATTTGTGAATACTGATGACTCAGGCATCTAATTGATATTTCGTCTGCATATCTGAAGAATATGAACTTGTCAGTTTCCACACGTTAAAAAGTTGGAAGTTGAGTCTAAGTTATTTCTCTGGATGGTTGGTCTCGTCTACTTGCACCAGATGATCTATGAGCAAACTTGATATGTGATTGATAATGTGGCAGAAATACGAGCGCTCCTACAACTTCAGCTCCTGCAACGACATTTCTGCTTACACACACTAACTTACAATTCTGGATGATGGACACTGGGTGGTGAGTTGCTCCATAACATCATTTCTGTTGTGTTCCTCTGGCCACATTGCCGTTGCAAATCACGGCTCCGGCTTTTCCTCTTCTAATTCTTGTGCCTGGACTTTGCTGCGGGTTCCTTTGAGAAAGGACGAAAAAGGTTCGTTTTGTATATACTGTATGTGAGCGTTTCCTAAACCCTAAACAAACAAAATGGACCAACAATTAATGCTACCTGTCCAATCTGTTAGAGCAGAAATGTTGCCCCAAACCCTTCTTGCAAGTTGCAACAGGCAGGTTTGGATCGTTATTAGACGCCCAAAGTACAAATTTCTCAGTGTAGGATAGCAGTTCTAAGGTGGGTACCCCCATTATGGCGCAGTGCCTTAAAGAGCACCCTAGATTAAGCCCTTAAATGGTGTAGTTATCTACTGAAAATTGTCAGTGAATGAATATGGTGATTCATCAAAGAACCATTGCCATTTTGGTATTGGTGACATGCTTCTAAGCTCACATCACATGTACCCCTACAGTTTCATGACTATGTTCTCACCAAAAACGCTCCAAAACTGCCATTTCTAATACAACTACCAAATTTTTGGAAAAAAACAATTTTTGACACATGTAATCGTAGGATCTTGTAGTATGATATTTTGAAAACATGTGGTAAAAATTTCAGAAAATTCCACCGTGTGGATCATAAGATATAAGCATTCAAAGTCTTGAAAGTCATTTTTTCAATCCTGCGAAAAACCGGGCAGCTGCACTTTGCAAGCTCACTTTTCAATGAAAAAATGCCGATAAAGGTGGTGCTTCTTTGAATTCAGTTTCCTAAACAAGTTGTCTATATGCTTGAAAAATTTCACATCATTTGGAATTGTACAACATATAGGAAAAAAATAGTAAGTAGAAAGAAGTAGAAATGATTCAAAATACTAAATTGTTAAAATTTTAATCATAGAATTCAAAAATACCAATCCCAATGGTTGTAATGTTGTAATAATCAATTTACATCCTAGGATTTTTTTTTTTCCAAAAAAATTGAAAATTGAGTTAAATAAACGACTTTAAAATTTTTTTTAGAGTAGACAATCCATAACTGCCCGCAAACCAAAATCCCTCATAACTTTTGACTCATTGATTGAAATGGAATGAATCAAAGCTTTTTAAGTATATATAAATGTAAAGAACCAATTTCAAAAGAAAAATTCCGGAAAAAATGATTTTTTCTGATCTGCCCAAACTGCCCGGTTACGAAAAAAAGCAACATATTAGGTTACAACTTTTGACTCGTATTTCAAAATGTCATGAAACTTGGTACACATGAAGATATTCCTAACCCCCACCTTCTATTAAAATTTCAGCCTCAAATATGGATATCTCTAGTCACACGTACTTGCCCAAAATTTCTATACGGCCAAAAAACACATGTTGGTCCTTTAGGGGTTAATTTGTTTCTCTGACAAGGTAATCATTATTTTCTCTTCTTTGAAATACATGGACAATTCACATTGATTACTGACAAGTTATTCTATTGCTTGTTGGTTACTAATTTTATTTTATTTTCATTCTTTAAAACACGATTGCAACACCATTTCTTTTCATTCCATTTCTTTTCATTCTGACACCTTGGAAGGGGAACTTTGTGCATGTGACTGCTGATTTTCAGTGCAACCTATGAATGCTTTTGAATACTCTACTTCTAAAACTTTGTACCCCTACTGTGCTCTCATATTTGTCAAAATCTGAATTTTTTTGGTGCATTTCTTCCTTTTCTACACATCTCTTTACAATCCAATACTCACTATTATCTACTTAGCCTTCAAATTACTCTTGGCCCAATTTGTGGTGCTTTTGGGTGTACCCACCTTATATTGATTGAAGATAGCACACCCGTGTCCAATTTGGAACCGCCAGGTGTTCCAGCTTTGAGTAGTCTTGCTTCAACTGGAGCCAGCAACAGCAACTTTCTGTGCTCAGTGCGCCATCTGGTTTCGATCAATACAGCAAGCAAGCCTGATGTACACCCCAACCTCCTGCGACTCTCGCCAGGGGTGTTTCGATCTCAAGTGCAATCTCGTAGCAGTTAAACAACAGAATTTCCCCAGAGCACTCCTTTTCTTCTCAATTTGGCCTTGGAGACTCTTCGAAGTTGTTTTTTGGATGTTTTTTGACTATGAAAATGGAAAACAAGCTCTGACAGTGAGGTGTGGCATGATCTAACTTGCAGATCCTGCGAATTTGAGTAATTAGGTTCTCTAGGAGTCGACTAAAACTGTTCAGTAGCATGGTGGATGTTGAAGTTATCAAGATGCACTTGAGCTGCAGCAGATTAGAATATGTAGTATAGAGATAAGTGTAGATGTAGTGTTAGTGATTTTAAACTTTCCTACTACCTTTGGTATTGGTTATACGTACTTGTAATGAAATAAAAAAAACTATGATTTGTGCACTCGAAAGTCTTGAATTCTCTTGACTTCAAATCGTGGATATTCAACACATGAAAGTGATTAATTTTCAAGCTAGAAAAAATGAACTCATGTGTAGAATTCATGGAATTTTCATGTCGAAAGAACGTTTTCTAGAGCTCTTTAATTGATTTCATGATGGAAAAGTTTCCATATTTCATCAAAAGAAACTCTGCTTTCATGACCTGAATTTGTCAAACAATTCTCATAATTCATGAATATGACATGAAAAATAGAATTTTTCATGGCATCTCCCCCATGAAAATACCCATTTTTCATGTGTCTGAACCTAGTTGTTAACAAAACCTCAAGCAGCAAAAACACGCATGTAAAAGCTTCGCACCAAATTCTAAGTAATTGTTGTTCAATCCGCACCCTTTCCTGAAGTTCTGGTGATTGCCGATGAGAATCGATGGTTGCCTCTGTAGATCGTGTAAAGACGTGAAGGTGCTCTTCTACGAGGGTTGCTTAATCCAGTCCACATTGCGAAGCAGATGTTCCTGATCAATGCACGGTTCATTGACAAGCACCGAGAGTGATGTCCCGCTTGGCGGGAGCCCATTGATGAAGGTGATCACTATGGCAGCACCTTATTGATTCAGATATTCACAATTGTTCCATAAATTTTTGATTGAGAGGTCTCAAGTGGTACTACATAAAATACTGAACTTTTTCAACTTTCGTGAAGTAACTGATGAATGATTTAGTTCGGCTCTGAAAAATGCAATACAGTACCCACAACTCTGGAGAACATTTTCCAGATTTTGAAGTGCATACAATTTGTAGGGTTTCATTTGAATTGAGGTCAGTGCTTTTGGTGTAATGTTGCAGCACTAAGCATTGTTCGGAAGTTCGAATGGTCCCGTTACCTCAGATTAGATCCGACTTTAGATTCACAAGAGACATTTTTGCGTTTCCCTCTCTCACTTTCCCCTGTGTAATCGGTAATTCATGTGACTTTTGGATTGTGACACAGGGAAAAATTACAGGAATTACCGATTACACTGGGGAAGTGAGAGAGGGAAACGCAAAAAAATCTCTTGTGATTGAATGTTCGTTGCGGTACGGATTGTCCACCGTAGTATATATAATGGTGCGAATCTGATTATTGATTGCCATGCATGCTGGGATCAAAATTTCAAGCTGCCTTGAAAAAGTGCCAATTTCATGAGTATAACGAAATTGTTTCCAGCTTCTACCATGCAGGGAAATATGTTTCAAGAAACTAATACAGTAAGACCTCAGACGTCCAATTCCATTGAAGACGGAAACTCCGCCACTATATTGAGAAATGTTCTTTTTTTCCTTTCCCACGTATCATACACGCAACAGTCTTCCTCTTTCTGCTGTTGATTGTGCACTGATCGATTCGGTGAGTTGATGGGGTCAAATCCTGGGTGAGACTCCGCGCCCAGATGGATTTCATTCCAGCACTTAACTTATCCACGTCTGAAAATTCGATCGGTTTTGAACTGGAGACCCGAGAGCTTGCTCCTTACTGTGCAAACTACACCATAGTGATGCACGGACCCTGTTGCAATTGCAGGCCGCATTTTCCTTCCGGTTTGCTATTGTGACATCATAAGTTAGATACCCGTCATAAATTTAGCATGAATCCCCTTAGGGAACTCCGATTTGGCCGTAGATCTTCCACGTACATCACAGGCTGAATATAGGCCACGCCTACGCACGATCCTGCTGTCCGTCTGGTTCGATCTTTCCTGGAAAATGTGGATTTCTGTGCACGTCGGTTGCTTGTTTCTGGGGCAACAGGGAAGCAACCTCGGGCGCTGCTCCGGCACACTTTGTGTCCGAAGTCTCTAACTCGTGCGACCAAATGGATGGTGGAGCAGACAGAGTGTCAGACTGTGGGAACTGGGCAGGTTAAAGGGGCTGTTCGTATACTTGGAGCCTTGGACCCTAACCCATATCTAGCCAGGGCCTAAGCTTAGGAGTTTCGCCATGGAGTAATCACCAACCTGATTTTGGTTATGGAGATCAAGTCCCTTCCTTTCTCTACTTTCCTTGAATTTAGGCTTAGCAAGCCAACTCTCCTTCTCACCATCAACCCAATTTACTATAATTATGTAAAATTATCCTTCTCTTGTCTCCTTGTCTCATCTAATTCAAGATTTGTCTCCTTGTCTCATTTAATTCAAGATTTGTCTCCTTGTCTCATCTAAGGGCTGGTCTCCATTGAGGGCCTGGACCTCCAGGAATCGAAAGGGAGCATCCAGGAGCCGGAGCATCCAGGTTGCCATCCAGGATGTTTCCATTAGGTTGTGTAACAGAGCTCAGACACCACACTAACTTACAAAAGTGTATTGATTGGTAATACGTGTCGCACTCGCCACCCAAAATGGCGCAATTGCCAGTTCCAAATTAGAAATTACCAGGTCTTAACCTGACTTGTGTGATAAATGAATTTGTTTTTATCTTTAATAAAGCACCTCCAGGCCAGGGGCCAGGCCCTCTAGGTCTACAAAGCCGACTTGCAAGGACTGGAGGGCTGGACGTCCAATCAAAGGGGAGCCTGGAACTCAAGTTTCAATGGCAAGCGCCATGCCCTCTAGGTCCTGGACCTCCCATACTCCAATGGAAACCGGCTCTAATTCAAGACTTGTCTCCTTGTTTCAACTCATTCATTTGTTGTTTGATGCCACTCACTTCCAAACATTAGTAGAAAATTGGATATTTTATTTGGTAAACTAGTGCACATCTTGAAGCATAATGTGGCATGAACCCGACCTTACAGATTGGTGCCTTGAACTCCACCTGTAGTCTAGTACAAGTATGCAAATAGCACCTAAGATAACCACACCTAAGGAAGTTGATTCTTTGAGAAGGAGGGGGGAGGGGAGGGGACAAATGGGAATTTTAGGTAGGTACCTACAGGTTGAAATTTGTCCTAATTTTTTGAATTTTTTTTGGAAGATAGAAAAATTGATTAGCTTTGAGGGAATATACATTTTTTCAATCAATGCCTGGGAACAAAAGCTATGCTCAAATCAGTGGAGAAGGGGGGGGGGGGGGGGGGAGAGAAGGAAGAAGCAACAGAAAAAATATTCAAAAATTTGAATTTAAAGAAAAAAACAAACAAACTCATAGATTGTATTTTTGTCTACATGCAAAGCTTTGATTCATTCCATTTGTATTTGTTACAAAAAAGTTATTGACAATCTTGTTTTTCAGGCAATTTAAACATCTTCTTCAAAAAATAACTTATAGAATATGCAATTTTTACAATTTTTCAAAAAAAAAAGTTCCACATGGTTTAGTTTGCTTACTAGGACAATCTCACCATTGGTATTAGTGCATTTTAATTTTGCTTTAGAGATAGTAATAATTTAGATTTTCCTTCTGTCTCATACCTATTTCTACTTAACAATTTTTTAAATTATGAAAACTAAAGTTTTCTTAAAGTTTTCTTTTCCTAGATTTTCAACATAATTCTCCACCATAAAGATTTAAAGATCAAAATCTATTGCGCAAAAATTTAAGCTAACATTAGAGAAAAATTCAACCCCTTTAAGGGCTGTCCGAAGTTGACATGCCATACTATTCTTTGCATGGCCTGTTAACTTTGAAATTGCTCTTGGTGAGCAGTCAATTTCTGCATTTTTTTATTTTTTATTTTTTAATATTTTCTTAAGATTAAAATAAATAAATAATACAACTTTTTATTCAGAATTTTGGATTCTTGCGCCACTAATTTGTCTTCTTTGGCAATTAGATCTTTGTAACCAAGTAGTTAATCACTAGAAGTTTGTTAAAATAAGCTTGAAGAAAGCTTGTGCATAAAAAATTATAATCATTACAAAAAAATTCAGGCCTCAATAAGACTGTCAGTGCATGATTTTCAGCACTTGCGGGGTGCAATTAATTGAAGAAAAAAAAATTATTGTTCTTTTTGTTTGTTTTTTGAAAAAAATATCTTAAAAAAAAATCAATCTAACGTGACAGCAATGCAACCACGTCACATTTCAAATTTTCAATTTTTCTTTTTTTTCCATAATTGCACTCCATGGGTGCAAGGCCAGCTTTCCTTCAAAAGAGCTTGCATTTTGCAAGTACAAGGTTAATTCTTTGCAAGGATTAAGAGCGGAGGGAGGACGATAGGGAAATAAAAAACTGCAAATCCCTCATCATAGAAATTTTATATCACAATTTTATAATGCGATTGGTAGGGCATGCTCTTAGGTCAGACTTCTATATTGTATTTGAAATGAAAATTATTGTTTAAGCTTTCTAGTGTCAAAATTGCCTTCATTAAATTCCATAATGCTTTAATTTCTATTTGAATAGGAAGAAACTACACTTTAAGAGTAGATTAGCCTTGTTGCCAAACTAATAGCAATCCAAAAGTTCAAGGTCACTGTCAAAAATAGTTTACCAAAATCAAAAACTTGCTTCTTCTAAAAAAGATATTGACTAACAATTTTGCTTCTCCTCTTGCAACTATTACACACTTCTTGATGCAAAGATCCAAAATTTCTTTTATCTTTTCTACAAGGTTTGGTTAATTCAATAAGCATGAGTTAAATAGGTATTGCAATTAGATGCAATTAATTACTCACTTTCCGTCCTCCTTCAACCTTCTTTCAGAGGCTTCTTTTTTTTTCTCTTTTTTTTTACACAAATGAAACAAAATTTCATTTCTTCTTTTAGAGGCTTTAAATTTGGTTAAGTCAGTAATCGAACTGCAAATGAGCAGTTACATCCAGTGCTTCTCAATTTGCAGATGATTGAATACTAAGGGCCAACTTACATGTATCAGTGGGTGGGTGCAATCAACAATACCAAAATATAGAAAGCACTTTTATGTTCCTTCTCCAGTGTGGGATACAAGAACTAACACTCTTCCTTCTCGCTTACCAATCATTGATGGAACTGTTCTTGTCTTTTAGTTGTTTTTTCTATCCACCGAGCACTTGTCCCACATCAACACGGTGAAGCCACATTGTAAACGTTCTGCACCATTGATCTTCTAATCTTTTAGAAGATCATTGGTGCAGAACGTTTACAGTGTGCCAGCGCAGATCTTCAAGTGGCACGAACAGGGTGATTTGGCACGTCAAGACAAGTATTTTCCCCCACCCCAGGCACGCGGACTCACCAAAAATGCCCAACTACTTCAAGTTTTGAAGAGCGGACGAGTCCCCAACATGCCTCGCTATGGGGTTTGACTCCAATTTTCCCGTGACTACAAGGTACTGACGACCCCAACTAGCACTCAATTGTTATTAATTGCTATAAAATTCCCTTCATTTGTATGAAAAAAAAAGGAAAAAAATACTTTTGACTACAAGAACGATTCCTTTACTTGCATCTATCAAAATTGGAACGAAAGTATTTCCAACTTTTGTTGAGTTCCAAGTGAGAAGAGTAGCTCACTATATACACATGGGGTGGTAGGCTGTAGAACAAACAATGTGGGATAAGTAAATTAGATGTAGTAGGAGCTCCACCACTCAAAGTTTATTAAAAAGTAAGGAATTGTGTTAAAAGTAGGATTTCAGACCTCATTTAGGCATAGTAGATTAACTTTTTCCAAAAAACTTTGAACTAAGAAAAGTTGTTGAATCTAGTGAAATTTCATCTCCAAAAATCCGTTTGTGATTTCAAGACTCCAATCAAAAATTATGAACAACTTTCAGAGAGAAGGTTTGAAAAAAATTCCCTTCTAACCCTCCTCTGAAATTTGTCCACAACTATTGATTGGAGTCTCAAAATCACAAACAGATTTTTGGAGGTGAAATTTATCTTGATTCACCAACTTTTATGAATTCAAATTTTTTTGGAAAAAGTTACTCTACTAAACCTAAATGAGGTCTGAAATTCTATTTCCAACACAATTCCAAAACCCCACTTGGCGCCCCTCCTTGATGAGAGTCTGCGGTGGCGACGGATGCCCTAAGTTAACTAAATCTGCCATTGCAGCAACGCCCAGTTCCCATGGATTGTCGGTTCCTTTGACCAAGTAGGCGATTCGAGCTTTCCCAGAACATTGCGAGTCCAACTAGCTTTCAACTAACTTAACTGGGCCGGAGTTTAACAGCATTCCAGTTTGTCCTCCCACACTCCTCCCACTCCTCCACTGCGTTTCAACTTTCAACTACAGGACAGGTACCTAACGGCCTGATTCATGGATTCCTTTGTCCGCACTCCACTCGGCATGCCGGCATGTCTTGTTGTTGTTTTTGTTTTTTTGGAAACATGTCTTGTTGGTTGGAAGGCGCAAGGTCAATATTAACTTGCTTTAACTTACTGGGGCTTGCGCCGGCCTGCCGGCCTGCCGTGACGAAGTGAAGTGGCGTGGTAGACGCGTGGTCTCAGCGTCGTCGATCACGCTTCCCCACAAGAAACACTAACTTAAGCGCAAGGCAAGCTTCAAGGTCAAGCCACCTGGCCTGCAGCTCACGAGTTCCACATACGTTACGCCGTAGGCAGCACCAGGCAGTTGTGGTGAACTTGGGATTCTTCAATCCAGGGAAATCAGTAGCAGAGCCGATATCAGAGATTCAGAGGTCTCACGGAGATATTCAATGGTGCAAGAGTTGCGCCATGAGGAAAGAGGAATGATCTGTAGACACCAAGGCCGCCGAATAGTGCCAAAGCTTTAGAGCAATCCCACAGCAACTCGCCCAAGGCACTCAACATGGGCAATGAGCGGGCCGTGGCTTGGAAATTGTCCCACGGCACGCACAACAAGTGAAAAAACATGCCCGGCCACGGCCAAAAATAAAGAAAGGCACGGGCAAATGGAGACTCTTGAACGCGGCTCGCCAAGCTATTAAATAATGTTTTGAGTCTCACCTTTTAAAAGCTTCTCTTCAAAAGTTGAAGAGATTCTTTCTAAAATAATAAAATAGGAAGTTTGGAGCACCTTTTGACCACTTAGCGAGTCTTCCTGTGGGGCCCTAACTCTTCAATCAAAATGGCGGCATGCCAAACCACAAGATTTTCTCCTTTAGCATCCTTGTTGCGCGCGTTAGCTGTGGGGTTGCCTTTATGCTGGTGTCCAAGGCTCAGGGATTGGCACTAGCTTGGTGACAACGTGAGCCTTGATTTTTTGACACTATTCATTGATTCACAAAGGTAGGTCTAATCACTTGAGACCAAGCAAATGTCTCTGAGAAGCCGCATTCATTGAGTATTGGGAAGCTCTCATTTTTTTAATTGTAGAGAGACAAATTGCAATAAAGTTGGGTGAAATTCAAGAACATTATTGGATCATAATATGCAAAAAGCTATTAGAAGACAAAGTTGAATTTGTAGATTTTCTAAAACCACACCCTATTTTCAAGGTTTATACCTTGAAGAGCATGCAACAAGCATGTACTTTTTCTGTGGTTTTTCTAGAACTTGCTTTTGGGGAACATGTTTGGATTTGGGTGTTCCTATCTTAGTGTTTGTATCATTGTTCAATGAATGGAGAGGAATTGCTATGGCTACATAAATCAATTTACTATGGGACGTTCACACCAGGTGTTAGTTGAATATGTAAATGAATTTAAGACTACAAAATTTATGAAAGGGTTCAAGCCATTTCCATATAATCTCACACCTATATTAATTTTGAAAGTGCTTTCATATTTAGAGATTCAAAACTACTTCAAAATACTAGTCTTCAAAGTAAGGCTAAAATATTCATCTATAGATCCTTTAGTTAGCATATTAAACTGCACACTCTTAAAAAAAAACTCTATGAATAGCAAGATCATGATGTTTGGATTTCAAAAGAAATATTTCAACTCTTCCTATATAATTAGATTTCATCTTTCAAACTTTTTATCCAAAAATTTGTAGATCCTACAACCTCAAACTCTCCATAATATGCTAAAGAAATAAGTTGGGAATATATACAAAAAATTTGAACAAAAAATATTTCACATTCATGCTTGAAAAAAATAGTAAACAAAAAGAAGTAGAGAATGATTTTAAATACTAAATTGTAAGAATTTAATTGTGAAATTGAAAAATGCCAACCCCAATGGTGGTAATGTTGTGATAAACAATCTACAAATATCCTATGATTTTATTTTTTTTTATTTTACAAAAGTATTGTAAATTGAATTAAATAAAGGACTTCAAAGTTTATTTTAGACTTTAGAGTAGAAACCCCATAATTGCCCATAAATTAAAACTCCATGTAACTTTCATCTCATTAATCAAAATGGAATAATTAAAATCTTTCCACATGTATATAAATCTAGAAAACCAATTTCAAACTTTTATTTCTTGAAAAAGTGATTTTTTTTTATGCTTGTATTGCTGAAATTCAAAAAGAAATTACATATTGTACAATAACTTTTTAACCATGTAGTCAAAAGTTATTAATATTGTTGCACCTTAAAGCTACTCTTTGACTGTATATTGTATGAAAATTTCAAAGAAAAAATATGAAAATTCCATTTATAGATGGATGATTGAAAATGCTATGGTGCCAAAATATGCTACTTGTTTTTTTAGGAGTTAATCAATTCCAATCATTTGCACAAGAAATCAAGCCTCTCTTGTGTAATAATAAATAAGTGAAACCTTTAATTGCCTTCAATATAATTATACACTTTTTCAAAAGGTATAGTGTGAATGTCTACACCAATTGTTAGCTAAATATGTAAACGATTTTAAAAGCACAATATGTATATAAGGATTCAAGCAACTTCAATATTTCAACTATCTATATACACCAATCACAGCCATTCATACAAAATATCAAGCCTCCATATGTAATAACAAGTTATGTAAAATCTCTTATTGCTTTACATCAAAATATGTACTTTTTCAAAAGACCCAATGTGAATGTCTCACTATTGTATTAATTGTTTTATATCACATTTTCTAATAAAATCCCAAAATATGACTATAGGCCAATTTGCAAGGAGGAGGCTTTGTATCATTAGAAACACCTTGAGAAAATTTAATAGTTATTTTACTCAAAAAGCAATCCAGTCTTATAAAAAAAAGACTCTCTTGTAGCGTATTTGTTTGTTTTCATGACTTCAGGACAAAGAAGATACCCCTTCTTTTCCAACTGAATTCTAAACAAATAAATTTCAATTGATTTTTGGTCTTACAAAATAAAAAATAAAATAATTAGTGTGTCTTGCACTAATTGAATGACTAAGATGTTCTCTTTTTCAAACTTGTAAATGAGGTCATTATCAAATTCTCAGTATTTTATTTTTTTTCATTATTTATTTATTTATTACTAAATTTACAGAAGATTTGTCTACAATCAAGCTTGAAAATTGAAACCTATATCTAATATCTCTTGTGGCCCTTTCACATTCACATTCACTATTAAAAAAATCATAGACAGCTGAAATCAAATGATGTGAGATGGAAGATTTACACTTGAAGTAGTGTGCTATGGAGGCACCAAAAGTGGCATAAATCTATAGACATACCGACCACATTGCCTCTAGTATAGTAACATTGATGGTAATATGAAACATTGCAATGCACAAAAATAAATATTCAAAGTTATGAAAACTAGTGTTATGGAAGAAGAGAAGATAATTTTCATTAAAAAATCACAATGGAATTATAACATCTATCAGAGGTTAATAACTTGATCAGAATTATCTCTTAACCTTTTGGAATATGTAAAAGCTTTGATATATTAAGCATTATATCTTTATGAAACATTGTTTGTGAAGCTTAATTAAATTATTCAACAACTTATATTATATGAACTAGTTATATCTTTGAGTATGTTTAAAAACAAAACTTTACTTTTAAAGGAGCCAATATAATCCACTTATACCTTTAATTTTATTGAGCTAAATGTAAAAAGCTCTAAAAGTGCATCCACACTTTTCTAAATAAGTTTTAAAGATGAACAAAAAGTAGAGGCTATAGCACTATCTACTTAATTTTTTGTTCACAATATTCTTTGTAATTGTACATTTTGCATACAATACATCTTATGAATTTTTTAATTATACACGCAATTGATTAGAAACAACTTCTTTGTATCTAATTCTTGACACTTACAAAAAAGTAATCAGTCTTCCCAAAACAATGTCACTAGAAGCAATTGAGAGCAATTTTATGCAGCTTAAATTTTAAGATGACAAACAATTAGAAACTAAATAGTCTACGAGTAACTCAATAATATTATTTCATCATCTTATGGTTTATTACATTGCAAAAAGATCAAATGAAGAGTCTTGATTGCTTGCAGAAGTAACGATCTGATGTAAGCATATGACTGTCATTTTTTCATTCATTGTTATTGTTAAGATTCCTTTTCTATAGCCATTTGTAAAAAAAACACCTCTTAAATATAGCTCTCATATATTGATTAATCACATTCAATGTGAGATTGGTTTAAGCATTTTTCGTCCTATATGATTATTTAATCAAATGATAATTGAGTTTGAATTGAATTTTTTCTACAAAAATGATCAAATCGATTTACAATTTTAAAAGCTAGAAAGCTTAATTATTCCTCTTAGAATTCAAGTGCATCAATATAGTTTAGATGTCCAAACTCTAGTCCTTTAAAGAGAGCCTTTTGCCATATTTCTTTGAAATTACTGATTTTTTATATTCAATAAAACTAACTAGTGAAATGTTTATTTTTTAAATATTTGGAGGAGTTCTAAAACTTAGAAACAAAATAGGCCAATTGTGTATTATGGAGGGCTTCAAGGAACTAGGTTAGATAAAGTTTGTCAAAGTTAGTCAAAGTTAGACAAAGTTTGGTGCATACTATAATCCAATAAAGAAGGGCCCACTAACAAAATCTAACAATCGGCTAAATTAACTACCAATATGTTTTTTTTCTTAAAAGAATGTGTAATACCAAGCAATGTTTGGGAAAAATGTAGCAAACTTACCGATATTTGTTCTTGCAAACAATGATACCCGCCGTTGCATATTTTTTTCTTACTATGTCTCTAGATTGTACTTTTGAAAATAAAAAACCAGTAGTTTTGAAAGATTCTTACAAACAAGAAAAGAAAATTCAAAAGGGAATTAGTTCACTTACTTAGTACCACAATGTAAGATGATATGTCTGCATTTAATACATAAGTTAGATGGCATAAAGGAATCAAAATTGGACCACCTGGCACATTTCCTTCCATTTATAGTTGGCCCAAGGATTTGCACTTGGTAGTTGGTTTATACTTTTCTACACAAATTTGGAAGACAAACAAAAAGTATAGGTCAATTAATGCAATGATGGTAGGTAAGAGGTTTGACCTAGAATTAGTCCATGTCTCTATCCCTAGGACTATTCTATCTCTCCATCTTTTATGACTTCCATATCTTCATTATCAATGTAATTATATAGTGACTCTAATTGATGCAATGATGGTTGATGAGAGGCTTGATCTAGAACTAGTCCATGTCTCCTTTCTTGGGACTACTACATTTCTCCATCCTCATCCTTTAGGACTATTCCATTCCTACATCCAAGTCAATATTATTACAACAATAGTAGTAAGAGTGCAAGAATGAGGTTGCAATTTAAGTTTTGTTTGAGTATATCCTATACAAGTACATCAGCTTCTATAGCAAGCCATCAAACACAATAAAACAAAAGGCATTGAACACTTTAAATATACAAAATCAACCACAAATAAAAAAAAATTACAAAGGATCAATCAAATTTTTGGAGATGGAATTTTGATTGATTTCCTAACTATTTTTAGTTCAAATTTTTTGAAAAAGGGGAAGTAATTCACTTATTTAGTACCAACAATTTAAGATGATATGTTGGTACTTGGTATTATAAATTAGATGGCACAAAAGAATCAAAACTAGACTACATGGCACGATTTTCCATTTATAGTTGGCACAAGGATTTGGAGTTGGTGGTTGGTTTATAATTTCTAAATTATAATGGATGCAATGATGGTTGATGAGAGGCTTGACTGAGGACTAGCCCATATCTCTATCCTTAAGACTATTCTATTTCTCCATTTCTTGGACTACTCTATCTCACCCACTCTAAGACTATTCCATCTCTTTATATTTTAGGACCAGTCCATCTCTCCATCTTTAGGACTATTCTATTTCTCCCTCTCTTGGACTAATCTATTTAGATCCTATTCTAAGACTACTTCATCCCTCCATCTTTTAGGACTATTCCGTATTTTCATTTCTAGAAGTTAATATTATTACAACAATAGTAGTGAGAGTGGGAGAATGAAGTTGCAATTGAAGTTTTATTTGAGTATATTCTACATAAGTACATTAGTTTTTTTATGAGCATCAAATACAACAAAATGCATTGAACACTTTAAATATACAAAATCAACTACAAACAAACAAACCCAATATTACAAAAGAGAAGGTAATTCATTTACTTGGTACAAAGAATGTAAGATGAAATGTTGGTACTTGATACATAAGTTAGATGGCACAGAGGAATCAAAATTGGACCACCTAGCACAATTCCTTCCATTTATACTTGGCCTAGGGATTTGGAGTTGGTAATCCATTTATACTTTTCTAAACAAGTCTAGAAGACAAGATAAAAGTAGAGGGCAATTAACCCCTAAAGGACCAAACAGAGTTTTTGGGCAACATAGCAATTTTGGGCAGCTCACTTTGAATGGAAATTTTATTATTTTTCTTTGAAAATTTCACACAATGTATGCCCGAGGAGTAGCTTTAAGGCCAAACAATTTCAAAACTTTTGACTACATGGTAAAAAGTTATTGGATGATATGTCATTTTCAACTGTCGACGGGCAGCTCAAAAAATTCTAAAAAATCACTTTTTAAAAATTTGAAATTGGTTCTTTAGATTTATATATATGCTTAAAGCGTTTGACATGTTCCATTTTGACTTACAAGATTAAAATTATGAGGTGTTCTAGTTTTTGGGCAATTATAGATTCCCTACTCTAAAATAAACTTAGAAGTCCTTTATTTAATTCAATTTTTAATATTTTTTGAAAAAAATAAAAGCATAGGATGTACATTGTTTACTTCAACATTACAATTGTTGGGATTGACATTTTTTGTTCCATAATTAAATTCTTAACAATTTCGTGTTTTGAATCATTCTCCACTTCTTTCTACAACCTATTTTTTTCCTATACGCTGTACAATTCCAAATGATCTGAATTTTTTTAAGCATGTAGACAACTTGCTTTGAAGAGTGAATCCAAGGAGTAACCACCATTTTGGACATTTTTTCATTTAAATGTGACCTTGAGACGTGCAGCTGCCCTGGTTTCCGCAGGGCCAAAAAAAGGGTTTTTGTCAATTCAAATGCTAATATCTTGCAATCTACAGGGTGGGAAAATCTGAAAATTTTCCTGCATATTCTCAAACAAGTTTACTACAAGATTTTATGGTTACATGTGTCCAAAAATGTATTTTTTCTTAAATTTGATTTTTGTACTAGAAATGGCAGTTTTGGAGTGCTTTTGGTGAAAACATAGTCTTCGACCTTTAGGAGTTAATACAATGATGGTAGGTGAGAGGTTTGACCTAGTATTAGTCCATGTCTCCATCCCTAGGCCCATTCTATTTCCCTTCTTTTGGACTATTCTATCTCTTCTACTCCAGGACTACTCCACCTCTCCATCTTTTAGGACTACTCCATATTTTTATTCCTAAAAGTCAATGTTATTACAACAATAGTAGTGGGAGTGGGTGAATGAGGTTACAATTGAAGTTTCATTTGAGTATATCTTACACAAGTACATCAGGTTTTGTAGTAGACCATTAAACACAACAAAATGCATTGAACACTTTAGGTGTACAAAATCACCTACAAACAAGAAAAATAAATATAAAAGGAGAGTAGTTCACTTACTTAGTACCAATGATGTAAGATGGTATGTATGATTTCAAACTAGAATTTATGGTCTTATTTTGCAATAACTTCCTATCAATATTAAAGTGCAAATTAAGTTTAGTCAAACTCCCTACAATCAAGATTTGGAATGACTACCAAGACAATTAGTGGAAAAATTCACTGAACTCATAATATAATAGGAAATTTACAATAAATTATATAAAAGAATCAATCTTTGTACCCCACCACATATATGGTTCCTACCATGGCTTTAGAATGTGGGTGCACTAGAAAGTCACAAGGAGCTTTCACCTTTACGTGCTTGGAATGGAAATAGAAGATTCTTCTAAAAAATTTAGTGTTGGCACTTCAACAAAGTTGGGATTGACTAACAAGCTCAAGCATACCAAAAAGATAAATCCTACATTAGAATGGCAACAATTGGGATGTTCTTAGGGCATGCTTATTCGCTGGTCCGGTGGACAACTCTGCGCCTAATCCAAGTAATAAGACAAAGTAGACTCAACCAATTGTCTTGCTAGGTGGGCAACAAAAAAAGAAGAGCTCAATTTCCAACCAGTATTGATAGACAACCCCATTAGTAGAGGCTAGTTAATCTTAAGGTAATTTAACCCCTTTTGCAATTTCCAGCCATTTTTGGCCTACAGTGGATGTAGTTTGGTGATTTATGGTATGTTTAGGGCACTTACTGATATGGGCCTCAACTACAATATTGGGGACACAAAGACATTTTATTTTGGGAAGTTAAAAACAAATGTGAGACTCAAAATGAACCCTCTATGCCGTCTGGAACAGGGATCTAGGCATATTTACTTAAAATACAAAGCTGTGTTTGAGACCATATACCTTATTTATGAAGGGCCAGTACATAATGAGCCGACGTCGCTGAAACCGGCCTAAGCCGGTTATTGACTGTTGGTGTATGCTCCGTCAGAGCGGACGACGGAGACGTTTTCTTGGATTCTGCTCCTTCTCTTTTTTCAGCTGGTTTGTGAAGGCGATCACGAAGTTTTATATGTTTGTTTGAATCAGAAGAATCTGTAAGTAATCCGAAGGTGGCCGCCAAGAGATTGGGACTGCATTGTAGGATTTTTCTTTAGGCAAGGCGATAGAGGTTGCAATAGAGCTGGTAGTTGCCCCACGACAGTATAAACACAGCGTTGCTTCAAGCACTGTGATCAAAGGTGGAATTGTTGCCTTCGTCCTCCTCTCTCCAATGATAACAAGACGTGAATGGTTGCTTTAGATTCTGCGACAGAGGAAGTGCCAAGCAAGGTGGGGGAGAAGGGTGGGCTACAGAGGTGGTTTCGTGTGTAAGGTGTCAGTGAAGCTAGTTGCTACAAGGTGTTTTAGCTCTACAATCCAACGTACTTGGAAGTGCAACAACGACTGGCCTTGTGGAAGACGATCAAGGAGTTTCGGAAAGCAAGATCGACTCTTGTGAGGAAATTTATCCAAGCAATGACTTTGAGAATGAAGAAACTCGCACGGGCGAGACCAATCTTGGCCGACCCAATAAACAACG
The DNA here is from genome assembly GCA_963969595.1 of Neckera pumila. Taxonomy (NCBI): domain Eukaryota; kingdom Viridiplantae; phylum Streptophyta; class Bryopsida; order Hypnales; family Neckeraceae; genus Neckera; species Neckera pumila. The sequence goes on along the minus strand of OZ018411.1, from coordinate 26,645,283 downwards.
TGCCATTACCTCCCCAGGTAATTTCAAATTTCAAAACTGTAAATTTGTTGAGTTGAGGGTGGCGTCCACAATGCAATTCAATGCTAATACTTATATGAAGAATATTTTAGGCATCAGGTTTAGGGTTCACGGTTAGTGGATGTGTAAGACATAACCACGTTTGTCTATTTACTTTGTAACAAACGATGTGATCCAGTAGCTTCTAATAAAAGCACAATAGATTTGTCACAGCTCAAGTCACATATCCAAGTTACGAATATAATCAGACATAAATTGATGTGGAGGATCATACAAGGCAGTATACAATTAGGATTCAGGATCCAAGTGTAGTGTAGAATTTACAACTGTTGACACCCCTCATCTTCTTGTGAGGTTCACGGTTCAGGCACCAAAGACAACAAGGTTAGGGTCTATGTTATCAAGTAAACCGTCTTCATATGCACATATCAGTTAGGAGGTTTTTTGGACTCATACCATGCATCAAATTGTCTCTTTTCTAAGGTCTCTGTACCACAATGGAATAAGATAAATCCAGGAAACCCATACTCGTGTTGCTTGTACATTTAAGTTGAGGTTTTTGTCCTTGTTTGGTTACAGGTTTAGGTGACAAAATTCGTCCATTTTCTATGTCCATTGTCTATGCATCATCAACGGGCCATAAGGTGCTTGAGTATGCCTTACCATTCCATGTGGTATATAATTCATGGAAGTCATTGAAGTTTACTGACAATTTACTTTACGGATGGGATGTTTCAAGAGTTGAATGTCCCAAAATTGCATGACAACTATGCAGTAGTCCACGGCACCCTCCAACAGGGGAACTTGCAGAGAGCAGAAACCAGGAAACCATCTCGGAAGCCCAGATGCAAGAAGGGAATGGTAAGACATTGTTTTACAATCCTATGCTGCATAGTGTTCCTTAATAATGGACATGGATTGGGCCTTACCACAGCAAATGTCATACTGGACTTCAATACTCTTTTGTATATATTCTCACAAGTGCTGTAATGTCATTAGAGTGCAATAGTAATTTATATTTCGGGATGCATGCTGCTCAGGTGAAGGATGCTAGCCTTCCGCTAAGACTTCAAATACTGCACGTTCGGTCAGAGAATGTCGAGCCACCACCAAAGCATAAACGGGTCCGCAAGACCACCACAAAGAAGGTTGCCCTCATCCAAGACGAACTGGAAGTCCAAATTGAGGGAGCGCCAGTGAACTACTGAAAAAGCCTCGAAACGCCCAAATGGCTTGGACTCCCAGTAAATCTCATGGTCCTGGCAATTTCATGGAGATTACTACAATGCCCAGCCCGAACTCCCCCAATGACATCGACCCCCCTCCACCGGACTCGGCACCCTGGGAAAGACGTACGTACTAACCACTCCTTTGTATTCTTATATTGTTCTTGTTTTGGAACATAAGCCAGAAGTAGTGAAAGGATCTGGCGATTTTCATAACGTTTGAATGTGTGAAATTAGTAATGATCAATATTATCTTTGGTTGCTTTGAATTGTGCAGCAAGGAGGAGGAATGGGAGAGGGACAAGGAACCAAAAGGGTAAAGGGGTACTGAAGAAAGCAAAGAAGCCAAGTCATTGGATATCAGCCCCAATCATCCCAAACGTCACTGTTGGAGTCATCACACGGGCAAAGACTTCAACCCTTATGGAGTACAAGGAGCAAGTGCAAAATGATGCATACATCCAGGAAGTTCTCTTTCATTTTCAAGAAGAAGACAACAACTTCCTTGACAATACCATGGCACCTAAGTTGCAGCACACGGTGGACAGCATGAAGACTGTGAATTTGAATCTGTGGGAGACAATTTTCAGGGAGGAAGTTTGGAGGTCTGCAGACCCAATTCAGAAGGCCCCTGGCTTTGGGAGCACACATCCCGGTGGGACATTTCCTCGACACAAACCACGGGACGTTGTCACAAGAACCGTGCCAACAAACCTATAGGGCAGTTACAGTGAATGGAGTTCCACAAGAGCAGGCTGGGGTGTTCTAGTTCCAAATCAATTCTTGTTTGAATCATCATTCCACATGGGTGACACTCCGACCTGGACACAAAGACATGTCATGGATGAAGGTGTTGACTTTGAGACGGGGCAGAAGAAGGTCATCTGTGAATTGGGCAGCTTCCCAAGTGAGTACCACTTGGACGAGAATCAAGTGCGCACCGCTACTACACCACAGTGTGCTGCTACGGGGAGCAAGGGTAGACACGGTTATGGCTGGGCAAAGCGCCAGCATTGCTTCCCAACTCCCCTACCTACCATTGTTTCCAAAACACCAGAGACTAAATTATTCGACGCTTTTGAAGTCCTCATGGAAGAAGGACAGCAACCTGGAAGGCAGAGCGGCAGTGGTGACTGGAGATCCACGGAGCCAGATGGGGGGAGCGTGGTGGGTGGCAGCATTGAGCTTGTGGTCCAAAACAACAAACAATGCAGAGTCACGCCGAAGTCGCAGAGTCACCCAATTGCAGATTTTGATGTCCCTTGTGACGTAGAGGGAGCTGAAGGCATCCAAAATTCCACTGCTTGCACTACTTTTGCTAAGGTAAGGGTCACCCTATCAGATTACATGCTTGTCAAAGATAGCGTCAGTGGGTCCAACCTGCTTCTTGAAGAATAGCGTTAGTGGGTTCGACAATGTAGATGCTGATCTAGAACTGCGGAATGCATACTCGGACGCCAGTGATCGAGACTGGCTTCCCGCTCATGAAGACGCCATCGAAAGTGGTGGCTCAGACATCGAATTACCTGTACTAAATGAATCATGCAAACGAGATGACAAGTTGACACATTGGTGCATGCGCCCCGAGGCGTTCACACCTTGGGACATGGGAGTAGATGAGCCGGCCACTTACTACCAAAAGTCAGCTTGGAACTCCAATAGTGTAGAATTCATTGGAAGTAGAGACAACTTCAGTGGGCCGAAACCTGAATTGAAGTGTCCAGAAGAAGTAGGGGTCCCACAGCCACAACAAGTGTTCAATTTGTATTGGACCGATGACCCTTTAGATCATATAGTTTTAGAAACAAATAGGTATGCCCAAGCTCTACTTCCCCATGAACCTAATAAGCTGCCACGAACTAAGGGAGGATCTTCTTGGGTGGAAGTAGACCGGTGTCGTGTTGTACATTTGTACATAGTGTAAAAATATATATTATATGTTTTATCGAGTAGCTTCAAGGTGACGCCTTCTTGTTGAGGTGCATGACATCTATATAAGAAGACGGATCTGCCTAAGCGCTTCATCAAATTCCATAAGTGGTAGTTGTTTTCTACTTTAGATTTAGAATGTCGAACTAGAGGGTTTTTTCTGAGTCTCAAGATGAAGAATCTCAACCAAAGCGTGAGTTTGAATTTTCTCTATCGCAATTGCCGGATCAGCCTCAACTATTGCTGGGTCTTTATTACCGCATGAGCGACCACAAGATGAAGCCAGGCCATCTCGACCACCAAAACAACCTCGTGTGAAGAAATGATGGCACGGAAATCTTCAGCGTGACGCTCGGGCATTAGTGGTCTTGTTACAAGTTGGATGCGTTGAGCCCGGCAGCCGTGAAGTGACATTTGAAGGATGTTTTGAAGGTTTGAACGAAGATCAATATTATTGCATGGTCAAGCCTATCGAGGGGAGTCGTGGTCATCAACGGTGGTTGGAAGGACCAGTCAATCCTTTAACTAAGGCGGATTGTGCCGATTTATGTTGCTGCTACCGTCAAACACATCCTCAAATTCTTGTAGATGGAGTGATATTTTTATTGGAACTCTAGTTTTTTACTTCTACTAGACGTGTGTTGAGTTTGAGTTCTTCATTCCATAGTTGGAGTGATTTCTTGCATTAGTTTTGTATTTGTAAAGTAATATGAGGAAATTATTCAAATAGTTTGCCTTCTCGGTGAACTTGAATGAATTTCCTTCTAAGTTAAAGATAAAGAAATAATTGAGGGCCAAATGAGTGCTCAATTATTGTTGTTGTAGCCTTGGAGAGTGAGTTAGGGGCTAACCCCACTTGTTTGTGTGGTTATAATGAAGATAGGGTGAGGAAAAAGGGGACACTATGGATCTTCTCTCTCATTGTGAGTTTAGAGAGGACCTCGAATGTTTGGAGGGCTATTGCGTTGGGAGTTTGAAGAATATTGAAATGAAATTTGGAGGAGTTGTATATCATGGTGTGTATTTTTTAAATTGATCTCATTTGCTTGATTTAGAGTTGTGAATCAAAAATTGTGCTAGTTTGAGTGGAGGGATTTTTGTTGCCTTTGAAACTAAAAAGCAGAGACTTTGATCAGCCATAAATGACGGACAGGTTCTTGATTTACAATGAGATTTGGAGGGAGTGTAGAAAATTGTGTTAGCTTTTTATAAAGCTATCATTCGTTCCATTTGAAGTTCTTATGAGTGAGTTGTGAGTGGAAGTGAAGGAGGGTCTGCTGCCCTTTTTCTCTCAAAGCCGAAACTTTGGATGGCCATAGATATTGGACAGAGTTTTAGAATTGTTTGAGATTTGAATAAAATGTAGAAAATTGTGTTAACTATTCATGAAGCTATCACTCGTTCTATTTGGAGTTTTTATGAGTGAGTTGTGAGTGAAGAAGTGAAAGAGGGTCTGCTGCCCTTCTTTCTCAAGGCCGAAACTTTGAATGGCCATAGAAGATGGACAGAGTTTTAGAATTGTTTGAAACTTAGAGGAGAAGTAGGAGTTTGTGCTAGCTTTCCAAAGAGCTATTACTCATCTCATTTGAAGCTGTGGAGCGTTGGAAGCACTCACCCAAAGTTCAGCTTACGAATTGGAGGTTGAAGTTGGAGATTGGAGGAAGTGTTGAAGACTTGTGTGTGTATGTGTGTGTGTGTGTGTGGCTTGTGGCTTTGTAAACTTTGTTGTTGCGGGCGGCTTGGTTTACACCATTGCTAGCCTCATTTTGTGTCGTGGGTAACGAAGTGGGGTTAATTGCCCACATGGTCGAGACTTGCTTGTTCTCACGGTGAAGCTTGGTTCTTAAAGTTGGTCACCGGGAGTTTGAAAGTTTAGGAGCCCATCATCCGGACAGCATCTCGTGTTATGCTGTCCCGTTTTACCTGTCCGAGGACTGTGGTTTCTTATCACCTACTTGACCGAACCCTGACCCGTTTAGAGCTAGCCTCAGGATAGGCCAACAAGGAGCAGTTTCAAGGTGAAGTTGAAGATTCGACGTTCTAAGTAGAAGATTCAAGGTTTGAAGTACAAGATTCGACGTGACCGTTAGACACCCTAGTCCTAAATCATTTCAAATTGCAGCCAAAATCTCTGCAATTTCCCGAGGCAAACTCTCTCTACACAACACCGGCCAGAGATTTGGGCTTGGATAGATATTTGCATCCTCATAGGGTGCAAGAAACTGCCTGGTATAAGATACTACTAGCAGAAGAGTGAAAATCTGATGTATTACTCAGTTATAGCAGAGGTAATGATTTTGGCTAGGTTCCAACAAATTCTCACCTGCTTGCATCCAATATCCAATAGTCATGTAGTCTACGACGTCAAACATCCTCGTTTTGATCGAATAGCAAAAACCCGATGGTTGATACAACATTTCGGTACGGTGTCCCAGAACATCTACAACTTAGATAGGGAGAAAAATGTCGATGAGTGCGTCATACCATACAAAGGTAGGTACTGCTTCATCAGGCAGTTCATGCTTGATAAGCCAGTTAAATTTAGGATAAAAGTGTGGTTACTTGCAATTTCAAAAAGTAGGTTTGTCTGGAACATTGAAGTCTACTTTGGAGAGGGCACTGGTAGTGGTCCACATGGACTAGGTTATCATGTTGTTGAGCGCATGGTTTCAAGCTTGAAGGGTAGGGGCCACCACTTGATCATAGACAATTTATTTGCAAGTGTGAATATTTTTCACAAATTGATGGTCAACGGAATTTGGGCCATCGGCACTGTGAGGCGAACTAGTAAGAATCTACCTTCTGGTCTTTATTGTGCCCAAGATAACGAGGTTAGAGGATCTATGCTCATACGGACCCACATCCATTGCCAAATAGGAGTAGTGTCTTGGCAGGATAAGAAACTAATTACGCTACTCAGTATGGCACCCTGGGTCCCTGGTGCAAAAGTATTGCGCCGCATACCTGGTATGGTTGGTCAATTGATTGTCCCATTGTCACCAATGCACACAGCTTACGTAGAGTATATAAGAAGGGTTGAAGTGACTGACCACCTGCGGGGAAACTACTCCGCCCAATTACAATCTCACAAATGGTGGATGAAGTTATTTCACTTTGTTGTGGATCAAAGCTTGGTGAACGCTTAAGTCACTTGGACAAAAGAAATGAAGGACCTTGGCTTACAGATCATGCTCCATCTTGCATATAAAATTGTTGTAGGGAAGCATCTAATCAAGGATGTAGTTTTGGCACAACAAAGGAGGGCACATCCACTAGGGCGTGCACCTAGGCGACCGCCACGGATCCACGCTCCTTTCTACTTGAAGTTGAAAAGAAGTTGTATGATCTGTGGTCATCTGCAGAGATGGTACTGCGAAGCATGTGGGAATAAGTGGATGTGTCGTGCCGAGTGTTACTATGTTGAGTTTGCTAAATTGAATGTGTAGTTCGTGAAGAATTTGACACCTATTTTTTGATCCATTCAAGCACTGGCTTGGAGGTTTCCGGGTGGGGTAGCAAACAAGGACTTCAATGACGGCTTTGAACGAGCAACTACACGTGGTCAACTTGGTCAAGGTCAATGCAATGTTCGGCATAGTCTGTGGCCTACCAGTGGTTAACTTCTAGGAATTGCATAGCACAGTCCTGTCACGAAGCTGAATTGTAGATCTATATGAATGACGGCCCGCAGCAGAGAGTTAACGTAGTTCAACGTTTTTGGTTAGAAACTTTGATGACGGAATTGTACATGATGTGCACTTTTCCCACTTCATTCCTTACAAATTTCATGCAATTTTTCACACAGGCATTTACAGATCTCCATTGCACTAAGACTCATCCATCTCTGCCTGACTTGCATTGAGTGCCGGTACTTCAATTTTTGAATTAATTTTTTTTTTAACCATACACCTGCATTATGTGATGCAATTCATGGAGCAGAACAACGATGGAAAAGCAACGGTGGAGGGCAACAAGTTCTGTAAGTTCTACGACTCCTTTGTGAAACAGCATCCTTCCTATTTAAGATCTTTCTGACAAAGATGACGTGCCTCAGAACATAAAGATCATCAAGGTCAGGGACGACAAGATGCAGGTTGTGCTTGCTCTGCACGGGTCTGCAATCCTAAGGTACAACTCATTTTCTTGTTTCCATTAGCACATTGCAGTTGAGATTCCTTCCTTCCTTCAGACTGAGTTTTATAGACTCAACATTTTTTATTGCTCCTAAACCGGATTCCTAAACCCGAATCTTGGGTTGCCCAATGTAACATGCGCCCAATGCTATCATCATCGTAAGTCTTGCAACGATATGGTAGTTCAGGTGAAGCAAATCAGATCAATGACGGAGAGTTTTCTGAGTACACGGAGTTGTTTGGCATCGTTATTCACACAGCACATGGATTATGATCAAAGACATTAGAGGAAATTTCAGGCCTCCAGAGGGCTGCTCCACAGCCCTCTGAAGTACCCTAAAATTTGCTTTTATTTTGCTCAAAAAATTATTTTTTCCCTATTTCCGCCTTGCTGAAACTGTAGCAGTAGTGGCGCAGGAACCTTGAATTCCAAATAAAAAATTATTAAGATTTAAATAATAATAATAATAATAATAATAATAATAATAATAATAATAATAATAATAATAATAATAATAATAATAATAACAATTCTTTTTTTAAATTAAAAAAATTAAAAATTAAAAATTAAAAAAATTCTGCGAGACTTGACTGCTCTCCAAGAGCAATTTCAAAGTTGACAGGCCATGCAAAGAATAGCATGGCATGTCAACTTTGGACAGCCCTATAAAGGGCTGAATTTTTTTCTAATGAACACCTGGACGCATCATGAGCAGGTCTGCAAGTAAAAGGCTTCACACGCAGTGAATAGACAATGACACAACGAGAAGAGTAATGCAGTTATAGGGCTAAAATTCATTGAAGCTTTAAAAAACATGAGCTTCCAATATGTTTGTGGTGTCTAGTTCTACCCTAGAAGTATTGAGAACTATATTTTAACAGGAGGTGTTTGTCTTCTATGCCAATACTAATCCTATGGCAGAGAAGGGAGGAGTTGCCGTTATAGTACTGCAGCACTTCATCCCCAAAAAACGACCCAAGGAAGCAAAGTACTTGACCATTTGGCGCATAAACTAAGGTGAGTGCTATGTATTCATTGCACTAACTTTAAACCGTTTGGCGCATTTCAGTCCAATACCTGCTTAAATAATGTACAGAGTACTGCTAACATCCCTTTTTGTCATTGCAATTGTTGTGTCCTCATTTTATTTGTGGTCACTTGTGTGAGTACCTTGCATGGCCAAATGCAGCGTGCACCGCATTTCAGAAGAGTCAAATGCAGGTCTTGATCCCGTTGTCCACCTCTGATGTACAAGTGCCGACCTGCGCTGCTAATGTAGAAGTGTCCCCGATGCGCTTGACGTTGAAGCCACCGTTGCTGATGAGTTCAAAGGTTAGTCGCTCACCAAGCTGCAACTTGTACATATTGCAGAACTCGTTGAAATCTGTTGTGAACGATACCTGTCTGTAGTTCGGGGGTGTGGTGTATGCTTTACATTTCACTTTCCACTCTCTTTTGCCTCCACAATAGCCCAACATGACTGTGCCAATAAATTTGTCTCCGTGGAATTTCGCAAACCAGTAAGGAATAGTCTACGCAATTGAAGACCATCAATGAGTAGTGGCGCTAGGTAGATGAACGGAACCAAAGGAAGTGCAAACTACAATGACGGAGTTTGGAAGAGAGTCTCACCATCGAGGCAAAGGAGGTCTTCTTCAAGACCTTGTCGAAGTAGAAATTGTGGTTGAAAAACCCATATTGCTTCCGCTGCGCCGGCGAAGGTGTCCATGACTTCGGAGTTTTGACGAGTTGCCATCACTGAGAATTAGCGGCAGTATTGTAAAGCGACTAGGGCGTTAGAAGCGTATGTTGTGTGTACAGAGGGATTGTGGTGAAAATGGAAGAAGGACAATGTGCAGGTCGGGAGGGAAGGTTTTGTAGTGCACAGCAAAGAAGCATGTTAGTGTTAGCCTAGTTGCAACGAAGACGTTTGGGTCACTTCTGTAATGATGGAGTAAATCCTCAATATCTCAGGATTAGTAGTTTCATTACCTTGGAAATCTTTTGTGATCTGCCTTGGAGGGATGTGGATGGTGTGAATGACAATTGAAGTTCAATGAGATGAGGAGTAGTGAGAGTGCATTTATTGATGGTTTGACAATCATTAGAGCAAATTTCAGGGTACCTCGGAGGGCTGCCTTACAGTCCTCCGAGGTACCCTGAAATTTGCTTTTATTTTGCAAAAAAACTTGTTTTTCCTCTATTTCCGCCCTACTAAAATTATAGCAGCAATGGCGCAAGAATCGAAAATTCCGAATAAAAAATTATTAAAAATAATAATAATAATAATAATAATAATAATAATAATAATAATAATAATAATAATAATCTTTAAAAAAATGAAAAAAAATGAAAAAAATGAAAAAAAAACTTTGCCGAAATTGATTACTCCGGCGAGCAGTCAAAGACTCTGACTGCTCACCAAGAGCCGTTTGGAAGTTGACAGGCCATGCAAACAATAGCATGGCATGTCAACTTCCAACAGCCCTGAAATGGGCTAAAATTTTCTGTAATGGCGATCTGGCAATCTTACAAAAAATTTGTTGTGTCACAAGCGGCCATAGGAGCTGCTGTGTGCATCTTCAAGTAACCGCTTCCCAGCAAACTACTTCAGCAGACACAGCGTACTGCATTTTTTAAGTCCAAATTACTCGTGGTTGGAGCCGCGTGGACATTGCACGGGGAGGACCTGCAGGTACTTGCGCCAGGAAACCGGAAGAAACCGTAGCTCCTTCACCTGCACACCGGCAGCCCATCACATGACAAGGAAGGATTTAATCCACATAGGACAAAAATGTGGACTGTTTGTGGTACAGTAGCCCCTCTAGTCTATGAACAATTCTAGGTTTTCTACATTTTGCCTGTCCTAAATACAAAGTTCATATTCCATTTTTTTTAACTACTTCCGATGCTCCAAATCTTGTGAGAATTTCAGGATATCATAATCGTAACCAATTCTCTAGTCACAAAAAATATGGGCCTGAAGCTCCACCCTAACGTGCACTTTGGGCATAATGTACGCCCCAAGGGCTTCTATACCCAACATGTATCTCTCCTGCCAAAGTGCATTAGGGATTAATATGTGTGGAGCTCTTATGGTATCCCTCCTCATCCACCGGGTCCACCTAAAAGTGCAATTGCTATTTGCACCTGTAGCACCCTATGTTGTACTTTGCCTACTAGGCTAGCATGTTAACAGGTCCTTAGAAGGCGCAAAGAGAATTTAATTTTGGATCATATAATTAATTGGTCTCTTTTTCTTCAACTGTTTGTTATATGAATTTGTGGTGTTTGGATGGCAACACTCAAAGAATAAATACTTGAAAGAAGCCTTATAACTAAAAATCTATAATTTTGATTGCAAAGAATTCATTGATAAAAGTGATTTTTTTGAAAGATATCCTAAAATTGAGGAGAAGCACCAAACCTTGTGTAGCATGGGCTTTAAAGTTTGTTGAGAGTTGTAAAAACATGGATTGTAGCGAGACGATCCTCCTCTGGGTCTCAATGCCAGTACAATAAAATAAAGGTTTTCCGTTAGAGGTTTACAATTCCAAAACAACTCCTATTATATCTAAGTTACTCAAAAACGTGACATGTGGAACTTGATCAAGCATACTTATAAACTTCAAAGTCATATTCTACAAAATACCTGGATTGGGATGCAAAGTTGGAACTACCTCATGTTGGTGGCTTTTATACGCGTCCAAAAATGTGACATATACTTGATCAATCATACCTATATTCACGTAAACTTAACCTCTAAATGTTTTCACCAAAAATGCTCCAAACTGCCATTTTTAGTACAAGTACCAAAATTTAGAAAAAAAAACATTTTGGGACACATGTTATAAGATCTTGTAGTGCGTTGGTTTGGAAAGATGTAGAAAAAATTTCTGAAATTTCCACTATGTGGGTTGCAAGATATTAGTGTTTTGATTGACATAAATCCTTTTGGAGGCCTTGCAAAAAATAGGAAATCTGCACTTCACAAGGTCACATTTGTGTAGAAAAATGTCCATGTTGGGGGGTTTTCTCTAGATTCATTCTTCAAGGCAAATTGGCTACATGCTTGAAAATTTCAAATCATTTCAAATTATACAACATATAGAAAAAAAATAGTAAGTAAAAATAAGTAGATAATGATTCAAAATACAAAATTGTTAAGAATTTAGTTATGGAATTGAAAAATGCCAATCCCAATGGTTGTAATGATGTAATAAGCAATTTGCATCCTATGCCTTTATTTTTTTCCAAAAATATTGAAAATTGAGTTAAATGAACAACTTCAAAGTTTATTTTAGAGTAGAGAATCTATAACTGCCCCCGCAAACTTAAACTCCTTGTAACTTTCATGCCATTGATAAAAATGGAATGATTCAAAGCTTTCTACGTATATATAAATCTAAAAAATCAATTTCAAATTCTTATTTATGAAAATAGTGATTATTTCTGATCCGTCCGGACTGCCCGACTGAGGAAAAGAACTACGTATCAACAATACCTTTTTAACCATGTAGTCAAAAGTTATAGAAATTATTGGACCTTAAAAAAAACTCATCCCCACGTTGTATGAAAATTTCAAAGAAAAAAAATCTACTTGGAGTGTCCAAAATTTCTATGTTGCCAAAATCCGCAACTTGGTTCTGAAGGCATTAGAAGAGATTTGAGGGCATTGGAGGGCCGTTTCAGGCCTGTTCCCCAATCTGGCCAGATCTGAAAACAGACGGTACGGGCTGTTAGAATTTTTTTTTTTCAAAAAAAAAGAAAAAAATTCTCTCCCAAACATCATTTCAAGCAAAAAATTAATTTTTTTTGGAAAATGACGTGGCACTCTCTCAACCACATCAGCGCAGCAGCTTTCCTGTGTTCCACAGCATGGGAACGTTGCAGGAATGCAGGATAACTCGCGGGCTCTTGGAGGCCTCAAATCTCTTCTAACGGTTACAATTCATATATTCTAAGAAAAAACCTAGAATGTGACATTAGAATATGTGTGATTATTATGAAAAAATTGGGATGCAAAATTGAAACTACCTTTGTTGACAAATATCCCACTAATTACAAGTTCAATGTTCCTGTACTTCAAAATGTATGCTTTTCTAGCACTTCCAAAAGGTAAAGTTTGTCTTGCTATTTACTTTTACAGGAAATTAAAAAATTTTAATTCCAATTTTTATAGTGAAAATATCCTAAAAGACAATTAATCCCTTTATTTTTATTTGAATTTTTTTTAAATTGAGAGCAAAAGATGACTTTATAAATTTTGCCTACCTTCATTGCTCGCGAAATAAAATTTTCAACTTTTACCTCATTATTTGGAATTAAATAGTTCAAATGTTTTTGAGTAGGTATCAATCTATACAATCCTAAAAGAATAATTAATATTTTTTAAATAACATTTTGTTGCCTGTTTTGACATTGAAATTGAAAAAAACTTCTAAATTATGCAACATTTATTAGAATGATATGAAATATAACTTCACATATAGATTATGATGAGTAGCATCTTACTTAAATTTCCATATAGAAATTCTAAGTTATGAAATTAAAAGGGCCTAACTGAGTTCTTGAAAAGCCTAAAATGGGCTCCTTAGTCCTTTAGGGGTTAAGATGACAATACATTAGAAACTAAATAGGCTAAATATAACTCAATAGTATTGTTTCATCATTTTATGGTTTAGTGCTTCACAAAAAGATTAAGTGAACAATCTTGATTGCTAGCAAGCTAATAACTATGTAAGCGCGCATATTTCATTTTTTTTCATTCCAGTTTTATAGACATTTGTACAAAATGTAAGGAAAAACCCTTTTAAATATAGCTCTCATATATTGGTTAATCACATTCAATGCTTCATTGGTTAGAATATTTGTCTTCCCTACTTGATTGTTTATTCAAATGATAATTGAGCTTAAGTTGAGTTTTCCTACATAAATGATCAAACTGATTTATAGTTTTTAAATAAAAATGCATAATTTTTGCTCTTAGAATTTAACCCCTAAAGGACCATTGTCCCTTCAGGGGACAAATGCGTTTTCAGGCAAGTACTACGGGCTGAAATTTTCTTCTGATTTTTTGAAACTTTCTTTGGAGGTAGAAAATCTGATTAGCTTCATGGGAATATAATTTTTTTTCACAATTGGTGCTCGGGAACAAAAACTATGACCAAATAAGCTCAAAACAGGGGACGGCGGGCAGCAAAAAAAAATTTGCATTTTTTTTTTTTTTTTTTGAGTATTTTTTTTCTCATAGATTATATTTTTGTCTATGTAGAAAGCTTTGATACATTTCATTTGGACTGTATGAGAAAGTTATGGACATTCTTGTTTTTTGGGCAATTAGAGCATCTTTTTGAAAAAAATAACTTGTAGGATTCATTTCTGAATGCAATTTTTCAAATTTTTCAAATTTTATTTTTTGCATGGTTTAGTTTACTTGCTAGAAAAATCTCATCATTGGGATTAGTGCATTTTAATTCCACCTAAAATATATGAATATTTTAGATTTTCCTTCTATCTCGTACCTACTTCTACTTAACAATTTTTTTAATAATGAAAATTAAGTTTTTTTGAACTTTTTTATTTGGGTTAGATTCTCAACTCAATTCTCTAGTATAAACATTAAAAGCTCAAAACTGCGTAGTGCAAAAAAATAAAGTTAAAAATGTTCAAAGTCACAAAATCTAATCCCACAATGTGTTGAAAAGCTTGTTTTTTCCACTTTAAACACAGATATCTTGCAATCTGTTTGGTCAAAAATTCTGAATTTTTTTCCACACACTCTCATACTAGTTAGGTGTAAGATCCTATTGTGAGATGTGGAAAAAAATATTTTTCAAATTTTTTTACTTTTTGCTATAGAAATGGCAGTTTTGAGTGTTTTTTGGCAGAAAAAGGGCCTCGGTCCTTTAGGGGTTAAGTGCATTGATGCAATTTAGGTGTCCAAACTTCTAGTCCTTCAAAGAGAGTTTTCAAAACTATTGGTTTCTTATATTCATTAAAACTTATTAGTGAAAGGTTTATTTTTTTAATATTTAGAGGAGTTCCAAATCTTAGAAAAAAATAGGCCAATTGCATTATGGAGGGCTTTAAGGAATTAGTTAAGGTTAGACAAAGCTTGGTCCATACCATGACCCAACAAATAAGGGCACTAAGAAAACCTAATAGTAGGCTAAATTAATTATCAACACATATTTCAATTTTAGAAAAGGGTGCATGATTGCCAATGTTTGGGGAGAATGTGACACACATACGAATGTTTGAAAGTCAATCTTTTAATGATGCCCCACCACATGTGTGGTTCCTACTAGGACCTTAAAATATAGGTGCACTGGAAAGTTGGAAGGAGGCTTTCACCTTGACGTGTTTAGGATTGAAATTGAAGAGTCTTTAAAAAAAATTAGCATTGGCAGTTCAACAATAGGACTGACCAACAAGCTTAGGCATGACAAGAAAGATAAAGGCGACAGAGCTTTCACCTTGACGTGTTTGAGATTGAAAGTTTTGGCATTGGCAGTTCAACAGTGGGATTGACCAACAAGCTTAGGCATGACAAGAAAGATAAAGACTACAAGGCTTTCACCTTGACGTGTTTGAGATTGAAATTGAAGAGTCTTCCAAATATTTTAGCGCTGGCAGTTCAATAATGGGATTGACCAAGTAGCTCAAGCATGCCAAAAAAGATAAAGGTTACAAATGAATGGCAACAATAGAGTGTTCTTAGAAGGACAAAGAGAATCTAATTGTAGATCCTATAATTGATTGGTCTCTTTTCCTTCAATTGTTTGTTATCCAAATTTTTGGTTGGATGGCGATACTTAAAGAATAAATACTTGAAAACTTCAAAAGAAAACTTCTACCTAAAAATACATAATTTCAACTTCAAAGAATTCAGTGATAAGAGTGATTTTTTGAAATGATATCCTAAAATTGAGGAGGAGCACCAAACCTCATATAGCATGGGCTTTAAAGTTTGTTGAGAGTTGTGAAACATGGAATGTAACTAGATGATCTTCTTTTGGGTCTCAATACACTAAAAAAATGTTTTAAATTAGAGGTTTAGGATTCCAAAACAACTCCCACTATATGTGTTCAAAATGTGACGTGTGGAACTTAATCAATCAATAATATGTGTAAACTTAAAAGCCATATTCTAAGAAATACCAAAATGTGATATTAGAGATTGTGATCATTATCAAAAGATTGGGATGCAAAATTGCAACTGTCTCTTGTGGGTGGTTATTATAGGTGTTAAAATATGTGACATGTGAAACTCGATCAATCATCATACCTGAATTCCTGTAAACCCAAAACCCATATTCTACAAAAGAGTGAAAAGATCCATAATGTGACATTAGAGAGTGTGATAATTTATCAGAAGATTGGGATGCCAAATTGCAAATGCCTCTGTCGGTGGCTATTGTATGTGTTCCAAAATGTGACACGTGGAACTTGATCCCTCATAGCTGTAACCTCAAAACCCATAATCTCATTCTAAGAAAATTATACCCGGAATGTGACATTAGAGAGTTTGATTTATTTATCACCAGAAGATTGGGTTGCAAAATTGCAACTGTCCTTTACTTGTGTCCAAAAAAAAAAAAAAATTGCAACTGCCTCTGTCGGTGGCCACCAGCCAGTCGGTGCCGTCACCACCTTTTTAAGAGTTTACTTTTTACCCATGACCAGCTCATCTCCCTAGGGGACTCCTCATTAAGCTCATGAGTTCCCAAATGATCACAATTCCCAACCGCCGACCTTATCCGGCATTTTTATATATATTTTTTGAAACAAATGACCTTTTTGGCATTTCAAAATGAGTTTTTTTAATTTATTTTTAAAAAAATCAAAATGAGAATTATTAATATCCGTAGAGTCATAGTTTCATTCAATCATAATATTTTTATTGCCGTCCAAATTATTGGCATGTAATTAATTTAAAATTTCGATCCCAAAGTCATGGGCATTGAGAATGGCTCCTCTCCTGCTCTTCTGCCGGCTTTTGAAATTCACTTGGGGTGACGGTTGAGTCACGGTAACAGTAGGACTTGGATAAGAGGACTGCCGCAAGGAAGCCGAAAGCCCATTCTAGACATTTTGTCCATTTCTTTAAGACATTTTGGGTCTGTTCCAAGCATAAGTTCATTGGGGTCATGCATGTCATTTTGGAATATACGGTAGAACCATCCATTCCCTATCAGGGACCTAATTGCAATCAAATGTAAAGATGCTACTCATTTTAAAACTTAACCCCTAAACACCCAAACACCGTTTTTTGGCAACATAGCGATTTTGGGCAGCTCACTATGAATGGATTTTTTATTTTTTTTCTTTGAAACTTTCACACAATATTTCCCCAAGGAGTAGCTTTAACCCCTAAAGGACCATTGTCCCTTCGGGAAACAAATGCGTTTTCGGGCAGGTACCTATGGGCTGAAATTTTCTCCTGATTTTTTGAAACTTTTTTTGGAGGTAGAAAAGTTGATTATCTTCATGGGAATATAATTTTTTTCACAATCAGTGCCTGGAAACAAAAGTTATGACCAAATAAGTTAAAAACAAGGGACGGTGAGCAACAAAAAAAATTTGCAATTTTTTTTTTTTTTTTCTTTAAGTATTTTTTTTCTCATAGATTATATTTTTGTCTATCTAGAAAGCTTTGGTTCATTTCATTTGGATTTTCTTTGAGAAAGTTATGGACATTCTTGTTTTTTGGGCAGTCAGAGCATCTTTTTGAAAAAAATAACTTGTAGGACTCATTTCTGAATGCGATTTTTCAAATTTTTCAAATTTTTTTTTTTGGCATGGTTTAGTTTACTTGCTAGAACAATCTCACCATTGGAATTGGTGCATTTTAATCCCATCTAAAATATATGAATATTTTAGATTTTCCTTCTATCTCGTATCTACTTCTACTTAATAATTTTTTTAATAATGAAAATTAAGTTTTCTTGAACTTTCTTTTTTGGCTAGATTCTTAACTCAATTCTCCAGTATAAACCTTAAAAGCTCAAATCTCTGTAGTGCAAAATAAAAAAGTTAAAAATGTTCAAAGTCGAAAAATCTAGTCCCCCAATGTGCTGAAAAACTTGTTTTTTTCACTTTAAACGCAGATATCTTGCAATCTGTGTGGTCAAAAATTCTGAAATTTTTTCCACACACTCTCATACTAGTTAGGTGTAAGATACTACGGTTAGATGTGGGAAAATAACATTTTTCAAATTTTATTTTTTTTTGCTATAGAAATGGCAGTTTTGAGTGTTTTTTGGTAGAAAAGAGCCTCAGTCCTTTAGGGGTTAAGGCTCAACAATTTTCATAACATTTGATTGCATGGTTAAAAAGTTATTGTACAATATGTGATTTTTAATGCTTGGCGGGCAGTTCAAAAAATTCTTAAAAAATCACTTTTAAAAAAATAAAAAGTTTGAAATTGGTTCTTTAGATTTATATATACATGGAAAGCATTGAATCATTCCATTTTGATTAATGAGATGAAAATTATGAGGAGTTTTAATTTGCAGGTAGTTGTGGAATCTATACTTTAATATAAACCTTGAAGTCCTTTATTTTTGAAAAAAATAAAAAAAATTGGGTGTAGATTGTCTATTACAACATTACAACCATTGGGATTGGCATTTTCCAATTTGATAATTAAATCCTTAACAATTTAGTGTTTTGAATCATTCTCTACTTCTTTCTACTTATTATTTTTTTCCTATATATTGTACAATTCCAAATTATCTTAAATTTTTCAAGCATATAGCCAACTTGACTTCAAAAACGAATCTAGAGAGTAACCACCATTTTGGACATTTTTTTAATACAAATGTGACCTTGTGAATTGCAGTTGCCCGGATTTTTGCAGGGACAAAAAAAATATTTTTCTCAATTTCAAACACTAATTTCTTGCAATTTGCATGGTGGAAAATTCTGAAATTTTTTCCACATCTTCTCAAACTAGTGCACTACAAGATCTTATGGTTACATGTGTTGAAAAATGATTTTTTTCTAAAATTTGGTACTTGTATTAGAAATGGCAGTTTTGGAGCGTTTTTGGTGAAAACATAGTCAAATACATTTAGGGGTTAAATGTTCTTACACCATAGATAACTTATTGTTTTGGTCAAAAAACCATAAGCTATCTAAGGTGTAAAAACATTTAAGTTCTAAAATGAATACGGTTTTACATTTGATTGCAATTAGGTCCTTGATTGAAAATGGGTGGTTCTACCTTAAAGGACATTGGGGTTGGTCACAATGGAATAGCTTATTGTCCACAATAGAAGAATTTATTGGTCAAATTGCATAAAAAAAAAATTGGAGTGACAATAATAGTAGATTGACTTTAAGGATCATCCTACGCATTTATTTTTTTGGATGTAGTGTATATCCATTATAGAAAGTGATTAATTTTTTGGCCTTATGTTGTGACCATTTTTTAAAGAGGAGATTGGGGCCATTTGGAACATTATGGATGCATTGGACGTTGTTTGGGGAAGGTCTAATAAACATTCTTTGGGCTATATGAGTTGAGAGCACTTTTGAAAATGCATAACAATTATGTATTTTACAATTTCAATTGCTATTGCCTTCTTTTTTTCTTTTGCCTGTGTTTTACTCGAGTAAGGTGGAAGCATCCATTTCTTGTGCGTTTAAGCCATGTTAAGCTAATCATGAAGTTGATGCGGAAAACAAATGGACAGAATAGAAGGCAAATGAGAGAGTGGGAGATGCAAAAAAAATACTCTTGAATTTTAAAAAGTGCTTTCAGAAAGCTTGGTCAAAGTGCAAAGATGAGAAGCACCCATTGGCCGTTCTCAAAGGCTCCATTTCCAAACAGAATCAGTTTCCACACACACAACGTTGCGACTACCACGAAACCACCTATTGCTACAATTTAGACGCCTAATGATTGGATTGGAAGGCTATCGCAAGGAACGGGTTTTTGGATGCAAATGGATCCTCCCACTTTATTGTTCGATGCCATCCAGTGTATTTTTGGGTCTTCTATTCCACACCGATTTACAAATTATGGAATGCCCTTTTGGACTCAGGCAGAGCAACGCAACCTTATTGTTGATTTAAGGTGCCAGTAACTCAGTGCAATCTTTTGCCTAAGCTCATGATAAATGACTTTTCATCCACTAATTGCATACTTCATCCATGTGCATGACCGTCAGTTAAATAGCCAGTGAATCGTAAGATAACGGGTCCAAAAATTGCCCATTTAAAAGTTGAAAGTGAATTTTGGGGTGGAGAAGCTTTTTGAAATAATTTTCAGTAAATATTTCTTGAAAGACAAGAGGAATTGGCATCTAACCCAAGTCGTTTCATATTTTTTTGAAGCTTTCTAAAATTAGTTATGAAATTTTGAAGTTGAAGTGGCATAGGGCTTTAAAATCGCCCACCCCCTAAAATGTACACTTTTTGTACATTCTTGAAGACTATGAAAAAGCAACATGTACAAGCTTTGTACATTTGAAAACGGTGGGCGATTTTAGAGCCTGTGGAATTTCAGAACTTATTACTGTACCTTATCCTTTTTGTGTTCTGCGTGAAATGAAATGAATTAAAAAAAATCACTGACGGCTGCCAGTTTATGAATACATGTGCCACGTGTCTCTCCAGCAGCCCTTTTGGAGCAACTCATTACTTGCTTCTCATGTGCGCATTGCTAGTTTGGGACTCGGGGAACATGGTCACTTTTGATAGGGAACAGAGAAATCAAAACCCACCTGGCCACCTGACCACCTGGCCTGGAGTCCTTCCAAATAGAGTTGGCCCAAGACAAGTCTGAAGGACAAGCAAAAGTAGAGATCGAGGCATAGTTTCTCAAGGAGAAGACAAAAGTAGAGGTCAAGACAATGGTTATTTTGGAAGTCTACAAGAGTAGTTGACAAAGCCCAAAGTCCAACAAGCCGACAAGACATTAAAAAGGTGATTAGGTTTTGGACATCATGTTTCATTGATTATTTTGTGAGTTGATAATATTTCATAGAAGTAGGTCCTCAAGAAATTCCAACATGATAAGACCACTTTGCAAAAGGTGACCGTAAAGGCAGCTATAGCGATTTTCTTCCGGGACCTAATTTTTTGTTCTATGTCCAGTTAAAAGAATATCCTTTTTATTTTTTGATCAATTACGTTGTTAAAGTTTTAAATTATAGCTACAATGTCTTGTCTGTGAGGGTTCTTTGGAAAAATAGAATAATCCTTTAATAGAAAGATTGTTCACTGTGCATGCAAATTGTAACTTCAACTGATGCAATAAAAAGTTGGTGAAAAGCTTCACTTAGGATAGGCTATATGCCTACACATACTCCCTCTCTCCATCTACAACACTAGGTCATCTCTTTATCTTATCCTTTAGCACTATTTTATCCCTCCAAACTTTAAGCCTATTCTACATCTCCATTTTTAAGAGTCAAAAATATTGCAACAACAATAGTGAGAGTGGGCAAATATTAAAGTTTCAATTGAATATGTACTACATAAGTCCATCAGGTTTTATAGCAGGCCATCAAACAAAACAAAAGGCATTGAACACCTTAAATATACAAAATCAACTACAAATAAGAAAAGAAATTACAAAAAGAAAGTAGTTCATTTACTTAGTATCAACAATATAAGAAGATATGTTATTATTTGGTATATAAGTTAGATCATACAGACGAATCAAAATTGGGCCACCTGATCACAATTCCTTCCATTTGAAAGCCGGCCCAAAGATTTGCAGTTGGTAGTTAGTTTACAACTTTTTTGACAAGTTAAGAAGACGACCAAAAAATAGAGGTAAAAATGAATGCAATGATGGTAGGTGAGAGGTTTGACTTGGGATTCATCCATATCTCTATCCATAGAGGTATATATCCCTAGCAAGGACTAGCTACTCCATCTTTCAATATTTTAGGGCATTTCCATGTTCAATTCTATCTCAAAGTCAATATTATTACAACAACAGTAATGAACATGGGAGAATATTCAAGTTTCATTTAAATAAGTTTCATTTACAAGTGCATCCGATTTTCTATGAGGGCATGAACACAACAAAATAAAAGGCATTGAACCATTCAAATATAAAAAATCAACTACAAACAAAGAAATCAAAACAAAAGGCATGAATATTTGAAATTTACAAAATCAACTGCAAACCAAAAAAGAAATTAAGAAAAGGAAAATACATTGAATAAGTGTATTTTGAAAAAAAATTAAAAAATTAAAAATACACTTCATTTTCATTCTTTAAAAAATTATTAAGGAGAAGTAGGTCCAAGATTGAAAGAAAAACTAAATCGTCAATAGCTCTAAGATGGAATTAAAACACTATAATTCCAATGGCAAGATGGTTTTAGCAAACAAATTTAGCCTTATTAAACAATTCTTTGTGAAAATTGTGAAAATTGCATTTAGAAATGAATCCTATAAGTTATTTTTTCAAAAAGATGCTCTGATTGCCCATAAAATTAGATTGTCCATAACTTTCACATAACAAATCCAAATGGAATGAATCAAAGCTTCCATAAAGATAAAATTACAATCTATGAGAGAAGAATATTTTTTGAAATTTAGAAAAAAATTGTGTGAGAAGATTTCTACCCGCTGCACCGAGAAAAAGGACCTTTCAAGCCATAATTTTTGCTCCCGGGCACCGATTGAAATAAAAATTATATTCCCATAAAGCTAATGTGTTTTTCTATCTTCACAAAAAGCTTCAAAAAAGAATGATGAATATTGAGGCAGTAGAAGCCTGCCTGAAAGCCATTTGGTCCTCCAAAGGGACAATAGGACTTTAGGGATTAAGGAGATCCATACTAATTAATTGACATACCACACTATAAAATTATCTACCTTTGTTGTACGTGAATAGTGACAAAAGTGTGCGGGGGCTATACATCATGTTTCAAACATCTACAATTTTCCACTATGAGTCCCTTTAGTTTTTTGGTCCTCCCAATACCTCTATTTAGTGTAGTTTACTATTCAATACCAACAACATAAGATGAGACGTTTAAGATGCTCTAATTGCCTGAAAAATAAGATTGTCCATAACTTTCACATATAAAATCCAAATGGAATGAATAAAAGCTTCCCAAATAGACAAAAATACAGTCTATAAGAAAATAATTTTTAAATTTTTTGTAAGTTTTTTTAATGTGAGAAGATTTATGCCCGCCGCACCAAGAAAAAGGACCTTTTGTGCCATAACTTTTGCTCTAGGGCACTGATTGAAATAAAAATTATATTCCCATAAAGCTAATGTGTTTTTCCACCTTCACAAAAACGTTTCAGAAAATAATGATGAGTATTGAAGCCGTAGTAGCCTGCCCAAAATCCAATTTGTCCCCCTAGGGGACAATAGAACTTTAGGGGTTAAAAGTCAAACCTATCAAAGGAATATAATTTTACAGGCAAACCTCAATTTTCACATAAATCTTGATTTCAAATGTTTAAAATCTTGACTAAAAATATATTTTTCCATTAATCTCATTTTTTTTCATTTTTTTATAATTCAAATTTTTGTAACACTTTGAAAGTAACATCTTGAAAGTTTAAAATACAACATTTTTGAACTTCTTCTATCAAACTTCTTCTTTTAATGATTACATTAGTTACACCATGATGCTTCTCATCATGGAATCCATTTTTGCTAAAATTTTCATGATATTTAAAGTTTTTTGTAATTATTATGATTTTACAAAAAAAATTTAAAATCATGTAAATTCAATTTCATGTAATTATAGTTATAAAAAATAAATTTTAATTATAAAATATATATTATTATATAATTGCTAATGATTTTAATACAAAATACTAATGATTTTTGACCAAATAGAAACATTCAATATCCTTTAAAATAAAGGCCAACAAGACGATCATTTTGGGACGGAGAGAATATCATTTTAAAATTTCAAAAGTAATCTTTCTATCTTAAGGTGAGCTCTTGGCCTATCCTCTTTTTGGGTTTAATTGCTTAACCTTAAAACAACGCTCATGACACAAAGTGTCAAATAGATTACTTTCTCTATTATTGTAGAAACAAAAAATGCGTCTATTGGTCCCAAAATAGAATCATTATATTCCATACCCTTAAAACAATTTTTTATTTATTTTTTATTTTTTATTTTTTATTTTGGCTATGTTGAGATCTTTCGGAATGTGTGTCCTATAGCGGCATGCTTGGTACCTTTGAATATCCCGCGGCAAGGAAGGGTGCACGGGCTTCGATTTGTGGTGTTTGGACCTACAATGTGGAAGTTATTGAATTTTGAAGTTTTTTATATGAATAAAAAATAAAAGATTATTTTTCCTTTTATTTTGGCTGTAGCAATGGCACAGAGCACACTAGTTTGAGTGAGTACCTATTATAAGGCGGCATCCTTCTAGGGTAAGCTTAACCCCTAAATGCCCGAGGCACTAAATTTTGGTGCCGACAATCCTTTGAAGTTAAAATCCTAACCAAATTGCTATTTTTAATACTTCATATTTTTGTGAAATTCTTTTGGAAATCTATTTTTAGCATCAAAAATCTGATTTTGAAAATGATTTATTATAATTTTCTATTCAAGATTTTGTGCAAGAGTACCCATTGTAATCTTGACTTTCCATAGTGTTATGGGCTCTTGAAATTGAGCTTCAAATACACTAGATCTTGGAGGAAAAATCACATTAGAAATTCATTTAAGAGAATTGTAAAGTAGCTTTTGAGAAGCCATAAATTGATTGGGGTTATGCAAGTTAGGCCCTTTAACCTCATATTTTTTGCTGACCAATTTTTTAGATGTGATACGCAAAAAGAGAATTGAAAGATTTCATAGTTTAACATCCTCATGGTCAAATATTATAACTTTTAATTCATAAGTATTATTGTCATGTTTTCTTTTCCTATGTGATCTCTAACACGTCTAGTTTGAATTTGTACGGATACCATTAAAAAGAAATTGACAGAACTTATCAAAATGTTGGCTTTTTGTTCAAATTAGAGCAGATTTTTAGAGGCTCAAAACAAGCCTTGGGCATTTAGGGGTTAATGAAAAAGGAGAAAAGGCACGGCAGCGATAAAAATTCTGAGCTGTGGCACTCAATGTTTAATAAAACTTTACTTTTTCATGGAAAGTAAAGTGATGATAAGGCGAAAAAGCCCAACTGAAAGGCAGTGAAATTGATGGGAAGCCAAGAGCCGGCTGACTTATTTAGTTCAAAAAAGTTAGCCAGCTCCAGCCCCAGGCTTGGCCACGTTGCGCTGATCGCCACGTGGCAGTTCTACAGTTTTGGGGACCTGGGTTTCAGGGATTGCCTAGTGAGGTTCACTTTTCATATAATAAATATAATAACAAGTAAAATTAAAAAAACTAAAAACTACATTTTTTTAAAGGAGAGGATTTTTAAAATGATTTTGACAGTCTTTTTAATATTGAAAAGCTAATTTCTGTCACATTTCAATGACTTTTCTTTCACGGTACAACTGACTGAAACTGGGAGTCTGTAGCCATAATATAAAAAGGATTTCACAGAGCCAGGGAGTGAGGACGGCTCAGTCCCAACTTTGAAAAAGAATTAAGAAACTTTCCCAACTTTTTAATTTTTTAGTTTTTTTAATTTTTTTAATTTTTAAAAAGTGACACCTAAAATCCTGATTTTAACTTAGTCTGGGAGTTTGGGAGTTTGGGTCAAGATGGAAGAAATCATCAGTATGCCCACACTTTGGGTGACATTCAATCACACTCGTTTTGGGGGTTGCTTTGGCTTGTACCACACCTTTACCAAGTGACAAATAAGCTTCACTTCTATCATCTATGTTTGGAGAAAGGGGAACCGAAGTTTATGGATTTTTTCCAACAAATGACTTCTAAGGAATTAGTAAACGACATATATCATCTATGTTTTTATAAAGGGGTAATAAAGTATTACGGTTTTGTTTTGGGAATCAAGAATCAAGAACAAAGTTTCTTGTGCTATGTAATATGGATGGATGGATGAATGGATACAAGAAGTTCACTACTCATGTACATTGTATTTGATACTCTGGAGTCAGCTACAACACTATCCTTTGGGTACCTTGATGCACATACAATTAGGTAAATTAAAATACCTAGGAATGGGCATAGACTCTCAACGATTACAAACCTAACTATGAAAATCTTTCAATCAAATTTGGAATTATGCAAGGCTAAAATTCTTTCTCCAAACTTTTGAAAGCCTCTTAAATAGTCCCCTCCAAAATCTCTATGACTTTTTTTATTAATCCCAAAAGGTTTTGAGACGTCAGCAACTAGAATTGGTCAAAAAACCACATATTTTGAATTTTAGGTGAAAGCAAAATTTTAAGATCTTTAATGGAAATGTAATTGCAAGATTTTGGATTCACTTATGCCACTTTTATATCTTAAAATTATCAAATTCAAATTTCTCTTGGATGGAAGATCCTAATTAAGTTCTAAAATATGTTTTTTCCACTCCCTCCAATTCCAGGCACTTATGCTTCATATGGGCCATGGGATCTTGACTTGTATTACTTTGTTTTCATACTCATTTCTCATATATCTACATGCATAAGATGTTTTAAAGAGTTTAGAGGTGTGCTATGTATAGCAAGAGAATAATTAGTTTTCAAAAACAACCCACATGGCTACAAGATTTTTTTGAACAATTATATGTGAATTCTCACTGAAAATATTTTATTGAAAAAGTGAACAATAGTATTTGCCCTACCTATCTACACTAGTTAAAGATTTCAAGTTTAGATCTTAGATAGTGGTAGATAGGTGATGCGATTTGAAGAGTGTCTCTTCTAAGTGCATATAACTTAATGAGATATGACCTAGACTTGCCTTCTACATTTGCCCTCTACCTTGAAGGTAGAAATCCAACTTAGTATAAATTTGGATGCTCGGATTGCCCCTCTTTAGAATGCAAACTACATATTATCTAATAACTTTTTTTTACCATTCAACTATAAGTTGTGAAAATTATGGGGCTTAATCCCTAAAGGACTGACATTTTTGGCTGTATAGAAATTTTGGGCAGGTACGTGTAACTAGAGATTCCACATTTTAGGTTGAAATTTTGATAGAGGGTGGGTGCAAGGAATATCTTTCATATACACTAAATTTCATGACATTTGGAAATACAAATCAAAAGGTTTGGCCTAATATGTTATTTCTTTTTGTAATTGGGTAGTATGGGTAGATCAGAAAAAGGCACTTTTTTCAAAAACAAAAATTTGAAAATGATTTTCTAGAGTTACATATACGTAAATAGATTTTAATCATCCCATTTTGATTTATGAGTCAAAAGTTATGAAGATTTTTAGTTTGCGGGCAGTTATGGATTCTCTACTCTAAAATAACCTTTGAAGTCCTTTATCTCACTCAATTTTCAATATTTTTTGAAAAAAATAAAATCATAGGATGTAGATTATTTATTTCAACATTGCAGCCATTGGGATTAGCATTTTTCAATTCCATAATTTAATTCTTGACAATTTAGTATTTTGAATCATTCTCTACTACTATCTACTTACTATTTTTTTCCTATATGTTGTACAATTTCAAAGGAAGTGAAATTTTTTGAGCATGTAGCCAACTTGTCTAGAAAAAATAATCCAGAGAAGCACCATCATTTTGGACATTTTTTCATCAAAAAGTGAGCTTGTGAAGTGCTGCTGCCCTGTTTTTCCAAGGGCCAAAAAAATGGTTTTAGTGAATTTGAATGCTTATATCTTGTAATCCACGCGGTGAAAATTTCTGAAATTTTTACTATATGTTCTCAAGTCAGCATACTACAAGATCCTACAATTACATGTGTCAAAAATAGTTTTTTTTTCAAAAAGTGGATACTTGTACTGAAAATGACTATTTTTGAGCATTTTTTGTGACAACATAGTCATGGAACTGTAGGGGGTAAAGGCACTCCTCATCCACGCATTATGTGAATATTTCAAAAAGAAAAATCCAATTCACAATTTCATACCCAAATTGCTATGTTGCCAAAATATGCTAGTTGATCTTTTATTAACTCAATAACAACCCCTAATTCTAAAAAGAAGAACAAAACAATCCCAACTCCAATTTGACCATTGAAAATGAAGAACATGTTAGTAGTAGTTCTTCAAATTAAACTACTTAGACCTTAATAACAAGTGTCTAAACTCCAACACTTCATATTTTTTTTTTATCTTGAATTTTTAAAACCAAAATATCCAATCCAAAGCACATTCATCCATTTTAGAGAGGAAAAAAGTGATAAATGGCAGTGTCTAGTTCATTAAAAGAACTCATTAATCTCAAGCTACCATAGAGTTAAGACCAATGCAATGATTGCAATGAAATGCAATGTTTTGGAAAATAAAATGTGCAAAAATAGATGAACACTACCAATAATAATATTTCTAAATATTTAAAATAGTCGAAAGGATTTATATATTAAAGATTTAAAAACTAATTATAGCAAATAAAGGACAAATTTATTTCTTAAAGAAATATTTGGCTTTTATTCACTTCTTTGGAATCATGAGCAAAAAATTTCATTGCTTTATTGAAGTTATCTAACTAATATATGGATATAAAATATTTATTAAATACTTAAAAATAGAATACATTTTTTTAATAGAATATGGCATAAGTGTAATGAGATGATGTAGAATGGAACCTTAAAAGAAGCTACGATTTTTTTCCTAAAAAGATATATATATATATATATATGTGACAAGTTTATTAGAAAAATTGAGTAGTTTGAATTAGAGAAAAAGTCTAAAAATCATACATTCAAGTTGAAAAGTTGGAAAAATTGCTACTTTGTGACAGGATTTTTACTTCATTGTAGCTTGAAAACATTCAAATTTTAATATTTGAAAACCATTCAAACAACCCATGATAATATCTACATATCAGAATATTGTATAACTTTGGAATTCTCTCCTTTGGAGAGCCCCACAAAAGGAGGTATAAACCCTTCTCAGGGTCCCGAAAAGAATTAATTTAAAGACTAAAAATGCAAGAAGTGGATTACAAAATTTAATTAAGTTTAGGAGACCTACCATATGTAAACCCTTAAAGGACATTTGAGGCCTTGGAAGGCCCACAACTTTAAAAAAGAATTACCCAACTTTTTATTTTTTATTTTGAGAAAGTGACTTGTATTGCATCCAAGGCAATTGTTGATTTTGCTCTGGGAGTTTGGGTCAAGAAGAAATCATTACGCCCACACTGTGGTTGGCATTCGATCACACTCATCTTGCTGGATGCTTTGGCTTGAGCAGCATCTTTAACCAATGACAAATAACTTCTACCATCTATGTTTGGAGAAAGTGGGACTGTTGCATCCGCGGCAATTATTGATTTTGCTCTAGGAGCTTTCGTCAAGAAGTCATCATTACGCCCACACTGTGGTTGGCATTCAATCACACTCATCTTGCTGGATGCTTTGGCTTGAGCAACATCTTTAACCAATGACAAATAACTTCTACCATCTATGTTTGGAGAAAGTGGGACTAAAGTCAGTATAGATTTTTTCCAACGAGTACTTTCAATGAATTGGTAAACAACATCTATCATGATCTATGTTTCAATAAAGGGGGGGGTACATTTATATGGTTTTGTCTTGGGAATCAGGAATCAAGAACAAAACATCTTGTATTGTATAATATGGATGGATGTAGGATAGACTTCATTTGCTCATGCATTCAATATTTTGTAGTTAGCTACAATAGTATTTTTTGGGGAACTTGATTCACATGCAATGCTAAATGAAACTACCTAGAAATGGTATGTATTTCAAATTACAAATCCAACTATGAAAATACCTTCAATTGAATTTGGCAAGGAATTTGGAATTATACAAGGGTAGGATTCTTTTCCCAAACCTTTAAAAGCCTTCTGAAAATAGTCCCCTCCAAATTCTCTATGATTTTTTAATTAATTCCAAAATGTTTTGAGAAGCTAGAAATCTGAATTGATCAAAAAAAGACATTTTTTGAAGTTTAGGTGCAAGAAAAATTGTAAGATCTTGAATGAAAATGTAATCGCAAGATTTTGGATTCACTTGTGCTATTTTTTACATTTTAAAATTATTAACATCAAATTCCTCCTAAGTGGATGGTCAGATAAAAAGATCCTAATTAAGCTTCAAAATATGTTTTTTCCACTCCCTCCAATTCCAAGCACTTATGTTTCACATGGGCCAAAGTGATGCGTCCAAAATTGGACTCTTTACTTGTGCTACTTGGTTTTCGTACTCATTTCTCATATACTTATATGCTCAAGATGTTTCAAAGAATTTAGAAGAGTGCAATGTATAGCAAAAGAACAATTAGTATAGATAAGTTTTCTTAAACAACCCATATGGATTAAAGAGTTTTTTAAACAATTATATGCGGCTCTCCAAACTTTATATTGAAAAAACGAATAATAATATTTGCCCCATTTATCTACACTAGTCAAAGATTTCAAGCTTGGATCTTAGATAGTTGTAGATAGGTGACACAATCGGAAGAATGTCTCTTCTAGGTGCATATACCTTAATGAGATATGACCTATACTTGCCCTCTACATTTGCCATCTACTTTGAAGGTAGAAATCCAACTTAGTATAGATAATTTGGGTACTTGGATTGCCCCTCTTGAGAATGAAACTACATATTAGCTTGTTAACTTTTTTACTATTCAACCATAAATTATGAAAATTGTAGGGCTTGAAAGGTACGCCTTGACCACATTATATTTGAATATCTCAAGGAAAAAAAATCGGTAATTCACAATTTCATGCCCCAAATTGCTATGTTGCCAAAATATGCTACTTGGTCTTTTAGGATTAATCCCTAAGCACTTCAACGTCCTCTTCCTAGCCGGCAAATAGATTGACACTCACGTTTCATTATCATAACTGCTTGGATGAAAGTCATAATAATTTGTGGTGATATTTTATCAAGTTGTAGTCCTATCTAATGGTTGAATTTGGTGTTACTAGAGTACATATTTTTCTAGAATTACAAATGTGTAAGTATGTAAAGTGGTTGACCAAGCCAAAATTGCATTGACTCTAGTTCAAAATTGAATTTGCAAAACTGAGGTCATAGATTTGAAGAACACAAAAATTTCAAGAAATTTCCATGGCGAAATCTACAACTTTTGTTTATATATTAATTCCAAAATAATCTTCCAAATAATACTTTATGATGATTTTTCTCAAATTGTCAATTTTGGAGAACACTCTAGATGTTTTAGGGGTCAATAACTCAACAACAATTCCTAATTCTAAAAAGAAGAATTAAACAATCCCAACTCCAATTTGATCATTGAAAATGAAGAATGTATTAGAAGTAATTCTTCAAACTAAACTACTCAAAGCTTAGTAATAAGTGTCCAAATAATTTATAGAAATTGAAAAATTTGGATAAATAGTCACTTTGTGACAATATTTTCACTACATAATAGATAGAAAACATCCAGATTTTTATAATTGAAAACCATTCAAATGACCTATGATAAGATCCACGTATTGTAATATTGTATACTTTGGAACTCTCTTCGTTGAAGAACCCATGGAAGGAGGTGTAAAACCTTCTTGGGAATCCAAGAAGAATTTAGTTAAAGACTAGAGATTCAAGAAATGGATTATGAAATTTGAATTAAACTTAGAAGACTCCCCCTGTATGTTAATCCTTAAAGGACATTTGAGGCCTTAGAAAGGCTATCCAAATTTGAATTCAAAATCTTTCTTATATGGGCATCATGTTGGTAGCTTGTTCAAATTACCAATCAATGATGAGCTTCCACCCTCCTTAAGGCCATGGGCAAATTCAAAGCTATTATTCATTTTTTCCCCCCAAACTTTCCAGTGTAGAAATTACAAGTTCAAATTGTGATTCAAAATCCAAGATTTAGAGATTGATAGATGCATCTTTTGAACTCAAAGACAGTAATATCAAGAAGTTCACATGTAGTTGAGTATTGGAGAATTTTTCATGAAGATTCTATAAAAACTAAATTTCTCATGCTGGATCTATTGTGTAAATGTTAAGGAAAACAAATAACAGAACTTGAGCAATGGTATTTGTGGTTTAAATTGTTATCCATCTAAGTTGCCATGTGAGACTTCTCATCGTCATTTCCTTAGTGGCTAAACAGACACCTTAACCCTTAAACGCCGGGCTGGTGGCCGTGGAAATCACCCTTTTGCAAAACCGTGGGAACAATTGGCTTAAAAAAATGAAAAAGTATTCATTGGAAGTCAAACTACTGTAAAGGACCTTCCTTTTCACAACAAAATTTGGAGGATGAATAGTTGCATTTCTGTCCTACACAGGAGATTCTCTTGTCATTCATCGGACGCAAAACGTCCGCCTCGACGTTCAAGGGTTAACTTAGATCAGGCATTGTTTCTTCTCGTGCCTGAGCAATGCAACCCACCCACCCAGCAATTGCACAGTTTCGAGGTGGGGTACTCCACAGCACCACAGCACCACAGCACCCACCCACCCACCCAGATTTTCAACCAAAAAAATATTGTTTTTTTGAGAAAAGAAAACAGAAGCTGAGGGAGAAAAACAGAAGGAGTTCCAGTCCCACACGGCAACACTGCAAGAAATGGAAACCATGTTTCCTTGACATGTGGGAAGTGGGAACGACTGCTAAACCCGGCGTCGCGGGCCCGAGACGCTTCCCCCCACCCACTCGCCCAGCAGCAGTCGCGCTAAGTAAGCTTAATCATCTCTGCCCCAGACATGATTACGCTCAATCCCCTCTTCCATTCTCCGCCTGAATCCCCGGAGCTTCACCCCAATCTCAGGACCCGCATCAATCGTCGCGCCCAAGCCAGCCAAACAGAGAATTTTACTCGCCAGTCCCCTTTTTTTTCCTCTTGGTTTTCGGGAAAGAAACGAGCCAGGGAGCTTGCATTGCTAGCTAGCTGAGAGAGCATTGTGTAGCGTGGTAGACGTGGTTTGCTAGCGACAAGAGAGGCTTCCAGTGCTACGTAGCAGAGAGCTTTAACTTTTTTTTGTCGTCGAGTTTCCAAGGCTTCTCGGAAACCCCCGAGCGCGGCCTTTTCCCACAACCCAACCCGCCTCCTGCCCAGGTGCACTTTTCGGCTCGCCACTGCAGCCCGCGCTTTGGTCTCCCTTTAGGAACATAAATACTGGACAGCCTCATCTTCTAGCACAACCCACTCATCATCACCCCGCCAGCCGCTCATCATCTTCACAGAGCCTTCGGTTGCAGCCTTTTTTATTTTCCATTCAGTTGGTGAGTGAGTTGAGTCAGTGTTTGTGTGCGCATGAGCTTGTTCTCATCAGATACTAACGCTTGCATAGTTGCATGCACACCCTTCTTTCGCCTTATCCTCAACTTGCATCCCACACATTGTAATCCCTCAGTGGCAGGAGCGGGAAGGAGGTCCATGCCATGAGAGAGGAAAGGTGTGCGTGTCTTTGGGATACCTTTTTGATTTGCCGTCCCCCCATGTCCCATTGCTCATTGGCAGTTATTTCTTGGCTGGCAGGTCCGTGGGTTTGAGATTAGGGTGGCGAGCGAGCGAGCGAGCGAGACGAAGCGCTGGTGTGGGAATGAGTTTGAAGACGTACTTGCGAGTATGAGTTTGAAGACGTACTTGGTGGAGAAGAGTCTGTTGCTGTTGGGCTATTTCGTATGATATTGCGTGACGCTCGGATTGGTGACCAGGAGGACTGGAGTGGAGTTTAGTAACAAAAAGGATTCGTGTGGGTGTGGGTGCGATGGCCACGGAGATGGCGAGATGGGAAGGCGTGTTGCAAGCTTGTTGCAGTGGCTCTAAAGTGCACAGCCGCGTCACGGCGTCGCTGTGTTACTCGGCTGCCACGGGCGCCCTTCTGGTGATGCCCTCTGAAGCCCTTCCATGCAACTCCTTCCTTTTTCCAATGTATGCTCTTCTGTTCTGTTTTTACGCAAAGATTCATGATCTTTTGTTTCGGGATACTGCATTCTGTTCAAGGTTTGAACATTAGTCGCCTGTCTTGCTCACGAGAATGTGTGGGTGTCCAAAGTCCTGGACTCCTAGCCACTTTCTGCGGTCGAGTTTGTTACGCTCGGAGTAAGTGTCACGGAAATAGTCCGACGGAAAGCGAATTCTGGCAATGTGCGTGACTGAAGAAACTATTATAAAATATGACCTTACGTATAAATCTCGTCACTATCAGTTGCACGCGTTACGTACCTGATCCAGACGAAATCCTTTTCGCTGAAGCAATTTGTCAACTTTTGGGAGAAAGGGGATACAGTGTACGATACAGCAGATAATAAGTTGACTGAATTGTTCTTGACTTGCTCACCCAAATCTCTCCTCGTTTCCCGGCTGGGTGCTTGTATGTGTGCGTTATCTGCAATGAAAAGATCATTTCTTTTGTTTCAAGAAAATAAAGGAATACAAAAGCGATTCTCTTAATCATGAGCTTACTTGGACTATTGCTGAATAGGGTTTCTTTGTGTGGTTGTCGTGTTAGAAAGCAGTCGCCTTCCAGGAACGTAGTGTTCTATGTGGGAGACCGGGTGGAAGGCACCGACAATGCGGAGATCGAGCGGCTCTCGAATCCGAAGAACATCGCCTCCATTCTGGTGTCGAAGCTGGGCCCTTCTGTGAACGCTTGGATCATTGAGCCTTCTCATTTTTACAAAAGCTCGTTCGCTTGCTATGAAAATCTGCTGCCGTCCCTCACGGCCTCCGGGGAGCCTCGTGGCTATAAACCTCAGGGGTTACCGGCTGCCCGGTCTACTTTGTCCCTCCTCCACGATTGCCTCGCACAGGTAACTAACCTCAATCTGTTGTGCCTTTGCAACTCGGCTTGTAATTTCTTTTTACAACCTTGGGTCTCAACTTTTTCTCTATAACATAGTTTGAATGTGTAGCAAGTGTGCAGGATATTTGGATTAGAGGTTATAGTAAAGAGGTTTGCGTATATGTTTCCTAATTTGAAATCAGGGGGAGGAAAGCTTAGTTCTTGAATAGTAATTTAATGCTGGGCTTGATCTTTGAATTGTGATTAATGAATGACCTCGCATATCTTTGACTGTATTACGTGGAGGATTCATACTCTGTGTATGCTGATTAGTTGAGAGTCGTTTCTTGTTGATCTTCAACTTGAGCTAGGAATTTTGTGTCTGCTATTGAGACTGAAAATTTGGTGTGTCCATGCAGGTGAGCACGCGGTTGAGCACGGAGAGTCTGCCCAGCCAGCGAGAGCGCGTGGCAGCAGGAAAGCAACCCGAGATCACCCGGACCAACGGAGCGTTTCTCACGGGACATGCGTTTGCCCCCACACTGCTGGGCAACATCTCTCCGCGGTCGAAGAAATGCCCTCAAACGTCCATCTTTGGTTTCAGCAAAGGGGGTGTGGTGCTCAACCAGCTGCTCGCTGAGCTCACGCATTTGGAAGACCAGTTGGAGGAGGGAAAGGTATCCAACAAGAACTGGCTGAACCGTATCGTTTCGAAGCGGGAGTCTTCTGGAAAGTCTGTGAAGTTTGAGGTGAGTCAACACATGGCAAAGTGCAGTTGCAAAAAAGAAGGGTCTAGAATCTTAATCCCCTGCACTTTTAGAGAGCCTTTGTCTGTAAGATTGCCAGTCCTGACTTAGTCTGAAGGAGACTGGTATGTCTGACAACCATAACTGAGTCTGGAGGAGAGGGTTATGTACTCCTCTGGTATCCAAAATTTAGTCTGGATTTTCGTTTCATTTGTGTCGGAAAAAGAAAAGAAAAAAAAGAAAAGAAAAATTTAGTCTGGAGAGTATCATGTCTGACAATCGCGACTTAGTCGGGAGGAGAGGATCATGTCTGACAATCATCTCAGACCTCCTGGTGCTCAATGACTCATCTAAGACAACACACTTGAAAAGTCTCTTACATCACAGACTCAGGACCCAAGACACTCATGGAAACTTAGTATGTGGAAGTTGTCCAATCATTTCAGTAAATATTCTAAGCTCATCCGGTTTCAGAACGAGATATTAGAGAAGGTGATAGTAAGGAGATTTCGGTGTCCTGCTTTTCCATTGTATAGTATTCTAACCTTTCATGATAATTTTTTTTCCAGGGCGGAGTGATACGAGCTCTGGACACTCTCCCGGACGAGAAGCCCAAGGAGCTCCCCAGCGGCTCCCCTCTCCTCCCGTCGACCGTAGAGGAGTTCCTGCGCAGCGTGGCGGAGGTGCACTACGTGGACGTGGGCTTGAACTGCCGCGGCGCCTACCAAACCGACGCGCATGTGCTGGAAGGCCTAGCCACTGCGTCCCGAGCCCGCGAGGGCGGCTTGCTGGTGGCGCTCCATGGCACCCCGCGGCAGTGGCGCGACCTGGGCCGGCGTTGGGTGGAGGAGGAGAAGAACAAGTGTCGAGAGCGACTGCAGGATGCGGTCTCTCGACATGGCCCCGCGGCCAAGCTGCGCGTGGTGGAGACCATGTACTTCCCTGCGCGCAAGCCGAACTTGCAGATGCATTTTGAAATTATTGAGGCGCTCATTGTGAGACCCGTGTGAGCGAGATCCGGGGGGACCTTCTTGGGCTCGCCAGCATTGCTCCTATGTACATTACCCAAATTCTTTCTAATGGAATACATTACTTCAGTGTATGCTTTTTGGTGCATCTGGCCATGCCTTGTTCAGTTGCTCCGGAATGCCGAGTCTGAGTTCATTGAAACTGTAAACTTTCTGCTCAATATTGAGCCCTTTGATCAACCAAAATACAGTTCAGATTTGGATGTCAAAGATTCACGTAAAACTACTGGTACTACGGCTGAAGCTTGTGGTGGACTTGAGCCCTCAGCCATGCTCGTACTATGCTCGTATGTGCAGTAAATGACACGATTTCTCTCTAATGAACTACATCACTTCCGTGTATGATTTTTATTGCATCTGACCCAGAGCGCCAGCCATGTTGTCAGCCAACCCGGTCTGTAATTGAGCTACTACGTACAGACCACAGACCACATTGGTTCTCATTTTACTTGGTTCATAATGCCACCATTGCCACGTCTAGTTCAATGCAATTGTAACACTCTCATTTTTTGATCAGCATAATTTTATAACTGATGAACTGAATCTTCGGTTCAATATGAGGCCTTCCATAAACCTAAATTATTGATTTGTTTGCTAAGGATTGAATTATTGGTATTACACCTGCTCAAGTGTTTTTTTTTGCGATACAAGGCTGTTTCCCATGGCCAATGATTGACATGGAGTTTTGGAGGGACGGTAAGACTATGGCCACAGTCATAGCCTTGTATTACACAAAAAGAAACATTGCGCCTGCTTATGTGAACCATTTTCTATCCAAACAAACAACAAAAAGAAACATTGTGCCTGCTTATGTAAACCATTTTCTATCCAAACAAACAACAGGCAGGTACGTTTCATTGTGCTTTTTCTCATTTATTGCCCAGCAGGAGCTTTGGCTCTGTCTGCTTGGCATGTTGTTGACTTGTTGGCTAAGCTTACCTTTCGTATTGGAATAAAATTGTGACCAAAACAAAGTAATCAGGTACGGTGAGTGAGGAGTCAGAGGACTATGGCCACTGATATGGAATTTAAAAACTCAGCTGCGGTACTTTCCACTGAACTCCTGAAAGTTGTTGTTATTGCGGTAGTCGAGTGCTGTACAAGGACAATACGTTATCTTGCACCTATTAGAATTATGAACAGAAACGTCTATTCATTTATTAGTCTCTCAAAAGGTGTCCATAGTCTTTTGACTGGAGATTCAAAATGCCAAACGAATTTTTGGAAGTGAAACTTATCTTCATTCACCAATTTTTAATAGTTCAAAGTTTTTTGAGAAAAGTTATTTTACTATGCCTAAATGAGGTCTAAAAATCTACTTTTAACACAATTCTTTGTTTTTGACTTAACTATGAGTGCTTGAGAAACTACAAATTTTAATTTGTTTATCCCACATGGGTTGTTCTACCTCCTACCACACCATGTGTATATATAGAGTTTTTTTTTTCACTTGAAAACCCAAAATATGTTATAGATGACAAATGGTTGTAATGCATTACTCATTGGATTCTTTGCCGACATCTTTATCTACAAATATTTGTTGATTTGTATGTCTGGTCCTAAAATTAACAAAAGAAAATGGATCATACCATAATGTATTGTCACTATCATGACACTCAAGCTTACATTAATTATTTGAGGATGAATTTCGTGGATGAGGACTGTAGAGAGGGAAAGGCAGCCTCTCTGAAAGCTACTGAATGTTATGACTTCATGACATTTTATCAATTATCAACTACAAATTTGCTGCAAAGTGTCGTGAAGAAGCACGCAGTTTCCCAAATTGCTTTATGGGAGGGCCTTCTCGATGCGATGTGGGGCGAGAAGCTCAAATTAAGGCCCAACAAAGAGCTAAATCTTGCCTCCAACTTGCTCAATACGATCTGGACTCTTTCCTCCGTGATTGCTCATAGGAGCAGTAAGGTAGGCACACCCATTCTCGTCCGTGTACCTCATTCCGTTGTCATGTCTGAACGCAGTATAGTTTGGAAAGAAAATCTGAGCCTTCGCTACATATTGTCAAAATATTGTCAAAATGTGGTAAATGAACAGGTGTGGATGCACCCACCTTAGTACTATACATGTACAATTGTTTGGAATAGACAAGGTTTGTTCTTTGTATTTTATCCCCTAAAGGCCCATTGTCCTTTTGGAGGACAAATGGGATTTCGGGCAGGTACCTACGGGCTGAATTTTTGTCGTGATTTTCCGAAACTTTTTTTGAAGATAGAAAAATTGCTAAGCTTAGTAGGAATCTAAGTTTTTTTCAATTGGTGCCCGGGAAAAAAAGTGATGCCCAAATAAGCTCAAAAACAATGTTCAGGGGTAGCAAAAAAATTTTGCAATTTTTTTTCTTGTAGATTATATATTTTTTCTATCTGGAAATCTTTGATTCATTCCATTTGGGATTTTTATAAGAAAGTTATGGAGAATCTTGTTTTTCGGGCACTTAGAGCATCTTTCTGAAAAAAATAACTTGTAGGATTCATTTTTGAATGCAATTTTTACAATTTTTCAAAAAAGAAAATTCCACAAGGTTTAATTTCTTTGCTAGAACAATCCCACCATTGGAATTAGTGCTTTTTAATTCTATATAAAAGATATTAATATTTTAGATTTCCTTCTATCTTGTACCTACTTCTACTTAATAATTTTTTTTATAATGAAAATTAATTTTTTATGGATATTTTTCCCCAAGACTCTCAATTCAATTCTCTACTCTAAAGAATTTAAAGCTCAAAACTCTGTAGTGCAAAAAATTTAAGTTAAAAATGCTCAAAGTCATAAAACCTAGTTCCACAATGTGTTGAAAAACTTGTTTTTTTCACTTTAAACGCAGATATCTTGCACTCTATGCGGTCAAAAATTCTGAAATTTTTTTTACACATTTTCATATTAGTTAGGTGTAAGATCCTGTGGTTAGATGTGCAAAAAAAAATATTTTACAATTTTTTTTACTCTTTGCTATAAAAATGACAGTTTTGGGTGTTTTTTGGCAAAAAAATGGCCTTGGGCCTTTAAGGGTTAATTTAGTTTATTTTTTCTAGTTCCATTTTTCTTTGTCCAGCCTTTGGCTTGACTGTTGTGTATTTGACGTGCTTGCAATGGAATTCATTGTTTAAAAAACAAAAAAAGAGCACGCAAAAAAAGCAATGGCTAAGCTAAGAATCCGTCCAAAGGGGTTCAGTAGATGGTTTCAGATAGGATATCCTAATAGTAGATTGGAGTCTTTTTCGGATACTTTTTGCTGCCAACTTCTAAGCTTAACCCCTAAAGTTTCATGACTATGTAATCACCAAAAACGCTCCAAAACTGTCATTTCTAATACAACTACCAAATTTTTGGAAAAAAACAATTTTTGACACATGTAACCGTAGGATCTTGTAGCATGGTTTTTGAAAACATGTGATAAAAATTCAGAAAATTCCACCGTGTGGATCATAAGATATAAGCATTAAAAGTCTTGAAAACCATTTTTTCAATCCTGCGAAAAACCAGGCAGCTGCACTTTGCAAGCTCACTTTTCAATGAAAAAATGCCGATAAAGGTGGTGCTTCTGTGAATCCAGTTTCCTAAACAAGTTGTCTATATGCATGAAAAATTTCACATCATTTGGAATTGTACAACATATAGGAAAAAAATAGTAAGTAGAAAGAAGTAGAAAATGACTCAAAATACTAAATTGTTAAAAATTTAATCATGGAATTTAAAAATGCCAATCCCAACGGTTGTAATGTTGTAATAATCATTCTACATCCTAAGATTTTATTTTTTTCCAAAAATATTAAAAATTGAGTTAAATAAACGACTTTAAAGGGTTTTTTTTAGAATAGAGAATCCATAACTGCTCGCAAACCAAAAACCCTCATAACTTTTGACTCATTGATTGAAATGGAGTGACTCAAAGCTTTTTATGTATATATAAAAGTAGAGAACCAATTTCAAAAAAAAATTCCGGAAAAAATGATTTTTTCTGATCCGTCTAAATTGCCCGGTTATGAAAAAAAGTAACATATCAGGTCACAACTTTTGACTCGTATTTTGAAATGTCATGAAACTTGGTACACATGAAGATATTCCTTGCCCCCACCTTCTATTAAAATTTCAGCCTCAAATATGGATATCTCTAGTCACACGTACCTGCCTAAAATTTCTATACGGCCAAAAAACGCATGTTGGTCCTTTAGGGGTTAACCCCTAAAAGACGAAGGGGTGACCTTGGAAATCATCCTTTTTCATTATTGTGTGGCATCATCTACTTTAAATAATTCAAAAGTATCTATTGGAAGTCAAGCTTCTGTAGAATATTTCTTCTTTTCACAACAAATTTTGAGGATGAATAATTGCACTTCTGTCCTATATAGGTTGATTATCTGTCATCCATCGACCACAAAATGGCCTCCTTGTTGTTTAAATATTAATTGTTTATTCATCTTAGATAATTTAAATGCACCGGCAGTATTGCATTTTGCAAGCACCTGGCAAACATTTATGAATGAGAAAAGATACCAGTATCCTTAAAAACAATAAAAAGGAATCCAACTTTTTTATAACCTTTTAAGGTAGGAGGCTCATAAACTCACCATCTAAGGGATAATGGACCTCTTTAGGAAAATAAGTAGAATGTAACATTTTTCACATATTTTTGATAGAAAGAAAAAAGAGAAACAATTCGTTGACAATTTTCATCGGAAGTTTTTGACTTAGAATGCATTAATCATGAATTTTCAAAGTGAAAGGTGCGTAGGTAGCTATTGGTGCTCATAGACTGGACCAATCTTCAATCAAAATCAACCTTTGAAGAAAGCACTTCAACTTAGGATGTTTGTATAATTTTGGCTCTTAAAAAATGATCCACATTATGCTTTCATTTATTTTAGCTCTATACAAATGTATATTTTACTCAAAGAGAT
Source organism: Neckera pumila (assembly GCA_963969595.1). Lineage (NCBI taxonomy): Eukaryota > Viridiplantae > Streptophyta > Bryopsida > Hypnales > Neckeraceae > Neckera > Neckera pumila. The sequence continues at coordinate 26,604,547 of OZ018411.1, read as the reverse complement.
TTAAAACATAGTTAAAAAGTAAAAAGCGCATTGAACACGCTGTGATCCGTTTTTGAAACTCTCCGCACTATTTCTGACAATTCTACAACGCGGTTCTAAATGCCCGCTCACAATTCAAGCCTCCTACTTTAGTTAATGAATGGCTAGCGGAAAGATAACCTTCTGAAAAGAATTATTGCAAACCAGGCCATCACAGGCAAAATGACTGGTTTTCTGTTGGCACGTGTAAAATTAATTTTTTTCCCACATCAAAAGAATTAAAATTATAAATTTTAAAGACAAAGTATGAATTTGTTATGAATTTCCACAGAATTACAAATGTTTCAATACTTACATTTTTCTCTTCCAATTGTTGTCACTAATAGTTTCACTATCTTCACCAATGAAAGCAAAACTCATATTTGAACTCGGGAAAAAATGGATGACTGATGTGAATCTTCAATTTTATTTGTCATGCCCTTTTTGGATATCAAAATGCTTTAAGGTTAAACTTGAACACAATTGCACAAAATATCTAATGAAAAATGAGTAAGCATCAAAATCATTGAAAATCATAATCATAATTATTGCTAGGAGATAGTGACTATGTCCTTATAGGACTTAAAACTTAGAATGGGGTACAATCAATAAGAACGATTGTATCTCATTTCATTTCTTAATCTTTAAAGTGGCATGATTTTCAACTAAGGTACAACTCAAACTTCCTCATAATAATTTGTGTCAATTCAAAGCATCTTCTTGTTCAATCAAAGAGCCAACAAACAAAACCTTAAATTGGACAAAATTCACAATTCTAGTTTTTTTCTTAACAAAGGGATGTACATCTCTCACTTCATTCCTAGAAGTATTATATGAGACATAAGAAGAACAAACTTTTAAGCCGTTACCTAAAAGCCCAAGGCCATTTTTACATGAAAAAACACACAAAATTGCCCCTCTATGGCTCTATTGCATTCATCAAAATTTTCAATAAAATGTTTTCCTTGAAAATCTAACTGTAGGATCTTATAGTACACTTGTAGAAGAAGAAGTGGTAAAATTTTTGTGACATTTGGCCGTAAAGATTAAAAGATATAGGCATTTGAAGGATAACTTTGTTTATTTTTTCACTATGTTTGACAAATTTCGGATGACTTTGACCATTGATTGTGGCAAATTTATGCACTACGGGTTTTGAATTAAAAAATTTAGCATATTCAACATGGTGTTGGTCATGTCTTCAAAAGATTTCAAGCCGTAAAAAGACGTAGAGCACATCCAAAAAAATCTTGCAATGCAACAATATTCCAAAGTTCACAATACACCACATAATTTTGAAACTTGGAAATCGAAATAATAGATTGAAAGATATACTAATGCTTTACAAGTTCAAAATTATTTTTGAAAAAAACAAATCCTATACTTCTTATTGAATTTAGAAGGACTATGTGAATAATATGTCGGCAAAGGTTTTAGACAACCTTTGGAAAATGGGTTCACCTATGTTCCTGGTCTGTTCCCTTCCATTGAGAACTATGAGGTTGACCTCCTTTATCCACTAGGTCTTGTAATTGAGTTTGTTTCCAACCTAGTCTTCTTCTATAGTTGTAGGGCAAGGGCGCCACATTGACGTCAAATAATTAATTAAAGTTCCCAGAGTAGATTTGGCACTTTTAAATTAATTACTAAAAATTTGACATTACATTCATCTAAAAATTCTTAATTTTTGGCACTCCACTTTTAAAATCCAATTTATTTGGTGTGTATTTAAAGATGAGAAGAGTAGTTCTTTATACAAGTGGGGTGGTAGGAGGTAAAACAACCTATGTGGAATATGTAAATTAGGATTAATAGGAGCTCAATTGCTCATAGTTAAGTCAAAAAAAGGAATTGTATTTGGAGTAGAATTTGAGACCTCATTTAGGCATACTAGAATAATTCTTTTCAAAAAGCATTGAACTTTGTTAATGTGGAAAATCAATTTAATTTTTGTCTCCAAAAATCCATTTGAGATTTAGAACCTCCAATCAAAAGTTATAGACAATAATTTTTTTTTTCAGACAACTAAAAAGAAAAAAGAAAAAAAACATAACAACAAGGGCCAGATCACCACATGGATCAATCAAATTGGCCCAACTTGGGGAGAGTCATTTTCCAACTCATCTCCATGTGGGATCATGTACCAAAGAACTCAGCTTGTAGCCAAATATTATCAAACCTATGTAGGAAAATGTTGACTTTGTTTGAGTAATTTTGCACAGTTTAGTGTCTTTAGCCATGCGCCCTAGGGTTAGAGACAAATTTCAAAGAGGGGTTGGAAGGGACATTTTTTTTGACATTTTCAAGCATCTTTTCTGAATTTTGTCCGTAATCTTTTTTGGGAGGCTAAAATCACAAATGGGTATTTGAAGATGAAATTTTGCTTGATTATTCAACTTTTTTTAGTTCAAAGTGTTTTGAAAAATCTATTCTACTATGCCAAAATGAGGTTTAAAATTTTACTTTGAGCATAATTCTTATGTTTTGACAATGAGTGGTCAAGCTCTCATCTTCTAATTATCCCATACCCTTTGAGGATTCATGACGGACAATAGATTTCATTATAAAAACAACTTCTTCACCCTTCTCTCCCACCAAATGTCAATGAAGTATGATAGAAGGCTCAGAAATTGCCCACCTAAGGAGAAAAACGGATTTGCTGATTGATGAGTCTGGCCAAATATGTCGGAATTTTTTTCATAGGTAGAAAAAAATAAAAGAATTTGACTTCTTTTTTTGGGTGAATTTTTGAGTCATTTTGAATAAACAACAATCCTGCAAAGAAAAGGGGCATAGGGTGCTATAATTGTTGCGCATAGGCTGCATCTGTCATGAATTGTGATGTGCCTTGCAATGGAGCGAATGAGTTCAAAAATGAATTGACACAAGCGTTAGCCTATTCACTGAAGTTTTGAAAAGCACGCAAAGAATGCCAAATACGGAGCATGGCACATGGCTCTTGTGCCTATGTCAAAAAGTTTGCCAAGTCACCACACTAGTCTACAATGCATTGGAAATCGAATATTTGTGTCATGGCTCTTTAAGAATATTTTCATGAGTTCATAACCGCACTTACTTCAAGCCCCTATGGACTGCTCATGTTCTTAAAACAACGCAGGTGGAAAGACTTTTTATCCTTCACTTCTTTTAAAAAAGCAAGTGCGCAATTTCTGCACTATGTATAGGACGGTTTAAAATGACCGCACAATTTCAGAGGCTTCTACTATACAAAGTCTTTCACACTAGCATCAAAAAAGATTTGATGCTAGATGGTAATTGGAGTTCATTTTGGACATTTTTTTTTTCTTTACAACTTGATCATTTAATTTTTGTTGAATTCAACGATTTTTTTGGGGGGGCTTTTTTCAAAATAATTATTTTTTGTAGACCCTGCCTTACAGCCATGGTATCTAAGTTTGTTCCCAACGGGTCTTGTAATTGAATTTGTTCCCAACCCTTCACCTGCTGCCTATCCCACAGCATGTGCATTTGCACTTGGCCTCAGTCAATGAATCAAATATTTGTAACCCAGGCTGCCCTTTAAGTTGAAATTTGCCTGAAATAACCTATAATTTCTTCACCCGGCATCAAATTGAAACAAAATCTATATATTCACGAAGCTCTTATAGAACTACATATTTTCAAAAAGCTTCAAAAAATTAATTAAAATTTCAACTCATAAGAACTTCTCTGAACTTCAAATAATCCCTCGAGTGCATTAGAGGAAATTTCAGGCCTCTTGAGGGCTGATCCACAGCCCTTGAGGTATCTTGAAATTTGCTTTTATTTTGCTCAAAAAGTCATTTTTCCCCTATTTCTGCCCTACTGAAACTGCAGCAGCAATAGCGCAGGAACCTAGAATTCCGAATAAAAAATTAATAATAATAATAATAATTATTATTATTATTTTAATTTTAAAATAAAATAAAAAATAAATAAAATAAAAATTCTGCAAAACTTGACTACTCCGGCGAGCAGTCAGAGACTTTGACTACTCGCCAAGAGCATTTTCAAAGTTGATTGGCCATGCAAAGAATAGCATGGCATGTCAACTTTCGACGGCCCTCCAAGGGGCTGAATTTTTTTGTAATGGAACTATGGGCCTTTAGGGGTTAAAATTATTTCATGTTTATAGGCCCAAAATTGTTTCAAAATACTTGTCTCCAAATCCGGGTTAAAATCTTCATCTATACTAATTTTTTTACAAATTCAAATGTAGGATCCTTTAAGTATATCCTCACCGATTGCAAGGTCAATGTGCCTAAACTTCAAACTATAGGCTTTTCTAGCCCTTCTAAAAGCTGAAGTTTTGTCTTTTAATATTTTTAGAAAAAAAAATTTATATCCTTTAATTTGTGCATTTTAGTCAATATGTTGAAAAATGGGTTGGGAATACATTGAAAAAATTTACCAAAAAAACTTTTGTATTCATTTATAAAAAACTTATAAAAGAGAAGGTGGTACCAAATGAAAGACAAAACTAAATTGCTAATAATTTTTATAATAAATTGAGAATTATTAATCCCAAAAGTAAAAAATGTTCTCGTTAACAATCAATATCCTTTATTTTATTGCTTATTTGAAAATTTTCAAAATTGAGTGCAAAAGATGACTACATTTTTTTTTTTACCTTCATTGCCTTCAAAATAAAACTCCTCATAACTTTTACTTCATTATTTAGAATTAAATAGTTCAATGCCTTTGAATAGGTATCAATCTATACAATCTAAAAAATTAATTAAAGTATATACTTAAGGATCTTTAAAGTATTTTAAAAATACTTTAAGTATATACTTTTTAGAATATATTTTTTGCTACTTGGTTTGACATTGAAAAAATAACTTCTAATTTTTGCAATATTTCAGGGAATGACGTGAAACAAATCTCACATGTAGATTATAATGATTAGCATTCATCCTAAATATTTTGTGCCAAACTTCCAAATTATGAAGTCAATAGAGCATGTCCAAATCATCAAAAAAATCCTAAATGGTCTCTTGAGTCATGTAAGAATTAATTTACGCCAATATAAAAAGAGTTTGGAATCTTTTCACTTCACAAATTTGGCATTATAAAGGCAACTTTCCTAAAACATAAGAGTATGGCCACCCAATTGCATTCAATCTGGCAAATTAGAGCATTTTGATCGGGCCCTTGAGTGGTCATGGCTCGAGTCCAAAACAACCACGTGTTGCCATGTTTGGACAAAGTTTGTCATGGGATTCTCCACATTCTATAGTCATGCACCACCAAAGAGGCCCCCTTTTGCTACATGGCTGGTCAAATTTTTGAGGTGGTTGCTCACAAAGTTGGCGTTGAAAGAGTGACGGTGGGGTGCAAATTTTTGCAAGGGTCAGTTTGGAGCCATTGAGGCCACCTCTTGTGCGCCTCGGTAGCCATGCTCTAATAAATTCTATTTAGGACGGGCTTCTATGTGCAATTGGTTGCTGGTGAAGCCCATCAATGATCAATTGGTCAGATGGGAATTCTACAAAAAATTGGAATGGGTGGTTCTACCTTAGAGACAAGGATTGTAAGGGCCTCCTTCCATGAGCATTTGGTTGCTGGTGTTTTCAATCAAAGTTTGGAATGCATTTTTTTCTCCTTTTCAAAGTTGGGACTCATGAGATCATCACACATGTCCTGAAGTGCACAGGAAGTAGTGAAAAAGAAGTAGGAAGTACTAGGTGGCAAAGTGGTTCTTCTATGATCGGAATAGGAAGACTCTAGGCTTATTGGCTTTGGATTCGGAACACTTTTTGACTCCCAAAATTCATAATAATTCCAATTTTGGGAGTAAAATTATGAAAAATTGACAATCCCAATATTTCAATTATTGTCCTACATGAGAAAAATTTCCATTGCCCCATATCTTCATCGTCTGTTCTGAAATTCCTTATTCGATCAGGTATAGGTATCTCCACCTTAGTCAGATCTTTCTGTAGTTGCATGTCTCAATTTCGACTCTCTAAATTCCATTCCATTCCAAGGAAATTGGTGCTCAAATCCTATAATGAACATTCCTGCTACTGTTTCTTCCATCCCACTGAGAATATCCTCCTCCTGACACATCAACTCAACACTCCTGCAGTCAGGCCACTGGCTCCTAAATGGCATTCCTTCAGTTTTGTCATCCCCAACTTCAATCCCAGCATCTCCCAGCATCAAGGAGGAATTTCCAAGAACAGAGGAGGGACATTAACTTAGGTACATTGCAACCGACGGACGCGGTTCTGTTCCTGACAAACCACGCCAGACATGACGCACCTCAATCCAGGCTTACTGGTACTGTAACAGAAAGCCAGCCACCACGTCGTCGACCACTGATGAAGGCCACCGCACATCCTTTTCGGCTTTTCATTTCCGTCCAGAGCCAGCCACTACTGTAGTAGTCTGGACATCATGTCCGTCACGACAAGATCCGAACAGCAGACAAACTCATCAGGCGGAGAACCACCAAACCACGAGCTCGGTCCTGTTCCGAAGAACCAACACTAAAGTTAACTTGGTAGCACTACAGTACTACCGGTACTAGCTGGCACAGAGATTCAAGCCAGGTTTTGAACTTTTGATTAACTTACAGTAGCTATTATTATTAGCCCCAAGTCCGTCCACAGCACCTTCACCGGCCTTCAGTTGGGATCGACTTGTGACCAAATAGAAAGGAAAAGAAAAAGGCCACAGCCGTAGCATGATGAGAAGGCAACAGAAAGCGGGGAAGCTCGGTCACCAAAGACAGGTACGTGAGCAGCCGGCGGTCATTCTGCTCAGTAGTTTCACACGAGTCCTCATTTGGAGCATAATCTGCATCTCTTTCTGCAAATTCGAGACTGATGAGCCCGGGACGACTCAATTCCTGGGCACTTTGGAAATGGGAGAATTTCTGGGCACCATGACAGGCAGGGCAAGGATAAGCGGTGCACTTTTGAAATGGGATAATAAGAACTGACTCACTTTACTCCTATTTTGGAAGAGACGGAGCCGAGAGCCGGCAATCCATCCACCAGGTAGACTAGATTGGAGTGGGAATGCTAGTTTTCATCAGCTTGGAACTGTGGCGGACGGATGACGGTAGTCCTGTGCATCGACGAATGTTGAGAAAGCAATTACTGTCAAGTTTCAACCGGGATTATTTTGGGAACAGTATTTGCCACAAGCCTTCTTAACATTGGCGACAAAGTCAAACAGGCTCAAACATCCCGTCCTGTAATTTGAACTTTCACCCACAATAAGAACCTTGGTTGGTTTCAATCCCTATCTTAAGAGAGCCGGCATCCATATGGGTGGATTGTGAATGTTTTGTCAGGAGCTTAGACTGTCTGTATTTTAGTGATGTGACAAGTTTCAACCAAGGTTATTTTTGGAATAGTAATTTACACAAGCCTTCACAACATTGGCGCAATTTTGGAGTGACAAAGTCAAACAGGCTCAAACATTTCAGATAGTTTGAACTTTCACCCACAATAAGAACCCTAGTTGGTTTCAATTCCTATCTTAAGAAAGCTGGCATCCATATGGGTGGATTGTGAATGTTTTATCAGGAGCTTAGACTGTCTGTATTTTAGTGATGTAACAAGTTTCAACCAAGGTTATTTTTGGAATAGTATTTGACACAAGCCTTCACAACATTGGCACAATTTTGGAGCGACAAAGTCAAACATGCTCAAACATTTCAGATAGTTTGAACTTTTGCCCACAATAAGAACCCTGGTTGGTTTCAATTCCTATCTTAAGAAAGCTGGCATCCATATGGGTGGATTGTGAATGTTTTGTTAGGAGCTTAGACTGTTTGTATTTTAGTGATGTGACAAGTTTCAACCAAGGTTATTTTTGGAATAGTATTTGACACAAGCCTTCACAACATTGGCACAGTTTTGGAGCGACGAAGTCAAACAGGCTCAAACATTTCAGATAGTTTGAACTTTCGCCCACAATAAGAACCCTGGTTGGTTTCAATCCCTATCTTAAGAGAGGTGGCATCCATATGGGTGGATTATGAATGTTTTGTTAGGAGCTTAGACTGTTTGTATTTTAGTGATGTGACAAGTTTCAACCAAGGTTATTTTTGGAATAGTATTTGACACAAGCCTTCACAACATTGGCACAGTTTTGGAGCGACGAAGTCAAACAGGCTCAAACATGTCAAATAGTTTGAACTTTCGCCCACAATAAGAACCATGGTTGGTTTCAGTTCCTATCTTAAGAGAGTTGGCATCCATATGGGTGGATTGTGAATGTTTTGTCAGAAGTTTAGACGGTCTATATTTTAGTGATGTGACAAGTTTCAACCAAGGTTATTTTTGGAATAGTATTTGCCACAAGCCTTGACAATATTGGCACAATTTTTGGAGCGATGAAGCCAAACATGCCTATTTGAACATGCCGTCATATGGTTTGAATTTTTGCCCAAAATAAAAACCATGGTTTCAATCCCTATATTTAAGAGAGCTAGCATTCATTTGGCATTCATTTGGGTGGATTGTGAATGTTTCATTATGAGCTTAGTGCTATGGAAGCTACACGGAATGGATGGATGACGTACATTCGAAAAAGGGACTTTTGTCAATTTTTCAACGATGTGATAATTTTTTTTAAACTCTTTGGTAAGAGAGTTGGCTTCCACTAGGTGGGTTGTGAATGTTTTCACGAGCTTCGTATTGTAGAAGCTACACAAAATGGATGACATACTTCCAAGTATGTTGAAAAGGTAATTTTGTCTTTCTTAGGGCAATGTGACAAATTTGGTCACTTGGTTCTTTGCATTTAGTGTATAAGGTTTCAAATTTTTTTTTATTGGGATGGGAAGAAATGGAAAGTTAGCAAAAATGAAGGTCTTATATCTCGATTCTTCTCAAATCAAACATTATTTTGCCTCAAAAGCACAGGAAAGGTAGCAAGCTTTATCTGATGCACCACAAGGCAAAGTTTGTTACATTTCCCTCATTTTATTGTTCATGAAAGGGTAATATGAATTCACCATGTGAGAAAGTGCAAATTCAACAAACACTAAACACATGAACAAATAAAGTCTTGTATTTTCCCATATGCTAATGCATTTCCAAAAAAAGTGTGATTTTACCATGTGATACTTTGTTGAGGACATTATCCCACAAGCATTGTCCTTGGAGAGACTCCCATGAAGTATAATAGACAGGTCTCTTTCACATACTTCCATACTTCATCTATACAAGAAGTATGTATTGTATATTGTAGAATATGCCAATATATTGTACAATATTAAATTGTATAACTGTATATAGTGTATATTGTACTATATTATACATTGTACAATAATGCTTATATATATATATATATATATATATATATATATATATATAAATATTTCACATGATATTCTCACCTCTATTGTACATGGTATTTTATCTCTTCTTTACCCCATTACCATGAGGTAATTCATTACCTAAATACCTTGAAGTAGTCCTAAACCATGAAGTTGGTCATTACCATGAGGTAATGGCCAAATTTTTACCATTTTGGAAATTCTGTTGTTATGCAGGGAAAAAGCAGGCAACGTTTCATTCAATCCCATGAGGGATTAGACTCTATGAAGTTTTATATATACATTCTATTTCTACTAAGCTTTCTTAGAGGTTAACCTCCAATATTCTTGCTTGTGTGACACTAGTGAACATCAAGACTAGATGTTGAAGTGGTTTTCAAATTCTTTTTTTAAATTTATGTTGCTTCTTAAGGTTGTACCTGTGACACTCAAAGGGGCTCAATCCTTAAGTTGCTTGATAAAAAGTTGGTGGAAGGGGGTGGGGTGGGGGTGACAACTAGAAATAGGAAAAAATGCAAAAATCCAAGAAGATGCTCAAAATCTTGTCCATATAGTAGCTAATGTAATAACTTGTTTTTTCATAAAGTATTGTTCATCTTTGGAAATAGCTAGAACTCAAAAAACTAGATAGAACGTATTATCTTGATCCCACAATAAGTGGTGTCAAAAAAAGGCCAACGTTTTAGTGAGTGCTTTAATTGAAGGACCTTCCAAAAGTAGAATTGAGAACCTAGAAAGAGAGCAATGAAGCTATATCTTTTCAATCAACAATCAAATAGAAGCTTTCATTTTTTTTACCTCTATAACATTAATGGGTGCCAAAATAGTAGAATGGATTAGTAGATGAATTGAATGAATCTTGTGATGGGAGAAAGAGACCCTATATAGAGCGAAATGAGGACACAACTTCTCAATTGGCATTAGGTAAAGAATAATAAATTGCCATCTTTTTGCCTCCATAATGAAAATCATCTCATTAGAATGGATGCTAGCATGGATTGGTGAATGAATAAACAATCTATAGTATATAATTTTTTAAATTAAAAACTAAACAACCATCCACCAACACCAACAATGCTACCATGTGAGCTACATAAGAGGAAAAATGAGGCCTCTGGAAGGCTATTCCACAGCCCTCTGAGGACCCCGTAGATTAGTTTTGGAGGGGCTTTAGAATTGTTTTTTCTCCTAATCCCGCCCACTTGCAATTTCATTGTCAGATGCTTGGCAATATTTAAAAAACCAAAAACAAATGACAAAAAAATTAAGGGTATGGTACTCTAATGCACCTTAGTCCTGATTTTTTAATATTTTTTAATAATTTATATTTAACACCAAATTGTGCCAAAATAAGAAAATGTCCCCAAATTATCTAGTGACCATCATCCACCAAATTTTTTTTTGGTAGATGTGTGAAGGACTAATTTCATTGACATTTGATGAGTTACAAGATGAGAAGAGGAGCTCTTTATGGAATTAGGTTGTAAACCTTATCACAACCTCAATTCTATAAAGAGCTCTTCTTCTCATTTTGTTACTCACAAATTGAGTAAGTGGCTATTAGCTTCAATAGCTACTTAATCAATTTGGCTTGATTGAAACAAATTAAGTTCATTTTGAAATGCTAAAATTTAAGCATTGAAGCATTATAACAGAGGTATGTGAAGGTTTCAGTGGCTTAGAAAGTTCCACTTTGAAAATTCATAAAAAATCCTAGAAAAAGGTGCCTCTAACTATTTTGAATTGCTTATTTTGACGGTTTTGGGTGTTTTCAACTTAATGAAAGAAGTTAAGTTTTGCATAATTACAAATATATTGGTATATTGGGGAAGTCAACTAGTTTGGTGAACTTGACTGAAGTATATTATACAAGGATGTCTATATTGGTACAGACAAATGTTGTGGTTAACCAGTAAAGATGCTAAGGCCAAAAAGTCGGGTTGATGGATGACTTTCTAGATCATTGTAGATATGAAGAATGCATCTATTGATCCAAAAATTTGATCATTTTTAGTGACTACCTTGGTCATAGGTTGGTGTTCTTCTAGGATTAAATAAAATTGCCATGAATGAATTTGAAATTCATTTTTCTAGCTTCTTGTAGCCAAATTGCAATTCTTGTCACTAATGCACTTTACTCCTTCAAAACATTTAATTTTGCTAAAAGGGCATGTAGGGCTCTACTATTGCTTTATGATTTTTTTAAATCCATATTTAGAGCATTGTCTTATGTTGAAGAGTCACAAATTCCTCAATGACGGAATTTTCAATACCATCTAAGTACCTTCCATTCAAGCGAATCTCAATATAAGAATTGAATGAGAAATCCTTTATCATCATGAATTGACATTATTTTGAAATCATCCAAATGCCAAAAAATGGCTATGGAAAATTTCAGTACGGGTTCTCCTTCAACTCGTTTTTTGGTATATTTTCAAAAAATTATAGTGGTCAACTTCCAAGAATACTTGACAATAGAAAGGCATTAGAGGGGATTTGGAGCCTCCATAAGACTACGAGTTCCCAGATTGTGGGAACTCTATAGGAACTCCAATCTGACATAGCCGAGACAATGGCACATCAGATTTTATTAAATAATTAAATTTTTGATTTTTTTGTATTAAATTTATTAATTTAAAAAAAATTAAAACTTAAAAATTTTAAGTTTTTTGAATTTTTTATTTATTCGGATTGTTCGCAGCAATGGGAACAACCCTGAAACAATCTTCCAAAGGCCCCAAATCCCCTCTAATGGTATAGGTTTTGAGCTTTCTCAACAAAATAAATTGTGGCATGAAAAGAATATTAGATCTTTATTTTTGCAAGTTTTCTATTCCTAATATCCGTATATGAAATGATTTAGAACCTTGCAAACAATTTACAAAGCATTGAGTAAACAATGTAGTTGAAGAATGGACAAAAATTTCTTTTTCAATCTTTGAATGTACTTCATCAATTTTATGTAGCTCCCGAAATAAGGTCTTGAACACATTCATAATCCCTCTTTGGGATGCAAAATCTCTTAGGGATTAAAGGTGAATCCTTAAAAGGTTGTAAAAAATCCTATATAAAATGATATAATATGAAATATGTACTAATACTCTGTATATAGCAAGACATACATCATTGGATTAATAGTTCAACAATTAAAATCTTTATAAATGGAAGCTAATTGTTTTAACATTTAAACTTTATTATGCTCAAAAAAGCATTATAGGTTACCATTGTGTTTTTCCTTTGGCATATAGGTGGTAAAATAATGATCTAAATTAGAAGTGCATGAATGTGACCAAGTGCAGGGACTAACATACTTTTGTTACTATTATATACCTTAATTCATATACTCCCTCCGTCCCGAAATGATTGTCTATCTTTCCAGAAATAGATGTCCAAAAATGATTGTCCACTACTTCAAATTTAGTTATATGAAATGCAATTCATGAAATAGTCAGTATGTTACAATAAGAGTTTTAATTAGACAGAGGCACAATTCATGAAACAATTATTGTCAACTCCACAAAGATACCATTCTTGAAACAGTCAGTTTTAATTACATAAGTTGCTCACAGCAAGCTGCTGACAAGATACTCAAGAAAAATGTAATGCTAAACTATTGTCACGAAATCTTCACATAGTACAAAGACAAGATGAAAAACAATGAGTTGTTGTGCTCAATACTCATTTTCCAAGTAAAATTGTGAGCCAGAGGGTGATTTTTCATGTGAACTTGCAACCTCAATTTTCTCGCTTTAAGTGGTTCATACATTAAACTTGATATTTCCATTTTTGCAAACCATTGAGCAAATCAAGAATTAACCTACATGTCTACATTCATTACTTTACCAAATTCTCAAATTTTGCCTTACTCTTGAGAAAAGTTTTTCATGGAACAATCATTTTGGGACGGAGGGAGTACCTCCTATATCAAATATGTAGAAAATATTGTTTTGAAACCACAATTGTACTTCCAAGATCTTTAAATGGTAGTAAATTCCTTTAACTCATAAAGTCCCATTGTTCCATTAGGGGACAAATTGGATTTTGGGCAGGTTCTGTGACCTTGGTTTTTATGAAACTTTTTGGAACTTTCTCATAAGATAGAAAAACTGATTAGCTATGTGGGAATATAATTTTTATTTCAATTTGGTGACTGGGAGCAAAAGTTATACCACAAAAAGCCTAAAACTGAACTCGGCGGGCAATACAAAAAAAAATGCAAAAACTCAAAAACTCAAAAAAAAAAAAATTTAAATATTATATTTTTGTGTGCATATGAAGCTTTGATTCATTCTATTTGGACTAAGAATGAGAAAGTTAAGGACAATCTTGTTTTTTCGGGCAATCTAAGCATCTTCTTGAAAAAATAACTTGTAGGATTCGTTTTTAAATGCAATTTTCACAATTTTTCACAATTTGTTTTTTGAGAAGGTTGTGTTTTCTTGCTAAAACATTCTCACCATTGGGATTACTGTGTTTCAATCCCATCTTAGAGTTATTAACAATTTCGTTTTTTTTCCAATCTTGAACCTACTTCTACTTAACAATTTAAAAAAAAATGAAAGTCAAGTGTGTTCTTTTTAGTTTTTTTCTTAAGACTTTCCATTCAGTTCTTCAACGTAAATTTTTTTTTTTTCAAAGTCTACAATGCAAACAATTTCCACAAAACGACGGTCAAAGCCATCTGAAATTGCAAGACAATGTTCAAAAAAGATTTCTTTTTCAACTTTGAATGCAAAAATCTTCCAATTTATACGGCCAAACTTCATGAAATTTTTACCACATGATTTCAAACAAGTGAAGTACAAGCCCCTACTGTTAGGTTCTAAATTTATTATTACTGTTTTTTTCTTAGGTGAATGCAACAAAAATGGTAGTTTTCAATGGTTTTTGACAGGAGAATGGCCTTGGGACTTTAAAGGTTAAGTAAATAGCTTGCATTCAAATATATTGTCCTTGTCATTTCTAAACATTAAGCCAAGAAGTAATTAGATACATTGTATGAACATTTGTAAATTAAACAAAATACAAGCAAATGCTTGCAGCTATCATAAAATCCAAATGACACCTATGCTAGCCAAGTAAGTGTAAAATATCTATTTGCATGCTTAAACTGCAAATAAAATTTCAATACATTGTTTAATAATTTATATTGGTGGGGGAATGCCAACATAAGAGCATAGAATCTATAAGCCTGTGAACCTAAAAGTCTATATAATAGACACTTCTATGATTATAGGTGTCTAAGTTATAGACTCTTTTCATGTTATAGAAAACCTATTTTATACGTACATATGTTATAAACATCTCCAAATGCTTGTAGGTACATACCTACAACTAGATTCAAGGCTTGTCATTCAAAAACTTGAAGCTTCTAAAGCGCTGCTCCAAAGTGACCAAAACCAGGGGTATTTGACATTTGCAAAAGTGGCCAAAGTGGATAGTCACAAATCATATATATATATATATATATTTAAACACATTGACCATTGTATCCACAATATCTAATATTACAAACAGTGTTTAAACTTAATTTTTTTCAGTTAAATCAAATTCAATTCAATCAAGCCACAAAATTTGGATTAAGTAGCTATTGAAGCTAGAAAGGACCTTAATTTGTTTCAATAGAATACGCTTCTCAGGGCTGGTTTATAAAAATGCAGGTGGGACAGATTACATACTAATAATATACAAAGGGGTAAACTTCAGTTGCCTACTATTTCATACATTGGTAATCCTATTCTGCAGGGCCACAGTGGCAAGATTTTGTAGCTGCACTTCAACAAATAATAAGATCCGTGGGTCCAAATCTGTGTACCAAGTAGTGTTTCTGGAGTCCCACCGCAATTGAATAGTCGTCAAATACTTCTGTTTCCTCACTAGGAGTCTGATGGGCCTTCCTGAAGCCTCCGTAGCTTCACCTTGAATTGGGCCTCTTTAGAAGGGCCGAACTCAATGATATCCTCGGGCCGAACTCGCGCTGGCATTTTCGGTGTAAGCTTATGCCTCCCACCTGCAATGCTCGTAATCCACGTGCCAGTCTTGCTGTCCAAATCCGTAATAAATAGAGCACCGTCCACGAACATAAGCTTAGCATGATTGTCTGCAACATTTGGCAACTTCACAGCGTGGAAAACCCCACCATCAGTTGATTCACAAGGCACGCATCCCACGACGGTGGACTTCGCATCCTCCCGACATAAACGCAGCAAAGGCTTCCCGCTTTCTGTGACCTCCCCTGCAATGGGACATCTCTCGGCAGCAGGCACCAAGTACCACTCCGCATTCGTAGCTCTCTCCAGCGCGTCATCGTTCCAAAACCACTTCCTCAGGTTCGAGTGCGCCTTATCTTCCAAACTACAGTATGGAGCACGGCCTTCCAATGCGAAGCTGTTTCCACCAAGAATCCAGCTGAGCATGGTAGGCATACCAATAGTAATGAAAAACCTCCCTCCCACGCGACCGGGATGGGGAATCTTCAATTCCTTAATAAACGACAGAGGTCCCAACCCTTCACCGAGATACGGCTTGTACGTCGTGGCCATGATGGCCGCCATTCGTGCTAGCCCATGAATCACCCCAACGCGTATCCGCCTTTTCCCCTCATAGGCCTTCAGAACTTTCACAAGATTTGCATTCGGTAGCTGTGCAGCTTTCGACAGATCCAAAGCAAGCTGAAACCCGTCTTCAATCGCCATGCAACCTCCTTGCCCCAAATTCGGCTGCATAGCATGCGCGGAGTCTCCGAGCAACGTCACGCGTCCCTTACTCCACGTCAAAATGGGAATACGATCGTAAATATCACGGCGCAGAATCTGATCCTCTGGAGTAGCGTCCAGCAGATCCACCACTTTATCAGACCAGTGTCCAAACAGCGACATCAACCTTGCTTTTCTTCCACCAGGTGCATCAACTCCACCAGCAGCCTCATTGTAAAACGCATACCATTGCATCTTTCCTTGCCCCACATCCGACGAAACGAAGTACTGCTTATGGCCAAGAAAGACGCGGTACCCCACCGTTTCAATATCACAAGGTACAAAATCAGCGATCCCCGTGTAGCAAGTGTAGTCCGAATACACAGTGGCGGTCTTCCCGAGCAACTTCGTCCTCACTCTCGAGCGGATACCATCAGCGCCCACTAGCACATCCCCTTCAAACGTCCGTCCATCCTCCAGCACCACCTTCACCTCGCTGCCATTGTCCACAAAGTCCACCACATTGGCGCCATTCTGAATGTACTCTTGTCCAAGTGCACTAGACAGAATCTCCTGGAGCTTCATCCGGCTAATGACGCGCGTGACGGGAAGTCCTCGTTCGGCTGCGGGTGTGAAGGTGTCGAACTTGCAGTACCATTCACCGGAGATTCCATCCACGAGGCCGTTGATGCGGTCCCCGGTGACACAGCCAGTCGACAAAATCTCCTCCGCAGCGTCGCGGTCCACCGCTTCAAGAGCTGCAAGGGCGTTGCTCTGGATCTGGATGGGGCCTCGGTACTGGCCTTCTCCTCGGATGGCGCTCATGTCTCGCTCGAAGACCACCACGTCTAAGCCCCTGTTCTTCCCTGCGAGGGCGAGGACAAGACCCCCAATGCCACCACCGGCTATAAGAACTCGCAAGGGTCTTGTCTTCGGTGGCACCAATTCCGCAGCCTCGGAGGTGCTCACGCTGCCGTTCGATGTGCGGCTTTCGAATTCTTTTGCTTCCTCGACCGTTTGCGTCCTTGCGAAACAGACACCGGATGGTTTTCGTCTTCCATGCACGCTGAGCTCAACGATGGCGGTGCTCAGAGCTGCCCTCCGCCATGACGAGTCGAGAAACTCGGAAGATCGGATTGATGCTGCAGACTTGGGAAGCGCGGTGGATGAGACCAATCCCGCAACAGCAGGAATTGCACAGGTTATCACCATGATTCCTTGCTCTCAGAACAGCTCTAGAATGAGAGCTCAATTCTCCTCGCTCTTCTGAACTCTATGATCTGCACCATTATCACATCCTAGATTTAATTCGGGGATCAAATTGAAGCAACCATAGCTAGAGCACTGTGACGAACTGTAATTACAGCCCCTCTTGACTTATTCCAGATTCAAAAGATCCGGTAAGCACTGCGTGAATGAAAGACATGCTCCATGGCGAGGAAACTTAATTCAAGAACTAAGGACAGGAAAATAAGCCAAATATTATTAAAAATTCATCTTGACACTCGCGTGTGAGATTGCTCATGGTTGATTAAAGTCGGTTCGTTCAAAAGATCTGCACCCAGAGCCTACTCAAACAATAGTTTCCCTTTCCACATGACCGACGGGGTTCAACCCTAACCCAAGTCGAAAGAATGTACATGACCTCCCAAAGGCATTGCGGCAGTTCAGTGTACGTGGACAACAAAAAAAGAACAAATAATCTAGCACTAATACTTCAAAAAAACAAAGAAACAAGAAACAATCACAAGAAGTCCAACAAATTGCCTACGCAAGCTGCCATTACAAGAAAACCAAAGCACTCAGGCCGCACAGGAAGCAAATCCCAATCACTCAACAAGGGCAACGAGAGACTTAACAAGCAGACAAGCATACCAAATCAAAGTCCGTAGAAGAACCTCCTCGAAACACTTGCAAAATTCTTCCTCCCACCGTTGAAACTCCTCTTCAGCTGAACGCTCACACCTCGCCCCTGGAACACTGAAACCCAGAAACCTGGATGCGGAAAACAAACGAGCCCAGAAGCCCAAAGCTTAAGTTACAGCAAATCCCCTGCGCTTCCGGTGACCACAAACTCCAAATCCGCTGTGGGTTTGCAGATATCAACTTCCCAGTGTTCCAAGTGTAAGCTCAAACTGGCCAACCTTGGAATCTAGGGCACTCGGATGACGGATAGGTCAGATTATGACCTGTCCCCAATTTCAGACTTTTGAAATTGGATTCGTCCGTCCTTCGAAATTGGAGCGAGCGGGAGATATTTTGCTGAAGTGGGTTTGATTCTGAGGTCCACAGTAGCTTGCAAATATCGACGTGAACCAAGAAAGTTCCATCTGTGCTGGTAAGCTTGTTACGGGGAGGTGATTGCAACCACGAATTGGATAGCGGCGGGGGTATGAGGACTCCATTGGTTTGCCTTTCTATCCAATTGGGGGTCTCGTGGAGGGTTGCAGTGGTCTTGTGTTGGTGCCACGCTACCACGCAGAGGGCGACTCAGACACTCACTCGCGGGGGGATTTGGATGAATGACTTCATCGTTGTGATGAATGGATGGATGGTTCATCCGCACTGAGAGGCTTGGATGATGGAAGGGGATCTAAAACTTCTTAACCCTTCTACGAATGGGTGACCCTCGAAGTCATCCCTTTTCTTTACCGTGTGAATCATTGGCTTAAAAAATTGCAAAAGCATTCATTGGAAGTCAAACCACTGTAGAAGACCTCTCCATTGGAAGTCAAACCACTGTAGAAGACCTCTCCATTGGAAGGGATTTGGAACCTTTGGAAGATTGTGAGTTCTCCTACGTTCCCAGATTGTAGGAATGCAACTACAGCAGCTAGCTAATGTGTCTTAGAATGTGCCACGTCATTTTTTTTTTAATATTTAAAAAAAATTGTTTTTAATAAATATTTTTTGACAGCCCATACCATTGTTCACAAAATCAGGCCAGATTGGAGAACGGGCCTAAAACGGCCCTCCAAAGGCCCCAAATCCCCTCTAATATTTTTCACAACAACATTTTGAGGATGAATAGTTGAACTTTTGTCTTACTAGAAGAACTCCCTATCATCCATCGGATGCCAAACATCCGTTTTGACGTTTAAGGTTTAAAGTAATACAAAGTGCAGAAAAATATTTTTTTGACATTCTATTACGTGTGAGAAATTGAAATATTCTACAAAACTTTGTACAATTTTAAAGTAAAACTTCAAAATTTAATATTTCTATCTCAATAATAAAAATAATAATAAATTCATTATTTTTTGGGAGCATGAGTTGAAAGGTATTTCCATTCTTTCTACTAAGTGTTCACCGTAGTGCATCATTTGTAGATAGAATGTGTCAATCTTGAATTGAAAGGTGGATTGAAAATTGCAAGTTTCAATTAAATGAAAACATATCAAATTATTGTTGTTGATTTTATCAAAATTAAACAATAAATGAAGACAATTTGTCTTGTGTACTATAATATGTTTAAATTTTGTACAATGAATCCAGTTTTCCAATTTATAACAAATATTCAAATTTTGAAACCGAATTATATGATTGTAGTTGATTGTAATTTTTATTAGCAAAATCTTTTTCTAATGCGATGCTCAATCTTTTGCCATAAATCTTTGTACTTAATAAATACAATGTCTTTTTTATCAATTGAAAGTCCATTTTTGGTGTGGATTTGTAAAGTTTTAAAATTATAGTACTACTATAAAATTTGGGATTTTGATACAACACTTTAAATTTTAAATAAACTTGAAAATATAAATTTTAAAATATAAAAAAATAATTTATACATTTCTTACAAATATATCATTTTACCTTGTAAAAGTCAATTCTAAGCATCTACTACAAAATAGTTTTATTACTCTTAGCTCAATTGTTGAAACTATTGGTAATTATAAATAGCAAAGAATTTCATCAATTAGGCATTGAATAACATTAAAAAATTGCCTTTGAATCATTTTGTCAAAACCTAATTCTATTTACTTGCAAACTAAGACTCTTTACTTTCATATCCAATTCAATTTGCTTGCTCAATTTATTCCTAAAATTGCCATGAATTTGTAATGAAATTAGATTTTTCAATTTTTTTCAAAATATACAAAGATTTATGGTATATAGATGTAAGAAATTCACAAATATTAAAAGAAAACAAAATTGGTTCATAAAATTATAAATACATGTTATCATAATCCTCATAATCAATCTTTAAAAGACTAATATATAACATATATTATGGTAATTAAGGTAATTAACATATTTGTACAAAGATATAAGTCAAAATTTATGAAACTCAAAAAAATATTCAAATGTTAAAAGATTAACTTAGTGCCATGCAAAGTATGTCAACCACATGATCATGCTTGCTAGGGCAACCTCTTTTTTCTTAAAAAGGGGGATTTTGATAATAAGATAACCATGCTAAAGACTAAAAGCGTTTAATAGATGACTTTCACTGTAATTACTATAGAAACATAGAATGCACCCACTGGTCCAAAAATCATAACACTTTTGATTGACTACCTTGGTGATATGCCTCCTCTTTTTAGGCTTAAGGTGAACCATTCTAAATTCAAATTTTGTCCTCATCTTTCTAATGTGTACATTTTTGTTCTAGAATGTGCCCCATGGCTACATCAAAGTAGCATTGAGACAAGAGTTGCAATTGACTAGTTCATCTTAGTATATTCCTAGTTGCTGGAATGCCAAGACAATATACTGAGGGATACACATATGAGGGTCATCCGGACAATAAGGGTAGTCACACCTTCTTCACTGCATGCGCATTCTTTGAAGAATGGGGAAGTGGCAGCGCTCTATTAGCTTATCGGATGCTCTCCATGGTAGAATATATTGTGTCTACGAAGTTTTCTCCACGCACATTCAGTATTCTCCTATAGAGGTGAATAATGGGCGTGAAGAAGTTTTGCGAGCGAAATTTTTGGTCGGCGCTCTAGAGTTTCACCTAGTGTCACTCCGTACTTTCACTCCAATTTTTTTTTATCTAATGCAATGGCACAAGCTGCACACACAGCTTGCAGTGGTAACATCAACCCGTCTTTCCAAATCCCATTGATTGGGTCCTAGAACCTTACATCTTGTCCTCGCAGGTTAACCAATTCTGTAGTTTTTGATTCTCCATGCTCAACACACCAGAAAGGGGTGTCACACCTTCTTCACCTAGAACTGCTCCCCACTGGCTCCTATTTCCTCACTTCGTCAGAGAAGTTTGCTTGGTGAAGAAGGTGTGACTATCCCTGATGCTTCGAAAGAGTTACAATGTTTTCATTGAGCTTCGTTGATCTTGTCTGACTTCAATTTGCTGAAATTTCTTCGTTAGGAAGTTTCATCTATATCACCGGGTTTCTTTAAATTGATGAGTTGTGACCTGCAATTGTATGATATCTGTTCTTGTGAATGACAATTTTAATTGTTGGAAGTTAGTATTTCTCTTTTCTCGTGGACGCTACGTCACTTTCTTGCAACTCGGGAACTGTGGAAGTTCACATGCATTAGTATAACTGGATGTAAAGGTGGAAAATACTATTTTGTGTCCACATTGAACATTGTAGGAGTACGTGTGGTTTGGGGGAGATTGGTAGAGAGCTGTGTGGAGATCACTTCGGGCACTAGAACCAAACTGTTGACATCATATCGTTATCACTACGTAAGATTTTCTTGTGCAATTTCAAAGCCGAAGGTTGCAGATCACTACTGAAGTGATAGGAGACAACCTCGTTTCCATTCTTAAGAACAGTGACTATGGACATTCAAGTAAGTTAGGGTTTAGGGTTTACTCCACTTCCTCATTAACGAGGTTTACTCCACCTGAGTGGTGATGTTGATGAGTACACGAGACGAGACCAGGTCCCTAATTAATGGTCTAGTATCCTCAACCTTAGTAGTTAGAACTAAAGGAGCTGGATGAGCCGATACTGGACCCATTTCTTGGGGTCTTCAATAGTTGCTGGTTTACGATCATTGTTGTTGCCAATTTGCTGGACCGTCGACTCTGGTGAACAACTTGTCCGAACGAACCATAATGTGCAACACCATGTAGCGTTCCTTGCAAGGCATCGATCTGCTTGGAACCTAAGGTATGTTGCATTTCTATACCCAATAACTTCTTTGTCTATATGAATGATTTGCCTTCACAAATTATAAACAGCAGAGGAGGTTGTATCGGAGAGAATGGTAACTTCCTAGTTTTGAGTAGACCATAGGCTTTGGGACGCGTCTCACAAGGGATTTTCGATGTGTCCCTTCTGAATTGCTTGAATAGAAATGATTACCGGTATGCTATTTTGAAATAGCTGTGGGCTTGTGGCTTCCACCTACGTTTGTCGGTATTGCACGTCACATATTGTGATACCGGTATGCTGCAGCTTGGCTTTCTACGTGGTGTACAACTGTGCATATAATGCTCTCTTAAAACTTGCTCTTTTCTGTTGTTATCCTTTTCCAGAAGAGCTTGTAAACTTGTACCTCCAAGGCACAAATGAATCTCCTTGATAATTACCGTAGTTTTTCTATGAAGACAAGGTGTGCATCTCGACGTCTGAATTAGGTGGGAAAGTGCGATTCTTCGTGGTTGTATGCGTGGTTGTTAGGTTTAGGATTCTTCATAGAGCATTTGTTCGCTGGTCTGTTGTCCTCGGGTGAAGACACGTTTTTGAACCTGCACTGGACTTCAAACAAGGATGGTCCTTTTCTAATTTCAACACATAGCTTGAAGTGAAGAGATGAAGAAGTGAATTGGCTTGTTTATGTTTGAATGTGCATATTCTAGGAGACAACTTCTGTCGATTCTTCGTATGAAAGAGTAGCAATTTGGTCAAACTGAAAACCGGAAAACTACGCAAGCACAAATACAAGAAGCTCATGTTTCAATGAATTGTATTTGACTGCTCGTAGGTTAATTTTGAAAATTGATTTATCTACAATACAATAGAAAAGCTCCCCCATTTTGTTGTTTTCTATAATGAAAATTGCAGTTGAACTTCAAGTTGGGTTTACAATTGTTAGAAAGGTCTTGTCTGTAGGTTTTCAAAGGTATATCAAATGTTCGATCTGGACAAAACTCCTCCAGTGAGGCTGTTATATACTACGTAATAAATTGCAGCATATTATGAATATTAACTAGACTTGAGACTTGAGATTTTATTGATGAAGCAATCCTATTCCACTCGTTTTTTCCTTAGTCAAGTGGAAGTAGTTGAGAATGTTTTTATTTGTTGATACGAGAAAATGTTTTTTCAACTGTAAAACCACCCTTGAGCTTCGCCAATTTCAATGGCTTATAGAAGTTCACCTTAACCCCTCAAGTTCCTTGACTATGTTCTCACCAAAAATGCTCCAACACTGCCATTTCTAGCACAAGTACCAAATTTTTGAAAAATATCATTTTTGGACACATGTAACCGTAGGATCTTGTAGTACTCTGGTTTGGGAATGTGTGGAAAAAATTTCAGAAATTTCCATCGTGTAGATTGGAAGATATTAGCATTTGGAGTGGCAAAAGTCCTTTTTTTGGCCCTGCAAATAACTAAGCAGCTGCACTTCACAAGGTCAAATTATTATGAAAAGAATTCTAAAATGGTTGTGCTTCTTTGGAATCATTCTCTAGAGCAAGTTGGCTACATGCTTGAAAAATTTCAGATTATTTGGAATTGTACAACATATAGGAAAAAAATAGTAAGTAGAAAGAAGTAGAGAATGGTTCAAAATACTAAATTGTTAAGAAGTTAATTATGGAATTGAAAAATGCCAATCCCAATGGTTGCAATGTTGTAATAAAAAATCTACATCCTAAAATTTTATTTTTTTTGAAAAATATTAAAAATGGAGTGAAATAAAGAACTTCAAAGTTTATTTTAAAATAGACAATCTATAACTACCAGCAAACTAAAAATCCTTGTAATGTTTGACTCATTGATCGAAATGGAATGATTCAAAGCTTTCCACGTATATATAAATCTAAAAAACCAATTTCAAATTTTTATTTTTGAAAAAAGTGATATTTTTTTATCTGCCCAGACTGCTCGGTTACAAAAAAAAGTAACATATTAGGCCATAACTTTTGACTCGTATTTCCAAATGTCATGAAATTTCCAAATGTCATAAAAATACTTTGACCCTTCATAACTTTTGATGTAGTCTGCAAATGTTGTATTTTTTGGTGTGTTTGG
This sequence comes from Neckera pumila, assembly GCA_963969595.1. Classification (NCBI taxonomy): domain Eukaryota; kingdom Viridiplantae; phylum Streptophyta; class Bryopsida; order Hypnales; family Neckeraceae; genus Neckera; species Neckera pumila. The sequence continues at coordinate 26,580,350 of OZ018411.1, read as the reverse complement.
AACCTCCTTTACTTGTCAACAAGAAATATGAAAATTTGACCAATCTAATAATAGCTTCTATGCATAATAGCAAAAAGTGGTGGTTTGTGGGGGTTATCCACCTAATACTTCTCATTATATCGATTGAACGTATTGATTCTAAATCCATTGTAATAAATTGGAATTTTAACATAATCCTTTCATGCATGAATTTTTTTTTTTTTAAATTGCACCAATTTTTTTATTATATATATTATTGTTTATCTCAATTTTATCAAATAGGTCTTGAAAAAAGGTTGTCATTTAATCCCTAAAGATTTTTATTGCACTAGTCTTATATAATTAAAAAGTGTGGAAGAAATTTCAAACTTTAATCATGTAGATTGCAAGAATTTTGAATTTAAAGTGAATAAGACTATTTTTTTGCATCTATGAGACTTTAAATCTTCTTAGCTTAAAATATTTGAACTATAAATTTTGAATTTAAAACTTTTTGTATTGAAAGTCTAGGAAAAAAGGTTTAAAAAAATTTTATTTTTATTCTTTAAAAGATTGTTTAAGTAAAAGTATTAAATATTAATTGAAAGAAAAATAATTGTTAATATTTCTAAAATGGAAATGAAACACGCTAATTCTAATAGTGAAATTGTTCTGGTAAGCATACTAAACCTTGTGGAACTTTTGGAAAATTTTGAACATTAATTTCAAAAACAAATCCAATATCTTATTTTGTCAAAAATATGCTAAGATTGTCTACAAAACAAAGCTTTCACATCACTAATCAAAATAGAATTAATCAAATCTATTCATGTGGACAAAAATAGAATATATGAATATTTATATACATATAGTGTATATATAAGTTCCTGTAGATTTTATTGTTGCCTGGTTAGTTGAAATTTATACTTAGGATGGTATAATTTTTGCTACATGGTACTCATTGAAATAAAAATTATTTTCTCACAAAGCTAATGTGTTTTTTCTATTTTAACAAAAAAATTTAAAAAATTACATTAAAAATTGAGATTATAGAAGCATGCTTGAACTTTCATTTTGTTTCCTAAGGAAACAATGCAAATTCATAAATTAAATGTTAATTTAAAGGAGACTCTACTCGAGACTCTATTATAAATTGCTCATGCTTTGCTCACATGAATTTTGAAATGAATAAGATAATTATGCCTTGAGCTGCCCCTTATGGAATGTCCAATCATATTTTTAGATGAAAAGTGATTAGATAGGGTATCTAGAATGGTAAGTAGTAGAAGGACAACAACCAAGTAGACATAGAGACTATTTTGAAAAATAAATAGGCATATTTATAAAGTGGAGGAGATGCTTTGTAAGACAAAAAATTTGGGAAAATCCTAGTTGATTTGACCTCCCACTTGGGCAACTATATATCAAATAAAGTTTGGATTCATCAACATTATATATATATACTTCTACAACCATTATCTTTGAAAATTTGTAGCTAATTTAATCTACCTCCAATATCTATGTTTTTGTTAGTATTCTTCTTCATTTAAAACTATATGTATATGCATGAATTCTACATTGTTTTCTCTTACATGTCAATGGTGTTACATAACTTTTAGGCTTGGTTTGAGGTCTGTTACCTTATTTTTTCCACTTCAAGATGCTTCTCTTCTATTTGTAAAGAAATACGCTTTATTCCTTTATCCAAAGCCTCTTCAATTTTTGTTTGATTGCAATATAAGGTAGCAATTACAGATGTTCATACAATAGCAATTGTTAACATAGTAAAATATTTAATAATCTTCTAAAAGGTCCAAAGAAGAAATATTGTATTATTTTGGCATCATACATTCCATGACCAATATAAAATTGACCATAACTTTCAGATTTAAGTTTAACACACTTCAAATTTGATCCCCTTAATTAATATTTATATTCAAGTAGTATAGACATTTGGTAAGAGGTCCTTCTACACATTGATTTTTCTCATACTTTAGAAAGTTTTTTTAAATTTTCCTCTTCCTTCCTCTTTGCTCTAAGAAAATGGTTATTTTATAATTTGAATTTCCTTATGCTCTCCATTTAATTTATAGTTTTAAACAAAACCACTTATTTATGTGAAATTCTCAATCTTTGTCCATAGAAAGTAATTCTTGGTAAGATAGACGTACCCAATACCAACTATTAACCTAATACCACACAAATGTAGGGCTATCATTGATTCTAGAGTGAGAATCTATGGTAATAGTACATGCCTTAATTTCACAATAAGTGAAGTTAAGGCATGTACTTGTGTTAGAGATTCTCATTCAACAATCAATGAAGGTCCTACATTTGGGTGGTATTAGATCAACAATTGATATTGGGCACGTCTATCTTACAGTGAAGTGATACTTAGTATTCATTGTCAGTCCAAATGTGGTGCTACAAATGAACAACCTACATTGTAGTATTTAAGATCCCTCATAGTAGTGGTAGTACTAACCCAAGATTTTTCCATAATGCAACATTTATTACAAGTCATTCTGATTTATTTGTATCCTACAAGGCATATGGTAAAAAAATTGTCTATTTTATGAAGGTTAGTATAATTTTTGGCAATTTTCAACTTTTGATGATATTCATAATGATAATTTAATTTTCTTGGGATTTGTTGGATTAGTTACATGCGTCAAAAACTCTAGTCTTTGTACCAAAAAATTGAACCTAAAAATGCATCATACAATTCTAAAATATAAATTCAATGCATTGTCCTATTCAACAAATATTTCAAATGCAAGGGCATTAAGACGTAACAATGGTCCATGTTGCAACCTATACTCTCTGTACAATTGCTAATGCAAATTCCCATGCTCTCAATTCCATAAAGCAATTCAAATATTGTGAAAACCAACATCATTTGCATGTTTGTCAAATTATTAACATTTTAAATTCTATTATTGTCAACTTCCTTCAATTTTTGTATACAACAATTTAAAGTGATGTATACAAACATGTAATGACCGGCACAAAAAGTTTCTTGTGAGTTCTAAGAAAAAATTTGACAAAAGATAAAGTAACTCTAATTCATGGTGTACTAAACCAAGTTCTAGTCATGGCTAGCTTTGAAATTAATTCTCTTTCAAATCACAATTAGTTTTTCTTCAATTTTCCCTAATAATGTGTAATATGTCACACACTACAACTTTAGTATATCTACTTTTGGACTTTGTCCACTGATGCTTGTTTGAAATTTCAAATTCAAATTCAAATTCAAACTCAGTTTTGTGTTTTTGTTGCACTATGAATCATGTCTACGTTCACTTCCTGAAACTTCTTGACAAGAGATGGTCCAACTTTGATCCAGTCCAGTACTCTCCAGTTGTGCACCTCAATGAGTTGTCGTTTCACTTGATCTCGATCGTCTTCCATAGCCCAGTTGCAGCTGCAGTTTCCATTTCTTTTACTCCCGACGGATGCTCCAGCACTGAGTGATGGACCTTGGCGTGACCCCTGTGGCCAACAGCTTGAAGCCACCATGTAAGTTAGTCCCGAATTCAAGAGACAGCGGCTATGAATGGAAAGAACCAGGAGTCCAGTGGAAGATGATGGAGCCAATTGAGTGGCTTTCTTTTCCTGAAATGTCAATTGATTTGCAATCCAAAACTTGCAGTGGACCAAATGGACAAACAATAGGACGAACTCAGTCAGGAAAAATGGAAGCAGTTCAAGTGAAAGCACATCAAATAATTGGAAACATAGCATGCAATCGGAAAAAGTGATGGATAGTAGGAAACTGCATCTATTGGGTACCGGTAGATTGACTCAATTTCTTCATGCACAGCATTCATTTGGAATCAGCTCGTTTGCCAGTTAAGTTACAAGAGGTCAGTTCAATGTGAGTCGTTGTAACCGAACCTTCGAGAGCATCTCCACCGAGGCGCATAATACTGTCCTTGTAACAAGAGGTTTGTTGACCTCGGTTGATTTCTTCTGTCTCACTAGTTGGAGACTTGTTAGTTTTTCAATGCATGCCACAACTAAATTTGGTTGCCACATTGCAAGTTGCAATGTCTCATATGATTGACTTGTGCCATGGTACAAATGTAAAGAGAGGAATAAATTGGTGTTGTTTCCAATGTCGCTACAGGAAACAATATGTATAGTCGCCCGCTACAAGATGGAAAGGTGAGCGGTCCCGAGTATAAGAGCAACCCCATGGCGGCTCGTGCAAGGCCTTGACTCGGCCAGTGGGCATGGCCGGGCTTGAAATAATGGCCCATGGCACGAACGCCAAGTGCAAAATGATACCCGCCCACTTCAAAAAGTGGCAAGGGCATGGGCAAGTAGTGTCTCTTGGTCGTAGCTCACTAAGCCTTTGAATAGTCTATTTGACCCTATGTAATGAAATTTTTTTCTTCAAATGTGCCAAAGATTCTCTTCAAAATATTAAAATAGTCGTTATGAGTGGACTTTTGACCACTTCGTGAGTCTCCTTGTGGGGCCACAACTCTTTAAAATAAAGAGGCACTTGAACAAGGGATGCCAAACCTCAAAAATTCCTTGGTTGACGCCCTTGTTCACTGAGTTGTTGTGGGGGTGCCTTAAGCTCGAGTTTGGAGCAAATGTGGAGCCTTCTTTGGCTGAGCAACTGCCACAACTCCCAACTGCGCTATGGCCCCTAGTGTGGCTCATAACTCTACGCCTTGGAGAGCGGGTTTTGTCAAGTCAATGGTCCATTTCAAACTCTTGCTGGTGCAGGCCACGGAACCAAACATGATCATTCTCCAAAATGTGACAAAGCCAAAGACAATCTGGCGTACTCATTTTTTAGCCTTACTAGTGGAGATGCTTACCCCCCTAAATGCCCAAGGCCTCTTTTGAGCTTCTTGGAGTTTGCTCAAAACTAAACAAAAAATCCAAGTTTGGATTAGTTTTCTCAATTTTTGAAAAATTATAACCGTATGAATTCAAACTAGATATATTATAGATCACATAGGAAAAGAAAACACAACAATTTCACTTGTGGATTGGAAAATTATAATGTTTGATCAAGAGAGTGCTAACACTATCAAAGCAATTTGAAGTCTTTCAATCCAATTTTTACATGTTAAATGTAAAATTGAAGTCAGAGAAAAATACAAGGCTTAAGGTCATAACATACTTAACCATAATCGATTTTCAGCTTCTCAAAATCTACTCTGCAGTTTTTTCAATGAATTCTAAATGTAATTTTCCCTCAAAATCTCCATAAGCCTCTAACACCAAAAAATCAAGTTGCAATGGACACCTTTGTACAAAATCTTCAGTTGAAAAATCAAAAACACATAATTTGATGCTTAAAATAAACTTTAAGAGATAATCAACTATTTAGAATACCAAATTTAGAACTTTGATAAGATTTAATTTAACTTCAAATTTTAGTCATCATTAAAATATGAAGCTTTGATTTGGCATTTAGGCGGGTAAATTATGAAATGACATCGCCGGCGGAGGACATTTTGTTTTTTGGAGATGATTTCAAGAGGGGTAAGTTTTAGGTTGGAAAAAAAAAAAAATTTATCCAAATTTTTTTGGGGAATTTCTTGAATGCATTCTAACCCCTAAGTCCCATTGTCTCTAAGGGTGACAAAATTAATTTTGGAATAGGCTCGTATAGTTTTAAATTTTGTCATGATTTTTAAAACTTTTCTGGAGATGCAGTTCTTTGAGAGCTTTGTGTGTATATAATTTTTACATGAATCAAACTTCAATTCATAAACTATATTCATTTTTGTCAACATTGCAAGAGAGGGGGTAGGCGGGCATTCTCAAAGTAGCATGCCGCAAAATGTCAATAAGCCATGTTCCTATGGATGTGGAGAAGACTCATAGGAAATCCATTGAAGAAAACTAGCATTAAGAACAAAATGGGAATCAAAGGAGAATATGGAGTGTGCCATTCATTAAGGGGGCCCATAATTTTCCCACTTCAATGTTTGCGTTTGCAATAGCCTTCTAAATTCACTAGAAATTAGAGTTTTTCTTCTTTTCTAATGTCACATTATTTGGTTTTTGAACAATCAAAGACACTTTCAATCCACCAGTTGGATTCTTGTTTTGATAAACAATGTGATGGAAAAATTATTCTCAAAAATGTATAGTGTAGTGTGAATTCTAGGCACATATTGGCATTGAAGATTTTATTGAATGTGTTCCATATCTTCATTACTTCTAAACATTGGTGGAGTTATGCCTAACATGGTCTAAAATATATTAGATGTTTTTATTCAAGAAGTGTAGTGAAGAAAAAAATCCACTAATGGTGGTCAAAGTGATTTGAAATTTTTAAATGGGTCAAATGATTTTTTTTTCCTACTCCTATAGCTAATATTTTTCAATCTCTACAGTCAGTATTTACAAATAAATTATCACATGATTGTCTAAAAGTCTAATACAAGATTCTATATTTTGATTTGCAAAATATATAATTTTTTGTCTACGTGGCTAAATGCACTAGAAGTGGCAATTTTTGGTGGTTTTTGAGCAAGAAATGACTTCAGGGCTTCATGGATTATGTGAATAGTATTTGATGCTCTCACTATTATATGATTGACTTTTTGAAAGAAAAAGATGCTTTAATCCACAAATCACCCTTATATAGTTTATTTTGGCCCCTTCTTCTTCTGTATTCTTGATGTGTATTTTAACCATAAAAATGAACTTTTTGAAATTTGAGACTAATTAATGAAATTACATTTATTAGATATAGTTTTTATTCCAGCTGAAAATCCTGAAAAACTCAATATTTTATTGCAATTTGAACTTTGGCCCTTTGACTATGGATTGTTGATTTTATAATTTTATAATGATACGGTAGTTTGGGCATACAGCATGATGTTATATTCTATAACAAATACCTATGCTTTAAATTTTGGTTTTTGTGAAAATGTTTTGTATTTGATGTGAATTTTCTTAAAGTGGCTAATCATATATTACTTTGGATAATTTTAGTTCCTTTATCTGAATCTGAATTTAAGCCACAAAATTGTTTTTTTTAATTTAAGACCACTTACAAAATGAAGCTTATCAAATCTAGTTTGTACTCCAATTTTTGAAATTTTTGAAATTTAATTATTTTATTTCAACTTGAAATTTGGAACTATTATTGTAGAATGTTAAATTTTTAGAATGACATGGTATACGTGTACCATACTCTATAGGCCCAATATACACATATGGAGAAATTTTCAGATTTTAAAAACATTTTTTGTATTTGATACAAAAAAAATTCATATTCTATTCAAAAATTCACAGTAATTTCAAATTTTCACAAAAAAAATCTAAAGTTTTAATGATTTAATGAAGTCATGTAATTACATTCTTGAAAAATAAACACAAAAAATTCATTCATATACAATTGCACTACATGGACCATATAGATGTTGAGGCTAAAAAGTGGCCCATAGATGACTTTCATGATTAATTTAGAAATGAAGTGTACACCTACTAGCCCGCAAATTGGATTATTTTTGGCATAGATACCTTGGTGATAGCTCTTGTGTTTTCAAGGTTGAGGATTAAGGATAATTCAATACTACTAGAAATGAGGTACTTGAGCACCAAGGACTTCAGGGCTCAATGTATATTAGGGTTAGAAACTACGTAAGTCCAATCATTGACTCCAATAAGAAAATGGACAAAAAAAATTGAAAACTATTTATTTCACCAAAAGGTATCAACAAGATATTCATGGCATTATAAGTAATAAATGATATAAACAAATAGGAGAATTTTTCAATTAGTGGAAGTAACATAGGATGTGTGTTATTCAAAAGTTGAGTCAAGAAGCATCCTATACACAAAATTTCTAACACTAGAAGTATCTTCACATAAGATAATCATTTAGTTATTTGGGTCTCTAACACTTCTATGGTTGCCTTCAATTTATCTTTGTTGTTAGAGCAAGTTGTGACAGAATATTATTGCAACTAGCATACATTCAACAAGTATATCAAGTCATCTTAGGGTATGTCTTCATCAAATCCTTACACCTTTCCTTGCACAACTGATTTGATGAAGTTGAGGTTTTTTTGAGATGAATGGAAGAAGGGTCTTAAATGGAAAGAGAAGAGGCACAAGTACTCATTGATGGCATTGAAAAAATTCAATTTTTACTCCTAGCAGACACGTAAGAGGCCCTAGATATTTTTGTTGAGTTTAAAGTATATGAGTCTTTTTGATAACTAGAAAAGGTGTAGAGGTGGTGGGAGGAATTTTTATTAGTGCTTTTTAGAATAAGTTATCGTGATGTAAATTGCTCCATTATGTATAGATGTTTATTATTGTTTATATTTTTTATTTTAACTAAGCTCACTTAGAAAAAATGAATAGGAAAAAAAAGGATCGTAGGGAGAACGCTTGATGCTGAAGTTTGCTAATCTATCTTAGATTTGTCATAGCTCAAGAAGTGTCATTAGTTGGTTGATTGTATAACTTTTATGCATATTCTTGCTATTATTGTAAAGTCACAAGCTACTTTTGCCGCTCTATGAGCCCAACAAGCCTTGACCTAGACTAAGAAGGGTGGCAAAACTCCATTTGTCAATTAACTCTGAAACTGGTCAATTATTTTCATTTCTTTGAAGTTTTTCTTGCCTCTATTTGATTACCATTGGGTCCCACTATCTTTTTTCTTTCTTTCTTTGAAATAAGTTCATGTTTAATTTGAGTTTGATTAAATTGATTGTTGAGATAAAAGGTGAAACTTGTTTTATTGTAAATCTTTGAGGATTACACATTTGTTTAAAGGACATGGATAGAATTATGGAAGAGAAGGGGATAGCCAATGGATGAAAAAGGTCCATGTGGTAGAGTATGGGCTGAAATCTTCTGGCCTAGGTGGACATGAGAGGTTGGTTAAAAGGTAGTCTTCTTCTTTGTCTCTTTCATAGTATATAGGTGAGCAGAGTGTTTGAGAAGTAATAACAAGTTTTGTAAGACTTGTATTATAATGAAATTGTAAGAGGATGTTCTCTTTCTTCTTGTAATTTCAATAAGATTCACCAAATTTGAAGTTAGTATTTGTAAGTTATGCTTAATGAGGTGAAGAAGGTTCAATGGCTAGCCACTCAATTTAAAGGCAAAGATTTAGATCATACATAAAAGTTTGATTAGAAAATATCTCAAGTTTTGAAATTTGGTGTGGATGTTTATTTGTTATTTTTCTATAAAGTTATAGAATTCTTAATTTGAATTTAGGAAGTGACCACTACGACTTGGATATATAGGGATTTAGAGCTATTGTTGGATCTAAAAGTTTTAATTTCAACAAGGCATAAACAATGAAATATAAAGCTATGAAGTTGAAATTTGAAGAGGTTATGTGTTGTCAAATTAGCTTTTCAAAAAATTATGATTTAAAGTATTTGAAGTTTTCATGAGATCATAAAGCACTTAGAGTACAGGAGGTGGAGTTGTCATTGAATTTAGGAGGGTAAACTTCAAACGACTACAGAAGTCAATTAGTAAAAGATTTGGATTTGAAATTTGAAGTAATTATATATAATTATGTGAGCTTACAAAATTATTTATCATACATTTGATTTGGAAATTATCTTATAAAAGATTAACTAGATGTTCCTCATGAGAAATTGTCAAAATATGCTAGTTGTTGGTGCATTGGATAAAATTGAAAGTAAAACCATTTTTTGAACTTCAACCATATAAAATTTTATTAGACTATTATGAAAATGAGTGGAAAAATTCTCAGCCCATTTGACCATATAGATGGAAAAGATTATAATGTTTGAAGTGAAAAACAAACAAACTTCTTTTCATTCCTACAAAATGAGGTGAATAGACTTTGAGCTCTCTTGGAATACAAGTGTAATTCTATATCATCAAGTACTACATGTGGTTAGGTATACTCAAGCAAAACTTTAAAAGCAACAAAGGGTCTATTATATTCTAAATCACCTTGCAATATAAGGAGGTCAAGTGAGTTGACAAGACGTTAGTGATTTTTTGGTGACTTCTTGATAAAAAAAAAGAGTTTTGTTTTCTTGAAATCCAAAATGCCTAAACTTAGAGACCAAAAATTTCAATTTATATAAAAAAACCCAATAATTTTGAAAATCAATATTATAGTGTTTGTAGTTACACAAATGTTTTTTTCTAAACTTGCCCAATAAGGTTAGACAGTAGAGTTTTGACTCTTCTTGGAATGAGATTTTTACTATAAAATTAGTTTCAAAAAAATTTCATATTACAACATGTTATATACATACATGCCAAATTTCAAAAATAAATGAAGAGTTTAGCAAAAGATGCCCGAAGTGCCCAAATTGCCCCAAATTTTTTAGATAGTTGATAGCATAATTTTTGCTCTGGACATCCAATCAATGTTTTTTTTACATTCCCACAGAACAAAAGTCTCCATCTTGCGTCAAATTTTCAGAAACATCCATTCATTTTTTACTTCTTCATTCACTTGAGTATTGACTACATCTCTTATATGATATTGTATACAACTTATATATATATATATATATATATATATATATATATATATATATATATATATATATATGTGTGTGTGTGTGTGTGTGTATGTATATTATGAGTATTAATACTTGGTCATTTGTACATATTTTATATGATGTGAAATATGCATGTATATGGTGTACTATTTTTATGATAACATCTTCATATGATTATTGAATTCCTTCATATCCTAGGCCACATTTAATTGCAATTAGAAACTTGATGCCACCCTAAAACAAAACCTTCCTTACCTGACAATGTGTGTTGATATGATGGCAAATATAGCCCCTGAAAATTTGAAATGTTTAATAAATTAATTGTGAACCCTATCACTTGCTACAATTTTGATGGTTCATGTGTATTGTATAGATTTGTAAGTTCTGACAAGTGCCTTGTAAATTTTGTAATATACGGTTTTTTCTATTTCTTCCATGCTTTACTATGCATTTACCAAAATGCATCATTATTGAATACTAGCCTCTTGTAGATGCTTGTAATTTTTCAGTGTCCTATCTTTTATGCATCGTGTTGAATTGTCTTACTTCAATGAATGTACTCTCTTATTGCGGAAGTGTGATGCTATTTACTTGCCATGTTTCAATGTTTGTCTTCTTTCATTGTAGAAGTTTTTTATTATGTAAACAAGAATGTAAAGTATAAGGTTGTGTGTTCTTTGATTTGAAGTGCATTTATAAGAGTAAGATTTATATATTCATCTACTTGCATAAAGTATAAGAAAAATTATAACAAGAATATATACATTGAAAGAATAATTATTTTTATAAAAAAAAAGTTTCATTTTTAATATGCAATATTAGAATATTAGGTAAAAATAACGTATCTCAAATCATCTTCAGGGAAAGTAAAACTCCCCTCTAAAATACTCCTTGACCACAAGTAGTATGGAAAATAAACATGGAATGAGCCCCCAAAACCTAGGAATAGTGTAAAAGAGTGGTACTAAAGGTCTATATGGGCCTTTGACACCACACTCTTATACTATTCCTTAATGCTCAAAATAACTCATTTCTTCTAATGCACATTTCCAAAATTGTTGTGATGTATTATACAATACAACATAGAATAATAATTTAATGATGGTTATAAACCTCATTAATTAATATATACCATAAATTTTTAAATAAAAAAATTGAAAATTCATTCTACAACTGATTAAAGATTGAATAATTGTAATTTCATAAGAATTTTGTTTATTAAATTTTAACTGTTAATTTCTAAATAATGATGAATTTTTAAGGTTTTTATTTTACTTGTTTATTTGAGTCGTGTTTGAAGGGTTGTTTTATTAATTGAAAAAGTTATTTTTTGAGGACTAACACAATTTCCATTGATACTTTCACCATTCAAATTATGAAAATTTAAAACAAAATTCTAAAAATATATACTTTATAAATGTAAAAGAATTAACACAAATATATACAAACATTTGAATGGATGACAAAACTAAGATTTTGAGTGCTTGGGACATGTTTGCTTTCATTTGTTGTTTGAAATCTAGACATCTAATTCTTATGAAGTTAATTAATTCAAGAAAGTGGTCTTGAGTTCACCATCCCTTCCAAAATATTGGCCGATTGCCTTTAGAAAATTAGGATGATGAAAAAGAAAAGTAAATTCACCTCCCCTTCAAATCAAATAGAAATAGAAATTTGTATTTATCTTCATATTCATATAAGCACATGTGTGTATATATATATACACATGTGCTTATATGAATATGAAGATAAATATAAATTTCTATTTATCCCATATTGCTTGTTGAATTGCATGTGAGATTCCGATATATGAAAAATCTAACATTCTTGAAGAATTTCCAAGAAAAGATGACTTTATGCTCTTGAGAGTTAGATCAAGAATCTATTTTTAACCCCTAAAGGACCGGCATGTGTTTTTTGGCTGTATAGAAATTTTGGGCAGGTATGTGTGACTAGAGATTTCCATATTTTAGGTTGAAATTTTAACAATAGGTGGGTGCGAGGAATATCTTTCATATGCACCAAAATTCATGACCTTTGGAAATGTGAGTAAAAAGCTATGGCATAATATGTTACTTTTTTTTCATAACTGGGCAGCTCGGGCAAATAAAAAAACAACTCATTTTGATCAATGAGTCAAAACTTATGAAGATTTATAGTTTGCGGGCAATTATGGATTCTCTACTCTAAACTAAACTTTAAAGTCCTTTATCTTACTCAATTTTCAATCTTTTTTGAAAAAAATAAAACCCTAGGATGTAGATTGTTTATTACAATGTTGCAAGTTGCAACCATTGGGCTTGGCATTTTTCAATTCTATAATTAAATTCTTGACAATTTAGTACTTTGAATAATTCTCTACTACTATCTACTAACTATTTTTTCCTATATGTTTTCCTATATGTACAATTCCAAATGAAGTGAAAATTTTCAAGCATGTAGCCAACTTGTCTAGGAAAAAGAATCCAAAGAAGTACCATTATTTTGGACCTTTTTTCATCAAAAAGTGAGCTTGTAAAGTGCAGCTGCCTTGTTTTTCGCAGGGCCAAAAAACAGTTTCAGTGAATTTAAATGCTTATATCTTGTAATCCACGCGGTGGAAATTTCTGAAATCTTTACCATATGTTCTCAAGTCAGCATAATACAAGATCCTATGGTTTTATTTCTTCACAAAAAGTTTTTTTTCAAAAATTGGATATTTATACTAAAAATGGCAATTTTTGAGCGTTTTTGGTGAAAACATAGTCATAGAACTTTAGGGATTAATGATTTCATCCTAATACAATAATAAACAAATGATCTCATTATTTATTTGTTTTTAGCTTTTTCAAGTTGTGATAATTAGCACGACTATCCTCTAAAAATTATTAGGACTTGAGTTTACATTCTACAAACATTCTTTCAACATTTCACTTTCAATTGGTTGAGACTAAGTTCCAAAGTCAATTAAGAACAACACCAAATATACTAATTTTTCATATTAGAATGTTCATAAAATGCGCTTATATCCAATTCTAACCTTTTCAAAAGGGTATATTTTTACCAATTATATTTGTAATGATTCCTCAAAATGAATAACACGAAAACACTTACATTGGGTAAAAATATTCTTCCCTTTTAAAATATTATAATCTTATGTAAGTTCATTTGGATCATGCACTAATAAGACAAATCAATAAACGTAGAACACAATCTTGCACCATTAACCCCTAAAGTTTCATGACTATGTAATCACCAAAAACGCTCCAAAACTGCCATTTCTAATACAACTACCAAATTTTTGAAAAAAAACAATTTTTGACACATGTAACCATAGGATCTTGTAGTATGATATTTTGAAAACATATGGTAAAAATTTCAGAAAATTCCACCGTGTGGATCATAAGATATAAGCATTCAAAGTCTTGAAAACCATTTTTTCAATCCTGCGAAAAAACGGACAGCTGCACTTTGCAAGCTCACTTTTCAATGGAAAAATGCCGATAAAGGTGGTGCTTCTTTGAATTCAGTTTCCTAAACAAGTTGTCTATATGCATGAAAAATTTCACATCATTTGGAATTGTACAACATATAGGAAAAAAATAGTAAGTAGAAAGAAGTAGAAAATGACTCAAAATACTAAATTGTTAAAAATTTAATCATGGAATTTAAAAATGCCAATCCCAACGATTGTAATGTTGTAATAATCAATCTACATCCTAGGATTCTATTTTTTTCCAAAAATATTGAAAATTGAGTTAAATAAACGACATTAAAGTTTTTTTTAGAGTAGAGAATCCATAACTGCCCGCAAACCAAAAACCCTTATAACTTTTGACTCATTGATTGAAATGGAGTGACTCAAAGCATTTTAAGTATATATATAAAAGTAGAGAACCAATTTCAAAAAAAAATTCCAGAAAAAATGATTTTTTCTAATCTGCCCAAACTGCCCGGTTACGAAAAAAAGTAACATATCAGGTCACAACTTTTGACTCGTATTTTGAAATGTCATGAAACTTGGTCCACATGAAGATATTCCTTGCCCCCACCTTCTATTAAAATTTCAGCCTCAAATATAGATATCTCTAGTCACACGTACCTGCCCAAAATTTCTATACGGCCAAAAAATGCATCTTGGTCCTTTAGGGGTTAACATAGTACACGGCGTTCCGTTGTTATGTTGTATTTTTAGGTTGGCACACATTGAAGTCTACATAGAACATGGGCTTGCTCCAATAACTTGAGGTATTAGTTGTCTACGGCACCTTGGAAGGAAATTTAATAACAAATGGGGAAAACTTAAGAGTCTAATATGCTATATGGATTGTTGCCCTAGTAAAATGGTAGATCTATATTTGTCAAAGAAAAAAAGGTGATTGCAAAAATATCTATATTGTCTAGTATACTTTTAAACCCTAAAAGTACCGGGGGGGATCTTTCAACAGAAAATTGTCAAAACACAACAATTTTTTAGTACATTGGCCAAAATTTAAAGGAAATTTTATTTTTGGAACTTCAGCCATATAAGGTGTAGTCAAATATTATGAAAATGTATGAAAAAAATTTCATCCTATTTGACCATGTGAATTGAAAGATTAAAATGTTTGAAGTGAAGAAAAAAATTCTTTTCATTCCTACCATATGGGGTCAATAGACTTCAAGCCCTCTTAAAGTGAATTTTTTGCTCTATAAAAACTGAATTTCTACATTATCAAGAACTAAATCTTGTTTAGTACACTCATGCAAAATCCCCAAAGCAAATAAAGGAGCTACCTTATTCAAAATTATCCTACAATACAAGGAAGTCAAGTAACTAGTCATTGTTTTTTATGACTTCTTGTGCAACAAGAATTTTTTTTGTTTGAAATCTAGATGGTCAAAATTTAAAGATGAACATCAAATTTTTGAAAAAATTCCTAGAATTTTGAGAGTACAAATTTTAGAATAATTGTATTTGTAGTTAAATGAGAATGTTTGTTTTTTCAAACTTGCCCAACAAGGTTACCGGTAGTACAATTTTTATTCCTCTTGAAATGAGTTTTTTTGCACGCAAGTCTTTTTTTCTCACAATTTTATATTGTATTATATTAGATATATACATGCCAAATTTCAAAAGTAGATGAAGAATTTTGCAAAAGATGCCAAAATTGCACAAATTGACTAGATTTTTGGGCAACATTACTTTTGATTTGGGAATCTCATCAAAATAATTTATACATTCCAACAAATGGGATGAATGTCTACATCTTGTGTCAAATTTTTAGAAACATTTATTTAGTTTCACTTCATCATCACCTATTGAATTCCAATTGTTCCTTGAATGAACATTTGGTCCTTTAGGAGTTAATTAGAATTTTTTTTTAAACTTTGGAAGGATGCTGAGCCCAAAACGTGGCCGATAAATAACTTTGAAAATTACTATACAAATAAAAAATGCATTGATCTGATCAATTTTTATAAAGTGGTTATAGGCCTTATTTTTTTAGAGTGAAGTTGGAAAAACATGGTGAAGGTTTAGACTTTTAAGGAGAACTAAGAAAGACAATATTTTTAAATATATTCATTAGACATTTTAGTTTCTAAAATTTAGAAAAATAAATAAATAAAATAAATTCATATTTTTCATTTTTGACAACTTTATAAAAACATCTCCACTTAACTCCTAAAGGACCAAGTAATTATTTCAATTCTGCAAAAAAATCTTGAGTAGTTACACATAAAGTGACTTGGGTTAATGTTCAAGAAATTTTGATAAAAAGTGTGAATATGTACCTCTTTGGTGGGAATATCAGTGATTGTTTGTCTAATTGGATGCAAAGATCAAAAGTTATGTTGCCTTTAATTTTTGGAGTAGTTTAGGCAACTTCTAATAGCGTGTGCAAAATTCCTCTTCTACTTCTAAAATTTGGCAGGTATGTAACTAATACAAAATAGGATGCAACCATCAAAAAGATAATCATGTGTAGTGCAAAAATTTACTTTAGGAGGAGTGAAAGTTTGTTGACCTTGTTAGGTGAGGGTCAATTCTTTTAACTTCAAATGTTATAATCTTTCAATCTATGTGGTCAAAGTTTCTAAATTTTTATCCATACATTTCCATTGTAGTTTAGTACAAATTTGTATGGTTGAATTTCCCAAAAAAATTATTTTTCTCATTTTTTTCTTCATTGCCCCCTCAAATGAAAAACTTTAACAATTTGTGCGCTAAAATATGCCTTAGTCCTTTAGCAAGAATGCTAGAACGTGAATGACAAGCAATGAACAACAAACAATGAGTGTTCAGATTTTGAAGGGAGGCAGAAAGAATGTAAGAAAATTTTCAACAATAAACGCTTATATTTATGAGATTTATAAGATTTTATGTCAATAAAAACATGATGGTATTGGATAAAAAAATTAATGAGGCTGAAGGTAGATGAAGATGGATGAAGATGGATGAAGATGGATGAAGATGGATGAAGGTAGATGAACATGGATGAATACTGATGAACTTACATGCATGTTGATGGACATATTTGAATGCTTTTTTGTATATGGATTAAATGTATTATGTATATGTGCTTTTAGAGTTTAGGATTTGGATTGAAAGTCACTTAAACAAACAATTATATCTAAAGCATGATACTTTTTCATCTATCATTTTCACTCTTAAACGTGAGGGCAAAGGTGATGCATTTGGTTTTTAGGGCCTTGAATAGTTGAACCAAATCATGTGCAAAAACATCCATATTTAAACAATGAATTTTGTTCATGTATTTAGGGTTGAATGACTAAAATAACACAATTACTAGCACACATGGCTACAATTGATGAAGGAGTCCACATTCAGTCCAAAAAATTGACAAATTCATTAACCCCTAAAGGCTTTTGACTATGTTTTCACCAAAACCGCTCCAAACTGCCATTTTTAATACAAGTACCAAATTTTAGAAAAAGAACATTTTTGAACATATGTAACTGTAGGATCTTGTAGTACACTAGTTTAAGAAGACATGGAAAAAATTCAGAATTTTCCACCATGTAGATTGCACGATAATAGTGTTTGAATTGACAAAAATTCTATTTTAATCACTGCAAAAATCCGGGCAGCTGCCCTTCATAAGGTCACATTTGTATGAAAAAATGTCCCAAATGCTGGTTACTCTTTGGATTCATTTTTCTAGGCAAGTTGGCTATACGCTTGAAAATTTTTAGATCATTTGGAATAGTACAACATACAGGAAAAAATAGTAAGTAGGAAGAGGTAGAGAATGACTCAAAATACTAAATTGTCAAGAATTTAATTATGGAATTGGAAAATACCAATTCAAAAGGTTGTAATGTTGTAATAAAAAATATACACCCAATATTTTTTATTTCTTTCAAAAATATTGAAAATTGAGTTAGATAAAGGACTTCAAAGTTTATTTTAGAGTAGAGATTCAATAAATACCCTCAAACTAAAACTCCTCATAACTTTTGACTTGTTAATCCAAATGGAATGATTCAAAGCTTTCCAAGTATATATAAATCTATAAAACCAATTTCAAATTTTACTTTTTCAAAAAAGAATTTTTTAAAGAATTTTTTTGAGCCGACCGGACTGCCTGCCAAACGCGGAAAATTACATATCATGCAATAACTTCTTATCCATAAAGTCAAAAGTTATGAAAATTGTTGGGCCTTAAAGCTACTCCTTGGGCACATCTTGTATGAAAATTTCAAGGAAAAAAATTGAAATTTCCATTTGTAGTGAGGCAGTGAGCTGCCCAAAATTGCTACGTTGCCAAAAAATGGTGTTTGGTCCTTTAGGGGTTAATTGACAGTTTGGATTTTTTCATATGCATTTTTGAGATCAACCTCAAAATCTATCATAGATATAGAGCATATACAACATCACGCATTGAATTTTGTTACACGAATTTGCAACTAAATGATCTAGAAAAACAAAAAAAAAACAAATATTTGAATTTTGTGTGACCACGGATAGCCCCTGTATTGGTGTATCCATTCAATGTCTTGCCTCGAGTCACTAGGGTTATTCCTTTGTATATCCATGCGGGCTAAATGCATCAAGGGAGTGGTTTTAGTCGCTTGGAAGTGCCAAAAAAATTTTGCATCTTTTTAATGTTATTCAAAGTTGAGCATTTTGAGCTTAGGAAGGCAAAACTTTTTATCCCAAGCACCAATTGATATAAAAATTATATTCCCATAAAGCTAAAACACTCCCTAACCTCCACAAGAAGTATCAAAGAATTACAATAAATTTTGATATCACAGGAGGGCCATTGCAAGAAAGATTGGTCCTATTTTAAATCCAAATGAGAGTGACTCTCTTGTCATTCGCTATAATTTTTGAAGCACAAGTCCAATGAACATGAAATTTTTATTGAATATGTCTAGCTTGATAGTAATCAGATCCCTTATTTTTTAAAATGATATCATTTTGAGTATTGTGGAAAATGCTATGGAAAATGAATGCCCTTTTTGCAATGACGCGCGGAGGACATAAAACAATATATGTTCAAATTTTCTTTGGTGTAAATATGCTTTCCTACTATAAAAATAGACCATGAAAATTTTAGCTCCAGATCATTAAATTTGGAGGCTCTTAAAGTAGTAAAAAATCTTAAGCCTAATTTTGTGACAAAGTAACAAAAATGATTTTTAAATACAAAATGATTTTTAAATACAAAATGATTTTTAAATACAAAATGATTTTTAAATACAAAATGATTTTTAAATACAAAATGATTTATTTTTTAATTTCTTAAAAATGTGGAATCTGATCACCGTAAAGTTTGACATCTCCATTAAAAATTTCATGTTCATTGGACTTGTGCTTTCAAAATTTATAGCAAATAACAAGAAAGGGGGCCCTCAATGTGATCAGAAATAGGACCGCCTTTTCTTGCAATGACCCCCACATGAGTGACAACAACACTCCCATTGCGTGCAATTTTTGAACATTGAAGATCATTCTTTTGGTGAAATATCATCATCATCAACTCTTTCCAAATGTTCAATATTTAGTTTTAAGAAAAATTGTTTTTCCTATTTTTGACAAATTAAAATGTGAAACTACAGTGAAAGTATCTATTTTCATGAGATTTTGCACTATTCTAGTTCTCCTATTTAAAGAATTTTTCTATGTTTTTCCTTCCTAGGGTATCTTGTTCTTAAAGTGAATACATTAAACATATTTTTCACATTTAAAAAAAATTGTTTTTCTCATTATAAAGTACTCGGAAAAAAAATGAGTATTGTGCAAAATGCTACAAAAATTGCACAGCCTTTCTTGCAATGATCTAGGAATTTGCCTAAATTCCTTAAAAATCCATTCCATGATTGTAAATATTTAGGAATTAAGGCCATTATCCTTGCAATTTCACTGAACCCCTAAAGTTCCATGGCTATGTTTTCTCTAAAAACGCTCAAAAACTGTCATTTATAGAACAAGCACCAAATTTTAAAAAAAAAATATTGAGACAAGTCTAACCGTAGGATCTTGTAGTATGATGATGACTTGAGAACATGTGAAGAAAATTTCAGAAATTTCCACCGCATGGATTGCAAGATATAAGCATTCAAATTCACTGAAATCATTTTTATGGCCCTGCAAAAAACAGGGCAATTGCACTTCACAAGCTCAGTTTTCTATGAAAAAATGTTCAAAATGGTGGTGCTTCTTTGGATTCTTTTTTCTAGACAAGTTGGAAACATACTTGAAATATTTCACATCATTTGGAATTGTACAACATATAGGGAAAAAATCGTAAGTAGACAATAGTAGAGAATGATTTAAATACTTAAGAATTTAATTATAGAATTGAAGAATGTCAATTCCAATGTTTGTAATTTTGTAATAAACATTCTACATCCCATGATTTTATTTTTTTCAATAAATATTGAAAATTGAGTAAGATAAAGGACTTCAAAGTTCATTTTAGAGTAGAAAATCCATAACTGCCTTCAAACAAAAAATCCTCATAACTTTTGACTCATTGATGCGTTTTTTTCTGATCTGCCCGGATTGTCCATTTACCAAAAAAATAACATATTAGGCCATAACTTTTGATTCATATTTCCAAATGTTATAAAATTTAGTGCATATGAAAGATATTCCTTGTCCCTACCTTTTATAAACCCCTAAAGATGAAGGCCTTTTTTCTGCCAAAAAACCACTCAAAACTGCCATTTTTATAGCCAAGAGTAAAAAAAATGGAAAATTGTTTTTTTTGCACATCTAACTGTAGGATCTTACACCTAACTAGTATGAGAACGTGTGGAAAAAATGTCAGAATTTTTGACCGCACAGATCGATTGCAAGATATTTGCGTTTAAAGTGAAAAAAACAAGTATTTAGCACATTGCGGGACTATAATTTTTGACTTTGAACATTTTTAACTTAAATTTTTTGCTTTATAGAGTTTTGAGTTTTACATCTTTATAGTGGAATATTGAGTTGAAAGCTAAAGGGAAAAGAAATTCAAAAAGATTGTTAAGTAGAAGTAGGTACAAGATAGAAGGAAAATCTAAAATATTAATATCTTTTAGATGGAATTAAAATGCACTAATCTCAATGGTGAGATTGTTCTAGAAAGAAAATTAAACCATGTAGAACTTCTTTCTGTAAATTGCAAAAATTGGATTCAGAATCGAATCCTACAAGTTATTTTTTCAAGAAGATGCTCTAATTGCCCAAAAAACAAGATTGTCCATAAACTTCTCATAACAAATCCAAATGACATAAATTAAAGCTTTCTAAATAGACAAAAATATAATCTATGAGAAAAAAAAAGTTTAACTCACATTTTTGCAAAAAAAATTTTGTTCTTGGGCACCAACTAAAAAAAATTATACTTTCACAAAGCTTATCAGTTTTTCTATCTTCAAAAAAAGTTTTAAAAAATCAAGAAAAAAATTTAGCCCATAGGTACCTGCCCAAAATTGCATTTGTCCTCCAAAGGGACAATGGTCCTTTAGAAGTTAAAATTTGCGCCAAAAACATAGAAATCTTTAATCACACGTACCTGCCCAAAAATTCTATATAGCCAAAAAATGCATGTTGGTCCTTTAGGAGTTAAGAAATCTAAAACATTAATTTTGGGGTCTATAACAATGGCATATTAACCCCTAAAGGACCAAACATCGTTTTTTGGCAACATAGCAATTTTGGGCAATTCACTGCAAACGGAGTTTTTATTTTTTTTATTTGGAAATTCACACAACATGTGCCCAAGGAGTAGCTTTAAGGTCCAACAATTTTCATAACTTTTGACTACACGGTTAAAAAGTTACGGCATTACATGTAGTTTTTATTAATCAACGGGCAGCCCAGGTAGCTCAAAAAACTTCTTCAAAAAATTATTCTTTTTTTAAATGAAAAATTGAAATTGGTTCTTAAGATTTATTTAGACATTAAGAATTTTGAATCACTCCATTTTGTTTAATGAGGTGACAGTTATGAGGGATTCTAGTTTGTAGGTAGCCAGGTATGAAGTCCAGAGACTAAATTGCCCAGGCTGCCTGCCGAGTAACAAAAACTACATATCATGCCATAACTTTTTAGCCATGTAGTCAAAAGTTATGAAAATTGTTGGACCTTAACCCCTAAAGAACCAAGGCCCTTTTTCTGCCAAAAAACTCTCAAAACTGCCATTTCTAGAGCAAAGAGTAAAACAAATTGAAAATTGTTATATTTGCACATCTAACCACAGGATCTTATACCTAACTAGTATGAGAATGCATGGAAAAAATTTCAGAATTTTTGATTGCACAGATTGCAAGATATCTGCGTTTGAAGTGAAAAAAACACATTTTTCAGCACATTGCGGAACTAGATTTTTTGACTTTGAACATTTTTAACTTAAATTTTTGCACTACAGAGTTTTGAGCTTTAAATCTTTGTAGTGGAGAATTGAGTTGAGAGTCTAGGAAACAAAAAGAAATTCAAAAAAACTTAATTTTTCATTCTTAAAAAAATTGTTAAGTAGAAGTAGGATTGTTACAAGATAGAAGGAAAACCTAAAGTATTAATATCTTTTATATGGAATTAAAATGCACTAATCCCAATGGTGAGATTGTTCTAGCAAGAAAACTAAACCATGTGGAACTTTTTTTTTTGAAAAATTGCAAAAGTTGCATTCCAAAATGAATCCTACAAATTATTTTTTTCAAAAAGATGCTCTAATTGCCTGAAAAACAAGATTGTCCATAACTTTCTCATAAAAAAATCCAAATGAAATGAATCAAAGCTTTCCAAATAGACAAAAGGATATTTTTTTTTAAAAATTAACCCCTAAAGTCACAAGGCCATTTTTCTGTCAAAAAACGCTCAAAACTGCCATTTTTGCTGCGTTCATCCAAGAACACAAAAAAAATCATTTTTTTAGAATCTAACCGTAGGATCTTGTACTTCACTTGTTAAAAATCATGTGGTAAAGATTTCATGAAGTTTGACCGTATAGATTGGATGATATTAGCATTTAAAGTTGGAAATAGAAGCTTTTTTGAACTGTGGCCTGTAATTTCAGATGACTTTGACCCCCATTTGTGGAAAACTTTTGTACTATAGACTTTGAATTAAAAAAAATTTATGTTGAAGATGTGAGTTGAGAATCTAGGAAAAAAATTTCAAAGAAAAAACACTTGATCTTCATTCTTTAAAAAATTGTTAAGTAGACATAGGTCCAAGATTGAAAAAAACACTAAATCGTTAATAGCTCTTAGATGGGATTGAAATACAATAATCCCAACGGTGATATTGTTTTATCAAGCAAACACAACATTCTCAAAAAAAAAATTGTGAAAAATTGTGAAAATTGCATTCAAAAATGAATCCTACAAGTTATTTTTTTTAGGAAGATGCTCTAAATGCCCAAAAACTAAGATTGTCCATAACTTTCTCATAATAAATCCAAATGGAATGAGTCAAAGCTTCAGATTTAGACAAAAATATATTCTTTCAGAGAAAGAGAAAAAAAAAATTGACTTTTTGCCAAAAAAATTTTGCTGCCCGCCGAGTTTGGTTTGAGGCTTTTTGTGGTATAACTTTTGCTCCCGGGCACCAATTGGAAAAAAATTATATTCCCACGAAGCTTAGCAATTTTTCTATCTTCACAAAAAGTTTCAAAAAATCAAAACAAAAATTCAGCTCGTAGGTACCTGCCTGAAATCTGATTTGTCCCCCGAGGGGACAATGGGACTTTAGGGGTTAAACTTTTTGCAAAACTTTTTTGCTGCCCCCTCTCCCTTGTTTTGAGCTTATTTGGGCATAACTTTTGTTCCTAGGCATCAATAGAAAAAAAACTTTTATTCCCACGGAGCTTGTCAATTTTTCTATCTCCAAAAAAAGTTTCAAAAAATCATGACAAAAATTCAGCCCGTAGGTACCTACCCGAAATCCCATTTGTCCCTCAAAGGGACAATGGTCCTTTAGGGGTTAATGCTACTCCTCGGGCACATGGTTGTGTGGAATGTCCAAAGAAAAAATAAAAACTTCATTTGTAGTGAGCTACCCAAAATCATTATATTGCCAAAAAATGGTGTTTGGTCCTTTAGGGGTTAATTTCTTTTTTTCTTACAGTAAAAGGGAAGAGTTGAATTGGGGTTGGTGCTTCTCTCTTGAGTTTGGGGCTTGGGCTCTGTTGAACATGTATTTCTTAAGATAATGACATTATAAGGACATGTGGCTTCTACATAGTAAGTGCCAAGGCATTGTTATATAATACCAATAGATCATTACATAGGGGCGCAACCTTACACAATTGTAGAACCTAGCTCTCGTACGGGGCTTAATTAATAGAATTGTTGTTTTATACCATTGGAAGTGGTCTATAAAGTGTGTAAATCAGACTGAAGCTCATCTAATCAACACAACTGAAGCTCATCTAATGAAGAAAACAAAGAAGAAGGCATCTTATACCTTTTCAACGGAACCCATCCCATCCCCCAACACTGATTTTCCATGCACTGATTTCTAGGTGTTGCTTATACTGTATAATGCCTGGTGGCCCCGGTTATGTTAGTTGTCCCATGTCGTCACACGACCCTAAAAGAGAGACCCACAACAGCAACTGCTTTGGCAGCTAGTCCAACTCCAATCCCTCTATCCTACCTAAAGCAATGATAAGCTTGGCTCTTCAGCCAAAACGTGGAATTATACCCAACAAGGACACCCACTCAGTTGCAAATTTGGCAACATCAGTCAAGCGTTGGCGTGGCGTGCAGCAACCGGCTCTCCTACTTTGGACTCGGAAACAAGGATGAAAAGAATGAAAAAGAATGGATGGAAATGCGACCATCCTTGAGATGGATGAAATTGTGACTTTGTAGGCACTTTGTGGGCATATATATATACTATAGTAGATGTGTTAGACATGTCTAATCAATGGCACTGTGGAATTAGGACTTGCGCTGCCCAAGAGAAAGATGCATGTGCTTCTGGATTTGATTACTGCATTGCGACTGACTAAAACAATCACAGGAACGAGTCCCAATGCTTGAAGCTAGCCTGACCCAACTCGAGAAAAAAAAGGAACCCTCCCTCCCCATTTTTTTTAACATTAAGGTCCTCCATAATTTCCCAGTGTGGAAAATATTAGTCTGGCTTGTTCACTGTTGTGTAGTAACACTCTACCTGCTTAGGTAGAAAGGCACTTGTGTTGTGGAATGAGAGTGGAATGCCAACACGCGTATCCAATCCTTTTGCGAATCCTAGTGCACAATTGCAAGGCCAGTCCAGTGGAACCAGTCTCGTTATTTTGAAGACTTGCTCTGAGATAAGAATCGCCACAGAACTAACAGTTGAGCTAGAGACGAGACAAATGCTCGACAGTACAATACTTACCGATCATGTCCAAATTTTGTTAAAGTGTGCAGCCGTGCAATTCAACCGTGCACTCATCTGTGCAGACTCGCAAACGAGTGATCGACCACCCAACTAACTTACCATCTATCATGATTGTTGGACAAGTGGATGGTGACGTAGGAGTGTGCAACTGCGGCATAAGGTAGAGGAGGTTCTTACCCCCTAAAGGACCATTGTCCCCTCGGGGGACAAATCAGATTTCGGGCAGGTACCTACGGGCTCAATTTTTAGTGAAACTTTTTGAAACTTTTCCATAAGATAGAAAAACTGATTAGCCTTGTGGGAATATAATTTTTATTTCAATTGGTGCCCGGGAGCAAAAGTTATACCACAAAAAGCCTCAAACTGAACTCGGCGGGTAGCACAATCTTTTTTGCAAAAAGTCAAAATAAATTTTCATTTTCTTTTTCTCTGAAACTTTATATTTTTGTCTACATGTAAAGCTTTGATTCATTTTATTTGGACTAATAATGAGCAAGTTATGGACAATCTTGTTTTTTGGGTAATCTAAGCATCTTTTTGAAAAAATAACTTGTAGGATTCATTTTTGAATGCAATTGTCACAATTTTTTACTATTTTCTTTTGGAGAATGTTTTGTTTGCTTGATAAAACAATATCACCATTGGAATTATTGCATTTCAATCCCATCTAAGCGCTACTAACGATTTAGTTTTTTTTCAATCTTGGGCCTATTTCTACTTAACAATTATTTAAAGAATGAAAATTCACGTGTATGTTTTCTGAATTTTTTTTGGTAGAATTTCAACTTACATCTTCAACATAAAAAGTTTTAAATTCAAAGTCTGTAGTGCAAAAAATTTCCACAAATGGCGGTCAAAGTCATCTGAAATTGCAGGTCAAAAATTCAAAAAAACTTTCTTTTTCAACTTTGAATGCTAATATCTTCCAATCCATACGGTCAAACTTCATGAAATTTTTACCACATGATCTTTGACAAGTGAAGTACAAGATCCTATGGTTAGATTCTAAGAAAATATTTTTTTTTGTGTTCTTGGGTGAACGCAGCCAAAATGGCAATTTTGAGTGGGTTTTGACAGAAAAATGACCTTGGGACTTTAGAGATCAACCGCTTGGGCTCTTAAAATCGCCCACCTCCTCAATGTTCACTGCTTGTACATTTTGTTTTTGGCAATGTACAAGTAGTGAACATTTGAGGCGGTGGGTGATTTTAGAGTCCTTTGCAGCATCAAAAATTTGGACTTCAAAAATTCATAACTAATTCCACAAAGCTCCAAAAAAATATGAAACAACTTCGCTTTGGATGCCAATTTCATTTGTCTTTGAAGGAAAATTTACTGAAAAATATTTCACGAAGTTTCACCTCCCCGAAATTCAGTTTCAGTTTTTAAGTGGGCGCTTTATGGACCTCCTCCCTTAACTTCCTATAGCCCAAAGCTAGGGGCCTTCAGTTTGACCCTTCCCGCAATTCGGCTGGTAAGTGGTAACTGATTAGTGGCAGGTTCAGGTTCAAGTTCACGGCAAACACACGTCGACGGCACTGGTCAGTCATGGATTGAGTCAGGACCACTCTTCTTCTTCTTCCCCTTTTTCCCAGACCTGCCCTGCTGCAGCTTTCTCTGACTAGCTTGAAGGAGAGGAAAAGGATGGCCTTCAGGGGCAGTGAACAATGGTGATTGATTGCTTCCTTCTACCCGCCTCATCACTTCCCACGGTGACAGACAGACAGCCACAGAGACAGAGACCCGCACAGAAATGACGAATTTAGCTTTAAAATGCAGACAGACATTAATTCAGAGTTCCTTGTGAGTAAAACCACAATGAGCCTTTTCCTGTTGGATAGAGCCAAAGAGCTCATGCAGAGAGAGAAAGCGACATTGGAACAGCAATTTCCTGCAGAGTGATCATTCTCTTCTGGTATCATAACTTCTTTTGTTTTCTCCTCCAAATTCGTAAGCTCTGGGCGGTTGGCTCCCTTTTCTGCATAATTTCGGGTTCCCAATTGCAAGGGACGACACTTCTTATTAACGACAGGGTCAAGCAATCCTAACATTAGAAATAATAATGTCCGGAACGGCCACCCTCCGCGGGCAGCCGCGCTAACTACCGACAACTTAGCGCAATGGAATGCTTCCATTACTTCTCGGCGCTCCATTATCCCTCACGCATGGCCCCTCACGCTAGCTCCAGTGTGTGTCATGAGTGTGTGTCACAAAGTGGACGGCCCTCGGGTGGAGGTGTCCCACTGTACATTATTTGAGGGAAGATGATCATTGCACGTGCACTTTACGTTGGTTTTGGAAGATCTCGTGACTCTTTTGACCTGCCACACTTCAAAAAATTTAAAGAAATTCATACTCTGTTCGGAAAACATAATTTTGGTGCTGTATCCTTCTCTTACATTTTTCCCTTGTGTGGAAAAAAAATTTCCAGATTTTTCAACCACCTCAGGGGAGGGCAAGGTAAAAAGTGCACACCAGACAGTCATCAGTCTGACCGCAATGGCCGCACCCACTCTGTACGCAGTGATTGGGGATTGGAGAAGCTGCAAAAGTGAAACTTACGCCACCTACACGACGTGAGTGCTTGATTGCAAGACAGAACATTTCTTGTTACCAAACTAACAGTGGTAAGTTTTCAAGATGTGTGTCAGACGGAGTGCAGCTTTTGAGTCGAAAATGGAGGCGATTCTGTTCCAAGACTTGGAAAACCCTGAGTCAAGATTTTGGGCTCATAATTGCGTGAGGCCAAATTGGAAATGAAACCTCGAGTGAAATCTCGCAGTACAAATCACAAGCTTTGACATCCCCTACCGCAAAATGACCAGGGCACAAACAAGCAAGCATCAATGCATTAAATCACAAGCTGCATTAAAGATATTTCGACATGATTGCAGCGTAAATCAGAAGTATGGCGATCAAACAACAATGAGCAAAGCAGATCCTGAGCAAGTACAAGTATGTGTGCTTTTGTTATTGCAATTGGTATCTCAAAAGACAGGGCTGAGCGATTTTCTCGGCCCAACTGATGTCATTGAACTGATGACTCTCGTTAATCCACACCATTGAAGCTTCGCTTCGTCAAGATCTTGTGCAATCGTACATTACCAATTGATCTGTCTGTCTGTCTGTCTACATGCATTCTAAAATATGCCGAACAGTAATTATTAGCCTCATGATCAAGATTCGCTACAATCTACCAATGTACAGAGAAGTACATATGTTTACAAAGCTGTTGGACACGCAGTGATGCAGTGCTCAAAAGAACTAATCTTCAACAACGGCCTCTTTCGCCAAATATAAGAGTCGCTGGAAAAATGCCCGAGCCCGCAAAGGTACAGTGAACTATGAACACACCCGGAGTACATAACCTTTTAATAATCCCCCCGAGATCAAAATTGGAGGACAAAAACCGAAAGCCGAAACCTGCCGAAAAAGAAGGAATTTCTTGCTGAAGATGAGCTCCTCACTGGTTCCTAAGATGCACGCATTGAAATTAAATGCATCCCACTCGCCATGTGAAGCAGGGACGCAGCCTTTCTCTCCTACTACCCAAACTTCACAGCCAGCGTCCAGTGTCCCTCCAACTATTGAAATCTCAGCAAGGGTACGTAAATTCTCGGTCTGAAATTGAATAAGCAAGGTAATAGGGTTCAACTTCCCCTCTGTAAACAAGCTCAGCGTAGTTTGAGCCATCTCAAATTGCGCCAACTCCGAGAAAATCAATGAAAGGAGTAGCGGTCGCAGTATCTTCCGACTGTTGTAGTGTTTGGTGACTTTGGTCACCACAGTACGAAACTCTCTGCTCGGGACTCTCACTAAGCTCCTCCATAAAGGCTGGCAAACCCTCAAACTGCCTTTGCTGCTGCAACAGAAGCCCAGCTCTGCAGCTAGAAGCAAGGAAACTTCTGGCGTCGAGCACAGTACTGGCAAAGGGATTGATGAGGGAGGGGGCCCAGTGGTTGTGCCGCACCTGAGGAGAATCTGTGACGATGTCAAAGCTCGGGGATGGCGGGGGCTGCGGAGACCGGAGGCTGTGAGTATCCTCACAATGGTTTGTGATGCTCGAGGTCGCGCGAGGACGCGGGGTTTGCGACGCCCTGCGACGTCCGGCGCTGGAGCGCGAGCGCTCGCGGTACTTCCGCGCCATGACCACGTGCCAGTGGTTCTTGACGGCGTTGTCGGTGCGGCCCGGGAAGAGGCGCGCGATCATGGCCCACTTGTTGCCGTGGAAGCGATGCGCGGCCAGCAGACGGTCCTCTTCGTCCTCCGTGAACGGGCGCCGGTTGATGCGCGGGTCGAGCTGGTTGAACCAGCGCAATCTGCAGCTCTTGCCTGAAACATCACCCGTCGTCAAGATCGTCAGACACGCACACAAAGCACCTCACAATTCTCATATTCGTAACCACCCTTGCTTGAAAGCATGATCAGCTGCGGTTCAGAATCCCGTAACAGTTGCACTACCTGATCGGCCGCGCAGCTTCTCCGCAATGAGATTCCAATTCTGGGGTCCGTAATGGGATACGAGCTCCCGCAGCTTCTCGTCTTCGGCGGGACGCCAGTGACCACGAGGACACAACTTGGTTGCGCTACTTCCAAGCGACGACTTCATGAAATGAGGTTCCATCTCCTCGCTCGTCGACTCCTTCATCATCTCGTCATTACTACAGCCTTGCTCTTCGGCCTCTGACTGGTACGCTGGATCGCAACGCATGGTCCACCACACCTTCCCTTCTTCCGGAGCCATAACCGCTTGGAATGGAACTGGAATCGCTACAGGCATGCCCCCATCGCACCCCGAATTCCACGTGCCCTCACCGTCCGTGTCTGCCGAAGTCGACGACGAGGTTACGCCAGCAGGAGAAAGATCAGACAAGGAACTACTGGTTTTGTAGACGCTGGGCATCAAGCGTTCCGAGTGGTGAAACTCATACGGATGAATTCGCATTCTCTTCGTTTCCTCTTCTGCGAAATGCAAGCACATCGTGCTTCTTCTAGCTACTACCACTGCAGTAGTTATACTCCCCCTCTCAGCCTTCCCCCTCAGTCCACCAACACATCAATCTCCACTAATCTCGGAAAAACGTGCAGAAATCAGAAACACATTGCAGAAGTCGGATATCATGTATGGGTCCAAGACATCAATATGTCCTTCAGTCTCCCTCAATCTTACTGCATTCTATACATTCCTAAGTAGTTTAATAGTATAAGCACCTGATCAAAACTCTTGACGTACAGCTCTAGCTAGCAAGTCAGCACAGACGTACTCGAAAACGGTTTGACCTTAACAGACGCCACGCACAGCAATCATGAACAAGCCATCTCGCTTGCTTGCAAGCAACTGACTTACAGCGTCCATGCCAGCACCGTCAAGACGAAAACCTGCAACGGCGCCAGCTTTATAGTACCCCAGGAGCTCACGGAACCTTCCCCCCGAGCACTGTGGACAACAAACCGGAGCAAGTGGCTGGTTTCATGAAACACGAGTTGACCCGCGACGAATCGTTGCAGGCAAGTCAACAAGGCGCGAGAAACACACGCAGCCTCCACTTCGACTGACGGGGCTAATGATGAGTCCGGGAAATTAAAAGCGGGGGGCTTTGTGCGCATGCTTGTGAACGAAGCCAGGCAGTTGTAATGACAAGCAACGCAAGTGGGAACAACCGCGCCGGTCCGACACAAGGACAGACGACACTACTACAATGCAGGAAGATGGAGGGACAGAGACGCTGTGCCTATTCCGGGCTTCCTCCCATTAATGAGGCCTTTCTTCATCTGCTCACTGGTGTGTCTTGTATGCTGGAACCGTGAACTTATCATTCGTGCTGCTGCGGGCTTTTATTAGTTAGCTCGGGGTGCCCCAAAGAGGCAAAAGTGGTGCCTTTGCTGGGAAAGTAGGCACTCGATGGCCACTTCGGGAGCATCGATAAAAACACGCACTCATCAGTCGCTCGTCCGTCTGGCTGCTGGGTACACGGAAGGCTGGGCCTGTTCCACGGATTTGGCTCTGGAGGGACTCCGTATTAACCCATCATAAGAAACGACAGTCACTCGCATAGATGGGGAGTCCCGTTTTTCTGAAACTCTCATCTAACCGACTATCGGTGGGCTTCACCCGCCCGATGTTCACATGGAAGCCCACCCTTTTTACAATAGTGGGCATGGGCAATCCAAAGGGAAACCAAAAACCCTCTTGAAAGAAGGTATGGGTTTTGTTGCTTGCCCAAAGTTTGTGTAGCCAGGGCATGCAAAAGTCAATAATATCTTGACTTTGCAGCCTAAGAGCATCCCAACCAGATTGGAAAAATGCAAGCCGTTTTGCAAGCCCATCAATCCATTTTACAAGCCAAGGAAGAAGGATCACCGTGCCCACAACCTATTAAGAGGTCATCATTAAGAGGTAATAAATCACTCCAATGAGCTACGTCCACATTCACTCATCAAGTCCATATTTATTGGGAAAGTGCAAAAGGTGCTTGTCTAATGCAATTTGCAAGCTGCACTTTGGCTTGCAAAAGAGCCCGGTTTTGCAAGCCACTGGAGGCTTTTGGACCAGCCTCTTAACCCCTAAAGGACCGAGGCCCTTTTCCTGCCAAAAAACACTCAAAGCTGCCATTTCTATTGTAAAAAGTTAAAAGATTTGAAAAATGTTTTTCTTTCACATCTAACCGTAGGATCTTACACCTAACTAGTATAAGAGTGTGTGGAAAAAATTTCAGAATTTTTGACCGCACAGATTGCAAGATATCTGCGTTTAAAGTGAAAAAAACAAATTTTTCAGCACATTGTGGGACTAGATTTTTTTACTTTGAACATTTTTAACTTAAAACTTTTGCACTATAGAGTTTTGAGCTTTAAATGTTTGTAGTGGGGAATTGAGTTGAGAGTCTAGGAAAAAAAAAAAAGTTCAAAAAAACTTAATATTCCTTCTTTAAAAAATTGTTAAATAGAAGTAGATACGAGATAAAAGGAAAATCTAAAATATTCATATATTTTGAATGGAATTAAAATGCAAAAATCCCGATGGTGAGATTGTTCTAACAAGTAATATAAACCATGGAAAAAAAATAAAAATGAAAAATTTGAAAAATTGCATTCAGAAATGCATCCTAGAAGTTATTTTTTTCAAGAAGATGCTCTAATTGCCCGAAAAACAAGAATGTCCATAACTTTCTCATAACAAATCCAAATGAAATGAATCAAAGCTTCCCAAATAGGCAAAAATATAATCTATGAGAAAAAAAATATATATATTTAAATTCAAATTTTTGTCCATTTTTTTTTTGCTGCCCGGGCTGCCCGTTGTCCCCTATTTTGAGCTTATTTGGTCATAACTTTTGTTCCCGGGCACCGATTATGAAAAAAATTATATTACCACAAAGCTAATCAGATTTTCTACCTCGAAAAAAAA
The DNA here is from genome assembly GCA_963969595.1 of Neckera pumila. Lineage (NCBI taxonomy): Eukaryota > Viridiplantae > Streptophyta > Bryopsida > Hypnales > Neckeraceae > Neckera > Neckera pumila. Next base: position 26,547,670 of record OZ018411.1, on the reverse strand, counting down.
TTTCAAAAAATCCAAAGAAAATTTCAGCCTGTAGGTACCTGCCCAAAAATGCATTTGTCCCCCAAAGGGACAATGGTCCTTTAGGGGTTAATAAATTCATCCATTATGCAAGACAAGGTGGGCCAATTTTGCAAGCCGGTGGCAACATGTCATCCGTTTTACAAGACGAGTGGGGATGCTCTAAGAATCTGTTTCTATGCACTTCCCAACTTGCAATTTGAATAGGGACATGGTGATGCACATGTTCACTGATATTTTCCAATTTGGGACTTCTAAACAACGTGGGATTTTCAAGATTGAGTGGCAAGGTCTTCCAACTTGACGGTTCCCTTCTTAGAGCCAGTTGCCATTGGGCTATCGGAGGTCTGGAACTAGCCGTCTAGGAAGACACCATTGACTGCAAGGATCCTACTGGGCATCTGGACAGCCTTCCAGCCTACGGTCCTTGAAAATTGGGAATGCAAACATGGAGGGGCTAAAGGGTCGACCGGAGGCCCCTTTCTTTTTAACTAAGGTAACTACACCTAAAACCAACCGTGTTCTAATTGCGACCCCTATCTAGGAAGGACTAACATGTTGCTTGAAGTATGTTCTATTGTCAATGATGAGTTAGGTAGGCTTAAATGGTCGCTTTAAGAACATACTACCTTATAGAAAAAAAAAAACTAATGCATGCCGTGATAAAGTTCAGCTACATGAGTTGCTACATCTTTGTGCTTCCATTTCCATCCATCTACTGCGCAATGCCAAGTACCAGTTGAATTGTTCACCTCCAATCTGAGGTTTAGCCCCGGGCATTCACTGGCTGGAGGTCCGGGCCTCTAATGGCAACATGCTCTTAATTCTTTTAAACTAAAGTAGGAAATCAATTGTGTTTGTTTCTAGCTTTTTCTTTGAAATGTGCTTGAAATTTCAAGAATCTTGAGAGAACTTTTGTTTTTATTTATTCTTGTTGAATAAACACATACAAATGGCCCGCCCAATTTTTCCATGATTGTATGAATAGGTCAAGATGGAATTTCAATGATATACTGGGTTTTTTTATATACTCTACTTGCACCATATGACTATATGCATTGCATTTTGGCTACTATGTACCCAAAGATTGCATTTGAAAATCATATAGTAAGGCTTGAAAAATAGTGGCACAAATTGGGTTTCCTACCTTAAACACATTAGCTTTTGTGAATGCAAGGCTTTGGAGATTCCAAAGTAGATTATATTATGTAGTCCCAAGAGCCTATGAATTTCATCAGATGTGTATAGTTAGAGTGTGTGATTTTTGCAAAAGACATCAGGACTCCAGTAATGAGGGTGTAGTAGAAGTTTGTTTAACCTCTAAAGAACCAGCATACGGTTTTGGGCTACAAAATTTTTTTGGATGGATATGTGTGACTAGAGAATTTCCATATTTTTGACCCAAATTTTATTTGAAGATGGAGGCAAAAAATATCTTTCATATGCACTAAATTTCATGACATTTACAAATACAAGTCAAAAGTTATGACCTAATATGTTACTTTTTTTCGTAATTGGGACGTTTGGGCAGATTAGGAAAAAACACTTTAAAAAAAAAAACTGAAATTGATTTTTTAGAATTATATATACATAGAAAGCTTTTAATCATTCCATTTTGATCAATGAGACAAAAGTTATGAGGGTTTTTTGTTTGCGGGCAATTTTGGATTCTCTATTCTAATTAAACTTAGAAGTCCTTTTATCTTATTCAATTTTCAGTATTTTTTTTTAGAAAACAAACATAAGATGAATAATGTAAATTACAACATTGCAACCATTGGGATTGGCATTTTTCAAATCCATAATTAAATTCTTAACAATTTAGTATTTTGAATCATTCTCTACTACTATCTACTTACTATTTTTTTTGTATATGTTGTACAATTCCAAATGATGTGAAATATTTCAAACATGTGGCCAACTTGTCTAGGAAAATGAATCCAAAGAAGCACCACCATTTTGGACATTTGTTCATAGAAAAGTGAGCTTGTGAAGTGCAGCTGCCCTATTTTTGCAGGGCCAAAAAAATGGTTTTAATGAATTTGAATGCTTATATCTTGCAATCCACGTTGCGGAAAAATTCTGAAATTTTTGCCACATGTTTTCAAGTCAGCATACTATAAGATCCTATTGTTATATATATAAAAAAAAAATTCAAAACTTTGATACCTATTCTAAAAATGACAATTTTTGAGCATTTTTGGTGAAAACGTAATCATGGAACTTTAGGGGTTAAAAATCAGCCACGTGAGCATACATGGTGATTAATTAGAAAATGATCAAATCCAATAAAATAAAGCACTATGAAGTGAATTTTCAAGCTAGTTGCCAAACTAATTAGAAAACTCTTAAGTTTTCCAACTAGCTTCTGAAGCCACTTAGTTTAGGATGTTTGAAGAAGTCATTTATACACGTTGGGTAGTAGTAGGTCAAGCAATCCATACAAAATATATAAATTAGGATTATAGGAACTCAACCGCTCATAGTTAAGCGAAATGCAAGAATTGTGTTAAAAGCCGAATTTCAAATCTCATTTAGGCATAGTTGAATTACTATTTTTGTAAAACCTTGAACTAAAAAAGGTTGGGGTACGTAACCCCTAAAGGACCACGGCCATTTTTTTGCCAAAAAACAATCAAAACTGCCATTTCTATAGCAAAGAGTAAAAAAAAATTTGAAAATTATTTTTTTTTCACATCCAACCATAGGAACTTATACCTAACTAGTATGAAAATGTGTGGAAAAAATTTCAAAAATTTTGACTGCACAGATTGCAAGATATCTGTGTTTAAGGTGAAAAAAACAAGTTTTTAAGTACATTGTGGGACTAGATTTTTTGACTTTGAACGTTTTTAACTTTAAATTTTTGCACTATGGAGTTTTGAGATTTAAATCTTCATTGTGGAGAATTGAGTTGACAATCTAGCAAAAAAAATCAAATCAAAAAACTTAATTTTCATAATTAAAAAAGTTATTAAATAAAAATAGGTACGTGATAGAAGGAAAATCAAAAATATTAATATCTTTTATGTAGAATTAAAATGCACTAATTCCACTGGTGAGATTGTTCAAAAGAAAAACTAAGCCATGTGGTACTTTTTTCTTGAAAAATTGTAAATTGGCATTCAGAAATGAATCCTACAACTTATTTTTTTAGAAAGATGCTCTAAGTGCCTGAAAAATTAGATTGTCTATAACTTTCTCATAACAAATCCAAAGGGAATGAATCAAAGCTTTCTGGATAGACAAAAGTATTACGTGTGGAAAAAAAAATTCAAATTTTCTTTTTAAAATTTTGCAAAATTTGCTGCCCCCTCTCTTTTGTTTTGAGCTTATTTGGGCATAACTTTTGTTTCCAAGCATCGATTGAAAATAATATATATTCCCACAAAGCTTATCATTTTTTCTAACTTCAAGAAAAGTTTCAAAAAACTAGGACAAGAATTCAGCCCTTAGGTACCTGCCCAAAATCCCAAATATCCGCCGAACCAACAATGGTCCTTTAGGGGTTAAGCTAACTTTTACCTCCAAAAATCCGTTTGCAGTTTTGAGACTCCAACCAAAAGTTATAGACAAATTTTAAAGAAGGGTTGAATGGGACAGTTTTTTTGACATTTCAAACACCTTCTCTAAATTTTGTTCATAACTTTTAGTTGGAGGTTTTAAACCTCAAACTAATTTTGGGAGATAAAATTTAGCTAATTCCTCAACTGTTTTTTAGTTCAAAGTTTTTTCAAAATAGTTATTCTACTATGCCTAAATGAGGTCTGAAATTTAATTTTTAACCCAATTCCTGCATTTGACTTAAATTCTATGAGTGGCTAAGCTCCTATTAAGCCTAATTTACATATCCCACATAGACTGTGTTCTTTATTACTACTCAACTTGTATAAAGCGCTTCTTTTTTCATCTTCAGTCTCACCAAATGTCCATGAAATAAGTGTTTCACACTGCCAATAAAAAAAAATTGGAGTTAGATGGTCAATGGAATATTTTGGACGTTTGCTTGTTTTCCCCAGCTTATTTAGTGAGCAAGGTGCATCTGAGTTTAAGTTATTTAAAAATCAAGGTTAAAGTGAATTAGAATACCTTAATCCTAATTATTAAACCCTAAAGTTCCTTGACTACGTTCTCACCAAAAAAGCTCCAAAATTGCCATTTCTAGGACAAGTACCAAATTTTTTAAAAATATCATTTTTGGACACATATAACTATAGGATCTTATAGTATTCTGGTTTGAGAATGTGTGGAAAAAATTTCAAAAATTTTCATCATGTAGATTGGAAGTTATTAGCGTTTGGAGTAGCAAAAGTCCATTTTTTGGCCTTGCAAAAAACCAGGCAGTTGCACTTCACAAGGTCAGATTATTATGAAAAAAAGTCTGAAATAGTTGTGCTTCTTTAGATTCATTCTTCAGGGCAAGTTGGCTACATGCTTGAAAAATTTCAGATTATTTGGAATTGTACAACATATAGGAAAAAATAGTAAGCAGAAAGAAGTAGATAATGGTTCAAACACTAAACTGTTAAGAAGTTGATTATGAAATTGAAAAATGCCAATTCCAATGGTTGGAATGTTTTAATAAAAAATCTACATCAGACAATTTTTTTTTTTTGAAAAATATTGAAAATTGAGTGAAATAAACGACTTCAAAGTTTAGTTTAGAATAGACAATCCATAACTTCCCGCAAACTAAAAATCCTTGTAATGTTTGACTCATTGATCAAAATAGAATAATCCAAAGCTTTCCATATATGTATAAATCTAATAAATCAGTTTTAAAGTTTTATTTTTATTTTTTATCAACCTGGACTACCCGAGTTGAGAAACAAACAACATATTAGGCCATAACTTTTGACTCGTATTTCCAAATGTCATGAAATTTGGTGCATATGAAAGATATTCCTTGTCCCCACCTTCTATAAAAACTTCAGCCCAAAATATGCAACTCTCAAGTCACACATACCTGCCCAAAATTTCTATGTTGCCAAAAAACGCATATTGGTCCTTTAGGAGTTAAACACTTGTATTTGGATTTCAAACCAGTGATAGTCATTTGACAAACCGACAGAAGTCAAACAGGTATAGGAAAAAAACAAAACTTTGAGAACCCTGGAGGATTGTGGACTGGCCCTCTAGAAGCCTCAAATTTTCTGAAAATGGGTTTTTCCTAAAATGCTCTATAAAGGTCAAAAAGTAGTCAATGGATCACTTTTATGATGATTATATAAATGACATCACACCTCTTGATCCAAAAATGGGATCAATTTTGGCAAAACACCTTCATGCTAGATCTCATCTTTCCAAAATTAACCCCTAAAGGCCCATTGTCCCCTCGAGGGACAAAATGGATTTCGGGCAAGCTCCTACGGCCTCAATATTTGTTGTAATCTTTTGAATTTTTTGGTGAAAATAGAGAATCACATTAGCTTTCCAAAAATGTAATTTCTATTCAATCGGTGCTCGGTAGCAAAAGTTATGGCAGAAAAACTCCAAATTTTAGTTCGGTAGGCCAAAAAAAACCCTCACAAAAACTGTATATTAATTTTTTTTTAAATTTGTTTCATATAGATTTTATTTTTATCTACATGGGAAGCTTTGATTTATTTCATTTGGATTTGTTACGCAAGGGTTATGGACAATCTTATTTTTCGGGCAATTAGAGCATCTTCTTGAAAAAATAACTTGTAGGATTCACTTCTGAGCTCAATTTTGACAATTTAAAAAAAAAACTGCACAAGGTTAAGATTTCTTGCTAGAACAATCTCACCATTGAGATTAGTATATTTCAACCCTATCTTAGAGCTATTAATGATTTCATTTTTCCTTCAATCTTGAACCTACTTCTACTTAACCTCTAAAGGACCATTGTCCCTTCGGGGAACAAATGGGATTTTGGGCAGGTACCTACGGGCTGAAATTTTCTCTTGATTTTTTGAAACTTTTGTGAACATGAAGAATTGAGAGAGGTATGTGGCAGAAAAAAAAATTTGAAATCGTTCAAGCGAGAAGTTACGCAATTTCTTGGAATGCGTAGGGAGGGGGGACAGCAAAAAAAAAATTCCAAATTTTGAATTTTCTTTTTAAATATTTTTTTCTCATAGATTATATTTTTGTCTATTTGGAAAGCTTTGATTCATTTCATTTGGATTTGTTATGAGGAAGTTATAGACATTCTTGTTTTTTGGACAATTAGAGCATCTTCTTGAAAAAAATAACTTGTAGGATTTGTTCGGAATGCCGTTTTTGTAATTTTTCAATTTTTCTTTTTTGTAATGGTTTAGTTTACTTGCTAGAAAAATCTCACCATTGGGATTAGTGCATTTTAATTCCATCTAAAATATAAGAATATTTTAGATTCTCCTTCTATCTTGTACCTACTTCTATTTAACAATTTTTTTAAGAATGATAATTAAGTTTTTTTGAATTTTTTTTCCTAGATTCTCAACTCAATTCTCCACTGTAAAGATCTGAAGCTCAAAACTCTATAGTGCAAAAATTTTAAATTAATAATGTTTAAAGTCAAAAAATCTGGTCCCGCAATGTGCTGAAAAACTTGTTTTTTTTATATTTTAAACGCAGATATCTTGCAATCTGTGCAGTCAAAAATTCTGAAATTTTTTCCACACATTCTTATACTAGTTAGGTATAAGATCCTATGGTTAGATGTGCAAAAAAAACAGTTTTTAAATTTTTTTACTCTTTGCTCTAGAAATGGCAGTTTTGAGAGCTTTTTGGCAGAAAAAAGGCCTTGGTCAATGGGGGTTAACAAATTTTTAATGAGTGAAAATTAAGTGCTTTTTTTTTGAATTTTTTTCCTAGATCCCCAACTCAATTCTTCATCATACAAAATTAGAAATTCAAAATCATTAGAGCAAAAAATTTAAGTTAGAAAGGTTCAAAGCCAAAGGATGTAGTTGAACAAGGTGCAAAAGAACTTGATTCCTTCACTTTAAATGCAAATATCTTGCAATCTACACGGTCAAAGTTTCTAAAATTTCTTCCACACATTCTTACACTAGTGTAACACAAGATCCTACTGTTAAATATGCAAAAAACACATTAAATTTTTTTTTGCTCTTTGCTATAGAAATGGCAGTTTTGAGTGGTTTTTGATGGAAAGAGGGCTTTGGGCCTATAGGGGTTAAGGAAACTTGAATTCTCATTAATTCAACCCATGTGACGTTGTGACACTACAATCCACTAAAACAAGCAAAGATTGCCCTGACTAGGTCAATACAATAGAACCTCTCTTTGTGCATACTCTCTTATTGCGTAATATGCAGTAAGAGAGGTCGTACTTTAAAACATTTATTCGTGAATAGTAATTGGAAGGCCCCATAGTGAGTGGCCACATTAACCAGAGTTCAAAACCTCTCCAACTCCATAAACCTCTCTTAATCCCAATACTATGCACTAAGAGAGGTTCTATTGTATGACCAATGAGGGGAGCGATCACAGTACCTAATTGGGGAACATGTTTTGCTGGTGGATAGGGCAGCTACCAATATCCTTAACTCAATCCACCAGTGAGGGGAGGTCGGTGAGGCAACTTAGAGCATCCCCACCCGTCTTGCATATTGGATGACTTGTTAAGAGAGGCTTGCAAAATTGCCCCACCCGTCTTGCATAATGGATGAACTTGTTAAGAGGCCAAGCCAAAAGTCGCCAGTGGCTTGCAAAACCGGGCTCTTTTGCAAGCCAAAGGGTGGCTTGCAAACCGCATGAGACAAACACTTTTCCACTTTCCCCAAAAGCAAGGACATGATCTGTGAATGTGGACGTAGTTCATTGGATGGCAATGGCCTCTTAAGAGGCCACGGGTGGGGCGACCCTTCTCCCCCGGCTTGCAAAATGGACCAAAATGGACTGCCAGGCTTGCAACCTGGCTTGCATTTTGCAAGCCGGGTGGGGATGCTCTTAACCGTGGTAAGGTAGGTGCGAAATAGCAGTGTTTTTCTTTTTTTGACACAAGTAAAGGGTGCCTTTACTGCAAGAAAATAAAATTACAAGCTCCCAGCCGAGAACGGCCTGGGAAAAAGGATAAAAAATAGCCGTGTTTTTCTGTTCAGTGTTGCAGAAAGCCAGAAAGTACTGTCTTGTTTAGTAACTCAATATGGCAAATTGAAAAGGAAAAAGAAAAGAAAAAAACGTCCTTCAATTCGTCCAAATCTTCTTCAAAATTCTAGCTTGATTCGTGGGAGGAAAAGGTGCTGGATGGAGCTTCTCTATTTTTAAACAGCTAGATACTTGCCCTACTGCCTCCCCCACTATTTGCAGGAAGTGAGATCATTTTTATTGTCACCGACCTTGGGTTGGGATTCGGCATTTTTAAAAGTTTTTTCTTGGACCCAAATGAAGTAAGTTATATAACCTGTTACTTGTGTGCCGAAATTCCGAACGTTTCCCCCCTTTTTCGAAGTTATGATGTACGTTACCAAAACTGACAACTGCAGTAGGAATTCTATTTTGTTTTTTAATTTCTTATTACAGTATTGACAATCTGGCTGCCATGCAAAAATCTTTGCCAGGGGAATGCAACGCACTTTCTCACTCAAAAGTAACTTTCTGTCCTGTACACAAAAAATGTCACTCACTCAAAAACAGAAAACAGTCGGTCCTTTATATGCGTCCAAAAAAGAAAGAAAAAAGAAAAAAGAAAGAAAAAAGAAAAAAGAAAGAAAAAAGAAAAAAGAAAGGAAGAAGAAAAAAGAAAACAGATAACTTATCCTTCAAATTGGAGGAGCCGTTAAGAAAAGGCTGGCAAGCCTGGGTTCAGTACAGTACACCCCCCTACAAGAAAGGTTGACGCCCCCCTTTTGCACCCTTCAGCTTTTTTGACATTACTTTGAACATAATTGACATTTCTTGTTTTTGTCAATCAACATTTGTGTCGAACCCAATCTCCCTCAAGTATACTAAATTTTCAATTTGAAAAAATCAAAACTCCATTTTTGGTGAATTTTTAAATTTTTTTTCGCAGTTTTACATAAAAATTCATAGAAAAATATTAATGATGAATTTTTTTAATTTAATTGTGGAGATACGTGGGAAACATCCAAACGCACATCTTTCCTTCAACAAGCATCTCCAAAAAAGTTTTACAATTATCATGGCAGAAGTTACAGTGGAGGCGTGAATAGTGCTCAAAATTTTGAAAATTCATATCTCTTTATTGTAATTAGATTTTGATAAAGTAATTGTACCATCATGCTCAAATGTGTAAAATTAGTTACAGCGTGAAGGAAAAAAAACAAAATCTAATTACAATAAAGAGATATGAATTTTCAAAATTTTGAGCACTATTCACGCCTCCATTGTAACTTCTGCCATGATAATTGTGAAACTTTTTTGGAGATGCTTGTTGAAGAAAAGATGTGCATTTGGATGTTTCCTATGTATTTCCGCAATTAAATTAAAAAAATTCATCATTAATATTTTTCTATGAATTTTCATGTAAAACCGTGAAAAAAATTTAAAAAATTCACCAAAAATGGAGTTTTGGTTTTTTGAAATTGAAAATTTGGTATACTTGAGGGAGATTGGGTTAGACACAAATGTTGATTGACAAAAATAAGAAATGTCAATCATTAGAAGAGATTTGAGGCCTCCAAGAGCCCGCAACTTATCCTGCATTCCCGCAGTGTTCCTACGCTGTGGAACGCAGAAAAGCTGCTGGGCTGATGTGGTCGAGAGAGTGCCATGTCATTTTCGAAAAAAAAAAAAAAAATTGCTTAGAATGATATTTTGGGCAAATTATTATTATTATTATTATTATTATTATTATTATTATTATTATTATTATTATTATTATTATTATTATTTATTTATTTTTTTGAAAAAAAAATTCTAACAGCCCATACCAACTATTCACAAAATCGGGACAGCATTAGGAACGGGCCTGAAACGGCCCTCTAGTGCCCTCAAATCTCTTCTAATGTATGTTCAAAGTAATGTCAAAAAAGCTGAAGGGTGCAAAAGGGGGGCATCAACCTTTTTTGTAGGGAGGTGTACAATAATTGCCTAACCAATTTCATACTCATTCACTCCAGCAAATATCACATTTGGGTGCCTCAGGCATTTAGGGGTTAAGAGCATGCCCACCGTCACTTGCTACACCTGGCTGGAGCAGGTTTGGCAGGGGCCGGGCGGCAAAATAGTCTCCACTGTGGCACGGGGCGTGCTTTCCCAAGCACCGGGCTCGTTAGATTTTGGGCGGGGTATCATTGGTTGGTGTAGATGGAGAATTTCTTTGGGACCCGGTGTTGACTGAAGTCAGAGCAATTTGCATTCAATTTTATTTATCGTTGTGTTCAAAAGCACTTTGCTCATCATTGCATTGTGCACTTTGCTCGTCAAAAGCAAATCGGAATTCAATGCATTTGGGAGCCATGACTCGTCTAGACCGGCCTACGGTGTGGCGTGTAGTATTCACTGGACTCTATCAGTTTTAGTAGCTTGCCAAATTGGCTTCACTGTGGGAATTTGGGCATCCCACGGTGGCCATGCTCTAACACGCAGTCACGCACCAAAGTCCCTAATTGCACATTCTCTGGGTACCCTAGAAATCCGTACTATTGTATTAGAGCATCGCCACTGTTTTGCAAAATATCGGCTCGGTAAGGTGGTTGATGAGCTCGGGAGTGATGTCATCCCCCATTGTGGACTCGAGGATAGTGAAATCTAGGCCGAGCCATTGAAAAAAATGGTTTGGCATGCCATCTTCCTATGTCATTTCTTGTACTGAGCTATTATTTTGGGATATCCTCAAGGAATAGCTATCAGCTTTTTGACAACATGGCCCGCCAAGACGACACGTGCATGAACAATAGCTGCAAATAGAGCATGCCGTGGTTCAATGGCACAGAAGAGTGGGGGACTAAGAATACACCAAAAATGATTTAAATCCACGAAGTCAATACTCCAGAGTTCACATGCTTTCCTACGAAATGGTGGCAATGCTCTTAACCCCTAAAAGCCCGTTGTCCCTTTGGGGGACATATGTGTTTTCGGGCAGGTACCTACATTCTGAAATTTTCTCCTAATTTTTTGAAACTTTTTCGGGAGGTAGAAAATCTGATTAGCTTCATGGGAATATCATTTTTTTCACAATTGTTGCCTGGGAACAAGAGTTATGATCAAATAAGCTCAAAACAGGGGAAGGTGGGCAACAAAAAAAATTTGCACTTTTTTATTTTTTTTATTTTTTAGTATTTTTTTTTTCTCATAGATTATATTTTTTTCTATCTAAAAAGCTTTGATTCATTTCATTTGGATTTGTTATGAGAAAGTTATGGACATTCTTGTTTTTCGGGCAATTAGAGCATCTTCTTGAAAAAATAACTTGAAGGATCCATTTTTTTTTTTCATGGTTAAGTTTACTTGCTAGAACAATCTGACCATTGGGATTAGTGCATTTTAATTCTATCTAAAATATATGAATGTTTTAGATTTTCCTTCTATCTCGTACCTACTTCTACTTAACAATTTTTTCAATAATGACAATTAAGTTTTCTTGGATTTTCTTTTTTGTTGTAGATTTTCAACTCAATTCTCCACTATAAACATTTAAAGCTCAAACTCTGTAGTGTAAAAATTTTAAATTAAAAATGTTCAAAGTCAAAAAATCCAATCCCACAATGTGCTGAAAAGTTTGTTTTTTTCACTTTAAACGCAGATATCTTGCAATCTGTGCGGTCAAAAATTCTAAAAAAAAATTCCACACATTTTCATACTAATTAGGTATAAGAACATATGGTTAGATGTGCAAAAAAAATATTTTTAATTTTTTTTCACTCTTTGCTAAAAAATTGGTAGTTTTGGGTGTTTTTGGCAGAAAAAAGGCTCGGGGGTGGCACTTACTTTGTTTTTTTTGTATACACCTATGATAACCACCTATTATAAAGGGGGGTATTATTTCTAAATTTGCATATTAAATAGGCCCTATCACTTTAAAAAAAGTGCAATTTTGCCATTCTACTATACCCTATATTTCATTAAAGTTAAAAGCTAATCCAATTTATAGTACCCTATTTTTTTTGGAAAAAATTCAAAGCAACAATACTTGTCTTACTTTGCAATAGGGTTTAGGGTATGGTTAAGGGTATAGGGTAGGATTTAGGTTATAGGATACGATTCAGGGTTTAGGGTAGAGTTCAAGATATAGGGATGGGTACAGGGTATAGAATAGGGTTCAGGGTACAGGGTAGGGTTCAGAGTATAGAGTAGGATTCAGGATATAGGATAGGGTTCAAGGTGTTTGCGATTTTAGGGTCACATTCTAGGGTTCCATTCGAAGACCAGAATAATATTTGCAGCAGGTCTAACAAAACACCAATTTAGATTACATACAAACTATTCTAATAACATACAACTAACACAACTGACATACAACTAATACAAATAACACACAATCAATTGAACTAACACAGAAGTTGAATTATCATACAACCAATTCAAGTAACACACAAGCTATTGAATTAGCACACAAGAACATCAAAACTATTCAAATAACATGCAAGCTATTCAAGTAACATACAAAAAGTGCATAACTGGAATAGAAGTGACGAAGCATACCAATATATAACACACATGCAATACTACAATTCCATACCAACACACAAGCACTACTATAATTCAATACTAACACAAAAGCATATCAGGAAGTCCAAAACTACAAAAGAGTGCAAAAACCGAAGATTGTGCAAAAGACTGAGAGGTTAAAGTTGTGTTTAGGAACACAAGCACATTGCCAAAAAACCACTCCCTGCAGTTCATGAATACACGCCATTTACAAGCTAAAGATTTGGATAGTCAAAACTTCAAGACACGTTTCTGCAAAAAATTCCTACCCTCAATCACCGCCCTGAAATCCTTCCATCTAACCTTTTGCTAAATTTAGGATATTTTGAAATTGAGCAAAGCTTCATTATAGTGTTGTAAACCCAATGAACCCTTGTTGTTTTGAAGATGTGGCTCAATTGTTGGTCACCACCTGAGGTAGTTACTTTTCTCACATAAAACATACACCATGCAAGAACCTAAAATACAACATGTGAGCTTGCATGTGCCAAAACACATATAATGTGCCACTTTGGCAAGCACATCATCTTGAATATATCGAAACAATTCCCCCCCTAAAAAATTTAAGAATGTACTTGGAATCCAAGCCCAAAATATTGTAGAAACCATAATCCTTCAGTATGCTCATCTTCATGCACCAAATCCACAAATACATAAAATGTAGACCAATCATGGTTGCATCATTGTAAACTAAAAGTAAAGGGGTTAAATTTGGTAGAACCTCCTACCTTATTTCATTATGATAAAGTACTGACACTCCTCACAAAGTTGGTGAAATTTCTCCATGGTTGACTAAGGTAGGATGCTCTAAAAGCGACCATTTATGGGCTGGTCTGCCTTTATCGTAGGTTTGCATGAATAGAAATATTTTTCACTCATTTTTCAAAGGAAGAAAAATGGATGAAGAACGTAACATAAGTGGTTTGATATTTTTTGAAGCATTTTGAATTAGTTATGATTTTTCTAAGATTTTTGTTGTAGGTACCTATTTGTGACCCTAGGTCTCTCAAAATGCATCCACTTACAACTTCTAAAGTGATTTGAAGAATCAAGGTCAATGACTGGCTCTTGCATTAAAGAATACTTTTGGGGGGAGTTCAATCAATGACTAAAGTAATCAATTTAAAGACCAACTCATATCTATTCAGTACCATTTTGTAGGGTTGATTTGAAGAAGCCGATCGCTTTTAGAGCATCGTACCTTACTCTGATCATTTCAGTTCATGCATTATTACTTCCAATTTGGCACCAAAGACTCTTATTGACAGATTTGATATGGGATGTGTAATAGGGTGATATTTGGCTCATATTCCTATATCCTACTTAACCCCTAAAGGACCAACATGCGTTTTTTGGCCGTATAGAAATTTTGGGCAGGTACGTGTGACTAGAGATATCCATATTTGAGGCTGAAATTTTAATAGAAGGTGGGGGCGAGGAATATCTTCATGTGTACCAAGTTTCATGACATTTTGAAATACGAGTCAAAAGTTGTGACCTAATATGTTACTTTTTTTCGTAACTGGGCAGTTTGGGTAGATAAAAAAAATCATTTTTTTCGGAATTTAAAAAAAAAATTGGTTCTTTACATTTATATATACTTAAAAAGCTTTGAGTCATTCCATTTCAATCAATGAGTCAAAAGTTATGAGGATTTTTGGTTTGCGGGCAATTATAGATTCTCTACTCTAAAAAAATCTTTACAGTTGTTTATTTAACTCAATTTTCAATATTTTTGGAAAAAAATAAAATCCTAGGATGTAGATTGATTATTACAACATTACAACCGTTGGGATTGGCATTTTTTAAATTCCATGATTAAATTTTTAACAATTTAGTATTTTGAATCATTGTCTACTTCTTCCTACTTACTATTTTTTTCCTATATGTTGTACAATTCCAAATGATATGAAATTTTTCATGCATATGGACAACTTGTTTAGGAAACTGAATTCAAAGAAGCACCACCTTTATCGGCATTTTTTCATTGAAAAGTGAGCTTGCAAAGTGCAGCTGCCCGGTTTTTCGCAGGATTGAAAAAATGGTTTTCAAGACTTTGAATGCTTATATCTTATGATCCACACGGTGGAATTTTCTGAAATTTTTACCACATGTTTTCAAAATATCATACTACAAGATCCTACGGTTACATGTGTCAAAAATTGTTTTTTCCAAAAATTTGGTAGTTGTATTAGAAATGGCATTTTTGGAGCATTTTTGGTGAGAACATAGTCATGAAACTTTAGGGGTTAATTCATTGGATGATTAGACATAATTTATTTCTATCTCGAAAAGCTAAGTATTTAATATTTTCAAACCATTTCACAGAAATATTTAGTTCGACAGATGAATGTCAAATCTGCTCCAGTTCTAGTTAGGACATGAATTCTATAATACTCCGTAGAAGTTTACGAAGATTAAATAAAGTTTATGAAGACAGCATCTTGGTAGAAAAAATAAAAAAATACAGGTGAAGAAAGATTTGAATTATCCTTGGAATTGACATACCCGTACACACAAAAAGAGGACACAAGCACCACTCTTCTTTCTCGGACAAGCAAGCTAAATCAAAGCAGTCATCCACCGAGATTTCGTAATTCACAATCAACTACAGTGAATACAGGCAGCGCATCCGAGGCAGGGAGGACTGACCCCTCTATTGCCCCATTGGAAGGGTAAATGTAAAAACTGCCCCCTATTTTGTACCGCTTAAATTTTGTATATTTTCACATCCTTTAACTAATTGGGGGCCTCTGATTGCAAATATGAATTCAGAAATTGCAAATTTCATCAAATGTGGCATATAAAGAAATTTCAGTGTTTTCTGCAAGGGTAAAACTTGGGGCAATAGAGGGGTCAATCCCCCCGACTACGCATCCAAGGCTAGGCACTTTCAACTTCAGCTCGAAGCCATTACTGAATTGCATCTCATAAGGTCATCCAACTGTAATCCATTAAAGTCCACAAATTTCATCCACATCCAACCCTACAAACCCACCCTAACCCCAACTTGAACCCTATATTTTAATTTTAAAAAATTAAAAAACTATCTTTATAGTGACCCCTATTTTTATTTATACGCCTTGTTATATTTTCATGACCCCTAATTTATTTCTAAATTTCTTCAAAAATTTACTCCAACTAATAAACCATACCCTATTTTTTATCGCACGTCATTTCTAGAGAATTGCCAGTGCCGGCCCCGAGAAAAAAGGCCTTGGGCCTGGAGGGGTTAACCAATTCCTCCAGTAACCCTCACCAAACTCCCTAATTGCACATTCTCTGGGTACCCTAGGAATCCGTCAATCCTGTTGTGTTAAGCGATTCCATATTCACTCCAGTAACACTCACCAAACTCTCTAATTGCACATTCTCCGGGTAACGTAGGAATCTGTCCTATTGTATGTTTATCTAATTGGACAAATTAAACACGATTGTCAACTTCTAAACACATTTGACATGAGCTCATGTGCGTGAGTGTACACTTTAAGAGTGGATTTTATTTTTTCTATTTTTTGTGAAGTGTTCTTATTCATTGAGGAAGGAAAAATAAGATGAACTAAAGATTCAATTAATAATCCTTAACAAACACTACATTTTTTCTTATTCTTGTTCAAAGTAATCAAAGTTTTTTATCTGTGCAGTTTTGTAGTTTTCTTAAAGGAAAAATTTAGACCTTGGTTGATTTTTATTATCTTTGTTAATTTAAGAAGACATTGTAATAATTCATCAACTTTTATACTGTAGGTAACTTAAATTCCATTTTGCAGTCAACAAGGTCTGTCACCAACTTTCCAAAAGCTTAGCATTAGATAAAATTTCAGGCCTCTGGAGGGTTGCTCCACAGCCCTCTGGAGGACCCTGAAATAGTGTTTTTGGGGGCTGAAAAATTGTCTTCGTCCTATTTCCGCGAAGCAGTTTCTGTTGTGACAGTGGTGTTTTTTTTGTGTTTTTTTTTAACCAATGGGAAACTCATAGCATTAAAAAAAAAAACAAGTACAAAATGGCCAAGCCAGAAGGCTAGACAATGAAGAGAGAATGAGCGGAAAGAAAAACAAGTGACAACAGAAGCCTAAGTAAATAAACAAGGGCAAGGGCTCTTGTGGTTCCAACTAATCTGATTGCCAACATGAGTGGCAAGCACTTGAGACTGAGCCCAAACTAGGTCAAACTTGAGCCAAATGGAGTCTGCTTGATGCGGTCGAAGTTTAGCAGCACTGTGAGCTTTAAGGAACGCACCCCGTCCTGAGTCAAGTAATGTGTTCCAAAGGGCCTATTGAACAGCGTCAAAAGGCCACTGGGACTGTGAGAACACCTTGTTGTTGCGAGCGATCCATATCAACCACAGGGAGGAGCCTCAAAGTAAAGACCAAATGATTGTGATGTTATGAAACCTTCAAGGAATCGTCGATCCAAAGATGCACTGGATTGGACTAAAGCGTGTGTGTGGTCCCATCATTGGTTGGACGCCACATATGTGATGGATGATGGACTGCACATACTCCCAAGTTACTTGGGGCTCTCGGACACTCATAAAATGTATGTATGGGAGTTTCATCTATACTTGTCAAGCAGCACTTGCATCTAATGTCAATACCGGGGTTGATACGCCGAACGAAACCATCATATGTATCAACCTCAGAGGAGGTTGGAATAACAGAAAGTCTCCATGAGACAACTCCAATGGTTGCTCTAGGTATGTGGCTAGATAGAGTAAGGTGCTGGATCTCGGGTCTTAGGGCCTATTCGCATGCTGGACCCGACTAGACCTCCAACTGGGCCCGGGGAGGTTCGCATGGCAAAATTGGGATGTGGAGTTCCGGTCCCGACTTTTCTCAACCCACCTTGATTATAGGACTTGCAAGCCCGATCTCTTCCCCCATCAACCTGACTTACTATTTTTCTAAAAGTATCCTCCACTTGTGTTGTTGTCTCACCTCATTCATTGGTTATCTCTGTAGCTCACCTCATTCATTGGTTGCCACATGCCACTTGATTCCAAACATTACTGAAAAAGTGGATTTTTTGTTTGGAGCTCCAGTGCACATCTGGAAGCATTCACCCGATCTAGAGCAGTGCCCCCAATTTGGCACCTGGAGCTCCACCTCGGGTTAGGTCCAGCATGCGAATAGGCCCTTAGTAGTCTAGAGTCGGGGCCACTACATTGCGACAATATCAATGGGACTGGGTCTTCTAATCCAGCAAAGATTCCGAGCCACTCTCTGTCTTGAGTGAGGTCATATTGTCTAGTTAGCATTACCATCCATTTTTTAATTTTTTTTTTTTGACATAAATGAAATGGAATTCATTCTTTCCTTTCCGGGTTAAAAGTAGCTGGGCGTGATCTAGGCTTTGCCCAAATCAGGCAAATCTAGGTGTGCCACTGTGCCCCAAAGTTCCTTCTCTTTTCTTGTGCCCGACTGCCCGACTGCCCGGTTCTCTCTGCCCGGTTCTCCTCCGTCAGTCCTCGAGGCTGAATAATGACGGAAACGGTAGATTTGAGACTGGCTTTTCAATTTCCCAACCCCAGTAAGTTACTCCGTAAGTTACAAGGACATTTCAAGGAAGGTTCCTCGCATGGCGGGGGGTCGTGGTACAGTAGTAATTTAACGTACTCTACTGATGGAGTGCCTGATGACTGTCCTGTCCTGTGCTGACTGCATTCCCAACTGTCTGAACTCATGGGATTAATTTAAGGTAACTGCACCTTAAATTGCACAGTTAAGCAATTCAGCATGGTTTTCACTATTATATTGAAAAATAAATTGTGGGGTCCCATCGGTAGTCAAAACAGGATTCTAGATTGTAGATTTTTTTGGACACCGTGTGAATAAACTACGAATTTTCAAAGTGCTGAAAATAGGTGCATCTAAAAGTAATCATAGAGTCATATGAATAGTGGGAGTACATTTTAGGCAAGAATATCCGCTGTGCGCTTTTAAGGACTGTGCGATTTTAGGTGTAGATACCTTACCGGTACTTGGCATTGTGGGCAAGGTGCACAAAGGGCACCAAGGGGGCTCAATTTAGTTAGCCAAAAGCTTACCACAAGAATGATTTCCGTGCTATGAAATACATGAGAATTCAAGTGATCCTATTCATTTTGGAGCCCACTTAGCAGAGTTTCAACCCCTAAGCACTCAAGCGGTTGCTGCCCGACTTTGGGGCAAAATTTTGGGGCAAAAAAGAAATGTTTTTTTTCTTTTTTTTTCTATTCTTTTTGCAAAAGATTGGGTTGTCTATCAATATTTATACTCAAAACTCAGATCACTACGGTCAAACAAAAATTATAAGAGAAATAGCACAAAGTGTCTAGATTTGCCTAGTGTTGAAAATTTTCTATTTGGGGAAAGTATTGGTATTTTCATTACTAGATCTCATGCATTTTTTCACAAATCAATAGAAACCACAATTTTGACCAATAAAAAAAAAATTCAAATGCAAATAATAGAAATTGTATTTTTGGTGAATTTTTGAAGTTATATCTTCAAAATTCATTTAAAAAAAATCTAAGAATAGTTTTACAATTTTGACCATATGGATGCTTTCTACTTTTCATGCTTCACATTATCTTCTTTGATACAAACTTCAAAAAAGTTTTAGAACTTATATTCTATAACACATTTGTATTTTGTCCAAACCCCTTGGGCTTTTAGGGATTAAAGATAGGACCTTGAGCAACTTAACCATAAAGTTTCATTTTACCAAAAACGCTCGAAAACTGCCATTTCTAGTATAAGTACCCAATTCTTGAAAAAAAACTTTTTTTGACAATTGTAACTGTAGAATCTTGTAGTATGCTGACTGGAGAACATATAGTATAAATTTCATAAATTTCCACCACGAAGATTGCAAGATATAAGCATTCAAATTCATTGAAACCGTTTTTTTGGCCTTGCAAAAAACAGAGTAGCAGCAATTCACAAGCTCAATTTTTGATGAAAAAATGTCTAAATGATGGTGCTTCTTTGGATTCTTTTTCCTAGATAAATTGTCTACATGCTTGAAAATTTTCACTTCATTTGGAATTGTACAGCATATAGGGAAAAAATAGTAAGTAGATAGTAGTAGAGAATGATTCAAAATACTAAATTGTCAAAAAATATTGATAATTGGATTTAACATTGAATTTAATTATGGAATTGAAAAATGCTAATCCCATTGGTTGCAATGTTATAATAAATAATCTACATCCTATGATTTTATTATTTTAAAAAAATATTGAAAATTGAGTATGATAAAGGACTTGAAAGTTTATTTTAGAGTAGAGCATCCATAATTGCCTGCAAACTAAAAATCTTCATAACTTTTGACTCATTGATCAAAATGGGATGATTAAAAGCTTTCCACGTATGTATAACTCTAGAAAACCAATTTCAAATTTTTGTTTTTGAAACAAGTGACTTTTTTTTTTCTGCCCGGACTATCGGATTACAAAAAAAGTAATATATTAGGTCATAACTTTTGATTCACATTTCAAAATGCCTTGAAATTTAGTGCATATCAAAGATACTCCTTGCCCCCTCCTTTTATTAAAATTTCAGCCTAAAATATAAAAATCTCTAGTCACAAGTACTTGCTTAAAATTTCTATACAACCAAAAAACGCATGCTGGTCCTTTAGGGATTAATTTATCCCTTAAAAGGATGGGCTGGTGACCATGGATATCATCCCTTTGAGTACTGTGTGAATCGTTCATTTGGTTTAAAAAATGAAAAAACATCCATTGAAAGTTAAACTATTGTAGAAGACCTCCCCCATTAGAGGAGAATTGAGGGCAAGGAGGCCTGTTCCATGCTCTGAAGCAGCGATACGTTGTTAATTTCTTTTTCAAAAAATTTAAATTAAAAGAATTTAAAAGCGCAAAAAAGAATTCAACAAAATGTTTTTTTCAAAAAGCATATATCATCTGATGTGGCACTCTCTCGATTGCTAGATCATGTTAGATTGCTAATGTGGAGAGTTTCCACAGTCCGGGAACTCCATATAATTTGTGGCCTTCCCTTGCCCTCAATTCTCCAGTAATGTTTTTACTACCAAATTCCAAGGAAGAATAGTTGCACTTCTATCCATATTAGAAGGATTCTCTGTCATCCATCGGACAAAAAACGTCCGTGTTAGCGTTTAAGGATTAATCCTTAAAGGACGAGCTAGTAACCATGGAAATCATCCCTTTTGCTACCGTGTGAAATTGTGAATCATTAGTATTAAAAAAAAAGAATCCAAAAGCACTCACTGGAAGCCAAACTATTGTAGAAGACCTACCCCTTAAAATCAAAATTTTGAAGATGAATAGTTGTACTTTTATCCTACATAGAAGGATTCTATATCATTCATTGGCCAAAAAATGGCCGTGGCGTCTTTTGAGGGTTAAGAAAATTACATTTGGGATTACTTTGAAGGGAAGAGGTTCATAAATAGGAGGGATAGAATGAATTTTGGATAGGCTCCTTAAGTCTCAATATTTGTCATGATTTTTTGAAACTATTAGTGAAGATAGAAAATCACATTAGCTTTACGGGAATATCCTTTTTATTTCAATCAAGTGACTGATAACATAAGTTATGGCACAAAAATCCCTTTTTTAGGTTTAGTGGGTAGAAATCTTCCCCCATAAAAAATTTTAAATTTTTTTTAAAAGAAATTTCTCATAGATTGTAATTTTATTTGTGTAAAAATCTTTGATTTATTCCATTTGGATTTGTCATGTGAAAGTTATGGACAATGGAGGAGAGGCAATTAGAGCATCTTTTTGAAAAAATAACTTGTAGGATTCAATTATGAACTCAATTTTCACATTTAAAAAAAAAATTCAAGGTTTAAATCTCTTGCTAGAAGAATCTCACTGTTGAGATTAGCGTGTTCCAATTCCATCTTAGAGCTATTAGTGATTCAGTTTTTCCTTCAATCTTGAACCTACTTCTACTAAATCATTTTTCAATGAATGAAAATTAAGTGTGTTTTTTGAATTTTGTTTTTAGACTCTCAACTCAATTCTTCAACATAATAAATTACAAATTACAAATTCATAGTGCAAAAATTCTAAGTTAAGATGATTTAAAGCTAAAAAATCTAGTCAAGCAAGGTACAAAAAAACTTGTGTTCTTTGCCTTCTTTTTTCTTTTTTTTCTTTTTGACACAAATAAAGGCTTACTCTTCACTTTAATCCTTAATCCCTAAAAGTCCATTGTCTCTTCAGGGGACAAATGGGATTTTGGGCAGGTACCTATGGGCTGAATTTTTGTCATGATTTCTTGAAAAAAATTTTGAAGATAGAAAACTGCTAAGCTTAGTGGGAATATAATTGTTTTTCAATTGGTGCTTGGGAAAAAAATTACGCCTAGATAAGCTCAAAACAGCCTTCAAGGGGCAACAAAAAAATGTTGCAATTTTTTTTTTTTTTTTTTTTTTTTTTTTCATTTTTTGTCTAATAGATTATACTTTTGTCTATTTGAAAAGCTTTGGTTCATTTCATTTGGAATTGTTATGAGAAAATTATGGACAATCTTGTTTTTCAGGTACTTAGAGCATCTTTCTAAGAAAATAATTTGTAGGATTCATTTTTGAATGCAATTTTAATAATTTTTCAAAAGAAAAAGTTCCACAAGGTTTTGTTTTATTGCGGAACAATCTCACCATTGGGATTAGTGCTTTTTAATTCCATATAAAAGATATTAATATTTTAGATTTTCCTTCTATCATGTATATACTTCTACTTAACAATTTCTTTATTATTAGAAATTAAGTTTTTTTTGGATTTTTTTGCCCTAGACTCTCAACTCAACTCTCCACTATATAGATTTAAAGCTCAAAACTCTGTAGTGCAAACCATTTAAGTTAAAAATGTTCAACGTCATAAAATCTAGTCCCGCATTTTTTTTCACTTAAACGCAGATATCTTGCAATCTTTGCGGTCAAAAATTCTGAAATTTTTTCTACACATTTCCATACAAGTTAGTTGTAAGATACTACAGTTAGATGTGCACAAAAAGCATTTTTTAATTTTTTTTACTCTTTGCTATAAAAATGGCAATTTGGGGTGTTTTTTAGTAGAAAAAAGGCCTTGGACCTTTAGAGATAGAAGGACATAAGAAGCCCCACAGGCATTTTGAAAGTCAAAACCTTTATTTTCACATAGTTCTTGGTTTTCAATGTTTTAAGCTCAACTGAGAAAATATAACTCCAATAAACTATTTTTTATTATATTTGAATTTCTTTTCAAAATTGTTAAAATTGTAAGTTTTGTAACACTTTGAAGATAGCAACATGAAAGCTCAAAATACATGACTTTTGAATGAAATGAGAATTTTAAAGTTGAAATCCAATGAAGTTTGACCAAGTTTGGACATGAAATTTGAAATCTCCATTAAAAGTTAAATCCAAATATCTTGCAATCTATGCTCTCAAAGTTTGTGAAATTTCTTGGATGCATTTATATACTAGTTTAGTGAAAGATCACATAGATAGATATGCAAAAGAAAAAAATTTAAATTTTTTGCACTTTGCAATAGAAATGGCAGTTTTGAGTGGTTTTGATGGAAATAAGTTTTGAAACTTCAGGGATTAAGCCTACCTACCTAATTAATGACAATAATAGTCATTTCAAGGAATATGTCACTCATTCCTAAATAAGGGATGCATTTAGGGCTTGAATTGTTTATAAACCTTTTATCTTACTTGGAAACAAATTGAAAGAGCTTAATCAATGCAGTTCATTCTGTCATTAAAAATTGCCATTTCTTCAATTGCACAAAATGAAGACATAAATTAGAATTTGCCACCCTTTAGGTGTGAGGGAAATTGAAGGTCCAAAGATCCGCATTAGTAAAAACATGGGCCATGTACACTAGAGAATATAGCCACAAGAAGACCACATGACCAACTTGACTAATTGTGGGTCTTTTGGAACATGTATTTCAAGTCTGCGCAATTCATGTTTTTGAGCTTGTTCACAATGTCAAAAAGGGATTGAATGAATTTGGTTGATTCAGACATACAATCATGGATTCCATAAAAGGAGGTGAATTAAGGTTTTTATTCTTGGTTTTTATATGCAAAGTAATTTATGATCTTGAATGCAGTGACGAAGCTATCTTTTTCCACAAAATATAGTATTATGACCTTTGTCAAGCCTTGTATTGTACTAAAGGATGTGCATTGTTTTGCAAACCACTCAATGGAGTTCTAGGCAAGGTATATTCACGTCTTGTGAAAGTAGTACTGATTAGAGATGAGTTTCACTTCATTCATATGTTTGAATGTAATGGTGCTTAGGCACTCACCCAATAATTGTTGCATCAATATTGTTGTATACTAGCGCTTGTCACAAGTAGTCACAATTTTGGCACAATGTGTTTGTGCACAACAAAAACAAACTTGAAAAAGACCTTGGACATTTTGGAGTTAAATTTGCTGTCCGTTTGGCATATTGCATTGATGATGCTTTTATACCATCATGTACACTCTCATATTTGTAGTTTACCCAATAAACTTGAACTAGAAGAAATTGTGTTGAAGTCAACATATTCTAAGTGACATTTGTATGTTTTGTGACACAAAAACTTGTATTTAATATTTAGACATTACAGAAAATATTAAATGTCATCTATAGTATGTTGACATCAATATGGGTTTCTTCTAGTGTTTAATTTATTTTTAATTATTATATAATTAAATAAGACAACCTAATTGTGAAGCATTCTCCTGTTTATCCTTGCCTACAATGTTCTACCTGTATTTGTGAGAGTGGAAGGTTACTTTTGCATGCACCTATTTTCAATTCTTTGAAAATTTCATTAGAGGGGTTTCGAGGGCCTTGGAAGACTGTTTCAGGCCCGTTCTCCAGTCTGCCTGGATTCAAGGAATGATGGTACGGGAGTGTCAGAATTTTTTTTTTCAAAAAAATAAAAATAAAAATAAAAACTACCAAAATATCATTTTAACCAATTTTATTTTTTATTTTTTCAAAAATGACATGGCAGTCGCTTGGCCATGTTAGCCTGGCCATTTGACAACGTCCTTGCATTCCTGCAAAGTTCCCACAGTCCGAGAACTTGCAATCTCTTAGGAGGCCCGAAACTCCTCTAATGGTACTTTTTTCATATAGTGTCAATAAAATACATAAGAAAAAAATCTAGAACATTCTTTTGACATTCAACAAGATCCAACAAAAATCAAGTAATTTCATTATAGAAACAATGCTAAATTCCTTATTCGGAAGCATACCGGTGTAGTTACCTTACTAACTTAACCGACATGTATGTTTTTACCAATAATTGAATTGCTCCGCTTGCTTTTGACCTTCAATTGCTAAAATTGCAATTAGAGATCGTGGCAGAAGAGTGTAATGAGTGACATGGGCTAGAAGTTTGAGCCCTTGAATTTTCCTTTTTTTTTTGGTGTAAGCGGGACACGCACCCTAGAATGCATATAGGTCAACCAAATCTTTCAATTGTGTTCATGCATTCTTCACTCATCTGATCCACAATATTAATTAAGAATAGTGAACTTCATCCAAACACTGGAGAATCTAGTATTTCTAAGAGATGATTTTGACAATTTCATTCATTTTATTTTTTATTTTTCTAATTCAATAAGAATCAGCTTAAAAATCAAGTAAGATTTTGACAATTGTTTATCAACAAAATCTTTGCTAGTGTAACCCCTAAAGGACCAACCTGCTATTTTTAGCAACATAGTGATTCTGGGCAAGTACTTGTGACTAAAAATTTGCATATTTAGGCCCAAACTTTAATAGAAGTTGTAGGCGAGGAATATCTTTCATGTGAACAAAATTTTATGACATTTGGAAATAGGAGAGTCAAAAGTTATGGCTTAATATGTTAATTTTTTCATTAGTCAAGCAGCTTGGGCGAATTTTAGAAAATCACTTTTTTCAAAAACAAAAAATTGAAAAAGGTTTTTAAAAATTATATATACATGGTAAGCTATGAGTCAAGAGTTATGAGTTTTTTTTGTTTGCGGGTATTTATGAATTCTCTACTCTAAAATGAACTTTGAAGTCCTTTATCTTATTCCATTCTCAATACTTTTTTAAGTGAATAGAATCATAGAATTTAGATTGATTATACAACATTGCAACCATTGGGACTGACAGTTTTCAATTCCAAAACTAAATTTTGAACAATTTAGTATTTTGAATCATTCTTTATTTTTTTCTGCTTATTATTTTTTCCTATATGTTGTACAATTCCAAATGATGTGAAATTTTTCAAGCATGTAGCCAACTTGTCTAGGCAAAAGAATTCAAGGAAGCACCACTACTTTAGACAATTGGCATAGAAAAGTGAGCTTGTGAAGTGCAACTGCCCGGTTTTTTGCAGGAACCAAAATAGCAATTATGTGATTTCAAACACTCATACATTTCAATCCACATTGTGGAAATGTTTGAAATTTTTTCCACATGTTTTCAAGTTAGTGTATAATAGGATCCTATAGTTAGATGTATCAAAAAATGTTATAAATTTTTTTTGGTACTTGTACTAAAAATGGCAATTTTAGAGCGATTTTGGTGAAATCATAGTCAAGGAATTGAAGGTATTAAGCCCCTCTTTAGCAGCCCATCTTGGTGGTTTGACCTCCCATTAACCCCTTAAAGCCCATTGTCTTTTCGAGGGACAAATGCGTTTTTTAGCAGGTACCTACGGGCTGAAACTTTCTCCTGATTTTTTGAAACTATCTTGGGAGGTAGAAAAGTTGATTAGCTTCGTGGGAATATAATTTTTTCACAATCGGTGCCCATGAACAAAAGTTATGACCAATAAAGCTCAAATCGAGGACGGGGGGCAGCTCAAGCAACAAAAAAAATTTGAATTTTTTTTTTTCTTTTAGTGTTTTTTTTCTCATAGATTATATTTTTGTCTATCTGGAAAGCTTTGATTCATTTCATTTGGATTTGTTACAAGAAAGTTATGGACATTCTTGTTTTGGGGGCAGTTTGAGCATCTTTTGAAAAAAATAACTTGTAGGATTCATTTATGAATGCAATTTTTCAAATTTTTCAATTTCTTTTTGTATGACTTAGTTTACTTGCTAGAAAAATCTGACCTTTGGAATTAGTACATTACAATTCCATCTAAAATATATGAATATTTTAGATTTTCCTTCTATCTTGTACCTACTTCTACTTAATAATTTTTTTAATAATGAAAACTAAGTTTTTTCGGAACTTTTTCTTTTTTGGTAGATTTTCAACTCAATTCTCCACTATAAACATTTAAAGCTCAAAACTCTGTAGTGCAAAAATTTTAAGTTAAAAATGTTCAAAGTCAAGAAATCCAATTCCACAATGTGCTGAAAAACTTGGTTTTTTCACTTTAAACGTAGATATCTTGCAATTTGTGCGGTCAAAATTCTGAAATTTTTTCCACATATTCTCATACTAGTTAGGTGTAAGATCCTACGAGTAGATGTGTAAAAAAACATTTTCAATTTCTTTTCACTCTTTGCTAAAAAAATGGCAATTTTGGGTGTTTTTGGGCAAAAAAAAGGTCTTGGGCCTTTAGGAGTTAAGGTAACCACCCCTAATTTCGACCCCTTTCTAAAATAGTCCCTTGCAAATAAATGCCTAAATATACTCGCACTATTCATAAGAGTCTCTTATGAATAGTGGGAATACTTATTTTCTTTAGAAATACCTTTTCCATCACTTTGAATATTCATAGTTTATTCATAGTGTCCAAAAATTGTATTCTAAGAAAATCTAGAATCCCCTCTTGACTACTAACAAGACCCTACAAAAAAAAAATTTCAATATAATAATTGAAACCTAGTTAAAATACTTATTTGGTCGATTTTTGGGTGTAAGGTAGACCATCCCATTTTGTCCGATTGCTTATTTCCATCAACGTACTTTTGGCCTCAATTTTGCCACAAAATTTATCCAAATCCATTCACTTTTATGACAAAATCAATACATTAATGCCACAAAGAAATAACACATCAATCTTTTATTGGTGATTATTTAAATGTTAATAGATACATGGAGAGGCAGTTATGAGTTGTTAATAGGATGTTTATGACTCCACTTTATTGGCGGTTTAATTGTAAACCACTGCAAAAATTCACAAAAATTACAATTTTAATCGAAAAACTATAATTCTACTTGGATTTGATTTGTGAAACATGTGAACACCTGTGAAAAATATGTGCCTCTCTTGGAGTTGGCCCAGGATATTCACATTGCAAATCAGGGAAGGTGTTAATAGGGAAGGTGGTAATAGGGCTTGTGTACCTTTTAGTTACCTTATTGTAAGCTTACTTTCTGCCCAGGCGCAATCCCCTGAGATCTCTGTCACCTCCATCATAACATTGTTTACCAGCTGAATACTCACCCTAGAGATGCAGGATTAATTTGCTCCAAGATGCCTGCCTTGGAATTAAGTTATAATACCTACAATGTCATTGGCTCTCTTGAAGAAACTTTGCCCAGATTGCTGGACAAGATGTCACAAATTGAGGTGAGTTGGCCCATTTTGGGCACTCAAAGTCACCAAAAGCTGACAAATCTTGTACTCATTAATGACTAATATTGAATGCAAAACAGGTGGTTGATTTTGAGTAGTTGTAAGTTCTGTAACTTTCAACGCTGGGGTCGGGCTTTGAGGGGAGCAAAAGGGACCCCCCCAGCGTTGGTTAATAATGTTATGCATATTCCCTCCCCGCAGACAATGAAGAAATGCCCTCTATCACCCCAGATTCCATATATGCACCAACTCAATCCTCCAATTTTACCATCATTTCATATTCCCTCTCCGCGGACAATTGAGAATTGAGTGCCCTCTATCACCAAAGATTCCATATATGCACCAGCTCAATCCTCCAATTTTACCATCATTTCATATTCCCTCCCCGCAGACAATGAGGAAATGCCCTCTATCACCAGAGATTCCATATATGCACCAACTCAATCCTCCAATTTTACCAACTCTTCTTGCTTTCATATCCCATCAGACCCTCAGGGCAGTAGGGAGGTCCGTAAAAAATAATTCTTAACCCCTAAAGGATCAGCATGCGTTTTTTTGGCAATCATAGAAATTTCGGGCATGTACATGTGACTAGAGATTTGCATGTTTTAGGCCCAAACTTTAATAGAAGTTGTTGACGAGGAAAATCTTTCATGTGAACAAAGTTTATGACATTTGGAAATATGAGTCAAAAGTTATGGCCTAATATGTTACTTTTTTTCCTGACCGGGTAGTCCGGGCAAATAAAAAAAATCACTTTTTTTAGAAACAAAATTTTTTAATTGTTTTTCTAGGTTTATATATAGTCTACATGGAAAGCTTTGAATCATCCATTTTGATCAATGAGATGAAAGTTATGAGGAGTTTTATTTTGCAGGCAATTATGAATTCCCTACACTAAAATAAACTTTGAAGCCTTTTATTTGACTCAATTTTCAATATTTTGGGAAAAAAATAAAATTATAGGATGCAAATTGTTTATTACAACATTACAACCATTGGGATTGGCATTTTTCAATTCCATAACTAAATTCTTAACAATTTAGTATTTTGAATCATTTTCTACTTCTTTCTATTTACTACTTTTTTCCTATATGTTGTACAATTCCAAATGATGTGAAAGTTTTCACTTGTGTAGCCAACTTGTCAAAGAAAGCCAATATTGGAGAAAGAATCCAAATAAGCAACACCATTTTGGACTTTATTTCATAGAAAAGCGAGCTTGTGAAGTGTAGTTGCCCAGTTTTTTGCAGGGTCCAAAAAACATTTTTGTGATTTCAAACACTCATATCTTTCAATCCACACTAGTGTGACCCTGTGCCGTTGGCCCAATTTTCATCTACTCCCGATTCCACTCCTGGTTCTACTTCCGATTCTACTCCCAGTTCTACTCCCGGTTCCACTCCTAGTACCAAGAACGCCACCAAAATCAAAGTAAAAGTAATTTTCTAAATTTTTAATCAATAAATACTTTGAAATTCAATAACTTTTGCACCACCGCTCCAAACGCCTTGAAACCAAGTCGGTGCACCCCTCCTCGGCGAGAGCTTTCCGACGGTACCAAACACGCGGCCGGGGGACGCACGGTCAGGAAGTTGTCCACGCTACAAACAAAACAAAACAAACAAACAAACAAACAAACAAACAAACAAACAAACAAACAAACAAACAAACAAACAAACAAACAAACAAACAAACAAACAAACAAACAAACAAACAAACAAACAAACAAACAAACAGCCTCATTTAAGGTATTGATGGTGGAAAATTTTGAAATTTTTTCCACATGTTCTCAAGTCAATGTACTACAATATGCTATAGTTACATGTTTCTAAAAATGATTTTTTTTTCAAACTTTGGTACCTCTATTGCAAATGGCAATTTTAGAGCATTTTGGTGAAAACATAGTCATGAAACTTTAAGGGTTATTAGAGTTATTCGTAAAGTCCCCTCCAGTTTAGAGGGGACTTTTTCCGACAAATTTCCTTCGACAGACGACCCCGCATGCGACCACGACCTTGCGAGCAAAGTCCGGACGAAACTTCTTTTGGGTCGATTTGGGCACAAAAGAAAGTTTGGTATCCACTTTCGTATTGACTTTTTGCCCTAAACCTGCTTTTTCACAAAACTACGGGGTTTAGGCCCCGGTTTTGGGTACTTTACGAATAACTATTGAAAGGAAGATGTATGGATGTATGTTTCCTACATATCTATAGGATACAATCTAACTTATAAAGTTCATCACTAATGTTTTTTTAACAATTATCATGAATAATAGTCATGGAACTTTAGGGCTTAAAATATAGAATGATGACCAACAATATAGAAAATAATATTAATGATGTTATTATTGTTATTGATATTGTTGAGACCATTACTTCCTTCATGACCAATTTGATGCAATTAGATGTACAAAGAAATAAGTAAAAATGTAAAAAAAATTCAAGTGAATGATAAACTAGTTAAGCCTATATCATTGAATGATTTCTAACAATAACTCATACATCTTCACATAGGTCATATTTTTAATTTTTTTGAAACAAGCTTTTTTTTTTAATTTTTTGAATATTTTACTCTGTGAGACCTACCAACGCCTTGAGAACAATTGTTATAAATGAGACAATCTACTTCTTTTTGCATACAAGTATAGTTGAATTTTATTTTATTTAACCATATGAAGGTAAAGATGAACATAAATCTAATATTCATGGAATTAATTGAGGAAAAATATTGACGGTTGAATTTATAGATTATAACAACTTGGCATGATCTTTTTTCTCTTAATCAAATAAAATGACATGTCTTTTTAGGAAAATAACATGTTTATTTTTCCTAGAATGACAAATTGGAGTAAAATTTAGAACAAATGCATTTTTCTTACATTTAGAAAAATGTAAGAAAAAAATTATCTTTAAAAGTATTATACATCTTCAAATATGAAGGTGTAAAATCAAACCAACTAAATCCTACAAAGTATTCAAAAAGTTTGTGCATGACATTTAAAAAAAATCTAATAGTACATGCTATTGATGTAACTTTTGCAACATCCTTCTAAATTCTAGGAATCATCCTTATTCCTTTATATGGATAATTTGGATCTCCTACATTGAGTTCATCAAATTTAATACTATGGAAAAGAAAATTTTGAGCCACTTTGTCATCTTATCAAAGTACAATTATATATATACTTCAAGTTTTATGATAAAATGGGATTTTTCCTCCCAATCCGCTCATATTACAAATTTTTGTCCTAAAATATTGTCTACCGCTTCTTTGCACAAGATTTTCATTTGTTACTTTGAAAATATGTTGAAAAATTTCAAACCATTAATCCTTAAAGCCCTAAACTGTGTTTTTTTGGCAACATAGATATTTTGGGCAGCTCACTACAAATGGAATATTTTATTTTTTTCTTCTGAAATTTTCACACGACATGTGCCCAAGGAGTAGCTTTAAGGAGCAACAATTTTAATAACTTTTGGCTACATACTTAAAAAGTTATTGCATAATATGTATTTTTAATGCTCGGCAGGTAACTCAAAAAATCACCTAAAAAAGTATATATTTGAAATTGGTTTATTAGATTTATATACAAGTTGAAAGCTTTGAATTATTCCATTTTGATCAATGAGATGAAAGTTATGAGGAGTTTTAGTTTCTAGGTAGTTATGGACTCTCTAGTCTAAAATAAACTTTGAAGCCGTTTATTTAACTCAATTTTAAATATTTAAATAAATAAATAAAATCATATGTGTAGATTCTTTATTACAACATTGTAGCCATTGGGATTGGCATTTTTCAATTCCATAGGTAAATTCTTAACAATTTAGCATTTTGAATCATTCTCTATTTCTTTCTACTTACTATTTTTTTCCTTTATGTTGTACGGATCCAAATGATTTGAAATTTTTCAAGCATGTAGCCAACTTGTGTTGAAGAATGAATTCAAGAAGCACCACTAACATGAATATTTTTTCATACAAACGTGACCTTGTGAAGTGCATCTGCCCTATATTTTGTAGGGCTAAAAAAAAGGATTTTTGTCAAATCAAACGCTAATATCTTGCAATCCACATTGTGGAAATTTGTGAAATTTTTTCTACATCTTTCAAACCAGCGTACAACAAGATCCAACAGTTACATGTGTCCAAAAATGTTTTTTTGCTCAAATTTAGTATTTGTACTAGAAATGGCAGTTTTGGAGCGTTTTTGGTGAAAGCATAGTCAAAAAATTTATAGGGATTAAACTTCGTAGATTACAAGATATAAGTATTGAAATAAATGAAAAAAAAATCACAGCTTTTATGATTGCTTGCTTTCTCTATTAGCAAGTTGCCTAATCTACCAATAAACTTTTGAGACCTATGACTATTGCTTTAGGCATTAGATCAAGAATTTTTTTTTATATTTTTATATAGCCTATAATATATAAGCACACATCTTTGATAAAAATTTCACTTTCATCCATTCAAAAATAACTTTGTATGAACGTACCCGAGCCTTCTAAACGCTCCATGGGAGCTTGTCAATTGTTTTTAGGGTTAGAAATGAAACTTTGAATACAAATTGTAAAAGCACTTGTCTATCATATCTAAATAAATAAAAGATGTTGGAAAAACCTTAGAATTCTCTTAATAATATAAAATACAAAGTCTTCAAAGTCTACTATTAGAAAGTTGATTAGTAGGGGAGCAATATTAGAAAATAAAGAAAATAGGGACATTCATAGTATTGTATTCCAGCTATCAAAGTTCAATAATATGTGTCCAATATTTATTTAATATGCCAAAAATTAAAAATACTATATCAAAATTCTACAATATTCCTTAATTTTCTATGCAAAGTGAATTTCCAAAAATTTAGGTGTCCATTTTTAAAATTATGTTTTGTTGACTATGATAGTTGGGTATAGTAGTGTCAATTTTGTCAATGCAAAGCTTCCTTTTAAAGAGAGAACTTAAAATTTCATAAGTGAACATTTAGTTAGAGAGCCAGCTCATCTCCATATACATCAACCAAAATTATTACTGAGTGTTATTGTTTTTATTTTTATTTTTTCATTAATTTAAATAGAGGTCTATTTGTTCATTTTTGTACCAATCCAACCTCTAAGCTAAGTAACTATAGCCAAAACCAATAGTGCACCTAAAATTAACACTTTGTACTATTGTTCGACACTTGGTATCCTCATATGTATGAATCTAATACATACTATGAATTTTCTAAGGTTATTAATTTTGGGTTTACTTACAATACCTTAACCCCTAAAGGACCGTTGTCCCTTTGGGGGATAAATGCATTTTTGAAAAGGTACCTACGGGCTAAATTTTTTTGAAACTTTTTTTGGAGGTAGGAAAGCTGATTAACTTCGTAGGCATATAATTCTTTTACAATCGGTGCCCAGAAACAACAATGATGACCAAATAAGCTCAAAATAGGGGACAAGGGGCAGCCGCAGATATAAAAAAAAATTTGCAAAAATTTGGATTTTTTTTTAATATTTTTTTCTCATAGATTATATTTTTTTCTATCTAGAAAGCTTTGATTCATTTCATTTGGATTTGTTATGAGAAAGTTGTGGACAGTCTTGTTTTTTGGACACTTAAAGCATCTTTTTGAAAAAATTAACTTGTAGGATTCATTTTTGAATGCAATTTTCCAAAATTGTCAACTTTTTTTTTTGCATGGTTCATTTTATATGCTGGAATAATTTATTAGTGCATTTTAATTCCATCTAAAATATATGAATATTTTAGATTTTCCTTCTACCTTGTACCTACTTCTACTCAACAATTTTTTTAAGAATGATAATTAAGGTTCTTTGAGTTTTATTTTTTCCTAGACTCTCAACTGAATTCTCC
Organism: Neckera pumila; assembly: GCA_963969595.1. Lineage (NCBI taxonomy): Eukaryota > Viridiplantae > Streptophyta > Bryopsida > Hypnales > Neckeraceae > Neckera > Neckera pumila. The sequence goes on along the minus strand of OZ018411.1, from coordinate 26,513,724 downwards.
ACTATAAAGATTTAAAGCTCGAAACTCTGTAGTGCAAAAATTTTAAGTAAAAAATTCCAAAGTCAAAAAATCTAGTCCCATACTGTGTTGAAAATGTTGTTTTTTCCACTTTAAACGTAGATATCTTGCAATCTATGCAGTCAAAAATTAAAAAAAAAATTCCACACTTTTTCATACTAGTTAGGTGTAAGATCCTATGGTTAGTTATGAATTTTTATTTTTATTTTTTTTTCATTTTTGCTATAGAAATGGCAGTTTTTAGTGTTTTTTGGCTGAAAAATAGCCTCGGTCCTTTAGGGATTAAACTTAAATGAGCATACATAATATTGTTGACTAATGATGAGGGTTCATTTTGCTCCCCTAGAAAGCGGGAGCCTCTAACAACTTTTCAACCAACCAATGAATGTTTGCTCTGATCGTGTGCACTTGTCTACTCAATCGAGTCTCATCCATGAGCATGATAGTTTGTTCATAACCACACGATATTCATTCCACAAAGCCAACAACTACATGAGTTTTCATCTAGGGACAGAGCTGGTTACGCCCTGTAACCCTCTTGCCGCCTCTCCGCAACTCGAAGGTTACCTACACAAAAATAGTGAAATTAGGTTGCCTTGTCAATTAGGTTGCCTTACCTGAGATAAGTTACCTCATGGATCAATGCTTATTTCACACGAAAGTGCATGACACTCTCTGAAGCAAGCCTTGAACTGCACAAATCTATGTCACACACTTGGCTTTGAATTGAATGCATAATTGTACAAAAGCAGTGAATATTTCTATAGTGTGGACTGTTGAGAAATTAGTGTGGGGCAACCTAATTTCACTATTTTATGTAGGCTTATTACGAGAAATAACATTCATTGCTACTCCCAAGGCTTGCAGATAACCACTGTAGGCTCTGCTTTCTCATTACCTACTGTAGTCCATTCCGTGATTTCCGTCCCCTCTGCGAGTTCAAGAGGGTGCTGACCGTAAACCCTAAATCCTACCAGGACACGGTCGCTTGAGCTTCAAACAGCGGTTTTGCATCCAGAAGTGCACTTCATATCTTCTTGCGCATTCCGGCAATCACCAAGCGCTCCACGTCGAAGCCACTGAGATTTCTCTGGCAGGTAATTTGAGTTTCCGAAAATGGAATGTTGCATCATGTTTCAGCTTGCTCCAAAGAGTTTTTAATCCTATGTGCTGGAGTGCATTTGGATAGGGTTCGTCGTTGTTGGCGGCATTTCAATATCCGCTACTGATTGCTTTGGGAAATCGAGAAATGATTATTGAAATCTGGGACTTAGAGTCGGAAGCCCCGTAGGTGAATTTGGTGAGATGATAGTCGGAACTTGTGGAAAGTCCATTTGTGAGAGGCATGGAAGATAATTCTGCTTGAACGGATGTTTTGAATATCTTAGAGATCGAGGACCGTTCCTGAGCCGGTATTACAGTGCCTGGAATGAATGGAATGTAATCACCTTTTAAACAAGTGACCTGATTTAAAACGTATTTGAGTTTTGATTTTTGATTTTCTGATTTCTGTTAGGGTGGAATTTCGCATCGTACTCTTAGTGGCCGTTCAGATACGAATTACAGTGTGTGAATGTGTATGGGGAACGGGTGGCAATTACACTTCTTGTGTTGGGGAATTTCATGTTGAGATTCAAACCCGGGTTATCTGCAGGACTCACAGTCATGTGATTGGTTCGCGGAAAGCCATTTGTAGGTAGTAACCTTTGAGAAGGCATTCATTTCGCCGGGAAATTTCATGCTGATGACTTCATATATTTATATGTTGATCGTCTTTGGAGTCTAAATGTGGTTGTGGCATTTGCCGTTCGTTTACGGTCCAAGACGTCTTTTCCTCAATCCTAAAACAACAAATTGGTCCTGCTGTTTTTAAGCAGTTTTGAGTAGGTCGAACGGGTACTTTCTTTTGTTCAATTTCAATTACTCTTCACTAATTTTGGTGACAGAGTATGGCCTTTTCTGAGTTATGCTTTTCACATATGATCAATGGAATCGATCATTTTGGAAACTAGGAGACTTGTAATTGGTTGAAATTTAGTATAATGGGTTCCACGTATGGTTTAACATGTGGTCCACCCTCTAAACAAGTGACCTGATTATTTGACGTGACGTGAGGAATTTTGCCGCATTGGTGGAGACGCTTATGTCTATCCGACTGTCTTATCGGTCACGATGAGAACAAGATTGCCTTTGGGCATTCTCTGCTAAGCTTAGAACCCTAAACCCTAAACCCTTTGCTCCACTGAGTTGATTTCCGGTGATGGTGATAGCAACAATGGTGATGGCAACAATGGCGACCGCCTCCAGGTCTCTTGTACGCATTGTCACACCTTCTTCTTCGTCTTCTTCGTGGTGGAAGGACGCCTCCTCGACGTCCGCCCGGTTCGCCCATGCCGGTGTCTTCTTCGGCGGTTGTGACAAGTTCATTTTTCAACCACTTGTGCAGGCTCGCACCCCGATTCATTCCTCTGCTCGCAATTCTTCCAACGTCGCAAGTAAGTATGCTTTCCATGCCATTGCATTGCGAGCATTTATATGCAATTCCTAAGGTTGGGACATCCAAAATCGTCATAGTTCCAATTAGGTTAAAATTAGCACCAAAGAACGCGTTATGGATGTTTGAAGTGTTACTATGTGTTTGAAGTGTTACTGTGTGTTTGAAGTTTTATGGCTTTAAGTATTATTGATTGTTGTTTTAAATTCACTTTTATAGGTTCATACTGATTATTTATTAAGGGGATGTACACCACTTGAGAATCTGATCAAATGGCAATTGGGGGTCACTGACGTATCATGATGGTTCAGTTGCATTTTTTTGGCCTTGAAGTAAAATTGGTGTTCCCATTATCTGAACTAATGTGGATTTCGTGCTTGCAGCTGTACAGAAAGAGGCCGTGGTGACAGACAAGGCACCGGCGGCTTTGGGACCCTACTCTCAAGCCATTAAATCTGGCAATCTAGTGTTTTGCTCTGGAGTTCTAGGTTTAGTGCCTGAGGTATATGACTCTCTCTTTATGTGTCTCATTTACTTACTGTGCCGTTATAATGGAGGTCATTGACGTATAGATTTTAGCTTCCTCTAGAGCTGGAGAGCAATTGAGAAAGCACTGAAGTTGTCCGGCTCAATCTACAGGCTCAAAAAGTATTCTTGACTGTTCATTCTTGGTCTTTTTTCACAAATGTTGTCGTTAACGGGATCATTAATCTTCTTCGGCCCTTGGTTTGAATTGTAGACGGGGAAATTTGTTTCGGAAGATGTGCAAGGCCAAACAGAGCAGGTACGCTTCTTAAGGTAGAGGATATTATTTGCGGTACTTTAAGCGTTTTAACATATGCTGGAGTGTGCTATTTTGGATATCATTGTCGAGTTCTGGAGAGATCACTTCGGGAATAAAAGAGCCAAATTAAATCAAATTTCTTTTACTATATATAAGATTCTCCAGAAATTTCAAAGTAGAAGGTTGTAGATCACTACACGTGATTGTAGACTACACCATTTCCATGCAAAGATCAGTGACCATAGACATTTAGCAAAGCCATGCTTACGCCACTTGCTAAGATGTCCAACCAAGTATATGAATAGATGAGAAGTTTGTTGGCAACAAGGTCTATATAGGAGATGGGATTAGGTCCTAATGGATTTATTATCCTCTACCCTAATTCTGTTTCTCAGAATCTGTTATCTATCATTTTCAATTGCTATGCCGTTAGGCGTCTGTATTGAGTTTAGTAGAAAATCAATTAAGTAGTTCTTTTTTCAAGGGAACATTCCTTTGGCTTTTCTGCAGATAATGAAGAACATGGGTGAGATTTTGAAGGCAGCTGGTGCCAGCTATGACTCTGTCGTTAAAACCACCATAATGTAAGCCTGCGACTTTTTTTCTGGCCCATATGCTTTAGATGGAGTTACTTGCTTAACTAGGTTGCTCGCAGCTTAAACTTGAACACTGGGTCCATTCTGAGATATGTGTCTTGGGCGCTGCGATTCATGTTTATCTGGTACCACCTCGTCTCAACCTGAATCTATAGGGTACTAATCACACTAACCCATTTTGAACTAGTTCAGCAGCCCTTTGTGCCGCCATTGATGTGAATTGGCAGCACTGTTGAATGGTGTTCGGGTGTATTCATGAAGTCGGGAATAATTGTTAGGAATGCGGGTCATTTCTTCATTACTTTTAAAATTCCAATTTAGCCCACAAGTTTATGTTTCTCTGTGTGCAGGTTGGCCGATCTTGCAGATTTCAAGGCAGTGAATGAAATCTATGCAAAATGTAACTTTCATGCCTTCTCTCTCCTTTTTCAGACTTTTTATTGGTTTTCTCCTTGAGTGTAGTAGTTACTGTATGTCTAGCCAGGTTGGATTAGTTTCAGGAGGCTTTTTCTGCATCTGCTCTTAGCAAATACTCCGTATTACCCAGTGGAATGTAAATGCAATTGTCCCCTAAATGACCAAGATAAAAATAGAAACCCTACTTTGCCCTATTCAATGCGGTTACTGTGGGCCAAAGTGATTCTAATAATCTCTTTTACTTTTAGCTATAAGCTAGAATCAAAATTATTGTTTCTAACTTATTTAAAACGGGCTAGTTTAAAGTCATGTACGACTTGGTTCTTGTTTTGTTAAAATTATTGTTAATTGTGATAAGTTTCACCGAAATTTAAAACATGATGTAAATTCTAATTTAGCCCACAAGTTCTGGGGAAAATATACTTGATATATGGAGTTTCAAAGCATGCTTGTATTGTTTAGAGATGTAGATTGTGGTTTCTTTTTTCTTTGGAACATTTTGTTACTTTCTCTGGAGCAAAATTATTTTTAGCTGCTTAACTGCTATATATATGGAAGCAGTCAGGGTTGGCCATTTGGGCACTTATGGGTTAAACCATCCTTGTGCTACTCATTGATGATGAAATGCTCTGCTTAAACCGCACTATTTGTATTCAACGGGTGTGCCTGAAGATGCTCACATTGTATGAATGGCTTCAAATGCAGATTTTCCAGGAACAGCACCAGCACGTTCAACCTATCAAGTTGCTGCCCTCCCTCTGAATGCTCGCATTGAGATTGAGTGCATTGCAACGCTCTCATAACTGGGTTCAGATAGTTTTGGCCACTGAAACTGCCCAAGTGTTCCTGGTGCAAATTCTGGATATTCATCTACTGAAGGTAGTGATGTTTTCTTGGTAAGTGACTGCTTTTAGCACAGGTATATATTTGACCTGCTCATTCACTCGCAGAAGATGAGATTTTGTTAGGTCTTTAAAATCATGCAGTAGATAGGGTACGCCTAAACTCATAAAAGCTGATAATTCATCATAGCAGCGATGGCCAACGTTTGCACATCTTTCTTCAACAGCTTTCAATGTATTTCCATTGAAAATTGTTGAGCAACTGTTAGAATGTACTGGCACTGTACAGTGGGGTACAGTTCATTTACGAATTTTTGAGTCCAGCTTCACTAAAAAGTTCAACAACTTTAGGAAGCTCTAGCATGCTAAAAAATGACTTCAACTTCATAATAAGTGAAAAATGAATACTTTAAAATCATACAACAATTTGGAACTATCCACCATTTCACAGAGAACCGTTGGAAGATAGTCAAAGATTTTTTTGCAATGGGTGAAGAATAGGCAAGAGATGATCCAACAAATTCAAGGAATATGAAATGAAGTGTGTCTGCGGTGACTACAAACTCTCATTTTGAACATGCCAAATGGAATGCAAGCTATAATTTTGGTGAAAGGTGGTGCCATTAGATTGTAGATAGGGTACAAAAAAGATCCACAATGTTGTATGGTTTCGACTTTCACATGTACATATTCGAACGGAACATGCAGTTTGAAAATCGAACCATTTTTGAACATGAAATGACTTACTGAACTTTCTGGACTTCGTAGTGAAATTGCCAGGATGCAGAATTCGTAAATGAACTGTACCCATGGTAAGTCTCTTACCACCCATATTCCAGTTCCGACATCATGTCACTGCAATGTACATTTCCGTTTAAAGGTGCAATTGGGATGAGGATTGTAATACGTTGGCAGGGTACGCTCCCACCCAGTGTTTTCTAGCAACGGATGTTATAACATAAAACACCCACCCCTACTTAGGAGAAGATGCCCGTTTCACGGGAAAGGTAGTTGCTAATATATACCTTACTAATATATACCTTGCTAATATATACCACACGAGGGCTCAATTTTGTTGATGCTGAAGTGCCAGTATTTCTTATCGTCCAGTAAATTACAGCTTGCATGTCGATGTGCAACTCCTCTTCCAGCTCCAAACGCGCGCTCATTCAATCTCCGCGAGTGCCTTGTTGTAAACTGCCTCCCAGATCGTGCTTTTATCCTCATGCGGCACCCTCCGAAACTTGGGATCTTCACTTCCCAATTTCAGATGTGCTCGATTTGGATGTTCCCCATCTTCCTCTGCTTGCGCATCTCTGCGGGATACCAAAGCCAGCTCTGTTAAAACTGGAACTAGTCACACGTTTACGCGCTATAAAACTCAAACAAAAACAGACGGTTGTAATACCTTTCAATAAACCTTGACCGCTCAAGGAAAAATTTAGTACCACGGTGTGCCGAAACCGGTGTTCGCCTAAAAACTACTGCTACACACAGTGAAGTGAAACTGCGATATCCAAGAAACCTAACAACCAAGTTCAGCTATTTACTTCATACAATTCCAAACCTAGCCCGTACTTTAGTGCTCTCTACGTCTCGAGAGGGTTCCAAATCGTGTCAAATTTGACTTCAGATGTCTGACTGAACCCCGAAAGGACCAGGGATTCATGATTCGAAAAGGACCGGTTGATCGTATTATAAGAAATAAAATTTTGATGAGGCCAAATTCTATATCACTAGAGTCAATGAAGAACACAGCACGTGTTTGAGTAGCACGAGGTCAAAAACAAAATAAATCGGATAAAACAGTCTCTAATGAGCTACCCAAAACTGCTGAAGCCCCATTTTGGGACTCGTGATCCAATACTAGTTAATATAAACAGAGCTTAACGAAAATCCTCATTCAGCAGATTAACGAAAAGCAAGAAATCTGACCTGATTTTCTACATAATCCACCTTGATCCTCCGGAGCACTTGATCTTGCCAGGAAACAAAAGAAACTGCATAAACACTACTAGCACAATACTAGATACAACCCAGCAGCAACTTCATCTAATATGGAAGACCTCCCTAATACTCATAAACGAGGCCAATACAATAAGCCTCACGCACTCATTCGTTCTCCTTGATCACAAGCTCCAGCTTCGGGGTGTGTTGAGAGGCAGCCGTCTGCTTCTGAAAATAGACGTGCCTCTGGTACAAAAGGTTGCCAAGGACGAACACGAAGACACCTGTGCCGATAGCTCCTACCGTGAGGTTGGGCTTCGCATGGAGCTCCGGGTTCACAAGGCGCGAAAAGGTGGTGGACCTCTTCAGCCAGTCGTACTTGTCGGGGCTCATTTTCACCAAACCCTAAATTAGTCCACAGTCAGCTACGTCAAATTCCCAGTCCCACAAACTCTTGCCCACTGCGCAAATCAACAAAACGAACTCGTCAGAAACATCCCAACAGCAAGATCTCGGAAACATTTTCAAAATCAAAATCAAATCTTGTATCGCTAATAGAATCTTGTACCAACACTGTCACCTATACTGTCTCGCTGCGAAGATGCATCGGCAAAAAGGTATGAGAAGGTCCCAAAATGGCGGTATCAATAATCCGGCACGTCACAAGGTCACCTATCATGGCAGTCAAACTCAAAACTCTTCGCGCTTAGGCACACACATGCAACTGCTAATGAATACATAGAGTTTATGAAATATATGCAAAGAACAGCAGAATGGGTTGAGTATTAATCCCCAAAGCACCAAGGATTCAAGTATGCAAATGACCGACTCCATTGATCGTATCGTGAAAAGTACGGAGTACAACTCAGAAAAGGCCACATTTCATGTCGCCAGAATTAGTGAAGGACATTGCATGTTGAGGTAAAAAATAAATGAAATTGAACAAAAGAAAGTACCCTTTCGACCTACTCAACTACTTATAAACAGCAGGACCAATTTGGTGTTTTAGGGTTGAGGAAAAGATGTCTTGGACCGTAAACGAGCGACAAATGCATATAAGCGCAACCACGACTAGCAACGTTTAGACTCCAAAGACGATCAACATATAAATATACGGAGTATGAAGTTAGCAGCATGAATTCCCCGGTGAAATGAATGCATTATATAAGTTTACCTACAAATGGCTTTCCGCGAACCAATCACATGACTGTGAGTTCTGCAGATAACCCGGGTTTGAATCTCGACATGAAATTCCCAAACCCTAGAAGTGTAATTGCCGCCCGTTCCCCCAAGACACAACCACACACTGTAATTCATATCTGAATGCCGATTGAGGCTACGATGCGAAATTCCACCCTAACAGAAAATCAAAAATTTAAAAAGGTTTAAGAGGCGATTACATTCAACTCCGATTGAGGCACTGAAACACCGGCTCAGGATCGGTTCTCGATCTCTAAGATATTCAAAACATCCATACGTCATCAAAAGAAGCAGAATTATCTTCCATGTCTCCCATAAATCGAGCTTCTACAAGTTCCGACTATCGTCTCACTAAATTCACCTTCGGGGCTTCCGAATCTAAGCCCCAGATTTCTCAATTCCTAAAGCAGTCAGGAGCGGATATTGAAATGCCGCCAACAACGACGAACCCTATCCAAATGCACTCCAGCACATAGGATTGAAAACTCCTTGCAGCAAGCTGAAACATGATGCAACATTTCAATTTCGAAAAATCAAATTACCTGCCAGAGAAATCTTAGTGGCTTCGACGTGGAGCGCTTGGTGATTGCCGGAATGCGCAAGAACATATGGGATACACTTCTCGATGCAGAACCGCTGCTCGAAGCTCAAGCGACCATATACAGGTAAAGTTTTAGGGTTTACGGTCAGCACTCTTGGGAAAATAAGGAGAATGCTTGGTTCTTGCAATAAATAATACTTTTTTTCTTGATCCATTCAATGACTATAGACATCAATTTAAGCAATTTTCGAGCCTCCTATCTTAATTTAGTTTTGTGGAGTTGTAAGAGAGACTAATTTTACAGTGAGAAATTTGGATAGGTCTATATGAGTGAGTCTACTAAATACCTTTTAGAGGTCTATAGAAATGCCTTTTGAAAAATATTCTATTGTTGGAAAATTATCATGCTATATGTTTGTTTGACAAGACCATACTAAGTAAAATGAAGCTACTTCTATAGAATAGTATGACTTACAAGTATGTCAAAATGAAAAGTGAGTGATATGGGATGGTGGCCAAGTCACTTGATTTGCTCATGAGTACTTGCATGTGAATGAGCCTTAAGGGGACAAAATGGGCTATTAACCCTTGAATTTAGATCCCATACATTGTTTCAAGTATCTACTTACAAAATATTGTTTTTAAACCCTTAAAGGCTTAGGAAGCTTGATTGTGAATGCAATGTGGTGTTCTTTGAGTATTTGACATAGAAGATACGTGAATTTCACTTAAATAGAATAATCCTTCTATAGAGCAAGGTATCATTTGAGTAATAACATTCCTCAATATAGGAAAGATCATTAAAATTGGCTCATACTTCAACAAAGAATAAAACATAGCCAAATTGTCCAATCTATTTTTGATGGTCTTCTCTTTTATTTTGTATCAATGTATCAATGTCAATTCTTCATCATTCACAATTGTTTATTGAAATTGTTTAAGATACGACAACTTCAAAATATTCTAGTTTTGGGATTCACTAAAAAGAAACTTACAAACCAACTAAATATTATTCTTAATATGATATAAGTCAGTGTCATTCAAATCACTTCATTATTTTTACTAAACCTCTTTAATTACTAATTTGTATCAATATTTAGAAATATTTAATTATTTAATTATGAAAAAATTTCAAAATTATAATTTTTTATTTTTAGAACTTGAACTTTATAATAACTGGGTACAGTGATAGGAAAAAAATACTGGTTGTGAAAGTACAAATACGAGTTTCCTACTCATAAATGATTCTTCTTTTCCTAATGGCGCACTAAAAACTTTCAATCCTTTTTTACATTAAAATTTTCAAACCAAGAATGATCTTTATTTGAAATATGACATTTATATAAACACAAATAAATTAAACATGTCTACTTTTAGCTTACAAAGATTAAAATATCCCTTTTTGGTGTAAATGGCCCCATAGGGGACATTTGTAGTTTCACACCAAGAAGACATACCTTAACATTTTGAAAGATAGTATAACCTTCACTGCAGTGAAGTATTGAGATTAATCCCTAAACGCCCCAAGAGATCAAAAGTGTCCTCACATAGTTTCAAGTCCAATTCAAAATGATGTAAGTTGTGCATCTGATGTTCAAATTCAATAAAATTTATTGGTAAATTTGTGCTCTCTTTTCTAGTTTGTGAGGTAAAATTTTAAAATCAATCCAAAATGTATTGATTTTTTGGAAGCCAATCAAGTTTATAGGTTCAATTTTAATTCACCAAAATGCATTTGATGGCTGCAACTTTGGAGGCTTGTATCTCCTTCATCCAATGTTTATTTTCAATAAATTCTATTGGATTATGTTTTCCTTAAAGCTTAGTTATTGTGGTAAATTTTTCTTGTCAATCCAAATTGTTTTGAATATTTGGGAGCAATTTAAAGCTCAAAATTCTAACATTTTTGGATTAAAGCTACACTAAATAGTGCAATTAGGTTGCCTTAAACTATATATTGACCATGCTTGAATTTCACATGGTTTACAACTTGAAGGTTGTTAATTTATTTTTTGGCAACTTTGTAGTGGTTGCAAGGCCTTTTAAATATATATTTTTTGTAATAATTAGTGATGAAATTTTTTTTTATAGCAGTAAAAGTGTAAAATATGAAAAATTAGTGTGGGGCAACCTAATTGCACTATTTGGTGTAGTGAACTTTGGCAGCTTGTTTTTTCTTCATGTGGTTTCCGTTTCCAGTAAAAATTTAAAAGTTGTGCATACTAGTCTAGTTTGTGTGGTTAAAGTTTCATATCAATCCAAGAACTTATGAGTGTATAAGAAGCATTACAGTAGAAAGAAGTTTAACTTTCGAGGTGTTTTTTGCAACTTTTTTTGCTATTTTTTGCTATTTTTTGACATTTCAAAGCCATTGTGAAGACACAATCAGTCAATCAAATGATATTTTCTTTCACCAATGTGTATATATGCTGGTTTTGAATTACTTTATAGTTTAATTTTTTTCATTTAAGTAGGTTTACAAATCGAATTTCACCTCCAAATGTGTTGCTAGGAAAATTTCAACATCCTTTTTCAATACTAAAACATTATAATCTTGTAATCTAAGTTGACAAACAAAACCGAGTACAAATTTGGAACTTTTTCATTCAAACAACCATACCAGTAGCGTCAATGGGCAAATTCCAAAAGTTGATATAAGGAAGTTGTAGTGTGCAACAAGTACACATTACTATGGAAGTTTTAAGAAAAAATTAATTGTGATATAAAAGAAAATTAATTTCAAAGTTAGCCATGTTAAAACTCGGTTTTGTACTCTATAATTTGGAACTACTTTATATTTTGTCAATTTTTAAAAGTAGGTTGTAGAAAGAAATAGAAAATTATTCAAAACATAAAATTGTTAAGAATTTAATTATGGAATTGAAAATGTCAATCCCAACGGTTGTAATTTTGTAATAAACAATATTCATGCTATGCGTTCATTTTTTTCAAAAAAGATTGAAAATTGAGTTAAATAAAGGACTTCAAAGTTTATTTTAGAGTAGGAAATCTATAACTGCCCACAAACTAGAACACCTCATAATTTTCATCTCATAAATCAAAATGGAATTATTCAAAGCTTTACATGTATATGTATATAAATATATATATAATCAATTTCAAATTCTTATTTTTTTTAAAAGTGTTTTTTTAGGAAAAATTTGAGTTGCTCGCCAACCATTGAAAATGACATATCATCCAATAACTTTTTAACCATGTAGTCAAAATTTTTGAAAATTGTTGGGCCTTAAAGCTACTCTTTGGGCACACATTGTGTGAAATTTTCAAGAAGAACAAAAATAAAATTTCCGTTTGTAGTGAACTGCCCAAAATTGCTATGTTGCCAAAAAAACCCAAAATTATTGGTCCTTTAGGGGTTAAGATGTAACAATAGTCTGTATTGCAACTTATATTCTTTTCTACAATGGTTAATGCAATCCTATGCTCTCAATTTAAGAAAAAATTCAAATATTGTGAAAACCAACATCATTTGCATGTTTGTCAAATTGTTGATATTTTCAGTTTCATTCATGTCAATTTCCTTCAATTTTCCGTGTACAACAATTTGAAATGATGTATACCAATATGCTAAAGCACAAAAGTTTTTTTCGGATTTAAAAAAAAAGTTGACAAAATATAAAGTAGTTCCAAATTATAGCGTCCAAAACTAAGTTTTAACATGGCTAACTTTCAAGTGAATTTTCTTTCAATTTTTTTGTAAAACTTCTATAGTATTGTGTTACATGTTGCACATTACAACTTTCTTATATCAGCTTTTGGAATTTGCCCATTGATGCTAATGGTATGGTTGTTTGAATGAAAAAATTCCAAATTTGTACTCAGTTTTGTTTGTCAATGTACTTGGCCAAATGACTCCAAATTTGATTCACATCATCTACAATATGTACAGTGACAAACAAAATTGAGTACTAATCTGAAACTTTTTCATTCAAACAACTATAACATAAGCGTCAATGGACAAAGTCCAAAAGTGTATATACAAAAGTTGTAGTGTGCAATATACTAAACATTACCATGGAATTTTGAAGAAAAAATTAGTTGTGATTTGAAAGAAAATCAATTTCAAAGTTAGCCATGTCTAATACTCAGTTTTGTTCAACATGATTTGAAATTACTTTATTTTTGTCAATTTTTTCTTAGAACTTCGAAAAAACTTTTTGTGCCTTGGCATGTTGCTATACATCAATTTAGATTTTTGTATGCAAAAACTGAAGGAAATTGACATTTATAGAATTTAAAATACCAACAGTTTGATGAACCTGCAAAGGATGTTGGTTCTCGCAATATTTGAATATTTTTTTGGAATTGAGAGCATGGATGGCATTAGCCATTGTGGAGAGTGTATAGGTTGCAATATGGACCATTGTTACTTCTTAATGCCCTTGCATTTGAAATATTTGTTGAATTGGACATTGCATTCAATTTATAATTCATAGTTGTATAATGCATTTTTAATTTCAATTTTTTCGTCCAAAGACTAGAGTTCATGATGCACATAATTGATCCAACAAATCCCCCAAAAATTAAATTATCATTGTCAATATCGTCAAAAAATTGAAAATTGCCAAAAACTACACTAATGTTCATCAATTTTGACAATTTTTGCAAATATTATAAATTATTTTGAAAATAATTCATTCAAGTTTATAAATATTTAATACTTTATAAAAAAATTGGAATAGTAATTTGGGCCTAGTTTAGGCCAAAAATTTCCCCCAATCATATAGGATTCTCAAATCGCAAAATTGCATGCCAAAAACAAAGAGATGGTATACTACAACTACTAAGGGCCTCCTTATATGCTCGCCCGATGAACAAGTTTCCAACTAATTCAAGTAAGAAGTCAGAAGTGGCTTCACCAATTGTGTTGCCGTGGTGGGCAAGCAAGAAAAGAGGAGTGGAAGTTGTATCAATATTGGTGGACTACCGCATTGGTGGAGACTAGAGAATCTAGTATGCATGACTTATTTATTGTTTCCCTCTCCACCCACCGGGTCCACATGAAAGTACAAACTCTATTTTTTCTTGGTAGCAAGCCCTGCGCAATTGCCCGACTAGGCTCACATGTAAGTTGGCTCTAAAGTAGGGAGACTCATTATGGACCCAATTCAATTGGGATCCTAGCCTTATCCCCTAAAGGCCCAAGGCCTTTTTTTGCCAAAAATCACCCAAAATTGCCATTTCTATAGCAAAGAGTAAAAAAATTTGGAAATTGTTTTTTTGCACATCTAACCATAGGATCTTACTCCTAACTAATATGAGAATGTGTGGAAAAAATTTCAAAATTTTTGATCGCATAGATTGCAAGATATTTGCGTTTAAAGTGAAAAAAACAAAAATTTCAGCACATTGTGGGACTAGATTTTATGACTTTGAACATTTTTAACTTTAATTTTTTGCACTATAGAATTTTAGGCTTTAAATTTTTATAGTAGAAAACTGAGTTGAGAATCTAACGGAAAAAAAAATCCAAAAAAACTTAATTTTCATTGTTAAAAAAATTATTAATTAGAAGTAGGTATGAGATAGAACGAAAACCTAAAATATTAATATCTTTTATATAGAATTAAAAAGCACTAATCCCAATGGTGAGATTGTTTTGGCAAAAAAACTAAACCTTGTGGAAACTTTTTTTGAAAAATTGTTAAATTGCATTCAGAAATAAATCCTATAAGTTATTTTTTTCAGGAAGATGCTCTAAGTGCCCAAAAAACAAGATTGTCCATAACTTTCTCATAAAAAATCCAAATGAAATGAATAAAAGCTTTTCAGATAGATAAAAATGTAATCTATAAGAGAAAAAAATTTATGAAAAAAAAAAAAAGTTGCAAAATTTTTTTTGCTGCCCTCCGTCCCCTGTTTTGAGCTTATTTGGGCATAACTTTTTTTCCCAGGCACCGATTGAAAAAAAATTGCATTCCCACAAAGCTTAATAGTTTTTCTATCTCTTAAAAAAGTTTCAAAAAATCACAACAAAATTTCAGCTTGTAGGTACCTGCTCGAAATCCCATTTGTCCCCCGAAGGGACAATGGGCCTTTAGGGGTTAAATCAAATTTTATTTTTTTGAAGTCTAATGTAATAATGATTGCATTCAATGTGAGATTGGTTTCAAAGGGCTGGAATTTTATTGAAAAATCACCATTTTATAATTTCAATAAATTCTTTTGGTTATATATAACTTTAGAAAACCAATTTCAAATTTTTATTTTTGAAAAGAGTGATTTTTTTAATTAATCAGACTGCACTTTACGGGAAAACTAGTAACATACTAGGCCATAATTTTTTACTCATATTTCCAAATGTCATGAAATTTAGTGCATATATAGGCAATTTCATTAAAATAGCAATATTATGGCATTATTTTGACGGTGTGCCATTTTGACCATCTAGAAAAAGTATAGAGTTTAGAGCAAGCGTTCTAAAATATCTAGGACAAATATAGATTTCAGAACGGGCGTTTTGAATGGTAAAAGCGCCAAAGTCAAGAAAATGGCCATTTTAACGAAATTACCTATAGATGAAAGATATTCCTTGTCCAATCGTCCCCACTTTCTATTAAAATTCAGCCTAAAATATGCAAATCCTCATTTACATTAGTCTGCACAAAATTGCTTTATAGCCAAAAAATGCATGGTGATTTATTGGGAGTTAAGAGCTAAGGAAGCTCTTTTGTACACATGTATATTTGTAAACTCTTAAAAATACTATTCTATCATTCTTGAAGAAACACTTAACAAAAGGCCAATTTTCCACCCATTGTTTTGTTTATTAATGATCTAAAAGTCATCCTATATAATTTAATGGGAATAGTGATCATGTGCTTCTCTGGTGCTGTGAGGTATATTTCATTGGTCCATACTCCATAGTACTCAAAGGAGCATTTTGCTAGAGTACAAGAATTTTAAGACATTACAAAAAATCACAAGCTTCAAGTGGCTGCTCCAGAGCAGCTGAAAGGACCCCACAATAACATTTAAATTGGATAAAGGGTTGCTTTTTCTCCTATAGTCGTTCACCTTGCACCGTGACGTTGGATGTGTCAGTGGTTCAATATCCAAGTACAAGGCATTAAATAATCAGGGTTCAAGTCTAAACAAGTTTTGGAAAAAAAATCAAATGTCAAAATTAGTCCAATGACATCTACTATCAAGATCTTTTTTAATGGCAATGTGATAGTCATAATTCATTGACAATTGGTAAAATTGAAGGATGAAGAGGTTGTTTATATATAAAAAAACAGTTGTCCATAGTGAAATCTCAAAGAATATGGGATATTTTGAAGAGAGATCACTCACTGTTCAAATTCAAGAATTGTGTTAAAAGTCGAATTTTAGACCTTATTTAGGCATAGTAGAATAATGTTTTTCAAAAATCTTTGAACTAAAAAAACGTGGAGAATTAATCTAGTTTTCATCTCCAAAAATCCGTTTGAGGTTTAGAGTTTCCAATAAAAAGTTATGGACAAAATTCTAAAAGGGCATTTAAATGTCAAAGAAAATTTTGCTTCCAAACTCTTTTAGAATTTTGTCCATAACTTTTTATTGGAGGCTCTAAACCTCAAACGGATTTTTGCAAATGAAAACTAGATTGATTCTCCACATTTCTTTAGTTCAAGGTTTTTGAAAAAAATTATTCTACTATGCCTAAATGAGGTCTAAAATTCAACTTTTAACACAATTTTTGCTTTTTACTTAATTATGAGTGGTTGTGCTCTTATTTGTTCTAATTTACATATTCCACATGGATTGTTGTACCTATTACTATCCCACTTGTATAAATATCTTTCTTTCTCAACTTCAAATTCACTAAACTATTTGGCTCACAAAGCTAGTTCAAAATCATCAATGTTTCTAATTTTTGGACAACTAGCATCAAAATCCACGTTATTTTGGTTAATTTGATTGAATTTGAATAATTACTCAGTTAATCAGACTTGTACTACAATCACATTAGTGAGTCGTAACATCCTTCCCAAAATTCACACACTCTGACAACTTACTATGGCTACATGCCTACTTTTAAGTAATAGATTGGTTTGGTCACTTTGGAGCGGCCCTCCAGAGGCTTGCGATTTTCTGTAATGATGATTTCAACAATTGAAAAAATTTGAGAACTTGGTTGCGATCAAAAATGGTTCACCATATTTGTACTACTCATAGTTTGCATGAATGCAACAAATAGTATAAGTATTCATGCTTTTATGAGCACAATTTAAAGGAACTAAACGTAAGCCAACTTTCACTATTTAGCTTCCATTTTAGATTTGGCCCAAGGATTTGCACTTGGTGGTTGGTTTACAATTTCTTTGACAAGTCAAGAAGGCAAGCTAAAATTAGAGGTCACTAAATGCAATGATGGTAGGTGAGAAGTTGACCTAGAATTTGTCCATGTCTCCATTCTTAGGATTATTTCATCTCTCCACCTTTTAGGACTATTCCATGTCTTCATTTCTAGGAGTCAACAATAGTGAAAGTGAGTGAACATTGAAGTTTCATTTGAATATGTCCTAAACAAGTACATCAGATTTTGTAGTAGCCCATTAGACACTAAACAAAACAAAAGGCATTGAATACTTCAAATTTACAAAATCAATTACAAACAAAGAAAGAAATTAAGAAAAAAAAAATACTTAACTTACGCAGTACCAACAATGCAAGATGTGATGTTGGTACTTGGTACATGAGTTGGATGGCACAAATGAATCAAAATTGGGCTATTTGGCATGAATCCTTCCATTTAAGAATTGGCCCAAGGATTTGCAATTGGTGGTTGGTTTTCACTTTTTTTGACAAGTTGAGAAGACAAACAAAATGTAGAGGTTAATAAATGCAATAATGGTGGATGAGAGTTTGACCTAGAATTTGTCCATGTCTCCATTCCTAGGACTATTCCATCTGTCCGTCCTTGAAGACTATTCCATGTCTTCATTTCTAGGAGTCAATATTATTGCAATAACAACAGTGAAGTGAGCAAATATTGAAGTTTCATTTAAATATCTCCTACACAAGTATATTGAGTTCTCTAACAGGCCATCAAACACAAGAAACAAAAGGCATTGAATACTATAATTATAGAAAATCAACTATAAACAAATTCAACAAATAAAAAGCATTGAATACTTCATATATATGGGGAATTTTGTACCAATGGTGGTATTCCATGTGCCATTTTGACTAGGTACCATTTTGATCATCTAGGACAAGTATAGATTTCAGAACGGTCGTTTTGAAGCATCTAGGACAGATATAGATTTCAAAACAGCCGTTCTGAATTGTAGAAGTGCCAAAGCTCCGAAATGGAGCCATTTTAATGAAATTCACCATATATTCAAAATCAACTCCAACAAAAAAAAATTAAGAAAAGGGAAGTACTTCACTTTCTTTAGTACCAATATTGTAAAATGAGATGTTGGTACATAAGTTAGATGACACAAAAGAATCAAAATTCTGCCACCTGACAAGATTCCTTCCATTTTAGAGTGGGCCCAAAGATTTGAAGTTGGTGATTGGTTGGTGTACACTTTTCTAGACAAGTTGAGAAGACAAGCAATAAGGTAGCTAAGCCTATTACCACCTTGATTTGCAATCTGAATGTGTTGGGGCCAATTCCAAGGAGGGCATGTATTTTTCTGTACGGTTGTTTTACAAATCAAACCCAAGTGGAATTATAATTTTTTGATCAAAATTGTAATTTCTATGAATTTTTGAAGTGTCAACTCTGAAATTACAAAACCGCTTGTAGATTGGAGTTATAAACATCATACTAACAACCCATAACCACCCTTCCATGTATCTACTAGCACATAAGTATGGACCAATGAAAAATTGACACATTAGTCCTTGTGATATTAATGCTATGATTTTGTCAGGAAAGTGAGTGGAATTGGATGAATGTAGTGGTGGAAATAGGGCCAAAAATAGAATGATAGAAATAGAAAGCTGGCGGCTTTAGGCTGGTTTACCTTATGCAAAGGTTACTAAATGCAATGAAGGTAAGTGAGAAGCTTGATTTAGGATTTGTCTATGTCTTCATTCCTAGAATTATCCCATTTGTTCATCTTTTAGGAATATTCCATGTTTTCATTTCTAGGAGTCAATATTATTGCAACAACAATAGTAAAAGTGAACAAATATTCAAGTTTTATTTGAATATGTTATATAAGTACATTAGGTTTTGTAACAAGTCATCAAACTCAACAAAACAAAAAAGTCATTGAACACTTTAAATATACAAAATCAACTACAAGCAAAAAAATATTAAAAAAAGAGAAATAGCTTACTACTTAATACCAATAATATAAAATCAATGTATTCAATACATCATCATGGAGTATTTGTTGGCTATAAAGAACCTTGTGGGGATTAAGTAGATATTTTTTCCTAGATTTTGCCAATGTATTTTAGTACCTTGAATCCACATAGACTATAAAAAATTGAATTCATTCCTAAGTTCAATTTGTATGAACCAATGTGAGTTTTCAAAGCTACAAAAATAATACAATGTGTAATGCACTATGACAAAAAACTTGGTACATATACATCTTACCTATATTTTATTATTTTTAATACATTACATAAATTGAAATGCTTGTGACTTAAATTCTCTTATAATGGTTGCTCCGGGGTTGCCCATGAGCATTGTTCTCAAGAACCTAATATTTGCACGTGTCAAAACCACCTTCCTTGGTAGGCCTTGGTGCACTAATTCTGGGAATCTAGGGGAGTCAAAATTCATGATTGCATGTTTGTCTCCATGATAATGGACAAAAGAATTGTTTTACGTCATTTGCCTCTGAAATCAGATTCTTTATCTTTTGGCTAAAATTTTTTTTTAGTGCAAAGTGACATTCTTTGAGTCTTCTAGATTTTCCAAGCTCTGATTTGCTGGAAATTTCCTCAACTTGCAATTGGTCCACTCCCCTATAGTGTAAAGAGGGCTCCGTAATAAGGGTCTGGAGCTTTGGAGAGGTTCATTGGTTCCTCCATGAGGCGTCAACATGTAAGCCACGTACAAAACCTACAGTAGGCAAAACCTAGGCCTGGAGATCCTGACAGGGTGCTGAACTCCGTGTGCATGTACTGTTCCGATTTGTGAGTCATTGGTAGGGTCTCCAGAACTACCAGTCCACGTGATCTTCGATTTGTTGTTAGATACAGTACCATATTAATCTGTACTGCGACCAATGCCTCTGTTCAATGAATCAAGGCCCCCGTGAATTATCTGCGAAGTCCTCTGATCTCTGACCACGTACGTAATAGGCATTTCGACCCGTGTTAGCTTGTCTGAAAAATTCTCACTCACTAGCGCTCTAGTGCTCTACTGATTTACGTGAACATCACACATTCCAGCTAGATCGATTGCTAAAACCTCAAATTATTAAAAATTAAACAGTCATACTCCCGGTTGCAATTCTTGTGGAATACGTGAACAACAAGTATTTACAGTCACTGAAGCTTAGAAAGAAACCAGTTTGAAACCAGTAGCTAATTAATGTCAAGTACGTGATTGGGCACGTGAGTCCATCACGTAATTAGCAATATATGAGCCGGAACTCAGCAAATCCCACATTATCACATGCAGAGAGATTGCAAAACTTAGATGTCTCATAAATCTCATGTCTATCAGTTCCCCGTGCTGTTGTGATCCTCCTCTAGATCGGGGACGTGGAATTTCTGTGGACTATCAACAGTCTAGCTACAGTACGTATTGATCGGCATAATTATACAGTAAGTGGCTATATCTGCACGAATGTAGTCATTCGTAGAGATCAAAATTCAATCCGTTAGCCTCATGTTCGTTTGACTGGCGGATCTCAGTGAACCTCAGATCTATCCTGTCCTAGCTAGTTTCCAGACTCCAGAGCTCTGGGCACTTAGAAACATCACTCTGAAACACGTCATTATAACGGACGAGTCCATTAGTACTTTACAGGCTATTCCTCGTTGTCCACTTTCAAGTCCAGGTTCAATCATGAATGGACATCCACCAACTGTTTCGTACTTTTTTCTCGACATGCTGCAGTAGTTTCGACAGACCTGCACAATTCAAACACGATTGTTTTGTGAGTTTTTTGTCGATCAGCTGTGAACGAAACGGTGAGGCTAGGATTGGAAGCGTGGACATTAGACTACATTACACTTGCAGCAGTGCTTTGAAACAAATATTGAGTGACTCGCTAGCTGAACATTACTAACTGTAATTACTGTAGCAACTGGTAAAATACTTAAACGTCAATATGGTTTATTTCCGGATTTTATAAACATTCGTGATGAGGTAGATTTACTTGTGAACTTGGCATTCACGCAAGTTGAGCAGGTCCATTCCGTCGGAAGAAGCGAATGCCCCTGATGAATATCATCTCGATTGCTGATTTGTCTAATCGTTCGTTTCACCTCAGGAGTATCGCATCTGCCTTCGTGACCGGTCGTTTTTGAATTGGGTTCTGGAGACTCAATACTCACACAAGAAGCATTGCCTATTTTGAGCGCAATAGCACCTTGATCAACTATCAGTACTGCAGGCTGACTGTTTCTGTTCTCTTGCATATCAGAAAATGCTTTTTCATGGGCGAGGAGAAGTGTTTTCCTGAAATCTTTCAGTTTCTGGATACTGCATTTTCAGAGAATACTGAATTAGTTAGTAACTATTACATTGCACAAAGTAACGAGCATTGAACTTGCTTTCTTGCCCGGCAAGATTCTAAAATGCAATTCATCTGTGAATCAAAATGCTGGAATCTATGATACGGTCAATTGTCAAATATCAAAAAATTGTGTCAAAATAACTGCAAATCACGATAAAACCCAGTGGACGTAGCAACATCAGTCTGTTCTACTCCAACATTATTGTCGATACAACTGTAATGACAAATTTTTAAAATTATTCAGTATTTAATTAATGGATCAAGTGCATTCTACATAATTCTAAATGCATATATTGAATATAATATCTTAGTATATATATATTTTAAGATACTATATTCAATATATGCATTCAGAATTATGTAGAATGCACTTGGTACATTAACTAGATATTGAATGATTTTAAAAGTTTGTCATCATCGTTGTATCGACAATATTGTTGGAATAGAACAGACTGATGTTACTACTTCCACTGAGTTCTACGATGATATATGCAGGGAAGAGAATGAACACCAAAAATCAGCTTACGTATGTTCATTGCTAGAAGAGCAACTAACAGGTGAGTACAATGTCTTCAGATCAGGCACACCATTGTGCATATTCTGGAGAACATAACTCAAGGCATTGACGAGAGCTGTTTGTGGCACCGAACATTCATTCCTTGTTCCCTCGCTTGGTCCCTCCGCCTGCAACATTATCAATGTCATGGTCATAAACTCATATCGTCATGCTCTTCAAACGGCGTGAGTAATTCCGAGTGCCAAAGCTGTGACTTTTCAAGTTCCCAGAGCTCTGAAAACTAGGACTGGCTGGTTTAGATAAAAGCAAGGTCACGACTAATGAAACTGAGTCATTTCCACCGAAATCCACCATCTCAACAAACACGATGTCAGTTTTTAGATGTTGCAAATCGATGTTTAACTTACATACTAACACACCCTTACCAAATACATGGAAAAAAGGAATTAAGTTCTGACGCAAACTCCACGAATGATCTGTATTCTGTTTGTTTAACTACTCATGGACTGTCATATGTGTACAACATGAACTCAGCGGTAACGTCTTAGACGGACAGAAGAAGAATCGGTAACGAGTTTAAGCAGAGGAGGTCTTAGCTTTATTCAGTATTTGCAAGTTTTGGGCAGTTTTGACCGTACACATATATTAATTACTCTGGCAGGGTTGTCATGTGCAAGCTAGCTAGTTAATTAGAATGGAGGCCACTTACATGCATAGCAACGGCTGATGGCAGTTTGAAGGGAGCATGGCAAATGAAACATATCCCATCCTTATGAACTGCAGACAAGTGACTGTCCAGCTCCTCCCGGGTGCTGAAGTCACCCTTCTTGCACGCTTTGCAGTACAGACGATGCTTCTTGTTGTAATGTTTCCGCATTTCTCTTTCCACATCGCTGGTGAACGGTATCATTTCCCCGCAATAGTTGCATTGGGCGTGGAAGCTGAAATGGGGCATCACTTTGGGATCTACGTTGCAGATCTGCGGACCTTCCGACCAAAACTTGCTGGAGTCTCCCATTGAGCACGTACTGGCGTTACTGCTCATTTCCACCACCAGTTCTAGCTCCCCTTCTAGCAGGTCAAGTGACTATTACAAATAAATGCTAATATTTAGCAGTGACTTCCTGGCTCCCTTCTGGCAACTCACTTAGATCCTTGAGTCCTAGGCCCCAGATGCTAACAACAACCCACACATCTCTACTTCTAGAGCATACTAAGCTTGGAGATAAATTCGATGCTGGACTGCTAGACTTTTGTAGCACGGAGTATTTACAAATATCCTGTTGCTCACAGAGTCCAGACTGGCCCCTGAAAGCGAAGTCACTCGTATTAACTCTAGATGTTCTCCTTCAAGCACAAAATCTCCCATCCGCAAGAACTTTGATCAAATACTAACCCACCTATGTCTTCGAAGGCGTTCCTAAGTTATCTCTCAAAGGGCTACGACAACTTGTTCATTCACGACCGAAGGCCCAGCTAACGAAACCAGTTCAGTCAGAGCGAAGTTCAGCGCAGTTCACACCATAGTGGACTATCTTGCAACAGACCGCCGCGAATCACTGAATTTACCCGAATAGATAGGCATATATATATTTCCAACGTCGTACTTGCAATCACTCAACGAACTAAGTACTTAGAAAGAGCGCTTTCAGACAGGGAGGAACCCACGTACTTATTCAGACAGATGAAGCGCAATCGATCACTCTGAAAAGCGGACTAGCTAGCTAGCTGTAGGCCCCCAGAGAAGTACGTAACGGAGCTGCAATTAATTCAGCTGGCGAATCTGAGTACTTAGAAGAGCCCTTCATGCAGCTGAGGTTGCAGATGAAGGGCCGGGCACAAGCTAGTGAGCTCCAGTGGAGAAATCCGTCACCCAAGTGGAGGCCTGGATGTGCAGCTCCGTACGTCCATTGCGTGAGGCGCCGATTGCGGCTACAATGGATCTGTTTGTGACACCGTTGGACTGACGGGCGAGCAAATTTATAAGCTGGTACGGTGCAGGTGATGGTCTGGTAGGGGGCGAACAAGAGCCAGCCTTGGCTGCGGGCAGGGCTCTGGACCGTTTCAACGCCACGCTACCCTCCAAAGAGCAGGGGTGATTCACTGATCCCATCTGTGATTTTCTTTATTATTTATCAGTTGGTACCATTACATTATTCAACAGTGTTGGATGTTCCGAAACGACATAATATTATTAGTTAAGGTTAAATATTATGTCCTCGGCGTTGGTGAAAATTCCGGTAGAGGATCAAACATATATGTAGGATAAGAATGGGCGCCGACTCCAGAGGCGAAAATTCTAAGGGTGCATATGGAGTTGGGCCCGGCCTAGACACCCAACTGGCCAACTCTTATGTGAAGCACCCACGGTGACTGGGCCGCTTAGTATGAGATTAACCCTGAAACGCCGGACTGGTCACCCTGGAGATCTGAGAGCATCTTTTGGGGTGTCGTGTGAATCTTCTGGTTAAAAAAAACACGAGAGCACTCATTCGAGGTCAAACTCTTGTGCAAGACCTCCCCTTTTGACACAGAGTGTAAGAATGAACATTCACATTTCTTGTCTTATGTAGGAAGATTCTTTGTCACCCAGTGGACACCAGTGAACCCCGCCAAAATCATATCGTGCGTCAATTAGCCGTCAAAGCGCCACTTTTTGAGATGATAAATTTGTGCAGATCTCCTAATTCAATATGGACATAAGATTGACATCTCATTATATATATTTTCTACACTTTAGTATCAAAATAGTGTCAAAAAAGAAGTGTCATAAACAACAACCCTTTCTGGAAGTGACTAGTGGATACCTCGACAATCCAAAACTACAAGTGGTGTGTAAGTGGTGTAAGAACCATCAAACTGACTCATGAGAAAGAGCCTCATGTCGGTCGGTCGCAGAACATAGTCTGTCTCGGTCGGTCACTCACTACTGTTGAGAGCAACCGCTTAGGCTAAGCTGTACATTTAGCTGCAGTGTGATGAGCGACATTTTTGGCTTTTGCTGCCGGCCAGTGAACAAGTAGACTCCTACCTATGCTTCGGGAAAATATTCGTCGGACAGTCTTCCCACTAATACAATTCTCTAATTGCATCCCAGGCTTGGCTTGTGTGTAAGTTACGGGGGATTGGGTGAACTGTGCACATCATTTCAGGACCCAATCGGTGCCCTCCTGTAACAGTGAAATACCGATGAAGCTCCCTTGGAACCGCAGTGATCGAGAGCATCACTCGGAAGAATCAATCGCTTTGGCTGTATGCTTGATACTAACTTCTATTTGTGCTTCGGGAGCGACAAACAAATGAACAATCAGTTCGGCTCAGGCGGCCGGGTCAAACTGGGAATAAGACCGAGGGTCATATACTCATATTCCACTTTAGGTTGGTGAAAGGCATCCAACTGAAAACCTCATTTTCACCCAAGTGCGAAGAAACTTTTGGCAAATGATTTCCAGACACTCTTCATTACATCCTCTGAGGTAGGAGAGAATGAGGTTCCTAGGAGCCAAAAGCCAGCAAGAATGCAAATTTCAATGGAACTAATTTTTTCCACTCTCAAAAATGAAATGATTCCGAGCACACCAAAACCTCTAGAGGATGCCAGAACAGATTGTCACTGGTGATGTTGAAGATGAGGTCGAAAGGAGAGTATTAGCCATCTTGGTCAAAAGAATCAGGGGAAATACCTGTCATGGCATCTCTATCTCCATATCAAAAACTCATACTACTCTAGTGCCCTACGAATGTCCTTGAATTTGTCCCATACCCTATGAGCATAGCGACAAGATCTCAATACATGTTCTGTTGTCTCCCTAATAGAACCTTAGTTGTTTTGATAGTTTGGCATTAGAGAAATTCTCAGCTCTCTGGAGGGCCGCTCCAAAGCAATTGGAAGCACCCCACCATTACAATTTAACTTTGCTTAATGATTTGTTTTTCCCCTATAGTCGATCACTTGAAGTCACAATGTCTGATGACTGTCAATGGTTCAAAATCCAAATACCAGTAGTTAAATAATCAAGGTTCAAGTCTTATAACACACCTTAATCTTGATTATTGCATACCTTGTTTCTAATCAAGTTATGAATAAAAAAGCAAATGTCAAAAATAGTCCAAGGACATCTACCATCAAGGGATTTTTTAGTGGCCTCATAATAGACTTAATGCATTGACAATTGGTGAGAAGGAAGGGTGAAGAGGTTATTTTTATAGAGAAATCAATCGTTCATGGTGAATCTTCAAAGGGTATGGGTTATTTAGAAGAAAGATCACTCATTGTCAAATGCAGGAATTGTGTTAAAACTAAAATTTTAGACCTCATTTAAGTATACTAGAATGAATTTTTTCAAAAAACTTTGAACTAAACAAAGTTGTAAAATCAAGCTAATTTTCATCTCCAAAAATCCGTTTGAGGTTTGAAGGATCTAATAAAAGGTTCTAAGCAAAATTCTAAAAGGAGTTGAAAGGGAGATTTTCTTTGACATTTTAAAATACCTTCTCCTAATTTTATCCAGAACTTTTTATTGGAGGCTCTAAATCTCAAACGGATTTTTGGAGATGAAAACTAGCTTGATAATCCAACTTTCTTTAGTTCAAAGCTTTTCAAAAAAATTCATTCTATTATACCTAAATGAGGTTTGAAATTCTAGTTTTAACACAATTATTACTTTAAATTTAACTATGAGCGGTTGAAAAACTACAATTCAAAATTACACATCCCCATGGATTGTTCTACCTCCTACCACCCCATGTGTACATAAGGAGATTCTCCTCTCATCTTCAAACACCTTAAATTAAGTAACTTTTGAAGCTAGTTGGAATTGTAAGAGTTCTCTAATTTTTTAGCAACTAGCTTGAAAATCCTCTTCATATTTCTTAATTTCATTGAATTTGACTAAATTCCCAATTAATCACCCTGTATGCTCACGCGGTTGAATATTAAACAGACTTCTACTACACCTCATTATTAGAGTCCTAACGTCTTTAGAAAAATTCACACACTCTGACAATGCATTGCGGCTATATGCCCCTACTAATTCTCAGGTGATTAATAGACTGGTTTGGTCAATGTGGAGCGGCCTTCTAGAGGGCTGAGAATTTTTCTAATCGAAAGAATCCTATATTCAAACTCCAGTTAGCAATAGACAAGCCACCGGAGTCTGCAAGACAAAGGAAGAATTGAATCTTTATAGGTCTGCTTTTACTCTTGTGGGGGGGAGCAAAAAAGATCCCTTCCATTTTTGGTTAACCCCTAAAGTCCCAAGACCAAATTTTTGTCAAAAGTCACTCAAAATTGCCATCTTCAATGCAAACAATAAAAATTTTAACATTATTTTTTCTTGTATATTCAATCATAGGATCTTGCATTAGACTAGTACAAGAAGGTTTAAAAGAAATTTGAGAAACTTTGATCATATCAATCACAAGATATAAGTGTTTAAAGTAAAGAAAAACAGATTTTTTTTGTTCCTAACCTAACTAAGTTATTAGGCTTTGAATATTCTTAATTTAAGATTTTTGTACGAGAAGGTTATTGCAAGAAACATTGGTTATGAATATTTGCAACATAGAGAGTGACAAAGCTTTCCTTTGCGATAACTTTTGAAAAATGACTTGCATGAACTTGAAATTTTTATTGGAGACGGTTGTTTTAAATGTAATTATATTCCATATTTTCAAAAAAATTAAAAACTCATTTTACATTTAAAGTCAATTTTGCTATTTATCAAGGTTTGAGTTTTAGAAGGTTTGAGTTTTAGAAGGTTTGAGTACTATAGAGTGTTCAAAATTAATGATCTAGACTTGAAATTTTGTGGTCTATTCTTAATTTGTTACAATATGAAGGTATATTCCTATTAAGGGCATCTAAAAATATATTATTTTATATCCTCCACATTTGTGCAAATAGGGCTCCCTTGCGCACACACTTCTAACCATTTAAGATGGTTTTAGCTCATTCTTTTGGTAAAATCTCTTCACCATGAAGTCCTCCCAAATGGCCATTTTTTGGTTTCTTTGTAGATTTAATTTCTATCTATTAAAAATTAGAACATGAAAGAACCTATTTACTTATGATTCTATACTATTTAATTCTCCTACTTGGCCTCTAAAAGACAATTGTCACCTCAAAAGGCAAATGGATTTTGGAGGCGATTGCAAGAAACACATGTCTAATTTTTCGTCACACGTTCGTTGCGGAAGTTCTTTTGTGCCATAAGTATTGCAAAAGTAATTCAGTGAACATGAAATTTAGAAATAACTCAAATAAGTTTCCTATAGCAATAGAAAAGTACTTGAATAATTTCAATTTATTCAAAACTAATTCAAAAGGTAAGACTGAATTTCAAATATATGTCACATATATAATTTTGGTGTTTTTTAGTACTATCAAGTACCCTTTTCGAGGATTTACATCATCAAATTTGGTAGGCTAGCTTTTTTAATAGAAATGTACCTTCTTAAGAGGGAGAATTCTAAAAATATGTTCTAAGTGCGTTTCACATTAGCCTAAAGTGTGCTATATTCAAGTTGAATTTGTGCTAAATTAAAAATAGTTTTTTAGTTCTAGCTTTGATCTTCTTTCTTTGCTCTAAGTTGGCAACAATGGCCACTATCAAAATAACTTTTTCAAGTGCATTTTCTAATTTTTAAAAATAGAAATGTAAAAGCTAGCATAAATCGCTCAAAATAGTACTTCAAGGTACACAAAAAGACTCAACAATATTGTTGGAGGCCTATAGTGCCTCCAATCTATCAATGTAAACTATTTTTTATGGCAAGTTAAGTATTGCCATCCATCCTTGCCATCCAATGATGAACATTACAAGTTGTCAAAATAGAGATCTAAATCCAATCAACCATATAGATATCATGTTCTATACCCTCAATAGTACTGAAGGTGACTTGTAGTACAAAAAGTACTAAAATGCTGAAAATAAAAAATGCAACAAATAGTACAAGTGTTTCTTACAGTCACCTTTGGATAGGTTGCTATGACCTCAGTTTTTGGTGAATTTTTTTGAAACTTTTCTATAAAATAGAAAAATTGATTAGCTTTGTGAGAATATAATTTTATTTCAATCGGTGCCCAATAGCAAAAGTTATGTCATCTTAAACATAATTTACAACACTGAGCAGAAAAAATAACCCACAAAATCTTGAAGTAAATTTTTTTTTTAATTATTTCTTATAGATCTTATTTTTGTCTACATGTAAAGCTTTGATTCATTCCATTTGGATTACTGATGTGAAAGTTATAAACAATCTTGTTTTTTGGACAATCTAAGCATCTTCTTCTAAAAATAAATTATAGGATTTAATTTTGTGGTTAAATTTGCTTGCCCAAATAATCTCACTTTTGGATTGTTTTGTTTCAATCCCATCTTAGAACTATTAATGATTTAGTTTTTCTTTCAATCTTGAATCTAATTCTACTTAATTATTTTTTTAAAGAATAAAAATCAAGTTTTGTTTTTTTAAATTTCTTTCCTACACTTTCTTCTCAAATTTTCAACACAAAAGATTTTTAATTAAAAGTTTGCAGAGCAAATATTTTCCACAAATGGAGGTCAAAGCATCTAAAAGTGTAAACCGAGGTTCAAAAAAACTTTTCTTTCCAACTTTGAATGCTAATGGCAGTTTTGAGTGGTTTATTATAGAAAAATGGCCTTGGTCTTTTAGGGGTTAGAGAATTCTTCTATGCTATTTCTTCCTAGAATAGTTTTATTTTATAGATATACACATTGTCCATATTTTTAATATTTAAAAAAAAATGTTATTTAATTTTATAGTACTCCTTCCAAAAACTGAAACCTACCAAAGTGGAACCAAATTGACAGGTCATTCTTGCAATCACCCTACAAATTGTAAGTTGTAATTTTTAAGTTGAAAATTTGAGTTGCCAGTTTGGAGGAAAAAAATTCTTAAAAAAACATTACAATTTTTGTTCTTTAAAAAATTGTTAAGTTGAAGTAGGTATGAGATAGAAAGAAATTTTCATTGTTGATAGCTCTAAGATGGAATTGAAATACACTAATTACAAAGGTGAAATTGTTCTTAGAAACAAATTAAACCATATGGAATTATTGTTTTTAATTTTTAAAATTGTTTTGAGAAACACGTTCAAAACATTATTTTCTAAAGAATTTGCTAAGTTTGACCACAAGAAAGAAGCTTTATAACCTTCACATCACTTATCCAAATATAATGAATCAAATTTTTCTATATAGACAAAATATAAATTATAAGAAATAAATTTTTTAAATATATATTTCAAATTTTTGTGTGCTTTTTGATTCTTTGCCTTTGCATGTTTTTGAGTTATTGTGGCATAACTTTTTATCTCACGCACCAAAGGAAATAAAAACTATATTCCTAGAAAATTAATAAGTTTTTCTTCTCTTGAAAAAAAATTCAAAAAATCTTGCCAAAAATTGAGATCATAGGTACCTATTCAAACTATTAAAAGTCCTTTAAAGGGACTCTTGAAACTTTAAGGGTTAAAAAGTTATTGAATACACTTTCTAATTTCAAAACAAGTGTATATTACAAAGGACCTAGAAAATCGTGCACAAAGCTTGCAAAATCAAACTGGATGCTTACCATGGTAAATACTTTCATAACAATACACACTTAACTCAACTTCTTAGCGCTTGAATCATTTTTTGAATTTTTGTATATCATACTACTAAAATTATAATTCCCTCTGTAATATCACAATTCAATTTTGAATAGTATTATAGAAATTTGATTGCTTTTGTAATAGCCATAGGATACTTTCTACTATATATTATGTATTCTTTTCGTGAAATATTTGAAAATCAAATGGATACTTTTAAAAAAGATTCAAAGAAACTTTTCAGACAACAAAACTATAGATAAATTCCATGTCTTTTTAAAATGTGATATTAAAGAATAAGGAAACACCAACCGCTAGCATTGCTCTACATATTCAAATGTGAAGATTCTACTTACATTGTTCACTTGATTAATTTATTCTTATTGCAATGTTTTCATCTTTGCAAAGATTATTTTGTAAAAATTATGATATAAAGATTTTCTTTAATTACTTTATATTGCACTATATAAATTTTTCAAAAAATATTGTATGAGGATGTCAATATTTTCATTTAAAGATTATACATACTTTGTTTATCTACATTCTATCACATGAAAAATTATGAAAATAATATATTTAATGCGTAGCAAAGCAAGCGCCAATCGCTAGTTATTGCTAATATCTTTAAAAATATGTATTATTTACTTCAATTTCTTCAAATTAATTATATTAATTTTCTTAAAAGTCAAGTGTTGATTTGAGAATGAAAATTTCTATAGTCAAAACAACCCTCAAAAGCTTTTATTTCATTGTTTAGAATTAAAACATTAGAGCGCTAGATGTGTTTTTGCATTGATTTCAATCACAACATTTGTGGTATGGGATGTATATACATCCATTGTTGAATTTTTCCTTCTTTACAGTTGATTTTTGTCAATAAAGTGAGTTGTGGTATATCCGGCATGGATGCATTGCAAGCTAATTTGTGAAGTTGTTGTCACTAATTTGAAAGGGGGTTCAGTGGTTTTTTGAAGCTAACAATAAGTATCAAATCATTATAGTTGGCTTTCCCCCAATTTCTAATCAAAAATAGCTATTATGAAATTTGAAGTTTCGGGCACCTAAATTTTTTTTTAAATTTTCTTACTCATCCACACTCAATCAAAAATATCTCAACATCTGTGTGGCAATTTTGTTTGATTTTTTGGAAACACCATCTACAAGCATTGAATTTGAAAATCCTACCGTTACAATTTTCTTTGAGCTTTGTTAATCTCTTGTAGAGCTTGAGTTCTAAAAGTTCCAAAAGGCCTTCAAAAACCACAAAGACAGGGCTTAGGGATTAAGGACTAAGTTTGGTAATGCAAGAGTGGAGTCAAATTTTGAGAAAAAACATGCCAAGTGATTAGATGAATATTTTTTTTTTAATATCCATAATGAGGGTCTACCTTCATGTTACATGACATAAAGACCATGGTTTAATGATTGAATCTTGGGCAACCTAGTATCTAAAAAGAACATCTTCATAATACTAGAATAATCCAAGGTTATAGAAAATAACAAGCATGTCTCCTATCATCCAATGAATGGTTGTCATCAAATGAAAGGATGAATATAAAAGGATCCATTGAGGTTATGGTAGTATGGTCTAGTCTTGTCCAAACCTTGATTTTGTTTGCAAAATGTCTACAATTTTTATACATGACACTACAATTTTGCAAAGTAATAGAGCCCACACATGAATGGTTATTGATCCTTTTGAAGATGCTTCAAACATGCATCAATTGGACAATATAAAGTTCCTTCAAGCCTTGACTTTAAAAATCTATAGAAAATGCAAAATTCTCCAAAAATATTTTTTACTATGAAATAGAAAAAAACTTGTAACTCCTTATTCTCTGAAGTTTAATCCTAGAGCGCTCCGACGTCCATATTCTGGACAATGAACAGAGGGCTTGCAAGCCCTGTTCCATCCAACCAACTTCTCATTCATCCAATGTAATATTTGAAACAACCTTCCTTTATGACCTAATCCATGAAATGTCGATAAATGATATTTTTGTACAAAAATATGAGCAAAAATGTGCAAAAATTCAGAAAAGGATTGAGATCTTTAAGGGTTTAAGGTCTTTTTTTTAATCAAAAGTTGCTCAAAAGTGCCATTTCTTGTATCAATTTTGTAATGTGAATCTTCAAGTCCCAATTTTCTATTCTCCACCAAGATGAATTTGAAAAATATCTGGGACTTGGGCAGGGTTGTCTTCCCGACATTGCGACAAGCGAGACAGCTAGATGTCACATGACATCTAGTAGAGTAAACGTCTAGTTGACTTTAAAATAAATCATTAGAAATACACAATTTTGACATATATAAGTTTCATTTTACTATTGTGTCTCAATTTTATAAATACATATTATATTCTAAATTTAAATTCATAGTTATAGTGAGATTTAAAAAAAAATTAGCTGCTGAAGATGGAATTATACAACAAGATGCAACACCCATCCGACACCTTGTCTTGTACAACACGCGACATCAGACGTCCTATATGACACCGAATCCCCCCAACATGTCAGACAAGACAACCCTGGATTTGGAATGTAGTGACAAGTGGACCTTAACCTTGTAATAAAGCAATGGCCTAAGTATTTAATGGATGATTTTCCAAGATCACTATAGAAATGAATAATGCATCTAATGGTCCAAAAATCATATCATTTTTGAGTGACTATCTTGATCATAGATTGGTGTCCTTTCAAGTTTAATCCCTAAAGTTATTTTATATTCAAAGGTCCAAAAATTGCTTCAAAATACTTATCTCTAAAGCAAGGTCCAAATATTCATCACTATTTGTTTTTTTACAAATTCAATTGTAGGATCTTTTGATCAACTTATTCAAGACATCATTCAGAGTAAATACTCCCACAAATTTCAAGTTCAATGTGCCTAAAGCTCAAAATGTAGGCCTCCTAGTCCTTCCAAAAGATGAAGTTTTATCCTTCAATATTTTTAGAAAAAAATATGTATATCTCACAACTTGTATATATTAGTCAATATTTGGAAAATAAGTTGAAATCATATAGAAAATTTTTTACCAAAAAAACTTTCATATTCATCTTTTAAAAATTATAAAATAGAAGGTGATACCAAATGAAAGAAAAGCTAAATTGCTAATAACTTTTACAAGAAATTGAGAATTAGAAATTCCAATTGCAAAAACAATCTAAAAAAAATTGGTACCTTTTATTTTGTTTTTATTTCAAAATTTTCAAGATTGAGAGCAACAGACTACTTTACATGTTTTTTCTACTTGAGAGTTTACAATGTACAAAATAAATCTCGTTATAACTTTCACTTCTAATTATTCAAAATTGAATAGATAATTTTTTTTTTTATTGATTGTCAATCTATGCAATCCAAAAATGATCATTAATCTTTTTTTAGAATACATTTTTAGCTTCCCAGTTTGACATTGAAATTTAACCCCTAAAGGACCGAGGCCCTTTTTCTGCCAAAAAGCATTCAAAATTGCCATTTCTATAGCAAAAAGTAAAAAAAGTTGAAAAATGCTTTTTTTCACATCTAATTGTAGGATCTTACACCTATCTAATATGAAACTGTGCGGAAAAAATTTCAGAAGTTTTGACCTCACAGATTGCAAGATATTTGCATTTAAAGTGCAAAAAACAAGTTTTTCAGCACATTGCGGGACTAGATTTTTTGACTTTGAACATTTTTAACTTAAAATTTTTGCACTACAAAGTTTTGAGCTTTAAATCTTTGTAGTGGAGAATTGAGTTGAGATTCTAGGGAAAAAAAATCAAAAGAACTTAATTATCATTCTTTAAAAAATTGTTAAGTAGAAGTAATTACGAGATAGAAGGAAAATCTACAATATTCATATATCAGTTAGATGGAATTAAAGTGCACTAATCCCAATGGTGAAATTGTTCTAGAAATTAATATAAACCATGCAAGAAAAAAAAATTGAAAAATTTGAAAAATTACATTCAGAAATGCATCCTAGAATTTATTTTTTTCAAAAAGATGCTTTAACTGCCCAAAGAACAAGAATGTGCATAAATTTTTCATAAAAATTCCAAATTAAATGAATCAAAGCTTTCCAAATAGACAAAAATATAATCTATAAGAAAAAAAAAACTAAAAAAAGAACTAAAATTTTTGTCCATTTTTTTTTGTTGCCCGCCGTCCCCTATTTTGAGCTTATTTGGTCATAACTTTTTTTTCCGGGCACCGATTGTGAAAACAATTGTATTCCCACAAAGCTTATCAGTTTTTCTATCTTCACAAAAAGTTTCAAAAAATCACGACAAAATTTCAGCCTGTAGGTACCTGCCCGAAATCCCAAATGTTCGCCGCACCGACAATTAATGGTCCTTTAGGGGTTAAAAACCCTTGTATCTTTTGCAAAATTTATTGGAATGATGTGCAACAAAGATTCACACATAGATTATGATGATTAGCACACATCTAAAAATTTCACTCAAAAATTCCAAATTATGAAGACAACAAAGCCTACCCGAGTTCTCAAAAAGCTCCAAAGTAGACTCATTGGTCCTTTAGGAACTAAAATCATTGATCATTGATCATTCTATTATCTCTACAAAGAACTTTTATAGTATAAAATCCATATAGATTATATGATGTCGTCGTGCATTTTTTCCATGGACTTTGGTAGGTGTGATGAACCCTTTCAATATTCTCCAATGAATTACAATCACAACACTATTAACTAGCTTGAAGCATTCTCCCTTAGTTGATAGATAATGCCTTCCTAGATGCCTGGAAAATAACTTAATTATCTTCTGTGAAGAATGGTTGGATGGTTTGGAAGTTGCAATGCTCATCTCATTGGATGAGTGAAAAGTTTCAAGAGAGCCATTGGCTAGTTAGGAGGTTGCCACGTTGGGTGGCTCCCACTTCCTTTGGAAGCAAAAGGGACCCGTAGCATTGGTTAACAATGTTATGATGTTCCTTGATGAAATCTGATCCCTAACAAATTACCCCCCAAACTACCAAAGTCCCCTCGAGGGACACTTGGGATTTTGGGCAGGCTCGTGTGACCTGAAATTTTGACCTGATTTTTTGCAACTTTTTTTGAAGATAGTAAATCAAATTAGCTTTCTAGAAATATAATTTATTTTCCAATCGGTGCCGGGGAGCAAAAGTTATGCCACCCGAAGTCCAAAAAGTAGTTCGTCGGGCAGAAAAAAAAACTTTAAAAACGTTTGAGAAAAAATATTCATTTTTTTCGTCAAAGTCCATGTTTTTGTCTACATTTAAAGCTTTAATTCATTCTATTTGGACTCAGAATGAGAAAGTTATGGACAATCTTGTTTTTTGGGCAATCTAAGCATCTTAAAAAAAAAATAACTTATAGAATGCAATTTTTGAATGCAATTTTCAATTTTTTTCGAATTTTTTTTTGGGAAAGGTTAAGTTTGTTTGCGGAAACAATCCCAGCATTGGGATTATGGTGTTTTTATTCAACCTAAGAGCTATTAACAATTTAGTGTTTTGTTCAATTTTGGACCTACTTCTACTTAACAATTTTTTTATATGTGAAATTCACTTTTTGACATTTTGAAATTTTTTTCCCCAACTCTCAACTCAAATTTTTGACACAAAAAAATTTAACTTAATGGTGTGTAGTGCAAAAAAAATCCACAAATGGCCGTCAAAGTCATCTGAAATTGCAGGCCGCAGTTCAAAAAAACTTCTTTTTCCAACTTCAAATGCTAATATCTTCCAATCCGTACGGTCAAACTTCATGAAATTTTTACCGCATGATCTAAGACAAGTGGAGTACAAGATCCTATGGTTAAATTCTAAAAATACATTTTTTTAGTTTAGGAAGTAATCGCAATAGAAACGGCCGTTTTTAGTGGTTTTGGAGCCAAAAACTGCCTTGGTATTTTAGCGGTTAACCCTTTAAGGACCGGTTGACCAATTTTGGGTTGAAATTGCTACATTTACACTTCTAAGGTCAAATTAGTTGTAAATTGGGAGACGGACCAAAAGGGACGGATTTGGGGAATTTCCAACTCCATCCATAGGAACAAAAATTACGCCAATCTAAGTCTCTATGTAGACTCAGGGTTGAAATTAGTAACGGTTTTTTGGCTGAAAATGCAACATTTGAAATCGAGATGCATCATACTAAACCGGATTGCGCCGTAGCTTGCCACAAAATTCACCGTCACATAGAAAACCATTCATCCCGCATCCGTTAGTACGGTCGGATCTTTGACATGCATTGTTTTGCTTCAACCACAAAACGCATCGCCCACCCCCAAAATCAACCACGGTCCTCAAAGGGTTAACTTCAAGTTCCTTTGATCAATTTGTTGTCAAGTAGAATTCATCTCTGTATGTACATGTGCATGGCATACAATTAGCTTGCCAGCATTTTGAAGTGTAGAAATACGGTGACACGACTTTGAGCCTTTTGATTTTGGGGATTTTTGGGTGTACCACCCTTCTTTTCCACCCTCGAAATCACTGATCGTGGGCACCCCGCAAGTGTACGGTTTGCCCTTGCATTGTCAATGCAGACGTTGGGCAGACTTTGGCCGGGGGTTTCAAGACAGTCGTTGGCCACGTTTTGAACCCGCGTGTGGAGGCCCAGCCAGAGAAGGGAGACATAGTCTATCAGGGCCAGATTCTGTTTGCTCGCAATGGGCATACTATAGAATTGCTATCCTACCCGTCCCAAATTAAAAACATAGACCATGTCATAGGGAATTAGTGGGACTAGAAGTAGGCCTGGTTATCTTCAATAAGTTAACAAAGTGGAGGTCATGTCGGTTCTAAAAGCGGAGGGTTTTGTTTGGACTTGCAAACTTTACTAATAAATTACTGGAACCATCAGAGGAATACAGGTGGAACTTCTGGCACATTTGGGGAGGGCAGTAATAAGTTATGCTTCGAACACCCGGCCGCACGTGCAGTCGCGCTGTAGAAAACTAGAAATGGTCGGCACTTCGGCACTTCGCGAACTTCGCGAACTTCGGAGATAGTATTTTATAACTTAGTTTTCGTTTCTTCAGTTTTCTTTTCTTAAGAAACAGATGGTGGGGAGGATCGACGGTCGGGCACGGGCTCACTCATCACGGCACCATCTGACGGAATCTACACATTCTGTTGCGCCGCTGCAAGTTAAAAAGTCCTCACTGGCTTCGCATCGGGTAACGGACTAGAGCTAGGGAGCTGCAGGCTAGTGCTGTGGTGATGTGAGGTCGCGGACCAAACCTCGGCACTAGCCTGCAGCTTCTCTGGCGTACAATGCTATACTGTAAGCTCTCCAGCCAGGCCACTTGTGGCTGGCGGTTCTGTATTTTAACCATTTGCAATGAAATCTCGCTTCATTTGTGTCAAAACAACAACAACTATACAGTAAGTTGATTATGCTATAAGGACTTTGAGACTGTATGTATACGGAAACCATACAACTCCTCTGAATGGCTTAGAACCTCTCTAAATTGTTAGGTCCAGGACTGATCTGACAAGATTTCATTAAGCCCTAAATTCCTGAGGCCATTTTCTTGGTCCAAAAACACTCAAAACTATCGTTTCTATTGCTTATTTTGACTTTTTGTGATTTTTTGGAGGCTGCCTGCCGACCTTTGTTTTTGGCTTTTTATGCCATAACTTTTGCTTCTAGGCACCGATTGAAATAAAAATTATATTTCCAAGAAGCTTATGTATTTTTCTAGCTTTCCAAAAAGTTTTAGAAAATTATGATGAATATTGAGACCGTATGAGCCTACCCAAAGTCGCATTTTGGCTCCCGTAGGGCCAATGGACTTTAGGAATTAAGAGAGCCGACCCTTTTTTGACCACCCCCCATTCTTGCTATGTAGACTGTTTACTTTTTGTATAGCAGGAGATGAACAATGATTAATTATAGCATGATTTCTTGTTTAGTTGTGGCGCATTATGATTGGCTACAAGATTCTCAATATTGCAACCACCCTTGGTGGATATTGCAACCAACCCTTAGTCGGAAGTAGGAAGGTCTATATATAACTAGTATGGGTTGAACAGAATTTTCAACAAAAAAATTCATAGAAATAATGTGTGAGAAATAAAATATTTGGAAAATCATGGAAACCTTCTGAATTCTATTTCCACACACGAAAAAAGTCCTCCCTTGAAGAAACCCACCCTACAGATATGCGTAACTTCTTGAGTGGTT
Source organism: Neckera pumila (assembly GCA_963969595.1). Lineage (NCBI taxonomy): Eukaryota > Viridiplantae > Streptophyta > Bryopsida > Hypnales > Neckeraceae > Neckera > Neckera pumila. The sequence goes on along the minus strand of OZ018411.1, from coordinate 26,474,930 downwards.
GGAAAGGGGCCAATTCTCTTAGGGAGGTTTTTTTGCTTATAGAGGATCATTTTCAGTCATAACCTTTGTTATGACCTTATGGGGACAAGTCTAAGACCGGTCTGACAAGATTACCTTATAGAGGTTTATTTGTTTATAGAGGGTCGACTTAGGGAAGTTCTATTGTAGCAGTTGTATATATTCTATGAAGTACATTCAAAGTATTGTATATTTGATTATGCTATACAGTTGAGACTGCAAAAGCCATATATCTCCTTTGAACTTTCATCAATGCCACATAGCAGTTATATATATATTGTTGTAATTCTTAGAATGACCAAAAAATGACTAAAAAATGAGCAAAATCAAACATATAGTACTTTCACGTACACTTGTAGGAGGTAAAATGCATTCTTTTTGTAAACTAAGATATCTACACCTTAACCTCTAAAGTTTCATGACTATGTTCTCACCAAAAATGCTCCAAAACTGCCATTTCTAATACAACTACAAAATTTTTGGAAAAAAACAATTTTTGACACATGTAACCATATGATCTTGTACTATGATATTTTGAAAACATGTGGTAAAATATTCAGAAAATTCCACCGTGTGGATCATAAGATATAAGCATTCAAAGGCTTGAAAACCATTTTTTCAATCCTGCAAAAAACCGGGCAGCTGCACTTTGTAAGCTCACTTTTCAATGAAAAAATGCCAAAAAAGGTGGTGCTTCTTTGAATTCAGTTTTCTAAACAAGTTGTCTATATGCTTGAAAAAATTCACATCATTTGGAATTGTACAACATATAGGAAAAAATTAGTAAGTAGTAAGAAGTAGAAAATGATTCAAAATACTAAATTGTTAAAATTTTAATCATGGAATTTAAAAATACCGATCCCAACGGTTGTAATGTTGTAATAATCAATTTACATCCTAGGATTTTTTTTTTTCCAAAAACATTGAAATTGAATTAAATAAACAACTTTAAAGATTTTTTTAGAGTAGACAATCCATAACTGCCCGCAAACCAAAAACCCTCATAACTTTGACTCATTGATTACAATGGAATGACTCAATGCTTTTTAAGTATATATAAATGCAGAGAACCAATTTCAAAAAAAAAAATCCGGAAAAAATGATTTTTTCTAATCTGCCCAAATTGCCGGGTTACAAAAAAAAGCAACATATTAGGTCACAACTTTTGACTCGTATTTCAAAATGTCATGAAACTTGGTCTACATGAAGATATTCCTTGCCCCCACCTTCTATTAAAATTTCAGCCTCAAATATGGATATCTCTAGTCACACGTACCTACCCAAAATTTCTATACGGCCAAAAAATGCATGTTGGTCCTTTAGGGGTTAACCCTTGATGATCAAGGGAGGTGTTCTTTCAAAATGGGCCAAAACTGCCAACAACTTGAGCAATTTTTTTGCTCATATTTTCTTGAGATTGGATAGAATGTAACCATAGGATCTTGAAGTTAACATTGAAATTGAGCACCTCAAAAAATTTCAGATTATTTGACTGCACAGTTTAGGAGTTTTTTAATTTTGAAGTTTTTTTTGGGTCAATGGAAATATAGGGCAACGCACTTTCAAAGAGTATATCTTTGTGAAAATATTTTGAAATGATGCCTTTTTATGCTCAATGAAAGATCAAAGAGTGGAAAATGTACATGTAAAATTTCATAACATTCCAAGAATTTTACAATTTACGGTCAAGCTTGCAATGCACAGTGGTCATTTGAAATTTGAATAGTGTTTGCAAGAGAAAATCGAATAGGACACTTGTCTTCTCCTTGGACTCCTTGGATCTGCCCTTTTTGAGGTTGATCTGACCTTTATGAAGTGGACAAGAAGCACATTGGTTGGCAGACTTTTTAGTCCATGCCCAAACCGAACACAAAAAAACAAGCTATAAACTACACTACACCACTTAACTTTGAAAAATTTCACAAGACGGAGTTTAACTTGGAATTTGAAACTACTGCCATTAGATTTGTATTGCAGTCTACTTCTAAAAATTCATTTTTTTTTCAAAAAACTCAAAATCTGAAAATGGGCAGCTCAAAAAACAAGGGCTGCGACCAGAAAATGGTTGCTTGGTTCATTAGGGATTAAACAAACACTTTTTTAAAACCAACAATTTTTGAAACACAACTTGGAAAAGCTAGCAAAAAAAAGCAAAAGTGATAGTATCATAAAGCTAGCAAACAAAACAAAAGTGATTACAATTGGTTTGAGAATCTTTTAGAGTATATATAAATATGCTACAAATTTTCAAAGTTGAGGCCATAGGAACACCTATTATTGACACAAGACTATCCTTAACTCCTAAAGGACCAAGGTGATTTTCCTATCAAAAACCACTCAAAACTATTATTTCTATTGCAAAGAGAAAAGAGCTTTAAAAATTGTTTTTTCTTGCATATCCAACCATAAGATCTTATACTTGACTAGTATATGAATATGGAGAAGAAATTTCAAAAACTTTGACCATGTAGATTGCAAGATATATGCATTTAAAGTGAAGAAAATAAGTTTTTTGGCACATTGCTTGACTAGATTTTTTGGCTTTGAGTCTTTTTAGTTCAAATTTTTTGCACTATGGACTTTGATTTTCTAATTAATTATGTTAAGTAGTTGAGTTGAAAATCTCCTGAAAAAGTTTAGGTTGAACGCACTTAATTTTCACTCATTGAAAAATTGTTAAGTAAGGTAGAAGGCTCTGAAATTGCATGGGCATTAAGAACCGCCCCTGTAAATGGTTGTGAAATGGACATGAAGTGGTTCTAAAAGTGAACGCTATAGTCATTGAATGAATAAAGGAAAAAGCATTCTTAATTGCAAGAGCCAATCATTCTCTTGGCTTTTGCCATCTTTCTTTAGAATTGCAAGTGAACAGTTCATGGAAGACCTAGGGTCATAAATAGGGATCTACAATACATCTCATTTGAAAATTCATAACTAATTCAAAAATGCTTCAAAAAATATGAAACGACTTGTATTAGATTCCTCATCTATTTTTCTTTCTTTAAAAAATGAGCTAAAATACTCCCATCCAAGGAACCACATGAAAAAGGCAGATCAGCCCTTAAATGGTCGGTTTCAGAGCCTCCTACCTTAGAGGTGGGTTCAAGATTGAAGAAAAAACGAAATTGTTTATATTTTTAGATGGAATTGAATCACAATAATTCCAACAGTTAGATTGTTCTAGCAAGAAAATTCAACCTTGTCTAACAAATTCTTTTGAAAAATTCTAAAAATTGCATTGAAAAACGAATTCTACAAGTTATTTTTTTGAGAAGATGCTTAGATTGCCCGAAAAACTAAGATTGTCCATAACTTTCTCATAATTGGTCCAAATTGAGTGAAACAAAGCTTCACATGTAGAAAAAAATATAATATTTGAAAAAAAAATTGAAAAAAAATTATTTTGACTTTTTGTGATCTTTTTTGGGCTGCCCACCAAACTCCATTTTTGCTTATTGTGCCATAACTTTTGCTCCTGGGCATCAATTAACTTAAAAATTATATATTCACAAATCTCTCACCAAAATACACAGCCTCAAAAAATCCCAAAAAATATTACTAAAAATTGAAGTAGTAGGAACCTGCCCAGACCCGAATTGTTCCCCGAGGGGACAAGCGGTCCTTTAGGGGTTAACCCCTAAATTCCAATTGTCCTCTCGGGGAGACAAAATGGATTTTGGATAGGCTCGTGAAACCTCATTTTTTGAGGTGGTTTTCTAAAACTTTTTTTAAGATAAAAAAATACATTAGCTTTGAAGGAATGTAATTTTATTTCAATTAGTGTCTGGGAGCAATATTATGCTATAATAAGCTCAAAATAGAAGAGATCAATTAGCAAAATAAATCCACAAAAATGTGAAATAATTTCTTCTTCTTTTTTCTCATAGATTCTATTTTTATCTACACAAAAAGCTTTGATTCATTCCATTTGGATTAGAGATGTGAAAGTTATGGAGCTTCTTGTCTTGTGGGCATTCATAGAAACTTCTTGAGAAAATAACGTAGGATTGGTTTCTGAAATCAATTTTTATAATTTAAAAATATATTAATTCCACAAGGTTAAATATTGCTAGAATAATCTCATTGTTGGGATTAGTGCAATCCAATTCCATTTTAACCCCTAAAATCCCATTGTTCCCTCGAGGGACAAATCAGATTTTGGGCAAGTCTCTGTGACCTCAATTTTTAGTGAAACTTTTTGAAACTTTCCCATAAGATAAAAAAGCTGATTAGCTTTGTGGGAATATAATTTTTATTTAAATTGGTGCAAGGGAACAAAATTTATACCACAAAAAGCCTCAAATTGAACTCGGCAGGCAGCACAAAAAAATTTGCAAAAAGTCAAAATAAGTTTCAATTTTTTTTTCTCTGAAATTTTATATTTTTTTCTACATGTGAAGCTTTGATTCATTTTATTTGGACTAATAATGATAAAGTTAAGGACAATCTTGTTTTTCGGGCAATCTAAGCATCTTCTTGAAAGAATAATTTGTAGGATTCATTTCTGAATGCAATTTTCACAATTATCACAATTTTTCACAATTTTTTTTGAGAATGTTGTGTTTGCTTGCTAAAACAATCTCTCCATTGAGATTATTGTGTTTCAATCTCATCTTAGAGCTATTAACAATTTAGTTTCTTTTTCAATCTTGGATGTACTTCTACTTAATAATTTTTTAAAGAATGAAAATGAAGTGCATTTTTTTGAACTTTATTTTTCAAGACTTTCAACTCACACCTTAAACATAAAACAAATTAAATTCAAAGGCTGTAGTACAAAAAATTTCCACAAATGGCGGTCAAAGTCATGTGAAATTGCAGGCCAGTGTTCAAAAAAAGTTTCTTTTTCAACTTTGAATGCTAATATTTTCCAATCTATATAGTCAAACTTCATGAAATTTTTACCACATGATCATTGACAAGTGAAGTACAAGATCCTATGATTAGATTCTAAAAAAATGTTTTTTTTGTGTGCTTTGGTGAACTTAAAGAAAATGGCAGTTTTGACTGGTTTTTGACTGAGAAATTGCCTTGGGACTTTGGGGGTTAAGGCTTTGTTTTTTGTTATTTAGTTTTAGCAATTCAATTTTTCCTTCAATTTCATACCTAATTCTACTTAAGAATTTTTTAAAGAATGAAAATCACCTTTTTAAAAATAAAAAAATTCCTAGACTTTCAATTCAAATATTCAACATAAAGAACTGAAAATTGAAAATTGAAAATTTCTAGTGTAAAAAGTTTAAGTTAAGGAGATTCAAAGTCAAATAATCTAGTCACCAAGTATGCTCAAAAACTTGTTTTCTTCAGTTTAAATGCAAATATTCTGCAATCTGCATAGTGAAAGTTTCTTCCAGACATTTTTACACGAGTCTTGTGCAAGATCTTTTGCTTAAATATGCAAAAAAATCAATGTGTACATCTTTTTGCTCTTTGCAATAGAAATGGCAATTTTATTGTTTTTTAATGGAAAAAGGCCTTGGGACTTTAGGATTTTATCACACATATTTGAAGTACAAGATGCTTCAATTTTAATTAGTTGCTTCAAATAACTTTTCTTCCATTGGTTACTTTTGAAACTAGTGTCAGTGCGTTTGATCAAATGCTTTGTCAAATTTTAGGTAATGAGAGGTTATAAAAAAAATTATATTTTTAGTTGGTGACAAATGGCCTAGTAAGGTGAGGATATCTTACTCATTGTGAAGAACAATAGAATTTTCTAAAGTAAGAGCCCCGGGACCGGGCTCAAGTACCCATGCTCAAAAATCTCAAAGAACTTCTCTGATGTGTATGTCCGGGATTGGGCCGAGTGCGGAACCGGGCAATCAATACTCCTCCATCTCTTTCAAAAGGTCATTGCCTTACAAAAGTTCACTTTAGAAAAGTTCTGCCATACTGTCTTAATTCTCAAGATAGAACACCAATGAATAGAATCTAACCACTATAAGAAATCCATGTTTTTTAGGATGTTTTCACTATTTTTTGGAATGCATTTTTGTAGACATTACAATTGACAACCTATGTTTTTATGTCAACAATAATGTTCAATAAAACATCAAGATGCTTTATTGAACATTATTGTTGACATATAAACATAGGTTGTCAATTGTAATGTCCACAAAAATGCGTTCCAAAAAATAGTGAAAACATCCCCCAAAACACGGATTTCTTATAGTTAACTATTGTACATAATTTCCAAATGGAGGAAAATTTTTATTTTGCCATAAGCCTAGTGGTGAGGATTTTTGCTGTTTACAAAGCAACCTCTAAAAATGGACATTGCCTCAAATTCTATTGTGAATTTTGAGTAAGTAATTTTAGAACGTAGTATTCAAGTAAATTTCAAGTCAAAAACCATCTTTCATAGAGTCATAGACTAGAAGATCAAACGGGGGATCAAATCATTATGGTGATTAAAGTTGTAAAATGCTTTGGGAAACATGGTGTTTTAAATGGATGATTTGTGATATTCAATTGTAATACTAGAATTTTACAATGAAATTAGAGTATTGATAGAACACAATGTAAAAAATTCAATTCAAAATTCAAAATATATCAACTTAAAGAAATTTTTGCAAATCAACATGGTTAGAAGAACATGGTTACTAGAGTAAATTCACAATTGAAATCAACCCATGCTAACTCCCATAAATTATCTTTAAAGGAGGGCCTATCACCCACTGGTTGTAACGGAGGTTGTAAAAGTAATAAGGAATTGCCATCCTTGCATTTTCAAGTAGTTGCCTTCATTTTTGAATGCATCCAAGATCCAAATGGTTGGAATTTTATGTCATTAGAAAGAACATAAGATTCCTATAAATCATGAAAAAGAATTTTGAAAATAGATAAAAATATCATTTAGCATTGACAATTGAAAAAATCAATTGCAATCAATTTGGAGTTGATTCAATTATTAGGGTTCAAAATGAAGTAGCTGCCAAGTCAAAAACTTGACTATCATTTTTCAAGAGTGTATTAGTTAAAGAAGCTAAACAACTTAGAAGTGTTGGCTATATTCAATAGGTTCAATTAGTGAATTTGTTTGTTTTTTAGTATTGAGCCTAAGTAGTTGGGCCTTCTACTAGTATGGCTACTATAGTAGCCAATTTAGAGGGGGTGAAGTTGTGTATACTCCCTTGTATACTGTTTAGAATTAATGGAAAGATAAGCAAATGTACACTAAATTACAATTAATTTTTAAGATTCCTTGAAGTGAAGAGAGAAAAGGGAGAACCCTCTCTACATCTATTGATGATTTGTATGAAAACAAAAAGGTTTCAAGCACATATATATAATGGGATTATTCTTAACCACAACTGACGATAGTCCTTAGACACTTAGAGTTTAATCTTACTTCCTAGGGTCCCAAATTTTTTAACTACAATTGAATAGTTTCATTAGTTCAAATCATTGGAAGAAAAAGGAGGCCACAAGAGGGTTGTTTCAAGGTTGTAAAACAACACATTACACTACAAGAAAGTGGCCACTTTTGTGACTACAACATGACTTCAATACAGTCACACTGTAGTCAAATGTATACATTTGACTGCAAAATGACTCTGGGGCCTTGTAGTCATAGTGGACAAGTCGTTTATATATGACTGCAGTTTTTACTATCACCAACAATGAAGAGCCTTGGATGTAAAAGTGGGTGAATGACTGATTCCGTTAAGGTGATAAAGAAAGTTGGAGTTAAGGAAATGGCTCTTGAGCTGCCATGTGGAAAATGCATGTGCTTTGCAACCTAGGTGGCCGTCCATACAAACAGTCATTCGGAAGTCATTTGGAAGTCATTCTAAAGTCACAATAGACCCATTAAACATCTGACGTGGATGGCCACATTGGAAGTCATTTGGAAGTCATTTGGAAGTCATGATAGACCCATTAAACATCTGACGTGGACGGCCACGTTGAAAGTCATTTGGAAGTCATTATAAAGTCATTTGGAAGTCATTGTAAAGTCATGATAGACCCATTAAACATCTGATGTAGACGGCCACGTAAGAAGTCATTTGGAACATGTCAGAGGTCATTTGGAAGTTGCTTTGGACTTTTTGCATTGTTTTGGTAGATTGCCACATGCCACTTCATTTTGTAGTCATTCTATAGTCAAATATGAATACATTCAAAGTTCTACAACAATACACCATACAAAATATAGTACACCATATGTATACAATACAATATACAAAATATACAATACATCATATGTATACAATATACCATACACCAATACCATATTTGGCTTATGTGCCCACACAATTCCAAAACCCTTAATGTGAGTATAAAGAGATGAAATACAAGCCCTTTATACAAGTGAGGTGGTAGGAGGCATGACAAACCATGTGGGATATGTAAAACGCAGGAATAAAGTTGCAAACGATATTTCAGACCTCATTTAGGAGTAGAATATTAATTTTTTCCAAAAAAAATGTGAACTAGAAAAAGTTGGGAAATCAATCTCATTTTCATCTCCAAAAATCTGCTTTAGATTTGGAGCCTTGAATCAAAAGTTATGAACAAATTTGAGAAAGGAATCGGAAAGGATATTTTCTTTGACATTTTCTAATATCCTCTCTGAATTTTGTCCATCCTTGTTGTGTATGGCATACATGAAAAGGTGCTACTGATGCAAGAAAAGTGTGATGAAAGGTACATAAGATGTTTGAAAATTACATAATGCATCATATTGTGCAAGGCGCCAAGGCAATAGTAGAGTAGGTATGGAGTAGTCCAAGACATTTTCAAGTCATTCTGTAGTCTCCGATAGTCATTATGCAATGGCACTAGAGAGACAAGGTTGACATCTGTGTTAGAATAAAGGAAATGGTGAAATAGATCAGTGATAGCATGGTGGAATCTGTCAAACAATGTGCGTCAGTCGGGTTGCTGAGAGAAACCGTGGGTCACAACGAAGCAGCATTGAAGTTGTTCTTTAGTAGTCTAGGAGTGATGGAGTCACATTGGAAGTCATTTAGAAGTCATCAATAAGTGGGAGTTGGGATGCAACGTAGTGATGAATATGAGGCTAAATTATGACTTCTTGGATGACAGAAACCAACATGAGATTATCTTAGTGCATATATGTTGGGACTTGTACTAATTTGAATGGCAGCCAGTTCAGCTTCACAGAAGTAGAGTAATGATTCTATTTCACATTTGCCTAAATGTAAAGTTTCCATATTTATAGGAGAGTACAAAAATCTTCTCAAGATCTACAACATAAAGACAGAAATGACATATCCAAAGAACGAGACGCACACGGACGGAATGCTTGCAACTCTAAATCCATTTTTACTGTGTATTTGTTTGATAAGTAAACTACATCCTAGGATAGAAGGTTTACAAAGTTCAAGAGAACTATTGGAGGCATCAGTTTCTGGAAAAAAATGCAGTACACTAGTACCTGACAAAGGCGTTGAATAAAAAATTGTCAGAGAAAGTAGAAGGAAAAAGGGGGTGAATGGGAAAAAAAATGAATCCATGAATCAGTCTTTCCATAAATAGAATTAAAGAAATAATGCAAGAGAAGGTCAAGCAATTCACCAAAAATTTAATTTGCAACAACGCAACAAATTTTTTTTTAAAAAACCAAAAATGAAAAAGAAATATTTCCTCCGTTATTACTAAAAGGGTTGCTTTTTGTCCAAATAAATAAATAAAAAACTAAATACAAGTGATGATTAAAACTAAATTTAAGAGACAATTAATAGTCCTAATTAGTTGAAGGAAAAAAATGCAAAAAAAATTGAAAGGTATATCAATAAACACTTAATTAAAGGGGAAAAAAAACTTTGTACATAGAAGACAAGTTGTGCAAATTTTTAAGAGATAAAACAGAAATAAAAAAGAGAAATACTCCGACAGAAAAAGATGAGAGAAAAAGATAAAGAGAACAGAAAGCTTTGCCATTCGGTAGTACACAGGAATTTATATGGAAGTGACAATGTAGTTGTTGTGAAGTGGAACACAGTCACAATGTACGACTGTGTGCAACTTTTCCATGACTGCAAGCTCTACGGTCAGTTTCTATATATCCACATCGACAAATTCAGAACGCAGTGAACGGACTATAGTGGATGAATTCCATATCCTGCGAAGTCGTCATCCCGAAGTTGCTGCTGCGACTGCACAACGACTGCACGACTGTAGAAACCTCTCCCGCCAATGCAATTAGGGAGGCGCAGTCATTTTTTAGTTATATCGGACATGCAGTCATTCTTCTGCAGTCACAAAAGTGGCCATTTTCTTGTAGTGTTACAGTTTAAAATGTCTATGCCAAGTCAAATTTTGACATGAAAAATTTCCCATTCATTTGAATGAAAAGGGTTTTTTCCAATCATTTTTTTAATGATTTCATCAAATTGTCTTGCACAATTCAAGCCTTGCATTTTGCTGATTTTTTATTATTTTTTTGGCCATCGTTCCCGTTGTCCAGGCATTGGCGGCCCTCCTTGGGCTTCATTCTCCTTCTGATGATGTGAAAAGTATGTTACAATCATTAATATTTTGATGGGTATGTAGAATGTCCTCAAAATGTTCTTTACAAAGAGAATTTAGCTTATCAATTTTTGGCATTTATTCATAAACTCTAGGAAAGAAAATTGAAATGCAAAATTTGTATAATGATGTAACAAATTGTCTACTTTCTGTGAATGTTTAGTGTCAGCCAGCGCTTGATCCTTACCCCCCTCAAGGTTGAACAACTTCTTGACAATGGAGGTTTTCCCACTTTGATATTTTTTTGCACATTAGGTGTGCTTGAAATTTTAAATTTTAATCGTACAAAAGTAAAGACTACTTTGTCTATACAAAAAAATGAAATTAGATTGCCTTAACAATCAAATTGCCTTAACAATCAAATTGCCTTATATAGAGAAATTACCTCATGACTCACTACTTGTCCACATGGAGGCACATGAGACTCTCTAAGTCCAAGCCAAGAACTAGTGCACCAACCCATGCAACACATATAATTTTTGCATTATTGCATCTTTCTATAGTAATAATACAAATTTATATAGTGTAAAATGTCAAGAAATTAGTGAGGAGCAACCTGATTCACTATTTTGTGTAGTATGCATGGAATTAATTGTGAAAAATATTGACCATTGGATTTTTAGATTATAACAATTTGGATGATCAACCTATAGGCAAAAAAATTAAGCTTTTGAAGAAGAAAAATTATAAGAAGATGAATAATGCTTTTTTAACAGCCTCAAAAACTTGTATTGAAATCTAAAGCAAATGAAATAGTTTTTATCTAAAAAATGAGAAATAAAAACCTCTCTCAAATTTGTACACAATTTCAAGCAAAAGGAGCAAAAAGCCAAAACTGACCAAATTGGATCCTACAAAATTTTAAATTTTTTATATATGTATAGATTTTTGAAATTTAATTTTCAATATTATTAGCATATTTTTTGGAATATCTTCAAAGAAATCGAAATCATTCTAATTAGTCTGTATTCTTGATTATTCCAGATTGAACCTTGTATTTTTAAAATTGCTAAAAATATTGCAACTTTGAAAGAATTTCCTCTAAATCCATTTTGTTTGTGCAAAACAAAGACCATAAATGTCCAAGAAAATGTTTTTCTCCATCTCCACTATTCCTTTCATAGTAAAAAATTATGTTTGCTCCCTTTTTTCTATAAGACTACTCATCACAAAGTTTAGACCCGATGGTTTATCAACAGTTATTATGTGGTTATCATTGATTCATGGGTTTGCACATTAATTACAATTTATTGCATCATTACAATGCATTACTTTGCATTGTTATTGCATTGTTACAATACATTACTTGCAACTCCATTGTAAAGATGCGAAGTAATGCATCATAATGATGGATAAATTATAATTAACGTGCAAACCTATGAAACAACAATAACCACATGATAACTGTTGACAAATCATAGGGTCTAAAATTTGTGATGAGTACAATTCCTAAATAAAATTTTAGATAACTCTCACATTGAAATTCTGAAGATAAAAGATGCAACAAGTATGCCAACTTGTTACTCTAAAAGACACTACTTTAAAAAATATTGAGATTTATTTCAGCCTATTAAGAATTTCCGATTAAAATTTAAAGAAGACACATTGTGTTCTCTTAGTCCTTGAGGGTTAAAGGTAATTTGGTCTTTCATGTAGGTTCTTGGATTGATTGGCTGAATTTTTGACATAAAATGTGGACATATAACGCCTTAGCAAGAATATGATTTTTTATCCAATCAAGTGCCTAGATCAAAAGTTATGCCATCCAAAATAGTCTAGACTATTCAGATAATTAGAAAATCTTTCATTAGATTCCACACCTACCTTTGAAATTTGGTAGGTATGTAAATCTTATAATATAGGATGCACTTGTCAAAAAATGAAACTTGTGTAGTGCAAAAATCTCACTCTAGGAGGCATTCAAGACCTAAAGTCTATTGACAATGTTGAGTAACCTAAACTAGGTTTAGGAAAAAAAATTAACTTCAAATGCGATTGTCTTTCAATCCGCTTGGTTAAAGTTTTTGAAATTTTTCCAAGCATTCCTAATGTATTCTAGTACAAATTTGAATGGTTGAACTTCAAGCAAGTTTTTTTTTCATTTTTTTCTTATTGGCTTAAAAAGTTATAGTTTTTGACAATATATACTAAAATGTGCTCATGCCCTTTTAGGATTCAAAGATAATTGATGGCCTAGTGGCTAGTTCAAGGAATAATATAAAATATCCTTGAAGCACGGCATAGATCTTACTCCTTGCCCAAGGTTTGTGCAAACAGGGCATATAAAATTGATCAATGAACAATACTTTGACTTTGCAATCTAAATGCGTTGCTTGGCAAGTCTTACTCTCTAATGTTTGAGGAGAACCACAAGTCAGTTCACTATAAGAAATTGGCCTTTTTTGTGATGTTTGAAAAAACGTCGTATGATGTCCGGTTTGACATGTCTGAGAGTCAACGTAGATGTCACCTAAAATCGCGTCATAGAAAACAAGCAAAAAACGTCTGCTGTTTTCAAAAAATGTGCCAGTTTCTGGCTTGTTTTTTTCTAACGTCCTACAAAACAGGGTCTTCCAAGCTTACAAAATGAAAGTACGTGGAGGCCACATAGGCAAAATTCTCATCCACGCAGGGCCACGTAGGCAACTTTTTCCTCCAACCCATTTTTTTCATCTATCCATTTTTCTTCATCCAACCCATTTTTCTTCATCCAACCCATTTTTCATCCAATCTATTTTTCATCCAATCCATTTTTTTTCATCCAATCCATTTTTCAAAAACTAATTAGTCAATAGAAATTAATCAATAAAATTATGCAATAAAAAAAAAGTAGAATCCACCAAGAATTTAAAAAAAACTTACCATTTATCATCAAATTTATCTTGATGACATAATTACGTGAAAATGAAGATTTTCAGGGTCATATTTGTACCCATTCTTTGTCCATGGTGAGACAAACAATATGGGATAATTAGCCTACGTTGTCTCAGATGTCCAGTCCGACATCCAACCCGTTGTTCCAAACATTTGGCCCGAGGTTCATCCATCCATTTTTAATTTTTTTTCCAAAATATGCCACATAGCTGCCCTTTTCCAAGTCTACTTGCTGACATGGCAGCTTCTATTGTATGCGACGTTATATAAAATCATGGCCACGTTGCAGTTGACATCATCACAAACGTAGTCGTCTACAATGACATAGTCGCGTTTTTTACAAAACACTTACACGTTTCTGCAAAACACGTACATGTTTCTGCAAAACATGTATATGTTTTTTAGAACATCTGATGTTTGAAAAAACATGACGCGTTTTTGCCTAAACGCCGCCAAAAATAGGCTTTTCTTATAGTGGTTCATTGCTCGCGATAGAATTGGGAAAAAACTTATTGCAATTTGAAAAGATTGGAAAAAAAATCCGTGAAAAAATCTATGAATTTTTATTTAGAGTAAAAAGTAGATGAAAAAACTGGACTCAGTACTTGAAAAACCGACTCAATATGGGAATTGAATCAAAGGAAAATAGCTCCTAAAACTCAAAAAATATCTTTAACAACGTTATTCTCTATCAAAGTAGGTCCAATAGGTTGGAACATTACAAAAAAATCTAAAGCAATTTTTTGTCATAGCTTCACTTGAAACAAATGCCCAAGGACTTTGCCTACTTGTTGTTTATGGAGTAAAGATTAGAGAAAAAGTTAGGCCTCTAGAGGGCCACTTTGCAGCTCTTAAAGGACCTTGAAGTTCAATTTTTTTGGGCTTAGAAATGTTTTTCTCTCTATTCTCGCTCACCTTTTGTCAGGCTATTGGATGACTGTCAGAGGCTCCAAATTCAAGTTTAAATGTTCAATAATCAAAATTAAGGTACTTTGATCCACTTCAATCTAATTATTGAACACCTTAAAATTGGATGCTAATTGAACACTAACCAAGTTTTGGAACATAAAACAAATGTCAATAAAGTAAGTCTTCAACATTGCCATCAAGAATCATTTTTTATGGCAATGTGGAAGACTTACTTCACTGACATTAGGTGAAAATGGAAGGTGAAGAGGTTGTTTTTATAGTGAATTCAATTGTCCATCATGAATTGCCGAAGAATATGGGATAATTAGAAGTTGAGAGATTGGCCACTCATTGTCAAAATGCAAGAATTGTGTTGAAAGTTGAATTTCAGACCTCATTTAGGCATAGTCAAATAATTATGTTCAAAAACTTTGAACTAAATAGAGTTGGGGAATTAAGCTAACTCCTATCTCCGAAAATCATTTTGAGGTTTAAATTTTCCAACTAAAAGTTATGGACAAAATTCAGAGAATGTATTTGAAATGTCCAAAAAGAATGTCCCATCCAACCGCTCTCAAAAAAATTTCTAAAAATTTTAGTTGAAGTTTCAAAACCTCAAATGAATTTTTGGAGATTACATTTAGTTTAATTACCAATTTTTTTTTGTTCAATTTTTTTTCAAAGTAATTATTCTATTATGCCTAAATGAGGTCTAAAATTCAACTTTTAACACAATTCCTGCATTTGGCTTAACTATGAGTGGTTGAGCTCCTATTAATCCTAATTTATATACCCCATATGGATTGTGACTTGACCTACTACTACCCTAATCCTATAATAAGCTTCTCTTCTCATCTCCAAACTCACAAAATAATTTAGTGGCTTAATTAATCCTAATTGACTTAATTTGGCTTAATTAAACCTAATTTGACTAATTTGTCAATTCAACAAATTGTACTTAGTTGCCCTATATTTTGCTGCCTTGACGTAGGTCCTGACATTTTTGGCAAAAGTCAGATTGGGTGAAATTTGTGATATTCAAAATCTCTAGGGCCAGCGGTGACGTGGATATTCATAAGGATGTCACTCTAGAGTGGCCTTCCAGAGGCTTGGTTTTTTCTCTAATGAAGTTGTATAGTTGAAAGAATGTCTATTGGCTTTGCAATCCTATCTACAATTGCATTCACAATTTCACACTATGCAATGTGGTTAGGGTTTGGTTAACCCCTAAAGTCCCAAGGCCATTTTTCAATCAAAAATCACTCAAAACTGCTACTTTTGTTGCGTTCATCTAAAAGATGAGAATTTTTTTTTTTTTTAGAAAATAACCGTAGGATCTTATACTACACTTTTTACAGATCATGTAGTAAAAATTTTGTGATGTTTGACCGTACGGATTGAAAGATATCAGCATTCAAAGTGAAAGAAAAAGTTTTTTTCATGAAGATGCTCTCATTGCCCGAAAAACAAGATTGTCCATAACTTTCTCATAAAAAGTCCAAATGAAATGAATCAAAGCTTCCCAAATAGGCAAAAATATAATCTATAAGGAAAAAAAATTAAAAAAATTAAATTAAATTTTTTGCAAAATTTTTTTGCTGCCCCTTCTCCCCTGTTTTGAGCTTATTTGGGTATAACTTTTGCTCCCAGGCACTGATTGAAATAAAAATTACATTCCCCAAAAGCTACTAAGTTTTTCTATCTTATGGGAAAGTTTCAGAAAGTTTCATTAAAAATTGAGCTCATAGGAACCTGCCCAAAATCCATTTTGTCCCCCGTAGGGACAATGGGACTTTAGGGGTTAAAGGGGAAAAATGATTAGTTGGACCCCCCCTCTCTATTGGACTGGTCACTGGTCGGTTGTCCCTCATTTTCTAACTGGTTGGATGGGGGGTCCCAATTTTTATTTTGTTTTTTATTTTAAAATTGAATTTAACTTTTAATTTTGGTTGCATACCATTGATTCAAGGTTTTCTTTGTTTAATTTTTCTTCTATCCACTATCAAGAAACTAATATTGTTGTTTATTAAGGATAGAGCCTTACATTCACACCGTTTCTTATTCGATGGCGCGTACTCCAATTTTGTCCACAAAAAGCTTGTTATCCCAATCCAACTGTAGGTGCATGAATGGTGATGGAACAAGTTTGACACAAAGATACTATCTAGTGAAAAGATGCATCCCCTCCAGGTTGCAATCCCTCCATTAGAGAAAATTTCAGGCCTTTAGAGGATTGCTCCATAGCCTCCTGGAATTTACTTTTTTTTTGCTCAAAAATTCGTTTTTTCCCTATTTCTGCCCTGCTGAAATTGCAGCGACAGTGGCGCAAGAACCGAAATTTACGAGTAATATATATATATTTAATCTTAAAAAAAAAAAAAATAAAACGTGAAAGCTGACTGCTCATCACAGTAGTCAACTGGAGTGACAGACCAAGCTTTTTAATAGCTTGGTTTGTCACTCCGGAGCAGCCCTTCGGAGGGCTCATGTTTTTTCTAATGTCCCCTCCTCTCTGTAAAAAAAACAAGAGCCATTGATTATGAAAAATAATTTTCCCTCCCCCCTTCCGACACTGTTGATCTTGAAAAATAAAAAATACAGACACGGATGTTGTAGGGTATAGATATGGATACAAATACAAATACGGATATAGATGTAGGACATGGACACGGGTACTGATATGGACTATAGATATTGATATGGGATATGGTACAGATGTAGGACATGGATACGGATACTGATATGGACTATAGATATTGATATGGGATATGGTACATATGTATAAGACAGATACAAAATACAAATACTAACAAGAATACATATGAAATACATATGCATTATCCCATATTGTTTGCTTACGTGAGTGAGTCTGAAAAATATAAAAATGGGGGGGAGGCGGGGAATTAAATTAAAAATCATGAATCAGAACTTCAAGTACGTTCCAAAGACAGGCCAGTACACTTACCTTTCTACAAATCATTGTATGACCACACTGATCGATATTGATCTAGATTTTTCAGAGAGCAAGGACCAGCATAAGGTCCGATCGAGAGGCAGATGTATTTGCACTGGTAATAAGTACTGTACTAGCTCTATTGCATCTGCAGCAGAATCTTGAAGTCACGCAAGTCCTGTTTATCTGTCCATTGCATGAAAAGTGAAGTTGTCATTTCATTTCGAAGGAGTACAGTTCAGTCCGGCTCCCGAGGGCGACGGAGTGCGTGAGAGGGCCGGCCAGAAACGTACAAGTCTCGTTATCTATCTGCAGTAGTGTGCATGAAGTCTCAAGATTTTGGTGCAGCATCTGAGATCCCTGCTTGCCTTGCAGCCGGCCTTGCAAGGAGTGAAGTGATCGACTGACGAACAACTCCGATCCCGTGAGGTCGTGACTCCGTCTCCTGCAGGCCGGATCAATCCAAACATGTGGCTAACGCGCGCAGTGCCTCACGGGTCTCATGTTTGCATAAACAATTGAATTGTTGTTCCCGTGAGAGGTGGAAATCCAATCCATTATAGATTTGTCGGTCGATTGCGCGCATCACCGCCTCACCGGGTTGGAGTGCTGGACGCAAACTCACGTCCAACGCGAGCCCTCGGTTCTAGGGATTCGCTAGTGCAGTACAGAAGAATTTCGATTGAATTTCGGACACTTTTGACAGAATTAGCAGCTGGGATTCGATTGGAGCGTCCAAGCTTGTTATAGTTCAATGTTCGGGGATAACTCTTCTTGGTTAGTTCCGTCCGTCATTGTTAGCCGGTGGAATTGAGGAAAGACCTGACTGCAAATTTGAAAATAGAAAAAAACAAACCAGTGAACAATAAAACTAAAATTTTTATGTGGAGTAAACAATAGAAAACCACCGGAATCGATTCAATATGGGAATTGCAGAAAAATAGCTCGTAAAACTCCAAAAATGTCCTGAACGCTAAGTTTTTTGATAAAAGTTATTCTACTATGCCAAAATGGGATTTGAAATTCTACTTGAAACACAATCCTTACTTTTGACTTAAACATGTGCGTTTGAGAAACTACAAATTCTAATTTACATATCCCACATGGGTTGTTTTACCTCCTACCACCCCATTTCTACATTAAAGAGCTTCTCTTCTCTATTGAAAACTCTAAATAAGTTATTGATGGCAAATGGTTATATTACTTTAATACAATACTCAATGGATGCTTTGGGTTTTGGGCAAACCATCTATCTTTACAATTATTTGTTTATATGTTTTGTCCTAGAATTACCAAAAAAAATGGAGCATAACATAAATGTATTGCGACTATCTCAACATTGAAGCTTACATTAAAAAAATGTGGATGAAGTTCCTGGATGAGGACTCTGGAGAGTAAAAGGCAGTCCCTGTGAATGCTACTGAATGTTATGTCTAGGGGCAAATGGTGATCATATCCCACTCTGTTGAAAAGGATAGAAATACTAATAATAATCCTATGTTTAGTTATGGCCGGGAGGTTAAAATTTTGCAGGTAAGTTATACAATAGAATCTCTCTTAGTGCATACTTTGTTAGTGCATATTGCATAATATGCAAGAAGGGAGTTAGTAAGGTAGGTCCAATTTCAAGGTTTTTTTTTGGAAAGTAATATAATTAGATGCCTTGTTAGTTAGTAGCCACTAATGCACCTCTCCGAATGCATAAACCTCTCTTAGAGTAGCCCCATTGCAACACACTGAAGCAACGCTCTAAAGGTTCTGCACCATTGATCTTAGAAGATTTTAGAAGATCATTGGTGTAGAACTTTTAGAGTGTTGCTTTAGCGTGTTGCAGTTGGGTTGCTCTATTTAGTGCATAGTCGCGACATCATGCACTGAGAGAGGTTCTACTGTGATTGGAACTGGAAGCAGGTGGCTCGTGAGTGACAAGACATGACACAGGGCTCACTCAACCTCATGTCCGTGATGCAATTTTATACTGTAACTGTCAGGGCTCAACTCTTCTTTTTTGTCACTGGACAGCAGCACTCGTGAATCATGTGATTTCAGTTGCCTTCCTCCGTCAGAAGGTCAGTACCGCCGCACCGCTCACGGATCCCAAGCTTGAGTTCCACGCGTGTTGCAATTTTTTCTGCACCTTCTCAGCTTCTCTGCAATTTTTGCCGTCTCTGCAATTTTTCTGCAGCTTCTCAGCTTCTCTCAGTTCATCACGATGGTGAGTGAGTGTCGGTCACTGAGCATCACTCACACATCAACTAAACAAGTCCACACATTCTGAATTTCTTTATCAGCTTGGCCATTGCCCATTGCAATAACTTACAAAGAATTGGGAATCTAAAATCGAGAGAACCTCAAGATAAGATACCATAGAGTCGCCCTCTTTAACCCCAGTGTTTTTGAGGTCCATTCAAATCTGCTCCAAAAATACTTGTATCCAAAGCAAGGTTAGAATCTTCATCTATGTTTATTTTCCAACAAATTCAACCGTAGGATCTTTCAATAAACTTGTTCAAGTACATCCTTCCAAAATTTAAGAATAAGAATCTCCACCAATTGCAACTTCAATGTGCCTAAACTTCAAAAAGTAAAATTTTCTAGCCATTTCAAAAGCTGAAGTAATTACTCTATAGAGAGTGGGACTAGAGGTCATTTCTAATATGTTTGAGATTTCACTCTGTTTTTACAAATCAATGTAAAAGGGGTGGGGGGTGGGGTGGGGGTGGGGGGGTGGTCACGCTATAGGTACCACTTAATTCCAAAGAATGAATTGAAAAGTGTGAGGATTTTCATTTGCGGGCAATCAAGGTAGACAAAAATATAAAGCCAAATTTTTAACTAAATTTAGAAATTTGCAAATAAAAACGAAGACCATTAAAAATCAATTAACCGATCCTAAAGTAATTCAAATTTTTTACCAATTTAATTTTTGAAGGCATAAAATGAAAGATGCAAAGATCGGGATTAAAGTTCATTCAACTTTAAAAATTGCATGAGAAATGAAGTGAATTAAGTATATCCCATTAGATTAGTTGAAACCTTGCAAATTCAGATGTAACAATAGGGTACAAATAAAAACAATATTTTTTGCATTCCCAAGGAATTTTTTTCACTATTGCCAACTTGGACATTGTCTTGAGGGTTGAAAAATTATTCATTTATCATGAATTTTTTGCATGAGATAATCTCTATGTTAATAACACATGTACCAAGGTTAAAGGTCTAAAGATTTAGAGTAATGGAGATATTCTAATCTACTAGCATATATAGTTGTGAAAATGATTTCAAACAGATTGATTTCATGTTTGGAGCATACATATGAAAGCAATTCATCAAGTTGAATAGTTCCTACTTTTAAAAGTGGTTGTGCTTCTTAATGACTGGGGCATATTTGCTGGAGGGCAAAAGTTGAACCTTGTCTTTATGCCTAAAGATCAACATTGTACTAAGGATTTTGTAGAATTGGTCTATAATGATCAATTGGGCAAAAGTTGAACCTTGTCTTTATGCTTAAAGATCAATATTGTGCTAAAGATTTGGTAGAATTGGTCAATTATGATCAATTGGGTAAAAATTGAACCTTGCCTTCATGCCTGAAGATCAACATTGTGATAAAGATTTTGTAGAATTGGTGTATAATGATAAATTGCTTCAGTTTATGAATAAAATTTCATGTGGATTTTTGATAGAAGATGGTGTACTTGTCCATCAGAGCAAATTATTTACATGAAGAATGGAGAAAAATATGCCTTGTTGAGAAGCCTACAAATTCTTAAATCTCAATCCACTCCAAAACCTTTTGAAGATTTTAAAAGATGTTTTCCATGGTATACTTGTCCATCAAAATGCCACATTCAACTTTTTTTGGGCTTTTGAAAGTCCAAAATTATTAATGGTCATCGAGAAATGGTCATCTAGAGATAATCCAAAACATCAAGAGATCTATGCAAAACATGGTAATGGTAATCGGAAAATGGTCATCACAAGATCTATACAAAACATTGGGAGATCAATACAAAAGGTTTGGAGATCTATACAAACATTGAGAGATCTCCCAACGTTATTATCGGGAGATCTCTAGATGCTAAACTCTGGATGTTGAAGTAGTTAAATGTGGCATCAAAGCAAATTATGTGACGAATGTAGAAAAAACTACGTTTGTTTCCGCTTAGATGCACAATTTATGAGCCTCCTATCTTAATGTATATAGGTGGAGGAAGCAATTAGGTTGCACAAAACATCTGTCGATTTTGTTGCATTTTATAGTATTCATGCCTTTTTTTTTGGAGTACTTTAAAATTAAAAAATAAATTTTAAATTTAAAAAAAATGTGGCCAGTGTATACACCTATAAGATAAAGGTAACCACCAAAGGAACATTATAGAAAAAATCTCTAAGTAGGAGAACTAGGAAAGTGCCAAATCTCAAGAAAATACATACTTTGATGTTTTAATTAGTAGAAAATAGAAAATAAAGAAAATAAAGAAAATAAAAAATGACCATTTGTAACAACTTTATGGAGATATTCATTCACCAAAAAATCCACCAAAATATTTTTTTACATGTTTCAAAATGCAAGTAGGAAGAGGCTCATTTTGTGGACTTCTATATGTCATATAATTAATTATTTTTAGAAATCCTTTAAAGAATAGCTAAAAGTATATTGCAAGACCATCTTTTCCAAAATTCAGCTCCAAATTTGTTTCTTTGGATACTACTTTGTTCAAAAAAACCAAAATTTGCAAGTGTGATATAGAATTGGGGGCTATTTTTGGATAGTAAAATATTTTTAAAAGAATCCAAAAAAATTAGATAAGACGTGCGATAGTCATGAGTACCTTGCCTGTGAATTTTGAGTCAAATGGAGCTAGAATGCAAAAGCTATGGCCAAAAAACAAATCAAAATGCAACATGTGACAGAAAATAGTACAGGTGTTTCATGCAATCACCCATAAGCCTTGTTGAAATAGGCACAAATTTTTAGATCTCAATTTACTTCAAAACCTTTTGAAGATTTTAAAAGGTGTTGTTCAAAGATTCTAAACGATGTTGTTCAAAGATTCTAAAAGATGTTGTTCAACTTGTTGAAAAAGGCACAACTTCTCATATCTCAATTTAGTTCAAAAACATTTTGAAGATTCTAAAAGATGTTGTTCAACATGGCAGATATGCCTAAGAAACTTGGGAGAGTTAAAGCTAATTATTGAAAGGGAGTGGAACTCAATTAGTAGTGTAAAGCTCCTTGATTGATGTCATTCTATGCCCACAAGGTTACAAACAACAATTGAAGCTAATAGAGGATATACACATTGGTAGGTTATGAATATCTCTATTTTTGTGAATGTTTAGACCTTCAAAGTTTGTATACATGTTATTAAAAAAAAGATGATCTCATGCAAAAATATGATGATAAATGAATAATTTTTCAGCCCTCCAAATTGGTGCACATGTTATTAAAAAAAGATGATCTTATGCAAAAATATGATGATAAATGAACAATTTTCAACTTTCCAAATTGGTGCACATGTTATTAAGGAAAAGATGATCTCATGCAAAAATATGATGATAAATGAACAATTTTTTAGCCCTCCAAATTGGTGCACATGTTATTAAAAAGAGATAATCTCATGCAAAAATATGATGATAAAATGATAAATAAATAATTTTTCAACCCCTAGGGACAATGTCAAAGTTGACAACAATGAAAAAAATATTCTTGGGAAAGCAAAAAACGCCATTTTCACTTGTACATTTATACCCTATTGTACAGTCGCATACTGTAATCTTACAACCGGCCAATTTGAACCATTCACATTTTTTTTTACAATGTGCAATATAATTGGTATATTTTGGTAAGCATAATTAATACTCAATCTTCAAGCAATCCCAATCAAAATTGGTAAGCATACAAAATTTAAGTTTCAATAAAGCAAAATTTCATTTTTGAAGAATTTCTAAAGTTAATTTTCATAGTATTAACATAATACTTTATTGAGACAATTAATGCTAAATTTTTTTCATCCGATTGCGTAGTATGTAGGGATCATTGATACGCACATCTTTCATATTAAAAAACACCCCATTAAGTAAAAAAAATATGAGCTAGGAAGAGTTAAATGTGAAGCGTCATATGACCAACATTTGTGAGATAGATTTCTTTATATTTTAACAAGATTTTGCTATTTGACCCCAACTTGACCCTACACTATAACTAATCTTGTACACTTCAATACAATGTTACAATCACTTTGCCAAAATCAACTCAAAACATAAAGATATCTATTTCACAAATTTTGTTCATATGATGCTTTACATTTAACTCTTCCTAGCTCATATTTTTGTTAGTATCAATGATCTATACATATGTGTGCAATCAAACTAAAAAAATTCAACACCAATTGTTTTCAATAAAATATTATATAAAACCATGAAAATAAACTTTAGAAATTCACCAAAAATGGAATTTTGCTTTTTTGAAACTGAAATTCTGTATGCTTGATTGGGATTGCGTGATAATTATGCAAGATGAAAATTCTAGTTCTTTTTCTATGCAGATTCAAAAATCTTTGAATAGTGCAAATCGGCCGGTTGTAAGATTACAGTACCCAACTGTACATTCAATTTCAAAGCCAATTCTCCCTAATGACCAAGTGAAGAAGATTGAACAAAACAAAGCATGAAACTTCGGATAAGTAACTGATACATAATGAGAACCAAAAGGTCAATGCAGGTATATTTCACAAGCAAGTGTCTGTCGCGAACATTTACCACATGATTCTGCTGAGAGTACTTTCGTTGGACCATAAACTTCAGCATTGCTGTGCCATTTGTAAACATGGCAAACATTTTACATTCACAAAACTTTTTACATTCACTTGCTTTCCATTCATCCATACTTCTCGTATTCGATATACTATTGTTGTGGCTGCATTGTTCACTGATGTTTGCAAACCCACCTCACCAAGAACCACATTCATTTCCACTGTCTGCAGTTGTTGATTTCACATATTGTAAGGGTCTACGTGATTGATTATAACAAGAAAGAATTCTAATCCCACAGGCAAATGAGAAATGCAAGAAACTGGGATGCATATCAAGCAGTACAAGCAATGACAGGCAAATGAGAAATGCACGAAACTGGGATGCATATCAAGCAGTACAAGCTATGCGAAATGGATCCGCCTTCCTTCCCTATCAACCCTGGGCCATGGATTGTAAGGTGACCTTGGGGTAGATTAGAAATCTGGCTCTATTTGTGGCAGCCTTCAGAGTACCTACAGTAATTCACAAAGAAATTTGACCCTCTTCGCATTGTTCTGATCTTTGATTTCTATAAGATTAGCCGTCGTTGTTGTAATTCTGAGGTCACTCTTTTCGGATTTTTGTTGCCAGCCATCCAATTTTCAGATATGACTTCAGCTGTTCACTAATTGTGTTGGGAATTGCCTTCAATTTTGAACCTCGATTAATCTTATTTTGATTGCAGATCGCCCACTGGCCACACCCTACAACCTAGCACAACCAGCAATGTTTACATCACATACTTAGCTTCTGCGGTGGTTCATCTCGGGCAAGAAAATGGTTTCTGTAACCAATTTTAATTCAATGTCACTCACAATTTCCTAACAAATAGTTTCAGACTCTTTCAATGCCTTGCAACTATGTAGCATCTTCGAATTCCTGTCTTGACCCTACTGGATACTTCTGCAACTGTCCTGCAACCTGAGGCCTCACAAACCATAGCTTGGAAGTGATATTCTTCAGAGTGTGAGGTAAACTACTCTCCCCATTACAGGTAGAATGACTAATGCAGTATGATATTGCTATTTGGAAATTGTGGGAGCAAATTTCTGTGTTAGACAAGCAATAAGAAACAATGTTACAAATTTTGAAAAAATTATTTTCAGATTTTGTGTGATTTATAGAAGGATGCTGTCTTGGGCATCCCATTTCAGCCTATTGACATGCATGTCACCATCAAAAAATAGCTATTTTAGGCCTTCTACCAACCCATGCCCATCCATCCCATAATGATCTCAAAACCACTACTAATTTCTATTGCTCAAATGAATTGATTCGCATTGATTTGAAGCTAACTAATATTGAATTAATGACAATGTGTAATCAAGCATAGAGCCTACCCATTCTAGACACATATTACCTTCATTTTTAGCAATCAAACCCCTAAAGTGAGCAATTAATTCCTTCATTTGTATTTTTGTTTCCAATGCAAACAACCTGGAATGGGGCTTTTCTTAGATGTCCGTAATGGGAGTTTGGGCTGAAATGGGGTAGTTTACCTTAGTTCTTGTCAATTTTTCACTGTGCACAAAGAGTTTGCTAACTAAAGTCTCGATCGCTTCATAAGAATTGCTAGCACCTGTATCAAGCATTGCCAGATTAACAGTCAGTGGCTCAGCCTCTAGATGGCATGAATTCCTCGTTCTACAAGAATCTCAAACGACCGGATTCGTGAAAATGGCGTATTTCAGAGTGCAGAAATTGTGAAGTTGCAAGTGCTCAAGAGCTCTAAAAACTAAGACTTTCAAGCGCCAAATGCAATGAAAACTAGGCCTGAAAAAAATTGAAAGTTGCAGTCAGGTGACTGAACTGCGCCAATTATACTGAAACTTACCATTTTAACAAATATGAGACCTGTTTCAAATTTCGAAGGTCTAAAGTATAGTATTCTCACTAGTACTTCGATCAACTCTAAGTAAAGTTATTTTTTTGGCCCAAATCGAAACAGGTTAATTGCGACGAGGTAAGGACGAGGTAAGGAACAATACATCACCGTCTGCATGACAAGATGGGGCAGAAACAGATCGAACACCTTCACTAACCCAATCCCCACTCACAAGGTCCAAGTTTAAGGCAACCAAAGTGGATCTTCCTAAACAATGAATGTAAAATTGGAACACCATGGGCCTCAACCTGTCGGGAAGCAGCATATGACGTCGAGGCTAGGATTGAATCATTCAAAACTGTTGGCATTTCATTACCTTGGAGGCTTTGACAATATGACACGGTAATGCAATCGATTTGGTGATTACGCTTCTCATCTACTTGGTGACTCAACTCTCAGTCCATGTGCAGCTTTTCACCTTCCCCTGCTGTCAAGCAGAATATAAAAAAATCATCTATCATACACTAATTTATGCAAAAGAGAGGGCAATGCAATGGAATTTTCAGTCTCTCCTACTTCGATCCTCTCATATTTTCAACACAGTTCATCAATAATATCGCATACAATGTGGTGGCCTGAATTGGATGGGAGAACTCTAGGGCTAATATATTATAGCATCAGTGTGTTTGTCGCGATTGCTTTCTGCTGGTTCTTCGTAAGGCCATTCTATCGAACCTACAGGATTCTCAGGCGGTATTTCCTAAACCATCAAAGAGTCTCCTTCCGGGTCCTCTACCCAAATAGGGAAATGGGGATAGAGGACGTTTAAATTCTGATCCACTGTGACAAGGGCTTCATTTGTATGATAGGAAACACCACACCGACAGCTTCATCAGTTATTAGGAAATGGAGATAAATGTCATAGCTGTGGTTATATACATCTGTTTCAGTCTGGTGGTCATTTGCCTCTATGTGAAGTATGTTCACGGAGACCCTGAAACTCCACCCCCGGAATTGGATTCAACAAGTTTGGTGCGAAAACCGCATGAGGGCAGTGAAAGCCGTGAGCCAGAGCTGGAAGAATCAACTTTACAAACCTTTATATTCTTAGATGTGGATTAGGACCCGAGAAAAAGCTGAAGTGGACCGAAACTCAGAACTACACCTTTCCTAGTTTTGAGAGCTCTTAGACTGGAATGTCGCAATTTTTTATTTTTTATTTTATTTTGAACAAATGGGGAGAACCCAAGTGCTGCATTAAAAAAAAAAAAATACAAAACAGCCAAGCCGTGAGGCTGGACAAATGAAGAGATATGTCGCAATTTTTGGCGCTTTAAAACTCGTCAATTTACAAATATGGCCGTTTTTGTTGTCTTCTCTCATTGTCCAAAATTACTGCTTTTAGCATTTGATGTTTGGAGTTTTAAGCATAGACCTGCAGAGTTAAATGCAATCCATTGTTTGAATGAGTGCCAAATTGAATGAGTATTCCAATAAAGTACACACCCATCTCACATTGAAATGATATTCCAATAACCAATCAACACAGCCAGCTCACGTTTAGAAATATCAGGTAGGTTTCAGCATTTGTCGCGGAATCAGATGCATTGCACAGTAAAAAGCTTTCAATGCTGGTGAGGATGTCCACATGGAAGCTTGGATATCGGCACCGAAATGCTCATCATTCGTCTCATTCGATTTCCATCTCCCCCACTTGGATAATTAATGACACCGCATTGTTTTGATACTTGCCGGCTTCACCTTTGCATAACCCAAAATTTGGCTTGTCCTCATACTGCACGTAATAATCAACACTGGAGATTCTCAAAGTTTTTGTGATCAGATTGGTGTGATCGGCCACCCACTAACTTAGTTCATCTTCACTCCCTTTCAGGCGTCCATTCCTGAGTCTGAAACTCGGTATAATTTATTTTTTCCGGCAGATTATAAGAAACTTCAGGAACCCTGGTACTCGGCATGTGAATTCGGCGCTCAATTACGATTTGTTAAATATGCATTACATGCAGGACCGGTCTCGATTCGTCAGATGAGCTAAATGTTAATTTCAGTGCTGATTGCTAAATGTTTGAAGCATAAGCTAGCTTAGATACACGCACATGAAGCTCGCATTCATGAGAAAAGCACCAGTCCTGTAATTGGTAACGTCATTTTCGTTAAATTGGAGGGATTCTATCTGGCGCCGAAAATTGTGCAATACATCAACACATAGTCGCGGGTCCTCCAAAGTCTGCCAATTTAACAAAATTGTGAGAAAAATCATCTGCACAATCAAAGCTCTAAAACCTGGGACTGGTAGAGTTACGTTTCATGCCAAGTGCCCTGCAAAGTACCGAAGTCGTGGAATTCCGCCAAAACCTTAAACCCATGACTACTTCTTCCAAGTGAGAGAGACCATGATCTGATCCTCATAAAGGAAGATTAGCATCTTCCCCTTCAAGTTTGGCAAGAACATAAAGAGATTTGATTGATCCAAGGGAACTTGGTGCACCATGCTTGTCGTCCTACTACTTAGGGTTAAACTTGAAGGCTTCAAGGCCCAATTGCTTGTAGAGAAAGAGATTTAGGGAACTCAAAATCACCTTTCTCTACATGTTTAGAGAAGAGCAACATTGATGGCAAAGAGCATCACTTCCCCTATCTCTATATTTGTTCTTTTCTTCATCCTCATGAAAGGAAGGTCGGATAGGGAAGAATTGGTGGGAAGGTCGCAAGGTCACTTCTCTGTTGTTGATATAGAGAATCCCTTATTGTCTATGATACAACTTATCCCTCGAAATGCCAAAGTTGTAGATCTTTCTATGGTGAGAATCTTTTTGAATCTCTATAATATACAAGAAGACATGGCACTCTAGCTTGTAGCCCTAAAATTTCTTGCCTCTTGTTCTACAATTAGAGCTCTCTTTTGCGAGATTCAGCACTCTTGTAGGTTTGCAGTTCAAACTCTTTTTTGTGAAGCTACAAAATACAATATTTACAGCATTTATCTTCATAACTAGCATAACCATAAGGAGAAGTCAAAAGATGATCATAGAAATGACAATACAATTAAACCCTTGAAATTCAATATTAAAGGACCAACTACAAGTGCTTTAGAAAAGATATGGGAGGGGCAAGGGTGCGCTTAACCCCTAAATGCCCAAGGCCTGTTTTTGGCTTCCTGGAATTTGCTCTAAATTGAACAAAATGCCAACATTTTGATAAGTTGTATCAATTTTTTTTGAATTGTAATCATACAAATTCAAACTGGACATGTTAGAGATCTCATAGGAAAAGAAGACACAACAATATTACTTATGGAGTGAAAGATTATGATGTTTGACCATAAGGATGCAAAAACTGCAAAAACTACAAAAATCTTTCAATCTTCTTTACACATACCAAATCTAAAAAGTTGGTGACCCCAAAAATATGAGGTTAAAGGGCCTAACTTGTATAACCCCAATCAATTTACGGCTTCTTAAAATCTACTCTACAATTTTTTTAAATGAATTTTGAATGTGATTTTTTCTCCAAGATCTAGTGTATTTGAGGCTCATTTCCAAGAGCTCTCAACACTACGGGAAGTCAAGTGATTGCAATGGGTACCCTTGTACAAAAACTTGAATAGAAAAATCATTATCATTTATTTTCAAGATCAGATTTTTGATTCTAAAATTAGACTTCAAGAAGAACTTTGTAAAAATAGAAACTACGACAAATAGAAACTTCATTAGGCTTTATTTGACTTCAAAGTTTTGCAAACACCAGATTTGGGTGCCTTGGGCATTTTGGGGTTAAACATGATGACAAGTTGCCTTAGAAGGGAGTGGCAAGGCACTACTTATAGCCAGAGTAGAGGTATATTTGCTTGGTGATAGTAAGTTACTGGGGTTTTAAGCTATTTTAATTCATTCCTACAGCTCTCACTAACACCATTTGGGAACACCAAACTTGAAATATCATCTTCAAAAATCCATCGAATCAAACACTTAGGAAATATTACTCTGTACTAAACAGCCCTTCAAGGCTACCGAAATTCTGAGAATCACAAGTTGATATTCCATTTGGGGAGTTCTGGCTCAGCATTCACCGAAATGGAATTTGCCAGTTATTATTAGCAGTCATTTTTTTTATCGATACCGGTGACGAAAAGCAAGGGAGAACTGACCCCTGTATTGCCCCAAATTTTACCCTTGCAGAAAACACTGAAAATTCTTTATTTGCCACATTTGATGAATTTTGCAATTTCTGAATTCATATTTGCAATCAAAGGCCCCAAATTAGTTACGAGGCGTTAAGAAATACAGAATTTGAGCGGCACAAAATAGGGGGCAGTTTTTACATTTACCCTTCCGATGGGGCAATAGAGGGATCAGTCCTCCCTGGCCGTGACAAATCGTTAGGGTCAACTGCGTCTAACAAATGATTAACATGAGTTATTAATAATTCTCAGATTCCATAGTAGCACTTTTTGTCTTGTTCTTCAACAAATTCTTCATTAATATTAAATTATTAGTAATGCTTGCATATTTTTTATTTCCAAAAATATTTCCAAAAATTAAGCAAATGAAAGAGACAGTTTTTTTGTTTTGTTTTATTTTGTTTTTCCAAGACAATGCAGTGTTTGGATTTGTTTTTTTTATTTTTACCAGCTATTAGTCTCCTTTACTCTACTTGAAGGTCAGAACTATTAAGCATTTTTTGGAATGTCTGAATGTTTGGGATATTACAAGTGAAATGTCCAAAATGTTGTAGAAATTTTCATCCATGTTGCGTACAATAGTTTTTTGAATATTTTTGAAAACCTACATTGTGTCCTGAAAACGCAAGAAAACTTAAATGCTATAATGCCAAAATCCTAACATAAGTAGTTCCACTTGCTAAAAGTATTTCGGCATTCAAGCACTGAATTACACTTTTACGCATGGTAATTCACATATTGAACTGGTTTTTCAAAAACCAAGTCCAATTATTTTCTCTATCTTTTATTCTAAATAGAAATTTTATAGTTTTTTACTAGTTTTTCTAATATTCTCAAATTGCAATTGGGGTTTTTTCCAAACACTAGGACAATGTCATCGAAATCAATCAAAAAAGAATGTGCTTGCGTCGTGCTGATATAGTATCATATGAATTGCCTTGTACATTTTTGAGTTGATAACTGTCCTAAAAGGTCCATCACAAGTCATTTGATACGTTACAAGTACAACATTGGAATACACCTCAATTCAACTTTTCAAGTGTGGGAGAACTAAAAAAGTGGAGGTGATGGCCACTTTGAAGAGGAGAGCCTTTCAAGGACAAATAAGAATATTAGAATAAACCTTAAAAATTCTTGACATTCTAACTTTTGAATTTAAAATTATCTATTGGAGAATTGCAAAAACACAAGTATTATTCTTATCACACATTATTTTCTAGAGCGTTTTCAAGCACAACTTTAGAAATAATGATCCAATGTAGTTGAACTTACAATATTTAGCATGCAATTCATATGTGAAAAATACTTTGGTGATTCATTGGTGTAAAAACATGTCTATAAATTTGTTATACATAAATGCTTCAAATTTAGTTATATATTTTAAATTATTTTTCTATATTTTACAAATTAAAATAGAAAGATTTCATTTACTTAAGATTGTACATATGTGCACTCATTGCAATTACTTCCAATAAGTGCAAGTCTTAGAATATGCAAGATCTTAAATCATTTATAAAATTATTCTATTCTTGATCAAATAACAATGAATGAACACATTCATGTCATTTAAACCCAAAAGCTCACAATAATCAATTTAGTATATGAGTTGGTTGAGTTGACCTAAGAATTCCAAAGACTGACAAAGTACTATATTATAAGCTCAAGATATTGTGCAAAAAAAATTTAGAATGTCTTTTGCAAGGACACAAGGAAATTATTCAAATGTTATAATATGGTCAATAATGGCCCACCTTGCACTGCCATTTGAATTGAAAAGTTGGTTCATTGAAGCTTATTAGTTTATGTGGATTTAACAAGCAAGCCCTATATAGTTGGAAACCAAAATAAACTACAATCTAAAGTAAAAGACTAAGAGGTCCAAAAATTGAACAAGCTCTAAAAGTGTCTTGTAACGCAAAGGTACATTTTGTTTTCTTCAATGTACCATCAATGTATTAGCTATGTACAATTTAGGAAGTAGACGGCTTTCAATGACCATTGCAATTCATCTTCAAAAAATTGTAACTAATTCCATTTTCCTTTCTATGAAACTACGCTTGGATTAGATGCCAATTCCATTTTCCTTTTTATGAAAATTTGTTGAAAAATATTTCAAGGAGTTTAGCTCTCTAGAAATGTCATTAGTTTATAAAGGCAAGTGAAAGCACACTACGCCCCTCTAAAAAGTATGTTGGAAAAGTACTTTGGAGGAATGTATTTATATAAAAGTAACTTAAAAAAACAAAAACAAAACATTATTTTGGCTTCTTATTTGATACCAACTATAAGTAATCTTGTAGAAAAGGTATTCTACCACATTCTAACCCAATCCAATGTTTCAGCCATCCCCTATACAATATTTTATCAAAAAAAAAAATACGTCAGATTTGCAAAAAAAGTACAAAGTACTTTGCCGTGGCCAAATGAACAATCAAAAAGGCACAATAGTTTGTGCAATGGTAGAGTATTTATTATGCAAGGGATTCATGGTGATAGTAAGACCATAACTGCAATGTCTAAAGGAATTTGGAAGTTAGATAGGTACTATCTTTTGGGGAGGAAAAAAGACAAAAAAAACATTATTTTGGTTGATATTTTGATAAATAAAGCACTACATATGTATATTGTAGGATGGCTAGTGTTTAAATCTCTAAAATTCTGAATATTTTTACGACTTTTTTTTTTGTCTCTATTTGTGAAAAAGTACTTATGGTACATTTAGTTTTAAATTTTCAACATTATTTCCATTTATAGTTTTCAAATTTCATTAATCTTGGTCTCTAAATATATTAATTTGTATAGGTAAGATTCTACAATCATCAACTTAAAGTTTCCTCATGTCATAGTGGTTTTTCCACTAAAGTAGTCTGAGTACTTTGAGTACTTTGAGCTGTAAATGTATACTCAAAAGTACTCTTGATTTTTGCCGAAATCGTACCTAGTGTAGTGTGCTTTCACCTGCCCATGCTTTTGGGACCTCATACCTTAAATTGTTCTATGCAAAATTGGCGGCCTTACCACAAGATCAATTTGAGTGACATTTTTGAAATCACATGCAATGAATTAGAAGAAGAAGGAAAAAATGATTGCTCAAGGGCCTTTAGGGCTCATTCTCTTATACACTTGTCACACTAAAGTTGTCAAACTCAACTATATCATTTAGAAAACTCAAATCCTTGTGCCTACATATACATAAATTGTATTGATTGAATTCAACCAAAACTATAATTCAACCAAAACTATAAGGTAACTACCAATATTGGGCATGGATATGGGTGGCTACCTAGATATCAAAATGGTTTTCAATAATGGTATTCCAAACTAAGTCACGTTTGGTATCAGTTTTTCCATATAGTGATCGAAACCAGAGATGTAGCAATAACTCTTTGTAGATAAGTTTAGATCCTATTTAGACAAATTAAGCTAATAGTATAAGTTCGTTCCAAAGGAGGCAATTTGATTAGGAATACTTCTACAACAACCAAAATAACCAACTAAGAGATAAAACACCAAGAAAGAAATATATTTCCAATTTGCATAACATCAAATCTTCACATTTTTTGTCTAATTACTAATTCATTTTCACTCCTCTCTTAATAGCCACAAAGGTAAGTGATCTCCCAAATTGGTCTTCAACTTTTATGCTCTTTGACCTTTAACCCCTAAAGGACCAACATGCGTTTTTTGGCCGTATAGAAATTTTGGGCAGGTACGTGTGACTAGAGATATCCATACTTGAGGCTGAAATTTTAATAGAAGGTGGGGGCGAGGAATATCTTCATGTGTACCAAGTTTCATGATATTTCAAAATACGAGTAAAAAGTTGTAACCTGATATGTTACTTTTTTTCGTAACCGGGCAGTTTGGGCAGATCAGAAAAAATCATTTTTTCTGAATTTTTTTTTTTGAAATTGGTTCTCTACATTTATATATACTTAAAAAGCTTTGAGTCACTCCATTTCAATCAATGAGTCAAAAGTTATGAGAGTTTTTGGTTTGCGGGCAGTTATGGATTCTCTACTCTAAAAAAATCTTTAAAATCGATTATTTAATTCAATTTTCAATATTTTTGGAAAAAAATAAAATCTTAGGATGTAGATTGATTATTACAACATTACAACCGTTGGGATTGACATTTTTCAATTCCATGATTAAATTTTTAACAATTTAGTATTTGAATCATTTTCTACTTCTTTGTACTTACTATTTTTTTCCTATATGTTGTACAATTCCAAATGATATGAAATTTTTCATGCATACAGACAACTTGTTTAGATAATCGAATTCAAAGAAGCACCACCTTTATCGGCATTTTTTCATTGAAAAGTGAGCTTGCAAAGTGCAGCTGCCCGGTTTTTCGCAGGATTGAAAAAATGGTTTTCAAGACTTTGAATGCTTATTATGATCCACACGGTGGAATTTTCTGAAATTTTTACCACATGTTTCCAAAATATCATACTACAAGATCCTATGGTTACATGTGTCAAAAAAAAAAAAATTCCAAAAATTTGGTAGTTGTATTAGAAATGGCAGTTTTGGAGCGTTTTTGGTGATTACATAGTCATGAAACTTTAGGGGTTAATCTTTGATCCAATTTGGAATCTTCCACACAGCTCATACATAGCCTTTTGTTTTCACTTCAATCAGGTCACTTGTCATCTTCCTTGTCTCTTTAGTGGAAAACATAATCTTCTTCCACCCACTTGGAATCAGCTTCTTTGATTTTTAGCATTATTTTTCACTTACTCATAATTTTTCTCTCCATTTAATTTATGGAACAAGCCTTACAAACTTGCAGTAAACTTACTCCGACTTGGAGATTTTTGACACTCTCACTTTCATATTTTGAATCTTTCACTAAACAAAATTCAGATTATAAAATATAAATTGATCTCCTTGCTTGACATCAAGCAATTTTAACTTTCCGACTTGAATTAATACACTCTATATATCTAGCCAGGGTCTGTTCTTAATTTGATTAACAATAACCATAGACTCACAGAGACAATTAGGAATCAGAACAAGAGTTCGTTCAAACTTAACCCTATTTGGACACTAATCACAATCAGCACACTAAATTAACACACACGTACATGCTCAAACAACAAGTAATTAATTCACAGTCCACCATCATGCTTCACTTCACAATTTTGCTCAAACATTTTCAAAAGCATTTTTTTATTGCTTTCGATTTGGTAAATATATCACTATTTAATCTAATAGATTTGTCATACAGCTTTAACCTTTGTTAGTTCCTATTTCCCATTCCTATTGTCATCATAGATGTAAACACTACAAGAGAATGGGGTGCTTTTAGTGAGTTTTTAAATATAGTCCTAGACATAAGGTTTTAAGTATTGACCTTTAAGGCAGTTTTCAGCAAAATTTGACTTGAAACACATTTATTTCTAGTAAAACTTTGCTCAAAATTGTCTTAAAGGTCATTACTTAAAATCTTATGTCTAGGACTATACTTAAAAACTCACTTAAAATACCCCATTTTCTTGTAGTGAAATTTCTCAATTTAACCTTCTAGCCTTCTATTTAGAACCAATCACTGGATCTCAATTTCCACAGAATCAAACACACTCACAAATACCATTGCTCCGACACTCCAATTTAGCCCACCTTTGTGAGACTCAAATTTCTCCAATTTGTTCTCTTTCCAACTAGGACACACACATAACACATCACTCCACGTCTTGGATCACCCTCAAAATAATAGAGGGATACTTGACTTCACACGTAACCACACCAAAACAACCGACTTGGAACACAGACAAACAAGCAAAAAACACAACCGACTAGCTAGGACACGCATTGACTAACTCTCATAGTGGGTCCCTACAATTGTGGGCAAGAGAACTAAAAGTTTAGCAATTTTTTTGAAAAAAAAATAAACAAAATTGAAGATTATGTGCCTATTTAAAGCATGTATTCAACAAAGAATACAATACAAGGAGGTTTATACATATACTATTGTGGGGAGGAATACTTGTCAAAAGCTTCAAAGGCTGTACAAATGGTAACCAATGTAACCGGTATGCAGTAATTATGTAGTATTTATAGCAATTCCATTGTAGGCCTAATCCTCAGGTCTAGCTCCAGTGCAGGCCTAGTTTTGAGGTCTAGCTCTAGTGTGGGCCTATTCTAAGGATCTAACATTTTTTTAATTTTCTATAAAATATATGAAAGTAGTTCAAACATTTCTTTGGTCCGCTTGGTAATATGAATTTTGGATCTATATAACCACAATTCACCAATTTTTATAACTTTAGAGTAGTTCAATAACTTTGATTTATACCATGCTATTGTACACTAAATAAACGGGTACATCTAAAATCCAAGAACATTTGTTAGAGTTCAATTTATTATTTAACCCCTAAAGGCCCAAGGCATTTTTCTGCCAAAAAACATCCAAACTGCCATTTCTATAGCAAAGATTCAAAAAATTGAAAAATCACTTGTTTCTCATCTAACTGTAGGATCTTACACCTAACTAGTATGAGAATGTGTGGAAAAAATTTCAGAATTTTTGATTGCATAGATTGCAAGATATCTATGTTTAAAGTGAAAAAAGCAAGTTTTTCAGTACATTGTGGGACTAGATTTCATGACTTTGAACATTTTTAGCTTTAATTTTTTGCACTACAGAGTTTTAAGCTTTAAGTCTTAATAGTAGAAAATTGAGTTGAGGATCTAGGGGAAAAAAAATTCCAAAAAACTTAATTTTCATTATTAAAAAAGTTGTTAAGTAGAAATAGGTACAAGATAGAAGGAAAATCTAAAATGTCAATATCTTTTATATGGAATAAAAAAGCACTAATTACTATAGTAAAATTTCTAGGAAAAAAACTAAACCTTTTAGAACTTGTTTTTGGAAAAATTCTTAAAATTGCATTCAAAAATGAATCCTACAAAAAAAAAATTGTAGAAAGATGCTCCAAGTTTCCAAAAACAAGATTGTCCATAACTTTCTCATAAAAAATCCAATGAAATGAATCAAAGCTTTCTAGATAGACAAAAATATAACCTATGAGAAAAAAATTTAAGAAAAAAAAAAAACTTGCCAAATTTTTTTTTGCTGCCTCCCATCCCCTATCTTGAGCTTATTTGGGCATAACTTTTTTTCCAAGGCACCAATTGAAAAAAAAATTATTTTCCTACAAATTTTATTAGGTTCAATCTATCTTTAGAAAACTTCTTGGAAAATCATGACAAAATTTCAGCTCTTGGTACCTACCCAAAATCCCATTTGTCCCCCAAAGGGACAATGGGCTTTTAGGGGTTAAGACCTTTATTTTTTATAGAGCATTCCAAAAATGAACATTTGCACCTTTATCCTATATAAAAGAATTTTCTATCATTTGTAAAGTACCTAGTGTCTACAATGTCCTTCTAAGGTTAAAAGTTAAACTTTCAAAAACTATGCTAAGGGGAAATTTTCAAATATCCTCTAAAATCTTCCTAGTAACTTCCTTTCCTATTTTGAACTCTTTCAATTGACTATAGATGAAGTATAACAAATAAGATACAAAGTCTTAAAATAAAATTCATTTTGGATGGATGAATTTTTAATGGAGTAAGACAAAGGGACAATAGGCTTTTAGGATTTAGACCTTTCTTTTTTATAGAGCGTTCCAAATATGAACATTTGCACTTTTATCCTACATAAAAGGATTTTCTATCATTTATAAAGTATCTAGTGTCTACAACATCCTTCTAAGGTTAAAAGTTAAACTTTCAACAAGTATGCTAAGGAGGAATTTTCAAAAACCCTCTAAAATCTTCCAAGTAACTTCCTTTCCTATTTTGAACTTTCAATTGGCTATAGATGAAGTATAACAAATAAGAGACAAATTCTTAAAATAAAATTCATTTTGGATGGATAAAATTCTAATAGAGTAAGAGAATGCTCTAGATGAATTATTTTCTGGATGGATGTAGTTGTTGAATGAATTATTTCTCTGCATGAATTGTTTTTTTGATTATATGATAAGTTCTTTGATGAGTTATTCTCAATGGATGATATTATAATATATGGATTGCAAGTTTTTGTATGAATTACTTGATGGATGATGATTTTGTGACAAATGATATAGAATTCTTTTTAAACTTCATGAAATAATTATAGTCAACAACAATGTAGTGCAATAAAATGTTTATGAAGACATAGAGTGCATACAGTAATAATATAGAGTCTATATAGCCAAAAACAAAGCTAAAAACTAATTCCTAACCTCATAATTAACCACTATATATAGTTATGTCTTCACTCCAAAATTTCAGGCTTGTGTCTATGTCAATGGTCAATTAAATTTTTTTTGGCATTTAAAAAAAATTTACATATACTATTGAAGATCAACTATATAAAGCTTTGATTTTTGAGAAGTCCTCAAAAGAATACATATATATACACACACTATGAGTGCAAGAATAAACCTTGTGAATTTTATTTTATTTGCTCACTTTGAACAAAGCTTGTCAATACTCAATCTTACTATGTTTGAGATCTACAAAATTATACTCATTCATTTGCTTCAAAAATGGTTCCAATAGAAAGAAATAAAATATTTTTATGAATCTCTCCTTTACAAATTTGAACATGCAACCATTGATTTCAATTTTGGAATTACTGGAGATTTCTACTTATGAATAAAATTTACATTCATTGACCCCAGCTTTGATAGCCTTACTGTGGCCAATACACTTGTATCCTCTTTGTGAATACTCAACCAAAAAATGACTATGAGGACAAGCAATAAATAAACTTGTATAAGCACTAATATACTGATCTGGCCCCCAAAGGTAAACTATGCAATATTATTAGCTTTCAGCAGTCACTGCTATGCATAAAATTCTACACTTATAAATTCAGATAAGTTCCAAATATTGCCAATCAGTACCAGCTATGCATGCAAGCAAGCCAGTCATATTTGTCTTATGCTATGCAATTACTTCACTTCTCAAAACTAAATATCATAATAGAACATTGCTCACACTGCTGGAGTTTCCTGTGTGCATTCTATGCAGCTGCAAAGCTAGATGAGTATGAAGAAACTTCAAATAGAAAGCTGTCAAAGACAATAGCTCCAATGCAATTCTTGTTTATTATCATATGCAACTGTGTTGTACTCCTTGTCATCTGAAGCATCAGGATCAAAATCCCCTAAGTTGTTGTCACTATCATTGCTACCACTCTTCTCATCTCCAAAGTCTCCAAAGTTGTCTTCATCAGGGTAGTCATTAAGAGGATTGCTTTCATCGGCATTGTAAAATTTCAAAATGGAGAGCCAAGAGCACAATTGAGATGTTTTTGAACAAGTTGGGCAATCTACTAAATATAATGACAGAACAATGCATCTCTACATCTGTATTTGAGCTAGCAAACTATGTTTACATGCTAAATTATAGACTAATTGAAATCCACTCAAATCATTGATATGCTGAAAAGAAAGAAATGGTATCCTTTAAACCTTCAATAAGTTTATCTACTTCATCGGTGGTGTTGCAGAAGTACAAACTACCTTGTAGAGTTACACCAACTCCCAGATAAGCATGCAAAGGCTGCGCACAGTGATGGCCCAATCGAACAGCAATCCCATGCTACAAGACAATTATATCAATTAGACAACAAAGTCAGTCAATTCTGCAGCCTTTCTTTTTATTTATTATAAAGATTTTTAAGCCTCGGTGAATAATTGGATTTGAAACATTCTGTTAGATCAAAAAGAAGGGTCAATCTAAAATTGTATAGTACAACAAAATTTGGACCTTGATTGAATCCTTAACTGAGAGTAGTTTACCATTTGGGGATGAAAACTCTACAAATTAAAGAATGACCAGTCATAATTCTAGATCAGTTGAAGCAAAAACAAGTGGAACAATAGCTTGAATGAAGAGGAGGATTTTTCTGAAGCAAAGCAGCTATGAAAGAGTGATTGAAGTAGTTCACCTCTTCAATTGAAGTTGACATATTTGAAGCATGAACATCTTGTACAAAAAAAGAGTATAAAGATACATATCTATCAGCATCTGCTGGAGGTCCATAGATTCGCACATTTGGGATTTTGGACAAGCTTTTGCACAAATACTTTGAGAGATCCATCTGCAACACCAACCCATGTCAGCCCTTTTTCTAATACTATAAGTGACTTATGACTTTTGACACCTTTTTTATCTCAAAGTAATCACATCTCTAAGAAATTAAAAGGTTTTGCATTAATAATCACTATTAAAGCTTTGAAATTAACTACACTTTTTTTTAGAGATTACAAATGGAAAGTGCCATTGCATTAAAAAAATAGTTTGGTATCAAACAGAAGGACTTGACATCTTAGGCCATGAAATTGGCATACAAGTATGCCATGGATTCAAGTTTTAGCTATTTTGACAACATAGTTAAATTAATTACTCAAAAGTTCTCCTTGATTGATAACTATATCTGGACAAAAGAAAGAGGTGAGTTCAAGTGCAAAATAGCAAAACAAGCACCTCATATGCATGTATACAGTCCATCCCAATGCTATTCAAGTAGTCTACAGCTGCTCCTAATCCAATAGCATCTCCAATTGCAAGCGTGCTAGCTTCAAAACTGACAAGATTCATAGGATAAAGGATGTGAGTCCAGAGCCAAGCAATTCTAACTCCTACAGATGAGCATTGCCATTCAAATTTACCACCACAATTAATTGAAGCCGTAACTAAACTGTCCCAAGTCAAACAAGAAAGCCTGAAACCCCTTCTACACCAAGCAAGTACCTGCTTTAGCAAGGACTCCACACAAACTGCAACAGCAAAAGGCTCTGTGGCTTTACCTCACTAAAAAAGACCAAATTGTTGCCCAATAGTTGAAAGAATGGCTTATGAGAAGGATGTTGTTAGGAGTGCATTGAGGCCTAGATCAAACTTCAAATTTCATTTTGCTTTTTCTAATTTTAACTCCATTATTTCAGTGACACCTCTAAATTTTTTACTAATATCTTTACCGTCCATGTATTCTTCACTTAATTTTTTTATTCTTGAAACTAATACATCACTAACCTGTGCAGATGTTCCTAACCTTGTATAATTAGGATTGGTTATTGATGGTAGTGTACAATGAAAATCTTTTTTACTTCTCCAAATAACTTCTACTATTCCATCACATTTACTAAAATCCACACAGACTTTATAACTACCTAAAAGAAACCGACACCCTACACTTTCAAATCCATTTTCTTTACTTTTTAACTTACCATTATCAATCAATACTGGAGCTTATAAATCAAAAGTATAGGAATTAAAATCATTATCTATATGAAAATAATTACTAAAATCTTTTAAAGTGTATGTTAAACAACTAGAAAAAGCTCCTTCTCTAAATAAAATGCTAAATTTTGTTTGTGATAGACTTGGTGCTTTTGCGTTTTTTACTTCTGTTTTGGCTTGGTCAAATAAAGAAGGAGCTAATCCACAAAAAAAAATTCCATAAACTGAAGTAATTTTTGTGAGCAGGTTGTGTTGTTCCTTCCAAAGATGAAGACTCGAAATATGTTTTTGGACTTGTGCACTTGGAACATAATGACTAAAAGTCATATGTTTATCACGACCTCTTCTCCATCCAAGTCCAAACATTAAACCTGTTTGAAGAGGAGCATTATCTTTTATATTACTTGCGCCTCTTTTCTTACTTATTAGAGTAGTGGTCACTTTTTCATACTCATTGTATTCATCAACTTTCATTTCATTAAAAGGTGTGCATTTCACAACTAACACTATTTCTTGTGTTGTTTTATCTTGAACAACCATCAATCCATGGCCAGAAATTCGATAATAGCCTTTAAGAATAACATCTGGATACACTTTATGCAGATTCTCAAGATTTCTTTTCTTCTGAATGATAAAGGTATATTTTAAACTATTCATTTTTAGTATCCAATCTAACAACAAATAATTAAAAATGAATCTAAAAAAATAAAATAAAAAAATTATATATATACATATATATATAATAATAACCAATTATTGAAAAATTTCTTTCATTAATATTCCTTTTAGAAACATACCTTTTACTTCTGATTTCACACCATCAAATTGGACATTCATCCTAGCCTTTTTGTGAGCTTTGAAGTAATCTTTTTTCACTTGAAATGCAAATATCTTGCAATCTGTGCAATCAAAAATTTGAATTTCTTCCACACATTCTTATACTAAAGTAGAGCCACCTATAACCAACCAGATAAGAAATTCCAACATGATCAAGAGCAGTGAAGGCAGAACAAATATTTTTCAGAGGTACATCTATAGAAATGACAAGGATTGCAAAAAAATTGGTAATTTTATTGCTTGAACTGAAATTATTTAGGAATTTTGGAAGGCAAAAAGTGCTCCGGATCCATAGCCAACATCTAGACTCTTCCAATTCCAATCATTCAATAACTTTTTTCCTAATCATTATTTCCTACTTTCTTTTATACAACTTGGGACATATATCATGTATTTATTAGTTCCAACCTTGAAAAGAAAAAAAAAACATTCTAAGCTTGGTCAAAAATACATGCACCTATAGGTTGGGAATGGGTCACTAGTTGGAAATGGGTGGCTCTACCTTAGGTAGGTGTAAGATCGAATAGCTGAATGTGCAAGAAAAACAACTTTCAAATTTTTTTACTCTTTGCTATAGAAATGACAATTTTGAGGATTTTTTTGCAAAAAAAAGGCCTTGTGCCTTTAGAGGCTAAGTTTACTTAAATTTTTTTATTTATTTTTCCTATTGAATTTAAATCTAAGTAAAAAATAAAAAGCATATTGAGGTAGATTTGTCATAGAGTTTAAGCCTACCTCAATATACTTTTACTTATATACTGAATTTAAATCTAAGTAAAAAATAAAAAGTATTTTGAAGTAGGTTTAGAATAGAATTCAAGACTAAATCATTGCCTTTTTTTTCTATGAATTTAAATCAAAATCAAAAGTAAAAAGTATGTTGAAGTAGGTTTGAAATGGATCTCAAGCCTACTTCAACATATTTTTGTTTTTTATATTGAATTCAAATCAAAATCAAAAGTAAAAAATAGATTGAAGTAGATTTTAGATGGAGTTTGTACTATGTATTGAATTTAGCTTGTAGATTGTTGTTTGGGATTCATTGGAGTTGCTCTAAAGATACTTGTGCCTTGTAGGAAGTAAATTTTTTTGAAGATGCATTACTGGATATAGCTTTGCCTTTTTTTAGAAGTTCCTAGTGTTGTTTTTGGAATCCAAACAAGCACGGTTGTTGAGTTGGATGTTGTGAAGAGTACTATAAAATTGCCTTGGTTATGGACTTGGCATTGATGCCAACAAACTTAGAAAAATAGAAGGGTTACAATAAACTGTGGACTTTAGAGACTACATGCTTTTTAAATGCTAATTCTATTATACTGACACAAATTAGAGCGCCAAAGTAATGACATTCTAATGCACAAAGTAAGAGCTTTCAAGTTGATATTAAATTATATTGCAGAGTATTCATGTGTAAAGTGTGTACACTTGAAGTTAGGAATTTGAAAATGTAAAGGAAATTTACATTTTCTTGAAATTCACACAAGAAGGAGGATTCAAATGTAAAGAATCCAACATTAGAGAGGAAGGAACTTATGAGAAACCAAACTAATGGCGGCTACGGGAATCTGAAACAGAGCCCAATTGCAAAAACCTGTCCAATGTGAGGGAAAAACATTGACTATAGGAAGCAGTGCTAGAGTTGTAGACAATGGCAATTTCTACAGAAGAACTAAAATGTTGGTTTAGATCACAAGGAGCATCTGAGAGGCTGTGTAGTTGTTAGACAGAGTGGAGGTGGAGGTGGAGCCTAGGCCAACAAATTAGAATTGTCAAGGGCAATTTGCAATTGAAGATCTTTGCTGTCATCTTTGGTACCGCTACGCTGTCCAATTGTTGGGTTGGTATGATTGCCATCAATTTCCACTATTTGTACAGGGTTTATTGAGGGAAGTTTTCAAATCCCCTTTGCAATATGGGGATGAAGAGGGCAGCGTGTGCTTGCAAATCCAAAGAGGACTTAGACCACAATCCATCCCAACTACTACTGCAAAAGAATTTGCAGCTTTAGGTGAGTGGGCTTAGGATTTTGGATTTTGTGAAACTATTTCTAGTCCCCTTGTATTAGTATAAACTTATACAGGACTAGTTTTGGTCTATTGTGTTTTGTCGTGTAAAATAAATCCCAACCACTTTCTTTGTTATATCTTTGCTTAAACATGCATTTACTATCAAGATAACTCCACCCTTCAGTTCTTTTTTTTTGGAACAAATGGTCTTTCAATTTATCTTAATACTTTTTTTTTTGTTACTTACAAATGATGATAAAATAAAGAGAAGCTAAAGACACAAATTATATGATGCTTAATTTATAGTTGATGTTTAAATCCTACCAAACAACTTTGGGATTGGTGTATGATCATGTTTGCACCAGATGACCAGGACAATAGTACCCCTCTAAGAGATGAATACGCCACAGCAATTCACCACTGTCGCTCAAGAAGTCCCCATAAAGAAGACACGGAAGCCTTGGGTGAAGAAAACTCCAGTGTTGGAGTCAAGCAAGGGAAATGGAATTGTCTCTCAAGAAATCCTTATAAAAAAGACACAGAAGCCTCGGGTGAAGAAAACTCTAGTGTTGGAGCCAAGCAAGGGAGATGGAC
Source organism: Neckera pumila (assembly GCA_963969595.1). Lineage (NCBI taxonomy): Eukaryota > Viridiplantae > Streptophyta > Bryopsida > Hypnales > Neckeraceae > Neckera > Neckera pumila. The sequence goes on along the minus strand of OZ018411.1, from coordinate 26,430,168 downwards.
TAAACATGCTACTAGTAGAGGTTCCACTGCCCAAACAAAGGAAGGCAAGGTTAGAAAGCAACCTCCAAAAATGCTTGAAGAAGGGGCATTAGAGTACATGCTCATGACTCCAACCCCCAAAAAACCAAGGAAGCCAAGGGTTAGGAAGGAGCCATCTATTTTAATGCAGGAAAAAGGGGTGCCATGTAATGTGCTGCCAACCCCAACTCCTCAAAAGACAAAGAAGCCAAGGATAAAGAAGACTCCAATATCAATATTAGCCTCTATCCCAATACCGCTTCAAACGTCAATGCCATTCATGGAGGGACAAGAAGACATTGGACCACCACCTCCTCCTTCAACAACGCCAGTGCAAGGTGAATTACATTGTATACTATTTCATACAATAAGATGATTTGCATAGGAGGTTTATATACGTGTTTATTGCTTTGTACATTGTTGCTCTTACTATGGACCTAACAATGTTGCTTTGTGTGTATGTATTGGTAGGTTGTGGAAAAAATGGAATGTTTACAAGGAAAGAAAAGGCTAAGGGCTCCACAACAAAGCCACGAAGGCCACGGAATTGGACTCCAATACTACCCATACCAAATCGCACAATGGGAGTTCTCACTAGGGCTATGAGGACTAATGTTACAGTATTTGAAGATGTGGCTAGTATTAAAGGGAGTGATGTAGACTTTATTACAGACCTTGGACAACCATTTCATAGTACATTGTTTGCCGAGGATGAAGAAACTAATGTCAACAAGATCTTCTCCAATACTCCACTACCAAAGTCTCAACATTCAGTGGGTAGCATGGACACCCTAAACATCAATCTATGGGATGCGGTTTTCTAAGATGATTCTTGGCGGCGGATGGAGCCAATTAGAAAGGCCCTGGGGTATGGAGCCACCTACCCAGGCGGAAGTTTGCCTAAACCCATTGTTGTGCCACTTGGAGACATTCCTAACCACTTGCAAAGAGTGTACAAAGACTGGACTTCTACACGTCAAAATTGGGCAATATTAGTGCCAAACGAATTTCTTTTTGATTCTTCATTCCAAATCGGAGACACTCCAACTTGGATCCAAGGTCATATAATTGGTGAAGGAACTTCATTGGGAATAGGAAAATGGATGATTGTGTGTAATCTAGGGGGTAATGATACAGAACGGCATATGATGGAAGAAAATGTACGAGTTGCAATGGACCTCATATTTGTGCTATTGGAAGTGAAGAGGGGCACGGGTATAGGTGGAATGTAAGGCAACACTACTTTAGCTCCCAACAAACAGATCCACCATCAGGAGGGGTGCCTAACTTCCCTGATATAACTTTCACAGAATGCATTAGAGATGAAGGGCTGGCCTTACAATCCAAACACAATGAAGGAGATACAGAGGTTGTTGCTTTGACTATAGGCAAAGTATATATGGCACCTCAACCACCAGGAGATCCAATTGAGGACTACAACATCCCCTTTGATGTAGAAGGATTGATGGCACCCAAGATTCCATTGCACGTACAACTTTTCCAAAGGTAAGCTATACCTTTCCAGAATACCTCTCCTATACCCATGTAGATTCCAATGACGAGGAAGAAGATGCTTTGCCACGGAGCATAGATGATGCAGAATCTAGCAATCTTGAATGGCTGCCGGAGTTTTGTAACAATGTAGAAAGCGAGGATGATGACTTTGATGTTGCATATCTAGATGAATCCAATCACAATGTATTAGGGTTGGCTGATTGGTGCATGAGGCCTGAGTCTTTTATCCCTGTATATCTAGATAAAGAGCAGTGGGCACAATACTATTGTAAGGCTTCATGGAGCTCTGCTAGTGTAGACCTTGTGGGAAGCCGAGACAACTTTACAGGGCCACCAAGTGGACTAAAGTGTCCTCCAATTGATGGCCTTCCAAAACCAGAGCAAGTATTCAATATGCATTGGAGTGAGAAAACCTTGGAACAAATAGTACTAGAAACAAATCATTATGCTCAAACCGTCTTGTCAAATAAGCCCAATGAAGAGTCGCGTACAAAAGGTGGAAACAATTGGAAAGATGTTGATATTGCTAACATTCAAGCTTGGCTTGGAATTTGCATCCTTATGGGATGCAAAAGATTACCAAGTGTTCTTCAATATTGGATGAAATCAAAGCCATTTCTCCACTGCCAGCTAATTTCTGAACTTATGTCCTATGAGCGTTGGGAGCAAATTTTGCGTTGTCTCCATTTAGTGGACAACAATGTAGTGGTAAAAGATCCAAAAGATCCCACATTTGGTAGGATTGCTAAAACACGGTGGTTGGTTGAGATGTTTGTTGAAGTCTCCAAGGCAATTTACAATTTGGAACGAGAGATTACTGTAGACAAATGTGTTATACCTTATAAAGGTCGTTACTGCTTTATTAGGCAATTTATGCCTAATAAACCAATCTATTTTGGTATTAAGGTGTGGCTTTTTGCTAGTTCAAAAAGTCAAATTGAGGTTTACTTTGGTGAAAGCTCTGGTAGTGGAGAGCATGGATTAGGATACCATGTGGTTGATAGGATGATCCGGGGGCTTGAGCACCGTGGTCATTGTTTAGTAGTAGACAACTTATTTGCAAGTGTAAACCTCTTCCATCATCTAATGGTGCATGGCATATGGGCAACCGGAACTGTAAGACGGACAAGCAAGAACCTTCCAACAGGGTTGCACAAGGAAGGTGATAGTGAAGTAAGGGGTCAATGTTGATACGAACACATGTGCACCGCCAAATGGGCATTGTATCTTGGCAAGACAAAAAACTTGTGACCTTGCTAAGCACAGCTACAGCACCATGGGAACCAAACACCAAGGTTTTGCATTGTATTGCAGGACTCCAAGGGCAACTAGTAGTGCCTTCATCACCAATGCATCGGCAATATGTGGAGTATATGCGTGGAGTTGACATAACTGACCAATTGCGTGGGAATTATTTGGCTCAGTTGAGGTGTCACAAGTGGTGGTTGAAGATTTTCCATTTTATTGTTGATCAAAGCATGGTGAGCTTCTATGTAACATGGATCCACGAGATGGAGCAGTTGGGGCTTAAAGTGATGTCTCACCTTAAGTTCAAAATTGCAGTGGGAAAACACCTTATTGAGGAGGCTCTAAAAAGTAGGCAAAGGAAGAAGATGCAACCGGGGCATGCACTACGAAGGCCTAGTCGCACTCATGCCCCTTTTCACTCCAAGCTTAGGCGTCAATGTGTGGTTTGTGGTCATCTACAACGGTGGTACTGTGATGCTTGTGGGGAGAAGTGGATGTGCCGTGATATGTGTTATTATACTTATCACAAGCAATGCACTCGTATGTTGTAGCTGAATCCATTCTAACCTTTTATTCTACAGGTGCGTGGAAAATTCCTATTTCAAACCTGATGGAACTTGAATAAGAACATTGCAATACACAATGTGCAAGAGGAGGAGAATAACACCCATCCAGTACCATCTCAACGCCACTCATTCTAAGTGGCCTTCTATGGTCACCAATACCTTTATGCCATCAAGGTTGTGACATCTCCTTTGGAAGTTGTAATAGGGGTGCAAAAAGTGATTCTGGATCATCTTGCAAAGCAATCTATCTCCTAACTAATTAGACTGTTAAGGAGAATGTAACATTTTTAGACAGTTACAAATTGCCTTTTGAAGCACATATCAAACTATATAATCATTTATTTATGTTTTGTAAATGTTGTATATGATTTGTTCTTTTTATATGCATGCCTACAATTGTTATTGTCTATATTTTCTAATCTGCTATTAACTATAATCCTATTGTATTTTTCCCTTTTTATATTGGAATCTTACCGGATGTGATAGTTTTTCCTTATAGTGATATTATACCTTGTATTCTTGAGTTTTTATCAACTCGGTTCCCTTCACCTTAGGTATTGTAGATACTGTAAAGCCAACTTGTATCAACCCAGTAAAAAAGTTGGAGTCCCTTTCTACATTATTTGGATTGGAGTTTAGGATTATTGTTAGATTGAATGTCATAAGTTTAGGATTTAGAAGACACCACATACATTGGCTTTGTATATTACTCTTTTTAGATGTTGCATTTTGGGCTTGTAGGCAAGGAGATGAATGGTCCTAAGGTTGAGGGTGAACATCTACTAGAAGAAGGTGGTCAATCCTACTAAACAAAGGAGTGTTCATATTATTTTAGGAAATTTAAAAATGTCTACTAGGAACTTGGTCCTTTGGTTATGTGTATTTATCCTTTTTATCAATGGAATTTGTCCATGTGTTTTAAGAAAAAAAAGAATGCAAGCAGTAAAAAAACACAAATCTTAAAACAAATAATTGGGTAGTTGCAAGAAATACTTAATGGTTTCATCTCAAAACAGCCATAGTACTTGAGTATACTGACTTTTGGAATAAATTTTTTTTAAATAAAATAAAATATGGATAATTTTTAAACATTCTAAAAATTACTTGTGTGAAAATTTGAGCCCAATAAAAATTTATCTCTAAGAATTCCTCATAGTCAAAGAGTATTGAAAAGTGCACAAAATATAGACTTTGGAATAGTATTTTTAGAAAATAGTCAAAAAATGCAAAAATTTCCCCTCCAAAAAGCCATTTTTTTTAACTTGAAGATGCTTCTTTTCAACCATTTTCATCTTTGGGGAAATGAATTTGTATTATTTGCACACGTGCAAAGATACTGCAGTTTGAGTACATGTGGGAGGTGGAAATTTTACTATTTTTGAGAAATCTCTTTGTAGGCTTGTGTAAATTTAGTAGAACTCCTTGTCTCCTAAATTCACCTTCAAATTTGCATTTTTTGGGTTGGCAATAGTACTTAAAATCTCCAAAATGGCCAAGGTAGACATCCAATCGGGGGAATTTAAAAATATCAAAAAAATTAATCAATGTCTAAAACTATTATATATACCCTCATTTCAAATTTCGTAGAGAATGGACATAAGACATCAAAGTTATGAGCAAAAATGTACTTGTCCAAGGCCAAGGGCACAAAAAAAGGACAAATGTTTCTTGCAAAGACCTAATTACAAAATTTTGACATAGATTTGGAATTACATTGTTGCAATGGTGCTAAAGAAGGAGGTGAAGAAAAGCAATATAATCTTTAAAAGGGATTGTACCACTTTAGCATTCAACCATTGGAATACCTTCTACTTAGCGCTTTGGATTGCAATGTGAGAGATGTAGGTCTTAGAACATTGCATGTGCTCAATGATGAAACAATCTATGAAATTTTGAGAAACTTGGATGGGCATGTTTTAGCTTGCGTGGCACCAAAATCCCAAAGTAAGATTTAGGTGTTTCTTGGAGGGATGCTGCCAAGGGCTATGAACTCTTTATTTTAGAATTGAAGGCAAAATAGAGTGCACAGACATTTTAGAAGGCATCACAATGTGACTTTTACTCCTATTAAAATAAGTAAACAATGTCTATAACTATAGGGTACCAGAAGCTGCTATATTCCAAGTAACTAACACTACAATGGTTGTAAGGAATAATCTAATGCACATGCATTAGATGAAAATATATATAAATTTATCTTTGTAATTTTCTAATAGCAAGTTCTGCCACAATGAGTCTTGGTGGGGGAACATGTAGAAAACTTTGCAGACACCTAAATCAAACAACTGCCACCAAAATCTTGTGCACCGTTCCATCTAGTGATCCTATAACTAGAGGCCATCAATTTTGTCAGAGTGGCCCTTCTTTGTGTAAGCAGCTCACCACCCAATAATACACATCTACTCTACAGTATACAAACAACTCATTTTAGATCCATCCAACACTTCCCAATTTATCATGTTTAATAATTTTTCCCACTTGATATTTAGGCATTTGGATAATGTGCTTTGTTATAGTATGTATGCATAGGAATTTTTTGGCCTTCCATATAGTCTGTATTTGTAGATCTAAAGCCTATTGTATTCTTGAATCACTGAAAATACGGTGTTATAGAGGGTGAGTCCATCAGGCGTTAAAGGATTAATAGGAAACTACAAACTAACAGTTACCAAATTGGGAAAGACAACCTAGCTGCAACATAACTTTCTATTGGTTAAAACACCAATTTAAACACATACAACCATACAAATTGTCCAAATAGAACAAAGTATATCAAAAAGTCATGCAAAATTTACAACCAAAAATCACAATCAATTATCTACACTCTTCTAGGAAGTATCATGGTAGATAACTTACCTTTGAGGTTTCAATTTTCATAAACTAAAGTCCGTATCAGTACCATCAATGAAATTAAGAAGCATTAAGAGTATTAGTTAGTTTTATGAAGACAAGATTGAAGAAGAGATTGAAGAAGCTGGATTTTTTGAGATTTTTTAGGATAGATTTCATTTCACTTCTATTTTTATACTATTTTTAACCCCTAAAGGTCAAAGGTCATTTTTCTGTCAAAAACCACTTAAAATTGCCATTTTTGTTGCAGTCATCCATGAACACAAAAAAGAACATATTTTTAGAATCTAACCATAGGACCTTATACTCCACTTGTTTGAAATCATGTGGTGAAAATTTCATGAAGTTTGATTGTATAGATTGGAAGATATTAGCATTCAAAGTTGAAAAAGACTTTCTTTTTAACATTGGCTTGCAATTTCAAATGACTTTGACAGCCACTTGTAGAAAACTTTTGCACTACAGACTTTGAATTTAAAAAAATTGATGTTGAAGAATTGAGTTGAAAGTCTGAAAAAAAAATTCAAAAAAATCCCACTTGATTTTCATTCTTTGAAAAATTGTTAAGTAGAAGTAGGTCCAAGATTGAAGAACAACCTTAAATTGTTAATAGCTCTAAGATGGGATTGAAACATAATAATCCCAATGGTGAGATTGTTTTAGCAAGCAAACACAACCTTGTCAAACAATATTTTTTGAAAAACTGTGAAAATTGCATTCAGAAATGAATCCTATAAGTTATTTTTTCAAGAAGATGCTCTAAATGCCCCCCAAACAAGATTGTCTATAACTTTCTTGTTATTAGTCCAAATATAATGAATCACAGCTTCAAATGTAGCAAAAACATAATATTATAGGAAAAAAAAAAAATTTAATTTATTTTGACTTTGCATTTTTTTTGTGTTGCCCACTGACTTTAGTTCTAGGCTTTTGTGGCATAACTTTTGCTCCCAGTCACCAATTGAAATAAAAATTATATTCCCACATAGCTAATCAATTTTCATATCTTATAAGAAAGTTTCCAAAATATTCATAAAAAATTGAGGTTACAAGAACCTGCCCGAAATCCAATATGTCCCCCAAGGAGACAATAGGACTTTAGGGGTTAATTGACACTTGCTTTTCATTTCATGTATGTCAATAATACAATGGACATTCAAAGTCAAATTTGAGTTAAATTTATTCATTTATATCTTTTTAAATTGAGTGATACCATTGTGCATAACAGACTATTATATAAATCTCAGAGATCCACCTCATACCAGTGCATTAGTAGAAACACAGAGTTTATATTGGTATTGAAGATGATTGTAAGAAACACTTGCCAATTTGGTTGCATTTTGAATTTAAAACACTATAACTTTTGAATTATGAATCCAATGCCTAAGCTAAAAATCATGTCTCTTGATTGTAATTGTATTCCTTATTTAAAAAAAAAAAATTAAAATCTTGTTTTATATTTCAAAGTCAATTTTGTTAATTTGTCACATTTTGATGTATATCCTATTAAGCATAAAAAAACATATATTGTTATTGAGCAGTTTCATTTAATGATTTTCAACTAAAATTTTTGTAGCATATCTCTAATAAGAAGGCATATTCCTACCAAATGGCATCTTAAAAAAACTATTTTACATCTCCACATTTGTGCAAATAGGCCATCCTTGAGCGAGCATTTCTAAACATTAGAGATGGTTTTGAACTATTTTTCTGGTTAAATCTCATCACAAAGAAGTCCTTCCAAATGGGCAATCTTTAGTTTTGTTGAAATTTTTTTTAAATGTCAAAGTGCGTTTTTTCTTTGCCAAAATTCTATATCTAAGAATATGTTCCATAAAATATATACTTCAAAGTTTGAATTTGTAACAAGTAGGAATAAATCAACAAAACAGAAAATTGGCCATTTTGATAGGACGTCTTGGTGATGAGATTTGACCAAAAAAATTAGATCAAAACCATCTCTAATGTTTAGAAGTGCATGCACACAGGAGGCCTATTTGTACAAATGTGGAGTACATAAAATCATGTTTTTTTAGATGTCGTTTGGTAGTAACATGTCTTCCTACTATAGAAATATGCCACAAAAATTTTAACAAAAAATCACTAAATTAAACCGCTCAATAGTATAAAAGAAATTAAACATCAAAGTATGACAAATTAACAAAATTGACTTTTATATATAAAATAATTTTTAATTTTTTTTTTGAAGACTAAGGATTACATTTACAATCAAGACATCTAGAAACTTGATTTTGGTTTTAGCATTAAATTATCATTCAAAAGTTATAGCGTTTCAAATTCAAAATGCAATCAACTGGCAAGGGTTTCTTACAATCACCCTTGATAATAGTTTCAACCATTTGTAGTAACTTTCAACCCAAGTACCCTCTTTTTTAATGATACCATTCTAATTTGTAAACCAATAACCAATTGGTATGCTGCAAACTTGACCCATGCCCAACATTGGTAACTACACCTAAAACCAACACCTTCAAAAAGTGACATCAACAAATTCTTGCCTAAAATGTACTTTATCTATTCATAAGTGTCTAATGTCGATTTTAAACGTACCTATTTTCAACACTTTGAAAATTTATAGTTTATTCATACAATGTCCAAAAAATGCACTCTTACAAAATATAGAACCCTTGGCTTTTGACTACCAACAAAAAACCACAAAATCTTTCTCAATATAATAATGTTGAGAATTGCCAAATTGCTTATTTTTTTGATTATAGACATATTTACTTGAATCCTAGAAGGATGGATTGGTCAAAGTGGAAATCAAGCTTTTGAGTATTGTGCGAATCATTTGCTTAAAAGATTCATTGGAGGTCAAAATGTTGTGCAAGACCTTTCTTTTTCACAAAAAATTCCAAGGATGAATATGTGCACTTAAGTCCTACATAGAAGGATTATATGTCATCCATCAAACATGTAGTGTAGATAGTAGTCACCGGTTGCTCGTCTGCAAGGACGATGGCTCTGTATTTTTTGGATTTGAGGGCGCTCGTTCAAAAATTTAGTTTTTCGCTAGTGATGCAATTCGGATAGGAATTTATCAAGTGCATTCATCAGATCCTTGGAGAAGGAGATTGTATAAAGCTGTAGATACCAGTATCTTCTAATTTGCAATAGTTGTCAACTACATTTGCAATATACTAAACCAGACTGGGTAACAAAGCACGAGCGGCATTGCAGATCGCACAAGGATTTTTTCGTACGGGGATCTTCTTGTTTAAAGACATCGCAGCTAGTGACAAGGTGTTTTGCTTGTTATTTAGGCTGGTGTATATCCTGGGCATACAATTGCTGGGCTCACTCACTCTAACCTAGCAGAGAGCAATTTTATATACTTAGTCGATTGTAAGTATCAAAGCTTAGATTTCACATGCATTAGGAAAAATTTGAACCCTCCAAGAGCCCCCTCCAATTCCTCAAAAGGGACCCCAATTAGCTAATAAAATTGTACTTCTCATGCATTATGGTCAAGTTTTCCCCTATTTCCGACCACCCAAACAATGATGGCTTCGAAGCCTTGTGGGCAACTTCTATTGGCTCCCCATTTGAGGTACAAAGAAGAAGTTGGACTAATAATGACTCACTTGGATTATTTTACCAAGTTAATGTACAATTGTACATGCACAATGGTACATGTTCCATCTAAATCATAAAATAGTCTCATGCTTAGTATACAATTCTTACAACTAATCTTTGGGATACTATATTTAATAGAAGGATGAGCTCTTGTACAACAAGAAAGTCATACAAGGTAGAGACATCTCATATGCATTTCAATGTATCAAGTCTAGGCTCAATATATTGGAGTGTTGTCAAAATGAAGAGGGCTCTTGGAGGGCTCAAATTTTTCCTAATGCTTAGATCTCACTTAAGTAGAATTCAGTTAATTTGATCTTGTTAGTGCTTCAGTAAATTTAGTTAAAGAGCTAGTGATGGACTCATACATGGACGTACTCAGGAATGCCAGGCGGTATACGACAGAAGAGTACCTCAAATTGCATCAACTATACGCCAGGAACATTAGACGGGATTAGGAGATCAATCGCCACAACAATATAGCACAAATACAAGAAGGGGGAGACCAAATGCAGAATCAGCTAGGCAGAGGTCAGATCCCTGACATGCAGGGTTAGCAAAACGGCCAACGGGGACGTTAGCAAGGTGGGGCAAACTTTCAAGTGGGGACAGCTCCTCGAGTCACGCCTCTCGATCCCATGCGACTAAACCCGTACGCTCCCTCGGCAGACAAGTCCATCCCGAGAAACGGGCATCGCAACTGGGCGAGCATGTTGGTCCAAAACTTCAAGGGGTGATTGCAAGAAAGACCGGTACTGGAAAGTACTAAAACATTGTCACAAAAGGAATGTTGAAGCTTCGTTTTGCAATAACTTCTAAAGCGTAACTTCTAAAACGTCTATAATGAACTTGAAATTTTTATTGGAGATTCTTCTTTTGAGTTTCATTATATCTCATATTTTTCAGAAATTTTCAAAACTCATCTTAAATTTAAAAACCATTTAAACTAATATGTCACGTTTTGAGTTTTAGGGTTTTTACTACGTAAGGAGTCCCCAAATTTAACGATTTGGAGCTGAAATTTTTATGGTCTATTCCCATAGTAGGAAGCTATGATGCTACCAAAGGGCTTTAAAAAATATTTTATTTTCTATCTTCTACGTCCATGCAAAGAGGGCTCCCTTGTGCACACAATTCTAAACATTGAAGATGGTTTTAGGATCATTTTTTTGGTGGAATCTCTTCACCATGAAGTCTTCTCAAATGGTAGTTTCCAGTTTTTTTTAAAATTAATTTTCCTATTTTTCACAAATTAAAATGTCAAAGTATGTATTTTCTTGCGATTCTACACTTTTCTAGATCTCCTATTTAGAGAATTGTTTTTTGCTTTTCCTTCATAGGGTACCTTCTTCTTATAGGTTTATACATTTCTCATATTTTTTATAGTTTTTAAAATTTTTATTTTTATTTTTATAGTACTCCCAAAAAATGGCTGAAAACGGCCAAAGTGGAACAAAAACGGAAGGTCTTTCATGCAATCACCCCAAGGTACTACCTCCAGGTGCCATCAACCCTTCTGCTTTGTTTGAGGAAATCTCTCATCTTCAGGGGCACATAGTTGTGGCCGGCTTTGTTGGAGGGGGGAATAGATGAACCAACCTCTCAACAGTGGATAGCCAACCTAGGAAGAAGACTACACCCTAATTGAATACTACTTCACAAGCAAGCAGGAAACGGATTCCAGTATGTGAAGGTAGACAACCTTGAGGCAGTAGAAAAGTGCATCAATTTAAGGCTCCATTGTTTTCAGGGAGGTGCTGCGGCGTATCAATATTGGCAACCGTCTTTCAATCTGTTCTTACACACAGTATCTAGTCACCCTTCATAGATTACACTAGAAGGCCTTCCACTTGACCTCATACCTTTCTCTGAAACCATTGTCCGTTTGCTGGGAAGGCAGTTGGCAGCAGATATCCCCAACAGAGCCTTGAGCAAACACCAATACTGTGTAAGCTTCAACCTCTCAGAAGGATGGATTCAAAAGGTGTGCATCAAAACTCAAGAGCGTGACATGGCAAAAGTGGCAATTATGTATGAAGACCCTAAGACTAATTGCCTTTGTTGTTCATCTTACTTGCATGCGGCTGTGGATTGCCCTATGATTCAATAGAATGTCCATTTGACAAACCACAACCAACCTCACCATACCACCCAACAACCACATGCAAGAAATGTGGGCAGTGGCCAGCCGTTACCACAAATCAACAATTACCCTGCTAGGAGTTAGCATAATGAACCTAGGCAACAAAGGAGTTATAACCGGCATAGTAGGGGGCGCAATTTCAAAAATCAACAACCAAAGACTGTCCTAGATGCTGAGGGGTTCATCCTAGTTCAACATCAAGAATCCAGAGCCTTTCCAAAGAAGCCAGACCATCAAACAAGACCCACTCAACAATGGGTGCATAAGACAGTAATGGAGCAGAAGCAAGATGAGGGAGATTCTATGAGCAACAAAACAAACTGCTTTCTCAAATTGAGCAAACAAGAAGTAGATCATCAACCAAGTAACGAGTCTCCAGCGAGGAAGACGATCGTGGTTCCAACACCGGCCTCTAGCAAACATAACAGCTAAGGGACACATGAGAGATTACCCTATCCACCATCTCTTTTGGCGCACCATAACTCGATGCATATATCTAAATTCCCTACCATCTAGGAACTAGAGTACGGCGTATGTGATATTCAAGTCAGTGGTATGATCTCGATCCAACCTCAAATTGTTCACGCAGTAGGTATTGAAGGTTCAACTTCAAGAACCGAAGGAACGAACTCAGGATCCTCTGACTCTCTATCCTTTCCATCATCGTCGAAAGTGAGTCACAGCATAGAGCCAAGATCTGATTCTCCGAGCCAAAGAATCATTGGACAAGGTTCCGAAGTACCTCCGCTCCACCTACTCCAGCGCAGCCAAGAACCTGATCACTTATCCCAGCATAATTCGACGGCAGAACACCTACCGCAACAGAGCCTAGAATTGAATCAGTCTCGTGAGCATGCAGATCCACAGACGTTACGGATTGCCAAGCAGGTGGCCTAGCTCATTGTCGATGCCCAGTCGTATGAAGGTGCAAGATCCGACCACCCTAACTCAATTATACTAAATACTAGGCCTATCGATATACCTTATTTAGATCACTTTGAGGATGCCTAGCCAAACTTACTACCATTGAAAGGCCCATCTTGCCCCCTTTCCCTATCATTAGAAAAAGAAAATTCTTTAGCAATACGGATGTTTCATCAAATTGCAAAATCAATCCCCCAATGGACTAGCGGTGATCCTGAGAGGCCGGGTCAACTAGTTGCAGGGGATTTTTCACTTAGAAACCTCCATGCCCAAGTCAGACAAAAAATTCAAGATCAATCTGTGAGAGCTCCGGCAATTGCTGGGACAAAGACAAATGTACAAAGTGCGAGTTCATGGGACTTTCCCTCAGATCTGCCCATGGCAGCTTGGGGCTATAAGAATAATCAACTAGCAGAGCATGAGGATCACATGGAGAGCGCTAGGCATATTCTCACCAAGGATTGCTTATGAAGGTTAAACTTTTATCACAAACGTTAGGGAATTAAAAAATCCTGCTACTATAGTTAACCTTAGGAACTACATTATGAGGAATCCTATAGACTTTTTGTTCATATAAGAACACAAGTTACGTGGATTGGGAGCTTCACGATTAGATTCGATACTCTGGAAACAGGCAACTTACTTCTACATGGAGGCAGATCTAGGGTATACAATTCATGGGAGAAACGCTGGCAAAGGAGGGGTTGCTTTGTTCATCTCACCAAAATGGGCGAATTTGTTCACCCAATCAGGCTCAATATTCGGTAGAAGGGCACACTGGTTTATAATGGGTCAAATTTTGGGAGGTGATTTAGGGTTTGTAAATCTTTACGCTCCACATGAATCCTAGCCAAGACGTATTTCGTGGGAATTAATGCTCAAGGAGTTGCCAAACACTTGTCAATGGATAATGCTTAGCGAACATGGTAGAACAAAGGAGCAACAAGTCCAGCATGTGTGGAAAAATTATACCTGCATTAGAAAGGCTACTGTTCAACGATTTGAAAAATTCTATCCAGGTAGAGGAGCACCTACTGACCTCACCCAGTCTCTTATTTTCCTGGAATAACGCAAGAAGTGATCACGCCAGAGTTATGGCACGTCTTGAACGAATCTACATTTTCCCTGAATCTAGTAGCGGATATAGGAAAGTATTAGAATACAAAATTTGGGGAGATAATACTCGGTCAGACCATTGCCCAGTTTCCATGACCATTGAACTAGAAAAGTCACCCTCCAGGCCGAGCAAATGGGTGATGTCATCTTATTATCTATAGGAAGCTGAACCAGCAATTAGAAGGATATGGCAGGCAACCTCGGTGGACATCAATTTCTTCTCCACGCTAAAAAGGGGAACGAGGTCTTACAAAGGCTATTGTATTAGATGCGCAAAGGACAATCGAGAAGGAGAAGAGACCCTGTGCGAGAAGTTGGAACAAAAAACAAACCAGCTTCAATTGCTACCTCAATCTGTCTCCCTGCAAGACGAGGTTAACAAAATTAGAGCAAGCCTTGCAGAGGTAGAATCAAGGAAGATAGATGGACAAAGGATGAGGGCCAGAGCTAGCTGGAGACTATATGGCGACCGGCTCACAGCAGAGTTCTTCAACAATGTAAGACCTGAACCTATCAATACATCCATCATGGAACTTTGTGACCAGCAAGGCTCACTGATTCACGATCGGGAAGGTCTAAAGAATATATGCACGGATTTCTATTCAAAGTTATATTTTCAAGACGAGGTGACCAATGACGTATGTGAGGCCAGGAGTAATGTACTAGAAAGAGTGCAATGCAAATTCTCTCCCTTGATGGCACAACAGTTTGATAAAAATTTGATGCAGGACGAATTATACCAGGCTTTAGCACAAATGGCACATGGTAGAAGTTTGGAACCTGACAACATTATTGCAAAGTTCTTCTGTAAATTTTGGGACCTATTGGAAGAAAAGTTTACAAGCATAATCAGCGACTCAATCATGTAGGGTCGGCTACCCGCAGGTATGACCTCAAGAACAATCATCCTTCTACACAAATGAGCTTTTGGGGATTTTCTCTTCCAAATGATGCGAAAACTTGGTATCCCAGACTCATTCTCAAAGCTGGTTAGGATGCTGCTCAATGATGCATCAACGTCAGTTCTACTAAACAGCAAAGCCACATCTTCATTCTCCATTGCTTAACCCCTAAAGTCCCAAGGCCATTTTTCTGTCAAAAATCACTCAAAACTGCTACTTTTGTTGCGTTCATCTAAAAGATGAGAAAAATTATTTTTTTTTAGAAAATAACCGTAGGATCTTATACTACACTTTTTACAGATCATGTAGTAAAAATTTTGTGATGTTTGACCGTATGGATTGAAAGATATCAGCATTCAAAGTGAAAGAAAAAGTTTTTTTCAAGAAGATGCTCTCATTGCCCGAAAAACAAGATTGTCCATAACTTTCTCATAAAAAGTCCAAATGAAATGAATCAAAGCTTCCCAAATAGGCAAAAATATAATCTATATGGAAAAAAAATTAAAAAAATTAAATTAAATTTTTTGCAAAATTTTTTTGCTGCCCCTTCTCCCCTGTTTTGAGCTTATTTGGGCATAACTTTTGCTCCCGGGCACCGATTGAAATAAAAATTACATTCCCCCAAAGCTAATAAGTTTTTCTATCTTATGGGAAAGTTTCAGAAAGTTTCATTAAAAATTGAGCTCATAGGAACCTGCCCAAAATCCATTTTGTCCCCCGTAGGGACAATGGGACTTTAGGGTTTAAGGTATCAAACAGGGATGCCCTCTGGCACCCTACTTATTTCTATTGGTGGGAGAAGCTCTCAACATGGCCGTAGTAGATGAGCAAAGGTTGGGAAGAATTCAAGGGATCCAACTCCCAGATAGCAACTTGCAACAACTATTGTCGCAATACGCAAATGATATAGGTTTCTCAATTATTGGAAAGGAAGAAGTATTACAAAATACCATTTCTCTTCTCCAACAATTTGGAGTGGCCTCCGGACTTATCATCAACTAGACAAAAAGCATCGGGTACTAGTTCTCCAAGGTGCTTAGACTAATATGGACAGAGAAGCATAATCTCACATGGGCACTGCCAAGATCCATTACAAAGCTACTTGAAGCTCCGTTTGGAATTATCCTTGAGATAGCCGACATTGATGAGTTTTTACAAGGAAAAATTACAAAAAGCTCATGTATTAGACTACGCAACACTTGTTTCTCGCAAATAGAGTTACGGTGATCAACGCCATTCTCCTGTCAACATTGTACTATTTTATAGCCATCTAGAGCAGATCGATACAGGTCATTTGTTCCATCAAGGGAAACGTCCGCAATTTTTTGTGGAGTGGTACTGAGCATACAACGTGCACCAGAGTTAATTGAAAAGATTGCTATCTATTCAAAGGCGTAGGTGGACTTAAGATATTTGACCCTAAAATCTCCCTTACAGCTCTATTGGCAAAATGGATCCTGTATGCCATCAAATCGGGCATATCCAATTTTAAAGTTCTATTAAGATATAGGATTCTAAAAATGAAACCAAAACTAGGGTATTGGTTTCCTTCACAGGCTTGACTCATGGTGCATAAGCCATTGGCTACCAAGGGATCTTGCATCGCATTTGGAACCGGATTACATCAGCATGGAGGTGTCTTGTAAAACATATTGAACCGGCCCCACCGACTTGTGCAGAAGAGGTGTTAACAACTAGCCTTTGGTGGGCTTCAGCTACATAGGATCCAACTTTCATTTTATACAGAAAAGAGCCAAAGTTTTGGCACAGCAAAGACTTAGAACTATTGCGGACCTATGGGATTTGTCAAGGCAAGATTTCAAGCCATGGGAGGTTATTCAAGGAAGTTTCAAACTTACAAATGAAGAACACAGACAATGGCGTAATCTGATCTCTCATATTCCCCAAGAATGGGTGCACCTTCTTACTAGTCATCCATCTCATGCCAAAAGCGGGCAATGGATAGATATATTCAGCATTTTGGGCGATGAGCTTCCAAATATTGTATGAAAGGTTGGAGGGCCCAACTTTTAGATTAACTTACAGGCATAGAGTCTCTATTTACCAGTGACGACCACGATAGCATCAATGGAAGCCATTTCTAGACAGTTGACAGTTATTGAGAATCCAGATGTGAGCATAAGATATCAAGGCTTCATCAAATTGATCAGAGTGACAAAAGGCAAGAACAATACCCTATTGTTTGTCGGAGATATACAATCCTTGGCTTTTGATCCGGAAAGATGGACATGGTCAAATGGTGATCAACTTATGCAATATTCAACTAGTACTAGAAGACAATTATTCACCAAGGGAACACAACTACAACGATCCATTCCTTCAAAATGGCCTGATCACCTGCCCGTTAACTTCTTGTCTGATTGGAGGGACCTCGAGCACAAAACAAGATCCCAAAATGAAGCGGCATTCATGTGGTCAGTATGGCATAATGCGATGGTAGTACACTCCTAGAGGCACGCATAAACCCGAGCATTGACGCTAGATGCAATTACTGCACGATGGATACTATTGAGACACCTATCCACAAGTTTTACCATTGTCCTTGAGCCCAAGAGGTATGGGAATTTTCCCAGTCTATTCTCATTCGCCTATGCGGGGATCAGTCAACAACAGCTCTACACGTGAGATTTAGCTCCACACATTGTATATTTGAGGGCTTTCTTCCTAGGAGGTTTTCACACCTCAAGACCATTTGGTCATTAGTGAGAGGCTCTTCCATTTGGATCATATGGATCTCTAGGAATAGTAAAGTATTTATGCAATGTTTGTGGTCCCGTGAGCGCATTCACAAAGCTATATGGACAGCACTATTGGATTTGGGGTGAGCAGCACTCATTAAAGCCCAAAAGAGGGCTCAAAACCGGCCTCAACGGGTGGGGGCTACTGGGATAGATTTGAAAAAACTTGGCTCCAATCGCTAGTGCTTGCTCGCAAGGTAGATGGGGTGGTGAGGTGGAACTCTATTAGCCCTACTTCTTGCTCTTTTATGTAGGGGTTTTCTTTTTGTTGATTCTTTGGTTTTGTTGGTTACTTTGCTCGCTCTCTCTTCACTGTCCAGCCGTTAGGCTTGGCTGTGGGTTTTGGTTCTGATTCTTAATGCAGTGGGTTCGCCCATTTGTTAAAAAAAACAAAAAACACGTAGTGTTTGCGGTGTCCTAGGGTTGTTTTACTTGGAGGGCCTTTCCGAACTCAACCACAACTTATGGAAAACTCAGCTCAAATGTACCCACATTCGCAAGCGAGCAGCATACCTGTCGCATACCGCATACATTGAATTTTCCAAGCTGAACAAGGATTCTCAACTCAACTGAGTATTTTACGACGTGAGAGGAATTCTCATATAAATTCAAGTATGAAATTTTGTTAATAAAATATGGCAGTCCCCAAATGATGATTGAATCTACCCTCACCATAGCCACATAGGCAATTGATTACGTGAAGCATGGACACGATTCATGCACCCAGACTGAAAGATCTCGTTCAGTGTGCACAAGCGCCCAGAGTTTCAGAAGACCGACATTTGCGACGAATTACTTTTGTTCCATCACCTGACCAGCGTGTTTTTTTTAGCAGTAAACTGCCACAAACCTTCACAGCACTGGCTGGCGCAATTCTGGAGCAATTCTCGGAGGGACGGAGTTTGACAGGCTCAAACTCCGTCAGAGAGGCGAAAATTCGCCAACCCAGAAAACGATTTAAGTTCACCTCGGAAGAGCCCAATGACTAAGTAATTGACAATACTGTATAAACTCTTTTACGTATGAAAATGGAATTGTAGGTGACAGGCGTACCTAAATAAGTGTGGTTAGGAAACTCGTCATTACTGCATACTAGTGCGTAGTAATGAGGTCCGCCGCTACCGCGGGGAACGGTGGGCTGGGCACGTGAAGCGGGGATAGATATCACCAAGTTGCGGCTGTCCAGAACTCCGGATGCTCTTCAGCTTCTACGTACATGCGCCAAGAGTGCCGACCACTAATAAGTACCCTTCAACTCCTGCATACACGAGTCTCATTACAATCGATGCTGCAAGTCTTGCAAGCCTCGAGTCTGCACTAGCGAGATCCGCGGATCGGAGCTCCCGTTCCAGTAGATTTGCTAACGCTCCATCGACTTGCATTGTGGGAGAGTGACTACCTACAGTATTGGCAAGGAATTCAAGCAGTGAAAATTTCTGGTTGCCTGTTCGTTAAGCTGCTGTTTCAATAGTTTTGGTAACACTTCATCTACCTGTGGAAGAATTATTGGCAAGGATCGGAATTCGGGCATAGTAGTGTTTACCTGTGAAATTAAGAGGATCGGAGAGACTGTCGATGTGGTGGGTGACTCGGGTCCCATGGGGTCTCAGAATGTTTCAGGAGTGCAGGTCGAGTTCCATTTCGGTTTAGGTCCTTGTAAAAGTTTGAGTACAGTAACCAGTAAAATTTTGGCAATTTGTTCTGAATTTCGCTGTATGTGCTCGATACTTCGTTGCGCGGCGGAGGTTGCGAGGTAGAGAGGTTATGACACTTACATTATGCCAGGGAGGTTGTTGATACCGCAAACAGGGGCAGCAGCAGCAGTAGCAGAATCACGAGAGACCGGGGTTCCAATGGGGGTATACAGACTGACAATCCCAGAGACAGTTCAGGAATCCCTGAACCCGAACGCCCGTAACGGCAGCAGTTCCTTCAAATCGCAGCAACAGCAATTCCTCCGAGACTACCGAAACTCCGCCTACCCTTCTCCGACACCAAGTCGCTACTTGGAAGTCCCGCTCGTCACCCCATCGAATACATGGTTGGAATCTCCGGAGCTTGGACAGTTCAACGACGGCAGCACGAGCTCAGTGTTCACCGCCAGCAGCAGTCGCACCAGTCGTACCAGTCGCACCAGTCACACCAGTCACACCAATCACGCTACTTCGGACGACGATTTCCTCCTGATGGACTGCGCCAGTCGCACCTGCAGCATCGACGACGTCTTCCTCCCCCAACAAGCGCCCAAGCGACACAGCTCCGCGAGCTGCTCAGACATGGCCTTCCGAAGCGAGCACCGGAAGAGGCTCATGGTTGTGGCGCCCAGTGAGGCCATGGACACGCAACGGGACAGTTTGGCCATGACGCTCAGCTTCCGTCGCGAACTCGACGTGGAGGATGAGCGCGTGGATGAGAGCTTGGCTCTTTGGGAGGACGAAGACACCGAGGTTGATCACCAACCGCGTCGTAAGGTTGTGAATGCGCATCCAGCGCCGCATTCGTGGCATGCCGGCGACTCGACCGCGTCGGCGGCTTCCAGCAGGAACAAGAAGAAGAAGAAGAGATCTTCCACGTTCTTCAGTGGCCTTTTCTCGGGGCTCAGCATTTCCAGTTCTCGAAAATTTAGAAAGTCCACGAGTTGATTAAAATTGTCTTGTTGTAATCTGTACAAATATTAGCAGAGTGAACTGCAACAGGAGGAATTGCAACAGGAGGTAGCGGTTGCAGCACATCATCAACTATTTTTCTATGGTTTTGTAGCGGTTCTGTAATTTGTATGAATGATTAGCATTGAGTTAGTGTAGATCGATCAGAAGGCTTAATTGCAGATACCTCATCTTGCTTATGTGAATTAGTATATGTTCAATCCTAGCTCCGCACGAGTTAGTTAGTCTCGCTTGAACGAGTAGCATCGAGGAAGTGTAGATTAGAAGGGTTAATATAAATTGCAGGTACACCATTTTGCTTTTGTGAAAATTTACGGTTCCATACGAGCTATTGAATCTCCCCTGTATCCAGGTTTTGAGATTATCTGGCCTTGTACATTTTGATATTGATTAAGACAAGTACACTGATTTTCATTAACGATTATATTTCTAGTTTTTCATGTCGGCAATGTTGCATACTTGCATCATGTTTCAGTTGTATTCCCGGTTGGAATGGGATTTCTAGTGAAGCTTGGGTCAGGTTGTTCCAACCATAGCCATAGTTGAGTCGGTGAATTTGCAGGTTTGTGTGCTAATTCCAGTATTGTAACAATAATCAGCTCTTGACTTCACTTCATACGGTATTCTTGTTGTAATAGGAGGTGTGTCAGAGTGCGAGTTTTCTGTCCTGAGTACAGAAGCGAATTGGAAACGCAAATTCAAAACTGTAGGTCGGGTTAAGTTTAGTTAGGAGTGCAGAGTACGTGACAGTTTCTCTTATTTCTTTCCATTTCGAGCCCTGCACGATGCTGATCCACGTTCTCATAAATATCCACGTTCTCATACATATCCCTCAGAAAGAATTTGAGAATTGAACCAGACACCTCTTCTTGCAGAGAGTCTCGCCCTCTGACACCCCAATGTAACTCATGCAAGGATTGCAAGCCAAAGCGTGTGACAAATTGATTCTCTTGTAGAATAATCTGTCAAAAACTCTCGTAGGACAGAAGGTGCGATTTCCTGTACACGACTCCAATCACATTGCGAATTTCATGAGACATGCAAGATCGATCAATTCAAATTAATGCGTCAAGCTTGGGAGTCTGTGTCATCGGATGCATGGGAACAACGGCAAATCTGAAAGCAACTTAATTCAGATCATTCTAAGTCATTTATTCCAATTTATGATCATGCCTGAAACTGGAAAATCATTACTGTAGTTGCCCTGGCTGGGGTCTGTGTTTTGTTGTTATTTTGTTTGTTTTTTGGAACAAATGAAACGGAATTTCATTCCAAAGGGCAAAGTACAAAACCGCCAGCCACAAGTGGCCTGGCGGGGGTGACCAGATACGAACCGAGCACAACCCGACAAGAGACAAGAGAGGCCTGCGCCTCTCGGGCGCAGCGCTGAGAGAGGCCGTGCGTATTGCTTTGTTCGATGTGCAATCCAAGCCTTGATTTGTGTCAAAAAAGAAAAAGAAAAAGAAAAAGGGAAAAAGTCATTAGTTGTAAGGTGCGGAAGCTAGGATTCTTCAAGTTAATATTCTTCAAATTTGTCAGGCTAATAATTTTGAGAAGGTGACGGAAGTCACAAGTCACAACCAAGTGATCCATACCTTAAGTTTGGCTATTTGTTTTGTTTTGTTTTGTTTGTTTGTTACATTGAGATCTCCCAGACCGCAAGGCCTCCAGGGGTGTGTTTGGTACCGTCGGAAAGCTCTCGACGAGGAGGGGTGCATGGACTTGGTTTTGTGACGTTTGGACCCATGGTGCAGAAGTTATTGAATTTCAAAGTATTTATGGGTCAAAAATTTAGAAAATTACTTTTACTTTGATTTTGGTGGCAATCTTGGTACCATCGGAAAGGGTTCGGCGAGGAGGGGTACATGGGCTTGGGTTCGTGACGTTTGGACGTTTGTGCAAAAGTTATTGAATTTCAAAGTTTTTATTATGAATTAGAAAATTAGAAAATTATTTTTAATATGATTTTGGCTGTGGCAATGGCACAGGGCTACACTACACTAAAAATGATATTTAGTGTAGTATGACATTTAGTGTTTTACCCCCCTACCATTCATTTTACTTGTCTTCAATTTTACTTGTCTTCAATCTTTTCCTTTGCAAGTTCATTTTTTTAACGTGTTCTAACACTAAATATAAACCTTTTCAGATTTCAGATTTACCATAGAACATATTTAGTGTTAGAAATTAGATTTAGTGTTACTTACTTATGATATTTAGTGTCAAGGTTCGTAATTAGTGTTGCCAACACTAAATATCATTTTTAGTGTAGTTTGTATGAAGATTGGTTTAATTTCTCTACCGCAGTAGAAAATCCGCACTTGCGATGGATAGTTTGCAGGCCGGTTCATTTAAGACTCGAGAGTGATCCACCAACCAGGCTCCAAAGCTCCACCCACCTTTGCGCTTTCATGACGCCCCTTCTTTTAAACAACCCTTGAAATACTGTAAGTCGTGGAAAGGACCTTTGAATTTATCTTCAGATTAGATACGTAGATGCCAGTGAACACCTTGAATCCTTGATATTTCTTCTACTTGGATGCCGGAGTCAAGTTGGTGAGCAGCTGATGCTGATACCAGTGGTAAGGAGTTCGTATATTTCGTAAAGTATGTTGGCACTTAGTTGGTGTTTGAAAATATGAATCTAGTCCTCATGTGTCAGGTAAACTACCCCAATCCAGACTAAATGGGAACAAGTTCATTGTGGAAAAAATTGTTTTAGTGGTGTACATTTCAGAATTTGAATGTAATACTTGAAGTAATATAATTTTTCTTTCATTTGACTTAGAATGGGGTAGTTTACCTTACCTAAAATCATTCTAGAGACTCTAAAAATATTTTTCTTATACCTCCTTCACACTCAGTGGCATGTAGTGACTAATTAGGTCATAGAGGTATGTCAAACAAAACTTCCTTTCATATATGCAATGTTATGAGGTACCCCAATTGATGTGGAATCTAACATAGGACCCTTTAGTATTTTCTTTAATAACCCTAAAGTCTTATTGTTCCCTTGGGGGACAAATACAAGTTTGGGCAAGTTCATGTGTTCTTGATTTTTGAAGCAATTTTTTGAATAATTTTTGTTAGGATAGAAAAATACATTAGCTTTTTGAAAATATAATGTTTGTTTTCAATCAAAGCCCAAGAGCAAAAGTTATGGCATCCTCAATACAAATTTGAATTCACCGGGAAGCAATAAAGCCATGCAAAATCTTGAAATAAACAAATTTAAAATTTTGTTTATCATAGATTGTATTTTACGGGCAATCATAACATCTTTATAAAATAATGCTCTGGATTTGTTTCTAAACTCAATTATTCAAATTTTTCAAAAAAAGAAGTTCCACAAGGTATAGTATACTAGAACAACCTCACTATTGGCATTAGTGTATTTAATTCCATTTCAAAGCTATTTATCATCTAGTTGTAGAAGGTGCAAGAAAATCCATTTTCTTTACTTTAAATGCAAATGTCTTGCAATCTAAGAGGTCAAAATTTTTGAACTTTCTTCCATACTAGTTTCATACCATCTCGTGCAAGATTGTATAGTTAATATGAAAAAAAATTAATCTTTAAAGTTTTTTGCTCTTTGCAATAGAAAAGACCTCCGGACCCTAAGATTAATGTATAGGAATTTGAATTGAAAAAACAACAAGATTAGAAAAAGACAAGTGTGATGCAAAATTTATAGATTAAATAGCTCTATACATACCAAGAGCATAAAGACTTTTATTGGCAAGATTGAAGATTCTCTTATCTGACCTTAAATAAATTTTAGCAATATGTTTTGAAATTCTTTCAAGATATTTTATGAAGTACTAGAGATCCTACGATATTACAAAAGCTAGTAAAATACTTTAAAAAGTTGCATATATAGTTATAAAGAATCAATTGAATCTTGAACCTTTCAAGACTAATCATTTAATTTTTGAACAACTAATGAATGCAAACAATCTAAATATTAGTGGATATCTAATTGTATAATATAAGCTTGAAAAATCCTTCAATGCAATGCAAGGTATATATCTAGTATAATATGTTCCTTAACTTATCTTTAATATTACATATGAATGAACTAATTCCATTATGATTAGCTAAATCCTAATAGAAAACTAAAGATTATTACATATACTTATAAAAAAAAAGTTGATTTGTTTAGATTATCTATTATATTAAGTACAAAGCATGTCATGATTTTCATCTGTCATGTCCTGATCTATGCTTTTTTTCATTCATTTGTTCTTCCAAAATCTTTATTACATGTTTCTTTTTTGATGTTCACTAAATTATTATAGGGTTTTTTTGATGATGCAACAAGTTGTTATAAATATGCAATAATAAAACTATAGTAGTATTTCATATTTGCAGAGAATCTTAAAGTATTAATCTATAATAAAACCATCAACTGTAATAAGTCATTTTCAAGAAGTTTAATTAATGTTCAACAATAAGTTTGGCCTTTAAAATGATTACTGTTGGTTTTATATTTCATATCAAAATGAATTCCATATAATCTAATGTCTAACCTACTTTGAATATCTAAATAATAATTAGAATTAAGTGATTTATTGCAATTGTAGCATGTTTATAGGTAATGCTTTACTTTTTATTGTCACTAGTAAGTATAAGAGCACCCTAGATTGTAACATAATTACATAATTACATTTCATTTTTTTTTATATTCACTGTGTTAGACTTTAGTTGATAGACTTTATTAAAATTTGTTAAAAAGTGTTATATTTAATAATTTTCAAAAATTTCTAATAAAAATCTACTAAGAAGCAATCAAGAAATTTAACATGATTGTTTTAACCCGTAAATACCCAAGATACCATATTATGATATTGACTAAACCTTGAAGTAAAAATCTTGGTATTTTTAAAAATTGGAAATCCTTTAACTCCTCAAAATCTAGCAACTTCTTGACAATGAAGGTTTTCAATGAATTGTCCCACTTTGATACTTTTTTTACTTTTTTACTTTTAATTGTACAAAAGTAAAGAGTACTTTGTCTAGTATGCATAGATTTAATTGTGGAAAATATTGACTATTGGATTTTTAGATTATAACAATTTTGGATGATCAATCTATATGCAAAAATAGCTTTTGGTGAAGGAAAATTGTGAGAAGATGAATAATGCCTTTTCACCCTACCAAAAAATTGTATTAGAATCTAAGGCAAATGTCACATTTTTTAATTTAAATAAATTAAAAATTAAAAAGTTTTTCAAATTTATACACATTTTCACACAAAAGGATTACAAAGCCAAAGCTGACCAAATTGGACCCTACAAAGGATGACAAGTATAAAAACGGAGTGACATCATTATTTTGGCCAATAATTTAGTAGTGGTCCCTTGAGTTTGAAAAATATCAAACACTTGAAGTCAATGTTTATTTTGCCAAGAGTTGGAGAAACCCTAGTTCTTTGCCTTACAATTCACTATGATATATTAATGCATTACTATTTATTAAGAATGTAGTTTAGTTAAAAAGAATATGATCAATATCTACTACCATGTATAATATATTTGATCAATTGGTAGGACCTAATGTATTTATGTGATTGCAAGAAATAATTGTTTTTTTATTTCTTTCATTTTCACAACACTCATAATTAGATTTTTAGATTACTCTAAAACTTAAAAAAAAATTTTAAAAAAATATAGCCAACATATACACCTTAAAGAAGATTTTACTCTAGGAAGACAAAGTATAGAAAATTTTTCTAAATAAAAGAACTAAAAAAGTGCAAAACTTCAAGAAAATAGATACTTTGATGTTTTAATTTGTAGAATTTAGGGGGAAAAAATTTTAATTTTAAAAAACTTGGCCATTTGCAACAATTTTGTGGAGATGGTCATTTACTAAAAGAACCACGTACCAAAATAATATTTTACATGTTTTGAAATGCAAGCAAAAGGAAGTTTACAAAGTGGACTTCCATACAACATACAATTAATTGTTTTTAGAAGTACTTTGAACAATAGCCTTAAGTCTACTAGAAGACCATACCTTCCAAATTTTAGCTCTAAATTTGTTTTCTGGTATACTAAATACTACTAGCCTCCTAAAGTAGAAGTGTAACAAAAATTGGGGGCTATTTTTGGATAGTAAGACATCTTTGAAAAATGAAAAAAAATTAGGCAATGTGTACAATAGTCATGAGTACCTTACTTATGAATTTCGTCAGATGACTGGCGATTGCTTGCAGTTATATTCTTGGAAGCCAACCCCTTGGTGAAAAACATGACTGCAAAATATGACTGCCAGTCAATTTTTTGGCCTTATACCTCACGGGCGTATACTATATGCTCATTGGGAACGCAAAAGTATTTTGTAGAGAACAACAAGGAACATGTTTGGGGAACGTTGAGTCATATTGCGAGTCATATTTTTGCTGAAGTCATTTTTTGCAATTATATCTCCATAGTAGTCACATTTTTCTTCTTTTGGGGCAACTCCAAGGAAATTTAGGAGAGCAATCATATTACTGCCTTAGTCATATTTTGTAGTCCATTAGAGGAAATTTCAGGCCTCCGGAGGGCTGCTCCACAGCCCTCTGATGTACCTTGAAATTTGCTTTTTTTTTGCTCAAAAAATTGTTTTTCCCCTATTTTTGCCCTATTGAAACTGCAACGACAGTGGCGCAGGAACCCAGAATTCCAAATAAAAAATTATTAATTTTTTTTTTAATCTTAAAATAAAATGAAAAAAATGAAAAAAAAATCGTGAAAGCTGACTGTTCATCGCAGCAGTCAGCTGGAGTGACAGACCAAGCTTTTTAATAGCTTGGTTTATCACTCCATATCAGCCCTTCGGAGGGCCGACATTTTTTCAAATGCATTTCTCTACGGTAATGACATTTATTTTTCTTTTGAGGCAGCCAAGGGAAATTTGGGTGGGCAATCATATTTTTGCCTCAATCATATTTTGCAGTCATATTTTTTTGTCAGTCATATTTTATAATTATATTTTTTTGATAGTAATTTTTTTTTCTTTTTTGGCAATGCAAGGAAAAGGTGGGCAATCTAAGATGGCCCTCTTGTATTTTTTCGGATATAAGTGTGAGTTTATTTCACATATGGTGATAGAATACCAGTGCAACGAACCTTCTGGCACATTCAGGAAGACGACGTTGACAGGGAGACTACATTTGATTGTGATCCCATCAAAGGGTGTAGAGAGGTACATTCTGTCTTGTCAGTGGGTATGATGGATGTTAATAAGTTGTTGAAAAGAAATTTGGCTTGCTTCTGTATTGCTTGCATCGAACGTAACTGGGGGGCTTGTGAAAACAAGGCTTGGGCTCGGGAGTGGGAGGTAGAGGTTCTTGCTGTTGAAAAACCAGGTTATGTCCAGTCTGTCGTAACGGCTGAGTTTAAAGAAGATGATTGGAATGAGTTTGGAACGAATGGTGAAAATTTTGCTTCAATAATTGAGCTTGGTGATAATTTTTGTATCAATGCTGCTCCTAACAATGAAGAGAACGTGGATTTCTATCTACTTGTACTAAGAAGCAGTATATATGCAGGAAGGCATTTCAGTGCGCATGGGGTGAGTCTTTTGAGCCGGCAATTCTATGATTCAGGGTAGATACTACCAGAAATATGGAACAGTGTCTGACACTTATGTCTTTCTGAAGACATCTCAGAAGGCTCACATTCTTGTAGACAACATTAGAGCCACAAAATTTCCAACGCTTATTGCTGACCATTGTGTTGCAGGAAATGATTCAGTGTATAAGTTACCTCAAACTATAGAGGAGGCCATTCTGGAGTATATAAGATGATTGCATATTTTTCAACACTATAAGAAACCCGTGTTTTTTTTGATGTCTGCCGAAAAACATGCGATGTCCAAGGCCTAATATACTATGTCCACTGAGCGTGCCACTGAGACATCAAGACGTTAAAGAAGAGGATTGCAGTTTAGGGTAAATTTTCAAAGATGTTCCAGATGATTGTGGAAAATTTAAATGGAACCAATTGGTGTTTCCGAGGACATCGAGATTTTTGATGACATTTTTAAGGACTCACTAATGTCCAACAAGGCATCCGCAAAAACATGGATGGCCACGTCAGCTTTGGGGGAAAAATTTCAAGGAGGGTAATTTTTTGAAAATCACTTTTTCTTTGGATAAAAGTCTGACTAAGGTTAAAAAAAGGGATTGGGTAGCCTTCGGGCAGCTTTTGGAGAAAATAAGATGACGTAGCACAAAATTATGCTGATGTGGCATGCCACGTCAGCATAGCGGGGCTGTCTCTTTGCGTTTTCTACACTTATTTTTGAGATGTCTAAGTAGACGTAGAGATGTCACTGGAGACATCTTATAAAACGTTGAGATGTTTTCTTGGACATTTTTGTAGACTTCTAGGTGTTTTAGGAAACATAGTCACAATTGGTATAACGTCTATGGAGACATCATCAGAGCAGCCTTTGAGACATACAAAAAACATCCTATTGGACGTCTATATGCTGCTCTACCAAAATTTAAACCCAGTGTTTTCAATGTCCCATATAGTTTGTCTTCCCGTCTACCACTCCACTTGTATAAAGAGCCCATCTTTGTGTTTTCTACACTTGTATTGGAGATGTTTAAGTAGATGTAGAAATGTCACTAAAGACATCTTATAAATAGTTGATCTCTTTTCTTGTATGTTTTTGTAGACTTCTAGATGTTTTAAGAAACATAGTCACAGTTGGTATAACATCTATAGAGACGTCATCAGAGTGGCCTTTAAGACATCCAAAAATATCCTATTGGACATCTGTGTACTGCTCCACCAAAATTTAAATCCAATTTTTTCAATGTCCCATACAGTTTGTCTTCCCCTCTACCACTCCACTTGTATAAAGAGCTCATCCTTTCCCTTCCATAAACTCACATCAAGTAGCTTTTGAAGCCATGTGACGTAATTGCCAATTATGATGTATTTTGTACGGCGTATTATGTATGGTATATGATGTATAATGTATGGTATATTATATATGATGTATAATATATGATGTATTGTGTATGACATGTTATATTGAACATTATGACATGCATGAGGGACATCATATGAGACATGTGAGACTGTCCATATTAACATCATGCTGAATAGTCCATTCCACTCCATGAATGTTTAATGTGACATCATTTTGTTCTCTTAGATCATACCAAACATTGTCATAGGTATTCATGATGAAAAGTAGATGTTTACATTGATGTCACAAGAAATTTGGATGTCTAAGGTGATGTTTCAAAATACGTCTATGAAAATGTCTGGACGTCTGAGTTGATGTCTTAGAAAACGTATAGATGTCTATGTTGACATCTTCAAAGATAGTAAAAAAATTCTTAGACAACAAAAAAATATGCTAATGTGACATGCCACGTCATCCTTATTGGATGCCACGTCACTTTTTCCGCCGCCACGTCACATGCCACCTCAGATGCCACGTCATGGTAAAAAATGGATGAAAAAATTTCCTACGTGGCTGCCCGTGCACATGTGGCACTTAGGTGGCAGCCATATGGCGGCCTTTGAGGACCCCGTTGACCCATTTTTTTTGGACATCAGGTCCCTCGGCATGCTGATGTTCAACGTCAATCTGATGTCAATCCTGAGTCTTGAGCAACGCGATTTTTTGAACGTCCAAGTAGACATTTCAAGACACCAGCCGCGACATCAGTACGCAAAATCCAGGGATAAAAAAAAAAACGGGTTTCTTATAGTGCAAAGCTATCTTGTATGGAGTAGCCAACACTACCACAATGCCACACTGCCTAGCTTGGCATGGCAATTTTTTTGGGACGTGCCTTCGGGCATGTTCCTCCAATGAAACACCAAATTGGATAAAGTGGAATATGTTATGATTTGTATGAGGTCCTATGGACTTTGCACTTGTAGTTTTTGGGAAGCTGGGATAACTAGAAGCTGAAACTTAAAAAAATCAAGTTTGGGGCATTCAGTGTTTTGTATGGAGTCCCAAGGACTGTCGTCAGTGGATGGTATGACTATATGCAAGAATTATAAGTTTAGGAAATATGGAAATGCACCTACCTACTCCTAGTGTGGCAGGATCTTTGCTCTCAGTCATCAAAAAAATCTACAAGTGCAATAATGGGGTGCAAATTCTTAAAAAGCTTAATTACAGAAGTTTGTCCAACTACCTCATGGATATGAAGATTAGCATCTTAGAAGCTCTAAGAACAATGAAGTTATATTGGAATCCCACCTTATTTTGAAATTAGAACATTTGATTGACATCTTAGAGCCTATGTGAAATATAAGTTAACGATATATTTGAATCCAACAAAAATGGATATGTTATGAAAAAGTCTATATGTTAAAATTCACATTCTATATTATATAATGAAATTAGGTCCAAAAGTTTGGGCCTTGAATCAAACTTTTGTAAAAAAAATAGAGAATGTGAGATCCAAAAGTTTGAGCCTTGGATCAAACTTTAAAAAAAAAAATTAGAATGTGAGATCCAAAAGTTTGAGCCTTGGATGAAATTTTTGTAAAAAAGTATAGAATGTAAGATCCAAAAGTTTGAGCCTTGGATTGAACTTTTGTAAAAAAAAATTAGAATGTGAGATCCAAAAGTGAGCCTTGGATCAAACTTTTGTAAAAAAAATATAGAATGTGAGATCCAAAAGTTTGAGCCTTGGATCAAACTTTTGTAAAAAAAATTTAGAATGTGAGATCCAAAAGTTTGAGCCTTGAATGAAACTTTTGTAAAAAAAATATAGAATGTGAGATCCAAAAGTTTGAGCCTTGGATCAAACTTTTGTAAAAAATAATATAGAATGTGAGATCCAAAAGTTTGAGCCTTGGATTAAACTTTTGTAAAAAAAAATTAGAATGTGAGATCCAAAAGTTTGGGCCTTGGATCAAAATTTTGTAAAAAAAATATAGAATGTGAGATCCAAAAGTTTGAGCCTTGGATCAAACTTTTGTAAAAAATAATATAGAATGTGAGATCCAAAAGTTTGAGCCTTGGATTAAACTTTTGTAAAAAAAAATTAGAATGTGAGATCCAAAAGTTTGGGCCTTGGATCAAAATTTTGTAAAAAAAATATAGAATGTGAAATTGTACAACCAATTAATTTGAACTCAAAGCTTCTATGCACATGAAAAGTCAATTTGTGAAATTGAATTGAATTAAATTAGGTCTATGTACAACCAATTCATTTTGAACTCAAAGCTTCTATGTGAAAATTTAGTTTGTGAAAATTGAATTGAGTCATTCATATAATTAAATTAGGTCTACAACCAATTAATTTGAACTCAAAGCTTCTATGTAAAAGTTCAATTTAGTTCTTTAAAAGGTGACAAGACCTTGAAAGTAGGTAGAAGTCCAATTAGTAAACTAATTTTGTTTTCGCTTTCAATTAGTGACAAAGAAAGTATCTTTTGGAAACCATTTCTGACTATGCCTGTGATTAGATGGGTTGCAACCTTCTTTATCCCATATCATTTGGTATTCAGTGCCAAGGCTCCTATAATAAGACTCCTTTGGACTAGTCTTATAACCCTTGAGGCCAAGCGGACCGTCTATCCTTGCTCAATAAGTAAGGGAGAAGCTCCATTGGCCCCTGGGACCCCCCTCCAAAAAAAAATATTTTTTGTGCTCAATTTAACAAGCCATTGTAGTCTTGGTATTTGATAGAAAAGTCTATAGTAGCCATTTTGCCACATTTTGGGTATTGTTTGCAAAATACCACATTAGTGAATAACATTTAATTTAATTAGCTAGGAAAAAATTAGAAGTTGAGCAGTTTAGGATCATAGAAATGTTCCATTGGAAGAAAAGGGGCATAATTACAAATCTTGCGGAGTAAACTCAAATTTAATTATATGATTAAAACAATTGAAAACTTATGATGCAATACTTCATGTAATTGCTAGATTGAAATTAATTGGTTGTAGACCTAATTTAATTATATGATTCAATTCAATTTTCACATAGAAGCTTTGAGTTGAAATGAATTGGTTGTACGATCTCACATTCTATATTTTTTTTTTAAAACTTTGATCCAAGGCCCAAACTTTTGGATCTCACATTCTAATTTCTTTTTACAAAAGTTCAATCCAAGGCTCAAACTTTTGGATCTCACATTCTATATTCTTTTTACAAAAGTTTGATCCAAGGCTCAAACTTTTGGATCTCACATTCTCTATTTTTTTTACAAAAGTTTGATTCAAGGCCCAAACTTTTGGACCTAATTTCATTATATGATATAGAATGTGAATTTTAACATATAGACTTTTTCATAGCATATCCATTTTTGTTGGATTCAAATATATCGTTAACTTATATTTCACATAGGCTCTAAGATGTCAATCAAATGTTCTAATTTCAAAATAAGGTGGGATTCCAATATAACTTCATTGTTCTTAGAGCTTCTAAGATGCTAATCTTCATATCCATGAGGTAGTTGGACAAACTTCTGTAATTAAGCTTTTTAAGAATTTGCACCCCATTATTGCACCTGTAGATTTTTTTGATGACTGAGAGCAAAGATCCTGCCACACTAGGAGTAGGTAGGTGCATTTCCATATTTCCTAAACTTATAATTCTTGCATATAGTCATACCATCCACTGACGACAGTCCCTAGGACTCCATACAAATCACTGAATGCCCCAAACTTGATTTTTTTAAGTTGCCATTATGAAGCTTAAGGTTGTTATGCATAAAGCTTTACTACTAGCTTGGAGCTTCTTAGTAGCAATAATTGTTCAAATTGCCATACACTGAGGTATCTAAACAAACAGAGGGTATCTTTCATCAATATACTCAGTTGGCAATATGAAATTTCAGCAAGGCGGGATCATTCAACAATACACTTAGTTTATTTTTAGAAATTTTAGCATAGGCAAGAGTCATTCAACAATACACTTAGTTTATTTTTAGAAATTTTAGCATAGGCAAGAGTCATTCAACAATACACTTAGTTTATTTTTAGAAATTTTAGCATAGGCAAGAGTCATTCAACAATACACTTAGTTGTTAATGTGAGATTTCAGCAAAGGCAGGAAGATGAGCACCAAGTATGCCTGAGCACCAAGTATGCCTTTGCAAATCAGATTCTATATACAAAATTCACATTTGATTCAATCCTCAATATTGCACACGTGTCCTCAAATGTTGATCTAAATAATGTGTGGCCCAGGAGATCTAGACCTACAGTTAAAACCAAGTATGCCTTTGCAAATCAGTTTCTATATACGAATTGACAATCTGCACCAAAATTGAATGAAATGAAAAATAATGTACAATTTTGACACATCTCTATGTCCTGTTGGGTTTATTCAAAGCAGCTCGTGTCTTTGTAGAGAGGCTGATTATCTCTTTCACGCACTTCTTACCCTTCTTGCTGCGTGCCTGGCTACTCTGCTTTCCTGATTTTCCCCGAGCTGAAATCGGAGCCTCTTCTGCATCGCTCTCTCTGTTGTCATCCCTCTCTTTTCCGGACTCTCCATCCAATAAGACGCTCTTATCACACGCAGCATCACCCTCACTCTCAAACTTGTTGTCATCCCCCACTTTCTGACTTGGCGCATCCTCTTGAACTGTCTGTTGAACCACCTTCTTTGTTGTTCCTCTCCTCTGTTTTAGAGGACAGGTGGACCCCCCCCTTCTCCCTCCATTCCAGTGGTCTCACTAATCGGACCTTTGCAAGTAGGCCATGGCTGCGACTTCTTTACGCCTCCTTGTCCCAAATCTGGACTGCAAGTTTCCTCAGTCTCAACCCCTCCATCCAATTCTTTAGCCAAATCAAGATTGGAACTCGGCAAGATTTGTCTCTTACGCTTCAATGGAGAGCCTGTCAGACCCTCCACGTGCTATGGTTCCTCTTCTTGAACAAGCATGTCCACATTCAGAGTCTCATGTACAAACTTTTTGCGCTTAGGTGAGGAGCCTCCCTCCTCCTTGCATTGCTTTCTGGAACTTTTCCAACCTCTTGCTGACGCCCTTGAAAATCTAAACGATGACCCTATCCTATTTCCATCAGTCCTACTCCCAGCCGTTGGAAGCTTTGCCCAATCGATGGACTCACTGTATTGGAACGGGCTAAATGAATGCCCACTATCAAAAATGATCTTGAAGTTCGCATTGGATCTGCATGTGTAATAGAGAACTTCAAATTAAAGACTCCTATGGAAATTGGTGTCCGGGCCCAAACTACAGGGTTTCTGTAAGTCCCCCTAACATTCTAAGACTACCACCGAAGTATATAGTAATTTTGGTGTAGATTCAAGAATACTAGAAAGAGTCTACATTCATTCAAATGAACTTTATATAATACCCTATAATTCCCTCTAGAATTAACAGTAACTCAAGTATAGAGTTGAAGACACCCAAGACAGTCTACATCCATTCAAATGAAGTCCCTGTAACAACCTAGAACTCCCTTGAGAATTAATAGTAACTCAAATATACATTCAAAGACACCCAAGATAGTCAACATCCATTCAAATGAGCTCTATACAACACCCTAGAACTCCTTCTAGAATAAACGGTAACTCAAGTATAGATTTGAAGACACCCAAGAGAGTCTACATCCATTCAAATGAAGTCCCCGTAATACCCTAGAACTCCCTCGAGAATTAACAGTAACTCATGTGTACATTACCCTAAATCCCAAAACAGTTTGCATCCATTCAAAGGAAGACCCTAAACACCCTGGAATTCCTTCTACAATAACCCTAAACACTTATAGAGAGTCATAGGACACATAGAACAGCCTACACTCATCGAAACAAACTCTCTTTAGCACCGACTGACTCCTTGCCAATTATACAATAACTCAATGATAGATTTTTATGATTCCTGTCGCAGCACAGGGCAAGCAAATTCCCATTTATACTACCAAAAACCACTTTAAAGTATAACAAAATGACTCTAAAGATCAATATCGCGAGATTCTGTGAAGTAGATAGCCTTGTTTGGTCTCTAAGCTAAGTCAGTATCAATATTTCTTTTTTTGGTTCTAACACCACAACCGGAAACACAACAACACCAAGAACTACAATCAGACCCTCGTTTCCTTCTCCGATCCGGTCTACTTTCCGATCCGGTCTGATCAACTCACATCCGCTCTTACTCACATCCGGTTTAGTTTTATCTCTGTTTCACCATCAGAGGGTTCGCCCCTGGCTTTTGAGAGTAGCAGGCCCGCCGCTCCTTCCGTGACTTATAGTGGCTGAAGACCCACTTCTTCTTTCTCCAATTTCCTACACTAATCCGGATTTGGTTTGATCCTTCACAACAATCTAGAGAACTCCCCGGATCACCGGTCACACAAGGACCTCCGGTACGATCCTCCCATACTACAACGACCTTAGCGTCACATTCCGTCTGTATGAAGCCAGGCGGTTGCAAGTGAACCCGTCCGTTTCAACATCAACTAAAGTCCTTCCGTTTGCCCATGAAGAT
This sequence comes from Neckera pumila, assembly GCA_963969595.1. NCBI lineage: Eukaryota > Viridiplantae > Streptophyta > Bryopsida > Hypnales > Neckeraceae > Neckera > Neckera pumila. The sequence goes on along the minus strand of OZ018411.1, from coordinate 26,394,425 downwards.
AGCGAGATCTCTCAGGAGATCGGACACTCAACCGGATTTCCTACCCAGGAGTTCTAGCGCAACTAAGGAATCCCTCCCTATCCGCCTAGCCTAACAACAGCTGTCTCGCCCGAAATCCTAACCTTAGGGCTGTTGAGGAACTGAAATCCACTCCCAACGCTTCTGCAATCCGCTCACTTGCATATAAGATCAAAAACAAGAACGCCGAAGGGAGAAATCACACCCGCACCAGCATGCGCCTTCCTAACTCCTCACTACACAACCGTGCCATACACGGGAGAGATACGCAACAAGAGGCCAAGAGAAGACGTACACAAAATTTAGGTGAAAAGAATCCTAGCTCCCAAGCAGGGGATGACTTATATACAACTTGATTACAAAGCAAAAAGGCCCCCGGAAATCCGTGCTGGACATCCGGGTCCGATCCTGACCGGCCAGACCGGATCAACATCCGATCCGGTCCTAACTATCTTACAAAACTTCACATTCCTAACTACCTACCTACCTACCTACTCTCCAATTCCCCCACCCAGCGTAGGACTCTTGGATTCCTCGAGCAGTTGGTTGAAGACGTCGGCAAGGTTCCGGCTCCGCTCCCCGGCAGCTGGATCCAGAAGATCTGACCCTGGCAATGAATCCAACTGAATCGGTTGCCCAGGCCCAGGTCTCCGGTTACTCTTCCTTGACTCGGGTGTCTGACCCTTGGGCTCCCTCGGATTCGATCCTCCGGCTGCAAACAAATCCGGTAGCGATATATCCGAGAGGTGGATCTCCCGGGAGTACATGGATCCGTTCAGCTTTCGACTGCTGATGTCCATCCGGTTGGCCGCCTCTCTCGCTGCCACTAAGGACGCTTCCACCCAATCGGTGAAGTCGGGCAGGATCCAAACTATCCGGGAACCGGATACCTTCTTCTCCTCATGCACCCCTTTGTCAAATAGTGCCGCCTTGACTGCGGTGGATCCGGACTCTCCAAGAGTGTCCTTCACCGACTCAGCCACCTTCCAGGTTGCCTCCGCCATCTCCCGGACTGCAACTTTGTCTTCCTTGAGGGCTACCATGTCAGCCTTTAGGGTGTCGACTTCCTCCTGAAGCCGACGGATCTCTGCCTCTTGTTTCCGGTTCTCATCCAGATCGGCTAGGTATTGGCCCACCTTACTCGGCAAATCACTATCCACCGGTGCACCCACCATCTCTCCGATACTGGTGAGAGCCCTCCTCTTGACCTCCCAGTCCGCTCGTATCCCACATAGGATTACCGTCAACTGGTTGAATGGGTCGGTCGGGTCCTTGAGATCCGGCATCTCCACATCCGGTCCCTGTTCTGGAGTGGACCGGGTGGTTGAAGGGGTTCCTCTCTTGCAAGGAGTCTTCATCCGCTTCTTTGGCCAGGATGGCTCTTCCTCATCTTCCTCTTCTGTCTCGGGTTCGGACCCGGTTTGCTCTTCTATTTCGTCATCCGAACCCGACTCCCCGTACTTCAGGATAGACTCCTGAAGGCTCCACGTCTTTTCCTCCGTATGCGTGAGGAGTTGGTTGCGGTGGTAGAGGTGGAAGAGATAGGGACTCAAAGGAGTGGCCCTACTCTTTCTGATCCTCGTCACCAGCTGGGACACCAGATCGGAAAAGATCCGGGCCCAGTTCACTTTCCGTTCCCCGCTCAGGGAACCAAAAATGGTGTTGCCGATGGTCATCATTACCCTCGTCGGCTTCTCCGGGTGGACGATCGAAACCAGGAACTGGAGGAGATTTCGGTGCCGGTCGCTCTTACAGTTCGCGACCGCGTACCCGTCCTTGTTGCTCGACTCTCCATGAAACTTGTCATGGATGAACTCGTCCTTCCTTCCAGCCATACCGGAACCCCCCATCCGGAAGTTGTAAACTTCCCTCCACCTTTCTTCTTCCCATTCGGTCGGTCGGCCCCGGAGAGTGTTGTCGAACTCGTTCGACGCCTTACACTTAATCTCTCTGACCATCCGCTCTTCCCGAACCCCCCAGGGTTTATCCATCAAGACGAGGCACCCCATGGCGTTGAGATCCTCCATGAGCTCGGACCGGACCGGTTCCTCCGTAGAAATGATCGGAACTACCTTCTGGAGCTTGACGTCGGAGGAAGAACTAGGCGCGCCCGGTCTGGCCTTACGCAGCTGAGGCATGGACACTAAATGGCCACTAGACCCTTACCGATCTCTACCTCACTCTCTCCTAGCCGCACGTCCCGTTCCTCACTTCCTCTCGTCCGATCTTAACCAAAAAATACCACAAAACCTACAACCCACACGCTCTCTACTTTTCCTACACTCTCGGACATGCCCGGCCGGAAGCACACATACATACAACGGCTCTGGCGCAGATGGAGGCGTAAAAGCGCTCAAGGTCAACTCCAGAGCTTGAGGGAAGTAAAGGAGTGAAAATGAGGACGACCAGCCTTTATATAGTCCCAAGACCCCTGGCAGGTCATCATGACCTTTTCTGGTCCGGTCCATATCGATCCGGTCCAACCCTAATCCGATCTGAGGTGAGATCCGGATTTGATTCCGCTCCTGAATACTAACATTCTGACCGGATCAGATACAGTTTTCTCCTTATTGGATTAGCGTTGCCTATCTCCAATTTCCTTTTGCCCCTCTAACCGGATACGGATCCTAATTACCCGTTTCCGTTCCATTATTTAGACAAGCAAAGGAAAACCAAAAATTCAGGTTGCGACATTACCCCTTCCTCATCGGTGAGTGTCCCCGCGAACATCATTCGGAGTCGTCAGAAGAAGTAGCAGCAATGTACTTCTTCACCCTAGATCCGTTCACTCGAGTATCAAGCCATTGACCTTGTAAATTCTCTAATTGTAGAAATCTGTTCTGGAAAACCTGGTTGACTCGGAAAGGTCCCATCCATCTGGTGTGCAGTTTACCCGAAAAATCCTTGTGACGATTGTCATAGAGGAGAACTAGTCCTCCTTCTTGGATTCCATGATCGGCTGGAAGTTTCCGGTCATAGTTTTCCTTCGCTTTGTCTATACTTCTAGGGTTCTCTCCAAAGCTGTATTCCGGATCTCTTCCAGTTCTTCAATGGCAAGGAGTCGGGGATAGCTATTCTTCCTGGACTCCGTGCTTCGAGCTGCCATGACTCGGAAAGTTTCCACGTCCAACTCCACTCCATGGATTGCCTCCTGATCGAAGACCAAAAAGTACGGGGTCTTTCCGGTTGTGGTCTTTTTTGTGGTGTTGTACGCGTGGACTGTCGAAGGTAGTTTCCGGTCCCAATCTGTCTTGTGAGCAGAAACCATCTTGTTCAAGATCTTACCAACGATCCCATTTGCCCGCTCCGTCAATCCGTTCGCTTTTGGATTGTAAGGAGTCGTCTTCCGGTGCTTGATAAGTTACTTGGTCGTCAGGTCGACAATAACGTCATTGAGGAAATGGGTTCCCTGGTCGCTGACCAGCTCGAGCGGATGACCAAATCGCATGAGGATTTCTTCAAACAAAAAGGTCGCTAAAGTCTCCGCGTCATTCTTCCGTGTTGCTTTGGCCTCCACCCATTTGGTGGCATAATCCGTAGCTAGGATAATGTACCTCTTCTTCCGTCCACTGACCGAAAAGATAGGCCTAATAAAATCTATCCCCCATTTCTCGAATGGTGCTAGAGGAATGATAGGAGTCAGTGGCCAGTGGTTTCGGAAGGACGATGCTCCTGTTCGCTGACACTGATCACAACTCCGCACAAAATTCCTCACATCTCTATGTAAATACGACCACCAATATCTGGTTGATCAGATCCGGTTTACTGTATTTACAAAGGCAAAATGCCCTCCTGAACTCCCTGCGTGCAGGGCTTGGATTACTTTCTTCCGTTCCGGGGGTTCTAGGCATCGTCTCAGAACGTCATCCGTTCCTAACTTAAAAAGGACTCCTCTAACCAAAGTATAAAGAGTCACTGCTACCACTGTCACAATTCAAATTCAAACTCCTACGTCATGATCTCTCACTGCTACTATAAATCCAACTGCAACTACACGTACTGTAACCCTAAATCCAGTAAATCCTACCTCAATGCACTAAGATGCAAGTGGGCTCACCTCTTAAATCATTGTCAAGATCATCAGACTCATTGTTCCACAATTCAAGCGCTGCTCCCTTTCCATTATCAACATCTGGCTTCTTGATTCCGGCCATCACCCACCAATCTTCGTGCATTTCCTTGCCACAATCCTTGAACAAACACTTAGTGCAACTCAAAAAATGAGAGTAAGCACACCAAGAGTGATAAGTATGCTGGCAACTTGAAAACTTGCAGTCCCACACGGGATCAAATCCTTTAGTACAAAATGGGCAAGGAGCTATCTCCAGTATCACCGTTTCCCTTAAATCCTTGTGACAATCAAAATACAAGAACGGTGAGGGCACTAGGAAACAAGCTGGACATTGGTAGCCTGACTTCATGCCTTTCAACTGGGTTGTCAGCACAATCTTGTGACGCTTCCATAGCTCTTGCTTGGCAGCTGCATTGCCATAAGCTTCTTCAGCGTTTTTAGTCTTCTCCGTAGCTCCTTCAAATCCCGTCTCTCTAGACCCAAACATCATCCACATTTGATCAATAACCCCTCTTTGTGCCTGGATTTGGCGTCTTAGATCTGCAACTTGCAACACTGTAGGTCCAATCTCGCTTTTGTTTTTGGGTAATCCTGCCTTCAATACAGCAAGATGAACATCTCTTTTACAGCATTCATCCTCCAATGTCTGAAGTCGCAATTCAGCAGTACCAAGTAGCGATCGCCCATACTCATATTGAGTAGACAACTTCACAAGTTCCAATTTTGCAACGTCTTTTTCTTCGCAATGACGCTTGACAAGCCCCTCCAAAGTCGGGATCTCCTTGTTCAACAATGACAGATACTCCTGCCATTCCCCTATTGACATTGAGTGCCCAACTGACTTCACTTCACACCCTAACCCGTTGTTGGTCACTTGTGCACTCCTACTGGGCTGCGATTCTACCCCTCTGATTTCAATTTCCATGACATCCACCGCAACATCCTTCTCGCTACCACCGCCTAGAGTATATTTTTTTTTATCTTTACGCTCCAGGTTATACCTTTGCAGCTGATCGTGGCAGGTCTACTCGGCATGAAGACACCAGTTTGTTTTCTTGTTCGGCAACAACTCATACGCCAAATCCTTCGCTTTAGCAACATTGATCAGCCGCGTGTTTGGAACACTTGTGCGTTGGTGGGTGGTCATCTATATCCTTCTCCACAAAGTTGGTATTTTCCAACAACGAGTAAACATAACCGTTAGAATTGACCTTTACTCCAAACAATGCCTCTACGTCTAATTCTAGCAGATGAACCCCAAATGTAAGCCGTTTTGGAGCCGAACCCTTGTTACATAAGCCAAAAGTCTCTGCAAAATAACCCCACTTCAATGGCGTCAATTTGTCCCACGTAATTGTAGGCTGCTCTGCATACAATGGGTCGACCCAAGCTCCAGACGGGGCTCCTTCAACCTTCACCTTCTTCCTCACTATTCTTGGACCCTTCCCATCTTCCTCCAGTACCTCCGTGTCCCTCATTTCGTTATGTAGAGTACGCCCCTCTTTACACTCAAAGTTTTTCTAAATTAAACCGTTACATAGAAAGCACTCAAGTCCTTAGCTTGCAACAAATCTGCATTGCATATGGACTGGCTTGCTCCAGAGTGGGGCCTCCTTAGAAAACAAACATGACATGAACAAACTCCACGAAGCCCCAGTGTCGACGGCAGCCGCAGTGCTTACCACCATAGGATGCGAGGCGACCCAAAATCAACGGTCAATATTGATAGGTGCGGGGTACATTCATTTGCGATGGGTGAGTTGTTAGTCATTTATGATCGGTTCACCGGCCAGCACTTAAAGCCGCCAACCCAGTTCTGGATGGATTCATTTGAATGACCCACTTAACTCTCAGCCAATCAAAAAGCCAAATTCTGCCATGTCATATTGCAGGCCAGTCTTGTATTAAGTTCTATGGATATGGACTTCCGCCCCCTTTGGTCCACTCACCCATGCACACACTCTTCAGCGACAATACATTCGGAAGTGCTATGAGCGTTGTCAATGTGCTCCATTTTGTACAAATAGAGTGGTGCAGGGTGGTTTACTGAAACAGTTACAGGTATTGCAACTCGGAGCCATCTGAAGTGTTTGCAATCCACCAAGTACAAGCACAATCATCTCTAAGTACTGATTAGCACTATTCAACAGTACTACTGTGTCCCTAGAAGTGGTTCTTGATTTTCAATTAATTTTAAGACTCATGCCTTCAACTATTGTCTTCAGGTTTTTCACATGAATGGGCTCAAGGGATGGGGCATTCGGACGTTAGAGAGGCTTGAATAAGGGTGCTTTGTCTTTGAATACGGAGGAGAAATTCTTACTAATGTTGAGTTGGTACGACGTAAGACGCCTCTTAAATACTCTCTAGCTTTTGATGCGCACTGGCAATCCAAAATGGTTTTTGAGGATGACGCGCTGCTTTCCATAGATGCATCGGCCATCACAAATGTTTCTTGGTGGCTGAATCACAGGTCAGAAACAAGTATCACGCATGCTTCTTTTTTCTAGAATTTTCTTTTGGAAGTGTGCCTTCTCAATGAATCCCTGGAGATGTCAATTCACTCTTTGATGCAATATGTGCAATCATGCGGCAGATGTGGGGATGCAAATTTGATGGATATTCCCGTGTGGATTGAGCAACAAATTCCAACTTTGTACCATGTAAGTACCCTCTGTGCACTTCTGTCATGTCGCCAGTGAATTGGGAATCCAAGGACAGTAATTAATTTTTTTGGATGACTTCTTTGGGCTGACTAAGTAATTCTTCTCCAGGTAGCGCTCTTCACAACTAGAGAAGTGGTGGCGAGTGAGGAGCTCACATGGGATTATGGATGCATGTTTTCTACTACAAAAAATGCTCGTCTGCCATTTCACTGCAATTGTGGCAGCACTTTGTGCAGAGGACAGTGACGGAAGTCGGACCCCTACTGTGCAAATCTTGGATGTGCACATGAAACTCATTGTACTCTCCCAGTACTTTGTTGCAAGCTCCAGTACTAGTTGGTTACAGAGCAGCAGCCTTCTGTACTGTCCATTATTCTCTTGTACTATGAACAAGAGTTGGTAACTAGGGCAGATTCTGTACATTGAGTATGTGGCAAATCTATAGTCTGTATGGTACATACCCTCTAGAGATATCATTATGTACATTGTTCAGTTCTTTGAGAGAGACTGTCCATTTAATTGGTATTCTTTATTCAGATTAATAGTTAGAAGTACACGACTTTTTATTTGTATGTAGTACATATTGTAATATGTGCATCCGTATGCCATGTATTGCTAAAGACAATGATAATTAATGTAAAGTTTAGCGCATTTTACATTTGTGAATTTAAATTTGCTTTACCTATAGTTGGTACACTGCACGCATTTCTTGTAGTATGTAGAAGGAAATAATTAGAATTGGTTTGTTCAACATATTTTTGTTGGAATGAAAGGATTTTGCCATTGAAAATGAAGAGGTTTTTCTTTTAACAATTCTTAAATTATTTTGTATGAAGGGGAATAGAATTCTTTTTCTAGTGGGATATAAGATAGAGCGCCCCATAACCAATGGCAAATAATGATATAGAATATGATTTGGTGTAGTGAAGCCAAAACAAATATTTATGTAAGGAATACTGATTGAAATGACAAAGATTGCAAGAAATTTGATACTTTTTTTCACTTGAACCTTTTCTACTTAAACTTTATACCCTACAAGATTTTTAGCTTTTAATCTTTACAATGGAGAATTTTGTTGAGAGTTTGGAGAAATTGAAATCAACAAATCTTTATTATCTTTCTTAAGAAAATTATTAAATAGAAGTAGGCACAAGATAGAAGGAAAATCATCAATATTCATATATTTGTGATGGAATTCAAATGCACTAATTCCAGTGGAGATTGTTCTACCAAATAAACTACACCATGCAAAAATAAAGACTTGAAACATTTCAAAAACTAGATTAAAAAATGTATCTTAGAAGTTATCATTTTGAAGAAAATTCTCTAACAAACCAAAAAAATATGTAGGTTCATAACTTTTTCATAACAAATCCAAATGAAATGAATAAAAACTTTCCAAATAGACAAACAAAAATTTCATTAGAAAATCATATTTATATATACAATAATAGAATTTAATATCTATTTATATATACATCTATAGTAGTTAATGAATTATTAATTTATACTATATATTATTTTGTATAATGATAATTTTTATACATAATATTATATTCATGACTAATAATAGTTTTTAGAACCTAATCATTATATTATTCTTCAAGCTTATCAAGTACAGTTTCTAAAACAATAAGAAATTTTGAAGAATACATGAATATCAATATTTTATAGTAATATGAAGATTGGGCCTATGACCATAGTTTGTTCAACTTTCTCATTTTAGAGTGAAATGGTAACTTTGGTTTATATCAGCTTTGATATGTAGTATTATGTACATATATGGTAGGAATTTTAGAAGTTTTAAGTGTATTTTATATTAAACATGAAATTTCACCATATAAAAGAAATTTATAATATTTTTAAATTTTTCTAAAACATCTGAAAATTTTATGACTTCACATATCTTTTGATTTCCTGTCTGAAAAATAATTATAAAAGTTTTGATTCATATATAAAATCTCAAAAAGAAGAAACCAAAGTGAGGGACAATGAGGCTTTAAATCAATAGTTATGGGCCCATCCTTTGAGTGTAAAGGTGTCAAGCCTCAAGTATACTGAAATGGTTTCTCCAAGTTTGGGAATTTTATTGTGACTTGTCCTAAAATCAAATGTACACATAATCATATAATAGAGTAGAGAAGGACTCTCTTGCTATAAGTAGAATATTATTTTATTTTCTATAATATTTAGAAGAAAAAAATCTTTTATTCATCCTTTTCAATATAAAAAATCATCCAAGTGATGATTGTACTAGGACAACAACTATATATGTTATTCACATCAAGGGTGCTATGTAATTTCTTTTTGGAATAGGGTGTTTAATTTTTTGAGGATAACAAATAAATAGTTTATCAATAATAAATTAATCAATTAAAGAATAAAGCTATTTGTGTTTAAAATTTAATCTTGTAAAATCCTTTTTAATAGCTGTATGTTTGAGAAGTATAGAAAATATCGCTAAAGATAACCTTTTAAAGTATTGTATTGTAAAGAAGATTTGAATTTAGCCTTAGAACTGGTGATGTACGTCCATCAGAAGAATTTATCTTTTAATTTTTACTCTCCAAATTATTGAAGGGACGCATTGCAATACTATTCATCTGCAGACTTTGAAAATAAAATTATTGCATCAAACTAATTTTTAGCTCTTAAATTTTAAAAAAGCACTCTAGAGTAGTTCTAGCAAAGTAATCCCAATGGTTCCTTTCAGTGTGGTTTGACTCATAGCCAATGTCTACACTCTTCTATATATCATTCAATAAATTTTTGGATATTCATTATTTCTTACTGTCTTTCTCACAACTTGGCACATGTGTCATGTATTTATTAGTTTTAACCTTTGAAAGAGGAAAAAATTAACATTTTTGGCTTCATAAAAAATACATGCACATATAGGTCCAGAATGGGTCACTGTTCAAGAATGGGTGGCTGAACCTCATGTCAGTCCTGAAATTTTGTCATAATAATTATTTCTCCTAAATAAAGGATGGTTTCATAGTTATGTTGGTTTTCCTTTATAATTTATTAGCTTTTCAAGTAATAAGTTTTGGTGCTTTTTCAATTTCATGTATTTGGGGATCAAGGGAGTTCATATGTATTTTTCCTTCCCATTTTTTTGGAGATCGAGGTAGTTTTATGTAATTATGGGTTGAAGGTTGTTTTCAATTGCATTTTCTTTTCCTTCCCAATTTCTTAGGCAAATGTACTTTTATTCATTTTTGGGCTGCTTAAGGTAGTTCACAATTTCTTTTCCCGTAGTTTTTGGAATTCAGGGAATTCATACCAAATGCAATAGACATTTGTCGATGTACATAGCCTCCTGAATTAAAACTTCATCAATGAAAAGAAGGACCCTCGAACTTGGACTTCCGTTCAGAAGATGAAATAAATAATAATCATTTACACATGCTATAATATAATACTATGGAATATATAAATGAAGAGGTTTGAGTTAAAACAAAAAATTCCATCTGTAAGAAATGAAAAGCATCTACATATATGCCTACCAATGTAAATGCAATAAAAAAGAATGTCTCCAAAGTTGTAACATGCCGTATAGATCTCACTAGTGTATAAGATTTAGATGAATGTAAAGTGAATCTATCACCCATGAAGACCCTTCATCTCTGTGGTGGACAAAATGAATTTAGGGCAGGTTTGTACTTGTACTCCAATCTCCATCATGATAGTTTGAGTGATCTTGGAAAAATATCTAAATACATTAGCTTTCAAAGAATGTAATTTTCATTTCTATTAGTGCACGGCAGGTACAATTCTAGCAATTGTGGTCTTCTCCTTAGGTGTGGTGGCCAAACTCTCCTCTTATAGAAGATTTTGTTTCCAATTTTATATTTTTCTTTCTCATATAATTGTAATTTCATCTATATGGAAAGCTTTGATTCATGTCATTATGATTTGTTATTTGAAAGTTCAGCACAATCTGTATATTTGACCCAAAAAAAAATTTAATTCGTTTATAATTGCAGAAAAATATTTAAGCCCGTCTCTGAGTATTCATAGGAGTCTGGAAAAAAAACACAAAAATGTGCAAGGACAACTACATCAGAGCTCCGTCTTGTCAAAGACATGCTCAATACTATAGACTGCAATGTAGTACATATGGGTACTTATGTAGTACATATGGGTACTTCATTGTACAGGAGGAACGAAACCGAGGTGACTCCAGGAAGTATGTGTAGGTACTCCTTCTACCAATGGGCATTTCAGATGTTCCTTTCTTTGTAAGTGTTTGAGCTAGGATACTTCAAATAGTTTATACATTACTTTACTACTGTTCTAGACTTCTAGTGCAAGTCCGGTGAATGAAGTTCAAACATATGGTGACAGCGACACTGCATATGATGTTAGTGCAAGGATGTGCACAAAACAGGTGGACCACTTTAGTGAGGAAACATACACTGATGCATGTTCAGCTTTGAAAAGTATGTTTAATATATACCAAAATGAAGAACTATTTACATGTATAAGTACAAAGAAGTGACAATTTGCCATCCGAATGTCTAAATGTCTGTTTGTAGTTCCTCTAGAGCTGTATTAATGACGTCAACAGCCTCCTCTACAAGGCTGTACATCGCGTCTCCACCTTTCACCCTATGCTGGCGTGGAATCATTTGAAATTTGCACGCCAAAACAGCACTGCAGTCTATGTATGCTAGCCTAGAGTGTCGCAAGTATACATAGTTGTTGGAGTCATTGTGTCCCCATTTTTGGTAGTATGTGCCAGAAATAACATGGTCCCCAGCTTGAAAGTGCCCTCCCTAGACACAGTCAAAATCTTCTTCTACCACATGTTTTGCAGCTTAGCACTGCAGAATATAGAAGGGGACAACCTCATCATTATTGTCCGTCGCAGCAACTGCAAAATTGTCACCCGATAGGACTAAGTCTGCCATGGAGTCACCATCGTACTCATACTCCCAACTGTCATCCTCCTCCTCATTGGTCATGTACAAGGCTGCAAGTCTTGCATTTCGTGGCTAAATTTTTATGGCAGTCTAAGCCTTCACATAGGCCTTCTTCTCGCAACGCACATAGTCATCCTCCAAGCAGTGACCACAGAAACAAGCCAAGTGTCTAACCAGCAACTTCGTCAGGTCACGTTGATTAGGTGCAAAAATGGAGTGGAACTTTGAGGAGCTAGGAATCGCGTCGCATGCATCCGTAGTATCATGTTCAACATCAGTAGGTCCTATGTGATGGAAATATCGATAGGACTTGCATATTTTGCAATTCAATTAGGACAACAGTGATATATTTTAATAGAATTTGCAAACACAAGCACGAGCGCATCACCAATTGCACACGTGAATCACAAAAAAGGTCTGTGCAGCCAAGATAAGTATGTGGGATTTTAGAGGACCAGACCTCATTCCACCAATGCAACTGGGAACTTGTTCAGCTCTGGTTGCATCCAGAAATAAGACACAATCAGCTGCGTTTTGAAGCTGTCGGTGTGGGTTGGACAACTGCTTCGTCCTGAGTGCCCTTTTGATGACTGCTCTTGCCCCATCCCATTCACCTTTCCCATGCCATGTACTGTAATAACTCCATAGCATCTTGCAGCCTATGGTAAGTGATGGGTACCTATAGAGAAGCATTTATCACAAAGTCAGTAGACATGTTCATCATATGTGAGTGTGGAAAAAGGGGTGGGCAAACCTGACTCTGGCCTTGTCCATGCAAGGCCACATCCATTGGTCTCATGTAATATAGGGCAGCTCAGTACATGAGAGTCCGCATATGTACTGGCCACCACTAAGGAGTACTTACATGCTGAAGACAGTACTTTAGAGTGGTCACGGGCACAGGAAAAGAAGCATCACCTGGCAATGAAGTACATAGCCTTAGAACCTTTAAACTGCGCAGCACATCCAACGCTGTATACATAATGAGTTTGTGGAGAATGGCCCCTAGATACCATCTACCGCCAATGCAGCATGAGGCAATTCTAGGCGAAGGAGCTATCATGAGTCTTGTCATCGGAGATGTAGATATGTCTCTCTTCTCAACTCCACACTGTCCTCTTCCCCATCATCCCCAGCATGAGGAGAATAAATAGCTTGAACCAAAATCGAAATTTGGTTAGAGTGGTAATACATTGACTGTATTTCATTTTGAACCTCGAATGTGTAATTCTTAGAGAAATCAATGTGTGCTAGAATGGTCCCTCTTTGCAAGCAAGACTGCAAAAGCTTTGCCTGGTCACTTTGCCACTTAGCAATAAAATTATGTCAAATGAAGTGTTCCACTGTTGGCAAGAAGAAGTCAAGGAACTCGTCGAAGGATGTCATCATTTCAACCTCTTTGATACGCTTCTTTGGCCGACCATCAGCTGACACTCACTACAAGGGAATGGCGTCCTATATGACAGATAATTGACACTAATTTGTCCGAATCAACAAATGGGGGTCCTAACCCTGCGATTTTTGTCTATTCATTCATTTCCAGTCAAGCAGTGGCCGCCTTCTCCTCTCTTGTTTTAGGTCTACGGAGCACCAAAATTTTCTCTTGCGCACACTTTTCCTCTCTCCTCACGATGAGCTTAAAATCACTTACCTGTCGTGAGCAAATGGTGGAGCGTGGCGGAGGATTGGGCTTCCACAAAGACAGTTCCCTGGTTGTCGAGGAATCAAGCGATTTACCAACTGGAGAAAAGGCCGCGAGGAAATTTGAGAGTGATTACTTGAGGCGCAACATTGCAAGTATCCGTAGCTGAAAAGAAGTAGAGAAAAGAAGTGTAAAGGGTGGCATGATTTGGTAATTGATGGAGAGTGTAACAACATGAGGCTTACACGGCGAGCGATGGCAGAATGATCTGTCGCGTGATATTAATCACCTCCAGATTCGCATTCAAATTCATGGTCAGTTCTCAATTTGCATTTGATCTCCAATAAACCTTTGCTCCTCTCTTTTTAAGACCCTAACTCTGAAACGCATCTCTTAACAATCACGCCTTGTCTAATATTACATGTTAGTGCTAAAGTCCGATGCTTTAGAACATTATGGAGAAACCTATTGATACAACGTAATGATGTATTTGTAGTCTCGGCAGAAGTGGGAGCAAGCTTGGTTGGCCATTAATAGAGCTGTTGGGGATGACGGAGTTAATTGGCGAGAGAACTCTAAGGGCATGCAAGCCGCAATGACTCGGGCATTGGTGCTTGTCCTTGACAGTCCAAGATTTTTGATGTCCATGGACGGTGCAGGTTTCCCATGGATAACGGTAACTCCCTCAGAGACCCCAGTTTATGCAAAAAAGACTCTATTATGAGCTAGGCTTGCTTAAAACTAAATATGAGATTTTGCTTGCATCAACAAAAGTTGATTGATGGAAAACTCTGACTTATGCTGGTTTTGTTATTTTAGGCTGTGGACACATTTGAATGCGAAAGGTTCCATGGCGATGCCTTACGAAAGGGAATTTTTGAGGAAAATATTACAGCTGTTTGCTTTTTGCTTGCAAAAGACTATGCTGCACCATACCAGGTAAACTACATTTCCAGATCGTGAAGATCTACACTGCGCTAAAATAATTTCCATGTGATTTTCTACATGTTTAGCAGCGCACACATCATTCAGTAGTATGCAACATTACGATATGATCTGCAAGAGTGTATCGTTAAGTAATCCCCATTTTACATTCATTGATTTATTCTAAGATTTGAATTGTTGTTGCCATGCTATGGCAGGATAGAGACGTGCTACAATTGTCTATAGGCAGGCTGGTTAGGGAGTTGAAGGAGGCGTTACTTGATCGTGTTAAGTGTTAACGTCTCTCAATCCTCAACGTGCCGTCCTTCTCTTTGCTTATACTCAGGTCACGATGTTACCACCATGCCACTTTTAGGTAATCATGACTGCTCACAAATCAATTTTAACTCCTAAAGGGGTTTCAAAATCAAACATGGCTATCATTCTTTTCAAATAGTTTAGTATATTGCACAGTTATTTCTGTAAATATTCTTAATCAATGTTGACCTCGCACCCTTTTCATTGGAATTGCATTGGGCTTGGCAGATATAGACGGACAAGATTGCTAATCGGGAGTCAAGGTAATTTAGGGGTTATCACAGAGGTCACTCTTCGTTCCCAGAATAACGTGACGAGATCGTTACCTGGTGACTGAGAGATGAATTCGTCGCTTGTTTTCCGAAGCTCTTTTAGCTTCATAACTACAAGTTTTTCCTGCACATGGCATTTGTCTGAAGCTGCTCTTGTGTAAATTTGCAGGCGATTTATCACTTGGAAAGAAATGAGTTCGTGTTTGTAGCAGCACATACGTCTGCTGGAAAAAGTGTTGTCGCTGAATGTGCTTTCGCGTTGGCTGCCAAAGTAAGTTCTTTTTTTAGTTCTCCAACATTAGCAGAATGCATTACATGTTAATATCTATACTTTGGAGAGCTTCTAGAGTGGGATCCAAGTCATCTGCGTTGTATACTTGAATTAGCTTTCCGCAATGAAACATTTCAAAACTTAGAATGCTGATTACCAATATCCTTGTCAATCGATGCAAAAACCCTAAGGAATGAAGTTTAGGATAAATTGTAAAAATACCCATTTATTAGAAGCTTCTCGCCAATGTAGCTTCTCGAACTGTGATACAATGGGTCCCTTTTGTGGAATGTGCTTTATGTTAGGTCATGTGAGTGCATTTTAGTATAAAATTCTCTAATGAACTGATTGTCTTTCGTGAGTGTAGCAATGTACATGAGCAATATATACCTCGCACATAAAGACTATCAGCAATCAAAAATCTGAGATTTTGGTTGAAAATTTGATGTAGGTCTGCAAACTGGAGATGTTAGCTTGCGATCCGAGGCGTCTTGCCTAATGATGACTACAGAAGTTTTGCGTTCTATGTTGTACAAGGTTGCGGACATTGTCCGAGATATTGAGTGGGTATGCTCTATTAAATTACCTAGCCACAGATTTGCATGCTATTTGGGAGTTGATTTATTATAGATTCATTCGGTGGCATTGATCCTCCTCCTTTATTTTGCGTCTGATTGGAATATTGACGATTACTTGAAAATGGGCAATTTGCTAGACTAATATTATTCTAGTGATCTAATACTCACGTATGTATTTTATTAAGTAGCACTGTTTTGTTGACTAATTTTCTTATTTGAATGCTACTCTAGGCAATAGCGGGTGAAAATGTATTCCTCCCTCCATTTTGATGAACCGGAAAAAGATTTTCGTAACAGGGTAAGATTCTCTTGCTCGATGTGGAATTTTTGCAAATCATTTTACAAGGAGATTGACAACTGTCATCAGAATCATGGAAGTTGCTCTTTAGGGTAACTTTGTACAAAAGCTGAGGAACAATTGTTTTTTTATATTTAGAAATGTACTAACCACGATATCTGTTTTTCCTGTTTCAAAACTTTGCATAGACCAGTTCCGTTGGAGCACTGCATTTATTATGGAGCGGAGCTTCACAAAATCTGTGAACAATCTAGGTTCTTACTGGAAGGTATAAGAGATGCCCAGAGAGCGCATCTTGGTACAACAACCAAAGCCTCTACAGCCCCTGGTGTTGGAAGTGTTGGTCAGGCTCGTGGAGGAAGCATCCAAGGGCGTGGGGAGGACCTTCTGGTCGTGCTAGCGGTATGGCAGGTAGGAGAGGTGACAATCAAGGAAGGGGAGGAGGTCGAAAGGGACCTTCTTCAAAATAAATTGCGTAGGGATCCATACAAACTGCTATGCGTGGGGGTGGTATTGGTTGGAGGTCAAAAACCTCACAGTGGTACACACTTATCAACAACCTCAATAAGAAGGGGTTACTCCCTGTATGTTGATCTTTCACCCCTCAATGTACACCAATCTTGATTTTTCTCTACACGTGATTTGTTCAACATTGCCATGCTTGGTGTGTCGCCGCTCAAGTTTTTTCATTTATTTGCATCAGTTTTTCACTACCTTGTGAGGGTTATAGTGATGAGGATGTGCTTTTGCAAGTGGTGGTGTTTCTAAAGAACAGATGTGATTAACAAGTTGACAGTTTAAGTTCAATCGATCTTATTGTACATGCTGAAAAGAGTGAAATATACATGTTCTGCCAGAAAGCATTCTCCTGATTGAAGGGATCTGATCAATGATTACCTCAAGTACGAATGACCTTTTTGGTTTACCAAAGCATTATCCTTACTTCCTAAATTCAATGTTTCAGATTGACTATTTTGAGGCTGAAACTTATTGATAATGATCTTTTTGTTATGTAGCAAATGTTTTCTTCAGTCTATCATTATCCGGTATTGTTTGTGGATTGATGAATTTCTTTGAAATTCAGGGAGTGTATGTGCAGGAGCTGCTAAAGTGGAGTATTGGTGTACATCATGCTGGCCTGCTACTTATAGTGAAAGAGGGTTCAGAATTGCTCTTCTGTCGTGGTGTCATGAAGGTCTACTCTCAAAACCTGTCCATGTTTCAGGTTTTTAAAGCTGTTTTGGGTCATTCATGGCAAAGAAGGATGTTGAAACTTTCTCACGTGTTGTCCTTTACTATCTGCAGGTCTTATTGTTATTGTCTACCAAGACTTTTGCTATGGGCTTGAATACCCCAGCTAGAATAGTGAGTGAGACTTTGAATTAATATTTAGCTTTGCATGCCAATTTGAATCTCATCAACCTCTATGACAGGTGAAAGAAATAAGATGGAAGATGGAGGCTATGTACAAGAAAGGGAATAATACCATTGCCCAAGGTGACTTAGCTGTACAGAAATCAAGAAATAGGTAAATTCCCTTCCTTTGCTTCCTTCTAAGGCTTCTACAGAGTCTAATTTGAGTTTTGGATTGTGATTTGCCAGCCCTTCATTAGATTGTATATGAGTCACATTCTTTTATATTCTTCTGTTTTTGTGACGAGACAAGATCTAGCCATATGTTACTTGAATGATCCTATTTTGCTCAATGTTACTGTGAATTAACAGTTTTTAGTGTAAAGGACATTGAATTTGTGTGGTATTGATTGAATTTTTGGTGGTTATGTGCAGATGCTGCACCACTTTCATTCACATTGAGAGCTGGCACTACTACACCTGTTTTTGTAGCCTAGTGTAAAGTAAAACCATAGGATAGCCCTGTCCTTGAATATATTCTAAACCCAGATACATTCTCATATGCACACCTTAGAAATTTCCTCCCTCAACATCATTCGGGATTGTTAGTCATATGGCCTATAGTGGTAGTTTGTTGTCCCTTGTGCACAAGATTGTGAAGCAAGGATGACACTTTTTAGTGATGATAGCACTAAAGTTTGTGATGGTGCACATGCTCTCAAGCTTGAAAACATTAATGGCCAGAAAACAATCCAATTTTGGGGAAAATTTTAGCCAGTTATGAAGAGAATCCATTGTAGCAATGGGGTGCATGAATACAATGTTGATTGCTTTTTTGTCAAAAAGGATGTTGAAATTTGACAAAACTTTGTCAACAGACATTGAAAATTGACGAAATTTTGTCAACTAAATGTCCGAATCAAGGTGTCCTAATTGACGGTATAGTTGACAAAATTTTGTCATTTTTTAGTCAATTAGGATAGAAATCCTCTTGTAGTGACTCCAACAATTTTGTATTGGAACTGCTTCCACTTAATTATTCAAGTAGCATCAGTCACCCGTTCACAAGGGCATACCTTGAAGAAACGCACACCACACTTACTACAAGTTCCCAGCAAGCACTTTGGATGGTGAAATTCTTCACCCTCAGATTTTGGACATAGCAAGTCTTCACACAAGGCTATCACCCTTGCATAACTTTTGCTACCAACGTTGCAGACTCCCCCATTGTCAACGTTGCAGACAATGCACTGACAATCACAAAGGAAAAGAACATGAGCACCTCCATGAGGGTCACAGAATGCATTCAAGGCCTCAAAGAGGAAAATAACTTGAACATGGTATTTGCAGCAGCACACATTTCTCTCCCTGCACCTGATGACAAAAAAGGGTGGAGCTTGAAGAAAGATCGGCACTAGATGGAGAAATGGGGATGTGCATGAACAAAATGAATATACAGCAGCATCTGCATCATATAGAATAATGTCAACCATAGTGAACAACAATCTGTGTAGCATGAAGATGGAGCTTTGCACTCGACGTACATAGTACTACTGAAGAGCAGTATAGGACCACTAGTACACAGTATAGGACAATCGAGGGTGAATAGTAGTACTGCTCCTGACTCATAATAGAAGTTCATAATATTGAATGGGACTCATGAAGTACTTCATAGTATTCAAGAGAATTATAGTGTACCAACCTATTTGCACGAGAAGCAAGCGTAGAGAGGACTAGACGTAGCTAACAGTGGCCATAGTACTCTTCTGCTGCTACTTTAGGCAGGAAGATATTGGCATGTGCCTTCAGGATACCTAAAGTACGATTCAGTCCTTCTGAGGACTCCGAGGAGTTCGGAAGTCTTGACCAAGCACTTCAACTTGCGCATAGTATACAGTGAGTATCCTAAACATTCAATGAAGTATAGAGGACGCGGACATAGTACTCTACAGTGAAGCCCAATGTAGGAACAGTATGTCGTAGTTGCCTCAATGCTTGAAGCAAACGAATAGTACTATGAAGCCATAGCCCAATGCAGAGGGCAGTGATGAAGCTGTGCACTGCCTACTGACACATATGTAGGACCTAAGGACAGGAAACACGAGGTACTATAGACAACAGCCAGAAAGGCATAATACTCTTTGAGTATCATGCATGGCATGCTGCATTCATCGACTGCAGGGATTATATATTTTATAATACTGGAAGTACACAACTGCGTACGTGAATGTATGAATTTTGTAGTCAGATGCACTGACTCGCCGAGCAAAGCCCAGCACAGTACTTGAATAGTACATTGCACCAATTTTCTGAACAGCACTGTTTGGGACTAATGTGTACCCATGAGATCAATGCAAAAGGAGCATGACCTTGTACCTCCCATAATATAATGAGAGTGGTAAGTAAATTGCAGTACGGAATTAGTTGTATGCACTAAGAAGGTGAACGATACAAATGTCTACAAAGAGCCCACAATGAGGACTACGAAATTGTACAAGGCACTATACACAACAATAATGGTACTCATCTGCAGGGTATGTGAGAATCAGATGTCAATAGAACTTTGAAAAGCTACAAAATTATATCTAAATGGAACGGAATGCAACGAAGTGGAAGTGGCAAACTGGATCAAAAGTAGACGGGAACAACAATCCATCAATGGAAGCTGCTGGAAACTATCTTACTATTGGACTTGTATACTCCAAGAGAGGAAATTGTGAATGTGGACGAACAAGGAGGTTATCCCTCCGAAATGGGCAAAAAGTACATTTTTGAGTGTATTGTCATTCAGACTTTCCTTTGACGATAGGAGCGGAATGACTGGAGAAGAGAACCAACAGAGGACCTGCCCGTAAAGGAAGAATCCAAAACCCAAATGGAAACAACAAAGCTAGAAAGGAAGATCGGAACACACCTACCCTTCAAGAAGCAAATGCGCAACATGGGTATCGTAGAGACTACGTCCCAAGCGCTTTCGTTTGACATCCCTTCGCCGCAAACTCACTCTAGTTTGTTTAGTCTACCACAGCAGAACAGCGACCTTCACTTCCTCAAAAATCCCGCCTTCCCTTTTCTTGCACGCTGGAACTGGATAGCGATAGGAGGCCTCAGTATTGATAGATCAGAGGCGCTCCACGACGGCCAGCAAATTCTCCTTCCTTGTACCCAGTATGTTGTGGAAGTTCGATATGTTCGTGTCCAGTTTGGAGACTACTGCTTCGAGGATTGCACGCTTGCGTGCCAGCATATCAAACGAGTGTAGCACCTTCAATGCTCGCAAGTCGGCTCCAATGTTTTGCAGGATCTGTCGATGTGCTCTGGCTTCTTTTGGACTCGGGTAGTACTCCGGCAGGCGGCAGCAACGGGCGCACACACGGATTTGTGAAGACCTTGTCCAGAACATCAGCTCGCAAAGTAGGATCTCCAATTCTTACTAACAATCGGTACAGGGTATTTGCAATGCGTTGAGAAGATCTCCAAACAGTACTTTGGTGCCTCGTACTACCCCACTGAAGTTTGGCATTTCCATCTCGCACGTTCTTGTCTATTGCCCGCACTGCTTGAGTTGGTGCTGCCTCAGTCGTCGCTCTTTGTGCAGTACGGCAACAACTTTGTCGTTCCTTCCATTTTCAACGTAAGTCTTCGATTGCAGCAGCTTCTGCTCTCCTTCGTGGACCTCCCCGGCCTACAGATCGATCAGCATCCATGATCGGTGCACGAATTCTCGATTGAAATTGCAAGAAAGACGACTTCAAATCAGGCCATGAGAGTGGTGACAATCCCGGAGGCCTCCTCGTGAGCAAAACGCAACAATTCTGTTCAAAATTGCAGGAACCCTAAGAGACAATCCGATTAGGCAGTGGCGGCGATTATGCATGGATCTCTAAATCACGGCACTGAATTGGCGATGACAGTGGTTCTCATTAAATTAGCGACTGTCAGTGTCTTGTACACGCCGGCAATTTCCATCTAAAGTGGGCCCCCACCAGTACTATGCATTGCTACTCACTACGCTCCAGTATTATCTTCTACTATAGGCTGCCATAATTCTTAGAAAATGCTAGTTTAGGTTTTGATTTTTCATAAATACTGAATGACTTTAAAAAATTAAGGAAAAAAAATGGCCATTTCTCCTAAGTCATTGAAGACGGCATTATTTTGCACAATCAAAAACTAAATTTGATTTCTCAGTTTCTCCGAAACTACAGTGGAAATCATGACACTTTAGGGCCTTCCACACGGCGCTAGAAGCAATATTTTCAAAATCCCTTCCTTGAGAAGTTGGAATTTACTCATATAAACAAGCATGCCAAGTTACAACTTCAATGACTTCAAAAAAGGTACTCCATAGTACTAGAAACCTCCAAAAGTGAATTTGTGACATTTTTTTGAAATTTGCTTTCTCTTCCACAATGAATTTTGGAAAAATCCAAAAAATTGCAGCGCATTGGGCACATGTACGCCCAACTTTGATATGAGTTTAAAGTTGTTTGCATCATTTCCCTAAAACTTATACCACACAACAACTTTCGATTTGAAGATGTCACAAAATAGTACAAGTGTTTTTTGCATTCACTCCAAAATGCCGTCAAAATTATATTTACACTAAAACAACCACTTAGTGCTGACAATAGATCGATCAATTGGTCGATCAACCAAAATCCAAGTATTGTTCTTCAATAAAGGACTGTATTTGGTTTCCATGGCTTGACGCCACTGCAAGGCCTCTAGGCTAGAAAGAGCTTCAGAGACTAAATTGGGATCTCCAGTTTGCGTGAAAAAGGCGCAGCAAAGGAAGCTTCATCATGAAATTTTATAGAGAGCCACTGTCCTTTGTGTTGGCGTTGAGAAGTATGTAGTGGTGATTTAGAAGAGTGACAATGAGTGCATAATTGAGGGTTAAAAGGAAGCGGGTTTTCCTAACAAATGTCACTTTGGGGTTGGATGGGCGGACTGTGAGGTCTGCTGTTTGGAGGGGATATAGATAGAGTAGTTGGGGTATTGAAAGTGGATTGACCACTGGAGGTGTTGGTGTAGATTGACCACTTTCAAAATAGTAGGGTGAAGATTGGGCTGGGGTAGAAATTTTATCAGGAGCAGATAAAGCTCCAGTTATAATTTATGGGTCTTTGTCAAAAATAACATCATGATTGCAGAAAACTTTCCGTGTATTAGGATTATATAAAACAATAACCTTTAATGCCTAACAGTGCACCATAGCCCACAAAGATACATGGTGTAGTTTTAGTATCTAGTTTGCTTTGTGTCTCGGTAGGCTTGTGAGAGTAGGCCTGACAACCGACAGTACAAAGATGGCTAAGGTTGGGTTTACTTCTCGTCCATAATTCAAATGGGGTGATATTTTCCAAAGTTGAATGATAAGAGCAATTTTGCAAATAACAGGCTATAAAGACTGCTTCAGCCCAATATATATTGGGTAAATTAGCTGTGTATAACATACTTTGAGCCAATTCCACAAGAGTACGATTTTTGTGTTCGACACGCCATATTTGCAGGACTATACACTATAAGAAACTGGCCTTTTTTATGATGTCTGAAAAAACGTCGTATGATGTCCGGTTTGACATGTCTGAGAGTCAACGTAGATGTCACCTAAAATCGCGTCATGGAAAACAAGCAAAAAATGTCTGCTGTTTTAAAAAAACGTGCCAATTTCTGGCTTGTTTTTTTCTAATGTCCTATAGAACGGGGTCTTCCAAGCTTACAAAATGAAAGCACGTGGAGGCCACATAGGCAAAATTTTCATCCATGCAGGGCCACGTAGGCAACTTTTTCCTCCAGCCCATTTTTTTCATCTACCCATTTTTCTTCATCCAACCCATTTTTCATCCAACCCATTTTTCATCCAATCTATTTTTCATCCAACCCATTTTTTTCATCCAATCCATTTTTCAAAAACTAATTTGTCAACAGAAATTAATCAATAAAATTATGCAATAAAAAAAAAGTAAAATTCACTGAGAATTTAAAAAAACTTACCATTTATCATCAAATTTATCTTGATGACATAATTACGTGAAAATGAAGATTTTCAAGGTCATATTTGTACCCATTCTTTGTCCATGGTGAAACAAACAATATGGGATAATTAGCTTACATTGTCTCAGATGTCCAGTCCGACATCCAACCCGTTGTTTCAAACATCTGGCTCGACGTTCATCCATCCATTTTTAATTTTTTTCCAAAATATGCCACGTGGCTGCCCTTTTCCAAGTCTACTTGTTGACGTGGCAGTTTCTGTTGTATGCGACATTATATAAAATCATGGCCACGTTGCAGTCGACATCGTCACAAATGTAGCCATCTACAATGACATAGTCGCATTTTTTGCAAAACACTTACACGTTTTCTGCAAAATATTATACGTTTTTTAGAACATTTGATGTTTGAAAAAACACGACGCTTTTTTTGCTAAGCGCCACCAAAAACATGCTTTTTTTATAGTGATAGAGGTTCGTGAGTTGGCGTTGTATGCCATTATCTGCACAAAATTGATTGAAATGTTTGGAAACAAACTTGCCCCCATTGTCAGAATGGAGAATGAGTATTTTCTTTCCTGTATGGTTTTCAACTAGACTCTTGTATTGAGTATAGTGTAGGAAAACATCTGATTTCTTGTGTAAGAAGTAAATGTGAGTATATCGACAATAATCGTCAATAAAGAGCAGGAAGTACAAGGCACCGCCATGAGAGGGGGTCTTCATAGGACCACACATATTTGTATGAATGTGAGCAAGAGATTCTGTAGCCCAAGTGGTTGGAGTACGAGGGTATAGTGCCCTGTGGTACTTGCCAAAGGTACAACCCAGGCATAATGCATGGGATGCTTGTAGTGGTGGTAATCCTTTAGCAAGATCTTGAGCTTGCATTTTACTCAAGGATCTTAAATTGAGATGACCAAGGCGTAAGTGCCATTTAATGGTATCTCGTTCAATTTGTATGGTGGCAGAAAAGTTTTGAATAGATGAATCCTGACCAATTTCCAAGGGAAAGAGATTTTCGTCTTTATGAACTTGTAAGATTATAGTTTGATGAGAAATTGGAGAGTTTGTTTTAATAAGACAATGGTCATGTCGGAAAGTTATAACTGTGTGACCAGTACTTGTGATTTGAGCTATAGATCAAAGATTTTAGTAAGTCCAGGTACGTAGAGTATGTCATTAATAAGTAAGGATTGTCTTGTATGAAGTTTGATGAAAACGGATCCAAATCCAAGGGCGTTATATGTACTATTATCAAAATGCAAGATAGTTTTTAAAGTAGATAGTTCTTTACAGTCTTGAAATAGATGTTTGAAGTGGTGACATGTGTTGACTCACGCCGGAGTCTAAGTACCATTCATTGGAGACTGTGGATGATGAATTTGTAGCTGTAAACATATATATAGTGTCCTCAGATGTAAAGGTGTTGACATGTGACTTGGAATTTTCCATATTGCACTTTTTCTTTCGGCAATCAGGGGCCTTGTGGCCCGGTATGCCACAATAATGGCAGATAATGGATGTCGAAGAAGGACTATTTTGTTTGGGTTGCTGAAAAGTTTTGTTTGCTGATGTACTTGGTTTATGAAATTGCTCTGGCTTAATGTGAGGTTTTACAAATTTGCCTTTAATATAGAAGGCAGAGTTCTTAGAAGATTCACATATAGAACTATTGATTGCATGTTGCTGGAGAATATTTGAGAGAAGTTTCAAGAAAGTGAGGTTGGTAATTCCTCCCTATATTGTGATAAAAGAACTCCATGAGTTTGGTAGTGCTGAAAGTAGCAGCATGATTTGTTGGACATTGGTAAATGTGCAACCTGCCGTGGCTGCATCATGCAAAAGTGATTGCCAGTTTCCAAGAAAGCTAACAACGTCTTCATTATTTGACATTGTTAAATGGCAGAGTTGTTTATGCAAATCGACTTGGGAAGCTGTATTGGAGCGTTCATATAATTGCTTTAGTTTATCCCAGACTGCCTTTGAGGTAGAGAGGAATTTTAACAAAGTTAAGTGCTTATCTCCAAAATGGAAAGTATATCAGATTGTGCTTTGAAGTCTTTTAATTTCCAAGCAGTCAATCCGACAAGATCGCTCGCAAGAGGGGTGATTTCAAATCCATCAACCACGCTCCAAAAATCGGAGCAGATGAGGAGCATTTCTACCTTGATACTCCACGTAGAGTAGCTTAGGGCAGTTAACGGTGCAATTGTGTAAGTTCTAGGGGTGATGACAATTGTAATAATTTTCTAGGGTAGAATAGATTGTAACTTGTTTTAAAGTTCTTGAGAAATTGATGGAAGAGTTGTGACACTGTCTTTGTCAATTAAGAAAAAATGTAGATTCAGCTCATCAAACCGAGCTAGTGCTGTAATAAAGCTTGCTAGAGCGTTGAAAATTCCATATTCACTGTTTTCAACTTTGAGTTGTTGCTGCTCTTCAATACACTATAAGAAACCTCCGTTTTAGGTGACAAGTCCTAATTTATTATAACGGATTTTAGGTGATGTCAATGTTGACAACCCAAAATTTTCATGTCAACAAAAATATACAATGTAATATCTATGTTGACATAAAAACATTGGATTGTCAATATTGATGTTGTGCTGTACATTTTTGTTGACATAAAAATTTTGAGTTGTCAACATTGACATCACCTAAAATCCGTCATAAAAAATTAGGGCTTGTTACCTAAAACGGGGGTTTCTTATAGTGATAAGTTCATCTGGATGTGCTGGTTCGACTGTCTCAAGATTGAAATTAACAAATCCATTTTTGAATCGTAATTGATTTTTGACTTTTGGTCGTTCTACTTCAGCTATGAGCAAGTTAAATGCATCTTTGCTGGAAGGTTCCGTTCAAGGGGTTTGAGCAAAGCACATTTCGCTAAAACTTGTTACATTGAACTAAACTTGCTCTGATACCATGTTTGAACAAGAGAAGTAAGAAGATAATGTATATAAAGATATGATAATTACAGAACATATCAAGAGTTTATAAAGCACATAGATGTGCCTCTTGAATAACTAACAATTGTGACTGTTGATCTAATGTAACGGTGTGTCTGTATTATAAACAAGAAGTCTATCTAAGACTAGCTGATTAACTTGATAACTTGGCTTTAAGTTGTGTCGTAACAAGTATAAGATCTTACGGTTGAATACGCAAAAATAAACAATTTTTAAAGTTATTTTCTCTTTGCAATAGAAATGACAGTTTTGAATGGTTTTTGATAGGAGAATCACCTTGGTCCTTTAGGGATTAATCAATTAATAGCCAGATTACACCTTGAATTCCTAACTTCCTTAATTGGTCAAATTAGCTTCCTTAATTGGTCAGCTCAATGATGAATAGTAGAATAATCAGAAAAACATTAAATTGTGCCATCTTTTGTAGGCCCAGCGGGGTACATTTGAGTTTTTGGAGGGTAAAAGTAAATAAAAGCCCCCTATATTTGAGCAGTGTCTAGGGATACTTATATCCCCCTAGCTAATTTGGGGCCTCTGATTGCAAATGTGAATTCAGCTTTTGAATTTTATTTTTTTTGTGGCAAATTAAAAATTCCAGCATTTTTCCCGGGGTAAATTTGGCCCGCAGGGCTACCAAGGATGGCACGATTTAACGTCCTGCAAATAATTGATGTTAATGTCTGAACAATTTGCAAGTGTAAGTGTGTCAAGAGTCTAATCAAAATTTACAAGTATTATCACTCAACCTAGAAATATCAATCTATCATTAGAAAAAATCTGGGGCCTCTGGAGGGCTGCTCCACAGCCCTCCAAGGACCCAGTAAACAACTTTTTTTTTTGCTTAACTAATTTTTTTCCACTATTCCTATTCACCTTCAATCTTGATGTTGGATGCTTGTCAATGGTAGGAAATCCAAGTCAAATGTGTTTAATAATCAGGATTAAGATGTATTAAAGCACCATAACCTTGACTATTAAACAATTTCTATGTAGATGCATCTTTCTCTCAATCCAAATTTGTAGAAAAAAATGCAAATGTCCAAAAATAGTCGAGTGGCTTACCATCAAGAATTTTTTTTATGCCAATGTGAAAGACGTATTTTGTGGACAATTGAACTATTGAAGTGTTTGAAGATGAGAAGAGAAGATCTTTATAGAAGTGGAGTAATGATAGACAGAACAATGCATATAGGATATTTAAATTGGATTGAGTAGGAGCTCCATCTCGCAAAAGTTAAGTGAAAAAAAGAAATTGTATTAAAAGTAGAATTTTGGGCATCATTTAGGCAAAGTAAAACAACTTTTTTGAAAAAACTTTGGACTAATAAACAATGAATAAACAATCTCAATTTCATAACCAAAAATATTTTTGTAATTTCAAGTCTCCAATCAAAAGTTATGGACAAAATTCAGACCGGATGTTTGAAAATGTTAAAGAAAATGTCCAAAAATTGTTCCTTCAGACATCTGGTCTGAATTTTGTCCATAACTTTTGATTGGAGACTTGAATTCACAAAAGGATTTTTATTTATGAAACTTTGCTTGTTTACCCATCTTTTATTAGTCCAAAGTTTTTTCAAAAAAATTGTTTTTTACTATGCCTAAATGAGGCCCAAAATTCTGCTTTTAGTACAATTTCTTTTTCTCACATAACTATGAGCAATGGAGCTCCTATTCATCCTAATTTACATATCCCACATGCATTGCTTGCCCTACAACAACCTCACTTGTATAAAGAGGTTCTTATTTTCATCTCTAAACACAAAAATTCAAAAGCCACTTAAATTGATCTAAGTGGATTGGACTGAATAATTGGCTTGATTGGATGATTTAATTTTTAATATTTAAAATTAAAAACCTTGTTTAATATTGGCCTTTTTCTTTTTGAAATCTGGAGTTTATTCCAATAGTGAACCAAGAACAAACGACTGTCAACCTGTATTGGCTTTTTTTATTGTAGAAGTTGGCAACATGCCTGCTCTTACTGACTAGTTTTGCAAAATTCATATCATCTGACTATGTACTTCTGATGATTTTCATAGGAGACCTACCTGCGTTTAAATAGACCGGATGGTCACTTTGGAACAGCCCTCCAGAGGCCCTAGAATTCTTCTAATGGTTTCAGGAGCCCGCATATTTCAAAAATATATGAACGCGACAGTCTTTCACCCGAGACTTATTATACTTAACAAATAAATCTCATGTTTGTTAAATTTAATTGACTTAGTTTAGGATTTCTAGAGTGCAAAATGTTTTGGGCAAGCAAACAAAATCTAAGCAAAGACGGTCAAGCACATGTTAAAATGGCAAATTTCAAAGGTCCAAGAGAACAGAGATGTTCAAGTGATCGAGCATGTGTACAAATTTATGGGCAATTTCATAAAAATGGCGGTATTCCAAGTGCCACTTTGGCGGTGTGCCATTTTCACCATTTAGGACAGGTATAGACTTAGAACGGCCGTTCTAAATTGTTTTCACGCCGTTTAAAAAAAATATCGCCATTTTTATGAAATTGCCCACATTTGAAGTTTAGCCAGTCGATTTGAGGTTTGAGCTTAACAACCCAGAACAGCTCCATTTTCAGTTGGCGACTCAAAACTGCATCAGCTTGTGGCACCGGTAAGACTCTTACAATGGTCACCAACGAGTATGACGAAGTTAATTGACTTGAAGAATTCAAACTACACTTGTTGACCCCCAAATCATCGATTCCGTCCATGTTGAGCACTAATCAAGGGTAGGCTCTTAGTCACATTCCAACCAAAGAAGCGAAGAGTCACACGCTCATTGAATGTGCACTCATGGATCATTCCGGTTCCAAAAGTACCTTAGATATCAATCGCCATATTAGTCAAAACGGCAGAATTTCAACAAACTGGCACATTTTGATTCCAAGAGCCCATTAGGAACCTAGATGACACCAATCCTACGGTTTAGAGCTTGGAGCACAATGTTGGTGCTCTGCAACACACCAATATAACTAATATGACCATTTCGGGGACCATTTTAGCACCCGCAAGCTAGCATCTTGTCGATCAGATACTAAGAAAACGATAGAATTGGATAGAATTCTCAAACATATTACTGTACATTTTCTTTTTGGATAGCACTTGGATGCACTTAACCGATTTACGTAACGGTTGTTTGAGGTGATACTGTTCCCGGGATGACGCTCAATTCGAAGCAACTAGAGTTGGAGCTGGTCGCAGAGAGCTTCGTTTCCAGGATTCTCTGCAAATAAATACTGCGATAGCACATAGAATCGACGTTAATTCATGCAATGGCAAAGAATGCTAATGTTGTAATCCAAAAGTATGTCAATTCTTCTGCTATAATGGTGGTGCTGCTGAGCAGCTTGCTACAGCAATGTCGTGGGCAGTGGTGGTTTCCCACAACGCCACCAAATTCATCGTCTTCCACAACCACCCCAACCACCAGCACAACTCTTTTTGTCGCGCCTGTTTCTTCCTTCTTTGATCCTCGGATGTTCTACTACAGCGTGCAAGCTGCCGTCGATGCAGTTCCAGGTGGTGAATGTTGTTGTTTGCTTATTGCTTTACCCGATTTTCTGTATTCTAGAAGTCTTCCGTTGGGATCCTGGAAGGTCAGAAAGAAACGTTAAAATGGAATGTTTTCGAGCCCTGAAATTGTACGCTCAAGTGCTCTGAGCTCTGAAATTTAACGTTTAAAACTGAGATTAACGTCAACTGATCGAATTGGAGCAGTTCTGGGCGCCAAGAATTGTTATATCCATCTGCAGGAAGCTCAAAAAACTTGGACTTGTATAGATACAATTTTCAGACTCCACGTACTGACATATAAATCAATATCACTCTTATAGTTTTTAGAGCTTTTTGCAGATGAGTGTGTCACAGTTTTTGGCCAATTTAACGAAATTGATGATCATTTCCATTGAATTCTGCCATTTTTTCGAATATGAGGTTCTGGATAAAGATTTGCACCCTAATTATCTGGTTTCTGCAATGATGGGCAGAAAACAACACGGATTTGGTGACCATTCAGATTTTTCCCGGCACTTACACGTGAGTAGTCTCAATACAGAGTGATTGACAGTAATTACTGGTCAGATTTCAAGCATTGACATGGCATGTAAATTAATAACTATATACATGTGTATTGCGAAGACTGGAGTGTTTAGATATTTATAAACTTTTGCAGGGAGAAAGTGTCGATCCCATCGACAAAGCCTTTCATTACGCTGCACGGAGCAGGAAGGGAAACCACAATCCTCACATACAATGATACTAACAACAGTACCGGCTCTACCCTAAAGAGCGCCACCATAACTGTGTTGGCTGCCAATTTCACCGCCAGGAACATCACCTTCCAGGTTCAACTCAAATGCTACTCTCAAAATTTTAGAATCGTACACTGCTTAAATCTTCCACTAGAACATACGTGGATATGTATTTAACAATGGCCACTCTGTTCCATAGTATCAAAATTGTGACATTCTAACCCTAAACCCTCAGAATAGTAGGATTGGTGATATAATATCCACAAAGCTCTGAACGCCGCTCTGAACCCCTGAGCGCCCTAGCGCCTCAAATCTGGCCTCCTAGTTTTGAGAGGTTGCCTTGTTTGACTATTAATATAATCTTTTCAATGGTACGGTCAAATCATTTGCCCATTTCCCCGTAACTCCAAGCTTGTCTCCTCTACCAATCAGTATGGTCAAGTATGGTCAATTTTTGTGAATCTTGTTCAAGGTAATTGTGTAATTGGAATGAGTTCAAAAGGGTCTAGATTTTGGGAAACACACGCTGGGTGCTCTCAAGTGTTAAAACTAGGATTAGTTTACATATGATGTTTTAGATTGACATCTAGAAAAGAGTCAATTTTTTGAAGTTTTACCATTATAACGAATATGGCAATGATAGAAACTTTGGTCATTCGGATTCTAATTAGGATTTGTTTCCAGACCTAGTATTGCTTCTGATGACTGAATGGATCATAATTGTTGGCCTTGCACATGCCTAATTATTCATTAAATGAGACAAGCTGGAGTCTCATTTTATCTTTCTTCCAAGATTTAGAATATAACCATTGTTCATTATATTCAGAATTTGATAAACTGAGAGTACAATATGTTTAATACATTCATGAAACTTTGATTCATTAAATGCAAGGTCCGCAATAGTGTGGCGGAAGTCTCAAAATGTACATTTTGTCTCAAGTTAACGCATATGGCCATAAAACTCGTACTATATATTTGGTGCAGAATTCGGCACCCTATGCCAAAGCAGGGCAAAGTGGGGCTCAAGCGGTTGCCATAGTCATTGGGGGAGACAAGGCCACGTTCTACGGCTGTGGATTCGTAAGCTCGCAAGACACCATTTGTGATGAACAAGGTCGCCACTACTTCCGGGACTGCTACATAGAAGGCAACATTGACATCATCTGGGGTAACGGACAGTCTCTTTACGAGGTTCGCACTCACTTCATAGTTACAGATATGTCTGAATATAGTGTCTTAAATCTGAAATATAGATAAAGCAGAGGCTCCACTGACCATACAGGCGAACTTCGATTTGTGTTGACTAGCTTCTACTGACATTAAATTTCCTTTTTTTGCAATTGAGCTTAACACAGAAGAAATGTGGAATAAATTTAGATGGCGCAAGTTTTCTAGATTGTTGTAGGCAGAGGCTCAATGTTCATCTCCTCACGCTGAATGGAGCCTCTATCTTGTTGTATGGTACTTTGATTGGAGACTTCAGTACATTACATCATTCGACTTTCTTGTGGTGTTTGCGTTTGTGCTTCAGTCTGTAAACAACGTAACGGAAGACTAACCACCAGACAGTGCATTTATCCAATTTTCTAAGTTCTGATGGTACGTATAGTGGAGCTGTTTAAATTATACGGTTGTTAATTTTTGTTTTTTGGGGTCCAGTATTGCGAAATTCAATCGACGGCAGAGAATGGCACGGGGTGCATCACAGCACAGAGTCGGGCGTCCGCCGATCGAGCCACGGGGTTTGCATTTGTCGGGGGCTCTATCACAGGCACAGGCTACAATCTGCTGGGCCGGGCATATGGCTCCTATTCCCGTGTGCTGTTCATCGACACGTACATGGAGGACATTATCGATCCTGATGGATGGAGCGACTGGACAACGGCTCCCACCTCGACCAGGTGAAATACTTATCCTTTGAACCCTACTTTTCTAGACAGTTCATCTCAAGGCAGGGAAACAAATTTTCTACACAGTTCATCTCAAGCATTTGCCATCCCGAATGTTTGCCTTTCGGCTTATATCAGTAGATACGTTTCTGTGGGATTCAAGGACTGAATGTCATATGTGTGCAGGCATTATTATTATGGTGAATATGGGAATACAGGTCCAGGTGCAGATTTAACGAACCGTGTTAGCTGGATGGAAACCCTAACACACTCTGAGGCTGCGAACTTCTCAAGTTTGAGTTTTATTGATGGATCCTCATGGCTCACTTCGGAGACGTGACCCAGTGTTGCACTGGTTGGTCACCAAATTTCAAATCTCCTCTTTGCCGATATTGAATTGTCAGCGAACCAAGTGACATATTTTTTTTGCGGCTTTACTTGGTACATTAGATTTACACTTCACAGATCGATTTAATCTCTGTGAAGAGACACTGGAATTATAAGGTAACGTCAGTATCGTTTAGTTAGCGGTATTCCACAAATTTGGCACTTTCAGGACACATGGCCTGAAACATAAATTCATACATGTCCTAGTTTTTAGACCTCTATGTATGTAGATGTATGTCACAATTTCTGTTGCCGGAATTGTGCCAATTTAACGAAATTGACTACTGTACTGTGTTTGTGCTTTGTCAAGAACTTCTCGCTCGCTGACTGTAGCTACCTTTTGCTCAAGAGTTTTATTGAGTTTGGAGCTTGTGTGGTCAGAGTTCTCTACGATGGAATTTTGGTTTCATGTCTTAGGGCCGGTTTATACTTGGCCTGGGGTCGGATGGAAGGCTGGCCGGATTTGCCTTCAATCTGGCCCACAATCCAACCCCAATTCTTCCATCCGGCCCCAACTAATGTAAAGCCCTTGGGCCGGATTCTAGGGCTGGATTCTAGGGCCGGATTTCCAATTCATATACTCTTGGATTTTTTCAATGTTCAATTAATAAATTATGAAAATACGTATGTTTACCTTTCTCTTCCTTTCTTTCCTATTTCAAAAGGGAAAAAAAAAATTCCCTTTATAGACTTATTGAAGATAAGTAGGCAACATCTTGAAAGCCAATTATGAAGCACATATGAACTTTTATTTACTAAACTTGTTTTATGTGAGCTCATAAAAATATATACCAATTAGATCACAATGTTAACTTAATATCAATATTACCTGCATTTCTACTAAAAATTTCAAAGTATGATATGCATTAAAAAAAAACTACTCCAAAGTATTATTTTGCAAAGAATTTATTTAGGAAAAATTTACATTTTATTTAGATGCTTTTAATTATGGAAAATAAAGGTGCATCTAAATTGTTGACTATATCATGGAGAAATATTAAAAAATAATTTAATCAATATAGCAAATTAATGTTTGTTGATGTAAATTCAAAATATGTATTCAAACTGTCTGTTTGTTAATGTGAATTCACAATATGAGTTCATACTATCTGCTTGTTAATGTGAATTCACAGTATGAATTCACAATATGAATTCACACTGTAAAATTTATATTGTGAATTTATGCTGTGAATTCAAACTGTGAATTTATACTGTCAAGTTTATGTGAAGTCACACTGTTCAAAATTATATGAATTTATGTGAGTACTTACTAATCAAATTTTCAAATTTATTTGTTGGCAAGCGAGAGGAGGTTCCAACGCACCAAAGAACATGGCATTTGAATACCGTATGCAAAAGTTATGAAGGGTCAAAGTTTAAAATAATAACTTTCGTTGTTGACGGTGGAGATGTTCATGATTCAACGGAGGAGCTCAATTCGGCCCCAATCTGGCCCTAGATGGGAGTTCGGGCCACCCAAAACCTCGTCCCGATTGTTCCCTTGGGGCCGGATGGTTTGACGCCAAAACCATGCCACCTAAGGCGACACGTAGATGAGTTGTAGTTCAATCCGACCTCAAGTATAAAGCTCTTGGGTCGGATTTGGAGAAATTGAGTGATCCTAATGGTTCAAACTTAGAGAGTTCCGGCCAGCCTTCAATCCGGCCCCAAGTATAAACCGGCCTTTAGACGTAAAACTCTACTCTCATATTAATTGGCTGGATGGGAAGGAGCTGTCCACCAAATCTACGTTCGTTTCAAAGATTCAAATGAATATGATCCATTGTTAGTTTATTAGTTGGATGGACAAAACATTAGATGATATTTGGGGGTCTTGGAGGGCCGTTTCAGGCCTGTTCCCTGATCTGCCATATAAATATCTACCTTTGTTGTACATCAATAATTATTGAAGTGTACAGGGGTTGTACATCATGTTTCAAACATCTACAATTTTCTACAATAATTCCCTTTAATTTTCTGGTCCCTTTAATATCCCTATTCAATGCAAACAGGTTTTTTAAAAGTGCCAACTTTATGAATTTTTTCCATTTTGAATTTCATATTGTATTATAAGCTTAAATGTAACTCTCATTGACACTAATAAAAACCTACAGAATGAAGTAGGATTCCTAGTGGCATATCTTTGAGATTACTTGATGATGTCCAAAATCAAGGTCAAGCTATCCATTTTGGAGTGAAATGTGCATTGGTAACTGCGATTTGCCAAGACCATTGATAATTTTTGTCTTTTAGCTAGCTTTTGAAGTGGTTTATTTTCTTTGTCAAATATTTAAATTTGAGATTTCTTGTACCTATTCAAAGTACTTTTGAAAGTACTTCCAATAATAAAAATTTCAAATTCTAATTCCAAAGCAATGAAAAATTAGAGAATAGAGATGTTTTGGGTGGGCTAGTTATAGAGGACTATTGAGGACTCCATTAGAGGAAATTTCAGGCCTCTGGAGGGTTGCTCCACGGTCCTCCAAGGTACCCTGAAATTTATTTATTTTTTGCTGAAAAACTCGTTTTCCCCCTATTTCTGCCCTGCTGAAACTGCAGCAGCAGTGGCGCAAGAATCCAGAATTCTGAATAAAAAATTATTAGAAAAAAAAAAAAAAAAATCGTGAAAGTTGACTGTTGTGGGGGAGCAGCAGCTTGGAGTGACAGACCAAGCTTTTAATAGCTTGGTTTGTCACTCCGGAGCAGCCCTCCAGAGAGCTCACTTTTTTTCTAATGCTTTTACAACACCAGTAAGGATTTGGGGAAAGCTAGAAAAAAACATCCATCCCTTAAGTTTGGCTATTTGATTTGTTTCATTTTGTTTGTTTTGTTTTGTCTTGTTTGTCAGTTATGTTGAGATCTTTTGAATTGTGTGTTTCTTGGTTGTGTTCTTGGTACCATCACAAAGCACTTTGTAAGTAGGGGTGCACAGTGCATAGGCTTTGTTTTGTGGCGTTTGAACCTATGGTGTGAAAGTTATTAAATTTCAAAGTTTTTATGAATTGAAAATTAGAAAATTACATTTATATTTTGTTTTTTTATATTGTGGCAACGACATAGGACACACTAGTGCCAATGAAACTATTCCAATGTTTTATTAATTACAACATGTGGCAACAACACTTGAGGATCAACAAATAACTTTAAAATTAAAAAGTTCCATTTTTCATTTGGACATGTTGTCAACAACTATCCAATATGACACATAGTTCCTAGGTACGCAATTTTTGTGTTATATATAGGGGGCATTGGGCATTAAAACGGTTTAGAAAACAGCTTTTGTAGAAATCATGTCAAATTAAAAAGTCCAAAAAGTTAGGTGAAGACTAAATTAAATAAAATGAATTGTACCAAAATGTTGGATTGCATATTTATTAAAATAAAAACACACAATATATATGAAGAATTGAAACACCTTTATATAATTTTTAAAAATTCAAACAAAAAATTTCTTCCAATTCAAATTAAAATGCATTTGCAATGTCTTATTTTAGAAAATAATTTTTATTTGAACCCTAAAAGTTAGATAGCTTGCCATGATATATGTATTAAAAAACTTATATAATTAGATTTTTCATGTTATTGTTTTCAAAAAACAATCATTTCATGCATATAATTATATTATTGAATTCCTTGTTAAAAGGGCTACAAGAATTTTCTACATTATAACAAATTATAACCCTTGAAATTGGACTAAAATACATATCAATGATTATAAACAATGCCATATAATATAGAAATTGCGTACTCGAGACATAAATGATGGAATTTATACATCTATACTTTAACCCTTCATTAGAGGAAATTTTAGGCTTTCACAGGGCTGTTCTACAGCTCTCTAAGGTACCTTGAAATTTGCTTTTATTTTGCTCAAAATACCATTTTTCCCCTATTTCCGCCCTGCTGAAACTGCAGCAATAGTGGCGCAGGAATCCAGAATTCCGAATAAAAACTATTAACTTTTTTTAATTTTTTTTTGTAATCTTATAAAAAATTTTAAAATTTTAAAAAAAATTAAAAAAAATTATGCGGGACTTGACTGCTCCAGCAGTTAGAGACTCTGACTGCTCACCAAGAGCAATTTTGAAGTTGACATGCCATGCAAAGAATAGCATGGCATGTCAACTTCTAGACAAGGGCTAAATTTTTCTCTAATGAAAGAACCATTGTCCTTTCGGAGGACAAATGAGAATTTTGAGCAAACACCTATAGGCTGAAATTTTGTCTTGCTTTTTGAAATTATTTTGGAAGATAGAAAAATTAATTAGCTTCATGGGAATACAATTTTTCAATCGGTGCCCGGGAACAAAAGTTATGCTCTAAACAACTCAAAACTTGGAAGAGGAGGGGAGAAGGGGCAGCAAAAAAGAATTCAAAAATTCTAATTTTAAATTTTTTTTTCTTTTTATATAGACTATATTTTTGTCTATCTGGAAAGCTTTGATTCATTCCATTTGGATTTGTTTTGAGAAAGTTATGGAAAATCTTGTTTTTCGGGCAACTAGAGCATCTTCTTGAAAAAATAACTTGTAGGATTTAGCATTTTTTCAAAAAGAAGAATTTTGCATGGTTTAGTTTTCTTGCTAGAATAATTTCACCATTGGAATTAATGCATTTAAATACTATTTTAGAAAAATCCATCATTTAGATTTTCCTTCTATCTTGTTTATACTTCTACTTAAACAGTTTTTTGAAGTATGAAAGTTAATTTCTTTTGAATATTTTTTTTTCCTACTCTTGACTCAATTTTCCACCGTAAAGATTTAACTCTGGAACGACACGGAGGGTGACCCTGGAAATCATGCATTTTGCAACCGTGAGGGTCATTGGAATAAAAAAATTCAAAATAACTCATTAGAAGTCAAGCTACTGTAGATGTTCTCCACTTTCCACATAAAATTCCAAAGATGAATAGTTGTAGATTTATCCTATAATGGAAAATTCCTTGTCATTCATTGGACACTTATTGACCGTGGCGTCTATCTTGGGTTGAAGTTCAAAACTTCGTAGTGCAAAACATTAAGTTAAGAAGGTTCAAAGTCAAATAATCTATTCCCGCAATGTGGTGAAAAATTATTTTTTTCACTTTAAACGCAAATATCTTGCAATTTGTACGGTCAAAAATTCTGAAATTTTTTTCACACATTTTTATACTAGTTAGGGATTTTTCTACAATTGAAAGTGCAAAAATTAAACAATTTTCAAATTTTCTTACTCTTTGCTATAGAAATGGCAGGTTTGAGTGTTTTTTGGCAGAATAAAGGCCTTGGTTCTTTAGGGGTAAATTTAGTTCTTGTTTGTTTGTTTATTTATTACAATAAAATATATAAAACCGTTTGTCCCCCAAAAGGCATTCATGATGCTGTTAGAAAGCTCTCTACAAGAAGTGCACGCGCTTTGTTTTTTAGCATTCCAACTCATGGCAAAAAAGATATTGAATTTAAAAAAATTTATGAATTAAAAAATTATTTTTTATTTTTATTCTTTTATATTGGGGCAATAGCATAGTGCTTACTAGTGATAGTGAAGACACAACTATTCCATTTGGAACATTATTAGTGGGCTTCAAGACACAATGTTCAATCTAGTTTTATAAATTTTGGTTACTTTTGGAGTGGACTTATATTTTTAAATATGATCTTTTACAGAAGGGCTAAAGTTTAAAGCATCTTCTTAGGCCAGATTTGACATCTTTTCTCTTCCTCTTCCTCTTCCTCCGGTCCCTTCCTCTATTTTCATCTTATGCAACTTGAAGATTGAGTTTTTTGGGGTGCAAAAGCTTGAACCTTGACTTTTCCTCATGAACTGCCACATGTCAAATGGGACTTTGAAATCCTATTCTAGTATCTAGCCTTGACACCCATATAGAGTCTTAACTAAAATGTACAAACTCTACTTTTAGAAGAGCCTAAGGTTGATTTCAAGTATACCTATTTTCAACATTTTGGAAATTCATAGTTTATTCTTAAAGTGTCAAAAAATTGCATTATGAAAATATCTACAATCTTATTTTGGGTATCAATAAGGTGAAATATATTTTTTGTTGGTTCAATCATAAGAACCATACTCCTAATCCTATTTGGATGATTTTAGTTGTAATTACCTTATTGCAATTGGAAGTCCATGAAATAGGATTACGATGTTCAGAACTTTTTTTTAACCCCTAAAGAACCAAGTGTCCATTCAATGGACACTTGAAAACTCGAGTAAGTTCCTACAAAGTGAATTTTATTGGATATTCTCAAAATTTTGACACAAGATGTGAATATGTTCTCCCTTAAAAGAAATTATAATTCTTTTTCCAATCAAGTGCCCAGATCATATGTTATGTTATTTTAAAAAAATTAGGCAATTTGGACATCTTTTGCTATTAAAACCCTAATAGATGAACTTATTAAGAGGTCGGGCCAAATGTCATTAGTGGTTTGCAAAATTGGACTCTTTTGCAAGCCAAAATATCCCTTACAAACCGCATGCAACAAGCACTCCCAACAAGTACAGACTCCCTCAGTGAATGGAGACTCGGTCAACTTCTGCTTTTGGCGCCAAAGTTGGCTACAAAGTTGGCTACAGTTACTTATTTTATAGTAGTTTTTCAAAAATAAGAGCATTCCCACCAGGCTGGTAAAATGCAAGCAAGGTTGCAGCCTGTCAATCCGTTTTGCAAGCTAGGGAAGAAGGGCCGCCCCACCCACGGCTTGTTAAGAGGCCATCGTGATCTAATGAGCTACGTTCACATTCACTCATCAAGTCCATGTTTGTTGAGAAAGTGCAAAAGGAGCTTGTCGCATGCGGTTTACAAGCCGGTTTGCAAGCCGCCCTTTAGCTTGCAAAAAAGCTCAGTTTTGCAAGGCACCAGAGGCTTCTGGCCCGGCCTCTTAACAAGTTCATCCATATTGCAAGACGGGTGGGGCAATTTTGCAAGCCGGTGTTTACAAGTCATCCGTTTTACAAGTCGGGTGGGGATGCTCTAATAGGCTGTGGGGGCGGTCCCGGGTTTGAGTTGGCTTGGCTTGCAAACTTTTTGCAAGCCAGATCCCACCCCGCATTTGCCAGGCGGTGGGGATGCTTCACCTAAAGTCCTCCAGACAACACTCGCTGGTGAACGTTACTTTTGTTGATGTGTGTGTGGAGAATGTTACCGCAATGTAGTGAATAATGTCTGTAACGGTCGCCGAGAGAGCTAGCCCGCCCGCCATCACTCCGGATTTTCCCGGTTTCGGTGAGCTCCAACATAAGTTCAAGATTCTCACGGTTTCGCTGGCCGCATACGGCATGACTGCAGTGAGGCTTTCAAAAGTTAGTACAAGGACTCTCACAGGACTGGTCAGATGATTGCTCGATGATGAATCGAACTGAAAGCTACAGTAGCAAGCCCAAGCTGCCGCAAAAGCTCCCGCAAAAGTTCGACATTCCCACCACATGCAAATTAAGTTACTCGCCTTCCTTCATCTCTAGAGTCTAGACTGAGACTAGTCTAGAAGCACAAAGCACAGGAGCGTTCCATCTGTTCCTTGAGGAATAGCCCACTAAATTACACTTATCCATATTCTCCAAACATAACCAATAAGGCAACAACACCTAAAGCCTCCTTGCCACCTGTTTGAAAAAATGACGCTGCGTCTATCGTTGCGCATCTTTTTGCACAGTACACCTTCTTGCTGAGGATGTCCTTGCCGAGTCAGTATGTGCAGTACAACTTCTTATCACGAGAGGAGCCTAAAGTCGGTCTTGGGAACATCTGCCTTTTGGAACTCTGAAAATTCAGTGTATTTATATAACTCCTAAAGTCCCAAGCATTTTTTTTCTTTTTTCTTTTTTCTTTTTTTTTTTTCATTTTTTATGAAGTGCCAAAGTGGTGATATAAAATTTTATAGTGGTTCTCTAAATTTCAACATTCATCCCTATATTGGATATATCACAATAGTACAGTATCACATATCCATAACTCTATTTTCATCTACAATCTGGCAATTTCGTCCAAGATTTTTTTTCTTAATTTGAAGTTTTTTGGCATTTTGTCATCAAATTTTTTTTTTCATTTTTTAGCAAAATTATTTTTTCAAATGCAATCTGGTACTAAACCCCCCCCCCCCCCCAAAAAAAAAAAGAAACACTAGTCCCGAGGCCTTGTTTCCATCAAAAATCACTCAAAACTGCCATTTCTATTGTAAGAGAAATTTTAGAAACTTTAAATGTATACATTGAAAGATATTTGCATTTAAAGTAAAGAATAAAAGTTTTCTTGCACCTCACTCAATTAGGTTTTTTGGCTTAAAATCATCTTATTTTAAAAATTTTGCACTCGTGATTTTGAATTCCTAATTTTTTAAGTTGAAGAATTCACTTGAAAATTTAGGAATATATATAATATTCATTGAAAAATTATTAAATAGAAGTAGGTTCAAGATTGAAGAAAAAACTTAATCATTATTTGCTCTAAGATGGAATAGCTCAAAGATGGTGAGATTCTTCTAACAAGAGATCTTCACCTTGTGAAACTTTTTTTTTTGAAAAATTGTGAAATCGAGTTAAAAAATGAAGCCTACAAGTTATTTTTTCTAAGATGCTCAAATTGCCCGAAAAATAAAATTGTATATTACTTTTGCATAACAAATCAAATGGAATGAATCAAAGCTTTCCATATACATAAACTTACAATTTATGAGAAAAAAATTTCAAAAAAAAAAATCGAATTTTGAGGGCAAAAATTTTTCCCATTAAATCTAAAAATAGGGATATTTGTGCCATAAGTGCTGGCACAAATTTTACTTATGGCACAATATTTTTTGACTTCCAACAAAATCCAATAAAAATTTACACAATTATAAGAAGTATGCTCAAATGCTTGTTCAGATTATTTTGTTGGTGTAGATAGAAGATAAATAAATTTTCTGCAATTAGATACAATTCAAATTGACTTGATGGTCACAATCCATGATGTAGTTATCCTAAAAACAAATGCATGTTGAGATTGTTAGGACTAGGGACATTTATCAACCCAGTGAGTGAACTTATAGAAATGACATACATCTAAATCATCATATAAGTTGCCTAAGGTTCATTATTAGAAAACATTATCAGGGTCCATTTGCATTCAATATTAGAAGTGGTGTTAGCCATTACAGAAAAATCCAGCCCCTTAAAGGGCCATCCAAAGTTGACATGCCATGCTATTCTTTGCATGGCATGTCAACTTTGAAATTGCTCTTGGTGAGCAGTCAAAGTCTTTGACTGCTTGCCGGAGCAGTCAAATTTCGCAGAATTTTTTTTTTTTTTTTTTTTTAATTCAGAATTCTGGATTTTTGTGCCTCTGCCGTTGTAGTTTCAGCAAGGCAGAAATAGGGAAAAAACAATTTTTGGGAGCAAACTAAAAGCAAATTTCAGGGTACCTCAGAAGGCTGTGGAGCAACCCTCTGGAGGCCTGAAATTTCCTATAATGAAAGTCAGTCCTGTCCAAGAATTTGTTTGATTGGGTGACTATAGGAAACACCTGAACTATTTATTGCGATTTATAACGAAATCCATTATTTTTTTGGAGTACTTTAAAATTTGGATTTTTTTTTTAAAGTTTAAAAAATATGGCTAATGTATATAGCTTTAAGGTGAAGATAATCACCAAAGGAAAAGCCTAGGAAAATTTTCTAAATAAGGGAACTAGAAAAGTGCCAAAACTCAAGAAAACAAATACTGTGATGTTTTAATTAGTTAAAAATAGGGGAAAAAATTTAAATAAATAAAATAAAAACAGGAAACATTTGTAACAACTCTATGGAGATGGTCATTCACCAAAGGAACCATCCAAAATATGTTTTATATGTTTTAAAATGCAAGTTGAATGAAGCTCATTTTATGAACTTCTACACCACACAAAATTAAGAATTTTTAAAATTCCTTTGGATGGTAGCTTTAAGTCTATTAGGAGACCATTTTCTCTAAATTTTAGCTCCAAATTCATTTTGCGAATACTCTATAGTACTAAGCAAATCCCAAATTGGCATTTGTGACATAAAATTAGAGGCTATTTTTAGATAATAAAACATTTTTGAAAATAGCAAAAAAAATAGGCAAGGTTTATAATAGTCATGAGTACCTTACCTATAAATCTTGAGTCATTGGAGCCAAAATGCAAAATTTATAGCCAAAATACAAAAAGGACAAAAGGATGTAACACAAAATAGGACAAATTTTTCTTGCAATCATCCAATTACTCCCTCTGTCCCGAAATAAGTATACAGTAAGCATTAGAACCTCATTTTTTTTAAATATCAATTTAATTGATCATATTGTGAAATGAATAATTCGGAAGGATCCAAGTTTCATATTATAATCAATAAACACAATTGTATGAGTTTATTACAATCTGAATATAAATTAGGCACAAGAAAGTCTCCTCCATATAACCTATTCAAAACTACAAAAAAAATATGACTATCCAATGCAAATACCTATTTTAGGACGGTTAGAGTATATTTTTTCAATTAGAGATATAGAGATATTTGAGATTTAATAATTTTATTTTATGTATAAGGAAAAACAGTCTCTGTCTCTAACTTGATTGTATATATATTATAATTTAATCCACATATTTTGCATTGACAAAAGTATTCATGTTGTTTTTACATGGCAAAATGGTGTAAGGTATGTACACCTACAACCAATGCTACTCAAAATGTGACACCTACATTTGACCAAAGTGCATCACAAAAATCCTAAACATCAAATATACAAAATTCTACAATCAGAACATGAGAATCTATGAAAATCTAATGTTGATTTTTGATTAACTTAAAAGGAATACTTTAAAGTTCTTTATCTTAGTTGTAGAATGTTCAAGTAAAGCATGTTAAAGTACATTAGAATCTTCCTTCATTTGTCACTAAGATCCAATTAAAAATCATTTACGTTTAATAATAGTTATTATATCATTTGCAATTGGTGACAATTAAAGGTGCGCATTCAATAGGAGACAATTGATTCTATACTTGTTAACATGCTACTTGACTTATTGAGTTCTCAAATACACAATGTCTAAGATCATCTGGAATAAGAAGGGACCTCATGTCTACATATAGAGTAGCCCCACTCCTACACGCTGAAGCAACACTCTAAACGTTGTGCACCATTGATATCCTCATTGACCAAAAGATCAAAGGTGCAGAACGTTTAGAGTGTGGCTTGAGCGTGTTGCAGTAGTTTAGTTGGCACTCTGGTTTCTGTTTTATGTCTTATCTCTTCAGTGTCAGCCTCAAGACTTAGCCGTATTTTTGTTATTTGGTTTCTTTTAATGCAATGGTTTCTCCATTTATTCAAAAAATTAATAAAAAAATACACAATGTACTCAGCAACGACATAATTGTTCAAAATGTCCATTCTGAGTATATTCTGCCTGATCCTGACAGAAAGAAGCTCTACCGCCTCTGTCCTTTGACAAAATGAGGTGCCAGACAAAAGCTCAAGCTCCGGATAAGGATTCCAGGAACGAAGATGCCGTCCAACCCTCCCACGTTTCCAAGCCACAGCGTCACAGTGGAGCAGCAAGCCGGCACGTTAACTCTGCATGCTTATTACGCTTCCCACATCCTGGTGGGGAGCGTGTGGCTCTCCGCATCCCACCTCCCGGACGCTGCCACAAAACACCGTTCGCAAAATCATTCTCATCTTCCCACGGAAAGCAAACGTGATCTGGCAAAGAAGCCTCCCAAAGCTCTTACCAGAAACTAAAACTTCTGGTACGAGTGTAACGACGACTTCGAACTTAATCACTGATTATTGACTGGTGCCCAACTGGTGATGAGAGTAGTGACGATATA
This sequence comes from Neckera pumila, assembly GCA_963969595.1. Taxonomy (NCBI): domain Eukaryota; kingdom Viridiplantae; phylum Streptophyta; class Bryopsida; order Hypnales; family Neckeraceae; genus Neckera; species Neckera pumila. The sequence continues at coordinate 26,349,767 of OZ018411.1, read as the reverse complement.
GGACCAGCTAGCAAGCGCACACGGGCGCTTCGGCAGTCCGTGCGTTCTCGGCACATGGCAGAAGAGTTCAGGGATGCCATCGACAGTTCCTCTGTCCACCCATGGTTGGGAAGGATAGAAACGGGAAGGCCTTTTGGTTGTCGCGTAAACTTACTTGCTGATCATTGCCGAACGAATGGAGGCAGGAAGTGAGAGCTTGCCTGTTCAGATCAGTGGTAGGATCATTGTGAAGATCAGTGTAGAGAATGAATCTAGACAGGATCTTCTGAGTGGATGCAGTGACACAGTGGATGCAGCTTCAGTAGTGGTAGCTGTATTGCGTGACTGTAGGATTGTTTAAGCTGAGGATTGTGTGAGTGAAGCGTTGTTAGCTACAAGTTTGTAGCTATGGCTGCTGCGAGAGTCGGCACTTGGAGTCTCGTTGGTAGTGGTACTCATTCGAGTGTCAGTGGTAGTGCAAATCAGAAGCTCACTGCTAGAATTGTCGGTAATGCATGTACACTAGAATCATCCGCACAGGTTGTGAATTACACTCTCCAGCTGAAGAGAGTTCGGTACTCGGTAGGGCAAAGGGTAGACTCATCAATTGCAAGTAATCCGAAAATCTCTAAAAGAAATGTATTCCGAAATTTACCCCGAAATGCGTCCCGAAATGTTTCCCGTGGTTCGGGAGATTCGGACGAAGACAGCGGCGCCGAAGAGAATGGTTGTGTGCATTTGGGTCGGCGAGCGGTGTTGGGAGCTCTCGTCACAGCAGTGGCGTTGAGTAGATTTGAGAAACCAGGAGTGGCGGAAGTGAACCGGGAGAAAGCGAATTCGAAAAGCCAAGGTGGACAGAAAAGGAAGGAGAATGCGGAACCTGGCGAGAATTGGAAACTGTCGCGCGTGTATGATGCCACCGTGCTGGGCGAGCCCGAAGCCGTCGGCGGGGACCAGAGCCGCGTGTGGCAGAAACTGCTGCAAGCTCGAGTTGTGTATCTCGGCGAAGCGGAACGCGTTCCGGATGTAGATGATAGAGTACTGCCCAATCGCAAGCCCTAATTTTGTGTGTATTCTCGACTTTCTGTGTCGATTAGTGGATTCGAGAGTGTTTGGGATGCGGATGATGTTCAATAGAAGGTGTGAAAGTTTGTGGTATACCTACAACGCAGCTCTCTCTATAATTTCCAAATCTGGCTATTGGCAATTCTGAGTCCAAGAATCTCGATTCGATTACTGGGCACCTCGTGGAGATATCAAATTGCATTGCCGAAATTGGATTACATGTCTCAAACCCTGTTCTTGAGTGTTCCGACGTTGAAATGTGCTGTAAATGTTGTAATGTTGATTTCAATTTGCTGGGGGTGACAGATGCTGGAGCTGGGGATTGTTCGCAAGCTTCGAGATGCCTGTTTTGAGCTTCACCACCCGGTGTCTTTGGCCCTCGACGCTTTTCCAGTGACTCTTCAAAAATCACTCGATCGATACATGGACAAGAGGATATCCGACGATCAGCTGAAGGCTATGGTGGAGTTTTGGCCTGAAGGACTATGGCAGGAGTATTTGCCACTGTTGCAGTATTGTCGAGCAAATGGTGTTCGACTGATGGCTTGCGGAACACCACCTGAGGTGATTGTCGTATCCTTCGTTGACCAGAGAAGTGACCTAAAATCATGTCATAGTCAGACATGACATTCTTGAGCAGGATGGAAACCCAAAAGCTTCTCAAAAATCTGACACTCATTGGAGAGGGCGTGTCTGGGATTCTTAGGCAGTGGCCTGTCTTCTTTTTTTCCGAGGATGTTGATGCTGTTCTAACTCTAGGTTCTTTCTCCGAGGGTGTCTTTGTTGATGGTGATTTGTTCTCTATTTAAACGTGACCTGAGATTCTACTGCTGTGTGTGTTTATGGCGAATTTCATTAGAATGGCGCCATTCAGGAACTCTGGCACTTTTACAATTTAGAACGGCTATTCTGAAATCTATATCCGTCCTAGATGGTTCAGATTGTCCATTATGAAGTCTATACCTGTTCTAGATGGTCAAAATGCACGTGAAATACCTCCGTTTTAACGAAATTCCCGATGTTTGTGTTTGATGAGTCAGGTATTGCGCACAATCCAAGCTCAGGGGATTCAAGGTCTGAATGCAGCAGACAGGAAGAAGTATGTACCCCCTGTGGGAGGAGGCTTTGGAGCTGTTTCAATTCCGGTCTTCGACCAATTAGCTCTAGCTAATGTCACTCCCAAACCTTATTACCAGTATTCCCAAGCCCGCATAGTTGCTGATCATGTGATGACTGAGGTGAGCATTCACCCTTTTCGACTACCCACCCCATGCTTAACCCCCAAACGCCGCCTGCGCCATTCTGTGCCTCCTGGATGAGAATCAAATGGGCTGAAAAGAGTTTGAAAGAGTTTTTTCATCCGGTTTTTTCTTTTTGACTTTTCATCTTGGGTTATGAAGAGTATCTAATTCAGTTTGTAGTCTTCCAAGTGTTTGTCTTCACGTAAATGAGAAGTTATTAAAAAAAACGGATCACAAAAATATGCTATTTCAGTGTATTTTGGGAAGTTGTTGCTACTTGCTCTAAATTTGAAATTTCTCCAAAAAAATGATATTTTTGGAGTTTGAGTCCAACTAACAAAATGAAGGTCATCTACTCTAGTTTCTACTCCAATTTGAATTTTGAAAATTTCTCAATATTGAATATATTATTGCAATTTGAACTTTGGATATATTTTCAATGTCTATTATTTTCTAATTATAGAATAAAACGGAAATTGTGTTTATGCAATGATGTTTGTCATTGTAATATACATACATGGTAAAATTTCCAAATTTGAAATAATTTTCTATTTGATGTGATTTTTCTTCACTTTTTTTTTAAAAATTCTCAAAAAATTCAATTTTCCAAAAAAAATCTAAATTTTTTGTGGAGTAAAGAAGACATGTAATTTCAACTCTGAAAAATAAATATAAATTTTTTCATACATATCTAATTGTAAAATGGCAGCAAACTAAGTGATGGGTAGTAAGGCTCGAAATAGTGGTCATAGGTCCGTCATTTAAGGGTTAATAGAGCTTTTCAGTACTCGAAATTACACTGTAATTAAAGTGGTAACTTTTAGACAAAGCCACACAGAGAATCTTCCCCATCAGTCAGCTGTAAGTCTCACACTGCTCTCATGCATCATGAAGAAAGATTCTCGTTTATAATGTTGCCTACAAGTTCCTCAAACAGTCTACTTTCACTGAAACTGCTTGTGTCTAGTACACCAACTAATTATCGTTCTGTTGTAAGCAGTTTTCACCGATTCTAAAACCTAATTTTTGAGTTTCAGATGCTTAGTTGTCCATAAGTTCATTTGCGTACTTTCAGTGGCACATATGCTAGGTCATGCAAAGCAACCGGTTTTAGGGCTGTCCATAAGTTCATTTGGGTGGTGGTTGAGGCCTGTCATATTTACATTGATCACCGCGTTTTTTACTTCTGTTTCTGCACAGGTTGTTGAGAAGGGTATGCTAGATGGAGGCTCCTCCGGGCTGCTAATCGTAGTTACAGGAGCCTCTCACGTACGGTATGGTTCAAGAGGGACAGGGCTGCCTGCGCGGGTCCAAAAGAAGCTGATGAAGAAGACGCAAGCGGTCGTGCTGCTGAATCCCGAACGGCAGAGGATTCGGGTGGAAGGCAATGTCCCGGAGGCCGATTTCTTGTGGTACTCCGCGGCGAGAGGATGCCATCGGAACTGCTTCGACCGCGCCGAGGTGGCTCGCGTCATGGACGCCGCAGGACGGCGTCGAGATGCTTTGCCTCAGGTAATTCCTGCTTGAAAATGTTGCAATGCAACAAACACCAAAAGTGTTTCATCAAGCTGCAAGGTTTCATTGGTAAGATATTTGGGTATCATTAGGCTTTATCCAGGATGGTCAATTTCGTTAAAATGGCGGCATTCCATTACAACTTCACGTTCAGTTCAGAACGATCATTCTGAAGTCTATATTTATCGTACATTCTAAAAAACTACGCTTGTCCTAGATATCTAAATCTATGCTAATCTTAGATTTTTTAGAATGGTTGATCTGAAATTTATATATTTCCTAATTGTTTGAAATCTACAACAGTCTTAGATGTCTGGAATCTCTACATATTCTAGATGTTCAGAGCGGGCAGTCTGAAACAATGGCACAAGTATATGGCACAATTCATATTGTGAGAAGAATGATTCAAATGGGGAAAATCTGTATGTCATTAGACTGAGTGAAGAACAATGCATGTGTTGGTTGAAAAAAAAAAAATTATTTGAAAAAAAGAATCCCCTTGTGAACTCTTCAAAAATTGTAAGAAAACATGTGGTCAAATATGGTCTTCTTCGTCCTTAAATGGTTAATAGTAGAGATTCTACTGGGATCCCATCATAACATTTCTAGGAAGCCCATGTTGAGCACCCTCTGAATTGGAATTCCTGACACCGTGTTTGCAAAGTTGTGCTCAATTGCATAGTAAGAGCTCCGATCCTCAAGCCTATGAATCATTCACTCATTAGCGCTTTGATATTTCTAAATTTGCTTTGCTTGGGCATGACTTTTTCTCTAAATAAGTTATAGTTGGTAGTGCTCTCAGAGGTGCCATGCTGCTACTACGACTCCAGAATGTTATAATACTACCGTTCATGCAAAATTTGATTGAGTGTTTGTTGTGAGCGAGCAGGACATTCAAGCAGGACTGGAGCGCGGGCTGGTCGACCCCGAAGTGCTGAAGAGCTTCTTTGAATTGGACCAGCACCCTATCATTGCCGAAATGACTCGTCACTGCCAGGTTGCTCTTGCTGCCACTGATATATCTCGCCATTTGGATTCCATTTTGGAACAGGATTCCATTCGTTCACGAAATTTTAGACAATGTTTGTATCGAGAGAATCGTGGTCATGACTCATGGGAGGTTTCCCTATTGTCCCAGTGATCAACATACAGGCCTCCCATTGGTGACACTGATCATATGGAAACTCTCTATGATGATGTCTTCACATTCTCGAAACCCTGTTTTTATGTTTTCTTTTTCAATTTTGTCGCAGGCTCTCTGTAAGCTCCAAATAGAGAGCTGGAGCACGCTTTTTCTGACTTCACAGTGTTGTGACCTGCAAAAGGCTAAACAGAATGTGCAAATTTGATGGTGATTACAGGGGTTGCGGGAGAGATGGCTGGCAGACCCTCGATTCCTGCAGAGACTTGCAATTGAGGAATCGATATCCATTACCACCACGTTATTAGCTCAGTACAAAACGAGAGGAGATCGCTTCTGGCGCGAGCTCGACTACGTGGTTACAGATACCGTGCGTGGGATAGCCGTGGATTTCTTCACGGTCTGGCTCCCGGCTCCAACGCTGTCCTTCCGATCTCTCGACTCTCAGGTCAGTTTTTCTTGTACTTTTCTTTTATGAAATTGTCGCTGCGTTGACTCCAATATCTGGATGGAGGCTACCAATTGTGGGTAATTTTTGGTTATTTGGGTAGCTACAGTTCATATTTCCTAGCGATGTACAACATATTTTCACAAATTTGCTGCAAATGATCACATTTTCCTCCTTCAGTTTTCTATAGGTTTGTATCTGGATCACAAAATTTGTCAATGTCTTGTCAATAGAAGAACTACTTTTCTACATATTTTTCTTTCTGTTGGGGTTCTCCAAGAATGTGGTGGAGGCTATAATTCCGCATATTTTGGTAGCTACAATGCAGTTTCTGATGACGTGCAACAAATGTCAACACTCTTTTTGTATAAATTGAAATTTTCCTCCTTAACTTTCTTATGAGCTGGTAGCTAGCCACCACGAACTTGGCTCAAATATACTCTATAAAAGGAACCACTCTTTTGTTCTCTATTCAGTTTGTTTTTTCTGCAGGGGTGGCTTAAGATTCTGATTGAGGCTACCAATTCTGCATAAGTTTTGTGTCATCGTGGTAGCTACAATACCGTCTCTAAGAATTTCCAACAAATATGCAACAAATTTGCTGCAAAATATTGTATTCTTCTCCTCAAATTTCCTGGAATTTCTTCGAGGCTTGCTGTTGGACAAAAACTTGTCGATACTGAGCCCAAAGAATGAACCTCTGTCGCAGGTCCCTGGGGTAGGTGCGTTTGAAAGAATGGCAGGATTGCTGGGTTCGGTACCTGACAACGCCTTCCAACGAGCGCGAGTGGGAGAAAGCTACGACTTGAACGCCCGAGTGCTGGCGGTCATCCTGGGTGGCTTGAAGCTGTTTGGAGTGGGCCTATTTTCCAGCATTGGCACGCTCTCGGTGGGGAACGGCGTGTGGGCCATTCGGAAAGCTTTCAACCCGGAGCTGGCGGAGCAAGTCGTCGCCAAGCGCTCGCCCATGTTCAAGAACGCCTTTGTGTATGCCGGATTCATGGGTCTCTCCTCTAATCTTCGCTATCAGGTGAATTGGCTAACATTTTTTCATATGTTCCGGATGCGATTTGGATTCAATCAATCTGTATGTTAAACCCCTCTCACATCAAAGTTCACGCTATAAGTTCATTGATGCCGGGGGATTCGTTTTCTAAATTTCTTTAATTCATGATAATGAAAGGATGACTTGTGTGTTTAAGAAAGATGTGAGAATTATGGAGATGACTTGATCTTCAGCGAATTAGCAATTGGGCCCAAAGTGGTAGGGGTATCTTGCAAAAAATTTATGTGACTGCGTTGTTTCTCCGTGGAAACACTCGTCTGGACATTAACTCTTTTAAGCATGAAACGATGGAAGAATCATGATATAGGAATGACCGTTTTGATTGATCCTACTGCGGAAGTATAATTTATATGTGGAAAATATTTATGCCATTAGATTGAGTGGAGACCATTGCATGCGCTAGTGTATCTTGTGAAACTCTTCAAATTTGCTAGACAAGTAACATGAGGCCACATATGGTCTTCTTTGTCATTAAAGGATTAAGCCCTGAAGCACAAAAGATTCATTGTTTGGAAATGACCATTGACCAAGACACGCCATGTTCTTCACTGATTCAAGTGACATAAATATTCTGGTCCCATTACTCACAATAAATAAAGTTGAAGAAAAATCCTGTCATGGCCTACTCAGAACCGCTTTAAGAAATCACGAGACCCAAGTTAGGCCTCGTGGTCCTTTTACGGTTTAACGAATCTGTCCAGTTCTGACCTTTTTCTGTGAATCTTTCTCTGTTTCTTGTATAGCAAAGGATCTGAGAAACCATGTTTTTGGATGTTTCAGGCAATTGCAGGCATTGTCGAGCACTGGATCGCAGACTATTTCTTAGCCTCTCAACCGCTAGCAGGAAGTGCGCTATCGTTTACTGCTCGAATTGCGAATTCGTACTTTGGAGCTAAGGTATATATTCAGCCCAAATTCTTTCCAGTATTTTATTTTTTCTCAACAGCATATTTTGGCGAAGAAGTAAATCCAGGATCCTACAACCGGCTATGTCCAACATCCGACATCAAACCCTAAACCCTAACCCTAACTTCTGGCCCTCGTACGGTTACCTTTTAGTTATCATACTGTAACGATGAGAGTGGCAAGAGAGGGTTATATGATTCCAGATGTGATTCCAATGGCACTGATAGTCTCTGCTTGATTTTTTGTGTGGATGCAGCAATGGGTGGATCTTGCCCGCATGACGGGTGTTCAATGCTCGGAGGACGAGGGTCCTCCATCGTCACTTCCAGAAGTACAAGAACCAAAGCTGGAGTCTGACTCCTCGCTTGAGGCCAGCACATCAACTCTGGAGACTCATGCAGATGCAGCGCTACTGCAACCGGGACGGCAACAAGAGGCTGAGTCCGCAAGAACGCGATGAGCGTGTTGCTCAGAGTACATGCAGAATGTACTTCCAACGAGCAACACCTCTCCCGGGTGCCGAGTGTCGACTTTGGAATCCCCGACTCATGAAAGCAGCTTTTTCCCTCTCATGAAAGCTTGAAAGAGGAGCATGTGGTGAGCTCGTGACTGGGTAATTCATCGACATTTTCTGCTTCTGGGGTGACTGCTTGAGTGGTTGCTCAGCGGTTGTAGATTGGTACAGCCAATGGAAAAAGATTCCATTTATCGTTGAGACGATTCAGAGCTGAAAGCTAGGTGGTAAGAGAGTAAATACTTTGTCACATATTTCTGTTCCATGCAAATGGAGTGCTAGGTTATTCATCAAGACGGTCTTTAACTGACCTGCTTGGCTTGTACTTTATGAATTGGAAGAAAATTAAGAACTCGTGCTTAATTCGTGTATCTTATTTCTCCCGAGCGAGTGTAGACTTTGGAGCCCCCGCCAATCGTCTGCAGCTTTTCCCTCTTGCAAGTTTGAAGGAGGAGCCTGTGGTGAGTCCACTCGTGTGTAATTTATCGACAGTTTCTTGCTCCTGGAGTGATCGCTTGAGTGGTCGCTTAGCGGTTGTAACGGATGTAAGGGTCCCTGCACACCTGAGAGACAGAGTGGTGTTAAATCCATATCCACACTCTAAAATTACTTGTGCATTCACACCTAGTTACCGAACCTAATATATAACACTGCTGAACCTATTTTTTGGGTGGAATTTGAAAGATGTTTCAAGAATGCCACAAAATATGGTGGGGTTTGACCGTTTGAAGATTTTGGCTGTGAACTCTTTCCATTTCGTAGATTTGAAAGAGGAAATGGTGCTGATAACTAAAGCCGTGGTTCCCCCGGCTTTTGCTCCCCAAGTGGTAGTTTCTCCCCCGCTTTTTTTGTCTTGCGTCATTACAGCTTGATCTTGCTTGTTCTTGCAACAATTCTTGTAAAATCTGTTTCTTCCTTACTTCAATCTTTCAAAGCGTGATCGTGATAAGCCAAACCAGGTCAAACAAGTGAGCATTTGGTCAATTTCTATATCTGAAGTTTGCTATAGCCAATTTCAACGTTCTTGTTTCGATCATTGAAAGCGTGATCCATGGCAAGTTCAGCTCCAGCAAGGGCGGGAGCAAGGGTCATTGGCTGTGCGATTGCTTCTGCAGCTACAATTTCGACAAATTCAGATGATATTGAAAGTAAGAATTAAGTTGAACTTGTTCAATTGCATCGTAATTGATCTTTCAATTGTTAGTTTAGTTCTTGGTACGGAAAGAACTGTGTAGGGCAAGGAAACAAATGCTGATTAGGGTATTGACACCTACATTATTGCTTGTGATAAGCATTATTGCTTGTGATAAGCATTATTGCTTGTGATAAGCATTATTGCTTGTGATAAGCATTATTGCTTGTGATAAGCATTATTGCTTGTGATAAGCATTATTGCTTGCAATATTTAGAAAGATTAAATTGATTGAATTGCACTGGGATGGAGTCGTTTCTCTAGCATAATGATAAAGTCTTAAGACTCTCTTGAACCTTGTTCTTCATATCTATGAAACAACTGAATTCGTAAAAATCGGCTAACTGACTAGAGCTTTGAAAAGTAGGGCTTTCATGGGCTCCGGTAGAATGTTGAACTTGTGACCTGTTGAAACTCCTCAATTTCTAAAATCGAGGATTGACATAGACATGAGGTTCTGTCGGGATTCTATTTTCAGTTACGCAATTGCAAATTTCTCCAGATTCAAAGTTGCCCTGGTTCCTCATTTTTCGCTTAGATCTAATCCTGCAAATGAATTCTAAACCTGCAAATGAATTCTAAACCTGCAAATGAATTGGTCGCTCTATTGCTCAATCACTGAAGAAAAAAGATTTGAATCGCTCAAGTCCTTGTCATTGCTCAATGCTTCAATCACACAATCACTAAAGAAAACGGAATTGAAAGCAAAAATCACTGGAAAGCAATAGTTACTCCTGCCAATACACAATCGCACAATCTTCAATTGCAAAATTTCAATCTGCCGCAATCATTGAAGACACTCGGCAATGCCAAAAGACGAAGACTCCAGGAATTGGAATGCTTCGTAAAGCTAAAGGTGTGGTGTGAAACCTCTTGTTTCTAGCCACACTATTAGAAATCCTACTCCAGTCTGGAAATTTAAAAAGCTCCAAATCTTGATGTGCAGTGTGAATAAAAAGAGGTTTTTTGGCTAACTGTAGTGGTAGGCTATATCATCGCTTTGCAGGTGTGCAGGGACCCTAAGTTAGATTGGTACAAAAAATGGGTAGATTCATAACTGAAAGATTCGGTGATAGAATATTTTCCTTTGTCTCTCTACTGTATTGTGTTCCACGCAAATGGAGTGCTAGATTGTTCATCAAGACGGTCTTTCGTTGACCTGCTTGGCTTGTACTTTATGGATTGAAAGAAAAGAATTTGGTTATGTGTCATTCACAGACTCTTTTGACTTGCTTGCAAAGCAAACTAAGTTAAGCCGTAACTACATCTAAAATCACACATATAAACTCTGTAGCATGACCACTATGCTCTAGAAAATGACCAACAATTTTTGTATGTAGGTGAAGGATTGTGAATCAAAATGCAAGTAGATTCACATAGGGAAATTGTAATATCATAGCATGTCATAAAAATGACCAGTAGTATCATAACATGTCATAAACAAGACGTAAAATCAATAGAAAGTGAACCCAAATTGGACCACTTATGAGGTTGCCACTTCTACAATCCTATTAATAGAGCTCCACACTACTCGAAATGGGCTTTAATTTCACCTTATAATTGTCCTTGTAATGTGCACTATCCTCCACTATTTGGGATTTTTTTTGAGTTCTACTGGTTATCTTCCTTCACTTCCCAAGAACCTGTTATTCAAGTACAAAGTCAAGTTATTTTCTCCATTTTGTATACAAAGTAAGAATTTCATACATTTTTTCACTGATTTTTGGTTGAAGTTTTCGAATTGCAACCATTTTTTTTCCCAATTCCATCGGTTAACATTGAATTAACCCCTGGGTTTAGTTAGCTTATTGCATACTATGTCCACGGTGGTGGCGGTGATTGGTACTAGGGCATAGATTAGCTGTTATATGTGTCGGCTGGAGAAAGCTCTACTGTTCTCCGGAGCATACCTCAACCGTGGAGTCGGTTTGAGCACGCAAGCTCCTGGAAACTACTTACTGAACACTTGTAAGGATATGACGAATTCAATATGAGGCCGTGAGGCGGTGAAATTGTATAAAGTATTGTTCCAAATTCGTTCAAATGCCAAATGGTATCGAAGCAGCGGCCGTCGGCGAAACCGCGTCCTCAACTTGTGGATGCTGCTGTCTGCGAACTGGATCTTGCAGGTTTCTGGGTTGGACTTCTACAAGGTGGGTACCCCCCAAACCGCCTCTTTTTGCTACTGTGCCTCGTTACTACTGTTAGATTGCTTTAAATCTTCATATACTTTTTTTGTTGGCAAGTGAAAGGAGGGTTCCATTGCATCAACTGGTAACATGGAAGAGGAGCATGTGGTGAGCTCGTGACTGGGTAATTACCGACATTTTCTCCGAGGAAGAACGGGAAGGTGATACCGGGGGTATAATGTTCAACATGGAACTCCCCCTGGAATTTCTGTTTTAAAGAAAAATTTGTGTGGGGGGAAGTTACATGTTGAATATAAGACCCTGCGGTATCGCCCTCCCAGTCTCCTTGTGTCTACTTCTGGAGCTACTGCTTGAGTGGTTGCTCAGCGGGTCTAGATTTGGTACAGCCAGTGGAAAAATGTTCCATTTATCGTTGAGGCGATTCAGAGCTGAAAGCTATGGTGGTAAGAGAGTAAATACTTTGTCACATATTTCTGTTCCATGCAAATGGATTGCTAGGTTATTCATCAAGGCGGTCTTTAGCTGACCTGCTTGGCTTGTACTTTATGGAATGGAAGAGAATTTAACTTGTGCTTAAATCGTGTATCTTATTTCTCCCGAGCGAGTGTAGACTTTGGAGCCCCCGCCAATCGTCTGCAGCTTTTTCCCGTTGCAAGGTTGAAGGAGGAGCCTGTGGTGAGTCCAATCGTTTGTAAATTTATCGACAGTTTCTGCTCCTGGAGTGATTGCTGGAGTGGTTGCTAGCTTAGCGGTTGTAACGGTTGTAAGTTCGATTGATACAAAAAATGGGTAGATTCAGAACTGGAAGATTCGGTGATAGAGTATTTTCCTTTGTCACTTTTATTATGTTCTGTTCCATGCAGATGGAGTGCTAGATTGTTCATCAAGACGGTCTTTCGCTTGTACTTTGATGGATTGGAAGAAAAGAATTTGGTTATGTGTCATTCACAGACTCTATTGACTTGCTTGCAGAGCAAACTAAGTTAAGCGGTAACTACATCTAAAATCACACATATAAGATAAGCTATGTGGCATGACCATTATGCTCTAGAAAATGAACAAAAATTTTCATATGTAGGTGAAGGACTGTGAATCAAAATGCAAAGTGGATGCACATGGAGAAATGACACTAGTAAGGTAGAAACATCTAATAGCGTCCCTGTACCTAATCTTTGTTCCTAGATGGACATTAAACTATCCTTAAACTTCCATTGAATGGTCTTTGATAAAGTTTTCTCCTCTCTTCATTGTGATTGGATAAGTGCTAAGTTTGTCAGAATTCAGATTTAGGTCCACCTATAGGATGGTTCCAACGGTTTAGGGGATTGCAACTTTGAAGATTCATAGAAAATACATGCCAAGTCTAAAAAATCTTTTTTTTTTTTGAAATTCATGATTTTCTCTCACCTTTACCACAGAAATATTAATCATTTGAAATGGTGCCTCCAAGTATGCTAAATTCATTATTTTGATGGTTTTGGGTGCTTCCACCTTAGTATCATAACATGTCAAGAAGTAAAATCAACAGAAAGTAAATTCAAAATGGACCACTTGTAAGGTTGTCACCTCTATAGTGCTATTAATAAAGTTGCACACTACTCAAAATGGGCTCTAATCCCTAAAGTCCCAAGACCTTTTGCCCAAAAACACCCAAAACTACCATTTTTACAGCAAAGAGTGAAAAAAATTAAAAATGTTTTTTTTGCACATCTAGTTGTAGGATCTTACACCTAACTAGTATAAGAATGTGTGGAAACAAATTCAGAATTTTTGACCGCACAGATTGCAAGATATCTGCGTTTTAAGTGAAAAACAAGTTTTTCAACACATTGCGGGACTAGATTTTTTGACTTTGAACATTTTTAACTTAAAATTTTTGCACTATAGACTTTTGAGCTTTAATTTTTTATAGTGGAGAATTGAATTGAGAATCTAGCCAAAAAAGAAATTCAAAAAGACTAAATTTTCATTATTAAAAAGATTGTTAAGTAGAAGTAGGTATGGGATAGAAGGAAAATCTTAAATATTCATATATTTTAGATGGAATTAAAATACACTAATTCCAAAGATGAGATCATTCTAGAAAGTAAACTAAACCAAGAAAAAAAAAATTGAAAAATTTGAAAAATTGCATTCAAAAATGAATCCTATAAGTTATTTTTTTCAAAAAGATGCTCTAACTTCCCGAAAAACAGGAATGTCCATAACTTTCTCAAAACAAATCCAAATGAAATGAATCCAAGATTTTTAGATAGACAAAAATATAATCTATAAAACAAGAAATACTAAAAAAATAAAATAAAATTGCAGTTTTTTTTGCTACCCGTTGTCCCCTGTTTTGAGCTTATTTGGTCATAACTTTTATTCTTGGGTACCAATTGTGAAAAAAATTATATTCCCACAAAGCTAATCAGCTTTCCACCTCCCAAAAATGTTTCACAAAATTAGGAGAAAATTTCAACCCGTAGATACATGCCCAAAAACGCGTTTGTCCCCCAAAGGAACAATGGTCCTTTAGAGATTAACTTCACCTTGCAATTGTCCTTGTAATGTGCACTATCCTTCATTGTTCAAGAAGTTTTTTGAGTTCTATTGGCTATTTTCCTTCAATTCCCAAATTGTATCGGTTCTTCAAGTACAAAGTCAAGATATTTTTTCTATTTTGTATACAAAATAAGAATTTTATACATTTTTCACCGATTTTTGGCCCATATTTTCAAAATGCAACTAGTTATTTTCCCAATTCCATTGGCTAACTTTGAACTAGCCCCTGGACATTGCTATCCTCTGTATTTCTTTTTCCTTCAAAAGTAAGGGAATGCTTTTTAGCAATGGTCCATTTTAGGTGTAGTTACCTTAATGCATACTATGTCTACGGTAGTGGTGATGGTTGGTAGGACATAGTTATTAGTTGTTAAGGTAGAAGCATCCAATTTGGACACTACTTATTTATAGACACCTATAAAACAACCTAAAGAAGACATGTGGAGACCCAAAGTGGACAAGTGCGGTTCCAAGAAGTTGTCAATATCATGATGGAGGTTCTTGTATTGGCCAATCACCTATGTATGATCCAAGATTAAAGTGTGTCTCTTTTGGGTATTTGTGTGTCCACTTTGGTGTTAGTCTAGTGTCCACAGGAGGTGCATCTAGGGAGTTGTTTCCAAAAATTCATATTATATTCATACAAGCTCGGAAAAATACGAAACCAATTTTGTTGGTTTTCTAAACCATCTCCTAACAAGCGTAAGGTAGAAACACCTAATTCAAACACTTGTTTTGATCTACAGATCTTGAAGGTAGCTACAAAATAAAATGATATATGCTTGTTAGGAAATGGTTTAGAAAACCAATAAAATTGGTTTTATATTTTTCCGAGCTTGTATGAGAATAATATGAATTTTTGAAAACAACTCCGTAGATGCAGCTACTGTGAATACTACACTAACACCAAAGTAGCCACACAAACCACCCAAAAGAGACACACTTTAATCTTGGATCATACAGAGGTGATTGGCCAACACAAGAACCTCCATCATGATGGTGACAACTTCTAGGAACCACACTTGTTCACTTTGGATCCCCACATGTCTTCTTTAGGTTCTTTTATAGGTGTCCAAAAACAAATTGAGTCTGAATTGGGTGCTTCTACCTTTGTATGATTTTATTTTGTAGCTACTTTCAAGATCTGTAGATCAAAACAAGTGTCCGATTTAGATGCTTCTACCTTATATATGTCGGCTGGAGAAAGCTCTACTATTCTCCGGAGCATACCTCAACCGTGGAGTCGGTTCGAGCACGCAAGCTCCTGGAAACTACTTACTGAACAGTTGTAAGGATATGACGAATTCAATATGAGTCGGTGGGGCGGTGAAATTGTATAAAATATTGTTCCAAATTCGTTCAAATGCCAAATGGTATCGAAGCAGCGGCGGTCAGCGAAACCGCGTCCTCAACTTGTGGATGCTGCTGTCTGCGAACTGAAGTGGATCTTGCAGGTTTCTGGGTTGGACTTCTACAAGGTGGGTACCCCCCAAACCGCCTCTTTTTGCTACAGTGCCTACAGTAGATATTACTAACTGTTAGATTGCTTTAGTAAGAGCTTCCCCACCCGGCTTGCAAAATGCAAGCCAGGTTGCAAGCCTGGCAGTCCATTTTGCAAGCCGGGGAAGAAGGGTCGCCCCACCCGTGGCCTCTTAAGAGGCCATCACCATCCAATGAGCTACGTCCACATTCACGGATCATGTCCTTGCTTTTTGGGAAAGTAGAAAAGTGTTTTGTCTCATGCGGTTTGCAAGCCGGTTTGCAAGCCACCCTTTGGCTTGCAAAAGAGCCCGGTTTTGCAAGCCACTGGCGCCTTTTGGCTTGGCTTCTTAACAAGTTCATCCACTATGCAAGACGGGTGGGGCAATTTTGCAAGCCTCTCTTAACAAGTCATCCAATATGCAAGACGGGTGGGGATGCTCTAAGTCTTCATATTTTTTTGTTGGCAAGTGAAAGGAGGTTCCAAGGCATCAAAGAAGATGATAAGGGAGCCAATCCATTTCCGATCCATTTCCAATCAGATAAGCAATTACGCTTATTTGTAGGGCGGGGTTCTTGAAGGGAAGAATTTTCCCATGTGTAGAAACTGAGTTTAGAAAGTTTGCATAATTTTCCTGATTCTTATTTCTCAAAACATGATTACTATGAACTGTTTTGCTGAAGATCCTAACTGACCTATACTTGTTGTCTAAACCTCTCTATTTCTGACCAAGCGTTGGTTGCAATTTTTTGAAACTTGCAACCAACTATAATGCACCACAACTGTGTCAGGAACTATGCCATAATTAATGATTGTTCGTCTCCTATTGAGCAAAAGGAAAACCGCCTATATAGCAAAAATGGATGTCTGGTCAGAAATGTGTATCTAATTAGGTTCCTTTATGTCGATATCATATGCAAAAGTTACCAATAAATAAAATTTGATTCGAAAATAGTTTCTTCCACATTAATATTTAATTGATTTTGGAGATGTGCACAAAGTGAAGATGGCAGTTAGGGTCTGTGGTGCATTTGGGGTACCCTCTTTATATATTACAAGTAGGAGGTAGAAGATTTCTAACATATTTAGTATTATAACATGTAACAATTAATATATATTTAATTTTTTGGATATTAACAAATATAATATATATTTAACTCATCAACTTTTTGGCTACCATCAACATATTCTCATTTACCAACTCTTGGACTATTCGCGAGGTATATTTATGAAGGATGTTCTTGAAAATTTGGGTGGTTGCAAGAAAGACCAACCGATTTTTGTAGTTTTTTATACGGTTCTCATGTTTTTCTTTGGGAGTATTGTATAATTTGAAAAATAATTTAAAAAAAATATAAAATATATATTTAATGTATAAACCTTTAAGAAGAAGATATCTTAGGAAGAAAAAGCATAGAAAAATTCTCTAGGTAGGAGAACTAGAAAATCTCATGAAAAATGCAAAATCTCATGAAAATAGGTACTTTCAAATTTTAATTCGTAAAAAATAGGAAAGGAATTTTTTTAAAAACAAATAAATGGCAATTTGGGAGAACTTTATGATGAAGAGATTTCACTAAAAGAATTATCTTAAAACCATCTTTAATGTTTAGAAATATGCGCGCAAAGGAGCCCTATTAGCACACATGTGGAGGACATCAAATAAAATATTTTTAAATTTCCTTTTGTAATAACATGACTTTCTACTATGAAAATAGATCACAAAAATTTCAGCTCTAGATCAATAATTTTGGATGCTCTTTAGTATTAAAAGCTCCTAACCTACAAAGTGTGACAAATTTGCTAAATTCAAAATTAATTCGAAAACTCTCTTTTTCTAAATTTATGAAAATAAAGGGTTCTAATTACTATAATGTTTGACATCTTCAATAAAAATTTCAATCACATTGGCTTCACCCTCCAAAAGCTATGGCCATTCACGACTTCGTCACTTCCATTGTGACGCCAAATAGTACCGGTCATTCTTGCATTCACCCATTTATAAAATTTAACATTTTGCATTTTTTTGGAAGATATAGAAGCAGGTGAATTTTGTAGTATATATGAGATTTTGGATGATTGCAAAAAAACATCTGCCAATTTTGTTGCATTTTGATTTTGGAACCGGTTGTAACTTTTGAATTATAAATTCAATACAAAAAACAAAAAAATATATTTCTAGATATTTTGGTGAAATTTGTATCACTTATTTTTTCTTAAAACTTGATAATCATTTTATATTTAAAAGTCAATTTTTTTAATTTGTCAAACTTTAATATTTATTTATTTTTTTAGACTTTTAATTAAGCGATGTAAATTCATAATTTTTAGCTAAAATTTTTGTGGTATATTTCTATAATAGTCAAATATATTCCACCAAAGGGCATATAGAGATGGTTTGGACCTTATTTTTTGGGTCAAATCTCATCACCAAGAAATCCTTCCAAATGGCCAATTTTTCATTTCTTTGAAAATTGTTTTTCCTATTTTCAACAAATTAAAACGTCAAAGTATGTATTTTCTTTGCCAAAATTCTATGTCCAAGAATTTGTCCTAGAAAATACATATTTTGACATTTTTATTTGTAGAAAATAGAAAAAACAATTTTCAAATAACCTTAAAAATTAGCCATTTGGAAGGACTTCTTGGTGATAAAATTTGACCAAATAAATTGGGTCAAAATCATTTCTAATGTTTACATGCAAGCCTATTTGCACAAATGTGGAGGACATAAAATAAAGAATTTTTAGACGCCCTTTGGTAGGAACATACTAGGAATATACCACAAAAATTTTAGCTAAAAACTATGAATTTACACTGCTTAAAGTTATAAAAAAACAAAGTGTGACAACTTAACAAATTTGATTTTTAAATATAAAATGATTTTCAAGTTTAAACAAAAAATAAGTAATACAAATTTCACCAAAATATCTAGAAATAGATCTTTTGTTTTTTGCTTTGGATTCATAATTCAAAAGTTACAATGTTCCAAAATCAAAACACAGTGAAACTGGCAAGTGTTTCTTGCAATCACCCTTTATTGCTTATTGAGGGTAATAATATAAAATTTTGTCTATAAATTGTTTTAAAATTAGGCATGTAACCTATGTGCACCTATTTCGTCTTTAACATCAGAGTTTAGATGCCTAAACTACATATATGTAGCTTTGTACTTTAGAACTCCATGATAGTATTGTAATAATACAATGTTGTTTGTTGGATTTCACAACAATTCATGTATCCATAAAGTCTTTGAAATTTGCAAATTTGTTATTCTAATTTTTTGATTTTTGGTCACCATTATTTGTGAGGAAAGGACTTTATCAAGTGGTGGAGTTCAAATATTCAATTGAACTCAACAATGCCTCCAATGTTCACAATTTTCTTTACATTTACTTTGAGCAAATTTGACTTCAAGTATAGATTGGTGGTCTAAAGAGTAAACTTTGTTTGAACCATTTGAGTGTAATTTTATTAAAATATATTATTTGAACAATTTGGTGAATGCATAGTATAGCAAGCGCCAATCACTAGTAATACATCTAAAGATCCAGGAGCAAATTTTTTATTTCATTTTTAGAAAAAAATGTTGAAAATAATCTTCAACAAATTGAGTTATGAAGCTCCTTACATCTGGAGATTTGGATGAAATAAAAAATGTAGATGATGACTCATTTATTCATCGTTCCAAATGTGCATACATGCATTCTTCTGAAAAAACCAATACCGTTTGTGAAATTTTGTAGCAATTTAGCAAATTGAATCCATTGCAAAACACTAGAAGAAACCTGCTTTGGTCTAAACCCAAATGTGGGCTGAAATTTGTTGAGAACCATGTTTCCAACCTTGGAATTCCAAAATTTTGCGTTGGAAACATCGTTCACAACAAATTTCAACCCACATTTCTTGTATAGACCAATGCAAATTTCTTCTAGTGAAAGGAGGAATATATTGCTATGTCTTCCTTCAAAAGATATTTGAATTAACCACAATTTTAAGCAATAAATCACTTAAAAAAACCTTAAGATGTGCATCTTAACCCCTAAAGTCCCATTGTCCCCTTAGGGGACAAAATGGATTTTGGGCAGGCTACTATGGCTTCAATATTCATCGTTATTTTTGGAAACTTTTTGTGAAGATAGAAAAACACATTGTCTTTATGGTAATATACTTTTTATTTCAATCAGTGCTCGGGAGCAAAAGTTATGGCACAAAAGGTCCTTTTTTTTGTATGGTGGGCAAAAATCTTCTCACATAATTTTTTTAATTTTTAATTTTAAAAATTAATTTTTCATAGATTGTATTTTTATCTATATGGGAAGCTTTGATTCATTCCATTTGGATTTGTTATGTGAAAGTTATGGACAATCTTATTTTTTGGCTAATTAGAGCATCTTCTTGAAAAAATAACTTATAGGACTCATTTCCGAATGCAATTTTCTCAATTTTCCAAAAAAATTGTTGGACATGTCTAAGTTTGCTTCCTAAAACAATCTCACCTTTGGGATTATAGTGCCTTAATCCCATCTTAGAGCTATTGACGATTTAGTTTTCTTTCAATCTTGGACCTACTTCTACTTAACAATTTTTTAAAGAATGAAAATCATGTGCATTTTTTTCAAACCCTTTATCTTAGATTCTCAACTCAATTATTCAACATAAAAAAAATTTAATTCAAAGTTTGTAGTGCAAATTTTTTTCACAAATGGTGGTCAAAGTCATTTGATATTGTAAGTTAGTGTTCAAAAAATCAATTTTTTCCAACTTTGAATGCTAATATCTTCTAATCTATACGGTCAAACTTTATGAAATTTTTTTCACATGATCTAAGACAAGTTAAGTACAAGATCCTACTATTCAATTCTAAAAAAAACTATTTTTTCTCTTTTCTTGGATGAACGCAGCAGAACTGGCAATTTTGAGTTGTCTTTGACAGGTTTATGCCTTGGGACTTTAGGGGTTAAGAAGTGAAATGGGAGCAAGTTTTCTCCCTTCAATCAATCACAAAAATATGTGACATCAAGTAGTCCAAAATGTTTACCTTGCGTACATGCCAAAAAAAGAAGGTTCTACACTAAATAGTGCAATTGGGTTGCCTTGACAATTACGTTGCCCTACCCCAGAGAAGTTACCTCCTGATTCATGGTTTACCGAGTCCTGAGCCATGAGTCATCTGGACAAGCCATTCTCTGATCCCGAGCCATGAACCAGTATACCAACACATGTAGCACACATGTTTCCCCACATCTCTGCATCTTTCTATAGTAACTCGAATATTGATATAGTAGAGAAGGTCGAGATATTAGTCTGAGTCAATCTAATTGCACTATTCAATGTACACAAAATCGTGAAATTAGGTTGCCTTGTCAATTAGGTTGCTTTACCAAAGATAAACTACCTTATACTTGTTCCACATGGAGGCGCATGCCACTCTTTAAACCATGCTTGTTCCACATGGAGGCACATGCTACTTTCTGAACCAAGCCTTGACATTAGAGAAAATCTGGGGCCTCTGGAGGGCCGCTCCATAGCCCTCTGAGGACCCAGTAAACAATTTTTTTTTTGCTTAACTATTTCTTTTTTCTGCTATTCTTGTTAACCTTCAATCCCGATGTCGGATGCTTGTCAATGGCTCAAAAGCCAAGTCAAAAGTGTTTAATAATCAGGGTTAAAATGTATTAGAGCACTATAACCTTGACTATTAAATACTTTCTATTTAAATGTATATTTCTCTCAATCCAAATTGTAGAAATAAATTCAAATGTCCAAAAATAGTTGAGTGGCTTACGGCTTACCATCAAGAATTTCTTTTATGCCAATGTGAAAGACTTATTTTGGGGACAATTGAAGTGTTTGAAGATGAGAGGAAAAGATTTTTACAGAAGTGGGATAGTGATAGATAGAACAATGCATATGGGATATGTAAATTGGATTGAGTAGGAGCTCCACCTCTTAAAGTTAAGTGAAAAAAAGAAAATGTATTAAAAGCAGAATTTTGGGCCTCATTTAGGCATAGTAACACAACTTTCTTGAAAAATCTTCAGACTATTAAAAGCTGGATAAACAAGCTAAGTTTTATAATCAAAAATCTTTTAGTGAATTAAAGTCTCCAATCAAAAGTTATGGACAAAATTGAGACAGGATATTTGAAAATATCAGAAAATGTCCCAAAAATGTTCCTTCAAACATCCAATCTGAATTTTGTCCGTAACTTTTTATTGGAGACTTGAAATTACAAAAGGATTTTTGGTTATGAAACTTAGCTTGTTTATCCAGCTTTTACTAGTACAAAGTTTTTTCAAAAAAGTTGTTTTACTATGCCTAAATGAGGCCCAAAATTCTGCTTTTAATACAATATTTTTTCCTCACATAACTATGAGCGGTGGAGCTCCTATTCATTTTAATTTACATATCCCACATGCATTGCTTGCCCTACTACAACCTCACTTGTATAAAGAGGTTCCTATTTTCATCTCTAAACACACAAATTCAAAAGACACTTAAATTGATTTAAGAGGATTGGACTAGATAATTGGCTTGATTAGATAATTTAATTTTTAATTTTCAATTAAAAACCTTGTTTAATATTGGCCTTTTTCTTTTTTGAAATCTGGAGTTTATTCCAATAGTGAACCAAGAACAAACAACGGTCAACCTGTATTGGCTTTGTTTATTGTGGAAGTTGGCGATAGGCTTGCTCTTCATGACTAGTTTTGCGAAATTCACATCATCTAATTATGTACTTCTGACAATTTTTATAGAAGACCTACCTGTGTTTTAATAGACTGGATGGTAACTTTGGAGCAGCCTTTTAGAGGCCCCAATATTCTTCTAAATGAACTGGTTCACAAATCTATGCCATACACATGGCTCTGAATTGAATGCAACATTGTACAAAGAGCCACTAGAGAAAATTTCAGCCTCTTGGAGGGCCATTCGAAGTAGACATGCCATGCTATTTCATGCATAGCCTGTCAACTTTGAAAAGTGCTCTTGGTGAGCAATTAGAGTTTTTGATTGCTTGTCGGGGTTGTCAAGTTTCGCAGAATTTATTTTTATTTTTTATTATTTATTTTTTAATATTTTTTTAAGATTAAAAACTTTTTTTTTTTTTAGTTATTTTTTATTTGGAATCTTGGATTCCTGTGCCACTACCATTGCAGTTTCAGTTGGGCGAAAATAGGGAAAAAATGATTTTTGAGCCAACAAAAAGTAAATTTCAGGGTACCTGAAGGACTGTGGAGTAGCCCTCCAAAGGCTTGAAATTTTCTCTAATGTAGTGAAATCTCTATAGTGTAGATTGTTGAGAAATTAGTGTCGAAAAACCTAATTTCATTATTTTGTGTACACAAAATACTAAAATTAGGTTGCCTTTTCAATTAGGTTGCCTTAGCTAAGATAAATTACCTCATGGATTAATGCTGTTCCACACAGATTTGCAATGTTTTTTTTTCCAGCGATTTGGTGCAACATTGCGCTAAATTTTATAGCCTGGCACCACGCCTATAAAAAAAATGGTACTAAAAAAGTGGAAAATCTCCATAAAACTTCAAATAAAAAAAAATCTTGGATGAAATTGCTAGACTGTGGATGAAAACTTAATTATGGATATGTGATATGTTGTGATATGATATTTTCTATCCAATATGTGGATGAATGTTGAAATTTGGAGCACCACTATAACTTTCAATATTGCCACTTTGGCACTTCATCAAAAATTAAAAAAAAATACCTTGACAAAGAGGCGCGTGCCACTCTCTGAACCAGGTCTTGAACTGGTGCACAAATCTATGCCATACACATGGCTTTGAATTGAATGCATCATTATACAAAAGCAGTGAATATTTCTATAGTGTAGACTGTCAAGAAATTAGGTTGGCTTGTCAATTAGGTTGCCTTACTTGAGATAAATTATCTCATATATCAATGCTTATTGCACATGGAGGCGCATGCCACTCTCCAAATCAGGCCTTGAACTAGTACACAAATCTATGCCATATACATGGCTTTGAATTGAATGCATCACTATGCAAAAGCAATGAATATTTCTATAGTGTAGACTGTCGAGAAATTAGGTTGCTTTGTCAATTAGGTTGCCTTAGATACATTACCTCATGCATCAATGCTTGTTCCACATGCCACTCTGTGAACCACACCTTGAACTGGTGCACAAATCTACACCAAACACATGGCTCTAAATTGAATGCTTCATTGTACAAAAGCTGTGAATATTTCTATAGTGTGGATTGTCGAGAAATTAGTGTGGGGCAACCCAATTTCACTATTTTGTGTAGGTTATGTGAAGGTTATGTGATTCCAGATGTGATTCCAATGGCACTGATAGTCTCTGCTTGATTTTTTGTGTGGATGCAGCAATGGGTGGATCTTGCCCGCATGACGGGTGTTCAATGCTCGGAGGACGAGGGTCCTCCATCGCCACTTCCAGAAGTACAAGAACCAAAGCTGGAGCCTGACTCCTCGCTTGAGGCCAGCACATCAACTCTGGAGACTCAGGCAGATGCAGGCTGAGTCCACAAGAACACGATGAGCGTGTTGCTCAGGGTATAAGCTTAGGCAGAATGTACTTCCAAATGCGTACATTTCAGTGGGTGGTTTCCCCTGAGCACCCCTCTGCCGGGTGCCGAGTGTCGACTTTGGAATCCCCGATATTCAGCAGCTTTTTTCCCTCTCATGAAAGTTTGAAAGAGGAGCATGTGGTGAGCTCGTGACTGGGTAATTTATCGACATTTTCTGCTTCTGGGGTGACTGCTTGAGTGGTTGCTCAGCGTTAGTAGATTGGTACAGCCAATGGAAAAATGTTCCATTTATCGTTGAGACGATTCAGAGCTGAAAGCTAGGTGGTACGAGAGTCATTACTTTGTCACATATTTCTGTTCCATGCAAATGGATTGCTAGGTTATTCATCAAGGCGGTCTTTAGCTGACCTGCTTTGGCTTGTACTTTATGGAATGGAAGAGAATTTAACTTGTGCTTAATTCGTGTATCTTATTTCTCCCGAGCGAGTGTAGAGTTTCGAACCCCCGCCAATCGTCTGCAGCTTTTTCCCGTTGCAAGGTTGAAGGAGGAGCCTGTGGTGAGTCCAATCGTTTGTAAATTTATCGACAGTTTCTGCTCCTGGAGTGATTGCTTGAGTGGTTGCTAGCTTAGCGGTTGTACTGTAGATTGGAAAGAAAATGGGTAGGTTCAGAACTGAAAGATTGTGATTTACTTTGTCACTTGATTCTGTTCCACGAAAATGGAGTGCTAGATTGTTCATCAAGACGATCTTTAGCGTGAGCCGCATGGCTTGTACTTTATGGATTGGATGGAAAGAAGTGGGGTGTGTGTCATTCACAGACTCTTCTGACTTGCTTCAACAGAGCAAACTAAAATATAAGTCTATGGTGGTAGTGATGACTGGTAGGGCATAGATTAGCTGTTATATGTGTCGGCTGGAGAAAGCTCTAGATCTACTGTTTTACGGAGCATACCTCAATTGTGGAGTCGGTTCGAACACGCAAGCTCCTGGAAATTACTGAACACTTGTAAGGATATGACGAATTCAATATGAGTCGGTGGGGCGGTGAAATTGTATAAAATATTGTTCCAAATTCGTTCAAATGCCAAATGGTATCGAAGCAGTGGCGGTCGGCGAAACCGCGTCCTCAACTTGTGGATGCTGCTGTCTGCGAACTGAAGAGGATCTTGCAGGTTTGTGGGTTGGACTTCTACAAGGTGGGTACCCCCCAAACCGCCTCTTTTTGCTACTGTGCTTACAGTAGATATTACTAACTGTTAGATTGCTTTAGTAAGTCTTCATATACTTTTTTTGTTGGCAAGTGAAAGGAGGTTCCAAGGCATCAAAGAAGATGATAAGGGAGCCAATCCATTTCCGATCCATTTCCAATCAGATAAGCAATTACGCTTATCTGTAGGGCGGGGTTCTTGAAGGGAAGAATTTTCCCATGTGTAGAAACTGAGTTCAGAAAGTTTGCATAATTTCCTGATTCTTATTTCTCAAAACATAATTACTATGAATTTTTTTGCTGAAGATCCTAACTGACCTATACTTGTTGTATAAACCTCTCTATTTCTGACCAAGCGCTAGTTGCAATTTTTTGAAACTTGCAACCAACTATAATGCACCACAACTGTGTCAGGAACTATGCCGTAATTAGTGATTGTTCGTCTCCTATTGAGCAAAAAGAAAACCGCCTATATAGCGAAAATGGATGTCTGGTCAGAAATGAGTGTCTAATTAGGTTCCTTTATGTCGATATCATATGCAAAAGTTACCAATAAATAAAGTTTGATTCGAAAATAGTTTCTTCCACATTAGTATATAATTGATTTTGGAGATGTGCACAAAGTGAAGATGGCAGTTAGGGTCTGTGGTGCATTTGGGGTACCCTCTTTATATATTACAAGTAGGAGGTAGAAGATTTCTAACATATTTAGTATTATAACATGTAACAATTAATATATATTTATATTAATAGTAGAGCTGGAGAAAGCTCTACTATTCTCCGGAGCATACCTCAACCGTGGAGTCGGTTAGCTCGCAAGCTCCTAGAAACTACTTACTGAACAGTTGTAAGGATATGACGAATTCAATATGAGTCGGTGGGGCGGTGAAATTGTATAAAATATTGTTCCAAATTCGTTCAAATGCCAAATGGTATCGAAGCAGCGGCGGTCAGCGAAACCGCGTCCTCAACTTGTGGATGCTGCTGTCTGCGAACTGAAGAGGATCTTGCAGCTTTGTGGGTTGTACTGTACTTTACACCCCCCTACAAGAAAGGTCGACACCCCCCTTTTGCACCCTTTAGCTTTTTTGACATTACTTTGAACGTAATTGTCTTCGTCAATCAACATTTGTGTCTAACCCAATCTCCCTCAAGTATACCAAACTTTCAATTTCAAAAAATCAAAACTCCATTTTGGTGAATTTTTTTAATTTTTTTTCAAGGTTTTACATGAAAATTCATAGGAAAATATTAATGATGAATTTTTAAATTTAACTACGGAGATATGTAGGAAACATCCAAACGCACATCTTTCCTTCAACAAACATCTCCAAAAAGTTTCACAATTATTGTGGCAAAAGTTACAGTGGAGGCGTGAATAGTGCTCAAAATTTTGAAAATTCATATCTCTTTATTATAATCTAGAATCTCCTTTTTATCAACAACAAGATCCAATAAAATTTAGACAATTCATTATTAGGAACAATTCTCCAATGCTTAATTCATTTGGATGATTTAGATGTAATTACAATACATTGTATGAGCGCTTTTCAAGACATACATGCATAGAATGTACAACAAAACTAAAGACTGTCAATAGAGACATAGCATTGTACAAGCAATAGTTTTCACCTATGCTAGGAATTATGCTTCTCTAGATGCTTGGGAAGGACTTTCAATTAATGCAAGGATTGGGATTGGTTAACCCCTAAAGGACCAACATGCATTTTTTGGCCGTATAGAAATTTTGGGCAGGTACGTGTGACTAGAGATATTCATATTTGAGGCTGAAATTTTAATAGAAGGTGGGGACAAGGAATATCTTCATGTGTACCAAGTTTCATAACATTTTGAAATACGAGTCAAAAGTTGTGACCTAATATGTTGCTTTTTTTTGTAATTGGGCGGTTTGGGCAGATCAGAAAAAATCATTTTTTCCGGAATTTTTTTTCTGAAATTGGTTCTCTACATTTATATATACTTAAAAAGCTTTGAGTCATTCCATTTCAATCAATGAGTCAAAAGTTATGAGGGTTTTTGGTTTGCGGGCAGTTATGGATTGTCTACTCTAAAAAAATCTTTAAAGTCAATTATTTAACTCAATTTTCAATATTTTTGGAAAAAAAAAATCCTAGGATGTAAATTGATTATTACAACATTCCAACCGTTGGGATTGGTATTTTTAAATTCCATGATTAAAATTTTAACAATTTAGTATTTTGAATCATTTTCTACTTTTTTCTACTTACTATTTTTTTCCTATATGTTGTACAATTCCAAATGATGTGAAATTTTTCAAGCATATAGACAACTTGTTTAAGAAACTGAATTCAAAGAAGCACCACCTTTTTTGGCATTTTTTCATTGAAAAGTGAGCTTGCAAAGTGCAGCTGCCCGGTTTTTCGCAGGATTGAAAAAATGGTTTTCAAGACTTTGAATGCTTATATCTTATGATCCACACGGTGGAATTTTCTGAAATTTTTACCACATGTTTTCAAAATGTCATACTACAAGATCCTACGGTTACATGTGTCAAAAATTGTTTTTTTCCAAAAATTTGGTAGTTGTATTAGAAATGGCAGTTTTGGAGCGTTTTTGGTGAGAACATAGTCATGAAACTTTAGGGGTTAAGGAGCCATATAAGACACTCTTATTCACTAAAGGGGTCCCTTTTCAAGATGCAAAAAGAACCCTTGTCTCATTGGTAAACAATGCTATGGAGCTTTGAGTGTTGAAAGTAGAAGCTCCCATTTCCAACTTCACCTCCCTTATAAAAATATGTGAACTCAAGTAGCCTACTAAAATGTTTTATTTGCGTATATGCAAGAAAAAGAAGGTTTTAGGTGCATCATGCGTTGATTCATAGTAAATATATTTATATAGATTTAGAAATTGTACAATTTTTTTTCCCCAAATTAATGATTTTCAATTGCCAATTTAATAGAAATAATCACATCATACATTGATACTAACCATTCTAAAGTATACAAATCATTAGAGATTGTCACACCTTTTCTCCATTCCCAATCTTTAGAGAATGAGGATGTGACACTCTTTCCTTGACTTGTGGAGGGCCCATTCTTTGAAGATTGATAAATCTCATTTTTCACCTCTGGAGGTGAAGAATGAACGTGGAGACGTTTTTACATATAATTATTGTTTCACCTTTGAAACATCGCTTTCACCCTAGTAGTGCTATTGCTTTCACCCCTAAATGTACGTTGAATTCTTGCGTTGCCGCTTTCATCCTAGTTACGTACTACTGCTTTCATTGCATGAATGAATTGGCCATTGTTGTAACTTGGCTCTGGGCATTTGTTAGATCACAATCAACAGCCCAAATTGACACTAGCCAGAGCAAAAAAAAAAGGTGTCAAACCATATGCATTGAAAATTAATGCTATGGTCTTGAATTGCAGGTAAGCACTTCTTTCTATTATCCATTTTCATTTTCTAACACCACACTCAAGGGGGGTCACTGAATTTTCTTCATGGAGAAGGACTCCCATTTGGCTCCTCGTTTTCACTCCACGTACACCTTCTCATTCTTCATAGAAATTTCATTCTCAGGAAAGGTATGACAACCCCTATTGAAAGGGCAGTTATAGGTGCTTCTAAGGGCCTCTTCACACTATGACCGTCCAAGTTGAGAGGCCGTGAGACTTTGCAATATGATTGGTGGAATTGACGGGCTCTGCAATATGATTGGTGGAAACGACGGCCTCTCGACTTGGACGGCCATAGTGTGAAGAGGCCCTAACAGACCGATCATCATCCTTGATTTCGTGGCCAACTTCACAGAGACCACTGAGGTTCTGGCCTTCTGGGCCACCAGGTGGAACCCCCATTGATCCACGTGTCACACTCTTATGCACAGACAGGTGGCCAATTGGCATCGCCCGAACCACTATTATTCGCCACATGCACTGGTGGGCTCCGCTGGATTTTTTCAGTTGTATTCCATTAAAAAGCAGCTTTCAGTTGATTTTATAAAGAAAAGGACCGACCCTTCTTTTCTCTTTCTGTGGGCTGCGGCGGGAATTGTTGATGCCAGCTGGATTATACCTTACTCCAGTTTAGTACTCCAGTAACTCACTGAGTACGGTGGAAACACGTCAAAACGTCAAAATTAGCAATTCAGCATAGTTGGAGGCACCTTTTCCTTAACCCCTAAAGGACCGAGGCCCTTTTCCTGCCAAAAAACACTCAAAACTGCCATTTCTATAGTAAAAAGTTAAAAAATTTGAAAAATGTTTTTTTTTTCACATCTAACCGTAGGGTCTTACACCTAACTAGTATAAGAGTGTCTGGAAAAAATTTCAGAATTTTTGACCGTGCAAATTGCAAGATATCTGCGTTTAAAGTGAAAAAAACAAGTTTTTCAGCACATTGCGGGATTAGATTTTTTGACTTTGAACATTTTTAACTAAAAACTTTTGCACTACAGAGTTTTGAGCTTTAAATGTTTGTAGTGGGGAATTGAGTTGAGAGTCTAGGAAAAAAAGAAAAGTTCAAAAAAACTTAATCATCATTCTTTAAAAAATGGTTAAATAGAAGTAGATACGAGATAGAAGGAAAATCTAAAATATTCATATATTTTGAATGGAATTAAAATGCAATAATCCCAATGGTGAGATTGTTCTAACAAGTAATATTAACCATGGAAAAAAAAATGAAAAATTTGAAAAATTGCATTCAGAAATGCATCCTAGAAGTTATTTTTTTCAAGTAGATGCTCTAATTGCCCGAAAAACAAGAATGTCCATAACTTTCTCATAACAAATCCAAATGAAATGAATCAAAGCTTTCCAAATAGGGAAAAATATAATCTATGAGAAAAAAAATATTAAAAAAAAATTTCAAATTTTTGTCCATTTTTTTTTGCTGCCCGGGCTGCCCGCCGTCCCCTATTTTGAGCTTATTTGATCATGACTTTTGTTCCCGGGCAACGATTGCGAAAAAAATTATATTCCCATGAAGCTAATCAGATTTTCTACCTCCAAAAAAGTTTCAAAAAATCCAAAGAAAATTTCAGCTCATAGGTACCTGCCCGAAAACGCATTTGTCCCCCTAAGGGACAATGGTTCTTTAGGGGTTAAAATAATTTTTTTGTAGTGTTAGCAATTGAAAATTATGAGTTTGCAAAAAATAAATTAGATGCTTTGGACATGACATGTAATTTCTTTTAATTTTCCAAGTGGAAGTTCTATAGACCATTGAAACCATCATATAGCTGAATGGACCTAAAACTAAAATCTGACAAAATTAGCAATCAACTAATCGCAATTTAGGAAGGGGACAATTTAATGATGCTTTTGAATAACACTTTAACCCCTAAAGGACCATTGTCCATTTAGGCAGGTACCTACGGGCTGAAATTTTGTCTTGATTTATTGAAACTTTTTTTGAAGATAGAGAAACCAATAAGTTTTGTGGGAATATAATTCTTTTCACAATCGGTGCTCGGGAAAAAAAGTTATGACCAAATAAGCTCAAAACAGGGGACAACAGGCAACAAAAAAAAATGGACAAAAATTTTAATTTTTTTTTTTTAATTTTTTTTCTCATAGATTATATTTTTGTCTATTTGGAAAGCTTTGATTCATTTCATTTGGATTTGTTATGAGAAAGTTATGGACATTTTTTGTTTTTTGGGCAATTAGAGCATCTTCTTGAAAAAAAATAACTTCTAGGATGCATTTCTAAATGCAGTTTTTCAAATTTTTCAATTTTTTTTTTTGCATGGTTTATATTACTTTCTAGAACAATCTTACTGTTGGGATTAGTGAATTTTAATTCCATCTAAAATATGTGAATATTTTAGATTTTCCTTCTACCTCGTATCTACTTCTACTTAACAATTTTTTAAAGAATGATAATTAAGTTTTTTTGAATTTCGTTTTTTCCCTAGACTCTCAACTCAATTCTCCACTACAAAGATTTAAAGCTCAAAACTCTGTAGTGCAAAAATTTTAGTTAAAAATGTTCAAAGCCAAAAATCTAGTACCGCAATGTGCTGAAAAATTTGTTTTTTTCACTTTAAACGAAGATATCTTGCAATTTGTGCGGTCAAATATTCTGAAATTTTTTCCACACACTCTCATACTAGTTAGATGTAAGATCCTACAGTTAGATGTGAAAAAAAAGACATTTTTCAAATTTTTTTACTTTTTGCTATAGAAATGACAATTTTGAGTGATTTTTGGCAGAAAAAGGGCCGTGGTCCTTTAAGGGTTAATGGAAGTCTAAGGACACATTTAGTGGAAGTTTAAGGTACGTGAATGGTTACAGGGACGGTTATGGATGTTTTTACCTTAGTCTTATTTTTACAAAATTTGAAATTAATATAACTACTAAAATAACTCCACCTAAGTTTGATCCCTTTCTAAAACCGACCCCTATAGATTCTTGCCTAAAATATATTCCTTCTATTTGTGGAGTGTAGGGTTGGTTTTAGAAATGTCTATTATCAACACTTTGAATATTCATAGTGTATTCATACAATGTCTAAAAAATGTATTCTAAGAGAATCTAAATCCCCCTTTATCTTGAGTAAATTCCTAAAATTCTTTGCCTATTTTCCACAAAAAAAACAAAATTATTACTTTCTAATGCATTGAGAGTAATTAAAATATAAAAATATTTTTCAAATTTTCTCTTATAGGGGAGGCACTGACCCATTTCCAGTCACTTAAGGAATTACGCATGTCTGCAAGGTGGGTTTCTTCAGCGGAAAAGTTTACTTGTGTGCAGAAATAGAGTTAGGAAGGTTTCCAGATTTTTCCAGATTTTTATTTCTTGAAATGCATTTACTATGAATTTTTTGGTTGAAGATTTTGTTCGACCCATTCTCATCATACAGACTTTCATGTTTCCAACCAAACGCTGGTGTAAAATCCATCAAGGGTTGGTTGCAATATTGAGAGTCTTGGAGACAATCCTAATGTGCTACAATTGCCTCGAGAACCATGCCATAATTAATAATTGCTCATCTGCTCCTTCACGAAAAGAGAACGGGCTACACAGTCAGAATGGGAGGGTACTTGAGAATGAGTTGCTTCCTCTAGAAGTTTGTATGTACGAGACTACTACACGAATTCATGAAAATTTTTAGACCATTTGATCATGTAGATTGTGAGATACAATGTTTGAAGTTAGAAAAAAAGGAATTTTGGGCCTTATTTAAGAAGGTCAGCATAGGTTGATTCTACTTTGTGGAGAAGGAAGCATTATCTAACTTTGAGAACAATTGGACCATTGTGTAGGTTGTTATGTTAGTTACTTTCATGACATTTTTTGAAGATTACAAAGATGTCTGCCATATACAAAAAAATCTTGCACTGAGAGGATGTCTAAGAAAAAGCACCAACACAAATATGATTTCAACTTTTTGGGAGAACTCATTTTTTTAAAGAATCAAAATCCCAACAAATATTTCCTTCTCTTCATCAAGTACACAAAAAATAAAATATTAATAAAATAAAATCTCATGAATTTACATTAAAATTTGTTCTATTAGTTTTAAAATTGATCAAAAATTGCCCTTTTTAGTACATTAAGTGAAAATTGGATTTTTTCAATTCTTATATAATGTTGAACTACATATTGTTTTTCCAGACAATCGTAGGAATGTATAAAAATACTTTAGCTCATTTGACTTCATAAATTGCAAGATATAAGCGTTCAAAATAAATTGAAAAAAATTCACAGCTTGCTTTACTGCTTTCCAACTACTTTTTTTCTCTATTAGCTTGCTGTCCAAGTTGCCTCTGAACTTTGAAGCCCCTAAACTTTTGACTTAGGCACCATTTGGAAAAAAAATCATATTTTTGGAATGCTTATATAAATGTGTATATTTGTACAAATTTCACTTTCATCTGCTCAAAATTGACTTTATATGAACCTCTCCAAACTTTCCAAAAGCTCCATAGAAGCTCAAAGAACTTTAGGACTTAAACTCGTAGTTTTTGTTCTGAATTATTGTTTTGGCCTCCAAAGGAACTTGATCCCTATTCTTTTTTTTTTTTGCTATTCAAAAGTAAAGAAAATCGAGTTTCCTTCTACATTATGATTAACTCTAATGTATGTGAAATTATTTCATATACAGTGATTCATAGATAAGCTTTAAAGCAAGAGTTTCAACACTAAAAAGAGCCAAAGATTGGTCCAAACTACCATTACAGAAAATATGAGGCCTCGAGAGTCTAGAAGGCCACTCTATAGCCCTTCCAGGGTCCCAAAGTTTCGTTTTTTTGGCTTAGGAATTTTTTTTCCCCTTTATCCGTTAAACTTCTATCGGTTTGTGAGATGCCTATCACCGGTTCAAAATCCAAGTATAAATGTTTAATAATCAAGGTTAATGTATTCTAATTTATCTTAATCGTGATTTTTAAATAACTTAAACTCAAATGCACCTTGCATACTAAATAAGTTGTGGAAAAACAAGCAAATGTCCAAAATATTTCATTGACCATCTAACTCCTAATTTGTTTTGTGGCAATGTGAAACACACTTATTTCATGGACATTTGGTGAGATTGAAGACCAAAAAAGAAGCACTTTATACAAGCTGAATGGTAATAGTGAACACAATACATATGGGATATGTTAATTAGGCCTAATAGGAGTTCAACCAATCATAGTTAAATCAAATTATGGTCATTTTTGTTAAAATGAGACAAAATGCACATTTTGAGACTTCAACTCCATTGTTGAAGACCTCCGTTTCAATAATACAAAGATTTATAAACAAATCAACCTTTAACCCCTAAAGTACCATTTGTTCCCTCGGGGGACAATTTGGGTCCGGGCAGGTTCCTATTGTCTCAATTTTTAGAGAAATTTTTTGGGATTTTTTGAGGTTGTATATTTTTGCGAGAGCTTTGTGAATATATGATTTTTATTTTAATTGATGCCTGGAAGCAAAAGTTATGGCACAATAAGCAAAAATGGAGTTTGGCGGGCAATACAAAAAAAATCACAAAAAGTCAAAATATATATTTTTAAAATTTTTTTTTTCAAAGATTATATTTTTGTCGACATGTGAAGCTTTTTTTCATTCAATTTGGACTAATAATGAAAAAGGTATGGACAATCTTAGTTCTTTGGGCAATCTAACCATCTTCTTGAAAAAGCAACTTATAGAATTAATTTTTGAATGCTTTTTTTTGAATTTATCGAAATAAATTGTTAGACAAGGTTAAATTTTCTTGTTAGAACAATCTCACCGTTGGAATTATTGTGATTCAATTCCATCTAAAAGCTATTGAGAATTTAGTTTTTTCTTCAATCTTGAACCCACCTCTACTTAACAATTTCTTAATGAGTGAAAATTAATTAAATTATTTTCCATTTTTTTTTGGAGGTTTTCAATTCAACCACTTAACATAAATAATTAGAAAATCAAACTGAGTAGTGCAAAAGATTTGAACTAAAAAGATTCAAAGCCAAAAAATTTAGTCAAGCAAGCTACAAAAAAACTTGTTTTCCTTACTTTAAATGCATATATTTTGCAAACTATGTGGTCAAAGTTTCTGAAATTTCTTCCACATATTCATATACTAGTCAAGTATAAGATCTTAAGGTTGGATATGCAAAAAAAACAATTTTTTAAACTCTTTTCTCTTTACAAAATAGTTATTCCATTTTGAAAAAACTTTGAAGTATAAAAAGTTGGGAAATTAAGCTAACTTTTTATCTTCTAAAGTTGATTTGAGGTTTTGAGCCCCCAATTGAAAGTTATGAACAAAATTCAGAGAAGGTGTTTGAAAATGTCAAAATAATTGTTCCATCCAATCCCTCTCAAAATTTTGTCTATAACCTTTAGTTGCAAAACCTCGAAAGGATTTTTGGAGATAAAATTTAGCTTAATTACCCAACTTTTTTAGTTTAAAGTTTTTCAAAATAGTTATTCTACTGTGCCTAAATGAGGTATGAAATTCAGCTTTTAACACAGTTCCTGCATTTGGAGTAACTATGAGCAATTGAAATCCTATAATCCTAATTTACATATCCCATATGGATTGCTTGACCTACTACTATCCCACTTGTATAAATAGCTTCTCTTCTCCACTTCAAATGCCCGAAACTAAGTGGCTTTAAAAGCTAGTTGGAAAACGTAAGAGTTCTTTAATTAGTTTCGCAACTAGGTCTTGAAAATCCACATCATTTTGCTTAATTTCATAGAATTTGATTATTTGCGAATGTATAAGCAATCACCTTGTATGCTTATGCGGTTGATTACTAAATAGACTTCTACTACACCCTCATTATTAGAGTCCTAACATCTTCTGCAAAAATCACACACTTTGACTACACACATTTGATGAAATTCATAGGCTTTCTAGACCTCAAAGAATAGACTGGATTGTCACTCTCTGGAGTCTTGACATCTTTCCGAAAAATCACACACTCTGACTACAATTCTGCACACATCCGACAAAATTCATAGGCTTTCTAAACCTCAAAGAATAGACTGGATTGTCATTCTTTGGCGGCCCAACCAAAGGTTGCCTTTTTCTCTAATGACATTTGTTCTAATAGTGAGACAGGGGGGAAGGGATTACCATCACCTAGCAAATTAGTGTCACCACAAAATTTTCTTCTTCTCAAAATTGGTACAATATTATAATATTTCAACAACATATTCTAACTTGCACTAATTCAAAATAGTGTGACTTTGATACATTACCGTCACACGCTTGCTCTACTAGAACAAACCGCTATAGTGTCATGTGTTTTTGAATGAAAAAATGATTAAAGTTAATTGTAAAGGAAACCCCAATTTGAAACAGGTGCCATGTCAAAAGAAGGCCGTACAAATTGAAAATAGTACTCTGTATAAAAGAAACCATAATACAAAACCAAACTCCATTAGATCCTAGTTCAATTTTTGATGCTTCAAGGAGTTTTGTCCTGTATTTTTCTCAAACTCCAACTCCTGGTCCCTCTTTGCACACACTTTAAGATTGACTCTACCGGAATTGTGAACTTTTCAATCTGCTCTTTCATCACTCTTTCGAGGTAAGAACGGAGAGAGCCTTGAGCCCTTGACTTCCTGAACGATCGAGTCAAGCCCAACAGTGCTACGAGGCGAATAATATCAACCAGGACACATGTCACGCACTCATAACTGAGATCCCAACTTCCATTAAACTTACTGGACCCGAGCGATCCTAGAGACAAACCGAAACACGTGGAATTAGCTGCCGCTGCCAAGGCCGAAGCTCATTCATGCTACAAGCAAGGTCGGCGTCAGCTGTGCCGCTTCAAGTGTAAGTTCGGCGTGCTGCATCTTCCCCAAAGCCGCAACCTCACTAGCATTAATTAGCTCACAAGAGAGAGAGAGAGGGAACTTAGTACCCAGCAATTGAGCCGACTCCTGTTCAAGGATTTGCATCAGTTTGTTGGACCAAGCACGTTACTTACGTACAGCAACTAGCTGGTGTATGAGTGTGGCACCAGTCATTGCAAGCTCTTGTGTTCAAATTTCTAGTAGGGGTGTTACATTTCACGATTTCAGCCTCGGTGCTCTGTTTTTTTCTTTCCAATTCTTGCCTTCAGCTAGCTCGTGCATGAGTGTGTCACAAGCCCGGCCATCAGTTACAATTTCGCAGGGTCTGTTCGTTCAAATTTCCAGCTGGGGTGGTACAATTCGATCTCGATTTCAGTCTCGGCACTCTTATGTCCAATTTCAGACCTGAGAGCCAAAATCTCATCTCAACGACTGTACTTAGCATCACTCGGAATTTTCGAAACGTGTCGCAAATCGTGTCCATATATTCTCGGAGCATGAGTCTTAAGCTCTGACATTTAGTGGAGGATTGAAGCTCCCCTGACCTAATTGAGAGAGGGAATCTTGGTTGAACTCCGTTTCCAGCTCCCGATGGATGACTGTTAGGGTCTAGCCAGCTCGGTGCCATTTCAGCTCTGTTTGAATTGCGGTGCTGTCCAGTAGTTGGATGCGTGTTAGAGTAGCGAACTTTGTCCAGAGATGGAGGTCTGAAGACAATTGACGAGAATCACTCCTCAGTGAGTGAGCTGGGCCAGGTTCAAAAACTTGGTAGCTCCCTGTATTCGAATATTAAGTGACATGCAGAGATGACGAAGCAATCATGATGAGTTTGGTAGTGTTGTAATCAGAATTTTGCAACGAGAGTGCATGCTCTGAATTCGCGACGAGAGTGTATTGGAATCGCAGTAGGGGGCGAGCAAGTCCTGGTGGTAGGAAAGATGAAGCCGGACACGGTGATCAAGGTGGGGAAGGAAACAGAGAGAGTGAAGGACTACCGGAAAATGTGTACCAAGGAATTGGGATGCCACGCCGCCATCAAATTCCAAGTGTCCACGTGCCCCGACGTCCGCGTGAACGTGATTTACAGCTTAATCTTGGCATGCGGTCTCTTCTTCATCCTCGTCCAACTTTGCACCTTAGACACAAGCAAGTGGTCATGGCCATGCAGCCACAGCAGCTTCAACCCTTTCTCGGAGTCTTTGCTCCACGAGAATATCAACACGTCCACTATCGACACCACCAGAGGGGAGCTTCGTGTGTTCAAGCCCCACGGCTTAGCCACCCACTTGTACGTCGAAATGGGCGCCTACCGCGGCGGTCCTCGCGAGTTTTCCATCGTAGGGCTCGTAGCCAAGCCGATTGAAGCTTTTCATGAGCCGCCCTACTTGTGTGAGTGGGTTGGAAATCGTACAATCCAAGGAAACTCCAGCAAAGTCTTGCCGGATTGGAACTTCGGCAAGCTGTACACCGTGGTGGTGATCACTTGCACGTTTGCAGAGGACGTCGGAGTGGCGAGCGAAGGCGGGGAGCTTGTGTTGCACGTCGGCTATGGCGATCAGTACAGACAACCGGAGAGGGTGACGGTTCTCAGGGAGAGTCCCGGGGAGTATAATGCTTCCAAATTCAACCTGCCGTATCCTTACGATTACGTCTACTGCGGATCCTCGGTTTACGGCGACGTGAGCCCGCAGCGGATGCGCGAGTGGCTGGCGTATCATACGTACTTCTTGGGCGAGAGGACGCACTTCATCCTCCATGACGCGGGGGGGTTCCACCCTGACGTGTGGAAAGTCTTAAACCCCTGGATCGAGAAAGGGCGCGTGACGGTGCAGAACATCCAGCTGCAGGAGATTTACGAGGGGTATTACCATAACCAGTTCTTGGTGGTGAACGATTGCTTGTTTCGGTCGAGGTTTCTGGCGAAATGGACGTTTTTCTTTGATGTCGATGAGTATTTGCATGTGCCGCCAACCACGACGCTGGCGGAGGTTCTTAATGAGGATCCGGGTGTCACGCAAATCACGTTCGAGCAGGTGCCGATCTCCAACGAGCTTTGCGTCGCGGACAACACCACCGTCGACGGGCACGCAAGGTATGGCCAATTGCTTCTCCTTATTAGGATATGGTGACAGGATGCTCGCTCTCACTTCAACCATAAGCTCTTACATAAGCTCTTACCATTACCTAAGCCTCAACCATAATTTCTTACCAATGTGTAGGATCAGTCAATAGAACGATCACTTCGGGGTTCAAGAGTCGATCTCTTTGTAGATCAAATTGTTCTCAGGATACATGATGGTTTCTTATGCAATCGTTCGAAGTGGGAGATTATAGACCACCACTGATCGAGAGATAGTAGACAATCTCATTTTCCATTCGAAGATGAACTTTCACCAGCTTGCTTATTGAAGGTCACTCGACTGTAGTTGCAGTCTATATGAGTTGCTGTTGGTAACAAGGCTCACTGAATCAGGTCTCTAATGGTTTACGTATCCTCTACATTACTTTTCTGACGAGAATGTTCGATGTTGCAGGAAATGGAATTTGGAAAAGCTCGTGTACAGAAAAGTGTTGAAAAGAGGTGTGCGCTACGACCGCAAGTTCGTGGTGCAGGCCCGGCACGCCACAGCGACGGGGGTGCACATGTCCATGAACATGAAGAAAGGGAAGAACGTGTATCCCAGTGGCAACAAAATCAGGTATTACCATTACCACGACACGATCAACAGGCGGCACGATCTTTGCAACACGTTCGTCCCGACGGAGAATAAAACCGATGCTTATCGCCATCGCAGACAGTTCCACCGCATCGACGAGACGTTGTCGAACATAACAGATCTCGTCAAAGCTTACGAGGTCCAAACAGTTGGAACTCTCCCGTTTGTTTTGTAGAGTAGATTGGAAATTCTCGTAGGATTGCTGTTGGAGATGGAGATCGGATGCTGCACGCACAAGAGGCAATGTACATTAGAGGAATTTGCGGTTAGGGTTTTAGAAAGGTTTAGGGTTTAGCAGGTGAGTACTTTGATGAGTCGAATGGCTCTTCCTTGTATGATGATGCACATCTCAAATATTACGTAAGAACTTCTTGCACCATTGTGCTGTAGAATTGGACTTCGCCAGTCTATGAGTATGTTGGTCTTGAGGTTCTTTGAGGGCTTGGCATGGATTCTGCAATGCTTGAACTGTAGCCTTGGAAGCCGATTGATGAAAAAACCCTCGACTTCTTCTTCATGACATTAACGGCATCTCCAGTCCACGCTTCAACTTTAGCCCGCCTGAAATGCAAGAAACCATCTTTCTGCAGCGTTTCTGAACGTAACTTTCAATACTACTCAAAATCATTGTCAAATTGCTCTATGTTCCATAATCAATCATTGTGCACTTATTCAATGTTAAAATCTTGCTACTGGAAGAAGCGTTGCTAAATGACTTGTGCTACACAATTTGACAACGTTACGGGTGAATTTGCTACTTCTCACATGAAAAAGAATGCGTTATTTTTCCTCATCGTTTTGCATAAACCTTAGTATAACCCACTCATAAACTGCACATCAGAAATCCTACATTATACTCTAAAGACAATTCAAAAGAACTACAGAAGTGCAATTCACATTAACCTCTCAGTGGAGTACCAACTGAACCTTTTAGACAGCTAACATAGCTAGCAGATTTTGTAGGTGTAAACCGAAACTGAAGTACCAGGTGATCGTGGGGCAAATATAGCAACATGAGACTCTTCCAGCACTACCTCTGAATTAAATATTCCCAACATCTCAAAATTCACTTCTGCACCATCAAGATGGGATTGCACAGTACAGAACACTCTACAAAGAGTGAGCAGATTGAGCTTGGTAATGCCTACTGAATCTTCTTGAGTTCTTCACATATCTCTGTGAACTTTGGTCTCTCAACAGGATCCCCATGCCAGCATTGCTCAATCAGCGCCTTCAGCCCTGGATGCAGCTGAGCAGGCAGCGCTGGTCTGTACCCGTCAATCACACGTTTATATTCTGTACGTCCTAGACCCGGAAAAGGCTGATCTCCAGTCAACACTTCATAGCATGTCACGGCGAAACTATAGACGTCTGCTGCCTTCAGGTCGAGCTTCTTATCACTGACGGGCTCCATCAAACCGGTACCATTTGGGAGAACTTCAGGTGCCCGCCAGAAGCCAGTGCCATCACCCAAGCAACGTCCTTCATGTCCTCCGCTTTCATCCTCATTTATCGACAAACCGAAGTCCACCAGCTTCACATCGATACCCTCGGTAAGTTCATTCGTCAGCACATTCTCGGACTTGGAGACCGTCTCCAAGTCCGAGAATAGGTCTCCATGCATCACGCATTTGGAGTGTAGAAATGCCATTCCCAATGCCATCTTGGAGATGATAGACAGGGCTTCATGGAGTTGAAAAGGTCCAACCTCGCGTTTCAGAAGCCATAGCCTCTTTTTCTGCATTCGAGATTTAATCAGGTCTCGCAAATTGCCATCCATGAACTCCATCACAACCGAGCATCGCTGACTTTCATCCACGGACAACCCAACCATCATCGCTATAAGAGGGTGGCGACTTAGCTTGATCAGAAAGTCTACTTCTGTCGGCAGAACTTTAATGTCCGGGAACTTGGATTTCTTGAACACCTTCACTGCGAATTTGCAACCCAACCAAGTTGCCTCGTACACTGTAGCAGACCCCCCGGTCCCAATGCGTCGCACTATCTTGAGCTTGTCTCGGGGAATTCGCAGATGCTCCTTTACTGAAAGAGCACTTTCACTTTGTTCAAACCGACCATCGTCCATCACTGGTGCTTCTCCCCCTTGGGGTACTATCCACTTCACAATGCTCATCACAATATCTTGACCAGAAAAGCTGTTAGACACAACAAAAGGCTTCTTGGACCTGACAATATCCAAAAGGTAACAGATTTCACCAAACTCTGGCCGCTTGTTGGGCTCAGGATCCCAACACTGTCTGATGAGCCCCTTGAGATCCTCATCCAAATCGCCAGGGAGCTCAGGCCTCTGGCCTACATGAATCTGCTCCAGTAGTTTTTCTCCTTCTATTCCATCAAAAGGATATCCTCCTGTCACAACTTCAAAGCAAGTCATCCCGAAGCTATAGACGTCGCTTTTCTTCAACAAGTCGCCGCTGGGAGGCTCCAAACCCTCATAAAGCTTAATAGCCTCGGGTGCAGTCCATCGGGGCCGACTCCGACTTGCTTGCTTGAACGCTTCCTTATCCCAAACTTTGCCAAGGTTCTGAGAGCCCCGAAGGTCAGAAATCTTCACGTCAAGATGCTTGTCAGATTTCTTCACCAGAATGTTCGAGCACTTGAGATCTCCATGCAAATATTGCTGTGTGTGCATGTACAGGGGCCTACAACAAAGGTTGTCGTTTTTTTTCTTCAAAGCGTTTTTACAGTCGTTCTTGAGAACAAAAACTATCATAACACACACATTTCAAGCTCACTAGCTCTATAACTTCACACAGGCCTTCTCTAACATGTTGAGAAGCCTTGGTAGAAGTATCACGGCAGTAGAAGAAGTATTGTGCATGTACTAGGGTTTGAAGCTAAAGGTATGCTCTACCATCGAGTTGATCCTCCTTTTGCAGCAATCACGGCTTGCATTCGATGAGGAAGCGTATCAACCAGGCTTTGCAGCCATTCTGGGTCAATCTCTCCCCAAATAGCTTGCATCTGCGCCCACATCTCGTCTGCATTATGAACTTGAGGCCTCTTTTGCAGGTTTGCTTTTATCCTCGCCCAAACATTCTCGATAGGGTTCAAATCCGGGCTGTTTGCTGGCCATTCAAGTTTTTTGAGCAAACGCAAATCCCTCCATAACTTTGGTGCCTTCGATCGGTGGACCGGGGCACCATCCTCCATCAAAATAGCATTGCTGATGGTTGGCAAAAAGTGAATTAACTCACCATCGTAGACTTGTTCCACAAAGTCTTCTGCTGTGCGGCGGTCTTTGGCCATGCGGATGAGTTTGCTCTGCTTACAACCTGCAAAAGCTCCCCACACCATCACTGAAGAGCGCCCAGACTTGAAAGTCGGTGCAACACAATCCATGGCGTACTTCTCGTAGGCCGTTCTCCACACTAACACACGCCCAAAATTCTTCCCAATCTCAACAGTGGACTCATCCGTCCAAATGACGTGATTCCAGTGTTCCACGGTCCATCTCTTGTGTTCCCAAGCAAACTCCAACCTCTTCGCCTTGTGTGCATTGCTAAGGTATGGTTTTTGTGGTGCCACTCGCGAAAACAATCCAGTAGAATGAAGGGCCTTCCTCACAGTGTTAGGATGCACTTTCTCCGGCAGAGTGTTTGTGATCTCAGCCAAAGTAGCAGATCTATCGCTTCTAACCTTGCGCCCTAAGGTCCTCACATCCCTCACACTCAGTTTTGGAGGTCTGCCTGGGCTCTTCTTAGGATGAAGAGACTCTCCCTCTCTCCCCTGTTTCATTACCCTCTGAATCTGTCGCGCCGAAACCTGCATTTCCGCGGCGATCTCAGGTTTTTTTTTTTACCTGAGACCTTCATTCCAATGATACAAGCTTTCTCTTCGGCACTCAAAGAAACTCTATGCGGCATATGGGGTTCCATAGTTGTGATTTGAGTAGTTGCGAGCAAGAAGTTGGGAAGTAGGGAGCTGAAGGTGAGTGGAACGCCGCCAAAAAAACGACAACCTTTATTGTAGGCCCCTGTAGAGCATGCCCTTGGCAATCTGGGTTATGATGTCCAGTTCTTCAGGACGCGTGAAAGGCCGCGGTTTTTGTTCAGGGAAAGGCTTCAACATCACATTCATGAAGTTTCGCAAATCAGTATCCATCAACTCCATCAGAAAAACACATTGTTCTGCATCTTGACCGAAAAATACCAGCTTGACAATATGGGGGTGTCGCATTTTCTCCAGAGAACCAACCTCCATCAACAGCTGCTTATTGTTCCAACCATCCCCATCAGTTGCAGTAGATTTGAACACCTTCACAGCAAAGTCAATACCCATAAATTTACCCAAACGTACAACAGCCCAACCCAGCTCGTCCACTTTAGCTTGTTTGCTCTTAAGCACAACCTGGCGCACAGGTTCCCCGATTTTGACAGCGGCCAGATCAATTTTAAGATAACTGGGCAACTCGTCACTGGATCCTGAAGGGCGACTCTTCTCCAGCATCACCTGGGCCCTTTTCTCCGTGTCCATTTTTGTTGTATGCTCAGAGTCTTGGATTCGAGCCATGTCCGCAGGCATCGTCTTTAAATCCAGGTTAGCATCCTCTGTCAACGCCTTCGTCCTCTGGTCTCCTGTGGATGATTCAAAGTCTTTCACTGGCCCACGCTCGCTAGAACTCTCGAAGTCAAATTGCGCCTTCAAGGTATCAAGCTCCTCGTGAATCTCCTTGAATGATTCTCGGTTCTCTGTCCGGCCAAGCAAAATGCTGATGCTTTTGGAATCAAAATAGGACGATACAAGAGCCTGTCCTTTTCGTAGCACAGTGAGGAGCTCATCAAGAGCAGGATAGTGATTACGTTTGCTTCCATCAGAAGAGTTTCCGCCATTCTTATCCCACCCCAGCCCTCTCTTGAATCCTTCACCAATGCCACTGAAACGATTGGCAAGGCGCGTGCACTGCTGCTTGTTCGCACGCACTATGCTGGAAATCGCGCAGGCATGGTTGATGACTTCTAAGGCTTGCCGGACTTGCGGAATCGGCTCCGGGACCATCTCCCGAGCACCACAATCTGAATAAAGAACACCATCAAAACAGATTCTGCTCAGGTTCACGTCTGACATACAAAGAAGAACTGAATGCACTCCAATGTTTGCAACCATGATGAACATTCAGCAGATCTGTTGGAAATGAGAAGGAGAGCTTCAGTTCATACTTGTTAGTCCCAGTTTCCCAAGAAAAAAGCCAGACACCACAACCCAAGCTTGTACATGGTATGAAGCACCTCAAAGATTCGGTATTAGAAGTAAAAAT
This sequence comes from Neckera pumila, assembly GCA_963969595.1. Lineage (NCBI taxonomy): Eukaryota > Viridiplantae > Streptophyta > Bryopsida > Hypnales > Neckeraceae > Neckera > Neckera pumila. The sequence continues at coordinate 26,305,493 of OZ018411.1, read as the reverse complement.
ATACCGTCAAAATGTCCTGAAGGGCTTGAACCATCATGTCCCACGAAATCGGCACCTGCAATCACCAAAAATTCAAAGTTCGAAACTCAATTGGATTTACTCAAAACTGGCAGACAGTCAACACCGTAGAATGAGCTTGCCGTCACCAACACAAACAAACAGAAGACAACTAAAATTAATAAGTCAACTTCCATTTCTTGTGAACAAGAGCACAGATTGTAATTATAATCAGAGAGTGGACTAATGGACATGTTGAGAATACACTGGTAATCCAAATTAATAAGGAAGGGGATACTAAACTGAGAGGAACCTAATCCTATCTCCTATACTGGTCCTTGTTACCAACAGCAACTCACTATTCATACCTTGGTTGGGCTTGTTATCACGTGACAGTGGTTGATCCATTTCCGTCGAACTTACATTGGTCTGCAGCCTCCCATTTTGAAGTTACAAAAAAATTCATACAAAGTGCAAAGAATTGATCTCAACAGATTTTGCTCTTGTAACCCCAAAGATGTCTCCACAATGGTATACATTTGCTCCAAATCACACTCCTTTAGAAGCTGGAATGCTTTAAGAAACATAAAATGGAATCCTCTACCTTACAGACAACAAGTAAGCTCGACTAGGTTATGTAACAGACAGCTCTGGTCATTCACCATAAGAGTAGACCTCCGATGAATGTTGACAAGCACAGAAAAGATCCTGAACATCAAACCCTACCGACAAGGTCCCTGCATCCACCAGTGTACTCCCAAGCTTACAGACAACGACTGATACAACCAAAAAAACGTTGCAACAGGAGTAAAGCATACCAAGCATGAGCGATGAAATCCTGTAAGCAGGCGCGTCGGTAACTTCCTCCTCCAAGTTCCACGGTGTTAATTTCCGTAGAGATTACCTGCCAGAACCTGCGATTGTGCCCAACATAAACGAGCTCAGAACGCAAAAGATCAGAACATCAATAAGAACTATTCTAATTTCCAAGTGCAGTAATTGCATCCTGAAGAGTTTTAGTTCGTGCTTAAAGCAGGTCAACTAATCCTAATGAACAAGGAAGGAAACACAGCAACACCATTCAAGACATACTACCAGTACTGATTCAAGAAGAGGATAGCATCTCAATTTTTTGGGTCCAAAGCTCTGTTTCGGTAAGATGTTAACCTAGAGCTCTGTTTCTGTTTGTACTACGTAAATACTCCGTACTTCTTAAGATTGACTAAAAGCTCCAACAAGCAAGAGCACAAAGAATTGAAAGAAAGCCTAGTAACATAAAATCCAGGCGAATCTGAAAATAACCTTTCGATCGGCTCAGCATTCAACGCCCACCACTTCCGAGCACCGTAGAAAAGCTTGAACCGCCGAAGCACAAGACGTCAACCATGGCTGCCTTTCCCCAAAGAAAACCTCAACAGAAACCTCAAACGAAACCCCACAGACTCACAATCTCACACGGAAAACTCTCTCTCTCTCTCTCTTTCTTGCGGAACCTCTTGCCCTTCAAATACCGAAAGCAGCAGAGATGGATGTGCCTGAACACCATCCACACGGTCAATGTCGGTACAGACTCCAGCATCGTGTGCAGACAACTCGAATTTTAAACTATTGAAGACTCTGCGATGAGAGAAACTATTTTTGAATCTGCCCTAGGTTCACTAGCCCCGCGCATATGGCTGGTGGTGAGGGCTGTGTTCGCAGCCTCACCAGCTGAGGCGGGCCCCCACCCACCACCAGCCAGCTCGACCCCGGCAGGTGCTGGTGGCCTTCCCCGGAGTGAAACCACCCTGCCGCAGGGTGGTCTGGTAAACTTCAAAGAAAGCCCTTTGTCAGCGGATTTTTAGGCGCAGTAGAGAGAGAATCCTTTTCTCTCTCAACTGAACAGATTGAGAAACTCAAAAAGGAAGGACTCCCTGGAGTTAAGAAGAGTACGGCCTGTGACCTGTGCTGGCTCTGTGGCGAAGGAGAAGAAGCAAAGCTGCGAGGAGGAACCCCAGCTCTGACAGGTCACTACAGTGTTCACCACCCCAGTAATTTTGTCATTGTAAACAAACCGTGAGGGCGCAACTCTCATTTTTTGCTTTGCTTCGTCTGTGAGGGCTCGGTGAGGGCAAACCCACGTTTCCGCGCCCTCACCTGCAACGTCGCACGTCCTCCGTTTGCCTCATGTGCGCAGGCCTACTGTTCTCCGCTGTTCCTATGCTCTAAACCACGTGTCGCAGTCCCGCTCATCTGCACCCGAGACCAAGTGATCACAGTCGGTGCACTGTACTGTACAATTGTCCCACTTCAATTGCCAAACTATATATTGATACAAGCTTAAATCAAATGCAGCAATGAGCCAATTGAGAAGATCAGAAACAACAATACGCATCAATTGAGCATCGAAGCGGGACAGCATAGCTGATTGGATGATGAACTCACTAGGAGGATTGCAACGTACTTTGCTTGGGACTTCACTAGTAGAGTGCCTGCTTGAATGGACTTCATATTAAGACCCCGAATTGATCTACTTGGTCTAATTGAAGACCGGTCGTGGGTCTTAAAGTTGGGTGCATTCTAGCAAACATTTCATTCAAGCATACATTTTACTAGGAGTTTACAATTTGATGCAAAGTTTCAACAAAGCTTATATCGTGTTGGAGTATGTGGAAATCGTTGAATATCATTTTCATATGATTAAGCGCAATCTTGAATTTAGTTAAAGAACTAACTAAGGCCAATCCGAAGTCTGGAAGTGATGCAAAGACGGCAATAACTAATGTAAGTCCTCCAGCTTGACAAAATAGCATAACATTCAGTAGCAACAGCAGTGTTTGCCTTTACTTGGACAGAATGGTGTTTAATATTCCACATCATTCCATCCCCGGGATGAAATGATGTGGAATATTCAACACCATCAGTAACTAATAAGCCATGTGTCGTTTTTTGTCAGAATGTTCCCACCACCCATCGAATATTAAAAATAAACAAAATGAACTCGATTGACTGAACTGCTCACCAACTTAATTTAATGATTGCAGCATACTAATGCAATGAGGTTATTTTAAATTAAAGGTTAACTTAAATACTAATGCTCCCAACTAACCACTTGTCATCAAGTCGGCCTAATAGCCTATCAATCACCACTTGGAAATTTGGGTCCAACTCCAAAACTTGCTACATGCCTCCGCTGGCTTCTGACACATACCCTAATTGCTTCTTGTACCCTCCATGCACATTGGATGCATTTAGTGGATGAGGACTTTAGACTTCAAAGAGGCAAAGGCAAGCTCTCTAAAGGTTACTGAATGTTATGAGCAGTAACGTATTCACTGACAAAGAGCAGAAAAATTTGAAAATTGTTTTTTTACAAATCTAACTATAGTAGGATGAGAATTTGTGGAAAAAATTTCAAAAATTTTGACCACACAGAGTGCAAGATATCTGTGTTTAAAGTGGAATAAACAAGTTTTTTAGAACATTGCGGGATTAGATTATTTGACTTTGAACCTTCTTAACTTTAATTTTTTGCACTGTAAAGTTTTGAGCTTTAAATCTTTAATTGAGTTGAGAATCTAGGGAAAGAATAAACTCAAAAAAACTTAGTTTTCATACTTTAAAAATATATTAAGTAGAAGTAGGTATAAGATAGAAGGAAAATCTAAATTATTAATATCTCTAAAATGGAATTAAAATGCACTAATTCCAATGGTAAGATCGTACTAGCAAACAAACTAAACCATTTTTTTTTAAATTATAAAAAGTGCATTCAAAAATGAATCTTACAAGTTGTTTTATCAAGAAGATGCTCTAATTGCCCAAAAAACAAGATTGTCTATAACATTTTCATAACAAATGCAAACGGAATGAACCAAAGCTTTCCATGTAGACAAAAATATAACCTATGAAAAAAAATTCAAATTTTTGACCCCCCTCCCCTCCTTCATTGTTTTGAATATAACTTTTGTTAATGGGCTCCAATTGAAGAAAAAATTATAATCCCATGAAGCTAATCAATTTCTCTATCTTGAAAAACAGTTTCAAACAATTCGAACAAAATTTTAGCTCATAGGCACCTGCCCAAAATTCCCATTTGTCCCCCCAAGGAACAATGGTCTTTTAGTGGTTAACAAATTCCAGCATGCCATATTGCCATCTTGCCCTAAACCATCTTCGCCATATTGCGATCTTCTACACGCTCACAACATGGGTAGCATAGCATTCCTTAGATTCGAAAACGTGGAAGTGTTTTGATTTGACAAGTAGCATGAATTTGGAAGCTTCAAGCCCACGAAAGCTTTGATCTTCTATGCTATATGTATACACAATATATGCATTGAACATAAAACAACCATGCTCGATTTATGATATGCTTCTGACAACTCTCAAACATCTGAACAAGGAGAATCAAGCGTCATCACTGTCCACAAGCATCTCGTTTCCATCAGAAAATCGAAGAAGAAATGTTTAGAGCTTGAACTTGCACTAATTCACATGCTCAAGGGATTAGGGCAATTGCAGTATTGTAAGATTAATTCCAATGCTTTCTACAATGGCTTCTACTAAGGTAAACCAACCTATTTCCGTCAGCTTCCTATTTCCGCCATCGTACTTTTGGCCCCATTATCGTTTGAAGTACCATCCAAGTCTGTTCAAGTTCTGAAATAATCATTGCAATAACTGCGTGACCTAAATAGGACAGTAGTAAAACAATTTTACACTTAGAAGTGGGTGGTAATAGAGATTTAGACGGCGGTTTTAGATACACAAGATTTGGGGCTAATAATGGTTTACTGACGTGTAATCAATGATTTACAGCGGAAAGTCTATCAGCTTTGACCAATGTTGTTGGTGGTTGAATGAGGAAATGTGAGTGGTAATGCAAGGACTCCAATGCTAACTCAGGCAGTTGTAGAGGTTTAGAGTGACAAAACACTTTGAACAAAACATTGTTTTTTTTAGATTGAGTGACATTTGGTGCAAGCTACTCACCTCATGGCTAAGAAGGGGAAAGAGCATGCATATTATGAGACTTTTCAATGCTCACAAATGCAAGGTTCTTCTAGTGAAGAGAGCAATAGAGATGAAGAAGATTGGGGACCATCCTACAGCTCACATGACAATACAGATTCAAGGCAATCTCTCCCCTCTTCTTCCAATCAAGCATTTGATCTAGATTTTGAGTAGAATCAGTTTGGTCCAAATAGGGAGAGTGAAGAGGAAAGTTTTGATGAGGAGGAAGATGCCTTATATAGAACAAGAGGGACACAGATTCTAGATGGTGTGCAACATAGCTACATTCCAAATGCCATTGAACGTGCGATGGGAGAAGCAGGGAGGGAGGTGTTGAACTGGGCCCGTACTAGACAGAGGGAGGCACAAGAGACACACACCCAAAACAAAACTCCAGAGCTTTACTCCAGTGCAAATGAGAGACCAAATGCAAGACTTGCAGCAGGAAGGCAACAAACCAACCAAGGTAAGACTTCAAACAAATTTTTAGTCATGTTACTGCTATGATTTCTTGAAAAAAACTCAAATGGATCATTTCAATGTTTAAAATTTGAAGCACTCCCAAGCCCAGTACAATCTCATTTCAGTGTTCAATATTGAAAAACATCTAAAATACACCCAAGCCTAGTACCATCTCATTTCAGTAGTCAACATTAGGAAAACTCAAGAAAACAACTAAAACAAACCCAAACCTAGTACCATCTGATTTCAATGTTTAAAAATTGAAAAACAACTAAAATACTCCCAAGCCTAGTATCATCTCATTTCAGTAGTCAACATTGAAAAACATCTAAAATACACCCAAGCCTAGTATCATCTCATTTCAGTAGTCAACATTAGGAAAATTCAAGAAAACATCTAAAACACACCTAGCCTAGTACCATCTGATTTCAATGTTTAAAAATTGAAAAACAACTAAAATTGAAAAATAACTAAAACACACCCAAGCCTAGTATCATCTGATTTCTTTGTCCAATATTGAAGAACATTGAAAAACATCTATAATTCACCCAGGCCTAGTATCATCTGATTTCATTGTCTAATGTTGCAAAACATTGAAAAACATTGAAAAACATCTTAAATTCACCCAAGCCTAGTATCATCTCATTTCAGTAATCAACATTGAAAAACTCAGAAAAACAACTAAAACAAACCCAAGCCTAGTACCATTTGATTTCAATGTTTAAAAATTGAAAACAAACTAAAACACATCCAAGCCTAGTATCATCTGATTTCATTGTCCAATATTGAAAAACACTGAAAAACACACCCAAACCTATTATCATTTGATTTTATTGTTCAATGTTGGAAAACATTGCTAACAACTAAAACTCACTAAAGCCAAGTATGATCTCATTTCAATGTTTAAAACATTGAAAAACAACTAAAATGCATCCAAGTCTAGTACCATCTGATATTAGTATTCAATACTAAAAAACATGATAAACAATAAGAACACAACCAAGCCTAGTACCATCTGATTTTATTGTTCAGGATTGAAAAACACTGAAATCTCTAAACATCAAATGTCTCAAAGTCAGATGAACACAATTAGATTTTGTCACAAAGCATAAATTTTTAACAACAATTTCATTGACAAGGAATTGGGGACTTTACCTGCAAAGATTTGGTTCAAAAAAAGGCATTTGGGCAGTGACAAGATCAGCATGCAGGGACAGATTGAGAGACATGGAGATACTAGCCGGGCCTTGGTTGCCCAACTATAACAACAGCAAATTCGAACTGAAGAACTGCAGGCCAGAGGAAAATCCCACATTTGCCCACCATCACCTCAATCCATACCAAAATCTGAAGGTAATGACTTCAATTCATTCTTGGAGACCTCACCTATTGAAACACCATTTTCAAGTGATGAGACATCATTTCAAGGCAACCCAAATTCAAAGGAGATACATCAACATGACTTAGAAATGGAGACTATAGCTGAAAAAGAAAATGCAAGTGTGAGTCCTCACTTGTTAAGGAACCACCCTCCTCAAGGAGGCACTGTTTCAGGAAGACCATGGAATCCACTGCAAGATATTAGCAATACAGTGCAAGGAGGGACAAAGCAAGGAAAAAACAAAAATGGGCAATGGACAACAAAGGCATTAAATGAAGCAATTCAAGCCCTTGATGATGGTCACACAATGACTAAAGTCAGTAACTTTTTCAACATTCCTAGGTCATCATTGAGAGACCATTTCAATGGCAAAACCACTTCAAGAAAAAAAAGGACTAGCAGGGGTGCTTACCAAGGAAGAAGAAGATCAAATATGTCAATACATTGAAGACATGACCAAATGGGGGCATCCAATAACAACTTCACAATTGAAAGCACAAGTTGGTATTATTGTTCAAAGGAGAGTTACTCCTTTCAAAGATGACATTCTTGGAGAATCATGGATGAAGTGGTTCAGGAAAAGACATCCTCAATATACATTGAGGGCTTCCCAAGGACTTGAAATAGGAAGAGCTCAAGGATTATGCCCTGAAAACTGCAAGAGTTTCTATGATAACTTGGCATCACTATATGAAGAGCATGACTACAAGATACATCAAGTATGGAACATAGATGAAAGTGGAGCACAAGCTGGAAGAGATGGTGTGAAGGTCATTGCCAAAAAGGGAACAAAAAGCATTCACTCCCTCATTCCAAATGAAAGAGAGTCAATTACAATATTTACATATATCAATGCAGCTGGGGAAACAATCCCTAACTTCTACATTTTCAAGGGAATACAAAGGACAAGAGACTTTATTGCATTATGTGAGAAAGATGCTACAATGGCTATGCAGCCAAATGGTTGGATGACATCTTATCTGTTCTCTAGATGGATTGACCATTTCATATTCAACATCCAAAGAAGTGAAGGTATGTCTTCAACAAACTGGAACTTAATGATTTTTGATGGTCATAACTCTCATGTAACACTTGAGGTATGCAAGAAAGCAAAAGAGGCTGGATTAGACTTGTTGTCATTACCTTCTCATACTTCTCATGCCTTGCAACCTTTGGATGTGGTTGTCTTCAAGCCCTTCAAAACAGCCTTTCGTGCTTATAGGGATGTTTGGACAATGGGACATAGAGGGCAAAAAGTTAGAAAAGAGGACCTAGCTCAATAGTCATCATTAGCACTTAAGAGAGCTTGCACACCCCAGAACATTAGGTCTGCCTTCAGAGCTACAGGAATTTGGCCTTTAGATCCAACCAAAATGGATGCAAAAATGGGACCAAGTGAGGTTTTCATTCAGCAGACCAAAGAGGTAACCATTGAGGAGATTTTAGAGGAGGACATACCTTCAACTCAAGAAGGGATGGTGCACAATTATGTTGACATAGAAGGGGATGAGGAGGAGTTATCTTCTTCTCAGCAAAGAAGATCAACACCAATTGTCACATCAGACATCAATCAATTTCTCCTACTGCCACAACATCCAAGGAAACCACAGAAGGAGGTCAAGGACAATGAACCAAGATTTGACTACTCCAAATCAGCAATGTTGACAAGTGACATGTACATTGAAACTATGGAGGTGATAGCAATGAAAAAAGCTGAAGCATTGTTAGAAAAAGAAAACAAAAAGAAGGAGAGAGAACTCACCAAAAGGCAAAGAGAAATTGAAAAAGATCAACACTTGCTTGCCAAAGAAGCAAGAAAGGATGAGAGAGCAGCAAAAAAAAGATTCAAAGCAATATGGACATCAAAAGCTTGTAGGGAATCTGGTGAGAGACTTCATGAACTCATCAAATCCAATGTCCCTCCTACATGGCAAGCTCCATATTGTGGTTTTCAGCCACAACAATGTAGGGCAAATCAATCTATTGCTATGGCAAGACTAAAATAAAAAAGTTCAAGAACTGAAGGCATCCCATTACCAAAATTTCCACCACTACAAGCTGTCCCATGGACTCATGCATGGAAGTGTTCACAAGTACCAGGGCTCTCACGCTTTGGATGGAGTAGAGCCAACATGGCGATTGGAATCACTGGAGCAAGAAATGAATATGGGAGTACAACAAGAGCAACTGAAGAGTGAGGAGTACCAATCATACAAGGAGACACTCAATTTCACATCTTATCTTTCATAGTCGACTAGTTTTGTTGCAATTTCGTAGCTTATCTTTAACAGTTGACTAATTTTGTTGCATTACAATACTGGTTATGAGTTTAGACTTTGTTGACATTAAACTAGACATTGCTGCTACTTCAATTTTATAAAATTGTGTGTCTTCTGATGTAGCTGTACTTTTATCCTCAATCTTAGAAGTCAATCATATTTGAACATCATATTTATACAATCAAGTGAGATCTATAACATTTATATTGGACAACATGCAAGACAACCTACATACTTTGATGAAGATAACTGATAATCCATATGACATGATAAATAATCAATAAATACTAGTCAGTCCACTACATTCAATAATAATTTGTCAATCAAATTAAATAAAAATTCACAGAGTTAATAATAATAGACTTCATGAATTTAAAATGTGTTCTTTTGGACCACTGCCTGCCTACTAGTTTCACACCTGCCCAATAATAAAATGTCTTGTAGTGAAGCCTAGAAGTGGTTCAAATAATCAATCTAAAATTCAATGTTGCAATAAAACCAAAAGCACCTCTAATTGTGGTATATCATATTAAATGTCTTCTTCCAACCCTCAAAGATTCTGCTATCTATTAAGCATATCAGACTGAAACTTTAGGGCATGGAAAAGAATTGTGATACTCACGAGATGCATGAAGAGCTTTTAAACAGGAGTTATGAAACAATTGAAGCATACATGAGCTTCTAACTACAGTAACTTATGCTCAAGTATCTGCTCTCTAAACGCACTTGCTTGTTTCTTGATGGCATCTAATTCTAAAAGTAAAATATGAAATATTAATGGTGTGCAGAGGCCACTTGTTTGAAATGCCTAAAATTGTACTTTTGGACTGACAGCAATTACAACACCCATGTAAATCATTAGCTACCTCTTGATCTACGTTTAATAGTTTACTTCAATTGATGCACCACTTGGAATTCCAACTTAGAGTTATAGTAGTGCAACGTTTTGTACCAAGTTAAGCTAATATTAATTTGACTGGCTTCCTGAAAATTTAAAATTCCGTTGGAAATGCTTAATTTTGGTGAAGACATTACACAATGACTCACGTTCTCCATCTTGTTGATTAGCTCCAACAACACTAATTTATTGTAGGGTATCTTCAATATTTCAAAAAAATGCACATGTGGAGGAGGCCTTTTAAGTACGAATCAAAGTAGTTTATGATGACCCCATGGAAACGAAGCAGTTGTTGAGACTCCTTTGAAAGTTGAGACTTGTTATTGTCTTATATTTTACAGCTCTGAAAACTTCTTAAGCTTTGAATTTTTTAGAGTTAGGTTTTGGGATAATATTTGCTTTTAGACCTTTACACTTTCAGAACATCATTACAAACAACCGTTGGATTCTTAGCTTGAGTGGCATGCCACAAATGGAAAATCTGGACTGTGGATTGCAAAGCCAAGTACGTTCATCTTTATCCAAAGGCTTACCTCAAAATCAGAGTGTGCCAGCATCATAAGTGGAGCAACTCCGCCCTCACAGTCAACAGCAATGTTGAACCAAAAAACAAATTCAAAGAGAAGGAACACCTCAGTATAACATTGAAATTAACTTGAAGAAGAAGAGAAACTAACATAATTAAATCATGGCTCTTTTTCTCACTCTGACGCCATCTACAGTAGCTTCTCTTCATTTCTGGACGTATTATATTGTGATTCATACAGTAATGCATTGAAATACTGACATCTTGTGATTCAAATCAAAATAATTTAAGAACACAACCATTCAAGTGAGCAAATTAAACCCCATGCTAAAATCATGCAATAAATACTCACCTGTTACCTTCGGAGATGGATAAATCCCACAATGCACCAATAGCTCTTCCTACAGACCTTGAGATCCACTACTGCGGCCCTAGGCCTGAGCAACCTATACAACCACCACACTCAGGCATGTCATGCATCATCATATTGGAGCCCAGATGATCAACGGTGTAAGCATTAGTAAGTAAAGAATGTCCAAAATCATATCAGCATAGCACTTGTGCAGTTACCAACATGGCTTAGCCCTAATGCTTCAAATCATGAAAGGCTTCAGGGGTAAGAAACGAGCCTGAATGTAGAAGGGAAACAATCAGGTGGAGTCTTCCATTATAACTTTCAAGACCTTAAACTGTTTTTGCTACCTCAATTTACAACCAAATTGAATAAGAACACACCAGTGCCTCAGCACTGCCAACTGCCGCAATAGCTTCCTGTCTGCTATGTTAATTTATTGAAAGAAAGACGATCATCAAATGAAAGATGCCACAAAGCCATAGCTTCTTGTCCGCAATGTAATGAGACAAGATGCATGTAAGAGAAGAAAAATCACCGGTCTCAACTTTGCCAATTTCAAAGATTAATACAGATATTCTTGTCATTGAAAACTGCAGGTTGGCATGACAGATACCACGTACCTGATACCTTCATGATTTGAGTAAGTAAGATGCACAAGAGCTTCAAGTGCCCTAGCTCCCACCCTACAACAGCGTTATTGCCAATGGTGTCCCATGTGCAACAAGATTAGCTAAAGCGCGTGCTGCTTGCAAGGTTCAGAAGGAGACGGAAAAACTGATGAAACACTCATTTGACAAACTTTCTCGAGTAGAAAACCCTGAAACCATCACTAATCTGACTTGAACCTGCAGAATACACCACTAACTTCCTAAACCGCAAAATAACTGAGGAGCGATCTCTCCTCAATAAGGCTCCCACAGCTCCACAATATTGAACACACTGAAAAAGCAGATAGAACTTGGCAGCCTTTGGGAAAATGAAAAATAGTCATATAGAGACTCTCAAGCTGCCGATGTTGTTGAACGTGTGCCTCATCAAGAATCAAGTGGTATCCTTGTGAATGTCCTAAATTGACTTCAAGCTAAAACAACCAAACTCCGCCAAAAACACAAATCAAGAAATCGTACTAGGTGAGAAAGAAAATTCGAAAATAAAAAATTCCATCTTATACCACCCTAACGCTAAGAGTGCGTAAGCTCAAATACCTCTTGCAACTGAAGCTCAATCTTGCTGCAATGATACTTTCTTGCTCAACCCTCTCTTTAGTCTGGTTTACAAGAAAAAATCACATGAACACTGATCGATTATCTGTACAAAGTCAAAGTACAAATGCAAACGCGGATTCTTTGAACAATTTAAACCTTCTCAAGCTGTGACTTCAACACCAACACAAATTGTTGGTGTTGCATTTGCAAATGCGTTGCAAGAAATTGCAATCGAGAAAAACTACCATGCGACGGCACTCTAGCCTTCAAAATGGAGCTCACAGAATAGCAAGCGTAGCAAGGGGATCCGGCAATGTACATCGGTGTAGAAGAGGTCGCGCTAGATCCAATTGAAACTCAAAAACAACAAGCGGCCAACACTTACTCCACGAGGAGCTCCAAAGAGTAGCTTGTGCGGTAGCTCGATCTGGCATTGTGCATCAATCTGGCAGTGTGCATTGACGGGAAAGAGGGTCGCAGCAGATGCAATCAAAATTCAAAAACAGGAAATGGAGCGGGAGCTGCGAAGGTGCCAAAGATTGAGTGCGCTACACAAGCCACGGGACAGGGACTTTTGCTTGTTGGGCCAGGTCATTGTAATAAATGCCCTGTCAATACTAGCAGTGACAATAGCATTTTGACGGTTTTAGAGAGTTCAATGATGGGGATAGGTTCATCTCCCTTTTTTTTAGTTTGGGCCTTTGGAGCTAGTGCATGGTACTATGAATGTCCGTACGTGCCAACAAAGGGTACCGTGCCCGTTTTATGGTGAACAATTAAGTGCCATTGGATTCATAGAGTGGTGGTTATAGGTTGTCTATGGACCGTTAATGACTCCCATCTATGAACGGTTTTGTAATTTCAGGCAGACCCCTTCAGAAATTCATAGAAATTACAATTTTGATCAGAAAATTATAATTCCACTTGGGTTTGATTTGTGAAACATGCACACACCTCTGAAAAATATGTGCCCCTCTTGGAGTTGGCTCCAAGATACTCAAATTGCAAATCAGGGTGGTAATAGGCTTGTCTACCTTAATGCACTATCAACCATTATCAATGAAGGAGTCCTGGTGGTTTCCAAGACAAACTCTGAGGTCACACCTCAAGGCGTGGTCTCTCTTGTGGTCTTCGAAAGATTGAAATGCAAATCATTCACTAATAAAATAGAAAAAAATTCTCGCTATGATAGTCATGTTTTATTGTTTTCTTATTATAATAGAGCTTCTATTACTGTACTTTAGAAACTTGGTATCATTGAAAAATGCTTTCTCACCTTAATTTAATTTCCTTGTGAAAAAATCTTACTAACTTCTTTCATCCGTAAGTTAGCTAATATCCTGGAACACTGAAAATAAACACTATGGGGCAATTGCTCCTAACAAATGAAATCTTGAACTTATGTATTAGATAACCGATGAGCCGCAGTAGCGGCAAGTAGGTTATTGGACATAACCGGTTGTTCACTTTTCAATCACAACCTTTGATCTCCGTGATCCAAGGGTGGAGGAAGCAAGTTGAGAGGAGAGAAGGTTATGAGTTGCAACTTGTAATGGCAATGGTGATGGGTTGCCAATGGGACGGTGCCACGTGAGTTTTGAAAACTCAACAACCGGTTATGGATTTTATTTCCATTTTTCAAGAAATTAGAACCTACAATCTTGATTGTAATAATGAAGCTATTTATATCCATAAATATGTAATTTTGGATGAAAAATATTCATCCAATTGTGGCAATATCATCCTACTTTGACTTTTTGGGTATTCTTTCTTGTAAACAAAAATGTTTGTCAAAATATTCTAACCTTTTTTCTCCCAGAAGTCATCATTATCTAAAAAATCACCATAGAATAAAATCCCAATATAAATAAGTATTCCTTTTTTTTATAAAGATGTTCAATCTTGGTATCTTAACAAACTTGTCACTAAAAATATTTCTAATCATCAATGTTGAAATTCTTTGAAAAATGTTTTTATAGGAAAAAATTTATAGAAGAAGGCAAAGAATTTCAAGAATACCCAAAGAAGTGAACCTAATTTTCTATAAAAAAAATTATTATTCTCCCCATATGTGATGAACCTGCTATTCACCTATTTATTTCTTTAAATTATTAGATAGATGTAACACTAGTAAAAACTCCCCAAGGTATCAATAGTAAAAGAACTACTAAGCTCACCAATGCATCCAATTCCAACTAAGGTAAATCTGCCTATGCCAGGTAGACCACCTAATGCAGACATCTACAAAACCACCCATTACATTCTTACATCAACCCATTTTAGATTTTTGTCAATAAATGAGATCATGACTTGATTAGGTTGGTTAGTGGCTAAAATCAATGCCTTGGGAGGTGGCCATAGAGTTATTAGTGACTGTCATAGGACACTTACACCTTTCTAGTGTAAACTTGTCATAGAAAGTTATTTTTTTATTCCTTCTTGTCATGGCCATGTTAGGAAATCTTGTAACCATGTTAGAAAATTTGGTGACTGCTTTAGGTGGTAAGATGATCATTATGGAAACACATTTTGCTGATTTGGGGTAGTCTACATACTCTTTTGGACCAATTGGACAGAACACTTTGAAAATTCATAACTAATTCTTACTTTGTCCAAAAAATAAAATTTCAACTGCTTCCTTCATGTCTCACATTTGTCTTTGTACGGAAAAAAAAATTGATTCATTTTCCTAACAGCAACGTACCAAACCACTCATATGCTTGTCATAGGCAGGTTTACCTTACACCACTTGCAATATTTCAGCGATGCTTTCCCCTGTGAGGAGAGTATTATTCTTTCAGTTCACATTGAACTGATATCATTCATCTTATCAAACGCATATCATTCATTCCATATGACGGATGAAATTTCCTTCCATTCCGTCATTCCTTCCACATGATGGATGAATTCTATCCTTCCTGTCGATACCGTACTGTACAGTGAAGTTCCCGAATCTCGTGCCAGCCCATTTCCGTCAATATACCGGTCCCTGAAACCCTAATCGTGCTGCTCCTCGTCTTCCTCGGTGTGTAGCTCTAGGCTCGCAATGCTTGACTTCAGCGTTCCTTGCACTGTCATACACTACGTCCCTTCTATTTTTTAGCCTGTGATTGAAGATGGTTTTCTTATTATTTGCGGTATCTTATCACAATTTGCGTTTTTATTTCTTGGTCATGCTTAGGACGCGTTCATCGGGAGGCCACACGTCTCTCGCGAGAATTTCGCGCTGTAGACGCATGGTCTCGACTCCTTAGCAGCGTCAGGTTGCAAAATTCTTCAGGTGAATATTGAATCAGTTTTTTCATCTTGTCCGTGTGACTGAGTCTTGGTGAGTACATTGTTAGTTCTGTGGCGACAGCTTTGTCTTTGTACGATGTTTTTGGACAACGGTGTTTTCGGCGTTTTGCTTTGTATCTATGCCTGTTGCGTTTACGTCAAAATGTATGATGAAGTTTTAGCCAATTACTAGAAAACTCATATGCTACAAATATACATGGAAATTTTGATACATTTAAAATGTATATCAATGCACGGTGATTGCAATGGCTGCGCGGTTAAAAATGCCCGGTACGCTCATGGAAGTGCAAGTTTTAGACAACGGAATGTTGTGCAGATGGTTGTACATTCTGTTGGTGCTGCTGCGGTTGTTTTCTGTCGGAGAGGAGAAACTATCGTTTGGTCAGTTCGTTGAGGTTCCAAAGAACTTGACCAATCAACCCCTAAGTCCCTTGAATAAACCCTATAGAGGATTGTGGTTACAAGCCTAATGGTGCTCCCCTATAGGCCTAAATCCTACTCACTCTGCTCTGTAGGGTTTAGGTAACTTCATCTGTTGTTGTATCAGTTACTTGGATGAAGTACATCTCACGCATAGGAAGCGCTTGGAGATTCTTCCAAAGCCATAACGATATTACATCCTACTTATTCACCGTTGTTCCTCAAAATTGTATTATTGGAAAGTTGTTTGAAGATCCATATTTCTGGAGGATGCCACTATTATATCAATTATTATATAGGTGACGTTGTAGGCCTATTGATGTTTTGGGACTAGAATGGGGTCTAGTCCTAAAGTTGATGACTTTGGCGACTATCAAAGGGCCAAAAGGCCTTGATTAGCCTTGGATAGAATTTAGAGAGACATTTGATCTTGTCAATAAAAAAGGCCCTTTCAACACCTCTGTGAAATTTGTTCATTACTTTTTATTACAATCTTAAAATCTCAAGTGGATTTTTGACAATGTAATTTAATTTGATGTACCAACTTTTCTTTTTGTTCAAATTTTTTGAAAAAAGTTATTCTATTGTGCCTAAATGAGGTCTAAATTTCTATGACAACCTCCTACCACCTCATATGTATGTATATATTTATATAACTTGACTTCTCCATTAGAAACACAAAATATAATTGGCTTTTATATCAATGTGATGAACTTGCTAGTTCATTGCGATGAAACAAAAGTTACGTTTTTGTTTACATATGTAGTATTAACATATTATAATTCTATAAAGTAGCAGCTCTGCTACAATCATGAGACTAAAGTATGGCAAAGAGAGAGTGGCATATGAGGGAGAGTTTAACCAATGAGATTTGTCACAAGAAATAATATTTTAATGAAGTTGGAGTATTCTAGAAGCCAAGTTTCTCCAAGGGTTGAGGCCGGCCAAGGAACTTGACCTTTGAAGAACTCTTCTCACAAAAAGTGCTACCACATAGGTAGCATGTCATTTTTTCATCCATGCTTGAGGTTCTCCTCCAGACAAGTCTTGGCCGTATTACTCCAATTATATTGCTCCATTTTCCTATAATTCTTGACCGATGCACTTCTCCACCATAAACTAAAGCAACCCTTAGTTGAGAGTCTGGTCTCTTGAGGTCAACTAATTACATGGTCTTGAAATTTTCCTTCATGCACAAGTTAGCAGAATTATTACAGATATATTTTGTACATTTGGTTGATGTGAATAGAACTATATACCTTGACGGTTTTGCATTTACTTGGTGGCTATTGACTACTCATTTGTACTATACTATCAACCAATATACGTTTGGGCAGATGGTTGTCATCGGCAATGGAAGCATATGAAATTCAATGCAATGCTTGCTTTAAATGGACTATAAGGTAACCGGCTCAAAAAGCGTGCATCTAAGCCCACCTACCTCACCTATGACAGTAATAGATTTTTCAGAGAATATGTCACCCTTTCCTAGATAGGGAACACATTTAGAACCCGCACCATTTAAGGACCTCTTACCTTACCGTCAATACAAATCGAAACCATTGCCAAATTGCCCTATGGTCCATGACGAACCATTGTGCACTCATTCAATGTTGAGCTCGGAGAAGGGTTACTTAATGATTTGTGCTACACAATTTGACAACGTTACGGGTGGATTTTGCTACTCACATGAAAAAGAATGCAGTATTGCATCGTTTTGCATGAAGCTTCTCAGTATAACCCACTCATAAATAGCACATTAGAAATCCTACATTATGCTCAAAAGAGAATTAAAAAAACTGCAAAAGTGCAGTTCAAATTAACCTCTCAGTGGAGAAGCAACTGAATCTTTTAATGGGAACCCTCAACATTATCTACGAAGTTCCAGCACAGCTAGCAGATTTTTTTAGGTGCAAACCGAAACTGAAGTACCAGGTGATCGTGGGGCAAATATAGCAACATGAGACTCTACCAGCACTACCTCTGAATTAAATATTCCCAACATCTCAAAATTCACTTCTGCACCATCAAATTGGGATTGTACACTCTAAGAGAGTGAGCAGATTAAGCTCGGTGAATCTTCTTGAGTTCTTCACATATCTCTGTGAACTTTGGTCTCTCAACAGGATCCCCATGCCAGCATTGCTCAATCAGCGCCTTCAGCCCTGGATGCAGCTGAGCAGGCAGCGCTGGTCGGTACCCGTCAATCACAGGTTTATACTCTGTAGGTCGTAGATCCGGAAACGGCTCATTTCCAGTCAACACTCATAGCATGTCACGGCGAAACTATAGACGTCTGCTGCCTTCAGGTCGAGCTTCTTATCACTGACGGGCTCCTTCAAACCGGTACCATTTGGGAGAACTTCAGGTGCCCGCCAGAAGCCAGTGCCAGCACCCAAGTAACGTCCTTCACGTCCTTCGCTTTCATCCTCATTTATCGACAAACCGAAATCCACCAGCTTCACAGCGATACTCTTGGCATGCTCTTTCCTTGACTTCAAGTCTCTATGCTTCACGTCTTTGGAGTGTAGAAAGGCCATTCCCAATGCCATCTTGGAGATGATAGACAGGGCTTCATGGAGTTGAAAAGGTCCAACCTCGCGTTTCAGAAGCCATAGCCTCTTCTTCTGCATTCGAGATTCAATCAGATCTCGCAAATTGCCATCCATGAACTCCATCACAACCAAGCATCGCTGATTTGCATCCACGAACAACCCAACCATCATCGCTATAAGAGGGTGGCGACTTAGCTTGATCAGAAAGTCTACTTCTGTCTGCAGAACTTGGATGTCCGGGAACTTGGATTTCTTGAACACCTTCACAGCGAATGTGCAACCAAACCAAGTTGCCTTGTACACTCTAGCAGAAGATCCTGTCCCAATCAGTCCGACTAGTTTGGGTTTGTCTCGCTGAATTCGAAGATGCTCGGGTACTGAAAGATCATAATCACTTCGTATTATCCCACCATCGCCCTTCATGACCCAAACACTAGAATGTTTAAAATAGCTTGTTCCATCTCCAGCCGTCCCGCAAAGACTACGAAAACTTGGAGAATCCACTTCAAAATCCACTTCCAAACGCTTAGCACCAAGCCTTTGCCAGAAAAGTTGTTAGTCACAACAACAGGCTTCTTCGACCTGATAATATCCCAAAGGCAGCAAATTTGACCAAATCCTGGTCGCTTGTTGGGCTCAGGATCCCAACACTGTCTGATGAGCCCCTGGAGATCTTCATCCAAATCGCCAGGGAGCTCAGGCCTCTGGCCTGCGTGAATCTGCTCCAGTAGTTTTTTTCCTGCTATTCCCTCGAAAGGATACTTTCCTGTCACAATTTCATAGCAAGTCATCCCGAAGCTATAGACGTCGCTTTTCTTCAACAAGTCGTCGCTGGGAGGCTCCAAACCCTCATAAAGCCTAATAGCCTCGGGTGCACTCCATCGGGGCCGACTCCGACTTGCTTGCTTGAACGCTTCCTTATCCCAAACTTTGCCAAGGTTCTGAGAGCCCCGAAGGTCAGAAATCTTCACGTCAAGATGCTTGTCAGATTTCTTCACCAGAATGTTCGAGCACTTGAGATCTCCATGCAAATATTGCTGTGTGTGCATGTACAGCATGCCCTTGGCAATCTGGGTTATGATGTCCAGTTCTTCAGGACGCGTGAAAGGCCGCGGTTTTTGTTCAGGGAAAGGCTTCAACATCACATTCATGAAGTTTCGCAAATCCGTATCCATCAACTCCATCAGAAAAACACATTGTTCTTCATCTTGACCGAAAAATACCAGCTTGACAATATGGGGGTGTCGCATTTTCTCCAGAGAACCAACCTCCATCAACAGCTGCTTATCGTTCCAACCAGCCAGATCAGTTGCAGTAGATTTGAACACCTTCACAGCAAAGTCAATACCCATAAATTTACCCAAACGTACAACAGCCCAACCCAGCTCGTCCACTTTATCTTGCTTGCTCTTAAGCACAGGTTCCCGCACAGGTTCCCCGATTTTGACAGCGGCCAGATCAATTTTAAGATAACTGGGCAACTCGTCACTGGATCCTGAAAGGCGACTCTTCTTCAGCACCACCTGGGTCACTTTCTCCATGTCCATTTTTGTTGTATGCTCAGAGTCTTGAATTCGAGCCATGTCCGCAGGCATCGTCTTTAAATCCAGGTTAGCATCCTCTGTCAGCGCCTGGGTCCTCTGGTCTCCTGTGGATGATTCAAAGTCTTTCACTGGCCCACGCTCGCTATAACTATCGAAGTCGAATTGCGCCTTCAAGGTATCAATCTCCTCGTGAATCTCCTTGAATGATTCTCGGTTATCTGTCCGGCCAAGCAAAATGCTGATACTTTTGGAATCAAAATAGGACGATACAAGAGCCTGTCCTTTTCGTAGCACAGTGAGGAGCTCATCAAGAGCAGGACAGTGGTTACGGTCGCCACCATCAGAAGAGTTTCCGCCATTGAAATTCTTATCCCACCCCATGCCACCCTTCAATCCTTCACCAATGGCACTGAAACGATTGGCAAGGCGCGTGCACTGCTGCTTGTTCCCACGGACAGTGCTGGAATTTGCGCAGACGTGCTTGATGACTTCTAAGGCTTGCCGGACTTGCGGAATTGGCTCCATGACCATCTCCCAAGCCTCACAATCTGAAATAAAGAACTCCATCAAAGCAGATTCTGAATACAAAGAGTTGAATACATTCCAATGTTTGCAACCATGATAAACATTCATCAGATCTATTGGAAATCAGAAGGACAGCTTGGCTGATTACTGCAGTTCAAACTTGCTAGTTCCAGTTTCCCAAGGAAAAAGCCAGACACCACAACCCAAGCTTGTACATGGTATAAAGCAACCCCCCATCCAAAGATTCGGTACTAGAAGTAAAAACATACCTTCAAAATGTCCTGAAGGGCTTGAACCATCATGTTCCACGAAATCGGCACCTGCAATCACCAAAAATTCAAAGTTCAAAACTCAAATGGATTTACTCAAAGCTGGCAGACGGCCAACACCGTAGAATGAGCTTGCCCTCACCAACACAAACAAACAGAAGACAACTAAAATTAACAAGTTAATACCCATTTCTTGTGAACAAGAGCACAGATTGTAATTATAATCAGAAAGTGGAATAATGGACATGTTGAGAATACATTGGCAATCCAAATTAAATAAGGAAGGGGATACTAAACTGATAGGGACCTAATCCTATCTCCTATACTGGTCCTTGTCACAATAGCAACTCACTATTCATACCTTGGTTGGGCTTGTTATCACGTGACAGAGGTTGATCCATTTCCGTCGACCTTACATTGGTCTGCAGCCTCCCATTTCGAAATTAGATAAAAAAATTCATACAAAATGCAAAGAATTGATCTCAAAAGATTTTTCTCTTGTACCCTAAAAATGTCTCCACAATGGTATACATCTGCTCAAAATCACACTCCTTTAGAAGCTGGAATGCTTTAAGAATCATAAGATGGAACCCTCTACCTTACAGACAACAAGAAAGCTCGACTAGGTTATGTAACAGACAGCTCTGGTCATTCACCGTAAGAGTAGACCTCCGATGAATGTTGACGAGCCCATAAGATCATGAACATCAAATCCCACCGGCAAGATCCCTGCATCCACCAGTTGCCTCCCAAGCTTACTGACAACCGACTGATACAACCAAAAAAGTTGCAACAGGAGTAAAGCATACCAAGCATGAGAGATGAAATCCTGTAAGCAGGCGCGTCGGTAACTTCCTCCTCCGAGTTCCGCGGTGTTAATTTCTGTAGAGATTACCTGCCAGAACCTGCGATTGTGCCCAACATAAACGAGCTCAGAACGCAAAAGATTAAAGCATCGATAGGAACTATTTTCCAAGTGCTATAAATGCATCCTGAAGAGCTTTTAGCTCGTGCTTAGAGCAGGTCACCAACACCTGATGAACAAGGAAGGAAACACAGCAGCAGCATCCAAGACACACTAACAGTACTGATTCAAGAAGAGTATGGCATCTGAGAATCCAAAGCTCTGATTCAGTAAGATGTTAACCTAGAGCTCTGTTTCTGTTTGCATTACGTAAATACTTCTTAAGATTGACTAAAAGCTCCAACGAGCAAGAGCACAAACAATTGAAAGAAAGCCTAGTAATACCAAAACTATCATAAAACCGAGGCGAATCTGAGGATAACCTCTCTCGCACTACGCCACTGGCTGTCGACTCAGCATTCAACGCCCACCACTTCCGAGCCCCGCAGAATCGAAAAGCTTGAACCGCCGAAGCACAAGCACTCAGCAGATGTCAACCATGGCTGCCTTAATTTCCCCAAAGGAATCCTCAAGAGAAACCTCAAAAGAAACCCCACAAACTCACAATTCTCACACGAAAAAATCTCTCTCTTGTTGCCCTTCACATACCGGAAGCAGCAGAGATGGATGTGCACGGTCACACGCGGTCAATGTCGGTGCAGACAATTCGAATTTTAAACTATTGAAGACTCTGTGATGGTACAGTAGAAACTAAACTTATTTTCATCTGCATCCGAGACCAAGTAATCACTGTTGGTGCACTGTACAATTGTCGGCCCACTTCAATTGCCAAACTGTTGACACAAGCTTGAAGTGAATCAAATGCAGCTAAGTTATCCATGTGCCAATTGAGAAGATCAGAAACAACAATACGCATTGAGCATCTAAGTGACAACATAGTCGATTGGATTATGAAATCACCAGGAGGATCACAACATACTTGCTCAGGACGAATAATTTGTCAAGTAGAACCAGGACTTCACTAGTAGAATGCCTGCTTGAATGGACTTCGCAGTAAGACCCCGAGTTGGTCTAGTTGGTATTATAGAAAGACCAGTTGTGAGTCTTAAATTAAAATTGGGTGTATTCAAGCGTACATTTGATTCAAGCATACATTCTACTAGCACTTTACAATTTGATGCAAAGTTTCAAAAAATCCATGACATTGCACTGGAAAGTATGTGGAAATTGCTGATTTTCAATTTCATATGATCACGCACAATTTTAAACCTTCGGTTCAAGAACTCATGCTGATAACATTAGAAAAAATATCAGCCCTCTGGAGGGCTGCTCCGGAGTGACAAACCAAGCCATTAAAAAGCTTGAACTGTCACTTCAACGAACTACTGCAGTGAGCAATCAGAGTGGCTGATTGCTCACTGGAGCAGTCAGATTTTGCAGAATTTTTAATTATTAATTTTTTTAAATATTTTTTAAGAGTAAAAAAAAATTATTAATTTTTTATTTGCGTTCCTTAGAATCAAAAACTTGGGAGAGTTTTGATTTGACAAGTAACATGAATTTGGAAGCTTCAACCCCATCAAAGCTTTGATCTGCTATGCTGTATGAGTACACAATATATGTATTGTACAATACCCCAAAGAAAGAATACATAACTTCCAGTTTAGTGCCTAAAGCATTAGAAGAGATTTGAGGCCTCCAAGAGCCCGCGAATTATCCTGTGTTTCTAGATTGCGGAAATGCAGGAAAACTATTGGCTGATGTGGTCGAGACAATGTGATGTCATTTTAAAGAAAAAATTTGGCCTAAAATGATATTTGGGAGAGAATTTCTTTTTTTTGAAAAAAAATTCTGACAACCCGTACTGGCTGTTCACAGATCTAGCCAAATTGGAGAATGGGCCTGAATCGGCCCTCCAATGCCCTCCAATCTCTTCTAATGGCTTAATTTTGAAATCAGATTTAGAGGATGATCCATCAAGATTTTCAAAAAACTTTTTAAACAAAAATAGCTTAGAATTTGTAGAGTAACAACTTTTGTTCTTGGCCAAATAGCGTATTGTGCATTTGTAATGAGTGATGGATTGACAAAGTAAAATATTGTACATTCAAAGGTAATTTTTTCAAATCACATTTACTACACCAATTATTAAGATTTTGAAATTACTTCTTGAAAGGAAACAACTCAAAACTTACAAGAAAATAACTTCCATTTTAAGCTCAAAAGCTTAGCAGGCCTCAATGGTTCATAAATGAAGCCCAAACGAGTGGACCAGTCTCACCGTTGTTACAGTTCAAAAGGTAATCCGTAGTTTGTACTATCAATCTTGCATTGCTACAAAAAATTCATTTATAAACGACAAGCACAAGCTTGCAAGGCTAGTCTTTGCAATACAGCACTAGCATTGGGCAATAGAAGAGCGAAAACAAATTATTTGGTTAGATGAGTCGTCTTTTGAGATTGGTCCACTCGTTTGGGCTTCATTTGTGAACCCTTGATGAGGCATGATAAGCTTTTGAGCTTAAAATGGAAGTTATTTTCTTGTAAGTTTTGAGTTGTTTCCTTTCAAGAAGTAATTCCATATTCTTAGTAACTAGTGTAGTAAATGTAATTTGAAAAACTTACCTTTGAATGTACAATATTCCACTTTGTCAATCAATCACTCACTACAAATGCACAATACGCTATTTGGCCAAGAACAAAAGTTGTTATCCTATAAATTCTAAGCTATTTTTGTTCAAAAAGTTTTTTCAAAATCTCAATGGATCATCTTCTAAATCTGATTTTGAAATTAAGCCTTTAGGCACCAAATTGGAAGTTATGTACTCTTCTTTAGGATACAGTACATAAAAGAATCAAGTTGGATTTATACTCTACTTTTGACACAACTCTAAAACATTTGAAAAAGAGAATTAAGCGTCATCACTATCCACAAGCATCTTGCTTCCATAAGAAATGTTTAGAGCTTGAAATTGTACTAATTCACATGCTGAAGGGATCGGAGCAATTGCAGTATTGAAAGATTAATTACTAAACATTATTTCTATGATGCACAGAGACCCTCACCACTACAAATGACTTGCTATTGATAAGAAGAAGAACTCTAGTTGTATGACTAGCATGAATGAAGAGTCTACTGAGGATAGTTTCACTATCAATGCCATATAGGTGCTATCCTTTGGTTCCTCTTTTCGATGGTAGACTGCTACAAATCATTGCTAGAAAAAGGGAAGACTTTTTTCTTCTAATGTTGTCTCAAATGGCTTCTGCTTATGGATTACCAACCATTATCAATGAAGGAGTTCTAAGTGATTTCAAGATGAATTTTGAAGTTATATCACAAGGCGTGGTTTCTCTTGGGGTCTTCAAAATATTGAAGTGCAAATCAGTCACAAAATAGAACAACAAATTCTTGCTACAATAGTCATATTTTATTTTTTTTGTATTAGCTGACTTCTATTACCTGAAAAACTTCAAGGTTCGATACTACCTTCGTATCATTGGGAAACTATTTCTCACCTTAATTTCCTTGAAAAAAAACTTGCTAGCTTCTTTCATCCATAAGTAGGTTAATATCTTTGAATAATGAAAGTAAATACTATAGGACTATTTATTCTTGACAAACAAAATCTTGAACTCAAGGATTTTAATTCGATTTTTCAAGAAATTGGAACCTACAAACTTGATTGAAGTAATGAAGATATTTTATCCATGAATACATAATTTTGGATGAAAATTATTGTTTTCCATTAACTACGGCAATTTCATCCTACTTTGATTTTTTTGGATTCCTTCTTGTGATTACATTCATTCATAAACAAAAATGTTTTTCATAATATTCTAACCATTTTTTTCTCCCAAAAGGCACCATTCTCTAGAAAGGCACCACAAATAAAATCCCAACCCCAACCAGTAATTTTTCATAAAAATATTCAATCTTAGTATCTTTACATTTTAATTTTTTACACCTATTACTTTAGATAAATAGAAAAATTATAAAATGTCATTTTTTATCATCAATTTTGAAATTCTTTGAAAAATGTTTCTCAAGAAAAAAAAAATTTATAGAAGAAGGCAAAGAATTTCAAAGAATATTCAAGGAAGTGAAATTAATTTTCTAAAATAAATTATTATTCTCTGGAGATGCAATGAACCTGCTATTCACTTGTTTATTTCTTCATATCATTAGTCACTAAAACTAGTTAAAACTCACGGAGAAATCAATACACTAAAATTGGTAAATAGTGTTGGCTACACTAATTGACCCAGATAACACTAATTGTGATTTGCAAGGTTAGTGTTAGAACATTATTTATCCATTCTGATACTATTATAGCTCTATAGTAAAAATGTAGTCAAGAGGTTCACTTGTCAACATTGTCACTCAGATGCTCTGAGCAACTTACTGAAGTAAGCATGTTGCACAGTAGCAGCCGATTCTATTGCAGATCCATAAATTTACATTGTTGTGCACTTGATTCTTCAGTTGGTGCCTAAAAAAGATTAAAAAAATTCACTTCCATTGCTACCGCTCCTCCCTCCCCTCCCACACACACCTCCCTGGAGCCTTGCCTGCTTTCAAGGCAAGTGCCAAAATGCCAGGGCATAAGATAGGATGCTCTAAAAGCGACCATTTAAGGGCTGGTCCACCTTTTCCGTAGGATTACATGGACAGAATTTTTTTTTCATTCATTTTTCAGAGAAAGAAAAATGGATGATAAACGTAATCCAAGTGGTTTCATATTTTTTGAAGCATTTTTGAATTAGTTATGAATTTTCAAAGATTTGTGTTGTAGGTACCTATTTGTGACCCTAGGTCTTCCAAAATGCATCCACTTACAACTTCTAAAGTGATTTGAGGAAATCAAGACCAATGATTGGCTCTTGCATTTAACCCCAAAATGACCCTAGAGTTTCCATGCTGTGCCGTACTCGGTAGAGAAGCGTTCACATTTTGAATTTTAGAATGTTGTGGGCAAAATTTTTGGTATCCAATCGTACCGAATTGGAAATAGACTCTTCCAGTTTCTCCTTGGAATTTTTGCAGTACCAAATTTTGGGCAATAAGTACTTGAAAAACACCTGCGAAAGTATATTCTCCAATGTCAAAGCACGCAGTTTCCGGCAATGTGTAGTGCTTAGATTGCACCAGCGGATCACCGGTAACAGTTTCAGGGCAGAGATTGCTAATTTCGGAACGGCTTCAAGTGCACATGAAGGTGCCAAAAAAAAATTGCTAAAAACTACAGATAATTCAGCTTCAAATGCGCCGAAGTTGTGGATGTACGACCTGCACAACGCCTTCAAAACAGCCTCCCAAAATAAAAATAAAAAAATTTAAGATGCCAAATGGACATCACAGGCATAATCATACATAATTATTGAGCAAAATTTGGGCACATCGCACGGTGAAATTATCAAGAAATTAATCGGCAAATCAAGCGACGCCGGCACCCGCTGAAGCTTAGGGTGCATGCGGCGGGAAGCACCCGTGGCACTTCATCGACCCCTCGCATATCCGCGGGAAACGTGCGATGTCCGGGATTGCGTGGGCGGTTTTAGGATGACAAGCTAGAAAGACAAACCGTTTTCCGTGGGAACTTAGAGACGGTTATGCAGGCAACTGCTGAAGGTCTAGAAACGGTGTACTGGCACCTATACATGAGCAATCTCGCTGAGCGAAACTTCCTATTTGCTATAAAGGCAAGTCACAAAACATGCAATTGATCATGCGCAGCAACACTACTAGAATCAACAAGAGATTTGGAGGTGAAGTAGCATGACATTTCCAAGTGTTCAAAAAAATATTGTCTACATAAAGAAAAAGGTGCAACAAAAGCCATTGCCAGTTTCAAGCAGTTCCAAGGTACTGTACTAAAAAATTGTGCAGCCTAAAATTGAATGCACCTACTTGGAAAACGACAAAAGGGAGAGCGTCAGTAATACTCTACCCATGCTATAGAAAACCAAGCCATGCTAAATAGGAAATAGTCTCCGCTGAAACATCACCATCCAGATGGCTTGAATCCTCTTCCGCCAAATGAAATAGCAAGGCCTCAGAAGGCTCCGCCTCTCCACGCTCTTCACGGAAACCTGCAAGAAAGACGTCACTTCAATACCTTTGCAGCATATTTCAGAATGCTATGAACCTTGACGTAACATGGCCCTTCACACATGTATGCTTCGACCTCCTCCAGTGGCACTTGTGTCTCGGTGCCGAATAAGGCTAGCCTCCGCCGATTTTGTGTTGGCCGCAGCAAGGTAGATTGGGCACTCCCCGGGCTGATGCTCATCGCCCCAACTGGCGACAAGGGAGGCACATCCCCCCCTCCCCCAATTTTGCATGGGGCCAATTCCAGACATGGGATCTTCAGCCGGTCTCTCTCCCTTGCTTGACTCGTCGTTTGCATGTTGGAGACCGCACGAGGAGCCTCCCTTGCGTTGCCAAGCACGCAGATTCCTTGACCGACAGTTGGCTGCTCATTCTCGTCCTGCCAGAGCTCTCTTGCAACACAGAAAATCTCGTCCAGGAAATCCCGCCTCTTCTTCCACCCTAAAGCATATGCAACGTTGCTGTAAAAGAGAATTCTAAAATTCTTAGCCTTTACTACTTCTGGCAGACGATGTATCTTTGTGCACCTCAGAAGGGACAACAAATGAGAATCATCAAGGCAATTCAAGATGCATTTCTGTTGTTCTTCACTAGCGTCAATGCTTACAAGCCAAGTATGAAGCGCCTCCGCGTGCTCCGCTCTGGACTCAAGGAACTTGCAGCCTAAAACCCTACATAAACTGGCCATGGCGTCGATTGCAGGGATCTGCCGGAGGTACGCCTGAAAGCAGTAGTTCGAGGATTAGAAGTAGTATTAGAAGTAGTGGGCAAAAAAAAAATTGGAAAGAATCCGGTGCTCAAACCCCACTATCTAGATTGATGATGCGGCAGCAATCACCTCCTAGCCACGGATTGCGACCAAGGTGCCTTCGCCGCCCTCGTCTTCCAATTGTTGCCATCGCCATTGCAAACCGTTGCCTCCCTCCAAATTTCTACTAACCCTACTCAGTCGTCCTTGCTCGAATCCGAAGCTTGAAAACAATGACACCGAGCAATCTCGATGGGTAGTACTAAACCCTAACTTGCCAAAGCGTACTCTATAATGTTTGTAAATTGCTTCAGAGAGATGACGCTCTAGTGTCTCAGTAGAATATAGTAAACACGTGGCGGGAAGGGTGTCATGCAGGACAGAACGCCTAGCGTCCCAACGGTCTTTCTTCGGGTCTTATTCCTCGTCGCGTAGAGCTTTGCGTCTGACCTGGCACAGTCCTTTCTGATGCAGGTCACGGCATCTGCGACACATTTTTCCATGCTACAAATCAACCCAAAACCCGCTTTGAAATCAGTTTGTACCTTTGGATTCATCACTTGAAGCCCTACAATCGTGCAGTTCAAAATTTTCCGAAATTCAGATGACATTTTGCATTATTTAGCTTCAGAGAATGCTCGAGGACACATTCTGTCCTCAGGGTCCTTTTGGGGTTAAAGAATATTTTTTTCTAGATTCAATCAATGACTAAATTGGTCCATTTAAAGACCACCTCATATCCATTCACACCATTTTATAGGGTTAATTTGAAGAAGCCGGTCGCTTTTAGAGCAGGCTACCTTATTGCGTGATCGATCTCCCTCTCTATAGTAGAAGCGGTAGCTCGTTTGCTTGCCTCTAATAGACAGGCACTTGCTCCAAAATGTATTATATAATATTTTTGAAATGCTGACTTAGATGCTTGGATGATGTCACAATGTTCACCTAGGTGCCTCTCAGAGTTCAAAGTTTGTTCTGATCCAATATTACATCCCGAAATCCTCTCTCACTGCTTCTAAATATTCTCCATTCACAAGTGTTAAGTGCCCCAACATTAGTTATACATAAGTTGAAAAATAGTGTTGGGGATAAAAAAGAAGGAACAACACTAATTATCACCCAACACTATTTACCAATTTTAGTGTAGTGAAAGAATTACTAAGCTCCTCAATGCATCCAATTCCAACAAGTGGTGCAGACCTCCACCACTTAAAGGCCTCCTTACATGTGAGTCCGGTGGGCCAAAAAAGCAACTAAAAGACAAGAGTAGTTCCACCAATGATTAGTAAACATGAAAGGAGGAGAGAGAGTTCTATTGATTTTGGTATATCTCCAACTATAGAAGGAACATAAAAATGCCTTTTCTATTTTGGTATTGTTGACTGCACCTACCCACCGATACATGTAAGCTGGCCCAATATATCAACCATGCTTTCCATTGTAAGGAGAGTATTATTCTTTCACATGGAATTGATATCATTCATCCTATCAAATGAATATCATTCCTTCCATATGACGGATGAAAAAATCCTTCCATTCCATCCATCATTCCTTCCACATGATGGATGAATTCTATCCTTCCTGTCGATACCGGTACTGTACTGTACAGAGGGCTACCACAAAGATATGTGATGCTAGTTTTGGCCATTCAATTTTCATTGCATAATACAAAACAAGGTTACCTTTTTTTGTTTGGCACAATCAACATTGATATCTTACGCAATCCCCCTCAAGTATACCAAATTTTCAATTTCAAAAAACCAAAACTTCATTTTTGATGAATTTTTTTAATTTTATTTCACGATTTTACATGAAAATTCATAGGAAAACATTGGTGACGAGTTTTTTTAATTTGTTTGCATAAATATGTAGGAAACATCCTTGCGCACATCTTTCCTTCAACAAACATCTCCAAAAAAGTTTCACAATTTCCTCCAAAGAGATTTTTGTGGGGGTATGTCCAATGCCTAAATTTTTGAAAATAGATACCTCTTCACTGTAATTATTTTTTTGCATTTTTTCTTCACACTTCTACTAATTTTGTACATTTGAGCATGATGGTACTATTCCTTTGCAAAAATCTAATTACAGTAAAGAGATATCTATTTTCAAAAATTTGGGCATTGGACATACCCCCACTAAAATCTCTTTGGAGGAAATTGTGAAACTTTTTTGGAGATGCTTATTGAAAGAAAGATGTGCGCAAGGATGTTTCCTACATATCTCTGCAAACAAATTTAAAAACTTCATCACCAATGTTTTTCTGTGAATTTTCATGTAAAACCGTGAAAAAAAATTAAAAAAATTCACCAAAAATGGAGTTTTGGTTTTTTGAAACTGAAAATTTGGTATACTTGACGGGGAATCGTGTAAGATATCAATGTTGATTGTGCAAACCAGAAAATGGTAACTACATTTCACATTATGCAAAGAAAACTGAATGGCCAAAACTGCCATCACGTATCTTTGTGGTAGCCCTCTGTACTGTACAGTAAAATTCCCGAATCCCGTGCCAGCCCATTTCCAGAG
Organism: Neckera pumila; assembly: GCA_963969595.1. Classification (NCBI taxonomy): domain Eukaryota; kingdom Viridiplantae; phylum Streptophyta; class Bryopsida; order Hypnales; family Neckeraceae; genus Neckera; species Neckera pumila. Next base: position 26,274,531 of record OZ018411.1, on the reverse strand, counting down.
CAGAGCATTGCGTCGTCAATATACCGGTCCCTGAAACCCTAATCGTGCTGCTCCTCGTCTTCCTCGGCGTGTAGCTCGAGGCTCGCAATGCCCGACTTCAGCGTTCCTTGCACTGTCATACACTACGTCCCTTCTATTTTTTAGTCTGTGATTAAAGGTGGTTTTCTGATTATTTGCGGCATCTTATCACAATTTGCGTTTTTATTTCTTGGTCATGCTTAGGACGCGTTCATCGGAAGGCCACACGTCCCTCGCGAGAATTCCGCGCTGTAGACGCATGGTTCCGACTCCTTAGCAGCGTCAGGTTGCAGAATTCTTCAGGTGAATATTGAATCAGTTTTTTCATCTTGTCCGTGTGACTGAGTTTTGGTGAGTACACTGTTAGTTCTGTGGCGACAGCTTTGTCTTTGTACGATGTTTTTGGACAACGGTGTTTTCGGCGTTTTGCTTTGTATCTATGCCTGTTGCGTTTACGTCAATGTATTATGAAGTTTTAGCCAATTACAAAAAAACTCATATGCTACAAATATACATGGAAATTTTGATATATTTGAAGTATATATGAATGCACGGTGATTGCGATGGCTGCGCGGTTAAAAAATGCCCGGTATGCTCATGGAGGTGCAAATTATGGACAACGGAATGTTGTGCAGATGGTTGTACATTCTGTTGGTGCTGCTGCGGTTGTTTTCTGTCGGAGAGGAGAAACTATCGTTTGGTCAGTTCGTTGAGGTTGGGGGTTCGCAAAGTGGTTACTCTGGTATTTATTTTATTTTATTTTATTTTATTGATTTCAGGTTTTAGTGCAACTCTGCTCTTTGCTTTTGTCTTCTGCCAATTGAGTGTTCTTGCGCATTTACTCCCTGAAATCATTCCTATTTGATTTTCTTACCTGCATCGTAAGTACACCAGGAAGTTGAAGTTCTTCTGCATTTTTACAAGGATGACCTAGCCATCGACCAGATGGGATGATTGGAGAGAAAGCTCCTCGTTGAAATTTTGGGTCTCTTATTAGACTCCTTTATGTCCAATTGTAGCTTGGATTTTGTAAAGGGCAATTACAAGTCGCTTCAGATAAGAACTCACTTTCAAGTATAGTGAACTCACTTTCAAGTATAGTGAACTCACTTTCAAGTATAGTGAACTCACTTTCAAGTGCAGTTAACTCATTTTCAAGTGCAGTTAACTCAATTTCAAGTGTAGTTAACACACTTTTTTTGGCAGTTAACTCGGGCATTTAATACAACTATAATTTTCTCTGAAGTATCGGCTCTAAATTGAAATGGTTCACCGTTGTCCCTCAAAATTGTATCATAATGGTTGCAAAGTTGTTTGAAGATCCATATCCCTGGAGGGCGCCTCTATTATATCATATATGATATGGGCGAAGTTGTCGGCCTGTTGAGGTTTTGGGACCAGAATAGGGTCTTGCCCTCTAGTTGATGACTTCGGCGACTACTGAGGGTCCAAGACGCCGTGATTAGCTATTTGAACTGTTCGGAGAGTGTATTTAAACCCATGTCCCTTTCCCTGCAGTTGAAATTCACTTTCGGCTCTGGCAAGCAGGTCCGGTTGGTTTTAGTTCGTTGATCGTTGGTTCTGTCCTGGACGTCTTTCCGTGCGAATACACTTCACTTTAGGTCATAGAATCAGCGGGACCGCATACAGTTGTAGGTTGCTTATCCCTCGGTCCATGGCTCTTTTGGTTGGAATATATTACATTTGATTTTAGATTCCATCCCGGAAAGCTCTGAATAACGGTATAGATTCCATCCCGGTAAGCTCTGAGTATTGTGGGCTCGTTACCCTGCGTCTTTCGACAAACCCAATATTCACGGAGCATATTATCTTTTTTCAGATCGATTGCGAGCATCAAGGACTACAATAACATGGAAAGCTCTGAGCAGGAGACAGTTTTAAGTGAAACTGTGCCAAAGACTGTCGTGAAGATCGATTTGAACGGAAGCGTGAATGATACAACAGTTGAGAATATTTCAGATGAAGCCCCATCAGCAGGCGGAATATTGTCAGGAACAATGGACCCTCGAGAAGAACACAATTCTGACATAGACACAAAAGACAAGGAAGGGGAGGGAGGTGCAGTAGAAATGGACGGCACAATAGCCGAAGTTTCTGAGGCTGGGCAAGATGCTCCTAGGTGTACCTCTACGGATTTATATCTCTTATGTTAGCCATATAGTCGTCTTCGTTGCCCTCAAAACTCTTTAGTATGACTTAATATTTAGTCGTGGTTCTGGTCTCTTCAGGTCAAAACGGTCTTGAAATTTTCCTACGCACAGGTTAGCAGAATTATTACAGATACATTTTGTGCATTTGGCTGATGTGAATAGAGCTATTTATCTTGATGGTTTTGCGTCTGTCTGGTGGCTATTGACTACTCGTTTGTACTATACTATTGACCAGTATACGTTTTGGGCAGATGGCTGTCATCGGCAGTGGAGACTTATGCAATTCAATGCAATACTTGCTTTAAATGGAGGATTATACCGTCAAAGGAGAAGTACGAGGCTATAGGGGAGCATATTCTGGAGCATCCATTCATATGTACCACCGCCCAGGAATGGCGAAAGGATGTAACTTGCGATGATCCCGCTGATCTTGACGAGAATGAACCTACCGTGCTGTGGGCAATTGATAAGCACAACATACCTTGTCCTCCAAAAGGATTTTACAGAAAAGTTGTCCTTCGAGCTGAGAACGCTAAGAAATTTGCTGATATGTGAGTTCTAACTCTTCAAAACCTTGTGCTTCGGATTTCCTGCTTGTGCAATATATTACAAGTTTCCTTGTCCTGGCCGCATTATGAATTATACTATTCTAGAGCAGATCTTTTTCTGATGTTTGACATGCAGGTTGCTTTCAATTCAAATTCTTTAATTTACAGCAGATGAGTTAATGGCATGAAAGCTTTAGGTCAGAGCAACTTATTGCCTGCATTACTTCGAGTTATATTTCATGCTCGTGAACGGAGGCTACTGTGATTGCTTGCTTACATTCTCTAATTTTGACTATTTCCTCAGCTACTACAAAGCACCATGTGGGAAAACTCTTCGCTCCAATGTTCAAGTTCAGAGGTAAGCGCACGCCTCATATACCGTTTGTTTACTTTCCGTTATGTCCAATTCTTTTTATGCTTCGATACTCTTCATTTCAGTGCGCTTGATAGAAGCAACATCGGAGTTCTTCTGCAAAATGTCCATGCTAATTTCTCTTGTATGAACTTTACTGAGATCTATCCTGCCCAAAAATTGGCCGTTCCAGGTATTTGGACGAGCATCCTGAACTTGACGCAAAAGTTTCCCAGTTCTCTTTCACAAGTCCGAAAGGTAAAGCAGAAGCTATGGGAGCAGGCGTGTCTAAGAGGCCTTCGAAAGATGGAACACAGTCCGGCACCGAGCCTCGTAAGCGAATGAAAAACCCTGAGCCCATGCGCGTGAAAGCTACAGTTCATGGTCAACCGCCCTATCCTCGACCTCTTGCCGGTAATGGAACTACAGTGAAGTCCGAAAAGCTGTCTGCGTCGAAGACAAACGCTATGCGTCAAGATAAACCTAAATCGGAGAAGGATCATGCCTCAAAAATTGCCCCTCACCGTTCGCCGATGGCAGTTAAAAGGGAGAAATTAGAGACTGACAGAGGTACTCGATGAATCAAGCCGAACAGACAGTCTCTAATCCTGCGCATTGATGAAAGCACGCCCAAGAGCAGGCTTGATATACAATACATGGTGAGATGTTTACGCTTTCGTACGTGCACTTGAGTCGTTTTCAAGAATCTTGACACAGATTTAGAGAGGCCGCGCTGCTGTCGGACGCTTGAATTTTTGATCCGTGCGTGGCGTTCAGGAGAACTTGTAGTCTCATGTTTTTACGGAATGACCTTTGAATGGGTAACCAGGGCAAAACCTGGACTCTGGATGAGTTAGTGGAGAATCTACTGCGACAGCATGAAAAGAGCTCCAAGAGCATGAAGAAAACTTTGTATAGCACATGTAGTCATTAGACCCTGGTAAGCACAGCTGTCAAATTTTGTTGTGTGTTACGACCACTGTTGTCGTGAAGGCGGCCACTATCTCTTGCTCTTTCTCATATAATATATCAACAAGCCTTGAATTATACTGTATCTTGTTTGGACGGCAGTGCCCAAAAGGGGATTAGGAATGGTCAAACTGATCATGTTCACTGTGAAAAATGGATGATTTTTTGTGAGTAGTTTTTTATAATGGTATATTCACTTCATGTTAGTGAAAATAAGGAAATTCATATTGAAGTATTACTAATTTAGAAAAAAAAGAATTGTTGTTTTCTACAGGACTAGCATTTGTTTTTGTTTTATTTCAAATGTTGTAAGTCTCAAAATTCCTGGTAGTAAAAGATTACGTGTAGGGCAGTTTCGCCCAAAAATATTTCAAAATAATGATCGCAAATTATTTGGAAATTATTCATTTGGCAAAAAACAATGAAATAAAATGAAAGGAATGGCAAAATATTTAGAAATTACATGAACAAAAAGTCAAATAAATTTAAACTTCAAAGTGAATACAAAGTTCATGTGCCATTTACCACCAAGAAACTTTTTGATGACAAAGTGAAGGAATTATCTCAATGACATTCTATGAGAATGAAGGATAGAGAGGTCATTTTTATAATGAAATCCATTGTCCATCATGAACCCTCAAAGGATATGGGACAATTTGAAGATGAGAGCTTGACTACTCATTGTCAAAACACAGAAATTGTGTTCAATGTAGAACTTCAGACCTCATTTAGGCATCGTAGAATTTTTTTTTTCAATGAATTTTGAATTAACAAAAGTTGCTAAATCAAGCTAACTTTGATCTCAAAAAATCTGTTTGTAATTTTGAGCCTCCAATCAAAACTTATGGACAAAATTCAAAGAAGATGTTTGAAAATGTCAAAGAGAATGTCTTTCCAACCTTTCCATGAATTTTGTCCATAACTTTATTGAAGGTTCAAAATCTGGAACGGATTTTTGGAGATGAAATTTAACTTTATTTTTTACATTGGTTTAATTCAAATTTTTTTGAAAAAAATTATTCTACTATGCCTAAATAAAGTCTGAAATTCTACTTTGAATACAATTCCTAATTTCACTTGACTATGAGTGGTTGAGCACTTACTAATCCTAATTTACATATCCCACATGTTTTACCTCCTACCACCCTACTTGTATAAAGAGCTTGTGTTCTCATTTCTTCTTGCATTTTAAGTGACTTTGGAAGTTGTTCAAGAGACTCATGCATAAGGGCACAAGTTGTGTTAGGGTAGAAAATATGGATTAAAAGGTAAGATGACAAGTGAAACTACAATTATTCATTTATCCAAAAAGTTGAACTCCTAAAAATTTCTTTTTTAGATGGCAAACATACATCAAGATTTGAAATAATTGAAATTATATAGAAGCTTCTTTTGGAAGATAAAGATATACTGTAACTGATTCCGGGAAAAGAATGACAATTTCTTTTTAGTAACCTCATTTGAATATTTCCAATGATATTGAAAGAATCCACAAAGCAATCAGAATTGAAGGTGTAATACAATAGCTAATTCTTTTGCACTCCAAAAACATAGTCCAATAAAGTTTCCCAACATTCATTTGTCTTCCTATAGATCTACAATCTTTCAAAGTTTTCCCTAGTTATTTCGGCGATTTTCTTTTGAGCAAAAATTCACACGACCTACCAGATTTTGACTTCTTTGTCGCTGTCCCTCCCAACCACACGATGACGAGGGGAAAAAATGGATGAAAAATTTCATTATTTCAAGTGCTCTCCACTTAGGGCATGCCAAATTCATTCATTGAACATTTTTTAACTACCACGGCTTGGTAAGTATGGTAGGTTAACTTTAAATGTGTTTGGTGCCAAAAATGGCTAATCATTGATTTCAAATGCAAAATTATAGAAGGAAGATTGAGATTTTTGAAAATTTTCTTAGGATTCTTTGAATGTATTTGAAGTAGATGATGGTGGAAATTGCATCATTGACATATTATTGACTTCTCTATATAAGAAGATGCTAAAAAAATGAATGACAAAAGATGCTCTCTTAGTATTTTTGGCAACTTGTACATCTTTGCTTTTCATATAAGTTTTAAAGATTGAAATGATGATTGTTGAATTTGAACACAAGTAATGAAATGAAGCTTACAAAGTAGTTTCTACTCCAATTTGAATTTTAGTGTAGCCCCTCAAATTAAATATTCTATTACAACTTTAGGCTTGTAACTACAATCTCCTATTGTTCTAATTATAACTGAATGATACGGAATTTTAGTTTACATCATGTTGGAATTAGACAAACTTTGAAGAAAAGACAAAATGCCGTTTTTCAAAACTCTTCATGGAAGTGTGTGCAACATTTGCATGGAGAGAATTCTCAAAAGAATCAATAATAGTTTGCTAGCAAGATTATAGGGAGTGACCCATGAAAATTAGAGATAGCAAGTTTTTTGAATTTCAAAAAACTAATTATATAATATTGGCCTTGAACTTTTGGATGACTTCAGTTTATTGACATGCCAAAGCTACTCCTAAAATGTAGTTTCTCCCTACTCACATAAAATTGTTAAGATCATGAAACTTGGCGAAAGCAATTCCCATTCCGGGAAACTTGAAAATTATTTTCGGATTCGTACACAGCATGGCTTAGAGCATCACCACCCGGCCTGCAAAATGCAAGCCAGGTTGCAAGCCTGGCAGTCCATTTTGCAAGCCGGGGAAGAAGGGTCGCCCCACCCGTGGCCTCTTAAGAGGCCATCGCCATCCAATGAGCTACGTCCACATTCATGGATCATGTCCTTGCTTTTTGGGAAAGTGAAAAAGTGTTTGTCTCATGCGGTTTGCAAGCCGGTTTGCAAGCCACCCTTTGGCTTGCAAAAGAGCCCGGTTTTGCAAGCCACCAGCGGCTTTTGGCTTGGCCTCTTAACAAGTTCATCCATTATGCAAGACGGGTGGGGCAATTTTGCAAGCCTCTCTTAACAAGTCATCCAATATGCAAGACGGGTGGGGATGCTCTTAGGGTGCATCCAAAGTGACTTCCCCAGCACATTGAATCCGGCTGTCAAATCGTCACATCCAGCTCATAATCCAGAAACAAACCACAAACCAGATGGCAAACCGTAGATGAACGTATTCAAAATCTCATCCACCACCTGGATGAAACACGCACAAGTTCCCTTCCTCGAAACCATGTGTTAGTGGAGCGGCGCACGCCGTAATTGCAGTGGCGCAAAAAACCTCTCATCGCCATTGCCATAGCTAATCTGGCGCTCACATTCTCATCACTCTCATCAGAACCAAGTCTCAACTTTCCTCAAGCCAAAGAACTATTGCTACAACAACTGTAGAACAAGAATCCAAACATTTGGGTGGAGCTCTTGTCAGTCACCATGGCTGCCCACTTCTCAAGATCCGCGCAGCTCGGAGTCCTCGTCGCCATTGCGTTTCTCTCTGTCGTCTCTGCTGCTGGTGAGCACACTAGGGTGGTCTACGCTTTTTCTATTCTTCCTTCCTTCTGTGGCATTTACGACATTGTTCTCATCGATCGCTTTCGTGTTTGGTTCGAGAGGGGAGTTGTGGGGGTGCTTGTGTCTGTTGAGCGTCTTTGAGAATGTGGGAGGTGACAATGCGCGTCGTTTCTGATGCTTGGATTCTGCGGTTTGGGATTTCTGGACTTAATGAATTAGTGGAGTGAACTTTGAAGGGAGAGTACTTGAGAAGTGCGACCTGTGTTAGTTTGCTACTGTTTTTGGTTAGAGAAGGTCTCCCTTTCTAGAGTAGCGTTGATTTAGTCGTTTTTCCAACGTTTTGTAATTACATCTGAGAGGCTACTGCTCAAGTACAGGATTCTGGAAAAGAACAGACAAAAATGTTCAAATGTTCAAATGTTGTCAAGTAAGAGTGTCGCTAGTTTGAAGAATTAGTTCTTGTGGATTTAGGGTGTGCTATAGCGAAGATTCAATTTCCATATAAAATGAGCATGAATGGGGTGGTGTTAGCGATATGGTGGTACTTGATGTGAACATGTTTTGATAGGGGATTCAAATGCCGAAGTGAAAGTACTTCCTATAATCTGATACTTGTGCGAGTGTATAGATATGACGGGATTAGATGGCAGGAATTGAATAGGGTTTAGGAGTGGCGTATGTTGGCTTCTCTGAGTTCCTGAAGAGACTGGTCTTCAAAATTTTCAAATCCAATGAAGAGAGTAAAATATGTTCTCGGCTGGATGTGCCAATGATCATGCAGGCAATGGAGAAATTGAAGCTGAGGCGATGGGAGCGGGGATTCCTACCAGACATCTTCTCCAAACAGTTCAGCGTGAGCTTCTGACCCCTTGGTTGTGTTACTGAGGTTTAGGGTTGTGTTATTATTGGGATGCAACTCTTTTGCGACTGTTTCTTCTAATGAAGGGCCCTGTCTACCTAAAATGTGAAGTAGCAGCTTCAGTCAATGGTACATGCACAATTTTTGGAAACTTGCTTGAAATTGGGGTCATCTGTGGGGTCGTCTAAACATCAGTCTTGGAGGAAGAACCCTATTGTATGTCGGGTTTCCACTCTCCGGGTCCTCTATTGTACAAACTGGCCAATGAGTGTCGTGTGAAGACAAAGTCATTATCCTCCTCCGTTGGACTTTATAACTCTTATATCTGATGTACATTACGAAAGGAACACATTTTATTAGCCCTACAGGATCAAGGATTCGTAGTTTGAAGATATCCAATTCCGTTGATCATGTTGTGGAAATCAATTATTCAGATGGATCCAAATTTTATATCACCGAAATCAGGGTAGAACATTTCATGTGTTGGTCAAATAATTAATTGAATTGGACAAAAGAAAGAATCCAGATGACCTCCTCAAAACTGCTCAAACATAAACTTGAGGTCCTCTAGGGGTAAGGCACAACAGGTTGCAGTTGGCACAAGTAGTGTAACAGACTTGGATGATGCGTACGTGATTTTGTTGCTGAACGTGTTGCGGAATGTGTTGGTGTATGTGTGCAGAATGCCCAGTAGACTTCGCAAGCCAGAACTACACCATTGTGACGAGCGTGTGCAACGCCACAGACCTCAACACCACGGCTTGTTGCGAGGCGTTCATCATTTTTGCATGTCCGTTCGCGCAGTACATCAACGACCAATCCAACAACTGCGACACGACCATGTTCTCGTACCTGAGCAATGCCGGGAACTACCCTCCCCAGCTCTTTGACACTTGCCAAGGGGATGAAAATGGCCTGCCCTGCCCATTAGTGCCGGAGCCCTCCCCCAACCCTTCCAGTGCCACCATGGATTCCGTGCCTTGGAGACTCGTCACCTCTCTTGTGATTCTCCTCATCACACTTGCTTGCCACTCATAATATGTCTGACCATTTATTTATTTATTGGCTCTAAACCGAAGGGGAGGAGGCTTTGCATAGACAGAAGCTACCCTACCCTACCCTACCTTGAGGAAGTTTGAATACCCAACTTACTCGAAAAGCGATACTCGAAATCTACAAGCGGGCTAGTGCTACAGGGACAGAATCAATCGGAGTGTAGTTGGTTCCTTGTTTCAAGAACCTCTACTTGATAGTAGTTATGAGTTGGCGCCTGGTTTGCAGGATTTTAAGAGTAGTCTTTCTTCATTTAATATGAAAAGGGAATTTTGGTTAGCTCATCCACAAGGAAGGTTGGACATTTTCTGGTTTGCAGTTCATTGCTTGGTCCTCGTTTGTAACCTTAGTTTACAAGGCTGTAGTAAAGTCAGATTCAGAAGTGAAGTGGGATTCTATTGACACACTTTGCTCACGGCAACGTTTTTGAATCATTTTTTGGGCAGTATCTGTGCCTTTTTGCATGATTCCAAAGTGGAAGTCAATACCGAGTTTTCTTGTTTTTAAAGTCTACTTGAATGTGGTCATAAGTTGGCGTCCTGGTTGCAGGATATTTAGAAGAGTCTTTCTTAATGTATCAGAAAGGAACTCATGTTTGCTCATCCAGAAGCCGTGGACATTTCTGGTTCAAGTTCATTTCTGTGTCCTCGTTTTTAATATTAGTTTACGAGGCTTTGGTAAAGTCAGCTTAAGAAGTTATATGGTGGGATTATATTGGCACTTGGGTAGAATTCCATAAACCTCTCATGCTTGCCTTGTTGACATGCTCTTAGGTGCCATTGCTGCAAGTGCCAAATGCATATATATCTCTTTCCATTGATCCCTCTATTTGTTTTGGGATTTTGTAGGTTGGTATTGTACTGCTACAGGTTGACTCCTATTCTTTGGAATGGCAACATTTGTCTTTAATAGCTACCACACTCTTGGGGGGGAAGCCTCATCTAGACAAGCATTTGATACTTTAGTTGCTGAATTAGGATTTAGGGTATTGAAACTATAATACGTGACAATGTGAGTCGGTTACCTTTTTTTTATTGATGAAGCCTCAAACACTTGAAAGTCTTTGAAGTAGCTTGATAGCACAAAAATCAACTCCACAATTCTTCTCCAAGCCATGGCTCCTTGTTCTTGACTCAATGTATTGAGAATGGCTTTCTTGAAAACACTACAATGGCCTTTCATTAAACACTTCATCCATTCTTGAAATCATCCAACTATTTACCCTAAGATTATTTGGGTTTCGTCCATTTGCAATAAGATTGTACCCAAAGTTTGCGTCTTGTGCGGTTACTATGCGGTAATTGGCATATTCAATGTCCGGTTATTAGATCTACCTGACAAATGGTAGGTTTAATGTAAGTTACGCATGCGCATTGGGAATTTGGAGTTGTTCCACTCTGTTGTTGAGAAAAATTCAAGAATTTTACTACTAAAAAGAGCCAGAATCTGATTGTGCATCATTTACACAACTTCATTCAAACAAGTCTTTGGACCATCATTATTGCTTACTCACGACTCTTGTTATAATAGAGGATGTAGCCACAAAACTACACTTACTTCTACAATATATAGGGATGACGCGGGGAGCATTGTCTCAAAGGCCATTAGGGATGGGGGAATTGATGCTAGTGTGGTCCATTCTAAAGGCTGGATGCAATCAAAAGTAACTATTTAGCAAAATACATTTAATTATACAACCCTGATACGTTTCATAAAGAATAATATATTCATATAGTAACATTTGTAAGAAACCAATTTTTGTTGGTTGAGGTATCATGTTTTGTAAGCACTTGAACATAGGGAAAGATTTGATTCTATCTTGTGCACAGCATATCACCTATTTGAGCATTGTAAAAGCTCTGCTCTCGTACATAAGTTTTTTTTGTGCTTGGTCAATGATTCTACTCAAAGAAGTAGAGTTCTAACTAAAACATTAGAACATTGGTGGCTATTAACAATGTGGCCAATTGAAGGCATTTAAAAACGTAATTATGAATCAGAATTGTGTCGTCACTTTTGGTAAACAGTTTATTGTGCACCTAAATAGGAATTAGGCCAAATTGATGGCATGCATCCTTCCTTAGTGCTCAATATGTTAGAGTTTACTACATGGTGCATGAATTTTGAAGAAATTGATTCTTCCGTTGTTGATCCATAAGCTTAGTCCCAATTTGTTTGTTTGTTAACTTCTTCTTTTGTATTATAGGCCTCATATAATTAATCTCAAGGGTAGGGATAAAACATTGACATGTATTGCAACTAGAATGATCTAAATTTGATGACTTTTCAAAGTCATCCTTCCATTTTTAGCGCCCTATAGCTCTTATACAATGGCTCTAGTTTTGACAAGTTATGTAGAACCAATCCAGTGTCTTTGAAATTTATGCTTTTTGAGGATTTCATGTTACAAAAAATTAGGGATTGTCTGCTAAAGCTTTACTTGAGTCTTGCACCTAATGTTTTAGAAGTTGGTATTAGCCTACGCTACCTCAATAATTGGATAGGCTTGGCAATTAATAAAAATTGATAGTGTAAACACTGCCCAACTACTTGCCTCAGGAACAACAACTTCACTCTTGACAAAGTTTAGGTGTAGCTATACCCCAAGGTAGGAGGTCCGCAAAGCACCCATTTAAGAATCGATCCCACGTTCTTGGAAGCTAATTTCCTTGAGATATTTTTTCCATGAGTTTCATAGAAAGAAGAATGGAATTGGCATCTCAGCCAAGTCGTTTCATATTTTTTTGAACCTTTAGGAATTAGTTGAAAGAAATTTAAAGTTGAAACACAATATTCACCAAAATTACCCACCTCCTATAATACTTGTAAATTGATGGTACCAAGATGAAAGCCAAACGTACCTCTACATCAGAAGATGCTTTTTAGACTCTGGTTTGTTTTACAACCTCGGACCTCCTACCCCTTACTATACTAGAGAAGCTACATGATAGTGCCAATTTGATACTATGGTGAAGTCATTGGCGAGTCCATAGGGCAAGCCCAGCTGGCTGAATTGTAGTGGCAAATGAACACTACCATGCAACTTCTTTGGCACTAAAGTATCATATGTTTGATTCAAAACAAATTATATAGTATACAATCACCAAATCAACAAGCCTGGCCAATTATAGTTGGTAGAATCGATAATCTACCACAATTGTCGATTATAGCTAGTAGAATTGGCAACCTACTCTACCTCAGTTGCTGACTCTGCCCTGTGACCGTAGACCGTGGAAAACATCCCTTTTGACATGTGTAAAATAGTTGGTTTAAAAACATTCCAATAGCACTCATTGGAAGTCAAATTGTTGTACAAGACCTCCCTTTTCTTACACAAAATTCCAAGGATGAATAGTTGCACTTCTATCCTACACAAAAGAATTTGCTGTCATTCATTGACCAAAAAATGGCCGCGGTGTTGTTTATGGGTTAAAGTTGAAATTCGGTGTCATGACTTCAATATGTTCAAGTTGTAAGCTCAAATTCTACATTTTGTCCAACATTTGTACTGCTTCAAATTTTGCTTAATTATTTTACCATCTGCTTGATAAAATAATTAAGTAAAATTTGAAGCATGTCCAACTTTTTATAAAAGTAGCATACCAATATGTGGGAAACAAAGAAAAAGTTATTTAAAGGTCTTCAAAGGCCTTGATTGAGCATGGTTGACCAAGATCCAACTATCCAACATTGAGGTTGTATCTAGTGATGAGAGAGTAGAGCCTCATTATGAAAAATAACATCCCTCACCACTTCAATAAAAAGGTTTTGCTTTCACATTTAACCTTTGAAGTTCTTGATGTTTAGAAGCCCAAAAATGCTTCAAAATACTCATCCCCGTAGCAAGGCTAAAATCTTCCTTTATATCCACTTTATAACAAATCCAATTGCAGAATTATTTAGTAAACTTGTTCAAGCTCATCCTCCCTAAATCAATTTAAATGAATATCTCTACTAATTGCAAGTTTAATGTATTGAAACTTAAAAGTGTAGACTTTTATAGTTCTTTCAAAAGGTGAAGTTTTGTCTTTCAACATTTTTAGAAAAAAGCACATAAGGGAGACGACCTATTTCTAATTACTTATGCACTTAAGCATATATGGTGTATGTTTATGGTGAGGAGAAAAATTCTTTATTTAAAGAATTGGATTTCAAAAAGATATTACGTTTTTGTACATTACGTTTTCCTCAAAAAAAAATTACCATGAATTTCTTTTGTGAAGATTTTGTTCAACCTATTTTTATTATATAGGTCACCTTATTTCCAACCATAGGCTGGTTACAAAATAAAACTGCTTCAATGCAGGTAATAATTATAGCCTCCAATGTACATCTCCCCAATATTTGTGCAATTGTTGCTTTGCGTGAACTATCACATAAAACACTATTGATCGGAAACAAAGCAGCCTAACTAGCAAAAATAGGTACATGGTTGGAAATGGGTCGGCTCCCTTATGTCCCATAACTTGTGCATTTTAGTCAATATGTTGAAAATGGTTTGAGGATGTATGTAAAAAAATTTAACCAAAAAACATTTCATGTTCATATTTATTTTTAAAACTTATAATGTCAAGTGGTAGAATTGAATGAAAGATGAAATTAAACCTCCAATAACTTTTACAAGAAATTGAGAACTGCTACTTCCAAATGGTGAAAATATTCTAGTAACAATTGGTATCCTATCTTTTTGTTTTTCTCTGAGAAACTTCAAAATTGAGTTCAATAAACAACTTTATGTGTTTTTACTACCCTCATTGTTTACAAAATAAACTCCTCATACCTTTCATCTCATTATTTAGATTTGAATAGTTCAAATATTTTTGAGCAAGTATCAATCTGTACAATACAATAAAATTAATTAATCTTTCTTGGAATATATTTTTAGTTGCCTAGTGTGACATTGAAACTGGGAAATTCCTTCTAACGTTTGCAATATTTATCAAAATGACCTTAAACAAAGTTTTACAAGTGAATTAGGATGATTGACATAAATCTAAAGAAATTCATGTACAAATTCCAAATTTGATACAATCTTCTTGAGTTTACAAAAAAAAAAAAGTGGGTTCCTCAGTCCTTTAGGGTTAACCCTTCAAGGCCTAACAACTTTTTTGCAATAGAGGTTTTCAATGATTTGTCCCACTTTGATATTTTTTGCATATGGATGTGCTTGAAATTTTTAGTCAATTGAATACAAGATAATTATAATGATTCCAAATTGAACTTTGTATTTTTAAAATTACTAAAAATACAACTTTAAGAGAATTTCCTCCAAAACCAATTTGTTTGTGTAGATCAAAGATTAGGAATGTCCAAGAAAATGTTTTTTTGCCATCCCAACTACTCTTTCATTGTAAAAGCATTATATTTGTGCAAGATGCAATCCGGTCTGGGCAAGATCCAATGCAAGATCCAATCCAGTCTGGGCATGCAAACAACCCCTTAAAGAAATGGTGGAGTAGTTGTCTACCTAACACCTCAAATTTTTATACATTTTGCTAAGTTCATAATATTCAATAGTAGAGGGAAGGTCTGCCTTCCCCTTGACAAAATGGAGTAAAATGTTCCACACTATATTTAGCTAAAGAACACGTGTCAACACATGGGGAGCTCATGTGCCCCCATTGATGAATATGGCCTCCAGGGAGGAAAAGATAGCCTCCCTGAAGGCTACTAAATGTTATGTTCCCCTTTTTCTTAGCTTTTAGAATATGGAGTTGGTTTTAAATTTGGTGGAGAATTGACTTTGTGGAAAACATACCATTGTATAATCAAGCCATGGTCCTCCCTATGCTGGGAAAACATTATGCATTGCTAGATGCCTAGGAGGGACTTACTACAGGGGAGGCAACCCATTTCCAATCACTCAAGGAATTTCCCATACCTACAGGGCGGATTTCTTCAGTCGGGAAATTTTCCAGGGTGCAAAAATAGAGTTCGGAAAGTTTCCATAATTTTTCAGATTTTTATTTCTCAAAATGATATTTACTAAGAATTTTTTGGTTGAAGATTCTGTTTGATCCATTCTGGTCATAGAGACTTTCCTATTTCCAACCAAGGGCTGGTTGCAAAATCAACCAAGGGTTGGTTGTAATATTGAGAGTCTTGGAGGCAATCCTAATGTGCCACAACTACCTCTGAAACTATGCCATAATTAATCACTCTTCATCTCCTCCTTCACAAAAAGAGAATAGCAGACATGGCCACAATGGAGTGTCGATCAGGAATGGGTTGCCATCCCTATTAGTTCATCCCAGGACTCGGGTTGGCTAAGGAGCCATCAACAAGGCAATTTTGTTCATTGCAGGGGATGTCCTTTTCAAGCATGCAAAAAGGCTCCTTGCCTCATTGGTAAACAATATTATGGTACGGACAGCACAAGTGTGAGGAATGGACTTTTTTGTCCACATTTCTCAATTTTGCCGTGGAAAATTTAGTCGCTCTATTGTGTGGAAGCAATGTGCTGTTGCCACAACTGAAGGTCCTTTTGTAACTTTGCACCCACAAGCACTCTTCTCTACGCTTTAACTTTGACCCAACCACAGAGACACTGAGTCTAGCCAATTTTTGCATAGATGGCCTTCATAAGCGTTGAAATATCATATGGTTGAAATATCATATCATAGAATATAATGAAATATGGCATCTCATGATATTTTCAGAAATTATAACGTTGCATACAGTGATTGAATAGTGTAGAAAATTTTAATGAAAATAATCGTAATCTTAAAAAAAAAAAAGAGCCAAAGTTGTGAGTACTGGTAAAGCTGCAAGTATCGGTAAAGTTGCGAGTATCAGTAAAGGTACGAGTATCTAAAAAGGTCCAAATATTGGTAACATGGTGAGCTAAAGGTCATGAAATAATTCACACCTTGTAAAACAAACTTCTAGAAATTCTAAATTGAGTTAATAGATGGAAATTCAACCTAAAAAGACATCATTTTGTATGGAACCTAACAAATCTAACTTCAACAAACAATATGTTATAGAATTTCACCCCTTCTACATCTTCAAAGGAAAATGTTATTTGTTAAACATTTCTAATTCTTCAAAAAATCTTTTGTCAATATACCTCGCTATGTATTCGAATAGCCAAAAAATGATAAATTAGAATATATATTATTTGTTAATAGACCAAAAGTTAAATATTTATTATTTATTACATGTTATATGATCATTTGTTACAAATCTTCTACTCTCTACTTGTAACATATACTATTGCTAGTAGTCACTTTCAGCCAAAAATAATTAATAATTTCAAAGTTGAATAATTTTGAGAATAAACAAATCACCTTATTCAATCAAAAGAAAATCAATTGTAAAAAAAGTCTAAATGATGGGAAATGTACCCACACACATTGATGCCAACATATATTCACTAAGCAATAGGTGGAAAGATTGTTTTTATAATGAAATCCATTGTTCATCATGAATTTTCAATGAAATTGGGAAATTTTGAAGATGAGAGCTTGACCTCTTATTGTCAAAACACAGGAATTGTGTTCAATGTAGAATTTAGACCTCATTTTGGCGTAGTAAAACACTTTCTTTCAAAAGACTTGGAACTAAGAAAAGTTGTTAAATCAAGCTAATTCTCATCTCCAAAATTATGTTTAAGATTTCAAGCCTCTAATCAAAAGTTATGGACAAAATTCAGAAAGGATGTTTACAAATGTCAATGAAAATTTCCCTCCCAATCCTTCTATGAACTTTGCCTATAACTTTTGATTGGAGGATCAAAATCTCAAAGAGATTTTTAGAGATGAAATTTCGATTGATTCTCCAACTTTTCTTAGTTCAAATATCTCTGGAAAAAATTATTCTACGATGCCAAAAGTTCTATATTGGACACAATTCTTGCTTTTGACTTAATTAGGTATAAGTAGTTGAGCTTCTATTAATCCTAATTTACATTTATATCACATTATATTTCAACATAATTATATGTCTTATAAATTACTAAGCTTTGGCACTTCTTTGTAGTTATTGGAATAATAAAATTGTCATTACAAAATTGGTCTGAAGCAATATTTGGAGCCACCCATAGAAAAACAAAAAAATGAATTAAATGTTTGAGCTTCTTAGTTAGATACACCCAAATGCGCCACTTACTTAGATGCTCACCTGGGGTGTATCTTCTGAATCATTATATAATCTATCTCGAAGAAACAATTTTAGAGCATCATCCAAAAAAACTTTGATCCTTCAAAACTTTTGCATACAATATCCAAATGATGCATTTTGAATGCATCAAAATCTCCTATTCTTTGCCAAAAAAAAATTTGGGATTTTTTTCAGCAATCTCAAATAAAAATAGTAATCGTTCACAATAAAAAAAAGTGGCAATTTAAGATGTTCCTACCTTATCTATCAATGATGACATCCCTAGTAGTACCAACTATTGTACCATATAGTTCCAAATATCTAGTGTATTGTAGCGATATAGATTCTTGTCATCCCTGTCACCATTAAAGACGGACTTCCATGTGGAATTAGAATCAAAAAATAAATTTTAAGTTTTCTCAAGATTAGAATTGCTTTGGACAACTTCTATGATGTTTGCACTTCCATGTGAGTAGGATGAAACTACATTTCAAGAGTAGCTTTGTCTTGTGAATAGGAAGAAGCTACATTCTAGGTGTAGCTTTGTCTTGTTGTTAAATTAAAAGCAATCTAAAAGTTCAAGTTTACTTTTGAAATCAGTTTTTTAAAAGCCAGAAAGTTTGCCCCCCTACTTTTCAAGTACTTCTCTCCATAATCATGTTGGCAAACTATTCCAGTCCCCCCCTTACAAATATTGTTCACTTCCATACACGGGAATTAGAAAATGGTTTGTCTTATTTGAAAGTTTTCCTATTCCGGGTCCATCCTAACTATTATTGGCCAAATGATCTAATCTATTATATGAAAAGTATCATTAGAAGATATTTGAGGCCTCTAAGAGACTGTGAGTTCCCAGATTGCAGGAACGCATGAAAGCTGCTGGTTGATGTGGTCAAGAGAGTGCCATGTCATTTGGGGAATAAATAAGTAAATAAATAATAATAAATTGGCCTCAAATGATATTTGGGAGAGAATCATTTTATTAAAAAAAAAAAATTATTTAAAAAAAAAAAAAATTCTGATAGCCCGTACCGACTGTTCACAGATCTGGCCAGATTGAAGAACAGGCCTAAAACGGCCTTCCAATGCCCTCAAATCTCCCCTAATGACTTGAATATATTCACTTTCAAATTCACAAATTATTGGCTTTGGATCCATCAGAGGGGATGAGACATGATTGCATCAACACAAGCTTCAAGTATCATTAAGGTAACTACACCTAAGTTTGACTCCTTTCTAAAACCGACCCCGACAGATTATTGCCTAAAATTATACTCCCACTATTCATGAGAGTCAAGGGTCAGTTTTAGCACCTATTTCAGCACTTTGAATATTCATAGTTTATTCATATAATGATTAAAAAATGCATTTTAAGGGAATCTAAAATTTCCTTTTGACTACCAATAAGATCCCACAAAAAAATTTCAATATAATAATAAGAACCACGTTGAATTGCTTATTTGGTCAATTTAGACGTAGTTACCTTACATCAATACAAAAGTAAAACATTTGGGTGGATTTTGGTATACAATGCTTGTTGCTATCTGAAAAGTTGCTATTTTACATTAGAAGGGATTCGGAGGTTTTGGAGGGCTCCGATTTCCCCTGTGTTTTGGTGCGTCCCCGGACTATGGGAACGCAGCTGCAATAGCTGGCTGACGTGGCACAACAACTGCCACATCATTTTTAGGGAAATTTTTTTTTGCTTAAAATGATATTTTGGTAAAAAAATTTTTTTTTTTTTTTTTTTAAGAATTTTCTTTTGACATGCGTGTATCGGCGTGCACTGAATCTGGCCAGATTAGAGAACGGGCTTGAAACGGCCTCCAAGGCCCCCAAATCCCATCTAATGATACAGTTTGTCCCCCGTTTTTGAGCTTTTAGAATATGGAGTTGGTTTTAAATTTGGTGGAGAACTGACTGGAAAATATACTATTGTATAACTAGGCCATGGTCCTCCCTGTGCTGGGAAAATATTATGCTTTGCTAGATACCTATGAGAGATTTATAGTATTAGGGCCACTTCACATTATGGCAGTCGATTGAGAGTCTGTCGGTTTCCACCGATCACATTTAAGAACCCCCAAAAGTTTGGCCTCTTGAGCCTTCACACTAGGCAGCATAGTCCAAAGTCCGTCATCCTCAAAACTGCATGTATGGCACAAAAATGCTTACATGGCGACAGACTCTCGAAGAGAATTTGGGTCCTGCAAAATGCAGGACCCAAACTCTCCTTGAGAGTTTGTCGAATTTTTTCTAGAATTGGACAAGATTTTAGACAATTTTTGTTTTTGTTGGGCTGCCCTTTTGTTATTTGTTATTTGTTATTTGTTATTTGTCGCCATTGGGGTTTGAAACCTAGTCTCTAGCATTACAATGGAGCATCTTTGCATGCAATGAACCTACTTCCCTTTGCATTCTAGGATGCCTCCTTATTTCAATGCCACACTCTTATTCCATTTATACCCTTCATATTCTTTATTTGATGACAAGAGCATATGCTGTGACTTTTTTTCCAAGGCTGTTTATGACCCTTTTCTCATATTTTTTTAGCTTTTGCTTGAAAAAATTGCCACATGAGTGAGGCTTCATAGGAAACTTCAGAAATTGGATTGACTAATGTGGAGAGAGAAGGATAGAAGCCAAACAAATGGTATAGGTTTGGACTTTGGGCTTGGCTTTTGGAGGCTTCACACATACCATTCAAGAGCAAAGGGAAGCTTTGCCTTCCATCTGATGAAATGGTGTGGATTATTCCACACCATATTTAGCTAAAGAACACGTGTCAGCACATGAACAACTCATGTCAACCCCCATTGATAAGTCTGTGGATGTGGCCTCCAAGGAGGGAAAGGTAGCCTCCCTGAAGGCTATTGAATGTTATGCACTATGGCCGGCCAAAGGCTCCAATTCCTATATTTTATTGCCTATTTATTGCTCATTTCTTTGGACTCTGAACAAAATTTGGCCACTCAATCCCATGGCCTCTTGACTTGGATGGCCATAAGGGAGGAGGTTCTTAAACCGCTCGCGCTCTAAAAGCGCCCACCTCCTCAATGTTCACTGCTTGTACATGTTGCTTTTTGCAATGTACAAGTTGTGAACATTTGAGGAGGTGGGCAATTTTAGAGCCCTCCAAAGCGTCAAAAATTTGAACTTCAAAAATTCATAACTAATTCCACAAAGCTCCACAAAATATGAAACAACTTGGGTTGGATGCCAATTTCATTTGTCTTTGAAGGAAAATTTACTAATAAAAATTTCAAGAAGTTTCACCTCCCCAAAATTCAATTTCAGCTCTTAAGTGAGCGCTTTATGGACCTCCTCCCTTAGTATGAAGAGGCCCTTGGTTCATTCAAGGACTGGGGTTGGCTGAGGAGCCATCAATAAGGCAATTTTGTTCATTGCAGCTGATGTCCTTTTCAAGCATGCAAAAGGGATCCTTGCCTCATTAGTAAACAATGTTATGGTACAGTAAGTACAAGTGTGAGGAATGGACTTTTTGGTCCACATTTCCTAAGGACTGAAGGGCCGTGGAAAATTTAGTTGTACTCTTCTGTGGAAACACTGAACGTGCTGCTGCCACAACTGAAGGCCCTTGTGTAATAACTTTGCTCTACGCCCACAAGTACTCTTCTCTAAGCTCCAACATTGACCTAATTCCTGCACAGTACAGCCAGATGGCCCTCTATATTTGTTTCCTCCACAACATTTTTTTTTTTTTCATTTTTCATTTTTTTCATTTTTTTCCCAAGTGGCAATATTGAATGTTATAGTGGTGCTTCTAATTTCAACATTCATCCACATATTGAATAGAAAATATCATATTAGAACATATCACACATCCATAATTTAGTTTTCATCCACAATCTGGTGATTTCATCCAAGTTTGTTTTTTATTTGAAGTTTTCTGACGATTTTCCACCTTTTAAGTACCATTTTTTTTATATAAAGGCATAGTGCCAGGCCATAAAATTTGGTGCATTTTGCACCACATTGCCGGAAAAAAACAAAATTGCTCCACAAGCACTAAAATATCATATATCCTATGCTAGGGTCAGATTCTTTAAAAAAGTAATTCAAATATGACATCTAATGGAATTTTCAGAAATTATAGTGTAATTGAATATTATAGAAAATATTAATGATAACAATTGTAATCCTCAAAAAACCCACAAAGTCCAAGCTGTGAGTATTGGTAAAGCCATGAGTATCAATAAAAGCTCCTAGTATCAGTAAGGCTATGAGCTAAATGTCATAAAATATTCCAAACCCTTAAAGGTCATGACATATTTCAAACCCTGATAAAGGTAACA
Organism: Neckera pumila; assembly: GCA_963969595.1. Classification (NCBI taxonomy): domain Eukaryota; kingdom Viridiplantae; phylum Streptophyta; class Bryopsida; order Hypnales; family Neckeraceae; genus Neckera; species Neckera pumila. The sequence goes on along the minus strand of OZ018411.1, from coordinate 26,252,694 downwards.
AAATTTTCATAACCCTATAAAACAAACTTCCAAAAATTCTAAATTGGGTTAATTAATATCAATTCAACCAAAAATGAAATGATTGTGTATGGGGCCTAATACATTTGACATCAACGTATGTTATGGTATAGAATTTTACCCCCTTCTATATGTTCTAAAGAATTATTAACATTTAACATCGAACTTTTTCTTTGAAGATCATTTGTATACATACCTCACTATGTACTAGAATAGCCAAAAAAATGATAAGTTAAATATATATTATTTATTATATCTTATAAGGATCTATTTGTTACAAATCTTTTACTCTCTATTTGAAACATATGTAGAGGACTTGATTTATGTATTGATTGTACTATACTTGAGGATCCATGTGAAGGGCATCCTCAATGCAACACTCTATTATATACTCATTTTCTTTTCAAAGTAATAATTTTTTCTATACTATATAGTTTGGCAAGTACTGCATCTAGACTAGAGAAGAGGAGGTTTTGGATTGACAAAAGCTATTGTAAAGAAGTTGGAGTAGCTACCTTACTCATAAACCAAGCCACTTAAAAAATAAAAAAATAAAATGAAAGACATTGTTCCTTCATCATTGTTCTAGTAGTTCTTTGTTTTATATTTCTAGTGCTACAAGGAGTCAAGGACAACTAGAAGCCTCTCTTAGTAGAGCTACTTGTTTCATTTATTTTGAATAGTGTAGAAAATGAGCTCTATTAAATTGATATATGAAAAATTCATTATTGATCTAAAAAATATTTAGATTCATCTTGAAAAGAAGAATATCACTTGACCCATTTGTAGCCATTTGGTAATTTCTTCCACTACAAAACAAGCAATCTTTTGGCAAATATTGTTGAAAACAAAACCCTTAGAAATTTCTCCATATGTGCTCAATAAATAGTTAAACAATCAATCTTATATTCTTATTAACCCCTAAAGGACCAACATGCGTTTTTTGGTTGTATAGGAACTTTGGGCAGACTTTGTATGTGACTAGAGATTTCCATATTTTAGGTTGAAATTTTAATAGAAGGTGGGCGCGAGGAGTATCTTTCATACTCACTAAATTTCATGACATTTGGAAATGTGAGTCAAAAGTTGTGGCTAAGTCTCTTTTTTTTTTTTTGTAACTGGGCAGTTTGGGCAGATAAAAAAAGTCACTTTTTTCGAAAATAAAAAATTGAAATTGGTTTTCTAGAGTTACATATACGTAAAAAGCTTTGAATCCTCCCATTTTGATTAATGAGTCAAAAATTATGAAGTGCATTTTCATGTATTTTCATGTATTTTCATGCATTTTCATGCATTTTCATGTATAAAGTGCAAAAATCTATCTACAGATGGTAGAAGGTTTCATAAAGTTGGCATATTAACGAAATTTGAAATATAACATGAGCTCAAAAATAAGTGAAAGACTCTAAAAGTTTCTATTGCCAAATACATAATGCTATTTTGTACAATGGGTACCAATCAAAATGGCGTTTTTAAATTTGCAATAAAAAAAATTTCACTACTACCAACTTTGACAGCCTCCGAAGGATTGAAGTTTTATTTTGCCATGAATTGTTTTTGAAGAAATCATCTATATCATTAGAGAAATTCTCAGCCCTCTGGAGGGCCGCTCCAGAGCAGCTGAAAGCACACCTCAATTACATTTAACTTGCTTAATGATTTTTTTCCCCTATAGTCGATCACCTGAAGTCACGATGTCCGATGATTGTCAGTGGTTCAAAATCCAAGTAGCAGTAGTTAAATATTAGGGTTCAAGTCTTATAATGCATCTGAACCCTAATTATTGCATACCTTGTTTTCTAATCAAGTTATAAATATAAAAGCAAATGTCAAAAATAGTCCAAGGACATCTACCATCAAGGGTTTTTTAGTGGCATCGTAATAGACTTAATTTATTGACAATTGGTGAGAAGGAAGGGTGAAGAGGTCATTTTTATAGAGAAATCAGTTGTCTATGGTAAATCTTCAAAGGGTATGGATAATTTAGAAGAGAGATCACTCATTGTCAAATGCAGGAATTGTGTTAAAACTATAATTTCAGATCTCATTTAGGCATAATAGAATGAATTTTTTTAAAAGAATTTGAACTAAATAAAGTTGTAAAATCAAGCTAATTTTCATCTCCAAAAATCTGTTTGAGGTTTCAAGAATCCAGTAAAAAGTTATAAACAAAATTCTAAAAGGGGTTGAAAGGGAGATTTTCTTTGACATTTTAAAACACCTTTTCCTAATTTTATCCAAATTTTTTTATTGGAAGCTCTAAACCTCAAATGGATTTTTGGAGATGAAAACTAGATTGATAATCCAACTTTCTTTGGTTCAAAGTTTTTCAAAAAAATTCATTCTACTATGCCTAAATGAGGTTTGAAACTCTTATTTTGACACAATTATTACTTTAAATTTAACTATGAACAATTGAAAAACTACAATTCTAAATTACATATCCCACACGGATTGTTCTACCTCTTACCACCCCATGTATACATAAGGAGCTTCTCTTCTCATCTTCAAACACCTTAAACTAAGTAGCTTTAAAAGCTAGTTGGAAATGTAAAAGTTCTCTAATTTTTTAGCAACTACTATAGCTTGAAAATCCTCTTCATATTTCTTAATTTCATTGAATTTGATTAAATTCCCAATTAATCACCCTGTATGCTTATGCTGTTGAATATTAAATAGACTTCTACTACACCTCATTATTGGAGTCTTGACATCTTTCGCGAAATTCACACTCTGACAATGCATTGTAGCTATATGCCCCTACTAATTCTCAGGTGATTAATAGACTGGTTTGGTCACTGTGGAGCAACCCTCCGAAGGGATGAGAACTTTTCTAATGTGTTTATAACATGATTGCCAAATTTCAAATTCAAAGGATTTATACATAAAAAGATATTCGAAATTACCAACATATGTAGTTGTGAGAATCAATTTCACTATTGCCAAGTTTGACACCCTTCCAAGGGTTGAAAAATTGCTCATTTATGATGGATTTTTTTTGGCAAGATCATCTCTATATTTATAACATGCATGCCAAATTTCAAATTCAAAAGATACACAAAAAAGAAGATATCTAAAATCTATCAACATGTGTAGTTGCGAGAATGATATTTTCAACCCTTGGAATAGTGTCAAAATTAGTAGTAGTGAAATTTTTCTCACAACTACACATGTTGATAGATTTCAAATATCATTTTGTGTTGAATATTTTGACCTTTAAATTTGGTACACATGTTATCAATATAGAGATGACCTTGCCAAAAAGAATTCATGATAAATAAACAATTTTCACCCCTTGGAAGTCAAAATTGGTAATAGTGAAATTGTTCTCTCAACTACACTTGTTGGTAAATTTTGAATATCTTTTTTTGTATAAATCTTTTGAACTTGAAATTTAGTACACATTTTATAACCATAGAGAGGACCTCTTTAAAAAAAAATAGATGGTGAGAAAAAAAATTTCAGCCCTTGAGAGGTTCTAGCAATGAAAATTTTCTCACAGCTATACATGTTGGTAGTTTTTGTATACCTTTTTTTGGTAAATATATTGACCTTGAAATTTGATATACATATGACCAACATAGAGATGATCTTGTGAAAAAAAATTATGATAAAAAACCAATTTTTCAGCCCTCAGGAGGATGTCAAAGTTGGCAACAACAAAAGTTCTTTCCCTGGGACTTTTTGCATACCCAAATGCGCTACTCAATTAGATGGAGTACATCTTCTAAATCGTCATACACTTATTCTTAAAGAAACAATTTTAGAAAATCCTCCCAAAAAAACTTTGACCCTTTAAGACTTTGCATACAATATCCAAATGGTGCGTTTTTGATGCATTGAAATCTCTTACTCTTTGCCAACCAAAAAAATAATTTTTATCATCAATCTAAAATAAGAGTAATAATTGTTCATAGTAGAAAAACATTAGAAGAGAAACGAAGCCACGGAAAGTTTGTTAAAGGATTGTTTTCCAAGCTGTGAATCTAAGCACTGCTGATCAAAATATTAAATAAATAAAAAAAATGAAAATGATGAAAATTTTAAAAAATATTTTAAAATGCTAATAAAATTAATTAATTTAAATTTTTTGGAAGTCAAAAATTTGCTATTCCTACTTTTTCAAGTATATTCTTTGTAATCATGCTAGCAAACTATTCTGATTTATCTCTTGCAAATTTTTCACACTACCATGCATTGGAGTTAACCCCTAAAGGAGCAACATGCATTTTTTGGCCGTATAGAAATTTTGGGCAGGTACGTGTGACTAGAGATATCCATATTTGAGGCTGAAATTTTTATAGAAGGTGGGGGCAAGGAATATCTTCATGTGTACCAAGTTTCATGACATTTCGAAATACGAGTCAAAAGTTGTGACCTGATATGTTACCTTTTTTCGTAACCGGGCAGTTTGGGCAGATAAGAAAAAATCATTTTTTCCAGAATTTTTTTTTTGAAATTGGTTCTCTACATTTATATATACTTAAAAAGCTTTGAGTCACTCCATTTCAATCAATGAGTCAAAAGTTATGAGAGTTTTTGGTTTGCGGGCAGTTATGGATTCTCTTCTCTAAAAAAAACTTTAAAGTCGATTATTTAACTCAATTTTCAATATTTTTGGAAAAAAATAAAATCTTAGGATGTAGATTGATTATTACAACATTATAACCGTTGGGATTGGCATTTTAAATTCCATGATTAAATTTTTAACAATTTAGTATTTTGAATCATTTTCTACTTCTTTCTACTTACTATTTTTTTCCTATATGTTGTACAATTCCAAATGATGTGAAATTTTTCAAGCGTCTAGACAACTTGTTTAGAAAACTGATTTCAAAGAAGCACCACCTTTTTCGGCATTTTTTCATTGAAAAGTGAGCTTGCAAAGTGCAGCTGCCCGGTTTTTCGCAAGATTGAAAAAATGGTTTTCAAGACTTTGAATGCTTATATCTTATGATCCACACGGTGGAATTTTCTGAAATTTTTACCACATGTTTTCAAAATATCATACTACAGATCCTACGGTTACATGTATCAAAAATTGTTTTTTTCCAAAAATTTGGTAGTTGTATTAGAAATGGCAGTTTTGGAGCGTTTTTGGTGATTACATAGTCATGAAACTTTAGGGGTTAAAAAAGGGTTTGTCTTATTTTGATATTCTAGCCAAATGGAAGTCCATCCTAACTATTACTTGCCAAATGACCTGATCCACTGTAAAAAATCATACTCAAATGATCTCAAGTGCTTTTAAATTCACAAATTGTTGGTTTTGGACTGATTAGAGGAGATTGGACACGATTGCATCAACACAAGCTTTAAGTATCACTACATCAATACAAAGAGTTAAAAAAGTTTGAATAGGTTTTGGTGCACATTGTTGCTATTTAGTCCTCAATATAGACAAGCAACTAAACAACGATAGGCTCTATCTTTGGAATACATATTGGATCACTTTTTGAATAAAGTAGTTGCTCAAATATCCCTAGGGTAGCTTTTGTCAATACAAAGCCTCTTCTTCTTTGGTCCAAAGCCCCTAAAACTACATTGAAGGTAGAAACATCCAAAATTTTGAATGATCTCATTTTTTCATTCTAAAATCTTAACTCTGAATAAGTAATTCAAAATTTTCACTCCAAAATCTTGGTTAGGATTTTTACTCAAAGGTTTAGGATAGATTGAAGTTTTTGTTGAAAATCTTAGTTCCAAGTTATTACAATTTTGTTCTAGCAATGTTTCAATGATGTACCTATTGGGAAACAACACATAATCATTTACTAGTTCAAGATCAAATAGAAAGAAGCTTTGTATCAATATAAGCTAAATGCAAGGGAATTTGAATAGGATGTCTTTAGAAAACTAAGCTAGTTCTAAAACAATTCAGGCTCAAAAAGCGCCCTCAAATACAAAGGTAAATACATTAGATTCTTCAATATACCGCTAGTTAACATTTCAAGCTTGAGACTCATTTAGAGCCTTGTGTCATTCTAACTTCAAAAATTCATAATTCTTTCCTCAAGAATCCCAAAAATATGCACAAAAGTGCGTTATATGTTGCTTCCATTCATCTTTTAAGGAAAATGTATTGAAAACATTGAGCGTGTTCAATCCTCCAAAGTAGGTCAACTTTAAAGGCGATTTTTAGCACCCCCAATCTCAACTACTTCAGTTACTGACCATTTGGGTCCGATAGATGGTCAAAGAATATTTTTTCGTACTGAAGAATGGATGGTTTTCATTTAATGGTTTTCATTTAATTTGTTGTGTGCAACTTTATCAATGCTATATCCACATCAATGAGTTCATTCAAGTCATATTACCTACTTGTTGATTTTATACAACATAGTTTGTCCAAAAAATGATATATTTGTATAGTGTATTTCATACTTTGAGCTTTTCACCCCTTAACCCCTAAAGGCCCAAGGTCATTTTCCTACCAAAAACCACTCAAAACTGCCATTTCTATAGCAAAGGGCAAAAAAAAATTTAAATGTGTTTTTTGCATATTTAACCTCTAAAGTCCCATTGTCCCCTCGGGAGACAAATCAAATTTTATGCAGGTACCTATGGGCTCAATTTTTAGTGAAACTTTTTGAAACTTTTCCATAAGATAGAAAAACTGATTAGCTTTGTGGGAATATAACTTTTGTTTCAATTGGTGCCCGGGAGCAAAAGTTATACCACAAAAAGCCTCAAACTGAACTCGGCGGGCAATACAAATTTTTTGCAAAAAGTCAAATTAAATTTTAATTTTTTTTTTCTCTGAAACTTTATGTTTTTGTCTACATGTGAAGCTTTGATTCATTTTATTTAGACTAATAATGAGCAATTTATGGACAATCTTGTTTTTCGGGCAATTTAAGCATCTTTGAGAAAAAATAACTTGTAGGATTCATTTCTGAATGCAATTTTCACAACTTTTTACAATTTTTTTTGGAAAATATTGTGTTTGCTTGCTGAAACAATCTCCCCACTAGAATTATTTGATTTCAATCCCATCTAAGAGCTACCAACAATTTAGTTTTTTTTTCAATCTTGGACTTATTTCTCTTTAACAATTTTTTAAAGAATGAAATCAAGTGTTTTTTTTTTGAATTTTTTTTTGTAGACTTTCAACTTACATCTTCAACATAAAACATTTTAAATTCAAAGTCTGTAGTGTAAAAATTTCCACAAATGGCGGTCAAAGTCATTTGAAATTGTAGGACAGTGTTCAAAAAAACTTTCTTTTTAAACTTTGAATGCTAATATCTTCCAGTCTATACGGTCAAACTTCATGAAATTTTTACCAAATGATCTTTGACAAGTGAAGTACAAGACCATAATATTAGATTCTAAGAAAATATTTTTTGTTGTGTTCTTGGGTGAACGCAGCCAAAATGGCAGTTTTGAGTGGTTTTTGATAAGAAAATGACTTTGGAACTTTAGAGGTTAACCATAGGATCTTGTACTACTCTAGTGTAAGAATGTGTGGAAGAAATTTTAGAAAATTTGACCATGTAGATTGCAAGATATTTGCATTTAAAATGAAGGAATCAAGTTTTTTGGCACCTTGTTCAACTACATTTTTTGGCTTTGAACCTTTTTAAGTTAAAATTTTTGCTCTAATGAATTTGAATTTCTAATTTTATATGATGAAGAATTGAGTTGAGAATCTAAGAAAAAAAATTCAAAAAAGAAACACTTAGTTTTCACTCATTGAAAATTTATTAAGTAGAAGTAGGTTTAAGATTGAAGGAAAAATGAAATCATTAATAGCTCTAAGATAGGGTTGAATTATACTAACCTCAATGGTGAGATTGTTCTAGCAAGAAATCTTAACCTTGTGCAACTTTTTTTCTCTTAAATTGTCAAAATTGTGTTCAGAAATGAATCCTACAAGTTATTTTTTCAAGAAGATGCTCTAATTGCCCAAAAAGTAAGATTGTCCATAACTTTTGCATAACAAATCCAAATGGAATGAATCAAAGCTTCCCATGTAGATGAAAATAAAATCTATATGAAAAAGTATCTAAAAAATTTAAATTTAAAGTTTTTGTGAGGGTTTTTTTCTGCCTGCTGAACTAAAATTTGGAGTTTTTCTACCATAACTTTTGCTAACGGGCACCGATTGAAATAAAAACTACATTTTCAGAAAGCTTATGTGATTTTCTATCTTCAAAAAAAAAATTCAGAAAATTACAACAAATATTGAGACCATAGGAGCCTGCCCAAAATCCATTTTGTCCACCCAGGGGACAATGAGCCTTTAGGGGTTAAAACTTGATTTTCACATTCAAAATGATTTCTTTAAATTTTGTATCGAACTAAGAAAATGAAGCTTATGAAGTGCAGTTTCTACTTTGCATGAAAATATATGCCCCCACCATAAAAATAGCAATTTATTGAAGTTTTAAGTTGAAGATCTATGACCACGTTTTTAAATACAGAGTGGCACGAAACCATTATTTACACTATAATTTTCTATGATACAATGTACTTCTACTCTGAGATTTTCAAACTTTTGGAGTATGTTTTGAATTTTATGTGAATTTTCTTCACTATTGCTTCACTATTTCTTCAAAAGTTCATGGTAAGTGTGAAATTTTCCAATATATTGACCATCTAATTTCATCTCTGAAAAATAAAGATAAAATATTTCACTCATTAACCCCTAAAAGCCCGTTGTCCCTTCGGGGGACAAATGGGTTTTCGGGCAGGTACCTACGGGCTGAAATTTTCTCCTAATTTTTTGAAACTTTTTTGGGAGGTAGAAAAATTGATTAGCTTCATGGGAATATAATTTTTTTCACAATCAGTGCTCGGGAACAAAAGTTATGACCAATTAAGCTCAAAACAGGGGATGGCGGGCAGCAAAAATAATTTGCGTTTTTTATTTTTTATTTTTTTAAGTACTTTTTTTCTCATTGATTATATTTTTGTCTATCTCAAAAGCTTTGATTCATTTCATTTGGATTTGTTATGAGAAAATTATGGACATTCTTGTTTTTTGGGCAATTAGAGCATCTTTTTGAAAAAAATAACTTGTAGGATTCATTTCTGAATGCAATTTTTCAAATTTTTCAAATTTTTTTTTTTGGCATGGTTAAGTTTACTTGCTAGGACAATCTGACCAGTGGGATTAGTGCATTTTAATTCCATCTAAAATATATGAATATTTTAGATTTTCCTTCTATCTTGTAACTACTTCTACTTAACAATTTTTTCCAATAATGAAAATTAAATATTTTTGAATTTTTGTTTTTGGGTAGATTTTCAACTCAATTCTCCACTATAAAAATTTAAAGCTCAAAACTCCTTAGTGTAAAAAATTTAAGTTAAAAATGTTCAAAGTCACAAAATCCAGTCCCACAATGTATTGAAAAATTTGTTTTTTTCACTTTAAAGGCAGATAGCTTGCAATCTATGCGGTCAAAAATTCTGAAATTTTTTCTACACATTTTCATACTAGTTAGGTATAAGATCCTACAGTTAGATGTGCAAAAAAAACATTTTTAATTTTTTTTCACTCTTTGCTAAAAAATGGCAGTTTTTTTTTTTTTTTGGCAGAATAAAGGCCTTGGGCCTTTAGGGGTTAAATAAGGTCGGACCACCTATACCTAGTCACTTAAGCTCTTGTGGCGCAGATGGAGAGCAGTTGAATGCAATGGAGATTTTTCCCATGTAGGGAGATAGAAAATACTGAGATTGCAAAATTTTCAGAATTTTTTTTGCAAAACTGAAATTTCTCTGAACTTTGGGAGCCAAAAAGTGTTCTGAACCAATTCCCAATTTGTAGAGTCTTCCAATTCCAATCACTCAAGAACTAGCTTCCTACTATCTACTTTCTTGTTAATTTTTGCATACTTTAGAACATGTGTCATGATCTTACTAGTTCCAAACTTAAAAAAGAGTATAAAACTCATTACAAGCCTTGATTGCAATTAGGGGCACTACCGGTTGGGAATTGGTCCCTGGTTGGGAATGGGTGGTCCGACCTTATTGTAGCAAGGACACAGAGTGTGGGGTTTTGAGGTTTGTCTGCACAGTGGCATGGGCTCCATCCCTTTCAGGCTTCAGCGGCACGTGTCCCTTTGGAGCCGCACGTGCTGCATACCACTTCCAAGTAATATCACACGAGTCGGTCGGTCCCAGTGTGTGGCCGCTCCTAAACTGACACACACACATATATATATTTTTGAGCTGACACATATTTTGGGCCGCACTCCCTGGCTTTCTTGGTGGTAGGACTAACTTAGATCAAAAGGACGAAACTAAAAACTAAACTAAACAAACCCAGCTGCATTCCCAAGGCAACCGACCTCGATCATCACAGAGTCCCACCACGCTCCCAATTGCAACAGTTGCTCCTCTTCAGCTTTTGTCGGTTTTTCCAGCTCCGTACGTGGCCCACCCATTCATTCTAGCTATTGGAGATCCCCACAACACAATTGCAACACCCTCGTGATATGACAAGCAAATCATTCTTGTGATTTCCAAGTTAGTTTCCATTCAGTTGCACAGGAAATGCTGATGAGCACGCTAGCAAGCCAAGCTAAGCTACACTGGTCTTGCACGGAACTGGTCTTCTACCCCAGTCGATTCCTGCAGGTCCACTCACATCAGGACAAGCTACTGTTGCTGACCCAGGGTTCAAGTTGATCAGCTCCGGCCCCGCGCAGCCCAACAAAATCAATCAGAACTGAATATTCCTCACGGGATCTCTCCGCTTTAGAACGGTTCGATCTCTCTGTTCTCTAGCTCCTCTTCAAGCCATGGCAAGCCTAGTGCAGGGAGAACAAGAGAGTTCTGTCACGGTTGTACGTGTACGGTAGCTAGACTATGTCGAGCTAGCTTGCTGTTCTCATGAAGTTTCTGTGGGGCTCCTAGTGTTTCGTGCTTCTGGATACTTGTGTTCTGCTTGAGGGGATGACCAGGAAGCTCACGCAGTCATACCTGTAGCTCGAGGGGTACAGTACTAGGGGGATCAAGTGAGAAGATGAGGGCTTCTTCCATAACCAGGAGAGGAGGCTTCGATTTTGCTAAGTTAGTTCGAGTTTTTGCGAGCCAGGGTTTGCGACGACACTGTAGTTCACGTTTTGTCTGCTTTTTGTGAAGAGAGTTGATCGAGTGATTTGCAGTGTTTATTTTTGTTTTAGTTTATTGAGACTGCTTGTTTTATGAAGGAGTGGTGAGTGGGAGCTGCAGAGTACGTGAAGATCAGGTATTGTCCTAGTGACGCTGCAGAAACGTGGAACTAGTGGGAGTCGAGGAGACAGAAGAAGTCTGATACTATGGCTGGAGAAGAGAGGTGGTGAGAGTACGTACGCAGTCTTTTGCAAATTTTGTTTAGCTCTCAAATGGTTTGGTCTTGACGTACAAGCAACAGGTGAAGCAGGCAGAAGATTGTAATTCACGACAGGTAATATAGCGTCTCGATTCTAGTTTACGACGTCTTCTTGAGAAAATTCTGATAGTTGTTACATACTGTAGTATCAACATCTTCTGCTATTCTCACAGTAAGCTCGCTGAGATGCCGCTTTTTCAAGGCAGTGTATGTTAAACGTGTGCAAGGCTAATTAAGCTTGTTGGTGGGACTTAACTTAATAGCTACCGTTAATGAGTTAATACACAAGATACTCGGTGCGGAGATTTATCAATATGGAAATTTGAATAGGACCCTAACTTAGGCTTACGTACAGATAGAGTTTCGGTATTTGAGAGGTTTCTTGGCGATGGAGTTTCGGTGCATGTTTGCACCGAACCATGGCCGGTGAGTATTTAATAGAACTTGTGTAATTTGTTTGCAAAAGGATTGGGTATGCTTGGAAGAGTTGAATTGATGTTGGAATGTAAGTTTTTTGTGCAGGAGGGTGGACAGAATGGCGTGTCATTTGAGGCTACTTGTTGCTGCACTTGTGCTTCTTCTTCGTTTCTCCGCGGTCGTTTCCACTTCTCATGGTACAAGCGCTAGATAATTGCTTTTTTCCAGACTGTGATAAGCTAGCATAATGGTCTTTAATTTACGGTATATTCATATGATCAGTTTGAGACCAAACAGTAATAAGTTTGGCTAAGTAAAATTTGTAATGTTCATTAAATACGTATTAACAAGGATACAACCCATTGAATCCAGTTAGAACACGTGATTTCGAGGTTCTATTTGATCTCTTTTGAAGTTTCATTCCGTTTTTACAGTGGGAAATCTGTGGATGGATTTGAGCAGGGGATGCGCTGATCCAAACGGCAAAAGATTGGCAGGCCACAGTTCCGACCTGGTTACCTGGAACGGATCCCTGTAAAACTGCTTGGGGTGGGGTGCGATGTGATGCACAAAATCTTCACGTTATCTCTTTGTAAGCTCATTATCACTCTTGTGAATTTCCTTGATTATTTACTATGTAACCCGGCAAGGGTTGGATGAGGATATAACCCTCTCTTCCAATCCTCCAAACTAGATCAAGACCATCAAAATCTTGGAGATTTTGAGCTCTTGCAAAGAGTGGGGAAAATGGGGTTATGACTCTACACCACTCTTCCTCTTTCTAATTGTATTGTGCCATGTAGCAATGAGAATGATAGGAGAGGGTTATGAATTCTAGTGTGACTACTATACATTTGTTGGAGGTTGAGGATTGGGAGACTTGAAATAGTTATTGAACATAATCCTCTCTTTGTGATTAGACTAGGAATACCATATCTTTGAGATTGACAACTTTGACTCCAAGATATGGTGGAGTTATGACTTTGGAGCCTTCTCATCTTTTCCAACTGCAATGGGTTATGTGGTGATGAAAGCAACAAGAGAGGGTTATGAAATTGATACTTAGAAAGTTTTACTCTCTATAGATTTAGACATTCTAAGATAGGTTGAGCTAAAACCAAGCAAATATAGGAAAGGAATTCCTAATAAATGTTGATAATAAATAGATACTCATTGTAGAATGTGCAAGGTTAGGACATTCATATTAGAGCATTGATTTGAAAAATCTATCTCTTGAAGTTTGAGCTGTTATAACATTTGCATACATTAGTACCCTAACACCATGCTTGGACTTCATGGAATTTTAAACAAACTGAACCTCACTTGCACTCAGTCATGGCTATCAGTGGAATTTTCTTGGAAATAGCTCTTCATACTTCAGTGACCACTTGCACAGAACCTCTATAAGGTCAAACTTTTGAAGTTCACAGACAGTCAAAGTATATAATGACTACCAACTTTAGCAAGCCTTCTTGTCGAGGGTTTACATTATTTCGCAGACTGCAAAGGATTTCCGTAAGTCTACAAATGAATACCAAGTCTTATGATCTGACTGTGTTTGTGACGATCAGGAACCTGTCGAATTCAAATTTACGAGGGCCTGTACCAACGGCAATCGGAAGCTTGACAAGCTTGCAATATTTGGACATGAGCAACCTCAAGTACAGTTCTGCCAACTTAAATAATGTGACAGGCGACATGGCAGCTTTGGCTCCATTGCAAAATCTACAGCTGATGTAAGTTAGGAACAACAACGTTTTTTACTTAATGCATTGATTAAACTCATCCTTGCACATGCCTATTTGTAATAAAATAGTTTGAATGTATACTCGCAATTTCATGGCATTTAATTGCTCATGCCGCTCTTTTTTATAACTCACAGAAATGTCTCGCGGAACGTCCTCGGCATTACCAAGTTCCCGGAGGTCATCTACACGCTTCTAAACATGACATCTTTGTAAGATCGGCTATCCAATCTCAAATTTTTCAGTCAAATTAGGATCAATTACGTCAAAATTAAGGCAGAAACACCTAAACGAGGGCAAGGGTGGTTCTCTTCTGACTAACTCAGATATTGAGAGCATGCTTGGCGCTTAGAGAGTGGCTTGTACTTTGCTTTTGTGTCTCCCACCAAAGAAGAACTCACCATTGAATGTGGGGTAAAAGAATTTAGAGTCCCTTTTCCAAGAGTGTTGAGGAAGCTCCTTGAAAATGTTATGAGGAAGCTCACTCGTACTAAACTGAAGAAAAGAAAGGACAACTTATTACTGTAACCTAAACGATGTGGTGTGTGATTTTTGAAGGATAATGGACCACTGTGTGATTCCAGGTCCATTCCCAGTTGGGCTCACGAACTTGACGAAACTTCAATACATGTAAGTTCAACACTTTCCAATCATGGCATGGTTGAAGGATTGTTGAATTTCGGGTTCTGAGCCAAGTGTGCGACTGTTTTGATCTGTTTTGCAATTGTGAACAATTTTTTGGATCCACTAAGGCTACACTCACACCTAGGGGGAATATCTCAACCTTGAGAGGGTCAAGTAAACTCCACTAAATCAATGGTCAAATTAACTTCAGTTTTCCTTCTTCCAGTTTTGGTCCTCCGTCATATTAGGGTTTAATTTATCCCTACCAAGTTTAAGTTATTCTTGAGGTGAATTTACTTTGATTGAGAGAAACCTGATTAAGAATCCGAGTTCTGATATCTATAATGCTAAATTCAGTGTGTCACAACATTGTGTCATTTTATCATTCCCTTGGTGTCAAGTGGATGGTCATGTTTTAATCCAAAATAAACATTATTATTTGCTAGACGTACACATTTTGTGGGTTTGAAGAGTTTTGGTTCAAATCCCATTGGGTGGAACTCTTGCACAACTATTTGAATGCTGCAAGTTTTGCAACAAGCTGAACGTGTAGATAGGTAAATGTTACTTGTGCACTGAACTGGAGCGAAGTGGCTTACATATGTAATGAACTGGAGCTGAGTTAAGCGAGGTCATACCGTTCAACATACTTCTTGTGACATCAAGTTTGCTGAAACGGATACTGAAATTTCAAGGCTCTCTAATGTATAAATCTATTGGTCGTTTTGCAGGTACCTGGGAAATAACAGTTTCACAGGACCTATTCCTGGAGAACTTGGACGAATGACCTCTTTAATAGAACTGTAAGCACATGGAGTCAAAAACTCAGTACTAGGTAGCACATGAAATTGGAGATGGTAAGGTCGAGAAAAATGTCTTACAGGCTGTGGTTCATGTGAGGTTGCAGGACCATATGGGGCAGTAATTATAACTGTAAGCTTCCTCCAGAACTCGGCAACCTTGGAAATCTGACGTACTTGTGAGTAGCTCATGGCAGCACAACCCATATGCTTTTAAATTTCATCCTCTTGGGCTTGAACTGAGATTCCTTATACTTTTCATTAAGACTAAACCTGTAGAGTCTAGGACCATTGTAAATTTGAGGCTCCAGATAGGCTCCTGAAAAACGCCGCCTCTTGAAAATTTTCCTTTTTTAAATAATTTTGTGTCATTTCTCTTCGTGCAGGAACTGCAATCGGTGCTTCCTGTGGGGCGGTCTTCCTCCCGAGTATGGGAAGCTCAAGAACCTGCAAAAAATGTAAGTAGACTATGGAAGCTGAGTGGGGGAAAAGTATTACCAGAAGCAATGGTGTAAGAAGAATCTACATTCCATAGAAAGGAGCTAGAAATTGAATTATTGTGTGATCAAGCAAGTATTGTTGCTAGGCTTTTTCTCTTTGATAGTGCAACAAGAAAGTGGCAATGTAGCTCAGTTCATTATGTAGCTGCATTGTAGACCGATTTAGCTTATTTCATCTAATAGACTAGGCCTCAGTTTTCAAATAGTAACAAATAATGCCCAAGAAAGAGATTCAAACTGTCTCACTTCTTCACTCTAAACATGTATTTGCAGATAGTAGGAGCTAATAAGGTGTCGCGTTTTTTTATTTATTTCTGTTCCAGGCATTTTTATAAGAACACTCTCACAGGGCCAATTCCAGAGGAGTACCAGAACTTGAAAAATTTGGTAGAATTGTAAGTTGTACTCAAACCTCTCAAATTAGGGACTTGCTTTTTCCTCTTTTTAACGTAGTTCTGGTTTTTATGTATTTGGTTCCTAGTAGTGAGTGCGGTATTCAAAGCAAGTCTAGATGTTCTGCACAATGAATCATCTGCAATTGTCAAGACTCTTAACCTCGAACAAATACAAATACAAATCAGCAAGTTAATCTTCTCTCAAGTGCACTGTTCTCCAAAACTCTTTATCTGCGGATGGGTTAGTAATGTTTTGCTACAGTGAACTGGCTCTGATTGTTTCTGTCGTGTTCTTTTCTTCTTTTCTTTTCAGGAGATTGGAATCAAACAACTTGTTTGGTTCCGTGGAGCCCCATTTGATTGGACTGCCGAAGCTCAATTTGATGATTCTGAACTTCAACCAGCTTCACAAAAGTCTGCCGCCCTACATGAACCGAACAAACACCAACTTAACCCAATTCTTAGTGAAGTGCAATTATTTCACGGGAATGTATCCAATCCTTGACGCAAATTTCACGTAAGTGTAGATTAAATCACTCTTGAGCAATGAATTGTATGGAAAGGGGTCCTTAAATTGCCTGGGATCATTAAACTCTGCCTATCTACATCTCGAAAATGTGTATCTCTTGTAGGTAGGGACAATTTAAGAAACGGAGTTGGTTTATGAACCTCTTTCCCCAGTTGTGATATTTGTGGCAATTTCAATGTAACCTTCAATTGCGGTCTCGGAACTCTAGCTTGGATAGAATACTTCCATATTTTTTTGGTCACAGCTCACATACGTAACACGTTCATGATTATATGGAGTTCTCTAACAATTGTGACAATAGATAGTGTTGCTTGTACATGTGACATGACAACATGTGAGTATTTAATATCGTAGAAATTAGGGACCCTTCTCACTCTTGGCCCACTTCTTAGTATGATCATTTGCACTGGGTACGTTTGTTTCCTAGGGTTTGGTGAGAGGATTTAGGTCGTCACATTAGAGAAGCTCTGGGTTTTTAGGGGTTAGGGGATGCAGAAGAAACTGACCATCGCCCATTGATGCAGGCTTTCTGAGTTGGATGCGAATTGTTACAACAATCCGGGCGTGAATGGCACTCTGGACGTGCAGTGCAGTCGTCAACTCAGCTGCATTCCCTTTCAAAATTACTTGAATTCTAACGGAGGCTGTCCGCCATGTCCCGACGGACAGTACATTGCCAACCAAACACTTTGCATCTGTTATGGAGGTAGGGATACACGCAATAACAAACAAGACATTGAAGTAATATCATGATGTAGCAGATTCAACATTAAATCTATTTCGTATCCAAAACTTCCATGTGACATCATCTGATTGGTCAAGCCCTGGGAATCCCTTTTCACCTTTCGATTGAATTCTAGTCGAATCGGCTTCTTGCAATTCATTCCATTCATTGTTTAGGGGATTGGAATTTATGGGAATCCTCATTATCTTGGTCTTGTGATGCAGACAAGACACTGTCGAAGAAGAATGCTTCAATTGGCGCCATTGCGGGAGGTGTAGTGGGGGGAGTGGTAGTGGCAGCAACAGCTCTTCTTCTCATCAGTTTATGTTGGCTTCGACGACGACAAAGATACAAGCCTCATCGTGATGTCTTCTACACTGTGCGCGATGGTAACATATCATCATCAATATACCTCGCAGACAAGTGTTGCCATGTTTTTGGGTTTAGGAAATCCAATAATGGATATGTGGAGATCAATTGGGGATAGACTGTTTCATAGTTTGCTTGAATTCACAAGTGGCGAGAGTAACCTAGAACGACACTTGAAATGACAGTTGAATGTCGGAAGAACGGTGTCATTGTAAGCACATTGGAACAACATCGTTGAGTCGTTGCAATGTGTTTGAATGACCTTGTTATTTTGTTTCAAACTTTTTGAAGTAAGAACCATGTCGTTGTAAACAATTGGGAATAGGCTGCATCGGAAGTTGCTTAAACTCACAAGTGGCGAGAGTACCTTAGAGCGACATTCAAATGACTGTTTAATGTTGTAAGAACGGTGTCATTGTAAGCACATTGGAGCAACATTGTTGTATCGTTGCGATGTATTTGAATTCCATAGTTATGTTGTTTCAATGTATATGTTGTAAGAAGCCTGTTGTTGTAAACATGTGACTGCAGGTGACAAAGAGGAGCCGTGGGAGCCTCCCAAGGGAGTGCGGTGCTATACTTTGGAAGACCTCTCGCGAGCCACGAAGAATTTCAGCAAGGAGCATGAGATTGGGTCCGGAGGGTTTGGGAAGGTGTTCTATGGGAACTTCCCGGGGAACAAGACGTTGGCTATCAAACGTGCGTCTACGTCCACCAGTGCTAATGGTCAAACGCAATTCCGTAATGAGGTCACTTGCTCAACCCTAAACTGAACCCTAAAACCCTAAAAAGCACTCGACTATTAGTAAGGGCGTTTCAATGAGTTACTGGCTGGTTTCTATTTTGGGTTCTTGCTTCTTCGGTATTTTCAGGCATTCGAAGTGTGTAGGCATTCTTTGTGGGATCCATGTGAGCGGTTTGCAATCCTGAAAGTTTGGAGATTATCTCTAAAGTAAGACTCTAATGGCAATCTTTAGATTTTTGTGGGACCTTGAGGTTCACACAAATGAGAGACTACTCATACAGTGACCTACAAAGAGAAGCAATACCAAAAGAATTGGAATCTTCCAATAATTCAATGTGGCTTGGTGAATGGAATATTTCAATCTTTAGTCACATTGGGGGAGATTCAACCACATTTTCTTCATCACCAACCAATTTCTTGCCCATTGAGATGGATATTAACTTTCAGCATTTATTGATGAAGTGGCAAGTTCTGATAGTTTGTGAAGGAATCATCATTTAAGAACCAGTTTTTTCCAATACGGTAACCCATATCCACTCCTATTACAGTAGAACCTCTCTAAAGTGATAGGTCCGGGATTGGTCTGACAAGATTAACTTAGAGAGGTTTATTTGTTTATGTAGGGTCATTTTTAGTCATAACCTTTGTATTGGGGACAAGTCCGGGACCGGTCTGACAACATTAGCTTACATAGGTTTATCGGCTTTTAGAGGAACGAGTTAGGGAGGTTCTACTATATTCAGGAGAAACTTGGGCTGGTCTGGTTATCATGTATTTACATGCATGTGTTTGGTTTGGTCTCACAGGTGCTGTTACTAAGCCGGTTGCACCACAAAAATCTGGTTCGCCTAGAGGGTTTTTGTGATGAGAACAATTTACAGGTGAGCTGCGTCTTATAATTGGTGTGACTTGTCTTGCTTGTTGTGAACCAGCTAAGGAGCGTTTCCATGTGCTCCCCTGACCACCGCACTGATATCAATATCATGGATGGTGTGGCGGGAGGGGTCAAATTGATATTAGTTTGGCCAATGGATTTTGATATCGTTATGGCCATCTGCTGAGGCACGAAGTGTCCCTGACCCCGTTGGGAAACTTTAGTTGTGTGACTTTGTAATTATTTAAATGGATTGCTAATGAGATGTTTGCTACTATGAACAGATATTGGTGTACGAGTACATGATTAACGGAAACCTTCACAATCACCTCTTCAGTAAGTCTTGGCCAATATCATCTTAGGCTCTACTTAAGTGTATGCTGAAAGGTCTGAATAATTCAAGTTGTCCAATGTATGCGGCGTTCCCTTAACTTCTGATAATGTTGGTGTAGGGAAAAATGCGGGGAAGTATTTGAACTGGTATAAGAGATTGGAGATAGCCGTGCAAATAGCTCAAGGCTTGGAGTACCTCCACTCTTTTGCAGTAAGTCAAAGTTACACAAGTTCTTTGCTCTTTCGTATGAGCGAGGAAAGAAATCCAGATTTCGATCTTAAGCGAATGTTATGTTTGCAAATGCGGGTGTGACTTATACTAGTTTTTGGGTCCTTCCATTCAGTCCTTGGTGTGCATGTGGGGGCTCATCTGACAGTGATTGCCTGCTTGGCAACGTATTTAATTGCTTCAGAAGTGGGCCAGTTCTTGAATATTTCAATGCCTCAGGTTCTTTTTGTGCCACAGTGAAAAGGATGCGTGCTGTATTCTATTCTAGAATGTTATGGTATCCTCTGCCCAGCCTCAATCCAAAGTCACAAGAAAAAAGAAGTCATAGTTCTAGGTTTCAGATGGGCCTGCCCTCAGAGACGATTTGCACTGAATTTACCTTCTCTGTTGTATGTGTAGGATCCACCGGTGATTCACCGAGATGTGAAGCCAAGCAACATCCTGTTGGATGAAAATTTGGTAGCCAAGGTGGCTGACTTCGGCATCTCCAAGGAGTCACCCGAGTTACAAACGCACGTCTCTACGAACCCGGCGGGCACTGTGGGATACTTCGATCCGGAATATTTCACAACTCAAAAGTTGACTACAGCCAGCGATGTGTACAGCTTTGGAGTGGTCCTCCTCGAGCTCCTAACAGGCCAGAAAGTTATTGATCACGTTTCACGGGGTGAAGAGTACAATCTGATTAAATGGGTAAGCAATCACTGAACCCAATCATCTAAGGTCGACTAGCCTATTACTGCCCAGATTAGCGATCTGAGTATCTTGTGCAGGGTGCTTATTGTTGCCCGTTTTTTTCACAGAAAGAATTAGTTGAGTGGACTTAAATACAAGTGAAATCATCTTCATCTGATAAGAACTGAAATTGAAATGAATTTTAAAACTCGTTTGGTGCAAAAATATAGGTGGGGGTCATGACCATCTTAAATAGGTCCATGATCAGTGACCCACGACCCTAATCCCTTTCGATGAGTGTTTTGAAAGCACAAGTTTAACATTCTAAAAGCACCTCTTCTATTGCTTGAAGTTGCAAATTGTTCTGATAAGCATTTGTTTAGAACTAAGCCCACCTGAATCAACATTTAATGAACTATAACCGGTTGTTGACTTTTCAACACTAACATGGTACCATCCCATTGGCAACCCATCACTATTGCCACTACAAGTTGCAACTCATAACCTTCTTTCCTTTCAACTTGCTTCCTATACACATGGATCATGATGATCAAAGGTTGTGATTGAAAAATGTACAACCGGTTATGTACGATAACCTATTCGCCGCTAGCGCGGCTCATCGGTTATCTAATACATATCTTCATCAGCCTATTACTAGCTATGAATAGATATGAATCTGACATCATTCTCTTCCAATAGCACCCAATTGTGTGCCCAAAGAAAAGGAGTTATATACTTTGCGGAAATGGGTGACTTTTGTTGTGCAAATGTAAGGGTCCGTGCAAATGCGAGGGCCCACTAGATGTCAAAACTAGGCAACTGATAGCGATAGGCTGATCTACCTTATATCATCTTTGTTCCTCCTTATCACTAATTATTTACAAAGATTTTTTATGAGGTGTACAAGTTGACCGAGTCACTATTATATACTTTTTGTGTAAACTCCTAGGAGCTGAAGCTAAGAGTCCACTTTGTAAGCTAATATTTAATTATAATGAATTTCAAACAAACTCTATTGCTAAATTGTAATTTAAGCTTCTTAAGTAAGTGATTTCAGGAATGATTATTTCAACTCTTATGGATATGGAGTTATCCACTTGTGACCATTTGGGCACAGAGAGATTAACCATCACTCTTATTCTGAATTTGTTGCTGTAGGTGGAACCGAGACTAAAGGAGGCTGGAATTGACCTCATCGTAGACCCGAAGCTTGAAGGCGACTACCCTCACGATGTTTTCCTACAGATGGCAAACCTTGCCCTTCACTGCAGTGCATCTGAAAAGAAAGATCGACCCACGATGAAGGTAATGCTGCTTAGTGAATTTTCAAATTCTCTCTATTGTGCTTAATAGAAAATCCATATGGAAAGCTAATAGTCGGTTTCAAAATACATTTCTATCATGAAAGAGTTTAGGGTATGGTTTTGTCTTTTAATCGGTGCATTTCCTTACTTTCCATTACGCTACTTCAGTAGTTTATTCCAACTCCTGTAGATATGGAAACGGACACTTTTGTCCATCAGGGATTAGAATATTGTGTAGACTGCTCTCTCAACATCTACTGTAGGACACCTGAGAGATTTCTAGTGCAAGATTTCACTATTTCTCTCTATTTTGGACCTTGCGTGATTCCAAGCTTGAGAATCTGGTCCCAAGAAAACGACCAACAGTTTGCAAATTGCATTTGAGAATGGCCTCTTCTTGCAAGAACAGAAAGGTCATACACCCTGACACCCTTTTGCGTTTTTGTGCAGTCTGTGATGAGTATATTGGAACCTTTACTACGAGAAGCGGATCGCCCCAAACCAACAACGGAGTCCATTTGGATAAACCCCTCCGACACTACATCCACTCCAGAAAACGAATCCGTCTTCACGAATTCCACAACGGGCAGCTCTTCCAACCAGTCCTTCAGCGTCCACACGATGACACGCACCCATGACACCACAGTTTACCCCAGATAACATTATCCCACCCTAACCCTAACTCTCTACCCCACATTTACTTTCTATGGGGTAATGCTATGATACTACTCGTTTTGATCTGCATTGTGTAGTAGTGGCTGAGCTGAGAACGAAGCATCATGGACTAGATTATCCTCAAGAGCTGAGGAGGTTCAAGAGCCAAGTTCTACTCAAGCAGGAATGTCCAGACTTGTACTTCTTGTTCATTCTAAGGACTTAGAATGAGTAGAAGAGTTATGAGTTATAATCCTCTTCTGAGTTGCCCATGAGATATTGACAAGGTTTTCTCAAACGCTGCGCTTGGCATTATGTTTTCATAACAGAATCAGCCAGCAATGGGCAAATGAAGACCAAGCGCATGTCTTTAGGTTTGCTGTGGTGAGGCTACTTCATATGTGAGGATTCAGTACAATCAATGAGGCTTAGAATGGGTCACCTCAGAAAAGAATTAGACAATCAATATGGAGGATAATTTAGCTTGCAAGTACTCTTGTGCTCAGGCCTACTGAATTTGAACGGGGGTGGGTTTATGGAGCAGGTTTAGGTAGATTTCTTGAGGCTTAGGTGCCTTGTACCGTTGATGGAGCTTGTAATCTGTAGCTCTCCACTCTTTTACAACTTAGAAAGTTTTGGTTTCTGAGTTCCTTTGTACAACAGGCCACTTCACCGTGTTGAGAAACTGCAGTTTGGGATAAGCAAATTGTTAGCTTCAAATCTTGTGAAGCTTTTGATTATTCACTCACTGGGTGTACGACCGTTGCTTGTGTTTTGCACAAGAATCTTCGTTTGCTACTGAGGTACTTGTCTGATACTGCTTAACCCCTAAATGACGGACCCATGACCTCTGATTTCAAGCCTCACTGCGCATCACTCAATTTGCTGCCATTTTGCAACTAGATATGTATGGAAATTTTTATATTTATTTTTCAAAGATGAAATTACATGCCTTCATTACTTCACAATTTTATTTTTATTTTATAATTCAATAGACATTGAATATGCATCCAAAGTTCAAATTGCAATAAAATAATCAGTATTAGGAGTTTTTCCAAAATTCAAATTTGAGAAGAAACTAAAGTAGGTGACCTTCATTTTGTTAGTTGGGCTCAATTTCAAAAAATATCATTTTTGTGGAAAAATTTCAGATTTTGAGCAAGGAGCAACAAAGTCCCAAAATACACTAAAATAGCATATTTGATGATCCATTTTTTTACTAACTTCTCATTTATGTGAAGACAAACACTAACAAGACTACAAATTCAATTGGATACTCTTCATAACCCAACATGAAAGGTCAACAAGAGAAACCGGATGAAAATGTGCTTCCAATCTCCTTCCAACTTACTGGATTGTCATCCAAACGCCATGGAATGGCGCCTCTGGCGTTGCAGGGTTAAGTGTGTCAGAATAAGCATTTGAGCATCGTTCTATAGACTGCCTTGCCCTTGTTTTTGTTGAATCTTGTTCCCAATTGAAATAGGATTCTCAAATCTCAACCATCTTTAGCATGTAGTTGTTTAATAAATTTTACTCTTATAAAGTGTTCTAGGGTTCCCAACCATCTTAAGCATGTAGTTGTTAATAAATGATACTCTTCTAAAGTGTTGATTATAGGTATATCCAAAACCAACTTAAGGCACTCACATAATAGTTTATAGGAGATGAAGAGTCCCTCTTGGATAAGTCTAGGAATTACGTGTAGTTGCCTTACAATAGCTCTATGACATGTTAATAAACTATAGATGACATTTGGTATTCTTTGTCAAAAATATCATTTTCCAAATAATCAATGCCTAGGGATTGTAGCTATAAATAGTTTGGAAATAGGGACCTCAAGAAAATATGTCATTTTCATTCTTCTTACAAAATTGTATTTTATTTTTAGGTTCACACATGGACAACATCCACTTTTTTAAACCCTTAATTGTCCCAACGAATCCCTCAGGGCTAATTTTTCAATACACTCTCTACTCCACTCAATCTAACTGCTTGAGAGAGAACAAGATTAGGAGTCATTCAATTAGAATGTAAGATAATGACTACAAAAGTGCAACAAGTGTGTACTCTCAATCTAATTGCTTGGGAAAAATTTGAATGTAAGGCAATGAGCTATAGACAATTATGGTTCAACAAGTATGCAAGATATTCCAGAATGTCATTGAAGAGTGGCCCAATTAAAGAGAGAATCCGTTCTACAAGTGTACTTTTTGCATGTTCCTAGGTCCATCATCTAAAAATAGTTCCTATTTTATGATTTCATGATTCTAATTACCATATGGGAAGGTTTGATTCGACACTCGAGTGCCAAAATTGATTTCCACGTCAGATTCCTACGGGTCCACATCACCTCACATCATTTACAAGATGACATGTGTCACTTTTTTCCAAAAATGATTTAATTTCTGTTGAATCTGACCTTCACATAGGGTATGAATTAAAAATTTCCAAGTTTTATCATTGACGGTAAATAAGAAATTCCTGCATAGTTTCCGTAGGTTAAAATTCCACAAGGTCTAGCCCTGGCCATTGACTTGCAGTGCCTTCAAAAATAAACTTAAAAAAATCTCTGTCCCCACCAATTTCAGTGCTGGAGTTCGAAAGTCGTTTCCTTACGGCGGGGGGTGACCCGAGGAGACACCGGGTGCACCCCATGTCATCCGGTCGAAACCCCGGTCGTCTCTCTCAAAGCTCCAGCCCTTGGGACGACCTCCGCTTGCGCGCCCGGGAACGCGTCCGACGACGACGACGAGGAACACGACGACGCCCTTGCCCAAAACCATTGGGAAACCCCCATCAGCGCTTGCAGGGCCCTTGGGGATCATCCGAGTTCGAAAGATTGCTTTTGCAGGGCCCTTGAAAGGAGACATTGAGCATCGAGCAGGTCAAGGTGATGGCGGAGTTTTTGGACGCCGAGGCCCTGAATGGCATTCGGATGTCCTGGAATGTGTGGCCTTCCACCAAGCTGGACGCCGGCAAGTGCCACATTCCTCTGGCGGCTCTCTACACGCCTCTGCACAGCAGCGGCCACCCTTGCACGGTGCTGAATTACGCGCCCCTGCGCTGCCGGACGTGCCGCGGCGTGCTCAACCCGTTCTGCTCCGTCGACTACCACGCCAAGATCTGGATCTGCCCCTTCTGCCACCAGCGCAACCCGTTCCCTCACCACTACGCGTCGATCTCGGAGCAGAATGTGCCCGGAGAGCTCTGGCCGCAGTGCACCGCCGTGGAGTACGCGCCCCCGCCCGCGCTCGGGAGCGAGAAGACCTCACCGCCCGTGTTTCTGTTTGTGATTGATACATGCATCATTGAGGAGGAGTTAGGGTATCTGAAAGCTTCCTTGACGCAGGCGATCTCGCTCGTGCCGGAGAATGCCTTGGTGGGGTTGATCACATTCGGAGGGCATGTGCTGGTGCACGAATTAGGGTTTTCGGATCTGGGGTGCCCTAAAGCGTATGTTTTCCGAGGATCCAAGGAATTGAGTAAGGAGGAAGTGCTCGATCAGCTCGGGTTGCCGTCCGGGCCTGGCGGGGGGTTTCAAAGGGGCGCGCTTGGGATTCAATCTGCTGCTGGTGGTCCAGGTCAGGAACTTTTATTTTCTCTATACTAGTTGTTCTTGTGTCTTTTTGAAGTTTGATGTCGGTCATGCCTTGTTTATGCGTAGAAACGTGGATCGTCTTCGACTTCACTGGAGAAGATTTTGTTCTGTTGACACGAGAATTGGTGTCTTTTCTCAGTATTCTTGCTAATAAGTCCAACCAAATGTAGGATGAGTTGTTGGTAAGAGAGGTCAGTCAATAGGAGAAGGGATCATGTTCTTACCTGTTTTAGTATCCTCTACCTTAGCCTTCATTATATCTCTGAGCATCGCATTGTTGAAACTCTTTTTGGATTCGATGCTAGAATTACTGTCGATTGCAAGTGTACGATCGTCAGAAGGATGCGACGGGCTAGAGATTCATGTTCCATCATACGTGCTGAGAAGTTTTTGATTCCGGTTGCTGAGAGATCGACCGTGACAATGGTGATGTAGGGGCTCTCAACGGAACCTATTCAAGTGGAGTAGAAAGGTTTTTGCGGTCGGTGGCGGATTGTGAGTTCACGATTAGCTCATTGCTTGACGAGCTCCAAAGAGATTCCTTTCCAGTCTCTTCCGAGCAAAGACCTTTGCGATGCACTGGTGCAGCCCTTAAGGTGGCAGCGGGGATGTTAGCTGCTTGTAGTCCAGACACGGGGGCTCGAATTATAGGGTTTGTCGGTGGGCCCTGTACGGAAGGTCCAGGAGTAATTGTTTCCAGGGAATTGACGGACCCTATTCGATCTCATAAAGATCTCGCCAAGGATACAGCTGCACATTTTAACAAGGCTGTGAAGTTCTATGATGGCCTTGCAAAGCAACTCGTCTCCCAAGGGCATGTGCTTGATATTTTTGCCTGTGCTGTAGATCAGGTCTGCATTCCCTGTTTTGACTTTTTGGCTATTGTTGTCGATCTGGTGTAGCGATTTCGTGTCGTGCAACCCGCTTGTGTTACTGGCTGATCTTGTACAGTGATGTTTTCCTGGACACTCCTGTTTCTAGGGAACAAGCTTCTCTTTAATTGTAGTGTTTGTACTCTTGTTTTCGGATGGGGTGATCTTGATGTATCAAGTTTCTTTTTCGTTTCGTTTCGTTTTTTATTCATTTTTGTGTGAAACTTACTACTGCCAATGCTGTTTTCCTGCACAGATTGGAGTGATGGAGATGAAGTGTGCGATAGAGAGGACAGGTGGTTTGGTCGTTTTGGCCGAGAGTTTCGGACATTCAGTGTTTAAGGATTCCTTCAAGCGCGTCTTTGAAACTGGTGATCATGCTCTTGACCTATCCTTTAATGGGGAAATAGAAATTAATTGCTCGAAGGATGTAAAAGTGCAGGGTGTCATTGGTCCATGTGCTTCTCTGAGCAGAAAGGGCATTTCTACTTCAGACACGGTCGTAGGGGAAGGAGGAACCACAGCATGGAAGATGTGTGGACTTGATAGAAGCACAACATTGGCCTTTTTCTTTGAGGTGAATCCGACGACGCAGGGTTCAGGGGTTCAACTAGGCGGACAGCAATTTTTCCTTCAGTTTGTTACCCAGTACCAACATAGGGATGGACAGCTCAGGTTGCGGGTAGTCACAGTAACGCGTCGGTGGGGAGCGTCATCTGCCAATTCAAGCACAGAAGAAATGGTGTCCGGGTTTGATCAAGAAGCTGCGATGGTTATACTAGCTCGGTGGGCGTCGTTTAAGATGGAGAGTGAAGATGAATTTGATGCCACAAGGTTCTTGGATAGGTTGCTGATTCGGGTTTCACAACGGTTTGGGGACTATCGTAAGGAGGACCCTTCTTCATTCCGATTGGCACCTACTTTTGGTCTTCTGCCCCAATTCATGTTTAATTTACGGCGGTCTCAATTTGTACAGGTGTTTAACAACAGTCCCGATGAAACAGCGTACTTCCGAATGGTGCTGAACCGTGAGAATGTCACAAATTCGTTGGTTATGATCCAGCCCTCACTGATATCATATTCATTAAATGGTCCTCCCGAGCCTGTTTTACTGGACGTGGCATCTATTGCCCCAGATAGGATTCTGCTCTTGGACGCTTACTTCAGTGTAGTCATCTTCCATGGTATGACAATTGCGCAATGGCGAACTGCTGGGTATCACCTACAACCGGACCAAGTAGCTTTTGCTCAGTTGCTACAAGGGCCGCAAGATGATGCCCAGGGAATCATCACAGAGCGCTTTCCTGTGCCCAGATTGGTGGTTTGCGACCAGCACAAGTCTCAAGCCCGGTTCCTGCTTGCAAGGTTAAATCCTTCTGCAACTTATAATTCAGCAAATCTGCCTGCCCCGGGAGGGGACATTATCTTTACGGATGATGTGAGCTTGCAAGTCTTTGTAGAGCACTTGCAAAGGCTGGCAGTAGCCCAGTCTTGATGATCCCAGGTGATGTAGTTTTTCATCATTTGAGGTACAGTGGTAGGGAACTATGTGACAGGTAGAACAAAGAGAGTGGTGGTCAGCATTGGCCTCCTTGTACCAAACATTTTCTCTCGATGCTGTCTTGATCATTAGCTCCTCCTGTAGGATTCTAGCTCCTTATTCTTCTTCCGAATCTGCACAGGCAGTCTTGTGCAGAAGTCGAGATTTGAGCACTAGTCTATTGGAGACATTCTGTGAATCACCTTGGATGCCAATCCAGAGAGGAATGCAGTTACTGATGCTGGTGTGATATCATATACAGGATGTAACTAATTTCGGGTTAATTGCGGACCTTGTTTTCAGGCTTTCATTTTTTACTAACCTTCGGTGTTTCTGCATATGTTCCTGCAGTTATTGTTTCATGAATTAGTGAAGTTCTTTCTAATTAGATCCAACCTACGAAAGTAGGTCTAACTCGTTTTCAAATTGTCAATATATGGATGGATTGTAAATACACGACTTGAAACTCTTGCACTAAATTGTATCTCACGGTGTGCATCCAATTTAATATTGTGCATAACCTTTGGAATTATTGCCTTGATGATGAAGCTGAAAATTCATGAGTGACAATGACAGATTTTTAACGCACTTAAAATAGTTAAATCTTTACCGATTTGGAAAACTGTAGAATCCAAGAACACCATTTGAAAAGAATATGCAAAAATTGTCTGAAATCAAAGTGGAATTGGTAGATTTTCTAAAATTGTGCTCTAACTTTATTGTCTTCATGTTGAATGCCAGTAGTGTGCAACATTTTTTTTCCTTAACCCCTAAGTATTTTCCTTTACCCCCAAGTTAAGAGAGCACTTAAAAGTGTATTGAGAATTTGGGCAAGCTCTATTGACTTCATAATTTGGAAATTTTTGCATGAAATTTTGAAGATGGATGTTAATCATCTTTAGTTAATCTACATATGGAGCTTCGTTTCTTGTCATTCTGAAATATTTTCTTGCACCCATTTTTGTCCTCATGCAACAATGGAGTATAATCTAGAAAGCAAATGTGCACTACTGATACATGAGGGAGAATTTCATAAAAAGATAGGAATGGGTATGTCTACCTGAGATGGTCAGTGCGTATTGTTGTTTCTAATCTTCTCAATTGACTCATAGCTGCATTTGATTCAGTTTGGCAATTGAAGTGAGACAATTGTATGGTGATTACTTGGACTTTGAGGGCCAAGGTGAACCGCCTCCCTTACTCATCCTAGTTTTTATCCCTGGAAAAAACACAAGCCCTTTTTTATTTGCCACATATAATAAAATTTGAAAATTTGAATTCATATTTACATTCAGAGGCTCCAAATTAGCTAGATGTGATGTAGAATATAGATTAATCAAACATAAAATAGAGGATCTTTTTTTAACATGTATCCAGGGAAGAAAGTTGGGGACTTTGAAAGGCAAGACATTAAACCTGTTTCACGAAGTAGGATCAGTAGGGTGGATTTATTCCAGGGGAACATTCAAATTTTTTTAATGTTCCACATGTGAAAAAATTTGCAAACTCTAAATTCATATTTGCAATCAGAGATCCAAAATTAGCTAGGAGTGGTCTACAACATACCCTAGACATGGCTCAAAATAGGGGGCTTTTTTTTTTTCTTTTATCATGGAGAACATAGAATTTATCTTGTTGGTCCCACTTCATGAGACGGATTTAACCCCTAAAGGTTTTTTACTATGTTTTCACCAAAATTGCTCGAAAATTGTCATGTCTAGTATAAATACCAAATTTTGAAAAAAAAACATTTTTGGACACTTATAACTGTAGGATCTTGTTAATAAAGTGGTTTGAGAAGATGTGGAAAAATTTCAGAATTTTCCACCATGTATATTGAAAGATATTAACGTTTGAATTGACAAAAATATTTTTTTTGTCTCTGCAAAAAACTGTGCAGCTACACTTCACAATGTCACATTTATATGAAAAAATGTCCAAAATGGTGTTAACTCTTGGATTCATTCTTCAAGGCAAGTTGGCTACATGCTTGAAAATTTTCAGATCATTTGGAATTGTACAACATATAGGAAACAAATAATAAGTAGAAAGAAGGTAGAGAATGATTCAAAATACGAAATTGTCAAGACTTTTGTTATGGAATTGAAAATGCCAATCCCAACAGTTGTAATGTTGTAGTAAACAATTGACACCCATATTTTTTATTTTATTTTCAAAAATAAAAAAAATTGAGTTAAATAAAGGACTTTAAAGTTTATTTTAGAGTAGGGATTCCATAACTACCCCAAACTAAAACTCCTCATAATTTTTCATCTCATTAATCAAAATGGAATGATTCAAAGATTTCTACATATATATAAATCTAGAGAACCAATTTCAAATTTTTATTTATTAAAAAAGTGATCTTTTCAGAAAAAAATTGAGTTGCCCAGGCTGCCTGGAGATCAAAGAAAATTACATCATATAATAACTTTTTGATTATGTTGTCAAATGTTATGAAGACTGTTGGGCTTTAAATCTATTCATTAGGCATATCTTTTGTGAAAATTTCAAAGAAAAAAATAAAATCTCCATTCGTAGTGAGCTGCCCAAAATTGCTATGTTGCCAAAAAACAATCCTTTAGAGGTTAATGTCCTACCTTTAGAAGGACAATGAAATGAGGGGGACGGTTTGGTCAAGTCTATTGTAGTGCAGCGAGCCTCTTGCTAAGATAAAGCCGTAGGTGAACGTAAAAAAAAGACTCTTTATTTTGTGCTATATTTATTCAATTGTTAACACCTATCCTAGCTAATATAGGGCCTCTGATTGCATATATGAACTCAAAATTTGCACATTTTATCATGCGTCGCAAATAAAACGTTCTTGCATTTTTCCAGGGGTAAAATGGAAGGGGGAGGGAGGAAAATTGGCCTCTGCAAGAGGCTTGTTGAATTAAGATACTAAGCTTAGAGCATCTCCACCTGTCTTGCAAAACGGATGACTTGTCCAAGGCAACTTGCAAAAGTGTCCCACTTGAGTGGCAAAACAAATGAACTTCTTAACCCCTAAAGGACCGAGGCCCTTTTTCCGCCAAAAAACACTCAAAACTGCCATTTCTATAGCAAAAAGTAAAAAGAATTGAAAAATGTTTTTTTTTCACATCTAACTATAGGATCTTACACCTAACTAGTATGAGAGTGTGTGGAAAACTTTCAAAATTTTTGACCGCACAGATTGCAAGATATCTGAGTTTAAAGTGAAAAAAACAAGTTTTTCAGCACATTGCGGGACTAGATTTTTTGACTTTGAACATTTTTAACTTAAAATTTTTGCACTACAAAGTTTTGAGCTTTAAATCTTTATAGTGGAGAATTGAGTTGAGAGTATAGGAAAAAAAAATTCAAAAAAACTTAATTATCATTCTTTAAAAAGTTGGTAAATAAAAGTAGAGATAAGATAGAAGGAATATCTAAAATATTCATATATTTTAGATGGAATTAAAATGCACTAATCCCAATGGTGAGATTTTTCTAGCAAGTAATATCAACCATGAAAAAAAAAAAAAATGGAAAATTTGGAAAATTGCATTCAGAAATGCATCCTAGAGGTTATTTTTTTCAAGAAGATGCTCTAACTTCCTGGAGAACAAGAATGTCCATAACTTTCTCATAACAAATCCAAATGAAATGAATCAAAGCTTTCCAATTAGAAAAAAATATAATCTATGAGAAAAGAAATATTTGAAAAAAAAAAATTCAAATTTTTTTCCATTTTTTTTTTATTGCCCGGGCTGCCCTCTGTCCCCTATTTTGAGCTTATTTGGTCATAACTTTTTTTCCGGGAACCAATTGTGAAAAAGTTATATTCCCACAAAGCTTATCAGTTTTTCTATCTTCAAAAAAAGTTTTAGGAAATCACAACAAAATTTCAGCCCGTAGGTACCTACCTGAAAACACATTTGTCCTCTGAACGGACAACGGTCCTTTAGGGATTAAGAGGCTGGCTCCAAAACCTCTAGCTACTTGCAAAATTGGGTGGTTTTGCAAGCCAAAGCTGGGCTTGCAAACCGTGTAAGACAAAAATAAAGTGCACAAAAAGCCAATATTAGTGGATTTTTTCTCCTACGAATAGTCGTTGCTATAGTTTGCTATTGACTTTTTTTACTTCTTACCCCCTAAATGACCAAGCACCATTTTTTGACAACATAGCGATTTAAGGCAGCTCACTACAAACAAGGTTTTTATTTTTTATCTTTGAAACTTTTGTACAAGATGTGCCCAAGGAGTAGCTTTAAGGTCCAACAATTTTCATAACTTTTGACTACACGGTTAAAAAGTTATTGCATGATATGTAATTTTCAATGGTTGGCAGGCAACCCGGGCAACTCAAAAAAAATCTTTAAAAATCATTTAAAAACAAATGAAAGACTGAAATTGGTTATTTATTTAGATTTATAAGCTATGGGTCAGGCGTCCATTTCAATTAGGCTTGCCAAATGGATGCCCCCCCCAATTCGCAAGCCAGATCCCACCAAATAGATGCCCCCGCATTTTGCCAGGCGGATGGGGATGCTCTTCTAGACTCGACTGGTCGTCTCCGACCGGGATTGCGATACGTGGTTTAGGTGCGCAGAAGCAGCGCAGATTGAATAAAATAAGCTTAGACTCTACCATCACAGACTCTTGAATAGTTTCGATTTCGATTTGTCTGCACACCCCGATGCTGGAGTCTGTACCGACAATGCCCGCGTCGATGGAGTTCAGTCCCATCCATCTCTGCTGCTTCCGGTATTTGAAGGGCAACAAATTCCGCAAGAGAGACAGACAGTTTTTCGTGTGAGATTTGTGAGTTTGTGGGTTTCTTTTGAGGTTTCTCTTGAGGATTCCTTTGGGGAAATTAAGGCAGCCATAGTTGACGTCTGCTGAGTGCTTGTGCTTCGGCCGTTCAAGCTTTTCTGCGGTGCTCGGAAGTGGTGGGCGTTGAATGCTGAGTCGACAGCCAGTGGCGTGGTGCGAGAAAGGTTATTCTCAGATTCGCCTCGTTTTTTATGTTAGTTTTTGGTATTACTAGGCTTTCTTTCAATTGTTTGTGCTCTTGTTTGTTGGAGTTTTCAGTCAATCTTAAGAAGTATTTTAGTGCAGACAGAAACAGAGCTCTAGCTTAACATCTTACTGAAACAGAGCTTTGGACTCAAAATATTCAGATGCCATGATCTTCTTGAAGCAATACTGGTAGTATATCTTGGATGCTGCTGCTGTGTTTCCTTCCTTTTTCATTTGGACTAGTTGACCTGCTTTAAGCACGAGCTAGAAACTCTTCAGGACGCAATTATTGCACTTGGAAATTAGTTCTTATTGATGTTTAATTTTTTGCGTTCTGAGCTCGTTTATGCTTGGCACAATCGCAGGGTCTGGCAAGTAATCTCTACGGAAATTAACACCGTGGAACTTGGAGGAGGAAGTTACCGACGCGCCTGCTTACAGGATTTCATCTCTCATGCTTGGTATGCTTTACTACTGTTGCAACTTTTTTGGTTGTATCAGTCGTTGTCTGTAAGCTTGGGAGTAAATTAGTGGATGCAGGGACCTTGTCGGCGGGTTTTGATGTTCAGGATCTTCTGTGCTTGTCAACATTCATCGGAGGTCTACTCTTACGGTGAATGACCAGAGCTGTCTGTTACATAACCTAGTCGAGCTTTCTTGTTGTTGTCTGTAAGGTAGAGGATTCCATCTTATGTTTCTTAATGCATTCCAGCTTCTAAAGGAGTGTGATTTTGAGCAGAAGTATACCATTGTGGAGACATCTTTGGGGTTACAAGAGCAAAATCTGTTGAGATCAATTCTTTGCACTCTTTATGAATTTCTTATGTAACTTCAAAATGGTAGGTTGCAGACCAATTTAAGTCGGACGGAAATGGGTCAACTACTGTCACGTGATAACAAGCCCAACCAAGGTATGAATAGTGAGTTGCTGTTGGTAACAAGGACCAGTACAGGAGATAGGATTAGGCCCCTATCAGTTTAGTATCCCCTTCCTTATTAATTTGGATTGCCAATGTATTCTCAACATGTCCATTATTCCACTTTCTGATTATATTTACAATCTCTGCTCTTGTTCACAAGAAATGGGTATTAACTTGTTAATTTTAGTTGTCTTCTGTTTGTTTGTGTTGGTGAGGGCAAGCTCATTCTACGGTGTTGGCCGTCTGCCAGCTTTGAGTAAATCCATTTGAGTTTTGAACTTTGAATCTTTGGTGATTGCAGGTGCCGATTTCGTGGAACATGATGGTTCAAGCCCTTCAGGACATTTTGAAGGTATATTTTTACTTCTAATACCGAATCTTTGGATGGGGGGGTGCTTTATACCATGTACAAGCTTGGGTTGTGGTGTCTGGCTTTTTCCTTGGGAAACTGGAACTAGCAAGTTTGAACTGCAGTAATCAGCCAAGCTGTCCTTCTGATTTCCAACAGATCTGATGAATGTTTATCATGGTTGCAAACATTGGAATGTATTCAACTCTTTGTATTCAGAATCTGCTTTGATGGAGTTCTTTATTTCAGATTGTGAGGCTTGGGAGATGGTCATGGAGCCAATTTCGCAAGTCCGGCAAGCCTTAGAAGTCATCAAGCACGTCTGCGCAATTTCCAGCACCGTGTGTGCAAACAAGCAGCAGTGCAAGCGCCTTGCCAATCGTTTCAGTGCCATTGGTGAAGGATTGAAGGGTGGGATGGGGTGGGATAAGAATTTCAATGGCGGAAAATCTTCTGATGGCAGCAACCGTAATCACTATCCTGCTCTTGATGAGCTCCTCACTGTGCTACGAAAAGGAGAGGCTCTTGTATCGTCCTATGTTGATTTTAAAAGTATAATCATTTTGCTTGGCCGGACAGATAACCGAGAATCATTCAAGGAGATTCACGAGGAGCTTGATACTTTAAAGGCGCAATTTGACTTCGATAGTTATAGCGAGCGTGGGCCAGTGAAAGACTTTGAATCATCCTCAGGAGACCAGAGGACCCAGGCGCTGACAGAGGATGCTAACCAGGATTTAAAGACGATGCCTGCGGACATGGCTCGAATCCAAGACTCTGAGCATACAACAAAAATGGACATGGAGAAAGTGACCCAGGTGGTGCTGGAGAAGAGTCGCCTTTCAGGATCCAGTGACGAGTTGCCCAGTTATCTTAAAATTGATCTGGCCGCTATCAAAATCGGGGAACCTGTGCGGGAACCTGTGCTTAAGAGCAAGCAAGATAAAGTGGACGAGCTGGGTTGGGCTGTTGTACGTTTGGGTAAATTTATGGGTATTGACTTTGCTGTGAAGGTGTTCAAATCTACTGCAACTGATCTGGCTGGTTGGAACGATAAGCAGCTGTTGATGGAGGTTGGTTCTCTCGAGAAAATGCGACACCCCCATATTGTCAAGCTGGTATTTTTCGGTCAAGATGCAAAACAATGCTTTTTCCTGATGGAGTTGATGGATACTGATTTGCGAAACTTCATGAATGAGAAGTTGAAGCGGAAACGGAAAGCTCGGCCTTTCACGCGTCCTGAAGAACTGGACATCATAACCCAGATTGCAAAGGGCATGCTGTACATGCACACACAGCAGTATGCGCATGGAGATCTCAAGTGCTCGAACATTCTGGTGAAGAAATCTGACAAGCATCTTGACGTGAAGATCTCTGACCTTCGGAGCTCTCAGAAACTTGGCAAAGTTTGGGATGAGGAGGCGTTCAAACAAGCAAATCGGACGAGGCGGCCCCGATGGAGTGCGCCCGAGGCTATTAAGCTTTATGATGGGGTGGAGCCTTCTAGAGACTTGTTGAAGAAAAGCGACGTCTATAGCTTCGGGATGACTTGCTTTGAAGTTGTGACAGGAGAATATCCTTTTGATGGAATAGCAGGAGAAAAACTGCTGGAGCAGATTCATGCGGGCCAGAGGCCTGAGCTCCCTGGCGATTTGGATGAGGATCTCCAGGGGCTCATCAGGCAGTGTTGGGATCCTGAGCCCAACAAGCGACCAGGATTTGTTCAAATTTGCCGCCTTTTGGATTTTATCAGGTCGAAGAAGCCTGTTGTTGTGTCTAACAACTTTTCTGGCAAAGACACGGTGCTGAGCGTTTGGAAGTGGATTTTGAAGTGGATTCTACAAGTTTTTGTAGTGATTACGGGACTGCTGGGGATAGTAACCCAGGGCGAAGTACAAGCTATTTCAAATGATTCTAGTGTGTGGGGCATGAAGGGCGATGGTCGGTTTCAACGAAGTGAAAGTGCTCTTTCAGTACCCGAGCATCTGCGAATTCCGCGAGGCAATCTCGAGATAATGCGGCGCATTGGGACCGGGGCTTCTGCTACAGTGTACAAGGCAACTTGGTTGGGTTGCACATTCGCTGTGAAGGATTTCACGAACCCCGCAAACATCCAAGTTCTGCAGAACGAAGTAGATTTTTTGATCAAGCTAAGTCGCCACCCTCTTATAGCGATGATGGTTGGGTTGTCCGTGGATGAAAGTCAGCGATGCTCGGTTGTGATGGAGTTCATGGATGGCAACTTGCGAGATCTGATTGAATCTCGAATGCAGAAGAAGAGGCTATGGCTTCTGAAACGCGAGGTTGGACCTTTTCAACTCCATGAAGCCCTGTCTATCATCTCCAAGATTGCAATGGGAATGGCATTTCTACACTCCAAAGACGTGAAGCATAGAGACTTGAAGTCAAGGAATGTGCTGGCGAAAGAACATGCCAAGGGCATCGACGTGAAGCTGGTGGATTTCGGTTTGTCGATAAATGAAGATGAAAGTGAAGTACGTGAAGGACATAAGTTGGGTGCGGGCACTAAATTCTGGCGGGCACCTGAAGTTTTCCCAAGAGATGCCGATTGGAAGAAGCCCGACAATGTTCAGAAGCTCGACCTGAAGGCAGCAGACGTCTACAGTTTCGCCATGACATGCTATGAAGTCTTGACAGGAAATGAACCGTTCTCGGATCTACGACCTTCAGAATATAAACGTGTGATTGGCGGGTACAGACCAACGCTGCCTGCTCAGCTGTATCCAGGGCTGAAGGCGCTGATTGAGCAATGCTGGCATGGGGATCCTGTTGAGAGGCCGAAGTTCACAGAGATATGTGAGGAACTCAAGAAGATTCAAGAGGCATGACCAAGCTCAATCTGCTCAATCTTGTAGAGTGCGCAATTCCATCTTGATGTTGCAGAAGTGAATTTTGAGATGTTGAAAATATATAATCAGAGGTAATGCACGTAGAGTCTCATTGTTGCTATAGTTGCCCTACGATCAGCTGGTACTTCAGTTTCGGTTTACACCTACAAAATCTGCTAGCTAAGTAGGAACTTTGTCGATAATGTTGAGGGGTGCCACTAATAGGTTCAGTTGCTTCTCCACCGAGAGGTTAATGTGAACTGAATTTCTGCAGTTCTTTTGAAATCTCTTTTGAGCATAATGTAGGATTTCTAATGTGCAGTTTATAAGTGGGTTATACTAAGATGCTTTCACCAAAGGAGTATGAGTTCAAGGAGTACATCAATTATACCATGGTGTTTGTCACGAAGATCTTTATTTTTGTTCAAACTTTCATACTATTTTAAGGATTTTGTAATGACTATGATTTTTACAAAGAAATTGCATTAAAAATAAAATAAAATTTGAGCAGATCATTTGTTCGTTGTCGAGCCCAGATTGTTTGTTTCTTCCTGCTTGGGGTGTAAAGTGAACATGGAAATCTGCTCTCGTTCACGTATTTGTGTTTGATCCCAGCATGCATTGCAATCAATAATCAGATTTGCATCATATTATACTGAGAATAATCCTCATCACAACGAAAATTGAACCTGAAGTCGATCTAATCTGAGGTAACTAGGCAACATTCAAATTTAGGATCGTAAGACTGAACATTGCTAAGTGATGCAACAGAAGCATTGGCCTCAATCCAAACGAAATGTTACAAAAATTTAATGCACATCAAAAAATATGGTAAATGTTCTCCAGAGTTGTAAGCTTTTCTCAGAGCCGAACCTAATCGTCATTTACTTCATTAAAGTAGAACAAGTTCAGGATTTTATGTAGTTCCATTTGAGACCTAATCAACAAAATTTGGAACAATTGTGAATACAAATCTCGTCTGAATCAATAAGATGTTGCCATGGTGATCACCATCATAGGGCTCCCCAAAACTTCAAAATTGGATGCCAAGCGGCATATCACTCTCAATGAACCGCGCAGCGCAATGATCAGAAACATCTGCTTCGCAATGTGGGCTGGATTGAGCAACCCTTGAAGAAGAACACCTTCACGTCTTTACACGCTCTACCGACGCAACCGTCGTTTCTCATATGCAATCACCGTAACTTTAGGAAAGGGGTGCGGATTGAAAAACAGTCACTTACGATTTTCTTCTCATAAAATATGGAAACTTTCCTGTCATGGAAACCAATTGGAGAGCTCTAGAAAACGTTCTTTCGACATGAAAATTCCATGAAATCAACACGTGAGTTCATTTATCCTGGCTTGAAAATTGGACACTTTCATATGTTGAATATCCATGATTTCTAAGCCAAGAGACCTAGAGACTTTCAAGAGTACAAATCACAGCTTCTTATTTCATTACAAATATGTACAACTAATACCGACTCAAGGTAGTAGATAGTTTAAACTTCACTAACACTACAT
Source organism: Neckera pumila (assembly GCA_963969595.1). NCBI lineage: Eukaryota > Viridiplantae > Streptophyta > Bryopsida > Hypnales > Neckeraceae > Neckera > Neckera pumila. Next base: position 26,213,795 of record OZ018411.1, on the reverse strand, counting down.
CTACAAATCTGCTGCAGCCCAAGTGCGTCGATATAACTTCAACATCCCCATACTTCTCGAGATGAACAGATTTAGTCGATTCGTAGAGAACCTAATCACTCAAAGTTTGCAGGATCTGCAAGTAAGATCATCCACTTCACTGCCAGAGCTTGTCTTCCATTTTCATAGTCAAAAAGCATTCACAAAACAATTTCTAAGAGTCTCCTGGAAGGCCAAATTGAGAAAGAAAAGGAGTACTCTGAGGAAATTCTGTTGTTTAACTCAGCTAAGAGATTGCACTTGAGAAACACCCCGGCCTGGCGAGAGTCGCAGGAGGTTGGGGTACACATCCTGCTCGCCAAATTTGATCGAAACTAGATGGCGCGCTCTTCACTGAGCTCAGAAAGATGCTGTCGCTGGAACACTAAATAGGGGTATTCTAAGGGACCACAAAATTAAAGGGACTTATTGTAAAAAACTTAATTTAAACTTTTTTGATGGAATTTTTATTGGATTTTTAGAATGACATTTTTAGAAAAAAAAACATTAATGAAATTACCTCGCGGTGAATGCATGCATTTGCACAGAACGTAACTAGTATACATGATTGTGTGCATGAATGTTGTACTTGGAATACACCTGGTAACCAGTGAATATGCAAAGGTAAATATTTATACAATATGAAATGTCAATTAACTAGTATGGATTCCCTCAATACCCCTATAAATTTAGTATAGATGAAATAATTAGATGCCTTAGTCATTAGTGATCACGAATTTAGATAGATAAGTGAAAGAAAAAATGATAAGTGGTTCATGGACCTGGGTGTACAAAAGCTCTAAGCTTATAGTGCCTCCATTTCCTATAGGAAGGGTGCCAAGAACTTCCGTGTAGTGACAATCTAGGGACCAATTGGGTAGAGGGTCTTTTTTTCAGGATCTTGGCAACCTCAATGGCAGCGACCGCCATATGGCAACAAGCTCAACTAGTTGTGCCGCACTACCATGGGATATAAGATATGTAAGGCATACCCATTGTGTACCGGCTTTGGTCACTATACATATTCAGACATATATAGACTTCATTGGTTCTACAATTTTATTGTTGCAATAGAGCAGCAAATTCAAGGGCTTTTCAAATGTGCTTCGATTTGGTCAACTCAATTTTCATTAAAAACACACATATTATAGGTGGTCAAAGCAAAAATATATAGCTTCCCATTGTTGTCTCTCTTGATTCTATTGTAGCATTAGAAGAATTCTGAACCTTGAAGGCCGCTAGACTTTCCTTTTCAGCATATCCCCACGGTGCAAATACAAAAAAAATTAAAAGAATTAAAAGAATTAAAATATTTTTTTTGGAAAACTTTTTTTTTTTTTTTTGAAATTGCTGATCTGACGTGGCACTAGTAGTGCCCGTCAAATTCAAAAAACAAAACAAAACAAAAACACTCCGTAATTGCATTGCTGCCATTTCTGTCTCGTGGCTGCTTAAGGCCCGAAACTTCTTCTAATGTTTTTTTGACTCCATACATGGTTGCAATGATAAACCAAAAGCCTCCCTTCAAATGGTGGAATAGTGAAGGAATGTTTGCCCATGTGTTAAAATTGCATGGAATGTTCGTGGAAGATATAATATGGCGGCTATTTAATCCAATTTCACATCGTTCAATTCCATTTTGATTCTATGAATAGTTTTAGAATGCCAAAAGGGTAAGGTTGGTTCCAACAGTAGGAGTTTGAGTAGGGCCATTTTGGGTATACATACATTAGCTATGGTGTTGCATTTTGCTAGGGAAGTATCAATGATGAGCATTGCAACTAATTCAAGGAAGGTAGGAGCATCCAATGGTGTCAGTGTACCTAATGGCTTCAGTTTCTACTTATGATAGTCATTTCAAAACTTAAATATAGGTAGATTGTTAAGAGCTTAATTTTTTTGACTTGAATGATAAGCTATCTACAGTCTACCTACCAATTCATGTTCTAGAATCAATACCTTATATACACTACAAGAAAATAGTGTCCAAATTGACATGTCCCAGTTGACTAAAATGTCCGAATTGACAGAATTCTGTCAAAAAAATGTCCAAATAGACAAAAAATTGAAAAAATAACGTCTAAATTGACAAAAAATTGACAAAAGAATGTCCGAATTAACATTGTTCCCTTGTAGTGATAGAAATTGACGCCATTGGATGTCCTACCTTACCAACATGATCTCCTTCTACTAGAAGAAATCTGCATTGAATTTAATAAAAACTACCCCACTTGTTTGTTACATCCAACGCAAAATCTGTGTTGAAAAATGCAGATTTTGCCCTGGACGCAACAAACACATGGGGTAGTTTTTGTTAAGTTCAACATAGATTTCTTCTAGTGAAATCAGTATCGATACCGTGTCGGCTGGACTGCTAGTCGGCTTGTAAGCTCTAGTCTAGTATCTAACTGGTTGTCTGCTAAATTGATTGACGAGATTATATACATTATTTATTTTAAGTTACACAACCAGCCAATAATCATTTTGATTGCATTTTCTTTCAATAGACTATCCTCTGAAAAGATGATGCCAACCCTACCACCACCACCACCTTCGAAAATTGAGAGCCATTGATATTAACCCCCTTCCCCCTTTCAGTGTTGTTGATCTCAAAAAACAACTTAGAATATGGATACGGATGTGGATATTATACTAGTTCTAGATATGGATCGGATATAGGATACTATATTGGAACACGCATTGGGTACGGATATGGATACATGATATTGTACTGCAACAAGGTACAAATACATGATACAATGAAATAGGACAAATTCCATATGGAATGCCAAACCTAATGGCTTTTCAAAATTACAAGCATGGGGAAGGGAGGTGGAGGCAATGAAACAAATTTCATTTCATTTAAATTAATATTTTTTAATTCATAGGGGGGAGGTTAAATGAAATGAATTTAAATTAATGTAAATTTTGTTGAGCTTATTGTATCAATGTGCTTCACTATTCATTCAAAAGACAGGTTACATACAATAGTTCAAATTTCAGGTGATATCCTAGAAATGTGCAGTTGTGAAACTAAAATGATGTACTTCCTCCCTCCCAAAATGATTATCTCATGATAAACGTTTCTCAAGATTAAGGCAAAATTTGTGAATGTGGTAAAGTAATGAATGCAAACATATAGATTAACTCTTGATTTGCTCGGCGGTCTACAAAAATGGCAATATCAAGTTTAAAGCATGAACTATTTAAAGCGGGAAAGTTGAAGCTACAAGTTCACATGATAAATTACCCGCTAGATTATGATTTCCCACCAAAAAGTGAGTTCTAAGCATATCAATACATTGTTTTCCATCTTATCTTTGTACCACGTGAAGATTTTGTGAAAATTGTTTATGGTTAGATTTTTCTTGAGCAGCTTGTGAGCAGCTTTTGTAACCAAACTAACACTTTCATGAATTGTGTCTTTGAGGAATTGACATTGACTATTTCAATTCATGAATTGCGCCTTTGTCTAACTAAAACTTTTATTGTGATATACTGACTATTTCATGAAGTGCATCCGTTAGAGAAAAAATCAGCCCTCTGGAGGGCTGCTCCACTAACCCCTTTAGTACTCTAAAATTTAGTTTCAAGGGGTTGAAAAAATATTTTTTCTCCTATTTTTGCACAGCTGAAACTGTTGTGACAATGGTGCAGGAATTCAGATTTTTGAATAAAAAAATATTTAAAAATAATAATAAGAATAAGAAAAATAATAAATAATAATAATAATAATAATAATAATAATAATAATAATAATAATAATAATAATAATAATAATAATAATAATAATAATAATAATAATAGAAATATATGTATATTTATAAAAATTAAAAATTAAAAAAAAATCTGCAAAATCTAACTGCTCCGGCAAGGGTACTTTTCCAAGTTGACAAGTCATGCTTGAAATAGCATAGCATGGTAGTTTGGAACGGCCCTCCTAAGGGCTGCTTTTTTCTCTAATGTTCATATAACCAAATCTGAAGTAGTGGACAATCATTTCTAGACACCTATTTTTGGAAAGATGGACAATTGTTTTGGGTCAGAGGGAGTAATGGGCTGAAATCAAATATTGCGACAAATGAATCATCAAATAGGCTATTCTCTTCAAGCAACTTGAAACGGAAGAGAGACAACAAAAACCTTGAGATGTACAATATAGTACACCATTTTCATTGAGCACCGGCATATTTAAATATATATATTTGGACATTTGTATCTGATATTACTAGTGTATATTGTGATAGACTATTTGGACATCACGGGTAGTTGAGAAAGTAATGATTTTTGTACCATGTGATGTAGAGGAGGGTGATTGCAAGAAACACCGGTACTATTTTGCGTCGCAATTGAACTAACGGAGTTGTCATCGGCTATAACTTTTGGAGCATGAATCCAATTAACTTGAAATTTTTATTAAATATTGATAACTTGATTATGTTCAGATCCCTTATTTTTCAGAATTTTTCAAAAATCATTTTATATTTAAATTTCAATTTAGCTAATTTGTCACACTTTGCAGTTTAGGGGTTTTTAGTACTAGGGAGAAATTAGAATTAATGATCTAGAGCTGAAATTTCTGTGGTCTATTTCTATAGTAGAAGTCAAGTTTCTACCAAAGAAAATTTAAAAGTATTTTATTTTATGTCCTCCACATGCATGCTAACAAGGCTCCTTTGCGCACGCATTTCTGAACATTGAAGATGGTTTGAAGATCATTCTTTTTGTGAAATCTCTTCATCATTAAGTTCTTCCAAATTGCCAATTTTTAGTTTTTTTTTAAATTGTTTTTTCTATTTTTTACAAATTAAAATGTAAAAGTACCTATTTTCATGAGATTTTGCACTTTACTAGTTCTCCTACTTAAAGAAATTTTCAACACTTTTCCTTCTTAGGATATCTTCTTCTTGAAGGTGTATACATTAAACATATTTTTTTCATTTTTTAAAAAATTGATTTTCCAATTATACAGTACTCCTAAAAAAAATGAGTACTGTGGAAAATGCTACGGAAAACAGTCGATGTTTCTTGCAACCACCTAGGACAAGATTTTAGACATCCATCTAGTTTGCCCGAAGTTTTAGATTTGGATAAATTGTATGATATTTGAAATTACATGCTTACTGTGACCACTTTTGGCTCTTCTTGGATCTAAAGGGTTATTATTTATGAAGCCATATATTAAGGTACACTTACCCATTTCCGTCACTTTAAGAATTCCTCCCTCATATACCGGTGGAGCACATTTTCTTTCTAAAATGTACTCCATTGATACATGAGGATGAAATTGGTGCAAGGGTGAAAATAGGTACGTCTACCTTAGTACTCCTATTTTGAACAAAAATTAAATCACCTTTCCATTCAATTCATGCACATTTTCAAGTTGAAATGGCCAATACAATCTACATAAAGAAAAACAACAGTCCAATTCTAAATCTCTCTCACTGGTATTTCAAACATACTGAGTCACTCTAGGATCCAAGCTCGCTTCCTGATTCAAACTTTTATTAGCTAAATCCATGTTACTTCAAACTCACATTAGAGTTTTTTTAAATTTGTCCATGGAGTTTTGCATCTCTTTTCAAATCATTCAATCTTCTTATCTGTTATTCCTTGAAAAATATTATTGAGATGAGGCCAAATTTTAAAGCACCATAATGCATGAAGAACATTGCATATTTTAGTAAAAAAGTGAACAAAATGGGACAAATGAACTTCCCATATGACCTACTCCAATTTGGTAAAAAATATGAGGTCTAAATTGGTCCAACAGAGGGGTTATGCTACTTCACCACAATTGATTGTAAAATCATGTAGCATTGGCTTGCTTTTTGAGTAATCACTAACTTAGACTTTGACACATTAGATGTAGCTTTTGTCAATGCAAAGCCTAGTCTCCAACAATCCAGTGCATTACACACAAATAGTACTCACAAAAGAGTCCACACTAGGAGAGCAACAGAGATTGCTCTGAAGGCGATCGATGGGGCGGAAAGACCGGAGCCAGCAGACCAACCAGGGCCACCCGGGGGGCCCCAACCAGGAGGCCCCGGGCTCATGTTTTGGCCTTGGTTGTTGTAAATCACAATGACATTGTGACTTTGCAAGCACCACGGCACCGGCAAGTAGTTCATGTCATTATAAGAGACATCAATGTATTTGATGCTTTTTTGTTTGCAAAACTTCTCCGGGATGGATCCTGTGAGGTGGTTGGACTTCAAGTCCAACGTTTGTAGGTTGGAAATGGAGGCCAAACTTGATGGAATGTCATTGTAGAGGTTGGCATTGTTGATGACAATAGCCTGAAATAAACAATCAATAGGTAGATGGTTATATTTGCCTCATAATGTTGTGTTTTAAAGTGCCAAAATTGTGACATTCAAGTGTAGAAAGCTATAAAAGGTATTAAGGTTACAATATTAGTTCTAATTAATTTAGTGTAGTATTAAGCCCCCCTTTATGATGAATTAGACTACATTGATTTGTCCTAGTAATGAAGGTATAAAATTAGTGTCACTACAACATCCTATAATTATGTGAAAATTAGTATAATGCAACAAACTTTGCAACTTACCACCACATTTCAATTATTTTACTAATAGTCCATGGGTATTGGCCATGGAAATTGATAGGCCTATACAACTCCAATGCATGGAACAATATATGTTATGCGCACCCGCACAAAGAACACTTGCACCTAGACCTCCCTCATGAATGGAAACAATGCATTTTAAGCTAAAATATGTAGAAATTAGTTTTAAAAACATGTATAACACAATTAGGTGTAGTAAAAGTAACTGCACTCTTAATTCTTGCCCCTTTCTAAACCCCGTTCTAAACTCGACTCCCACAAATTCTTGCCTAAAATGTACTAATGGCAAATTTTGCAAAAATGGTGGTATTCCTAGTGCCATATTCCTCATGCCATTTTTCCAGACCGTCCGCTCTAAACATCTAGAACAGGTATAGATTCCAGACATCTAAGACCGTTGTAGATTTCAAACATCTAGGAGCCGTATAGATTTCAGACCAACCGTTCTAAAAATCTAGGATTGGTATAGATTTTAGATATCTAGGAAAGGCGTAGATTTTCAGAATGTACCACAAGCGTAGATTTCAGAACGGCCGTTCTGAACTGAAATAACGTGCCATTGTAATGGAATGCCGCCATTTTAACAAAATTCACCATACTACCTCTATTTATGAGAACCTGAGGTTGCTTTGGGATTCACTTATTCTCAAGAACTTTGAGAACTCATGGTTTATTCATTCAGAATCCAACAAATGCATAAGAACTTAACTTGGAACGCTCTTTTGACGACCTCCAACAAGATATATCCAATTAGAAATTAGGCAATTTCATAATAGGAACAATGCTCAATTGCTTAGTGTATTGTATGGTTATTTTCAGGTAGAAGTAGCCTTTCATATACTCTCACTTTGTTTTCTGAAAAACTTCATACTCCCTCCTCTGTTTCTGAAAAAGACCCGTGTTTCCTTTGTATTTTACAAAGGAAAACACAGGTCAGGAAAACACAGTAGCAATGCGGGTGAGAAAGGAAATGAGTCCCGACCTGGAGGTTGCCAGAAAACTCGCCCCATTCCGAGGGGATAGGCTCGTTCAAGAGCAGATACTGAATGGTGAGCTGCTCCAGACTAGTTAGCGCCACCAGCCCCGCCCCCACCCCGTCGTCAGAGTTCGGGTTGCGGTACGATTGCTGGTTGGCGTTCCCCACCAGCGTGAGCTCCAGCACGGCGCCATCGCTCTCCGCACACCGCACGCCGGGCCAGGTGCAGCAGTTACTGTTGGCATTCCAGCCGGAAAACACGCCGCCAGCGTCCACGAAACCCGATTTGAACTCCAACAGCGTCGCACGGTCGTCTGCAGAGCAGTACCAAGCCAGGACACCGGACAACTGGGTACCCATCAGAACCACCTGCAGGACGACCACCACCCACCATGACCGCGTACAGTTGTTGTGGCCCCTTCTCGCGTCCATTGGCAAGGACGTAACGGAATCTCCTCAAAGGAAACGTCAGTTTATGTGCTGAGTAATCGTGATGCTGGACCTCGTTACGAGAATTCGAAGCTAAATATCAGAACACGTACAGGTAACACGAATTGCGAAAATTCTGATCTAGCACACCTCCACATTTGCCGTCAGTCACCCGTCTAGCCCAAAGTCAATAGCTAATCCCGAAGCTAGCCAAACAACTGAAGCTAGCCCTTCGAGAATTAATGGAACGAAAAGAAGCTCGATCTGTCGATGTGAAGTTGAGCGTCTATCGTGATCAACTGTGATCGAAATGCAACCCTAGGAGCTGGAGAGTACTTTCGCTCAGCTATGTGGGAGCTCTCAAATCTGTGGGCCGCACGGTTGGAATGCGGAAATGGGAGTGGAATTGAAAGTGCAAGTGTGTGGTGATTGATGCTGGGATTGATGGAGAAGCATTCAAACGGGCTGGATCTACACAAAGGTGAAGGAAATGAGACTGGGAAACTTCTAGAATCGCTCTTACGTTGCTAGCAGGGAGTGACTTCTGTCGACTAGAGTGAGTGGCTTCGACGACTAGGTGGATATTATTTGAGGAAGGTGGCTGTTGTGTCATGCGAATATATGGTTCTGTGACTTTAATTTTGTCAGTCGTGATGGGAAGGGATGTTGATCGGTTCCTAGCCTGCACATAGCGATGCGCAAATGAAATTATATCAACTGGTGCCTCCTGTGAAAGCCCCCCCGGCCCCCTAGCCTGTGAATCGTCCTAGAGTATCGTTTGGTAGCTGGGCGAAACGGGGGGCCATCAATGTCACACTGCGGGAGATGCAGTCGCGTACGTCCTGATCTAAAAGTCGATCACTGATAGACGAGAGAATGATCTAAAAGTCATTGATAGCCACGAACGAGTCTGCATTGACAGACGATGAGCACCAGCTTTTACTCTCTGCTTTTGGAGCGAGGTGATTGCAACATGCATTGCTTCGATAGCGAGAATGAATTGTCATATAACTGCCATGGTTTGTCAGCTTCACTGACTCTAGCTACTCATCACATGGATAAGTGGATCACGACTTTCATATTAGCGCCGAGAGCTAGCGACGTTTTCCCCTGCGAAATCAAGGATTCATGGTTTTATGTATAATGACTAATGCGATCATGGGTAGTACTGTGGAAAATGTAAGGCAAGCGGGACTAATCGATCGGCGGAGTCATGAAAGCAAAAATTGCATGCACATGTTGATTATAAAAATTACTCCGGAGTAATCAAATTGCATGAAAAAGAAGAACTTGCCAAATGATTTGATAAATCGTAACTGCTTAATTATACCCATGATGCCTGATTTGGGCTCTTTGGTCATTGGTGATCGGATCCTACTCTTCCCGTCGACCATGATTAACTAGGTCTAGACTCACTACTTTGCCTGTTGGATATATACTACGGGCAATCAGAAGTTCAGAACACTAGGGAATTTCCATTGCATTGCATTGGCAAATTAATTTCCATTGCATTCAAATGGCAAAGTTTAGTACATTCAAGTCGTGTTATACTTAATATTCTATGACTCCGTTGGTTATGAAAGAAGACTAATTCGCTTTAGAATCACATTTTCTGGTGATTTGAAAATTGCATTTGAATTGAAATTGACTTCCAAGCAGTTGAATAATGGCAGTTGACTGACACGGCAGTTTGCTTTGAATCGAGAGTGTAATTAATTTTGTATTGAAGTTTTTTTTTATTGATAGCTGTTTACTGGTTTTCATTAAAATGGCAGTGTAGACTGTAGACGTCTGTAGAACCGGCGACCTTGCCGGTGGCGATGGCGCCGGTTGATCCATCAACCTGTCCCATGCTCCATTTTTCTCAAAATTGGTTCAACATTTTTGGACCATTATTTGATTTCCTTCTCATTATTTGACTTCTTTTCTTTGGGCATTCTTCTTTCCCATTATTCGAGCCTTTTGACTTTCTTCTTTCTCATTATTTGACTTCCTTCCTTTCTGGCTTTCACCATTTTTGTTCCAAAATAGAAAAGATTGCAGAATTTAGGTTTAAAATTTTAAAAACAGTACCAAAATAAAAGGCATAATCAAACATTGCCTTGTTCTAAATAAAACACTAAACTGAAATGTAGCTAGTTATGAAAAAAAAAGGAAAGAAGGAAAAAAAGGAAAAAAGTAGTTGTTACAAGAATACAAAATAAACCCGTATCATTATCGTACATCTACATTTTACATGTGGTCTCAATGGTAAAAAATTGAAACTCATATTTAATGATCTTTACTTTCAAATTCTTTATAATTTAATATAATAAAGATGATCATAATAAAGATTTTAACATAGTGATTTTTAAGTTGTATATTGTGATCATAATAAAGACTGTAGTTTGAATTCTTCCCAAATGATTAAATTTCGTCTCTCATGCATGTGTAGATCCAACAACTCTCCATTACATGTTGAAGAAATAAGTTTGGAATGGACATTAACCCCTAAATATATTTGACTATGTTTTCACCAAAAATGCTCCAAAAATGCCATTTCGATTACAAGTACCAAATTTTAGGAATTTTTTTTTTTGGCACAAATGTAATTGTAAGATCTTGTAGTGCACTGGTTTGAGAAGATGTGGAAAAAATTTCAGAATTTTCCACTGTGCAGATTGTAAGATATTAGTATTTGAATTGAAAAAAATCCTTTTTTTGTCCCTGCAAAAATCCAGGCAGTTGCACTTCACATGGGGGTGATTGCAAGAAAGACTAGTACTAAAAGATTGTCACAAAAGCAGTGCCAAAGCTTTCATTTGCAATAAGTTTTGAAGCATGACTCGCATGAGCTTGAAATTTTTATTGGAGGTTCTTCTTATGAGTTTAATTGCATCTTATATTATTCAAAAAAAATTCAAAAATCATTTTATATTTAAAAATCATATAAACTAATATGTCACGTTTTGAGTTTTAGGGGGTTTACTACGTAAGGAGTCCCTAAATTTAATGGTATGGAGCTGAAATTTCTATGGTCTAATCCCATAGTAGGAAGTCATGTTTCTACCAAGGGGCATTAAAAAATATTTTATTTTATATCCTCTATGTCCATGCAAAGAGGGCTCCCTTGTGCGCACAATTCTGAGCACTAAAGATGGTTTCAACATTATTTTTTTGGTGAAATCTCATTATCATGAAGTCTTCCCAAATGTTATTTTTTAGTTTTTTTAAAAACTATATTGCCTATTTTCTACAAATTAAAACATCAAAGTATGTATTTTCTTGAAAGTTTCAGCTCATCTTTTTTGTGAATAACTTTTGACCTAGATTTTTTTTAAATCTGAAATTTTGGTGATACGCTATTTTTAGTGTCATACTAATTATCCATATTTTATTTTATTTTAAAAGTTTATATGCAAAAGCTCATAGTACTGGGAATACTAGCCAAAATAGAACAAAAACGGAAGGTCATTCATGCAACGACCCATGGCCACATTTGTATGGAAAAATGTCCAAATTGGTGATTATTCTTTTGATTCATTTTTTAAGTCAAGTTGGCTATATGCTTGAAAAAATTCAGATCATTTGGAATTGTACAACATATAGGAAAAAAATAGTAAATAGAGAGAAGTAGAAAACAATTCAAAACACTAAATTGTTAAGAACTTAATTATGGAATCAAAAAATGCCAATTCCAATGGTTGTAATGTTGTAATGAACAATCTACACCCAACCTTTTTTTTATTTTCAAAAATACTGAAAATTGAGTTAAATAAAAGACTTCAAATTTTCTTTTAGAGTAGAGATTCTATAACTATCCGCAAATTAAAACTCCTCATAATTTTCATTTCATTAATCAAAATGGAATGATTCAAAGCTATACATGTATATATAAATCTAGAGAACCAATTTCAAATTTTTTTTTTTTTTTAAAAAGTGATTTTTTAAGAATTTTTTGGGCTGCTCGATGAGCACAGAAAAGCACATATCATACAATAACTTTTTAACCATGTAGTCAAAAGTTATGAAAATTGTTGGGTCTTAAAGCTACTCCTTGGGAAAATATTGTGTGAAAATTCCAAAGAAAAAAAAATAAAACTCCATTCATAGTGAGCTGCCCAAAATCGCTATGTTGCCAAAAAACGGTGTTTGGGCGTTTAGGAAAACCATTACAGATTGGTTGCACTAGATGACTACTCAATTACTCATTCAAAAGAGGCAGCCACTGCCCTGCCCCCCCAATCAAACAAAAAAATAAAAAAACAAAACATCTGATTCGCCCAACCAACCCCAAAAGCAAAACCAATTTTTTTTTTAATACACACACAGAATATGGAATATACACATATACACACACAGGTATCGGTATGGAGATACCAAATGTGAAATTATATTATACAACATATGGATATAGATACATATACAGGATATGCGAAATTTTATATGTTTTCTTTTATCTCCTATCAATTGCAGTCGAAGAAGTTCAACTGAAAAATATACGTATCAGAGGTACAAATAATTCACAAAAAACAACCTATCAAAATATTCATTCACTTATTCAGAGAGTGAAGTTTTTGTCCGTTTGTGCTCTACTACTATGCACTCAAACAAGAGACAGCGTACATTCCACAATTATGTCCATGCCGGGTATTGAGTGAATGGGGTGATTGGCCCGGCAGTGGATCGGATATCATACAAGAAGAGCGAGTATAGTACATAGGTACAGTAATAATTGGTAAACACTAAAATTGGTAAATAGTGTTGGCAACACTAATTGTCCCACCTAACACTAATTGTGATTTGCAAGGTTAGTGTTAGATCATTATTTACGCATTCTAACACTATTTTAGCTCTATAGTAAAAATGTAGTTGAGAGGTTCACTTGTCAGCGTTGTCACTTAGATGCTTTGAGCAACTTACTGAAGACAGTGAGCATGTTGCACAGCAGCAGCCAATTCTATTGCAGATCCATAAATATACATTGTTGTGCACTCGATTCTTCAGCGTCGGAAGCTTGATTTTCTTATTTGTATGTGCTGTTGTACAGGCCCTGGCAGAACCGGAGCTGCATGCATTCATCTTTGTATGGAACTCGAGGGGATCCTCCTCCAGGCGAGCTGTTGTATCCAGCAACAGGCTGTCGGGCCCAAGCGAAGGGGTGGAGTCACAGACCATGAGCTCTTCAAAGATTAGTTGGTGCCCAAAAAAGATTAAAAGAAAATTCACTTCCGTTGCTGCCGCTCTTCCTTCCCCCACACACACTATGTCACGATGCTCAGCTGAGTGCCCCTCAGAGTTCAGAGTTTGTTCTGATCCAATCACGCATCCCCAAACCCTTTCTCACTGCTTCTAAATGTTCTCCATTCACAACGAATTCTAGTTTGTAGAGAACAGAGTCAAGTTTGACGGCGGGAGGCGGAAATTTGAGAGTTTGACAATGGGAGTTAAGTGCCCCAACACTACTTACACATAAGTTGGAAAATAGTGTTGGGGGTAAAAAACAGGGAACAACACTAATTATCACCCAACACTATTTACCAATTTTAGTGTACACCTTAAATCGCACAGTTAAACAATTCAGCATGTTCGCCCACTATTATATTAGAAAACTTTTTGTGAGATCTTGTTGGTAGTCAAAAGGGTATTCTAGATTCTCTTAGAATGCATTTTTTGGACACCGTGTGAATAAACTATGAATTTTCAAAGTGCTGAAAATAGGTGTACCTAAAAGCGATGATAGTGTCATATGAATAGTGGGAGTACATTTTAGGCAAGAATATCCACTGTGCAATTTTAGAATCCGTGCAATTTTAGGTGCAATTACCTTATAAGTTAGTAGAACCATCCATTCCGGACCAGGGAGCCATACCACAATAACAAAACATGGTAAAAAAAAACGCACTCAAAATCAAATGCGGGTTTATTTTTGCCACAATTTTGTACATGCGTGCATAATTGTCTTTTCCTTGAACTCCTTGGGTTTACCCTTTTTGAGGTGGATCTCTGTCCTTTTTGAAGTGGGCAAGAATTACATTGGTTGTCTAACTTTTTAGTCCATGCCCAGCCAAACCAAAGACAAAAAAAATGAACTGTAAACTACACTACACCACCTAACCTTGAAAATTTCCACAAGGTGGACTTTAACCTTGAAATGTAATGAAACAACCGCCATTGAATTTATAATACAGTCTATTTTTTAGAAATTATTAATTTGTTTTTTTAAAACTCAATTTTGAGAACAAGTAACTCAAAAAAGAAAGGCAGCAAGCAGAAAATGGTTGCATGAATTACAAGATGGGTCATGGGGGGTCAATAAGTTTTTGCCATATTATACTTAAAGGAAAATTTGGCATAAATTCAGTCATTTTTGTAATTTAAAAAAAGGGTGCCACATGTCATCTTGCACTTTGTGTGAGGTGAAGTGGACCCTTGAAAATCTGATGTCAAAATTCCATTTCAGCACATCTATTTTTAATCAGACCCTCAAAATCAGACCCTCATATACGATATGGTAGAACCACCAATCGTTGACCACTTAAGCAATTCTACGCATGTTTTGGAGCAGTAGAAGGCAATGTAAATTTGTTGTCCTGTAGAAAGATAGAAATGATGGGCATTGCCAATTTTTCATGATTTTTTTCCTTGAATTCAAATTAATATGAGTTTTGGAAACCAAAAGTTGGCCTAAATCCATACCCAATATTCAAGACTCTTCCAATTCCAATCATTCAAGAACTACTTTTGCACTCACTACTTCCTACTTCTTTGCTCATTACTTTGGAACATGTGTCATAACTTTATTAGTCCCCACTTTGAAAAGGAAAAAAAATACACTCCAAGCTTCAGTTGGAAATCTGTGCTAACTTTGGTTGGAAATAAGTGCACCTTACAAGTTGGTACAACAAAACATGGTAGAAAAAAAAACAGCACTCTAAATTGAGTGCATTTTTTTGCCACGTTTTTGTACAAGCCCACTACCCGCACAATCAACTTCTTTTGCAATTTCGACTACAATTTTGGGAATTTGGGGGCATGTGATGTACTATTGGAAAGACATTTTCAAGACCTTTCCAACAGTATATACCATGTTCTAAAATTCCAAAACAAATTCAGTCGAAAATTGCAACTGCTTGACTCATTTTTTTTTCCTTACAAATACTACTCTCATTTCAATGACCATCATACATTGCAAGCTTCACCATGAATTGAAAAATACTTGGAAGGTTGTGAAATTCTATTTGTACATTTTCAACTCCCTTATCTTTCATTGAGCACAAAAAGTCATTATTTCAAAATATTCTCACAAAGATATGCTGCTTCAAGTGCAATGCCATGTATTTCTATTGACCTAAATAAAAAATTTAAACCTAAATATCTTCTAATTGTGCTGTCAAATAATCTAAACTTTTTTGAAGTGCTCACTTTCAATGTGAAATTTAAGATCCTATGATTACATTCATTCTGATTTCAAGAAAACATGAGCAAACAAATTGCTCAAGTCAGTCTTGGTAGATTTGAAAGTACACCAAGTCCCTTTGGATCATTAGGGATTGATTACATGACATTCTTTAGGAGGATAATGCATTTGGGAATCAAATTTGGGAGAAAGGTAAAGCAAAAAAGAAAATTTTGTGACACTTTACAAAAATTGAAACTCTAAAGAGAATAAGTCAATTTGGATTTATACGGTTCAAGAGTGACAAAATTGTGACATTCAACTTGCAAACCTTTATTTAATTATCATTTTTGTTTGTTTGTAGCGAAGACATTTCTTTACATTCCAATAATAATTTACAAAAGTTTCCCTTCTCTTTTTAATAAGGTAAGTAGACCTATTTCCAATTCCTACCTAATTGCATCATAATATATACATCTTCTTTATTTCAAACCTAAATCTAGGATGAATATACTTTTGTTATCAAATGTGTGCCACATGATTAAGAAAAGAATGGAACCCCTAGATTTGTTCTTGAATGAATTTTGAGAGATTCAAAAGTAATATCAAGCATGGGTTTGTAAGTGGATATCACAACAAACCCACGTAATGCTTTAAATTAGTTCAAGGTTTTTTCTCACACATTCTTCTATGAACATCAAAATTCTGTTGGTACAACTTTCATATTGATATCCTAAGTTCCTTGACATAATTACATGATGGAGCTTACAAATCTAACATCATCCATCATCATTTCTACCCTCTTCTCCATATTAAACCATCCCTTAATGTACTCCATTATGCCCTCACATAATGACAAAGACCATTCAAGGTAACTACTCTTAAAAAGTTGAAATTGTCCAAGTATACCATTGAAGATAATTCATATTCTTGAATTGCCCAAGTTATTGGATACTACTAGGAGTCTAAAAGGGACCCAAGATCACCATTTTTTTTAGATTTCATGAAAATCAACTATGAATTTTTAAGGTGTGAAAAACAATTGTACCTAAAATCAATCACCTATATGAAATTTTTAATTGTGGTTCTAAAATATCCAACTAAAATGCTGTCCCCCACCTCTCATTATGGCTCTTCTTCGGAAGTTAGATGTTGATGTGAACCCATTCAACATCGGCCGTGTCGTCAGCAAAATTCGTGGATGAATCTCGTCAAGTTTTGAACGTAAAATATTCAGTTCTCCGATGGATAAAGCGATGTCAGGCGGATGGATGCACGCTTATTCCGACGAAATGCATCCTCGAAATATTCAGTTGGTAAACGGATGAAGAATAGGCAGTAGGAGAACGTTCATCCCCATTCCCCTGTCTCGAACTTCCTCTCTCTCGCGCGCGAGCAGCTCTCATGAACTTCAAGCACTTCTTCCATGAGCTAAGCTTAGAATTTCTGAATGCCGAGTAGTGGCGATGGAGGTCACGCAGCGCAATTTCGAGGAGCTCTTGCCCCGTATCGAATCAGCCATCTCTTCTTGCCAATTCCTCGCCATCGATGGCGAATTCTCCGGCCTTTCGCTCACGCATCCGCGGTACCAGCACTTGTCTCTAGCTCTTCCCATCATGAACATGAAAACCTAATTCTGCACACAACTTCACACATGCCACATTTCAGCATGTTGTAGAATCTCGAGAATATTAATCATCCCATGTAACTCATCCCATCGGCCCTGGAAATTGTGCCGGAAGACTCATGGCCGAGGTTGTCAGGGTTGATTGATGTAGCGCCTGGAATTTCGCTTGATTTCGTGTGATTCTTGTTTGTGAGTTCTTCAATTTCGGGGTGATTGATGACGGGGTTAAATTCGGGATTGCGTCTTGGCAGCTCGCGTTGTGATGGTTCTTTTGATAGAAAGTGGGGTGCGTGAGTCTTTTTTGTTTGTGTTTTCGAGTTTATTTGAGCTGCATTGGTAGTAGGGTGGAGAATTGTTTGAATGGACATCAAAGCCACATTAATTCGTCTTGTATCATGCCGCGCTCATATTGTTTAGTTGTGTTGAGAATTGGTTTGTGTGCGCGTCTGTAGGAGTCATTTCCTCGTTCGGTCTGCACAATTCACTCGTTACTGAGAGGCATTGCTGTGAAAACGTGAAAGGCGTTTAGACACTGAGACCCTTGATAGAGAACCGAGAAACCTCGTAATTAGAGCTGTTGAAAGCACTCTAAGAAGTGACAAACCCTAAATAAAGACACTTCGACACTTAGATCCTAGATACTTAGACCCTGGATACTTGATAAGGGGTTCGGCTACACTGATGCCGAACATAAGTCTTATGTTGCAGGGTTCAGGGTTTAAGGGTATGGGATGCTTTACAATGTGCGATGTCTTCTGAAATACTGCAGAAGAGAGGAGGTGTTGGATGACGCTGAGCAGCGGTATATGAGAGCTCGGACTTCCGCCCAGAATTTTCTAATTATGCAGGTGCGTGAGTATTCGGAATCGTATTCTAGATATGGCAATGCGTTTAAGGCTTTGGAAAGGACGCTTTCCAAAGCCCTTGACGAAATGTGCCCCTCAAGGACCAAGTTGGGCCTCCAGTTTTGAGTAGGTCGTATGGAGACTTTCTTTTGTCCTATTTTGTTTATCTACTTACCAGCACATGCAATGCTCTTCATGGATTCCTGTGATAAGAAACTTGGCCCATGCAAGTAATATTTCACAATATGATATCGAATTGGTCATTTTAGAGCCATGAATTCATGACCCTTTCGGGGTTAGTCTGTTTTCATCAACTAGTCTTACGAGGTTTCTTAGTTCTAATTAAGCCTGCATTGGACAGTTTGGCTTGTCCACCTTTCATTGGAATGCGGAGGAAGACTTCTATCAGGCTCAAACGTTCAATTTCTACACCTTCCCACGTTCTTATGGAGCAGCTGATGTGCGCTTCACTTGCCAGGTATGAGATTCTAGTTGGTTTTTCTCGTGTCTACTATTCTAAGCTCTAAATGCCCCTTCCCGTCTTGGTACGGTTGCTCTTTATCATACCGCTTGTTTACGGCTTTGTTGCAGGCTTCCTCTTTGGACTTCCTTCGCGAGCATGGTTTTGACTTCAACAAGTTCATTCGCTTTGGTGCGTGTACCTATTGACTTAGTAACTTAACCCATTGATGAGCGGGTTTTCAGGAGGGTTATACTGAATGTTAACCCCCTAATGGACAAAAAGTCCTAAATCAGGCCTCATGTTGTTTTAGCAGTTTTGATAGCCCCCATGGTCATATGTTTCTTTTGTTTAGTTTAATTTTTTATCGACACTTGCAAGTGTTCTTCACTACTTTCGGTGATATAAATTTGCCCTATGTGAGTTATATTTTCCACGAATTTGTCTTTTTAAGACCATGACTCCGTGTCCTCAGGGTTAAATTCGGAAAGTTTGCAAGTTGTGTATCTAGTGAGGGGCTGAAAGGTGCCTATACCTTTATGACATGTATTACTGTGCATTTATGAACTCCTTTTTGCTAAGTCATGAAAGATTGATGCAGGCATACCGTATATCAGCCTTGAACAGCTGAAATTGGACAAAAGATTGGAGGCACGAGAACCAAGAGATCCTATAGTGCTGAGGAAGGAAGAGGATCGTAGTTTTGTTGATCAGCAATTAGAAATTGTACGCGCGTGGGTAGATCGCACAGTTGCAAAGCAGGCCAACGGCGGTGCAGAAGCCGACACCCTTGTCTTGGAACCCAGTAATAGCTATCTTCGTGCTGCTCTGTACCAGCGTTTGGAACAACAGTTTGGCAAATCGGATTTCTTTGTGGACCACCTGGTAGGTTCCTTTATGTGATCGTGTTCGAGTTCATGTTGGTAGACTGCTAACCAGTCTCTGGATTGCGGGCTTTTAAACATCTAAGATGGTGCGTCACATTCAGCATGTTAGCATATGTTCGAGTGTGGTTCTTGGGAGATCAATATAGAGCTATGGAGAGACCTTTGGGTACAAGAGCCGAATTCGTTGAGATCAACTTTTTATCACTACGTATGAATTTCTTATGGAATTATTCAGAATATGATGTTGTAGGCGACTATGAGTGGTAGTAAGCAACCCGGTTTCCATTCAAAGATCTGTGACCGTAGACATTTTGACAAATCAGGCTTACACGCAACTTGGTAATCGAGTGTATGAATGGATGAGTTGCTCTTTGTCTGAGGGGTCAATAGGAGATGTGATCAGGTTCGTCACGGTTTATTATCTTCTACCTTATTGCTACCAGAAGCCACGTGCTTACTGTTGATTAGTTTCTATATTTCTGATTCTGTTTTACTGATTGTTGTCCAATCATTTTCAACTACGTGTTAGAGTCCAGAGACCGATGGGTGAGTATTGAAATGAGTGGGTTTGGTGGCAGAGAACAGCAGGGTCTCGTAAGGCCAGCTTGAAGTTGACGAGAGCAACATCAGATGCCGTTGCAGCACAGGAATCTGAGGTGGCTGCAAAGAGGCAACGGCAACAGGAACGTGCTAAAGGCTTTGCTAGCGTGATGCAGTGCCTTACGACTTGTAACAAGCCTGTCGTAGGACACAATATGCTACTGGATTTAACGTATCTGTACCAACAATTTATTGGAAACCTTCCTGCATCTTTAGATGAATTCCGTAAGCAGGTAATCAAATCTCGATTACTGGAATACTGAGGCAGCATTGCACCTCATCGTGCAGTCTGATTCAGAGAATGTGCTTGTATTGATTTGGACTCATTTATGTATCATATTTGCTTTGCATCAGAATCGATTTCCTTTTTACGCAGGTCTTCAATCTTACTATGTTCTTAATATAGAATCGCTAGGTTGAAGCTCAGTCTTTCTGTGCAACCACAGCAAATGTCATATCATTAGCAGCTTCATTCCTAAAGTCATATGCATGGTTTCATAGAGCAAACTTGGAGATTGCCTTGTCGGGTGTCTAGTTGATGTGTTTGTGGTGGTGCACAGCTTAAGCTTGTATTTCCTGGTGGAGTATACGACACCAAGTACCTGGCCCAATTCTTCCCAAGGCTTTTTCCTTCTACGTCACTTGAGGAGCTCCACACGTCTCTGGCACCCAATGAGGATGAGGTGAAAGAAGAGGATAGTGAGGATGGAGAAAAATGTAATGAGCGACTCGCAAGTGTACCAGGTGCTGTAGTTATAAGCAACAATCAACAAAGCTCGTCAGCTGACCCTGATAGTGTTGTACATAACTTAAATGGGGCGGGGTCAATGGAACCGAGCTCATTGCAAATTCATGAAGGCACCAGAAATGCACATGTAATTCTTGCAGACCTTTCACCATGTAAGTCCGTCTATCTCCATTTAGGCAGGGTCAGTTCTATCCTTGAATGTTCGGTGCTCTTCTTTGGCCATCTTTTGGCTGTTGTACTTTGTTGTAATGTTTTGATGAAATGCACTATATCGTTGCTTTCGGCCAACGTAATTGTGATTATCTGACAATCTGTCTAATTAATTAAGAGCGTATTGGCATCATTCTGCTCATTTCTACTCGTTTTTGTTCATCTTCAGCACTTGAAACTGATGGCAGTTGTTACAGATATAGATGGGCAATCGACCAGAGTGGAGTTACCTAAATTGGACCATGCCGAGCAGTTTGATCGGTATAGGACTACGGCTGATGAGCCAAGCCGCTATCATGAAGCCGGGTATAATCCTTGGACTCCAAATGAGGGTTGTCTTGGAATGGATACTTGATTTGGTTTGGAGCTGGTTAATATTCTCTTCGTATTGCAGGCGTCATTGAGGCTTCGGTCCATGTATAACATGGGATGGGAGAGAAAGGGGACAAATAGGTCGCATGGTCTTCTAATTGACAGCATACTGTACTGAATGCAGATTCGATGCATACCAGACTGGAAAAATCTTTGTATGGCTTTCCAAGCTCTTTGAAGCTCGAAGAAACTCTAATACCCTTGGCAATACCCCTTTGAACATACAGGTAATTAGCATCTGACTTTATTGCTCTAAATGCTCCCTGTTTCTTCTCTCTATTAATTTATTATAACCACTACCTACATTCCATTGATGTTTTTCAGGGAAATTTGATTGCTTCAGGAGCTTTTAGACAACTTCACAAAGTGAATCGTCCTCATGATTCATGAGGTCTCTTTATGTTCACAGAGATCAGGTGGAGGCCTCCATTGATAAATAGGGAGGCCTTTGTATGATCTCTGTGACCATAGGGACTTGTGCATAAATATCTCTTAATGATGTCTAAAAGTCCCTGTTACAATCTATTTTTTTACTGAAAATCCTACTTTAATTGGCACTCTTTAGGAACTTCAGTTTCGCAAACTTGGATTCGGGAATTCTTTCACTTTTCTAGTCTTTCTGCTTCATTTTCACTCTTTGATGCGTGACGTCCAAACATTTGTCTGTGTTTCCTTATGTTTTTATCACATAGATTTTCAGTGTAACTCCAATTTTTTCGAAATGCGGTGCTGCAGGCAGTACAAGAATTTGGCAACAGAATATTTGTGATGCGGAGTGACATACCGTATCTCCCTTTGGAAGGGCCCATCCCAACTCCTGACCGGTCCTCCATGTTTTTGTTGTCGTCAACGAATGGCGTGCCTTTGCCATCCCAAGATGATATTCTGCTCCGGTTCAGCGCCCTCGGCTGTCCCATTGATGACAGGCTTTTGTGGCTGAATGCAATGACATGCTACGTAACGTTGGTTGACCGCAGTCAAGAAGTCGAAGTTTCACAAGCAATCCGGGCTTCCGACTGGCCTTTCATGTTTGGTCCTTTCAGAAGTCCTGCAGAGTTTGAGGAGCCCCTCATTCGGCTTTAGCAATGAATTCCCGTCTTTTTCTCGCTTCTCTTGTTGTACGAAGTTCCGGAACCCTACTTCTTTTTGTGCCTAGTTTCTAAACTGAAGTGGCACCATGAAAGATATTGTGAGTTTGAATTCAACCCTCGATCATGCGAATCTGCCCCAGATCCTTTTGTGATTTTGTATATAGCTTTGCTCATAGCTTTGTACAAATACACTGGAACTTCAGTTTCATCAAAGTGGTCATAAATAGAAATTGCTTTTAGAAGATTCGTGCACTAGTTTGCATGAATGAGAAATTATGTGGAGGAAACACCACCCCAAAGGTCTCTACCAGCATCTTGAATATGGAGTAATTTTTGTTCAATGAAAATGTAGTCTAAATATGGTCTCAGGAAACTATTTCTGAAATTGTGAGCATTTGAGCAGGGTCCCTGTTATTAAGTTGTCTAAATTACTATTCCGAAGGTCTTGTTGGGAGTCAGAAAGGTATTATGGATTCTCTTTTTCAGCAGTTTTTGGACACTGCATTAATAAGCTATGAATTTTAAAAAGTGCTTAAATTAGGTGTACCCCAATTTGACTAGAATCCCACCACTCGGATTCATAGGAGAATTCCAATATGGAAATTGGAAAAATGTCCAAATTGATGAGTCCAAATTACACTCCTGGTGTCTCCTGTTCTATCATCATTGGACATTTGTCATTGATTATAAAATTCTTCAAAAACTCCAGAGATTGACATTTTGAATTTCTCATTAGTTCTCTTCAAGTTAAACTCGATCCCTCCACAAGTGGTGAATAATTTTAGATATGAAGATTCTATGGCGCCACCAGATTCCCCCTTAAGACTCTGGGCTTTCTTACAGACATACTGCGCGCACTTCACTGGTCGAATTGCTCCTTGAAGGGTTCGCATCTTGATGAGCACGTCCCAGGGAACCATAACTTCAATGAGCTAGACAGCTTTTGGGTCCCAAACGTCTGACAGTTTGGAATCCGTCCTCTTTCAATCTCCACAAAAATCTCTCCACAACCTTGGCTCCCATTTCACCACTCCACTTACCCAATCTCCCCTCATGCCACAATACTTTACCATGCCAATGCACAAACAAAGAACGAGCAAAATAGGGATCCATTAGCTTCGTATACTTGTGCATTCATAAGCACCTGCTCTTGTAATCAAAGCGCCTCCTACTTGAAGCGTTCAAGCACAATCATCTGCATTACGTCGCCAAGATCGACTACAGAAGAATCTTGATTTTTATATGATCTGAAACTAAGGTATGTGCTGATTTCATCACAAACCCTCTCATGAACCCTTTGGTAGCTCTTAATTTGGCGAGGGATTGTGAGAAGTTGGAATCAGAGAAGTGCATTGCTGTGACATTCTTGATTTTTTTATGTCAAGACCTAATTAATGGTAAGAATGTCTCAGGCCGAAGAGTATATGACAAGAGGATTTGCAAACTCAGATTGTAAACTCAGATCGATATATATATTCAAATTGTTGGTTGATCTTTAGAGTATTGAAGTGAAGGTTGTGAAAATAATGTTCTTGGGTTACAGGAGCAGTCACGCATGAGAGGGTTGCCGTCCTCCGCGTCCAGTTTCGTTGACGGGGTGGGGGAAAGCACCAAAGGTATGCTGCAACTGGTACGCTGTTCTGAACTAATTCAACTCCATCTTCTGTTGCTCTACCTTGTACTACCCAAATTGATAAAACATGAAATTCACAAAAGATGGAGCATAGAAAAGTGGCATTGAGAATAATGGGGTCCATTTATTTTGCGGATTTTGTGTTTGTGCTTGAACTATTTAGTTCAAAAGTTGGATTCCAAGTTCCCTAAGAGTTGTGTTTCAGGGATAAGTATTGCAGTTCTTTACATTTGACAGGCTTCGACAGTCTGTGCCCACTGTGAAATGTTGTATGTGATGTAAGCACAGTGAATGATAGAGTTCACGTGAATAGTGAGAGCTTTTTAATGAGAGTGCAATGTATATGCAGCGGCATTTCTCTATTGAACCTTTGACTCTGAATTATAGTCTTATTGGGGCTATCCAAGTACGTAGAATATGATTTCGACAAAGCACCAAGTAAGAGTGTCGGCAGTGTAGGTCTTTTAACAATTTTTATGCAACATGCAGTGCAGGATTCAGTGACTCTTAATGTTACATATGTTGGACAGGTTCCGTTTCTTCTCGATCATTCGGAGCAATCTTCAGGCCAGTCTTCTGGAAGCAGCAAGAGTGGTGACGACATGGTGCCGCGCGGATCAATAGCAAGGCTGTCAGCCAAAGCAAGCGCCATGGACAGCCTCTTGGACATTCGGAATCCAGCGCTCAACAGCGCCATCGATGGAGTTCTCAAGATTGGCGGGGTATGTATAACACTGACACTCCCAAAATGGAGTCTATGTTTTGTTCAGTTTCACTCCATGTGCCATACTTTGAAAAGGAGTGGACAAGAAAATCCAAATGAGCGAGCACGAATGTTGCAGTATACGCATTCACGAGGACTAGCTGCCTTTGATTTTTTGTTGGACATACTGTAGGGAGAATTGTACAGTACAGTACAGAACCTCCTTGTGATGTTTTTGGTGTGCCTTGTCTTCTTCGACCATGACTAATGAATAGATGAAGAAAGTGAACATGGCATCACCTGCAGGTTGGAGCTGCTCATGCGGCAACGCAAGAAGCTTATAGTTGGATGAGGAAAGGTACCGAGGCTAACAGATCAAGCAGCTCTACAACAAGTAATTCCTTGGGATCGCCTGTTGCACGTATGTCCTGTTCCATTGTCATGGAATTCTGTCTGTTCGGATGACCACAGGCTACAGAATTCTCACCAACGAAAATTTTCATTAAATTGACAATTTTCAGTTAAGTTTTTTGCAAATGTACTGAACTTAAAAACTGTACCTGCTCTAGTTATCAAAGGAAAAAAATGCTCGTCCATCTCCTTTGCGGCAATCTAAAACTTACCAATTTCATGGAAATCGCCTTTCAAGAGATCCTCACCAGCAGCTCCCTCATCTGCTGCCCATTTAATAAAGGATGTTCTAACCTGTTGCTGGAGTAATATTCTCTGTGCAAGTACCTCTGGCAAGCACACTTTCAGGAGTTCAGCTGAATTGTTTGGGATGCCTGGATCCTTGTCTGCCTGTGTGGGTGCATGTCATTGAGAAATTAAAGCCAATGTCGAACTCACACCGGAAAGAATTATGGTCATGTTAGTTAAATTGGTGAATTTTCAAGAGATTGACAGTGCCTTTTCAAGGTGCCATCTGGAACCTCAGATCAACTTCACTGCTAGTTTTTAAAGCTCAAATTTTGAGCTTCAAAATTCTGATACTGGCTTGAGACACACCAATTTAACTAATATGAGCATAATTCTGGTATTATGCACAGGTTCTTTGGTATGTAACATATGTGGGCTTGGGGATGATGCAGAAGCGCCGACAACAAGGCGAGACATAGAAAAAATTGTGAGTTGGGCTTATGGCCGTCTTTGGGCCTAAACTCTTCTGTCAAGCTCCAATTTTACCAAATTTTACACAGATCTCTTGCATATTACATCTTCTGTTCACTCACCAGAACCTTGGGAAGAAATGTGCAGTTAAAAACTTACTTTGTATTCTCACTATGTCACATTTTGTTATGTCTTGCAACCCCAAATACTACTTCAATGTCACTCTTACATTCAACATTTTTTATTTTCACAATGTTCAATGAACTCTATCTAAGGTAGTTTGCTCTAAAAGTAACATTGTTCTAAATGCAACCCCTCTCAAGGAATGAGTGACATTTACCTTGAAATATCTATTGATGTCAATGATGAGTTAGGTATTTTTAAATGGTTGCTTTAAGAGCAGACTACCTTAATCAAGTGCATTTTGAACTCCTTGGTTGTGCCAAGATAAAGAAAAAGAAAAAGAATAATAAAAAAAATTGTCTAGGAGTATTTGAATGAACTCATTCATTAGTTGTAACTTGTAAGAATTTCAAGCTCCTAATAGGTAAAGTGGGATGTTTAGAAAGCATCTTTCTAAGCACTGATCCAAATTTCTAAAGGAGTTATGTGCTTGAAAACATTAAATCAAATTTCCTTAAGAAAGAAGTAGCAAAAGCATCTAACTCTGTATTTTGGACTCTTACAAAATCAATATTGAATTTTCAAAGTAAGAGTAGGGGCTTATTTAACCATCCCTACCCTAAAAATGGACTAGTACATTGGAAATTCTAGTACTTATCCTTGCAAGAGAGGACTCTTTTAGATAGGGTCAATTTAAGCTCACCTAAGCTATGTTAGGTATATTAGTGCAAGGAAGAAAGCTATTGAAATTTAATGGTTGAATGACTATTTGATCAATGAACATGAAAGTCCTGAATCATAAATCTTTGATGCAGGTCTATAAGGCTGGAAAAGAAGGTCTTCAATGGGGTAAGATTGGAATTCACTCTTTCCTTCTAACATCCAAACACATGGCTTTTCCTTTTTGAAAGGTAAAACTTGCTCATCTCTTACCAATTCAAATTGAATGATAATATTTTTTAAGATGATATCTTTCAAAACATCAAGACTATGAACTCTTATTTGCACATAGCTCTAAAAAACAAAGAAGGCAAATCTTAGGTTTTAGTCAAGTGGCAAGAAAAGTGTTAATTTCTTGAAATTTTGTCAACACCTTAATAAAGTTAATTTTTGAGCAAATAGAAATCATTCACTAGAAAAGAAGAGAGATGTTCATTTCAATCAAACGGACAACTTTAGCTTTTGAGTGTCCTATTAAGATTAATGATTGATCATGAGTGAATAACATTCAACCATTTAGGTAATATGTAGTAATTTGTAAGTAAAACCTTGACATGACATTTTGAATTCTCTTATCATGCTCTAGTACTTCAGTCACAATTCCTAGTACATTTTGACAAATATGACAATAAGAGATTATTTACTTAGGTTGTGTAGATCATGTATCATAGTACAAATATTCTACTCGAGATGATTTGCATGAACTGAATAGTCTCAAAACCTTTGTCAATGAAAACTACATACATGAACAAATGATTGTTTGCTTTATTCAAAGACTAAGGAACACTTGATCCATATCTTGTAGGCATGGTAGCAGGAATGTATGCTGGGCTTGAGTATGGAATGGAGAAGGCCCGAGGTGGCAAGCATGATTGGGTAATAATCTCTTTCTCTAGACAATGGAATCACAAGGCATTGCCATTATTTTGTCATCCTAGATGTTTCTACCACCAAAACTTGGCTTGCACATTATTGGTGAAGATTTTCAAAAGAGGGACCTTATTGCGATTTCTCCAGAAGAATTCTTTATTATCACACTTGCATGCAACTCTACATTGCTAAGAGAGTATGAGAATCATGCTTGGATGCATCTTCACATGACTTAAGTGAATTTGATAATGAGAGGTGGTTTACACCAAGATCATACCAAAAGCACCACTCAAATTTAGTGGTACCCCATCTTATTGAATGTGACCATGGGAAGTGAGTGTCCAAGTCAAAAATTATAATGACACTTTGTATGGTCTTTGTATAAACACAAGAGTGTCCATAAGTAGCAAGGACTATATCTATTTAATTTTAATCCCATAATGTGGATCCCAAGTTCAAATAAATAAACAAAATCTACAATTGTTAGATTTCAGGCATTGTAATCTCTTAGAATTTTATAAAAATTTACTTAAAAGAGATGGAAAAGAAAAATACTCTTAAAGACCAAAAAAACAATATCTCCATGTACTGTATAGGATTCCAAGTGAACTTAGCATCCATGAGAGTAGCATTAGTCTCAAAGTGTAAATTCAACTTGAACTACAACTTATTTATCAATCAACCACACCTTCAAGAATTCAATTGGACTTGACTTGGTGTAAACCATCCTGAATACATAGTAGGTTTAAAGTAGACACACCCATCCCTTTTAAAATTCTACCTATCTTTTTAAGAATTCCTCCCTCATATACCAATGATGCACATTATCTTTCTAGAATGTATTCCATTAGTACATGAAGACAAAATTGGGTGCAAGGGTGGGAATATGTGTGTCTACCTTAAAATTGATGATGCCACTCTAGGGTTTGGTGAGAGGATGTGATATTAGAGAAGGAAATATTAAAGAGGTCAAGGTGAATTGTCTTCTGGATTTCCACAGAAGAATGCAGCAGTTGGGGGAGCATTGACAGGGGCCATCATCTCCGTCTCGGATGGGAAGATCAGCCAAGACAAGATGGTCCGCACGGCTCTCACTGCCAGTGCTTTGGCGACTGCAGCTGATTTCCTCAATTCAGTTCATCTAGACTAGTTCCATTTCAAGTCACAAATAACCAATACTTGAATCATGGCATCATGGCACCCAATTCGTTGCCCCCATTTGAGTACTGAGAGCAACAAACAGGGTCTGTTTGGTACCTGCCGGCTGACCACCCATGGAAGCACGGTTAAAAGACTTGGATGATGGCCTAATAATTTGCATTGAAATTGAAAACAATTGTGTTTTCGTCCTATGCTGATATTCATGAGCGCCGCATGTTGGTATATAATTGATATTCTCTGTATTATAAATTAACAACACATTGTGTTCTAAACTTTAAACCCACTTTCTTTTGAATTGTAGTTATCATCAAAATTGCTTGTCAGGCATTGATACCATTCAGACAACCATACTATTCATAGCTGCAGGCAAACCTACTCTATGACCGCTTTCCTTCCTGAATCTGTTCCCTGAATCTGCTCCCCTTCCTTGGAAGTAAAATAACTGCAACTTCCAAACCTGCACAAAGAAGAGTGGAATAATCATACAAATTACAATGGTGGCTACATCTTTAACTATTGCATTATCTAGCTAGCAACGTCAAAGACGCTACTTCCATAGATTAAGGGAAATGCCATAACTCTTCCTACTCACAGAGTGCTATAACCTACAGTAGGTGATGCACTTAAAATGTGACCATTTCCAAATAGAACCTCAAAGCATGACCACAGTATAAATTCTCCATGCGAGAGCTAATAGCCTTCACATGGAACTGGCATGAAAATAGCACATAATATTTGACATAAAAGCTGTGAACTGGTACCTTAGAAATCTGTCGGACTTGAACCCATCCCAGGCTTTCCCGATCGGGCATCGGTCCATGCCTTGGCTATGGTTTTCTTCATCTCTTCGTCTCCGTCTTCATACATGTTCTGCATGAGCAGATACTAACAATGAGAATTATACCAAGCACCTATATATCAAGAGAGCTCCAGACAAAAGAAAGCAAATTTTCTTGAAGAGTCGCCATACCACAGCATAAGTCATATGTAAACAGAAAAATTTATCAAATACTATATATTAGTTTCATGACGTAGCTCAATAATGGTAACACAATTTATTATCAACATACAAGATGCAATATTGTATTGATGCGTTATCTCAACATACCTTCATTAGTCCCATCAGACCTGCCATTGGGTCTGCCTCCTTGTCAAGAGATGGGGGTTTCATCTGCATAGCAATAGCAACAGAAGGCAATATTCCAAGTGAGATTCTGCTAGCAAATATACATAATCAATCGTACTTTCTAATAGTTGTTGGCAAGACTTGGTGACCTGAAATTTTCCAGAATTATGAGCTTCTCATATACATTCACTAAACTGAACAGTCTGAAAAAAATAAAATATCTTAAATGTAAAACCATCACCAAACTTAGCTTGACTATACATCAACAAGCACACCTTACATATGACGTGTAAGAACTGCCAACCAAGAGGAAATATGCCGCATCGCTACTATCCAAGTAGAAGAATGCATTACCTTGTCTTCCTTCTTTGAAAGATCAATCCAGCCGCCACGATCAGCCTTCTTCATTGTGAGAATGATCCGTTTGGGTTTGACAAGCGCCTTGGAACCTGATGGCACAATCGTTTTGCTCAGTCTCGGAACAGAAAACTGGTAATTCTTGCCGTTCACATCGTGGATCTTCAAATGGACCGATTCGGATTGAAAATCAACAGAAGCTTTCTCCTGCGTAGCACCCTCCAAAGGGATATAAATCTGCAACATGTTCCCCAGAACATATCAGAATCACAATACTGGCGCGGACAATCCAAAAGTTACCGATGTCTCACTGATGACAACATCATCGAGCTCTTTGGTGAAAAGAAGCTAGGAAGAAATGATCATAATTGTGTGATTAAAATTACTAAACAAGTTAATTCGATTACTGTAGAGAGAGACACAATAATTGTTTTATACTGCACTTTTCTTCTAGAAAATTCATTTTCATTTGTTTAATGGCTAATGGGATACAAGGGAATATCTACTTTTCCCTAAAGTCATTAAGATGTTGCAAATAAATTTTGTTCTAGTAGAAAAATGGGATATAAAACAATTAGTGTGAGTAAACTTGAATGAAACTTGTGTATTAATATTAAAAACGAAGTAAAAATTAAAAAAACAATACGATTGGTCTCATCTTCAAAAAATGCAACTGAAGCTCTACCCATTGAAGACCGAATGCTTCAACCGAAGATATAAAAGTCAAAGATATCAAATTTTCTCACTAAGACAAATAATAAAAGCAAATGGTCAATGTCTATACCTTCACTTTATCAGATTCCTCATCCCAACTGAAAGTCGACAAAGTCGTGTAATGAATTGGGCGCGGAGCTGGATTTCTCTCTGCTGGTGCTACTTCATCCAAAGGTTTCTCCACGGTTAAGGATTTTGATTTTGCCTCTTCCACAGAGAACTGCTGCACCATGTCACCAATAAGTCTCAAAACCAGACTCATGAATGCAAGAAAGAGAAATTATACATTAATCCAACACGGCCAAATAGACGAAATGTCAGAACATTTGGGTATGGGCTAGGGTTTTCGAAAGAGGTCAGCATTTTTCTCCTTCAAGAATAAAATCGAAACCGATCCAAAGAGTGGACTAAAAATCTTGCCAACACCTCAAGACCATCTCGACCAAAGTCACAAGCCACTTGATTTGAAGCAACAAAAAAAGATGCATAAATTACGACCAATGGACATACCTTCTCCAGGTTAGAAATCTCATTCGACAGTAAAGCCTGAACGCGGGGCCGCTTCGCTCCTCGAAGAAGCTCGCGAAGCTCCGTCAGGTCATCGGCCAAGTCTAATGCCATTTTCTATCCTCTGCTCCACAAACGCACAGAATTACGGATCCATCCACTCACAACAATGTGCAATCGAAACACAGCAATGAATCCAATTCAAATCGTAAGGTGCACTCAACCCCGCCTTTCGACAAGAAAGTAACCTTCAATTTCAAGTTGCGCCAAAGAAAACCTGACGATTACAACAATGTCTGTAAAAGCAACCAAATTACAACCGCTGCACAAACGTTCTGCGGGAAGCCGGCATTGCAAACTGGCACTTAAACTCTAGACGAAAATGGATCCAATTCACAGAGAAAGGTAGCTCCACCTGGTCCTGGCTCTCGACAAGAAAGTAACCTCAAACTTTAACTTACGCCAAAAATTTGATGATTACAACAATGCCCTCACCAGAAACCAAATTACAATCGCTGGGCATCGTTCTGACCAGTGAACAGGGGCCGGGGAGCCGGCATTGCAATGGGAGCTTAAACCCTAGACTACAAAACACAATATTTACCAAAACGCTCGTGGAAATCAATGTCATGGCCAAGAAAAAAATGTGAAACATACTGAGAAAAGAGAAGAAGAAATTCATGTTGTGAGTAACACCTGAGAAATGGAATCGAAGAACGATCGCAGAGAAGGCGTCGATGAGCGGGGAGTGCTGCCGCGCCAATGCTGTGAAGGCCCAAGAGAGGACATGGGCTTCGGACGGGGCCCTTATGGCCGTGGGGACTGGGGACGGACCGAACATTCTAGAATGGTCGAACTCCAGTCGGCGGATTTTTGCAAGAGCTAGAACGTACGGGCCCAGTAACCGTGGGACTAGGCTCCTAAAACCGTGTCCAAGGCTCTAAAGGTTCCCCAGAGCTCAAATTGTTGCTTCTAATTCCGCAGCTTGCGAATAAACCTTCAGCAACCCCTTGTTTTCAGGGGTTTTCATGAAAATTTCGCTGCATTTAATTCGCAAGTACCGTAACTTTGCATGGAACAATTTAATTGCAATTTGGTTTGTAATAGTTCAAGGATTTCATGCACAGGAACGATTTCATCCAGGAACTTTTGCGTATTTGTAGTTTGGTTTTTGAGCAACGCATGTCTCAAATGCTGAATGTATAGAAGGGTTTTCCGAGGATGATTATAATATGCGTGAAGGTTAGTCAATAATCGATACATGCAGACAATCTGTGACGTTCATTGAAGGAGCTCCCATGGCAAGTAAAATTCTTGGGGACGTCATGTTTCTAAACCTTCTGGAAATTGATATACAAAACTTCTTTTGCAAATACTTTCAGGAAGTATAAAGAAAACAAACTTGCTGAGGATCCAACGAGGACCTGCCCAAAGGTGATCTATTGAGACTTCATTTTTCCTGCTTCACGACTTCCCTTCTGACCTTCTCTTCATCAGTTCTTCATGTAGAGGACCCTCGATCGTGCCATGGGGGTATATCCCATTTCCATGCTCAAAATTCATAAGCTGGTGGGTGATGTCAACTTTGGGAGGTCATGTTTGGCCTTAAATTCTCATCAGAATACGAGCAATCATGTAGAGTTTGAAGACTCTTTTGACGATCACTCCCTATTGTGAATCGCAAGCCATTAAGAAATTCAATATCGTAGAGCACATGGTATTGTTGCAAAGGAATTGCCAATCTGTATGCCTCTAGACCTTGTATCTAAAGCTAGCCCAATGGCAAGACACGGCTCCACCCTGAACTATAGCTGACTTCCATACCAAATCTCTGTACTCTTCTAATAAGCTTATCCTCCCCAGAGATTTGTATTGTGTCGTCTTGAGAGGGTCATAGCAGGTTACTTTACTTAATAAGATGGTTGCTAACACGAAATTCAGTGTTGAATTGTTTTTTGAACTGTTCTTGAATGCTTATCGCAGATTGCAGGTGATGATTATATGGCTGATATTGCTGCAAGGACGAAAGTAAGCTGCTATTTTCAGTTTCTTGCTGTAAAATCCTCTCTGTCATTTGCATTGTAAGATTTAATTAATTAGCCTGGAAGGGTTTTGAGAAGCCAGGAAATATTGTTTTAGTCTGCTTGGGTATGCATGTTTCACATTATACCGACAAAACGGTCTCTTTGACTTGTTATGATGTCGATATTTTTCATGGTCAGGATTGAATGGAGGGTCATTTGCACGGCACTTGGGTTGACAACAGACTGACATCTGATTTCCAGAATTCCAGGGCTCACCGCTATTGTTTGCGAAAAATACAGGGCAACTGTCGTACATTTTTGATAGGAAGTCCGTTTTCACCGGCAGTCCTGCATGCGTACAAGTCCTCTGTAAATAAACCTTGGAAGGGGAAGATTTTAGCTTTCTTTTTGTACAAGTTTTTAAAATTTTCGTTTGTTGTTTTCCCTATTAATTGCAGAGGTCTTAATTAGGTCTCATGATACTGTCCTGTAGCTAGATTGGTGACCGCTGTGAAGTTGAGCCAGGAGGAAAGCGTGGGGTATGATAGTGAAATTTGTTGGGAGAGTTGAGACGGTCGCTTGCTGCTGTTGGCTATTGGGTTGGAGTTCAGTACGATGAACCTGTCTGCAAGCATGATGGCGTGTAGCTAGTATGGCTTCGATCTTGCTTTCGTAATTAAATTTCCCTCTCATTGTTTATGTTACAGATCAAACTAGAAGACCCTCAAATTTGTTAATTAAATTGGTGAATTTTCAGAGTGTGAATCGTTTCGGGCGGGGATCCAAAATCTGGTCATACATATTTGAAAAATTTAACTCAACATCTGACGAGTAAAATTGTTGGGAATCTCGATCTGCAGAGTGAAAGGCAAGCGGTCTATCACTTGTCCATCAGGCCATGACTCTAGGCTACAACTTACTTGACAAACTCAAGGTTAGCTAACATCGGTCTCTTAATTTTGTTTGTGCTTTTTGAAACTGCACATCTGTTTCTCTTGCAAAACATCTCATTGCGTTTCATTACGTTCAAAATAATGTCACTGCCTGGTTTCCTGGTATCATAGTCAATTTTCTGTGATAATGAAGGTCTCTGACTCTAGAAGATCTTCCCTTTTCACATTTGGAAATACTTTTCAAATGAAAATGGAAATACTTTTCAAATGAAAATTCAACTACTCTAGAAGATCTTCCCTTTTTAACATTTGGAAATACAAATCAAAAGTTATGGCCTAATATGTTACTTTTATCAGTAACTGGGCAGTCCGGGCAGCTAAAAAAAATCACTTTTTTTGAAAAACAAAAATTTGAAATTGGTTTTCTAGAGTTATATTCGGGTAAAAAGCTTTTAATCATCCCATTTTGATCAATCAGTCAAAAGTTATGGAGATTTTAAGTTTGCGGGCAGTTATGGATTCTCTACTCTAAAATAAACTTTGAAGTCCTTTATCTTATTCAATTTTCAGTATTTTTTGAAGAAAATAAAATCCTAGGATGTAGCTTATTTATTACAACATTGCCACCATTGGGATTAGCATTTTTCAATTCCATAATTAAATTCTTGATAATTTTGTCTTTTGAATCATTCTCTACTACTATCTACTTACTATTTTTTTCCTATATGTTGTACAATTCCAAATGAAGGGAAAATTTTCAAGCATGTAGCCAACTTGTCTAGGACAAAGAATCCAAAGAAGCACCATCATTTTGGACATTTTTTCATCAAAAAGTGAGCCTGTGAAGTGCTGCTATCCTGTTTTCCGCAGGGCCAAAAAAATGGTTTAATGAATTTGAATGCTTATATCTTGCAATCCACGCGGTGGAAATTCTTGAAATTTTTTCCATATGTTATCAAGTCACCATACTACAAGATCCTATGGTTACATGTGTCAAATAAAGTTTTTTTCAAAAATTGGGTACTTCTACTAAAAATGGTAGTTTTCGAGCGTTTTCGGTGGGAACATAGTCATGGAACTTTAGGGGTTATGCAATTCATATCTTTCTCCACCTTGCCAATGACTCTCTATGAATTGAACTAAAATTCACTTCCAAGGGTCATGGGAGGGATTATCCCAATCTCCATGGGGGAATGGTTTAGGTTGGTTAACAATGTTATATTTGTAGGGGGAGGTGGTGGTTATTCTATGGTTGATGTAGCATTGAGGTTGGCATTAGGAAACAATGGCTCGTTAGCAAGAAATGGTGGAATAACTAACCAAAAGCTTAAATGCTTTGCATTGAATTTACTATACTGTGTATAACTGAGACATGACAATAATGAAATCAATAATGTTTGATGTTCTCCAAAAGTGGTTTAAATTTCGTTATCTTTTCTTATATCAGTTTTCTTATTGGTAGTTAGAGGTTCTTGCCACAATCATCTTCTCAAATTGTAATGATGAGGTCTTGTTTGTATTAAGAGCTTTGATAATTACCACATTGATTTCAGAAAAAAAGATCTAAGAATTTAAGGAACTAAATAATATTTGTAGAAATATTCTTATCCATGGTTGATTAAGTTTATGAAATTGCAAAGAATAATACTTCAAATTTATTTCTTAAATGAGTGGTGATAAGAATGACAACTTTCATCTATATATTAACCTCTAAAGGACCAACATGCGTTTTTTGGCCGTATAGAAATTTTGGGCAGGTACGTGTGGCTAGAGATATCCATATTTGAGGCTGAAATTTTAATAGAAGGTGGGGACAAAAAATATCTTCATGTGTACCAAGTTTCATGACATTTCAAAATACGAGTCAAAAGTTGTGACCTAATATGTTACTTTTTTTTGTAACTACGCAGCTTGGGCAGATCAGAAAAAATCATTCTTTCCGGAATTTAAAAAAAAAAAATTGGTTCTCTACATTTATATATACTTAAAAAGCTTTGAGTCATTCCATTTCAATCAATGAGTCAAAAGTTATGAGGGTTTTTGGTTTGCGGGCAGTTATGGAATGTCTACTCTAAAAAAAACTTTAAAGTTGTTTATTTAACTCAATTTTCAATATTTTTGGAAAAAAAAAATCCTAGGATGTAGATTGATTACTACATCATTACAACCGTTGGGATTGGCATTTTTAAATTCCATAATTAAATTTTTAACAATTTAGTATTTTGAATCATTTTCTACTTCTTTCTACTTACTATTTTTTTCCTATATGTTGTACAATTCCAAATGATGTGAAATTTTTCAAGCATATAGACAACTTGTTTAGAAAACTGATTTCAAAGAAGCACCACCTTTATCGGCATTTTTCCATTGAAAAGTGAGCTTGCAAAGTGCAGCTGTCCGGTTTTTCGCAGGATTGAAAAAATGGTTTCAAGACTTTGAATGCTTATATCTTATGATCCACACGGTGGAATTTTCTGAAATTTTTACCACATGCTTTCAAAATATCATACTATAAGATCCTATGGTTACATGTGTCAAAAGTTGTTTTTTTCCAAAAATTTGGTAGTTGTATTAGAAATGGCAGTTTTGGAGCGTTTTTGGTGATAACATAGTCATGAAACTTTAGGGGTTAAATGCCTTATTATTGTAATACAATATTTTGCAATAATTGTATGTTTGATAATTATGTATTTTTTATTGATTAGAAGGTTCAATCAAGGAATAAGGATATATATGAGATTTTATCTATTGTAGTTAAGATAAAGTAAATTGTTCTAAAACAATGACTTTAAGTTTATTTACATATATATAATAGTAGATATTGTAAGAAAAAATCATAAAGTTTCAAAAAATTTAAATATTTTTTAACTATATATATTTAAATATATTATACATGTTTTTAAAATCAAGATTTAAAGATGCCTTTAAAGCATCATTTATGTGGAGACTTGAACCATCTTCAATAGGATTGAAAACCATCCACTTAACATTCTATTATTTGGCAACCTATGTTGTTCTACATCTAAAGGTTAAAAACATTTACCATAATGTTATTAGAATATAGTATATTGGTAACGTTTTAAAAAGGCCCTTCTAGAAGTAGACCCCTCAAATGAAGCAGTAAACCAAAAACACCATCATCACTCTCATATATCTCCCAAATCAATATGTACCTATGATTTTAGAACCTCTACCCAGAAGAACTTTGACCCTTCATAAATTTTGCATACAATATTCAAATGCCATGTTTTTTTGGAACCTCCTTTCATTTGCCACCAAAAAAATATAAAATTTGGCCAATCTAATAATAACTAAGGTGAAAACACTCAAAATCGTTTGTATACCTGCTCATGCATAGTAGGCTTCCATTAAAGTGTCCTTCAAAAGTGTCATTAAATTGTCCCTTTATTTAATTGCAATTGGTTGAGTGCTCGCCTTTCTAAATTGTGGTTTTAAATCTAGCTAAGTGGCGGTTTGAGTGGCCTAGGGGGCTTCTACTTTGAAAAATCATAGAAATTACATGTCATATCCAAAAAAATTGATATTTCTTTTAAAAATTCATGATTTTTAATTGCTAATATTATAAAAATACTTTTTCTAGATGAAAGTGCCTTCAACTATGTTGAATTGCTTTTTTTGATAGATTTTTTAAGGTGTTTCAACTTTAGTCACAATAGCAAAATGTGGCAGTTTTGGGGTGCCCACCTTAGTTTTGGGGTGCCCATCTTAAGCTTATGTGTCGGAAGTGGAGAAGGATAAAAAAGGGTTTGGATATCTCCACCTTCTTTTAAAAAAAAATTCAACCCTTAAAGTTCCATGACTATGTTTTCAACAAAAACGCTCAAAAGTTGCCATTTTTAGAACAAGTACCAAAGTTTTGGGAAAAAAAACTTTTTTTGGCACATGTAACCATAGGATCTTATAGTATGCTGACTCGAGAACAAGTGGTAAAAATTTTAGAAATTTACATCTTGTGGATTGCAAGATATAAGCATTCAAATTTACTAAATTCATTTTTTTGGCCTTGCAAAAAGACAAGGCAACTGCACTTCACAAACTCACTTTTCTATGAAAAATGTCTAAAATGGTGGTGCTTCTTTGGATTCTTTTTCCTAGACAAGTTGGTTACATATTTGAAGAATTTCACATCATTTGGAATTGTACAACATTTAAGCAAAAAATAGTAAGTAGACAATAGTAGAGAATGATTTCAAAAGATGAAATTGTTAAGAATTTAATTATGGAATTGAAAAATGCCAATCTCAATGGTTGTAATGTTGTATTCCGTAATAAACAATCTACATCCATAATAAAATCTAGAGGACTTTATTTTTTCAAAAAATATTGAAAATTGAGTATGATAAAGGACTTCAAAGTTTATTTTAAAGTAGAAACTCCATAATTGCCCGCAAACAAAAAATCCTTGTAACTTTTGACTCATTAATCAAAATGGAATGATTCAAAGTTTTCCACATATATATTATTCTAGAAAACCAGTTTCAAATTTTGTTTTTGAAAAAAGTGATTTTTTTTTTCTGCCCAAATTGCTCATTTACGGAAAAAAGTACTTCGTAACATATTACGCCATAACGTTTGACTCTTATTTCCAAATGTCATGAAATTTAATGCAAATGAAAGATATTCCTTGTCTCCACTTTCTATTCAAATTTGGGCCAAAAATATGGGAATCTCTAGTCACACGTACCTGTCCAAAATTTCTATGTAAGGTAGAGCCACCCATTCCCGACCTATAGGTGCATGTGTTTTTGACCAAGCTTAGAATGTTTTTTTTTTTTCCATTTTCAAGGTTGGAACTAATAAATACATGACATATGTTCCAACTTGTGAGAAAAAATGTAGAAAATAATGATTAGAAAAAAAGTTCTTGAGTGATTGGAATTAGAAGAGTTTAGACGTTGGCCATGGGTCTGAAGCACATTTTGCCTTCCAAAATTTATAGTAATTTCAATTCAAACAATAAAATTACTAAATTTTTTGCAATCTTTGTCATTTCTATCGATGTACCTTTGAAAAATATTTGTATTTGCCTTCACTACCCCTGATCATGTTGGAATTCCTTATTCGGTTCGTTATGGGTGACTCTACCTTAGCCAAAAACGCATGTTGGTCCTTTAGGAGTTAATTTGAAATTCTGAAAACGTTTTTTCAAATCCAACAGTCCCAAATAATAAGTTAATAAGATCCGAGCATTGCTAAAGCTTTGACACGTGTCATGCAGTCATGCAGGTCCACACTCCACAGCAACTCAATGCGTGCAGCGACGGATGGGGATAAAATATGTGTCTCCATGACTCCATGTTTCAGGGTAACAAGGATTCTTAGTCATACCTTCACAGGCATCAATCCATTTCAGCCTGACACGTGGTTGGCAGTGCCACATCGACAGCCCTACACTCGGAGAACCAAAGTACCAAACTTCATAACAAATTTGAACCGCTGCTTTTTGCTACTAATTAGGGCTGGTTTATACTTGGCCTTGGGTCGGATGGAAGGCCGGACGGATTGGTCTTCAATCCGGCCCTCAATCCGGCCCCAATTTTTCCATCCAGCCCCGACTAATGTAAAGTCCTTGGGTCGGATTCTAGGGCGAATTTACGATTCTCCCATCCGGCCCCAACTACTGTAAAGCCCTTGGGCCAGATTCTAAGGTCCAATTTCCAATTTATATGTTCTTGAATTTTCTCAATGCCCAATTAAAAAAATATAAAAATATGCATGTTTTCCTTTCTCTTTCGTTCTTTTCTATTTCAAAAAAATATAAGAGTTTATTTATTAATTTTTTTCTTTTTCTTTTTATTCTATAATATTTTAAAAATAGAAAAGATTTTTTTTTTTCATTTTTTAATATCCTTTCTATTCCTATTTTTCCTAGTTCAAAAATGAAGAAGTGAATTTTTTATTTTTTTTGAAACTTTTCATTTTTCTTCTTACAATAAAACAATTTTGGTCATGTCCCTACATGGGTTTGAGAAAAATCACACTACTAAACTAAGCACAGATTATGTATTATTTTTAATTAGTGTGCGCAAACATAGATTATGTATTAATTTAATCAGTGTGCTTGATTTCCAGTTAGAAAGTGGCCTTATTATTACATTAGTTAAAATGTGGTATTGAAACCACATAACATTGTTAAACAGGTAAGGTTCCTCCCCCCAGATGGAGGGATAATTCCCCCCTAGATACCCAGAAGGAGATTTCAGTTAAATTGCTCGCAGTGTGAATGGCGAGGCACAAAGTGCATTGTCAGGTCTCATGACCTTACTAGCTGGCAGTGGTAGACCTTCACTTGGGGACTTCTGATTTCTTGGGGAGCAAAAGGGTACCCCTCGAATATCATCTAATGACTGTAGTCGATCATTTAACCCCTAAATGCCTAAGGCACCCAAATCTGGTGTTTGCAAAACTTTGAATTTGAATAAAACCTAACAAAGTTGCTATTTTAGTAGTTTATATTTTTACAAAGTTCTTCTTGAAGTTTAATTTTAGCATCAAAAATCCGATCTTGAAAACAAATGATAGTGATTTTTCTATTCAAGTTTTTGTACAAGGGTACCCATTGCAATCTTGACTTCCCGTAGTGTTGAGAGCTCTTGGAAATGAGCCTCAAATACATTAGATCTTGGAGAACAAACCACATTCAAAATTCATTTAAAAAAATGTAGAGTAGAATTTAAGAAGCCATCAATTGATCGGGATTATGCAAGTTAGGCCTTGTAACCTTATATTTTTTTGGTCACCAACTTTTGAGATTTGACTTGTGTAAAGAAGGTTGAAAGATTTTTGCAATTTTAGCACCCTCATGGTTAAATGTTATAATCTTTCACTCCATAAGAGATATTGTTTGTTTTTTTCCCTATGAGATCTCTAATATGTCCAGTTTGAATTTGTATGGTTACAATTCAAAAAAAATTGATACAATTTATCAAAATGTTGGCATTTTGTTCAATTTAGAGCATATTCCAGAACGTTCAAAACAGGCCTTGGGCATTATGGGGTTAAGGAGTTTTGGAATAGATTGTGCGCAGTATGAGGTGGTGGAAATTTTCCCCATGTAGGAAGATAGGAAATATGGAGATTGCAAAATTTTCAGAATTTAATTCTTAAAATTGAAATTATAGTGAATTTTGGGAGCCAAAAAGTGCATTTCTCTAGTAGGCAATGTTTAGAATCTTCCAATTCCAATCGTTCAAGGATGCTCACTACTTTGGGACATGTGTTATAACCATATTAGTCCCAACATTGAAAAGGACAAAAAAACAACACTCCAAGTCTGAATTCCAACCTAAGGTTGAAAAGAGCGCACCCTACAGGTTGGATACTGGGCGTGGTCAACAATTGGTGCTTCTACCTTAACTGACACAACAACCCATACAGCATACATGTTTCCCACTTCACTGTGTTCTTCTACAGTAAGTATAATATTGATATAGTGTAGAATGTCGAGATACTGATGATTAATGTGGTGCAACCTAATTTCTCTATTCAATGTAGTTATTGTTATTAGCCAATGGTCAAATTTTTTGTATTTTCTTTGTTGGCAAGTGAAAGAATCTCTCTAACCTTACCAAAGAATGTGATATTTGGATATTGTATCCAAAAGTTATGAAAGGTCAAGGTTTTTTTTGGTTAAATGTTTGAAAATATATACACAAGGGAAGCAATCTAGTTTGATCACTTAAGCAGTTACCCATACCTGCAAGGCGGGTTTCTTCAATGGAGAAATTTTCCTATGTGCAAGAATAGAGTTTGGAAAGGTTCCATAATTTTTGAGATCTTATTTTTACTCAACTAAAAAATACCATTAGTTTTTTAGTGAAAGATTCTATTCTTCCAATACCGATGATATAGGACTTGCTATTTTCAACCATGGGCTGAAAACAAAATCCAACAAGGGCTAGTTGCAATATTGAGAGAATTGTAGCCAATTATTATGTGCCGCAACCAATCTGGGAACCAAACCATAATTAGTCTCCTCTGTCAATGAAATTTTTCTAGAAAGAAAATAGCCTACATAGCCAAAATGAGGGTGATCATCAAAGAATTGTCTCCTACACATATTTATTTTAGAAACGTACCTAAAATGATGATGACAGTTTTAATAGGCAGGGTGCGATTTCAGATATACCCACTTATTATTATAAGATAGATCATTATCTACATCTGAATGTTAACAAAAAGAAAAATCGAATGATGAAAATTAAATAACTAAAAAATTAAAAATTCTCGAATGTTCGCCCACCGCAGTAAAGGTGGCCTTTATACGTCCACTGTGCGTCTCCATCAAGCATTCGAGCTGCCTGCACTCATGCACACAGGCAAACTGACAAGTGTCAGACACGTGGCTGCACACCCAACGCCTAACGACCGCATCTTTATCTCACACAGTCACGTTACTAGTTAAAGTAGGAGGTGAAACATCTTGAAATATTTTTCAGGAAATTTTCCTTGAAAACTAAGTGGAATTGACATCTAACACAAGTCATTTCATATTTTTTTTAGAGCTATGTGGAATTCGTTATAAATTTTCTGCAGTTACAGTAGAATCTCTCTTAGTGCATACTCTATTAGTGCAAAATATGCACTAACAAAGATAGTACTTTGAAGCCTTTATTGATGAACAATGATTGGAGGCCCTGTAGTTAGGCAGTGAATAGTACTACACCTCTCCAAATGCATAAACCTCTCCTAGTGCATAATCCCCACACTATGCATTAAGAGAGGTTCTACTGTAGAATGGCATAAGGCTCTGAAATAGCTCTCCTCCAAAAAAGGCTATGAAAAAGTAACATATACAAATAGTATACATTTAACCTCTAAAGTCCCATTGTCCCCTTGGGGGACATATGGATTTTGGGCAAGCTCCTACGGTCTCAATATTTGTTGTAATTTTCTGAATTTTTTTGTGAAGATAGAGAATCACATTAGCTTTCCAAAAAATGTAATTTTTATTTCAATTGATGCCCGGTAGCAAAGTTGTGCCAAAAAAAACACAAATTTTAGTTCGGCGGGTAGAAAAAAACCCTAACAAAAACTTTAAATTAAAATTTTTAAAAATTTGTTTCATATAGACTTTGTTTTCATCTACATGGGAAGCTTTGATTCATTCCATTTGGATTTGTTATGCAAAAGTTATGGACAATCTTATTTTTTGGGCAATTAGAGCATCTTTTTGAAAAAATAACTTGTAGGATTCATTTCTGAACTCAATTTTGACAATTTAAAAAAAATA
Organism: Neckera pumila; assembly: GCA_963969595.1. Taxonomy (NCBI): domain Eukaryota; kingdom Viridiplantae; phylum Streptophyta; class Bryopsida; order Hypnales; family Neckeraceae; genus Neckera; species Neckera pumila. The sequence goes on along the minus strand of OZ018411.1, from coordinate 26,170,368 downwards.
AAATTTCACAAGGTTAAGATTTCTTGCTAGAACAATCTCACCATTGAAATTAGTATATTTCAACCCTATTTTAGAGCTATTAATGATTTAATTCTTCCTTCAATCTTGAACCTACTTCTACTTAACAATTTTTTAATGAATGAAAACGAAGTGTTTCTTTTTTGAATTTTTTTTCCTTGATTTAGAACTCAATTCTTCATTATATAAAATTCAAAATTCAAAATCATTAGAGCAAAAATTTAAGTTAAGAAGGTTCAAAGCCAAAAAATGTAGTTTAGCAAGGTGCAAAAAAACTTGATTCCTTCACTTTAAATACAAATATCTTGCAATCTACATGGTCAAAGTTCTAAAATTTCTACCACACATTCTTACACTAGTGTAGTACAAGATCCTATGGTTAAATATGCAAAAAACACATTTTAAATTTTTATATAACAAATGTCTCTTTTATTACACTCATCTCACTATAGTAGAATCTCTTTAATTCCCTAATTTGTTTGTCTAAAAGTCAATAAATCTTTGTAAAGTATTCTATTTTTAAACGATCATTGAAGAATTGATTGCCTTTTGAAGAAAGTTAAACTTTTTGAAACCATATTCAATAATTTTTTTATAGAAAGAAAAATGAAATCGGCACCTAATACAATTTGTTTCTTATTTTTTGAACCTTCATGGAATTACTTACAAATTTTTGAAATTGAAACGCAGTAGTCACTAAAATTGACCACCTCCTGAAATGTACACTGCTAGTACATTGAAGAAAGCAAAATTTACCTCTGTGTCATGATTGCTTTTAGAGCCGACTACCTTAAGCTAATGTCGTCAGACCGGTCCTGAACCTGTCCTAAAAACGTTATGACTAAAAATGACCGCCCATAAACAAATAAACCTCTCAAAGCTAATCTTGTCAGACCTGTCCTAAAAATGTTATGACTAAAAATGACCTCCCATAAACAAATAAACCTCTCTAAGCTAATCTTGTCAGAGTCCCGGACTTATCGCTTTAGAAAGGTTGTGCTGTACGAAACTGGTCACTTCAGTGTTCACCACGCTCATCTCGCTACGAGAGGAGCCAGAGCAAAACAGCCGTGGCCTTGCAGGGGTTGAGTTTTCCAGAGATTGCAGGCCGCTTTGTGGCCTCGATCTCATCTGTCGTTAAGCTTTGTAGCTGCTGCTGCTGCTGCTGCGGTTACTCGGTTACAGAGAATCTCTAACGTGCGGGACCGAGGATGAAATTGGAAAATTTCAAGTTTGGAGGACGTACGCGAGGTCAGCTTTTGGTGTTTTTTTGCGTCTCGTTGCATCGTTTCTTTTGGATAATTTGTGAGGAACTTAGCAGTAGCAAATTTGAATAATAAAACTTGTATTGTTTCGTTTTTCTCGGGATTAATGTGCTTTGTATGAGGTTTTCTTGGTTTCTTGATAGGTACGAATAGCGGTCTTAGCGCAGCACGTAGCCTTTAGAATAAACGAGAGATTGGACGAGATTGTGCTTTCAACTGGAGATTATGTCAGAGTTTGTTGATTTCTGTGTTTAGTTTCGTCGTAGTGGAATGCGCGTCATTGAGTGACGGCATTTGCCTATAATTGCAATGGTGATTTCAAGCTGCGCGTACAGTCGACTTGAACTTTTTCGATTGACTCTCGAAGCTTCATGGGTTTTTCTTTTAATCGGATGATCTGTAATTAATGGGCGACAGTTTCTCCGAATTTTCAATTTCGGTTTGAGAATTTGGCTATCGATTGTGAGATCCTCTTACGTCCTGACCTTTTTTCAATCGCTTGACGATGGGCACAAAGGTTCGATGGAGAGTTTAGAGTGTAGATCTTGGTCGGGAAGTGCTGCAGTGGACATGACAGAGTATCGTACTTACTGATAATAACGTGGTGCTCGTTTCTTGTGTCTACAGGATTTCTGAATTATCTGGACTCTGCTATTCCATTTACTCGCATCTAATCCCGAATTTCGCAGCAAGATCAATGTGGACTGCTGCAAGGGAAAAAAAATCTATGAGAATATGAGGAGACAGAGGCCATTGTTGGTTAGGGTTAGATTAGTATCAACGGTGGATCAAGCTTCGCATGCGCGTCTTTTATGCATACTGTGAAAATTCTTTGCTGATCTTTACATAGTCGTTAGTAGAAAAATTGTTAAAGAGTGGTGAAGGTATCAGAAGATTGCACTCGACAGTGCAGTCAACAGCGTCCCGCTGCAGTATTGAAAGTTACTATTGTAAAGATTTCAATCATGGAGGACTTAGGGCTCCCAGTTATAATCATGGGGAGAGGAGCGTGGCAAAAGTTAGCTGCTCCTGCAGCGCTTCAAATGTTTTCTTCGAATTTTGGGGAGATGACTTTGATTACCTGGGCGATATTAATCGCATCTGCATTTGTGCTCTTCAGCCTCTCCCTCTCGTTCTACCTTTTGTTTGAACATTTATCGGGCTACAATGAACCCAAGGTCAGTTCCGAATATTGACGAGTTTATATGTCAAATTATGCTGCATAATATTGACAGATTTCACAGAATGTGCATTATTTAGTGGTTTTAATGTCGTGCTCATATAGTGTGATTCTGAAGCCAAGCAGAGTGTCATGGAATTTATTGTTCCAGTCTTATGTAAGAAGGTACGTGTTCTGATAAGATATATTTATCTTCCTCACAATACACCCAGGAGTGCTTGGCGATTCGCGAATTGAGCGGGATGTTGACGTGGTTACTTGTGGCGGTGTTGCAGGAGCAAAAGTGGCTGATAGGCATTATTCTAATGGTCCCTACCTATACTATCACATCGGTGATTATCTTAACCTCATCAGATTGTACTTGTATTCGTGCTTATCCCTCATGCGCTTCAATTATCAATTTTCTTTTGTAGAATTCATGTTATCTGGGGGGTCGTTCTACGAATTGATTCTGATGCAGTACCCTTCCGCGTAGATCTCAGTTTGCATCATTATCCTTTCCTTCAATCTCGATCTACTGCAAAATTGTGGGCGATTGCTACGAAGCGTTTGCGTTATACTCCTTTGGGCAGTATCTCATTGCTTGCTTGGGTATGTAAATCTTCCAACCTTCGTCTTTTTGTGGATTTGATTTTTCTCCTTCTTTTCAAGGGTTAAGGTCTTTCTCCGGAGAATTAATGGTTTCCTTCAAGATATCCAATCCAGCTACACGTGAGTTGAGTGATGGTTAAAGTGCGACCTGGACGAACTCAGCGTGGATTCGTTCATGTGACTGCAGGGGGAGAGGAAATGGCTGTCCATAAACTGGCAAAACAAGGAGCAGAGGAAGCACAAGAGCCTTTGCTGGACAAGGAAACAGGACCGCGTGAAGTAGTTCATCCGCTCCCTCTGCGATGGCTTACACATAATTGGACACTTGGTCGCTCCTTCCACGACTCTGCCAAGTTTGGCATCGTTCAATATGTGAGTTTCATACTAGACTCTGAATACTCAGTATTTAATTTTTCGTGTCTCATCACATAATAGGCCAGGGATCGGTTAAGAAGTGAAGCAATGTGTTAGGTAATGCAGTGTGAGCAGTTGACTTTCCTATAATCACATTGTTATGTACTCAATCTATTTCTGTTTGAATCCACGAGTATCTTTTATAAATAATTTTCTACCCTAGATGTAAAGAAGAGCTTTGTGTCTCATTTACTAACCCATAATGTGCAATTGTGTGTTTACGTGCCAATGAGATACATTGCAGGTTTGGAACCAGCTTTCTTGATTTTGATGACTAAGATCTCAAGCCCGATCTTATGTCTAATTCTAAATTGTTTAATTCTTGTTTTGTTTTCAGATAATAATCAAGGTAAGTTGCAGTTGGATAGCGTTCATTTTGAACTTATTTGACTTATATGGCGAAGGGGAGTTCGACTTCTCCATGGGGTGCGTTACCCCTGTTCTCCTCCTTACTCAAGTTCAGATGCAATCTCACTTTCTTGCTTGTATAAATTCCGACATAGCTTTTTTTATGAACTAATCATGGTCCTTCATTTCCTACTGGAGTGCAGGTACCCGTACATAACAATTATCCAAAACTTCAGTCAAATGTGGGCCTTATACTGCCTCATTCAGTTTTACTATGTCACGAAGCACGAGCTTCATGAAATTAATCCCCTAGCCAAGTTTCTGTGTTTTAAGGCCGTAGTCTTTGTGACATGGTGGCAAGGTGTTGTCATTGCCTTGCTCTTCACATCTGGAGTTGCGGAGATGTGGATACCTGGCCATCCGTCAGGAAAGCCACTTGACGTGCTTCAGAGCAACTTGCAGAACTTCGTCATCTGTATCGAGGTAAGCAGTGTACTTCAAGTAAACCTCGACATCAATCTCAACACTGAAGTTAATGTCTGCTTCCTGGATCAAATCGTCGAATCACCCTTGTTGTTGAGCATACTGTTTTTACAGTTCCATTCTGTATCGTGCATTTCTCTACAGCCAGTGCCGCCGAACATTCTGTATCGATTTTCCCTCTTATAGCCTGTGCCGCTGAGGGTTTCGTACACATATTTTCTATTTCTGACGTCCATTATCATCTGACAAAAACGGTTTTTGCTTCTACAGATGGCTGTTGCAGCGGTGGCACATATTTACGTATACCCAGCGTCTCCTTACCGGCGAGAGAACAATCGCAACTTGAACAGAATTGACTCTGTTGCGGTCGATTTGGAAGAGGACATCGAAATTGCCGCTACCAGTGTAAAAGACAGCGTGAAAGACGTTCTTATGGGTGGTGGTGAAAATGTATGTGTGTACTGCGTCGTTACCGAACCGTTCTGTGCTGTTTAGTGATGAAAATTTCTACGAACCCTCTAGAGACATTCTAGTTCTCCGACTTATTTTCTTTCCATTAACACTGTCCTGACCGTCCCTTTGATCATGGTCAGTCCATTGGTGCCACTCTTCTTAATATATGTATTTGCTGCAAACCATAGTTGTACTGCTTAAGTTGTGGAATTTAGGGCAACTAGTACTGATTTTCTGACTTGATGTGGACACATTTGCTGTGCTTGAGGTTTGCCCGGAATGTGACTACTGATCAGGCGTGTGGTTAGGGTGGAGTAGATTGTGGAGGATGTCAAGATGACTGTGACACAGGCAGTCGAACCCGTTGAGTCCGGTTTCACGCAAGTCAACGAAAAATTTCACAACAATGTTTCCAAAATGAACGACAAACTACAAGACAACGTCTCAAAAATCCACGACAATTTCCACGAAAATGTTTTCCATTGGAGCGGAAGGAAGAGTGAAGAAGTCGTCAAGGAAAGTGAATATCTCGTGAACCGAGACAACGGTGAGGACGATGAGATAGTGCAAACCGAGGAACGCGTCCTTCTTGAGCAGGACGAGAGCCCAAGAGCTGCCCATTCTGATGCTGAATCTGGCGTCGTGAAAGAGGAAGTTTCAGGCACAACAACTAGCCATAGTGCTAATGAGGATGTCCTAGGAGAAGAAAGCATCAGTTTCACGCAGCAGAAAGAGATGGCAGACACATCTGAAAGGAAAACCACCAGCAGCCAGACCAAAGAGACGGACAACCGAGGAAGATTGAAAAAGGATGAGAGCACGAATGTACGAGAAAAGTATGAGCTCAACAACAAAGGTGATGTGGCTAGCAAGGACACCGTAGCTCGCATGGTGGCAAGGAATGATGCAGGCCAAGTTGTAAAAGAAGACGTGTCTGAGGAGCAAGAAGAACGAGACGAAAGTGGACATCTTTTGAAGAAGGTAAAGCGAGATGGCAAGGGCGAAGAAACAGTGGACCATTTGCAAGATGAAAGTTAGGGTTCAAACTGCTGGAAATGGTGGGGCAAGATTTTTTCTCACCATACTGTCAATTAGTTGCTGATGGGCGTGGCACATGAGTCATATCGAGAAAGGACTCCTGTTTATTTGTAAAGGATAGCTCTTCCTTTGGAGCACGACAACCGGAGAGAGCCAATGTATAATCTTGTTCGTGAAGCGACAATTTATCATTGATGTTTGCTGTCACTGGGGTTCCAGGTTTACTTGGTCCTTGTAAACAGACTTACCGTAGGTTTGTTTGCCATGTCAAGCAGGTGTAGGAGTGCAGATGATGGAGTGTAAATGATGCAGATAGTAGTCTGTGATCTAGACCATGTCTTAACCCTGTAAGGACGAGCTGGTCTCTGCGGAGATCATCCTTTTTGCATCATCTACTTTAAAAAACCTGAAAGTACTCATTCTTAAAGTAAACCAAAAGTACTCATTTGAGGTCATTCGAGGTCATTTGAGGTCAAACTATTGTGCAAGGCCTCCTCTATTTGCACGAAATTCCAAGCATGAGTAATCACACTTCTGTCCTATATGCAAGGTTCTTTGTCATTCATTGGACACTTAGTATTTGTGGCAAGTTATAGGGTTAAATGTTGTACACAATGTAATTTATTTCTTTATTCTACTTTTCAGAATTATTTAGTGCTACTTTTGCTTCTATTCACCATATAGAATAGGAGAATGGGGATGCATAATTACAACCTTTAATCTCTTTTTGTTCAAATTTGTCAATGTTTGATAAGTATACAAGCAAACATGTACACAACATAAACAAGTCACTATGCTATTTGTAATATCACATTTGATTGCTATTCAAGTAAGGACATATCCAAACTTCCTCAAATTCACATAAGAAATAACTTACGTCAATGCAAGGTCTCCCCCCTCTTCAGTCTAAGCCAATAATGACTAAGAGAAGTGAAAAGGCATCAACATAATAATGTGGATATACAAGATAGTACATTCCATTCAACATTACCAATTGTGAAGCTATAACCCCTGCAATCAACCCAATGAATGTTGAAATGATTTATTACTTCATCAAATTAGAATTCCGTGGATGCTTCAAAGAAGATCAAGTGAGATACATCAATGAAAAGAAGAAAGAATACTTTAGATGAATCCATAATATCAATATTTTGGAGGAGTTACAATTATTTATTAAAAATCAATTTTACTGTCCTAAATTTGATCACAGTGAAGGGTGGAACATGGTGTTACAATCACCATGGCGCAAGAAAGAGACCTTGGAATGACACAGGAACTCTCGTTTATGAAACACTACCGCATTTTGGAGTGGTGTGGCTTCAAAAAATCAGATGATGTGCAGACCACATCCATAAAATGAACTTGCATATTTCAAGCCCTCACTAGGCGGTATTGATGAATCTGGCAATATCCTCCAGTCCTGCTTCCTTGTAAAAGTTGGCCAACTGCTCCCGCGCGTCATCCCAAGTGCAATTTACTGCAGCAAGGTCCAACAAGAAGGCTGCCTGGTCTACCGCCACCTGTATCAATAGCAACCCAATGAGAAACTTTTCCATTCAAGCATAAACCTAACTTTACTAACCCATGAATATGGGGTGTCTTTGGTGAACAGAGTAGCTTATGCAAGGGTTGTTTCAACCTGCTCTCAACGTGCTTCGAGCTAAGAGTTTGACAATTAATGAATAGTCTGCCTCTAGCCGTCTACTGTAGGGAATATTTTGACTTGCTTTGAAAGAGAGATATCCAAGGTGGAAATTGTAAGTTATCAAAGATTTTGGAGTATGCATTCCCAATACACAGGCAACCCCTCACAAATGACACTGACTTAAGGGGGGACAAACGGGGTTCTAAATGCACTCTCACATGTGTTTCGAAAGTGTTCATATGGAAGTTGTTCAATCAGATGTGTACACAACATGAAAAAATTTCAGAACATACAAGGAAAGTGCAATTATAGAGTGCAGCGGTAAAGAGGGTTAAGAGCACTGAGGGTGGTGAACAGACCTGGGCTAGATCCTTGCCCTTGAGAAGGTCTTCTCGGCGGCCCTCATCGGAGACGCGCTCTCGCATGAACTCGATTTGCTCCTCACCCCAGCCAGCAATGCTGGCCACATCTGCATAGCTAGATCCCAATGTCCACCACGGGGACCGCAGCGCACATCGGGCTGCGTCTTTCGCCTCCAACTTGCGTCCCACCTACAATCACACGCAATTCCCATTCAAAATACATGAAAGCTACTGCTGCCATAAAATACGGTTCTTAAACATTAGCACCCATCCGATTCTGCACCAGAAAAAAATCTAACTCAGAAAACCCAGCAGCTTAAACCCTACCAATTGTAACCCCATGGAAGGCAGTTTCTAACGTAAGCCCCCACATTGTAATGCAACTAAGTTTCATTTAGAGTCTCGATTTCCTACTGGTACCAAAGGTACCAGTAAAATTACTTTTTGTAATCACCAATTCACAAGCCGATCCTGCCCTTCGATCAATCCATATTAGAGACAAGCGCAGAAGCCTCCCGAAAGAAGCATGTGAAAGGCCAATCTCTCACAGCAATCCAAAACCAACTCTGAACCAAATCATTAGGAAGTTCGGGTTTCTGAGAATCAGCTGTCCAGTAGAAGAAAACCCACCCCAGAGGTACTCTAGATAAGCTAGTCAAACCACAATTGGCAAGGTTCACATTAAAAACTTTGCCAACTATAGGGTTTAAGCTTTCAACTAAGTGTGTTGAGCTCCTTGCCACAAAGAAATTCCTCTGCAGGATTACTTGAGCTGAATATTTCGTAACTGATTTCATAACTACTTGCTGAAGTCCAGGCGTTAATCTTTATAGAACTCTCAAGTCTCAACACTAAACCCAATCGCTATTTCAAATTGCAATTACAAAAGAAGCAACTACAGGCGCAATCATTGATGCAACAGTTAGAGTCCAATCATAAAAATTGACGTTCCTGCGCTCTCAATTATTGAAAGAAACCCTAATTCAGGACTAACATCGACGCTACGAGGAGATTAGTCATTCACTCTTTACAGAACTGTAGACACATAATCCACCTCCAATTTCCAAAATGCAATCGAAATGTTCAATCCTTGATACTCCACTCAAGAAGTTCCCATTCCCGCCTCTCAAGTGTTGACGCAAACCTAACTTCGCAATAGCACCAATTCCCGTTCAGCCTTTCACCCACCTTCAGCATCAGCTCCGCATTAAACACAAACGGTCTCCCAAACCCCGGAAAATGCTTCTTACTCGCATAATACTCCCCCGTCACCAACGCCGAAACCTCATCCCCCTTCTCCAAATGCCTTTCCGCCAGCCTCTCAAACACATCCGGGAACAACCCCACCTTCTTCATCAAATACACATCTACGCTACTCAATTCCGACTCCCCAAACCCTCCCTTCCGATACAACTCCCTCCCAATTTCCCCTGCACTCTCCCCCACTCGTCCTGAGCTTCCGGCCACATCCTCCTCCACCAACGCCCGATGAATAAACTCCTCTGGACTCTTCGCAAGGAGAGTGACTCCGTAGCTTCGCACTCGCACTACGGGCACGTCCATTCCAACGACAGGAGTGGGCCAGCGTAAGAGAGCCGTCATGTCCCCATCTTGAGATTCGGTTAATGGGATGGCAAGCGGGAGGATGCCCTTGCGAGTGTAAGGGGAGACTAAATTCTCGCCTTGGGCTTGGAGGACGCTTAGGAGAGAGGGGAGAGAAGGCGGAGGCTCTAGGGATGCGATTTCTTTGAGGAAAGTGGCGTGCTCGGAGGGAGATGTTGTGGTGGAGGAGAGGGTGTGGCGGAGGCTGCAGTGGATGCACGGGTATGTCCTGCGCGTGATCTTGCCGGGTAATGGAGGATGGGTGAGTGCGAGAGAGGAAGAGCGATGCAGTAAGCTCATCGCCTTCATTGTGTTTGCAATTCAATGAAAGAGTGCCACTGCAATGCAAGGATTCAAATGCAATGCAAAGGATTCAAACGCAATGCAAAGGATTCAAATGCGATGCGAAGATTTAAATGCAAAGCAAGGATTTCGGTGCAATGCGAAATTGCGAGAGAGAAGGTGGTCGGCAGTAGTGACGAGAGGTTGCGAGCTGCGAGAGCATGCGAGCGGCGGTTCTCGTTTTGTTCGTTGAGCTATCCACATGGTGGTATGAGGCCGAAATTGCTGAACCGTTTTCACAAACCGGTAAGAGCATCTCCACTCGAGTACCTCAGGCCGGCTCCTCAAGCCGGCAAAAAAAATAGATTTATTGGATTTAACATATAATTTCTATGAATTTTCGAAGTGGAAGCTTCGTAGACCACTGAAACTAGGTAGGTAGGTAGGTAGATAGATAGATAGATAGAAAGAAACTCCAGTCTTTGGAGAAGGCCGGCGTGAATAAAGTGTCTATTCGTTATGACAATGAGCCAATGTCCACCAGATCAAGGGCCATGGATGCAAAACTACTTTCCCCTTTTGAGAATAGACACTTTAATACCAATAACCAGATAAAGTAATCAAGATTAAGGATGTTGGATAATTATGGATTATAAGTGCAAAGTGTATAAGTGGAGGGTCATCAAGTCATGAGTTTAGAGGTTGTTTGCAGAAAAACTAACTATTATGACTATATTTTCTTCTTTTTGTTTATATACTGCTGTGTTTTGTATATTTCTTACTCTATTGGAAGTGGTTGGTTGTTTTCTATTTTTCTTTTATGTAATATAATTGAACTAGCATATTGTATGGCAATGGTGTTGATTGTTTTAAAAATGTGTTTCAAAGCAGTTTCGGGTAATTTGAGTTTGGTTTCAAGGGGTTTCATTGATGGGGCATGTGTTGTTCCTCTGGCTCCTGTTGTATTGTTGTAATGACAATTAGTGGGTCTACTTTCCATCCTTGGGCAATGATATTGTTTATGTCTTTTGGTTCTAAGGGCATGAATATGGTGTTGATTGCATTTGAGTAGTACATGGAGACATGTATTTAATTCTTGGGAGTTACATGTGGAGCATGCGATGGATGGAAATCTTGTTACGCCAAAAATAGTTGTTTTCTAGCATTTCCCATGTATTGGCCGGTACAGAATTTTAGTAAGCTTATTTTTTGTGAGTTGGTTATTTTGGGGTTAGTCCAAAATTCATTAGAGAGCTCGTTATCTATATCGGGATTATGTGTCCATTTGCTAATGTTTGGAAATCGTTGTGCCAGTATATCCAAATTTTTATCACGATCATGCTTGGTGATGTATGTTTGAAGGCATCTAACGGGGCCTTTATCAGGTCATTGAGTTGGGCGTGGCCATTCGTCTTTTGGGTAGTAAAATGGTGTAGTGTGTGCAAATTCATATGATTTTGAGGCAAATTTGTATTGTTTTGTAGTACCTTTTTTTGCAAGTTTGTCCGCTTCTTCATTTCCTACAATATTAACATGGGCTTTAAATTTGTAAATTGTTGTAGGTTGTGTACGACTTTGTAGCATTTCTACCATAGATTCTAATATGGTTTTGTCCGCATGGTTACGATATAGCGTAGGGTGTTTTACCTGTGTGTTGAGTACATATAGACAGTTTAAACAGTTGGTGAATATATGTGCTGGTTCATGTGCATATTTGGTAGTAATTGTGTGTAGTGTTTTGTGTATGGCCATTAGCTCGGCTCTAAAACTGGTTTGTAGACCTGGTAGTCGTTTTGAAATTTGGATTTCTTCTTTAGAAGGATTGTACATGTCATATCCCGCTTTTTCATGTATCCAGTGGCCATCTGCATATTGTTTAGGTGGTATAAATGATCCATCAGTGTAATAACTATATTGCGGTAGGAATTTTATTAGGGGAATAGTTGAGTAAGTAGGTATTGGAGGCGTAAATATATTTATTGAGTTGGAAATGGATGTGTTTGTGAGTTTATTCCAGTTGGAGTTTTTGTTCACTGCTACATTATTGGGTGTTGGAGCAACAATTTGTATGTGGTATTGTGTTATTTGCATATTTTGGAGGATTATTGTGAGAAAATGTATTTGGTTGGGTGGACCTATACTGTGATTTTGGTGGTGTGTACAAAGAATATGTATTGCAAGTGGTTCAGTACGTGATCGTCTATTTAGCTTAGGGGGGATTGATGGTTCTTCGTATGTAATAGTGTCTGCGGCAAAATGGGCAATGACATGTGTATCTTCGAATGGTCCAATGTGTGGGGAGAAGTTTTGGTACCAATTTATGTCTGGTATGACTAGTATAGTTATGGTGTTTGGATCATGTTTGGCTGCTAGTCTTGTCCAATGTATAGCTTGTTGGGTCGATTCTGCATTGTGTGGATGTGCAAAGCCGATGCCTTTCCATTTGTATTGAAAAGCTTTGCCGAGTGATCCAAATATTTTATCCCTGTCAAATGGAGAGTAAAATTCTGTGATTTGTGTGGTACAGGTAATTGGTGAAGAAAAATATGAGTGGAAGATGTTGAATGTTGTTGTTAGGGAGTCTAGGATGTTTTGTGGGAGAGTGTGTTGCAAAGTTCTAAATGGATTTGTATTAGATTTTTTATATTTGTATCTTTGATATAACCATATGATTTCGGTTTTAAATGATTATGTAGGTGGTACAAGGCCGTATGAACTATATAGAGCATTGTGGTATTGTTTCCATAGCCATTGTAATCCAGTGATTGGGATAGTAATGAGATGTTGACTAGTATCTAGGTATAGGTGTGTTAGTTCATTTTGTGTTATTATAGTGTGTGTATTTGTGATAATGTCTTTGTCTGGGTTGCATTCGGTTGTGGAAATGCACTTAAGTGGGATTATTGTTGGAGGTGGAATGAATCGTGTATCTCTAGATTGTTCAAGGTTAAAGTTTGTCGTGATGATGTTTCTATAGTACTTATGTTGTTGTTTTGTGTAGTATTGTGTTAATAAAGTGATGTTGTGTGTAATTTCCGTTGGTTGATTAAATGGGAAGAGGTCTCTTCGTGGCATCCATTTGCTATAAGTTGTGTTATCTTGAAGTGTCCATTGGCATAAATATTTAGTATATTTTTTGAAATTTTGTATTTGTCTTTCATTTCTATGGTTTTGTGGTCTGTTATACTATGTATGGGAATTTGAGTGAATTATTTTGAATATGTAGAGGTGGATTATGCAGTTGTATTAATTGTGTCAGTGGTGGATGTTGAATATGATCTGAGGTTCTTGGGATTAGATCTTGATTGTCTGATATGTATTGTGCTTTGAGAGTTCATATTGTTGGGTGTCTTTGGCAAAGGCTTGGACAGTGAAGTGTACACCTTGGATAACAAAAAAGTTGTTCTGCTATATTCAAAGCGTTTTTTTCTATTTTGGTTGGAGCTTAACAATATATTTTGAAGTCTTTCGGTGACATTAGATTTGTACCATTTGGGAGTGTGATGTGTTTTATTTTGTATATGTTGTATAATAGGAGTTTATGTATCATTTTAAGAGAGAGTTTGAGGTTTATGTGTGGTAGAATAAGAGTGGTTTGTGATAGCCATTCTTGTTCAAGTTCTGTTGCATGTAGTTGGAAGCTCTCTTTTATATTCTTGAGGTGGATGCTTGCTTCATGTTTTAGGAGAAATAGAGTTCAAGTTGTAGGTGATTTGATACAATTATGTTCTTTGATTCTCGGGATGTTCTCTGCACCTCCATATTTGGCTAGAATATGGTAAATGAGTCCTCTCTATATAATTCCTAGTCTTCCTGGATCATTTAGGGCGTTTCTAAGTTGCTTGCTAATGCAACGTAGGTATGCATTTGTAAGTGAGAAGGCCTCTAGCCCAAATAATTCATGTGGTAATTGTGCTATTACGTTTGCAGTACATTTTGGCAGTCCACATATGGTTTTTTGGATGCTAATGATCTTTTTATCTAGTTTTCTAATTGTTGGTAGAGAGTATGGAACTGCAAAGAAGCTATAGGCTATGCCAGCTCTGATTACGGTATCTACCATGTTGATTTTTGGTTTTATTGTGGTTGGGCAATTTGTAAGTTGTGCGCATTGGTCTGGCACTGAAACCATTATATAGCAAGATCTAAAACTAAAATCTCCAAAAATCAGCAGTCAAAGAATCACAGCTAAGTACGGGAATAGTTTAATGATGCTTTTTGAAGGACACTTTAATAGATATCTAAGGACACATTAATTAGTAGAAGTCTAGGGTATATGAATGGGTACAGAGACAATTATAGGTAACTTCTCCTTAGGTAGATTCTTTGTTTCTACAAACAAAGGAAGTCATACTTCACACCATTAGGTTGCAACATCGTTACAAGGTTAATCCCTAAATGCCCAGGGCCTTTTTGGATTAAAAATGTCATTGTTTTTGAAGTGTTATAGGTTTAAATGTCACTAAGATCTAGAAATCTTAATTGTACCATCTTTTACTATATGTATTGTAGAGGATGTCAATCAAATTTGGAGTCATTTGGCTACATAGATTGTAAGATTATAATGTTTTAGTGTCAAAAAAGGATGTTGAAATTTTTCTAGCTTACACACTTGGAAGCAAATTTGATTTTTAAACCTATTCAAATGAAATTCTTAATGTAGAAAATTTTATATAAAAATTTAAAAGTACCATGAGTTTTTGAGGATAAAGAGAAAATTCTATATCAAATACTCGTTCTATCCCACTAAAAACCTCCAAAAAGCTTCTTCACAATAGAATAATTATATTTATAGTCTTTGTACCAGTGATACATGCATTTAAAAACCAGTAATCCAGCCTTTAGATCTATGCAAAATCTCCAGCCTCGGCGCCATCATTTAAGCCTCCAAAATCTATGCAAAAGTATCAAATTTGAGCATAGTTTGTGAATGCTGCTAGCTCCGTCATTTTAGATGATTTAAAAGTTGGTGGCAACAATATGGGATTCTAGAAATGTCTCTACCGACCTAGATTTGCGCAACAAAGAAATCTAGCCCACTTCATGAACAAATTTTTATAGTGCCCAAGTGGTCATCAAATCCATTGTCAATACTATTGTCTAAGGAAGCACAATAAGTACAAAGTGCCTCGTGTAGGCAAGGCCAAGCTTTCTAGGAGAAGAATGATCCCTGATCGTTTGACTTGCCTCTATGCTATTGTTCAACACATCTAACCCTTACTCAACAATCAAAATTAGTAAACGAAGTTTTTTAGTGGGACAAGAATTGTGCCTGGTTTGGAGTTTTCTAGTGGGACAGAGGGAGTATACAATATGCTTAAAATATCTTAAATTTTTGGATAGAAGTACATTATTATAGTACAAAATATTGTAGCATAAGGAAATTTTCTATATCACTGTATATTTAGAAACATGGTTATAGATCTTTGAGTTCAAACTTCAATAAAATGGTCATTTTTAGGAAATTTCCTAAATTTTCTAATACAGTATAAACTACACTTCTAAAAGCTTCATTTTGTTAGAATTGCTCAAAAGCAGAAGACATCATTTTGAATGTCAAAATTAAATATTGAGAGAAAAAAACTCAAAGTATTGAAACACAATATATAGAAGTGCAATTTTTTCAATAAACCACCACAAATAAAATTCAAAACAACAACTAATAGAGTAAGAACTTAACTCAATGATGTGATATAGCATGAATAAAGTTGTACACAAAAATTCGACCATCCAAAGGACACTTTTAGTCCATATTATCTAAAGAGTCAAAAATTATCAATAAGGTAAATAGTTGGGTTCTTAGTTTCTACAAGTCTATTGAAAGTAATTCATTAGATAGGTTTACTCCTTTGTGTACTTACTTAATTATAAGGCTAGTTCTTTAATTTTTTGAGATACTCAATCTAAAGATTAATAGATTATTTTTGAAAATTTATAATAAATAGTTGAAATTTCTCCAACATTATAATAATAGCAAATGATGGTCCAAAGATCAACGTGAATGAAGAGTCTATAGGGGGTAATTTGACCACTCACCTTTAAAGGTTTTGGTAACAAGGTCTGACCTTGTTGCCTCTTTCAAGGCATAGAGTCCAATTCTATAACGTGGTTGTTCATATAGAACCTTATTTCTTGTTGCCATTAGGGGTGTTCATACTTTCTTTGCTCCATAGCCATTCTTTGAAGAATTGCGACATAGTAGCTTTCCATTAGCTTATTGGACACTCTTTATGGCAAAATATACTTGTTTAGTCTATGAAATTTTCTTAATGTCCATTACTCTCATGCGGACGTAAATAAATGGATGTAGAAGGTTTCGTGAGCGAAATTTTTGACCCATTTGCTTCATAGTTTCACTACTAGACCTGCCGATTTCACCATAGTTGCGCTCTGTTGTCATTGCTAGCACTTTGGGTGGCAAAAACTGCGCTGATTGGGTTCCTAAATCTTCCCCCATCCATCTTTCATTCTCTAATTTTGATTCTCTATGCTAGACACCCCAGAAAGGGGGGTCACACCTTCTTCATGCTAATTGGCTCCCCATTGGCTCCTGTTTTCTTTCACCAACTTTTTATTCTTTTGAAAAATCTGCTTGCTAAAGAAGGTGTGACTATCCCTATTGATAATTAATAAAAAGAATATGCAATCCCCCTTAATGAATAATAATTAATGAATAATAATTGCATGAAGTGCCTTTGCACAACATTCATAACGGATGGTTGGGCGCTTAAACCAGTTAATGGCTAAATTCTTTTTTGAATAAAGTAAATTTTGTTTATATTTTTATACAAGTTTATAATTTGCCTCCAAAAATACCAAATTAGTCATAAAAAAAAGTCATCTATTAAGATTCAAAGCTCTATTTTTTGGAATAATTGAGAATTCAATAAAAAATAATTGTATTGAAGAATTATATTCATCATTTAAAATATAGAAGTCTAAAAGCTTAGAGGTTAAAATACACAAAATTGATTCATGAGACTCTAAGGTTGGCCAAATTTTTGATATGCCTATTTTTAGCACCTAAAATTTCACAGTTCATTCATACAAAGTCCAAAACATGCTTGAGTACTAAATGCATCTAGATTTACTTGCAACAAGATCCGATTAAACTTGGATGAAGTTTGATTATGAAAACATGCTCAAAATGATTATTAGATTGATTTAAAGTGGTGTATCTTTAGAACAATTTCTCCTGAACATTATATAAGTTAGTTCAATTAGGTGTTCTACAATAATAGTAAGTACTACTAATTACATAAGCACTACTACTACATAAGTAGTACGGAATACTAATTAGGGAACTATGTGTCACAACCCTCATCTTGAGGCATGTCAATGCCATCTTGGTGAGCAAAGGGGATGTTGGGGGTGACTCCTCAATCCATTAAAGAAAAAATCAGTGCTGCTCCATGGACCCCTTTAGTACCCTGAAATTTTGTTTATCAGGTTTGAAAAATTATTTTTTCCCCTATTTCCGCGCAACTGAAACTGCTGTGACAGTGGCGTAGGAACCCAGATTTACAAATAAAAAATTAATAAAACAAAAACAAAAAAAGATTAGTCTTAAAAAATGTTAAAACATTTATTTTTTTTATTAAAAGAAATAAAAATAAAAAAATTGTGAAGTCTGATTGCTTTGGTGAGCAGTCATACACTCTGACTGCTCACCGGGAATACTTTTCCAGGTTGAAAGGCCAAGCTTGAAATAGCTTGGCATGTCAACTTGGAACGATCCTCCGGAGGGCTGATTTTTCTAATGCTTGCAAGAGATGAGGTGTGAGGAATTGGGAGTCCTGAGCAATTGAAGTGCTGTAGCGCTTTGCCTAGGACAAGTTGGATGGCATGCTATGTATCCTTGGAAAGCTAGTGAGAAGATGATTCCAATGGTCTAAGGAATGCAAGAATCCAAGCTAGGAGTCAAGAGTTATGGCTCCTCAAAGTTGACAGTGTCCTAATTGCACCCTAAGGTGTGGGGCATAGGAGCCTAGGTTTGGGATGGTTGCTTTGAGCCAAATAGGACATGCTGCATATTATTGAAAAAGCTAATGAGATCAACTTTCTATAATGATAAGGATCATGTAGATATCAATTGTGAACTAAAAGTAATGAGCATCCAAATAGGCTGGAGTCACAAAGAACTACAACTCTCAAGGGACTTAGGACAGGCTTCCATGCTGCGTCAATCATCGATGGAAGCGCTTAAGGACAAAAAATTGGTGCACATAGAAGCCGCTTTAGGTTTAGGGCCAGCCGAGCAACTCTCCACCGATTATTGGTCATATTGGAGTTTGTGCAAATTTATTTTTCCTTTTCACCAATCATTGGTGAGGTCTCTCCATCTTTTGGAGCCTATTAGGATCAGTCGCTTGACTTTTGCATCCTGAATTTTTACTTGCCAGCAATTTGGAGGCAATTTAAATTTTTAAGTTTGAATTTCAAAATACAATTGTAAGGCATGATGAATAGAGGAAGAATACATGGTTAAGTTTGCCCCAAAAAATTTAATATTTTTAAGGTGAATTCATAAATTTTAACACTAAAATTTATCAAAAAATCATTTTGACAATTAAGTGTTAAATGAATACCTAGATATTAAGACATTTAGAATATTATATTTTAGCCTAGCACAACAAATTTCATCCATAATTTTTTTTAACATCTGATTCCTAATTAAATTTTAAAAAGAATTAAAAAAATTCTGTTTCAAATTCTACATAAAGATATTGGTAATTGCCATCATAGATCTAAAATTTTGGATAGAATCTAAAATTTAGAATGTTCAACTTTTATTTATATACCAATTTCAATTTTTTTTCTTAGTTGCTTTTTTACAATGGAAGGAGCCATATTCTAGATTTGAAATGTGCAAATAGTATTTAGGAATAACCTTTAAAATTCATTGTGCTTGCCTAAAATTATAGTATTGCAAAAGTGATGAAATTGTTTACATGGTTACCATTATATTTTGTAGATATGTTTAAGAAACTTTCTAGAAGTGTTTACAAGATATGTTAATAAATAGTAGTGTTTTTATTTTCACCCCTAAAAGCCCATTGTCCCTTCGGGGGACAAATGCGTTTTTGGGCAAGTACCTACGGGCTGAAATTTTCTCTTGATTTTTTGAAACTTTTTTTGGAGGTAGGAAAGTTGATTAGCTTCGTGGAAATATAATTTTCTTACAATCGGTGCCCGGGAACAAAAGCTATGACCAATAAAGCTCAAAATAGGGGACGGGGGGCAATTTGGGCAGCAAAAAAAATTTGCACTTTTTTTATTTTTTTATTTTTAGTATTTATTTTCTCATAGATTATATTTTTGTCTATTTGGAAAGCTTTTATTCATTTCACTTGGATTTGTTATGAGAAAGTTATGGACATTCTTGTTTTGCGGGAAATTAGAGCATTTTTTGAAAAAAATAACTTATAGGATTCATTACTGAATGCAATTTTTCAAATTTTTCAATTTTTTTTGTTATGGTTTAGTTTACTTGCTACAACAATCTCACCATTGGAATTAGTGCATTTTAATTCCATCTAAAATATATGAATATTTTAGATTTTCCTTCTATCTTGTACCTACTTTTACTTAACAATTTTTTTAATAATGAAAATTAATTTTTTTTTTAATTTTTTTTTTAGTAGATTGTCAACTCAATTCTCCACTATAAACATTTAAAGCTCAAAACTTTGTAGTGCAAAAATTTTAAGTTAAAAATGTTCAAAGTCAAAAAATCCAGTCCCACAATGCGATGAAAAACTTGTTTTTTTTACTTTAAATGTAGATATCTTGCAATTTGTGCGGTCAAAAATTTTGGGATTTTTTCCACACATTCTCATACTAGTTATTTGTAAGATCCTATGGTTAGATGTGCAAAAAAAACATTTTAAATTTTTTTTCACTCTTTACTAAAAAAATGGCAGTTTTGGGTGTTTTGGGGCAAAAAACAGGCCTTGGGCCTTTAGGGGTTAATTCAAAGTCATTTATCAAACTCTTTTGACTAATTCATATATGTTTATTTGATAAAATACAGAATTGAACTACTGAAGAGATTAACAATTTTAATATACATATAGGTTTATATAAACCACATTAATATTTCAAATAATATAGCTTTTATATTTATCTTCAATTTAAATATGAAATCTATGTTATTAAAAACCAATGTGATTTATATAAACTTCTATTTTGGTTCAATTTTCATAATTGCTATTCAATTTTCTCTTAATATGAATTGCATCAATTTTCTAATTATATGAAATTTTCTAATTACATGAATAATAATACAATCAAAATTCAACAAATTAAAAATTAATTACACTAATAACAAATTCAATGACAAATATTAGACCTCAAGGCGTTTGGTTGATTATAAAAAATTAAATCCAAGAGGTCAATTTGATGCTTGCATAGTTTAGCCCCTTGGAGGATCACAAGGGACTGAAGGGAGAGTTTGGTGACTTTTTGAAGAAGTTGCAACCCCTTCCACATCAAAGTGGGAAACTTTAAAATTGGTGAGATGTGCCTCGGGGATCTCCACCCACAATTGGTCCAACATCCAGGAACCCACCCACCACCCACTCATATGGAAGGAGGCCCTTAGATCTTTGGAGGGCCATAACTTCCTCTAAACTTGTTGGAAATAGAAAAGTTAGTAGTCCACGGCAATCTAAGAAAGAAAGAAATTACAAAAATGGACTTGCACTCTAGATTTGACGTTTGGAGATAAAAGTTATGCTGATGGAAAGATTGGGAGTTTTTTTGGGCCTAGTTTGGAGAAAACTCTTGACAATGGCAATCTTCCAAGATGGGGAGTGTCTTGGATGATCCTAGGGACCTATGAGAGGGGGGGATTCTGCCAAATGCCACAAAAGTATTGTGAGGAGGGTTGATCTCCCTCCTCACTTTCGAATGGTGCTATGGTGAGCCATAGTGGCCACGGGTGGTGTTGGAGCCTCACCACCACTTGTGTGTTATCATGGAATGCTTGTGTACTCCTTGATTTTGGTTGGATGGTGTCCTGCTCTACACTAAGCCGTGGTATGAGCAATGGTTGCTAAGTCTTGATTAGTGAGTTTCATAGTAAGATGGGTTGGTCTAGTGGGGAGTTAGGTCCCATTCAAGGGCGGTTAGTGCCGACTCGAGGTGCTTAGACATTAATGGAAGTTCCGCCCCATGTCATCAAATGACATGCATGGTGTCTTGTAGGAGTTATGTGTTAGAAGTCACAGAGGAATGGAAGACCCTATGACTTGAGTTGAAACCTTACGTTGCGTATGCATGGCATGTGCAATGTTAGGAAATTGTGAACTTTGGTGTCACTAGGAGTTAAATACTATAAGAAGCACTTGGAGGTGAGCTTAAGGTGGTAAGTATCACTAAAGGACGTGACATTATGTGAATTTGAGAGGAGCACAGTGTAGAATCTTATTGTATTTTAGAAAATTAATATAATGCAATCTATACAACTTTCATATTATCTCAAATGATGTGATTTATATCCAATTTTTTCTATACACATGATATTTATTTCTTAATTTCATTCAATTATTTATACAAAGTAGGTGAGAATCATCTAAGATTCATCCCAAATAGTGAGACATCTTGCACTAATTGCATTTATTTGTACAATAGGGACCAATATTATTACCAAAAAAATAAATCTGTGAAAGTTTGTATAATACAATAACATTTGAACCTGCATTAATTAAAATTGAATGACTTTGGTAAATTAGAGTCACTTTTGCTAATACAAAAAGCTTTATACAAAGTTGAAATAGGCTTTCCAAATTCTTAGAATAAATCTTATAAAAGTGAAGAAACTAACTTAAAAGCAACCACATCTAAAATCATTAGATGAGATTCGGGGGTCTTGGAGGGCTCCGAGTTCCACTGCTGTCTACTGCGTTCCCAGACTGCGGGAACGCAGCAGCAGCAGCTGGTTGACGTGTTCGAGCGACTGCCATGTCATTTTTTGAATAAATAAATAAATTTTTTTTTTGCTTAAAATGATATTTTTTTATTTTTTTTTATTTTTATTTTTTTGAATTCTTTTTTTTCTGACACACTTGTACTGACGTTTACTGATTCTGGGCAGATCAGGGAACAGGCCTAAAACGGCCCTCCAAGACCCCCAAATATCATCTAATGTGACCCAATAAGCTTTTTTCACACTATGGAAGTATAGGTATGCAATAGAAAACTAGAAGTATATTTACCACATCGACAAATGTCCGTGAAGCAAAATGCAAATTTTGCATTAATGTTGGACATTTGATAATTTAATTTAATATTAAGATGAATGTTATATGAAGCTACAAGTCTTGACAATGTGAATCCAGAATTCATTTGAAATGCAGAAAGAAGAGACATTGGCATAGTATCAAAATATTTCCAAGTATGAAATTATATTAGAAATAACTATACTAAAATTTGTCCCTTTTCAAAGAACTTGCTACTTCTACATTAATAGTTAATGAAAATTTCATAAATAGGTAAACAAGGAAAGTAAGTGAAGCAAATTTTGAATGCAAATAATTTTGATGACCTATCAAATACTATAGAAGACTTTATAGACCAATGTCTATATCTAATAAATTTAGAGTAAATTAAAACAATATGGATGTCATAATATATTCTACACAATTAGTGTGAGCATTGCAAGGCCAACTCACACTAATTTGAATAATCTTGGATGAATATGGTGCAATTAGTGTGAACATTTGGACAAATATGTGGATGAAAGGTGGATAAAAGGTGGACAAAAGGTGGACAAAAGGTGGACAAAAGGTGGACAAAAGGTGGATGAAAATCTTAATAATTGACAAGAGATAAATATATTATAAACTATCATATAGAATGCTTTTTAAATTTGTACAATTTCAAAATCAGTGCAAGTTAACTTTATTAGTAGGTTGGCAATAATTGAATTAACTCATGTAATCTTAATGCTAGTACACCAATTGCAAAATTTGCAACATAAACACTTGCAAAATTCTATAGTGCCCCCCATTAGATCATATTTGGGGGTCTTGGAGGGCCGTTTCAGGCCTGTTTCCTGATCTGCCCAGATTCAGTGAACGCCGGTACGGGTGTGTCAGAAATTAAAAAAAAAAAAAAAAAAAATTTTTTACCAAAATATCATTTTAAGCAATTTATTTTTTTTTATTTTTTTTTCAAAAAATGACATAGCAATTGCTCGACCATGTCAGCTAGCTGCTGCTGCGTTCCCGCAGTCTGGGAACGCAGCAGACAACATGGGAACTCGGAGCCCTCCAAGACCCCCAAATCTCATCTAATGCTCCCCTCAAATGCGCCACTACGCCAAAACCGCCATCATCACTTTGGGAACATCTTCAAAAGCAATATGTACCTATAAAGAAGAAATGATTTTAGAACCTCCAAAAACTTTGACCCTTCATTACTTCTATATATGTTATCTAAATGTCGCGTTCTTTGGTCCATTGAAACCTCCTTTAACTTGCCAATAAGGAAATATGACATTTCGACCAGGCTAATAATAGAAACTAGGCCCAGTAGCAAAAAGTGGCGGTTTGGGTGGTATTCTTTAAAGTGCGCACCCTTAAATGTGCCACTAACCCTAATCCATCATCTACACTTTGTATACATTTCTAAAATCAATTATGTACCTATCATTAGGAAAACTTTGAACCCTGGAAAGGGCCGTTAACTTTTGATTTTTGGCACCCCACGCGGTGCAAATACAGAAAAAAAAAATTAAAAAAAATTAAAAATTAAAAAATTAAATATCGGATATGCTGACATGGCACTGACGTGTGCTGATGTGGCACCAATAGTGCCACATCAGCATGCCCCCATATACTTCTCTAATTGCACCAAAGGGGCGCTGAACTAAACAAAACTCGCGACCCACTTTTGGGCTGCATTTTCTTGTAATGGCGAAAGAAATTGTTTTAGAACCACAATTTGTTCCTTCATAACTTTTGCATACAATATCCAAATGTCACATTCTTTGGTGCGTTGGAACCTCCTTCAAATGCCAACCCCAAATGCAATATCCAAATAGGCACAAAAGCAAAAACTGGCAGTTTTGGGGGTACCCACTGTAATAATTCCTGAACCCGTTGGTCGTTTTCTGCATGTATCAAATGTCATGGGATCAAAATCATGAAATCATCACAAGATCATCTTTCCCACCTACCTACTCCAATCTTTTTCTATCCCTAGTACCATGTCCTTTCGTGGTACATTTAGCATCATCAGCATCATAGTGAAATATGTGGGAGGTACAACTCCTATGGACTGTCTGCCTCAGTTTGGCAGGAGTAGGTAGGTAGGTTGGTAGGTAGGTTATAGCCGGCTCTCAGCCACTAGGGCCCCCTGGAGTCCTGGACTAAAGCTTAATTGACTCCCATTACATTTGAAAATTTTGAACCACCACTTCAACAATGATCACTACTTTCAGATTCCCTGTTTTTCAAATTGACCAGGCAGTCTGTGACTGTCAATGGTGGAAACTTGGGATCTTCAGTGGAGACTGGAGACACTCAGGGAATGCCATGATGAGGCTCAGGTAGTCTGCTCTTAACCTCTAAAGGACCAAGGCCATTTTTTTGCCCCCAAAACACTCAAAATTGTCATTTCTCTAGCAAAGAGTAAAAAAGTTGAAAATCATTTTTTCCCCCACATCTAACCGTAGGATCTTATACCTAACTAGTATGAGAGTGTGCGGAAAAAATTTCAGAATTTTTGACTGCACAGAATGCAAGATATTTGCGTTTAAAGTGAAAAAAACAAGTTTTTCAGTACATTGCAGGACTAGATTTTATGACTTTGAATATTTTTAACTTAAATGTTTTGCACTATAGAGTTTTGAGCTTTTAATCTTTATTATAGTGGAGAATTGATTTGAGAGTCGAGGGAAAAAAAAAATCCAAAAAATTTAAATTTTCGTTATTAAAAAAATTGTTAAGTAGAAGTAGGTACAAGATAGAGGGAAAATCTAAAATATTATTATCATTTATCTGGAATTCAAAAGCACTAATCCCAATGGTGAAATTGTTATCGCAGAAAAACTAAACCTTGTGGACCTTTTTTTTTTAAAAATTGTAATAAAATTCCATTCAAAAATGAGTTCTACAAGTTCTTTTTTTCAAGAAGATGCTCTAAGTGCCCCCAAAAAAAGATTGTCCACGAATTTCTCATAACAAATCCAAATGAAATGAATCAAAGCTTTTCAAATAGACAAAATTTTTATTTATAAGAAACCAAATTAAAAAAAAAAAATTAAACTTTTTTTTTGCTGCCCCTCGTCTCCTGTAGTGAGCTGATTTGGGCATAATTTTTTTTCTTGGGCACTGATTGAAAAAAAATTTATATTCCTACAAAGCTTACCAGTTTTTTTATCTTCCAAAAAAGTTTCAAAAAATAATGACAAAAGTTCAGTCCATAGGCACCTGTCCAAAATTCCATTTGTCCCCCAAAGGGACAATGGTCCTTTAGGGGTTAAAAGCATAGACCATTTCAGTTCAAAACTAATTACCCTTTTCAGGGAAGCTAAGACCCCTTGAAACAATTTTGTAGGAAGAACAAGAAACACGTTAAATTATGCCATCCCAACAGGGTAAATTTGGGGTTTTCAAGGATAAAAGTAAAAAAAATCCCTATATTTGAGCCGTGTCTAGGGATACTTACTAGCCCCCCTAGCTAATTTGGGGCCTTTGATTGCAAATATGAATTTAGATTTTGCAAATTTTTTTTTGTGGTAAACAAAAAATTTATATGTTTTCCCCAGGGTAAATTCGGCTCGTAGGGACCACAAAGGATGGCACAATTTAACGTCTTGTAAAGAATAATGGAATTGCCATCAAACCCAAGTCGTTTCATATTTTTTGGAGTTTTGGAGAATAATGAAAGCGCCCCCATCGTGCTAAAATGTATACTGTTGGTACATTGAAGAAAGCAAAATGTACCTCTGTGTCATGCTCACTTTTAGAGCATTGAATTCCTTTTAGAGTAGACTTGAACATCTCCTCATAGAAAATTCCATACAATTATTTTCCAAAATAATGATCTTCCAATCAATTCAAAAAGGTGATGGTAGCACTCCAAAGTTAAGGTAGGAGGTCCATAAAGTGGTCAGGCTCAAAAAGTATCTTCTAATCTAATGCAAATGTACATATAACTTTCTCATTGCACCAAGCAATGTACAAAAAGTGTCCACTTTTTGTGACAACAATGTTTCAACTTCAAAATTTCATAACTAATTCCACGAAGCTCCCCCCAATATGAAACGACTTGGATTAGATGTCAATTCCATCTGCCTTTCAAGGAAAATTGAGTGAAAAACATTTCATGAAGTCTAACCTCCCCAAATTAATTTATGGACCTTGCATCCACTTTTCAACAATTGCTCCCCATTAATGTACTTGCTAGCACTAACCCCCAACAAACATGTAAGTTAAAAGACCCCATTGCGGTCAAATTGCCCATGATGGACACCTAATGACCCTATTGCGGTTTTTCAGACTACAATCAATGCCTTACATGGTAATTATGGAGTAATTAGTGACCTTAATAGGTACTTCCAACTTTTCAGTGTAAAATTCTTTGTAAAAATTGAATATTTAGGTCTTCCATATTTGAAAATGTTGTGATTGCATTGGGTAGGAAGATGACTATATTGGATTCAGATTTTGTTGGTCATAAGGTAGCCTACAAACCCCTATGGGCTGATCACTTCAAAAATTCAGAACTAATTCATACTTGGTCCAAAAAATATAATTTCAAATGTCTCAATTGTCTCTCACACTTATCTTTGTGTGGAAAAAAATTTGAAAAATTTCAGCAATGGTATGAGTGCACACTCCTAATTCTGACCGCAATGGGGTCTTTTTACCTTAAGTTGTTCACAATAATCTTCCGCCACCGTTACTAGTCTTTGTCTTCGTCTCCTGCAGTGAGTCTGTTCTGTCAGTGAAGGCCCGTGCTGCTGCTTTCAATAGCCTTTGAAATTTTGCGCAAGGCGGTCTCGTCAGATGCCTTGCCACTGTTCCTTTTCGCGCTCTGCCAGGAGTTGACGGAGCAGCAGCTGCAACTGACTGAAACAATTTCAGCTGCAACAATTTCAGTTCCTGTTCACATTTCACAACCGTCCTCCTTGGAGTCAGCGGTGCCATTTTCTCCTCTCTCACCCTTGTGGGTTTTTTCAAATTCCGAGGTTTTGTGCTTGGCAGGGCGACCAATTTCAGTTCGTCGCAGAATCTGCGGAATCGATCGAAAAATTCGCGCAGATTTGACTTGCGAACTCCCGTACAAAGCTCGGAGACAGGGCTTCTTTCTTGGCAATTCTCAGGGTCCATTGTAATGTAGGGACAGTCCTTCCTTTCCGGGTGGTCGCCGTCGCGGTCGTGGTGCAATGGGATAGCAGATCCCGATATCAAGGGCCGCTTGGTGCCAAAAATGGTTCGGCAATTTCCTGGTACCTGGTGCCCCGAGGGGGGTTGAGGTAGCTCCTGCTTGGAGTTTTTTCGAAGGAAACTCTCGTCGATTGCGGGCCTTTCGTAGCCCAGGATTTGCCACTGCCAATGGCGGATGCGGATCTTCTTGCATGTTCTTCGAATTTCGGACAGCGACGGTTGAATCTGGACCGGATCGTGACGATGAAGCTGTGTTGAGTGGGGCATGATTTGGGAGAAGAGAGAGATTGAGCTCGTGGTGTACAAGCCATGAAGCCTTTAGCGGTGTGCATTCAAGTGAGTGCCGTGGTGGTTGTGCTCGTGCTGTCGTATTACTTGGGACGCCCCATTTACTACGAATCGCTCGTGAAGTCGCAAGAGGCGGGGTCGCAGTCTACCTCCGGCTTGCTGTCGGGTAAGCCGAAGCTCAAACACTTCAAACTCTTCATGGCTGGGCTGGTGATGATTCTTTTGAATTCAGGCTTCTGATTGAGAGATTCAGCAGCAGATCTGAGCTTCTGAGCTCTACTCTGCGTTATCACGGATCATTCTGTTTGATGATGCGTTTTTATGATCGGATTTGGTGACACTGGGAGTGTGATCTCCAAATTTAGGGTTGGGAATGAACCGAGTTGTAGTGGAGGCCAGTGCAGAATGTCATGATCACGTCCGTTCTATTATAGAGGGTTGAAACGCAGTTGTGTTAAAAATTTATGACAAAGGGTACCTAGGAGTCGATCACATAAACCTTTGGTTTTTATTGATGCTCTAAGGTCCGCCTTTCTACTAGCCATCCGCAGTGTGTTCAAGCGTGGTTCGTAACGCACCAAATGATGCTTAATTCGTGCGAGAACCTCACCAGACTAATTCACGAACACTACGTCAAAAGTGCAAGGATAGCCAGTTTCACATGTGCAAGATTATGAAGCTATGGGTGCAAGGCAAGTCATTTTGGCGTGTAAAGTCGTCTCTCTAATTTCTTTTCTTGTGCTCTCACAGACGCTCTATTAGGTCGAAAAGGAGGGGGTACCCCGACTGGAGATGTCATATCTGAGGTGCGTTTCACATCTTGCAGGATTGGGAATTAGTCACTATTAAATTCCATTCCTTGTAGGAAGCATGACTTTGGTGTGATTGTTGACCATCCCATTCAGGTTAAGGTACTCAGGTTTAGGTAGAGGATGCTATTTGCGTATGTGCTTTCATTGGGAGATCAGTTTGGAGCCGTGGATGACCCACTTTGGGTACACGAGTCAAATTTGTTGAGCTCAAATTTTTTCACTATGTACAATGATTTCTATGCAATCATTCAAAGGGGAAGGTTATTGTAGACCACTATTGAAGGGATTTTTGCCAAACCCCTTTTCCATTCAAACAGCAGTGGCCATAGACATTTAGCCAGTCATGCTTACACCACTTGCAAAGTAAGGCTGACCAAGTGTATTGGAAGAGATGAGTTGCTGTTGGTACCTGGGTTTAGTCAATAGGAGACCGGATCAGGTCCCCCACGATTTTTTGTGTCCTCTACTTTTAGTTTTCAATTTCATGACTCCGTAGAAGTAGGATATCTGCTGAAAACATGTTCTCTCCCGGTTGATGTTCTGGAGTGCTTTTTTTGAACCCTTGTACAGATTGAACCAGGGGTCCCGAAAGGGGAAGCTCCTTCAGCCAGGGCTACCCCTGCGAAAGAGGAGGACTCTGGCCATCGCCGATCGAAGCCTGGTGAAAATGGTGAAGCTCATTTCGGCGCTTACTCTGTGCTGAGGGAGCCCATATGGACGGTGCCTCCTGTGGGGAGTAAGATGCCTCCACGAGAGGCGTTTACCTTGACGAAAGAAATGATTGAGTTCCGGGCCAAGAAGAAGGTGATTGCAGTGACGTTCGCCAATTATGCTTTCATGGATTTCGTCACCAATTGGGTTCGCCATCTCACCGACTACGAAGTCACCAACATTCTCGTGGGTACGTTCTTATTCACTTTGTTGCATCACATGTATCTGAGGTGGAGGATACTATTTGTGTCACTAAGAGACCCTGCTAGGAGGGGTAATGTAGATCTGGAGCTATTGAGCTAAAATTGCATATGGCTTGCCTGGCATAGGATCTTTTTTTTGTAAGTTTTCCTTTATTTTTCTCATCTTTACGTGAACGGATTCAATACCTTGCACAAATACCATGAAACACTGAGTGATGTGGCTGTGGAATAGACTACATTGTTGTGTCATCATATTTGCATATTCTTCATCCATTTCGTATTGCTCCACTCAAGCTCCATCCAAGCTCGTGAAAATTTTTATAATTTGCTACTAGATGCCGGCTATCTTAGGGGCCAAGCATTGTAGGGGTAAGATTTTTGGGAAATCACTGTAGAGCTCACTTTGAATACCACGAGAACGGAATTTTCGTGCGATCTAATATTTCTTACTCAATGATTGATGAGTTCCTTTGCAATTATTCAAATTGGGAGGTTGTACATCACCATGATATACCGTAGGCAATTCCATTTTCCATTGAAAAGATTAGTGGCCATAGACGTTTTGCTGAATCATGCTTTCACTGCTTGCGAATTGAAGGGTTGGTGTAGGAGATCGGATCAGGCCCTAGCGGTTTTCGAGTCCTCTATCATATCTTGACACAATCCGTTTCTGCTTGGCTCTTAGAGATAAAGGAAGAAGCTTGGCTGTTGTCTTTTATGTGGATTGAATTTCATTGAATTCTATTTGACGTGGAGAGTGTTTTTTCTTTCTGCGAAGGTGCAATGGATACAAAGATTCTTGAAGCTCTTTTCTGGAAAGGGGTTCCGGTCTTT
Organism: Neckera pumila; assembly: GCA_963969595.1. NCBI lineage: Eukaryota > Viridiplantae > Streptophyta > Bryopsida > Hypnales > Neckeraceae > Neckera > Neckera pumila. Next base: position 26,140,440 of record OZ018411.1, on the reverse strand, counting down.
GACATGCGCAGCGGCATGGAGACGATGGATGTTGGGTGGGGTACTCCCAAGTTCCACAAGATGGGCAGAGAGAAAGTCATACTTATAAATGCTTTCCTCGCTGAAGGGTTTGAAATATTGATGTGTGATACTGATGTTGTTTTCCTTCAGGTATACATTTAAACCCCTCTTACACGGGTCTTAATTTCTTTCCTTGTCTTTTAGGTGAGTCTAATTTGAATAAATTTGTTTAAATGAAGCTGGTTCTTCATGCTCATGCAAGTTTGAGACCGTCCTCGAATTCACAGAGCTACAATAACTAGCAAATCGGCTAGTTGTAATAGGTCAAGTAAACGCAAGCCGGTTATGAGTAGCGTCTACCTCCTAGATGTATTCTAGAAAACCTAGCTGGATTTTGATATAAACTGCCTTACATGGCTTTACAGTTGGTAGAATTTATGTTAGCTGCAATGTTGGGGAGGGGGGTTTCTGCTATTGCGGTTTCATTGTCCCTGTTTAGGGTGGCATGAACTCATGTAACGTCTTATCTGATACAGGATCCTTTTCCTTACTTGGAGCGCTTCCCCGACGCTGACATCTTGACCTCCAGTGACGAGGTGGTGAATTCTGTGGAGGACGACAAACTGGAGGACTGGAGAAAATGTGAGTTACTCCTTGTTCTTATATTTTTTGCAGTTGTGACTCATCTTGAGAATAGTTAGGGCAGTATTCATGTATTGTCATATATTGCGCATTGAAATGAACACCTGTGAATTTTGAGATTCAGCGGATCAGCGCACACCTAAGTACCGAAGTTAATAATAGAAAGTCTAATTTGGAATCTAAATCGCAATTACAGTAACTTCAAAACATACTTCTATTGTAGGGTATGATTTCTTCTTTCTGTCAGTACATTTTGCTACGTTCCTTGAGGCTTCACGAATGATGTGTCTCAAACTCCAGTAGATATGGAAGCAGCGACGATTAGCCATTGGGGATCTTAGTTGCTAAATGGTCGCTTATTCCGTAACCAGGGTTAGTGCAGATACTGAGGAGCGCGTTCGCATCATTTTGTTTATTGATATGCCCGTTCTTTTCCTGTGTGGATGGTCAGCATGGGGAGCCTATAACATTGGAATATTCTTCTGGCGTCCGACAGCCATAGCAAAAGAGCTTGCAAAGGAGTGGTTACACCTCCTGCTTTCAGATGACCGTATTTGGGATCAAAATGAATTCAATGATCTCGCACGGAATAAAACAGGTCCTTCCGTGGGAGAGGATGGTCTTTTCTTGGCCTATCGTGGAAATCTAAAGCTGGGAATCTTACCTGTCAGTTTGTATTGCAGCGGGCACACATTCTTCATACAGGTAGTCCTATCGCAACTTTCCCTGTTTGAGTTCTCGAAGTATGTTATCAGTGACATCCTGTCTGATCAAGCCGTCAATGAGAAAGTTTCAGCATATAGTCCCTATTTAAAACGGTACATCTGACAGCTTACTTCGTGTCCCATTTTGGAACAACGTTTGGGTATCTGGGAAACAGGAACTGTACAAGAAACTGGATTTAATCCCATATGCAGTGCACACCACGTTTCAGTTTGGAGGGACTGAGGGGAAGCGGCATCGACTCCGCGAAGCCAAATTGTTTTATGACCCGCCTGAGTATTTTGATACACCTGGTACCATTCCTTCATTTCAGACGCACCTCCTTCCTCTAATGTTTCCCGTACTCTGGTAGTTATCTCAAACATAGTGGTAGACAAAGTGTAGAAATTGATATGGCTTACTTTGTTCAGGTGGTTACGTTTGGTTTAAACCCTCCATTCCGCCTTCCCTTCTATATGAAGGAACGCATACTGTTCAGAGCCACTTTGATTTAGTGAATTATCAGGTATCATATGATATCCCTCTTCTTCTTTCGCTTACATGATTATGGGAATAGATTTTTGTGACTTGATTTATGCTACTTTCATCATTTTGTCTGTCATGTTTCATAAACTGGAGCGAACAAAACACACAATACTGACACAATATGTTGTTACAGTTAATCCAAATCCGGACAGCGCTCGCAGTTGCATCCACTCTGAATCGCACACTAGTGAGTTGGATTCTCATTCAAGTTGGGTTTATGAAATTCATTTTGCGACAACTTGTTCAGTGTAATGGTTGTTCCAACAACTCATTTTATTCGATAGTTCATTGTGATGGTTATTGCAAATTTTCTGGCATTTTGACACATCCATCCTTTTCTTACAGATCATGCCTCCTGTGTGGGCCCGATTCGATCGTATGTGGTACGGTCATCCTGGTAAATTATTCGGAACAAAAACAAACCAGCCTCTTCTCGTTCCTCTTGACCATGTACTTGAGGTAAGTAGTTTCCGGCATTACAGGTTTCATGAGGGCCCGAGCTGAAAATAGAAAAGCAACCTTGGAAGATAGTAGTTCATTACAGTAACTTTCAAAACTTATTTCTTTTGTATAAAAATGTAGTGTATGACTTCCTCCTTCTATTGGTACATTTTGTTACCTTCTTGAAGCTTCCTAAATGGTTAATTTCAACTCCTTCAGATCTGGAAGCTGTCATTTTTGGCCATTTGGGCACTTAAGGGCTTATGATACGACTTGCTTGTTTCAAAAATCTTCTCATTTGTTCTGTGGAAAGCTGCTTTTGTATATCAGCAGAGAGAGAACCGAATCTGAAGTATATATTTGATTGGTTTTATGTTTCAGATTAATCAAATCGTTGCTAACCTTGGGGAGCGTGAGTTTGGACCTCCAATTGGCATCCGAGAATACTCGTTTCTAGATAACCCTCTGTTGGACAGAAAGGTTGATTGAAGAACGAATCTTTGTCAAATACTTGATAGTGTTGTACATGTGCAATAGTGTTCCAGAGTTCCATATTGTAGTTAATTCTCATATTGCTTCATGTCCAATGATGAGTTTTAAGACAAGCTTTACATGGGTCTCATTAATCTACACTTTGTAAATGGATTACCGGCACTTTTAGTGTCGAAAGGTTATTTGTGCCGTGAGTCGAAGTTTGGGCTGGTACTAGCGTGAGTGGCGTAATAACATCGCTTATGGTCCCTGCAGGTGAAAAAGTCAGTGTTGAAGGTTAAGTTATGCGACCGAAGTTCTACAGATTGCTCGCCTGCAGACAAGGCGTTCTCTGGAGTTTTCAAGCTCCCCCAAAATAGCACAGACGTTGAGGTTGGTTTGTTACGATGATGTTTCAAGTGCATTTTTAATGTCTGATTTGTGTGAGGTCTTAGGTTTGCAAACCTTGGTCTGGCATACGTCCCGGTTCTGGCATGGATTAGACTCCTATATTTCCGCTTGCTAATGGCGTGAAGTCTTGGTTGACAACTGCGAACCTGTGTGCAGCTTACTGCGAATCTAAATTTATTCAACAAGTACAAAATACTGGAGTTTTCATCATCAATTGATGTCTTCGGAGGCTTCTCAAACACTGTAAGTAGATCTTCATCTGCCCGTTGTTTTCAGCTCTTGAAGTTTTAATTGCATATTTCAGTGATATTGCATAATTCAGTAATATTTAGTTATGTTACGTTACCCTTCGTGTGGTCATTGAACTGGACGTGAAAGAGGAACGCGGCAGGTTTATTCCTGAGGTTTTACACATACATTAGACTATTGCTATATTTAATTATACGACACCATAACCCTCTCCTGTTGCTTTCATTGCCGTATGGCGCATTCCTGATGGAAAAGAGTAATGTCTAGAGTGATAACCCCCGTCCTTCCCTGTGGTCTCAAGAGAGCTGTAGATCTCTAAGGTCTGACGGTCCTGATTTAGTCTAGTGTAGAGAGATTTGTCCACTGTCTTGACCTGTTACCTAATAACACATTTGTGTCTGGAAATTTTTCATTGGACATGTGGCCCATTGATCGTTCTGATTGATCTTTTGTGTGCAGGTGCGAGGCGAACAGTTTAAACGTAGGATCAAGAGCTACACAGGAATATGGTGTTGTGTGATGGACAAAATTCCAGGCCACATCTGGTATGACATCTACTGGGACGAGAAACCCGACTGGAAGCCTGTTCCCCCAAAGAAACCTGCCGACGACCATCGACCTGACTGACTTACTGTATAAACCCTTCAAACCCTTCAAACCCTTTAAACCCTTCCAAGAGCTCTAAAGAAGTCGGGTCAAGGAACACATGCCGATCCCTTTCCCAATGAACTCAGAAACATGACTCATTGTAGAAAGTGGGTTATGGAGATGATTTCGTAGCTCCAGGTGGCAACAGCAATTCAAAAGGGCTTCCATCTTCAAAGTGGAGAGAGACGACCTTCAATCAACAGTTTGACTTCAATTAATGCTGCAGCGTGAAGAATATAGTCATGCACTTGTGAACACTGATTTTTAGCTGCTCAGTATTTTGATGAATTTGTTGGAGAGGGCCTGTTGTTCGGATCATGGAGCACTGTGTAGAGAAGCTCTACCATGTGTGGACCAGATTCCACTGTACAGTACATTACATCATACTCCATAGTATTCACCATTTCAGAGGTGCAGATTTTGAAGCATGGAAAATCCATATGGCACAATTGCGTGGAAGCCAGTCGTGTGGAAGGAAGTCCCAGTTGGTGGACAAGAGCAAGGGTTATGAAGTTCTGCAACGCAGTGCACATTGTGGAGATAGGTGGGTAATGGTAGTAGACAGTATAAAATTCGTACTCATTGCAAATTACAAATTCATGTCGAGCAGTTTTGCATAAGGTAATCAAAGTTTTGGCATAATCAGAGCTTAGGCTTACTAGAGTTTGAACTGGGCAGAAGCCGAGCTCAGGCATATACAACAATCAGAGCTTTGGCATAAGGCAAGATGGCAGCAGTCCAGTTGTGAACCCTACAGGTGGAGTTTATAGGTCTACATGAACAAAAATATTTTTAGATTATTTTTCAAAGAAAGAAAAATGAATGCGGAACGTAACGCAAGTGGTTTCATAGTTTTTGAGGTATTTTTTATTTACTTACAAATTTTCAAAGACTTCTGTTGTAAGTACCTATTTGTGACCTTAGGTCTCCCAAAATTTGTCCACTTGCAACTTCTGTAGCAAATTTATGAAGATCATATTTGAAGATCAAATTTTGTTAGCAAATTTTTGAAGATTTTTGGAGTGAGTTTTAAGAAATGTAAAAATTTTGAGTCATATTTTAGTGAGTAATATTTCACTCAAAATTTTTTGTAAAGTTTGAGAAATTCTTACCGAGAAATGCTATAAAGAATTCTCATTCCACTTACTAAAGAATTTTGAAAAAAAAATACTTGTATTAAAAGTTTTTTCTTACTAATATATTTGATTAAATTATAAAAATGTCAAAAAAAAATTTGAAAATTTTGAAAAATCATTTTATTCAAGTGTGTTGCTTATACTTCAACATGTCTGAAATTTGTTAAGAAAACTCTAATTCTTCAATTAGCTATGGCAATTTTTGTAATTGTATGAAACATTTTGAGAGCCATTGTACTTGGAGAAAAAAACAAAATCAGAAAACCAAAACCGAAAAAAAGAGTGGAATTGGTCAAATGAACACTGTTTGGAAAAGTAGGAAAAGAATAAAATCATCGCTTTATTGTGATTAGACACTAAACGACCATGGCGCGATTCGATTGAGGGGACATGCGCCGAACTGGAAACGACAATCTGGCACACATATGCACACGAATGGAACGCAAATCGTGCCCAATACCGCCGGCATCTTCCTGTCCTGCGTTGCCTTCCTCTTCCTGTCCATCCCTACCGCCATCTTCCTCTTCCGGTCGCTCCTGAATTTGTCTTTGTGCTCTTCCTCCGAGGTCGCCCGCTCGTCCGCGAATCCGCAGATGCCCTTGTCGTTGCAATTCGCAGGAAATTACGTTCAACACCTCCTGCGTCCATGTCTACCGTTGGTCCCCCGTTGAAGGCTGCAATAATAGGACGCGCCTCACGCTGCATACGCTGGAGGGAATGCGAGCCCAATCAAACGGCGTGGGCGACGTTGTCCTTGAAAGCTGCAGTCACTGAGAAGGTGGGGCTCCGCAATGTCTGGTGGGATGCCAGATTTGAGGTTCGTTTGCGGGCCGTGACGTAGTGGCTTGACAGTGCGTGGATTGACAATAGCGGTCTCGAATTGGTGTTCAGAGGCACTGTGGGCGGAGTTCACTGCGACCTAGAATTGAAGCAGTACCTAAGCGTTTGCCTCGGTTTTGACTTCCAGGGGCCACCACATTGCTCCAATCGAAGAACTTTGGAATGCCAAACGCAAACCCGTATCTTTCGAGCCGATCCAAGGGCAAAGTGTGCGCATACCCAGACGTAAGTTTTGCATTCCCATATACGTAGCAATTTGCATTCCCGTCTCTTTTGTGCCTCGTCAAACGCTGACGTTCCGTCGTTCCACGCCTGTGCGCTTCGTATGCAGATAGCGACCACGGAGCTGCTAAACATCGGCGTATCGATAAGCTTCAAGAAAATCCTACGTACCGTCTTCGCCCGCCGCGACATGAGGGAGGCCGAGACCGAGTGGTTCCTGCTCTTGCTCGCGGCGCGCCGCGGTGCGAAGGTCAATTGGGGTGAACTAATGCGCAGTCACGTTTCCGGGGAGCTCCAATTCCTGCTGCCCAAAGTGGAGGCAGGTGAAACTATAACGACGCCCATTTTCGGGTTCCTGAGCATGTTCATCGACCGTGCGCTACAATTTGCGGAGACAAAGGTGTGGCTGGCTGCGGTCACAAATCCCACTCCGCTCCAAATCCGACAACCCCCAAAACACTCGGGCGCTGCGAGCACCGCCACGCACACGCCTGCATCTCCCTTGGAGCAGCGCCCAACGAAGAAGGCGAGGGCGGAGGCGCATTGCGCGGGGGGCCTCCACTGTTGCTGAACACGGAGTTTAGGGATCGCGATGCAGGTCTTGCCCCGGGCTTGGCCCCTCCCATGTCGGATAAGGAAATGCACTTCCAGGAACGCCTGGACCGGGAGGACAAACTGTGCGATTGCAATTACAAAGGCAATGAAGCAGCATCGGAAACTCTGGCAGCTCTGGAACGCGACGTCATTGGACTTTTTGAGAAAGTCGGTAGGGAGCTGGACAGGTTGCGTCACAAAAACCTCGACGCACGCCTCAGGCTAATCGACAAGAGTGGAAGAGCCGAGTTCCACCAAAAGCACTTCGAGCGCAGCAATGCTCGGGCCGTAAAAGAGTTGCGCGTTTTGTCGGAGAAGAGTACGGCGTTGTTGCTGGCGGGCCTGGCCACTGAGGAATGGGACAACAGTCTGCATGATGCCGCGGATACAGCGGCCTCGTCAGCGGAAGAAAGCGGGACACAGCGGAAATGCCTGCAGGAAGTGGATGTCAAGCTCGTGGAAAGCCATGCAGCGCTAGGGCAGCAACGCTATCAATTGTCCGCCATGGAGAAGGAGCAGCAAGAAATTGTCGCCACCATGGAGCAGCTGGAGAGATCATTGTCGAAATTGCGGGAAAACATGTCCAAAGCAAAGGTCACCGTTGGTACAAGCTGCAACATTCATTCATCAGCGGCAGGTGGTTGCTCCGAATGCAATTGGCGTTGCCACACCGCAGGGCCACCCCATGTCCATTTAAGATCTAATTGTAGGGTCCATTTGAAGAGGCCAGTCACTTTTACAACAGACTACCTAAGAGACAATTGAGGAATTGGGATTGGAATTAGGCTTCAAGAGGATAAATTCATGACTTCATTGCATTAGAGAAAAACTGAACCCTCTAGAGGGCTGCTAGAATGTGACAAACCAAGCTATTAAAAGCTTGGTCTGTCACACCAAGTTGACTACTGTGGTGAACAGTCAGCTTTCGTGATTTTTTTATTTTTTTATTTTTTATTCGGAACTTTTGGTTCCTGCGCCACTGCTGCTGCAGTTTCAACAAGGCAGAAATAGGGAAAAAATGAGTTTTCAGCAAAAAAAAAAACAAATTTCAGGGTACCTCGGAGGGTCGTGGAGCAGCCCTCCAGAGGCCTGAAATTTCCTCTAATGGAGTAGAGCTATGAGGTCAATCTTTAAGTAACCTATAAAAACGAGCCCATGACCATTGAGTTTTAGATGTATTTGCTACCAATTTCCAACTAAATATGAATAAAAAGTTTGTATTTATTTTTCAAAGATGAAATCACATGTTTGCTATACATTGTAAAATTTTGAACCCTTTTTGGAAAAAATTGAATTGCTGTGAATTTCTTTACAAAAAGAAGCAAAAAAATTCATATTTACTACAAATGTATATTGTATGTATAGGTCTGTTTCTAAAATCAATAAGGAAAATTTGGATCGTGTCTAAAATATTAAAAATTCTACAACTATTTCTAAATATCTGAAAAAATTTCATTATTGCTAATTCTGAATATCCAAAAATTATTCTTGAGAAAACTTAGAAAAAGGAATACATTTACGCATGAATAGGAAAAATCAATCTAAAATCAGGAGTGTCTAAAAATTAGAAAAAATAAAGTGCCAAAAGCCAAAAATCCAAATCAAGCCTTGCTGAATTGTTGAACTACAAAAACTAAACTATTTTGGCAGCAAGGTGCAAAAATTGACATATGGATACAATAATATTGTTTACCCGATAGTTTATAACATCATGGTACAAACCAAAGTTATCATGTCATTTTACAATTAGAACATCAACAAACCATGATTCTAGGCCACAGGAAACTCATATCGCATTCTCGGTGTTCATTCCTGGTGAGTCCCACTTTTCCCACTGAACTTTAAATTTTGACACCTGTAAAAACTTTATTATTTACAGTTATTTTGGACACATGTTGATACTACACATACACAGGGAAAAGTGGGATTCACTGGGAATGAACCGAGAATGAACACCAGGAACACGATATGAGTTTCCTGTGGGCCCAAAGCTCATATTGCTATAAAATACTGAAAATTTAGATTTTTTCAATTGGAGTAAAAAGTATAATAGATAAGCCGGCTTCATTTCATTAGTTGAGCTCAAATTCATTAACCCCTAAAGTCTCATTGTCCCCTCGGGGGACAAATCAGATTTCGGGTAGGTACCTACAGGCTCAATTTTTTGTGAAACTTTTTGAAACCTTTCCATAAGATAGAAAAATTGATTATCTTTGTGGGAATATAATTTTTATTCAAATGGTGCCCAGGAGCAAAAGTTATACCACAAATAGCCTCAAACTAAACTCAATGGGCAGTACAAAAAAATTTGCAAAAAGTCAAAATAAATTAAAATTTTTTTTTTCTCTGATACTTTATGTTTCTGTCCACATGTGAAGCTTTGATTCATTTTATTTGGACTAATAATAAGCAAGTTGTGGACAATCTTGTTTTTTGGGCAATCTAAGCATCTTTTTAAAAAAATAACATTTAGGATTCATTTCTGAATGCAATTTTCACAATTTTTTATTTTTTATTGTTTGAGAATGTAGTGTTTTCTTGCTAAAACAATCTCACCATTGGGATTATTGTATTTCAATCCCATCTAAGAGCTATTAACGATTTAGGTTTTTTTCAATCTTGGACTTACTTCTACTTAACAATTTTTTAAAGAATGAAAATCAAGTGTGTTTTTTTTGAAATTTTTTTTGTAGACTTTCAACTTACATCTTCAACATATAAAATTTTTAATTCAATGTTTTTAATGCAAAAAAATTCCACAAATGGCGGTCAAAGTCATCTGAAACTGCAAGGGAGTGTTAAAAAACTTTCTTTTTCAACTTTGAATGCTAATATCTTCCAATCTATACGGTCAAACTTCATGAAATTCTTACCACATGATCTCTGACAAGTGAAGTACAAGATCCTATATTTAGATTCTAAGAAAATGTTCTTTTTCTGTTCTTAGGTGAACGCAGCCAAAATGGCAGTTTTGAGTGGTTTTTGACAGGAAAATGTCCTTGGAACTTTAAGGGTTAAATACCACTTTTATGGCTAAAATTCACATCAAGAGTAAATGGAAAGAAATTGTCCAATTACACTATAAGGGTGATCCATGGATAAAGCATTTTTTTCTTTACAAAAGTCAATATGATCACAATGAGGGACTTTGCAATACTATTCATTGAAAATGTATTCAAGTATCCTGTAAATAAATAAATTATATGAAAAATATTTTTTTCCATCCTCCAATCATCCATTGGACACTAAATGTTTGTAGCAGCAATACATGGTTAAATTGATTTGGGGGAATGGTTGACAAAAAATAGTTGTTGTAATTTTTGGAATGTTTCAACCTACTAGACCCACATTAGGAAAAATTTCAGCCCTCCAGAAGGCCGCGAGTTTGGCACCCGCTCGATGCAATTATGGAAAAAAATCAGAATAAAAAATTATTTTTTATTATTTAAAAATGGGGTGCTGACGTGGCACTAGTAGTGCCACGTCAGATTTATATTTTTTTAATATTTTTTTAATATTTTTTTTATTTTTTTAATATTTTTTTTTCAAAAAAAATATTTTTTTAATATTTTTAATATTTTTTTAATATTTTTTTTATTTTTTTAATATTTTTTTTTCAAAAAAATTAATTTTTTAATAAAAAATAATTTTTTAATAAAAAATAATTTTTTATTCATTCTGAAATTGCACCAAAGGGGTCCCGTAAATCAATTCCTTAGCGGCCTTCTGGAGGGCTGAAATTTTTCTAATGCTTCAATAGTAAATGTAGTTTGCCAAACATTACATTTAGGTTACAAATTGAAAGTACTATTCAATATTCACTTTTGCTTGCTTTGACCACACAAACTTTGTGCAAGCAATAAGGTAAAGCAGCCTATTGTGGTCAGAATTAGGAGTCTGCCATCATCCCATCACCAAAGTTTTTCAATTTTTTTCCCATGTGAAGACAAGTATGAGAATTTGTGAAGGCAATTGAAATCATAATTTTCAGACAGAGTATGAGTTAGCTATAAATTTCTCAAGTGTTCAGCCCAAAAAAGTCGGCAGACTACCCAAAACCAACTGCAAGTTTATCCATAATGCTCACCTACCTCTTTTAAAGGAGACAATTTTTTTTTATATGTGGATGGCTATAAAAAGTCACTTCCTACAATGACTTACACTAAACTTACTACATGTTCCTAATAAGGTCACTAATTACTCCATTGAAGTTAGGTGAGATATTGATTGTGGTCAGAAAAAACACAATGGGGTCATCATGTGTCCCCTATGGGTCATTTGACCACAATGGGCTGCTTTACCTTAAGACCCAACTAAACCCATATCTTTCTTCAAGAAAATTTTTGATTCCCCTTAAACTACCTTCTAGGTAAGAGAATGCCATTTAACCCCAAAAGTTTCATGACTATGTAATCACCAAAAACGCTCCAAACCATGCCATTTCTAAAACAACTACCAAATTTTTGGAATTTTTTTTGACACATGTAACTGTAGGATCTTGTAGTATGATATTTTGAAAACATGTGGTAAAAATTTCAGAAAATTCCACCTTGTGGATCATAAGATATAAGCATTCAAAGTCTTGAAAACCATTTTCTCAATCCTGCAAAAAACCGGGCAGCTGCACTTTGCAAGCTCACTTTTCAATGAAAATAAGCCAATAAAGGTGGTGCTTCTTTGAATTCAATTTCTAAACAAGTTGTCTATATGCTTGAAAAATTTCACATCATTTGGAATTGTACAACATATAGGAAAAAAATAGTAAGTAGAAAGAAGTAGAAAATGATTCAAAATACTAAATTGTTAAAAATTTAATCATGGAAATTAAAAATGCCAATCTCAACGGTTGTAATGTTGTAATAATCAATCTACATCCTAGGATACTTTTTTTTCCCAAGAATATTGAAAATTGAGTTAAATAAACAACTTTAAAGTTTTTTTTAGAGTAGACAATCCATAACTACCCGCAAACCAAAAACCCTCATAACTTTTGACTCATTGATTGAAATGGAATGATTCAAAGCTTTTTAAGTATATATAAATATAAAGAACCAATTTCAAAAAAAAATTCTGGAAAAAATGATTTTTTCTGATCTGCTCAAACTGCCCAATTACGAAAAAAAGTAACATATTAGGTCACAACTTTTGACTCGTATTTTGAAATGTCATGAAACTTGGTACACATGGAGATACTCCTTGTCCCCACCTTCTCTTAAAATTTCAGCCTCAAATATAGAAATCTCTAGCAACACGTACCTGCCCAAAATTTCTATACGGCCAAAAAACGCATGTTGGTCCTTTAGGGGTTAAAGGTTAATACACACAACAAATATAGGATTCATTTGTTTATTTTCAACCTTAAAGAATGTTTTTGAAAATCTAATGATGAACTAGCAAAAGTGTGAAATGCTTCCTAAGAAAGTTGCAATTATGACAAGGAACTAAGGTAATGCAAAAAATCTGACTACCATTAGAAACCTTTGATACTACAAGAGCCTTGATTAACTTGTCATGTGACATGGCATCAAGTGTGACTCTATGTCAAATAGATATAGTTCAATCTTGCTTGGGAACCCTAAGACTTCACCTTAGGTGGCATTTCAAATAGAAGTTAATGCTTACTTTATGTAGAATAATTATAGAAGTTAAATTTTTCTTTATACTATTTTTATCAACTCGTGTGGGATATTTAAAGCTCTGAGGCTCCCTTGATTTGGTATTCTTTGTCAACCCCCGAAACGCTTCCTAAGAAAGTTGCAATTATGACAATGAACTAAGGTAATGCAAAAACTCTGACTACCATTAGAAACAATAACACTACAAGATCTTTGAGTAACCCCTTAAAGGATAGTTGTTCCCTTAGGGGACAAAATAGATTTTGGGCAGGCTCCTATGACCTCAATTTTTAGTGAATTTTTTCAAACTTTCTCATAAGATAAAATTTATTAGCTTCGTGGGAATATAATTTTTATTTCAATCGCTACCTAGGAGCAAAAGTTATGCCATCTAAAATATAATTTTTATGTCGTTGGGCAGAAAAAAAAATCCACAAAAAATTAAAATAAGTTTTCAAATTTTTTTTCTTATAGATTTTATTTTTGTCTATATGGAAAGCTTTGATTTGCTCCATTTGGATTAGTTATGTGAAAACTATAGATAATCTTGTTTTTTGAGCAATCTAAGAATCTTTCAGTTCCAAATGCAATTTTTGCAATTTTTTGGAAAAATTGATTAACAAGGTTAAGTTTGCTTGCTACAACAATCTTACCATTGGAATTATTGTGTTTGAATCTCATCTTAGAGCTATTAACAATTTAGTTTTTTTTCCAATCTTCAACCTACTTTTGTTTAATAAATTTTTAAGGAATGAAATCAAGTTTTTTTGTTTTTTTTTAAATTCCTAGACTTTCAATACAATTCTTCAACACAATTTTTTTTAATTTAAAGTCTTCAATGCAAAAAAATTCTACAAATGGAGGTCAAAGTCATCTGAAATTACAAGCCAGCATCCAAAAATACTTTTTTTCCAACTTTGAATGCTAATATCTTCCAAACTATATGGTCAAACTTTATAAAAAATTTTACCATATGATCTCAAACAAATATAGTACAAGATCCACAATTAGATTTTTTTTTTCTCTCTCTCTCTATATTTTTATTTTTTATCTTTTGTTTTTGTTTTCTTGGATAAATGCATTAGAAATGGCAATTTTGAGTGGTTTTTGACAAAAAATGGCTTTAGTCCTTTAGGGTTAAAAGAATTGATCCCCTTTATTCACAAAAGGTAGGAATTAAACCTTTATTAGAAATTAGAAAGAAAAATCAATGTGATTGAATTACATGCAATCCAATACCTTGTTGTCATTTCAAAAAATTGTAAGTCATTTCATTTCAAACTTGCATATTTTTAGCTCTTTTTTAGACAAAGAGAAATAGATGAGGAATCTAACACAAGTAGTTTCGTATTTTTCCAAACATTTTTGAATTACTTATGAATTTTCAAACAAGTTTGGTCGTAAGCCCCTATTTATGACCCTAGGTCTTCCATAAATTGTTCACTTGCAACTTCTAAAGAAAGATGGGAAAAGCAAAGAGAATGATTGGCTCTTACAATTTTGTAATGTTTTTTTCTTTGATTCATTCAATGACTATAGCGGTCAATTTAAGAACCACCTCATGTTCATTTCATAGTTATTTATAAAGGTGGTTTTTAATGCCTGTGTGATTTTTCAGAGCCTCCTACCTTAATGTACATGAAATTATTTTACCAAAGTCGCACTATTTTGAATTAGTGCAGTTTGAAATATTATTGATATTGTACCAATTTCCACAAAAATAAAATATATTTGAGGTGACACTAATTTCCCCCCTCACTATTAGGACAAATCATGTGGTCCACCGGAGGTGGTCGAACCTAACGATTACACTCAAAACTGTCATCCATTCTTCGAAACCGGCTTCCATCAACCCGTATCCCCCTTTTCTATACACACTCTTTGCTCCCGCAGCATTCGAGTTCGCCGCTTCCGAAGACTGTCGCCGCAATTTCAGTACGTCCCTGCCTCGATCGAGTCCACTTCTCTGTGACCGAATTTCAATTCCCTCTCTGTTGGTTCCAATTTTTGGATTACAGACTTGCTTTTCCGTTTGTAGCTCGTTTGAATTTTGCGGAATTCAATCTGCCGGTGAGGTGGTGTGGATTGTGAAGAAAGAGTTCGCCCGTAAGAACAGGTGTCCCGGGATTTATCTGCTCTGTTTATTTTTCGGCTGTATAAGATTGCGAAGATTGTAATTTTCTTGAATTTTGAATTTTTTCTCTCCATTTTTGTGTGTGTGATCAGGCATCTACAGCTTGTTGATTCACCTGTCTGTGTTCTGTATGGATGATGGAGTCTGAGTGGTATAAATTGTCGAAAACTAATGTCGGTGGAACTCAGCACGGTTGGTAGGATTTGGAAGCTGTTTGGAGGAAGGGTTTTGGGCAGCTCGGGATCTTTTTCCCTAGTTTTCCCGTGGTTTAATTGTAGCGAGGTAGAGGATACTATTTTCTTTACTTTAAGCATTTTAATGTGTGTAATGTGTTGGATGGTTTGCGATTTTTGGGAGATGTAAGTTAGAGAGAGTTTTGAGTGCACGAACTGAATTTTGTTGAGGTCGAATTTTATCACTAAAGCTGAATTTCTTATGCAATTTTTTCAGTGGGAGTAGAATACTAGAAATGACAGTAGACCATCCCATTTTCTATTTAAAGATCGATGGCCATATCATACGTTCAGGTCAGATTCGGCTGTCGAAAGAATTTAATTTTGGCATTTGGACAATTCGGCACAATTTGATCAGATTTTCTTGATTTTCTGCACATAACTCTTCCTAATATTTTCGACACTCCTCATCGCAGTAATGTTTTTTTTTTTTTTTTCTATTCATTAGTAAATGTGTTCCTTTTTCGAAATTTTCTCTAGAATAATTTTGGATATTCAGAATTGGCAACAATGAAATTTTCTCAGATTTTCAGAAATAGTTGTACAATTTTGAACCTCAGGCGGCGTCTCTCCGCTTTGGCGATGTCGCAGAACGAGACCAAGAAGGGCGATTTGAATGACAAGGTGCATGCGGAATGCATTCTGACCTCCTTGTTTGGCATGTGTGCGTGTCTGCGGGTGTGTCCGTGAGTAGCGTAGAAGAATTTTTTGTATTACTTAAAAGTCTGACGTTTAGGAGAAACAATGATGTGTTATTGCGGATTATTGTGGAATCTTGAGAGCCGAAAAATCTGCTGTGCGGTGCTGTGATTTTAATGCAATCTCAGAATTGTAAGCAAGATTTGCCCGGGACTGAGTGCTTCCTGTAGATCTGAGGGAAAGTACTGTTGTATCAAGAAGTGGTATGTTAGGCATAAGAGTGAGCTTCGTTCGACGTTTGGCCCTTGGTTTTCTGAGCCGTAGACCTAACATGGCATTTCTGTGTTTAGTTTTCCATGTTTTGCATGTGTTTTAAGTTTGTTGCATCTTTGTGAGAGGTATAGATGGAAATTTCTTCTACCCCAATTCGGCGGAGACCTGCATATCTCTGTCGCTTTTTGTGGTGGTTTCTGCTGAGAGAAAATGATTTGTCGTTGCTCCTGCTTTGTTGTGAGGACTTTGGAGACTGGAGGCGACTACTGTTCTCTGTGCTGTGAATTCCATCCAATCTCAGAATTCCAAAATTAGCCCTTGCTATACATGACCGTCAGGATTCGATTCGTGTATATTTAATTTTAGCGACTGCACTGTCGAGAAGAGCGCACGTGAGTAAGCTACGTTTCAAGGCCTGGCCTTTTCCTTTCGGGTGCGATAGACATGCCGTGGCATATCTTATTGCCACATCCCTCCGAAGTGGCTTCCATCTCTGGAGAAAGGTTTTCTTTTGGCGTAGATTGTCGTGACGAATGTTTAGACACCCAGGCATGACGGTTTGAAGTACCAGTATGTATGAATGGATGAGTTGTTCTTGGTTTGAAGTTGGTTTAGTATAGGAGACGGGATTAGATCCCTGACAGTTTTAGTGGCCTCAGACTTATAAGGAGTGTTGCCAGCTTAGTTTTTAAATCAATTCGATCTTATTTTGGTTGTAAGCGAGAATTTTGGATGATTATGTTGCAAGGTTTGATTGACTCACCTTTAACTGATGTTTCTTCATCTTGGATTTCTCCTCAGCTGATAAGATGTTTGTGTAATTTTCCGTGCAGATGGAGAGAATGTCGTGGAGAAATTAATTTCATTTGAAGAGCTATTGGAAATTTGATGTTGCAAATTTCATCACCATGGATAAAGACTCAATTCTAATGCGCGGATGCTTTCTTGTGCTTCTTATTCTTGTTGGGGGAGCCTTTATACCACAACCGGTAGTTGCAACTGGTTCATCGGAGTACCTGATAGGGGTTGGTAGCTATGACATCACTGGACCTGCGGCCGATGTGAACATGATGGGGTATGCAAATCCTACACAAAATGCGGCGGGTATCCATATCCGGCAACGGGCGCGTGTCTTTATTGTGGCCGAGCCGTCCAGTAGCATGGATGGAAACAGAGTGTTGTTTGTCAACCTTGACGCTTGCATGGCTTCCATGGCCGTAACGCTGCGAGTACTTTCCCGTCTGCAAGAAAGGTGGTGATTCTGACCTTTTAATGGCTTTTTCAAATCTGAAGTTCTACATTATGTGTATGTGAAATGCGAAAGTGTAAAACCCTAAACCCTTAACTCTAAATAGCCTCACATGAGAAAATGTATATGAAGCAGACGTATGGAAGAAAATACTTTGAGGTCGAAGGTCGGTTTTGATGCGCTTTGTCGTTTACATTTCAACTACTTGAGCATGAGAATATATTGTCAAATTCGATGCGGTATTCTTGATATATGTCCTGTTCAACTACGACATGTCTTGATCTCGATTCCAAGACTCTTGGTTCCTCTTTTGGATTTATTCTGCAAGGGTCAACTTTTGAGCTTTCAGCTGAATGTGACTCCTGCGGAATGTTTGTGACAGATACGGTAATCTTTACACGGAGAAGAATGTTGCTATCAGCGGCACGCATACACATTCCGCTCCAGGGGGCTTTTTGCAGTATGTCCTCTATATTGTGACTTCAATGGGTTTCGTTCGTCAATCTTTTGATGCCCTAGCGGATGGCATAGAGCTGGCCGTTGTCCAAGCTCATGACAATCTCCGGCCTGGTTCTATCTACTTCAATAAAGGTTCGTGTTTAGTTTTACGGAATCGTTTGTAATGTTCCATTTTACCTCTCTTCCTGTTTGAGGTGAGTTCATTAGTAATTATGAGGACTAATTATAGTATGTCCTTGAAAAGTTGCAAAAGCAAATTTTGGAAATGAGTATTTGTGTCTCTTAACAGGTGAGATTTTGGGAGCAAACATCAATCGAAGCCCGAGCGCATACTTGAACAATCCACCTGAAGAGCGTGGAAAGTATGCGTACGATGTAGACAAAGACATGTCGCTGTTGAAGTTTGTTGATGTCGAATGGGGACCTGTAGGATCCTTCAGTTGGTTTGCTGTGCATGGAACTTCTATGAACCGGACTAATCAGCTAATAAGTGGTGATAACAAGGGTGCCGCTGCACGTTTCATAGAGGATTGGTTCGAGAATAATGAGAAACGTAGTCCACAGTTTTCAAATATGGAATCTTTTGAATTCTCCAAGTATTATAGTGCTACGAAGCGATCCCTGCATAGACGCTCCAGCATACTCGGTGAGTTATCTCTATTTATGCTTCTAGTCCCACTATAAGGCCGGTGCTTGACTTGAATTCTCTTCTTTACGTTGTGTTGTTGAACACCCGGCAGTAGAAGAGGCAATTGACTGACTTGCAAAATATTTTGTTCAGAAGGGTTTACCAAACTAGACATTTACTTCAACCACAAGAAGAATGCACTGAAGTTGGTAATTTATGTAAATTCTACCTGTTGCTTGCTACGTTATATGAAAATAATCCAAGGTTAAAGGATCCTCGTGGAAATGTAACCGTGTCATCTTCCGACTCTATAATCTTCAGTTCGCTCGGCGTCTTATAATAAGATCAGGGTGTCTGTTAATCTTTATTGAAAAGGTGCAAGTGTAGCTTTTTCCTCTTGCTATGTTGGGTTATGTTTTCAAGATATCTTTCTTGTTGAAGAAATGCTTCAACTCTCGTATTATTGATTTATTGTGTCGTTTTGGGCTGTTAGAAAATCTCCGAGAGGTAGAAGGATCGGAACCTAAGGGTATTGAAGCTCAAATTGGACCATCAGGAGGGCAAGCCAGTACACGTCTTGTTAGTATCATGCGCAGAGTGAGGAACAAGTTTGCGAAACCCTTTGGCCCCCCCCCTTTTGTAGCTGCAGTTTGCCAAAGCAATGTCGGAGACACCTCCCCGAATACGCAAGGGGCGTTCTGCCTTGATTCAGGTCTTCGATGTGATTTCAACCACAGTACCTGCAATGGCAAGACTGAGCTATGTGTTGGCCGTGGTCCAGCGTAAGTTAATCACCATATATACGTGTGTTTGACAGCAAGGATTAAGAATGTGTCGGTTAGTCCTCATTGTGTTGCCTTGCCACTGACGACGTGTGTCTCGCGACAAGGAATGACAAAAGCTTAGTTAATCAGCAAATGAAGTAAAGGCATTCATTTTTTGAGGCAGAGGCTGTTGTTGCTATGAAGGTTCAAACTCAAGATTTAATTTTTACTTACACGGTGTCTTGTTATGCATCTACTTGGATATGCATCGACAAATGTGTGTTGCATGTCTGTAGTATTGAAATGATCAACGACAAGCAGATGTGCTGTCTTCTATGAGTTATTTTGTTAACCGTCTTTGACTTCCAGATGATTTCGTGTCTGCAGATATCCTGAAGACCATTTTGAGAGCACAAGAATCATAGGTGAAAAGCAATCAAACGTGGCTATCGATTTGTTCCAGGCTGCAACAGAGCAGGTTCTTGGGAAGATAGCATATAGGCAAACTTATGTAGACATGACAAATCTTTCAGTGAAACTCAGCTCTGGAGAGGTTGTGACAACATGTCCACCAGCGGTTGGGTTCAGCTTTGCAGCTGGAACTACGGATGGACCAGGCGCTTTTGATTTTACACAAGGTGACGATCAGGTAAAATCCTTCTCCAAGATTTATTGTGAATCGTTGTTTTTCACATTGTTCGAACACTTTCTTGGTTCTTGTCTATGACATTTGGTGTAAAAAGCATGAATCACATTATGGAGCACAATCTGTACTAACGATATTTTGTCTTGGTAGGGTAATATGTTCTGGAGGCTTGTGGGTGGAGCGCTACACAAGCCTGGCCAAAAGCAGATTGACTGCCAGCAACCAAAACCTATTCTGATTGACACTGGCGAGATGAACACTCCATATGACTGGGCGGTACGCTTTTCTTAGCCCGCTGTTCATTGCGTACGTTATCCATGGGACATAGATATTCAGTTGAGATACTTCCACAATTTTAAATGTTTCAAACTTACCTTCAGCTTAATCTTCTTGTATTAATTACAAAATATCAATGCTCTCGTCCCTAATTTTCTAATTAAACTTCGGTGTCCATTTTCTCATCATTTGGAGTTTCGCATTGGTTGAAAGGTTGTCACCTGGGGTTGATGCCCGTTTTGTCATTTCTTTCTTGCAGCCATCAGTGCTTCCCATCCAGATCCTTCGAATTGGACAGTTTATCATCTTATCTGTACCTGGAGGTGTGTATTTTCTTACTTATGTGATAATACGGAGATGTTCATTTAACTGTTCACGTTATGCTCCTAGTTGGATGTGACAGTTCATTATTGTTGGTTATTGTAAACGTTTATCAATGCACTGAAAGTAAAGTCTGCCTCAGAGATGACAACTATGGCTGGTCGACGTCTACGAGAAGCAGTGAAGGACACGCTAGTGAAGAACGGAAAAGGGGAGTTCAATTCCAATACTCGAGTTGTCATTGCAGGCTTAGCGGGCGACTACTCTCAGTACATTGCTACCTTTGAAGAGTATGAAATTCAGAGATACGAGGTTATTACTTACCCTGGTCTTGGCTTGCTACTAGATAAGCTGTAGACTATTGAACCTTTGAGTGATTCATCTTATATCTTATTTCCTTGTCACAATCTAAAAGGAAGAGGATGCGCTTCTACAATCGCAGGTTCAAGAGAGAATATGGCTTATTGTTTGGGTAATCACATTGTTGTAAATAGCTGCAATGATCGAAATATATACTTAAATATTGCAGAGTGTTGGGGGTGGTCACTTCCAAAAACACTGATAGTGGTCAAGCTAGACTTCATGAATTAGGATACGTCTTTCTTCACTATCACTTTCATGTGAAAAATTACACTGACTGATGCTACCATTTTTGCTTTGTTGAATGCGAATGGGGCTTTCATTTGACTTTCATTTTTGCATTGGAGACAATAATATCACAATTGAGTGCAGACATTTGTCTGAAATTGATGTGAAACCTAGGGACCGTTTACACCCACGATTGAGTTCTTAGTATGCCGTTCTGCGATGCAGGGTGCTTCAACACTTTTCGGGCCCCACACACTTGAGGGCTACATACAGGAGTTCAAGAAATTGGCCGCAGCTTTAGCGCAAGGGATAGAGGTTGCACCGGGACCTTCACCTCCGAATCTCCTTGACAAACAATTGGGATTTCTACCTGGCATTGTAGCAGACCGGACTCCGTTCGGTGTTGCATTCGGTGACTGCAAAGAGGATGTGCCATCAAATTCCTCCTATCGAGTTGGTGAAACTGTATCAGTGGTGTTTTACACAGGATGCCCACGCAATGATCTGCATACTGAGGGAACTTTCGCGCTGGTGGAGTTCCTGGACTCCTCTGGCAAATGGGAATCTGCTTATGACGATGATGATTGGAGTGTGAAGTTTATATGGAGTCGGCCCTTGAGGTATAGTACCAACAGCTTTGCCCAGATTGAGTGGACAGTTCCCGAGACGGCTTCTTCAGGGGTCTACCGGATTCGACACTTCGGTGCTTACAAACACTTCCTCGGATCTGTCAAGCATTTCACTGGTGCATCAAGTGCCTTCGTCGTTGCAAACTGAAAAAACTAAACTTGCTAACCTACGGCAGTATCATTGGATTGTGGTTTCGAGAAAGTCTGTAGATTAGGGTCACCTTGTTCCGTGGACGTGGTGCATGCTCCTCGTAGTTGTACATAGTTTGGAAGGCGAATAGCGCACCAGCACCCACCATATATTGTTACTGTGCTCTTGCTTAGGAAGCTTGAAAACAAGTAGGGTCTTAAGAAGGGTCGCCATCACTGAGATGAGGAATTGTTAAGTGACGGTTGTGAATTCACCAACATCCTCGACTTAGATGGGTGTTTAGTTGCTTTCTTATTTATCTCTATACTTGCAATTGTATTATAGTCTATGTTATAAGAAACATTTGCATGCTCTGATTGGTGTACATCCTAAGCTCATTGTTGGAGGATGAGAGTCTCTTTGACATTTGCGAAAATCTCGGTATCAATTTTGAAGGAGGTCACTCAAATAAATTCTAGTGCATGTTACTCCTGGCCACACCGCTACAGTAAAGTAACAGGCTCTGAAATCGCAGACTCTAAAATCACCCACCCTACTCAAATGTACCTTGCTTGTACTTGTTGCTTTTTCATAGCCTTCAGCAATGTACAAACAGTGTACATTTTAGGGGGGGGTGATTTTAGAGCCCTATGTCACTTCAACTTCAAAATTTCATAACTAATTCTAGAAAGCTCCAAAAAATATGAAACAACTTGGATTAGATGCCAATTTCTCTTGTCTTTTGAGGAAAATTTATTGAAAATTATTTAGATGTCAATTTCTCTTGTCTTTTGAGGAAAATTTACTGAAAATTATTTCAAGAAGCTTCGCCTCCCCAAAATTCACTTTCAACTCTTAAATGGGCGATTTTTGGACTTGTTACCTTAGTTTTTAAAATTCATCATCTTCAAAACTGTAAAAATGGGCATTTATTAAAAAGATAATAATACAAAATGAAGAAAATGTTGATTTGAATAGCATTTGTAAAATTCTGATGAAATTTGATCTCATTCGCCATCACAACTAATCTATAGATTACAATTGAGGTTGCTATTGCATCCATTTTGAATCATGTATGATAGTGAATAATAATCTAAATTTTCAAATATATAATCAATTCCTCAATACTCAACCATCCACACGTCACCTTGTGAATTGATTTAGGATGACATAGACATGTCAAAATCTCAGAATGTCAATCCAATTTTTCTATTTTTTGCTAAAACTAACTTTCAAATATAGTATTCAACTTCTTGCAGTAATGTTACAACACCTAAATATGTTCAAATAAACAATTCAACATGGTTTCTATTATTATATTGAAAAAGTTTTGTGGGGACTTCTTGATAGTCAGAAGGGGATTCTAGATTCTATTAGAATGCAGTTTTTAGACACGATATGAATAAACTATGAATTTGCAAAGTTCTAAAAATAGATGTACCTAATTGCAACCTTAGACTCTCATGTATTTAAGGCAAGGTAGAGGTTACTTAAAAGAAGTTGACAATTGTTACCTTACTTAAAAATTAAGAAAAGGTGTTGTTACCTTAATTGAAAAAATTCACTTGAGTAGACAACGGAGCGACGACAGTGAAAGAGCCCGACGAAAGCTCGCCGAGAGTCATTGGACTGAGAGTCGTCCGTTGGGGGAACGAACGAAGTTAGCCCAAGGAATTGCATTAGGGTTTCGGCATCGCTCTTGTCTACGGGTTGCAGAAGAGTGATTGCAGAGAGATTGCAGAGTGATTGTGGAGCACCTTCCATGGATCGGGTGATGGGGAAGGGTCGAGCTTTCCTGCAGCAAGGCCACCCATGGCGTCTCCTTCTGCTGGGCCAGCAGCCGAGGCGTGGCCAGGCGACGCTGGCGTACGAGGAAGTCGAGGTGAAAGGCACTGGCGCGGGCAAGGTGAAGACGGCTCTGGTGGTGCACGGGCTCATGGGCTCGGGAAGGAACTGGCGCACCGTGTCCAAACGACTGGCGAATGCGGCCCTGGAGGCCGCGCCGGGAGCTCCGGGTGAGTGATGGCTCCAAATTGCGTGGATCGTGCATTCTCCGACCTCTTTAATGCGTGATAGTATGGAGTGTGAGCATGTTGTTTCCCGTGGGTATGGGATGGTGCGGTGGCCAGTTGGAAATCCCTTGCCTCTAAACCCTTGAACATTTTAAGACCGAATTCCTCCTTATCACATTTGTACTGCTGGCCCAGAAGTAGCTGCCTTAATCTGGCTTTAGGGGAGATAGTCCTATTACAGGTCAATTAGTTTGAAAACAAGACAAGTGGGTTACAGGTCAGTTTGAATGCGAGACAAGTGATATTCCAAGATCTGATTAAAGAGGTCTGAGTGTAATAAGGAAACTTCTGTTATTTAAGAAGTTGTGAAATTGCAATTGTAAATGGAGTTTATACTGAAAATGGTCATTTTGATGTTGGGTAGAGTCCGCAGACCCCGCGTATGTTCTATGCAGAGGATGTGCCTGATGTATACATTTCAGGGGTGTTGGGGTCTCCTGATAAGCACTCGTTCCCTGATGCTATGGTAGAATTTAATAGAGTGTGCAATTAGGGAGTAGTGATTTTATGTCTCGTTGATGGCTAGAGAATTGTGGCTCCACACTGCTACATGAATTCGTTGGTTTGTTGCTACGTGCTGTGAAGCTCGCTTTTCTTGAGATAGCTTTTGCACTGGGAAGGAACAATTGAGCAACTGTTGGTCCTTATGCTGTACTCCCTCTGTCCCATAATAGTAGTCCGTTTTTGTAGTAATGAAAGTATTAAGGATTTTGCAACAATTTTTTAATGGATGTTATGATCAAAAGATTCTATAGCGAATGTGCAATGTGTCCTCTCAAGTGCAGAGCACATGGACATGGCTATTAATTGCAATCAAGGAAAGATCAAAGAAGTTCCAATAGATACAAAGTGACACATATTAATAGGCTTTATAGAAAATGAAGATTTCCTATGCAATTATGTTGTCCTCTGTGTGTGTTTAGATCTGCACAAGAACAACTTGGAATTCAATAGATTCAATGAAAATTTCAATGTCGTTTGGTCTATGACCTAGTCAACTTCAATTTTCAAAAAGTGGATAATAAACTAGACTTCTTGTGCTTCAATTTCAGGTCTAAAGTAGAGACAAGTAATTCGGGACAAATGGAAAAATGAAAAACCCAAAAGGACTAGTATTATGGGACGGAGGGAGTATAAGCATTTCATTTCATGGTTTTATGGGTATTGCTGCTGTTTTGTTGCTGTTTTCTGACCATTATGATGTGAGAAGATTTTGGGAGGCGGGTTCGCAGGATGGCGCATGGTTCTGATTGATCTTCGAAATCATGGGAACTCCGCCGGCCTGTCCAATCTGAAACCCCCGCACGACATTCCTGCTTCTGCGAGGGATGTGGCGGACCTCATTCATGGCGAGGGCTGGGATTCGCCCGACGCAATGATTTCTCATTCCCTCGGAGGCAAAGTGGTGCTTGAATTTGCGAAGAAAGCTGCCACGGGTGCCTATGGAGCTTTGAAACCTCCTAAGCAGGTACACATTCATCACTTTAAGTTGAGGTAGAGGATGCTATTAGCGTCACTTCTGAACTTTTTTACGAAAATGATGGCATGTGATTTCATTGGGATATCAGCTCACTGGTCTGACTGGAGAGATCGCTTTAGGTACTATTACAAGCCAATCTCTCTTGAGATCGAATTGTGCTCATTCAATGTCAATGTGATGATTTTTTATGCAATAGTTCAAAGTGGGCGATTGTTGACCATTGTTAGTAGGGGTAGTAGACAACCCCATTTTCTATTACAAGATCAGTGGTCCAGGGAGATTTTGTCATTAATCTCATTTGCTTGTACGTGCAACCAAGGGTATTGGTAGAGATCAATTGATGTTGGTAACAGGCTCAATGTAGGAGACTGGATTAGTTCCCCTACGGGTTTAGTATCCTTCACCTTCGTGACTATCAGGTTAGGACTTGGGGCAGTTTTCATCTTGTAGCTGCTGTGCATATCTAGTGTGGTTCTTTTTTATATGAAAGTTCTAGAGTGGAGGTAGTAGATGAGATCGTTTAGGATGGTGAGTTGGAATTGCATGAGTGAGTACAATTAACTAAAACGTGTCAACAGCTTTGGGTTCTGGATTCGGTGCCAGGCGAGGTGCCCATGGAGAATTCAGATGGTGAGGTGGAGCGTGTGCTGGCTATCTTGAAGAGTTTGCCTAAGCCTATTCCCTCTCGCAGGTACGTCTAGCACTGAACTCTTTTTATCGAAGTACTCTGTAATTGCACATACTCTATGTAATTATCCCCAAAATCTGTCGTGCTGTGTACACATCTGTGTGGACAATTTCCGCCTGTCAAGTTATCAAGACTTACAAGAGTGCATTTGGAAGCCCATTTGTGCCCCTTGAGGCAGTGTCATTAGAATCGGTTCAGTGTATCCTCAAATTATGTAGATTTTTGGATCTATGTAATGAGATTGTTCCTGATCGCCTGTGTTTTCCTTTTTTCCCCTTCTACTCTTGGTTGCAAGGGCAGATGGCTTGCGAACTATTTTGTAGAAAAAGGCTTTTCAAAAGGACTTGCAGATTGGTTGGGAAGCAATTTGAAGCGTGCTAGTTCTACGACAGAGGAAATGAACTGGATCTTTAACGTGGAGGGAGCGTACGATATGTTCAATTCATACAGGTTCTATTCGAACGCACCTACTCATCCTTGTTGTTCTTGCCCCAAGGGTAGAGACTGAGCAAAATGAGAAGTTCTAACTCTAATGAATGAAGACGCTTTAAAAGTAATAGTGACATGTTCAATATTGACCCTTCATTTTAAAGAAGGGTTTCTTATTGCTAGAAGAATTGTGACACTCTGCGATTGTTGAACAGGACTTTCAAATTTTCAGGCTGTGAGAATTATACTAAGCGTTGTGCTGAAGATTATATTCATTATGTGAAAGAGGCATATGAAAACTGCACATTTGTATTTGGGGCAGACACCTGCAATTTCTTGTTGCCGTTCTAACGACGACATAGGGGCAGCTAATTAGGTTTTCTCTGGTGTACCAAGATGGGTGTAATTGAGAAATTGTTCTTTCTAGGTGTGGTTTCGAAGAAGGTTTTGTACGTTTTTGCATCTGGCAACAGCCAAAAGTGATGGTGTGGTCTTATGAATCAATCATATGAACATGATTTGGCCATGACGTTTTGTTTTACTGGCAGGGAAACTGATTATTGGTCTGTATTGGAGCAACCGCCAAAGGGAATGCACATTGAAGTCGTGCGTGCTGCAAAAAGCGACCGATGGACACCTGAGATAATGGCACGATTGAAAGAGGCAGAAGCAAAGAAACCAGACAGCGTGTCCTTGCATACGCTTGAGAATGCAGGACATTGGCTTCACACGGACAACCCGAATGGATTGATTGCCATTATGGCACCCATTCTAGCCAGAATTTCTCAATAGTGGGAGTCAGAAATGCGTTCGAAAACTCTACGATGGGCTGGTACTGTGGGGAAAGAAGGATCGTGTTGTACTCAATTTGGTAGCAAACTTGCAAATCGTGGAGCTGGGATCGGAAGGCGAGACAATCCCTACTAGTAAAACTCAGTGTAAGAATATTTTTATGAGATTATTTGGGAAATTCTTTTGGTAATTTATACAACCAGCAGTGCGTCCTGTCTGCCTGTCTTCAAAGTCTGCACTTTAGCAAAAGGGTGACTAGTATCTGCAACACAACGTTACAGCAACAAAATTCACATTCGTCCTTCCTTCGATCCTTAGGTCAGGTGAACCTACTGTTTCTTCGAGCATTTAACCCTTCTTCCTTTTGTGAATTTCTGCTATATTTTTTGCAAATATATTACTTACCTCAATTGCATCAAATTGGTCTTTCGAGTTCCATTTTGAATGAGAAGTTATTTGGACAAAATGCTGTCTGGGAGCAATCTATTTATCATTTCAACTTGGATTTTATATCTCCATCCAAAATAACTAGAATAATTCACCAAAAATAGAGATTTGAGTTTCTGAAATTGAAACTGGGTACGTTTGATTGAGATCTCAAAGCATTCAACCATCTCCAACCGTTCAGACTTCAAGGACAAACTAAGTTTTCATCACCTACGATACTTCTTCAGGATCCAACGTCTCTAAACACAAATTGGAAAAAAAAGATTTTAGCAAATGAAAGTAGAAGTCAATGCAGTTGGTTTGAGAATTTTTAGAGACCATGTCAAAAAACTAAAGTGGAAGTCATAAGATCGCCTACTATTGACAATGTACTATCTTTAACCCTTGAAGGTTGCTATGGATATTTATTATCTAATGAATGACAAAGAATCTTTCTATGTAAGACAGAAGTGCAGATGTTCATCTTTGAAATTATGTTTAAAGGAGAGGTCTTACACAATAGTTTGACCTCTAATGAATTTTTTTTAATTTTTAAGCAAATGATTCACAATGTACCAAAAAGGATGAACTCTACAATGAGCAACCTATCTTTTAAGGGTTAATTCTTAAAGAATGGGTCCATGACCTTTGATTCCAAGATTCATTGCCCATCACTTGGTTTGCTACCATTTTGCATCTAGAAATGAATGACAATTTTTATATTTATTTTTCAGAGATGAAGTAATATGTCTATCGCAAGTCATAAAGTTTTCAAATCTTTGGGGGGGGATTTTGAAATTACTATGAGTTTCTTAAGAGAAAAATGAAGAAAATTTATATCAAATGTAAAATATACTCTAAAAATTTGAAATTTTTCCATGGATGTATATTATAGTTTATAGTATATGATATGAACCAAAGTTTCCATATCACTCCAAAATTTGACAATCAACAAACCATGGTTATAGGCCCAAAGTTCATATTACTCTAAAGTATTGAAATTATGTAGCCAATGAATGATAGAGAATCTCTTGCATAGAACAGAAGTTAAACTATTCATCTTCAAAAATTTGTTGTAAAAAGGGGAAGTCTTCTACATTAGTTTGACTTCCAATAAGTGCTTTTGCAATTTTTTAATCCCTAAAGGCCCAAGGCCTTTATTCTGCCAAAAAACACTTAAAACTACCATTTCTATAGCAAAGAGTTAAAAAAATTAAAATTTGTTTTTTTTGCACAGCTAGCCATAGATTGACCGCATAGATTGCAAGATATCTACATTTCAAGTGGAAAAAACAAAATTTTCAACACATTGTGGGACTAGATTTTATGACTTTGAACATTTTTAGCTTAAATGTTTTGCACTATAGAGTTTTGAGCTTTAAATCTTTAAGTAGAAAACTAAGCTTAGAATCTATGGAAAAAAAAAGTCCAAAAAAACTTAATTTTCTTTATTAAGAAAATTGTTAAGTAGAAGTAGGTACAAGATAGAAGGAAACTAAAATATTAGTGTCTTTTATATGGAATTAAAAAGCACAAATCTCAATGGTGAGATTGTTTTAGCAAAAAAACTAAACCTTGGGGAACTTTTTTTTTTTTTAAATTGTATAAATTGCATTTAGAAATGAATCTTACAAGTTATTTTTTTCAAGAAGATGCTCTAAGTGCCCAAAAAACAAGATTGTCCATAACTTTCTCAAAAAAATCCAAATGAAATGAATCAAAGCTTTCCAGATAGACAAAAATACAATCTATAAGAAAAAAAAAAAAAATTTGTTGCCCACCATCCCTTATTTTGAGCTTATTTGGGCATAACTTTTTTTCCCAAGCCCCGATTGAAAAAAAAATTATATTCCTACAAAGCTTAGCAATTTTTCTATCTTCCGAAAAAGTTTCAAAAAATCAAAACAAAATTTCAGCCCATAGGCACCTACCCAAAATCCCATTTGTCCCCCAAAGGGACAATGGGCCTTTAGGGGTCAAGGGAAAGATTCACACAGTGATGAAAAGGGATGACTTTGTCTTTTAAAGGTTAAAGAACATCCTCGAAATGCAAAATTATTCAACTCTCATTGATAGCGTCCAACAACTCTTCATCTCCCGTTAGTGGCTTTTGAAAATTATTGTTCATGTAAAAGAAGAATTTGTTAGAATTCGATCACTGGCTTTGAACAGCACTCAGGCTTTGAACAACACTCGTTTAGAGGTCTCCAAAGGGGCGGTAATCCAGAAGAGTATGCCTACCCTACGTATTAAGGAGAGACTACATCATTGGACTAAAACAGGAAAGAGTAATAATGTTCAAACATTCACTCAAAAATAAGTAGCTTCAAAATAATCCAAATGACTTGAATTTCTTTTCCATATTGTACAATACACATACATGCACAATATCTTCCTTAAAAATCGAGGTAAAAATCCTAGTTTTGAAGTACTTACAGGGACTTTGAACGACCAGATTCTGGTTGCCAAGTCATTTAAGGAAGCAAATGGGCAATCCACCCACAATAACCTAGGAAGATAGCATGTTCGCTCTCACGACAAAATAGTGAAACTACTTTGAAGCTCATTTGGTGTCCGATATCTCAATGCATCTACTCCCTGCACAAAGTCGGAACACAGTCAAGATCTTATCCACAGTACATCTGCCTCGGTACTTCCAAGAAGAAACAACTTTGTGAGCAAGAAAGAGCCAAAAGGGCAAATTGACGCAAGAGAAGAACCTTGCAATAAGTTCGCTTCATTACGTGCAGAATAAAAAGTGAAATAGTTTATTGAGCAGAAATACAAACCAAAACCAACACGACCCACAATCCACCAAATTAATCCACGATATTTGAGTAGGCTAGGAACTTAGAACTTCGCAGTGCAAACCAGACAAGATATTACCTGAATATCTGGGAAGAAAATGCACCGCCTGGATATAAACAGCTCGGTCAAAAGAGCACATTTATGTACATGTTAACGGTTAGTGGCTTTTATATGTAGAATTTCGTTCTCTATTGCACCCAGGTCTTTCTTCAACTTCGTAGCTGTTGCCCAGACCTGTGATAGGGAACAAAACACGAATTTGTTACAACCACTTCTGGTCGCTAATCGTCATTCACCAGGTCGAGAATGTCCTTATCCTGGAATGATAGAACAGAGAAAAATAACAACGATGCATAAACGATGAATAAACGTGCACTTGCGATAAGGGTGACGTTGTGCTCGCAGCAAAATAAAAATTCAGCAGTAGAGCTCGATTGAGTTTTTATCAAGGAAAAATGCGTTATTCCTGGTTCTCAGTTTAAAGACTCTGTTCTTAAGCTGTACGCACACATACAAAGAATTAAAATAAATTTAAAATGTTCAAATTGTTGCTGAATTAGAAACTGCAGAACAAGAGTTTTTCAAAACTTCGTAACAGACACAACCTGCTGGCGTGCAGCTGTGAGTAAGCTCAAATCCTCGGCTTCTGAGTGCTTCATAAACCACAGTCCTAGTGAATGATCTTTTGTATCTCCTCCTTTCCTTTCTAAGGAGCTTTCTCCAACTGCACCAGCCCAGTGCACAACGAAGTCAATTACAGATATATAGTAACACGGACAAGTATCAACCGTTATGATTACAGTGGTAGTCAGATGGCAGACTCCAGAAAACTAAAGTGTTCGTTTTTGCTGGATATAATACTTGATAAGATGTAGGAAATCCGCTCTGCTTCTAAGTAGGAAATACCTCAATTACACTAAATGTCACAAACGAACTGAATGATTTGCAACTTAGAAACGACAGAATCGGTCCAAAAACTCAGTCATGTGCATTGATAGCTGGCCAGGCAGAGGATGAATACCTGGAAGAGTAAGTGGCGAAGTTGGATTCCCCAGAACTCGAACAGCAGGATGGTTCCGTAAGCGTCCAAATGATGCCTCCATGGGCTCTGATAGCACTATCTCATCATACGACTCCACGACAACAGGCTTTTTTGTAGTCTGCGGAGCTGTCTCGTCGTCGGCGTACAATTTCAGATGGTGAAACCTGCTTGTTTCGCTCTCGATAGTTAGATCCAACAACGGAACAAAATCCAAGCAGTTGTAATAAAAGTCATGTTCACCAGATAGTAGCAAACAAAAGTAGTCACAGGCTTGCAATTAGGTGAAACACCTGGAATACCTACTCCAATTTCCAAACCAGAGAATCCCTACATGCTCAAATAGCCAAAAGTGCTGCTTCCAGATCAATAGACGTTGAAATGAACCACTTCGGAACCTTAAAAGAAGGTAACAAGATGTACCAATAGAAAGAAGGAAGTAATACCCTGCATTTAAAAAAAATATAAATCCCGGTACGTTATGAACTTACTATAATCGACAATGAAGTGAAGCTCCCTTTTCTAGCTCGGACACGTAGGGATTAACGACATATGGATTCACAGAATCCAGAAAATACTGATCGCTTCCCTCAGATGCTGTCAGACCTAAATTGCGAAAACGATTGACGAGAGTAGTAATAATAAAGCACAACACGAAAACGAAACTTGGGTGCAAAGCAATCCACAAGACAATGTACACGACTGTTGAAAAACACGAAGTTGGATGTGCTTTCTGCAAGATCTACACTTCCTAAACTGCGCGCGCGCACATTCAAGGGAGAAAAGACGTACAGTTCCATAGGCTTTTCTCCGACGTCTGGATGAAAATAGATTGTGATGCCGATTTCAAATTCGCCCCATCCTGACTCGGATAGCTCAAATGGAGCGGCTTCTACTGTTCTGGTCGGCCTCTCAAAACTGGGATGGAGCTGAAAGACGACCCTCTTGATCAGAACACTCAGGTCTTCATTGTTAGCGCTCCGAACATATGTTGTCCATTTATGGGTGCTTCTGCAATCATCACTCCTTGATCAGTCAATTCCATTCAAACGAACCAAAACTTCTATTATGGCGGCCCAGTATACTAAAGAACACTCCTCCAAGTTCGTTAAAATGCAAAGTGATGGAAAGCATAATTATCCTCTGCCTTACTGGTTGCATGAACAAAATTTGAGAGAAGAATTCATCCTCCACAGCAGATTTCAAGCACACATCACAAGCAACAAACTAAAGCGAGGAAGCGAAAACTTACTCAGCCGCCTTCTTCCCAAGCCAGAAGGCGATGGAGCCATATACGATGGGGATAGTAACATCCACCCCTTTCACTCTTCCCACCATTGGCTGCAAACATTTCATGTAACGTGTAGGAAACCTTTCGTCACACAGAACACGACACAGAACACGACAAAGCGAGAAGAGAAGGTACAATAACATTGATCGAGGAAACATAAAGAAAATTTGAGTACAGGAACGAACCTTCTTCTCGTTCTCATCCACCAAGCGAGCTGTTTTAACACGCTGCATCCGTTGGATAGCGCTCACTTCCGTTTGCTCGATTCCGTATTTCTTCCCGACCACAGCTTGGGACAGTTTCCCCCTCAGCGCAACGATTTCGTCAATCTACGCAGTTCCAGAATCCAAAGGAAACACAAAACTGCGTGAAACTCCCCTTACAAACACCAATTCCAGTCCACCGACAATTACAGGGTGCCCTAAATCCTGTAGAGAATCATTCACTGAAAACTTAAGATGCGAAGAAGAAGAAAGACTGGCAATCTCTGTCACACCAGAAGTACGTGCAATGACAACCTTCAGTAATTTAATCTTCTACATGAGTCCACCTCAATCGACAGCAGTCGAGAATGATTCCCAGGGAAGAACCCGAAGTAGAAGAGGAAGAGAGAGAGAGAGAGACGAGCGCAACGAAAGTGGCCACAACGACAGCCTTAAAACCTAACTCCCCGGAATTCCTACACAGCGACGTGTTGCAAGCTGCAACTAAGCTACCTCATCCGTGGACAGGTCGTGAAGCCGTCGCTTGCGCTTGGAAGACGCAGTGGCTCCGCCGCTGGATCCCGCGCTTGTGGTGGACCCCGACGGAATCTGAAGGGACGACGCGGGCGAGGGCGGCAGCGCGGCCATGCCTCACTCACTCAGCACCGTTCGTTCGTTCGTTCGTTAAGTCACACCCCCGGCCACGCGCGCCTTTCCTTGCTCTCCACTTTTCGGTTCGATTGGATGACGCAAAACCCTAACTTCACCCCCCCCAAAAGATCCCACGCAGCCTTCGAACCCTAAATAAGCCCGGAAAAAGTCAGCAACGCCGACACAGGACACATTCCCAGACCAGAAAGACGGCGCAAACCCCTGAAAACAGGGGCGCTCGCGGATCCAACTCACTTTCTTCGCATGCGCTCGTCGCATTGCCAGTTTGCAATTGCGATCGGCCGATCCATCCGCTGGCATTCACGGCCCTTGGAACGACGACGTACACGACGACGACGAAGCGCTACGCTCATAGCCCCCGAACTCTATAACCACATATCCTGTACCCGCGTCCTAATCCATAAGGCAAGATAGAAATACACTCCAACCCAGCCCTACCCTTCTACTGGGGTTTGATCGCTCAACCTGAAGATAGTAAGATTATTTTTTACTTTTAAATTTATAATAATTATGTTTGAATACAGAAGAAAGTTCAATAGTTTTCTGAACCGTCAGCCACTAAGGTGGGTACACCCAAAACCGCCACAAATTGGTATTGTGCCTACTTACTATTACTAGGCTGGTCAGATTTTCCTATTGTCTTGTTGATAAGTGAAAGGAGGTTCCAACGCATCAAAGAACATAGCATTTGGATACTATATGCAAAAGTTATTAAAGAACAAAGTTGAGTTCTAAAAGCGTTTCTTGCACATAGGTACAGAACTGATTTTGGAAATGTACAGAGAGTATAGATGGCGGTTTAAGGTCAGTGGCGCATTTGGGTGTACCCACCTTATAGGGGTTCAAAAAAGTTTATTGAACATGACTCCCTCTACTATGATTCCCCTATTTAATATCATTTAGTACATGTAGAGCTTTCTTTCTTCTTCCAATGATGTGATACTGGATTTTTCTTGAAGCTTCTTTAATGAATAACTAGTGTGCCCTATGCTGTTGCCATAGTATAATAAAATAAAAATAAAACCAATTTTTTTAATTTTTAATTCATATAAAATTCAAAATTCAAAATCTTTTTTAGTGTGAGTCAAAACACTACAAACCAAAGCCCGTATACCCCTCCTCACAAATAGCTTTCCAATGGTACTAAAAAATTGGCGATTGGGTGCAACATGGTCCCAAAGATCTCACCGCAACAAACAAATACAAACAAATAGACTAATTTTATGTATGAATATTACTTGAATGAAGTTCACTTTTCACAATATTCATTATCCAACTAGTGGATGATTGAGTGCTTAGGAGTTAAAAATTTTCATATTAAATCCCTTGTAAAGTCTACAAATCTTAATTCCTAAAGGACCATCATATTGATTTTGGCAACATAACGATTTTGGGCAGGTACATGTGATTAGAGATTTGCATCTTTTAGGGCCAAATTTTATTAGAAGTTGCAGACGAGGAATATCTTTCAAGTGACCAACATTTTATGACATTTGAAAATATGAATCAAAAGTTATGGCCTAATATTTATTTATTTTTGTAAATAGGCAGTCTAGGTAGATAAAAAGTAATCATTTCAAAAAAAAAAATTTGAAATTGGTTTTAAATATTTATATATATATGTAAAGCTTTGAATCATTCCATTTTGATCAATGAAATGAAAGAGTTATGAGGAGTTTTTGTTTGCAAGCACTTATGGATTCTCTATTCTAAAATAAACTTTGAAGTCCTTTATTTCATTCAATTATATAAATAGTACTAAAAAAAAGAGTGACTATGATCTACCATGAATTAAAGTTGTACATTTTAGGGAAGAATTTTAAATTTGCAAGTATCAAATTCAAAAAATGGTCGCAATTAGGTGCAATTTAAATTTAAATTTTATGATAAAATTCAAGTTTTTGGTCAAAATTTTGGGAAACACCAGCATTTAATTTTGCGTTTCAAGAAGACATCATCCCAAAAATTTGGTTATAAAAAAATTACAACCATTGTAGTTATAAATAGTATTTTGTCAAAATAGCTTCTAATCCATCTTAAACAATCATTTGAATCTTCAAAAGACAACCTTCTTTTCATCACCAATTTGATGGATTGATTGAAATGAATGATATATGTGTACAAGAATATAACAAATAAACAAATCATGTACCAATATTCAAAAAGGAATCATGTGTTAATCATAGATGGATACATCCTTATGATCATAATTTTCCATCTTATTATTTCACTGATTCTTTGAAAGGCATTCATTGTACACAACTTGTAGACCTTGCATTCTTTACTAGGTGAAAAATTAACCTTGGAAAGACACTAAGGCCAAAAAATGTCCAATTGATGACTCTTAAGATGAATGAACCTATCGGTCCAAAAATTAAATTTTTTTTGGCAAAATACCTTAGTGATAGATCTTGTGCTTTCAAGGGTTAACTCTTACAAATAGAAAGAACAGACCTATAACTATGTAGTCAACTTGAAAATTTTCCACTCTGTACCTTCCATTTCTCTGCTATTTATGAGTGAATCTTTTGTTTTATTTTTGAAAGAATGAAGTCATATATCTAATATATGCCATTAAAATTTTAAAATTTTTAGTGGAAATTTTAAATTATCATGAAAATTTGAAGAAAAGGTGAATAAAATTCATTTCAAATGCAATGAATGCTTCAAAAATCTGAAAAATTCAAAATAGAAGTACATTAAAGTAATAGAAGTACATCAAAGTACATTGTGGTAATAAGAAAAATTTTGTATCACTTTAAATTTAGAAATATATTCACAGATCCTCAACTTCAATCTTTAATAAAATCTTTTTTTGAAAATTTTCTAAATTCCCAAGCAAAGTAGAAACTTCACATTAGAAACTTCATTTTATTTGTTATATTCAAGAAGAAAGGAACCATCTTGATTCTCAAAATCAAGTATCAAGGAAAAAAGCTCAAAAAATTGAAATATTCAATATACATGTATCAATTTTTGAATTATTTATTCCATATAAAACAGAAAACAACTAATAGGATTTGAATATAAATGCGTAACCAGTAGGATTTCAATGATGTAGATATATTATAGCTTCTTATAAGCTTAGTCAAAAAATAAATAATTAAAAAAGATGCCTAAATTTTTGAAAATTTTTGGACCGTGCCTTATATATATATATATATATATATATATATATATATATATTTATATATATATATATATATATATATATATATATATATATATATATATTTATATATATATTTAAAAAATTTACTTATATTGTATATAAATATAAAAGGATTGCTTAATTCATCATTAGAGGAGATTTGAGGCCTTTGGAAGACTATGAGTTATCTTGTGTTCCCAAACTATGGGTACGCAACTGCAGTAGTTGGCTGATGTTGTACAGATAGTGCCAGGTCATTTTTGAAAAAATAATTAAATAAAAAAATTTGCTTAAAATGATATTTGAAAAAAAAAATTCTGACAGTCCGTACCATTGTTCATAGAATTGGGCCAGAGTGGGGAATGGGCCTGAAATGGCCCTTTAAAGGCCCAAAATCCCCTCTAATAAAAAATTCAAATTGCTCTACAAAGTTTTGCATCTCTTCTTTGTCAATAATTTCAAAAATATATAGCAAAGTTCTTGCCTTACCATTTTGACCATTCTAAAGTACAATCTCTAACAAGCAAATATACCTCTCACGTGCAATAAATCCTAACATTTAATAGAACCTTGACACATAAAGTAAAGAATTTAGGATTTGGAGTTCAAGATAAGGGGCTCAATAATGAACCACCTTATTGAAAGTACTAGCAACCATCCTAAACTTGCAAGAAAAATTTGGATGAATGTCTAACTTATTTAATTATATTTAAAAAAACTGAATTTTTATATATTATTTTTTGAGTTGCCTAATTTATTTTTCACTTTAATTAAGTATTAGGCAGGAAGCCACATTAGCATCAACAAAGTTCCACACAAAAATGGGATGAAAATGATTCAATATGCAAAAATCTATTTTTGCCATCCAAAGAACATTTTAAATCCTCGGCATTATTCTATAGTTAACCAAGCACTAATCTTTTTGCTAGTCCTATTTTAGAGTATCTATCTCAAGCTTCTAGGCATATCTCTCAAGCTAAGCTATGGTGAATGATTTGGCTAGTTCTGTTCCATACTTCCATCTTGATTTCAAGCTTGTGTCCGCGTTTTTCTAGTTGTGGTGTGTCGGCTCATGTTCTGCTATTGATATTTACACGTTGTTAAGTAGAAAGAGGTTTGCCTCGGGAAACAACATGGATCCCGGCTGCAACTAGAAATGGCTTAGGAACAAAAGAAGTTGCAGTCGTGTAAAATCTTCAAATTTGATTGTTGAATCTTTTATATTGCCGTAGAACCACCAATCCACCCAACTAAAGATGATGAAGGCAAGTGAGAGTGTCACCCACAAATTCACCAAATATTTTAACTACAATGAACAAGGATGATGAAGGTAAATGAATTTGTCATCCACAATTTCACCCTACCAACTAGGAATGGCTTATAAATCGTTGTGTAGAATCTTCAAACTCAATCGTTGAATCTTCTACACCGTTGCGGAACTACTCCCTGTTGGCCTATCATGTATGTCTCCAGGTTGACTCACAAGTCAAGATAGGGATAAGAAACCATGGGATACGGGACAGCTAGACTACAAGTTGAGCCATTCAAATGATGGGATCCTAAACTTCAAACCCACAATGACTAGCAATCGTATCTCACCAATGGGAACAACCAAAAACACGACCATGTGGGTGATCAATCCCACTTTGCCGCTACAAACACAAAATGGAGCTATTATTGGATATCCACATAGCCTACAACAATATTTACAATACAAAATTGAAAAACAACAAGCCTCCAACACTGGCTGGGAATAACAATAGAAAGACAACAAGCCTCCAAAATTGGCTTAGACAACAAGCTACAAGCCACGACACACAAGTCTTCAATTTTCTTGTCTTCAAATCTTAAAGTCTTCAAAGCTTCTTTCAATTCTAACTCCAATTCTAACTCCAATTCCAACTTCAATTTCTTAGTTGAACTTTGATTAGGTGTCACCATTGCTTCAAGAATCCAAATCAAATGAACAATAGTTTTTTGAAAAGCTAATACATTTATCTATTTTTTTTTCGAATCCCAAATCATTTTAATACTCTGTTTAACTTCTATAGCCACTCAAAGTTTCAACCCTAAGAATTGAGTTCAGAAGACCCTCCTTCACTTCAACACTTACAATCCACTCATAACAATTTCAAATAGAACAAATAATATCTTCATAAAAAAATAATTAAATTTATACAACCTCTCTAAATTTCATTGCAAACTAAAGACCTACCCGTCTTTTAT
Organism: Neckera pumila; assembly: GCA_963969595.1. Lineage (NCBI taxonomy): Eukaryota > Viridiplantae > Streptophyta > Bryopsida > Hypnales > Neckeraceae > Neckera > Neckera pumila. Next base: position 26,101,677 of record OZ018411.1, on the reverse strand, counting down.
AGCCGATCGAAGTCTCTACCCCTTCACATGGGAGGCAACAGACCTCCCTCCACTCAAACTAGCTCAAATCTCAATTTCCAACTTCAATTCAAGTAAGAGATGACTTTTTGCAAATACAACACCATGATACACAATTCCTTCAAATTTCCTTCAAATTTTTCAATACACAACACAATATGCTCCTCCAAAACCCCGACCTCCAAACCAACAACAAGGAAGAAGATGAAAGCGTTCCCCACCTTATCTCCCACTTCAAGAAAATATCACTCTATCTTTCGATTGCGGTTCTTCATCTTCTTCATTTTCTTCATCATTGAAACTCAGAAAAAACCCTCCAATTTGATATATTAAAATCCAAAGTAAGAACAAAAACTAAACTCTATAATCGTATTCTATAAATCAAATCCTATCAATCTATCATAGAAATAAACATTTTTACATAATGTATGCATTTGCAATGCGACAACGTTACGATGTGTATTTTGTTGGTTGCAGACTGGTTCAGCCAATCATAGCATTTATAGTTTTGACTTGCGGAATCCAAACAACCTACTTTTTGTATTCATGGGTTTAAAAAGTTGTGTCTTATGAGAATTTTTTTATCTCCAAACGAGGTAGCATCAGCTTCCACTGACAGCACATTACGACTGTGAACGTTCAGACAAATAGCTCTATACTTAGGTATTAAACTCTTGAATTACATGAATGTGCTCTGGAGAATTTGGGTTATCATATATGCGTTTTTGTAAAAGAGTGGTTAGGAGGAGAATGTTTTTGACTGTGTCAGCTCCACTTCTTCTTATTACGGTTTATGGAATGTGAAAAACCTTCGTAAGAGAGAACATGGCACTTTTATTGATGTCAAATTTTTGTCCATACATGTGCCTCGATTTGTGGTGAAGTTTGTGTAGTACCGTCCCATTCTGCTCTCCCGTAATCCAGTGTTTGATTAAGGCATCTAGATCACTGCCTCATTGGATAGTTTGACAGGGGTTTCTATGAAACCTTCTCCTCAACCATTCTCCTACATCTAAGTCCTTCCTCTACCTAAACCCTTTGATCATCAAGAAAGTATTGATATATAGGCTTGCAATTGAGCAGTCAATTAAACCTGAATTTCATTTAGTTGTAGTTAGCCACTATTTTTACTAGCAATGTTTTTGGAATTAAGGTTGGTTCATACTTTTTTAGAATCGGTGAATTAGACTGTCAAGTTTGGTTTTGCAGATGAACCACCCAAAGATGGCAAGAAGCCCCTTCGGCCGAAGAAGATGAAGGGAAGAGAACAGTTTGGAACATACGATAAGTCATTTGAAGATGAGCTAAACATGGTGCCGCTGGAGGAAGGTATCACTCATCTATACAACACTCGTGGTATCATCGACATGTAGCTTGGGCATCCCACGCTCGACTCCATATTCTCAGATTTGGCTCTTTCTTCGCAACATTTCAGAGCTTCTTTGTAGATGTAGAATCTTCTATTTGGATTTTATAAGGATTTAAGAGTTGGGGTGGAGGATGATACAAGTTCCCAATAAGCTCTGTCAAAGCTCTCAACTTCTAGTGCAAGATTTGACTACTTCCTTCTACTTAGGACACTGTGCAATTTTGGAACTTCAAAAATTCTTCCCAACACATCTGCCCCCTACCCAGAGTTTTCAAATTACGTCAAAGAATTTGGATTCGTGAGGTCTCGGACTCGGTCTCGGACGAAAGTAAGATTCTGTATTGTTAAATTTTACGATGGTTCTTGAGCCTCATTTCTTCTTGATCGAGGATTGTATTGTTAACTAGGGGTTTGATGTTTTGGTGTGGCAGAAATATTTTGTTGTAGCAGGTTTGTATTTGAGTTGTAGATTTTTCTGGAAATCAAGGATCTGCTTTGGATTTGGAGTCAGTCTCAATGATTTGAGACATGGAAGCTTTTTGTAGTAGATTGATATTGGTGTGAATACAATTCTGATTGGCTTTGAACAATTTACCCTTTCATTATCTTGAAGCTCATTCTCTATGTGCAAGTTTCTATAAAGCTAGGATGTGGTTGCTAGAGCTAGAGGATGTGAGGTTTTGAGGTTGACTTGCCAATTCAGACGTGCCAAACTTCTGCTCTCCTCATAGGAGACGGGAGGTACTTCGGAGTAATTGGAGCAACCCTGCTTATGCCAAAGATTATGAGTGAATAGTTTGTTACAAACCTGCACATGCACTGGGCATCAGACAAAAGAGGCATATGATTTGATCGGCTGATGATAGACCTAGCGTCGTGTAGAAGTTGATATATATTCACATGGTCGAAGTACAAATCTATGCATGAAAAAAATTCCATATTGGGATTTTATGGAAAAGCACATATCGCGTGTGTTAGTTTTGGGGGATGCAAAATCTGCTATCATCTTCTATTCCTTTTGGGTTTAGAAATTTTTGCCTTCTCTGCGCGTTCCAGTTGAAAGACAATGCTTGTATATGACAATTTAAGGGCAGAGGTCTCGTTTAAAGATAGCATTAAGATAGCATCATGGTAACAAAGAGAGTGAAATAATGGGGTTTGCTATTTTTTGCAATTCAGTTTTGTCATGCACTTCGGTCACTGGCAATGAAGAATGGTGTATATTTTGCGATCCGAGATTTTTGATTGAATTTGGTGATTGAGGTGGTATGCGTACATCTCTTGCTCATATGCCGTTAACACTGAGGAACAATCTTCCCTGTAGAATGGTTTGATGTTGTTTGCCTGAAATGATATTAGGGATGATGTTTCAGTCAAAGGTGGCTTATTGAGGTGTATCAGTGTATGTAAGTCCATGACGTGTGAAAACTTTTAGATTTTGTAAGAATCTGATTGAGTGGTGGACTTCTTGGATTTAGGGTTGGACTCAAGCCGGTGGATTGATAATGTTGGAATTAGCAGCACAGAGGGGTCAAAAGAGTGGGTTCGTGTCCAGCCAAACGATTAGATCATTGAAGAGGCTCTTGGAGCTGTATTAGACAGAATCTATGAACTCTTATTTAGATGGAATTTTTTTATTTAGATGAAGGTTTTTTAAATGTGGCGAAGCTTGTTACTAGTGTCTAAGATTAGTGTTTGAGATTTTTATTATGATGAGCTAGGATTTAGTGTTGTGATTTAGGATGTATGGTAGTTGAAAACTTGAGTACCATCAAATCTGAGTAATGATTGTACAAATTGTACTGCGGAAGTGGAGGTGGAAGAGGACTTTGTTTTAATCAGGAGTGCAAGGTATGTGACATGATTTCTTGTTTTTCAATTATAAAAAGCTGTGATTTATATAAGCGCTTGATTATCATGACATATGGGTGAGCTTTAACTTGAAACTCTTTATTATCACATGAAGAAGTGAAGGTGTGTGGGTTAGCCCCGACCTGCATGGGGGTGCACTTCCTTATGTCAATGATCACTTCACCTTTTTGTGCTTATCGTACAAGTAAGCAGGGTCAACGAAAGGTTACACCCTCTCACGCTTCGGCAGTGAATTGGCCTGATTTATAAAAAATTTGGTTGAAGGCCGAATAAAAGACAAGGCTACCAATTTTTCCCTTTGCTTGTATGGACACGTGGTAAAAATTTCAAGACAACTTTTCTATGTTTAAGAAATGTTTATGAAATTTTGATTGATTTTTTTAGAGGTAATAATACGTTTCAGTTTTTTAGGACAGGTTATTCAAGGCAGACCTTTTGTGATCTTGTAGGTAGATTGACTGAAAATCCATTGTGGGAAAATAACTAGATTTTGAATCACATGTGATTTCTATTTTTTTTTTTCATTCTTGTTCTCAAAAAAGGTTTTTGTGGTAGTTTTTTTTTTTAATTTTAAAACATTATATTCAAGATTGTCCACCCTAACGTTACGTTGGCTTTTTACGTTGGGATGTCCATCGGCGACGATGCGGACGCGTCTAGACATGTCATGATAAAAAAAAAATCTTTTTTTTTACGGCTTGTCTGTTGACCTGGACAGACTGCCCGTTGAGAGGACGGACCAGCCGTCGACGGGACGGATGGACCGTCCAAAAAAAAAATGGGGATACGGACAGACGTTGGAGTTGGATCCTGATGTTTCCTCAGAGTCACGTCCTTCCAGACGTGTGGTGACGGTGACAACCGTGATTATGTTAGTGTAGATTTTGTTTATTTGCATATTGTTTGAAATATTTGTTAGTTGTCACGTAGGTTTTAACAATTGTTAAAGTATAATTTAAAGTGTAAACAACAAATTTAAATAAAGATTTTGTGTTTAATGTTGTATTAAACCAAAATTGGAAGTTGAATTTGTGAGTGTTAAATAAAGACAAGGTGCTGAATTTTGTAAGCCCTTGTTGGAAGTTAATAGTTTGTTAACACTTTGTATTTTAGAATGAAAACAACAATTTCAAATAAAGACTCTGTATTTAATATTATGTTAAATCAAAATTGAAAGTTGAATTTGTGACTGTTAAATAGAGACAAAGTGCTTAATTCATTAAGCTTTTGTTGGAAGTTGACAGTCTGCTAATATTTTAAATTTTTTTTCTTGTAATTATGTTCACAAAAAAAAGTGAAGTAAGTGTTAGGTAAGTGATGAGTATTTAAATAGTTATAATGTATTATTAAAAGATATTTTAAAGTGTGAACAACAAATTTAAAAAAAGATTTTGTGTTTAATATTATATTAAATCAAAATTGGAAGTTAAATTTGTGACTGTTACATAAAGACAAAGTGCTTAATTTTTTAAGCCTTTATTGGAAGTTAATAGTTTGTTAACACTTTATATTTTAGAATGAAAACAACAATTTTGAATAAAGATTTTGTGTTTGATATTATATTAAACCAAAATTGGAAGTTGGATTTGTTACTGTTAAATAAAGGCAAAGTGCTTAAGTTCTTGAGCCTTTGTTGGAAGTTAACAATCTGTTGACATTTTGAATTTTTTGTTAATTATATTTAAAAAAATATTTAGGTTTTATATTATGTTTGTTAGAAATATTTCAAGTTTATATACGTACTTATTTTTTTGTGAAAAGGGATTGTGTGGAGAGGTTTTTGAAGTTGTTAATTTTAATTTACAATTTTATAATGTGCAAGAAAATAGATCCAAAAATTGATCCCTATGTGCTACTATTACCAAAAGTTAGGAAACAAAGAGCAAATGTGTACGAGTGCATAATATAACAAGTGCAAAATCAGAGATGTACATGAAAATGTAGTTGAAGGCGAAAAGATCCATACGCGTTTGGCAAAAATTGAAGGCGCATTGCAGGAACTACAACTTCTAGTGTGGGTAAGAATCAGAGTTGATGATTTGATAAAAACATTGTAAAGTGTGATTTATCAATTTGATAAAGTATGTTCACAAATTAAATGATTTTTATGCAAATAATGTAAGAAGACTAGTGTGTTTATTGTTCAAAGTGTTAAATTTTTACTAAATTTATATATATTTGTTCTAAACAAGAAAAACTTTTTGTATATTTTTAAGATTATTTAGATTTTTACTAATCATATGTATTTTATTTATTTATTTACAGATTGAAAAGACAAAAGGAGGAAGGATTTTTATTGTTCTGCTTACAAAACAAATTTACCAATTGCATTATACCAATTGCAAAATCATGTTGAGAAGCATGTTACAAAATTTGCAAATTCTTATCTTCATAAGTTTGAGACATTTGTTGGTCCTGCACAGAGTACAGTGTGTTATATTTCAAAACTTAGGTGGTCCAATACGTATTGGAAAGAGTATAATTTAGAAACTGATGCTGCTATTGAGCAAACATATGCGTCAATATCTTTCCGGAGCCTTCAACAAAATTTTCCCACTTGGTGAATGGAGTTTTTTTATCACAAGAAATTGAGTTCATAACAAAGAAGGTTAAATGGTTGGAGAGAGTCTTTGCACTTACAGTGAGAGGAAAAAACAAAGGGAGAACTTGAATGGTAATCTTTGGTATTTGATTTAAATATGGAAGACTTGCTTGGTAAATTTTTAATTTTGTTTTCGTAAAATATTTTTTTATATTAAGTTCTGTAATTTATAAATTATTTTATTTTATGTTGTTAAAATATAATTCTAATATTTATTTGTTTTTATACATGTTCAAACATGATAATCCTGAATGTTACAATTGATCAAAGATTGTAGCAAAAGTTATAGCAAAGGATTTAAAAAGGAGTTTTCCTTCCATTTTTCAGCATTTGAAAAATGCTTGGGAAGTTGAAAACCTCCTAATTAATGACAGAAAGCAATTTTGAATACTAGCAGTATGTTGATTTGTTTTTTAAGTAGATTACCTCTGAAATATTTTGAATACTTTAAATGTATTTGCATCTATGATTTTGTTTCAAAATTATATAATTTTATACAATTTTTTATGATTTATGTGTCCTTTTCTTCAATTATGCTATAATGAGGGACTAGTAAAATTTGTTGATTGAATGCATGTGAATTTTAGGAATAATGTTTGAGCAACTGATGAAATACATATTGAACGACTGGTGAAATTTATGATTCAAGTAAATAGTTTCATTGTTTTTGTTTCTAATGATTTCATTTGCTTTTATACTGTTGATAATCTATTGTAAGAACTGGCTATGACTGTCTAAACTTCTGAACCGCATTCATGCTTTCAAATAGGATTTGGATCCTGTTCTGCCTCTACTAAAAACCAAAGAGGACGTGCTTTTTATTTTTAGATTATACAATTCTAGTAAAGAGGAATTGCATTCGGTTGTTTCCTCTTTGAATTTTTGTTTGGTTAATTGTTGATTGTGCACATTTGCAATGGGTTGGAGGTTTCCTAATACTCTATTTTTCTTGCAATTTTCATTATGATTGTTCTCAGAGTATGCTTTGCAGTTATCTTGGTAGATTCTATGTAAAAGCAAGTGGCAGACCAACAAAGATTTTGATGAAGTGGAATGAAATGGCTGGCTTTGTTCCAAACAAGGACATTCAATGGTTCATTATATTTAGACATTTTGGTTGTATAGAATGGGAGACAACATGGTAGAAAATTCTATTCATCGTTTTTTGTGCTTTTAAAAATTTGAGTATTGTTACTTGATTCATTACGTCCTAACAAACCAAAATTTGTTGTTTAACTCCTAAAGGACCAAGGTGATTTTCCTATCAAAAACCATTCAAAATTGTCATTTCTATTGCAAAGAGAAAAGAACTTTAAAAATTGTGTATTTTTGCATATTCAACCGTAAAATCTTATACTTGACTAGTATATGAATATGTGAAAGAAATTTTAGAAACTATGACCATGTAGATTGTAAGATATATGCATTTAAAGTGAAGTAAACAAGTTTTTTTGCACCTTGCTTGACTAGATTTTTTGGCTTTGAATCTTTTTAGTTGAAATTTTTGCACTAATGGTTTTGATTTTCTACTTATTTATGTTAAGTAGTTGAGTTGAGAATCTTAAAAAAAAAATTTAGAAAAAAAAACACTTAAATTTCACTCATTAAAAAATTGTTAAGTAGAGGTGGATTTAAGATTGAAGAAAAAACTAAATTGTTAATAGCTTTTAGATGGAATTGAATCACAATAATTCCAACAATGAAATTTTTTTGGCAAAAAAATCTAACCTTGTCTAACAACTTTTTTTGAAAAGTTCTGAAAATTGCATTCAAAAATGAATTCTATAAGTTATTTTTCAAGAAGATGCTTAGATTGCCCAAAAAACTAAGATTGTCCATTACTTTCTCATTATTAGTCCAAATTGAATGAAACAAAGCTTTATATATAGACAAAAATATAATTTTTGAAAAAAAAATTGAAAAAAACTATTTTGACTTTCTGTGATTTTTTTTGTATTGCCCGCTGAACTCCATTTTTTATTATTGTGCCATAACTTTTGCTCCCCGGCATTAATTAAAATAAAAATTATGTATTCACAAAGCTCTTGCAAAACTACACAACCACAAAAAATCCCAAGAAATATCACTAAAAATTGAGACAATATTAACCTGCCCGAATCCAAATTGTCTCCCAGGGGACAAACGGTCCTTTAGGGGTTAAAATGATTGATCTTTTAAGAGGTGAACGTGCTTTGAAGTTGAGAGACATTCTTGCAGTAAACTTGTCCTTATTTTATTCCTATTGCTCCTTGTTGGTTTCTTGCTTCTTCGTACTAGGAGGGATTACATTTTGTCTCAAGTAAAATTTATTGTATTTGATGACATGATTTCCCTTTTGATATAACCAAGGAGAGTGTAGGCCAATAGATTGTATGCTTATGGTATGGTATAGACATTCATTTGATCTTCTTATCCTTGTCAATAATTTTTTTCATCTTAGACAAACAGTAACTGTGCAACATTTGTAAACATTAGATGATATTTGGGGGTCGCGGAGGGCCGTTTCAGGCCTGTTCCCTGATCTACCTAGATCCAGTGAACGCCGGAACATGTGTGTTAGAAATTTTTTTTTTCAAAAAAAAAAAAAAAAAAAAAAAAAATTCTTACCAAAATATCATTTTAAGCAAAAAAAAATTTTTTTTTTTTAAAAAGTGACGTGGCAGTCGCTCGACCACGTCAGCCAGCTGCTGCTGCTGCGTTCCCAGACTGCAGGAACGCAGCAAACAGCAGGGGAACTCACAGCCTTCTAAGACCCCCGAATCTCATGTAATGACTTCAAAACTAAATTGTAACAAAGGCGGAGTCATATCTATTGGTTGACTATTGAATCATCAGTAATTTATGTTATGATTCTAATATTTTTTGTGATGAAGTCATCAACTTTAACTTGAATGGAATGGAATCCTCTTCATTGTGCACATTCTTGAAACTTGTATTTCTACTTTGTTGTTTAAATTTTTTTTGTGCAATGTCTTATATCTTGATTAGCTTTGAGCTGTTTAAGGTAAATGGATTGTAGCACATGTATTTCTAGTAAAATTTTGCTGAAAATTGCCTTAAAGGTCATTATTTAAAATCTTATGTCTAGGACTATACTTAAAAACTCACTTAAAACATCCCATTCTCTTGTCGTGTTTATAGGTTAAATAAACAATTGAAAATCTAGTTAGATTCCTATAAAGTCAATTTTAAAGAGAAAATTCACAAAAATTTGACACAAAGTATGAATATATATCCCCTTAGTTGGAATACAATTTTTTTCAATAGGGTGTCCCAATCAAAAATTATGCCGCCTTGGACTTATTTGGCAATCTAGGCAATTTGGGCATCTTTGGAGTACCTTTAGCAAAATCACTCATCAACTTTTGAAATTTTGGCACGTATGCAGTTGATAAAATATGGCATACAATTGGCTTGAAAAAGAATTAATTCTCAAGTTACATTCTAGGAGTCAAACTTTGTTTGCTTTATGGTACATACATAGGGGCTATTCCAAGAAAAAATATTTTTTTTCTAATTTCAAACCCTATTATCTTGCAATTTGTGAAGGCAAAGCTCTTGAAAATTTTCCCACACATTACAAATCATTTGTTTCCAATTTTTTACTATTGAGATTTCAAATAAAAGAATTTTGTCATTGCACAAAAGCCCATCAAAAAATGACCAATTTCTTGCCAATTCATTAACCTCTTTGCCTTAGTCTCTAAAGTCCCAGGGCCATTTTTTGTCAAAAACCACTCAAAACTGCCATTTTTGTTGTGTTCACCCAAGAAAAGAAAAGAAAACATTTTTTTAGAATGTAACCATTGGTTCTTGTACTTCACTTATCTGAGATCATGTGGAAGAAATTTCATGAAGTTTGACGGTATAGATTGGAAGATATTAGCTTTCAAAGTTGAAAAAGAAAGTTTTTTGAACACTGGCCCGCAACTTCAGATGACTTTGACTGCCATTTGTAGAAATTTTTTGCACTATAGACTTTGAAATTTAAAATTTTTATGTTGAATTATTGAATTGAAAGTCTAGAAGAAAAAATTCAAAAGAAACTCACTTGACTTTCATTTTGACCTTTTGCAATTGTTTTTGTATTGCCCGTAGAGTTCCATATTAGGCTTTTTGTGGTATAATTTTTTCTCCCAATCACCAATTGAAATAAAAATTATATTTTCACATATCTATTCTATTTTTCTATCTTATGAGAAAATTTCAAAAAGTTTCATAAAAACCTACCCGAATCCAATTTGTCCCCTGGGGGACAATGGGACTTTAGGGATTAATTGCGCGGTGATTTAGCTATAAAGCTAAATTCCATATTCACTTCTTAAATTTGCATGACTGAACCTAACCAATCATATTCTTATGAATGGTCAGAGATGCAGTTTAATTTTATTTGTTGATTTCACCCCTAAAGGATTTTGACTATGTTTTCACCAGAAGTCTAGAACCTCGCCAGAATTGCCATTTCTAGTACAAGCATCAAATTTTAGGAAAAAAACATTTTTGGACACATGTAGCCATAGGATCTTGTAATAATCTGGTTTGAGAAGATGTAAAAAAAATTCAGAAATTTCCCCTATGTACATTGCAAGATATTGGCGTTTGAAATGAGAAAAGTATTATTTTTGTCCCTACAAAAAATTGTGCAGCTGCACTCCACAAGGTCACATCTTTATGAATTTTTTTCCAAAATGCTAGTAACTCTTTGGATTCATTACTAGAGGCAAGCTAGCTACATGTTTGAAAAATTTCAGATCATTTGGAATTGTACAACATATAGGAAAAAAATTGTAAATAGAGAGAAGTAGAGAATCAAAATACAAAATTGTCAAGAATTTAATTATGGAATTGAAAAATGCCAATCTCAACGGTTGTAATGCTGTAATAAAAATCTACACCCAATGTTTTATTTTTATTTTTCAAAACATAAAAAATTGAATTAAATAAAGAACTTCAAAGTTTATTTTAGAGTAGAGATTCTATAACTACCCGCAAACTAAAACTCCTCATAACTTTCTTTTCATTTGTCAAAATAGATGGATTCAAAGCTTTCAAAGTGTATACTAGCGGTTGGTGCTTGCTATGCTACACATTCATCATTAGAATTTTATTAAAGTTTTTATGTATTAGATAAAATGCAGAACAAAAATTTCAATAAATCTTCAAATAAAATTTACTAAAATCTTTGTATAATTTTGTTTATAAGAGCATATATTGAAATGTACAATAGAAATTTATTGAATGATGAATGAAATATATGCAATGGTGAGTACTGTAAAGATACACATTTATTGTAATGCATTCAAAAGTTGACTCAATTGTTACGAACAATGGCAACCCAAAAATTTGGTAAATTGAAAAGAAAAATTTGTAAATTTCAAAAACTTCATGAACAACTTAATTGTTGTGAAATCCGAAATCGCTTCAAGTGAATAAATTTCTCAAATCATTTGGTAGTAGCAATAGAATTTTGAAATCATAAAAGCTGTAAAAGTGATATTATAGAGGTGCTTGCAATCTACTATTCTATTTCTGTAATATAACATTGTGTGAAAATATTATTTTTATGTATGCATGATTGAAATTTTTTTACAAAATATTAAAATTAATTATTTCAGAGACTTATTGACATCATTATCATGCATTCTATTCAAATATATCAAAATTTTACTAATATGTGATACAATGAATGCGTAGCATAGGAAGCATGAGCCCCTATCATTAATGGTAGCATTTGTGATATTATAAAGGAGATTATGATTTTAAAGAACCAATTCAAATTTTTATTTTCTTAAAAAGTGATTTTTTAAGAATATTTTTGAATTGCCCGGACTGCCCAAAGATCAAAGAAAATTACATATCATGGAATAACTTTTTAACCATGTAGTCAAAATTTATGAAAATTATTGAGCCTTGAAGTTGCTCCTCGAACACATCTTGCTTGAAAATTTCAAAAAACAAAAACAGAATTTCCATTTGTAATGAGTTGCACAAAATCACTATATTACAAAAAAATGGTGTTTGCAATTTCTTAATTGGTCCATCTCAAATAACAAAGCACCTTGAATTAATGATTTTTTGATGTTAAAACAAATAATTGGTTGCTAGCATAGTGTTTGTTACTATCTCAAAGTTGAAAGATTATTGTTTCCATAACACTGATTCAATATTGGAGCAAAGTAACTTATTGAAGTATCATTTATATATAGATCCCATGTATAATTTGTTGGTATTAATTTAATGTTGTTTCAAGTAGCATTGGTTCAAGACAACTTTAATATTGAAACAATGTATAATTTAGTAGCGCTAGTTCAATACAACTTTAACATTGAGACAATGGCATCATGCAAAACTCTCAAATTAATTCAATTTACATTGGTTCCATACTACTACAATTTTGAAGCAATGTTGATGCAATATGTACACCAAAATCATTCAAAATTCAAAAGCCAATAATTGAAAAAAATTGATATATAAAGTAAACACAATTTGCAACATTCAATAGAGAAAGCCATTTACTCCACAAATTTGTAAATTATGGATGGATCATTGTATCCTCATACAATCATATGCACATTCAAGTGCTGAGAGGCCTCATGCAATGACAATTATCTTGGTAAATGGAGAATTTCGTTAAAATGGCGGTATTCCATGAACGTGCCAGTGCCATTTTGACCATCTAGGACAGGTGTAGACTGTAGAACGGATGTTCTAAACTATCTAGGATAGATATAGATTTCAAATGGCCGGTTTGAGTTGTAAAAGTGCCAAAGTTATGGAATGGTGCCATTTTAATGAAATTTGCCATCTAAGTTATTACCAAAGAAACCAAAGCCACTGAACTAGAATATATATTGGTAAAGAACAACAAGGAAAACGATTGTAATCCCAGAGTTTCAAATGCAATGGTCTGGTGAAGAGCAACCTATCAATGACAGACCCCTTTCTGAGGGTTTGAAAACTGGTTTGTTTCCTAATCCGTGTATGCCTTTGGTAAGATCCTGCCTGTAACAAAAATCACGACTCATTTTCCCAGCGGACAGTTCAGGACGCACAAGCATATCACCGCAACTAGCAGAACCTGGCATGCAAGAGACTATCACATCGAACACAGATTATATATAATAACGAGCCCAGGAGGAAGAAAAGAAAGAATTCACGACGTTCAAGAGTCGTGCTAGATTGGTGAAAGGCTGTACGTACCCTGCCGATAGCCACGTTCTTCGGCGGGGAAGGTGCTCTCGGTATCGACAGATTTCACAGATTGGTTGTCGTCATCCAGGAGTTGATCGAGCTCTGCTCACAGTGGACTCAGCTTCTGTAGACGCAGCCATAATCAAAACTTAGCATAAACGAAAGCCCTATAGACATCGATGCTTGCAGAAAGAGCGCGGTGCTCGCCACATACCACAGATGGCTCACTACCGTTCATGTAACAAAGCAAAACAATAAGTGTAAAGCGCTTTAGGAACAGTAAAGCAGCAGTCCAATACATTAGAAACTTGGTCAGAAATGTTACCAGATGCAAACCAGGATGTAAAGCCAATGCTTTCTCAAACCAAAAGAGTGCAGATTCCAGTTCTTGTCGTGCTGCATAGCCCAATCCCATACCTGCAATAACGGTATCTACATTTGGTCACCCAGCATATTCCCTTCAATTAACAGCTTCCAAAAATCATCTTCATGACTGGAAACAATAAAGAGAGTTAGACCCATACCACTCAGAGCACCGAAGTGATACGGATTTAACTAAAAGTGTGCTGCGACAATCTTTAATCGCATCATCATATTCCTGCACGAATAAGGCATCCCAATCGATGAACAAAGTGATCAAAAACAGAATGCCCCGAGCTAGAAGCAGAAGAAACGACAGATAACCATACCACAGAATCTCGGGGGTGCACTTAGTGTATCTAATCCAAACAACGTGCGAACAAAACTTTGTACCCCCTATATTATATCCTAAATTTTAAGTAAATGAAAACAAAAAAAATATGAATATATTCTCCTAATTTGAAAGTTTATGTTTTGAATTATTGATATTTTTATTTGCTAATGATAATTAGTTACAAATTTTTGAAGTAAATAGATACACTGCACAACTGAAAAATAGCTTTCACACCCCTATATTATATCCTCAAAAATTGTCTAAAAAATGAACAAAAAAATCCTAAAAATAATTCTCTATTGAAAGCTCATTTTGAGTTGAATATTGATGCAATAGTCATCTAAATGTGTTCTCTATAAATATTTGAGTTGAAAAATATGCCATTTTAGGTTCATTTTCAACCTCTTCTAGAAATCATTCCATATTTCATTTGAGTTGGAAATTTTGGCAATAGAAACCTATAGTCATTACCAAACAATGCTCAAAATTTTAGGTTGAAATTATAGTTTATTAGAAACCACTTGTTCGCACGTGGTTTGTAGTAGTAGAACCAAGTGCCCTCCCCGAGCACAGAATAAACAACTTGCACTCAGAGAGTTCACTACCTATTGCGAAGTAACTATTCATATATGTACCTCCAGTAGGTAGTTCACAGTTTGTTAAGCCCTTCTGCAAAGGAAGGGGCTTCATTTATGATCTGTAGATCGATAGAAACAACGAGAATTAAAAAAACATTCATTGGCAACCAGGTCGTGCTAGAAATTTAGGTTAGAATATCACAAACATCATCTCCATAAAGAACTTTGCTGGAGAACTTCGGGTGAAGGATCAGTGTATCCATCTTTGGTCATTAGAAGCTCAACTCCGTCCTGTAACGCAATAGATCCAAAATCAGCACGCAATAATCATATGAAGTTCTTAAAACACATTAAATGCACATTAAACGCACCTATACTACAGTGCATTTGACCTATGCTATTGGTTTCAATGAGGACCCCTGGAATAAGATGAGCAGGATGACTATGCAAAGAAGCAGACAAACTACAGAACCTGTTACTATTACAATTATGGAAAGAAACCTGAAAAGAAGAATTGCTATCGATAATGACCTGAAGCGTTCGACTGATGGCCTCCCTCCCAGACGGCATGAATATTTTCCACTTTGCCTGTATCATCGTGTCTACTGAGTAAGCGCGCATCAAGGTATTCAGCACACAATAATTTTTACTCCCTCTGTTTCTGAAAAAGACCTATGTTCACTTTGAGTTTTACAAAGGAAACATGGGTCTTTTTAAGAAATAGAGGTAGTATGTGTGACGCAACTCAAACCATTCATGTAACGAGCAGAATACCAGTTGAAATATCCAAACCAAAACGAGTTGCCATTTTACAATTAGGTATGTATGAAAAATTTTATATTTATTTTCCAGAGTTGAAATTACATGTCTTCTTTACTTCACAAAAAATTTAGATTTTTTTTTGGAAATTTTTTTTTTTTGAGAATTTTTTAAAAAAAAGTGAAGAAAAATCACATTAAATAGAAAATTATTTCAAAAACCTAAAAATTTCACCATGTATGTACATTACAATGACAAACATCATGGTGTAAACTCAATTTCCGTTTCATTCTATAATTAGAAAATAATAGATATTGAAAATACATCCAAAGTTCAAATTGCAATAAAGTATTCAATGTTGGGAATTTTTTCAAAATTCAAATTGGTGTAGAAACTGGAGTAGATGACCTTCATTTCGTTAGTTGTACTCAAACTCCAAAAATATCATTTTTGTGGAGAAATTTCAGATTTAGAGCAAGTAGCAACAACTTTCCAAAATACACTAAAATAGTGTATTTTTGTGATCCGTTTTTTCTACTAACTTCTCATTTAAGTGAAGACAAACAATCGAAAGACTACAAACTGAATTGGATACTCTTCATAATCTAACATGAAAAGTCAAAAAAAAAAACCCGAATGAAAGAATTCTTTCAAACACTTTCTAGTTCATTTGTTTGTCATCCGTAAGCCACAAAATGGCGATGGCGGCATTTAGTATACAGAGCAAAGAGGGTGTACTAATACCAAGACTATCAGCACAACAGATATGACGCAAATGGCTCGATAGTAACTTTGACGTGACACTACCATTCAAGGATGATGTTCCCGCAAAGGTGCACTTTGCCTCCTATTGCAGACACAAATACTCAAAATTTTGAATACTATGACTCAAACAGTTGAGAGAAGGGCAACAACTACTTATATTCAACTTCACTCTTAGGGCCTCTTCACACTATGGCTGTCCAAGTCGAGAGGCCGTCGTTTCCACCAATCATATTGCAAAGTCCCACGGCCTCTCGACTTGGACAGCCATAGTGTGAAGAGGCCCTTATTACTCCACGTTTAATCATACTTACATGGAATACAACTGCAAAACTTTGAAAAAATATTCGTTGCAGGAGCGCGTAAATAACTAGAGTCGATTCAGAATACACGATCACAGTAATTCTGTCTAGAAAGAAAACAACGTCAAGCGAGCCAAAAGACGCATCAAATTCCAACCATCGAAAATTGAGATGTCGAAACAGAGAGAAATTATACGATTGTAATAATCACCTCGAAGAAACTATCACTGTGAAAAGAAGTTCGCAACGCCAACTTAGTCGAGGAATCAGTTCTTCTCTTCATCCTTGGAATTGGTACCATAGGGTAGCTTGCACCATTTTCAAAATAAAAGTCTACATTTCGCTAGAGAAAAGTAATCTTTTTTTGCCACAAAATTTCCCATTTCTATAAAATCTTTACCTAGTCTATACCTTAATTAGGTTGTTTGTGTTGTTTTATTTTGTTTGTTTGATACGCTAAGATGTAACAAACCCTGAGGCGTCCGATAGCATTCATGGTACCGTTCGAAATTACTTCACAAGGAAGAGTGCATGGACTTTATTTCATGGCGTTTGGACTTACAATGTGAAAGTTATTGAATTTCAAAGTTTTATTGGATCAAAAAATTGAATTAAATTATCTTTCATTTTGAAAAACCATAACTTTCTTATGGCATGTCCAAATACCATAAAACAAAGCCCTTGCACTCTTTTGTGCATAAAGCTTTCTATTCGTATCAAGAATGCAACCTCTTATACTACAATGTTACACTGTTAAAGTTATTGAGTTATTACCAAATTCCAATGAATGAAAAATTTAGAAAATTATTTTTACTTTTATTTTGGTTGTGATAATTACATATATCACACTAGGAAGGGTGCATGGACTTTGTGGAGATCACTTAGTGTATCCATGACAAACCACATATGTTCAAGTGATTTTTTGGCCCCCTATTACTTTATAATAAATTACAATTTCAACCTATAACTTTGAGCTTTGTTTAATAGTGACTATAGGTTTCTATTGCCAAAAATTCCCAATTCAAATAACATATGAAATGATTTCTAGAATAGGTTGAAAAATGAACTAAAATGGCATGTTTTTTAACTTAAATATTTTTAGAGAATACATTTTAGATGACTAGTGTATCATTATTCAAGAAAAATGAACTTTTAAGAGAGAATTATTTTTAACAATTTTTTGTTCATTTTTTAGACAATTTTTTCTTATATAATATAGGGGTGTGAAAGTTATTTTTTGCTTTATAATGTATATTTTTACTTCAAAAATTTGTAACCAATTATATTGGTACCAAATAAAAATATCAATAATTCAAAACATAAATTTTCAAAGCAGGAAGATCTATTCATATTTTCTTTTTTAAATTTAAATTTTAGGATATAATATAGGGGGTCTAAATTCTTAATATAGATAGTTTCTAAAAGACACTCTAGTAATCTCCCCGTGGTGGCGATTTGACCTACAGCATAGAAATTATTGAATTTTAAATCTTTTATGAATTTAGAAATTGAATTAAATTATCTTTTATATTTAAAAGTCTATAACTTTGACATCGCATATCCAAATGCCATGAAACAAAGCCCTTGCACTCTTTCGTGCATAGAGCTTTCTATTCTTGCCAACTTTGTGGCAGTTGGACCTACTGTGTAAAAGTTATGGATTTTTTATTTTAAAAAATTGAGTTAAATTATCTTTTATTTTAAAAAAAGACATAACTTTCATATCATATGTCCAAACCCCCCAAAACAAAGCACTTGCACTCCTTTGTGCATAAGGCTTTCTATTCATACCAAGAATGCAACCTCTCACACTATGGTGTGAAATTTATTGAATTTCAAAATTTTATTGAATTAGAAAATTAGAAAATTATTTTTACTTTTATTTTGGCGGTGAGAATAACACAGGTCATACTCGTAGACAAAGTCATCAAATTTAGATGATAAAGTCATGAATACGATTGAAAACTGCTTTTTGTCCAAAAGATGGATGAATGTAAAAATAGAATGCTTCACCAAATTTTAAGTGGTCGCCATCCTGGCACTTTCTCAGAAATTAAAAAAAAGGGTGACCAGCACACAAACTGTGAATCATGTTACTCTTCGTCCTCACCAGTTTTGTTGCTCTCAGATTACCGGCAGTGTTGCGCATGAAGCGATGTGCCTCATTCGTAGCGCCTGGATTGTAGTCACTGGAGTCTCCAGCTCCAATTTTTAGGGTTTTCAGTTTGTGGTTCAGCAGCAACTTAATTGTGGTTTCGAAAGCTTGCGGACGGAGTATCCATGGCGGATCCGGAGGTGGATGTTTCTCTGTTTTTGTTAGAGTAGCAAGGATTGGGGTTCGCCTGCCTTGGTGAGATTCTAGGGTTCTGAGTGTGGTCACGGCCATGCGATGGCAGGAATGAGCGGTGCAGGAGGGGAATCATGTCCGATTTGCTTGGAAACCGTGACAGGGGAAGCGTTTCTCGACCAATGTTTCCACCGCTTTTGCTACCACTGCATCCTACAATGGTCGGAGATGGTACTCGCGGCGTCATCAGCCAAGACCGGCAACATCTCCAAACGCCCGGTTCCTCCTCTCGAGTGTCCTCTTTGTAAAACGCACTACACGTCCATCGTCCACGACTTAGTTTCCGGAAGCAAGTTTCAGCGCGATTTCTTGCTTGCCCAGGATGGTCGGCAGTTCCGTCGCTTGGAAGCTCATCGACGCCGTTTGGCAGTGTATCAAAAGCCTGGAGCCCCTGTGACAGATATGGATCCCGCGCGAACTGTGGTGAAGGCCAACAAGTGGTTGCCGTGCTGGGTACGACGGGAACTGGAAGCGTTGATGCAGGACGACGATGTGGCCATGGTGACGCATCATGTGGTCGGGGTTGTCGAATCGCTGCAGAAGCGATCGCGAGGCTCCATGTTTCGGCCGGATGCTAATGCGACCTGGAAGAACTGGTGCAGCGCAGTTGCAGCTGCGGTGCGACCGTTTGTGTTTGAGGATGCTGAGACTTTTGCGGTGGAGCTCTGGAAGTTCCTGGATGCCGGAATTGACATCGCTTTCTATGATCAACAGTTGCTGGATTCGGCTGTAAACGACGTCCAGGGTGCTGCTGTGGAGGAGACGACGAGGCCATTTCTACTCGACGAAGATGTGGAGCCTTAGGGATTGTATGGAGCTCGAGGAACTTGCGACTCAGATGCTCCGAAACGGGGCGTGCATTTATCTTTTCTGTTCTCAAAATTGCCTTGATAGGGTAAGTCGCCTATCTCGAAGAAGTTTCAATTCGCTAATACGAAACGCAAGTCGATGTTGTCGCTCTGTGCGAGCCAAAGAAATAGCAATGATAGACATGTCAGTGACCTCACATCTAAAAGTTTAAATATCTTAGCTAATTCAGAATTGTGTTTAGTGATTTGAATCTTCCTACAACTATCGATGATTGCGTCTTCTATATACAATAAGAAGATGGTTCATTATCATGTATAACTTCTGACTTCTGATGCATTTAGTGACGACTGTCCAATATTTCATTTCAATAGTAGTTTTTCTTCACTGCAAATCGTTATTCACGCTTGCCTAGAGAGTTAAAGCTGGTCATACAAGAAAGCGTCTCGCAATTCTGCAAGTGACGATGATGTCGATAGTCTTCAAGAAGGGAACCTTCTTTCTTACAATGTGAATCAAAACTTCTTGCATCATTCTGTACTGTTGGTGTACGGTGAGTGCGTGGCGAGTAGAAAGTGTGAGTGGTCCATGGCTTGTCTACCCTCGGGGAATTCAAATGCATGTACTCATCGTAGATCTTGTTGTGCAAGCAGGGAATGTCCAGATCTGGGATCACCAGCGCATTTGCTTCACGATCATTTTTATAAGTCAATTTCTGTTGAAGGTTCAACTGCCATAACCAAGCCCTGCTGATCAAGGTATCATTTCCTGTATCATATTTGTTCGAGGGTGTAGATTATCCGTACTGCCGGGTATCTAGTGTAATGCAATAAACTGAGAATGTGAGTCCAGGACAGTAGTGAGTATCCTGGTCACGGCATTAGGACCATTTCGAGGCATGAATTGGGCTACGGAGGGTACCTCCGGGATTTGAGATGTATATTTTTTCAAAATAGGGAGACTAATTTCCACATAGTTGGAAATCAAGTGGTTATAGCAGGCACTCCTTGGACGAGCTTGACTTGCCGCTGTAAATTGGATTCATGCTTCTTTTATAAACTCTTAGAGCATCCCCACCAATCTGTTCTCTATCCCTAAACTTGAAGTCTCAAAGCAGTCAACCTTGACTTTATGTAGATGAGACATCGCGAGTTCTCTAAATGAGCCTCTGGATACAGGATTCGGTGAGAGTTTTACAGAATTCTGTATAATTTACGGATACAGAATTTAGAAAAAGTTTGGTGCTGTGAACTTTCTGCATCCCTATCTGCATCCCAGGTCCTCTTCCCTAAACTTTTAGGGAAACGGAACTCCCTGGTGGGGATGCTCTTAACCCATACACGACCATATAGGACCTCATGGGCTTTTTCAGATTTGAGTAGGTCATGTGGAGGTTTTCTTTTCTTCAGTGTTATTTATTTTGTGACCAACACATGCAATGTCCTTGATTGATTATAGTGATATCAAATTCGGCTGTATCGTTGTTATTCTTTTCGCAATATGATCAGTCGAATTGGTCATTTTAAAACAATAAATTCTTGGTCTTTTAGGAACTCTGCCCAACAGGCTAATGCTGGAAATATGTAACTACTGTGGACATTGCACTTAGATACAAGTTTTTTAAAGTGTTTAGAACGGGTACATTTCGTCATCACATGCTCACTACTAGTCCAAAACTCATGACTATCTAATTTCTGACTTTTGTTGCTGCAGATATAATTTGTCTGAACGGGATCTCATAGACCCTCCAAACAAACTCGATACCTCCAACTAGATATAAACATTTACTAGATAAGAATGAAGTTGCATGAAAGATTTTTTAAGCGATTGTTATGTAGCACACGAGTAACAATTGCATTTCCAGTTCTTGCTGATACTCAAACTACAATTCCTCATCAGGGTTAAATAAAAAATTCTCAAAGTACATAACGTAGTATCCAGAAACACGGGTACTTCTGCAATGTAACCAAACTTGATGAAATTTCCAGGCCTGAAACTGTGAATCCAACTAACTACCCACAGTCAAAAGACACCAAGAGTAGACCCCCGGCGAACTCTGGCTACAAAAACTAAGTTAATTGCAAAACATGCGGGGGGCCACCATGCAGATGACCTTCGGTGAGGCGAGCCGCATTCACCTCTGAATGCACACCACATCAAGTCCAACACCAGACCCTGTTCCATTTCATTCCAATGAATGACAAATTCATTTGCTCGACACCCACCCCGCGTACCCAATCACCCCCAAATGTAGAACAAAGCGTTCACTGAGAAAGAAAAACATGCTCCAAAGTATGCCTCCTCAGGGACCATTATTCCAGCATAATCATGCCTTTTGTGAACAATCCACTCGCTAAACTAAAAATTCATCGACGGAACAAGTAAATACCAGCTGTGGTGGGAAGTGGGAACACAGGTCAACCTTCATAAATTTGAATCAGCGAGAGTCCAATAGCAGAGTGCCTCTTGCATCTCCGCCTCAGGAGCAATATCAATTCGCACAGCTCCTCAGTCTTGCCTACCAAACATATCCAAGTAATGGATCCGCCTTAAGAAATAAATCTGACGAAACGAATCCGCCAACACCTACAAACGCACTGGGTGACCTACAGGGGGCAGCTCGCTTCGAATTCCCGTTGCTCCTTACGGCAAAGCTCAAACTCGTTACTATAATAGTCCATGCACTTCGTGTACGATTCCATAGCCTTCGGGCACTTGGTATTCAGCTCCCTCAACCTGCCATACCCGCCATTACCGCATGAGAATCGTCCTCTGACTCCTCTCATGCACAATGCCAACATTCCCCGGGCCAGAACCCACGCTACGTGAAGAATTCACAATCAACTTCACCTGTCCTGGCTATAAAGTCCTCCGAAACCACTATCACATCATGAACAACCACATTACCCTTTTTGAAAACTAGGAATTAGGGTTTCGACAATTAGGAACTTACAATGAGATGACGCATCGGGTCACGTCCTGACCCTGCTGCAAGCACTTCTCGGGGTTGGGATCACTCCTCTTGCAATCCAGAAACGCTCTGTTCTGCGCGCCACACTTGGACCCGATGTGCTTCGACGAGGACATCAATACGGCGGAGGTGGTGATGGGCGCCCCTTCCAGCGACTCCGCGACGCTCCCCATGGCTCCTGCAACCCTCTGCTACCCCACCCTAGCTCGGCTTCCCTGCTCCGTCCTCCCTTCGAGACCACGAAGCTCCGGTCCGAAAAGTTTCACAGGAATCCCAGCAACGGAGTTTGGACATCGCAGAGTGCCACTAGGAGATGACGACCCACGACCGCGCCGGGCCTTTCGCGGTGAAGCCTTTTAATGATAATCGCTCTCTGACAGGACGGTGCATTTGGTTTCCTTTAGAGCTTCTCCACCGGGGCACGCCATACTGCCCCTTACAAATGTTTTGGCGTGTCCAGCTGGTTTTACCAGTTGCAGATTTTGGATTTTGTCAACGCCGGCCACTATAGAGGACTGTAGTTGCAGGATAGTTGTATTGAACACTTAGTTGCAGTTAGCCTGTTGTGGTAGACACATTTTTCTTCTAGTGATGGTGAATGAGTGAATTTTTTTGAATTGCCATAAGGCCTCTTTTTAACTACGCGTCTCAGGAAATGCACTTGCCCTGCCTTGTTCTCAAATTCTAGCGTGCGGATCAGAGCACCCAATAGGGCCCAAAGTTTTGTCGTGGCCCGAGAGTCAATTGGGACATGCCATAGACCATGTGGACTCATTTACCGGGTACTGGTGGAAATGTTCTTAACCCTAGAAGGCCGCCTTGGACACTAAGTGTCCAATGGATGATATTTGACAGCTCTGCAAAGGACAAAATAGGATAGAATAGCAGATATTCATCCAAATTAATTTTCTCTTGGCAATAATTGGAGGAGTGGCAAACAAAGCCTGATTGTTTTCCGGCTCATTTAAGGCCCTTATTTTCTGGCGCAAGTGTAGATTCTAAAAAAACGGCAGAATAGAATCTTTAAAATGTTAATAGGACATGATGTCCTAGCCAAAATTTGTATACATGGGTATCTACTTATTCAAAAAATTTCAATTCCAACTTTTCCGAATTTGGAATATTATCAAATTGCGAGTTCTCTAAGTCAACAATGGGTAGCTCCTTGGGACAAGGAAAAAACGGAGCAGTTATAGCTTCCAGAAGTAGTGACAAAAATAGAGATGATTTGAAGTCGTTAGTATGGGCAAATTAGCATGCATTTATTTGCAAAGGCGGTTACACATATTAATACCTTCTTTGCTAAGCTAGAAGCAAAGTAAGCATACTCATGCATTGTTGCAACAAGAATGTCTGCCAAATTTGACAGATAATTTTGCTTTCCTAATGCCTCCTCATACACTTGCCTCTCTTCAGTTCCCTCTTCTTCTCTACATTCCTTCATGGTGCATTTCAGAGGCAGCTAAAACTGTGTATCATTTGAAGAGTATACAATGCTAAGCCTTGGCAAATTCAATGTAATTGTTAGTTGTCCCCTTGGCAATTTGCCAAGGCTCAAAAATGACAAAAACGACTATCTAGATAAGAGTCCTAAGAGGTTGCGATGGCTATTCCATAGTTGGGCAACTAAATACCACAATGGAGGCAACGATGCAATGAAGAGGATGAGAATGGGTTTCACTTGAATTCTATTGTGTCATTTGTAAGGTAGTGTACCATTCTCCTAAGATTGAGAGAGAAGAAGAGTATAAAGTGCGTCCTAGAGTTTGATGGATTCAGGTACAAATCTTTCCTTCATCTTTGCTCTTCACTTGATCTTTTGTTGAACAAACTACTTAAAATATCTATAATAGACACTAAAATCAAACTCAAGCTTTTTGACATATGTTCATATCATTAGAATACCTAAAAATGACCATGAAAAACTCAAACTGAACAACAAATATTGTAAGCATCAGTTTGAATGTGATACACATACAACAATTCATTGAAAGGGATTAGCTCATCCATGGGCAAAATAGGACAATTCAAACAACAAAATAAAATCCAAAAGCTAAAATTTCTAAGTAAACACTACAATATAAGAGGAAGGACGGACATTGTATGACAATTGGAGGCTTGCATGATAAGGCAATTGGAAAAGCAAGTTCCAGCTTGTTTGAACAGACATAGAATTCTTGAAAACTCTATTATTCACATCTTTGTACAAAAATGTGACCCTTGTCATGCATTTGCCTAGCTTGTCCAACCTCCTTCCTTTTGAAAGTTTAGAATTTGCATTTACAAGTTTCAAATTCATAGACTTTGCATACTTTATATTGCGCAATTGAATTGCCATTGATTTGCGGCTATCTTCATGCCATTTTTGCTTTCTGCAATGCCTTGCAAAGACGAGCTTTTTGACATTTAGAAAATTAACAACCTGTCGCATATGAAGATTGTAAGGGTGTTCTAGAGTAATGTCATTACTGACTCCCCAACTCCAAATGCCATGCCCTCATGCAATGACACTTTTAAAAATAGAGGGCAATATGGCAAATATTGCATGTGCCACAAGAATCTTGCAAAGCTATTTCTACCTTTGTCCGCTCTTTTGATTTTGAAGACCCTCTAATTTTAGAGAATCCTTGCCATGATTTCAACAATTTCCCCTACCCGGAGGGATCACTCCATGTGTTGTTTGTACATCACGTGCGGCTGAGTGTTTTATTTTGGGGGGTATTTAGCTGACTGGGCACAATTAAATGGTCCCCATTATTACCTAATTTCTTCATTCTTCATATTTTATGTCTCCCTACAATTACTTAGAATTGTAAAGTAGGGTCATTTTTCAACAATCTTACTTTCTTACAAGAAAAAAGGTAAGTAAAAAAAAAAAAAAAATGCCAAGATTGAAGACAACTATAGAGCACATGAACTTAAATACCACGTCAAGATGCATACAACTGGAGTGAAATGACAAAAGAATTTTGGACCCCAATTCATATAAAAGAGCATGCAGTCTAGGGTCAAACAAAAGCCAAAATGAGAAATGCAAAAGGGAGCCAACAAGTATAGCAAACACTCTTGATTCCCCCCCCCCCCAAAGTGGAGAAGGAATAAAGAACAAGCATGAACAAAAGACCTCAACGAAGCTCATGGAAGAAATTAGAAAACACATGGTGAATCAACATCTACTAAAGCCATCAACGCAATTGATGAAAAGAAAATGGGTAAAGAAATAAGAACGCACATGTAGAAAAGATTTAAACACTGTTGAGAAAAGGGAAATGGGAAACTGAAATTGAATCCATGGGGACAATAGGCATGGACGCACTTGAATCCAAAGAGAAAAGATCAGAAAGAACCAACATGCCCAAAAGGCAGAAACGGGGTTTCTGGAAACAAGTTGAATATTCAAATTCAACCACCGTATGAAAGCGCAGAAAGTTCCCGCACCGTGCTGGAATCACGTGCACTTCCACCCTCCCCCCCCCCCCCCCCCCACACACACACCAAGAAAACCCTAGACCTACCACACTGCCAACAATTCTAGAGAACTTCTAAATTGCATTCAAACGGAAACAACAATTGAAAATAAAACTGGCAGCTTGCAGGCTCTTGAAATTGCAAAGACGTGCAGCGACCAAAATTGCAGCAGCATCCCAAAACACACCTTAACCTCCCCCACCCAAACCCTGAACCTCCACACTGCCAACATGCACATACAAGTTCTAAATTGCATCTGTAAGAAGCAAAAATTAAACCCTAAATCGTCAGCTTCTAGGAACAGAAATCACACCAACGTGTGGATACACACCCTAATGCCCCCCACCAAAATCCTAAACCTTCCACACTGCTAGCATGCACAGACAATTTCAAAGTTGCATTCGTGAGAAGCGGCAAGTGCCACGTTCTGAGAAGCAGGAACCATGATTCAATTTGTTAGCTGCACAGCAAGCACTTTGAGCAAAGTGCCATCAACAATTCAGAGAATCCGCAGTCACTAAAGAAACCAGCACCCGAAGCTAGGAATCCAAGGAGACCGTTTGAGAGCACATAGTGACCAACAGAGTTTGTCTGTTAAGGCACATCAAACCCTACTTTTCATCCATCTACAGTAAATTAGTAGTGTCCCAAACTGAACCTACAATTAAAAAAATTCTATAGCCAATACCTTGTACCCTATCTTAGGAATAAAAAAATCTAAATTGCCATATTATTCACCTATGTATCTTACTTATAAGTGCCTCTACAATATTTTACCCTCTATATATTACCTCCAAGTTTTTTCTAATTTTTTAACGTTATGAATTAATGGCTCCCTATATTATGTCGCACGTACCTTGGTAAAAAATTCTAAGTGACCCCCCCCGAGTTCCCCTATCCTGAGCATAGCCATTGTCTGTCCAACAATGATGTTGTCCACCTCCATCAATTTAGCCACCTCTGTCATGTTCTCGTTGCTTGTTCGACATCATTCCAATTCTACGGTTATAGGCTCCAAGGCATGGATCAGTGCATAGTGTTGCGTTGCAAATGCATGCATTTTGTAAAATATATGTTTATTTGTTATTTGGTTGGATTTTCATTATTATAATATGGTACAAAAGATGACATCACTTGAAGAAGTTCAAGGTGACGCTTCTTCAATAATATGACAGACAAACTATAAAGAAGAGAATTTGCCCAAGAGCTTCATCAAGTTGATGAAGTTTTCTTTCTTTTCACTTTGACTTTAATTCCTAAAGACCTAAGGCCTTTTTTCTGCAAAAAAACACTGAAAACTACCATTTCTATAGCAAAGAGTAAAAAATTTGAAAATTGTTTTGTAAACATTTGATCATAATATCTTACACCTAACTAGTATGGAAAGATGTGAAAAAAAATTCAGAATTTTGAATGCACAGACTGCAAGATATCTAAGTTTAAAGTGAAAAAACAAAGTTTTGAGCTTTAAATCTTTATGGTGGAGAATTGAGTTGAGAGTCTAGGAAAAAAAAGTTCAAAAAAATTTAATTTTCATTCTTTAAGTTTTTTTAAATAGAAGTAGGTAAAAGGTAGAAGGAAAATCTAAATTA
Organism: Neckera pumila; assembly: GCA_963969595.1. NCBI lineage: Eukaryota > Viridiplantae > Streptophyta > Bryopsida > Hypnales > Neckeraceae > Neckera > Neckera pumila. Next base: position 26,074,345 of record OZ018411.1, on the reverse strand, counting down.
TAGTATCAATTTCTTCTATTGCTAGATCTTGTACCGCCGTAATAGCGCCCACAAGATGAAGCTGAGCTTTTTTGATCGTCGAAGTAATCTTGTGTGAAGTAGCAATGGCACGGGAATCTTCAACGTGATGCTCGAGTGTTGGTGATCATGTTACAAGTTGGATGTGTCAAATTTGATATTAAAGAAATAATGTTTGAAGGATGTTTTGAAGGCTTGAACAATGACCAGTACTACTAAATGATTAGATCCATCAAAGGAAGTCGTGGCCACCAACGTTGATTGAAAGGTCCAATCAATCCTTTGATTGAAGTAGACCGTGCAAATTATGTTGCAACTACCATTAAACTAATCTTTAAGTTTTTGTAGATGGAGTAATGCTTCTTTTTGAACTCTATTTTTACCTCTAATAGACATATGTTTGATCCTAGTTGCTTTGATTTTGTGCTAAAAAGTATTTTCAAAAGTAATTTGATGTGTTTAAAATTGGAGGAAAAAAGTATGGAGATAGTTTACTCCTTTTGTAGACTTAAGTGATTTTAAGGTTTAAAAAAATGGATAGATAAGGCATTAGGATGGTCAAAAAAAGTAGCCAATTAGATTCTATGTGCCCATATGGCTTAAGCATGGATTGATGTGGCCCTTGAGGGTGGATAACACTAGTAGAAAATGGTGTCCAGAACAACAAAAAACCAACAGGTTTTTGTTGTTTGAAGCGCAGGCAGTCAGGAATTGTTAATTTTAATAGATACTTGTCACGATTTGAAATGATGTCAAATGTATCATGTTGGTCTGGATACTGTTAATAGTTATTCAACGTGGATTTCAAGAAAACATTGCTTCACTACGAACCTAAAATCCCTCAGTCATCAATGGGAAGGTCATAGGAACACGAGTTGCTTAAACAAAAGACCCTCGCGATGAAGCAATTTAGGGTTTTCCCACAACCAACGTCCATGCTTGGGAATTGCATAGGCAGCCTTGTTATATGTAATCACACTTGCCTAGAATCACTTGTGTACAATCACGATGTCGCTCTAGAGCATTTCTATTATGCGCAATAATTTGTAGCTTTGTTTAATTTTACAGAGATGGATGCGCTAAAGGCCAAGCTGGAATAGAAGAGGGTCAAATCACACTCCAATGTACCACAAAGGGGGTCAAACCCACTCAAATCTGCAATGTAACTTTTTTTTAGCTATCGTTTTTAATGGCAATCTATTAATTATGGGTATTTTAGTCCTTTTTGACTAGTATTTCAAGTCATGTTGAGCCTAATACTGCTTTATTTTTTCAAATAATAAAAAATTCTTTATTATCTTTCCAATTGAAGTTCAAATGTCAACATGTCAGGTTTTTCAAATGTAAAAAAGGGTTCTAATTTTTTATTAATAATAATGTGATTGAATCCAAAAAAAATACGTATATATATAATCACATGATAGAGTAGAAAAGGACTAATTTTTGACATTTTGAATATTTTGCATTTTTTATAATATTCAAAGGTAAAAACTTGTAATCGTCCTTTTCAATATGAAAAATATTCCAAATGATGGTTGTATTAGAACAAAAATGTATATAATATTGACTTTAAGATCACTATATAAGCTATTTTAGGAATTGAATGTCTAAATTTTGTATTAGATGAAATTAATAAGTTGTCAATAACCATTTTATTAATTTAAAAATTATACTATTTTTAATTCAAGATTTAATCACTAAAAGTTCTTTTAAATAGTTGTATATTTGAGATGTATAAAAAATTTCAATGAAAATATCTTTCTAAAGTGCTATATTGTAAAAAGACACTAAATTTAGCCTTAAAATTGATGATTTATGTCTTTCTAAGGATTTTTCCTATAAACTTTTGTCTCCAAACTTTTAAAGGGACACTTTGCAATATTATTCATCTATAATTTTTTCTTTAAAATGACAACATCAAAGGAATTTTTAGCTTTAAAAGTTCAAAAAAGGACTCAAGTCATGTCCTAGCAAAGTAATCCCAATGGTACCTTTGAGTGTGATTTGACCCAAGAGGGAAGCTAAGAAAGAGGACTTTGGAGGGCGCAAGTTTGTTTGCCGGGGGGAGATCGAGCAGCGAGATTTTGAGCATCGGAAAGAGGACGAGAAGAAGTTGCTGTTCGAGTAGGCTAAGCGGAAGGGCACTCCGGATTTGCAGGATATGGCATAGTCGATTTTTAGCCGGTCTTTTCTTTGGAGATTCTCATGTGCTCAATTGAACTTTCGCATACTTGGGTATCAATTTTGCCTAAATTTCTTAGTACACTGCCACTTGTTTTTTAGTCTTGAAGTAATGCTGTTGAGAAGGGACTTTATTTCTAAAGCATTGAAGGATAGTTTTGTAACTATGTCTGCAGAGGGCAAAATCTTTGAGACCCAATGGCGCCATCTATCAAGCCATCAATGGATTCAATGTCGACACTTTGCAAGCACAGAACGTGGAAACGTGGCCTCACTTCAACTATGTATGTAAAGGAAAACGTGCAAGAAAGAAAGTGCTACCCACTTGGATGTTATTTTCTATTAGGAATGAAAGTTCTTTTATATAATTCTAATCTTCCATTTCTCTTATCGAAGTCTGAAAGTCTTATTAGATTTGGTGCACTAATTATCATATTTTTAGTCGATACTGGATATTTTAATGATTGTTTTACATCTCAAACTTCTTTCATTGTGTAGGTCACAACAAGCTTAGAACCTGTCAACTTTAGGAAAGTGATTGTCAAGTTTGATGTCTTCAAATTGGTGGATTAGTAAGTTTCTTATTGCTCATGAACCTCTCTTTTTCTTCATTATGGATATTACGTAACAACTTTGCAGCTTTATGCGGCACACTTTTGTTTGGCCTTGATGATTTGAGCAAATGCGGCATTCCTGATTATGGAGAAATTTTTATGGCCATCTCCTGCAGATTAGTGTAAAGGCTCCAGGGCAGGCTCAAGGAGAGCTTGAGGTCACATATTTGGATGATGAATTGCAGTAAGTTCATATCATGAAAGATTTGCTCTTTGTTGACCACTATGCTCCTTGTCATGAAGAGGTGATCCTTTTCATAAGCGTTCCTATAAGACCTAAAGTTCTAACTAAACCAGTTTGTGTTGTATCACATTTTAGATGAAGAATAGTGTAAGGTTGTCATGAATGCAACTGAAAAGTAAATAAAAATCTACATCTGTTTCATGCATGTTAATTTTAACTGAAGGTTGTTGGTGTTATGGTATGTGGACAGCCTCTCATGAGGCAATTCAAGCCGTGGAAGGAGAAGAATAAAGAGAAGGAGGGCGTTGTTGATGGCGACAAGGATGGTGGTGGCAGTGAAGAGAAGAATATTACTAGTAGAGGGGGGTTCTCTTCTGGGATTGAAAATGACAAGGATGTGAAGGTATGTATTGACCTTGTAGAGCAAAGGAGGAACTTAGGGTTTCATTTTCTACTGGCAAATTTCTCTTCAATGTATGGAGTTTTGTGTGCTTGAAAAACTCATATCTTTAGTAAAAAAATCATGCTGTTGATTGTACCCCTCCCTTAGTTTTAATTGGCTTAGCAAATATAAAATTGCGCTACATGAATGAAACTTCTCACAACTGAGTCTTAGACCTTCCATAGAAATTTTAATGCGCTGTTTGGATCCAAAGAAATTGAACGAGATCACAGCATTCAAGTATAATACCTTTTTGGTGGTGAAAACTGCTACCAGTAATAATGGAAACATCATCAAGGATGATTTTATCCGTGTGTGCAGGATGTCGAACGGTTGAATCAATGTAGTTGTAGAAAGTGTGTGATGGAGAAGCTCACGCTTTACAGGGAAATGCGAGGTCTTTGACTCTTCTATGAAAAATGCACTGCCAAGTTTCTTTTCATTCTAAAGTTCTGTCATCAGATATGGTTTTGAATTGCTAATATTTTCAATTTTCTTGCAAGCTAGAGCAAGTAGTTCTGTTTATTTCAAGAGAAGCCAAAGTGCATTCCTTGCATATTTTCCTGCCATGCAACATTTTTAATAGTAGCAAGTGAAGTCAATAATTCAAAAGCTTCTTTGGTGGAAGGATCAATCAACGCATTCAATTATGGAGAAATCGAGAGAGGTTCCTGTAGCATAGATAGGTGTGACAAAGCCATTTAGGAAGCCATTTTAGGAATGCTCTCCTACTGGCAGTACTGTTGTTGTTCCAATTTGTAAGGAAGTGGTCATTGTAGCAAAAGAGATGGAGGTCCCCACTTGTGAGCAATTAGGAATTTAATGACTTCCAATAATAAAAGTCTTCCGAGAAAAAATGAAAAATAGGTGGATGGAAATTGCCCTGTCGTTTGCCACATCACAATACATGTCACCTTCCCATTCTCAGTTTGCATGCATGGTCAACATGAATTGAAATAGAAAGTGCTCAAATCAATGCATTGAATAGCACATCCCTGTGCCAATCAACACATTGAACAACACTTTTGTGTTCCCTATTGCACTAGACAATGTGACCAAATCAACAGAAAGGAACAACAGTTTTGGGTTGTTTTTCTGTTGATTTCATCATTGGTTTTTCTAGTAGTGTAAGGAATTGGGGTCTTTTCCCTCCTCCTTAATAGTTAGTTTGAGGGTGTCGTGAGTTTGAAGAGCGATATCTCAATGTGTATTATGAATTATTGAATGAAAATTTGAATAAGTATTTTTCTCGTTTTTGTAATTTCAAAAAGCTATAACTCTTTCCATTTGGGTTTTGATGCAAAAATTGTGAGTATGAGAGTAAAAGAGGATTTGCTGCCTACTAGGATTGAGGACCAAAATTTCAAGTGCTTGTAAAGGTTTGTTTACAATGTTTTTGAATTTGAGATTTGAAAGGATTGTGTATAAAATTATTAGCTTTCATTAGAAGAGATTGGAGGGCATTGGAGGGCCATTTCAGGCCCGTTTTTTGATTTGGCCAAATCTATGAATAGCCGGTACTGGCTATTAGAAAAAAAAAATTCAAAAAAATTCAAAAAAAAAAAAAATCTCTTCCAAATATCATTTCAGGCCAAATTTTTTTTTTTTTTTTTCGAAAATGATGTGGCACTCGCGCAACCACATCAGCTAGTAGCTTTCCTGCGTGGGGACACTAGATAATTTGCGGGCTCTTGGAGGCCTCAAATCTCTTCTAATGCTACAAAGATATAGCATTCTTCATTTGGAGTTGTTATGAAAGAGTTATGAGTGTAGAAGGTAAGAGGATGTAGAATAGTTGGCAAATTTAAAGCGTAGAGACAGTCCCAACTTTGACGGAGCATTGAGAGTAGAGTTTAGAATTAAGATTTTTGAAAGATGTATATTATGAAGTTGGATTTCTAAAAAGATATGACACAAAATATTTGGAGCTTTTATGATGCCAGAGCGTACTCTGAAGTAGAGAGATATACAACTACCATCAAATTTGAAAGTGTGATTTTCAACAAGCTATAATAAACTGGCAGTATCTTCTTTTGCTTTGAATTTTGGAGACATTGTATTATATTTTATTAGCTTTCTTAAAAGCTAAAGCATTCTTGATTTGAAGTTGTGAAGTAGCCATGTCATACATTTGAAATTTAACTACAATTTCATTCAGTTTTGCAAAGGATTTTGGATTTATATATGATTTATAGAGTTAACATACGACTTATACAATATATATATATATATATATATATATATATATATATATATATATATATATATATATAATTATGAGTATTTTGATTTTATACATATTATACTTATATTTATACAATATTTATATCACATTTATATGTAGTATTTACAAGCAGGTATATATTCGAGTTTTATGTAGCATACAAATATTAATATGTGATATTTGTATATTTGGTATATAAAGTCATTACCTTTGTGTATGAAGCTTTGTTCATTTGATATGTTATAGGATTCTATGTCGCAAACGATGCATTTATCTTACTCTGAGGTGGTTTACCTTTTTATTTTTCACCTTCATAGCTTATACTAAATCTAGTTGCAACCCTAAACCCAACTTTTTTTAAGGCAAAGGCCTCTCAACTCGACAATGGCAACCAACTTGTCTTTATAAGGTTAATCTTGAAAAGATAGGTCTATGTCTATGGAGTTGAAAGTCAAAATCCTTTCATTTTTTTTTTTCTAAAAATATGAAGTTATTATGCTTTTTTTTAAGAGAAAAGCAACAAAAAATTCATACAAAAAATAAATTATGGTCAAATGATGTGATATTTTCTTTATGGATATATATAATAGTGTGAAATATCATGCAAGAAAATATTTATTGCTTCTTTTGATAATTAGAGATCCAAGATTTCATAATTATGGCCCCAAGTTCAAATTCATATAAAATTGTAGGAATTTTTCAACGTTTTAAATTGAAACAGACATAGACTTTATTAAGTTCATTTTGTTAGTTGGCCTTAATTCAAAAAACTGTCAATTTTAGGGCCACTTCACACTACGGCCGTCGGTCGAGAGTCCGTCAGTTTCCACCAATCAAATTTCAAAAACCCCAAAGTTTGGCCACTCGAGCCTTCACACTACGCGCCACAATCCAAAGTCCGTCGCTTTCAAAACTGCCTACATGGCAGAAAAATGCTTACATGGCAGAAAAATTCGATAGACTCTCAAGGAGAGTTTGGGTCCTGCAAAATATAGGATCCAAACCTAGTCTCCACCATGACAATGGGGAGTTTGCATTCAATGAACCTACTTCCCTTTGCATTCCCTTTTGCATAGGATGCCCCCTTCTTGTTCCAATGCCATCTTCTTATTCCATTTATACACTTCATATTCCTTGTTTGATGATGAGAGCATGTGCTATGATTTTTTTTCCAAGGCCATTTATGACCCCTTTCTCATGTTTTTTTAGCTTTTGCTTGAAAAATTTGCCACATGAATGAGGCTTCATAGGGAATTTCAGAATTGGATGGACAAATGGAGAGAGAAAAGGATAGAAGTCACACAAATGGTATAGGTTTGGACTTTGGGCTTGGCCTTTGGAGGCTTCACACTATGGCCGGCCAAAGGCTCCAAAACCTATCATTTATTGCTCATTTCTTTGGACTCTCACCAAAAGTTTGGACTCTCAATCCCACGGCCTCTCAACTTGGACGGCCATAGTGTGAAGAGGCCCTTATAGTTCGAATTCACATTATTATAGCAAAGAGTTTGAAGTTGCCAAAATGCACTACATAGTACATAGTGATATCACAAAATTTCTTCTATCACAAATTGTCAATAATTATTGTACAATTATTGTAGGGCACTGATTTCATATTACATTCATTCATATGGAAATATTGTTACAACACAATATTGACATTCATTAATACCATGCACTTTAAGTTGTGAGTTTGCAGTGCTAAAGTTGCACAATAACTATGCATGACAAAATATGTATGACTTCAGTGGTTTAGTGATGGGTGATTGACTTTGTGCAGCATTTGTACATATTTAAGACATATAAAGTTAAAGCAATAATCACACAATATCATGTCCGTGCATAGTAATTACACTAACACTGTATGTTTTTATATTTTACAATTTCAATATTGAGTCAATTGAAAAGCAGGAATTGTGTTGAAAGTTAGAAGTTCAGACCTCATTTAGGCATAGTAGAATAACTTTTTTCAAAGACCTTGAATTAAAAAAAATTGATAAGTCAAGTTAGCTTTCATTTCCAAAAACTTGTTTTAGATTTAGAGCCTCCAATCAAAAGTTATGAACAAAGTTCAGAGATAGGTTGGAAGAGACATTTTTTTTGACATTTTCAAACATTCTTTCTGAATTTTGTCCATAAATTTTGATTGGAGTCTCAAAATGTCAAATGGATTCTTAGAAATGAAATCTAGCTTGATTTAACAACTTTTCTTAGTCCAATGTTTAAAAAAACAACTATTCTACTATGCCAAATTGAGGTCTGAATTTTTACTTTGAATACAATTTCTATGTTTTGGCAATGAGCGGTCAAGCTTTCATCTTCAAGTTATTCCATATCCCTTGAGTGTTCATTGAATGGACTTTAGTATAGAAAGGACATCTCCACCCTCCATTCTTTCCAAGTACCAAAAAAGTGATTCCTTCACTATACCATCAAGTTTCTTGGTGGACTACTATTGGATTCAGTTCAAAAACTAAAATTTGATGGCCTACATTGAAGATAGATTCAATTCAATTATTTGGTGCAATTATTAGAATATAAACTAGAATTATTAGAATGTAAAACTAATTAGGTGTTAACCCCTAAAGTTTCATGACTATGTTCTCACCAAAAACGCTCCAAAACTGCCATTTCTAATACAACTACCAAATTTTTGGAAAAAAACAATTTTTGACACATGTAACCGTAGGATCTTGTAGTATGATATTTTGAAAACATGTGGTAAAAATTTCAGAAAATTCCACCGTGTGGATCATAAGATATAAGCATTCAAAGTCTTGAAAACCATTTTTTCAATCCTGCGAAAATCCGGGCAGCTGCACTTTGCAAGCTCACTTTTCAATGAAAAAATGCCGAAAAAGGTGGTGCTTCTTACAATTCAATTTCCTAAACAAGTTTTCTATATGCATGAAAAATTTCACATCATTTGGAATTGCACAACATATAGGAAAAAAATAGTAAGTAGAAAGAAGTAGAAAATGATTCAAAATACTAAATTGTTAAAATTTTAATCATGGAATTTAAAAATACCAATCCCAACGGTTGTAATGTTATAATAATCAATTTACATCCTAGGATTTTTTTTTTTCAAAAAATATTGAAAATTGAGTTAAATAAACGACTTTAAAGATTATTTTAGAGTAGACAATCCATAACTGCCCGCAAACCAAAAACCCTCATAACTTTTGACTCGTTGATTGAAATGGAATGACTCAAAGATTTTTTAAGTATATATAAATGTAGAGAACCAATTTCAAAAAAAAATTCCAGAAAAATGATTTTTTCTGATCTGCCCAAACTGCCCAGTTACGAAAAACAACAACATATCAGGTCACAACTTTTGACTCGTATTTCAAAATGTTATGAAACTTGGTACACATGAAGATATTCCTCGCCCCCACCTTCTACTAAAATTTCAGCCTCAAATATGGATATCTCTAGTCACACGTACCTGCCCAAAATTTCTATACGGCCAAAAAACGCATGTTGGTCCTTTAGGGGTTAACAAACAAAATACAAGAAATTTAGTTAAAAAAAATTTGTTGTTAACTAGAATGGTGATGAACAATTGAACATTGACAATACTTTATGGAACATTGATACCATTTAACAAGCATTATTGCAATACAAATAGCAATGACATTATTGTCATGAATTTTCCATTTACTTCAATGCATATAAAATGCATGACAAAGATAATAAATTTTTTATGCATAATTGGTATCTTTTGTGCATTTGTGATTAATAAATAGAAATCACATAGTCAATATTGATTACAAAGTAGTGTCAATTCTTTGCATTAATCATGTGCATTGTAACAATGCAATAAATTGGAAATTAATGTGCACACCCATGAAATAACAATTGCCACACAATACTCATTGACAATCCGTAAATTTCTTAACTTGTGATGGATTTGTAGATTGAATATTTTCTCTTGTAGAAAATTTAAAATACATCACAATGAAGGAATATCCAAATCCATTTACTAAAAATTCATTCAAACACCTTCTCTCCCTCTTCCAAAAGGATGAAAAAATATTTTTTGCATCTTACATGCCTCCTTGAAATCATTTGAAGGACAAATCGTCTTCTCAAGGCATTTAATGATTAAGTCCAACTCAAAAATTTACTTTATATTTTTCTATTGACATTCGATAAATAAATACAATTACTAATAAATGGAATCATTCTACCATTCTAAGACTAATTGCACCCTACCACTTATTAGTTGAATTCACAGATTGGGAATGATTGAGGATCTACATACTATAAAATAATTTTGTGCAATGTAGGGATCCCATTTTCAAAGATGCCCAAGGATCCCTTGCCTCATAGGTCTAATTCATTAGATGAGATTTGGGGGCATTGGAGGGCCGTTTTAGGCTCGTTCCTAAATTTGGCTAGATTCTGTGAACAGCCGGTACGAGCCGTCAGAAAAAAATTTCAATTTTTTTTTTTTTTTTCAAAAATGAAGTGGCACCATTTCAACCACATCAGCCAGCTGCTTCCGTGCGTTCCTGTAGTTTGGGAATGCAAGGGAACTTGCAGTCTTCTAAAGGCCTCAAATCTCCCCTATTGATACTTTACTAGATGCTTGGGAGGGACTTATTAATTGAATTCATGGATTGCAGTTGGTTGAGGATCCACATACTACAAAACAATTTTGTTTGATATAGGGGTCTTATTTTCAAGGATGCCAAAGGGACCCCTGCCTCACTAATAAACAATCAGTTATGTAAGCTTCATCTTGAACTTGAGGGGAGATGATTTTTCAACAGATATCGTACTAAAGTCGTGAATTCATGCCTACGTACCATAATTGTACATATTACGTGTATTTTTACACACTAAATCTGTGTCGTTAAAATCTTTATTAAAAGTGTATAATTTATGTACTTTTATTATACAATGTGGTATCTAAAATGCACCTAAATTGTATTGATATTAGTACAACAAGTGTACGTTATTGATAGGTATTGTTTACGCACTGATTCAATGCGTAAAAATACATGTAATATATACGATTATGGTATATAGATATGAATTCACGACTTCAGTGTTGTATTTGTATGAACCTATGAACCTTATAAATTAGAGATGACTTTTCCCTGTAAGGATGGGCCCATAACCACTTATTTCAAGCCTCAATTGTCATCACTCTATTTGCTGTCATTTTGCAACGTATTTTGCGACTAAATATAAATGAAGATTTTTAAAATTTATTTTTCAAAAATGAAGTCATATCACTCATATGTCTATTACAAGTTATAAAATTTTCAAATTTTTTGGGGGAAACTTGAAAACACTATGAATTTTTGAAGAAAAAATGAAGAAAATTCATATCAAATACAAAATATATTCAAAAAATATAAAATTTTCACCATAGATGTACATTATAGTGTAGATTATTGTGGTATAAACCAAAGTTACCTTATCATTAGAAAATTAGAAATCAACAAACCATGGCTATAGGACCAAAGTTTGTATTGCTATAAAATATTGAAATTTATGAGTTTTTCAAATTTTTTAATTAAAGTAGAAACCGCATATAATTAGCTTCCTTTCATTAGTTAAATTCAAATTCAAAAACATCATTTTTATGGCTAAAATTTATATCAAGAGAAAAAAGCAAGACATGGTCAAAATACACTACAAGGGTGATTAGCGGATTTGGTAGCTTCTCCTTTAGAAAAGTCAATAAGACCACATTGAGGGACTTTGCAATACTATTTACTGAAAATATACTCAAGATACTCTCCAAATAATTAAATTGGATGAAAAAACAATCTTCTCTATTCCACAGTACCAAGAGAAGTCATCCATTGCAGTATGTTTTTGGGGGCGATTTGTCGTCAAATTGCACCAACATAATGGACCTTGCTCCAAGCCCATAGAACAAAATAGTACTAAAAGGGTTGAAAACCACCAAAAGACTTCAAATAAATAAAAAATCCTTGGATGAAACTGCCAAATTGTTGATGAAAATTGATTTATGAATATGTGATATGTACTAATGTGATATTTTCTATCTAATATGTGGATGAATGCTGAAATTTAGAGCACCACTATAACATTCCATATTGCCACTTTGGCACTTCATTAAAAATGAAAAAAAAACACCCTGATCCATTGGACACTTATTCTAGTGTCAGCAGCAGCGTTACAGGGTTAAGTCAATATTTTCTTTACAGACAAGTTCATGGAAAGGACTGTCTGAATACTTCCAGCAAAGCACATACAAGACTCGCTGTGCATAGAACAACGAACCATGTGTTTTGACTCCCGAACACTGAAGCACTTCGCAATATGGAACTTGAGAAGTTCGTCCATTATAGAATAGTGAATCTGTTTATATATATTTTGATGAGAGTGTGCGGTTTTACGACCACATTGAGCTTGTGCCCTTGGCTATGGCGATGGCGAGGAAGTTGATGGTGGCCATGGCTGTGAAGGCCCTGCTTCTCCTCGCAGTGCTTGCTCTATTTCCCTGCGCTGCTATCGCCGACGTCCACGCTTCCATGCCCGCTTTGGCAGCTCACATTCGGGAGATTCAGCGGCTGGCGAAAACCGCGCACGCCGGGGCCGGGGAGGGGGAGGTCGAGGTCGAGGTCGAGGGGCCGGATTTGGTTGGATCGCTCGGCGTGGCGGAGCCTGTTGGAGAGAAAGATGAGGTGCCGGAGGCGGATTCAGCGAGTCAATTGTTCGCTCACATTCGTGAGGTGCAGCAGATGACAGCGGAGAAGTTGGAGAGCTTGAATGGTGAGGATGAGACGGAGACAGAGACGGGGGGAATTATGGAAATTGCAAAAGAAGAGGAGGAGAAAGAGGTCGATCCCGGTGGAGTTGTGGATGCTTTAGTGCAGAAGAGGTTTATTCAGCTGGAGTCAGCATTGAAGTTTTTGAATGACGAGGATGGTGCTCAAGGCGACGATGCTAGCAATCTCTTGGATCAATTTGTGCGGGAGAGGCAGCAAAAGAAGCGCGGTCTGGACGCGGAGGAGCCAGAGCCGCAGCTGGAAAATGATCAAGATCACGAGGCTTTTGTCGAGCATGGAGAAATTGGAGACAGAGACAAACACGGCGATCGTGATCCCGGACCTGGACACCGCCAGCACGATCATGACCATGGAGACGCACATGTCGATGCTGGCTTCTCTAAACTAAGCGATGCGCTTCATAATGACCAAGATCTCGGCGATCACAGCCACCGGGATAAGCTCAGGGAGAGCTTCAAGAAAACGAAATACATCCTGTCAGATGAGGAGAAAGAGGCCGATCCTGGTGAAGTGGTGGATGCTCTGGTGCAGGAGAGGTTTAACCAGCTAGAGGCAGCATTGAAGGTCTTAAACGACAAAGATGACGCTGATAGTCTGCACTGGAGTGCGAATGGTTCCGAGGGTGATGATGATATCAACCTCTTACATCATTTTGTGCAGGAGAGGCAGCAAAAACGTCATCAAGAGTCGCATCTGGAAAATGATCAAATTCACGAGGCTACTTCTGTCGAGCATGGAGAAATTGGCCATGGACACCGAAACAACCACGGCGATAGAGAGCATGTAGGAGGACATGATCACGGACATGGACTTCGGCACGACCATGGAGACGCACATGCCAATGCGGACTTCTCTGGAGTAAGCGATGCACATTATCGTAACCATGACCACCAGCACGGGGAGAGCTTTAAGAAAAAGAAATTTATCCTGCCAGAAGAGATTGCAGAGGAGGAGGATTTGCTCCAATATGGTTTCGAGGGACAGAAGTACCCACGCGCTGAGCATCTAAGTCGATCGCGTGGTCCGGAGCTAGGTTCGTTTTTTTCTCCCCGATCGTTTGAGCTTCCAATTTTCTGCATTAAAATCTTCGTTTTCCTATTGTGCAATGATGGATTGAGTTCCAGAGGAGGATTGCACGGCGTCCTATCGAACATTACGAGCATTACAAGCATTTATTACTCAAGAATTTTGCCTTCAGATGGGCACGTACTACAAAAACTGTGAATGCCTGAATTGTATGTCTGAATTGTCCACACGCAAAAGGTACAGCATTGTTGTATGGCGAAAGTCACTGTACTGTTGTGTTGGAAGTTCAACTGTTTGAAAGGTCATTCCTATCCATGAGTTTTGGCTCCAAAAATGAGGGTTTAGGGTTAAACTAATTCCTTCTTCCTATTCCTATTCTGCTTGTTGATTTTAAATGTGGTCGAGGGGCAATTTCTAGCTAGTTTCAATGCATATTTTTTATTATTCTAAAAGGTCCACATGTTCTCACTGCTATTAGTGAGTATTTGAATCAAGTTCAGTTTTATGGTATTTGCAGGAAGTGATAATGCCTGCAAATAGACTTTCACTGATATATCTTGCAGGTCCTGTGGGCCTAAATCGTCGATCAACACTTTGAGAATTGAACCTTGGGTAGCTATTACGTTGTATTTTTATGCTAAAGTACATGATGACCATTGTCGTTGTGCTGAATATCATTAACCAGACTACTCAAGCTGTACTTCAAGCTATTCTCGAAGGAAAACTTTTTTATTATGTATTTGATGAGGACCTGTGTGCATGTGTGTGCATGTGAAAAGGCGTTTGGTTGCGAGCAATGGGTTGTTCACTGCTGGTGAGCCTGGCCTCTCTTATCTGCCTAGTGCTTCTCCCTTGCATTGTCTGTAAGTCTCTCTCAGAGTCCTTGATTTCCAATGAATTTTAAACTTATCTAATATATTGAAGAGCTTTCACTCTAAGATGCGCTTTACAATTGCAACATGTACTCTTCGTGTGCTTTGAAGTTATTTTGAACTACTACGACGTGGAACATTGTGTCATCGATTCAATTCACCGCATTGCAAAGCTGAGCTGATACTTGTGCTTGATGCAGCAAATGGCAAGCCTTCAGAGACAGTAGTCAATACCTTGGCTTCTTTTGGGGTAAGTTGTGCAAGCATTACTGTCTCTTTGTTGGTGTATTTTTGCTTGGTAAAGATTGACATCTTACGATTCAATCATTCTAGTATTATACAAACATAACCTTTGAATATTAGCGTTCTCTGAATACCTCATAGTTTTGTGACATTTTGTCAGGTTTGATTTATGGCTTGTTTCTGATTACTGCAAATTGATTACGGTTTACACTGTATTATTTGCAATGCGATCGACAGATCGGGCTATGTATGGCAATATCGTCATACTATTCACAACGAAGATAAAATTGACATTTATGGTGGTTACGTCGTGCAGGCTGGTGCGATGTTAGGAGATGCTTTTCTTCATCAACTTCCACACGCATTTGGTAACTAGTTGCTCGAGTGTAGAATGCTTTTTTGCTTTCTAGCGTATAAAAAGTCACGGCTTCTTCTGATGTGGAGTGCTATTTGCAAAAGACAGATTGTTTTGAAGGCTCACCTTAGGGATGATGTTGATCAGATAGGCATCTCTTGTCTTACGAATAATAGAGTTCAAACTATACACATGGAGAAGAAATTGTTCCTTGCTCCAAATCCTTGGCACGCAGGAACGAAGTTTGAGCACGCGGTCTATAATCCACAATTCCTTAGTATGGGGCTCTTTGTCGTGGCTGCAGGAAACTCTGAGACTCCACATTCACAAGACGTCCGTCATCATGATCATGATCATTCTCACCCCCATGCGCATGGGCATGACCACATATTATCTGCAGGCCAAGGTCATGCACACTCACTGCAAGACTTATCGATTGGCCTTGCTGTACTTGGTAAGCCATGTCTAGATTCTACAATTTTCTATCTCCCTTCCTATTCTTTACTGTTCCATTGTGTGAACCTTCATCATTCTTGTTGAAGTGATTTTACCGACATATTACATTATTACCTTCATATTTGCAATGTTTTGTAATCGTAGACTGCGTATAAGTTATTGAGTAATGTTTCAGCATTCATGATGGGTATATCACAGGTATTGAGTTGATACGTGGCTGAACTATAGGTGGAATTCTCCTCTTCTTCATTGTCGAGAAGATCGTAAGACGATATGAAGAACTATCCAGCAACAGTGGTCAGCGTGGACAAGGTCATAGCCATCACCATCGAAAGAAAAAAAATAAGGCCAAAAAATTGGAGACTCCCGAGAAGATTGCAGCAGTTGAAGAACTGGTAACACTTGAAAACAAGGAATCAAGTTCTTTGGAACCTATGAGCTCAGACCTCAAAAAGGTATTGTCTTGTTGCGTAAGTTTAGGTCATTTGCTAACTCAAAGTGGACTTGTGCTCTATATGATTGGTATTTTCTCTTGACCTGGTTAATTTTATTGGGATTCACTTAAGGTAAGGTGGTTACTTTTGAGACCTGAAAAGTATAGATAGCTATTGTAAATGAGAAACTGCTTTTTGAGGCACACCACATTGATGATGGTAGTTATCTTACATCGTGTCTTTTGGGTTATCATGCAAGCAACAGTAATTTTACAATTCTATTACGTAGGCACCAGCTTCATATGTAATGTATTTTTCTTAAAGTGTCTTTTTCACTTTCTTTGTCAAAACTCATCCGGTAACAGAGGAAAAGAGGTAAGAAGAAAGACACAACTTCAGTTGGCAACGTCGTATCTACCGCTCTGGTACAGCAGGTGGAGGCAAGTGGGGCGTTCGTTATAGGCTACTTGAACCTCTTCTCTGACGCAGTGGTAAGTGTTACCTTATATTTCATTGCTTGATAGGGTTTATGCTGCCTCGAAGGTGCCTTTGCTTTTTAAATTATGTACACAAACTGGACTGAAGTCTTGTGGTTTTAGATAGACGACTTGAAGGTCTTTTGATTGTGTTACTTGCTAATCTTTGGGGGGTTCGGTGTTACAGCATAACTTTACAGATGGCATGGCCCTGGGGAGTGCTTTCGTGCTATATGGCACAGTGGGCGGCTGGTCACGGACTTTGTTTCTGCTGGCGCATGAGCTTCCTCAGGAGGTCTTTTCTCTCGGATATTACTTGGTGTCGTGCATATCTTGATTCATTAGGCTTGCTCCAGATTTCCAAATCTTCATTGTTCTTGGTTAATATGGAATTATGATGCCGTGTAAATTCTTATTGATATCCGATGTGGCAGTGACTTTTACGATCCGATTTTCCGCTCTTGTGCTACACTGCTACTTGTGTTAAGTACGTGTTTTAGATTTGAGTTGCTCCAATCCGCAATCTGTGTCAGTGAGATTGTTTGTTCGATTGCCAACTTATGACATCCAGAAGGTCTGAATATTTCTTTTTTGAGGGACCAGGTTGGGGACTTTGGAATCTTGGTGAAATCTGGCTTCAGTGTATTTGAGGCCCTGGCATTCAACTTTCTTTCGGCATTGGTTGCCTTAGCAGGAACTGCCGTGGTATATACTGCTTAACCTGTTCCCCATATGTAGCACGTGTATATTTTAGTAGTCTGCAGTTTCAGAGAGAGCATATATGTTCTGTGGACCTCAAGTTTACTTGTCAAGTCAGTTGTCTGCAAAATTGCTGCAAATGTTAAGTGTAACTAAATTTTTCAATAATGTGGATACTGAAACGTGGACTTCATTTTAACGTTCGTGTTGGATTTATGTCAGGCCCTGATGTTAGGTGGCAGTTTGGGTCATTCATCTTTGATTGAAGTAAGCAATTGTTAATGATAATGTGTGCAGTTCAGTCTGCTTTTCTCATTAGTTTGCTTCATTCTTGAATTCTTCATTAAATCCGGATAGACTTCAGAATTTCTAATTCAGAAACCCTGTTGATAAACCTCCCCTCAATATTGGTCTTGACTTAATCCGGTACTGCAGGGTTTCATTGCAGGTGGGTTCATCTATATGTCGGTAGGTGGTGTCATGCCCAGCATGCATGATCAGGGCTCATCCCTCACCTCAACTCTTTCACAGCTTATGCCCATGGTGTTTGGCATAGCTGTGGCTATTGTAATATCCCTCGCTGAGTGAATTCAATGCACAAGGAGATCACCAATTCACCAAGTCGGATGAAATATTATTTGAATACCGAATAGATGTTCTTTCCAATTCCATCTCGTACGTCTGTAACGTCGGTTTGACTCGTTGCTGGGGTGTAGTGCTTTCGAACTCGATAGGTTTGTTAACCCCTAAACGTCTCAATCCTTTTCTGAATTTTTGCACATTTTTGCTTATATCTTTGTGTAGAAATATCATTTACCAGAATTTCATGAGTTTGGTCATTAAGGAAGGTTGTCTTTTCTAGATTCAAGTATTACATTGGATGAATGAGAAGTTAGTTGCACAAAACAGTGCCCTCTGTTCATCGTCCAAAATATGGACGTCGGCTCGCTTCAGGGTTAAGAGGCATTAAGGTTATCCTGGATATGAAAACCATATGGATCATGGTAATGTTAGCAGTCTGCAGTTCTCAATGGGAGCTAGAGATTTTTAGTCAGCTAAGCATTTTCACTGTTCTTGTAATGGAAGAAGCTTGAGAAAATTCTTGTTTCTGGTGACATTTATTTTCCGTTTGGGACAATTACTAGAAATTATTGGAGTGAAGAAATTTCTGAATCTTGATAAGTTTTGCATTGAAGTATTTTTGCTTTGCAGTTTCATGTCAGTCTCTACATGCATGTCTGGTCTGTGCAATTTTGCATCTTTAGTTTAAATTACATGATATTTATTTTCAAAAGACTGCAAATTTTTATGCAACAATGGTTCAAAATAACTATTTCTGGAATTTGATTTAACCCTTTAGTGACCGTGGTTGATTTGGGGGTGTCATTCTTTTAATATATACTTTTAAAAAGTTATTTTGGGATGAGCTTTGAGCCAGATAAATATGTTCGGACCGTGGAAATTGAGGCTACAAGGCCTTGGCAATGTATTGCCACAAGAATGAAGGTGATCAAAACTTTCATTTAGACATGAGAATGGTTCAAAGATTGAAGTGAAAACTGAATCTACTACAATTAAGCAAAAAGTGTCTCTAAAGTAGGTGTTCAAAATTCTCACTCTAAAACACTCCACTCCTCAAATATATATTGTTTGTATATGTTGGTTTTCCATCTTCACAAGAAGGTACAAAAAATGTACATTTCATGGTTTTTTCAACCTCTGCCGTTTCAACTTCAAAAATTCATAACTAATTCTATAAAGTTCCAAAAATATGAAATAATTTGGATTAGATGCTAATTCTACTTGTTTTTCAAGAATTTTTTTATGAAATACAATTCAAAATCTTTTACCTCCCCAAAATTCAATTTCAAATCTTAGATGGGTAGTTTTTGGCCCTCCTACCTTAGCTAATCCATGTACATCCTTGGATTTCATGGATTAGATGGTGGTGGGCTTGCCAAGCAACATTGTTGCCTTCATAACTCGTGTATTTTGATAAAAATTTGCCTAGATTGAAGCTAATTTCTACGTTTCCATGGTTAGCACAGATTCATTTAAATTAGCATAGCTCAGACATTATTGCATGCCTTGCCAAACAATTTGGTTTAAAGTGAGCATCTAAAGATGCTCTAACTCCGTTCCTCTTTGGATTTTTACAAATTAGGTTTTTTTTTTACCTACAACAAGCATAAAATCATAAATTGACCAAAATGTGGTCGACCGGTCACTAAAGGGTTAATCCCTAAAGGCCCAAAGTTCCCTCGAGAGACACTTGGGATTTCAGGCAGGCTCGTGTGACCTGAAATTCTGGCATAATTTTTTGAAATTTTTTTTGAGGATAGGGAATTACATTAGCTTTCAAAAAATATAATTTTTTTTTCAATCAGTGCCCGGGAGCAAAAGTATGTCACCCAAAGTCAAAAAAGCAACTCGCCGGGCAGAAAAAAAAAACTGTAAAATATTGTAATTTTTTTTTTTTTTAAATTCTCTCAAAGATCATGTTTTTGTCTACATTTGAAGCTTTGGTTCATTCTATCTGGACTCAGAATGAAAAAGTTATAGACAATCTTGTTTTTTGGGCAATCTAAGCATCTTCTTTAAAAATAACCTTGATAGAATTCATTTTTGAATGTAGTTTTCAAATTTTTTCAATTTTTTTTTTTTAAAGGTTAGGTTTGTTTGCAAGAACAATTCCACCATTGGGATTATGGTGTTTCAATTCCACCTAAGAGCTATTAACTATTTAGTGTTTCATTCAATTTTGGATCTACTTCTACTTAACAATTTTTTTATATGTGAATCAAGTTTGAACATTCTGAAATATTTTCCCCGACCCTCAACTCAAATGTTCAACATAAAAAAATTTAAATCAATGGTGTGTAGTGCAAAAGAAATCTACAAATTGCCGTCAAAGTCATCTGAAATTATAGGCCACAATTCAAAAAACATCTTTTTTTAACTTCAAATGATAATATCTTCCAATAAATAAGGTCAAACTTCATGAAATTTTTACTACATAATCTAAGACAAGTGAAGTACAAGATCCTACATTAGATTCTAAGAAAAAGTGTTTTTTGATTTTTTGAGTGATCACAGCAGAAATGGCAGTCTTCAGTGGTTTCGGAGCCAAAAAATGCCTTGGGCCTTCAGAGGTTAATCTAAGAAAACGGAGCTTGACAAGTTTTGTTTATTTTCCATTTCAAAATTTTGAAAAATGTCAAAAAGTGAAAAAATTATTGCAGTTGAAAGCTCCATGTGTTAAAATCCAAATAATACAGTATAGTGTGTTTTTCATTCATAATTTCTTTTTAAAAAATTGTTTTACATTTAAATTATAGAATTATGTTTCTCATTCCATACTTCATTTATAGTTAAAATTATAGATTATTCTATTATATATTATAATTTATATAATTTGGTTTCCACCTTTAGCTTTGAAAAACCACAATAATTTGATTTTTTTATCAAAATTATTGAAAAAACAACATAAATAGAAAATTCATTTTTCTATTAGCAAAAAAAAAACCATTTATACATCTATTAAATAAAAGGATAAATTTGGTTTGATAGTTGAATTTGACTTCAAGATCTTTGTTGTGGTTGTTTTGGGTGTAAAAAATAAAATAACCAATTAAAAAATTTACATACTAATTTCTATTGCTACTTGTAACTTTTGAAAAAAAATTCAAATCATTTGGATTGTTTTTGCTACTTTTAATTGTTTATGGTCAATTTTTGCAACAAAAATGATAACAATTACAATTTTTCATGAAACAAATTGAAATTTTCCACAGTGGTATATAATTTAGAATTTCAAGTGATAAAAATATAGAAAAAAATTTAACATAATTTAAAATACTGAATTTAGCTCAGAGAGGAAGTTTGACCATTTTACAATGGATCAGGACGTTTAAAGGTTAAGTTATGCTATTTGTTTGTTTTTATGCAACATTGGTTCACTATACAATATATGGGATCATGTTGAATTACATCCATCCATTACCATAAGTTAGGTTGTTTGTTTGTTTTGTTTTGTTTCTTACGTTGAGATCTCCAGGACCGGAAGTCCTCCGGTCACATTCTTGGTGCCATTGGAAAGCCCTAGGCAAGGAGGGTTACAACTTTGTTTGGACCTATAGTGTGAAAGTTATTGAATTTTGAACTTTTAAATATGATTTAAAAAAATTACCTTTACTTTTATTTTAGTTGTGGCAACGTCACAGGGCACACTAGTCCATACCTTAAGTTAGGTTGTTTGTTTTGTTTGTTTAGTTTATTTGTTTTTTTGAGTGATTGTTACGGTGAGAATTCTTGGATCATATGTCTCCCGGTTGCGTTATTGGTATCATTGGAAAGCTCTCTACGAGGAAGGGTGCACAAGCTTTGTTTCGTGGCGTTTGGGCCTAAGTTGGAAAAGTTATTGAACTTCAAAGCTTTTATGAATTAGAAAATAATTCTTACTTTTATTTTGACTATAGCAACGACACAGGGCATACTAGAAGTAAATGATATAAATAAGGTGACAAGCACATCTTAGGACCATTAATTTTGAAAAGAACCCTTTTTGGGTAGACTCTTTATTAATATAAATGCTGAGAAAACACTTAAAGGTTAGAAAGAAATATCCAAAAGTAGAAAGATGAGGGCAAAAGCACAAGAAAGCATCAAACGGCGAGACTAGCCATGGACAAAGAAACTAGATTTGAAGCAATGAATAAGTGAGATTAACATCCAAGGGTAAGGTTGAGCCAAAAGAAGCTTTGTGGGCCAAAATTGAAAGAAGTTGCTTGTTAGGGCTATAGCTCCTTCATACAATTCAATTTCAAATCAATGTCTAGTGTTTCAGACCATTGTATACAAATATCCACAATTATTTTTTTAATTTAATTTCATCATGCCTATCCTGCACCCTCCTTTTGTCACTCGCGGAATGAGTCAATGCCCTTTGAAACTTTGATAATGGAAAAGACAATTAATATATATGAAGACCAATCCACTTTGAATTGAAGTCTCTCTTTGGCATATACTATATGTAAAAAATTTGCAATACTTGCTTTGTTTCTTTTTACCTTTGGCTTATCATACAAATGCTAATACCTATGGATGTATCTTTTTTGAAAATTAGAATTTGTGTAATGCTTTAGATTTGCCAAGTGGAATTGGTGATCAATGAAAGGCTTGGCAAGAATGCAGAAATACTTTACCAGTGTGGCACCACTCAATGTGCCTTTTTATGTAATTATAGTCCACAATTGTGGTTTTACCTTCCAACGTTGAAAAACTTTGTTTTAATGATCAAGGAAAATATGAAAATATTTTTTCAAGGCCCAGAATTCTGAACCCTATCAACACCTATGGCCTTTCTAATCTTAGTAGGCATCACCGGTTCATTTTGGGATATTGGCATATTTTGCAAAGCTAATTTTTTTTGGTTTCTAGAAATCTTAGTTATTTGAGCATTATAATTGTACTTATTTGTAAAAAGGTTGAAAGAGTGCAAGATTTGAATATTGAACCAATACGCCACAGGCCAAGGCTTAATCCCTTCTAAGTTCCAACTTAGAGCTTACAGGGGATGTCCATCTTCTTTGGATTTTTTTGGAGGGTTGGGCGGCATGTGGATGGGCGCCAATTTATAGTAGCAAGGATGCAAGCAACTGGATGGGCAAACATAATGGTTAGGCACAAACACATGAGTTGGACGCAAAAACATAGGCTAGAGCTGGGCATTGATACACGGGAGCAAACAATGTAAGTGAAAGTAACATTGCTAGGATAATATATATTTCACACATTAAATATGTTGACATGGGATTCTACCTAAAAAGTCAAACTTGGTTGCATTTTATTATTGGCAGTGGAACTTTGTACATTTTTTTCTTCATGTTTATAGCATCTATTTATAAAAAATGATTGTAATTTGAAATCTAATCCAATTTGGTCCCAATTTTCTAATTTCATAGCCTATAATACATTTTGATTAGGGTCTTGGTTAGACCAAGAGTTTGCGTAGGATTTGATTATGTCCATCCCGCCTTGGATTTGGATTGATTCTAAATGCACATCCTTTTTAACTATTGCATATCATTCTCGGTTGCATAAAGGATTTGCTATTGTGATTTTTCCACCTTGAGGTTAAATGATTTTAAATGCACATCATTATTTTCCATTTTACATAGTTAGTCGTTATCGTAAGATATCATAAATTTTTCATTGCCACCTGGACCATGAGCAGGGCTATTGTGCTTTTTCATTAAAATTGGTTCAAATACATTACAAGCATTCAAGTGGTCACTAATGTTATGCAATTAAGAATTATAATAAGTAGAATGTGAGCTATTTACCATTCTATAAGAACTATACATCCTAATACAATTAATAACAAACTAAAGTAGAACAATCCATTATGAACAGAAGATCTATTTGGGACACCTAAGGGAGTAGGAGATGACCTATTGCAATTTTTTAAAATAAATGAGAATTGGGATATAATCAATGTCTAGATGACGTTAATGGTGTGATTAATGACTACAATGGGAACTTCCATCTTTAGAGTGTAAATTCATTGCAGCAAGTGACTTTTTGAAGTCATATTATAAAATATTGAGACTGCTTTCAATGAATAAGATGACCATTATAGATACATTTTTTGTTGGCTTGGGGGTAGTCTGGTCTTTTAGGCCATAATAAATAGCAAACTACAAAAACTTGTAGTAAATTCATACTTTGTCAAAAAATATAATTTCAATTATTCTCAGTGTTTTAATAATTATTTTGTGTCTTTTGTGTGGAATTTCTAAGAAAATCCAACATTGGAATGAAGTCAAATTCCTAATTCTATCCATAGTGGATTGTTCTACTTTACAAAGACACACAATAAATCAATAAGTCAATAATTTTGAGATTAATATAAACTCATAAAGGAAAGACATGTGAATTGAATCCCTTGAAGGACAATAAGCTCTATAGTGCTTATTGAAGACTTTGATGCATTCATAGGAATTCATAAATGTGAAAATTTTACCAAAGACGTGTGCTTGTATGAGCTTTGTGAAAATATAATTTTCTTTTCGATTAAATGTGCGGATCAAAGTTATGAGGCTCAAAAGTTTAGAAGCAACTTGAGTACCATAGCACGGTGCTAATAGATAGGGTAAGTGGTCAAGCAAGTCGTTAGGCAAGTTATGAATTTTTTTTTTAACTTTGAACACTTATGTCTTGCAACGTATAAATTTGAATAGTTTGAAACTTTTTCTACCCATTCTCATAGTATTTTGAATTTAAAAATATATGGTTGAAAATGAAAAGATTCAAGTTTTCATTGAATGCACAAAAAATAGCAATTCTAGAACAATTCTAGAACCATAAACCATTAGCACAAATTCCAGTGTACATTCATGAGATTTTGTGGTTTTGTTTTTGTTTTTTTAGACTTGATTTAGAAAAATAAAGCTTTGTTGCTTATTTTTTGGACATACTCTCCATGCAAGATGACTTGGAGTATGTTAGAGAACTCTCTGATCTTTGAAAATTGGCATGCAAGTAACTAAAGTAATTACCTATCTCAAGGTGGAAATTTCTAAATTTTAGAAACTAACTCCTCCACAAAGTTGAGTCAAATTATCTTGAACTTATTGGTTCGGGCCGAAAATTTCTTTTGTCTAACTTCAAACTCTATAATCTCACAATCTATGCAATCAAATGGGTTGAAATTATTTCTACACATTTCTATAATAGTCTAGTACAATTCTATATAGTAGAAAGCTTGAAAAGTGTTTTTTACTTTATAATAATTCTCAATACATTAGAATGTGATAGTTTTGAGTACTTTTGTAGAAAATAGTCAAGGAACTTTAGAGGTTAAAACAATAGTCAATAATTTGGATATAAAACTATTAATCTAAAAAGTAAAAGAATAATGCTACGTATATGTAAACCATAATACTTTCATAGTTTGCACTAACTCAAAAATGATGAATCATTTATAGACACTTGCCAAAATTTAATGGAATTTATTTTTTTAAATATCTTTTGCCATGTATAGAAGGTGTACTAATGTAGGAAAACTAAAAGTCCAAAATATTCTTCTCCATCCAAACAAGATAATAAAAATGTAAATATATCTACATCACTATATACAATATAATTCTATCTAAATATATGACTATTGGTCTATTTTGGACTACGTTTAAGTCTACTTAGTCAATTGGCATGGGGTCATTGGTTGTGCAATTGGGGCCCTCATTATGATCATTCCCCCCAGCTTGCACTTTGTCAGTGTTGTTGTCCACTTTATTTGAGCCTAGGCAAAGTCATTAAACTCTAGACTATATTCATCTTCTAAGCCCATCCGCATCCAATATAGTCTCTATGAACTGCAAGCTTTACATTTTTGAAGAGCTTGTCAAGTCTCTAGACTGTGTACCTCGACCAAGAATTGTAATGCCATGCCTTTAAATGTCTCTCTCCACTCCGACTTTGATAGTGATAAAGTCCCTTGATTCTTGAATGGTAGGTGCTTCAAATCTTAAATCTTCAATGTTGCAAATCCATTGTCATCAATGATACGGGCTCCACCTTATCCCCCCTCCTCCCCGCATCCATCCAAGTGGATTTGGACCCAATTGAAAGCATCAACAAGTTTCATCCCAATAGCCATTGGAGCAATAATAGAAAAGTTGTTGTTTTCCTTGACTTTGTATGTCGTTCCCCTTAATCAAATTACTAAACACTCTCACAAATTCCTTGGGACTATCCTCCCAATCCCAATGATCACTAAGGTTGGACTTGTACAAAGCGTGATTATTTAGACATTGGCCAACTCCAAACCAAGTCTTCTCCTATCATGAAACTTTGGAAAATTCTCTCGGTTTAGCTATCAACCAATAGGCATGATAGTAAGAGTCCTAATACCTTGTACAATTATCCATGGAAAGGAACTTTGTACAATACAACGCATAATGTCTACAACACAATATCAAGCTAATGAAACACATGTGGCAGACAATTGCTTGCATGTATGCATGCGGAATCCCCCCCCCCCCCCCCCCCCCCATGTCCAAATCCATTTTGATAGATCTATAGCACACTTTGCTCAGTCTTATACAAAGCTTGATAGATTTGGCCACAACTTCTTTGGATTGATTTTGTGACAAGACATTGTGTTCTCAATATCCCAATCAATACTTGTCCATTCAATCGTGGATCCATGTATTCAATCATTTTTTCATATGAAAAGTATATTTGTAATAGCCCATGACATTAATCCGAATTGCCATCACTAATCGTAGGTCAAATAATCATGGGCAATTTTTTGGTATTCCAAGTCCATTTAGTGGTTATGAACCACCGTGAAGAAACATGCCAACTTCTATTGATAATATTGATAATATTCTATTTGGACCCCCACTACCTCATCAATGATGGATTCATTCATTGTTGCTAAAAAATTTTAGCATACATGGGAATGACAATGATTCTTGTGTTTCTAAGTGGGATGCTTTCCCATGTATGGAGAACCAAAGGTGAAAAAACTAGTAAGATTAGATGCCGTTGGAGATAGTTCACATCTTCAAAGCCACCAACCATGACATCCCTAATAAGTCTTTTTAAGGTCATGCCATCTACTCCATCACTTGTGTCTTTTATATAACTTTGTGGATCACAATCCTCACATACCATGATAGCGATTTATAGTATTCGGTAAAGTTTTACTATTTTCAAGTCTTGCCTTGCATTGATGTTGCTCTTGTCATTCACATTTTTATTGTAGATTGCAACATCTTCTTACAAGCTTTGAATGAAGTCATTTTTATCCTTCAACTATGTTCTCAAACCATATTCTTACAAGTTTGTAAATAACAGCATTTGGATTTATGTTGTCCTCCTCATTATTCAGAGTATAATTTGCTTCTTCTCTATATAAGGGCGTTAAGCTTGGAGAGGCGCCATATCCACCGCATTTGCTAATATAGCTTGTGCATTTTAGTCAATATTAGTATGTTGAAAAATGGATTGATTATAATACATGGAAACATAAACAGAAAAATTTTCATATTCATCTTCAAAATTTTATGAAGTGGAAGGTGGTCTTTGATGAAAAAAATATCTAAATCGCTAATAACTTTTACCAAGAAGTGAGAATTGTAAATCCCAACGGAAAAAATGTTTTCAGAAACAATACATATTTTATGCTTTATTTGGTTTGGAAATTTTCAAAATTGAGCTCTAATAATGACTTTTTATATTTTTCTACCTTCATTGCCAACAAAATAAAACTCATCCTAACTTTCATTTGATTATTCAAAAATGAATGGTTCAAATGTTTTCATGTAGGTATCAACCTATACAATACAAAAAAAATAATTGTTTTTTCTTTTTAAAATTCTTAGCTAGATGGTCGACATAGAAATTGGAAAAAAAAACTTATAACTTTTGCAATGTTTATTGGAATGACTTGAAACAAAATGTCACATGTAGATTAGGATGATTAGCATTCATCTTAAATATTTCATGCAAAATTAACAAATTATGGAGACGAAAGAGAATGTTTAAATTCTCAAACGACTTGAAGTGGACTAGTTAACTAGTCCTATATGGGTTAAGTATAAATTGCATTGACCCCTAAAGGACCAAACGGCATTTTTTGGCAACATAGCATTTTGGGCAATTCACTACAAACGAAAATTCTATTTTTTTTCTCTGAAAATTTCACACAACATTTGCCCAAGGAGTAGCTTTAAAGCCCCAACAATTTTCAAAACTTTTTACCACATGGTTAAAAAGTTATAGGATGATATGTCATTTTCAACGGTCGGTGGGCAACTCAAATTTTTTTGGAAAAATCACTTTTAAAAAAAAAAAATCCAAAATTGGTTTTCTAGATTTATGTATACGTATAAAGCTTTGAATTATTCCATTTTGATTTATGAGATGAAAATTATGAGGATTAGCACATCAATGAAAAAATGTCCAATATGGTGGTGCTTCTTTGAATTCAATTTCCTAAATAAATTGGCAATATGCTTGAAATTTTTTGCAACATTTGGAATTGTACAACATATAGGAAAAAAATAGTAAGTAGAAAGAAGTAGGTAATGATTCAAAATACTAAATTGTTAAGAACTTATTTATGAATTAAAAACGTGCCAATCCCAATGGTTGAAATGTTGTAATAATCAATCTACATCCTAGGATTTTATTTTTTCCAAAATTATTGAAAACTAAGTCAAATAAACCATTTCAAAGTTTTTTCATAGTAGAGAATCTATAATTGCCCGCAAACTAAAAACCCTTGTAACTTTTGACTCAATGATTGGAATGGAATGATAAGAATGGAATGGAATATATGTGAAATCTTTCCACATATATATAATTGTAGAAAACCATTTTCAAGTTTTTATTTCTGAAAAAATTATTTTTTTCATATTTGCCCAAACTGCCCGCTTGATGAAAAAAATAACATATTAGGCCATAACTTTTTATTTGTATTTCCAAATGTCATGAAATTTAATGCACATTAAAGATATTCCTTGTCCCCATGTTTTGTTAAAATTTCAGCCCAAAATATTTAAACCTCTAGTCACAGATACCTATCCAAAATTTCTATAAATAAATGCCAAAAAACGCATGATGGTCCTTTAGGGGTTAATATTCTTGATAAGATTGTGTGCGTTAAAATCCTCTTAAGACTTTAAGATTTAGAATCTATGAGAAATATTTACGACATCTTCAACTCTTTTTCACCCTTCCATAAGGCATTTCCCGTACGTGATCCCACCCCACCCATCCAAGTTCATGCATGTCCCAAATTTCAAACATTTGAAGAAGGACAGAATTCTTGAGATGCAAGGACAAGCTGAAACACCCACTATAATTTTCAGGCTTGTTTGCAGTTGAATGTCTGTTACAACTTAATTCAAGCTCATAAGATCAGTTAGGTTGGGTTTTGACCATTTCTTCATTCAGTTTAGTTGTTGCAAGTGAATTGACTCCGGATTGGAAGGTCAAAGTGAAAGCCTTCACTTAAGTGAAGTGATAATCCGCAAGGGATTGACTCAGCGGGGGTTTATTGGGCAAAATTTTGCACTTGTCAGACTGTTTCAGCCAATGTACGGGGAGTACCGGCATTTAGTTACAAGTTAGCTGGTTGGAATCAAGAATGGCCGAATTGATTTCAAAATCTTCGGAAAAAAACCGATCATTTAAGAGGAAAATCAAAAAATATTCTTTATTTTTCAAAGGCTTAGCCGAGAGAATGCTTCAAACAACCGGTTGCTCCAAGAAAATGTAGGATTTTAGCCGGTTGTGCTAAAAAACTCCCCGGACTGTGGTTTCAGCCTGTCGGACACCCTCCCTCTAGATTTGCTCCAATGGTTTTAAGGCTTCTGGCGACACTTGTCCAAAAAAAAACCCGGGATTGATTTAGTATCCAAGTACCAATGACAGAACATGATATATGTAAAGCTAGAATCAATTTTTCATGAGATGATGGCATGCTGACTCCGTCAATAACTTAAGACCTCAGTTAACTTAAATGTAACCACTACACTAAAAATGATATTTAGTGTAGTATGACATTTAGTGTTTTACCCCCCTACCAGCCACAACACTAAATCTGAATTGTAGCGGATTTAGTGTTGTGTTGGACTTCAATGCGCCACCTCCGCCTCCGCCTCCGCTTCCTTTGCAAGTTCATTTTTTTAACGTGTTCTAACACTAAATGCAAACCTTTTCAGATTTTAGATTTACCATAGAGCATATTTAGTGCTAGAAATTAGATTTAGTGTTACTTACTTATGATATTTAGTGTCAAGGTTCGTAATTAGTGTTGCCAACACTAAATATCATTTTTAGTGTATTGCACTAAGCTAGCACCATCATTCATCATACTACTAAAATCATAACTCCCTCTGTAATATCACAAATGCTACCATTAATAATAAGGGCTCATGCTTGCTATGTTACGCATACATTGTATCACGTATTAGTAAAATTTTGATATATTTAAATAGAATGCATGATAATGATTTCAATAAGTCTTTGAAATAATTAATTTTAATATTTTGTAAAAATATTTTCAATCATGTGTACATAAAAATAATATTTTCACACAATGTTATATTACACAAGTAGAGTAGTAGTTTGCAATTACCTCTGTAATATCACTTTTACAGCTTTTATGATTTCAAATTCTATTGCTACTACCAAATGATTTGAGAAATTTATTCAATTGAAGTGATTTTGGATTTCACAACAATTAAGTTGTTCATGAAGTTTTTCAAATTTACAAGTTTTTCTTTTCAATTCACCAAGATTTTGGGTTGCCATTGTTCATAACAATTGAGTCAACTTTTGAATGCATTACAATAAATGTGTATCTTTTACAGTATTTACCATTGCATATATTTCATTCATCATTCAATAAATTTCTATTGTACATTTCAATATATGCTTACTTATAAACATAATTATACAAAGATTTTAGTAATTTTTATTTGAAGATTTATTGAAATTTTTGTTTTGCATTTCATCTAATACATAAAAATTCTAATAAAATTCTAATGATGAATGCGTAGCATAGCAAGCGCCAACCACTAGTTAGTATTAAAATTGCAAAACAACTTACTGCACCTTATTTTAATGGAAATTTAGACTCACAATGGGCTACCAGTAACTTACTCACTTGTTAAGGTGACTAGTACACCTAAAAGCGCATGCTTTCTAAAATCGCACACTGGATATTCTTGCCTAAAATGTATTTTTACTATTCATATGACTCTATGATTGTTTTTATGTACGTCTATTTTCAGCACTTTGCAAATTCGTAGTTTATTCACACGGTGTCCCAAAAATGCATTCTAAGAGAACCTAGAATCTCCTTTTGACTACCAATGGGACCCCACAAATTTTTTTCAATATAATAGTAAAAGCCATATTGAATCATGCTTAATTGCTTAACTATGCAATTTAAGGTGTAGGAGAAGCAACCCATTTCCAATCACTTAAGGAATTATGCATATCTACAGGGCGGATTTCATCAATGGGAAATTTTTTGGGGTGCAAAAATAGAGTTCAGAAGGTTTCCATAATTTTTTTCAATTTTTTATTTCTCAAAAAATATTTATTATGAATTTTATTGGTTGAAGAATTTGTTTGACCTATTCTAGTTATAGAGACTTTCCTATTTCCAATCAAAGACTAGTTGCAAAATCTACCAAAGGTTGGTTGCGAAATCCACCAAGGGTTGTTTGCGAAATCCACCAAGGGTTGTTTGCAATATTGAGAGTCTTGGAGGCAATCCTAATGTGCCACAACTGCCTTGGGAAGGATGCCGTAATTAATCATTGGTCATCTCTTCCTTCAAAGAAAGAGAACAATATACATGGCCACAATGGGGCATCAATCGGGAATGGGAATTTGCCTCCTCTAGTTACCTTACATATCAAACTTGGAAGCAACTTAAGTTAACTTCCTGTCTGTGTTTTTGCTTTGAGCAATTTGTACGCTGTCTTTTGATTGGATAGTGTAATTGATTTCCATCCTCCTCAATTCTTTTCTTTGTGTGGCAAATCCTAAATTCATTAAAATTTCAATTCCACAAAAAACAAAAAAACAATGATCTAATGAAAAACTACAATTTACTCTTTATAGTCCCGCAATCATTGCTTTGGACACCCTACTACATTATTTCAATCAAAGCACAATAAAATGTAGCCAATACTTCCATCTTCAAAGTGCAAGTGCTGTTTTTGTAAATTCAAGCTATCAACCATACTTCTATGTGTTTTCAAATGCACAATGTCTTCTTTGAGGTCTGTAAACTGTCCTTTTCCGTCTTTGTGCTCCCTGAAGGAATACTAGCAACAACTAAATTCAGAATTTCTAATAGAGGAGGTCCCATGTCTAAGGACTGAAAGTAATAAGAAAACATAGAAAATCAAGACATTGAAGACGAAAGCAAATACAATATACAAGACGAGTTCATAAGTGAAAGGAGGTCATGGGAATGTAACTGCCTATAGATCCAAAGTTGAAGTTGAAAAGTTCAATAACCCAAAGAACTCAAAATGGTCATCAAAGGCTACACTCTTATAAATCTCTATCAACAAGCCACTTCAAATCCCTAACTACTTCATTGAGCAATCATTTCAGTGCAAGTGAGTGGATAAAGAGTCTATTTTTTTTTCTAAACCCCTAGATCCAACAGTCCTGGACAGCCCACCATCGACACATCGACGGACATTGCTTTCCTAAGTGAAGCAGATCAATGGTAGGGAAGGAGGTATGGCCAAATCAATGGCAGGCAAGGGGGACATTTTAACAGTGGTGACAGCATCTTTTCATGAGATAGTGGGTCAGGCATAGATTGGTTTGCAGGGAATACGGTATATATTCGTCAAGAAATCCTTGGAAGTGAAGATCACACTTTGTGACGGATGCCTCAAATATTGAAATAGAAATCACTGCATAATTACTGTTTGATGGTAAACCTCTCATGTCCAGTACATACGACTTAAATTAAAAGCTTTTGTCAAATAGTGTGGAACCCCCCTCAAAAGTATTTTGCACAATAACTTGCTTATTACTCTGCAACATTCAGGCAATCAATTGTGAGACAGATAACTCCTGAAGAGCAAATTGCGGAAATGGCATGTTTGTACAAGCAGTTGAAAAAGTAGAAAAAAAAACACTACCACCACCACCGTCATCCATCTTGCTCACTGCTGCTGCAGATTCACGGGAAAACTCCCTTAAAAAAACAATACGGAAGTCAGACTTGCAAAAGAGATGAACGGACCTCCGCAAGGGCCGGACGGCCGGACAAATTTAAATTGCCTGTTCAGGAGCTCCAGGAAGTGCTTGGGACAGGACGGACTAATAAGTTACTGGCTAAGTAACACTGATGGGTCCAATTTGTGCGTGGGAAACTTCTGTTTCAAAGTCACGGTTAGTATTTGAAACATGTTTCCATCAAGTAGTGTGCCTGGACCGTGCCATTGTCACAGTCAAAATAAAAGTAAAAGTAAATAATTTTCTAATGTTTTTGATTCCAAAAAAACTTTGAGGTTCAATATCTTTCACACCGTAGGTCCAAACGTCATGAAACAAGTCCGTGTACCCCTTCTCGTAGTGAGCGGTCCAACGGTACCAAGAAAGCAACCGGGGAACATATAGTTCCATAGATGTCACCATAACAAACAAAACAAAACAAAACAAATAACCTAATTCATTTTTAAGATATGGATTTTATTCTATCCATTTCCAAAAGCGGAAAAAATTCAAAGTAACTTAGTGTGGTTGACCCAAGGCCATCTATACATCCATACCTTAAGTTAGGATGGTTGTTTGTTTGTTTTGTTTGTTTATTACAGTGAGATCTCTGTTTGTCCCTCGGCTGCGTCTTGGTCTTGTTGGAAAGCTCCACAAGGAAGGGTGCACAACCTTTGTTTTGTGGCGTTTGGACCTACAATGTGAAAGTTATGGATTTGTGAATTTTTTATTTTTAAATTAAAAAATGAAATGAAATTATCTTTAATTTTGAACAAACTACAACTTTCACATCGCATGTCCAAACGTCATGAAATAAAACCCTTGCACTCCTTCAAGCATAAAGCTTTCTATTTGTATCAAGAATACAACCTCTCACACTGCAACTAAGCTCTTGCAACCTTTTTGTTTTGTGGTGTTCTGACTCATGGAAGAAAAGATATTGAAATTTGAAGTTTAAAAAAATGTGAATTAAAAAAATTAAAAAATATATTTTTACTTTTATTTTGAATGTACTACGACATACAACACACTAGTCTTCTATCTATACATTAAATTATATTGAGTTTTTCATTATATTTAGGTACCAAATTTTGTTTGTTTGATATGGTGAGATCTTCAAAATCTTGTGTCTCCCGTTTGCATTCATGGTACCATCAAAAAGCTTTCCCTAAGGAAGGATGAATAGATGTGTTTTTGTGGTGTTTCAACTCACTACCATAGAAAATATATTGAATTTTGAAGTTTCTATGAATTTAAAAATTAGAAAAATACTTTTTATTTTTATATTTTATTTTACATAGTGGCAAAAACACAAGGCCTACTAAGTCCATTAGCTTAAATTAGATTGTTTGTTTCATTTGTTTGTTACGATGAGATCTCCTGAACTGTGCGTCCCCCGGTTGCATGTTTGGTACCGTCAAAAAGCCCTCTACAAGGAGGGGTACATAAGCTTTGTTTTGTGGTGTTTAGACCTATTATGTGAAAGATATTGAATTTTGAAGTTTTCTATGAATTAGAAAATTACTCTTACTTTTGTATTTTGACTGTGGTAATGGCACAAGATACACTATGGTAGAACCACCCATTCCTAATCAAGGAGCCATATCCGACCTATAGGTGCAGTTATTTCTAACCAAGGCTAGAACAGATTTCAAACCAAAGCTTGGAATGTCTTTTTTTCTCTTTTTCAAGGTTGGGACTAATAAGGTCATGACACATGTCCCAAAGTAGTAAGCAAGAAAATAGGAAGTAGTGAGTGGGAAAGTGGTTCTTGAATGATAGGAATTGGAAGACTCAATACATTGGATATGGATTTGGGTCATTTTTTGGATTTTCCAAAATTCGTAGTATTTTGAATTCAAGGATAAAAAATCACAAAAATTTGGCAATGCCCGTCATTTCTATCTTTCTACATGGCAGAAAATTTACATTGTCTTCTATTGCTCTAGAACATGCATGGAATTGCTTAAGATAGGAGGCTCGGAAACCATTTGTGCATTTTGAACCGAACATGAAACAGAGGTACATTTTGCTTTCTTCAATTAACCCCTAAAGGACCATTGTCGGCTCGGCGGACATTTGGGATTTTGGGCAGGTACCTACGGGCTGAAATTTAGTCGTAATTTTTTGAAACTTTTTTTGAAGATAGAAAAATTGATAAGCTTTGTGGGAAGATACTTTTTTCACAATCGGTGCCTGGGAAAAAAGGTTATTACCAAATAAGTTCAAAACAGGGGATGGCGGGCAGCAAAAAAAAAAGACAAAAACTTTAATTTTTTTTTTAATATTTTTTTCTCATAGATTATATTTTTGTCTATTTGGAAAGCTTTGATTCATTTCATTTGGATTTGTTATGAGAAAATTATGGACATTCTTGTTTTTTGGGCAGTTAGAGATCTTTTTGAAAAAAATAACTTCTAGGATGCATTTCTGAATGCAATTTTTCAAATTTTTCAGGGTTTTTTTTTGGCATGTTTTATATTACTTGCTAGAATAATCTCGCCACGGATTAGTGAATTTTAATTCCATCTAAAATATATGAATATTTTAGATTTTCCTTCTATCTTATAACTATTTCTACTTAACAATTTTCTAAAGAATGATAATCAAGTTCTTTTTTTTTTTTTTTTTTTCTAGACTCTCAACACAATTTTACACTACAAAGATTTAAAGTTCAAAACTCTGTAGTGCAAAAATTTTAAGTTAAAAATGTTCAAAGTCAAAAAATCTAGTCCTGCAATGTGCTGAAAACTTTGTTTTTTTTCACTTTAAACACAGATACCTTGTAGTCTGTGCGGTCAAAATTTTGAGTGCTTTTTGGCAGAAAAAGGGTCTTAGTATTTTAGGGGTTAACCAAAATGTACAAACAGTGTACATTATAGTCCTGAGGTGGTTGCTTCTAGAGCCCTATAGCATTTCAACTTCAAAATTTCATAATTAATTCCACAAAGCTCCAAAAAATATGAAACAACTTGGGCCACATGCCATTTCGTCTTGTCTTTCAAGGAAAGTTTACTGAAAAATATTTCAAGATGTTTTACCTCCCCAAAATTCAATTTCAGCACTTAGATGATCGCTTTAACCCCTAAATCCCCAAAGTCCCCTCGGGGGACACTTGGGATTTCGGGCAGGCTCGTGTGACCTGAAATTTTGACCTGATTTTTTAAATTTTTTTTGAAGATAGGGAACCACATAAGCTTTCTAAAAATATAATTTTTTTTTCAATCGGTGCCCGGGAGCAAAAGTTATGCCACTCGAAGTCAAAAAAGCACTTCGCCGGGCAGGAAAAAAAAACTTTAATAAATTGATTCCCCCCCCCCCCCCCCCCTCAAAGATCATGTTTTTGTCTATATTTGGAGCTTTGATTCATTCTATTTGGACTCAAAACGAGAAAGTTATGGACAATCTTGTTTTTTGGGCAATCTAAGCATCTTAAAAAAAAACACTTGTAGAATTCATTTTTGAATGCAATTTTCAATTTTTTTCAATTTTTTTTTTGAAAAAAGTTAAGTTTGTTTGCAAGAACAATCCTATTGTTGGAATTATGGTTTATTAATTCCACCTATGAGCTATTATTGATTTAGTGTTTTGTTCAATTTTGGACCTACTTCTTCCTAAAAAAAAATTTATATGTGAAAATCATGTTTTCACATTCTAAGATTTTTTTCCCCGACTCTCAACTCAAATGTTCAACATAAAAAAAATTAATTTTATGGTGTGTAGTGCAAAAAAAAATCCACAAACGGCCGTCAAAGTCATCTGAAATTGCAGGCCACAATTCAAAAAAACTTCTTTTTCCAACTTCAAATGCTAATATCTTCCAATCCGTGCGTTCAAACTTCATGAAATTTTTACCACATGATCTAAGACAAATGAAGTTCAAGATCCTACAGTTGGATTCTAAAAAAAATGTTTTTTTTGGTTTAGGGAGTGATTGCAGCAAAAATGACAGTTTTCAGTGGTTTCGGAGCCAGAAAATGCCTTGGGGATTTAGGGGTTAAGGACCCACTTTTACCTTAAGTGATCGACTATAGTTAGTGTTGAAGTTATCATGTCCTGACACCCCAGGACGGACACAATCCACATGATGAGTGAGGGTGTTCTCCGTCCTGTTCCGTCCATGTGGTTTCATGTGAGCCTCTCATCCCCCCGCCCAAGGCCACGGTGACTTGTTCCTTTCATTTATTACCGTTTTGCAACCGAGCCAGCACCCAAGCCCAGTCCCGCCAAGCCAAGCCCGTGGGCTGCTGTAAGTGCCCTGCAGTACCGTTCACCAACTTCATCACTCAGACATTCCCTGACTCCGTCCTGGCTCCGCTTCATTTGTTTTGTTATGTTGTGGGAAAATCCTCAGTAATCCCTGGGGTGGATAGGCCCAAGCAAGGCTGCTGATCGACAATCTCATGATGCCAAACAATCATCCCATTCCAATTGGGAGCCAGTCGGTCGGGACGATCCAAATTGATCGAGCATGGGATTGATCGAGTCGTTGTCCCTCTGTGGTTGTGTCTGTCTGACTTGAGCTTGATCGAGCTTGGGTGGTTTCAGAAGTTAATTGATGGATGGATTGAGCAGGTGGGCAGAAAAGATTTGGGGATTCAGTTGTCAGGATTGGGGATAGATGTGCTCCAAAGACGCGCTCGCACTCACTGGGGCGTACAAAGCAACCAACATTAATGTCAGGAGGGAGGAGGGAGGAAGAAGATTGAAGAAGCCATGGCTGATGAGGATGAGAGTGAAAGAGAAAGAAAGAGAGAGGCAAGGACCATACACACAGACAACACACACAGACAAACACACAGACAGACAAATAGATGGAGTCATGTTTGTTTGTGTTGTGAAGGAAAATTTGTAATGAAGGAGGTGCAAACCAAACTCATCAGCCGTTATGTAAAGGGCAATGGCCGAGGCCAAGAGGCCATTGCCCGACGTAAACCACAAGCATCATGAGCAAAACAGGGTGAATATTGGGGATGAGAAATTGAAGTTGGATGAGGAATCTGTAATGCTCAATTATGCAAGAAATCCCGTGCAATCAGGCATTACACTGCAAAAGCCTTCCAGGAAATGAACGGCGCACTTCCTGGGGAGTGTTTTACACTTGGATTTGACAATCGGAGGAAACATTCACAATGTAAAAAGAAAGTCATTTGTTGACTATAGATTCTCCTTCCATCTAGCTACTAAAACCCTCCAAATCGGTTATTGTTTTGTATTATATCTTTTGAGTACATTGTGCTTGTGAGTGACAAACTTACTCACTTGATGAAACAAAATTACTTGTAAAATAATTGATTACCCCCCCCCCCCCCCCCCCCCCCTATGCATATTCATATTTTTGAGAAATTGGTTTGACTGCAATGGATGAGAGATATTGATATAGTCCACATATTTGTATGTTGTTAGTATTAGTATTCCATATTCCATATCAATACTTATGTCCATACATTTTATTGCGTTAATATTCCATGTATAATATCCATATGTAATTCATATATAATAGTATTTTATATGCAATATTCCATACCAATATTAAGTCATTGTATCAATTTAAGTATTTGTATCAACATTTTTTTGTTTTTGAAGATCGACAGTGGTGGAGGGGGTTTCAAAATTTTCCTTTCCAAATCCAGAATTAAGGTTAAAAGCCACAGAGGTATTCCAAATGTTTTTTTATCAATGGTTGTTTTTTATTTATGGGAAGTTTTCAAATTTCCTCCTTCCAAATTAATTGACATTTGTGGATTAAGCACAAGGCTATGCGCATCTTTTCATTACATTGTAGGGCATGTATCACAAAACCGCTCCATTTATTGATTTTGATCGTTGAGCGCTAAGCAAGTGATGGAGAATTAAAAGAGTTGATTGAGGAAGAATTTACTTGAATTCCACATCACTGGCTCAACAATCAAAACTAATCAAAATGGAGCGGTTTATTGATACGTGTCCTAATTCTAATTGGAAGGTTTAAGTGGGATGGAAGGGAGCTTGTGTTAATTAGGAACTTGCCACTAGAAATAGAAATTGTGTATTTGAAGGAATTCAAATTTTTTTAACACAATACCCAAATGCTAAAACATCAAATTAGAGAAATCTTTACATCATGTATCATTGTCATACATATAGAGGTTTTAATCCCAAAGAGCATGTCCCCCAAACCATTTACATAAGTCTTTCATCATTACAAGCTTCAGAGATGTAGTGTAGTTATCTAAGACTTCTTGACGCCTAACCCATAGA
Source organism: Neckera pumila (assembly GCA_963969595.1). Classification (NCBI taxonomy): domain Eukaryota; kingdom Viridiplantae; phylum Streptophyta; class Bryopsida; order Hypnales; family Neckeraceae; genus Neckera; species Neckera pumila. The sequence continues at coordinate 26,035,331 of OZ018411.1, read as the reverse complement.
AGCCCATATGAATACTTCCGCTTGGTTGTTATTCCCTTTGATGAATTGTTCAAACCAGTTTATTTTATTTTATTTAAATAAATAGATTCATGTGTTATGAGGAGTTTTAGTTTGCTGGTAGGTATGGAGTCTTTGAAAGCCATAACTACTTGCAAACTAAAACTCTTCATAACTGTCATCTCGTTCATCAAAATGGAATGATTAAAAAGCTTTCCAATATTTATAAATCTAGAAAACCAATTTCAAATTTTTATTTCTTAAAAAAGTGATTTTTTAAGAAGTTTTTTGAGTTGTTTGGTTTGCCTAGAGATCAATGAAAATCACAATCATGCAATAACTTTTTAACCATGTAATCAAAAGTTATGAAAATTGTTGGGCCTTAAAGCTACTCCTTGGACACATTTTTGTGTGAATTTCAAAGAAAAAAATAAAAATTATGTTTGTCATGAGTTGCCCAAAATCACTATGTTGCCAAAAAACGGTGTTTGGACCTTTAGGGTTTAAGCATTTAAATTACATGTTGGGCAATGGTCGGCTTGGGGTATCCAAAAATGTTGTTTGAAATATAATATCAGTCACTACACTGTGTCAAACGACTTCATCTTTTAAATATAATAAGGTGTGATTTCACAAAATGTGGTTTTAGCTACCTACACTTGCAATGTACAAAGCGAAAAAAATTCATCACAATCAAAGAATTTAAAGAATTTTTTAATTATGAATTTTTAGTTGAAAAAATAAATTTTGTCCTATGCACCTAGAATCCTCAAAAACAAGCATTTGGAGTACCAAGTAATTTTATTTTAATATAATTTTCGGACGTGACTTATATTAAGTGGTACAATACATAAAACAATTAATTTTATTAATAAAAACTTAATAAATTGTGCACTATGATGCCTGCAAATCCCAAAATTCAGCATTTTTTCTCACATCTACAAAAAGATCCAAAAATTTAAATTTTTTCAAAAAAAATTTATAAGGAATATACGTCTTGATCTTGTTGAGGCGCATGGATTTTTTGTTTAAATTTCAGAGTCTTTTTACTTGATAAAAATGATCAAATTAGACAAACTTTGGAGGCCTTAAACAAAAATAAGGTAATTAGGGTGTCCAAAAAGTGGGACCCCAAGCCGACCATTGTTTTGTTTTTGGTGTTCTTGTTTCTTTAAATGTGTTTTGCTTTTATAAATTGTGAGGATAAGATTGTCTTGAATTTTTGTTGAAGGCCATAACTTACCTCTAGTCCAAAGGGGTGGGTATGCTAATATAGTTTTTGATGCAAATATTGATAATTTTTTTAATGCACAACTACTGAAGATTAATCATTTTTTTCCTTTGAAAAGTGATAATGCCATAAAAAACAAAGAAAAGAGTACACCTCAATTCACAAATGTGGGGAGTGGTGGAGTTAACAATGGTCAAATGCCATTTGGAGGGAGAAAGCCCTCTTAAGCAAAAAAACACATCAATTTTGCACCAAGTTGAAGCAAAAGCATGACTAAGAATCTCTCTATGTCCCTTATTACATCTATCGCAATAATTGAAAATGTAGTTCTATGAGCCATGTCCACATAAATAGTATTTCTCTAAATAGAAATACAAATTTCAATGATGTTGATTTTTATCAATTCAAAGATAAGCTTATACCTAGTGGACCAAATGCGCTACAAGATTGCAGAGTAAAGAACATTGCATTAGAAGAAGTTTCGGGCTTGTAGAAGGCCACGAGACAGAAATATTAGAAGAAAAAACGACTAGAAAACAACTAGAAAGAGATTGCAACTGTAAATGACCAAAGTTGTTTACTAGTCGTTTTCTAGTCGTACACTAGTTGTTCTTTAATCATTTCCTACACTATTAGGAAATTCAGCTTTTTCTGTTGATTTGGTTGTATAGATTTTGTTCATTTTTCTGTTGATTTGGAGAGTGGTTTGTTGATTTGGATAGAAATCAATAGAAAAGTGAACCAAATGAATGCGACCAAATCAATAAAAAAACTAAATTTTCTAGTAGTGAAACTAGTTGTTTCTTAGTTGCTTTTAAGTTGTACACTAGTTGTTTCTTAGTTGTTTTCTAGTTGTTTCCCAGTTGCTTCCAAAGTTCATTCCCATTTGTCTTATATCAATTGTCCCATTAGGAAAAATGGCAACCCTCAAAGGGGCTGCTTCCCTTTGAGGAGTTCCCCTCAGGGAGGTGCAGCTCCTTTGAGGGGAACGCCTCTGTTTTTGAACAGGGGGGTTCATTTTAAAAAAATTTAAAAATTCTTAATAATAATATTATAATAATACAATATTATAATTATAATTAAAATAATTAAAATAATTAAAATAAATAATAAAATAATAATATAAAAAATAAAAAATATTAAAATAATAATTAAAATAATAATAAAATAATAAAAATAAAATAATTCTCAAATTAGGAAGATGATGTGGTCGCTATGGTGCCACATCAGATTCAAAAAAAAATAAAAATAAATAAATAAATAAATAAATTAAATTAACTATTTTTATGTTTTTTTAAATATTAAAATAAGATTCAGTGCCAGTGTCGGGCGCTGTTCAGGCTCTCCCGTTCGCTAGAGGGTTTTTTTTGTTTTTTTTGTTTTTTTTTATTGAAAAAAAAAAAAAATCAGTTGCTGTTCCCTCGTTCCCCTCACTCACAGCCCCTTTGAGGGCTCCAATTCTTCCTAATGCATATCAATTGTAAAGACTACCATTATGTTGGGCATATAAAACTTGTAAGTTGTTGTAGTCTTATGCAATGAATGTTTTTGATTTAATTCTAAAATTTCTATGATTTGTAGATTTCTACAATCTATAGAGATTCAAAATTCTAGAAGAAAGGTAGATCTAAAATTCAAAAATCTAGAAGAAAGGAATATCTTAAATTCAAAATCTAGAAAAATCATGGTTGTCATATCGGACAGAATTTTACTGTTCACGGACGAATCTGCATTGACTGGCTGCAAACATTGGAGGCCAATAACTTTTGGGAAAATTGTCCGAATTCGGCATGTGATGTGTTTTTCGGCATCTACAAAAACTATATAATCTGATGGGGACTACTAGTGCCACGGGGGTGCCAAAAATGAAAGTTTGGCAGCCTTTTGTACGTAGGACTCAGATTTCTTCTAATGCTAACTAGACGAATCAAAGAAGTAATGGGGTAATAAACTATGTTATAGTCATGGTGGCCCAAGAGACACTAGTAAATGAGAAAATGGGAGGGTGATTAAGGAATGGAAGATGCTTTTGAATTTGTGCCAAACTTTGTAATCAAACTTGCATTTTGAAGACATGGTGGCAATTTTGTTACTATAGAGTGAAATTAACCTTGACCGTTTATCCCTTTAATAAAACCTTCTATTTTGATTTCAAAACTATTGTCATCCCATCAACACATACTTATTGGTTATATTTTTGGAACCTTTCATGTTGAGATGTTACAATTGTGCAAACAACGCATAATTACCATTTGATAATAATGTATCTCAATCATTCAATGTGAAATTACTTGAATTATGAGAATGTTGTGCAATCACTACAAAAAGGAATTCAATGCAATGCAAGAGTTTGGATAATATGCAAGACCCTTTGCTCTGATTTGGATAATTTTTTTGGATGAATGTACTCCAATTACTATAAATCTCTTGGATCAAATTGAGAGAAAATTAGATGAAAATTATATTATTTGAAACAATGTGGATCACACTACATTTCATTTATGTAAGTTAGTTCTTGAACTATGGAATTAGTGCACCTTGCAAATTTGACTAACTCTGGAATAAGTTGATCAACTTTATTCATCGTGAATATTTGATTTAATTCTAGTGATGATATAATGCTTTCATCATGCTCCACAGGTTAATTCAATTATAAATCACTTCAACTTTGAACTTGCTTATCATACTAAATAGCGCAAAATAAGTTCAGAGTGCTAATGGGAGCATTCCTTCCTTTGAGTTAAGTTATTTAGAGAACACTAGGGGTGTCCACCGATGTACCTCAGATCCACGTTTACAAGGCACAAGCCAATGAATGGAGTTTTCAATAAATAGTATATTTAAGAAGTTAGTAGTACGGGTCTGTTCGGAAATTCAAGCATTTGTTCCAACCATATGCAGTGTGGTTGCCTTGACTGATGACACTCACCATTTTCTACGTAATAAATCGAAGCAAAAGTTGAGATCTCTCAGATGAAAAAGACTTCCACGAACAGCCTCGCTCCTCACAAACTCTACTCAAAATTTCTCCCCGAAAGAATCTACGGATGCTTCTTTAACTGTTTCCAACTTGAGACCTCAATGAACCAAGCTGGAAAGATTGGAAGTAACTTGCTGTGATCAATTCATTGCAAACTCGATGTACAATGGATCGCAAAATTCATCATTGAAGCAAGCTCTTGCTTGCATGTGTGGGGGTGAGAAAGGGGAGCCACTGCCCTTAGCTCGAATGTGCAAGACGTACTCTTGAAAGCATTATCGTGGAGAGAAAGTGCCAGACCTGCAAACCCACTCCCAACAATAATATTCATGTCAATTTCATCTCTTCCCAATTTTGAATCAGTCGGTGTCGGTCAATGGACAGTTTGCAAAGTTATTTTCTGAGCAAGATAAGTACGATTACAGTTGAATTTCGAGAGGGACATGGTTTGGGACGGGGACTGACGCATTGGAACATACACTATCCTAATATTTTCATGACCCTGCATTGTTCGAAGTACTAGCACATATGTTTCGTATTTTACTGTGGCTACGTACGGGCGATCAGCCAAGGCAGCTGGAGAAGCTGGAGTCTCATTCCATTCTTTTAAATGTGGATTGTTCAATTCTCAGTCTTGTCTTAAAAGTGAATGCAGAGTTATATACAGTAGAAGGTGAAGGGAGAGAGAACATACCACATATAAATATATCATACATGGACTGTATTTTCAGCCTTACAAGAGATTGTGATGAGGGTCATAGATAGATGATGTTCCATAAGCAGGCCTCAGGGCCTGTAGCTCAGGATACTTCAAATCAGGGCTGTCCACAGTACTACTGCCACCACGACTATTGTTATCACCTCCTGAATCCGCTCCTGTATTTTGCTGCTGAAGAAAATCCATCTGGGATCGTCCGGCAAGTACACTCTGGTTGCTCCCAGGGTTTCCAGGGTCATTTCCGGCGGTCTGGTTGGATGTTTCGATTAGCCCGAGCATTTGATGACCAGCTTCAAGCTGATCGCTCCCTTGAAGATTACTCATGGACGTCGTCGGTCCATATTGATTCGACCCATCACGTGAAGTTTGTGCTCCCGAAGTCATGTTTCCAAGCATCCACTCGGAACTGGCTAAATCACGTGGTGGCAGAGGTAGAAGATTTTGGTTCGTAGGCGAAAATACTTGGACGTCATGTTCCTGAAAATGCATAGGAGCGAGATGACCTTTGAGACTAGTAACCAATTGCACTCTGAAAGAGAGGAAATCTCTGAAAGATAGATGATAATGGCTGATTCATAGCTTGTACGTACACAGTGCAAACTATGTACATCAAACAATCACCTGGGAATTTGGTGAATTTGCTGAGACTGACGCGATCCCCGATTTTGAGTCTGTCGACATGAGATGCTGCATGTTCAATGTACTTGATCGTGAATTTAAAGGTCTTAACCATGAAGCAGCTGGCTCCATTCCGTTGTAACTTTGACCAGGTATCGGCTGTCCCCGACCTCCGGATTGATTGCCAAGCTGGCCTCCCAAAGAAAGGTTTGGTCCACTCTGACTGGAACTTACTCCCTACACCCAGAAGGAATTATTGCAGTTAGAGAGATGCATCCATTACTATCCTTCAGTACGTGTACTCAAGCGTCTGATAAATTCATAGGAAAGCTGGTCCTTGCCTACCTGCAAATATTGCTGATATACAGAATTTCCATCATAATCTCCTGTCCCGGCCAACATTGTCAGCTGTCGTTTTGGATTGCTATGCATGAGAGGGACGGGTGGTGAGAGGGACATGGCAGACAGCAAAGCCTGGGCTTCTGAACCCGTCATGGGCGGAGATTGCATCTGCATCCCCGAATGAGATGAACGCTGATCATCTCCAGGGCCACGTCCGAAGCCAGGACCCGCCGTCCGCAGTTGTAGATTTCCTACTCCAGGAGTTCCTGGCTTCTCGTCAGAGTCTTCCAAAGAGACAGAGCTGGGAGATCCACAGTTTTTCTGTAATTGCATATTGAGCATCGATTTGGGGTCTGCATTCCCCACCCAAAGAACCAAGTCACACCCATTCAGTGATTTCGAGAAATCAAGATCAAGCAGAAAACAAGAACATTCTTGCTAGAATCGCAAAGATTGGTGCGAGTCAGTGCCTTAGTTTGGGGACTCGACCATACAGAATAGAGTCCAAAACAATGGCATTATGCCAGATTGCTGAATAATTTCGCCTCATTTGTGATTCACATCAGCAAGGTTATGGCACCAAGGGAGGTAGGATCATGTGTTTGAGCGAAAACCTCTCATGTCCTTAGTTTTAACTGAGAACCCTGGCACGTATATAGCAACAACATTTCAACCTCTGATATTAAAAGTTCAAAAGAAAAACTGTGAGGGATTGCAGCTAAGTAAACCGATGGGAACACACAGCTACGAAGAATTTCCAGCTTTCATACATGAAAATTGAAGGCGGACAGAGTATTGTTTTGATAGCAACTGAGCTATTGCCCAGTAAACGTTTCAAGAATTACCATTTGTACGATTTAAGCCTGAATGAAGGTCTGCTTCTTCGCCGGGCTTGATACCAATTGACTCAGCAGGCGTTCCCCCAGAGGTTGAAGCGTTGGGTTGTGGCTTCCGTCGGCGTCTGTTGTGATCAGCCAAACGCTTTCTACAGCTTCTTTTCCCCTCGTCAAACTCACCCAAGTGATGAAATCTGCGCAGTCAGACAACGACAGACCGACTCTTAGAATTGATGAACGTCTTCCCTCAGCCTTGCACTCTGCAGAACAGTTCGTTATAAATCATGTTAAGAATCTGTGAGAAGCTAGCTTTTCAATTTATAAACCTTGCGTTGGGTCCACCTCGATCTACACTGTACGGGTTCATTTCTTACTTAAATAAATCCTGTAACATTCAGACATCTATCCAAATTCTACTAGTACATACAGACATATATGCGGGCGTTGAATGCACAGCGCCAAGCTACAGAAAAAATGTCCTCGTCGTTGATAGCAAGAAGCTAATGTGATTAGCAACTGACTTTGCTACTTCTTCAAATAAACTTTTTAATAGATACTAGGTCAGGCGAGGGCCAAGCTTGTAATGAGTAGTGTTGAGACTTGAGACATGAGATTACAATACGTCGCTAGTAGGTAACGGAGTCCTACAACTCCAGGATTAATGCATTCCATTCTGGCGACAAGTCGACAGGAGCCCCGGCCTTATCTTCAGATCAATATGAGTAAGTTTCCAGCATTAAATGATTAAGTGATCGGCTATAAAGGTTTCTGATGCTCCTTAAAAAAATTGGATATCTGAATCGAGGGAATATAATGATCTTCCGCAGTCAGATTCTATTAATTGTTTACTGTCTTTATGCATTACTGCATGCCATAAGCTGCAATGGAGTGAGTGTTCATTTCCGAAGGCAGTCTTGGCGAGTGAACACTCAAATATATGAAAAAATCTCTGGAATCTCATTTTACCTGCTGCATTGCTGACAAAATCGTTGCGTGTGTCCACCAACTATAACAGTCGGTGCTTTTGAGTGGAACTCACACACCTTATGGCGACGGTGATAATGCTTGGCAGTGCTCAAATCAGCTTTGCAACCCTCTGCCTGACACATCGGGACTTGGGAGCCCGGGGAACCTGCACGGTGTCTCTTTCCAAGTCGACCAGCAGCTGTGTCCTCAGTTGAGAAGTATGTCCGGACGCCGAGGTTAAGGCCTATCCGAGCATGACCATCACTACCCTGCACAAGATACAAGTGTAGTTTCGTCATCAATACCTCTCAAGTTATCATCAATTGGATCTGCAGACCACAGTAGTTAGTTACAAATTCACTGGCAAAAAAAATTAATGTCGCATCCATACCTCTTCTTTCTTGACATGGTCTTGCATGTTAGCTGCGAAGAAATCACAACGCTGCCGATGATCAAAATTTCGAATGTCAGTATGGAGGCCTGTGCCACTCGTAGCAGCAAGGCCTGGTATGCCAGATGAGCCAAGTACGCTGTGGAGGTTTGCTGATGTCGAAAGTTGACTGGGGCCGTCTAGAGAATCATAGTTTCGATAACCCGCGGAGGTGAAAATACCCATGGGATTGTGGGTGAAGTTGGATGGTAGGCCTGCTGACAGCATTGAGTACGATGCCCGGAGGCTTGACATTGCGCCTACACTCAAGACGTGCAAAACCCTTGTCAATACCCTCTAACTTGCATCTGCCATAAATAATGCAACATCACTCATACTTCGACAGTCCACTAATAAAACGGTCGATATAGAATCATAAAATTTATCGAAGAGTTGTGAATTAAAGCAACAAAAACGATGGTCAAATGTTGTAGCAGATACAAAAATTACAGAAATTAATGATCACGTTCTCAGCTGAGCTAGATCCCATAGTCCGGATAATCCAAGATTGGAAATAATGACTAGCGCATGGACAAGCGCACTTAAACTAGGAATTCACCATCCTTCACTGCCCAGCACAGAGACGTACAACGCCGTTTGCAGGTGAAGAAGCATAGATTTATCATGCCTCATGATAACAGTTGTTAGCGGACAATTGAAGGATCGTACTCTTTAGTTCTCACCTGCAGTAATTTGGTTTTTGCGGTCGCCGTCACTGCCATCGTTTGAGCCTCCGCTACCAGGGTGCTGTGCGAGAATCATTGCCGGATCCCAATCCCACTCCAGGCGGTTAGCTCCAGTATACTGACGAGACGCCGGATCCAGGCTTCCAACCGAACCTGGGTTGTCCCAGTTCTCTGTTGCCCAGCTAGGGTCGCCTTGCTGCTCGTTGGAACTTGCAGAAGGGTTCATCCCATAAACCAGACGAGATGGTGTATGGGGTTGTGTTCTCAAAATGAAAGAACAGCTGGTTGACAAGTTGAGTGACAGAGGAGAGAGAACACGCCAAGTTCAAAGTATCAAGTTCAAAGAGCTCTCAACCAGACCTTGAGTAGAATATTGTCGCTCATGTACCAAGCCCGGTGGCAATATGCTGGTGTAAATTAAGAAGCATAAGACTCAGCAACAGCACGTGCATTGAGGGGTCACCTATCGAAAGTCCAAGAGTTTCTTCAAAGATTTGCTTATGCAAGAGAATTAAGTGCTAAAAGGTCTTCTCCTTCGTTCGGGCAAAATTCTTCTGATCACGTTGGTTCAAAGAAACCTTAAAGTGCGACCAAAACGTGCAAAATTCGAAGCTCAGGATCTAATTTGGCACACTTGATTCCTGGCTTTTGACAGTATGCAACTTCCACACCACAACCTATAGGTCTTCAGACAGCTGTACTGTACAAGATTGAAATAGGACGTTTCTTTCGATAGAGAAGGGTGGTGGTGATCTAGCTGAAAGTTCCGGGACGGCGAATGGAGGTTCTTGAGCATCAAAATTGCATTCGTTGACAGAAGTCGGCTGATCACTAACCTGGGTTCAGAAGCTGGAGTGGAGAGAAGAATCAGCAAATGAAGGTGAAATAGATGAACGGCCCCAGGAAAGGGCTCGCTTATTTCATCCGAGTAGAGATATTCGCTGCGTTGCATGGCCTAGTTGGTCCTGCTTCTTTACAGTCATGTATGATGAGGAATGAGACGCTGGTTGTGTATCCTGCTCCAAAGTAACAACTCTTGTTATCCACCATAAAGGAAGCAATCCTGTAAGCAACACTTCCATCCTTAAGAAACTCATCACCGTCTAAAATCTAAATGACCTTTTATATATGTTCTTAATTAACTTCACGAAGGACAAGAATTCCAGTATTCCTGGGACAATCCTTCCGTATGGACCAAACTCAACGTCAGGGTTTACTCAGATTTATTTTCCATTTACGATACGCTAGAGTTCTGGAGTCCTGGTTTGACAACCATGTTGGAAGCAGCGCACATTGCAAGATCATTCATTTCATGCAGCGAGAAAAGTGGACACTAACAACTAACTACTGAATTCGTCCATATTTGTAGAATGGTAAATTATTCCTTAAAGACGGAGTACTTCGTAAGACCTCAATATATCTGTTCTTATCTTTCAATTCTGACGAACGGAGTTAGTAGCATGATCATTACGTTCAGGCTGAAAACTTTGCTGTAGTTACTCTAGCCTCAGGCCGTTATAAATGGCCACAAATAAGATTTTTGGCTATGACGATATCGACGCTGAAAACCTTCTGAGAGGATGAACGAAAGACTTAATTCGGATGGCTAAGCCGTTTATATATGTATGTACACAGTTGTTTTACAACTGTATACCCACTTGGTGAGGATCTTGGTTGTCACGTATCCGGTTATGTGCAGTCAATTACCACAATTATATGTAGGGGCTGAAGGACTCGGTACTCAATACATAATTCAAATCGATCCGAAGCACGTACCTGTACAGCGACTACATACATCAGCTTGGGCCAATCAAAGTGAAAGTGGTAGAAGCAACAGCTACAGATGCGTGTCACACTGCCACCAGTGACTTTAGGCAAGGAGAAAGATCCTTCAGGAAGCGGAAACGCTATTAATCCTACTCGCGCATGTTCCGCAAGTGATGTAAAGATTGTGCGATCATGTAATGGGCGAATGAGACGATAAGAATTTGTTTTCCGCCTTCATGGACTCCTGGTCCTCTATCAAAAATGTCGGAATACTCATATCCCTAGCAGCTTGCACCTCCTCGTCCCTCGCCACAGAGCCAAAGCTCGCCAAAGGGCATGGTCCGATCTTTAACCTCCTGCATTACCTCTTCAATGTGAAAAGGTGAGCTGCCACTCGCATGCGGTTTCCACAACTGCCGCGATGTCGGGCAAGACCTGATCACTTGAATAAATTGAAGGTTCACCTTAATCCTGAAGAGGTTCCTCCTCTTGATTATCTCGGTCCACAACATACGCAACTTCGATGATGAGTCACATACCAGTCCAGGCGTCCATGATCAATAAATTCATCGCAAGATATTAGCACCAAGTTCTGGGGCTATTCTTTCCCTACTGGGCCTCTCGCTTCCTACATTGCCTTTCCCCTCTTGCTGAAGCCACGTGTTCAACTCTTCGACCTCCTTACTCCAGTCGGATCTACTACCAGATTGTCTTGAGTTCCCTCTTGCTCTACCAAGTTCTCTCCCGGTCTCTCCAGAAGGCGATTTTCCCTCGAGGCCTTCCAATTACATCGGCTATTCAGGACGGTATGTACAGGGAGTATAGAAAAGGGATAATTTCAAGCCTTGCCAGGCGCAAACGAACTTCAATAGTCTTCTCACCGGCCTGCATACAAGCCTGGCTTCCCTCTTCGCACAACGAAAGCTCTTCAAATTCGTATTCCCTAGAGACAACACACAACGTTTCTCAGAATCAAGCTCTGTGGTTAGTGCGGCAGCGAGTATGTCATAGAGAACGCAATCACCGATAGCGGTATTTGTACCTTTTCAATAAGCCACACTAACCTCATGACTCTTAACGTTTTGACCCTATCATTTCATATTTACAAAGCCTGGATGGTGGTGTAAGCCATCCTAACCATAACCAGAGCTCCAGCATACATCCTCCGACACATCCAAAATCACAAAGAGACCGTCCTATTATTCCTAACTTTTGAACATTGAGGCTATGTGTATCGAGTTTCCACTTCTTAGCTTCCTTTCCTCCAAGAGATTTCCAGCTCTCATCCCATAGAATAATGAACAAGCATGTCAGCACGCTTGGAGACCTTTACTCGCACATCTCTTCCTGTGGACCCGACGTATCACGTACTGGTGCAAAATTCGTAACTTTACTTTAACCTACCAACAGCTCGATCGGAACTCGCGAAGGCCGATTACATGATGCAGACAAGTGCGGCCCGATCGTTCGTACTAGTTAAGACGAAGGTGCCACTACTCCTTTGAGCTAAACGATAGTAAAACTACTTCTTTCCAGGGAAATGTCTGGAAACAGCCATGGTTTAGGTCTCTCTTAACGTGCCGAGTCATTCATTCAGATAATGTCGTTTTTATTCTGATCGTTGCAAGTCGTTTATCCACTAAGCCTGAAGTAATCGTTGTGTGTGACGGCTTCGCTCCTATTAAAAAAGAAATCTGGTAGAAGTGTGCCATTTTGACCTTCTACAGAAAACCTTGCTCATGCACACTCTATAGTAGGAGAACAATTTGTGCTCGCCACAAGAGGTAAAGCCTGTCCTTCAACGCTGAAGAAGTAAGCTTGTCCTCGAAAAGGACATTATTCTGGTTCATCCTTTGCAATACAACGCTTTTAACTTTTCCTCATTAAACGCGGTACCGCACTAGTGATGTACAAGCTCCTGCAGGTTATAAGCCAGTTCCCTCACACTCTTTGTAATGACAAGCCATGACTTTTATGTAAGACTCTCTAAGCGAAAACGCAATCGCAGTCACACGATTCATTAGTCCTCACTTGGAATGGCTCGGAAGAGTACTCCACTGCTGCTATGGCTAGCATGTCCGGAACTAATTAACCGAAATGAGCTAAGAAAAATTCTCCACATGCTTGGAAAATTTCCTAGAGGGAAGGTTTCAACAATTTCTTCTTAATCTCTTGCAAAGCAAAGTTGCTGCACTAGCCTCGTCACCAACGCGGAGGGTCCCGCTCCAAAATATAATACCAGCTTCTTACACGGTTACTCTAATTAGGACTCTAGTTCCTACAACACTAAAATGCATATAAGCTCGAAACACGTCAACCGCTACGGAAACGACCGCGAGTTACGAACACTCATGAATCACGCCATTCGCCCTCGTCCACACCATCATCAAAGCTACCTGCGTAGGCGCTCTCTCTCTCTACGACCTCAAAATCCAGCGCAGACACACCAGTTCTCCCAATCTCGAGCCCAAGGAGCTGCTAACCCCAGCTCCACTCTCTCCCGCATCTAACCGCCACCCCCGCCCGTGCAACCCTCCGACTCCTCCCGGTCATGAAATCCTCGACAGTTCTACTCACATACACAGCCACTCCGTCCCTGACGATCCTCCCCCCCCCGCCGTCCCGCCAAGGTCCCGCCACTCACCAACAGATGAGCTCACGCTGCGAAGGCGAGCATCCAGCGCTCAATGATCACCATCTCCACAGGAAGGCCGGAGGACAACCGGACGGACGGACGGACGGACAAACGTCTTCTACTACAGCTCGCGTGCGCGTGCGCTCGCGCTCCACTCATCCAGCAGCAGCAGCAGCAGCAGGCCGGAGCATCCGTGACCCCGAGCAGGAGGACCGCCACTACGCTAGCACCACCACCAACAGCGATGCACAAGTGCAGCCATCCCAAGGCAACGAAGGCAACAAAGGCGAAGGCGAAGGCGAAGCATATCCAAGCAAGCCCAGCCCGGCCCAGGGACGTGAAGCGAGGCCGCGAGCGAGCTCAAGACAGCGAGAGAGACGAGCGAAAGAGGGCCGGGCGGGTGGGGCCGGGTGGGAGAGCCGAGCTTCCCGGGAACCTGGGCCGGGTCAGTCGGGTCGGGCACTGCACTCGGGCGTTGTTGATGATCCCTGTCCGTCAGCCCACGAAGTTACTAGTAAGCCGTGTGGTGAAGGGAGCCGCGGCTTTAGTGGAGTGTCGGAAAGAGTTGGGCCACCGCCTGAAATCAGCTACTGAGGCAGTGCACTGCAGCAGCAAGGCTAGTAGTACAAAACCTAGGTAGCTAGGCTGTGGATGCCTCAACCTACTCTACCTACGCTGGTCGGAACAGCACTTAATTCAGGCTTCCCCCCATTGGGCCCCTTTCCCCCGCCCCCGGCCCCGCCCCCGCCCGCGCATCCCTCCTGGCCCAAACCAAATCCTGGCCTGCCCTGCCCTGCCCTGCCCTGCCCTTCTACCCAGGGTCAGTCAGAACCAGGGTAAATATTTTAGTGGAGTTTTACATTTCACCCACGTGAACTGGAGGATCAGGAAGCGGATTTCCTATGTTTCAACTATCGGTCCATTGGAGTTACATAATTTACTGTAATAAGAAAGATTTGGCAAATCCATGAGTGGCCCAATTCCTCTTTTTAACTATCAATCCATTTGAATTACATTATTTACTGTAATAAGAAAGATTTGGCAAATCCATGAGTGGCTCAAACTTGGATGGAATTGGCAAAAAAAATTGCTCTAAAACAAACAAGAATGTCCTATAACTTTCTACATCCAAGGAACTTTCTAGCAACAAATTGCCAAGAACATTTATATTGGTCTAAACCACAATTGGTCTTCTGAAAAAATTCCCAAATGCACAAACTTTTTATTTGCCATAGAAGCTCAAATTTGGGAATTCATATTGGGAATTATAGACCCCCAATTTTGTAGTTAGAGGTCAAGAAATTTAAAACTATCCACTCCACAATAGGAAAAAGAAGGGGGGATTTCATTCATTTGCCTTGGAATTGTTGCATTGTGGTTGAATCACAATGTGGTTGGGCCCTAGCATGTTCACCAGTGTCTAATTGGTCCTTAAGAACCAAGCTCTCCTAGTGTAGCTTGGCACCCCCACACTATCTTTTCTACTACAGCGGTTTGTGGTAACAATGGGTGTTGAAAATTACAACCAGATGGGATTGGTATTCAAACTTGACATATACTCCGTATCTGTTTGATGGCAGCCTAGGAGAATTTGAAGATGGAATCCAAGCTCTCCTACTGTAGCTTGGCGCCCGGAGACTGTCTTTTACTACTATAGTGATTTGTGCTAACAATGCGTACTACAAATCACAACCAGATGGAATTGGTATTCAAACGCGACGTATGTTTGTTTGATGGTACCCTAGGAGAATTTGAGGATGGATCCAAACTCTCCTACTGTAGCTTGGTGCCGCAAGATTACCTTTTTGACTACAATGATTTGTGCTAACAATGAATGTTACAAATCACAACCAGATGGGATTGGTATTCAAATTTGACATATATTTGTTTGATGGTACCTTAGGAGAATTTGAAGATGGAATGTAGTAGAATTATTGTAAGCATATAAATAGTAATACAATGAGTCACTATTAATGTGAAAGAGGAATGGGCTTTCTAATTGTAGGCTTTGGCATTCTTGATGATAGTTTTGTTTGTTTGACTTTAGATAATTGTTGGAGGTAATTGCAATATATTCCATAATGTACACAATGATGGCCAAGAATCATTCAACAAACACCATGGTATATCTAATTTTAGAAAAGCATCACATTTACTAATTACCAGATCAACACAAAAGCAAAGAAAAAATCATAAAGATGATACATTTTGTTTTTTAAGTATGGACTTTAATAAATGTAGAATATGTAGAGTATGTAGAGTATATATAGAAGAAGATAAAAAAGAATATACAAATACATTGAATAAACACGTTGTAAAAAATTATTCATAGTTTGGTGTATGTATATATATATATATATATATATATATATATATATATATATATATATATCTGTGTGTGTGTGTGTGTGTGTGTGTGTGTGTGTGTGTATTTGGGTGCACCCAGGAAGTGCATGTATCTACGTATTTATTGTCTATTGTAGAATAAGCTAGTGCCAGTAAAATAAATGTAAACCAAATATCACAAATCTAGGTGCCAAATACATTTACAATGTTAAAAAAGTGAAGTTCCATGAAGGTGAGGTAGCGAGCAAAGTCTTAAGACATAATTTACATGGCCCATGATTTGTAGCCCATATCTATAGCATTGTTTAGCCAATGTCACCGGTAGAGGCCATTCTAAAGGACAAAGAAAATTTAAGATTGTTTTTTTGTATAATCAAGGTATGATTATAAAACCAACATGAATTAAGAGACAATGTGTTCACAATAACAATAGAGGTCCACATAATATAGTAGGAATTGGAGAACCTACATGCTCCTTCTCAAATAGAAAGCATTACACTATGCTCCAACATAAATTCCAAACGTACAAGAATGAAGATAGGATATGAATACTTAGGAATACAAATACTTCTATAATTTTTACATTTGTAGTGCATGTGTCCATATATAGATGAGTACATAACTATGTGAGGTTGCTTTGGTACAGTATGTGGCAATCTGCTCACCTTCTATAAGTGTTGATGTAAATGTTTTTTGTTTTTGGGTCACAAATGGAATGATTCCATTGCATTGGAATGTCGCGGGGTCCAGGTTGTCCAATAATATTTTTTAAATAGATGTCGGAATTTTTGGGATCTTAATTTTTTCCCAAAAAAAATGTATGAAAAATATAAATCTTTCTGATTATAAGCATTTGTAAATGCACATCTAACAACTATAATTAATTATTCTACAAGGATTGCTAACCCTAATCAGTTGAGATGGTCATATCAATGTTTTTAAATTTGCCCCCTAAAGTTGCATGTGTCCCCCTTTGGCAAAATAATTCCTTTGATGTTAATTTTTGGTATAATTTTTTGAAAGTTTTTTCAAGATAGGAAAAAAGATAAGCTCTTAAGAATTATAATTTTTGGTTTCAATCAATGACTCAAAGCAATAGTTATGCCATACAAAGTTCAAAATATTTGAGAATAAATAGCAAAAAAATTGTTTCTAATTGATTATATTTTTGTCTATATAAAAGGATTTAGCTTGTTCCAACTGGATAAGTGATGAGAAAGTTATGATGCATCTTGTTTTGTGGACAATCAAAGCATCCTCTTAAAAAATAAAGTATTGGAGTCATTCTTGAGCTGCATTTCAAAAAAATTCAAAATAAATAAATTTGGCATGGTTAGCTTTGATTGTTAAAATAATCTCACCATTGGGATCCATGTGCTCAATTCTATTTTAGAACTATTAACAATTTTGTTTTTTTCCCTCCATCTTGTATCTACTTCTACTTAACAATTTTAAAACAATGAAAATCACATTTTCTATTTATTTGTAAATTCTAGACCTTCAACTTCATTTTTCATAATAAAGTATTTTAAATTCAGAATTTGACATGCAAAAATTCCAAGTTAAGAAGATTCAAAGTCTTACAAACTAATTTGCCATAGTCCCCAAAGACCATAATTTCTTCATTTTGAACACAAATCTCTTACAATCTATTTGCAATCAGCTTTTCTAAAATTTCTTCTTCACATTTTCATATTAGTCTAATGCACACACACACACACACACACACACACACACACACACACACATATATATATATATATGCTCTGGTACGCTGGTGCCCAGCATGTAGTTTATTGTATTTTGGTTTTGTCTGCTTGCGATTGGGTTACTATAACCGGTTGTTGAGTTTTCAACACTCACGTGGCACCGTTCCATTGGCAACCCATCACCATTGCCATTACAAGTTGCAACTCATAACCTTCTCTCCTCTCAACTTGCTTCCTCCACCCTTGGATCACGGAGATCAAAGGTTGTGATTGAAAAGTGAACAACCGGTTATGTCCGATAACCTACTCGCCGCTACCGCGACTCGTCGGTTATCTAATACGTATTTGTGTGAAAAAAATAAGTTTTTTACAATGTAAGCAAGAATCTTGACAGCACAATTTTACAAACAGGTTAATTATGACACTTATTTTATGTTTTGATGATGTGAAACTGAGCGGAGCAGAGTCAAGTTTTTGTCTTCCAAAATTGTTTGAAATGTTTTTGTTTAGTTTTCAAGTTCATAGCCTTGTGAGATAATACTGCATGCGAGTCTTTGTAGTGTACTCCAAGTCGGATGGGGATGTGCGCTTTCTTCATTGCTTGCAATTGTGCATCGAAAGGGACTTTGGTTGCCATTGGGTGGTTTTCAACTTTATTTGATCAGCAGCGCTCACATGCCTCAAACTTGCCTGTTGGATATGCTGGAATGGACTGCCCTTCATGCAATGGTTGGGAACACACATCTCCTTGATTTTACCCCTTTAAGGATGTGGAGGCCCAAAAGTGGTTGATGGATGGCAAAGAATCCTTCTATTTAAAGCAACAGAAGCCAATATGTTCATTTTTGGAATTTTGTACAAAAAAAGGAGGTCTTGTTCGCACACTAATTTGAGCTACAATGAGTGTTCTGGTTGGGTTTTATTAACCTCTAAATGCACCAAGCACCAAATTTTGGTGCCAACAAAACTCTAGCAAGTTACTATTTCTAGTATGATTTTTTACACGAATTCTTTTTGACGTCTAGTTTCAACATCAAAAATCTGATTTCAAAAATGAATGATTATGATTTTTCTATTCAAGATTTTATGCGTGGATGTCCATGGCAAACCTTGATTTTCTAGTGTTGAGGGCTCTTAGAAATGAGCCTCCATCGTGGAGAAAAAAGTACTTAGAAATTCATTTTAAAAAAGTGCACATTATGCGTGTTATGTCCTTTAACCTCATATTTTTTTGGTGACCTCAATTTTAGATTTGACATGTAAAAAGAGGATTGAAAAGACTTCAAATCACTTTTATAGTTTTAACACCGTCATGATCAAGTATTATAATCTATCAATCTATAAGTGATATTGTTGTATTTTCTTTTCCCATGTGATTTCCAATATGTCTAGTTTGAATTTGTATGGTCAGAATTTTCTTAAACTGATAAAACCTATCAAAATGTTGGATTCTTGTTCAATTTAGAGCAAGTTCCAAGGCATTAGGCATTTAGGGATTAAGTAGATTCACACTTTACCAAGAGGAATGATTTCTAAGAAGACCAACTCATCATTTGAAGGTTAATCCTATGAAGATGTTGTGAACCTAAAGGTCCAATGGATGACTTCACTATTAACTATAGAAATAAAAAAATGTACCGATTGGTTCAGTAATTAGAATATTTTGGTGACTACCTTGTTTAGGGGGTAGTCTACAAGCATTCCTAGGAAGAGAAAATTTTGGAGTGTTCTTCCAAAGCTTTAATCTTGATAAGATCCAAAAACTTGTTATCTTGCATGGATGATCAAAATTGGAATAATTGAATTCATCTTTGATATCAAAGACCTTAAATTAACTAGGAGAGGACATAAAATATAAAATTAACCAACTACAAAATACAAGACAAATATTTCTTTTCATTTCCATGCCATGAATTTTTTTCATTAAGAAAAAAACATGTTGAAAAATGTTTGTAAAGTACCCTAAAGTGTCTTGAATTGTAGTGTAGGAAGAATAAAGCATTTTCTTCCAAATTTGGCACTATACAAGCAAGAGTCTTCTTTTACTTCTTTTTCCTTTTCTACAAACAAATCCTTTATTCCGTTGCAAGAGTTATACAAAACAAATACGAATATGGCAAGGAGGTTATCAAGGAGGTTGTCTTCTGCACGGTATATATATGGTATGTGTGTATAGGTGTGCAAGGGCTGTGATTGACCTCAAAATTCCAAGGCCTACTCAATGCCCCAAATAGAGGCACCTTTTATACTACGCAGTCGTGCCAAGCGCATATACAATTGCATTTTTCCAATTGATTGAATACTAGTAAAGGTAGGGACACCCTAAAGCACTATCTTTCAATTGCAGATAGTTCTATTATTAGATTGGTAAATTTTTATATTTGTCATTGGCAAGTGATAGGAGATTTCAATGCACCAAAGAATGCATCATTTGGATTCTGTATGGAAAAGCTATATATGAAGGGCCAAAGATTTTTGGTAGATGCTCTAAAATCATTTTTGCACAAAAAGGTATGTATTCATTTTGGATATGTATACAATATGAGCATATTTGGGCATATGAATATATTTGGCTTAATTTCTAATCATTGAATGAAATATCTGTTTATTAGTAGTTTTGGTGGAAAAAATTCTAAAAATAGATGCCAATATTTTGAAAAATCAATATTTCTGAAGTTTTAAGGGAATTTTTAGAATTTGTTTATTTTTTAAGCATCTGTTGACCTTAGTTTTCTAAAATAAATAAATATTCAAAATGAACATACCAATTATGTCCTTCGCTTATTGTCTCCCATTGAACTTTAATGTACACAATACTAATGAAGTCTTTTTTAGATTGCATTAGTGAAAGGAGGAAACTTCAATTGATAAGCTTAACTCTTGAAGGATCAAATGTCTATTTAACAGACATTTTAAATTTTGGTAGGTGATGATGAAGTTAAAAATGAATAACTTTTTATGGAATTTTGACACAAAATGAACACATTCACCTCTTTGGTTCAAATTTTAACTCCTAAAGACCAAGGATGTTTTTTAAGAGAAATTGTCAAAAAAATTGTCATTTTTCAGTGCATTGACCAAATTAAAAATAATTTTTTATTTTTGAGCTTCAACTATAAAAAGTGTAGCAAAGCATAAGGACAATGTGTAAAAAAGAATTCAAACCATTTGCCTTTGTGGATTGAAGGATTATAATGTATGAAGTGTGAAAAAAAAACTCTTCTCAATCTTGCAAAACAATGTCAATAGATTTCAAGCCTTGAAGTAAATTTTTTGCTCAACACAAAATTGACCCTCTATACCATTAAGTATTACATCTTATTAGGTACACTCAAGCATAATAATAGAAGCAATAAGAGATTTACCTTAACCCCTCACCGCCCAAGAGGACAAAGTGTCCCCACATAAACTTTGAAGCACTATAACTTTTGCATCCAATGTCCAAATTCAATAAAAAATTGTCAGAAAAATTGTGCATACTAGTCTAATTTCTATGGTAAAATTTTCAGATCAATCCAAGACAAATTGAGTTTGCGAGAGCCATTCAAAGTTCACAAGGTCAATTTTTGTTCAGCACATTGCATTGTGATAAATGCAACTTTGGGGGCTTGTATTTTTTCCAAAAATGTTCGTTTTCAATAAAAATTTGTTGGATTTTGTACCCCTTAAGGTCTAGTTATTGTAGTTAAATTTTCATGCCAATTCAAGTTGTTTTTAATTCTTGGGAGCAATTCAAAGTTTAAAATCTAGATATTATTGCATTTCAATCAACTTCGGCGGCTCATAACTACTTCATACATGATCCTTTTTCAAAAGTACTTGTTGGAGAAGTTGCGAATACTTGTCTAGTTTTTGTGGCTAAAATTTCATATCAATCCAAGAAGTTTTGATTGTCTGAGAAGCATTTTAGGAGGAGGAGGTTCAATTGTAGAGGTGGTTTTTTGCTCCTTTTTTCATTGTTTTTGGACATTTCAAATCCATTTTGTAGACACAACAATGATTCATTTTTATGAAATTCCTTCCACCGAAGTGTTTATATTATGGTTTTGAATCACTTTGTAGCTTAAAGTTTTTTCATTTGAGTAGGTTTGGAAATCGAATTTCACCTCCAAATGTGTTTTTAAGAAAATT
This sequence comes from Neckera pumila, assembly GCA_963969595.1. Lineage (NCBI taxonomy): Eukaryota > Viridiplantae > Streptophyta > Bryopsida > Hypnales > Neckeraceae > Neckera > Neckera pumila. The sequence continues at coordinate 26,013,939 of OZ018411.1, read as the reverse complement.
TCAGCATTTTTTTTAACACTAAAACATTATAATCTTTCAATCTAAACGGTCAAATGACCCCAAGCTTGTTCCACACCACCTAAAACATACACACTACAGTATTGTACGGTTGAGATCTTCATACCTCATTCTAATTTTGACTTTTCAGACTTGCAAAGGCAGGCATTTTTAAAGCATGGTTGGACTTTGGGCGGTGAGGGGTTAATCAAAATCACCCTACAATATAAGAAGGTCAAATGAACTAGCAATGCACTAGACAATTTTTTGATGATTTTTTGTGCAACAAAGAATTTTTTTTGTTTGAAATACAAATAGTAAGAACTTAGAGACTAACATTTGAAATGTGTGGAAAAAAATTATAGAATTTTGAGAGCAAATCTTTCAAGATAATAGCATTTGCAGTTAGACAAAACTTGTCTAACTGATTTTTTTTTCCAAACTTGCCTAGTAGGGTCAATAGAGTTCTCATCCAATCCATGAGTAAATTATATTTATAGAAACAAAGAAGACAATGACATCATTTGTAAGATTTTTGTAATATTTTGGATTTGATTTTCTACTTTGGTTTGTTGGAGTTTGAATAGACTACTTAATTAGAATTTAGAAAATTAGATTGGCTAATAAAAGGATTTGAATTAAATTGAAGATTTGATCTCTTTTATAGTACAAAAATGAAAAATCCATTTATCCACATTTTACAACAATTGGTGTGCCAATGTATTATTTGCAAGGTTACTTAACTTGTGTAAATGTGTCTTCAAACAGGTTTTTCAAAGTTTTCTAGCTCAAATATTTGTAATTAACTAAAGGGGCATCAATTCTTCATTTACATTCATAGTACTTAGTCCTCAATCCCTAAAGGTCCTCGCATCCAAAAAGTGAATGCACCTTAGTCAAACTTATTGTAACTTTTAAAGTATCCTTTTTTTTGGTGTAAAATTAGAAAATAAAGCCTAATAAGTTATCTTTCTACTCTATTTTGTAGGTATTTCATTCATTTTCTCTTCTTTAAAGTTGATTTTCAATTACAAAATATTATTTCTCATCTCACCTTCACTTTTGGTCAAAATCCCATTTTATTCTCTAATATATTATAATTGATTGAATTTACGTACATATTATACTTTAAAAAATCACACTAATTTTATTTTTTCCAAAAACATCCAAAAGAATTAGCATCTATGAAAAAGTGTATATTCAAATATTAAAATGATCAAATTTAATCAATAAATTTAATGAGTTCTAAATTTAGCACAAAAGTGGTGATTTCAACAAAGGTCATCACTAAGGGTGTTTTAGATGTAAGAAATAAAAATTACTTCAATTTTTCTTAAATTATTTTATATGACTACTTTTATTTACTAAAATAAATCCAAATTAATTTATCAGTCATAATTAATAACTAATTTGAATATATTCTTAAATTTATCATTCATATTGATGGAAAACACGTAGCCTTGTAATATATAAATATTGCATCAAAGTTCATTTTGATTTAAAGGGCTAAATTGGATTCAAAATTGAAATTTGATCGTATAACACTAGAATAGGTCCTTTTAGAGTTAGACTAGTGTAAAGTCAGCATTGAACTACATAAGGTACAACAAACAAGATCTCATATACAAAATGAAGAGCTTTGAATAACAATGTCCGTTTAAGATCCTTCAATAGTGATTTTATGTTTGGTGTTTGTTAGTATCCAAACATTCATATTAAATAGTGCAAGTTCAAATCACAATTTAGCGATTCACTATCAAAAAAATGTTAGTCTACAATCTATCTAATTGATTAATCTTCAATGACTTTCAAAAATATAAAGTGACGGATTTGTCTTTTTAAATAACATGATCAAAATGTTAATGACAATATATGTTATTTTTTGAATTAAATAACCAAAAGTTATATTTGACATAAACCAACAAATTTTAGATTCCGAAGGGTCAGATATATCTATTTCAATATCTCATATAAAAAAGACTATAGTGGTTTCTACAAACTTCTTAGAAGAACCAAATGAATCTACACCACAAACTATTTGACCTACAGTGAAAAACTCCAATAGATGAAAAGCATCTAGAAAATCACAACAAGTCAATGTGAAAATGTTGAAAGTGGGACTGCCGTAATTGTAGGGTAGGTTTGGTAGAATATAATTCTACAAATAAAATGTATGCCAAAATTTTAAGAAAATTACATTTTTGAAATTATTTTTTTGTGGTGAAAAAAAGAATATTGCTCCTAAAATTCTATTATTAGCATCTGCTAAAACATATTTTCTAAAGACATGCTGACCCTACCTTTTACTTATGTTATTAAAGTCAATTTTGCAATTCAAGACACGTAAGGCTACAATAGCTCTTCCTAATGGGCAAAGCCTAATAAAATTGTACTTTGCAATAAAGTCAGGGACAAAAAGAATCAATCTCCATTGACACGCTTCTCCACATAATTGATACTCCACCAAAATGTAAAACAAATTATATATTTTAAAAGCTATGAAAGAGAGACAAAGGTTTCAAAATTTTGAGGTTTATAAAACAAAGAGAAGTAATAATAAAAGAATTGAGAAGTGATAAACTATAATTATGGTTAGAAGGCTCCAAAAGTTGTTTTAAATCAACTGCCAATCTACCACTAATTTAATACTAATCCATTCTCAATCTACAAGATGCTCGTTGGATTTGGGCACTTTCTAGTTTTAGCGTTTTTGTTGGATGTTGATGAGCATGACACCTTCCTTAGGAATTTTAGATACAAAAGTTGTTTGGGAGAGGTATGTGTGGTAAAGGGATGACAGGACAATTGCCTACACCTCAAAGTTTAATACATGTTTCTCCAGTTTCTCAACTTTTAGAATACGTAGTTAGTTTTAAATTCGGTGGACAATTGACTCAACGGGAAAGGTCCAAGCGAGGAATAGACTTTTTCTTTTTTTTCCTTCCAAATCTCTAATTAAGAAATAAGATTTTTGTGTAATCTCAAGCTGTTGCATCTGCTTGTGCAATATAAAGTGACCCTGAATGTGATTCATATTTAGCATTATGAATACCTAATTACAACATTCAAACACGTCACCTATGATCATAATCCCTATTAAATTTGATGAGATGTTTACAACTCCCATTTTGTAATTGAAACTCAATTAAGGTAGGCACACTAAAAGCACCACTAATTGGTACTGTGCCTAATTCCTATTATTAAACTGTTCAAATGCTTACATTTTCTTATTAGCAAGTGAAAGGAGGTTCAAGGCACCAAAGAACGTGACATTTGGATAATATATGCAAAAGTTATGAAGGAACAAGTTTGGTTGTGAATGCATTTCTTCCACTTAAATACAAAAACTGATTTTGGAGATGTAGACAGAGTGTAGATGGCGGTTTAAGGTCAGTGGCACATTTTGGATGCCTACTTTACAGGGTATTTAAGATGTATACCTCCAAAACACCACACTTTTCTATTGTGCCTTAGTTATTATTATTAGACTGGTTGGATTTTCATGTTTTCTTGTTGGCAAGTAAAGGGAGGTTCCAATGCACCAACGAATGTATCATTTGGATACTGTATGCAAAAGTTAGAAAATGTCAAAGTTTTATCTGGTAGATGTTCTAAAATTGTTTCTTCCATATTGGCATACATTGATTTTGGAGATGTACATAGAGTGATGATGATAGTTTTGGATACAAAGGATGATTGCCAAAATGTTGAGAAAATTAAAGCAATAGCTATCGTTTTCAAAGATATGAATTAGTATTTTGACCTTATTCTAAGGGATCTTTGGGTAATTCAATTTTAGAAAATAAGGTATAATTAAGTGAAGACTTTAACTTATTAGCGCCAAAATCATTTCTTGAATTTTGCGTATTTTGGCTTCTATCTTTATAAATATATATTATTTTATTCAATTTCATCAAATTTAATATACAAATTTTTTTTAAAAAAAAGTCAACCGTTGATTTGAATGAATGAGAAGTTCTATGGTAAAGAAAGCCATTGAAACCTCTCTATTCATTTTCTAGATTATGAACGTCAAAACAATCAAAGAATTAAACCATAGTTTTACATGGTAAGTCATACATCACATATAATGCTTTCTTAAGTTTTCAAAAGTTGCTATAATTAGTTGAGAACTTGGATTTTATCAACAAAATTTAGACATATTGTTAGACAAATAACGTAATTGTATAAAATACATTTTCAAATTAGTAAATTTTAATATTTTATTTTTTAAAGATTAAAAATAAATTTATTAGTGTTAAAACAAACTTTCAATACAAGTAAAAAAAATTCAAAGCTCTTTGGTAAGTGGAATGAGAATCGTTTTTGGAACTTTGTACTAGAAGTTTTCATGAATATTAAAATTTTATTGAGTGAAATATGACCATAAATAGTTTCATTTTATAAGTTACTTAAAAAACCTCCAAAAAATGAAAATCATATATAAATATTATATATATATATATTTTAAATTCCACAATTTTTAGAAGGTTTTTAGGTAAATGATAAGAAATATAAATATTTAAAGTTATATTTAAGTCAAGATTATTTCTCTCAGTAAAAGTTTAAAATTGGTGAAACTCTTATTACAATAACTCCAAAAGTATCTTCATCCCATGTACTAAATAAACTTGACTTTTTTATTTTTATTCAAAGTTTTTTTCACTAATACATTTGATTAAATCTTTTAAATTTAAAAATAAACAAAAAAGCATCTTATGAAAGGGTGTTACATGCACTTCAACATATATAAATTTCGTTGAAATCTTGAATTTTTCAAGTAGCTATGACAATTTTTGTAAGTGTATAAAACATTTTGTTAACTATTGTATGTGTAGTTGAATCTGTAAATGCACCAATTATATATGTATGTCAATCAATCTATCGATCAATCCATCCATTTGTTAATCCACTTATCTATTCAAACATCCATCCATTTAAAGTTCCATTGAAATTAAACATTTGATTTTTGTTCTAAAATTAATTATAAATTTGATATGAATGATTTTCACAATAATTTTATTGCTTTCAGTTTGATATGTAAAATTTTGTTTAAGTTGATCATTGAGATTTTAACATTACCTAACTATTGAAGCCATTTTTGAACTAACACTTTTTGAACTAAAAAAGCAAAATACAAATAAAATTAGTTATGTTCAATATTGGGTTAGCATGCTAAACCCAAACATGTTCATCTTGAATTTTCATCTAAATTGTACAATTTTATCAATTGAAGATGAAATCCATTAATTCTTTAGGTCCCAGAGTTGTTTGGTCAAAGCAAGAAAATAGACAAAATTTGTAGCAGATGTAGGACTATTGAGGACAAAGGAATCAAAGTGAAGAATGTAACTGTACCAAATTCTAGAAGATGATTGATAGATAGTAGATGTGTATAAAAATAGGACAATCCACCATTGATATTGCCTGCATTTAAGTTTCTTGACTTTGTCTACAATATTGTTGACATTGACGTGTAAAAAATGAGCAAAACATACTTGCATTACTAGCAGTCTCATAAAAGATTCACTTTGAAGACCTTTGGATTTGGTAGACACTACTTTCATGATTCATTCAAAGCAATCAACATTGAGAAATACAAATCAAATTTGTGAAAATACATGCTCTTTTATTCAAAATTGGCACAAGTTCAATTGTGCTTTTTTGTGATTGACTAACACTTACGTGGAGGTAGTTGAAGTCACCATCTAGAATAAAAGCAAACTAAAAAAAACATATTGTTGACCATAATACATGAAAACATTGTTATACACAATATTATATGCACCATTTATTTATGTTGACATTCTTTCTAGAAAGGGCCTATCCACTTGCACCATCTTTTCGTTCACTTCTACCACCACCACCAAATGAAATCTCAATGTTGTTCAAGGTGCAAAAGGGATGCATCTTATGCAATTCTTTTTGTGTTATTAATATTGACAGATATACGTATGTATAAATGCGAACAACTACTGTATACAATTGTATTTTCTAGATCTAATAGCTCTAATTCATTCTCTACCAAATGAATTAATAACGTCCATTTTCTAACTCACTTCCAATTCCTTTGAGTTATTTCTAGTATTCATACTATGAAAACTAGTTTGTTGTTCCTTGGATCTAAAGGATAAACCCTGGAGTGCTTTGACGTCCAATTTCTAGATGATGAACATATTGATATTTCTGTTCTTTCTCATACTGCTTGGATGAAAGTCATCCTAATTTGTATCTAAAGATACTTTATCAAGTTGTTGTCCTATCTAATGGTTGGATTTGTCAAGTGGTTGACCAAGCCAAAATTGCATTGACTCTATTTCAAAATTGGATTTGCAAAAATGAGGTCATAGATTTAAAGTACACAAAAATTTCAAATTGAGAACCTCATTTCAAATCCATTCCCAACAAATTTTACTCAATAAATGATAATATTTAACTTGTAATCAAATTGAGAAGGATTTTTGAAATTTCCCTTTTAAAATTTACAAAAAATTATTGATGATAGCATTGATGAATTTAACCGTACAGATGGAATCTACAACTCAATACCTACAACTTTTATTTGTATATCAATTTTCAATTTTTTCTTCCAAATAGTACTTTATGATGATTTTTCTCAAATTGTCAATTCTGGAGAAGACTCCGGATGTTTAGGGGTTAAACTAGCAATAACTTATGTTTACTTAGCAATCTGGTGTGGGTTGCGGGACATGGCGGGCACCAAATCCAGCCGGACTTCACGGACTTCTGAACAACTCCTGCTCTCCCAAGTTCTAAACAAGTTCCAGGACATGCAATTTGTAGCCTTGATTGGAGGTAAGTTACAGCAGCTTGGCTCTGTAGGCTCGACAAGAGCAAGCGATGGTCCAACAATCAGAAACTTGGCCTTTCAGCGTAGGCTTTGACCAAATTCAAGCACGCAATTTGGAATGAAGTCTGGACCACGGCAGAGAAAACACATGTGCTTAAGGGATAAAAATCTAGTGGACCTTAAAAACCCCTAAACGATGTGTCTGTATGATGTTTCTGTAAGAAACAAGGTATTTTTACGATTCAATTACTTTCAATCCATACTTTAACCCCTAAAGGACCATTGTTCCTTTGGGGGACAAATGCGTTTTTGGGTAGGTACCTACGGGCTGAAATTTTCTCCTAATTTTGTGAAACTTTTTTGGGAGATAGAAAAACTGATTAGCTTCGAGGGAATATTAATTTTTTCACAGTCAATGTCCAAGAACAAAAGTTATGACCAAATAAGCTCAAAACAAGGGACGGCGGGTAGCAAATTTTTATTTTTTATTTTTTTAGTATTTTTTTTCCATAGATTACATTTTTGTCTATCTAAAAAGCTTTGATTCATTTCATTTGGATTTGTTTTGAGAAAGTTATGGGCATTCTTGTTTTTCGGGCAACTAGAGCATCTTTTTGAAAAAATAATTTGTAGGATTCATTTTTGAATGCAATTTTTCAAATTTTTCAAATTTTTTTTCTGCATGGTTTAGTTTGCTTTCTAGAACAATCTCATGATGTTTTTTTGCATGGTTTAGTTTGCATGGGATTAGTGCATTTTAATTCCATCTAAACTATATGAATATTTTAGATTTTCTTTCTATCTCGTACCTACTTCTACTTAACAATTTTTTTTATAATGAAAATTAAGTTTTTTTGAATTTTTCTTTTTTTTGCTAGATTCTCAACTCAATTCTCCACTGTAAACATTTAAAACTGAAAACTCTGTAGTGCAAAAATTTTAAGTTAAAAATGTTCAAAGTCAAAAGATCCAGTCCCACAATGTTCTGAAAAAATTGTTTTTTCCACTTTAAATGCAGATATATTGCAATCTGTGCGGTCAATACTAGTTAGGTGTAAGATCCTACGATTAGATGTGCAAAAAAAATATTTTTAAATTTTTTTCACTCTTTACTATAAAAATGGTAGTTTTGGGTGTTTTTTGGCAGAAAAAAGACCTTGGGCCTTTAGGGGTTAGGGTAGGTATTTTGTTTTGTTATGTTTGTTTGAAATGGTGAGATCTTCTAGACCATGCATCCTCCAATAGCATTCTTGGTACCATCAAGAAACTTTCTACAAGTAGGAATGAATAGGCCTTAGGTATATTTGCACTTGGTGTTTGAGGTGATGTTTGCAATGTAAATCCAATCCAAAAGTAGGTCTAAATTTGTTTCTAAGACCCTTAGTGACAACCCTCTTTAACATCAATTGTAAGTGTATCTTGGTTTCATGACATTCCGATTGACAATCGAAAAGATATTGAATTTTGAAATTTTAATGGATTAAAAAATTAAAAAATTTATTTTCCTTTTATTTTATTTTATATTGTGGCAATGGCACAAGGCGCACTAGTTAATATTGAAGACACCATTTTAATTAACAATGAAGTTAAAAGAACCCATTCAATCTTTTGTTTTATGGATTTGTAGTTTGCAGTTAAAGTCTATTTATTTCTCTTGAAAGATGATAAATTAAAATATGGTACAAAACTACAGTAAGAACTTCATATTCATCAGTTTTTGGAAAGCTTCAATGCTTGTAGTACCAACCCTTAACCCCTAAATGCCCGAGGCACCTAAATCTGGTGTTGATAAAACTTTGAAGTTAAATAAACCCTTATCATTTTACGATTTTTAATAGTTTAGAAGATTCTTTTACGAGTCTAATTTTAGCACCAAAAATTCGATTTTGAAAATTATTGATTATGATTTTTTTATTCAAGATTTTGTGTAAGGTTATCCATTGCAATCTTGACTTTCCGTAGTGTTGAAGGCTCTTGGAAACGAGTCTCAAATATACTATATCTTGGAGAAAAAATCACATTAGAAATTCATTTAAAAAAAATGTAGAGTAGATTTTGAGAAGCCATAAATTGATCGAGGCTATATATGTTAGGCCCTTTAACCTCATTTTTTGGGGTGACCAAATTTTTAGATTTGACATGTGAAAAAAGGATTGAAAAAATTTATTAGTTTTAAACACACTTATGATCAAACATTATAATCTTTCAATCCATAAGTGATATTGTTGTATTTTCTTTTTCGATGTGATCTCTAACATGTCTAGTTTGACTTTGTATGGTTACAATTCAAAAAAGATTGATACAACTTATCAAAATGTTGGCTTTTTGTTCAATTTAGAGCAAGTTTTTAGAAATTCAGAAAAGGCCTTGGGCATTAGAGGTTAAAGTCCTATTTTCCTCAAGAGGCAAATGAAAGTTTGGATAGGTTCCCTTGGTCTCTAATTTTAGTGCAATATATTGAGCTTATTTTTAGGATTGAAAAATACATCAGTTTTGTGGGAACACAATTTTTATTTAAATTATTTCTTAGGAGTAAACTTTTTGCTATCCTAAGTACAAATTTTAACTTTTAGGGTAGCAAAAGAAATTTGCAAAAACTTGAAATAAAATTTTTAATTTTTTTTCTCATAGATAATATGTTTGCCTATATAGAAAGCTTTGATTCATTCTAGTTGGATTAGTGATGTGAAAGTTATAGAGCTCCTTGTTTTCTGGGCAATCATAGTATATTCTTGTAAAAAGAATGTATTGAGTTTTCTTGAACTCATTTTTGAAACTTTTAAAAAAGACACTTCATAAGGTTCAATGTGCTTATCAGAATAATCTCACTCTTGGGATTCGTATGTTTCAATTCAACCTGAGAGCTATTAAAGATTTCCTTTTGCCTTCAATCTTGTATCTACTTCAACTTAACAATTTTTCACATAATGAAAATCAATTTTTAATATCAGTTTCCTCTCCAAGATTGTCAAATCAATTCTTCAACATAAAAAAGTAAAATTGAATCAAAATTTGTAATGCAAAAATTTTAAGCCAAGAAGATCCAAAGTCTTATTGTATAGTAATGAAAGGTGCAAAAAAATCCATTTTCTTTATTTTAGTGGCAAATATCTAGCAATCCATGTTTTCAAAGTTTTGAAAAAAATTCTACACATTTTGTAATATATAAGTGCACTTAAATTTAAAATGATTGAAATGTGTTAAAATATAATTTGACTACAGGGATTACATGGTTTTTGTTTTGTTTTCCCCCTTGAAATACATGGACAAATTCTATTGATAAAGGAAAAAGAATATAGAAGGGGTTATATTGGTTTCAATACAAAGCTGCAATGCCAATTGCTATATTTGGTCTTCTAGAGGAATCAATTTGAATTAATTTGTTGCATATTAGGATTAGGTTCCATATTGTTTTTAGATTACAACAATTATTTCAAGCAATGTTATTTTGAAAATATTATGGATTGGAATTAGAAAACACAATGAAAAACTTTAATTTCTCATAATTTGCATCTTGAATATATCATTGTCATTGTCAAATGTAACACCAACATTGAATGGTCTCATGGGGGGGAAATAATTTGAATTATGTGTAGTAGTTCACTCTACCATGCGTGACGGGCAAATTTGACATAAATTAAGTAAAATTTTCAAAATGTATTGCACACCATCTTGTGATATGCTTGGATGTCACGGACCTTCCCAAATTTGATAAAGAAACTCAAATTTGGCATTGCATTTTAGAAAAACTAATACAAGAGTCTACAATAATTAGATGGATGAAAAAAAACAAGATTCTCAATGTTTAGGACATGTTTGCGTTCATCTTTGGTTCAAAATTTGAATACCTAATCCTCAAAGGTTAAAGTTTTTAGTCTTATGCACATTTATTTAAGATTCTAATTGTTTATTTGTTTTTGCATTTATGGTTTTGGTCAAGTAGCAACAATGAAGTGTGTGGCTTGGGCTTGGCAATTAAAGTTACCTTTTGAGGATCTATGGGAAATAACACATATGATATTATATTTGACTCCTCGAATACAAATTATGTACTAAAATATGGGACCTACACCATTGGATTGATAATTCAACAAATAGTGTCTCTCATTTGAATACTCAATATAAAACAAACTTTTTTTGCTATTATATACCTCAATTAATTCACCTTTTATATTGAATATGCAAAAATTGGGAGTATCACAAAATTACCATGTTACTATTAGAATTGAGCTTTCTAGACCTTAGAAATTTTCATGGGATGATTAAGGTGTACATACCTAGAATTGCCCTTCCATTCAATTACGCCCCCTATTGTTTGGCCCAATTGCTTCCTCTTACAGTTTAATGAAGTAAAAGCTACACATAATTGGGATTACGACAATTTTAGTATAGATCTAGTGTTGAAAGGGTTCGAAGGGCCATGTCATGATGGTTGGCATTGTAACGCTTTAGCATGATTCAATACCTCAATTTGAACTGGCACTAGGAGTATAATTTAACTTTGAACTTCAATCTCCTTTTCTAGTTTCATAATCTCATTCATTCTAAGTGATGAAGATGCTTCAAACCCTTTGTATTTCTCATACAATTTGGAGAATGAGTGTTGTCAATAAAGCTTGAGTGCATAGCCTCATTACGGACTCGGTAGACTTTGTATAAGTATGGTCTGGGAGAGGACTAATCCAAATTTTTGGATAATACAAAGAACTCACGTAAAAATTGCTCAAACTACCATCTCTAATGCAAAGCGCAAAAATAAAATTCTTTTTTTTGTTCCATATCTAGCCATAGGATCTTGCATTAGACTAGAGTGAGAATGTGAGGAAGAAATTTTAGAAGATTTGACCATATAGATTGCAAGATATTTTCATTCAAAGTAGAGAAAACATAGAGTTTGAGGCATTGTTAGTTTGTAAGACTTTGAATCCTCTTAACTTGAAAATTTTGCATGTCATATTTTAAAATATTTTAAAATATTTTATCATGAAGAGTGAATGGAGAATCTAGAATTTAAAAAGTAAGATAACATGATTTTCATTCTTTAAAAATGTATTATGTAGAAATAGGTACGAGATAGAAGGCCAAACTAAATCAACAATAATTAGCTCTAGGATGGAATTGAACACACTAATCCCAATGGTGTGATTATTCTAAAAATCAAAGCTAATCCTATGGAATTTACTTATTTAGAAAAATATAGAAATTGAAATCTCTAAAAATCAACTCCAATGCTTTATTTTTTTGCAATGATGCTCTAATTGCCTACAAAACAAGATGCTCCGCACCTTTCTCATCATTTATCCAAATAGAGCAAACCAAATCTTTTTGATATAGACAAAAAATAATCTGTTCAAAAATTAATTCAAAAGTAATAAACTTATGTTTTTTTCCAACATGCCCTTGCAATGAATAATGAGGAGCTTTCTTGTCAAATCCTTTGACAAACAAGACTTACACAATAATATGAAATAGTGACCCTAATAAGGTTCCACTTGTATAAGGTGGGCACCTCAAAATGTGCCGTTGATCCTAAACTGCCATCTTCACCCTCTATACATCTCCAAAATCAAATATGTACCTAATTAAGTATTGTTATTAGTAATTAAGAATTGTTTTTAGAACCAAACTTTGTTCCTTCCTAACTTTTGCATGCGGTATCCAAATGTTATGTTCTTTGGTGCATCGGAACCTCCTTTCAAGTACCAACAAGAAAATCAATGAAAACTTGACCAATCTAGTAATGGTAAATAAGCACAGAAGCAGAAGTGTCGGCTTTGGGAGGTGCCCACCTTATAAGTTAAGGTAGGAGGTCCATAAATTGCTCATCTAAGAGCAGAAGCTGAATTTTGGGGAGGTAAAACTTCTTAAAATATTTTTTAGTAAATTTTCTTTGAAAGGCAAGAGAAGTGGCATCTAACCCAAATTGTTTCTTATTTTTTGAAGCTTTGTAAAATTAGTTATGAATTTCTGAAGTTGCAAAAAAGTGCATTTTTGTGGGCTCTAAAACCGACCACCTCCTCAAATGCACACCACTTGTACATTGAAAAGTGCAAAATGTACCTCTAGAGCCTGATTGGTTTTAGAACCCGCTCCATTTTAGAACCTCCTACCTTATATGTACATAGGACAGAGTATGCTACCAAGTCCCCCCATTTTTTTTTTCCCCCATTCTTATGTCCACTTACATGTCTAATAACTCGCTACCAATACTGTAAAAAAAGAAATAATATTAAACAAACTCATAAATAAATCCTTGCTCTTGTGGGCAGTGCCGGCAGTCCGTCCCTCTTGTGGGTGTGCTTCTACAGTATTCATTCTTAAATTTCCAACACACACATGTGTGTGTGTGTGTGTTTTTTCTGAGCAGCAATGTGCGTGCCATCATTTCCGCAGACATCCCCAAAGTGGACGTCTGAATTTCTGGAACTTTCCATTTGTAAAGAACACAAGACAACAAGGAAACAAAATAAAAGGAAAAATACTGTAAATTAAGGGCACCTCCACCAGCAACTCCTTCCCTTCCCTTCCATAATCAATCTGTGGCCACTTATTATTAACTTTTACAGTTTTAATGTTCATTGCAACTGAAAGTTCGATTCATTCAAGTGGTAATAATAACTTAAGGTGCCTGCGTGCTTGGATGGAATGTCGGTCCCCAATTCACTTCATTTTCTCTCAGATGGGAGATCTGATGACCTGAATTTAAAAAAAAAAAAAAAAGTTCCAACCTGTTCCTGCCTGTTGATGACCCATGCCATGACGCAAACTCCATTGGTATGCGTATCATGCAGTGGCATTTGCCATTTCTTTACATTATTTTGGGGGTATCCTTCTGCGAAGTTTGCAGGAAAAAAAGAAACAGTATAAGTTATAGTGAGTAAGTTATGTGGGGGAAAAAAGAGTTCTTAAACCAATTGATGATATCAATGATTTTGTCGCTGACATACTACTTTGAGAAAGTTTGGAGAGCCACCCTGACCAACTGGCAATGATTTTGGGGCCTGCATTCATACATTCAAGGGGAGGCGGGGGATCATAGCTACATTATAAGGGCAACTCTGCTGAGAGATGCTCTAATTAAAACGTGTGGTGTTCAAGTGGGTTCAACAATGCTCTCTTTTTGTTAAACCACAGTGAGAGGGCCTCAAAATCGACTCTATAAATGGGTAAACCAATATCTTCTTCTGCAGTTTTGCATCTGACTATATAGTGATATGATCCACTTTGCCTTGTTCATGGGTAGATATAAGGTAACAGGCTCTGAAATTGCACAGGCTCTAAAATCGCCCACCCTATTCAAATGTACACTACTTGTACAAGTTTTTTTTTTATAGCCTTCAACAATGTACAAAGAGTGTACATTTTAGGGGGTGGGCGATTTTAGAGCCCTATGCCACTTCAACTTCAAAATTTCATATCTTGTTTCTGCAAAATAGCCTCAATTGCGGAATTGGACCTTGGGGGCATTGAGAGCATCTCCACTCTTGCTCTGAAAAATCAGCATGGAAAACTACCTATGGCAGGCTCCCAATATAAAAAATGTGGCCTTTGCGGAGTACTTCCCCATCCACACCTGCACTTAAGCCCCACCCAAAACTATGAACTTCTATATTTGTTCTCGATTTCCAAATTTTCAAATACTTTTGTGTCACGGTTCACTGTGGGGCACTGTTCACTGCTTGGCACCAACCCAAATCTAGCGTGCAAAGATGTCAAACAAGGATTCTCTGACGAAAAAGTGGGTTGCGGGAGAAGTGAGCGGGCTCCGGACTATTGCGATTAAGCAGCTGGTTTTCTTGTGGCCAAATTGTTGTAGCCAAGTTGGGCGGTCATAGTAGGGGACGAAAACAAGCCCGGACTCAGTGTACGTCGGCTTGGACCCTCTCTAGGGCAAGAGTGGAGATGCTCTGAGAATGATTAGAATAGCTCCACCGCAAACTTGAAGGTAAATGTAACCACAATTGTAGCTGGAAGGCTCCACTTTTGGGCTCCACCACATTACCGTTATCACTTTCTGCTCTTCGTAGAGAGACACTACAATGTTATGCCCATTGTAATTTTGAGGTCTTTTGAATCCATGCGAGAGTTGACGCAACTACTTTTAACCCCTAAAGGACCGAGGTGATTTTCCTACCGAAAACCATTCAAAATTGTCATTTCTATTGCAAGGAGAAAAGAGTTTAAATAATTGTTTTTTTTTTGCGTATCCAACCGTAAGATCTTATACTTGACTAGTATATGAATATGTGGAAGAAATTTCAGAAACTTTGACCACGTAGATTGCAAGATATATGCATTTAAAGTGAAGAAAACAAGTTTTTTTCCACCTTGCTTGACTAGATTTTTTGGCTTTGAATCTTTTTAGTTCAATTTTTTTGCACTACTGATTTCGATTTTCTACTTAATTATGTTAAGTAGTTGAGTTGAGAATCTACCAAAAAAACTTAGGAAAAAAAGCACTTATTTTTCACTCATTAAAAAATTGTTAAGTAGAGGTGGGTACAAGATTGAAGAAAAAACTAAATTGTTAATAGCTTTTAGATGGAATTGAATCACAATAATCCCAACGGTGAGATTGTTCTATCTAGAAAATCTAACCCTATCTAACAAAAAAATTTGAAAAATTTGAAAAATTGCATTCAAAAATGAATTCTACAACTTATTTTTTCAAGAAGATGCTTAGATTGCCCGAAAAACTAAGATTGTCCATAACTTTCTCATTATTAGTCCAAATTGAATGAAACAAAGCTTCACATGTAGACAAAAATATAATCTTAGAGGAAAAAATTCGAAAAAAAATTATTTTGACTTTTTGTGATTTTTTTTGTGCTGCCCGCAAAATTCCAATTTTACTTATTGTGCCATAACTTTTGCTCCTGGGCACCAATTAAAATAAAAACTATATATTCACAAAGATCTCGCAAAAATACACAACCTCTAAAAATTTCAAAAAATATTACTAAAAATTGAGATCATAGGAACCTGCCCGGACCCAAATTGTCCCCCGAGGGGACAAGCGGTCCGTTAGAGGTTAACCACTTGTCAGTCAAAGAGGGTGCCCAACATTGGTGTGAGTTGGAGCAACATTGGCAAGAAGGAACAACATTCACAAGAGAGTCCTAGCAGCAACAAAGCTATTGCGGGGATGGAACGTGATGCACTACGATTGTTCCAAAACATATGGAGACGGTACTAGAAGTGGTCCAGGACTTGATCCTTGAACTAACTTTTCACGTTGCATATGAAGTCGATGGGATGGCAATGCTCTTACAAGCCCTCCACCTTAGTGTCTTGGAGGCTGAATTTGAAAAGCCCAAAAACGGGTTTTGATCAAGAAGGCATATTTTGGGTCGGACTCTCTGCCCAACTTGAGCACATTAGAATTGTTATCCAAAGGCCAACTTGACGCTTCCTAGTCCAGATTCCCTAAGAACATCAACTCGTTTACTATCTAAATGAACCCAAGACGGCATGAGAGTTGGCAGGTTGTGAATCGCCTACCACCATGGTTATAGCATGGGCACTTTTTCAACTGGGCTCAGTAAAAAAAACTCTAGACCCTTCAACTTGCGGAGCCTGGCTAATTTTTCCATGATCAAATTACTTTTTTGTTGTGATTCTAAACAAATTTAGAAATTTAAAGAGAAAAAACAACAAATGGAAAGAATATAAGCTAATTTAAAGGATTTTGGCTTTTCACCAAGCTCCTTGACTGGGACATAGTGGAGGATGTTGTTGCTTCATCAAAAAAACCAAGCTTGAATCCGCCATATGTCTTTTGGCTTGAACTGGAGCCTAGCCAACAATGGCAATGCTCTAAAGCCCTATATGTGCAAGGCATTTTATTTATTTATTATTTTTTGGAGCATATTTTAACAAACAAAAGGCCAAATATCTAATAGGTTTAAACAACCTTTTTCAATTTGTAACCAAGAGATCTTAAACTAAATGTGTCACGGATTGTATAAGAAAAAAAAACTCATTATCACATATAGATTGAAAGCTTATAATGTTCAATCATGAAGGGATTGGAAATTCAAAAATTGTTTGTAGTCATTCAATCCTCTTTTCACATATCAAATCTAATATTATAGAGAAAAAAATTAAAGGTTATAAATATGAATAACTATAATCATTATTTTATTCATTTCAATATCTATTTTATAATCTATTAATTGAATTTGCAATATAATCATCCCCTTCCCCCATTTTTAGCGTATTTAAGGCTAACCTCCAAGAGCTCTTAACACTATAAAACTTTAATTTACAAGGTACCCCCTTGCAAAAAGACTTAAATGAAAAATTCACTTTATATTTTTATTCAAGTATTTATGTTTAGAATATATTTGAGTGATTGTGAATCTAATAAACTCAAAGAAGATATTTGGAAAATAGAATTTAACTCCAAAGTTTGTGAATACCAGAATATGGTGCTTTAGGCATTTTGAGGTTATCCACCAAAGGATCAAAGTTTCCCATGGAGCCAATTCAAAGTTCATGCAGATTTCTACAACCTCAATCTTTTTTATTTCTATTCCTTTAGAGTTCAAAGATAGGAAACAAATAAAATCTATTAAATATCAATTTTAGTTCAATCAATGCCCATGAAAAAAGTTATACCCCCCTAGTACTAATTTTTTTTTATTTTTTTAATAATAATTCTTATTTATGTGTTTGTTTATATTATTTAAAGAAATTCATGGAATATATTTGTGTATATATATGAAAATTTTGATTCATTCTACATGTGAGTCATGTGAAAATTATGACGGGTCTTGTTTTGCGGATAATTTAAACATCTGCTTGAAAGAATAATTTGATATCATATATTTTTTAATGAATTTGCTTTTAACAAATTTACAAAAATAACATAAATCCTAGGATTTACAGTGCTTGCAAGAAAAACCTGAAAGCTAGGAGTAAAATTCTTCAATTTTGTCTTAATTATGGTGTCTAAAATAATTTTGCTAATTCCAATGTCTAGTGCCAATCTCCATCAAAAAACTATTAACCTATTAAAAGACATTTCTTGTTTGATCTTTGTCTAACTTCATTAGATTTCTACATTGAAATCTACAGTTCAAAATTTTGATATTTTTCACATATATTAATATATGTTTAAATTACAATTACATCATTTAATAATAATTAAAAAAATCAATTGAGTTTCATATAATTATTTAAGAAAATTTCTTTATTAAAATTATAATAATTACAAAAATGCTTAAATAATATGAAATTTTAAGAAAAATGGAAATAATAGTGACAAACATTATGGCGTAGTTGGTATACTCTTTGGTCTCATATCAAGAGAAAATCAATAGGAAAATCTAAAAGTGGTCACTTTTGAGCTTTCAAGATGATATCTTCAAAGTTTCACAAAAATTACAATTTTAACAAATTTAAGAAAAAAATTCAAATGGAATTAAAATCAGATTATTCAAGCTATATTTTCTTAGTTAAGATTATAAACATTTAAAATCAATAACTATGTGAAAATCCAAGTGTTGACTTTCAAAATGCTCGTGGGGCTTGCAATGTCCTTTGAGGGTTAATATCAATATCAATAGTCCCTGGTTGCATCTTGGTGGAAGCTTATTGTAGCTTTCAAAATATGTATTTTTTGCATACAATATGCGTTATTCTAAGGGAAAAAAAATCCATTATGTTTAGTTTCTATTCTATTTATAAAAAAATTAAATCCAAAATGATTGGTGAATTATGGCAATTGCAAGGTCAAAAATGTGTCATACAATATTGCATGGATTTCTTATTACCTTCTTTATTTTCTATTTTGTTTGTAGAATTCTTAATTGTAATTTTTTTCATTTATAAAATTTAGTTTAGTAAAAATATAGATTACTCTAATATATATAATAATTGATACATTTCTCATTATACAATTTACTTCAAATGATCATAATAATCTTATTTTTCTACAAAATTAACCTAAAGCACCAAACATGCTTTTTTGAGAACATAGCATTTTAGAACAACTCATTACAAGCTGAGTTTTTCTTTTTTTTCCTTTGAAATTTTCACATGATATTTTCCCAAGGAATGGGTTTAAGACCCAACAACTTTCATAACTTTTGACTGCATGGTTAAAAATTTATTGTATGATATGTGGTTTTCAATGCTCGGCGGGCAGCTCAAAAAATTCTTAAAAATTCACTTTTAAAAATAATTAAAATTTGAAATTGGATATATTTAAATATAAAAAATATATATATATGGAATGCTTTTAATCATTCTTTTTATTAATGAATTGAAAATTCATTAGATGAGATTTGGGGGTCTTATAAGGCTCTGAGTTCCCCTGTTGTTTGTTGCGTTCCCAGATTGCAGGAACGCAGCAACAGCAGCAGGCTGACGTGGCCGAGCGATTGCCACGTCATTTAAAAATAAATAAAAATTGCTTAAAATGATATTTTGGTAATTTTTTATTTTTTATTTTTAAAAAAATAAAATAAAATTCTGACACACCCGTACCGGCGTTCATTGAATCTGGGCAGATCAGGGAACAGGCCTGAAACAACCCTCCAAGACCCCCAAATATCATTTAATGATGAGGAGTTTTAGTTTGCGGGTAGTTATGGAATCTTTACTCTAAAATAAACTTTGAAGTCCTTTATTTAACTCAATTTTGAATATTTTTGAAAGAAACATACACATTAGGTGTACATTGTTCATTACAAAATTACAACCATTGGGATTGGCATTTTTTGATTCTATAATTAAATTTTTAACAATTTTGTATTTTGAATCATTCTTTACTTTTTCCTACTTACGATTTGTTTTTTGTATTTTGTGCAATTCCAAGTGATTTGAAAATTTTCAAGCATGTAGCCAACCTGCTACAAAGAATGAATCCAAAGAGTAACCACCATTTTGGACATTCTTCATACAAATGTGACCTTGTGAAGTGTAGTTGCCCAGTTTTTCGCAGGGACAAAAAAAAGATTTTTCTCATTTCAAACACTATTATCTTGCAATCTACATGGTGGAAAATTCTGAATTTTTTTTTCACATCTTTTCAAACTAGTGTACTACAAGATTTTATGCTTACGTGTGTCCAAGAACGTTTTTTTCCTAAAATTTGGTACTTGTATTAGAAATGGCAGCTTTGGAGCGTTTTTGGTGAAAACATAGTCAAAAACATTTAGAGGTTAAAAAATATAGAAATTTGTAGACAAGAAATAGTTCCATATTTTATTAAATATCAAAATCTTATGAATAAATTATATATAAGCTAAATTTAATTTAGTAATGTTGATTTGATTGAAGATTGTAGCTAAAGGTATTTGGGTTATGAAAGTACTTAAGAATTTTTTGTATGTGGCATTTAGTATCTATCTTAAATCTATAAAAGAAGGTACTGAAAATAAGTAGAATGCTATAAATAATATTTTCTTCATTGCTATTTGTACATTGACAATAAATCTAAGATGAATTGGATTGTTTTGGTTGTTTTTATCATTTTTTTTATTTTGATAAAAATATATCAATCATACATTTTCATATAGCTAATTGAGATTTTCAACACTGATTGACAACACAAAGCTTCATATTACACAATTAAAATTTGATTTTAATTTAAAAGGCTAGTTTGAGCTAAAAAAGAATTGTCAACTATTTGGCAATGGAATTAGTACTTCATATCCATATTGGTGTTATGGCTTGATTCTTATACTAAAGTACTTTTCAAGACTTACAATCAATGTTCATTTTGTCATAGATATTGACCAATACTATACAAGTATGAGATATTTCTACTATAAAATTTTCAATTACGGTTCATTTAAGACATTCTATTGATGTCTATCATCTCTCATTATGTTGAAAGTCAACTAATTGTATCTTTGTACTTAAAAAACAACTAATGAGGAATGCAGTTTTCAAATAACAAAAACAATAATTCCAAATAATTTTAGATTTACATGAATTAAGAGCCTACTCATATTGGATCCCAACACTTTTAAGGTTAGATTAAGGACCACTTTACACCTAGAGGCCAGGTCAATTCCCTTGAGGCTGATTGCACCAAATTTCAATTCCTTTTGGGCTAAAGGTTGTCCTCAACTACTCATTAGAATAAGATTATAATATAGGCCAATTCATCCACATATAAAGACTTTAAGGCCAAGAAGCCGGTCTGATTCAATAAAAACTATAAATTTCAATCCCTCTCTCTCTTTCTCTTTTCACTACTACTTTACACCTGGAGGCTAGCTGATTCCCCTTGAAGCCGATTGCACAAAATCCAACGGATCTGATTGGTTGAGAAAATAATATTTTACCAAAAAAAATTAATTGAAATCTGACATTAGCCCTAGGCCAAGAATTGGACTCTTATTTTTATGCACCCAATTCAATGAGCTCATGCCATGTTAGATCATGTCCTTTTTGAGTAAAAATTCATTCCACCAAATTGGCTTGGCCTCTAGGTGTAAAGGGATTAGAACCAAAATCAACCTCTTGTCCAATTACAAGTGAAGATTCTAGGCCTCTGATACAACAAATTGGCCTAGCCTCTAGGTTTAAAGCGACCCTAAATGGTTGCTACTTGGTTGATAATGGTAAGATAAAACAATTCAAACCATTGATAAAGGCACCACCAATGTTTTTTTCCAAAGATGAGAAATAAATCAAATAGTGGAAATAAATGTAAATTCATTGCAAGTTAATAAGGAAGCATTAGCATTCAAATTGTTAACTGACGGACAGAGTTTGGCCAAATGCAAGCATTTAATAATTAATCAGTTGAGTTACTTGGTTGTGCAGATTAGGCTTCAAGAGAATCCAAATAAGCTTACATGAGTGGAATGTTACAAAGATCTTAGTAAATAATGCACACAAAATAGTGAAATTAGGTTGCCTCACACTAATTTCTTGACAATCCACACTATAAAAATATTCACTGTTTATTACAATGATGCATTCAATTCAGATCCATGTGTATGGCATAGATTTGTGCATCAATTCATGACTTGGTTTTGAGAGTGGCATGCACCTCCGTGTGGAACAAGCATTGATCCATGAAGTAATTTATCTCACATAAGGCAGCCTAATTTCACTATTTTGTGCAGAGATTTGAGGATAAGGTAGAGCCACCCATTCCTGACTAGTGATCCATTCCCGGCCTATAGGTTTACGTTTTTTTGACCAAGCTTAGCCCCTAAAGTCCAATGTCCCCTCCGGGGACAAATCAGATTTTGGGCAGGTACCTACGGGCTCAATTTTTTAGTGAAACTTTTTGAAACTTTTCCATAAGATAGAAAAACTCATTAGCTTTGTGGGAATATAATTTTTGTTTCGATTGGTGCCCGGGAGCAAAAGTTATACCACAAAAGCCTCAAACTGAACTCGGCGGGCAACACAATTTTTTTGCAAAAAGTCAAACTAAATTTTAATTTTGTTTTTCTCTTAAACTTTATATTTTGGTCTGCATGTGAAGGTTTGATTCATTTTATTTGGACTAATAATGAGCAAGTTATGGACAATCTTGTTTTTCGGGCAATCTAAGCATCTTTTCGAAAAAATAATTTGTAGGATTCATTTCTGAATGCATTTTTTACAATTTTTTACAATTTTTTTTTGAAAATGTTGTGTTCTTGCTAAAACATCTCACCATTGGAATTACTGTATTTCAATCCCATCTAAGAGCTATTAACGATTAGTTTTTTTTTCAATCTTGGATTTATTTCTACTTAACGATTTTTTAAAGAATGAAAATCAAGTTTGTTTTAAGAAAATAAATTTAGTAGACTTTCAACTTACATCTTCAACATAATTTTTTTTTAATTCAAAGTCTGTAGTGCAAAAAAATTCCACAAATGGGGGTCAAAGTCATCTGAAATTGCAAGTCAATGTTCAAAAAAACTTTCTTTTTCAACTTTGAATGCTAATATCTTTCAATCTATACGGTCAAACTTCATGACATTTTTACCACATGATCTTTCACAAGTGAAGTACAAGATCCTATGGTTAGATTCTATAAAAATAATTTTTTTTGTATTCTTGGGTGAATGCAACCAAAATGGCAGTTTTGAGTGATTTTTGACAGAAAAATGGCCTTGGGACTTTAGGGGTTAGAATTTTTTTTTTTCCTTTTCAAGGTTGGAACTAATAAATACATGATACATGTCCCAAGTTGTGAGAAAGACATTAGGAAATGATGATTAGGAAAAAAGTCATTGAATGATCGGCATTGAAAAAGTCTAGAGGTTGGTTATGGGTCCAGAGCACTTTTTGTCTTCCAAAATTTTTAGTAATTCCAACTCGAGCGATAAAATTACCAAATTTTTTGCAATCCTTGTCATTTCTATCAATGTACCTCTAAAAAACATTTGTTTTGCCTTCCCTACTCCAAATCATATTGGAATTTCTTATTTCGTCAGTTATGGGTGGCTCTACCTTACTCGTATATGTAATTAGGGTTTCTTCCACAGTTTAGAAAAGCCTAGCCAGATGCTGCATTTACCACTGGCCTTACTGGAGTGAGCCATGGATCTCTTATTCTCCAATTGTAAGGTCTAGCCATGGAGTGAGAGATTGATTGTTTTTTTTTGTTGGTACCACATAGGTTATAAGTTGCACTCTCTCTCTCTCTACATACATACATATTTGAATGCAAAGTTCACAGACCCAACCCACTTTTCTCTGTTCTTTCTGGAGCGAGTCTTTCCAATCAATCCCAAAATAGAAAAGCCTTTCAATCCATTCTCTCCGCCCCTAACACCTCAAGGATTTAGCCTCTAAAGGCCCAAAGTCCCTTTGGGAGACATTTGGGATTTTGGGCAGGCTCATGTGGCCTCAAATTTTGGCCTAATTTTTTGAAACTTTTTTTAAAGATAGAATATCACATTAGCTTTCTAAAAATAGATATATTTCAATTGGTGCCTAAGAGCAAAAGTTATGCCACCCAAAGCCAAAAAAACAACTTGTTGGACAGAAAAAAAAAACTTTACAAAACTGATTTTTTTATTTATATTTTCTTCAAAGATCATGTTTTTGTCTACATTTGAAGCTTTGATTCATTCTATTTGGATTCATAATGAGAAAGTTAGGGACACTCTTGTTTTTTAGGCAATCTAAGCATCTTCATCAAAAAACACACTAATAGAATTCATTTTTGAATTCACTCATAGCAATTTTCAAATTTTTTCAATTCTTTTTTTTGACAAGGTTAATATTGTTTGCAAGAACAATCCCACCGTTGGGATTATGGTGTTTTAATTCCACCTAAGAGCTATTAACGATTTAGTGTTTCATTCAATTTGAGACCTACTTCTACTTAACAATTTTTTAATATGTGAAAATTAAGTTTTAACATTCTAAATTTTTTTTCCCCAACTCTCAACTCAAATGTTCAACATAACTTTTTTTTAACCTAATGGTATGTAGTGCAAAAAAAGTCTACAAATGGCCGTCAAAGTCATATGAAATTGTAGGCCATAGTTCAAAAAAACTTTCTTTTTCCAACTTTAAATGCTAATATCTTCCAATCTGTATTGTTAAACTTCATGAAATATGTCCCGCATGATCTACAACAAGTGAAGTACAAGATCCTACGATTAGATTTCAGAATTTTTTTTTTTGATTTCTTGAATGATTGCAGCAAAAATGGCAATTTTTAGTGGTTTCGGACCCATAAAATGCATTGGGCTTCTACGGGTTAAATCCTTTTATGCTATACAAATTCTCCTAGCACAGTCATTCAACTTTGAACACATGCCAGTTCGGCATTTCTGTACGATTATTAATATAATTACATCACATACATCCATACATGGTAAGTTATAGGGGTTGAAATTCACGTGTGGCGACTAGGGTGGGTGGAGGATACTGAATCATAATCATAATATGAGATGCAAACTGAACTGCAATTGAAGCAACCTTTTCCTCTGTATATTCGATGTGGTCCATGCACACCTAACACATCGGTCTGCTTTTTACTACTAGCGACGACTTGCTCGAACATGGTAGGCGACGGAAGCAATATATATTCTGATGGTAGATCCCAATTGCTCACCCCGCCGGAAAGGGCAAAAGAAAAAAAGAAAAAAAAGAAAAAAAAAAGAGCATTGGAGCAACAAAACTCCACATGGAAAGCCAGCTCCACGAGTGGTCCAGTGGGGCCAGGGCCGGGGTTGGGGATGGGTGCGTCTCCAGCTGCCGCTGGCTCCCAATAAATGAGGGGGACAGGTGACCTACTTACTTATTAGGACGACATCATGGGTGGATTATCACAACCCTTGGTGGTACCCGAGCGACTTGGAAGACCCGTCCAAGCATGTGACCAAATGAGAATGATTAGGGCTGGCTCCAGGACTAATTCAACAAAACAAAAAATGCCAGAGCAGAGCAGAGCAAAGAGGGCCGGAGGGAACCAAGCCCATCGCTTGGCCCTCAGGGAAAGCCCTGAAACTTCTTTATTTGCCACACACGGTAAAATTTACTATTTCTGAATTCATATTTGCAATCAGAGGTCCCAAATTAACTAGTACAAGTGAAGAATATAGATTTAACACAGCATGAAATAGTTTAGTTTTTTTTTGACATGCATCCTTGGAATGGCTTGGGCGGGCTAAGCGAGGGGGTCAATTCACCCTGGGTAGCGGAAGAGCTACTAAAGTACAAGGGTCCATAAAGTGCCCATTTCAGAGCTGAAATTGAAATTTGGGGTGGTGAAACTTCTGGAAACTTCAAATTTTCAGTAAATTTTCCTTGAAAAGCAATATAGAATTGGCATCTTACCGGCCAAATTGTTTTGTGTTTTTTTAAGCTTTTGTGGAATTAGGTTTTGAAGTTTTGAAGTTGACATGCATTGGACTCTCAAATCGCCCACTTCCTAAAATATAAACTATTTGTACATTGCAGGTACAATGAAAAAACAATATGTATAAATAATATACATTTGAAGAGGTGGATGATTTTAGCCCATAGTGCTTTAGCATCCCTGCCCACCACGAGTCCAAGCAGACTCCTGACAAAGTGGAGGTCTTCAAAGTGGAGGTCTTGTGCAAGCAAGGAGGAGCACCCCCTGCCGGCTCCCTGTGATATTCCTCATAAAACTAGTAGCCCAACAAAAATGCAGAACTCCAACTTGCTCCATTTGGCAGGCACACAGTGTGTAAAAGACCCCCCAAAACACAAGTTATTGAATTTCTTCATTGTTGACATGGATCTGCTTGAGTTGTTGACCAAGTTCCTGGAGCAAACCAGACATGTTCTGATTTCATTGGGGGTGAAGTCTCACAGGTAGTAACTTACGCTTGTACCTGGGGCCCTCAGTCCTCACAAGTCACAATGCTCCTCCTCCTCCCAAGGGGTAGAAGTTGAGCACTAGAAATACAAAGGTGGGTAGTAGATGCTCAAAGGGCTCTTGAATTGAGAGTAATAATAAGCTTCAAATAACTGAATCTAGATAGAACACAAAAACTCTATTTTATTTTATTTTCAATTAATTTCTTGTAGAATACATTTATTCTTTCTACTTGGGATGTTTTTCAATTTCAGGGTTTTTACCCTTGAATACTGTAGAACACCTTATCAGAATGACCAAGCCAACAAACCTTCTCGACCTAATAAGTCCATTTTCTTGTAACTTTCATTTGTTCAACTTCATAATCTCTATAAATTTCAAAGAGCAGGACTGATCGACATGCTCGTTCGTCCAAAATATTCAAATGGAAAAAGCCCGACTGACTGGGGTCCAGGGTTTGCCCCACCAGTAGTCCTGCCTGCCTTCCTGCGCAAGGGAGGATGATAGCCAAATCCGTCACTTTGGAGCACCACGGGAGTAGAAATTTTGGTTCATTGGGTATGGTTCCATGTGGGCTGGATTTTTCTGCACTTTGTCATCCACAAAGATGCTTCAAGTTGTCCGGATGAGCCCGGGGGGATCATGTCAGTCCCTGTTCTCGTTTCCCCCATGGACGGGGCCCACCTTGCAGCCATCCCGGCCGGGTATCCAAGGGGTATTCATTCAAGGAGGGCGGCGGGCTTGCAGCAGTTCAGTTCAGACTTCAGAGCAAGCCGCTGTAAGCTTAGTGCATGTGGAGAACCTATAACTTACTTCAGTTCCCCCCCATTGAATGTCCGTCTTCAGTAGTTGTTCAGTGGAGTTCAGTTCCAGTTTTTCCCTGTCACAGGAGACCACACAACATAGCAAAACAAAATATACTTTCAACTCAGACAAGCAATGAAGACTTGCTGTAAGAAAAAAGTGGACTGACGCCCGGACGGACGGACGGAGCCATCTCCAGCACTTCGCTGCGGCTTCAGACATTGTGTACCACCATTCATGGCAGACTGGGCATCAAACTGTAGGCGGGAGGACTCCTGGAACACAGGGGGGAACAGGGGAACCGACCCCCTCCGTCCCTCTCTCGTTGATCCCCCAATTTTATTACCCCTGTGAGAAATGCAGAAAATTTCCATCGCCACACATGATAAAATTGGCAAATTTTGAAAATGCATATCTGCAATCAGAGGCCCCAAATTAGCTAGGAGAGGGGTAGAAGATATGTTAACCCCTAAAGTCCCATTATCCCCTCGGGGGATAAAATGGATTTTGGACAGGCTACTACAGCTTCAATATTCATCATTATTTTTTGAAACTTTTTGTGCAAATAGGAAAACACATTAGCTCTATGGGAATATAATTTTTATTTCAACAAGTGCCCGGGAGCAAAAGTTATGGCACAAAAGGTCCTTTTTTTCCAGTGGGGTGGGTAGAAATCTTCTCACGCAAATTTTTTTTTAATAAAAATTCAGAATTATTTTCTCATAGATTGTATTTTTATCTATGTGGAAAGCTTTGATTCATTCCATTTGGGTTTGGTATGTGAAAGTTATGGACAATCTTATTTTTTGGGCAATTAGAGCATCTTCTTGGAAAAATGCCTTTTAGGATTCATTTCTGAATGCAATTTTCACAATTTTTCAAAAAAAATTGTTTGACAAGGATAAGTTTACTTGTTAAAACAATCTCACCATTGGGATTATAGTGTTTTAACCCCATCTTAGAGCTATTGATGATTTAGTTTTTCGTTCTATCTTGGACCTACTTCTACTTAATAATTTTTTAAAGAATGAAAATCAAGTGTATTTTTTTGGAATTTTTTTTCCTAGATTCTCAACTCAATTATTCAACATAAAAAAGATTGAATTAAAAGTCTGTAGTGCACATTTTATTTTACAAATGGCAGTCAAAGTCATCTAAAATTGCACGTTAGTATTTAAAAAATCAAAATTTTCCTACTTTGAATGCTAATATCTTCTAATCTGTACGGTGAAACTTTATGAAATTCTTACCACATGATCTAAGATAAGTCAAGTACAAGATCCTACAATTAGATTCTACAATAAATTATTTATTCTCTTTTCTTAGATTAACGCAACAAAACTAACAGTTTTGGGTCGTTTTTGGCAGAAAAATGGCCTTGGGACTTTAGGGGTTAAACAAGCACAAGATAAGGGGTCCTATTCTTTACACGCACCCTTAAAATGACTTAGAGCAACCACACAGCAAGGGACGCCAAGGTGCGTTGACAAGCGCAGTGGGCGAGCCCGGGCAAAAATTATCCTCCACAACAGCAACGCAAAGCAACAATTTCAAACCAGCCACTTTATAATTTAAAGAGCGCTCGGGCAAATGGTGAGTCTTGAGTGTGGCGTGTCAAAGGCTTTGACTTGCCTTTTCACTCCAATTTCAAGGTATCACCTAACATGCTAAGGAGGGCAGAAGGGCTGAATGGGTGACACGCTTCACAAGGTGGACAAAACTTTTTGGTCGTCGTACTTCTCCTCTTGGCGTCCCTCTTCCACTGTCTTGCGGGAGATAGGCTACCACCACACGCACTGGCTGCCTTGGAAGGGCGTGCCAAATCTTGACTTGGCGCCGCTCCTTCGCGAGCTAGGCGTGGGATTGCCCTTACGAAGGATACGTGAGGAGTCAGTTCACCTTGACCCTCTGGTTGTTGGAAAATCGAGGACGGTGGGTCCAAAATCAACTAATCAATAAGGTAACTGTATCTAGAATTGCACAAATAAATAATTAAGCATGGTTTCCATTAATTGAAAAATATTTTGTGGAGTCTTGTTGGTAGTCAAAAGGGGATTTTAGATTCTCTTAGAATGCATTTTTTGGACACCATGCGAATAAACTATTTTTTTTCAAAAGTGTTGAAAAATAAGTTTTAAGGTAGCAAACCATAGAATCATTTTATGAATTTTGAAGTTGGAATCACATAAAGCTCTAATAGTGTTCACCCCTACTTTGTTCACCATTGGTACATTGATGAATGCAATTATATGCCTTTGTGTTAATCCCTAAAGGTTAGAGATTATATTTTCACCAAAACTACTCCAAAACTGCCATTTCTAATACAAGTACCAAAATTTAGAAAAAAAAACATTTTTGAACAAATGTAACCGTAGGAACTTATTGTACACTGGTTTGAGAAGTTGTAATAAAAATTTCAAAAATTTCCACCGTGTGGATTGCAAGATAATAACGTTTGAATTCACAAAATCATTTTTTTGTCCTTGTAAAAACCCGAGCAGCTGCACTTCACAAGGTCACATTTGTATGAATCTTTTTCCAAAATCGTGGTCATTCTTTAAGTTCATTGTTCACGGCAAGTTGGCTACATGCTTGAAAATTTTCAGATCATTTGGAATTGCACAACATATAGGAATAAAATAGTAAGTAGAAAGATGTAGAGAATGATTCAAAATACAAAATTGTTAAGAATTTAGATATGGAATTGAAAAATGTCCATCCCAACTGTCGTAGCACAAGGAAGCATAAATCCTACCTTTAGGCATTTTAACTGATAAAACACCCAGGATGACTCATGTATCGTTCCCACAGGATTTTACTTGTAGTTTCCTCAAAATTACCGGAACACCATCCAGAAAACCAAACCCAAGGCAAAGGAATCCGGAACTGAAAACTAGGAACTGCACTTCCTCCTTCGTATACCCTAAACCTTCTTTCTCTCAACTCATACCAATAACCATACCCTAGACCACTTAGAACATGTATGTATTCTTCCCAACAGTAGTTTGTAACTTAGTGTCTTATTTAACTGAATGCGGATCCGGGATGAGTGTCATGATCCTGTACCTTTTCCGGATCCGAATTCAGTAAGCAAAGTAACCAATGAAATAGTTTAACTTTTATAACCGAGGGGTCCGCTCTTTGGTTTCAGGAAGGAAACGTATACCCTACCCTTCAATAGATTAAAGTGACTGAAGTTTCACTTAAAGAAAACACAAAACACACACATAAAATCCGGATGCGGATTCTTCCTCACAACTAATCCGGAAATCAATCCAAACTGGTAGGTCACTTAGGAAACCCCCACAATCCTCTCTTACTACAACGACAGACCTATCCAAACTCGGTTCTTTAAGGCAGAATCTGGTGACTAGATAACTAGGCGATCCTAACTACTTGCACATCACTTACTTCCGGTTGTAGTAGGACCTCATCAACACGTCAATCAGCATACATCTGCCTCTTGCAAAATGCACCCAACCTAAGAGCGGCTATCCCACACAGAAGCGTCCAAGTAACTACAGTAGCTAAATTTCAATTCTAGCACACACAGTGTTTCAACCAACTCACTTCAACTCCCGGAACCGGATTCAGACAAAATCTGGGGACTACTCCTCCTCTCAAGTTTTCACCACCAAGCTACCTGAACTAGCAATGGTCAAAGCATTGCCTAACCCCTCAACACAAGACCAAGACTTTTCAGACCAGTACTCACGGAGTTGAAATCCAAGCTTTCTTTGCAGAAATTGAAATAGAAAAACAAGAGTGTAAAAATGCCCGGAGTTGAAACTAACTTCCAACCCCTAAATACTAACCCCAAGGGATCCTAAAATGCCCAAGGAACAAAAAAAGAGAGGACCAAGGAATGACAAGTGTCATTCCTTATCCTTTCCAACTAACTTTCTAACTACAAGCCGATCCACAACATATGGATCTTCATATCCTAAAATACTGGAAACTCACGTTCAGGTGCATGTAGCTCAAAAGCAGCTGTCAACTACCTTTCTAACATTCAAAAGCTTTGAGTTTCCATTACTTAACTGAACTTAACTTATCTTTTACTTTACTTTCCTAAACTGAACTTCACTTAACTGAATTGAATTGAACTTTCTATTTAATGTTCCTAGGCTTATCCTAAGAACTTCACTTAGCTAAATTGAACTGAACTTTCTATTTATTGTTCCTAGGCTTACCCTAAGAACTTCACTTAATTGTACTAGATCTTATCCTAAGAAACTTCTAAACTACTTTCTACCTTTCTTTGGAGACGCCCTTCTTTGGTGGCTGCTTCCTGCTGGCTGAAGGCTTAGCTGTCTTATCTTTAGCTGAAGTCTTTCCCTTGAAGCTAGACAGAGAAATCGTGACCAAGTCAGATTCCTCTTCCTCTTCCAAGTCAGGCTGGGACTTGGATTTGGATCCGCTTTCCTCCTTTATTGACTGATTGGGCGACTCGTCCTCGCCCAAATGATAACTCCCCAAGGATACCTCCCGATAGGTGTTCCAATATCTTCCCCTTGAATTCTAGTATCGGGTCCCGGTATTGGAACGATTCCGGATCTCAATCCGGTTCCGGTTTTCAATAAGAACATGAAACTTTAAGTATTGTTTTAACCTAATTATCTATCTACCAATATTCTCCTAGCAAGGAACGTTAATTGTGGTAAGGTGTTTAGTTTACCCTTGGATAAATCAAAAAAATGTACCCTTATTAACTCCTTCCTCTACTTTCTTCACTAACAAGACTTATCCTACTTTTTGGGCTCCCACACCAACGGTTGTAATGTTGTAATAAACAATCTACACCTAATGTCTTTATTTCTTTTCAGAAATATTCGAACTTGAGTTAAATAAAGGACTTCAAAGTTTATTTTAGAAGAGAGATTCAATAACTACCTCAAACTAAGAATCTTCACAACTTTGTTCTCATTAATAAAAATGGAAT
The DNA here is from genome assembly GCA_963969595.1 of Neckera pumila. Lineage (NCBI taxonomy): Eukaryota > Viridiplantae > Streptophyta > Bryopsida > Hypnales > Neckeraceae > Neckera > Neckera pumila. Next base: position 25,982,118 of record OZ018411.1, on the reverse strand, counting down.
GATTCAAAGCTTCCCGCGTATAAGTCTAAAGAACCAATTTCAAATTTTTATTTTCTTAAAAAGTGATTTTTAAAGAATTTTTTGACTTGCCCGGGCTGCCCACCAACCAATGAAAGTTATATATCATGCAAGAACTTTTTAACCATACAGTCAAAAGTTATGAAAATTGTTGGTCTCTAAAGGTACTCCTTGAGTACATCTTATGTGAAAATTTCAAAGAAAAAAAAATAAAAACTTCATTCGTAGTAGGCTGCCCAAAATTGCCATGTTGTCAAAAAAAAGGTGTGTGATCCTTTAGGGGTTAAAAACACTTTTATCCCCTAAATGCCTATTTAAGTCCTTTTTTGACCTTTTTGGAATTTGTTCAAAACAAAACAGAAAATTCAAGTTTTGATTACTTTAACCCCTAAAGGACCACTGTCCCTTCGAGGGACAAATGGGAATTTTGGGCAGGTACCTACAAGCTGAAATTTTGTCCTGATATTTTGGGTTTTTTTGGAGATAGAAAAATAGATTAGCTTTGTGGGAATATAATTTTTTTCCAATTAATGCTCGGGAACAAAAAGTTATGACCCAAACAACTCGGAACTTGGAAGGTTGGGGGGAGGAGAGGGGGCATCAAAATAAATTTCAAAAATTCTTAATTAAAAAAAAAAATCTCTCTCATAGATGATATTTTTGTCTATTTGGAAAGCTTTGATTCATTCTATTTGGATTTGTTATGAGAATGTTATGGACAATCTTGTTTTTTATGTAGTTAGAGCATTTTCTTGAAAAAATAACTTATGGGATTCATTTTTGGATGCAAATTTTATAATTTAAAAAAAATAGAAGCCCACATGGTTTAGTGCATTTCTAGAACATTCTTACCATTGGAATTAGTGCATGTAAATTCCATTTTGGAGATATTAATAATTTAAATTTTCCTTCTATTTTATACCTACTTCTACTTGATAATTTTTTGAAGTATGAAAATTAATTTTTTTTGAATTTTTTTTTCCTAGACTCTCAATTCAATTCTTCACCTTAAAGATTTAAAGCTCAAAACTATGTAGTGCAAAAAATTAAAGTTAAGGAGGTTCAAAGTCAAATAATCTTGTCCCACAATGTGATGAAAAATTGGTGGGTGGGTGGGTGGGGGGTCACTTTAAACATAGATATCTTGCAAATTGTGCGGCCAAAAATTCTGAAATTTATTCCACACATTTTTGTACTAGTTTGGTGTAAGATCTTACAGTTCGATGTGCAAAAACAAAACAATTTTCAAATTTTCTTACTCTTTGCTATAGAAATGACAATTTTGAATGTTTTTTGGCAGAAAATGGTCCTTTAGTGGTAAATCAGTTTAAAAAAATTTATAACCATATGAAATCAAATTAAAAGATTTGTTGAAGATCACATAAGAAAAGAAACCCTAGCAACATCACTTATGGATTGAAAGATCATAATTTTTTATCAAGAGCGTGAAAGTGATTTGAAACTGTGTGTGTGTGTATATATATATATATATATATATATATATATATATATACACGCTCAAGGCTCACATACTAGTATTGTTGTCTCTCTAGGTATCTTAACAACTCTTGTAGTCTCTCAACTTATATAAGCGTGTTTTGTTATTTGAATACAAGTTTGATGCAAGCTTCATGCAAGTGAGTGCCTTGGCCGATGTTTAAACTATAATCCCCACAGTATCCCCAAAAGAACATTCCAAATTTATAAAGGATAAAAAAGAGCCTCCTCCTATTGTTATTTAAATTGTTGCAATCCTTCCCAAGTTGTAGTTCCTAGGGAAAGTTTATTTAAAATGCGACACTAAATAGAATGAAGTGTGTTTGATCAAAAAAACTAACTGACCCATTTTTATGACCCCTCTAAATCAAATTTGGCTGGGGTTTGTAGGCTCTAATCCAAAAGGCATAAATTACTTGATGATTTGAAGGTCCACTTCCTATAGAGATTTCAATTACACTACAAGATGGAATGCTACAAGTCTTTCTTCCTTAATCTCCCAAGGCCTAACAACTTCTTCACAATGGAGGTTTTCAATGAATCATCCTACTTTGATTATTTTTTTGCACATGGATGTACTTGAAATTCTTAATTTTTAACTATACAAAAGTAAAAAATACTTTGCCTAGTATGCATGGAAAATATTGACTTTTGGATTTTTAAATTATAACAATTTTGGATGATCTACTTATAGACAAAGAATGCAGCTTCAAACTTTTTGGAATCCTTCTAATTATTTTTTGTTCTTGATCACACCAAGTTGAACCTTGTATTTTTAAAATTCCTAGAAATGCAACTTTAAAAGAATTTCCTTCAAACCCATTTTGTTTGTCTAAGACTAAAAATGTCCAAGAAAATATTTTTTTCCATCCCTACTATTCCTTTCATTTAAAAAAATTATTAGAAGGATTCCCAAAGTCACTTTGTGCAATGAATTTACACTCATAAAGTAGAAGTTCCTATTGTAGTCTTCAATCACTCCATTATCGTCACCTAAGATATTTGATTGTGGCCCAAATTTCCTCTATTGAAAAAAATACAATTGTAATGGATCATTCCCTTAGTATCTGGAATGAGTCTTCTATCTAGAAAGGCATTGCCACTCATTTATGCCCAACTAGGCTCCCAAAGTTGTAGTTATGGGCTTTTGCAGTCCCGCTCAGTGGTCGGGCTTGTTGCTAGTCCTCCATTCATCCCCGCTTCATAATCCCGCCAATGAAATCAAGCACTATTGTAGGCCAATTGTAGCATGACAGACCATAGCTACAGCACAACAAACTACAACTAACACCTTTAGCCTGCTTATATCAGATACGCTTGATGTAAACGATGTCCTACGGTTTGGAGAACTAAGTTTGAAGTGGATGGGCTCGTTCAACCCGGGCATGGTATCCGATGGGCATGTTTATGTAGATGACCATGCCCAACTTAAGCTGGGAGCTTCATTGAATATGGCGCACAATGCTCTGAGGGATTGTTCTACCGTAATCCTAGAGTGACTCCGGGGACAGAATGTGTCCTCAAACAATGTTTTCAGCTTAATTACGGAAAATCACCAATGAATTTGGAAAATTAGTGAACTACATAATTGGGGGGGAGAAAATTCTGAAGAGAACTCATATTGGCAATTCCCCAGATGACTTGTCTAGCGGTTTAGGGTGCCACATCATTGGCGCAGGGGTCCAGGTCGAGACCCCAAAGTGAAGTGCCAGCTAGAATTGTCAGCCTGGATCAGTGCCGTTGTGACTCGGAGAAAGGCTGTTGTAGTACATCGGTTCGTCCCTTGGAACATAGCCGTTCCCGTCACCAAAAACAAGCTTATTTTCATGTACGCTAATTGTGCTCACGGAAGGACAGGGATTTAGAAACAATTTTCCACTATTGGGCGAGGACTAGGTGTTGCATCACAAGAAAGTAATTTCCGTCTAGTAGACGTTCTAACGTGTGAAAAACGTCTTTAGGATGACTCGGGTATTGTTCCTTCAGAGATCTAATTTGGACTTCTCTAATGATGACCGGAACCGGATGCGGGAGTCACAACAATCACAAGCAAACCGGATTCTAGAACGGAAAGCTTAATATTCCTAAGTGATTACTTCCCATCCGGTTGGACTATCCCACTCTAGTCCGAATCTGCTCAACAACAACAGGGTAGTGTCTCAACAATGTACCGCCCTCTCTCTCTCTAATACAACTCTGATCCTAGGACTCAAAATCGGAACTGGAAGGAGTGTCGTTATCCTGTTCCTCTTCATGTTTCCGCTTCTGGATCCTCAAATTTAGTAACCAATTGGAAGTTTAGCCTCTATATCAGAGGATTCCACATATTACACTTAAGGAAGGCTACGTGAATTCCTACCCTTCAATGTTTAGAGTGACAGAAGTTTCACTAAAAAGAAGAAAGATAACAAAAGACAAAAAGAAATAGGACTTCAGTTTTTCCTCACAACTAACCCAGAAGCTTAATCCGGATCAGAAGGTCACTCAGAAACCCCTACCGTCCTTATAATACTACAATGACAGATTCTCCCGACCCAAGCTCTTAGACAGGGACGCTACTCTTGGAAATCGGATACAGGAAACATCCAGAGGCACTCATCTTCTTCCAAAACCTGCAAACACAGCTACCCGCACTAAGTAATGGTTCTAGCATTACCGACATACCAACCCAACATCGAGACTTTTCAGACCAACACTTAGGATGTGGAAATCAGAATACTTTGCAATGGAAAATGAAAAAGAACACAAGTATAAGATAAAATTATCCTATCAAGCCCGGGATTGAAACTAACTTCAACCCCCTAAATACCAAACCAAGGGAAACCCAAAAAGGCCCTATAAGAATCCTAACGAGAGACCAGAGAATGACACGCATCATTCCCCCAATCTCAAAATCCTAACTAGTAGTGTTGACTTTCTAACCGCCGGCCCTTTCCACAAAAGTGGATCTTAGATCCAGAAAAACCGGATCCAGTTGTCCAGGTGCATGCAACTGGAAAGCAACTAGAAAGCTGCTTTCTAAAACTTTAACTTTCCTCTATTTAACTGAACTCCACCTATCTTTTACTTTCCTATAGTAAACTTAACTGGACTCTACTTTTACTTTCCACCTACCAAAACTAGACTTCCACTAATTCCCTAACTCAACTTCTAAAAACTTTCTACCTACTTCTTCTGCCGCTTGGATGGTGTTGGTGTAATCTTGGCCACTCCCTTCCTTGCTGGCTGTTGTCTACCACCAGTAGACTTAGAAGCTTTCCCCTTTGGAGGAGTTGGAGGTTTACCTTTCCCCTTTTCACGAGCAGATTCCGGTTCCGGTTCAAATTCTTCTTCTCCTTCCTCGGATTCTTCTCTTGATTCGTATCGGCTCTCCTCCTTCTCCATGGTCTTTGGCAACTCACCCTCTTCAGATTCAATCTCAATCGTGGGTGACGCCTCCCTACCCCTCTTTGATGTTGATTTCCGTTGTTTTGCTGCTGGCTTGCTTGACCGACCGGAAAGGGTGCTTTGTCGAGTGCCCTGATCCGGTTTTGCAAACTTAATTTGATTGCGGGTCTAGGATCCAGGTCAAAACCCTTTTCTGATTGCCGTGTCAATCTTCAACTTGGAGCGGCTGATTGGTGTGGTCTTCTCTTTTGGTTCTCCCTTCGACTTCCGATCAGCTGAATCCTTTGATGGCGTTGCCTTGCTTGGAGTTTCCTCCTTCACCTTTTCTTTTGCCTTCGCCGGTTTCGGTTTCAAGTGGAAGCCTGCATTCTCCATGACTTCTCTCAATTCAAATAAGGTACGCTCATGATAGGACACCAAGACTGAAACAACCTTGGGTCCCATGTGAGATCCCTCTTTGAGAACTCCAGCCTCAAAAAGTTTGGCTTTGTTAACTACATTGCCCAAATTCCCAACAAACTTCCGGATCTGATTAAGGGTGTCTAAGGTTTCAGCCGAGAGCTGTCTAACCTCACTCTCAGACTTTTTCCCTATCTCTTTCTCTAGATCCTTTACTTGACCGATTAGGCTAGCTATCCGATTTTCTAACTTCTAGGTCACCTCCTTATCACTCATCATTTTCTCTCGGATGCCCTTCAGTTCACTTATAATCACCCCAAGAGGGTCACTTGACTTCGCCCAAACCGGATCCTTACTAGTCCCCTCTCCAGCTCCTTCCTTGCCTTTCTTTTGGGGTTCCTCTGGTTCCTCTTCCGGTTTTGACTCATCTATTGACGCCTCTCTCTACTCTTCCGGTTCCGGACTACTGTCATGCTGTAACATCACGTCCGCAGACTTGTACTTGGTTACTTCCTTCCCTCTCAGTAATTCATTGTGCTCATAGAGGTGGAAGAAAAAGGGAGATAAATCGGAAGGTCTAGACTTGCCTACAACTGAGACCATTTTGCCCATAACTTCCTTCAATATTAAACCCCAACTCACTTTCCTCCCTCCGGTTAGCGCTCCAAAAATCGTCTTTGCTATTGTAATGGTGGCCCAGGTAGGACGCCTCGGATTCAGAATCGGAACTAAGAACTCCAACACTCTCCTATGCCTTAAGTTTGTGCATTCTGCCACGGCATATCCATCCTTGGGATGGACAGGGTTGCAAAACTTACCACTCTCAAACTTGTGCTGCCGTCCAGCTACTCCTTCCCCTTTCTTGGGAAAATTATATACCTTGCTCCACATATCCGGAGTCCATCCGGTTGGCTGCGCTCGTATCGTGTGATGCCACTTGCTTGACTGCTTCGTGAGCAGCTCCCCAACCATTGACTTGTTCTTCAAGTTCCACAGCCTTCGCATGAAACCATTGCATCCCAGTCTTTTCAGATCTTCCCGCAAGAGCGCCTTCTCTTTGGCATTCTTCAGCAGTCCGGGTACCACCGACCGGAGTTTGAGTGAAGGCAACTCTTCACTCACCTCTGGCTTCACCATGGCTCTGAGCAGCTACTTGGACTAACTAACAACCTCTCAACTCTTCTTGCCCTAATCACTTGAGCTCAACTGTTGTTCTCTCTTACAGAGCCAATTAGTCTCACAACCGCTTAACCGGGATTGGAATCTCAAAACTTGCACTCCTCCAAGCTCTCAGCGCCACACTTCCTTGCAAATATTCACTCACAATCAGGAAACACCAGAATGTGAAGATAGAATGCTGATGCTTCTACTTGACCCCTTCCTCTCTCCTGACCGTCCGGTTTCCCCACTATTGGAACTGGCCGTTCTTGTCTACATCAGGAAATGATTTCCGTTCAACGGCTCTCTAGTTTTCCCGTTAGTGACTGTTGGCTCCCGGTTTCCATTTTCGATACCGGTTTGACTCTTCCCGAATCCCTGAATCTCGGTTGTGATTCCACATAGGTTTCCAGTTTCTAGTTCAAGATAGGAACAATTAAGATCCGTCTTAACCATTTTATCTCTTTTAAGAGATCCGATGGCTGCTAATCTAAAAATCTACTAAACTATGTACATTAACCTATAAAACAACAAAAAAAATATGAAAAGAAAATGTCTTCAACCTAATTCTTTTACAAAGTAATAGAATTTGGCATTCCGGGCTCCCACACTAGGGCTCAGGGTTTTGAGTGCCAGATTTGTGAGCAATTGCTATGAAGGAGCTTTGTACTCTTGCAAGGACTACTCCTGGGCGAGAGTGGAATTTTGGTGGGAGTGGCTTCTGCGTCTTGGCGATGGTGACAACAAGTAGGAAGCAGCGGCAATGGTAGAGTACTCAGGATCCGCCACCAATTTTTGATTGCGTTCAGCAAATGAGTTCACAGAGTAGGGTGAGCGACAGGTTTGGGGGGATTTATTTCCTTCCACTACTTGCCATCCTTGCAATTGCACCGTTGCTTGTACCTGCGCCACAAGACCATAGAGCGGAAAATGGCGAATTTAGGCCTAGCGGAGGGTGCCAATTCCCACAATCCAAGGTACAGCAAGCCCGTGTCATTGACGCTTGGCTTGGGGAAATTCAAGCTAACAACAATAAAAGGAGACAAGTACGGAGTTGCTTGGATGAGGGTCACTTGCTAACCTCCCTCGATGCACTTCAATACTCCAATTGCTGGAGGTTTTGCAGCCGAGGCATTGGCAAATCCTTTTCTATAGCAACCTTGCCCACATCTTAGGGTGGAAGCAAAGGCGTGATTTCCCTGATTTCCTTTTCTGCTTGGTGAGAAGCATCTGGCCAGATGAGAATGAGTTCCATGGTCACGCCAGCAAAAGAGGCTGCTCGTGCCGCGGTACAGGCAAGGTTGCTGTTGCAAAGTCCATCATGCAAAAGGCAAGTCAAGTGGCGCAAGAGAGAGCGCCTGAAGAAGGAGGGGGCGATCACAATCACGGACGAGCAAGTGGAAGTGGCAAATTGCGGATCCCTATCTCCGACAACGTTGACAACACTAAGCTTGGGGAATGCTTTGTCACTGGTGGTTTATCCGCCCACAAATTGGAGGCGATTGCTGTTGCTCCCAAGCGGAGTGCCGCCAACAACGGAGGAGGTTCAAGTGCATCAAACTCCGCCAACAATTGCAAATCCACCGGGCGCTCTGGGCAGTGACATCGTCGGATCAGGAGGAAGGAATTTGCTAGAATACAAGCTGAAGATCCCATGTTTGTCGACAAGGAGGGAACGGACGCGGGCAAAGGATCTCAGAGCAAGGATCCACGAAGAAGCAGTATGAGGCCGAGAGGATGGAGGCATGCCTCCCTCGCCCTCTAGAGGCATTGAGGACGGCAACAAGGGAGGTCGGCGAGGGTAAGGAAGGGACGGGGTAACATTGTGGAGGGTGAAGGGGGTGTGGGGAGTGGAAATCCTCGGAAGGGTGTATCTGCTTGTTGACAGGGGAAAAGGCGAGGGGCAAAGAAGGCAAACAATGATAGTAATGAAGAATTGGGCTCTACACAAATTCGGGAGATGGTAACACCACCAGGTTGGGTACAACTTGCAATTGAACCTCAAATGCAACGATTGCCAAGGCAGCTACAAAGCGCCATCTGCATGAATCTATTGTTCCGTTTCCAAGACTCACGACACGCATTAGAGCGACTTCTTGCAAGCGAGCCGACGGAAGTTGAAGATAATCTGACGATTGAGAAACATGTTGGGGAAGTGATGGAGGCTTATAACTCACCAGATTGCAAGGAGACCCATGGATCCGGCTGTGAGAGCGCAAAGCGGCTTCGGCTCATCCGTGAAGGCAAGTGACCTGTTACTAATGGGGCGGAATTTCGGAATGCCAATCGGACTGGAGACAGCTTCATTGGTATAGTTCATGCAGCGATGTAGAAGGCTGCGTGCACCTCGAAAGCAATGATGACTTCGTGGCATTGGAGTCTCTTCCTGGTGGCTCTACCCTTATTACTCACATTCGGGTGCCTCGTCCAGTACTTGGAGTGAGCCCACATTCTGGAGAGACTAACATGTTAGTGGGTGAAGTCACGAGAGAATTTGAGCAACTAATTACTGGAGCTACAATGTACAAGGTCTAGTTTGGGGGGGTACTTGGAACTCTGGCAATAGAGAAGAACAAATGTCAGCCATGTATAGAGTCATAGACGAGGGAGACGGTTTGGCGACACCAGCAAAAGTAGAAGGTGGTTGCAGCCAAGACCTTGTGCTCACTCAGGAGTCAACATTTACGCTGGACCTACCTAATTATCTTCAAGACGAAGGGGAAGAGAGTGACGAAGCGGGAGCTGATCCGGATTGGGAGTCAAATTTCAACGATTGGCAAGGTAACTCTGACTCAAGTAACTCAAATTGGGTCCTCTTAGATGACGGGAGTGACCCAGAAATTGTTGAGGATAGTATGATTGATGTTCCCGATTTGGAGTTTGATTCATTTGACCTTGAGCATCGTCATGCTGCAGAGCATTGGAAAGATCTAAACATGACTCTTCTATCCGATCGCTTTCCTTTCACAGGCCCCACTCCTGGGCCTGTTCGTTGCGTAAGCTGTCGGCTAGTGCCTTTGCAAGACTTTTTTGTACCCTATTGGCCAGAGCAAACCTTGAAATTGATTTGTGAGCATACAAATCAATACGCTAGACAGCCTCGATATAGTAACCCTAGGAAATCGAACAGTGATTCCAATTGGGTGGATGTGACTACACAAGAGCTTCGGTCGTGGCTTGGGATTTGCATGTACATGGGCTTGAAAAAGCTCCCAAACAATCACTTGTATTGGGACAAAAGGAAGATGTTTGGCTGCCTTATCATAAAGGCAGCCATGCATAGACGTAGGTTCGAGCAAATTTGTAGGAATATCCACTTGGTGGATAATACCTAGTTAGTGGTAGACAAAGCAGCTCCCAACTACAATAAACTAGCTAAGGTACGTTGGCTCCTTGAGGCTTTTGTGAAAACTTGCAAGGAACTTTACATATGTAAGCATCATATTTGTATAGACAAAATAATGATTCCTTATACAGGTAGACGATGCGCAATAAAACAATACATGCCAGCAAAGCCCGTGAAATACAGAATCAAAGTTTGAGCATGTCGAATAGTAAGTCCAGGTATGTTTACGATTTAGAAGTCTACACAGGGCAAAAGGGGAATATTGGAGAAAAGGATCTTGGCTGGAAGGTCGTCAAGGCTTTGGTGTCTGATCTCAAAGGACTCAGTCATGTGGTTGTGACCGATCAGTTTTTCACTTCTCCTCAACTATTTGACGACTTATTCAAGCAAGGTTTTCTTGCTACGAGGACAGTGAAACCGAACCGACTTGGTATGCCTCATGATTTAGCGCCTTATTCGCATGTAGCGGGGGAACGTGGTGGGTTTTTAGTGAAGATGCGCCATTCTTGGTGCATGTGCGCCATTGTCTGGTTTTTATTGTATTCCAGTCTTTCTCCTCAGCACTTCAGTAGATCTGTTAGTAGCGGGTACATTATGCTTCAAGTGGATTAGACGGGAAGGGAGGAAGGCATTTCATACGTTCCCCATTTTGCTCGAGTATCAGGAAATGATGCAAGGGGTTGATTTAGTCAACCAGTGTCGAATGGAATATACGGCACAATTGCGGTCCCATAAGTGGTGGCACCACTTGTTGCTATTTGTCCTGGATACGAGCCTTGAAAATGCCTATGTTCTGTATAGGAGTCATGCCCTTGGTTCGGGGCAGAAGTGATTTTTATCTTGAGTAGAATTCCATTATGAACTTGCCAATTGGTTATGTGATATTGAAGTGCGACCTGGCCGCACTGGCGCTTCTTTCAATCGCAGCGATCGAGGACTACACTACTCAGTGAGGCACATGAAGTTGAGGGCCAAGTGCGTGATCTGCGGGAGAAAGCAGATACGATATTGCCCAGGGTGCGGGGGGGCTTATATGTGCAAAGGTTCCTGCTATCTGAAAGTACACAGCATTCCAAAGTATGCTGCAAAAGTTTTGAAGTGACGACATTTTGTAGGTGTGGTCAAAGAGCTTGGAGGATGTGCGGCCAAGGCAACACCGTTTTGCTACAGCAAAGATGTCGAAGGTCACTTGGACAGCCACTTTACGGCCAGCACCATGGCGTAGTTGTCGTGGCTTGTGTCCCAAGCAACAGATAGTTAGGGTGATTTTGGTGGGTCTTTGTGTTTGTTAGTTCTTGCCCACCATTTTCAGTCCCTTCTTGTCTTTATAGTAGTAGAGGCAGAACTTTTGTTTGCCGAAATAGTCTGCTGTTTGTGTCCTCCAATTTGAACTTATTGAAATGTGATCACAATTTTGTGAAATTCCACTTGCATGTTGTTGTAATTTTGGGAGCCAGGGTCACTTGCTTATTGAATTTTTGGTTTGCGGGCACCAGGTTTGTAGAACTGTAGAACCGCCGTCGAAGCACGACGAACATGGGCTAGGCGTGACAAACTCAATCCGTAAGAAGCGGTTATGCTTCCCGCCTTTTCATGCGTACCTGTCTCTTTCCAGTTCCACGGGATGCCCACCAGTTCATGTGGCCCACGTAAATGTATCATGCCACATTTGTTCCCCGCCACGAGCGCCCTCCATTTCTACAGGTTGCCATCGTTTTCCCTCATTTGAGAGTGTTGTGTGCAAACAATCCGTTGGATGTCTAAATTTTTTTTGCCAATTGGTTCGTATTTCTGTCCCTATTGTACCCACCGTTTGGATCATCAGGTTTCACTTCCCATTTTTTTCGTTGAATTTTGGATTGTCAGAGCATGTCTGTGCCTCTCCGAACACCTCAAACTTTGGGTGTACAAGGATAGAACTAGCTTGTCGTTTCTGCCAAAATTTTGGTTGTCCATGTGTGGTGGATGTTGTCACCTATCTAAAATAGGAAACCGCAACTCAATTGAACCTTCGCTCATCATGCAGCAGCCATTGAAGCTAAAGTGACCCTCAGAAAAAGCATATTTTGTACGATTAGTACAGTCTGAAATGTGCGAATTTTGTTCAATTTGGCAAGCAATTAGGGGCTGCAAAAAAAATTAACACAATCCTCAACATGTACTCTCGCAATCCATACGATTACATTTTCTGTGGGCGGACTTCGCTAATTTTAAAAATTTGTCTTTTGTTTGTATCTCTCACACCCACCTCACTGTCAGGAAATCGGCAGGTCATTCTGAGGTTAATAGTTATAGTAACTTAGCACCTATTATAGTAATGGCACAAAGCCTCATGCTTTTCCTGTCCTAGTTGTTCCTTCTTGTCCATCTTGCAATGAATTTCTTACTTTTCATTGATCAATAAATCAAAATAAACTAAAAGAACTCTTGAACTCTCCGTTCCTCTTAGGCAGTCTATTCTCAAGAGCTCGTTTTTTTGGTTTGAAGTTTAAAGTGTCCACAAAGGTCCATTCATGCCATGATGTTTGAAACCTCTGTCGAACTTATTTCCACCAGTGAGAGAGTTTCTTCTGTTTTTGACCTAAAACTTGGGGGCCACTCTCCCCCCAAAATAGGCAACTGGAATCTAAGCTTAGACCGGGTCAATATTACGAAAAAGAGGACTGTACCTGACAAGGAAATGGACCGGGAGTAAGTTAAGAAAAGAAGAAGAAATTTCATAGTCTAGTTGGTGTGAAATTTGGAAGTTTCCGGCTATATGGTAAATTAACCTCTTCACTGTGAATTTTACTTGCAAGGTATGGACCATAGAAGGTTCCGATTTTGAATATACCTTGGAAAGGAATCAGCAGGGGTAGCCTCACCTGCTCATGTCTTCCAGACATGGGCAGTCAAACTACCCCAACTTTCTTTGCAACGTTCCTTTTTTGCTCGCTATCTCTTCATTTGTCTAGTCTCATGGCTTGGCTATTTTGTATTGTGGTTTTTTTTAATGCAGTGGGTTCTCCCTATTTTAAAAAGACAAAAACAAAAACAAAAAAAACACTGAAGGTCCCAACAATTGCAGGACGCTATAGTACTGAAATTTGTGGGTCCTATAGGGTGAATTTGTATTCTGCAGGGTAATTGCAAAAAATCTGAAAAGTCTCCTATTTGGTGTCTAATTAATTTTATGTTCTTCATTTTTTTTTAGCTAATTTGGGGATTTTGATTGCAAATATGAACTCAAAATTTGCAAATTTTGTTATAAGGTGGCAAATCAAAATTTCTAGTGTTTTCTCTAGGAATAAATTCACCTTAGAGGACCCACTTTGTAAAACAGATTTAGCATCCTACCCAATAAACTCCTTAATCATGATGGTTTATAAATCATCATTATTATTGTTATAATAATTATAATAATAATTATTATTAAAGATAAAGATTCCATTGTAATCAGTTATGGTAATTTTGTGAGACACCATTACATGAGATTCAGGGGTCTTAGAAGGCTGTGAGTTTCCCTGTTGTCTGCTGCATTCCCGCAATCTGGGAACGCGCAGCAGCAGCTGGCTGACGTGGTCGAGCGATTGCCACGTCACTTTTTAAAATTAAAATTTTTTTTTTGCTTAAAATGATATTTTGGTAAAAAAAAATTTTTTTTTTTTTTTTTTTTGAAATTTTTTTTTTCTGACACACCCGTACCAGCGTTCACTAGATCTAGGCAGATTAGGGAACAGGCCTGAAACGGCCCTCCGCGACCCCCAAATATCATCTAATGATCCATCACTCAATTCCTAGGTAGATCCATATTGAAAGTCTTCTCATATATCGGACACAAGAAAAAAATTCTTTTGTTTTTTTAATTTAAAAAAATCATGTAAACCTTCATGTGATGATGTCTAGTTTTCGATGTATATATGAAATAGATCTTTTATGGAAGAATCATATATTATTATGTCAAAAAAGTCACACACAAGTGTTGAGATTTGGAAAAAATTGAAAATTTACTAAATCTATTTAGCCCTAAAGGACCAAGGCCTTTTTATGTCAAAAACCACTCAAAATTGTTATTTTTGTTATGTTCACCCAAGAAAATAGAAAGAATATTTTTTTCCGTAATCTAACTATAGGATCTTGTACTTTACTGAGATCATGTGGTAAAATTTCAAGAAGTTCCGTCTAGGCCACATGTAGTTGGTTTGTATTTTTTTCATGGCAATGAAATTTTATTTCATTTGTTTCTTTTTTTCTTTTTAAACTCATGAAGTTTGACCATACATATTGGAAGATATTAGCATTCAATATTAAGTTTAAGATTGGAAGAAAAAATATCTTGTTAATAGCTCTCTAAGATGGGATTGAAACACAATATCTCAACTGTGAGATTGTTCTAGTAAGAAAACTTCACCTTGTCATAAATTTTCTTTTGAAAAATTGTAAAAATTACATTCAAAATTAATCTTATAAGTTATTTTTTCAAGAAGATGCTTAGGTTGCCCAAAAAATAAAACTGTTTGTAACTCTTGCATCACTAATGCAAATGGAATGCATCAAAGCTTTACATGTAGATAAAAATAAGATCTATAAGAAACAAATTAAAAAGTATAATTATTTCAATTTTTAATGAATTTACTTTCCTACTTACCTATGTGAAAATTCTGTTTAGGATGGCATAATTTTTCTCCCAGTCATCAATTGAAATAAAAAATTATATATCCACAAAGCTAATAATTTTTTTAAATTTTATGATAACTTTTAAAAAAGATACACGAAAAATTGAAATCAGAACAGCTTATCCAAAAGCCATTTTGTCCCCCAAAGGGACAATGGTCTTGTAGCAGTTAAATATGGTTCTTTTTGCATATCAAACTAAAAGATCTTGCACTAAATTACAAATAATACAAGAATATGCATAAAAAATTTCATACACTTTGATTACATAGATTGCAATGTGAAGAAATTATGTTTTTTGGCACCATGGCAAATTAGTTTATAAGACTTTGAATCTATTGAACTTAAAGATTTTGCACTATAGATTTTGAAATAATCTTTTTTTATCATAAATAATTGAGTTAGAATATAGAAAAAATGAAAATTTCAAAAAATAGTGCATTTTCATTTATAAAAATTTGTTAAGATGAAGAAGGAACTTAACCCTTAAAATTATAAGCCATTTTCAAGGTGTTTTGGATCTTGATTTTATAAAATACCAGAGTTGAAGCTCAAATTAAGATTAATCAATTTTAGGCAAAATTAACCATAGGATCTTGTAGAAGCCGCCCTTCTCATCTCTACAAAGTTTGGTTTCAATCCAAGTAATAGATTGCAAGATTTTAACGTAAAAATGAAAGGTATTGCAAAAAAATCAATGTTTTAGCGTAGCTAAAAATGTGCTTTGACTAACTCTTTTGGATACATAATATATTAGAAAGTTGGCATCCTACGTTTAGTGTCAAGGTAACCAAGTTCTACATGCATAGAAACAAGCCTTGTATTTTTAAAACTGAAAATGAGTGAAAAAATGGTCTTGCAATAATGACCATTTCATTGTTAAACTTTGAAAATTATGAGATAATAGAAGATTTGTCACAAATATGGAGCCAAAATTCAAGACTGAATATGGTAGAGTGAAAGAATACAAGAAAATCTATGTGTTTCAAAAAAAAAAAAAAAAAAAAAAGAATACAAGAAAAGACATACAACATTTTTTTTTTTAAAACGGCTAAAATTCGAGTGCAAGATGTGTATTTCAATAGTTGTTTGAACCTATAGATTGGGCAGTTAAAAAAAAGGGGAGGGCAATATTTCTCCAAGCATTCCTAATCTACTACTCCATATCGGACATCTCATTGGAAAAGGGTCTTGAATGGTCTTTGCTAGGAACCCACTAGAATTACAAGCGTCATCACTGTCAAGGCATGCATTTCAATGTTTTTCTCTAGGAATGTTCCTTACATAGCTTGCCACGCGTCGCCTCTAAAAACGTGCCAAAAGTCTCCAACGGCCTCTCTCCCATCCAAAAGGTTGAGCCCATCTTTGCTAGCAGTGGGCGGCATAGCTATGATCCTACCCACTCATGAACACATGCCTCCACCTCATTGGCTAGAGTTCTCCCATTCAATGACTTTTTGCTACAGTTCCTAGACCACCCATGCTTTGTATGGAGTAAACTTTTTTGTAAATTCACTCGTGCATCTTCTTCTAAATCTAAATACATCATTTGATAGCTAATTTGATTCTCATTCTAAATGAGTCATTCTAAAAATCAGTCAAATCATTTTGGGTCAATGAAAAATTTAAGGATTAATAGAGGAAATACTAGGTCATTTATAGCTCTAAGATGGAATTAAAATACACGAATCTCAACAGCGAGAAAATTTTAACAATCAAAGTTAACCATGTGGAACTTTTGTTCTAAAAAACTGTAAAAATTGAGCTCAAAACTGAATTTTATACATTATTTTCTCTAAAAGATGCTCTTATTGCCCACAAAACAAGATGCTTTATAACTTTCACATTACAAATCCAAATAAAAGAAATCAAAGCTTTCCACGTAGACAAAAATATAATCTATGAAAAACAAATTAGAATTTATTTTTCACAAGTTTTTGTGAATTTTGTTTCTGCCTGCCGAGTTTAATTTAGGTCCTATTGTGGTACTCTAAAGTATAACTTTTGCTCCTAGGCACCAATTGAAATATGAATTATATTACCAGAAAGCTAAGAAGTTTTTTCAATCTTATGAGAAAGTTTCAAAGAAACTCACCAAAAATTGAGCTCATAAAAACTTGCATGAAATCCATTTTGTCCTTTGAGGAGACAAATGGGATTTTAGGAGTTAGTAGAATATTTGTAGGACTTTAATTTAAGATATAAATTAACTATTAGAGGGGGAAATATATAGTGTTTCAGAAAGGCAAAAGGGGATCTCAACATTTCAAACATTAGTGAACAATGCTAGGTAAAACTTTAAAGTTCCATGGTGTTTCAAAGCCTACAACTACTTCAAAATATTCTCTTCCGCAACAAGCCTTAAATCTTCATCTTTGACTTTTCTTCAAAGAAACTAAACCAAAAGGGCATTTTAGTGAATTTGTTCAAGCATATCCTCCCCAAAAATTTTGAGTGTCCTCCTTCTTGGCCTTTTTGCAAGATTGATGTGCCTAAGCATAAAAAACTATTTTTTATGGCCCTTTTCCAAAGCAAAGTTTTGTATTTCAATTTATTTGGTAAAACATGTGTGTCCTATGAGAATGCTAGAAACTGTAAATGCATATATATATATATATATATATATATATATATATATATATATATATATAAAAGTGAAAGAAGAAGCTAATAATTTTGATAAGAAATTGAGAACAGTAATCCCAATTGTGAAAATGTTTTACAGTAGTAAGAAGCGCATATCCTATATTTTGTTCTTCTTTGAAAAGTTTAATGGAATTCAAAAAACAACTTTGTATGTTTTCCCACCCTCATTGCCTACAAAATAAAACTCCTTATGACTTTCATTTCATTAGTCAAAATACAATGGTTCAAATGTTTCAATGTAGGTGTCAACTCATTCAATTAAATAAAATTAACTCAACCTTTAATAAATATATTTGTTTTGAATAACTCATTTTGATATCGAAATAAACAACAACTTCTAACTTTTGCAATACTTATCAGAATGAAGTATAAAATAAAATTGCATTTGTAGTGTATGATGATTAGAAGCTATTGTATTCTAAAAAATAAATGCAAAAATTCCCAAATGTGTAGGCAACAGAATTTTTCATACATCAATAAAGACTTAGGCTGCTACTATTAGAAAATCTGTCTCAAAGCACAAAAGAAAGTACCCAAGCTCAGTGCCTATATAAGCCTCTGGCACCAAGCTGAAGTGCTCTCACTGGTACTCCACGACCAACTTTCTACTAGTGTGTAGATTAGAAGAATGGTTACAAGAAAACTCACTAGTAGTGAAGTTCATCTTGTGGGTCATTTCTGTAACTATGCGCCCCAAATTTATACTTAGGCAATCTCTACAGGCTGCAAGATGCTAAACCCATCCCACAAAGTGGACCATGTAGGGTGAATGCATGGTGATTGAAAAAAACAGAAAACAAAAGACCTCCTACTTCAGTTCGAGCCATGTTAATTCTACGTCATTCACTCCTCGTAACTAATTTGGGGCCTCCGATTGCAATTATGAAATCAAAATGTGCAAATTTTATCATGTGTGAAAAATAAAAAAATTCTGCATTTCCCCAGGGGTGAATTCACCCTGCATGGGCCACTTCATGGGTTTCGTTTAGTGTCCTGCCTAAGTACGGGTTCCTAGTTCTCTCGGGTACTATCTAACCTAGTAAAACGCCTAGTTGTCAGCAGCCCAGTCCCCCGGCCTTCCCGGAGTCTTTCATTTATGAATTCCTGAGTCAACAAAAAAATTTCCACTGAAACGAACTGTTGGGGACATGGCTCCGTCAAGTTCACACAAGTATCCATCAGGGGTTGAGAGGACTTGACTCGAATTACTTTACGGTAATCAGATGATAATGGACTTCAAGTGTGGGAAATGTCACCAGGTGGGCAGGCCATTTCATCAGTTCTAAGTTTAACTTTAGAAAAGCAAGTTAAGGAAAATTTCTTGCCAGGGACTAGCTTCCCCTGGTCTCGATGTACTGTTTCCTTTCTATGAATGGAAATCGTCCGTTTGTTTCAAAAAAAAAAAAAAAAAGAAAACAAGTTATGGTAACTTCTGAAAAAAAATGTACACTACTCCATCTCTGTATGGCCAGGGAGAACTGACCCCTCTATTGCCCCAAGTTTTACCCTTGCAGAAAAACACTGAAATTCTTTATTTGTCACATTTGATGAAATTTGCAATTTCTGAATTCATATTTGCAATTTCTGAATTCATATTTGCAATCAGAGGCCCCGAATTAGTTAGGAGACATGAAGTAATACAAAATTTAAGCTGCACAAAATAGGGGACAGTTTTTTACATTTACCCTTCCGATGGGGCAATAAGGTAACTGCACCTTAAATCGCACAGTTAAGCAATTCAGCCTGATTCAGCATGGTTTTCACTATTATATTGAATTTTTTTTTGTGGGGTCCCATTGGTTGGCAAAAGGGGGTTTTAGATTCTCTTAGAATGCATTTTTTGGACACCGTGTGAATAAACTACAAATTTCCAAAGTGTTGAGAATAGGTGTACCCAAAAGCGATCATAGAGTCATATGAATAGTGGGAGTACATTCTAAGCAAGAATATCCGCTGTGCGGTTTTAAGGACTATGCGATTTTAGGTGTAGTTACCTTAGAGCCAGTTGCCATTGGAGAGCTGGAGGGGTCCAGACCTGGGCCTCCAACCTCCAGATCTGTAAAATTAGAAAAGAGGACTGGACCTTCCGGAGCCTCCGCCGGACCTTGTTTTGTGAATTGTACGTGAGGGGGAGATTTCAGATTTTTTTGCACGCTCTGCCCGTGGTCAAGCTGGACGGGCCTCCAGTTCCTGCTTCCAATGGCAACAGGCTCTTAGAGGGGTCAGTCCCCTCTGGCCGTCTCTGTAGTAGCTTGCCTTGCAAGTTGTCCTCCAGCTTGAGTTGGCCAGCATCATGCCTGTGTACAAGCCTCCTCTACAGTAGATAAGCACCGCACTCACTGGGAGTGTCCAAATGACGGCCACTACCGATCGCTTTCACGCAGAGGTTCTTACATCCGTGGTGCTGAAGTTTGAACATCACATGTCAGCGGCTGGCTGGGGGGCACTGCATTGAAAATGGATACTACCGTAGTGTGCCCTGTGCCATGTGCTGGTGCCATAGCTAAAACAAAAGTAATTATTTTCTAATTTTCTAATTTTCTAATGCATAATAAAAATGTTGAAATTCACTATTTTTCACACTGTCATTCCAAATGTGGCCACAAAACAAAGCCCGTCCACCCCTCCTCGCCAAGAGCTTTCCAACAATGCCATGAACGTGCGACCAAAATTAAAGTGAAAGTAATTTTCTAATTTTTTGATCCATAAATACTTTGAACTTCAATTACTTCTGCACCGTAGGTCCAAACGCCACAAACCCAAGCCCATGCACCCCTCCTTGGCCAGAGTTTTCTGATGGAACCAAGCACGCGGCTAGGGGACGCATGGTCCGGGAGATCTCAACAAAACAAAACAAACAACCAAACTTAAGATATGGATATTTCAAAGGATTTTTACTCAAGCAAGCAGAATTAAGTTAACCCTTGAACACCGGGTTGGTGACCGTGGAAATCACCCCTTTTGGCATTGTATGACATCATCACTTTGAAAAAAACAAAAGTGAACTTACTAGAAGTCAAACTACTATTCATAATCTTTCCTTTCCTCACAAAATTTCGAGGATGAGTAGTTGCACTTCTGCCCTATATAGAAGGATTCTTTGTCATTCATCGACCCAAATATGGCCGCGGCGTCCTTTATGGGTTAACTTCAATGGCTATAGCAAATCCCTGAGAAAACAAGTCAGTCGACACTAAGGGAGTATGTTCTAAAAGCCGACCATTTAAGGGCTAGCCCGCCATTTTCATAGGTTTCCATGAACAAAAATATTTTAAGATCATTTTGCAGAGAAAGAAAAATGGATGCGGAACGTAATACAAATGGTTTCATATTTTTTGAAGTATTTATGAAGTTTCAAAGATTTTTGTTATAGACACCTATTTGTGACCCTAGGTCTTCCAAAATCCACCCACTTGCAATTTCTAAAAGGATTTGATAAAATCCAGGCCTACAATTGGCTCATGCAATAAACAATATTTTCTCTTGATTATCTCAGTGGCTAAAGTGGTCCATTTAAGAACCATACCATGTCCATTTAAGACCTAAATGTAGGGTCTATTTGAAAAAGCTAGTCGCTTTTGTAGCAGACTACCTTACATTGCATACCAATGAAATTAGCAATTGTTCTTCACTAAGTTCTTGACATTTTACACTATATACATATTTATAGTTACTTTACAAGGATGTAGTAATTTTCATCAATTTAAAACTAAATGTGTAGTATAGGCTTGGTGCACTGGTTCATGGCCAAATTCCAAGAGTTGCATGCCCCTCCATGTAGACAAGTTGTGAGTCATGAAGTGACTTCCATAAGTAAGACAATCCAATTGTTAAAGCAACCAAATTTTGCTATTTTGTGTAAGTTACTTGAGTGCCAAGCTTAGCTGCCCTCTAAAATTGGAATTTGCCTAAGCTAGATAATTGCATTCTTATTTACTTGGTCCTCTTGAATTTATACATTTTACTTGCACTAGGATTGAATATAGACTGATGTGGAATGACCCATTATTGTTTTCTTAATGCTTGCATATATTTATCCCTAAATGCCCAAGGCCTTTGTTTTTATTTTCTTAGAGTTTGCTCATAACTAAACAAAAGCTCAAGTTTTGATTGTTTTTATCAATTTAAAAACAATTATAACCGTACAAATTCAAACTAGATGTGTTACAGGAAAAAAATAAATATTACTTATGGATTGAAAGATTTTAATGTTTGACCAAGAGTATATTAAATTGTAAAAGTGATTTGAAGTCATTCAATCCACTTTTTATATGTCAAGTCCAAAATTCACATGCTACCTTCAAGTGCCACCTCAAGCTACAATTAATAATTTATTATTATTATTATTATTATTATTATTATTATTATTATTATTATTATTTTATTTGTACTAGTGACACTGCTTGTCCACATTTGGCAATGGTCTTGAAGCTACTTTTTTTTCTAATGCCTTTCATTGTTGCACACACTTAAATTAATTAGAATTATAACTAATTTTGCAATTTTTCACATGTATTTTGGTCAAATTATAGGTGGTTAGAGCAATAACATATAGCTTCCAATTGTTATTCAAGTGGGGACTATTTTTCATCCATTTGGATTCAAATATATATATTTTTTTCTATATGGTTGCAATGGTAATCACAAAAGTTTTCCTCAAGGTTGTAGAATAAAGAATAAATCTTTGCCATTTGTAAGAACCACATGGTGGCATTCATTAAATTGAAACTAGTGACTTTTCAACCCTAATTCTACCCTTGAGTTGTCATAATGTCAATCCTTTACAATTTCTACTACATTAGAATGCAATATGGCCCAATTGGATCCAAAAGCAGAGAGCACAAATGGATTGGGGTCAATTTTGGATTTGTATACCTTAGGTAATGTGAAAGTAGAGCCTCATTATATGAAATAACATGCCAAGCCACATGAGTTGGAAGGATGTTGTTTCTCATAATGAGCCTTTCTTTTACATTATTGGACATAACCTCAATGTTAAATGGTTGAATCTTAGTCAACGATGCATAATCAGGATGTTAAGGACGGGTTTTGCCAGGTTAGTTAGTGTTTGGTTAACTAAATTGCATTTTAGGCCAGATGGATGGGACTTGAATGAAAATCTAAGTGCCGATTGGGATGATGGAACTTGGAGGTGTCTATTGACACTTCATCCAAAGCTCCACAAGCATTAGGGGAAGAAACCCTAATGAAGATGTTCATTAGGACATGTAATTAGAGTTGTCTATAACATATATTGTAAGGATAAATTATATAGCACATGGAGCAATATTTACTTAGCCAAAACAAATTTATGGGGTTCAATATCATTGAGGATATTTTATGTGGTGTGTCACTACATTGTATGTGACATTAGGGCATTTTGGATATATTATTAGCATGCAATACCCTAACCCTATCTAATGGTTAGGCCAATGAGAGTTGTAATAGACTTGTGGTGAGTTGCATATGATCTAATTTATCAAGTAGTTGAAGTTGAGGCAATGAAGAGCAACCTGAGGGGCTAATGTATGCATAAATTCTAGTTCAAACTAATATACTAGTAGACTAATGACATATACCTCAGGCTATGTCAATAGATCATTTGTATCATGGAAGATGTTTTTAGATTTGTTTATTACACATTCATGGAATGAACTCAGAGTGGTTAAGGGTCACGCATAGATTAATAAATGATGGTACTAGGGATAGGGATTCTTTCATGACGGACCTTTTATACAATATCAAAGTATTCAAGGACAAATTTTGTTGTATGTAAGCATAAAATATGGCATAGAAAATTGTTAATTTCATGATATGTGACTTTTGGAAGGCAATTGAGTTGATATTAGTAAGATTTGAGGCTAAGCAAAAGGCATGAAAAGAGCTGTAAAAAAACTGCTAAAATGAAGAAGGCAGCACAATGCAAATGAAGAACTTCAACTTTGTGTGTCCACGATAGATGATCATAAGTTGCGAGTTGTAGTAGAAGTTTTGCAATAGTTATGTATCAAAGAAGAGATTATCATAGCAGTACTAGAAAGGCAGATCCCAAAAAACACAATTTATGTTGAATTGTATTGATAATAATTGTCTGTATTGCAAAACTAGCAATTTTGCATGACTTGTTTTGAAATTCAACATAGATTGCCTGAACATGTTCTTTTTGAAATGTTTGGAACATCAGCCTAGTGACGTAACAGTCAACACATGATATTGTACTAATGTGACAATTAGTCTTTGTTGACATGGCAATTTGTTTCATCTATTGTGGCAGTTAGTCCTTACTGATGTGGCAATTGGTTTCAGTTGACATGGCAATTAGTCTTTGTTGACATGGCAACTAGTATCTACTAATGTTGTAGTTAGTCTGATTTTTAAATTAGTATTATATTATCTATTTTTTGAATTCCTTGCATGTGTGTAAGATGTAGGGAAGGATGATGGTTAGGTTTCACTGTTGATTTCATGAAGTCTTGGATTTGAACACCATTAGCTTCACCAATTGTGATGTGACAATTTGCCTTCATGCTAATATGGTCTTTGGTCTTTGTTGACATGGTAGTTGGTTTCAACTGATGTGGTAGTTGGTTTCAACTGATGTGGTAGTTGGTTAGTCTCTGCTGACGTGGCAATTGGTTTCAACTAAAGTGGTAGTTGGTCTCTGTTGACGTGGCAAGTTGGTTTCAATTGATATGAAAATGGGTCTTTGCTAATATGGTAGTTGATTTCTAATGACATGGTAATTCACATATGTTGATGTGGCAGTTAGTCTTTGCTGACATGGGGTTGATGTAGTAGTTGGTCTTTGTTGACATGGTAGTTGGTTTCAACTAATATGACAGTGGGTCTTTGCTGATATGGTAGTTGATTTTTCTGATGACGTGGGAATTGGTCTATGCTAACATGGTAATTGGTATATATTGATGTGGTAGTGGGTCTTTACTGACATGGTAGTTGATTTTTGATGACTTGGAAGCTGGTCTATGATAACATAATAATTGATATATGTTGATGTGGAAGTTAGTTATTGCTGACATGGTAGTTGGTTTTTAACCCCAGAAGCCCATTATCCCTTTGGGGGACAAATGCGTTTTGGGGCATGTACCTACGGGCTGAAATTTTCTCCTGATTTTTTGAAATTTTTTTTGGAGGTAGAAAAGTCGATTAGCTTGTGGGAATGTACTTTTTTTTTACAATCAGTGCTTGGAAACAAAAGTTATGACCAAATAAGCTCAAAACAGGGAACGAGGGGCAATGCGGGCAACAAAAAAAATTTCCATTTTTTTTTTTTTTTTTTAAGTATTTTTTTCTCATAGATTATATTTTTTTCTATTTGGAAACCTTTGATTCATTTCATTTGGATTTGTTATGAGAAAGTTATGGACATTCTTGTTTTTTGGGCAGTTAGAGCATCTTTTTGAAAAAAATAACTTGTAGGGTTAATTTTTTAATGCAATTTTTCAAAATTTTCAATTTTTTTTTGCATGGTTTAGTTTGCTTGCTAGAAAAATCTCGCCATTGGAATTAGTGCATTTTAATTCCATCTAAAATATATGAATATTTTAGATTTTCCTTCTATCTTGTACCTACTTCTATTTAACAATTTTTTTAATAATGAAAATTAAGTTTTCTTTTTTTTTTGGTAGATTGTCAACTCAATTCTCCACTGAGAAAATTTAAAGCTCAAAACTCTGTAGTGCAAAATTTTTAAGTTAAAAATGTTCAAAGTCAAAAAATCCAGTTTCACAATGTGCTGAAAAACGTTTTTTTTTCACTTTAAACATAGATATCTTGCAATCTGTGCGGTCAAAAATTTTGAAATTTTTTCCACACATTCTCATACTAGTTAGGTGTATGATATTACATTTAGATGTGTATAAAAAGCATTTTTAATTTTTGTTCACTCTTTGCTAAAAAATTGACAGTTTTGGGGGTTTTTTGGCAGAAAAAAGGCCTTGGGCCTTTAGGGGCTAATGATGTACATGTGGTAGTTTTTGATGAGGTAGTTGGTCTTAACTAATGTGGCATATTCATGACAACATTCATCCTATGTGTCATAATCAACACAACTATGCTAGAAAATGTCCAAATTAAGATGTCCTAACCAACCTTGGTTATTAATAGAACTATGCCAAGATCCGTACTGGAACGGACATCAATTTTTCTAGTAGTGGAGGGTCTTGGTTGGATTTGTTGGGACCAAATCCAAGTGATAATCTCCACAATAGATGCGGAGAAGGGTGGAGCCAAGGTGGTTTTAAATCCATTTGTATAAGTAAAGCCTTTGCATCAGCATTACATTGCACTTGTAGTAATACTACACTCACTACTTGCACTTGCACAAGTACCAAAATAACACCCTTTATTTTAATTTAAGACGTTGAAAGGTTTTTGAATGTAAGGCCAACTAAGGTAGAGCCACCCATTCCCGACCAGTGACCCATTTCCAACCTATAGGTGCACGTATTTTTGACCAAGCTTAGAATGGCTTTTTTTTTCTTTTCAAGGTTGGAACTACTAAATACATGATACATATCCCAAGTTGTGAGAATGAAAGTAGGAAATAATGGTTAGGAAAAAAGTTATTGAATGATCGGAATTGGAAGAGTCTAGAGGTTGACCATTGATCCGGAGCACTTTTTGCCTCCAAAATTTCAGTTCAAGCGATAAAATTACCAATTTTTTGCAATCCTTGTCATTTCTATCGATGTACCTTTAAAAAATATTTGTTTTACCTTCACTACTCCAGATCATGTTGGAATTCCTTATTTGGTCGGTTATGGGTGGCTCTACCTTACAAAGGTATTGGACCTTACTTCTATCAATTTTTGGGAATTTGTGGAGACTTCAAGCAATAAAATTCTTGAAGGTTGAGAGGTGTGGCTTTGTATCACCAAGGCCTTGTATTCGTCGATTTGCATTGTTTGCGCATTTCCTACTGGCAAGGATACTATTGCAGTACAAAATCTAGGATTGCATTCCAAGGCAAGGTGTGTGGAATATTAAAGCTTTATACATGCCATATTTGATATTCATAGAGTTTGTATAATTGTATATGGTAAATACTTTTTTAGTTCTATTTTCATAAAGAATTAAACGGTTGGCTGGAACATGCAGCTACGATGGTGAATTGACATTTGGATGAGATTCAAGACTTTGATATTGTTTCCATTCCGTATTATTCATCACAACCAGAGTAAGTGCATATATGGTATTTGTATGTTGTATAGTGCAAAATAGCCAAACTGGACTTGTCGTGTGGAACTAGACATAGTGGATGAGCTTATCAAGCTTTAAAATTGTTAGATTGTGAACTTGAGATTCAATGCCAAAGATTTTTTAAGAAGAAGAGTTTACAAAGGATTTAGTTTTAGGTCCACTTCACACTACGACTGTCGGTCGAGAGTCTGTTGGTTTCCACCAATTAGATTTCAGAAACCCCGAAGTTTGGCCTCTCGAGCCTTCACACTACGCGCCACAATCCAAAGTCCGTCGCTCTCAAAATTGCCTACATGGCAAAAAAATTTGACGGACTCTCGAGGAGAGTTTGGGTCCTACAAAATGTAGGACCCAAACTCTCCTCGAGAGTCCGTCGAATTTTTCAGAATTTTTTTTTTCATAAAAATAAGAAACTGACAAGATCTCGGCCGCTAGATATTTGTGGACTATTTTTTGCAAGACATAAATGCTTCTCCACTCTCCTCTTTCCTCCCTCTCCCGCTCTCCTCTTTCCTCCCTTTGTTATTTGTTATTTGTTATTTGTTATTTGTTATTTGTTATTTGTTATTTGTCGCCGTTGGGGCTTGAAACCTAGTCTCCACCATGACAATGGGGAGTCTTTGCATTCAATGTACCTACTTCCTTTTGCATTCCCTTTGCATAGGATGCCCCCTTCTTATTCCAATGTCATCCTCTTATTCCATTTATGTATCCTTTATATTGCTTGTTTGATGATGAGAGCATGTGCTGTGATTTTTTTTCCAAGGCCGTTTATGACCCTTTTTTCATGTTTTTTTAGCTTTTGCTTGAAAAAATTGCCTTAAGAATGAGGCTTCATAGTGAATTTCAGAAATTGGATGGATAAATGTGGAGAGAGAAGGATAGAAGTTGAACAAATGGTATAGGTTTGGACTTTGGGCTTGGCCTTTGGAAGGTTCACACTATGGCCGGCCAAAGGCTCCAAAACCTATCATTTATTGCTCATTTCTTTGGACTCTCACCAAAAGTTTGGACTCTCAATCCCACGGCCTCTCAACTTGGACGGCCATAGTGTGAAGAGGCCCTTAGTGACCAGATTATCAAAAATTGTGTCCAGTGACTTTTTAGAAGGTGAAGATCTTGATGCTTGCACATTTTTGTACTACATTTATGACAAGATGGATCAAATTTATAAAGGTATGCAAGTCAGGAAATGATTCCTAGGGTTTGCAGGAACCATTGAGCTTGATGATTTCATCATGTAGAATTTAACAAGTGGTGCAATGGTCAAACATCAAGGCAACCTAGTTCAATCCTTAGGGCCGCTTTACACCAAGAAGCCGAGCCAATTCTCCTCCAAGCCAATTGCACAAAATTTCAGCCCCTTTTGGGTTGGAGACCGGCCTCAACTTCCCATTAGAATAAGATTATAATGGGGGCCAATTTTCCCATATGTAAAGGCCTTAAGGCCAAGAAGCTAGGCTGATTCAATAAAACCTACAAAAGAAAGAGAGAGGGGCTGAAATTTTCAGGGTCACTTTACACCTAGAGGCCGATCCAAATTCCCATGGTGCCAATTGCACAAAATCCAACAGTAATGATTAGTTGAAAAAAATAGTTTTTTATTAAAACAAATTTTTTAATTGAAATTTGACATTGGCCCCAAGGCCAAGAATTGGCCTCCCATTTTTGGTGCACCCAATTTAGCGAGCTTGGGCCATGTCAGATCATGTCTTTTTTGAATAAAAAATTCAATTCATCAAATTGGCCCAGCCTCTTGGTGTAAAGGGGTTGGGGCTGATTTCAACCTTTTGTCCAATCAAAAGTCAGGATTCTTGGCCTCTGACACAGGAAATTGGCCCGGACTCTTGGTGTAAAGCGGTCCTTATATTACTTGATAGAGCTTGTTTCAGCATTTGGAAGTGCGTCAATGCGAGACTACACGGAGTTTGAAACCTGACATCAAGAGAATATTGATTTTTTTGACACTACCACACATTGAACCTTCACAATTTATTTAGAGGTGCAGCATTTGATGGAACAAAGAAGGTTAGGGGCGATTTGTCCTTGGAAATTCGAGGAACAACTCTAGTGGCTACAAATGAAGCATAGTTCACAATTCAAACTGAGGGTGGAGAAGCCACTAAGAATTCAATTAGGATAAAGATGAAGATGCCTATTTTTGATTGCGGAATTCAATGGAGTGCACTAAATTTGTCACTATTATTTAAGCTCTAAAGTCCCAAGGCCTTTTGCATCAAACAACACTCAAAACTACCATTTCTATTGCAAAGAGTAAAAATATTTAATTCTTTCATTTCATTTTTAATTGTAGGATCTTGCATAAGAATATTTTAAAATATGTGTAGATGAAATTCAGAAACTTTGACCATGTAGATTACAAAATATTTGTATTTCAAGTGAAGTAAATAAACTTTTTTGTTCCTTCGTGAATTAGAATTTTTGGCTTTGAATCTTCTTAATTTGAAATTTTTGCACTATTGATTTTGGTTTTTTATTTTTATATTGAAAATTTAAGTTGAGAATTGGTATTTTCTTAAAGAAAATCACACTTGCTTTTCATTCTTAAAAAAAATGTTAAATAGAAGTCAGTTTAAGATTGAACAAAAATCTAAATTGTTAGTAGCTCTAAGATGGAATTGAAACACAATAATTCCAACAATAAGATTGTTTTTGCAAGAAAAATTAACCCTTTCTCACAATTTCTTTTGAAAAATTGTGAAAATTCAGTTTAAAAATGAATTACATAAGTTATGTTTTCAGAAAGATGCTTAGATTGCCCAAAAAATAAGATTGTCCATAATTTTGCATCACTAGTACAAATAGAATGAATCAAAGCTTCCAATATGGACAAAAATACAATCTTTGAGAAGAATTAAAATTTAAAAAATTCCATCTTTTGTGATTTTTCTAGATTGCCCCTTGAATTGCTATTTTGAACTTAAGCATAAACTTTACTCCAAGGCATTAATTGAAATCCAAAGTGTATTTCTAGAAAGCTAATGCGATTCCTATCTTCAAAAAAATTCAGAAAATCATGTGGAAAAATGAAGTCACACAAGCCTACTTGAAATTCCAAGAGTCCCCCAAGAGAACTTTAGGACTTTAGTAGGTAAGCAATCTTATAGTGGTATAGTATTCTGTCTTCCAAGTTCAAGGATTTGGTGAAGGCTCAGATACTAAATTTAATAGTGAACTATCCAACATCCCTTGAGTTTGTATTTTTGACAATTGATGATATTGTGCTAAATTTTGGCAAAAAAAACAGTAGTAGGATCAACGGTGACTAGACCTGTTAATCCTAAAGGACCAAGCTGTGTTTTTTGGCAACATAGCGATTTTGGGCAGCTCATTATGAAAGTATTTCTATTTTTTTCTTTCAAATTTTTACACAATATGGAGACAAGGTTTTTCTTTATGGCCCAAAATTTTTCATAACTTTTGACTACATGGTTAAAAAGTTGTTGTATGAAAAATAGTTTTTTTCTTTGGTCGTGTATAATCCGGGCATATAAGAAAAAATCACTTTTTCCAAAAACAAAAATTTGAAATTGGTTTTTTAGATTTATATATATGTGGAAAGCTTTTAAGCATTCCATTTTGATAAGTGAGATGAAAGTTATGAGGGATTTTAGTTTGCAGATAGCCATAGATTCTCTACTCTTAAATAAACTTTGAAGTCATTTATCTAGCTCAATTTTCAATATTTTTGGAAAAAAATAAAATCATAGGATGTAGATTGTTTATTACAACATTACAACAATTGGTATTGGCATTTTTTAAATCTCTAATACTATAATCTTAACAATTTAATATTTTGAATCATTTTTTACTTCTTTCTACTTACAATTTCTTTCCTATCTATTGTACAATTCTAAATGATTTGAAATTTGTCAAGCATGTAGCTAACTTGACTTGAAGAATTAATTTAAAGAAGCATCACCATTTTGGACAATTTTTCATAAAAATGTGACCTTGTGAAGTGCAGTAGACCTAATTTTGATTTGCATGGCCAAAAAATGGATTTTTGTTAATTCAAATTCTAGTATCTTACAATCCATATAGTGAAAATTTCTAAAAAAAATTCCACATCTTTTGAAACTAATTTACTACAAGATTCAATAGTTATACCAAAAAAACAATTCTAAAATTTGGTTCTTGTATTAGAAATGGCAGTTTTGGACCATTTTTGGTGAAAACATAGTCATAGAAATTTTAGGGGTTGAACCGGCAGAGAACTCAATTGGATCCTCTACTGCTACCATTCCGTCGCAAAGTGACAATGATGTATCTTCCCATGGACTTCAATGTTGGAGTAAATTGAGTTCTTCCAAAATGAAAGACTCTAAAATTTTTGAGAGTCTTTCATTTTGGATATCTTTATTTGTTTGAAGTTACATTTATTTATTTATTTTGGTGGATGTATATATAAGTGCATGCTTTAACTTTTGGTGGAGATCATGACTTGATGCACGACTCAATTTATGGCAATATTGCACATTACCATGCCATTAGCACAAAAGAAACCATCCTTACAAGCATTGTGACAAGCTTTGGTTCTAGCCATGTTGCCTTTTTTGTTAAGCCATGTAATATAGTGATTAACCCCTAAAGTTTCCTTGACTATGTTCTCACCAAAAATGCTCCAAAACTGCCATTTCTTGTACAAGTACCAAATTTTTGAAAAATATCATTTTTGGACACATGTAACCAAAGGATCTTGTAGTACTTTGGTTTGGGAATGTGTGGACAAAATTTTAGAAATTTCCATCATGTAGATTGGAAGATATGAGCGTTTGAAGTGGCAAAAGTCCTTTTTTTTGGCCATGCAAAAAATTGGGCAGCTGCACTTCACAAGGTCAGATTATTATAATATAGAATTCTAAAATGGTTGTTCTTCTTTGGATTCATTCTTCAAAGCAAGTGGCTACATGCTTGAAAATTTTCAGATTATTTGGAATTGTACAACATATAGGTAAGAAATAGTAAGTAGAAAGAAGTAGAGAATGGTTCAAAACACTAAATTGTTAAGAAGTTAATTAGGAATTGAAAAATGCCAATTCCAATGGTTGCAATGTTACAATAAACAATCTACATACTACAATTTTATTTTTTTTGAAAAATATTGAAAATTGAGTGAAATAAACGGCTTCAAAGTTTATTTTAGAGTAGACAATCCAAAACTGCCCGCAAACTATAAATCCTTGTAACGTTTGACTCATTGATCAAAATGGAATGATTCAAAGCTTTTCACGTATATATAAATTCAATAAACCAATTTCAAATTTTTATTTTTGAAAAAAGTGATTTTTTCTGATCTGCCCGGATTGCTCGAGTTGAGAAATAAACAACATATTAGGCCATAACTTTTGACTTGCATTTGCAAATGTCATGAAATTTGGTGCATATGAAAGATATTCCTTGTCTCCACCTTCTATAAAAATTTCAGCACAAAATATGCAAATTTCCAATCACACATACCTGCCCAAAATTTCTATGTTGCCAAAAAATGCATGTTGAGTCTTTAGGGGTTAACATTGTTATGTGCACACAAGACACATGGCCCATTTAGTTCATGTATCATTTACTAGCTATCATTGAGACTGATCCCAAACCACACAATGTGTATGGTACACTATATATATATATATATATATATATATATATATATATATATCTGTGTGTGTGTGTGTGTGTGTACAACAAAGAATCTAAAAAACAACAACATGACATTGAAGTTGTTCTATATTATGGAAAAGATCATGCCTCTCCACATCCAATAAGAGATTGTAATCTATCCTAAAATAGACTACATTTAGGTTATCATGTCATTCTTAAAAAGATTGAGTAAAAAAATCACAAAATTTGTGTAATGCTTTTGCGGGTGTTCACCTTTGTCTAATATTGTTGCAAACTATCACAAGCCAATATTTGGTAGAATTGTATATTACCTAAACAATCTTGGTACCCCGTTTCTTGTAAATGAATTTGATAAATGATGGGTAAGATTCAAACTCAGATTTTTGCATGATTTTTTTAATGGACTTGTATATGGTAGTTGTTGCATTTGCATTTCAATAATAAACTCAAAGTGCATATTATTATGTTACAACGTGGTGAAAAATTGCCACATCATATTGCAAATTTTGAATAATTTGAACAATTAGTACAACCGTCCTTTTCATTCAAGGATTTTCAAAATCCAAAACCTCTTCAAAGTTTTCACTAAAAATAACAAATGCCTTTTCATTTACAAACAATACATGTTTCACATTTTTTAAATAAGTTCAAATGAAAATTTCGTTTGTGATAATCAATGAAATGCAAAAATGAAATGTTATTACATAATAATAGGATTTAGAATTCATATGTTGCTTCAAATTAGAATAAAGAAGTTTTAGAAAAAGAGCTTAATTTTTTATTATGGAATAAGTAATCATTTAATAGTTTTTTCTAACTGCAGATATATTTATTCATTTAAAAAATGTGTTTTAAGCATTGAATATAGATTTAATGTTATATAATTTAGTAATATATAAACAAAATTATATTATAATGCATTTAATTTGAGCCTATTTTTAGTCTTTTATTTAGAACAATATAGTCATTTTATATAGAAATTAAATAAAAATTTATCAAAGATAGTAACCACTTATTAAGATTATTCATTTGATTAGGTTGTCCTTTGTGAAAATCAAACAATTCACATATGTTTTTGAAATTATGTGATTCTTTACTTATGATTTTGCGTACTTAGTAACTTAATTAGAATGATAGTATTCACTATTTTATAAACCAATTTATTCATTTATAAGTGTATCTATTTGTTATTTATTTGTGTCAATGCATGTTTAAATAGTAAGATGTTGAACAAAATTTGTAATCAAAATTCATAGTATGTTTCATAGTGTAATAGCAAACTATAATATAGAGTGATCTTTGAAGTACAAAAAATTCACATAAAAAACAATTGCAAAGAAAATCAAACATTAGTTTTTTGAAAATATATTGAATAAAATAAGAAAGAATTTATCTTATGGAATCTCTTTTATAAAATACGTCTCAACAATACTTGTTGGAGTCAATAGCTTTCTCATAGGAGATTTAGATTTTCTTTGAAATTTGTTTTTGTTAGAATATGCACTAGTGTTTGTTATCCAATCAACTTGTCAAATTTTGTAGAACTGCAATCCACTTTTATATAATCCAAATGTCATTGTTGGCAGCAACTTGTTCATCCGTTTCAATGAGCAAGCAACGCACAAATACTATTCTTTTCTAAATTTGGACAAAAAACATTGGAGGAATTATAAATATTACGGCAATAAATATTGATGCAATTACTTTCACATTGCCATAAAATTTAGTGAACATAATGAGACAATTAATTGAGTTTTCACCAAATGGGGTGCAATTCTACAATTGAACAAGAATTTGGAAAGGGAATTGAATATTATTGCAATTTCATGAGCTCTTGGAGAGATGTGATGGACAATAGTGGTTAAATTTTGCCTTTGAGCTTTATGACTTTGCTATTAGTTTGAGGCTCTGGATTGAAGATGGTAGTACATACTTATATGCATAGTTGGCATAGGATGCATGCCTCCAAAAATGTACAAGAAAAATGTTCTATGTTTCAAAAAGTGAGTCATCATGAATTTTTGTATTAAATGTTTTATTTTCCAAAGTAGTCATTAAGAAAAACTTCAAAATTTATGTACTCCAAAATATTGTTGTTAAAATATATAGAACTTTCTATTTTACAACCATGGCAACGATTTTCATGCAAAAAGTATAGATAAAAGCATTCAGTATGTAATTGAATTTATAAATTATTTATAATTTTTTATTTTAAATGTAATAATATTAAATTGCAATACTGAATTCCATTTCATAAATATGTAGTATGACTAATGTTGAATAAATATGACTTTAAACATATTTTTTAATTTTGAATATGACCATGGGTAATTCAAATGGATATGAAAGATCTTCAATTATTTTTTTCACTATTTTAATTGTTGCATTTTTGTATTCAAAATGAACACAATATTTACAAATATAACCAAATTTAAAATATTCAATGCAAAGTAACAATAATCATATCAAACAACGTACTGCTACATCCTTGGTTAAAACTTTCAAGTCAAATTTCACCGTGACTTAAATACTAAAATACTAAGGCATTTTCTGGCTCCAAAACCACTGAAAACTGCCATTTTTGCTGCAATTACTCCCTAAACCAAAAAAAACTTTTTTTTTAGAATCTAACCGTAGGTACTTGAACTTCATTTATCTTAAATCATGTGGTAAAAATTTCATGAAGTTTGAACTTACGGATTGGAAGATATTAGCATTTGAAGTTGGAAAAAGAAGTTTTTTGGAACTACGGCCTGCAATTTCAGATGACTTTGACGGCCATTTGTGGATTTTTTTTGCACTACACACCATAAAGTTAAAATTTTTTGTGTTGCACATTTGAGTTGAGAGTTCGGGGAAAAAATTTTAGAATGTCAAAACTTGATTTTTACATATAAAAAAATTGTTAAGTAGAAGTAGCTCCAAAATTGAACAAACACTAAATTGTTAATAGCTCTTAGGTGGAATTAAAACACCATAATCCCAATGGTGGGATTGTTCTTGCAACAAACTTTACCTTGTCAAGAAAAGAAAATTGAAAAAATTTGAAAATTGCATTCAGAAATGAATTCTAAAAGTTTATTTTTTTGTAGACGCTTAGATTGCCCGAAAAACAAGATTGTCCATAACTTTCTCATATTGAGTCCAAGTAGAATGAATCACAGCTTCAAATGTAGACAAAAACATAATCTTTGAGGAAAAAAAATTGAAAAAAAAATTGAATTTTTTAAAGGTTTTTTTTTCTTTGCCCGGCAACCTGCTTTTTTGACTTCAGGTGGCATAACTTTTGCTCCCGGGCACCGATTGAAGAAAAACTATTTCTTAAAAAGCTAATGTGATTTCCCATCTTCAACTAAAGTTTCAAAAAGTCTGGTCAAAATTTCAAGTCACACGAGCCTGCTCAAAATCCCAAGTGTCCCCCGAGGGGACTTTGGTAGTTTAGGGGTTAATTTCATGTGCTATGTGCAGTTACCACAATCAAAATAAAAGTAAAAGGAACTGTGGAACTATGGATTGGGTCACCATGAAGCACTTGCAAAGTTGGTCACGGAGCGGCTAGATTGCCTGTGAATCACCACTCCATGGCAATTAAGTTGTATATTGTGCTCAATCTTTTCCTGGGTGTAGGTATTAAATCCATTAGAAGAGATTTGAGGCCTCCGAGAGCTTGCAAGTTATCCTGTGTTTCCGCAATGTTTCCACACTGTGCAACACAAGAAAGCTGCTGGGCTGATATGGTCGAGAGAGTGCCACATCATTTTTGAAAAAAAAAAAAAAAAAATTGGCCTAAAATGATATTTGGGAGAGAATTCTTTTTTTTTTTTTGAATTTTGAACTTTTTTTTTTGACAGCCCGTACTAGCTGTTCACAGATCTGGCCAGATTAGAGAATGGGCCTGAAACAGCCCTCCAATGCCCTCTAATCTCTTCTAATGTATACTATACCTCCCAAGCTCTTAATTGAGTTTCTGGAGGACGGGGGAGGTGGGGCCGGGATATTTTGGGATTTTTTAGTATAGCAATAGTTCTCAGATCTAAACCAATTTGAGGACTTAATCCTCAAACAATAATCATACTTGGTACCATCATTGGCAAGCATTGCAAACTATTGCAAGTCAGGGAGGAATCGAGGTTGACTCAGTAGAGATGCACGAGCTAGTTGGAATTAGGTTTAAGGATTTATGGCTCAATTTCGGAAAACAATGTGGACCTACATAGATTGTCTTTGGTTGGAGCACAATCCGGTGACACCGTCTGTTGAAGAGGATGCAAGAGCGAGAGCTGAGGCAATCAAAGAAGAGAAAAAAAATCAAATCTAAATTCATTGCTGCGATGATGAGCATGGGGTGCAATGACAAATTTTACTCGACAGTAGTAGTGCTCGAAGAGGAGCTTCCGCCTGGCTACACAAGGAGCTCCACAAGCTTTCTCCTCAACACCTCAGTACTCAAGGTAATCATGAACCAAGACATTATACATAGAGAGACTAAATGACTGAGAAAGTTTGCTATAGATGCATACTTTGTAGGAGGCAAGCTACCACAAGATGTAATGGCATTGTGGTTAAGGAGCCTCCAAGTTGCAATGGGAGATTGGATAGGAATGGGAAGAGAGATTAGAAGGGGTTTCTTCCAGATCTTGAGTAAACAAGATTCCACTACAGAGGAGCTATTAATGCTAACCCTTCATAAGTCCCATTAGAAGACTAGAATTCTCTAGACCTAGACACCAGGCTTCAATGCAAGTAAGCCAGCTGGGATGAAAGTAAGCCATCTGGGTAATGCTTAAATATATTTTGGAAGAATTTTAGATAGTGGTTGAGAGATGGCAGGCGGCCTAGGGATGGTGCTTGGGGTTGATGACCGCAATAAGTACTCATTAGATCAACATTTTTGCATTGGACTCACCTTGGATATGGGTTGGCAAACGAAGCTGGCAGTGGACAATGAGACTGTGGAAAAGGAGGAGACCATCTTGGTGGACTATGGTAACCTACCAATTTGTTGTCGGATAGGCATGGTCATAAATCACTTAGCCAAAGACTATCCGGGACGTGCTGGGCAGATGAGAGAAGGGGCAAGAGAATGCGAGATCCAATAAGGCCGCAAAGGGCGCCGGCGACTAGTCTGTACAGGCAGGAGCAAGTACATTGTTTGGGCCCCCACTGCTAGTTCCGAGGTCACAACCAATCCAAATAGGCCAACCTTCGCAAGTACACGGCGAGGAGGGGAGCAGCTCTTCACAGTCCGCAAATCGACAAACAAAGAATAAGGGGACGACACCAACGCCACACCCCAATACAGACTATTGCTTCAACGGTCCAAATAAAGGCTTAGGCTCATCGGAGATTGGCAAGGGCGATACTGGTTCCCAGGAAACACCATCATATGAATGGAATGGATGGAAGGAAGTTTATCGAATTTCGAAATCATGTGGACCCAAGGCATTTTGGAAACAATATAGGCAAATTAAGGAGACAGGGAGTAAGCTAACAGGTTCCGCCCCAATGGTTGTCCAAACTCAAGAAGGATCAGCGTCGGAGTTTCATCAGGACCTTGATCGACCTTAGCCATGTCCAATTGGTAGACTAAAGTAATTGCAGGGCATCCTACCAAGGGAGACGGTCCCAACAAAGATGGTAAGAAACAAGCCCCAGCGGTTGTACAACCCCATCCACCAATTAATGGTGCAAGAAATTCAAAACCAACTTTAGGGGCAGGTGAACGGGGAAGAACAGCCTCCGCTAATCCTAAGATAATAGTCACGAGGGTAGATACCAATTAGGAGAAGCAAAAAAGATATGGAAGATAAATAGCCCCAAAAGAGCCGCAGACCCACATTAATTTCAGGATGGTGGTTGAAGAGTCGGATAACCTAGGATTTTCTAATGGCGTGCAAATTGTGGGTGTGTCTGCTCAAGAACCCGAGCAAATGGAAGTGTCATTGCTAGTTCTCTCGGCACCTCATGAATTCCTAGAGGCTAATCGAAGTAGTGAGGGCATAAAGAGGCGGGATAAGGATGGCAACTTAGCAATGATCCAAACAATAGAGCAACCGCAACCATCTGTTTGACCTTAGTTGGACCTAAATGGAAATGACCTCAAGGATCACAACAACTTGGCAATGTGGTTGAGGGTTTGGGCATAGGACTTAGTAGAATCAAAATGGTGGTAGCAAGTGATGGGTTGCCGCTCCCATTGTCAACAAATTTGATGCCATGGACCCCAACAGCCATTGCCCAGTCATGGAGTTCCCTCTCAGGGCCCCAAATCAAATTTCTTAAATGGTAAAGACTACTAAATGCGAGATCTCAGCAGTGGCAAAGTTTCTCACCCCCAGCCAAAACAATTCCTAAGGCCCCAAATCCAACGAAGAGCTTAGATCCCTTTATCAACAAAACAACAACGCACATTCGTCTTGACTAGACACAGACTCACCCTGATGCAAGCTGAGGGCGAGGGCACAGTTGTGACAAGATCTATAGATGAGAGAAGAGTGCCAAGAGGGCCGTTACTATTCTACAATGCATCCAATGCATCATTATGAAGATCACCCTCATTATGCAAAACCTTTAGGGCGCCAATTGTCCTTCTAAGGTTGAGTTGGTGAAGAACTTCTACTGGACATTGAAGTCGAGCCTAGAAGTGCTATGTTTTCAAGAGTATAGACTAAGAGTGGAGAAATTATTGGAGTTCGGCCAATCCATTTGGTCCATAGCTCAATTCTTTTGCAAAGAAGCCTCTTTAGGATATAAACACGATATAGGGGAAGTTGGGGCAAGTAAAGGGGGAATATGTATGTG
This sequence comes from Neckera pumila, assembly GCA_963969595.1. Classification (NCBI taxonomy): domain Eukaryota; kingdom Viridiplantae; phylum Streptophyta; class Bryopsida; order Hypnales; family Neckeraceae; genus Neckera; species Neckera pumila. Next base: position 25,943,354 of record OZ018411.1, on the reverse strand, counting down.
GAGAGTTCCGGCAATACAACACATGTTTACTGCTTTTGGATTCTCCAAATGTGAGAGAACCCAGTGGGTGCAATTGGGAGGCACTTCTAGAGGCAACCTATCTATTTTGAACGTCTATGCTTCAACATTAGCTCGGGAATGCTTGGAGCTACGGACGGAATTACTGACATGCTTAGACAAAGAGTACATGTAGATAATAACCGGGGACTGGAATATTGTTGAGCACAATTCAAATAAATCCAACATGTGTGGTAAGCTTATTTTAGTATCAAAGTGCAAGCCTCTTACTTACTCATTGGTGCTTTGAGCTTAGAGGAACAGTTCCCAAGCACTAGTCCTTTCAATTACTCATGGAACAATCGCTACAGGGATGAATTGCGAATCCTAGCAAGGCTGGACCAAATTTACTCTTTCCAACCAAGTGTGGGGCATCCAAACCCAATGGAAGAGTATTTTATTATGTGATAGCAACCATTCAGACCATCTTCTCATCTAGAGGAAGTTCATTCTCAAGGCAACAATCCTACGCAAGTCTTCCTACAAGATGAGTGCATGCTACCTTGATAAAGTAGAAGGGAGAACTCGGATTACCCACATCTAAACCTCTAGTCCAAGCGGTGTTTTTTTTGGAAAGTTGCACAAAGTGATAAGGTACTATAAGGAGTATTGTGAGCAAGTTGCAAAGACACAAATGGTGGCAAAAGCACTCTTGAGGGTGCAATTAGTAGAAGCAATGGTAGCCCTTTAACCCCTAAAGTCCCATTGTCCCTACAGGGGACAAAATGGATTTTGGGCAGGTTCCTACGAGCTCAATTTTTAATGAAATTTTCTGAAACTTTCCCATAAGATAGAAAAACTTATTAGATTTTGGGTAATGTAATTTTTATTTCAATCGGTGCCCGGGAGCAAAAGTTATGCCCAAATAAGCTCAAAACAGGGGAGAAGGGGCAGCAAAAAAATTTTGCAAAATATTTAATTTAATTTTTTTAATTTCTTTTCCTTATAGATTATATTTTTGCCTATTTGGGAAGCTTTGATTCATTTCATTTGGACTTTTTATGAGAAAGTTATGGACAATCTTGTTTTTCGGGCAATGAGAGCATCTTCTTGAAAAAAACTTTTTCTTTCACTTTGAATGCTGATATCTTTCAATCCGTACCGTCAAATATCACAAAATTTTTACTACATGATCTGTAAGAAGTGTAGTATAAGATCCTACGGTTATTTTCTAAAAAAAAATATTTTTTCTCATCTTTTAGATGAACGCAACAAAAGTAGCAGTTTTGAGTGATTTTTGACAGAAAAATGGCCTTGGGACTTTAGGGGTTAAGCTGAGCCAGGGAATTAGCCCACCAAAACCAACTCAGCAATGCAAGAAAGCAATTTAGGGAGGTAGAGAAATACCACATTGAAGGTCTCAAGGTATGCAACCAGATCCGCTAGAAACGAGTGTGGGATGCTTGCTCTAAGGAATTTTTCCAAGCTCACAAGGATCGAGGCAATGGTGCAAGGATTACAGAGTTGGAAGATTCTGAGGGACAACGTCACACAGAGCAGGAGGACCTTGAGAGGGTTTGCACAAAGTATTACAAAAAATTGTACGTAGTAAAATCCCTTCACCCAGCCAAATTTATGTGCAAATTTATGCTCGAGGGGGTTTCCAATCTGTCTTACAGAAACGATGAAATCTTCCCTGGCTGCCCCAATACGCATGTCCAAGTTGGAGGCAACGCTCAAAAATATGGACCCAAGTAAGGCTCCTGGGCCGGATGGGTCATTACTAGGTTCTTTAAGAGCTATTGGGATGTCATCAAAGAAGACTATCTGAGGATGATTACAATGGCCATCCAAGGTAACTCTATGCCTCCGGGGATTACTGGAAGGATCATTTCCTTATTACACAAAAGAGGTGAGAAGAAAAAGCTTACAAACTCAAGACCTATTATATTTTTCAATGTGGCTTATAAAGTGTACGCCAAAGCTTTGTAGCTTAGGTTACGACCAATATTGATGGAAATAATATCCTTTGATCAGTCCACCTTTTTACCAATGAGGTTTTTATTAGCTAATATATTGCTCATTTACAAGCCCTTAGATTGGGCCTCCCACTCAGGTTAGTGAATACTCTTTCTAAAGTTAAGACTTTAGTAAAGCCTATGATATGGTTGATCAAGTTTTTTTTATTGAGAGCCATGCTAGCACGGGGCTTCCCAAAGGATTTTGTATCTATGACCATGCTTCTGTTCCAGGATGCAAAAGCTCCTACAAAGGTGAATAGGATCCCATCACAAGAATTTCCCATTCAAAGGGGGGGAGGCATTAGGGGTGTCCCTTGGCCCTTACCTCTTCCTCATAGTGGCGGAGGTGTTGAATTCTATGATCAAGGATGGAATCTTGGCTAGAATAATCAAGGGGATACAACTTCCAATGGAGGACCGCCAGCAAGTAATGGCACAGTACATTGACAACACTTTCTTTACACTGTTAGGGAGGAAACGTCAATAGTGTCTACAATCTCTATCATTGATCAATTATGTGCCATGTCGGGGTTGGTATTGAATTGTGATAAGTCTTGTGGATACTGGCAATCTTCAGACATCATCGGAAGGCCCCTATAGACTTCTCAGTTGAAGATTACTTGGGCGAAGGATGGAGAAAGGGGTAAACTCCTTGGTTCCTTATTTGGATTATCTCTCAGCTTCAGGGATGTGGATACTTTTTTGCTCAGAAAGATTCAAAAGGAGCTCACGTTTTAGTGCACCACCAAAATTAATATCATAGGACGGATGATTGTTGTCAACTATGTGTTGCTTTCATCATTATACTTTTTCATCAACATATGGGCCGGGACACTAGCAAGGATTGCTCAGTGTAAGAGCGCGGTTCAAGATTTAATGTGGTCAGAGTCTCTTCATCAATCGTGTGCAAAAATAGCATGGACACAACATTGCCAAAGTAAAGAGAAGGGTGGCTTAGGCCTGGTCAACCCTATGGATGCATTGATTGCATTAATGATTGTCTAAATGGATCATGAAAGCATGTGAGCCTAATCCATCAAACTTGCATGTACTGCTTTGCTTCAAGTTGTCCATGTTTCAACCATACAGTGGAGGGAGATGGGCACCAAGTCTAGAATTCTTCACTATCAATCATTTTCAAGCCAAACATGGCTCTAAGATTTGGAACAGGGCATGTGAGGCATGGAGAAAACTTGTAGATAATGTACTAGTCCTTCCTAATTGGGATTTAGAGCGTAATCAGCCATATTTCTGATTCCAGACCTAGATCATCAATAAATATAGTTGCAGGAGCCAGCGTTAGAAGAACGCTACGTGTCCTCCATCTTTACCTTCAACACGTTTTATTACAAATTATTCCGTTTGGTTTCCATATTCTTTTCTCCAAAATCAAGTTAAAGTGCAAAGCATAACAAGATCTCCTGCAGCTAGTAGAGAGCGTAATTCATCCAAACAACTATAGTGCTTTTCTACAATATATCACTTGTTTATTTAGAGATAATCGAAGTTGAACCGACAGCTTCATGCTTGCAAAACATGCACTCTACCAATTGAACTACGTCCCCTACGGAGAAAATGGGATTTGAACCCAGGATACAATAGTATTGTTGTATTTGTCAAAATGGGCGGGCCCTCTCATGCTTTTCTCTTCCGGTTAGAACCACATGTGCTGCGCTCTGCGCCCACATACAACTTACGCAACCTAGGATATTCTCTCTGTAAAATTCTATATAGAAAATGTTTTGATTCCACTAACACCAATTAAGATCTTAGAGTAATTTTGACAAGGTATTTGTATTAGTTCCTTGCATTATTCATCCGCATAGCATAATTTTTTTCCAATCTCTTTACTCTAGCATCAGCTTAGTATGTAATCATAACCATTATTACATTATCCCTAAAGTTTCACACCTTGAGATTACTTTTGACGCGGGTAGGATAAAGGCTACGCCCTGTAAAATTGAATCATATTATATTGGATGTTGGTGTGTAGCCATGACCAACTTGTTACCTTTTGTCAAAAATTTACATAGAGCTTTTTAGCAACTCATTCAATTCAAAAAAATGAAACTAAGAAAAAAATTTCAAGCCGCAGGTTTTGTTTCCGTGCTTCCAGATGGAGGGTGAAAGTAGCTAGGGCGCAACCAATTTTTTTTCTTCGGCCCTCTGGCTACGCCCTTAGTAGGGCTTTGTCATACAAGCGGAGCTTGAAAACCCTCCATCCCCACATTGACAACATGTAGATTTGAAGAAAATAAAAACGCAACAAGACATTAACAAAATTGAATATATAGAACGCTTCTTTTTCTAATGTACTATTAGTAGGAAAAGGGCTTTACGCCTTTATATTTGCACTATTGATATTATCTACGTATGCGTCATCTTTGCCCACTATTTGGTTTTTAACTAGATGACCCAGATTAACTATGTATTGCCGTAATGCTGCGCTTTGCGCCCACTATCTGGGCTCGCGCCTAGATAGATGTTTGCATCAGTCTTTTCTTTCTTCTAAAATGAATCAATCATTTTTGATGATTGCTTCGCCCTTCACCAAATTATAGCTAGTGTAATCAGGAGAAAAGGGATTTGAACCCTTAACCTGTGGTTTTGGAGACCATTGTTCTACCATTAAAATTGTTCTCCTAGAAAAAAAAGTGGTTCTTGGTTTATGGAATTTGCACCTATTTGTGTCTATCTAATAATAAATTTGCTATTTTTTGTGATTTTAATTGGTGTTTCCTTTCTATTTGCTTCTTCTTCTAATTCGGCTTATCCGGAGAAATTGTCAACTTACAAATGCGGTTTTGATCCTTTTGATGATGCCAGAAGTTGTTTTGATATACGATTTTATCTCATTTCTATTCTATTTATCATATTTGATCTGGAAGTCACCTTTTTATTTCCTTGGGCAGTTTCTCTTAACCAAATTGGTTTGTTTGGATTTTGGACTATGATAGTATTTTTATCGATTTTGACGATTGGATTTTTATATAAATGGAAGAAGGGCGCTTTAGATTGGGAGTAACCTGGCAATTTCCAAGCCAAAAAACAATAAAAGCAAAAAAATAATTTTTTTGCTTTTATTGTTTTGCAAGCTTTTAGCATTCCTTCCATTGTCGCGTAAACAAAATGGGATAAACCTCAATAAGTAGGTATAACAAGTCATTCATTAACTTTATTGAGCTCTTAAAGCCGTTGTTGGCGTAGCCAACAAAGTGCAGCCCACGGCAAGAGAGCCCGTGAGGCCGCACCGGCTCTCAGATGAAATTAACTGAAAGGATGGTGGAACGTCAAACAAATCGAGCAGGGCGCTGCCAAATTAGTTTGTTTTCATGCGTTTGATTCTCTCTGTCATGTCTGATAGTTTAATATTTTTACCCTATCGGGTGGCAAATATTAAAGCGTTTCGCGGAACAATGATTGTTTGTTCTCGTACAATGAATGCTTGAAAATAATAGAATAGATCTTTTTGTGATGGGAGAAGCCTGAAAAAGCGGCTGGGAGGGTTCGCACAACGAATGAAAGGTGAAGGTAGTTTTCCTATTTTTTCCCCTCGCTGAAGAGCTTCTGAATAATATGCTTCGCTTCCCCTGCACTCTCTTCAATAAAATGAAAAAAAAAGACATTATATATTAATTACATAGTATACTCAATTATATACAATCAATAAAGAAATTAGTGCAACCTACCTTTTGTCAATGCTCTATGCTATATAAGAAACAAGTGGTAATAGAGAGAAAAAAAAAGAAATATTTTTTTGCTATGCTTTTTATCCAGAGTTGTCATATCGGACAGAATCGGATGAATCGGACGGAATCAGGGTTGATTGGCTGCAAATTTTGGAGGTCAATAATTTTTGCAAAATTATCCAAATTGGACATATGAGATGTTTTTTGGCATCTACAGCTATAATATTCGCACGACAAATGAGAGCTTATTATTTTCAAAAGAGAATGACACGGTTAAGGAGGACATGAGAAAGTGGCAAACCAGAGCAAAAAAGCGGTAATATATATATTATCGCTTTTTTTGCTTTGCTTTTCGTTGGGCCAACTAAAGTAGAAAACGCATAGCGTTTTCTTAGTTTATGGTACAATTTGGACTATAAAATGGTCATGAGAAAAAAAATATATATATATATATTTTTTTACTATGGACATTTAACCCCTAAAGGTTTTTGACTATGTTTTCACCAAAATCGCTCCAAAACTGTCATTTCTAATACAAGTACCAAATTTTAGAAAAAAAATATTTTTGAACACATGTAATTCTAGGATCTTGTAGTACACTGGTTTAAAAAGATGTGGAAAAAATTTCAGAATTTTCCACCATGTAGATTGCAAGATAATAGCATTTGAATTGACAAAAATCCTTTTTTAATCACTGCAAAAATCCAGGCAGCTGCACTTCACAAGGTCACATTTGTATGAAAAAATGTCCAAAATGGTGGTTCTTCTTTGGATTCATTCTTCAAGGCAAGTTGGCTACATGCTTGAAAATTTTCAGATCATTTGGAATTGTACAACATACAGGAAACAGATAGTAAGTAGGAAGAGGTAGAGAATGACTCAAAATACTAAATTGTCAAGAATTTAATTAGGGAATTGAAAAATACTAATCCTAGCGGTTGTAATGTTGTAATAAACAATATGCACCCAATGTTTTTTGTTTTATTCAAAAATATTGAAAATTGAATTAGAAAAAGGACTTCAAAGTTTATTTTAGAGTAGAGATTCCATAACTACCCTGCAACTAAGAATCTTGATAACTTTTGACTCGTTAATCCAAATGGAATAATTCAAAGCTTTCCAACTACAAATAAATCCACAAAACCAATTTCAAATTTTACTTTTTCAAAAAAGTGTTTTTTAAAGAATTTTTTTGAGCTGCCCGGGCTGCCTACCGAACTTGGAAAATTACATATCATGCAATAACTTTTTACCCATAATGTCAAAAGTTATGAAAATTGTTGGGTCCTGAAGCTACTCCTTGGGCACATCTTGTGTGAAATTTTCAAAGAAAAAAATTAAAATTTCCATTCCTAGTGAGTTGTCCAAAATTACTATGTTGCCAAAAAATGGTGTTTGGTCCTTTAGGGGTTAAATGGTGCCCTAGTTCCATACGGCTCCACTAGCATAGCGAGTAGAGGCCGAAGTGCTTTGGCCTTATTGGCCGGCCATTACTGTATAATTGGCTTGACGCATGCGAGGCCACAGGTCAACTAATCGCAAAAAAGTGCTTTTCAGTGCAAAGTAGAGAGCGGTGCAGCCATTAAACTTGTGGCTTTGCTTGAACAATACTTCCGGGTTTCTACCAACGTATATAGCCAGTAGAATGGAAAAATTCCAATGAATCATCTACGATGATTCATTATGTTTGGAAAAATAGCTTAGTTGGTTAGAGTGCTGGTCTACCACGCCAGAAGTCGGGGGTTCATCTCTCTTATGAACTGGTAACTAAATTAGTTAAAACCTTTTTTATTTATTGAAATGTAACCAAAAAAGCATGCGATATAATATGAAAAGCATGCAATATAATATGATTCAATTTTACAGGGCGTAGCCCTTATCCTACCCGCGTCAAAAGTAATCTCAAGGTGTGAAACTTTAGGGATAATGTAATAATGGTTATGATTACATACTAAGCTGATGCTAGAGTAAAGAGATTGGAAAAAAAATTATGCTATGCGGATGAATAATGCAAGGAACTAATACAAATACCTTGTCAAAATTACTCTAAGATCTTAATTGGTGTTAGTGGAATCAAAACATTTTCTATGTAGAATTTTATAGAGAGAATATCCTAGGTTGCGTAAGTTGTATGTGGGCGCAGAGCGCAGCACATGTGGTTCTAACCGGAAGAGAAAAGCATGAGAGGGCCCGCCCATTTTGACAAATACAACAATACTATTGTATCCTGGGTTCAAATCCCATTTTCTCCGTAGGGGACGTAGTTCAATTGGTAGAGCGCATGTTTTGCAAGCATGAAGTTGTCGGTTCAACTTCGATCATCTCTAAATAAACAAGTGATATATTGTAGAAAAGCACTATAGTTGTTTGGATGAATTACGCTCTCTACTAGCTGCAGGAGATCTTGTTATGCTTTGCACTTTAACTTGATTTTGGAGAAAAGAATATGGAAACCAAACGGAATAATTTGTAATAAAACGTGTTGAAGGTAAAGATGGAGGACACGTAGCATTCTTCTAATGCTGGTAAGAGAAATAGTTGGATGTGCTCTATGCTCGGGTAGAGAGTTGACGCCCTAATGCATGTCGCGAGCAGCAATGCCCCCGGATTTCCTCTCCCGGTGTCCCGCCTCGCAAAGCTATGATGTTTTGGTTTCACGGGCCTTCAGGCTGCAAAGCAACTGAGCCAAGAAACAAAAATTAAGCCAGCAACAATTATAGTATTTTTCTACCATAATACAAACAGTGGCTATATATTGGCTTGCGTAGCTCAAATGGTAGAGCATTCCCATGGTAAAGGAAAGGTCTCCAGTTCAAGTCCGGTTGTAGGTTCTATAAAGAGAAAAATGATTAAATATGGCTAAAACCAAACGTCCAATAGAAATTCCATAAGACCTGCATATCTAGACTATATAATCTAAAAAAAAGATGATCAAATCTTCACGACAAAAGAATGCTTCATATCTTAGTTAAATCTGGTCAGCTTTGCTTTGCAAGAATAATTTCCATTTTGGATAAGAGGTCTCACGTACAGTCTCTGAGGATCCTATAGAATTCCTTCAACCTTTACTTTGTTGGGTGGGCTTGGCCTTCCTTTATAGGTTTCCTGCTGATTGGCCAAAATGAGATATTTTTCCGATGGAGACTCTCATTTGATCGACAATTCCGGCATACAGTGAGATTGGTATAATGTATCTATTGGCACATGAGAGCCCTCAGATATTCGGAAACCCTCCATTGCATCAGGTAACCGAGTATGCAATCCTATTTGTGTAGATTTCCCAACAGCGCCGATGAAAAGTAAGATACAAATAACAGTTATGGCATGAAATCTCATATTGCAAAAAATAAAATAATGATGGGGTTTGGAAAAGGCTCTAGCACGAGCAAAAACAGTCAAAAAGTCTATTGTTTGAAAAATAGTAAAACAACCCATAATCCCGAGAGCTAATCCGAAGTCACCTACTCGATTGACAAGCATAGCTTTTATAGCTGCTTTATTGGCCTGAAGTTGTGTAAACCAAAAATTAATTAACAAATATGAAGCGAGACCTACTCCTTTCCATCCTAAAAATAATTGGATACAGTTATCTCCGGTAACCGACATTGGCATAAAAAAAGTAAAAATGGATAAATAGCACATACATCGAGGGCTGTGTGTAGAGGTTTCTGGTTCCCCGGGACTGGCCAAAGGTCCAATAGAGGCTTTATTTTGGCAGTCATCTTCAAAAAAGTATTTTTTTTATTTATCCGAAGAGAGCCAGGACTACATTCTTTGCCGCTTATTTTGTGGGAGGTTTTCTATCCATCCTTGAGCGCATTCCGCAGTATCCTGGGCACTCGCCTTCATAGACGTCACCCCAGTTCATCTACCCGCGCATTCTGTCTAGGATTCTCTAAGCTCAACCGGCGTGTGCTGGCGTGAACATGGTTTGTATCCTGACTCAGGTGCTTCCTTTCACCATCTACCATTGGCTATTTGAGTAGATCAGTCCTCATATTTGTCTCCCTTCCAAAAGAGTGGCCATTCTTGATATTCGTAAACTTGTCCTATACAGAACACTTTCCTGACTCTACGGCATCGAAGTAAACAGGAGTTGGATTATCGTCTAAAACCTTGACGAAGTATTTATACCATCGAGTAGTGGGCACAAGCTCCCCACGTAAATGAAAGATAGAAATTTCCTATATAAATAGGAATCAATGGAATAATTGCAAATTGTTCTAGCGGACTGCAAGCCATGATGAGTTCTCTTTTTTTTCTTTTAGCGCGAGGCAAACTGAGAAGCCGCTTTGTTGCTTGACGCTTTTCAAGGCAAAGTCTTGAGAGAAAATAAAAAAGTATTTTTATTTCTTTTGGCTAGTAGAGAGCGTAATCAGCCATATTTCTGGTTTCAGACCTAGATCATCGATAAATAGATAATCTACTGGTCCCTCCTTTCCTCCCCGAAGAGCTCTTACTAAAGTCATTTTGGTGGTTAGACTTCTTTTCCCAAATAGAACCAGATTTTGCTCGAAATTGTGCCGCAATTCTTTACCAAGCAGCCTCCGTACCGTGGGTGATGCTTGGGATAGGGGTAGGTTTATTACCTGTGATGAAACCTCCTTGAGGTTTGATCTATTAATGGAAGAAACAGGGGCTTGGGCAGCAACAACGGGTTCACTCAATCGCATATGGGGCCCATTGCTTACGTCATCATGGCCACCACCTAGAGAGAATGAATGGGTTGGATGCTTCAAATTGGCTTGCATCTTTTGTCCAATATTTGTATTCTAGGTCAAAGGCGCCACATGCATTACAGTAGGAGGACAGGTTTGGGAATGGATCCTTTCTGCAGGAGGGCACCTTAGAGAGACTCTCATAGTCCAACACCCTCACCCCTTGGGAATCCCCCAACTCGCAGTTATTGGATGGTGGGTCCAAATTTTGATATTCAAGAATTTTCTTCAGAGCATGTAGTCAATGTCTCCCAAGGCTTGTGACAGACGGAGATATGGCTCTACTACGGTAGAATTGATAAACTCTGCTGAAACCTAGCAAAATTTAACTGGCCGGGTAAGTAGGGTCCTTTATCTCTTCCACGATATAATACCAAGATGGGGCAAGAATTGATGCAAGCCACACGTTATCTCCAACGTCTTGGAACAAAAATGGCAAGGGATCCTCCTCCTGTCTCATCAACTCAGATGGACCATTGTTTGGACGAAGTCTTGCATACCAAAGGAGGCAGGTCTGTTGTGGCATTAGGCGGTAGCTGTGAACGCCTAGAGGGGAAGGAAACACCACGCGGTGGACACTGGATGCCCGGTGTGCATGCTCAAATCTCATAAGTCCGACCTTCATCGATTCTAGGAGTGTAAGTCAGCTCAACAAGCTTGGTAATGGGACATTCATTTTACAAATGTTTTCATCACTAAGCAAGAGGCTCAAGGACCGTAGAGACCTCTGACTTGAAAATAGGGGATATTCTTAGATGGGATCCCTTGTAAGTATGACGTGATGAATGGCGTTTGGATGGTGATGCAGATGGTGATCCTTTGGACACTGTGGATTGAGTGCAATGATGTTGCATTCACAACGTGAAGTGGCATCCGGCCAAGCTGTTTCAACGTATTTGGTTAGGGCTAATAGATTATGGGCAAGTAGAATGAGATGCAGCCTACAGGGTGCAATTTTGTAGTCAATGAAGATGAGAGTTAGCTTTTGATTGTTTCTGTGGTAGATGGACGCGTAATGAGGTCTTTGCTATTACGATTGACGGAGCACCCCGGTGGACATTCATCGGACCCCGTGCTAGCTTTGTTTTTGAATCCCCATAGACGGCTCACTGCATGACGGGGCGTCCTGCTCCATCTGGTAGGTGTTATGGCTTGAGCAGCCCCCCCCCCACTCTCTCTCTTTCTCTCTCTCTCTCTTTTTTTTTTTTTTTTTTAATTCTTTCCCTAGGCCAGATTTGGCTAGGGCCTTGTATTTTGGTTCTTTCTTGCAATAAAGGTTATCTTTTATTTGTGTCAAAAATAAAAAACAAAAGTAATAAAAGTAATTTTTTTAGTTTTATAAATCATTAAAAATTTGGAATTCAATAACTTTCCCGCCATAGGTTCAAACGCCACAAATCAAAGCTTGTGCAACCCTCCTTGCTAAAGGCATTCTAAGGGTACCAAGAACACAATAGGGGATGCACGGTCTGGAAAAATTCAATGTAACAAACAAACAAAACAAAACAAACAATCAAATTCAAGGTATTGATGATAAATCAATCAAAATTTGAAAATGACACATGGACACAATAAACCAAATTTTATATGAAAGCTACTAGCAAAGTTCGCTAATCCCTAAAGGCCTAAAGTCCCCTCGGGGGACACTTGGGATTTAGGGCAGGCTCAAATGACCTGAAATTTTGGCCTGATCTTTTTAAACTTTTCTTGAAGATAGAAAATCACATTATCTTTCTTAAAATATTATTTTTTTTCAATCGGTGCCCGGGAGCAAAAGCTATGCCACTCAAAGTCAAAAAGCAACTCGCCAGGCAGAAAAAAAAACTGTAAAATATTTTATTCTTTTTTTTTAACTTTTTTTTCTCAAAGATCATATTTTTGTCTACATTTGCAGCTTTGATTCATTCTATTTGGACTCGTAATGAGAAAGTTATAGATAATCTTGTTTTTTGGGCAATCGAAGCATCTTCTTCAAGATGGTTAAGTTTTTTTGCAAGAACAATCCCACCGTTGAGATTCTGGTGTTTTAATTGCAACTAAGAGTTATTAACGGTTTAGTGTTTCATGAAATTTTGGACCTACTTAACAATTTTTTTATATGTGAAAATCAAGTTTTGACAATCTGAAAAAAATTCTTAACTCTCAACTCAAATGTTCAACGTAATTTTTTTTAATCCAATGGTGTATAGAGCAAAAAATATATACAAATGGCCGTCAAAGTCATCTGAAATTGCAGGCCACTGTTCAAAAAACCTATTTTTCCAACTTCAAATGCTAATATCTTCCAATCCATACGGTCAAACTTCATGAAATTTTTACCACACGATCTAAGACAAGTGAAGTACAAGATCTTGTGGTTAGACTCTAAAAAAAAGTATTTTTTGGTTTCTTGAGTGATCGCAGCAGAAATGGCAGTTTTCAGTGGTTTTGGAGCTTGAAAATGCCTTGAGCCTTTAGGGGTTAAGATGAATAAGGTAGGAGGTTCATAAAGCACCCATTTATGAGCTATAAATTATTTTGGAGAGTTTAACGCTTCTTGATATATTTTCAGTAAACTTTCCAGGAAAGACAAATGAATTGGCATCTAATCCAAGTCGTTTTGTATTTTTTGGAGTTTTGTAGAATTAGATATGAATTTTTGAAGTTGGAGCAAAATGGTCCACGTCTTAAAATGTATACAATTTGAACATTGTTGATGCAATGAAAAATAAAAATGTACAAGTAGTTTATTTCAAGAATCGGACACTTTTTGCTTTTAGAGTCCAACTGTTTTATTGACCTCCTACTTTACTATTGTATGCAAGGTCTATGTTACTCTAAATTAAGCGCAAGATCACAAGTAGCATTTTTAGAAGAAAAAAATATTCAATTTACATAGAATTTGAACCTCATAAAGGATAATAGGATACTATATCAAAATGCATAACATTGTATAAATAGGCGGTGATCATTTCTATGCTAAAAAGGTATTATGCTTTGCTAGATGCCTAGGATGGACTTTCTAATAAATTCAAAATTTTGGTTGGCTAAGCAATGTAAGGTAGTATGTTGTAATTCAAAAATTGTGATTGGCTAAGGAGCCATATAAAGTAGTTTGTTGTAAAAGCGATCGTCTTTTTCAAACTGCTCCTATAATTAGCTATTGAATGGATATGAGGTGGTCCTTAACCTCTAAAGGACCATTGTTCCTTTGGGGACAAATGGAAATTTTGAGCAAGTATTTACGAGCTGAAATTTAATTCCAATTTTTTGAAACTTTTCTAGAAGATAGAAAAACTGATTAGCTTTGTGGGAATATAATTTTTTTTCAATCAGTGCATGGGAATAAAAGTTATGCCCCAAACACCTCAAAACTTGGAAGGAGGGGGGGAGAGGGGGCAACAACAACAAATTCCAAAATTCGAATTTTTAAAAAGAAAAAATTCCTCACAAATTATATTTTTGTCTACTTGGAAAGCTTTGATTCATTCCATTTGGATTTGTAATGGAAAAATTATGAACATTCTTGTTTTTGGGGCAATTAGAGCATCTTCTTGAAAAAATAACGTAAGATTCAATTCTGAATGCAATATTTATGATTTAAAAATAAATAAAAATCCACATGGTTTAGTTTGCTTGGTAGAATAATCTCACAATTGGGATTAGAGCATTTTAATTTCATTTTAGAGATATTAAGAATTTAGATTTTCCTTCTATCTTGTACCTACTTCTTTTTAACATTTTTTTGAGGTATGAAAGTTAAGTTTTTTTGAGGGGTTTTTTCCTAGACTCTCAACTCAATTCACTACTATAAAGATTTGAAGCTCAAAACTTTGTAGTGCAAAACAATTAAGTTAAAAATGTTCAAAGTCAAATAATCTAGTTCTGCACTGTGCTGAAAAATTATATTTTTCACTTTAATCGCAGATATCTTGCAATTTGTGCAACCAAAAATTCTGAATTTTTTCTCCACATTTCATACTAGTTAGGTGTAAGATCCTATGATTATATGTCCAAAAATAATAATTTTCAAATTTTCTTACTCTTTGCTATAGAAATGGTTGTTTTGAGTGTTTCTTGGTAGGAAAAAGGCCTTAGTCCTTTAGGGGTTAAATGGACCTTTTTAGCCATTGAGAGAATCAAGGAAAATTTGTTATTTATTGTATTCTCTTTGGTTTCCTCCCGTTTCTTTACAATTTGGAGATGGACGGATTTTGAAAGACATGCAGGACTTCATAAATAGGTGCCTACGACACAATTTTTTTTTTAAATAAATAGTAATTCAATAATGCATGAAAAATACAAAACCAATTGGATTACATTGTGCATCTATTTTTCTTTCTTTGAAAAATGAGCTAAAAATCTTTCCACTAATGAGAAAGGCAGATCAACCCTTGAATGATCACTTTTAGACCAGTGTACGGGCCCATTTCCAAGGATGCAAAACGGAACCCGGCCTCATTGGTAAACAAAGTTATTTTGACCAGGCAGGGTTTTGCAGTTGTCCATCAACATGGGCCATGGTATGAAATGAATGTCCATCAACATGGGTTATGGTATGAAATGAATGACCTCCATGCAGCAAAACTCCTGCTGATTTTTGTAGATCTGTTCCACTTGAAAACTGACCCTGCAACCATAAGCTGTTATGCCTAACAAAGACAAAGAGGTGGTTTGTTTAGGATATTTAATGCCTTGAATAATGTCATTAATTAGATCCCAAATTATATGGGAGAAGGTACACCATACTGATGTACAGTATACTCTTTGTGAAAGTACAAAAACTAACATCACTACGATCAGGCTATTAGGTGTCATTTACACAATACTTGCTAAGAGCATCCCAGACAGCCACATGGCCAGTGGCTCAAACTCGGGGAGTGACCGTGCCCGGCTACAAGTAAGGTAAATCAGCCCATTGTGGTCAAACTTTGGAGTCTACATTCATGCCATTGCTGAAAGTTTTCAAATTTTTTTCCACATGAAGACAAGTGTGAGAAATAGTGAGAGCAATTGAAATTATATTTTTTGAATAAAGTATGAATTTGTTACGGATTTTTGAAGTGATCTGTCCAAAAGAGTCAGTAAACTATCCTTTAACCAACAAAAAGTATATCCAGTATGCTCTTCTTAATCACCTAAAGTGGTCACATTAATTTCTAATGTAGAAGGCCATAAAAGGTCACTTCCTACAATGATTTACACTAAAAATATTACTCTAAAATAAACTTTGAAGTCCTTTTATGGCCATCTACATTACTCTAAAATAAACTTTGAAGTCCTTCATCTTACTCAAACTTCAATATTTTTTGAAAAAAATAAATCATAGATTGTATGTTGTTTATTATAACATTGCAACCATTGGAATTGGCATTTTTCAATTCCATAATTAAATTCTTAACAATTTAGTATTTTGAATCATTCTCTACTCGTATCTACTTACTATTTTTTTCCTTTATGTTGTACACACCCAAATGATGTGAAAATTTTCAAGCATGTGGCAAACTTGTCAAGAATCCAAAGAAGCATCATCAATTTGGACATTTTTTTATATAAAAGTGAGCTTGTAGCTGCCCTGTTTTTTGCAAGGCCAAAAAAATGATTTTGGTGAATTTGAATGCTTATATCTTACAATCCATGTGGTGGAAATTTCTGAAATTTTTATTGCATGTTCTCAAGTCAGCATACTACAAGATCCTACAATTCCATGTGTCAAAAAACATTTTTTTTCAAAAATTTGGTACTTGTTCCCAAAATGGCAGTTTTTGAGCATTTTTGATGAAAACATAGTCATGGAACTTTAGGGGTTACAGTAATAGACAGAGGCAAACTTCTGCATTCACTGATTTTTCCATGCATTTGCTCCCCAAGCACAGAAAAGGAAACAAAGAAGGCAGCAGGACTGACCTGGGTTGGTCCTTTGTTGGAAAAATATTGTATTACGTACTCCGTATTACAAAGTACTAACTTAGCAAGCACAAATATCGTACATATTGTGTTGGCTTGAGAACAACAATAGTTTATTGATCAAAGCCATTGTGGTCCAATCCCAATTGAAGGCACTGATCTTGCCTTGACACAAGGCTCTACTTACTTCAGAGTTATGTGTTCCAAAAGTAGCCCCCAAAAGCCAACCTCCAGCTGAAAAATACTCCTTATGCTTGTACTGTACAGTACTTGGCAACTTTCCTAGTCAAATGCCACATTCAATGTCATATAGAAACATATCCCTTTCACCCCTCAAAGCCTGCATAAAACTCTATTGGATGAGAACCATGTAGTACGACCCATTTTCAAAGACCAAAAAATCCAAAAAAAACATTACTGTAACTTTGATTGTACCACACCAGCCAGGGCTCCTAAAGACAAAAGAAAGCAATGCCAATGGAACTCATTGTCCGGTCCTGCACTTGCGCTTTTCAATTTTTGGATGTATGATAGGAATTGTCTGTCCTCAAGTTTGCTCATTGGTATGAATAGAGTGAGGGCCTCCTTACATGTATCGGTGGGTGGGTGCGGTCAACAATGTCAAAATATAGAAGGCACTTTTATGTTCCTTCTACAGTGTGAGATACACCGGAATCGGTAGAACTCTACTCCTCCTTCCATGCTTGGCAATCAATCGGTGGTACTGTGTTTGTCTTTTAGTTGCTTTTTATGCCCACCGAGCTAGCATGTAAGCCCGCCCTGATGCGAGGGTGGTAGGGAATGGGAAACTGAACTATGGGCTCCCCGTGGCAAGTGGAGAATGTCGTATAAAACATGGAATCAATCCCGCTCGCTCGCTCGCTCAGCCCAAGACCAATTACCGTACTGGCGTGCAACACAAGTTGACGACCAGTAGGAAAAAAAAAAAAAAGTGGGGTTGGGGTCTCCGGGATCAGGAGGAAACCCGGTTAGGTCATGCATGTTCCGCGACCTCACAATACCCTAGAACGGAGTTTTTTATAGTCCCAATCATGGGGCACGCTTTGGAGCATAAAGCTGCCAGCGAGCATTTTGAGCTCACCCATACCCTCCAATGCTCACCCATTCATTTGGACCTCACTTCAGTTCAGGCCCTACATAGTTTGTTTAGCAATGAGGCAGGGGGGCCCTTCGACATCCTTGAAATTGGGACTCCTACTGTAAACAAAATGTCTTATTGATGGCTCTTCGGATATCCCAATCCTTGAATTAATCCCTAAAAGCCCATTGTCCCTTTGGGGGGACAAATGGGATTTAGGGCAGGTACCTACGGGCTGAATTTTCATCGTGAATTTTCGAATTTTTTTGAAGATAAAAAAACTGCTAAGTTTTGAGGGAGTATAATTTTTTTTTCAATCAGTGCCCGGAAAAAAAATCACGCCCAAATAAGCTCAAAACAAGGGATGGGGGTAGCACAAAAAAAATTGCATTTTTTTTTTTTCATTTTTTTTTTCTTATATGTTACATTTTTGTATATTTGGAAAGTTTTGATTCATTTCATTTGGATTTTTTATGAGAAAGTTATGGACAATCTTGATTTTTGGGCACTTAGAGCATCCTCTTGAAAAATATAATTTGTAGGATTGATTTTTGAATGCAATTTTTACTATTTTTCAAAAAAAAGAAGTTCCACAAGGTTTATTTTTTTGGCTAGTACAATCTCACCATTGGAAACAGTGCATTTTCATTCCATATAAAAGATATAAATATTTTAGATTTTCCTTCGATCTCGTACCTACTTCTACTTAACAATTGTTTTAGTAATGAAAATTAAGTATTATTGCGTTTTTTTTTCTTTTGTTTATGCTCATTTCTCTTCATTTGACCAACCTTTGGGCTTGGCTGTTTGTGTACTTGATTTTTTCTTTTTAATGCAATGGGTCTCCCATTCGTTCAAAAAAAAAAAAAAAAAAAATTAAGATTTTTAGGAATTTATTTGAACTGGAGGATCAGGAAGCGGATTTCCTATTTTTTAACTCTCTCAGTCCATTAAAGTTACATAATTCACTGTAATAAGAAAGATTTTGCAAATCCAAGGTCCAATTCCTATTTTTAACTCTATCGGTCCATTTGAGTTACATTATTTATTATAATAAGAAAAAATTGGCAAATCCGTGAGCGGTCAAGCTTGGATGGAATTGGCCAAAAAAATGCTCCAAAACAAATAAGAATTTCCTGTAACCTCTAGGGTACTTTCTAGCAACAAATTGTCAATAACATTTATATTGGTCTGTTGAAAAACTTCCCAAATGCACAAACTTATTATTTGCCGCAAATGATCAAATTTGGAAATTCATATTGGAAAATACAGACCCCAATTTTGTAGTTAGAGGTTACGAAATTTAAAATTATCCACTCCACAATAGAAAGAGGGGGGGGGGGGGGGATTTCATTTATTTGCCTTGGAACTGTTGCATTGTGGTTCAATCAAGACGTGGTTTGGCCCTGGCATATTTACTAGTATCCAGTTGGGCCTAGGAAACCAAGCTCTCCTATTTTATTTTGGCACCCCAAGACCACCTTTTTCTACTACAGTGGTTTTTGTTAATAGTGCGTGTTAGAAATGACAACTAGATGGGACCTAGTATTCAAACTTAACGTATATTTGTTTGATGGTAGCCTAGGAGAATTTGAAGATGGAATCCAAGTTCTCTTACTCTAGCTTGGTGCTCTAAGACCATCTTTCTCTGCTACAGTGATTTGTGCATGTTACAAATCACAACCATATGGAACTGGTATTCAAACTTGACGTACATTTGTTTGATGGTACCCTAGGAGAATTTGAAGATGGAATCCAAGCTCTACTACTGTAGCTTGGCACCACGAGACTACTTTTTTCTGCTACAGTGATTTGTACTAAGAATGCGTATTACAAATCACAACTTGATGGGATTGGTATTCAATCTTGACCTATATTTGTTTGATGGTACCCTAGGAGAAATTGAAGATGGAATCCAAGCTCTCCTACTGTAGCTTGGCGCCGCAAGACTACCTTTTTGACTACAGTGATTTGTGCTAACAATGAGTGTTACAAATCACAACCAGATGGGACTGGTATTCAAATTTGACATATATTTGTTTGATGGCACCCTAGGAGAATTTGAAGATGGAATGTAGTAGAATTATTGTAAGCATATAAATAATAATACAAGGAGTCACTATTAATGTGAAAGAGGAATGGGCTTTCTAACTGTAGGCTTTGACATTCTTGATGATAGTTTTGTTTGTTTGACTATAGATAATTGTTGGAGGTGATTGCAGTATATTCCATGATGTACACAGTGATGGTAAGGAATTATTTAACGTACACCATGGTATATCTAAGTGCAGAAGAGCATCACATTTACTCGTGCATTTACTATTTATTAGGTCAATACAAAAGCAAAGAAAAAAACATAAATGTGACACCTATTTCAAGGGAATTACATTTTTAAATGTGAATATTAATGAGTGTAGAATATAAGGGATATATATAGAAGAAGATAAAAAAAGAATATACAAATTTATTGAATAACCTTGTTTTAAAAGTTTATTCATAGTTTGGTATATGTATATTTTGGTGCACCCTAAAAGTGCATGTATCCACGTGTTTATTATCTATTATAGGATAGGCTAGTGCTAGTAAAATAAATATAAAGCAAATATCACAAATCTAGGCGCCAAATACATTTACAATATTAAAAAAGTGAAGTTCCATTAACCCTTTAAAAGCCCATTATCCCTTCAGGAGACAAATGGGATTTAGGGCAGGTACTTACGGGCTGCATTTTTGTCGTGATTTTCCAAAAAAATTTGAAGATAGGAAAATTGCTAAGCTTTGGGTGAATGTATATATTTTTTTCAATAGGTGCCTAGGAAAAAGAGCTATGCCCAAATAAGCTCAAAACGACGTTCGAGGGCAGCAAAAAAAAAACACTAATTTAAAAAAAATAAAATTCTTATAGATTATATTTTTGTCTATTCGGAATGCTTTGATTCATTTCATTTGGATTTTTTAATGAGAAAGTTATGGACAATCTTGTTTTTTGGGCACTTAGAGCATCTTCTTGGAAAAAATAACTTGTAGGATTCATTTTGAATGCAATTTTTACTATTTCTCAAAAAAAAAAGTTCCACAAGGTTTAGTTTTTTTGCTATTACAATCTCACCATTGGAATTAGTGCTTTTTAATTCCATATGAAAGATATTAATATTTTAGATTTTCCCTCGACCTTGTATCCACTTCTACTTAACAATTTTTTTAATAATGAAAATTAATTCTATTAGGATTTTTTTCCCCCCCAGACTCTCAACTCAATTCTTCACTATAAAGATTTAAAGCTCAAAACTTTGTAGTGCAAAACATTTAAGTTAAAAATGTTCAGTCATAAAATCTAGTCCCGCAATGTGTTGAAAAACTTGTTTTTTTCACTTTAAAATCAAATATCTTGCAATCTGTGCGGTCAAAAATTTTGAAATTTTTTCCACACTTTCTCATACTAGTTAGGTGTAAGATCCTACGGTTAGATGTGCAAAAAAAATAAAAAAATAAAAAAATTCAATTTTACTCTTTGCTATAAAAATGACAGTTTTGAGTGTTTTTTGGTAGAAAAAAGGCCTTGGATCTTTAGGAGGGTAAATTATTGTAGTTGTAGTTTTAGCTAGTCTAATACAAAGTACATAAGGTATGTTTGCAGTTGGTGTTAGAGATGATGTTTGCAATGTGAATCTGGTCCTGAAATAGGTCTAAAATCGTTCCCAAGACCCTCAGTAACAACACTCTTTAACACCAAGTGCAAAATGACATTGGCATGTTGTGATTACGTGAGATAATTGTGAAGGTTATCTGGTCCTTATGAGCAGCCAGATTCATATACTGCACATACATACAGTGACAGTGAGACTTCATGTGCAAATCATAATTAAGTTAAAGTTGAAAATACAAGAACAAAAGAAAATCTCACGATAAGAGAAAATATGAATGAACTGTATTCGGTCATCTTCAAGTGCAGAATTCTTAGTTAGTTTAACCCCTAAAGTCCTCAGGCCTTTTTTTCCATAAAAAAATCCACTAACAACTACCATTTCTAAAGCAAAGAGCAAAAATATCTAAAAAAAATTGTTTTTTTTGCCTATCTATCCATACGATCTTGTTGTAGACTAGTGCAAGAATGTGTGGAAGAAATTTCAGAAACTTTGACCGTATAGATTGCAAGATATTTGCCTTTAAAATGAAGGAAACAAGTTTTTATTGTCCCTTATTCAAGTATATTTTTTGGTTTTGAACCTTCTTAACCCCTAAAGTCCCATTGTCCTTTCGAGGGACAAATCAAATTTCGGGCAGGTACCTACGGGCTCAATTTTTAGTGAAACTTTTTGAAACTTTTCCATAAGATAGAAAATTGATTAGCTTCATAAGAATATAATTTTTATTTCAATTGGTGCCCGGGAGCAAAAGTTATACTACAAAAAAACTCAAACTGATCTTGGCGGGCAACAAATTTTTTTTTGCAAAAAGTCAAAATAAATTTCAACTTTTTTCTTCTTTGAAACTTTATATTTTTGTCTACATGTGAAGCTTTGATTCATTTTATTTGGACTAATAATGAGCAAGTTACCGACAATCTTGTTTTTCGGGCAATCTAAGCATCTTCTTGAAAAAATAACTTGTAGGATTCATTTTTGAATGCAATTTTTACAATTTTTTACAATTTTCTTTTTAGAATGTTGTGTTTGCTTGCTAAAACAACCTCACCAATGGGATTATTGTATTTCAATCCCATCTAAGAGCTATTAACAATTTAGTTGTTTTTTTCAATCTTGGACCTACTTCTACTTAACAATTTTTTAAAGAATGAAAATCAAGTGTGTGTTTTTTGAATTCTTTTTTGTAGACTTTCAACTTACATCTTCAATATAAAAAAATTTAAATTCAAAGTTCGTTGTGCAAAAAATTTGCACAAATTGCGGTCAAAGTCATCTAAAATTGCAAGTCAGTGTTTAAAAAAACTTTCTTTTTCAACTTTGAATGCTAATATTTTTCAATCTATACGGTCAAACTTCATGAAATTTTTACCACATGGTCTTTGACAAGTGAAGTACAAGATCCTATGGTTAGATTTTTAAAAATGTTTTTTTTTTATATTCTTAGGTGAATGCAGCCAAAATGGCAATTTTGAGTGGTTTTTGACAGAAAAATGACCTTGTGACTTTAGGGGTTAAATTAAGAGTTTTGCACCATTGATTTTCAATTTCTAATTTTTACATGATTAAGAATTGAGTTGACAATCCAATAAAAAAAACATAAGAAAAAACTTAGTTTTCACTTATTAAAAAGTTGTAAAGTAGCAGTAGGTTCAAGATTGAAGAGAAAACTAAACCATTAATATCTCTAAGATGGAATTGAAATACACTAATCTCAACAATGAGATTGTTCTAGGAAGATATCTTAACCTTGTAAACCTACCCTTTTATAAATTGTAAAAAATTCAGTTCAAAAATGAATCCTACAAGTTACTATGTATTTTTCAAAAAGATGCTCTAATTGCCGAAAAGACAAGATTGTCCACAACTTTCACATAACAAATTCAAATGGAATGAATCAAATCTTTCCATGTAGATCAAAATACAATCTATATGAAACAAATATATGTATTTTAAGTTTTTAGTTTAGTTTTCTATTTGCCCTTCGAACTAAAATTTGGATTTTTTGTGCAATAACTTTAGCTCCCAGGCACCGATTGAAATATATGTTGTATTTCTAGAAAGCTAATGTGTTTTTCTATCTTCATAAAATAATTCAAAAAGTCATGACAAATATTGAGCCTATAGGAGCCTGTCCAAAATCAATTTTGTCCCCAAAGGGAACAATTGGACTTTCGGGGTTCATAATAGCCAACTACAAGCACCGAGTCGCGCCATACCGTAGAACTTCTATGAAGTAATAGCCCCAAGACCAGACTCAAGTCCCCATATTCAAGAATCTCTTTGATATGTATATACGGGATTGGGCTTAGTGCAGGATAATACTCCATCATTGCTTTAAGAGAAGTTCTATTGTATAAGGTGAATCATCCCATTACCGCCACCCTTCTCCATTCCACCTTCATGTTCCTAAGGGATACATTTCAGAAGTGAAATGTACACTACAGGTACATGAGGGCAGAACTGATAAGGGTGGTGGCAATGTGCTGCCGCACCACCTTATATAGACATACAATAGTCCTTCCCTAACGGCCAAGGAGGACTAACCCCTCTATTGCCCCGTCAAAGGGTAAATGTAAAAACTGCCCCCTATTTTGTGCCATTTAAATTTTGTGTTTCTTCCCATCTCTAACTAATTCAGGGCCTCTAATTGCAAATATGAATTCAGAAATTGCAAAGTTTATCAAATGTGGCAAATAAAGAATTTCAGTGTTTTCTGCAAGGGTAAAACTTGGGGCAATACAGGGGTCAGTTCTCCCTGGCCTTCCCGGCCATCTATAGAAATATAGTAATAGTAGTATAGCACTGCTTCCCCTTTCCAAAGTCCCGCGTTGTTGTACAGTACTGAACAGATTACAGAACAGCCCATTTGGTGTTTTCATCAAGTGTTGTTCAGTGTCCAGACCTTAGTTTGAGAGCAAACATTCTCTTACAGCAGGGACACTGGACAATCTACTATCTTGCCCCTAGCTGCCTTCATGATTTGGGGACTGGAAGCAATACTATTTCAGGTAGACCCACAAACAAAAAAATAAGTTAAGTCATTCAGAAAATGGGCATTTTCCCAAAACCATGGCAACTCAGGACAGGACGTTGCTGTACCAGTACCCTCCATGGGTCTTGCAACCCCATGGCTAGTTCTTAGCCAAGTAGTTTGATTACAAAACATACTTGTGGCAGGTAAATTTCAATACGCAATTGAGACTGTTTGCTTTGGACAAGGTGAGTCATGTACCTTGTTGTGACTCATTCCATTTAAAAAAAAAAATCTCTCTCTAGGAGAGGGGGTTGATTTTAGAAACACTAAGCTGAGTTTAAAGGTACAATGCTATACTTGAAAATTTCATTGCAGTAGGAAACCACACATAGTGGATTTCAATTGACTTTGGAGTTGAGAGGATCAACATCACTGCAAGCATACTTCTAGTGATTGTTGCTTGTAGACATAGCCATAGAAGTTGTGAGAAAAAACAAATATTTGCTTAACCCCTAAAGGACCATTGTCTGTTTGAAGGACAAATGCATTTTCGGGCAGGTACCTACACGCTGAAATTTTGTTATGATTTTTTGAAACTTTTTTGAAGATAAAAAAATTGATAAGCTTTGTGGGAATATAAACATTTTCACAATCGGTTCCCGGGAAAAAAAGTTATCACCAAATAAGCTCAAAACAAGGGACGGCGGACAGACCAAGCAGCAAAAAAAAATGGACAAAAATTTGAATTTTTTTTTTAATATTTTTTTTCTTATAGATTATATTTTTTTCTATCTGGAAAGCTTTGATTCATTTCATTTGGATTTGGTATGAGAAAGTTATGGACATTCTTGTTTTTCGGGCAATTAGATCATCTTCTTGAAAAAAACCCTTCTAGGATGCATTTTTGAATGCAATTTTTCAAATTTCTCAGGGTTTTTTTTGCATGGTTTATATTACTTAATAGAACAATCTCACCACTGGAATTAGTGCATTTTAATTCCATCTAAAATATATGAATATTTTAGATTTTCCTTCTATCTCATATCTACTTCTACTTAACAATTTTTTAAAGAATGATAAGTAAGTTTTTTTGAATTTGTTTTTTCCTAGACTCTCAATACAATTCTCCACTACAAATACTTAAAGCTCAAAACCCTGCAGTGCAAAAATTTTAAGTTAAAAATGTTCAAAGTCAAAAAATCTAGTCCCGCAATGTGCTGAAAAACTTGTTTTTTTCACTTTAAACGCAGATATCTTGCAATCTGTGCGGTCAAAATTTCTGAAATTATTTCCACACACTCTCATACTAGTTAGGTATAAGATCCTATGGTTAAATGTGCAAAAAAAACATTTTTTCAATTTTTTTTACTTTTTGCTGTAGAAATGGTAGTTTTAAGTGTTTTTTGGCAAAAAGAAGGGCCTCAATCCTTTAGGGGTTAATGTATTGTGTACATGATGTTGCTAGGATTCTATAAGCAAATTTTGTGAAATTCTAAATAGTGTTAGTTAACTTTGCACCATGAGACAATGTAGAATGCATTGAATGGCTACCAAATTCTTTTGACCCTCAATCCTACAGCAAAATACGGAAGCAAGTCTATGATCGAGTGCAAAAAATATATAGACTCTATAACAAAGACCAAATGTGGACATCAATGAACTTGGCATGGGAGTGTACCTCAAGAAAGTATCCAAAAGTTAATTTCTACAATTCCAAACGAAATCAAAGCTATGATAGCAACTCAAGGTGGTAGTATTCTATGGTAATAGATATACCAATTTTTTGCAAAGTAGTTCCAAGTAAGCAAGACATAATGTGAAATTCACATTATAGCACTCCTCTAGAATACTAGGGTGATTGCATGAAAGACTGGTACTGGAACATTATCACAAACGCAGTGCCGAAGCTTCATTTTGCAATAACTTTAGAAGCATGCCTCATATGAATTTGAAATTTTTAGTGGAGAGTCTTCTTATGAGTTTAATTATATCTCTTATTTTTCAAAAAAATTAAAAAATCAATTAATATTTAAAAATCATTTAAACTAATTTGTCATGTTTTGAGTTTTAGGATTTTTACTACGTAAGGAGTCTCCAAATTTAATGATTTGGAGCTGAAATTTCTATGGTCTATTCCCATATTAGGAACTCATATTTCTACCAAGGGGCATTAAAAAATATTTTATTTTATATCCTCTATGTCCATGCAAAGAGGGCTCCCTTGCGCATGCAATTCTGAACATTGAAGATGGTTTTAGGATCATTTTTTGGGTGGAATCTCTTCACTATGAAGTCTTCTCGAATGGCATTTTTCAGATTTTTTAAAAATTACTTTCCCTATTTTTTACAAATTAAAATGTTAAAATATGTATTTTCTTGCGATTCTGCACTTTTCTAGTTCTCCTATTTAAAGATTTTTTTTTCTTTTCCTTCATAGGGTATCTTCTTCTTATAGGTGTATACATTTCTCATATTTTTCATATTTTTTTAAAAAGGTTTTTGTATTTTTATAGTACCCCTGAAAAAATGGCTAAAAATGGCCTAAGTGGAACAAAAACAGAAGGTCATTCATGCAACGACCCACTATAGCTTTCTAATGATACCCAATGTGACAACATTTGTTCAAATTAGTTTAATGCATGAGCTTGTTTTCCTTTACCTTGAAAGAAAATTGCTAAATACTTTAAAGCCACATAGAGGAAAACTTTACCTACATAGTGTGAATCTTTGTAACATGAAAGATGTGAACAATGATGATTCCTAAATACATGTGCAATCAGATCTTAAAAAATCATCAGACATAAGTTTCAATTATTTATTATGTAGAACCATGAAAAACAAATAAAATAATTCACAAAAAATAGAATTCTTATTTTTGGACATTGAAATTTTATATACTGATTAAGGTTCCTTAATAAAATAGATTTAATAGGATAGATTGATAAGATACTTTGAAAATGGTGTTAAGAAGAAAAAATCGAAGGACCTCAGAGTGGGGGTGCAAGACTTATTGGAGGGCACCAGTGCTATACTGCTGCTGATAACTTGTATTGTCTATTTTATGTAGCCTACTAATAAAGAATATAGAATTTTATATGCAACAATTTTGGACTCCAATTGCAAGCCAAGTTGACGAGGACTCTCGGCTTAACCCCTAAATGCCCAAGGCCTGTTTGAGCTTCTTGAAATTTGCTCTAAATTGAACCAAAAGCCAACATTTTCAATAAGCTGAATCAATTTTTTTGAAGTGCAACCGTAAAAATTCAAACTAGACATGCAAGAGATCACATAGAAAAAGAAAACACAACAATATCATTTAAGGATTGAAAGATTATAATGTTGATCATGAGGGTGTTGAAACTATAAAAATATTTCAGGTTTTTTTTTTGCATGTCAAATCTAAAAAATTGGTCACCAAAACAATATGAGGTTGAAAGGCCTAATATGCATAATCCCAATCTATTTATGGCTTCTCAAAATCTATTCTACAATTTTTATAAATTAATTTTTAGTGTGATTTTTCTTTAAGATCTAGCGTATTTGAGGCTCATTTCCAAGAGCCCTCAACACTATGGAAAGTCAAGATTACAGGGTACCTTGCACAAAATCTCAAACAGAAAAATCATAATCATTCAT
This sequence comes from Neckera pumila, assembly GCA_963969595.1. Classification (NCBI taxonomy): domain Eukaryota; kingdom Viridiplantae; phylum Streptophyta; class Bryopsida; order Hypnales; family Neckeraceae; genus Neckera; species Neckera pumila. The sequence continues at coordinate 25,915,687 of OZ018411.1, read as the reverse complement.
TTTCAAAATTGGATTTTTGATGCTAAAACTAGATTTCAAAAAGAATTTGTCAAAAACACAAATTATTAAAAATAGAAACTTAGTTAGGTCTTATTTAACTTCAAAGTTTTGTTGGCACTAAAATTTGGTACCTTGGACATTTAGAGGTTAAAGTAGACAAGCCTATTACCACCCTAATTGATTTGCAATCAGATTATCATGGGGACAACTCCAAGGGCAGCACATATTTTTTCTAAAGGTGTGCGTTTGTTTCACAAGTCAAACCCAATTGAAATTATAATTTACCGATCAAAATTGTAATTTTTGTGAATTTCTAAAGTGAGATTATAGCAACTTTCATTAAAACGGCGCCATTTAACTCCCAAACTTTGGCACTTTACATTTCTAATCGCCCAGTCTAAAATCTATACCTGACCTAGATGGTTCAAACCGCCCAGCCTGAAATCTATACCCATCCTAGATGGTTTAGACCGTGCAGTCTAAAAGTGGCGTATTTCATATACCATTTTAATTAAATTTTCAATAATTACAAAATAGCCTATAGATAGTGAAGTTATAAACGTCCTTATGTATTGTATCTATTAGCACTTAAATATTCAACAATCTTGTACTGACACGCTATCCCTTAATGACATTAATGGACTAATTTTGTTAGAGTCTTGAATGGATTAGATAATTATTTGGATAGATTTTAATGTTGTTATGACGGAATTGGGGCCAACAATAGGGGACAGAATTATACTTTGCTGTTGCAAAACCATTAGAAGAAATCCAAACTCTCTAAAAGGCTGCAACATGGTTGTGCAAATAGTAGAAATCAAAATATACATTATAATTTTTTTAAATTACAATCTAACATGGCACTTGAGGTAATTAACCCCTAAAGGCCTATTGTCCCTTCGGGAAACAAATGGGATTACGGGTAGGTACCTACGGGCTGCAATTTTGTCGTGATTTTTTGAAACTTAATTTGATAATCTTTGAGGTAATATAATCTTTTTTTCAATCGGTGCCCGGGAACAAAATTTATGCCCAAATAAGTTCAAAACAAAGGTGGGTGGGCAGCAAAAAAAATTTGCAAAAATTTTGATTTTTTTTAATTTCTTTTTTCCTATAGATTATATCTTTGTCTATATGGAAAGCTTTGATTCATTTCATTTGGAGTTTTTATGAGAAAGTTACGGACGATCTTGTTTTTTGGGCACTAGAGCATCTTCTTGAAAAAAATAATTATAGGATTCATTTCGAAATGCAATTTTTGCAATTTTTCAAAAAGAAAAAGTTTTGAAGGGTTTAGTTTGCTTGCTAGAACAATCTCACTATTGAAATTAGTGCATTTTAATTCCATATAAAAGATATTAATATTTTAGATTTTCCTTCTATCTCATACCTACTTCTTTTTAACAATTTTTTTGAGAATGAAAATTAAGTTTCTTTGAATATTTCTTTCCCCCGTAGACTCTCAACTCAATTCTCCAATATAAAGATTTAAAGCTCACAACTCTGTAGTGCAAAAAATTTAAGTTAAAAATGTTCAAAGTCAAAAAATCTAGTCCTACAATGTGCTGAAGAACTTGTTTTTTTCACTTTAAACGCAGATATCTTGCAATCTATGCAGTAAAAAATTTTGAAATTTTCCTACACATTTTCATACTAGTTAGGTGTAAGATCCTATGGTTATATGTGCAAGAAAAACATTTTTCAAGCTTTTTTACTCTTTACTATAAAAATGGCAATATTGGGTGTATTTTGGCAGAAAAAAAGGCCGTGGACCTTTAGGGGTTAAAAGGTCTATGTTTTTTAATGTTATTTGCCAAAAAAATGAATATATTTTTTTAATTTTTGCTTTTTGCTATCTTTGCACATCTAGCTAGCAAAGAAATGTCCTTCTAGAAAGCCTAGATTTTATCTACTACATATATGATAATTTTGGTTAGTATGTGGTGAGGTTGATCAATCTATGCTTACACCAATGACATTGATGCATCCAATGCTAAAATAGTATACAGTTTTGAGAATGACAACTTTGTTATACTGGTGTAATTTAACCCCTAAGGCACCAAGGCCTTTTTTCTGTAAAAAAATACTCAAAACTGCCATTTCTATAGCAAAGAGTAAAAAGAATTGATTTTTTTTCTTGCACATCAAATTGTAGGATCTAACACCTAACTAGTATGAGAATGTGTGGAAAAAATTTCAGAATTTTTGACCCCATAGATTGCAAGATATCTACGTTTAAAGTGAAAAAAATAATTTTTTTAGCACGTTGCAAGACTAGATTATTTGACTTTGAACCTTCTTAACTTTATTTATTTTCTCTACAAAGTTTTGAGCTTAAAATATTTGTGGTGGAGTATTGAGTTGAGGGTCTAGGAAAAAAAAATTCAAAAAAACGTAATTTTCATTCTTTAAAACATTGTTTAGTAGAAATAGGTATGAAATAGAAGGAAAATCAAAATTATTAATATCTCTAAGACAATATTAAAATGCACTAAACCCAATAGTGAGATTGTTCTAGCAAGCAAATTAAACCATGTGGAACCTTTTTTTTTCTAAATTGTAAAAATTGCATTCAGAAATGAGTCCTACAAGTTATTTTTTCAAGAAGATGCTCTAATTGTCCGAAAAACAAGATTGATTATAACTTTCTCATAATAATTCCAATGGAATGAATTGAAGCTTTATATGTAGACAAAAATATAATCTATGAGAAAAAAAATGAAAAAAAAAAATGAAAAATTTTGAATTTATTTTTTGCTGCCCCCTTCCATTTGTTTTCAGCTTAGTTGGGCATAATTTTTTTTCTATTTATCTATGTATCCATTAGCATTTAAGTTTCTATGTATCCATTAACAGTTTTGTATTCACCAATATGATGTATTGACACATTACCCTTTGATGGCATTAATGGGCGGTTTTTGTTAAAATCTTGAATGGATTTGAATATTTTTCTAGACAAATTTAGATTTTTTTCTAACAAAAGTGAGGCCAAAATTAGGGGATGGAATTGGGTTATTTACCTTACTGGTGCAAAACCATTAGAGGAAGTCTAAACACTCTAGAGGGATGAAACACATCATTTGGTTGTGCAAATAGAGGAAATAAAATTATATATTTAATGTTTTTAAAAAGCACAATCTAACGTGGCACCTGGGATAATTATGTGTTCTATGATTTTTAATTATCTTAGTCCAAAAAATGAATATATTTTTTTTATTTCACTTTTTGTTATCCTTTAGAAAATTCAAATTTTCTCTAATGCATATATGATAATTTCGGTCAGTATGAAGTGAGGTTGATTAATCTATGCTTACACCAATAAAATTGATGCATCCAATGCTAAATTAGCATATATTGTTGAAAATTCCAACTTCATTATATTGGTGTAATATAAACCTTAAAACCCTGAGGTATGATTTTAAGCCATTTTCTACTTTGGGGCATGTTAGCTTCTTGGTGGAACATATGTTGAATTCTTGTAAATTTCTTATCAAAGATGTGTTTCATTGCTAGCTTGATGCCTACAAATTTAATACCAATCCAAGCTGCGGTTAAAAAGTTATGTCTTGAAAGGATGATAATTTAACCCTTAAAAGCCCAAGGCCTTTTTTCTCCCAAACTGCCATTTTTTTAGCAAAGAGTGAAAAAAAATTAAAAGTATTTTTTTTGCACATCTAACCGTAGGATCTTACACCTAACTAGTATGAAAATGTGTAGAAAACATTTCAGAAATTTGGACTGCACAGATTGCAAGATATCTACGTTTAAAGTAAAAAACAAAATTTTCAACACATTGTGGGACTGGATTTTTTGACTTTGAACATTTTTAACTTAAAATTTTTACACTGCAAAGTTTTAAGCTTTAAATTTTTATAATGGAGAATTGAGTTGACAATCTACCCAAAAAAAAAATCAAAAAAACTTAATTTTCATTATTGAAAAAATTGTTAAGTAGAAGTAGGTACGAGATAGAAGGAAAATCTAAAATACTCATATATTTTAGATGGAATTAAAATGCACTAATCCCAATGGTCAGATTGTTCTAGCAAGTAAACTTAACCATGAAAAAAAAAAAATTGAAACATTTGAAAAATTGCATTCAGATTTGAATCCTACAAGTTATTTTTTTCAAAAAGATGCTCTAACTGCCCAAAAAACAAGAATGTCCATAACTTTCTTATAGCAAATCCAAATGAAATGAATCAAAGATTTTTAGATAGAAAAAAATATAATCTATGAGAAAAAAAATACTAAAAAAAAAAAAAAATAGTGTACATTTTTTTCATTAGATGATATTTGGGGGTCCTGGAGGGCGGTTTCAGGCCTGTTCCCTGATCTGTCCAGATTCAGTGAACGCCGGTACGGGTGTGTCAGAAAAATTTTTTTCAAGAAAAAAAAAAAAAAAAAAAAATTCTTACCAAAATATCATTTTAAGCAATTTTTTTTTTTTTTTTTTTTTTTCAAGAAATTACGTGGCAGTCGCTCGCCCACGTCAGCCAGCTGCTGCTGCTGCGTTCCCGCAGTTTGGGAACGCAGCAGACAGCAAGGGAACTTAGAGCCCTCCAATACCCCCAAATCTCATCTAATGGTTGCCCGTCGTCCCCTGTTTTGAGCTTATTTGGTCATAACTTTTGTTCCTTGGCACCGATTGTGAAAAAAATTATACTCTCATGAAGCTAATCAGTTTTTCTACCTCCCAAAAAAGTTTCAAAAAATCAAGAGAAAATTTCAGCCCGTAGGTACCTGGTCGAAAACGCATTTGTCCCCCAAAGGGACAATGGGTTTTTAGAGATTAAACTATGGGCAATTTTAGGCATTCATGATAGATAGATTCAATTGGATTGAATTTTTCATATATACTCTCAACAAGCTTGTTAACATACCCCCCAAAGTTGAAAGTCTTTGAAATTGGGCTTTCCTTCTTTGGATAATGTTCAAACTTTACTAAGTTCAATTTCAAAGTCTTGTAAGTCAAAATCATGTGCTCATATGTCTCTCAAATTTTAAAGTTGTATTAACAAACTTGTTGAGAGTATGTGCAAAATATTTCAGTCCAATTGCATCTATCTATCACGGCTGCCTAGAATTGCCCATAACTAAAAAAATGTCCTTTTGAGGCATAATTTTTTAACTGGGACTTGAATTGGTCTGAAATTTTATGCATCAAGCTAGCAATGAAACACACATCTATAAAAAATTTACAAGAATTTAACAAATATTGTATCAAAAAGGGCATATCCAAGAGTAGAAAATGGCTTGAAATCATGCCTCATGCCTTAAAGGTTATCCACTAAAGGATCAAGGCCTTTTTCCCGTCAAAAAACACTCAAAACTGCCATTTCTGTTGCAAAGTGTAAAACTTTAAAAAGAAAAATCTATTTTATAGGATTTTGCACTTACTAATATGAGATTTTGGGGAAGAAATTTTAGAAACTTTTGCCTCATAGATTGCAAGATATTCACGTTTTAAGTGAAGAAAATGTTTTTTTCTTAAACCTTGTCTAGTTAGATTTTAAGACTTTGAATCTTCTTATCTTAAAATTTTTGCAGAATAGATTTTTGAATTTAAAATTTTACATATTGAAAAATTGAATTGAGAGTCTCATGAAAAAATTTCACAAGAAAAATATTTCGAATTTTCATTTAAAACAAACAAACTATTAAGCAGATATAAGTACGAAATAGAAAGAAAATCTAAATTGGTAATAGGTCTAAGATGGAATCAAAACACACTAATTCCAATCATAATGATATTGTTCAAGCAAAAAAACTAAACCATGAAAAACATTTTTTTGAAAAATTGTAAAAATTAAATTTAGAAATGGATCCTATAAGTTATTTTTTGAAGAAGGTGTTAGACTAATTGTCTAAAAAACAAGATTCTTCATAACTTTCTCATCATAAGTCCAAATAAGATGAATAAAACTTTCCATGAAGACAAAAGCATTTTTCATGATAAATTAAATTTTATGAATTTTATTTTGAATTTTTTCAATTTTTTTGTGCTACTTGGTGACCTGCATTGGAGCTTTGAGTAGAATAACTTTTGCTCCAAAGTACTAATTGAAATAAAAAATTATATTAACATTAAGCTAATCTTCCAAAAAAAATTTGAAAACATCATGCCAAAAATTGAGATCATAAGAACCTGCCCAAATCTTCAAGAGTCCTCCAAAAAGACTCTTGGTCCTTTAGGATTTAAAGTGCCAAAAATTGAGGCAATTTTTTGGAGTATAGAGCTGTAGCTAAAAATGAAGATTATTATAAATTCAGGTTTGGGTAGAGATATCCGTCTAAAAAATTGAAGTGCCAATGACATGAATTTCCACCCAATGAATATAATGAAATTGATTACTCCCTTTGCTTCAAAAGAAGTGTCAGTGTTGGAAACTCATGTTCTCATGTTTTACCAATTTCATTGATCATATTGTAAAATGAATAATTCAAAAAGGCTCAGAAAGATATCATCACACAATTAGTAAGAACATTGTAATTTTCATTGCAACCTAAACAAAAATCAGGGCGAAGAAGGCCTCCATACAAGCTACTGAAAAAAACACGAGTTTCCAATGTGGACACTCTTAAGTGGGGACGGAGGGAGTGAGTATTTTACAGTAATCGCCGGCCGTTGGAGTGAAGGAAGGGGTAGCTCCGTAGCTGGTTAACCTGGTCAGGGGTTCCAGCTCAGGGATTGTGTGTCCTTCCCATTTAGATTCTCAATCCTCTCCTGCATGCAGTACTACGGCTGCTGAAGCTGCCTGACAACAGACGTCAAGGGTACTACCGTCTCCTAACAGGCGTTGTGCACCGCGTGATTGCTATTTGCAAGAGATCGACCCTTGGCCAGCATAATCACCCAAGAGATTATGCAACACTCAGTAGGATGGGGCACACTCTTTCTCAAGTTTCGCAGGACAGCTCCTCCGATCCTCAGCTATGGTGGAGAATCATATTTGGGATCATACGCTATTCTAGGATATCTTCGTGTCTGTCCTTCCACAATAAGCACTGCGTGTCAAAGACTCAAAGCAGTTGATAGTACCAGCAGCAACACGGGTTACTTGAAATTTTAGTATTAATTTTGCCTTTGACTGGGAAGACAATCTGGCACTCTACTGAAACTGTACTTCTGGAGAATTTTCTTGCCTTAGTGAGTGTTTCGAGGAGACAAGCTGAATCCGGTTGCACGTAGTAGTCGGTGAACGTGATCAACCCTGTGGAGCATTCAATTCAGCCAGGAGTTATTAGTACCTGGGGTTGAATATTTTGCTCTGGGCTGAAAAACCAGGGAATGTACCAAAATTTCCTTTGTAGGGTATGGAGTATGTTGAAAGAAACTACACAGTATCCGAGATTATAATTGTTTGTTTGATTTGACAGAAAGGAACACGAATACCTTGACTTGAGAATAATATGCATAAGTGGGCAAGGATTCTAATTTGGTGAGATTTAAGCCCTCCATCGACTTTCATCGTTGTTCGTGTTGCTTGTCGAATGCATCTAACTTTAGTCTTGGGCTAGGCGATGAAGAGCTCAGGCCCATTGCATGGTGATCAGCACTAGGTCATCACAGAGCATCATGTGACGTCGTGCTGGACCCACATAGATGCAATGTAGCAAGGTGCCGTAAAAACTGGGTTCAGATGCACTCCACAGTTGTTTGTGGAACTACTACAGTAGCCACTGTAGCCTCGCCTTTTGCTCCGTGGAGAGTGTCATGACTGCCATCCTGTATATATATTAGTTAATAAGGCATGTCTGAATATCGCGGACGCCGTATTCAAATAATAATGGCAGTCTCACCGTCTTTCTATCGATTTTTAGCAGAAGATTCTTTTGTTTCTGAGAAGACTTTTCGTACGGAGTATGTGTTTGCAGAATATGCGGGATTTCATTGATTCGGTCTATCCATTTTCGAACCTACTGCATCAGTTCACGGTCAAAAAAGTGTTTCCTCCTTTATAAATTTCCAGCAAATAGTGGCGGGGATATACTATTCCTATTTTGCTCAAGAAGCTGTGGAGAGAACACGCCCTAACTATTGCTGTCAGTAAAGTCCGCAGATCACTGACAAGATGTCTCCGCATGAAGGGTTCTGTGTACCTAATTCTGGGATTCTAGCCCATGTTAGTAGCTCATTAACTCCCTAGCTAATGCATCATGTGATGACGTACTCTCTAGTCCTTGAAAACATGTAACAGCGATTAATTATAACATCCGCTTTCGATCATTTCATTAATAGTGCACTTTTGAACATGATTTGCGGACAGACGAATCGAAAGAGATTGACTCAGATTCAGATGTAAATGTATCTCATTGGACTACAGATTCAATTGAGCAGTGGTTCCCCGGTCACTATTCAACGTTCTGTCCAGGTTTGGTTTATAATCATAAGCACTGGTTACTACTGTAGCACAAACACGGGCATTGGCAGCTACCACACGTTAGAATGAGGGACAGGCTGTTACCCGAAGTCATGATTCAACTTGAGCAGCATCTTGTACGTCCCTTGGGGCGCTTCATGTGAAGCAGCTGGCCAGCTTGCGGATTGCGAGCGTGGCGGATTGCGATGCTAATGGCTTGCGTCAGTGCAGAAGAATCTCTAACCGCTGCGACCATAGAAAGTTCAACTCGACTGTTAAGCTCGACCACTGACGTATGCGGACAGTTCAGCGGTTGCTTGAAACGAGACAGTGATATTGCTTGTGTACTTGACTATGATAAAATGATTGTCATTCAGGTTCAAGGATATTACTCAACCTCGAAGTATACAGCGGTGGCGGATGTCGACGTCTCAATCCCTCAGCATTTTAAAATGAACTTGACATTAGTGCAGTTTCGCTCATTTGATTAATTTAAGTACCAGCAAATGTGCTTTCACCAGAAAACCCGTTAACACCTTAGCTTAATCCCCAAAGAAAGTGATCTCAGGAAAAAATTGGGTGTCCTCTACCCTTGAAGCAAGTCTGGAACTTCATGTGAAGTAGAATGGTTGAATTTAGCCCCCCGCTTAGCCCGCAGATTGCACGCAAATCGATAAGCAATCGCGTAAAGTCACAGGCCAAGAAATTGATACTTCCAGAGTCGAGTCCTTCTAACTCGGGTCGCAAGAAATGGACCCATTTCGAATATGCAGACACACACAACGGCAGAAGCTCAGGAAACGATGAGTGAGTGAGTGACATCTCCTGGTGGGGAGGGTAAGATCTTCTGAAGCTAAAGAAGACTGATTCGACATATGAGCATGTGCTACGACAGACTCTGAAGTCTGCGCATCCTACAGCTGACGACGGTGAGGTTTCAGGGACTTAAATTGCCGCACCCTGCGAGGGGCTACTCTTTCTTTCTTTCTAAGATAAAATCGGCATGGCTTTACTGGATAGGATCAAACTTAGTATTCTAAACGGCTTAAATTAATAGCTTGCCGACCTCAAATTCGATTTCACGTAACGTATGAGGACAAGCTGGAGACTCTTGAGGGTGCATAGAAATTAAACCATTCTTTAATCTAAGCTTGCATGGAAACTAAACTATTTTTATATCTTAATACGTGTTCATCAAACACCTTAGATCACTACTTGAATGTTTACATCGCAAAGAGGCTGCGAATAATTCAATATTGACTAAGCAATTCCATCGTCACGTGAATGCCATGTGGTTCATAGATCTTCGAAGACCAGTGCACCAATCAGGTGGCCGAAGATAAAAAATTTCTTAAATTGCAGGGGAATATTTCAAATTGAATAAACTTGTGATCCCTGAAACTCAAGTGGAGGGGTAGCTGCACAAGTACATCGTGCACGCTCCGTTCTCCCGTAAAAGTCGCCGGACGGTGTCGGCCGGAATCTTCTAGCCACTTTTCTTACTTGTGAAGGAAAAAAATCATGAATAAAGTTGCCTTTTCCTGCATATACATACATAAGTTTACTAAGCTAGGTCACAACCAGACCAATTCTCAAGAATCATTCGGTCCCATTGTGAGCTATTGGAGATCTAACAGACATCGATGAAGACGTGCCTTATGCGTTCTCCGCTCACCACAGAGACAGCGTTAGGTTAGCCAGCTCAACCCCAAAACTGTTACAGATCAATTTGCTGTCAGAGAATTTGACGTTTTTCAATGGCTATCCTAATTTTGATCAAGTATTTAAGTAATTCCAAAGGGATTCTATAATTTCACAACTCACCTAAAAATCAATATACATGCTAATGAAAAACAGATCAAGGGAAGCCATCCCGAAGAGTCCTCGGCAACGTCCAAAACCAGTAGGAAACCTTACATACTTGCAGTAGAATGAAAGCTCAATTTTGTATTCTTTGAAAACATTTCCCAAAAAAATCAAGCAGGAACTATCAATCTCTTTATAACATCGCAGAATTAGTCTGTTTTGATGATCGCAGGAATGTTCGAATGGGACGAGTCAACTATGTCTGTGGACACGGTGTAATTTGTTTTTTTAATTTTATGTATTGAAACAAATGAAGGGACGGTGTAATTTTTTATAATCTGGTGGTCAATGACAGAGCTCCTCACTTTGATGTAATTTCCAATTTTTGATTTTCAACGCTATCCATTTGACGAGGTTTCACTCAATGGTTAAACACGTGAATAAATGAGCAAAGCGAGTTATGAAGATACGTAGACGTCAGTGCTACGATTTGATCCTTCGGCAGGCACAACTCTGCCTTTAAGTCAACTCTTTCTTAACTCAATCTTTCGCATACCCTGTATAAATTCAAGCTTTGAGGATCATGTACAAAATCACGTGCGACACTGCAGACCGGAACCTCAAACTACTGGTTGACAGACACCTGATTCTCGGAAGAGATAGCACTGGAGATGATGGTGAGATCAAAGGCTCTCAGAGGCTTATCCACGCTCTTCATCATTTTGTTGCAGTTGCAAATGGATGCAAAGCCCGGTCAAACCAAAGCCCTGCAAATCGAAAACCGAAGCAAGCAAGTGAAGCAACATTCAATTTACGCAACAACAAACAGCTAGCGCAACATACGTACTTTTTCTGTTACTCTTTATGCTTCATAGGGAATTCTCCGCTGCCAAGGTTCTCTTTGCCCTTGTAGTTTTCCAGGCGAGCGTCTAGTCAAATGCAGATGGTACGTACACTAGACAACAAGAGAAAGTAAACCTGCACTCCTGGAAGATGTTCGAGGCGAAAGCATTTTGGTTTACCTTTAGGAATGCTAATTACGATCCGTGCCTGGACAAAATGGTAGAATCTCATGAGGGCGCGCCTTTAAAAGTTCAAGGAGCTCTGATTTTAGTTCGTTCATGATATGAACAAGCCTGTTCCGAAAGGGGAAAATTTTCGTACCTTGACTACTATTGTCCTCCATTCCCCTGGCTGATATGGTCAATTGCTATTAATTGGAGAAACGTCATAGGCATGATTTAGAGAATAACCTCTCAGGATTCATTACGAAGAAACAGAAGCCATCATTGTTGTTTTCTTCTGCACACACGAAGAGGAATCAATAGGCACTCCAAAGCACTGTTACCATTTACGTACGGCCGGAGTTAAAAAACGTTCTAGCTTCTCTACCTCAGCATCAATTTGAACGTTTTCAAACGTTTTTCAATTACATCTAGAGATTACAGCTCAAGAACACAGGATGTTGAAAGGAGCAGACAAAAAGGAAAATATTGGAAAAGGACAGACAAAAATGAATTCAAAACCAAATACCATGAACGCAGTCCAAGGAAACCGAATCTGCAGTATGCTCCAAAGACGCTGCACACGCCAGAGCTGATGTTAGTCTCAATGGAACTCAACTGTGCGAGAGTATCTGAAAAGAAATGAGAAGAAAATAAAACCTCTGAAGTTACACGTCGGTAAGAAAAAGACTGCAACGCGGGTGCATCCACTGCCGCTCCACTTCCAGAGCGAGGTCATTCAATAAATACCTAACCAGCCAGTCCCGGCCAGGACCGGCGCAGCCTGCATCCTTGCGCAGCGATATGACTTCAGCATTCCACACTTTCGTAGCTTAGCGTTTCCATCTCGCTCCTCCACACTCCTCGCTTATTCTGCTGAGTTCCAATTGCTCGCATAGATCACCGAAATTGGAAAAAGAAGGTCAGTAAGTGTCACAGAGCCGGTATCAGTGAATGAAACTCAAGAGTATTACAAAAAGAGCGAGAAGAAAACCTGAGCTCTCTCTCTGCAAGAAAAAAACGTACGACAACAAGTACGGATGCATTGATTGCCAGCAAGGATGGTTAGCTGCTCTTACCGCTCCTGGAAAGAGGTTCTTCAATCAGGAATTCAGGACCTAAGTTAGCTCTCTCCGTCGGTCCGTCCAGTAGCGCGATTTGGGCATTTGGCTTGAAGATTCCCCTCGTTGCGTTGCTTGGCGCTGCCGCCTCGCTCCACCAGTCCCCACGCTTGTTCTGCCGAAAGAGCTCATTGTATGTTCGTACAGATCGCCGATATTGGAAATTAAAGGAGGCCGATTTGATGATCATGACATCTACAGTGAATCAACCGCCGGCGCTGCTCAATAATCACAGTTTGTAGAAAGATCATTGCTCGCACACAATGACAATGAAGCTTCACGAGCCAGACATCACCCCCATGGCATGGATTGGGACAATGAAACCGAAGTTCAAAAAAATGGTGCACAGCAGCACAGACACCGTCTCCCTCCAGCGCCCAAATTTGAACCAAGAAAGTTACGTACGTAACATTTTTCACCCTGAAAATGACGGTTTGCGAAGTGCGAATGAAAAATGTTTGGTTGATTTTCGTTCGTTTTTCATGCTTCATATTAAATTCAAGTCATTTGGGCTATTTTTGGATTTTGAAAGAGGATTTGGACTTACCGTGAAAGTTACTAAATTTCAAAGTTCTCTAAATTAAAAATTTTAGCTTAGTTTTATTTTATTATATTGTGGCAACGACACATGGCACACTAGTTTATATATTAAATTAGGTTGTTTGTTTTGTTACGGTGAGATCTCCGAACCTATGTGTCCCCTTGTCATATTCTTGGTACCGCCGGAAAGCGCTAGGGCATACGGTGGGAAAGTTATCAAATTTTGAAATTTATATAAATTATAAAATTAGAAGATTACTTTAACTTTTATTTTGACTGTGCACAGCATAGGACACACTAGTCTATATATTAAATAAGACTAGTTGTTTGTTATGGCAAGATCTCTGAAGTTGCCCCCTAGTCCCATTCATTGCATCGTTATCAAGTTCGCTAAAAGGATTCAATATCAAGGTTGTCACAAGTCGGAACGCCATTGAATAAAGTTTGTGCACCTTTCCTTGTAGAGAGCGTTCTAATGATACCAAGAATACAACTAGGGGATCTTTTGGATTGTATTTCACTTCACAATTGCTCATGTTCTTAGTACCATTTGAAACTCTCTACAAGGAGGGATGCAAAGACTTTGTTTTATAGTGCTTAGACATATGATGTGAAAATTATGGACAAAAAATCTGACAAAAATGGACCAATGGTATAATGCTACACTAGTCCCCATTACGAATTCATTGTAAAATTCTACAAGATTTAGTTTTATAACAAGATCATGCACGTATATGTTTATAGATAGTTGAAGTTCAAAATATTATACTCTAAATGCACAAGGGTCATTTAGTAGCTAACTAATTCTAGTAACTAGGACCTTATTTGTTAAGTATTAATTTGAGTATCATAGGCCAATTGCACATCTAATGTTTATTATTTCAAAAAAATGAAGCTGAAATTATTTAGAAAACTATTTGCCAAGTATCATGTTAAAAAACATGAATATTATTGACACCTTATCTGAAATCTTATACAATCATTGGAGCCTTAATACATATGACAAACTGACATAGCAATTGAATATCAAGGAAGATTAAAATAGATGTGACAATTTGTATAGTCAAGTCAATTATGAGTCCAACCATTTAACAATGACATTTTATGAAAAAATCTAAGCACATGTTGAAATAATAAAATCAATTTTGAAGATGTAAACACAATTCCTAAAAAATATATTTGCCAATGGATGTTGAATTTACTATTTATTATTTGATTAAACAAGATATCTTGCTATTAGGGTGATAATATTTTTCTTAATTCTAAAGTTGTTGACACCACTCTTAGTGCCCAATGTGAATATATCTTGAAATGATATAAACTTGTTGAAAGTGATGACTTAATTCCTAAAGAACCACATATATTTTTCAAGAGAAATTGTCAAAAACTGCCATTTTTTGGTGCATTGCTCAAAATTGAAAATGAAAATCTTTTTTTTGAACTCCAATCGTATAAAAGTGTAGTAGACTACTATGAAAATGTACTAGAAAAATTTCAGCCCATTTGACAAGGTGGATTAAAAGATTACAACATTGGAAGTGAGGAAAAAAAACATTTTTTCATTCTTACAAGACAGGGCCAATGCACTTTGGGCCCTCTTGGAGTAAAATTTTTGCTCTTGATGAATTTGAGTCTCTCCACCATTAGATTTTAAATCTAATTAGGTACATTTATGAAAATTTTGAGAAGAAAATGTGGAGTCTAGTTTACTTTAAACAGCCTTGCTATTGCAAGGAAGTTAAATGAAATGGCAATATTATAGTAGCCATTTTTGGATGATGTCATTGAAATGGGTAGCGCTAGTTGTACAAGTCATTGGCCACTAAATCTGCTCATGCACAAATTGGGCAAGTATTGTGTAGTTTGGAATTTTTTTATTTGAAATCCAAACGGTTAAAATTTAAAGACAAAATGCTTGGAATATGTGGGAAACTCTTCAAGAGCTATGACTTAGTTAATCAATTGTAAGAGAAGAAGGCTTCAAATTAGAAAAAATGTTTTTTTTTAAACTACCCTAACATAGCTAACATAGTTTGAATCCTCGTAGAATGTGATTTAGAACTAATTTGTTTTTGGAACAAATTCTATGCCATAGTTTATTAATTACATACATGCAAAATTTCAAAATTTGATGCGGGGTATATTAAAAACATGCTCCAAAGTTGTACAAATTATCTAAGTTTTTCTAAAGACTATAACTTTTGATCCATGCATCCAATCAATTTTTTTTTAATAATTTCTATGAAAAGTGTGAATGTTTCCATCTTTTGTCCAAATTTTGATAGCTTTCATTGAAAATTGACTTTGTATGACCATACATGAGTTTTGAAGTGTACATTGAACAGACACTTGGTCCTAAGGGGTTAATTGAGTGAAGATGAGCCATTGCTACTAAGTGGTCAAACTTCAAAATCACCTGTAATTTTTTATGCTCCATTGTGCCACTAGAGTAATCCTAAAAATCATGAAAGTCACCCGTTTTCTTTGGTCCCTGGTTTGTTCCTAATTCTAGATTGCATTTATGCCACATTTGGACTATTCAATAAACAATTGTGGGATCTCACGATGATAACATCGTGGGATCCCACGATGTTTGGATAGATCTATCGATATTTGTATAGATGTCTTGATGTTTTGCACTATCTCTTGATGAACAAATTTTTTTCTGGTGAAGACCATTATTAATTTTGGACTTTTAAAAGTCCAAAAGTAGTTAAATGTGGCATATTTGAATCTTTATTTAACTTATATATTTTTTTGTATGACAACAAAATATTATTGAATGCAATCTAATCATATTAGATTCTTGCCTCTATAAAGTGAGATTTAAGGTCCCACCTTTGCACACAAAAAGGGTCAAACATGACGCGGATATACCATTATTAAAGTTGTACACAAAGAATCAATGAAAATCATCCGTTGTCCAATATGAAAAATCTCTTTGATCATCCAGAAGCCATTGTTTGGCTCTCACTACCTTGTAAACTTAACTCTTGTGATTCAATTTTTTTGAAGATATGCCTCCAAAACACCATGGAAACATAATAGGCAATATATAGATTCAAATTGTAGAAAATAGAAGAGTATCTGCTTGTGTTATAATATGTCAAATTTGGTGTTCATTTCACAATGCAATTCCAACAGATTTTGTGTATTGTAAGGCATATAATTGGAATATTTGTACACTACTTGATGCCTTCTTCATGTTTGGGCCTATACAAAGATCAAAATGATTAATTTGGATAGATAGGCAAATTTGGTCATAAAATTGGATGCAAATATAGTAAAGTTCCTTGAAGAAATGGTCTTCTATGTTGAAATTATAGAAATATGGTAAAAGGCAGTTAAACAAAACCAAAATTTCTTTTAAATTTTCTACAATGCCTTGTATTGTTGTAACAAGTACTCAAATCTACAAATTTGTAATGATATCTATGAAAAAGTTCAAAAATAGTAGAGTTATAAAAACATGTCTCGTTTTTATTTAGAATGTAATTTTCATGAGCTCAATGTTTTAAACTTGATCTTTTAAATATTCTATTAGGTTTTGATGAACTTGAGTGCATTATCCTTCCCCAAATGTAAAAAGCCAATAAACTTTAGGTACTTTTGCCTAATTTGTACAATTTTTTTGATTGCCTACAATATATTTTTTCATTTTTTAGGTGGTCTACAATCTCTAATAATGTGCAAAATTTTTTTGAAGATATTTTTTCCAAAAGTAATTTAATTCCTTGAATTTGTAAGATATATCCTTTAATATTTTTGTGGGAAAAAAATTCAAATTTCAAGTACAATATGTAGTTTCAATCCATATATTGTTGAACCTTCTATTGTATAATGAACTAGATACTTTATCTTTCTTGCACCCAAGTAGATAACCTAAATCCTTTCTAACCATTAAGCTAACCACTCATTCCAAGCATAATTAAAATTTAATCTTAATTTTATGTTAAATTTTAAAGTTTGAAAACACATTTTTACAGCATATTAACCTTATAAAGATATATATATATATAAACCCAACAAGATCAAAAGCTCAATTCTAGTATTTCAACATCCAGTTCAAGGTCTTTAAATAATGAAATGTGCAAATTCCATTACAATGTCGTAAATATACAATGACATATATAACTACAGCATACATTGTGGATTATTAGAATTTTAATAGCATGTCACTAGTGGATATTATGATATTTGGAGACCTTCCACAACTTTGAATGAAACAATTCTTGTATCATTTGATTTGTACAAGACTTCAAACATTTGTTTGATTTGCATAAGTTTTAGAGCACCCTTACTAAGAGAACTTGCCATACCAAATTTTGTCATAATTGGGTGAAAAGAGACTCCACCCTAGACATGCTTATGGGAACTTCAATGCCAAGCTCCTCAAAATCAAAGCCCTTTACATGATCTTATAGGGCCCTTTTGTTTCTATAGTACACCTTAATTCTTCAATGTTCTCAATAGTTTGCAATAGACTAGCATCTATATGATTGAATACCTTTTTTAGTTGATTCATATAGTTGACCACGTATTAATGGGACAATTATCTTTCTAGGTCTATTGGAGAGGAGTCATATCGGTGCATATATGTAGGACAATTGACCTTATATGGGCAACAAATCCCAAGTGCACTCAGGTATCTTCATCCTTTTGCAACACTAGCCATTTGCCACCAACTAGAATAGAGTTATGCAGAGCTACTTATAAACTCAATACTAGTTTCAAGCATAACCAATTAATAGAAGTTGAAGAGTTATTTTGAAGTAACCAACAAGAGACTTGAATCATTTTGTACTTCAAAGATGTCCAATCAAGAATAGTCTAGTGTTAGTAATAGATGTTGGCCTTTAACCTCAATTTTGAAAATTCATAATATATTCATACAAACTCTAAATATTCTCAAACCAATTGCATTTACTTTTGCTTCATTTCCTAACATTATGATATTATATTTTTCCTAAATTGTATTAAAAAAAATGTTGGTTTGAAAAAAAGAATCTATTTTAAGTGTATTTAGGTGTATTTTAAGTGGAGAAGCTTAACACCTTGATGACATGTTCCATTTTTAGAGAAATGGGTGCTAGTGCTCTTAGAACATAGCCTACCATCCCAAAAAGGAGCCAAGAATCATGAAAGTGGTCAAGTATCAAAATAAGAAGCAAAGAACTTGAGAGATTAGAGCTAATCATAAAGTGAACCCTAGTTTACACTAGGGATGTCAGAGGAAGGCTTAACTAAGAATAAAGTGAACCCTAGTTTGCACTAGGGGTGTCAAAGGAAGGCTTAACTAAGAATAGAAAGCACCAAACTCCATCAAGACCCCAATTTGGGGGGCTTTGAGGAGCTTCGTCCTATGTTTTGTCAAACTCCAGCTCCTCTTCCCTCGAACCCCATTTTCGTCATGTGTTTTTCTCAAACTCCGGCTCCTTGTCCCTCAGTGCACATACTTTACGGTTAACTCTATTTGCAGGGCCGTGAAATAAATGTCCATTCGCTTCATCTTGGTTGTATGGCGAGGACAGAAACACTCTGTAATGCCTCTGTTTCTGGCACTTCCCTTCCCAAGATCCACCATTTATGCTAAAGCACATTCAAGCTCCGTCAATGACTAATTAACTTATCCTTGGGCTTGGTGGTGTTGGAAGTGTTGAAACTGTAGGGAAAATTTCAACAAAACTGCAATTAAAAAGTGCAAGCCCCCACAAAAGCACCATTGCAGCTCATTTCTTAAGCGAATGCCACAAGCCATCCTCTCAGATCTAGGATTGGTGCACAACGATGCGCATTCCACAAGTTTATTGGCCCAATGAGTGAGGACACAAATGCGAAGCAATCCAAGTGCGCCCTTCTTCCGCTCTTTACCACATTTTAAAAGCCCACATACAAATCGCTGAATGAACAGGTCGTTGCAGGGCTAGGTTTTCTGCAAAAATTGTACCTTGTACTCCATAATAACTGCTACAACCTCTCTCCAGAAAACCCAAGAGGTTATCTACGAGGTTATCTTTCCTGTACAAGTAACTTTAGTGTTTTAGTGTGAATGTGAGTAGCTTCGCCTTTAAGAGGAGGGGCGTATAAACATAACCATAAAATAGGAGGACTATTTACATTGAGGAACCTATGCTCTCACAAAAAGTATTCCCAAAATTGCAATCCCAAAACCTAGCAGCACAATCCCTGCATGGAACCCAGAAGTTTGGCACCCACTCGCAACAAGTTGGAGTCCTATCAACAACCAGCTGGTTCACCTGGCAGCTTCAAGGGCATGTTTCCATTCGCGTAACAATTGACTGGAGCTGGGCATCGAACAAGGGAATACACTCAACCCTCTCTAATTGCATTGCACTGAGGGAACAATGAGTTTCTAAATGCACAACAAAAATTGGACACAACATGAGAGATCCACAAGATGCGCAATGAATGTGCAATTACAGAGGTGGAGTGCAGGAGCTTTCCTCTTTGAAGCTTCAGGAATTGCTGCGACCTGTATGTACTCCGTCCAGCTTCTTACAAGATGGTCCACCCGGCAATTGCTTTGAGACAAACTCCAGCACGGGCCACGCACCTGCTAGTCCAATGGAAACCCTAACTTCTATAGCTAATCAGCTATGGGTGCCAAGTGTGTGAAGCTCATTCCAGCAAGACAATCTAGAAGAAGCAAGCGCTTTTTTGAGAAGGTCCAGAGATCCAAAGCTTACCGGCACTCGCAGAAAACCTTCAAGAGGGTGGTGTAGACAATCCACCACGAACACATAATTCTGCGGAAAAGAACTGGTCTAATACAATGGCGATGACGGCAATTACCTACCTCACACCCCCATAGACACGAGAACAGACGGGAGAAAAGGTTGAGTGGATGCAACGGCGATGGAGGCAAGTGCCCTTACGCACGAGCATTTCCACCATCCACGCGAGAACCAAGAGAAACCAAGAGAAACGAAAAGAGTATATTATACAACGCCGAATGCCCGACGAACATATTCAGTGCCCCCAACAAACGCGAGCTATCCCCCTCAAAATTTGGAGAAAAAAAGGTTCGGAACGTAATTACATGAGAAGAAAAATTTCTGCACGACTGTCTCTGAGAACATAAACACATCTCCTCACGAGGCCAGCGATCGGGCTTTCTCGATAGCACTCACAAGATCGTCAATCTTCGCGCCCCGAATCTCCGCGACCACCTCCGCGCTCTTGAAAATCTTGAACGTCGGGACCGACTTCACGCCGAGCTCCTTAGCCAGGGGCTTATTCTCCTGGTTGCAATCCAGCTTCGCGAACGCCACATCGTCAGCGTAGGTCTCCGAAAGCTCCATCAACTTGGGCGACATGAGCTTGCACGGGCCACACCTCTGCGTGTACATATCCAGCACCACCACTTTCTCCCCCGCCTCTTCCACAAACGGCCAGAACGTGTCTTTGTCCACCTCCGTCACGCCGCCCGCAGTCACGACGTCCACACTAGTCCCCGACGCCGTCTCCGCGGAGCATCTGCGCACCACCTCACGAGCTCCTCGCTTTGTCATCCGCCATGGCCGATTCAACTCCTGCTGCCCCTTACCTCCCGAAGTAATGCACATCCGATCGGAGAACGTAACCCCGAGAACGCCATTCCTAGGCGTGATGCAAGCGCGAGAGAGGGCGACGCATCCTGTGGGGGTGGGCAATTGCAGCAAAGCCGTGGCCATGGCGTCGGAGGAGCTTCCAAGTGGGGAATTCACAACAAGAGGGAGAAAAGCGCAAAAGAATGTTGAATGGGGAGAGATAGAGTGCAACCCGGAATCCAGCTCGCGACGTAGGGCTTCGAAAATCCGATCGGGGTACACCAGGAGGAATGAGTGAGTGGTGGTCAGATGATTGCCGTGACGGACGTGATGCATTTGGCGGCACCGGAGGTGCATAGCGGCTCGATATGGATTTTGATAATTCGCTTTCGCTTTTGCTTTTGGGAAGATTTTTCTTTTTTCTCAGGAGCTGGGACCAGCGATTCCAAAACTGGCTAAATTTCGCTCGCAAAAATGAACATTTCGCTAAAAATCCTGAACCCATTCTGAGACCGCTGGTTGGGACCGAAAGCCCAGATTGTTTCCTGCTTTGTAATCCCATCACATTGGTTACTTTTGAAAGAGCAGAAATTACTGAACACCTTTTTAGCAGTTGTGTAAAAATTAAAGAAATGAAAAAAAAAGAGGGGCACTAACCGGGTCTAATTCTTGTTAAAAAAGCATTGTAAATTATCTTCGAATCATGCATGCGTAAAAAATTTAGGTTCTTGTACCTCAGTGAATGATGTCCTCAACAAAGAGCAAGATACCGGATATTCCTTACAAACCTACCTTGCTGAATTGTTCCTTCCAAGGGTACATATCTGTTTTTTCGGTTGAGCAAAGGACACAGCACTGATGTATTCTCCGTAGATTTACCAAAGTCACACAACCTTAACCTTAATTAGTTCAGAAGAATTGTATTACTTTCCACAAGCCTCAAATTCTGAAGTATTCTGAAGAGACAGTAAATTTGCGCTCACTAATAGGATAAAATCAGTGTAACTGTCGCTTATGCCAAGCAACAACTTCAGTGTACGGAAGGTCCCCACCAAAGACATCGAGAGCACTTCCAACTGTGACATCCACAACTCCCTTCCCTGCAGCCTTAATACGTTCAAGATCTGCTAATGTGTTCACGCCTCCTGCATATGTGACTGGAATCTGTGGCATACCAAATGACGACTCAGTTCAGAAAGCTGTAAGTTGCAACCCATCCAGCTGCATTCAAATTAAGACCATTGCGTCAACCCCACTGTAAAGGAACACAAACCAATGCGATTTACATATTCAAAAGCCATTGGGAGAGGAAGGTTAACGAATATAGAGTAGAGGCACTTACAACCAACACTTTAAGCAATTCCACATACTTAAGAGGTGGAAGCAACACATGAGATTATTTTTAACACATTAGCAATCAAAATCATGAATTAAAATAAATAAAATTGATAGTTTTCTGAATATGTATAAAAATGTTATGAATTTGTGAAGTTCAAATACATGGTGTACATAAAATCATGTATGCAAGATGTACATTTTAGACTTCCAAGATATACATATTTTGAAGATTGATTTAAGATACATTGCTTCCACCTTACATGCAATGATGAACGGTTTCTAATTGTAGCCCCTGGAATTGAAAATTGTGTCATTTTTTACACCCACATCCATTTCTATCCAACTGTTTCATTTACAATGTTCAAGTTTCATTCTATTATCCTATGTCAACGTCAATATTATAAATAATTAAGCATAATTTTAGTAACATACACCTAAATCCAAACATAAAATTACTCCAGTAATTTTATCAGTATGGTTTTAGCTCTCTGTGAACTCTAACACCCGAGATTACTATTTTTCTCACCAAAAAAATTCAAAAATGACAAATTGTTTAGTTCGGATTTTGAAATTAAACTTATTTTGACACAGAAATGTTGAAACTAATGTACAAAATACTCTGATAATGGCTAACATAATTTTTATCCATACACGTAACACTCCAGCAGTACAAAATGACTAACTAATAACACTATATATCTCCTTCGCATTTTTTCGGAAGTAGCAAAAGATGACTAGTGCAGATGTTATAACATATACAATAGTAACCACCATGGAGACTAATTGAAAGCTGTAATGTTAAGACGCTCTAATAACTAGTGGCACTCTCTTAAGTGAATGCATCCACGTATACTAATAATCTCGAGAAACGGTTCTGAACCAGACAAAAGAACCGAATCCTTTTGGGTACAACTGTTATAAGTCCCAAGTACGTACTTTGCAAAGATAAGATTTCTCACCGGTGAATGTCTTCCAAGAATGTTAACAAGTTCATCATCAATACCAAGCCTGCAAAATTCACTTCACGCAGTCAGCTCGTTAAGAATTCAAGATTGAAGAACAGACGAATATTTTGCAACATCCAAACGTCTCGATGTGCAATCAAGTAACGTACAGGTAAACAAGAAGAAGAGTGTTCGAAGAAATTAACCTTTTCCCTTCCACGTCAACACCGTGCACTAAAAATTCATCTGCAGAGGCAGACAGCATAGCTAAGGTGGCCTCATTTACAACAAGATCGCTGAAGCGCTGCCAGCGGTCTGTAACAACCAAATACTGACCGTCCTGTTCACATGAGACCCACCTTGTGTTTACAATTCACATAATGAGGAGAGAGAAAGCACTTCGACTGAACTGAAACCTAATAAGATCAACACACATTAGCATACAACTTGAATGGAAGCACAAAAGTGGAGATGGATTAATTGGACAGGTAAAGGGCATGTGAGCGAGAAATACCTTCTTTCGACAGCTGAGATCTAACACCAATCTACTTTTCCCCGTCAACTTCAATAATTGTTTCAGCCTTTCCTCATCCATTTTACCGTCCCTGAAAACAAACTGCACCAGAAAAGCAAATATTCTTTCAGCACCTACTGCATAAAAACATCCAAATCACCCAACACCTCGAAGCCACTGTCAAAATACGAAGAAATGAACTGGAAAATGCTGTTCAAGTACTTCATTGCGCTTCCTGGTCAGAAGGAGAATGCAGCTGCTGGCTTTAGCACCTGAACCAGGATGCCATAGCGATGCAACAAATATAACAAGGATAGGATTACATACAGATGTGACAATAACATGACTTGCTCCAGCATCCAAATATGCACTGGCATTATCGAGATTGACACCACCACCTACTTGCAAACCGCCTGCAAATCACTCAGCGTCAGAAACAGTAGCCATCAAGTATACGATAACGGAAGTGTGACATAGTCCTACATCCAAATGAAGCATCAATTGGCCTTATGACAGTTTAAAAGACACTATCGTCCATCCGTGCCATTCTATGAAATGTCCTAAGGAGAGCCTACAAGGTCAGCTTACCAGGATATGCTCGTAGAGCTTCCAAAGCTGCGGCATGGCTATCTGGGTCAGCACCGAGCATTATAATGTGCCCACCGAGTAGGCCGTCCTTCTTATACATTTCAGCGAACTCTCCCGCGGATATTTGAGACTCGAAATTCGTGACCAGAGAAATAGCAGTCTCCGAATCCTTATCATCTGGCAAGTCCCGCAATGTGGAACCCACTATCTGCTTGACCTTACCCTACGTCAACAAATACCGCAACATCAATCTCCAACACTGGGTGAGCTACTATAATCCGAAGAATAGACTAATAAACCAGCTCTTTCTGAATTGTACTGCAGGTGGCAAGCGACAGATGACAGATGGCATAACCATTCTAGTCTAGATTATGCCAAACAATTATCGAATGAATAGGATCTTTTCTGGAACTAAAATTTTGAAGTCAATTCTTCTTTTTTAATGTATTTGTAGATACTATTATGTTCTATAAATTTTAAAAATAGCATCCATGATATTAAACAATTATTTGAAAAGGCCTTCACATTTATTCGATTTTACCATGTTTCTCTTAAATTGATTGAGAAAAGTATTCACGGCAGAAGAGGTGATCAAGAATTTACTGAAGAACAAGAACCACCTCAACAGAATAGCAGACAACAAACTGTAGCTGCAAGACTTCCTGATAAAATGGCAAACCTTGTGAATGTCGATGCACGGTCGAAATTTAACAGCTCGCTTGCCCTCTTGGACCACAATTGGTTCCGTGCTAACTGCACCTGCAATACGTCCATCGCTTGACCAAATCAATCTCATTGCTCCACAAAATACTCTCCTCACCAAATGAAAAACGATCGAACGTTTTCATAACTCAGAAGGAAGAGTTCACTCGCAATACACCTCTGAATCTTCCGTTAAACCAAAGAATTTGCAACAAACGAAAACCCTAAAATTCCAAAATACAACCAATATGTGACAAGCGACCTTCAACTTCAAGGATTTTAATCTCCCCGACCTCTCACAGTGAGTGGAGCTGCGGATCTTAAGGACTGAACAGCTCCCGTGTGCATGAAAGTGCATTGACAATGGAGTCCGCTCGTGACGACAGGCAGGGCAGCCTGCAAGGCTCCGCCATAGAAATCCCGCATGATTCTTAATTCCTCGACCGATTGCGCAATCTCCTTCGTCGCCAACACTTCAATCCGATGCTCTTGTGCGGCCTATAATTTTTCTCATCGCCGAATCTCTGCTATTCTGTATTAGTACCTCCATTCCCAGAACTCTAGCCATAAAACCTGCAACTTTGTCCTCTAAAAACTCCCCAAAACTTCCCAAAACTCCCGAGAACGTCAAGAATCCTGAAGTTGCATACTCGCCCTACCCTACTTCCTGTCTTCACACGGCATAATCCCTAAGAATAGATAACTAAAAGAGGTTGGACTTGCAAGAGATTGAGCACGCAAAGCTCCGCCTGAAACCCTAAACCCTGCCTGCATGAGGACGACGATCCTGAGACCGCTCTCGGCGTCTACAACCGTTCAAAGAAACAATGCGTGACGGCATTTAGTTACTGACCTAGCCGAAATTTTTTTTAAGATTTCCGAATGACTAGAAATGTTTAAGATGAGGTTTCAAATGGAAAAAAAGATTTTCGGAAATGAATCGGTTAGGAAAATTAAATCTCAGCTCACTGGCATTCAATTTATCATAACTCACCTCACTGGCATTCAACTTATCAAAATGGTATTACTCAGTATATACTCACCAGTCACCAGTATTTTTCTTTTGCACTGTAGCAGTCACCATGCCAAGAATGAAGGATGGTCCCTCCCAAATTAAACCAATCTGAGCGTGCCACGACACTGGAGTCTGGCACTTAAATGCCAGAAAAAAAAACCCTGTCAGTCACCATGTTAGTCAAGGAAGCTAGGTCACCTACTCACCTTCGTTTAGTTTATTGATTTTCATTTGATTCAGAAGAAATGACTCATGTAAACATATCAAGAGCCTCCCTCATCAATAAGTGTTTTTTGGTCCAGTAGTAGAATTTCACTTTCCCACGAAACAAACACATTAACCCCTCAATGCCCCTGTGGTTCAAAAAATGCTGTTCCTGTTTACTCTAGCCGATGTTGCGGATTCAAATTTTTCGTAAGTGAGGCAAATTGAAAACAGAAGTTGACCGATTTCAAGAGAGGATCCCAATGATTTGATTTCCGCATCATCTGGGGACCTTCAAATTTGGCAATGGCGCCCAGAGATGGTAACAACCTATATTTGGACATGGCGGTTGTCTTGGGTTTCCTAATTTTGAACGGCTCCAACCGGTGGACGACCGTTGAAGGGGGCTATGCCAAGAAATCCTATGTGGGGAGGCTGTCTCAAGGTACGCGCTCCTGATCAGGCTCAATCACACTCATGTTTTGCTGGTGCTTAGAGTTTGTGGTGGGAGTGGCGACAAGGATATGCCAGCTAGAAATCCAATTTTGCACTTGCTGAGGTGACGGGTTCTGTTTGCACGATCTTCAGTGTTTCCAGGTATGAGGACCCAAGCAGCGTTCCTTGCAAAATTCAATCATCAAGCAATAGGGTTAGTTTCCCGAGCAGTCACACAAATTCAATTGAAGGTGTACTTAGGCCGAGGTAGTGCGCATTCCACTTGTCCTTGCTATTGCTTTTGCATAATTAGGCGGCGCTTCCGAGTATGCCATTGCGAGAAGGAGACCATGACGATCAATAAAGGGCAAGCTAGCGTTCAGGAAGTTCGATTTGTGCAAGACACTCTGCAATCCTGGGCTTTAGACAAGGGTTTAGGGCTGAAGGTTGCACAGGCAGTGGTGAATTGCCTGGATGAGTTGTTCCTCTTGGTGTTGCCACAACCCGCAGAGAAGCATCACTGGCCCAAGCCCCCTGTGTCTAAAAACTGGAGGTATCTTTTCTGAAGGCAAGTGGCGCGCTTGGTGGAGTGGATGGATAGGATTTCAGAGGGAGGATTGCTGCTGTGATGGACACGTTTCTGCGACAAAAACTGTGGCCGGAGAGTGAGGATGAGTCAATTGAAGGGAGTGGCAAGAATGGAGGCGATTGCGCTGTTGCAACAACAGCCGCCAATTGTGAGGGGTCGAATTACAAGGACTTTGCAAGCTACGAGGGCCGCGAGCCGCCTACCAATTCCAGTGCCAAATGACGCATTGCCGGAGGAGCAACCCGAAGACAACGCACTCACAAGGCCCATCCCTACACTTCCACCGTTACTGTTGCAACCACAACAACGTGAGGTGGATCATCAAGTCCAAGTGCAGCCGGAGGATCGCCCAATTCCTGCATTGGCCACAGCAAGCCGAGGGCGCCATTACAATTGTGATTTGCTCATAGTGAGGAGGCAAGGCAGAGGAAAGAGGCGGGAACCACAGAATTGTCAAATTGAGAGTCCAATGCGAAGCCAGGCAAACAAAATTGCTTTGGATTCCACGCTTGTAGCGGGGCCGGACACACGACAAAGGACACAACAAGGCAGAATACAAGGTCAGCGTGCACCCTTAGACATCCCCCCACTGGATTGGGTGGCGCCAACCCTTTATCTGCCCCCCTCTCCCCCGATTGCGTAAGCGAGGGGCAAATCGGCAGGGCCCAACTGCGATGCCATTTGAAGAGGCCCACGTCTCAGGGTGCCCTTCCTTGCCCATTGGATTGCAAGCCTCTATTGTCAAGTGACCACACCATAGACCAGGCCCTCAATCTCCACGTGGTGATTGAAGGAGAAGGCCTTCCAAACGTGGACGAGGCAACCCACTTCCATCACCACTTGAAGGGCGGAATTCAAGAAGGGCAGGAACTTCTAGGGGAGGTCGAGCAAGTAGGGGAGTTGCGTGCAACTTGAACGGGGCCTTCCACAGCGCCGGAGTTGCTGAGGATTGGCTAGACAATGTTGTCAACCTCGCAAATGATGAGCCACATTTTGTCAATCTTGCAGATGATGGGTGAAATGGAGGTCTCCGGTGGTCAATTCGCCAAGCAGGGGCTCAGCATAACCTCATTCACATTTTAGTAGGAGGACCAAATGGACCTGGAGGGCGGGTTTTACCCGAGAACGTTTGGATTCCCCTTCACTTGTTGGGATTCGACCCCGGCCAATGGGGCAACCTCCAAACTTTTTTGAGAGATGTACAACAAGGATGGTGGGAGGATGATGTCTACTAGTATGGAGTGGAGTTCGGTGGAGGAATTGGTTGGAGGAAAGTAGCTGCAACAGATTGCCAAACCATGGATTGGAGGGACGAGCACCCACAGCCATTCACACAACCTAGGCCGTCCACACCACTTGGGAGAGGGAGGAGCCAACCTCACAATGGCAATGTGGAGCCCTGCCAGCCGCGTGGAGATTCCGAAGACTCGGTCTCCCTAGTGTTGCAGGCGGGGGAGTATCCACTTGAGTTGACGCACAAACTCTCCAGAATGGGTAGCCCAAGAGGAACACATGATGGAGCATCTCCGTTGACTCACCTTGATGGCTGGATGGAGGATTCTGAAGACCCCAACTGGATGGCGGAATTCTGTGAATTTGCTGGTACGCTTTTTGAAGATTCCAACTTGGACTGGGAGCTTGCAGATGATAGATCAATTATGTTGTCGCAGGCTGATGGATTTGAGAAGGACTGATATTTAGATTTTATTGAGGCTGAGGGAAGGGATCTAGAACTTGTGGGGAGTGTTAAGAGCAATACAAAGATTCACAGTGGGGTCAACATGCATCAACCTTATTAGAAGATCATAGTGTATTCACAGGGCCCTACTTTCGGCCCACTCAATGATTTAGATGTCGCCAGCATAATGAAAGATACTTTTTTGACTTCTTTTAGTCCCAAGCAATCATCAAGCGCATGGTGACAGAAACGAATAGGTATGTTGGTCAAGCGATCGCGGAGTACAATTCCCAATACAATAATGGTGGTTCGAAGTGGTTTGACGTCACTCCTGGGGAATTCAGGGCATGGCTAGGTATAATAATTCTTATGGGATTGAAAGTGACTCCCACCGTATGTGACTATTGGAAAAAGTCCGCATTCTTATATTATTCTATCATATCATGCGTTATGAGTCGTGACCAATTTGAGTGTATCTTGAGGTGCATACATTGTGTAGATAATACCACTCTGGAAACCAATAAGAAGGCTAGAAGATATGATAAGATAGGAAAGGTGCGTTGGGTGATTGATAGTTTTGTGGCTTGGTCAAGGGAACTTTGGAATCCTGAGAAATTTGTCACTGTGGATGAGATTATGATCGCCTGTAGAAGCCACTTTAGTCCAATCCGCTATTATATATAGGCAAAGCCAACTCGATACAGGCTCAAAGTGCAGTGCTTGGTATCGAACCCAAGCCGGTACATTTATAATTTACAAGTGTACCTTGGCAACAATGGCACACTTGACCATGGGCAGGGTGCACAAGTGGTGAACCAGTTAGTGACTGGTATGTCGCAGAAGGGTCATTGGTTTGTTGTAGACAACTTTTTTACTTCTCCCGAATTATTCGATCAGCTCTTGGAGAGGGGCATCTGGGCAACAGGTACGGTGAATGGTGGCCAAATTGGTGTACAGTCCATTTTATTGGGTTTCAAACGGGGAAAACATGAGCATGGCATGTTGTTCTGGCAAATGCACATCAGCCAACGCATGGCAGCAACAACATGGTACGATGTCATGTAGAGAGAGTTTGCCTCGGAAAATCGCAGAGATTTTGGCTGCAATTTGAAATGATTTAGGACTAGGGTGTGTAACGGTCGCGTCGAATCTTATACCTCAAACCTTGAATCTTCTACTTAGAACGTCGAATCTTCAATTTCACCTTGAAACTGCTCCTTGTTGGCCTATCCTGAGGTTGGCTCTAAACGGGTCAAGGTTCGGTCAGGTAGGTGATAAGAAACCACAGTCCTCGGACAGGTAAAACGGGACAGCATAACACGAGATGCCATCCGGATGATGGGCTTCTAAACTCTCAAACTCCCGGTGACCAACTTTAAGAATCAAGCTTCAGCGTGAGAACAAGCAAGTCTCAACCATGTGGGCAATTAACCCCACTTTGTCACTCACGACACAAAATGAGACTAGCAATGGTATAAACCAAGCCGCTCGCAACACACACACACACACATATACATATATACACACACACACACACACACACACACACACACACACACACACACACACACACACACACACACACACACACACACACACACACACACACACACACACACACACACACACACACACACACACACACACACACACACACACACACACACACACACACACACACACACACACACACACACACACACACACACACACACACACACACACACACACACACACACAAGTCTTCAACACTTCCTCCAATCTCCAACTTCAACCTCCAATTCGTAAGCTGAACTTTGGGTGAGTACCTTCAACGCTCTACAGCTTCAAATGAGATGAGTAATATCTCTTTGGAAAGCTAACACAAACTCCTACTTCTCCTCTAAATTTCAAACAATTCTAAAACTCTGTCCAATATCTATGGCCATCCAAAGTTTCGGCTTTGAGAGAAAAAGGGCAGCAGACCCTTCTTCACTTCCACACTCACAACTCACTTATAAGAACTCCAAATGGAACAAATGATATCTTTATGAAAAGCTAACACAATTTTCTACACTCCCTTCAAATCTCATTGTAAATCAAGAACCTATCCGTCTTTTATGGCTGATCAAAGTCTATGCCTTTTAGTTTCAAAGGCAACAAAACCCCCTCCACTCAAACTAGCACAACTTTTTATTCACAACTCCAAATCAAGCAAATGAGATCAATTTAAAAAATAAACACCATGATACACAACTCCTCCAAATTTCATTTCAAAACTCTTCAAACTCCCAACACAATAGCTCTCCAAACATTCGGGGTCCTCTCTAAAACTCACAATGAGAGAGAAGATCCCTAGTGTCCCATTTTTCCTTACCCTATCTTCATTCTAACCACACAAACAAGTGGGGTCCGCCCCTAACTCACTCTTCAAGGCTACAACAACAATAATTGAGCACTCACTTGGCCCACAACTATTTCTTTATCTTTAACTTAGAAGGAAATTCATTCAAGTTCACTAAGAAGGCAAACTATTTGAATAATTTCCTCATACTACTTTACAAATACAAAACTAATGCAAGAAATCACTCCAACTATGGAATGAAGAACTCAAACTCAACACACGTCTAGTAGAGGTAAAAAAACTAGAGTTCCAATCAAAATATCACTCCATCTGCAGGAATTTGAGAAAATTCAAACTCACACTCCGGTTGAGATTTTTCATCTTGAGACTCAGAAAAAACCCTCCAGTTCGACATTCTAAACTAAAAGTAGAAAACAACTACCATTTATGGAATTTGATAAAGCACTTAGGCAGATCCGTCTTCTTATATAGATGTCATGCACCTCAACAAGAAGGCGTCACCTTGAAGATACTCGATAAAACATATAATATATATTTTTATACTATGTACGAATGTACAACACGACAACAACACCAAGCCTATTACATTTTTGAGCACTTCCGCAGATTCCGTTGGAGAGGGGGTGTTTGCATAGAGGTGGATCAATGGCAACCGCAACCCTATTTCAACCATACCTCAGCAGCAAGAGTATCAAAACTACATGAGGGGGGGGATCTCATCGATCAGATGAGGAGGGACTACACTGTGCAGTTTTGGTCAAGAAAATGGTGGCATAAGTTGTGGTTTTTTGTGCTAGACTCTTCCCTGCAGAATTCTTGGATCTTGTATCGTAGACATATGAGCGCTTGTCAGCAGCCCACCTTGCGTCGGAAGGCCTTCCATGTTGTTGTTGCTATGGCTATCATTGAACTGCATCGGCCTCTGCCAGAGACTTATTTGGCATTTGGGCGTAATCCAACTACCATTCACTGTAGCATACGATACAAGGGCCGGCGGCCTAGGCAATGCATGGTTTGCAAGCAAAAGCAACGTAGGATTTGTAGAGAGTGTGGAGACATTTTTATGTGCGACAAGCCTTGCTACAAAGTATTTCACAAGTCCCGGAAGTGGGCAATGCGGTTAGCCCTGTTTTAACTGACTGGTGGTTGTGTAGTTTGGTTGGTAAAGACGGAGGGCAATCAATCTCCCGGTAGCGCTAGTTAGTTGGCTTCAAAGCATCAACGATGTTTGAGGCGAATTTTGGTGGTGAACTATCGTTTCCCTGTCAACGGTAACCTCAATTGATGAACACAATCGACGTCCAATTTTGTTGCTTAGAGGTGTCGGGGTGTTGAGGAGTCTGGAGCTCTTCAAGATGGGATGCCTTCTAGTTCACAATTTTGGATGTTGATCAAATATACAGTTGGTATAGAATGGCATGCAACCAATTTTTATGCAAAACAAGGAGGCATTTAGCAATATAGTAGCCCGATTAGGCATTTTTGATGCCAAATTCTGTGCAAGGCTGAAAGCCGTTTAGGAGATAGTAGCCGTTGATTATTCACATTAGAAAAAACAGCAGCCCTCCGGAGTGCTACTCCAGATTGACATGGCCAAGCTATTTCAAGCTTGGCTGTAATCTCAAAATGGCTGCTGGTGAGCAGTCAGCTTGGCTGACTGCTTGCCGAAACAATCAGCTTTTGTACTCTTTTTTTTTTAATTACTCGCAAATTTGGGTTCTTGCGCCACTGTCACAGTTGAAACTGCTGCGCAGAAATAGGGCAAAAAACAATTTTTTAGCCTCCAAAAATACTATTTCAGGGTCCTTCGTAGGGCTATAGAGCAGCCCTCCGGAGGCCTGAAATTTTCTCTAATGCTATGGATGCTCAAGACTCTTGTATTTGAACGTGTTTGCAATTTGAAGCTCTGTTGTTGAAACCATTGTTGGACCCATGTACTTGTCTATCTGTTTTGCTAGTCGATAGACTATTTGTTTTGCTGCCGTGGTTGCTCTTCTAATTTGATTGTGTTTTCAGTTGGTTGCATGGTTGCGTATGTAGTGGCAAAGGTGCATTTGTAGTTGCAGGGATACAATTTGTAGTAGCATGTGGACGAAGTCAGGGTGCAATCCTGAAGAAACTGCTGCTGTCTGTAAACTCTGAACCCGCTCGCAAACCTTGCTGCCCAGGAGGACGGTCTACATGTCGGTTCCCAGGAGGTCGAATGAATCTCCTTGGGGCTTGGGCGATTTTCCAAACTTCAACTTCGAAGACTGGTCGTGATGTTGATGCCTCGCACAGCATCGTCGTTGCTCCGATGAAGCTTCAAATTTGCCTGGGCACTCTTATGAAGCACTTGTGCATCCTTCCAATTTCTCGCGTTATGGTTTGCATCACAGCGATGGCCACCCCTGTCAGAAACGTGTCCACCCTTGGAATTTCACTTGAGGCCATAGAATTGTGCCGCCTTTAATTGTTATAAACTAAACATCAAAACAGTGAAATCCTTAGCAGGTTTGCTCAATTAACGCGCCAGTGAAGTACCCACTTCATTCAACGGTGAAGTTGAGAGCGCTGAAAATAGAGGGGCGTTGAGGTGTTAACTTCACTTAAGCCCTAAAGGACCAACATGTGTTTTTTATTAATATAGAAATTTTGGGCATGTACGTATGACTAGCGATTTGCATATTTTGAGCCAGAATATTAATAGAAGGTGGAGATAAGGAATATTTTCATATGCACAAAATTTCATGACATTTGGAAATATGAATCAAAAGTTATTGCATGATATATAGTTTATTTCTCAAATCGGGCAATCTGGGCAGATAAAAAAATCGCTTTTTTCAAAAATAAATATTTGAAACTGATTTATTCGATTTATATTTATGTGGAAAGCTTTGAATCATTCCATTTTTATCAATGAGTCAAAAATTATGAGGAGTTTTACTTTGTGGGCAGTTGTGGATGAATTAAACTTTGAAGCTGTTTATTTTACTCAATTTTCAATATTTAAAAAAAACACATAGAATGTAGATTGTTTATAATAACATTGCAACCATTGGGATTGGCATTTTTCAATTCCAAAACAAAATTCTCAACAATTTAGTATTTTGAATCATTCTCTATTTCTTTCTATTTACTATTTTTTTCTTATATGTTGTACAATTCCAAATGATTTGAAAATGTTCAAGCATGTAGCCATCTTGCCTTGAATAATGATTCCAAAGAAACACAACCATTTTGGAAATTTTTTCATAATGATCTGACCTTGTGAAGTGCAGTTGCTTGTTTTTTTGAAGGGCCGAAAAAAGTTCTTTGCCACTTCAAACGCTAATATGTTGCAATCTACATGTTGGAAATTTCTAAAAAAATTCCACATCTTTTCAAACTAGAGTAATACAAGATTCTATGGTTACATGTGTCCAAAAGTGATATTTTTCAAAATTTTGGTACTTGTACTAAAAAATGGCAATTTTGAAGCATTTTTGGTGAGAACATAGTCAAGGAACTTTAGGGCATTAGAGGGAATTTGGGGGCCTTAGAGGGCTGCGAGTTCCCTTGCGTTCCTAGACTGTGAGAATGCAGCTGCAACAGTTGGCTGACGTGGCACAGCGATTGCCATTTTATTTTATTTATTTTTTATTTTGTTGAAAATGATATTTGACAATTTTTTGTTTTGTTTTATTTTAAATTTTGATAGCCCGTACCGCTGTTCACAGAAATTGGGCCAGATTTGAAAATGGGCCCAAAACGGCCCTCCAAGGCCAGCAAATCTCCTCTAACCGGATTAACCCCTAAGTATCCAAAGCTTTTTTGAACTTCTAAGAATTTGCTCTAAATTAAATAAAAAGCCAAAATTTTGATAAATAGTATGAGGAGTTTTTTAATTATAACCATACAATCTCAAACTAGACATGTTAGAGATCACATAGGAAAAAAAGACACAATGATATCACTTATGAATTGAAAGATTATAATGTTTGATCATGAGGGTCTTAACCCCTAAAGGACCAAGGTGATTTTCCTTATCAAAAAACATTCAAAACTGTCATTTCTATTGTAAAGAGAAAAGAACTTTAAATTTATTTATTTTTGCATATCCAACCATAAGATCTTGTACTTGACTAGTATATAAATATGTAGAAGAAATTTTAGAAACTTTGACCATGTAGATTGTATTTAAAGTAAAGAAAACAAATTTTTTTGCACCTTGCTTGACTAGATTTTTTGGCTTTGAAACTTCTTAGTCCAAATTTTTTGCACTACTGATTTTGGTTTTCTCCTTATTTATGTTAAGTAGTTGAGTTGAGAACCTACCAAAAAATTTAGGAAAAAAAGCACTTAATTTCACTCATTAAAAAATTGTTACATAGAGGTGGGTTCAAGGTCAAAGAAAAAACGAAATTGTTAATAGCTTTTAGATTGAACTGAATCACAATAGTTGCAATGGTAAGATTGTTCTAGCAAATAAACCTAACCATGTCTAACAATTTTTTTGAAAATTTCTAAAAATTGCATTCAAAAATGAATTCTACAAGCTATTTTCTTAAGAAGATGCTTAGATTGCTCCAAAAAAAAGACTGTCCATAACTTTCTCATTATTAGTCCAAATTGAATGTAACAAAGCTTCACACTTAGACTAAAATATAATCTTTGAAAAAAAAGTTTGTAAGAAAATTATTTTGACTTTTTGTGATCTTTTTTGGGCTGCCCGTTGAATTCCATTTTTGCTTATTATGCCATAACTTTTGCTCCCGGGAATCAATTAAAATAAAAATTATATATTCACAAAGCTCTTTCAAAAAAACACAATCTCAAAAAATCCCAAAAAATATCACTAAAAATTGAGATAGTAAGAACCTGCTTAGAGCCAAATTGTCCCCTGAGGGGACAAATGGTCTTCTAGGGGTTAAAATTGCAAAAATGATTTAAAGTCTTTTAGTCTTCTTTTCACAAGTCAAATCTGAAAAGTTGGTTACCAAAAAATATGAGATTAAAGGGTCTAATATGCATGACTGCAATCAATTTCTGGCTTCTCAAAATTTACTCTACAATTTTTTTAAATGAATTTCTAATGTGATTTTTTCTCTAAGATCTATAATATTTGAGGCTCATTTTCAAGAGCCCTCAATACTACGGAAACTTAAGATTGTAATGGACAGCATTGTACAAAATCTTGAATATAAAAATCATAATTAATGATTTTCAAAATTAGATTTTTGATGCTAAAACTAGACTTCACAAAGAATTTTTTAAGATATAAACTATTACAAATAGCAATTTTGCTAGGTTTTATTTAACTTCAAAATATTGTCAACACCAGAATTTGGTGCCTTGGACATTTAGAGGTTAGTGGAATCACTCATCCAAGCCTTTGGGGCACTTGAGAATGTTGGTAGTCATAGTACTAAGATTTCTTGATTTGCAATACAAACCATACTAACCAGCCTCCAAAAAATGCTTGGACCCTCTTCTAGATCCTTGTATTTTTCAAAGGCTACATCCTTGGCCTTAGGATGGTAGGGGCTTGGTGAGGTTCAATTCTTGCCAAGGATATTTGAAAGCAACAAATAAAACAGTGAAAAAAAAAAAATAATAATAATAATAATAATAGTAATAATAATAATAATAATAATAATAATAATAATAATACAAAGCTGACCCCATTTTCCTCATTCAAGAAAATTGACAAATGGAAAGAAATTATTGGGCAAATTGCCAAATTACATTATAAAAATGGAGGATTTCAACCAATAAAATTTTTACTCTTCAGGCAGACTTCTAAACAAAAATTGTCCAACTTCTAGAAGTTAGAAATTTGTCTAATTTTTATAGAGCACTCATTGGAAGTCAAACTATTGTACAAGACCTCCTCTTTTCACACAAAATTTGGAGATGAATAGTTGCACTTCTATCCCACATAGAAGAATTTTATGTCATTTATCGGCAGTTAAACAGTCGTGGCGTCTTTTAAGGGTTAAGCCATTTTTGCAAAAATAAACAAAAAGTAAAGGTGCCACATGTCATCTTGCAATTGTTTTAGGATGGCATGAACATTGTAAAATCTGATGTACAAATTCAATTTGCACACTCCCTTGTTGGAATTAACCCTTGCATTGGATACAATAAACTATTGAAGAGGCCTACACTTAGATAATATATCAAACTTTGTACTCCTTGGAGCATCTCCAATGGTGAATCAAAAGTTCATCTATATAAATATTATATTCAAGATTTGGATAGTGGATCACTTGTGTGTCCCACATGTACAACTTGCTATTTAATTTTCAACTAATAGCAAGTCTTTCAATGTACAAAATAAAAAGAGCCTTATCACTGATGATAACAATATACTATTTTGAAGACAAATAGGATCATTTTGGCAAAGTTGTAAAAAGAACATTCAAAATTCAATTTTTGTAATGCCAAAGAGAAAATTTATCAGTAGTATCAGCAATTTATTGTTTTGTTTTCATGAAAACTTATGGAGTGGTTTGGCTTTAAAGTTGGCTTCACAAAT
Source organism: Neckera pumila (assembly GCA_963969595.1). Classification (NCBI taxonomy): domain Eukaryota; kingdom Viridiplantae; phylum Streptophyta; class Bryopsida; order Hypnales; family Neckeraceae; genus Neckera; species Neckera pumila. Next base: position 25,878,453 of record OZ018411.1, on the reverse strand, counting down.
TTCCATAGTATCAGAAATATTGAACAAGAAAAATCATTATATGTTATTTGTGGAAAATTGTTATGAATTTTATAATATTACTAATGGTCCATGCTGATACATGGTAGTCTTTTGTGATCCCTAGTACTTTATAATACTTTATACCATCAATTCTATAAAGATGATCATCAAATGTCTTAATTTAGAGTTTGATATATTTTTGACACACAAATGATGACCTCTATTGATTGAATTGTAAGTATATTAAAGAAAATGTTCAAAAAGCAAAAAGACAAAACATCTATTCATACAAATCTTGGTTTTATTCTAATCTTTTGTATTTTTGAATGCACATCTATAACAATTTAGGGTAATATCAAGTATTCAACTTAATTCATTTTAAAGTTGTCCCTCAATCATGATAATGCAAATCTACTTCATTGTTTTAAACTTTGTCCAACATGTACTACAACTTATTTGAATTCCCTCATTCTTTCATTATAATAGAATTGAATTTAATTCACATGTATACATTGCATAATTGCTTGAATTTGCTAGGGTTTTAGAATGATTAGGGACCCCTTTTTTAAAATCTTCAAATATGTTGAAGTTACTAAGGAGTCTATATCCAATTAGTTGCAATCTCTAAATTTTAGAGTTTAGAAACCATGAAATTCAAAATACTAGTAGCATAAAAATTGTGAGACATTTAGAAATAAAATTATAGTATTGCATATATTTCCTTGTAAGGGAAATAGAATTACCATTGTAAACAATTTTTTTCATTTATAGGAAACAAAAATAAAATAGAAAGAAATATGAGGGAAAAAATTCATTGGTAGATACTATTAACTAACTAACAATCTGATATAGAAAATCAATTTGCTTTGTTCTTTTGTGTTGCTTATCAAGGTTATTACCATGTACATACTAACTCCCATTAAAATGACCACTTTGAAGAAACTCTTATAAAATGTCAAATAGTTTAAATATCAAATACGAGTATGCTCAATCATTGATTTGTACCAAATATATTAGGTATTCAAGGTGTGCAAAGAACATTATTCATTAGTATTTGGGTGTTCCGTTTTACAATCTAGAATGCCCAACTTCCACCACCATCCACACAACCATTGGCTAAATCTTTGAAACTTGACAAAACCAATATACCATATAACTTAACTTTGAAAGACGAGCATATGACTACAAATTGAACCTCTAATCCTTTTGCTTTGTATATTCTCTATTTGTAATTATTTATAACTGAAATTTCGTATGACTTTTTTTAGAGAAGAAATCACATGACTTCTACAAGTGAAGTCAGTTTCAAATCCTATTATGAAAGTTTGAAATTATAGAGAACTTTTTAAAGAATGTCGCAACCAGGATTTTTGGTTTTCCCTTGCTTACCTAAAAGTTAGAACGGAAACAAGTAATTAGGATTCGGATCCTGCTAGGAGGCAGAAGAAGACTGAAGATAGACAAAGCTAATGCAGTAAGGGGTAAATTGAATCTGATCCGGTCAGAATATTAGTACTCCGGACCGGAATCACATCCAAAACTTATCTAGGATCGGATTAGGATTGAACCGGATTGCTATGGACCAGACCGGAAAAGGTCATGATGACCAGTCAGGGGTCCTGGGACTATATAAAGGCTAATCGTCCCCCTTTTCACTTCTTTACTTTTCTCCAGTTTTGGAGCTAACCTTGAGCGCTTTAACGCCTTTGTCTGCACCAAAGCCGTTGTATGCATGGAAACTTTAGTACGAGTGCAGGAGAGGTTGAGCTTGTGTGGGCTGCAGGTTTGTGTTGTCTTCCGGTTGAAATTGGACGAGAGAAAGTGAGGAACGAGACGTGCGGCTAAGAGAGAGTGAGGTAGCGACCGGGAAAGGTTCAGCTAGCAAGTTCGTGTCCATGCCTCAGCTTCACAAAAGCAGACCGGGAGCGCCCAGTTCTTCCTCCAAGATTAAGCTCCGGAAAGTAGTTCCGGTCATTCCTTCCGAGGAACCGGCGAAGACCGAGCTCATGGAGGATCTCAACGCGATGGGCTGTTTGGCATTGATGGATAAACCCTGGGGGGTTAAGGAGGAGTGGATGGTGAGAGAGCTAAAGTGCAAAATGTCGAATCAGTTCGACAATACTGTCCGGGGGCACCCAACCGAGTGGGAAGTAGAGAGGTGGAGAGAGGTCTACAACTTCCGGTTAGGGGGTTCCGGCACGGCGGCACAGAGGGCGGAGTTCATCCATGATAAGTTCCATGGAGAGCCGAGCAGCAAGGACGGGTATGCGGTCGTGGATTGCATAAACGACCGGCACTTCCACCTTCTCCAATTCCTGGTTCCAATTATGCACCCGGAGAAGCCGACAAGGGTGACGATGACCCTCGGCAACATCATTTTCAGGGCCCTGAGCGGGAAACGGAAGGTGAACTGGCCCAGATCTTTTGTGATCTGGTGTCCCAACTTGTAACGAGAGTTGGAAAGAGTAGGGCCACTCCTTTGAGTCCCTATCTCTTTCACCTCTACTAGCGCAACCAATTCTTCACCGACACTGAGGAGAAGACGTGGAACATTCAAAAATCCATCTTGAAGTATAGAGAGTCGGGTTTGGATGACGAACCGGAGGACATAACCGGATCCGAATCCGAGACAGAAGAGGTAGATGAAGAGGAGCACCTCAAGACGAGGAAGCGGATGAAGATGACGCCTCCTTATAAGAGAGGAAACCCTCCTACCAACCGGTCGACTCCTGAACAGGGACCGGAAGTGGAGATGCCAGATATCGAAGACCCAAATGACCCTTTCAATGAGTTGACCGTCATCCTCTGCGGAGTACGAGCGGATTGGGAGTCGGGAGACAGCAGGCTACCGGGTAAGGTAGCACAACATATCTCCAATCCGGATGAGCACTAGAAGCAAGAGGCGGAGATTTGTCGGCTTCAAGAGGAAGTCGACACTTTGAAGGCAGAGATGGTTGCCTTCAAAGAGGATAAGACCGCAGTCCGGGAAATGGTGGACGCAACCTGAAAGGTGGCCGAAATGGTGAAGGCCACCCTTGGAGCGTCCGGATCCGCCGCTCTCAAGACGGAGTTATTCGACAAGGGAGTACATGAGGAGAAGAAAATATCCGGTTCCCGAATAGTTTGGATCTTGACCGGGTGGAAGTGGCAATGGTGGCGGCCAAGGAGGCAGCCGACCGGATGGACATGAGCAGCCAAAAGCTGAACGGGTCCATGTATTCCAAGGAGATCCAACTTTCAGACCTCTCTCTACCGAAATCATTCGCGGACGGAGGATCAAATCCGAGGGAGCCTAAGGATCGGACTCCCAAGTCAAAGAAGAGTCAACAAAGGCCTGGGCCTGGACAAGCAATCCAAATAGATTCATCGTCAGGATCAGATCTTCCGGATCATGCTGCCGGGGAGCGGAGCAGGAACTTGACCGAAGTCTTCAACCAACTGCCCGCGGAACCCAAGAGTCCTATACTGGGTGGGGGAGTTGCAGAGTAGGTAGGAATGTAATTTTTGTAAAATAGTTAGAATCGGATCAGATGTTGATCCGGTCTGGCCGGTTAGGATCGGACCCGGAAGTTCCGCGCAGGTTTTCAGGGGCCTTTTTGCCTTTGTAAATCAAGTTTTATATAAGTCAGCCCCTACTTGGGAGCTGCGAGTCTTTTCGCCCAAATTTTATTTGTGTCTTCTATTGGCCTCTTGGTGTGTATCTCTCCCATGTGTGGCAGGCTGTGTGGTAAAGAGTTAAGAAGCCGCACGTTGGTTTGGGTGTGATTTCTCCCTTTGGTGTTTTTGTTTTGATCTTATGTGTAAGTAAGCTGGTTGTGAAAGAGTTGGGAGTGGATTTCAGTTCCTTAGTACTTCTAAGGTTTAGGTTTCCGGGCGAGACAATCGTTGTTAGGCTAGGCGGATAGGGAGGGATTCTTTAGTCGCTCTAGAACTCCTAGGCGTGAAATCCATTTGAGTGTCCAATCTCCTCAGAGATCTCGCTGCCCTAGTTGGTAAACGGAAGAACTTTAGTCGATGTTGAAACGGACAAGTACACTTGTAACCACTTGACTTTGTACAGACGGAACTTGGCGCTAAGATCGCTGTAGTATGAGAGGATCGTAAGGGGGGTCTTTGTGTGACCTGTGATCTGGAGAATTCTCTGGGTTGCTGTGAAGGATAAAACCGGATCCGAATTAGTGTAGGAGACTGGAGGAGAGAAAAGTGGGTCTTCAGCCACTATAAGTCACGGAAGGAGTGGCGGGCCTGCCACTCTCAAAAGCAAGCGGCGAACCCTCTGATGGTGAAACAGAGGTAAACTAAACTGGATGAGAGTAAGAGTGAATAGAAGTTGATAAGACTGGATCAAATAGTTGGCCGGATTGAGAAAAGAGAGGAAAGTCTAATTGTAGGTTTTGGTATTGTTGTGTTTCCGGATGTGGTGTTAGGACCGGAAGAAGAAATATGGATACTGACTGAGTTTAGATACTAAATAAAGCTAGATACTTCACAGAATCTCGCGGGTTCGATCTTTAGAATCACTTTGTTATGCTTTAGAGTGATTTTTGGGAGTATAACTGGGAATTTGCTTGCCCTAAGTTGCGATAGAGAAAGCCTAAAAAAAACTCATATCAAATACAAAATATGCTCAAAAAATCCAAAAAATTCTCAGGATTGATTATAATAGTTTAGATGGATGCATGATTGGATATCTCACTATTGTTACTAAATGATTTACTAAAGAGAATTTTTATAACACTAAATCAACCATTTAAAGAGAGTTTTCATATCAATTATAAGTGGTGGAGCCTTCATAAGTGTTTTCTCTTTTTTTTGGAAAATATGCCCACTTAGAACTTCAAATTTACTACACAAAGGAAAGAAAATAAATTAAAATAAAATAAAATCCATGAAAAAATTGACTTCCAAAGATTGAATCTAATTTCCTCTCTATAAAAGTCCATTATACTACTAAAATCATAACTCCCTCTATAATATCACAAATGCTACCATTAATAATAGGGGCTCATGCTTCCTATGCTATACATTCATTGTATCACACATTAGTAAAATTCTGATGTATTTGAATAGAATGCATGATAATGATTTCAATAAGTCTTTGAATTAAGTAATTTTAATATTTTGTAAGAATATTTTCAATCGTGCATATACAAAAATAATATTTTCACACAATGTTATATTACAGAAATAGAGTAGTAGTTCACAATCACCCTCTATAATATCACTTTTACAGCTTTTACGATTTCAAAATTCTATTGCTACTACTAAATGATTTGAGAAATTTATTCAATTGAAGCAATTTTGAATTTCACAACAATTAAGTTGTTCATGAAGTTTTTGAAATTTACAATTTTTTCTTTTCAAGTCACCAAGCTTTTGGGTTGCCATTGTCCATAACAATTGAGTCAACTTTTGCATGCATTACAATAAATGTGTATCTTTTACAGTATTCACCATTGCATATATTACATTCATCATTCAATAAATTTCTATTGTACATTTCAATATATGCTTACGTATAAAACAAGTTTATACAAAGAATTTAGTAATTTTTATTTGAGGATTTATTGAAATTTTTGTTTTACATTTTATCTAATATATAAAAATTATAATAAAATTATACTGATGAGTGCGTAGCATAGCAAGCGCCAACCGCTAATAACTGTATAAAATACAATGACGTTGCAATTGGCACCAAAGAATTCATTTTAAGATTACAAATATTTTCATTTACTTTACATTACTATGCCATATTTAACTAAATCTGGACTATTCATCAAATCTGGACTATTCATCAAATCTGGACTATGCAAAATCTATGACAGTCCTAGATTTTCATCGGAATATCTCCCGCTGTCATAGATTTTGCATAGTCCAAATTTGATGAATAGTCCAAATTTAGATAAATATGGCATTTAGTCACTATAAATCATTTCTATGTGTTTATGGTTTGAAAAAAGTTCATATGTATGAAAATTAACTGTTGTGATAGTCCATACGTCTATCTTTAAGAGTCTATAAATCAATGTTGATAGACATTGGTAGTCAAAAAAAATATATAGATGTTTTTTTAATCAAGTTCTTATGATTTTTATCTGCAAATAGCATAAGAAACTATAATATTTTGTGATATTCATTTTGAAAATACAACATTCCTTGAAATCAACATTGTGCCATGGTTATTGAGACAACAAACCATAATCCACCCGTTTAGAATGTCATGGAAAAAAACCAACTGCCATGTCTTTCTATGATTAGAAAATCAAAAAACCTTGCTTATTGGACCAAAGCTCAAATTGCCATAAAAATTCACATTTTTTCACATTTTCAACTTAGATTAGAAATGGCACTTCATTTGACTTTGTCTCATTAGTTGGGCTCAAATTCAAAAAATATCATTATCATTGCTCAAATTCACATAAGAACTAAGACCTAAAAGACGTTAAAATATACTCCGTACAACATGTTCTCCATGCATCAAGACATCTTCTTATGTAAAAAAGTCAAATATACCACAATGAAGTAATACTCAACACTCTTCTCAAAAAATATGTTCAAATGTTCATTCCTCAACCACAACGATAACCATTAGGAAAAATTTCAACCTTCCAGAAGGCTGCTAAGGAATTGATTTACGGGACCCCTTTGCTGCAATTTCAGAATGAATAAAAAAATATTTTTTCTTAAAAAAATTAAAATTAAAAAAAATTAAAAAAATTAAAAATATAAATCTGATGTGGCACTACTAGTGCCACTCCAGCACCCAATTTTTAAATATTAAAAAAAAAATTCTTATTTTGTTTTTTTCCCATAATTGCACCGGGCGAGTGCCAAACTCGCAGCCTTCTGGAGGGCTGAAATTTTTCCTAATGCATTGGCGAAATCCTTGCCACAGGAATCCAGGGAGCATTATACCCCTCTTTGATGTTAACAATGTTATGCAATGGTCATTGAAGAGAGTATCATAATAAAGAGGTCTGAGTGTAATGATAAATGTACTTTAATGACAAAAAAATCATTAATTACAAAAAAATAAATTGTACAATCAACCATTTCCATGGTTTACCTTGGTGATGCCCGAGTCCTAACCTGAACGGGAGAGGATTTTTCAGATGAGGGTAGCTGCTCATCTGGCTAATTACAATGAAACCCTACACTTGACCAACGGTAATGGTCAAAACAATACAACTCTCAACGTTCACTACGTAATCCCCATCCTACATGAACTCCAATGATAGAGAGCATTGGATCCATTCCCTTCCGGAAGGGGCCTACGAGCTGAGTACCCCCAAGCAGGCTTTAATTTATTTCCAAAGGTCTAGTTAGATTAAGGCCGAAATCGAGCCTTAATCCATCGTTATTTAATTGGCTAACGACTAATGAATTAGTTAAATAGAGCTATTTAAACTAGTAATGAAGAATGAACTGAAAAACTCAAACTTTGGATCAGTTCTTATTGAACTAGAAATAGAGGAAGAACTGCTTCGCTTAAACCTGAGCGTCCAAGCGAGACTCAAATGAGAAGCCCAGAACTTCCATATTATTGTTTAGGGTACATGCAGGTAACCACCACCACGAATTTCGATACATATCATACATGAGCAGCTCACGGGAGGATGACTCTCTGAGGCATAGATAGTCTCCATGTGAAACGCACAAAAAATGGTAACGTTGAGATCTGCACAAATGTAATAAAAACATGAGTGTTAAAAAACATCCACTGTTACAGTTATCCAAAGAGAACATTAAAATTTTACTGAATGCAGGAGTAATGGACCAAAAGCATCTGCAGAGATCCCATTTGACAAAAAAATTCACGCAACAAACTGCTCATATACTGCTTCCATCAAATTGAACTGAATGAAACCTAAAGAGTTCAGTGAGTTGGATGCGCAGATGGCATCTACTAGTAAACACGCTGAGTGTACAAATGAAAAGAAAGAGGTAAAAAATCTCAGCAACGGCAATGCTTGGTATTCGGCCTCTCACGTCCCTCACTTTAAAAATCTTGGAAGGCTCAAGGTGGACTCACTTAAAGAGCTTGTTGAACAGTGTATCTGGCATGCGCTGGACTTCCAACCATTCGCTTCTGGTCATATCCAGACGCCATAAATGCACGCTTCTGATCGTCCTGTACTCTTCCACCCCACCCACCATCAAAAGCTCACCTCGGTGGCCTATAATCTGAGGACAGACCAACTTCAGAGGCATTTTGACTTTCAGTTCGTGCCAAGTTCCCTTACGGAAATCAAAAGCCAAGACTCCAGCAGTTGCTCCAAAACTCATACCGTACAGATACCCATTTATATAAGCCGTCCCTGTAATAAGGGCAAGCTTTTTAGGAAGGCTGCTGGTGACATGCCATGAGTTGGCCCCAGAGTCATAAACCTGCACCAGATAATATAAGAATCAGAGCTGCCGAAATTATATAAGAGCAATGCAGTAATCCGATCCGAAGGCAACAGCCACCTCCAAAATCCGATTATAAAGTTTCATCTCAAACTCATCAAATTCTACCCCACCCATACCATAACTTGCCAATGCAACTCCAATTAATGCGAAGAAATGTAAACAAGTCCTCGAGTCAGGATGATAAAAATGATTCTTAATCAAGGCACCTATTACCATAATCAACTGCACAGAAGGAAAAGGAATTGCACTTCTAAAACAAACAAGAACAGGAACAATGGGAGGAAAGCAATTGAAGGACCTGGGATGTCAAGATTGGACCATCTTGAACTACGAGAATCTTATAAGTCCCTTGCTCCTGATCCATCACCATGCCCACCACATAGGGACATTTCATGTGTAGCATAAGAGGCAATTTTCGCCGTGTTCGCATCATGGGATTCGACACGGAAAGATGCTTATGAGAACCTGTTGTCGCAAGACACAACAGCCCTCCCGCAGAGGCCACCACGTCAACAGATTCAAAATACGGACAGGGGAGGAAGAATGAGTGAGGTAGCAAGTGCCATTTCTGGGATGTAGGATCGTAAGCTGCAAACTTCTGCTGCAGCAAGTCTGCAAACATGAGGAACAGCGACCCTTGCGAGGGAACTCTTGAGCGGATCGAGAGGAAGCTTTTCACGTTAATAATCTCGTTCCAGCGTTTGCACACACAACGGAGTCGGAAGAAGCTCGGCAAAGGTAGCCATGCCAAAATCATGTCATGTAGATGCTCAGGCAAGTTACTCCAGAGCTCAGCATCCAAGGGCTCCACAGTCTCCCTCCTACCTGAATATGGACGCGCATTTAAGGATGACTTCCCACGCTCTCCTTTCTCGAAACCTACATGCTCTCTTGACACCTTAACTACAGACAAAGACGCTAGTGATCGCACTAAGTCGGTACTAGAAGCAGAAACAGGATCAGTCTCCATGCAGTCATCGCCGCTATTGTCCCCGCTCATTGCTGCTGAATAGTGATTCACATTCACAATACGATCATTGATTCGATTCCTTCCAAACCCTAGCTACCCCTGAAAACTCTGTCTAAGAATCCTGAAGGACGTACAAATTCCCAAACAGGTCCGAAAACAAAACGACCAAATCGTCAAAAAAGAGTTTCAGTGCCCTAGGGTTTGAATTCTTCTGTTAAATGAACCATGGGAATCTCCTCAAACCGAGGCCACCGGAACTAATATCAGAAGAGAACACAATAATGTGAAGATTCACATTCACAGCGCCATTCTGCCTTCGAAATCCTAGCTCCCTCCTGTAATGCTAAAAACGCTGGTCATGTCTGACGACAAATTCTCAAACAGGTCACAAGTATCGTAAACCAAACAACGAAATTGTCAAAGAGAAATTCCCAGTCCTAGGGTTTGCAATCTGCTCCTCAGCTTCTGTTTGTTGAACTATAGGGATATTCTCAAAGCGCTTCTAATAATAGAATCGGAGACTAATAATGTGGAGTACAGATCGTGTATGCTCAGATGATATCATCTTCACCACCAGTCCACCACCTCAACAAGAAATTCCCCTGCGAATTGCAACTCAAACTCCGGGGTCAGGAGCTCTGGCGTTCCGCAATCGTGCTTCCTGACTACGGCGAATTGCGAAACGCAGCCACTTTACTCCATTTGCACCACAGTCGCTGAGAGGATCCTCCCCTGTGGCTGAGAATGCGCGAGCAGCATCGGACGGGCTGCTACTTTAGTTTCGGAGGTGGTGGCTTTTCGGTTAAGTGCTGTGTGCAATGAAGGTTCTGGCGTTAAACCTAATCGGAGGCAGGGAAGCTCTTTGGGCCCAAAAGCTTACGTCAAAATACGTTTGGGAACATTCTGGCGCAAATTCCACGATCATTGCTATCAGCAAGGTACTTTGCCAAAAATGATTACATTTTTGAACCAGTAGATGCATTCTTCATTTTTACAATCAATACCTTAAATTTGTTTGTTTGTTTGTTTGTTTGTTTGTTTGTAGCGTGGACAACTTCCTGACCGTGCGTCTCCCGGCCGCGTGCTTGGTACCGTCGGAAAGCTCTCGCTGAGGAGGGGTGCACCGGCTTGGTTTCGTGGCGTTTGGAGCGGTGGTGCAAAAGTTATTGAATTTCAAAGTATTTATTGATTAAAAAATCAGAAAATTACTTTTACTTTGATTTTGGTGGCGTTCTTGGTACTGGGAGTGGAACCGGGAGTAGAACTGGGAGTAGAATCGGAAGTAGAACCAGGAGTGGAACCGGGAGTAGATGAAAATTGGGCCAACGGCACGGGGTCACACTAGTAATCTTGAAAATAATCCATTGATCACTTTCTGGCCTTCTTGGATTAACATTGTTCAACTGAATTGATTGTCCCTAAAGAGTCAAAATGAAAGAAGTAGACTATTTTGTCTTTAGTGGAAGTTAAAATCCAATAAACAAGTTTTTAAGGTTACACATATAAACTATTGTAAGATATGGAACATTAAGCTCAACTGCAACAAGAAGTTGGCAACTAGTTATATGGTTATTTGCCGGTACATTTAACCTCCCTAAATTATGTTCTTCGGTGCCCTGGAATAAAAGTTATGACCAAATAAGTTCAAAACAGGGGACGGCGGGCAGCCAAAAAAATTGGCAATTTTTTTTTTTTTAGTATTTTTTTTCTCATAGATTATATTTTTGACTATCTAAAAAGCTTTGATTCATTTCATTTGGATATGTTATGAGAAAGTTATGGACATTCTTGTTTTTTGGGCAGTTAGAGCATCTTTTTGAAAAATAACTTGTAGGATTCATTTCTAAATGCAATTTTTTCAAATTTTTCAAATTTTTTTTTGGCATGGTTAAGTTTACTTCCTAGAACAATCTGACCATTGGGATTAGTGCATTTTAATTCATCTAGAATATATGAATATTTTAGAATTTCCTTCTATCTTGTACCTACTTCTACTTAACATTTTTTTCAATAATGAAAATTAAGTTTTTTGAATTTTTTTTTGGGGGTACATTGTCAACTCAATTCTCCACTATAAGCATTTAAAGCTCAAAACTTTGTAGTGTAAAAATTTTAAGTTAAAAATGTTCAAAGTCAAAAAAGCCAATCCCACAATGTGCTGAAAAATTTGTTTTTTTCACTTTAAGCGTAGATATCTTGCAGTCTGTATGGTCAAAAATTCTGAAATTTTTTCCACACATTATCATACTAGTTATGTGTAAGATCCTACAGTTAGATGTGCAAAAAAAATATTTTTGATTTTTTTTCACTCTTTGTTAAAAGAATGGCAATTTTGGGTGTTTTTTGGCAGAAAAAAAGGCCTTGGGCCTTTAGGGGTTAAAGCAACCAAATCACCAAAATGTCTTGATCACTAAAGAGTGGAAAATATTTTCTCCTTTGGTATAGAAGATGCATTTTTGAATATGAATATGTATTTGAAGGTGTGACAAAATTTCGATGGACATAATATTCTATGAATTCAAAGAATAGCACTAGAATTTATATTATTTTTTACGTTTTTTTTTCATAAAATTTTATATTCACACTTCAAGCAAAAGCAATAAAAATTTAATTGTACCATCACTTTATCAGGGCATGCACCTCCAAAAATCCCTTTGCAAATGTTTTTCATTGCATAGGGAGATGAGTCGTATGGATGACCATTTGTTTGCTTTTATAATGAAATTCTTGTAAAAAGTTTGTACTCTATTTATACAACATGGAATTTGAAATCATCATCAAATTGGTTCATTCAAGCTAGGAGAATGGTTAGTGTATTCAAGCCCAATGTATTGATTATGAAAGAAAATAGTTACTTGTGAGCACTTAGAAGTGACTTTTATTCCTCTAAGTATAGCATCCATTCCCTTGCATTATATTTTTTTGACTTGGAATACCAACATACGGTCATACAATGAACTATATTAAAAATCTTGAATTTATACTATTATTATTTTAAATAAGAAACATTCCAACATTGTTTAGTGACACATTGTGTTTTTTTTGTACCACCTAATACCTCAAGTGTCAAATTTAGAATTCTAAATACTTTGAGGAATTGTTTAATCTTCAATTCCAATGGGTTTTGCTTACATTACAAAGCTTAGAACCTACGGTATGTTAACAGTTATAATGTGGTTATCATTGTTTCATGGATTTGCACATTAATTAATATACAATTTATCGCATTGTTACAATGCAATACTTTCACATTATAGCTGTTAACAAACCGCAAATTCTAAACTTTGTGATGCATACAACCTAATGACCCATTTAAATCCAATAAAAAAAAAGTTTGACAATGAAAAATACCTCTTGAAATGAGTCCATTCTTCACATTTGTTGACTCTAGATGGAAGAGAAGAAATCTTTGCGTCTACAAAGGTTAATGCTATCTTGAGCAATTTTATTAGCTATCCTGCTCAAAAAGCAAGCCAATGCTACATGGACAGGGCTTCTTGCAGTGCAACAATGCTAGTGTGTGAGCTTAAAGATGTGAGCCTACAAACCTTGAATTTTGTTGTAGGTATGTACCTACAACCATGTGAAGGTGTTTATAATGTCTGTATCTATAACATGCCAAAAATGTTTACAACCAAAATACTTATAACATAAACTCCTATAACCATAGAAGGTGTCTATAATATAGACACTTAGGCTCATAAATTCTATGCTTGCATGCTAGCACTCCCATCTTGTAGTGTAGTGTTTCTCATATTTGATGTCAATATATGTGAGTCCAAACGAAAGCATCTCATCACTTTCCAGAAACCACCCGTGGACCCAATGAAACCCACCTACACTCCCTTCATCCATCCAAACTACGCATCTATCCAACCAATCTATGCACCAGCCAGCCAAAGGAAAAAGCACATCGAATTTAGACCGAGCCGCAGTGGAGTAAGCTGCGGCAAGCCTTCAACCTTGGCACTGCAAAGGTCCATTCACTAAATCGATGTAAGAGGTATTGACACTTTCTTCACCCCATTCTTAATCATTAAATGATATTTTGGAGCATTGGAAGGCCGTTTCAGGTCCATTTCCCAATTTGACCCGATTTTGTGAACATCAATATGGACTACCAAAAAACATTTGTTAAAAAATAAATTTAAGAAACAACAAATATCATTTTAATTTAATTTTTTTTTTTCTTATAAAAATGACGAGGTACAGTCTGTGCCACATCAGTCAGCTGCTGTAGCTGTGTTTCCATAGTATGGAAACATAGGAAACTCTCCAGGAACTCACAGTCTCTTAAACCTTGAAATGTCATCTAATGCTTCAAAGAATGGGGTGGTGGTGCTCTCTTGTTGACTTTCCATGGCTTGCAGAGGTCTCATTTTTTGAAGATTGCACAATGGCCATTTTTCTCCTTTGGAAGTGAATAATGGGACTTGAAAAAGATTTCACTAAAGAAATACGTTCTACTTTGCTGCGCACTTTCACATTGAGCACTTTCACATTCACATTGAGTTCACTTTCATCTCGAGTTCTGCGTTGTCTATGCATAACATTGTTAAGTGGGAGTATTCATTCCCCCTGATAGGAGGAACAATCCTCCCCACGGATGTCTGGCCAAACCTTTAGTTATAAACTGAGAAACACCATTGGCTACTTAGATAATGACTCAGCAGTACAGGACTAACTGAGGAAGAACAAACATAATGGAGGCGCTACTTGGTGACTTTAGAATGCTCACAGGTTCAAGCTATAGTGCATGCATGCAATTTCTTCACATTGGGGGGCTCCTGTTTTTGCTAGGAGCAAAAGGAAATCTTCCACAATTGGTTAACAATGTTATGCGCATCTACTACAATCTGCATGTTCATGGCGCGTTCTACGTTTCATTTTTTTGCATCCCAAGTTTTGCGCGACCAAGAGCTTCCTAATTTCTGCTGGTAAATCTTGTTGTACATTTTCCACTGCGGTTCTCTAGACAATAGAAAAAGGGATGTCACACCTTCTTCATGGTTTCTGGCTCCTCTTTACTCTCCTCAACTTCTCATTCTTCATAGAAATTTCATTTTCGGAGAAGGTGTGACTACCCATATTAGGTAGAAATCTTCGCTTTAGCAAACTGACTCCGTCTAGTTCAATTTCTGTGCGAGAGCCTTACGTTGCGTCAAATGTAAGAAATTATACCTTGTTGTGCCACGGCCCTTCAAGTTGACGTTAAGAGCAGGCCCCGCCGATTTGGACGTTTTGAAGGTAATGTTAAATTGCAGAACTAGCAGCTGTTTCCGATTCTGCAATTTAACATTACCTTCAAATCGGCCGAATCGGCGGGGCCTGCTCTTAACGGCAAGTGTGTATGCAGGAATGCCATGCCGACGATAATGATCCCGAAACATAAAGCGTATGTACTTGCAGCAACGAGATTCAATTGCAAATGATAGGCGATACAAGGAGAGCTCAGCACCATTGTGTGCGGTTCTCGTAATTATGCGTGCGGTTCTCGTAATTATGCGTGCGGTTCTCGCAATACGAGGAGAGCTCAGCACAATTGACTCTGTCTGAGTAATCTATGTCTTTGTGCTATTCTAAAATAATTCTGGTATCGTACAGATCTAGTGTAATCGTCTACTCCTAGCTACTCCATTTTCCGCCCTCGAATTGGTGAAAACTGGTAGCTATGGTCGCCTAAGGGAGTCAGCGAGGATTGCCTTACGAGCGTGGAGATCAAATTCGAGCCGTCTCTCTGTAGAGATGCGTATCGAACGATTTGCCACTCTTGCTCGGTCAATTCGTCCTCCTCCCCCTCGGATTCTTCATGCCAGGCAGACTCTCGCGGACCGCTGAGACTGCCATCGTAATTTCCATCTGAAGAAGATGCAGCGAGGAGCAAGTCAATGCTACGCTGAGAGTCTTCTTGATGAAGAGTGGAAGGATAACCGATACACTCCCAAGTTGTCGAGGTAGAACTCAGAGAGCTCATTGAATTCAAAGAGCCGGAATCGGTTGACAATGGCGTATCGGGCTGATCGAAAGTACTGGATGACGACCAAGTCTGCAAGTATTCGTCCGAGTCGTAAGTTGTGCTCTGCACACTCTCTTCAATGTCACTCACTCTCTTCGTGTGCTCCGCAGTGCTTTCACTAACGAACGACGCGGCAAGAAGCTTCGATTTCTTCTTCAGCTTCGTGTGGAGTTTCTTAAACATCTTCTCGGCAAAATGCGGCGCGGACGATTTCGCAACGTTGACTGCTGGTGCAAATCCGCCAAATGTAGGCTCAACAAACGTAGCTGGTCTTCGCAGGCCTCTGGATCCTGGTGGAAGAGGAAGAGGAGCCCGAGGCGGAGACTCGGTTAAGTCCGTCACAACATCCTCCATAGGTTTTCCTGGCGCGGCCTCCCAGCTGTAAGGCACGGCGGCTGCAACATTGCCAATCCCGTTATCTATTCCAGGCATTGTGGTTGCCCGCGAAACTATTAACACAATGTCGCGCCTCTCTCTGCTCACTGCTCTCCTGCCAGTGCTAACTCCTGCTGCTCCCTCAAGCAATGCAGAGGACGAAATCAATCGAAGAAGGAGGTGCGTTAGGCAATTCACGAAACAGAGTCCACAAGAAGACCACAAGAAGTTGGCGATTACAACGCACACAGCTGAACTAAGTTACACCGAGCTCTCGAAGTTGAATGCGGTAATCTGCGCGATTGAGAGAAAGACGCCTGGTATTTACAAGACTCAGAGGTGAGAAGGCGATGCCGACGGAAGCGGCGACGAATTCCCCGACGAGTTGGAAGTGAATAGCTCGGCTGTAAGTTACTGGCGAAGTGGCGACTACCTGGACGTTAACCCGTGACTTCCGCCCTCCGTCCATTGGCGACTGACCAGCTGCCTTCTGAACGGGTAAACTTTTCACCGAATCTGATGAAATTACGAAATTTTTGAGACCTCACACCTCTTCGGCAAACCTTCCGCCGAATGAGGCTTGCCTCCGCTCTCTTCCCTCCGAAAAATGTTTCCATCCATTATTAGTGGACCGGAATTCGAGGATGCAATGCTTTTGTGGCTCCTTAACAAACGAGGAGCTCCACAGCAACTGATAGCTAATCCGCGTATGACGGGAACCAGTGGACCACAGGATGAATACTCACAGTCTTCATTCGAAACACTGTACCGTTGCCTCCATTTCTAGTATTTTGAAGGAAAGTAGTTTCGGTTGGATTTCGTACATAAGTAGTTACAAACGACTACTTATGTACGAAATCCACAATTTATGAAAGAAACAACTTTAGATCGTGCTTCGAACGTTCGAATTAATTCGTCGACACACTGTGCAGACTCACCTTCATCTTGTTCGTGTTTACTTTGAATTCAATCATCCGTTTCCCTCCAAAAGCAAAAATCAAAACAAGAAACCCGCAAGTTATTTTGAAGTTACTTATGCCAATTTTTTTGTGATTCCAGGATTTTGGAGTTTGAGGGAATTGTGATGATATGATGGATCTAGTCATGAGCCAAATCCAGTTGCAAGAATTGATGAGTTTCGACATCAACCTTGCTTATTGGATCCCCACCCGTCTTGCATATTGGATGACTTGTTAAGAGAGGCTTGCAAAATTGCCCCACCCGTCTTGCATAATGGATGAACTTGTTAAGAGGCCAAGCCAAAAGCCTCCGGTGGCTTGCAAAACCGGGCTCTTTTGCAAGCCAAAGGGTGGCTTGCAAACCGCATGAGACAAACACTTTTCCACTTTCCCAAAAAGCAAGGACATGATCCGTGAATGTGGACATAGCTCATTGGATGGCGATGGCCTCTTAAGAGGGCATGGGTGGGGCGACCCTTCTTCCCCGGCTTGCAAAATGGACTGCCAGGCTTGCAACCTGTCTTGCATATTGGATGACTTGTTAAGAGAGGCTTGCAAAATTGCCCCACCCGTCTTGCATAATGGATGAACTGGTTAAGAGGCCAAGCCAAAAGCCGCCAGTGGCTTGCAAAACCGGGCTCTTTTGCAAGCCAAAGGGTGGCTTGCAAACCGGCTTGCAAACCGCATGAGACAAAACACTTTTTCACTTTCCCAAAAAGCAAGGACATGATCCGTGAATGTGGACGTAACTCATTGGATGGCAATGGCCTCTTAAGAGGCCACGGGTGGGGCGACCCTTCTTCCCCGGCTTGCAAAATGGACTGCCAGGCTTGCAACCTGGCTTGCATTTTGCAAGCCGGGTGGTGATGCTCTTAGAAAAAAGTTAACCAACCTTGTTGGTTCAAAAAACAACCGACTCGACAACTGATCATGTTCACGTTATTTATGGCAAATTTCCGTAACCGCAAAATTGTGACATTAAGTGGTCCACAGCAGAGGACTGACATCGCTTTCGACAATGGCGGAGAAGATCGCGGTTCAGTGGACCAAAGAGCGTCTGGTAAGTGGTAACCAGCCATAGGTACCGCCGTACCCGGGTAGCGTTGTCTCTTTATGCAGATTTCACGCGAATTTCAGTTGCTACCAGCTTGCTATGCAGTTCGTGAGCAACATGGTGAGGTACTAGGGGCGGTACACTTGAAACTTGGATTTAAGCTAGTATGATTAAAAAAAATTAATAATATAAAAACTGGAGAAGTTGAGTTCACTTGATATCAACAGGCTCTTTTCACAAACAGAAAATTAGAGTAAACAGAAACAAATAGCTGTGGTTTCAGAGGTTCAAGTATTACTTAGCACTGGTTTGGTTTTTGACTAGAAGTCAGCTACCCAAATATTCTCATATTTCATTGTAGATGTGCATCGCTAGCTTTTATCTATGCATGGCCTCCTGCCCTTCTATCCGAAGTCAACGAATTGCTAGGAATTCATTTTAGAAGGAAAAAATGTAAAATGCACCACTGCAAATCCTAGTCACACTTTGTTCTCTTAGAACCGACTAGTGTGGCCCTGTGCCGTTGGCCCAATTTTCATCTACTCCCGGTTCCACTCCTGGTTCTACTTCCGATTCTACTCCCAGTTCTACTCCCGGTTCCACTCCCAGTACCAAGAACGCCACCAAAATCAAAGTAAAAGTAATTTTCTAATTTTTTAATCAATAAATACTTTGAAATTCAATAACTATTGCACCACCGCTCCAAACGCCATGAAACCAAGCCGGTGCACCCCTCCTCGGCGAGAGCTTTCCGACGGTACCAAGCACGCGGCCGGGGGATGCACGGTCAGGAAGTTGTCCATGCTACAAACAAACAAACAAACAAACAAACAAACAAACTCATTTAAGGTATTGATTGGAGAGAAATCATACATTGCATGATACATAAACCAAGAAAGTGGTGATCTGTAAACAAAAAAATAAGTTTCACATTAGGGGTAGTCACAGTGTCTTCACTCCAGCAAAATTCGCAGAAGAATGAGCAAAATGAGGAGCCAATATAGAGCCTGAATTCATGAAGACACTGTGACACCCCTGTTTGGTGTATCGACCAAAAACCGGCGAATGCTTTTACTCGTGCGACTATATCGGCAGTCTTCAGGGTGAGATTGACAGCCTCCGGTGTGAAATGAGCAGTCCCCGAGGTGAAAGCAGCAATAAGCTTCGCGTGCTAAAGCCTTGTGACGCCCATTATTCACCTCCGCGGGAGACTAATGTGCGTCGCGAAGCTTTCACAGAAGAGGCTTGGAGAGGCGACGCGAAGCTAATCAGGAGCCGACACATCCCCATTCGCACGACAATTTTTGTGGAGTGAAGACACTGTGACTACCCCTATTATCAAGTAGCTGAAAAGGATGCAAATGTTGTTAGTGCAAAGAATCGAGTGGAGAGACTCCATTGCAAGAGAGTTGATGAGCGGAAGAGCCAGAGCACCGTGGCAATCGCGGTGGGTGACTCAGACTAACGCCCTTTCACCGAAGCCTTGAGCGGCGGGAGATGCGGAGCGCCTGCATTAATGATGAACCCGCTGACCTTTCTCCGCACTTGATGCGATCGATGACACCAACACACTCTTTAATGTAGCGCCGCCTCTGGATTTCTCGCTGGCGCTGGCCCCGCCGGCCCCGGACGTTGGAACTTGGAAGAGAGTCAGCATTCAGCAATTAGGGGAGGCCAACTGCAGGGGGCTATGTGGCAGTCCGACTGAGGTGTCCGTTACATGCGCCTGTAAGCACGGCAATCCTGGTTCCGGCGTTCTTCCTCAGCGCTGACCTTTGTAAGCTTGATTGTTTTTTAGTATGGATGGACCATCAATGGCCTCATTAAACGCATTGATTTGAGTTGGGATTTCCTGGGTCTGCTCAGGGAGCAAGACTTTGGGTGAATTTGTATAGGGCAATCCCCGCAGAGGAGGGCATTGCGCCAAATAATCGGCCGACAAGGAGGGCGGAGCCCGACAAGGAGGGCCGATTATTTGGCGCAATGCCCGACGATAAGGGTATTGCCCGACGTAAAGCACAAGCAAAATTCAATGAAAACCTGGATGATAAATTGGAGCCGGATGAAAAATCCATAATCCCCGATTATGCGGATTTACCCGCATAATCGGGCATTATGGCGCAGAAACTTCCCCGCAGAATGAACGGGAGAAGTCCCGTGAGTGGTTTACGGGAATTGGTACCAACCAGGATCACTCACTAAGAGCATCCCCACCCATCTTGCATATTGGATGACTTGTTAAGAGAGGCTTGCAAAATTGCCCCACCCGTCTTGCATAATGGATGAACTTGTTAAGAGGCCAAGCCAAAAGTCGCCGGTGGCTTGCAAAACCGGGCTCTTTTGCAAGCCAAAGGGTGGCTTGCAAACCGGCTTGTAAACCGCATGAGACAAACACTTTTCCACTTTCCCAAAAAACAAGGACATGATCTGTGAATGTGGACGTAGCTCATTAAAATGGCGATGGCCTCTTAAAAGGCCACGGGTGGGGCGACCCTTCTTCCCCGGCTTGCAAAATGGACTGCCAGGCTTGCAACCTGGCTTGCATTTTGCAAGCCGGGTGGTGATGCTCTAAAGGTATGTGCACACTTGGATTTAGTAAGCGTTATTTTCAGTGATGGTACATGATTATTTTGGTAGGCATTCAGACCATTGTTCTTTCATAACTGTCAACCTTACGTGGTTGCAGAGCTGGCATGAATTATTAGAGTGGTGTTTAAGAGACTTCTTCATAACTCTCTGACATTGCAGGTTGCATTAGAGAAAATTTCAGGCCTTTGGAAGGCTTCTCCATAGCCCTCTAAGGTATCCTGAATTTTACTTTTTCTTTGCTCAAAAATTCGTATTTTCCCTATTTCCATGTAGCAATTTCTACTATGACGGTGCAGGACCAAAATTCGCAAATAAAAAATTAATAAACAAAAATTTAAAAACAAATTAATCTTTAAAAAAAATTAAAAAAAAAACCCTGCAAAATCTGACTGCTCACCACAACAATCAACTGGAGTGACAGACCAAGATTTTTAATAGCTTAGTTTGTCACTTCGGAGCAACCCTCCAAAGGGTTGATATTTCTTCTAATGTATTTGCATAAGTTAGAATATTTCAATTTTGTAAATTCTTGAGCACTAACAACGATCTTTTATAATGCAAAGAGATATGGGCAAATACATAACATTACCAAAATGAAATTCATGAACTACCTCACTTAAACCAAAAGGCATTCGGTATTTGTTTTTCATGATGAGGAGACAAGCTCTTTATATGCATATGGGGTAGTAGGAAGTAGAACAAACAATGTGGGATATGTAAATTGGCATTAGTAGGAGCTCAACCGCTCATAGATAAGTCAAAAGTAGGAATTGCATTTGAAGTAAAAATCCAGACCTCATTTAGACATAGTAGAATAATTTTTTTCACAAAACTTTGAACTAAGAAAAATTGGGAAGTCAAGTTAGAATTCATCTACAAAAACCCGTCCAATACTTTGAGCCTCCAATCAAAAGTTATGGACAAAGTTCATAGAGGATGTTTGAAAATGTCCCTTCCAACCCCTTTCTGAAATTTGTTTATAAATTTTGATTAGAGACTTGAAATATCAATCAGATTTTTGGAGATGAATTGTAACTTGATTTCCCATCTTTTATTTGTTCAAAGTTTTTTGAAAAAAATTATTCTACTATGCCTAAATGAGGTCTAAACCTCTACTTTAATTCCTGCGTTTTCCAATGAGCGGTCAGGCTCTCATCTTCACATTATTTCATACCCTTTGAGGATTCATGATGAAAAATGGATTTCCCTATAAAAATGATGTCCACACCCCTTCATTCTCACAATTGTCAATGAAGCATTTTCTTCACTTTGCCATTAAATATACTTTAATGATAGATGGTGAAATTACATTGGTATTGAAGATTATTTTATTCTCCATGATGTGGATAAATTTTATAGATGAGGACTTTGGGGAAGAACATGTAACCTTTGTGATGATTGCTGAATGTTATATACTAGGTGTGAATGACTCATTACTTTAGATGAACATGATTATGTCCAACCAATCCCAAACCAAATTTAAAAAAATGTTTCCTTGAAACATGCATGCACCCGTCTCCAACTTTGTCAGAGGTATTACAATTTTATGACCGTTATTATCAAGCTTTAGGTGTGTACATACCTTAAGCTTACTACATGACAATTGAAAGCAGCGTATTTGTTTTCAGTGATTAAGCTTACTGCAAAAAAACAAACTCAACAAGGTCTTAGCTACAAGATTATAGGAAATTTGGAGGGGATTTTTTTTGCATTAATTTGCTAGATTCATCCAAGTGAGACTTGGGGATTTGTCAAAAATTTCTTCTCAGTAAACTATGAAACACAAATAGCGAAACCTATGAAACACAAATAAAAAATGTAGTTACAAATAGTATATATTGGCGTCTATATCTAATAGTTGATTGCCACATGGTGAAAATGGTTGGAAGGCAAAAAATTTATACTATTTTAAAGTGCATACTTCCCCCTTTAATCCCTAAGTGTTCAACCCATAGATAACAAGATTAGTTTTGAAATTTTATGTTAAAATAAATGAAGCTATTTCAGCATATTCATATCATTGATACATCAAGCATGTATAACATTTCTTTTTTTTTTCATTGATATATTCCATGATATTTCTTAAAGCTTCTTCAATGAAAAGTAATTAGATGAAGTGCAATTTCACAACACTCATCATCTGCCTAAGGAATGGTTGAGCACTTTGGTGTTAATATTGTAGAATGACTTTGAATGAAGAAAGAGAAATTGTGAATGCTCTTCATACAAATGGCAAAAATAATTGGCCCTTTTACTGCATGTGAAGTTGCAATTCAAGGATAAATCTAAAATTGGAGGGCAAATGAAGGACAACTTTATAAAGCCTAGAATATCTACATAATAAAAATAAAATATATTTACACTTTGGTCTAGAGTCAAACAGCCCTTTTGAAGCCCCAAATATTCTCTAATGACTAGTGGGTTTGAGCCTCTCAATCCCTTCCCTCCAGAATTGCGCCATTGTGTGAAGGCTTGTAGTAGTTTACTGTTAAAAGACTTGTTGGTGGAGGGAGTATGGGGCCAGAGGCAATGTATAGTTGTTCATGGATAATGATTGAGGCCTTAGAGAGTGCGCCTTCAACACAATTGGCAATATTTCCTAGGACAATGCACACACAATAGAATTGGCATGCTTGTCCAAAATGTGTCACTTTCGAAAGCAGTTGCATTACAAAAATACCATAACACTCTATACCACTATCCTAACAGCCCTCTTCTAGTTTGTAGGAAAAGTGGGAATTACCTTTTGAAGGTATTTGGACAAAGGGTTAGGATTATACTTCTTAGTGATTGCTACACTTCCTTTTGCTAGGGAACCACCTCACATTTCAAGGAATTTAAAGGGATCCTCCAATGAAGACTTACAAATCTTATCATACTATAGGATTACCTCTAAAAAGGGACCGGCCTATTAGCACATAGTCAAAATTCTTTATTCAATATACTTTTGTTCAATGTAACTATTTATGACTGAATTTTCTTACGTGATTTACTTTTTAGAGATGAAATCACATGTCTTCTATAAAATTTAATCCCTAAAGTTCTTTGATTATTTTTCACATAAAGTATCCAAAACTATCACTAATTAAAACATTGAGTATAATTGGAATTTTTCCAATTTTTCAAACTTTCAACCATACCAGTTTGTACTAGACTATTGTAGGAATGTGTGAAGGAAAATACCATAGTCTACTTGACGACATAGATTGCGAGATTTGAATGTTTAAACATAGAAGAAAATAAATTTTGGACCTTGCCTAATAGAATTAGCATAGTTTGACTCAACTTTGGGGAGAAAAAGACATTATCCAACTTTCAAAATACTCATCATTACGTAGGTAGTTATGTTAGTTACTTGCATGCCAATTTTCAAAGATATTGGAGATGTGAACATACTCAAAAATTTCTTGCACTAAATAGATGTCCCAAAAAATGCAACTACTTTAGCAAGATTTCAACTTTTTTTTCCAGAACTCATTCTTGGAATCATCATAAATTATAAACACAGTCTAACCTTTTCATAATCAAGTTCAAAAAATATTAATCAACAACCTAAAAATTCATAAATTATTCTAAAAATTGAATTAATGGTTCTAAAGTTGTTATATAACTACTATTTTTAGTACATTGTGTGAAAATTTGGAAATTTTTATTTTTTTTCAATTTAAATGATTTTTTATTTATCTATAGTATTATAAAAATGCGTGGTAAAAATCTAAGCCCACTCAACTCCATAGATTGCAAGATATACGCATTCAAAGTTAATGGAAAAAAATTCACAATTTGCTTGATTGCTTGCCCTTCCTATTAGCATACTGGTGAAGTTGTTCTAAAATTTTGGGGCCCAAAAACTTTTGACTCAACTACTTGATTGTAAAAATATGTATATTTTTACAAAGCTTATATAAATCCTCATGTTTGTTTAAAATTTTCCTTTCATCTCCTAAAAATTAACTTCATATATATTGAGTGGTAAATAAATGATCGGAAGGGATTTTTTATTTAGGGGGCAATCCATTGTAAAGTCACAACATATACATTTTTTCAAATAATTTTTTGGAGAATGTACGTCATCTTGTAAGCTTTCTAGTACTCTAATTTGTCCCTAGTTTGACTTAATAATTGTAAGATTATGAACTTGAATGTGTTTATGGTTTCAACTTGGGCAGCTAAAACAATGTTTTATTTTTTATTGATACTTGAAGTTTAGTCTTACCAACATATAGCTTACTCATTGAAGTATATTGTGTTAAAAAAATTAAATTGTAAAAGCTCACTATTTGTAAGATATTTATCCAAAAATAGTGAGGAAATTTTTTTTTACATCTCTTTGTATGTGCTTAGTTTATCTTTGAAATTTTTTCTACAAAAATGTATGTATCTCACAACTCTTATAAATTAACCTTGGAAGGTTGTTGAGGTCAGAAAGTAGTTGATGGATAATTTTCAAGATTATTGTAGAAATGAATAATGTCTCTATTGATCTAGAAATCCGTGAATTATTCTTAGCAAAGTACCTTAGTAATAGATCTTGTTGTCTCAAGGTTAATCACTTGCTTTAGAGTTTTATTGAAAATCCTAGAAAAAAAATGTAAAGAAAACAAACACAAATACTGAAAGTTTTCTCTTGTCCCTGTTGAGAATAAAAAGAGTGTTTGAACATAACTTTGTAACGACTAATCTATATTCTATAAGTTTGTTTTGCATTCAAGACAATCCTTCTAGGCATCTATATGCAAAATTCCAATTTCAAGCTTGGAAAATTAAAAACGCAAAGGTCTACCTAAAAATGATTAAAAAGTCAAAAAGCATTCCTAAGTCATTTTGGATATAGTGGTTACTCCATTTGTAGATTTTTGTGAAAATTCAAAATTGCAGTGAATTTTTGGAGAAAAAATATGAAAAAATCTTGTGTCAATTACAAAATTTACTTTAAAAATCTGAAATTTTATCCACATGGATATACAATAGTGTAGAATATCATGGTACAAATAAAACTTCTATGTCTTTCTAAAATTTGAAGATAATTAGACTACTAGATTATGGTTATTTACCTAGAATTTACAATATAATAAAATATAATTGTAAGTTTTTTTTCAATTTTCAAATTAAAACAAAATTTAGACTTCATAAACTTTATTTCACTAGTAGGGCTCAAATTCAAGAAGGATTGTTTTTATGGCTAAATTTCAAACAATGAATTTAAGAATGCAATATAAGGTGATTTGTGGAGTAACTGCTCAGAGACTAGGTGTTTAAATTTTAAAGAATAGATGAACATAAACATGTCTTGAGTACAAAAGATCTTGTTTTTTTCACCCATCTAATAGTTTATAGCTTCTTCTATTAGTTCTCTAACATTTGTAAGGAAGTGATTTTCAAGAATTTATTGTAGAAATACTCTATAGTTTAAATGGAACTACTGTGTTTTACTTGAAAAATTAAATGATTTAGTTTTAAAATGGTCCTTCAAAAATAACTTGAATAAATAAGTAAAGTGAGAATCTTAAAAATCATCACAACTATTATGCCGTGTGCCATTGCCATAATAAAATAAAAATAAAATAAAATAATTTTCTAATTTTTTAATTCATAAAAAACTCAAATTCAATTTTCTTTTTGCTATGAGTTGGAATGCCACGAAACAAAGTCTGTACATCCCTCTTGCTAAGGGCTTTTTAACAATACCAAGAATACGACTAGAGGATACACGGAGATCACACCATAACAAATATAACAAACATAATAAACAAACTCATCTAAGGTATTTAAGGTACGGATTATTCTTTAAAGGATAACTTTTTGGTGAAAATCACTTCTAATCAATGTATATTTAATTTTAAAAGAAATAAACTTTATTATTATCATTATTATTATTATTTTAATAATATTAATAAATGCAATATTCTAATTGTAGGTATATGATATGTAAATCATATTTTATAACCTTTGTTTAGAATTCAATGCTAAATTATTCTTAGAAGGTACATTTTATAATATATCTTTGCAATTCTAGAATTTTGGATTAGCCCTTGTTACTTAAGGAATTTAGCATTGTCTTGGACAAAAAGTTGATGATATTACGGCGAGGAAATTTCCAACATCATTTGGTACAAGTGCATTCAATCTCTAAAATATGGAATTAAAATTTGTCTTTCTTTGTTTGCAACCTACAGTGTCTCTGAAGTCATCTACTTCGGATACAAAATGGCCTTGTTATGGCTTCTTGGAACATAATAGAATATTCCTATGAGTGTTCTTCAAAAGAGGAATTCTTTTTATTTTTTGACCACAAGAAGAAAAATTAAATAGTCAACCACCTATTTTATTATTGGTTAATTTGAATGTTGACACCTTAGTTTCTCATACATTCAAGGTCTTTGTGTCAAAATATGAACTCAAATTTGGAGGAAAAAATAGCAAATGAAATAACTTAAGTATCTCCATAATTACAATGTTCTACAAACTTCATGTGAAAATCACTAAAAGTACATAGTATAATGGATGGAAGTAATCAATGAATGGATGGATGAGCAAAATTGATGATTTCTAACTGGAACACACTCCAAAGTTTTTGTCACTCTACCAACAAAAAAACACATCAAAAAGTCATTGGTCTATTTCAAATAAGAGAATATTGAAGAAACAAAAAGAATTATTTTTATCATACCAACTACAAGACATGATAAAAGTCATCAACTTAGAAATGAAGAGAAAGAAGTTGTCAAAGATTGTTGTATAAAGAGATATGGAAGGTTATCTTGATCCTCAAAGGCCTCCAAAGTAACCCATTTAGTCTACATGCCTTTTGCATAGAGAGAAGGTTATTGTAGGTGATGAGTAAGTCTAGCAAAAAATATTTGAAAAGAAATAAGTTCAATTTTCTTTTTTGGAAATCAATGGCTCTATGATACAAAATCAAGGAATATATTATTGACTTCAAGTCACATAATGTTGGAAAATTTAATATTATTGAGTCACCTATCAATCCATCATTTCACCATCCGTCATCAAGGAAATTTTTAATGGCAAAATGAGGAGGTAGTTCATTGACATTTTATAAACTAAAATTGGGGAGGTCATTTTTATAGCAAAATCCATTGTCCTTCATCAATCCTCAACGTGTATGGGATAATATGAAGCTAAAACTTCACCTCTCATTGTAAAAATATGTGCAATTTCATAAAATTGGCGATATTTATTTTAAATGGCTTGAAAACAGTTCAGAATGGCCGTTCTAAATCTATATATGCCTTTAACAGTTCAAAATGGATGTTTTGAAATGTATACCTGTCTTAGATGGTGAAAATGGCACACTGTCAAAGTGGCATTTGGAATACTACCATTTTAATGAAATTGCCCATAAATATACTAATTTTGTTCAAAACAAAGTTTCAAATTTCATTTAAGTATGAGAAAATCATTTTTTCCAGAATTTTGAAAATTAAGCTAACTTTAGCTTCAAAAGTATTGTACATTTGTAATTTCAAGTCTCCAATAAAAACTTATAGACAAAGTTCAAAGAAGGGTTGGAAGAGACATTTTTTCCGAGAAACCTCCACTTTAAACTTTGTCCATAACTTCAAATGGGAGCTATAAATCTAGAAAAAAAATTATAGAGCTAGAATTTAGCTTAATTTTCTATGTGTATAAAGTTTGAATTTTTTTGAAAAAAATTATTCTACTTTGCTTAAATGAGGTCTAAAATTCTACTTTGGACATTCATGCTTTTGAATTGGCTATGAGTAATTGAAGTCTTACAAATCCTAATTTACATATCTCACGTGGGTTGTTTTTACCTTCTACCATCCCACACTATAAACATTTTGTGGCTTCTAAAGGTATGTATGAGAGACATGGACAAGGTGAAATAGCCGAATTCAGTATTAATTACTTTTTAAAAATCTACGGTATCAATTATGAATTTGACTACTTTTTTCCACTTTCACTAACCTCTAAAGGACCATTGTCCTTAAGGGACAATATAGATTTTGGTAGGCTCCTATGGTCTCAATTTTTGTCACGATTATTTGAAGTTTTTCTTTAAGATAGAAAAATACATTAGCTTTCTAGAAATATAATTTTTAGTTCAATCCATGCTTGAGAATAAAAATTATGCCACAATAAGTTCAAAACAAGGGAGACCGTGCAAGAAAAAATCCACAAAAAATTGAACTTAATTTAAAAATAGGATTTTCATAGATTATATTTTGTCTATATGGAAAGCCTTAATTCATTCTATTTGGATTAGTGTTGCAAAAGTTATGGAGCATCTTGTTATCCATGCAATCATTGCATCTTCTAAAAATAATAATATAGTGGATGTGTTTTGAACTCAATTTTTATAGTTTTTCAAAAAGAAAAGTCCTACAAGGTTTAGTTTTCTTGCTAAAACAATCTCTTTGTTAGGATTAGTGTGTTTCAATTCCATCTTATTGAAATTAACAATTAAGACTTTTTTCTCTCTCGTACATTCTTCTACTTAAATTTTTTTTTTAAGAATGAAAAGTAAGTGAATTTTATTTTATTTTATTTTTTTAGACTCTCAACTCAATTCCCTACTATGGAAATTTAAACCTCAAAACTTTTTAGTGCCAAAAATTCAAGTTAAGAAGGTTCAAAGTCAAATAATTTAGTCATGCAAGGTGAAAAAAACATGTCTTCTTCACTTTTTGCAATTTGTGTTGTCAAAGTTCTTGAAATTTTTTTGTCACATTTTCATACTAGAGTAGTATAAGATCTTATGGTTAGATGTGCAAAAACAAAAACAATTTTAACATATTTTTGTTCTTTACAATAGAAATGACAGTTTTAAGTGTTTTTTTGACAAAAACAACCCAAAGTCCTTTAGGGGTTAAATACTAGCCTGGGCAACGCTTGGTTTGTTGTTTGCCTATGGTAATGTTATTTCAATATTAAGGCTTCAATTTTCTTCATATTATTGTCAATAACTTAAAATTGGTTGAAATTTTAAATTCTTTAAATTTTGATTTTGTAAATCTTTAAGTTTTTTAATATTGCAAGTTCTAAGACTACAAACTATTTATAAAATTACAAGTTTTAATATTATAAATTATCTTTAGAATTTTAACTTGTTAATTTGAAAATTTGAAAATTTGAAAACAGAGTATTTTATTATATTTTAATATTTAAAATTTGTGAATATTGATATTTTTTATTTTCATTTGAATACTTATATTTTTTGGAGCTACTAGTAACATCAAAAATTATTGCAAATGTCATAACTGTGAAAAAACAATGTGTGCTGCATAGATAGAAGCATCGATGCTCGGTTACCACAATAGGGATCCATTGCTCTCTCTATTGACAATTATGTTCATGTTATAAATTGTAATCATAAAACTTTAACCCCTAAGATACCAAGGTAGTTTCTGGCTCCAAAACCACTGAAAACTGCCATTTCTGCTGCGATCACACCCTAAGTCAAAAAAAGCTTTTTTTTTTGGAATCTAACAAAAGGATCTTGAACTTCACTTGTCTCAGATCATGTGGTAAAAATTTCATGAGGTTTGACCGTACGGATTGGAAGATATTAGCATTTGAAGTTGGAAAAAGAAGTTTTTTGGAACTGTGGCCTACAATTTCAGATGACTTTGACAGCTATTTGTGGATCTTTTTTTTTACTACACACCAAAAAGTTAAAATTTATTTTGTTGCAAGTTTGAGTTGAGAGTTGGGGAAAAAAATTCAGAATGTCAAAACTTGATTTTCACATATTAAAAAATTGTTAAGTAGAAGTAGGTCCAAAATTGAATGAAATACTAAATTGTTAATAGCTCTTAGGTGGAATTAAAACACCATGATCTTAACGGTGGGATTGTTCTTGCAAACAAACTTATCAAAAAAAGAAAATTGAAAAAAAATGAAAATTGCATTCACAACTGAATTCTACAAGGTTTTTTTTATGTAGACGCTTAGATTGCCCGAAAAACAAGATTGTCCATAACTTTCTCATATTGAGTTCAAATAGAATGAATTAAAGCTTCAAATGTAGACAAAAATATGATCTTTGAAGGAAAAAAGTTGAAAAACAAAATTTTGATCTTTTAAAGTTTTGTTTTTTTGCCTGGCAAAGTGCTTTTTGGACTTCAGGTGGCATAATTTTTGCTACTGAGCACCGATTGAAAAAAGATTATATTTTTAGAAAGCTAATATGATTTCCTATCTTCAAAAAAAGTTTCAAAAAATCAAGTCAAAATTTCAGGTCGCATGAGCTTGCCCAAAATCCCAAGTGTCCCCCGAGAGGACTTTGGTAGTTTAGGGGTTAAAGACATAAAAACTTTTGAATTTTACATCTCAAACTCTAGAAATCTAAGCATTTTGAAATTTGAAAAGTTGAAGGTTGTACATTTTAATTTCTAAATTTTTAAATTATTTGATTTTAAATTTTAAGTTTAAAGTAATTAATTTATTAAATTTATAAATATATAATTTTTTTTTAATTTTTTTTAATTTTTAAATTAATTGATGAGTAATCTTTACTACTAAATTTTTATTATTAACCAAACTATCCACAATACAAGTAGTTTTCAGGAAAATGGATTGACTCAACAATATTGCATTGTCCTAGGTAGTGTGTGTGATATTTATTTACCGAAGTCATGCTATTTTGAAATAGTGTTCTAATATTTATAAAACTAAAATTTAGTGGTTATACAATTTTTTTAGGTGACGTTGCCCCCCTTCCATTCTTCTCGCAGGTTATTCCTAATGAGAGAAAAAGCAAAGTCAAACCTATGAAACAATTGACCAAAAAAGTAGCAAAAGAAGTTGAGCAAATTTTTGCTAAAATGCGATACAAAATTTCTTATAGGGAATATTTGGCGAGACATTCTTCCTTTTTCAGTGGATGAAACCACAAAATGCTATCCAATCTTGGGACAGTATCAATGCTCTATTTTTGATGAATATACATTCTTTCGGATTAATCCATAATTTCTCATTCATCCATATGTGCAGGTTTCATCCATTCCTGTGGATGTAAAAGCTTCATCACTCCATAATGATCGCACTGCCTAAAATGGAAACAAGCAAACAAACAAAAACTGTAAAACGAGTACTCAAGCTGCAATTCCACCCAACAAGATTTCGTATTTTTAGGCCCTCGAATCCCAAGAAGTCAAGAACAACTAGCTAGGTGTCTTCAAGCGGCAAATTATGGTTACAGCATTTGAAGCGGCAAACTGTAACTTACGTATAGGGCAATGCCCGAGGGGGAGGGGATTGCGGGAAAAAAAGTGTTGACGAGGAGGGCGGAGCTCGACGAGGAGGCACTTTTTTCCCCGCAATCCCCGACAACGAAGGCGTTGCCCGACGTAAATCACGAGCAGGAAAGGATGAGAAATTGAGGATGAGAGTTGGAACCGGATGAAAAACCCGTAATGCTCGATTACGCAATTTTATCCAAATAATCGTGGATTGCAGTCGAGAACCACCCCGCAAAATGAACGGGAGGAATCCTGGGAGTGGTTTACAGTAACATAACCAGTTGTTGAGTTTTCAACACTCACGTGGCACCGTCCCATTGGCAACCCATTACCATTGCCATTACAAGTTGCAACTCATAACCTTCTCTCCTCTCAACTTGCTTCCTCCACCCTTGGATCACGGAGATCAAAGGTTGTGATTGAAAAGTGAACAACCGGTTATGTCCAATAACCTACTCGCCGCTACTGCGGCTCGTCGGTTATCTAATACTTAGTGCCGGTACTATTCATCAGGTTCCGGACTTGGTTCCCCATACCCCCAACTCCCCAAGAAACCGAAACAAAATATATATTTCGGGAATCCCAAGTCCCAAGAGTTGAGAGTACTGCTATCGATCATCGCGTCGAGCGGGAACGTGGCCCAGCATGATTCTCGAAGACTCCTTCGAAGAACTGGGCGCGCGGGGCTTTCTAAGCTTTGCCAATTGCTTCATGGTTGATGCTCTCCCTCATTTCTGCAACGTGGTACAGCAATGGGGACCTCTGGCCCGTTCTTGTCGCTTACTAGATTCTCTCACTCTTCCTTTTGATTGGAAACGGACGGATGACTGCATGCCTTCCAAAGTGGAATTGCATAATGGATTAACTGTCGTGTATTCATTGCAATTGTAGATTCGATCCAGCGCTGGGAGTGAGGATGGGAGGATATGCTGATTGCTGATTGAAGGGAGGGGGAAGATCGATGTTGTGTGTTGAGCGGGAAATTGTTGCCTCCAAGATTGAATTCAGACATTAGAGAAAAATTCAGCCCCTTAGAGGGCCGTCCAAAGTTGCCATGCCATGCTATTCTTTCATTCTTTGCATGGCCTATCAACTTCGAAATTGCTCTTGGTGAGCAGTCAGAGTTTCTGACTGCTCGTCGGAGCAGTCAAGTTTCGCAGAATTTTTTTTTTTTTTTTTTTTTTTAAATTTAATTTTTTTTTTTTTAAGATTAATTTTTTTTTTTTTTTTTTTTTTTTTTAGAATTATGGGTTCCTGCGCCATTGTTGCTGCAGTTTCAGCAAGGTGGAAATAGGGGGAAAACGATTTTTTGAGCAAAATAAAAGCAAATTTCAGGACACCTCGGAAGGCTGTGAAGCAACCTTCTGGAGGCCTGAAATTTCCTCTAATGAAAGATTGAGTACTAAAATTGTCAGTAAGTGCTTTGTAACCTACAAACAAATAATTGAAACTATTTCAAAATGTCTATGTATTAGATAACCGATGAGCCGCGCTAGCAGCGAATAGATAGGATACATTCCTATCCGCTAGCAGCGAAAAGGTTATCGTATGTAATCGGTTGTACATTTTTCCATCACAACCTGTGATCTTCATGATCCAAGGGTGTAAGAAGCAAGTTGAAAGGCAAGAAGGTTATGAATTACAACTTGTTATGGCAATGGTGATGGGTTGCCAATGGGACAGTGTCACGTTAGCGTTGAAAAGTCAACAACCGATTATGTCATCATAGTCATAGTCTCAAGGTCTATTTACACTAGGGCCAGACCAAAGGTTCTCTTGAATGATCAAATCAGGAATTGGTGGAGAAATTAGCATGGTCCAAGTTGGATTTACACTTTGGCCATGGCCCATGCCATTTTTCATGGATGAGAAGTCTACTTGGAATCCTACATGACCAATGCAAATAATGTTTTGTTGATTTCTAGGAGCTTTTTTCTTCACCACCTCTATGAGGTAGGCCTACATCAAGAACTTCAGGGCTTGCAAGTTTAGTGTTATGATGGTGCGTTGAAATGCTATTAAGATAATTTGGTGCCAGCCTCTGTACTAACTTTGATAGGATAAATGACACCATAATCTCTTCTTTACTATCACATGCACCATCATAGCACCATATCTACTAGGACCAATTTTTTTGATGTAATGGATTTCTAAGAGACCATGGCATGCTAGAATAGTAGAACCTTACAACCGTAGATTTTGTCTATTTATTTGATCTTGTGGTTGACAATGTCACATCCAATAATTAATAGATATGGGCCGGCTACGGTCTCTCTTGGGTTATAAAAAGACCATATACAATGCCATTACTATTTTTTGTTTTGGATTCTTGCTTTACATAGTCACATGACTCACATTTAACAAAGTAGGGTACCTTAGAATCTTTCTAGTCCTTGGTCTAGCCCTGGTGTAACCCAACCCTCATTTTGTTCTTCTCATGAAGAAGTCAAGTGATTTAATCATTTTTATATACTCATGAGTGAAACAACTCTATAGAAGTATCTCTAGATTTCATTTTGCCCACAACTTGGCCATGTGGTGTTGTTTTATTCCATGCAATAGAATATTATTTGAAAAAGACATTTTTATAGATCCCTATGCAATGAATTTTTGTAGATTGACTATTGGAGACTTGTTGGAGACTTGCATAAATCCTTCATTGTGAAGTTGGCCTCCCTAACATGGTCTATTTACTAATCAAATCTAGAATCTTCCAAAATGATTCATTTTTTGATATGAAAAACAACCTATGATTTATGCAAAGATTTTTTCTTTTCTTTTCATTGATCTATTA
Source organism: Neckera pumila (assembly GCA_963969595.1). Lineage (NCBI taxonomy): Eukaryota > Viridiplantae > Streptophyta > Bryopsida > Hypnales > Neckeraceae > Neckera > Neckera pumila. The sequence goes on along the minus strand of OZ018411.1, from coordinate 25,844,056 downwards.
CATGGTATTTCTTGAAGCTTCTTCAATGAATATTATTTAAATGAAGTGCATTGTTCTAAGTGTTTGCCTTTCACTTGGTTGGATTATTGAGCACTTAGGGATTTACTCCTAAAATCCTATAACTATCTTTTACTAATGGCCACCTCGTGCAAAGAGCAAATCTGGGAAAAAAATTAAATTGTTTTTAGTGGACCTTACAACCGCAAGATCTTGCACAAGATGAGTGAGAACCCCTAAAAGGATCATTGTCCCCTCGGAGGACAAATGGGAATTTTGGACAGGTACCTACGGGCTAAATTTTTATCCTAATTTTATGAAACTTCTTTTGAAGATAGAAAAATTGATTACCTCATAAAACTATAATTTTTTTTCAATTGGTGCCCGGGGAATAAAAATTATGCCTCAAATTAGCTCAAAACAAGAGAAGGGGGGAGAAGAGGTAGCAAAAGAAAATTTGAAAAAATTTGAACTCTTTTTTTGAGTTTTTTTTCTCATAGATTATATTTTTGTCTATATGAAAAGCTTTGATACATTCCATTTGGATTTTTATGAGAAAATTACGAACAATCTTGTTTTGGGGCAATTAGATATCTTCTTGAAAAATAATTTATATGATTCATTTTTTAATGCAATTATTACAATTTTTCAAAAAATAAAGTTCGACATGATTTCATTTGCTTGCTAGACCAATCTCACCATTTGAACTAGTGCATTTGATTTCCATTTTAGAGGTATTAATAATTTAGATTTTCCTACTATCTCATACCTACTTCTACTTAATAATTTTTTTAAGTATAAAAATTAAGGTTTTTTGAATTTTTTTTTCCTATATTCTCAACTCAATTTTCCATTAGAAATATTTAAAGCTCAAAACTCTATAGCAAAAAAAGTTAAAGTTAAGAAAGTTCAAAGTCAAATAATCTAGTCCTATAATGCATTGAAAAACTTTTTTTTCCACTTTAAACATAGATATGTTGTAATTTGTGCAATCAAAAATTCTGAAATTTTTTCCACACACTCCCATACTAGTTGGGTGTAAGGTCCTATGGTTAGATCTAGAAAAAAAATATTCAAAATTTTTTACTCTTTGCTATAGATTGGCAGTTTTGAGTGTTTTTTGGTAGAAAAAACGCCTAGGTCCTTAGGGGTTAAAGTAAATACAAATGCTTGATTTTTGGACCTTGATAAATGCAATTTTTAAACTTTGAATCTTGCATTGGGATGATTGCAAGAAACACTTGTCCTATTTTGTGTCACACAATGCATTCTGATTTGTTTTTTGGGCATAACTTTTGCATTCTAGATCCAAATGATTTATGATTTATAGAAAAGGTGCTCATGACCATTATACATCTTGCCTAGTTTTTTTGCAATTTTCAAAAATGTTTACTATATTAAAATAGCCTTCAATTTCATGTCACACTTGCTAATTGGGGGGGGTTTACTACTATTTGGACCCAGAAAAACAAATTTGGAGCTGAAATTTGGATGAGATGGTCTTCTAGTAGACTTCTAGCTCTCCAAAGGAGGGATTTTAAAAAAGGTTAATTTTGTGTAGTGTAGAAGTCTACAAAGTGAGCTTCTTTTTGCTTGCATTTCGAAACACATAAAACATTATTTGGGTGGTTTTTTTGGTGAATGACCATCTCCATAGAACTGTTGCAAATGGCCAGTTTTGATTTTGTGTGTTTACTTAGTTATACTATTTTTCCCGAATTAAAACATGAAGGTATGTATTTTCTTGTGACTTAGCACTTTTCAAGTTCTCCTACTTAGAGAATTCTCCTATGAAATTCCTTCCCTAGGAACCTTCGTCTTAAAGGTGTATACATTAGTTGTACTTTTTGAATTTTTTAAATTAGTTTTCTAATTTTAAAGTACTCCCAAAAAAATCAGCAAAACGTAACAAAATCGACAGATGTTTCTTGCAATCACCCATTGCATCTTTTTTACTTAAAAAATTTTGCTTAATAGATTTTGAAAATAAGAATAAATTTATATTAAAAAATTGAATCGAGAATCTTGGAATTAAGTTTGAACAAAAAAAGTATGATATTTAGTAGGATTTATCAAAATCAAAATTTTTGCAAAATCTGACTGCTTTGGCTTGCACTCAGCTACTTTGACTACTCGTCGCAATAGTGAGCTAGAGTGACAAACCAGCTTTTTAATAGCTTGGTTTGTCATTCCAGAGCAGCCCTCCAGAAGGCTAATATTTCTTCTAATGACTTTGGTTGAATTTAAGCATGTCAATCCTAAAAATAAGATTGTTTTAGTAAGTGAACTAAATCCTATGCACCATTTAGTTTTGGAAATTGTGAAACTTGAGTTCATAAACAAATCCATTATGTTATTTATCAATAATATGTTCAAACTACGTACAAAATAAGATCCTTCATAGCTTCTACATCACTAATTCAAATACCTAATATTTAACTAATTATGGACAAATTTGTAGTCCAAAATTAATATCGTATCCATTTGCAAATGATGAAAATATAAAATATACAATCCAAATGTAGACCTTTGAATTAAAAAATGGACCAAAATCATCATTTTAGATTTAAAAATAGACAAATGTCGGCTACTAGCCAATACACTATCAATACAAAAAAGTCCGCATAAAATTGCAAAAAGTCTTTAATTAGTTAAACATAGATTATATAGGATAAATTTAAGCTTTCTATTTAGACTTAAATATATTCAATATGAAATAATCTTTTATTTTGAGTATTTTCAATTTTTTTCCTTGCTACCTCAAGTTGAATATTTTCCTGTAAAGAACATAACTTTTATTCATGAGGAATGATTGAGATAATAACTACATCTGTAAAAGTTAATTACAATTAGAAAGAATGTTAGGCCTTAAATGTTTATATGTCTTCCTATGACATTAACATGTCTTGATGAGTTGGCTAAGAGACAATGACACTAGCATGCAAGCCCATAGTGGCAAACTTGTAAGCCATAAGTGTGGAGTTTGTGAGCCTAGAGTCCCAAACAATTTTTTTCCAAATTTTTTACCAAAAGAAATTCCAAAAAAAGAAAAAAATTATTATTTGTAATAATTTTAAGGACCTATAATTTGTCTCATCCCTATGACCGTATATTTTTTTAATTTTTAATTTTCCAATGCAGTTTTCATTAGAAAAATCTTGACCTTGAAACCTCAAGGCACTTCAGCATTTAATTCAACCACTACAATTTCATTCTCTATGCCCACTATTAGAGAATTCCAATGCTAAGCAATGAATAACTTCAACAAATAATACTTACAAAAAAAGGTGGGGATTACATAGCCTCTACTACAACTAACTAGAGCAGCTCTTATCATTTAGCTTAGTATAGAGCTCGTGCCCACCAAAATAATTAGGAGCCTCGCGGGATTCAAATATGGGCCATTAGATGATAGTTTCATCAACCTCTCACAAATATTCTCCAATCTAATCAAGTAACCACTCTTAAGAAATCCAAAACTATAAAATACGGAAGACTTCTTGAAAAAATATGAAAAAAAGAAGAAAAAATGGCTGATTTCTTATTCATATTTGGGTTAGTGGTTTAGAATTCATAGTCGTAAATCTCAGCTATTTATACATTGTTACTTCAATACATTTGAGTAATGACAAATATTCCCATACTTAATGAACGTATAAATATTTTTCATTAAATATAGTTCAAATCATTTCACTCATAACAATTACATTAATACAATACAAATGAAGTATATAGAAGAACATGGCCATGCCTACTCTAAAACATTAATGATCCTTGCTCGAACTAGAAAAAGCTTCAACTCGTTGAAGCTATAACTTGGAACATACACGGATTTATCATTGTGCATTTCCATCTTATTGAAGTACCTGTACATGTAGGACAAGTGCTTGCCATTCACATATTGCTGACGACTTCTAATAGTGGAAACAACTATATTCACGAAGTTCGGGCATGTATATGTTGCGAATATACCCACTCTAATTTGATATACATATTTGTTATGCTTTGCCATGGTCTCCAACAACACTATTGCACCTAGGCTTGGAAAGAGAAGCAAGGTCACACCCGTAATTTGTCCTCTAACATTGCTAGCACTCTCCCATTTGTTATACTATTCTACTAGTGGTACATTTGCAATTCACCATATAGTTTTGTTGTTACTAATTGTTAGATATGCGTCTGAATTTGGTAGCAACAATTGATCGTATAACATTGTCATACCAAAAAGGCTTAATCCTAATGGGATGATCATTTTCATTATAATATTGGCAAACTGGTTCAAAAACGGACAAAATCCACTAAAATGGATCCAACGGGGTCAAAGTAACAACATTACAATAAGGGATATTTTTGAGAGGGGAATAGATGCCCTTATATAATTTTTCAAAGGCAACATCCACCCACCCCCTCTCATTTTCCTAATGGTAATCTTATCAATTAGGATTTTCATCCTAATTTTGGATTTTCTACTTTCTATTTTGGTCCAAAATTCCAATCACAAACGGATTGCGCCATTGACTTTAGAAGGTCATTTTAAAATTTTAGGATCTCCCTTCCTTTTTTCCATCGCAAAAAAATCATTGAAACCTAGTGCCAACTTAAAATTGAAGAGGGTAAAATTCAATTATTGAAGTTTATCTTTCCAAAGAAAGTAACTAGCCTAGGCTCTTCAAAAGTTGTGAAAGCCAAAAAAAGGACCTTGCTTCAGCCTCATTCTAATTTGAAATGCTCCCTAAACACCAATCAATTCCACAAATCATCTTCAAATTTGCAGGAGTTAAAGAATCTTGCCGATTTGGGTACTTTTTGAGGTTAAAATGTCATGAAATTTGTCAAAGAGTATTATTAATATAAATTAAATAAATAAAAAATTTAGCGAGATTTTATGGCAACTTGGATAATTTCTAAGAATTTTCTATTGTAAGATTTGGTGGTTGACTATTCAGAAGAGGATCTTTTGAGAATCAAAAAATTTCGGAACTTTTTATGGAACCTTTTTTTATAGAACCTCTTATGCAAGCTCATATTTTTACTTTGCATAGTTGACAAAGGACAATAAAATCCCCCACCTCCTTTAATTATCGATAATCCAGTAATCTTTTGTACGGAGGAGAATCTTGGCAAATCAGTTTTGCCACTAAATCTTTAGCATGATTCTAACTTTAGAACACCCTACTTTGGGCACAGATTCCCTCCACTAGTCTATCTTGAGTTTGTATCACCTGTAGGCCACCGGTGCTAGTTTGTAAGCCTATAAGCAGTGAGCGGGGATTATGTAAGCAATAAGCTCCAAATTTAAAAAAATAATATAACACTCAAGAATATCATGAAAAAGGATAGTCACCAAAAAAAATTGTCAACATTTTTGGTTTCTTGTAATTTTAGGACCTATATTATTGTGGACCTATTACCATGGACCTATTACAATGGACCTATTACCGTAGATATGTACTACTTTTATTAGAATTGTTATTTTTTAATATTGCCTATGATATTGGAAATATGTTGTGAAGATGAAAAACAATTTAGATGTGAAAAATGAATAAAAATGGAAAGAAGGTTGTATAGAACATTCCATCAAATAATTACAATACTTGTTCAAAGAGAAATTGACACTTTTGCAACTACATATGTAACTTTAGTCAAAATTATTTCAAACTCAGATCATAGGCATTCATAGACTTTTAGACTTCTGCATATATCAAAGACTTTCATTTGGAGACCCTCATTAATGTCCATTTGTATAGGCCAAATGTCTAGTACTTTAGAATAGTCAATTATCTAAGCACATTTAGAGCCTTGAATATAACGGTGAATATTATTTGGACAACCAAAAACTTGTCATAATATCTTTATTTCCGCTATACTATTTCTTTCTACCATGGTATATTGGAGTTAGAATGTCTTTTCATCCTTTTGTGATGTTTGATCTTTGCTATTGGGCTGGACATTTGCAATTCAACATGTGGGACAATCTCGCAATATGCTATTGTAAAGTGTCACCATTGCTCTCCAATGTGGTAGTGATATGTAAAACTTGTTCAAAGTTAGCCACCTTCTCTGCTTCTTCACAGAACTTTGTAGGTGTGCGTGTGGACCAAGTCAATACTCCTGGCTAAGAAAAATTCATTTTATCAAGTCAATGGGAGTCATCATCCAAACAAATAGGAGGTCAAGTTTGAGCTTATTACTGCCAAATACCTCTTCATCCAGCAAGTGTGGAATACGCATTGCAACATTAGATGCTCCAAAAAGACATTCAGTGCCTTTACGATCTTCTTCAAATTACCATTGCATCTAGCGCTTCTTAACTTCAACTCTTCCTTAGATGGATCTGATCCTGATGTTCTGCCATTGAAGAATGTTCAATAATTTGTTATGTATATGAAGGCTCAAATGCAATCATCACAAGTGGCTGCAAACAAATCATTACGTCAAACTCCCAATTGCTACAACCATTTGTAGGATCCATTTTGGATAGGCTGCATGATGGCATCAGCATTCAATCCTTGCAAGAGAAATAATGTGATGAGGCTTACAACAAAATTTCTAAAAATCCTAAGAGTGACATTGCTTTGGAATTGCATGGTGCTACAAATTTTGATTCCTTTAGTAGGCTAAGAAGGCACCTCTTGGCTCCAAAAAACAAGTTACCTCCTCCCCAATTTGATTCAAAAATGTCAATAGACTTCATATAGTACTGCAGTTTTGGATCTTGTCAACAGGCGGTCAAGTTACCTCTTGACCTTAAAAGATAAATCACCCTACTCTTGGTTTGATCTCGTAGTCTCTTTGTAAAAATATTTGTTTGATAAAAATAGCCATTTGAAATTGAAAGGTAATCAAAATAAAATAAATAAATCCAATTTAATGGGAGAAAATATACCATGTTTAAGAACGGTCTTGAGTCAGCTAAGCTTATACATGGGTCGGGTTATATTTCTTGATCACTTACTAGTTTGTGAGGGGGACTCTTTGGCACCAATAGGAGTCTCTAGCCCCGCAACCAATGATTGAGGAAAACTAATTGTATTCTAATTCAATCATGACAATCTACAAACCCTATTCCATTTTTAAATATTTGAAAAAATAAGAAATTAACCTTGTATTTAAAATGTGCTCTAGCTATACATGTGCAAGGGTCGAGTGTTCTTTTGGATTACTTGCTAGGGTGTGAGGGGGACCCCTTGGCGCCGAAGGGAGCCCCCCAACCTCCCAGCTAGTGATAAAGATTCAAGACATGATAAATTTGTACTCTAGCTCAATGAAGATGATGTGTCAAATTTGTGCTTTTGTAAAGGCCCAATTTTAGGATTCATGATCACTTGCTATGGAGTGCGGGGTTCTTTGGCGCCAAGGGGAGTTATGTTGTCCTCAAAAAATAAAAACAAAAGTTTTTGTTTATTTTTTGTTTCTTTTCCCTCCATGACGCGGGTCTCTCCTTGGCGCCAAGGGGAGTTACGTTGTCTTCAAAAAATAAAAATAAAAGCTTTTGTTTATTTTTTGTTCTTTTCCCTCCGCGACGTGGGGCTCCCCTTGGCGCCAAGGGGAACCCGTCACATGCTAGTAAGCGATCAAGAAAAAACAAAATTTGTATTCTACAGTACAAACGTATTCTGTCTTGATTATTGGCGGGAAAGTTGGGTTTCCCTTTGGCGCTAAGAGATCTCCCTCATATCCTAGCAAGTGATCCAAAAAAACACTTGATCCTTGTACAAGCACAGTTTGAATACATTTAGATGTAAGGCTAAGTTTATTCTCAAATTTTTTTAAGAGAAAAAACTAAAATAAAATTTTTGTTTTTTCTTGATCACTTACTAGGGTGTGACGGATTTTCTTCAGAGCCAAGGAGAGGCCCCATGTTGCGGAGGACTAAAAAACAAAAAAAAATTTATATAAATATTGGGTTTCTATCCTATTCACATGCGAGATTCAAGTTTACTTTAGACAAAACACTATTTAAAACCAAATACTATATTGGCATGTGACATATCTATTTTTTTAATCTCCCTACCTCCCCATCTCTATGAAATACTTACTATATCTTTCTCTTGTAATCTAACATTAAGTGGCTTGTGAAGATGTATGAGATATATATGAATTGAGCAACTTGTCGATTTTAAGAACATGTTGAAAATTTAGTAAATAAAAATTAAATGTTAAATCTACCTTTTTCACTTTTAACACTTGATATAAGAATGTGTGGAAGAAATTTTGGAAACTTTGACCCCATAGATAGCAAGATATTTGCATTTAAAGTGAAGAAATGATTGTTTTGCACCTTGCCTATTTAGATTTTAATGCTTGGAATCTACACACTATACATGTTGAATTAAAAAAATTTATATTGAAGAGTTGAGTTAAAAGTCTAGGAATTTGAAAAAAAATACACATTTGATTCTTTCTTTAAGAAATTATTGAGTAGAAGTAGGTACAAGATTGAATGAAAAAATAAATCATTGATATCTAAGATGGAATTGAAGCACAATCATTCCAATGGTAATATTGTTCTAGCAAGTAAACTAAACCCTATCAAACAAATTTTATTGAAAAATTATGAAAATTGCATTCAAAAACAAATTCTATAAGTTATTTTTTCAAAAATATGCTTAAATTGCCTGAAAACAAGATTGTCCATAATTTTTTCATCAGTCTAAATAGAATGAATCAAATCTCTCCATGTAGATAAGATTATTTTCTATGAAAAACAAAATTTTGAAATGTTATTTTGGCTTTTCTATGATTTTTTTGGTGCTGCATAACAAACCTTGTTTTGCTCTTAATGTGGCAAAACTTTTGATTTCGGGCAAAAATTGAAATAAGAATTATATTAAAACTAATGTATTTTTAGATAAAACTAATGTGTTTTTATATCTTCAAAAAAAACTTCAAAAAAATCCCCATGAATTTGAGACTATAGGAACCTGCTTGAAATACATTTTATCATACATGAGGACAATGTGACTTTATGGTTTAATAAATTTTTAGTTTGTAATGAACCTACTATCATACTTAGATAGCAGGTTTGGCACTTTAGTGTTGAGTATTTTGTTAAAGTCTAAAATAAGATTGGTATATTAAAATATCATTTTCAAAAAATCAATACTAAATTTTAAAAATAAAAAATATTCAACAGTTAACGTACAATATCTTCATTCCACACAATGTACTCAAAAGAAGCGAACCCTTCTAGTTTTCCAATTAACCACACCCTCTTAGTTTTGTAAAATTGAGGGCCGTTGATCTTTGTTTAAAAAAATTTGCCCCCCCCTTCCAATGTTGTTAATCTTCAAAAAACAACTTGGGATACAATACGGAATATGGGTATAGAATAGGGATATATATTGGTATGGATACAAAGTAAGGATATTATAGTGATACGGATACAAATACTTACTAGAGATATTGTATTTGTATGGATATAGATACAAACTACAACTACAAATTTGAAATACGGATACAAAATTGAAATACGGATATGACATTTGTTATATATTCCATATCAAATGTTACACCAAAATTACAAATAGGGTTGGGATGGGGGTTATTGAAATGAATTCAATCTAATTCAAATTAATTTTTTTGAGGGGGTGGGGTGGCGGGTAAATTGAATAAAAAAATTTGAACACATGGTGATACTTTGTTACAATGTGCTCCAAAGAGGCAGTTATTGCCCACGGGTTATTGCCTTGCCATCTAATTTAGTCTACTAATTATTGTTCATTGAAATTAGATTTTCTATCTTAATATAGCTATCCGCCTGTAATTCAAGGAGTTTCTTTATAGAACTCAAAGGACTTCTAATTCTATTTTAGTTCATTTTGTTTTTGTTTTTTTAATTGGTTATGTCCTAGATATGTCTTTTTTGATCAATTAATAATGTCTTAATTTTTTTATATTTGATTGGTTTCCTAAATTAAAGAAATTGGTATGATAATAATCCAAATTTTAGTGTTTTATATCAGATAGTTTTTTTGTTGTACTTTTCCACTTTTAAGGGGTGTTATTGTTGATTTTTAAGGCTCAGAGATCTTTGGTTGGATGTAAACTAAGCCAAGCCCCATTGTCTTGGGGTTCAAAGATTTAGCCTTCAAAAATTGTTAGGATTAATTCCAAGTCAAGTTGTCCTTTAACCCCTAAGGCCCAAGGCCTTTTTTTTGCCAAAAAACACCCAAAACTGCCATTTTTTTTAGCAAAGAGTGAAAAAAAATTAAAAATATTTTTATTGCACATCTATCCGTAGGATCTTACACCTAACTAGTATGAGTGTGTGGAAAAAATTTCAAAATTTTTGACCGCACAGATTGCAAGCTATCTACGTTTAAAGTGAAAAAACAAATTTTTAAGCACATTATGGGATTGGATTTTTTGACTTGGAACATTTTTAGCTTAAAATTTTTACACTACAGAGTTTTGAGCTTTAAATTTTCATAGTAGAGAATTGAGTTGACAACCTACGCAAAAAAACTTAATTTTCATTATTGAAAAGATTGTTAAGTAGAAGTAGGTACAAAATAGAAGGAAAATCTAAAATATGCAAATATTTTAGATGGAATTAAAATGCACTAATCCCAATGGTCAGATTGTTCTAGCAAGTAAATTTAACCATGTAAAAAAAAAAAAAATGAAAAATTTGAAAAATTGCATTCAGAAATGAATCCTACAAGTTATTTTTTTCAAAAAGATGCTCTAACTGCCCAAAAAACAAGAATGTCCATAACTTTCTCATAACAAATCCAAATGAAATGAATCAAAGCTTTTTAGATAAACAAAAATATAATCTATAGAAAAAAATACTAAAAGAAAAAGTGCAAATTTTTTTGCTGCCCGCCGTCCCCTGTTTTGAGCTTATTTGGTCATAACTCTTGTTCCCGGGCACCAATTGTGAAAAAATTATATTCCCATGAAGCTAATCAATTTTTCTACCTCCTAAAAAAATTTCAAAAAACCAGAAGAAAATTTCAGCCCGTAGGTACCTGCCCAAAAACGCATTTGTCCCCCGAAGGGACAACGGGCTTTTAGGGGTTAAACAACTTGGATGAATGCAAACAAGTTTAAAAAAGAAGAAGAACGGAGTCCATAGATGTTTATGTTTGAGATGATCTCTTCATTTTATTGACTTTGACGCTACAAATATCTTTAGACATTTACTACATTGCATCTGAGTTTTGCCCTGCAACATCCTCCTCTCCAAAGCTACCTTCTCCTCCGAAGTGAAGGACTTTGCAGAGGTTGTTGTTTGACTTGTCTTTGATACTCCTCTCTTCCCCTTCATCCTAGATCTTCTAAATGCCTTAAAAGATGAAAAATAGAGAAAACTACGCCATCTTTTTCTTTTTTGTTTGTTCCAGAATAACAAATGAAGTGCTGTGAGCTTCCAATTTATCACGTGGGACTCATAATTTTTATTTTTCTATTTTCACAAATTTAAGTCAAATTTTATAAACAAAATTCCTCCAAAAGGAGATATTAGAGCACAAAAGAGATTAACAACTCAAAGTCAAGTTTAATGCACTAATTGTTTCACAATTGCACTTCAAATCTCATTTCAATATAATAAAATATTTTTTTTCAAAAAATGATCAGCTAATAAAATTTCAAACTACAAGTTACTTTCGCTTGCAAAAATCTGTTAGTGATTTGGAATCTTTCTTAAAAAAATATGGATGACATTAGGAGAAGGCTAGATAAGAACATTGTCTACATTGTCTATGCACTTGTCCACAACTTACTATTAGAGACTCCAAATCACCGACAGATTTTCCTAGTTGACCACAATTTTAAAAATGTTGACTTACAATGCTTAAACGAGGTCTAAAGTGCACTTGTGAACACAATTAGTTTTGTTTTTCTTTGAGCGGTCAAGCTCCCACCTTGCTTTAAATATCTCATATCCTTTTAAGATTGATTAAAAACAATGAACTTCATCCCTCAACATCAATTAGCCCTTCATATCACCATACAAAAAACATCTTCGTACTTCGATGGTGCATGTGATACTTAATTGAATTTGGACAATTAAAGTTTCAATATTACGGGACTTGAATGTCACTTGATTTCGACGAATGTAACCAATAATTTCCAATGACTTTTTAAAATTATTTTCTGTCGAACCAGCCAGTCGCCTACGATTATAGAAGGTAAAAAGCATGAAATATATTTTGAAGCCGTGTGACTCATGGTGATGCTCGTGAAAACCACACAGCAACTGCAGGAGAGGCGGGATTCGGGTACGAAAAGAGATTAGAACGAGAAAGAGGTTCGAAACCCCTAAATTTCAGTCATGGAATGTTTCTCTAAGAAGAAATTGCAACGCTGATGTTGCGATGATCCAGTGAAAGAACAGAATGCAACATCAAAGTCTTCATTCTTTTATTACAAAAAAGCTTACCGCCCGGTACCGGTATTGCCGAATAAGGAAGGTAAACAGTGTCGGATGCATGGATTGATCGTAAAAGCACGAATTTCGTCGGCGCCTACGGTCTGAATTGTGTCCTCCAACAGTGAAGCCCTATTGCACGACTATTCATAAGATTAAAAGGGTGATTAAAAAGTGATTAAATCACCTGTCGACCAGAAAACCACAAAAACCACTGATATATAGACGATAGCTAACGACTCATTTCAGGAGCACCAGTCCCCATCTACTGAGTGGAGATCATAATCAAATCTGAGAATAACCATTAAGAACTTCCACATCGAAAATCTAAAAGCACTTGGTATATAAAGACTCCAACAGCACCCGCTATGCATGATGCAATGCAATTCGCAACACCCGACAACCTGAAAATCGTAACTGGTGCGAAGCAAAGAACTACTGAAAAGAGAGAGGCCGACATATTTCTACAAACATCTCCACAACTACATCAAGATCGGATGATTATTATATTAAGCATAGCATTCTGAGGTCGAGCGACCAAGAAAAATATAGGACTAGGAAAAAAGTAACAGAAGGAAAAGAAGAAATAAAGAGTCCCCATTATGATGCAATCTTCAACAGCACGAACAACCTCGCGGTCATGCAGATAGACCGACACCACTCATTAAGACAGAAAATGAAATGCTATGAGTAAATTACTCATAAGATCTGTACGATATACCACAAGGAAAACCTAATTAACTTCAAACACACATTGCGCAAAACACAGCTGCATGGCTCGAAGAAAGTACCCTAGACGGAATCAGGATGTGAAAGCGCACTCCCTTTAAGCATATGTCGATAAATCTAAAAGCAATTTCACATTATGACAGCAGAACCACACCTTATCAGGTGTCAGACAGCAAGAATAGGTACACAAGATGGATCATTCCTTTCAGTTCCTGCTCCTTCACCCGACCACTAAATTTGCATTGGGTTGAAGCTTAAAAAGATCATCCAATTCTCGGACACATGGAAAATCACATCCACAGCATGCAAAACAGGGCATCAGACGGTACAAACTAAACACTCACATAAGCATTACGACAATTCACCCAAACGAGATGAAGAGATGCTAACAGCCTCCCAACAGCGGAAAATCCTCAGGTAAAAGTCGTCCTGGTACAGAAGGTCCTGACAGAGAAAAAACGAATAGTCCCTCTCAAATTAGCAACCCCATACTGCTTTTCCAATTCCAAGTTCACTAGCCATTGCTACTCACCACGGAGTCGGGAAACCCTAATCTGGCGTGTCATGAATTCCCGCGGGGCATCCACTCCTCTCTTTACAAGTCGTGGACGGTGAGGCCGGGGGGCAGGGACTGCTTCAACTTGTCGGCCTTGTCGGAGTCGAAGACGGACAAAGTGTAGAGGTACTTGGAGCACCTGACTTTGAACTTGACGACATCCTTGGAGCGTTTGATCTTGACGCTCCGGGCGTCCTTGCGCCGGGCGGTGAGCAGGAAGTCCTTGATCTCGCTGATTTGCTTCGGCATGGTGGCAGGCGGGGCAGCTTCACGACCTCGGCGAAAGGGAGGAGCGAAGCGATGGCAGCAGCCAAAACCGAGGACGACGACGACGACTCCACAGCAGCAAAAGAGAGTTAGGGTTTGGAGCTCCAGTCGCCTTAACCCCCATCCCCACCACACCCGTTCCCACTTGCACGCTCTCCAGGAACGCTCCCCTCGTTCTCATTCGTTTTGATTTCATCTATGTTTGGCAGAACAGAAAGGGGGAATCCATCCACACACACATTTACCTTAAGTTAGGGTGTTTGTTGTGTTTGTTTTGTTTGTTTTGTTTGTTTTGTTTGTGATCGTGAGATCTCTTGAACCAAGTCGTCGGAAAGCCGTCCGCGAGGAAGGGTGCATGGGCTTTGTTTCGTGGGGTTTGGACCTATGGTGGAAAAGTTATGGATTTTTTAGTTATTTTTGGATCTTAAATTATCCTAAATTAAGAATCTCTTGGCCATGGGCCTCTTGGTCGTGTTCTTGGTATTGTTGAAAATCTCTCGGCGAGGAGGGGTGCACGGGTTTTGTTTCATGAAGTTCATACCTACATTGTGAAAGTTATTGAATTTCAAAGTTTTCATGAATTAGAAAATTAGAAAATTATTTTTACTTTTATTTTGGTTGTAGCAATGGCGCAAGGCACATTAGTCCATTACCTTAAATTAGGCTATTTGTTTTGTTTGTTACGGTGAGATATCTTGGACCATGCGCCCCTCTGCAATGTGCTTGGTACCGTCGAAAGCCCTTGGCGAGGAAGGGTGCATGAACTTTGTTTTGTGATGTTTGAATCTATAGTGTAAAACTTACTGAATTTCAAAGCTTTTATGAATAACAAAAAATGAATGAATTAATCTTTGATTTTAAAAAAATATAACTTTTATATCGCGAGTCCAAACGCCATGAAACAAAGCCCTTGCACTCCTTTGTGCATAGATCTTTCTATTTGTGCTAAGTTCGTGGGGTTTGGACCTACGGTGTGAAAGTTATGGATTTTTTAAATTAAATTCTCATTTATTTAAGAAAAAATATAACTTTCACATTGCATATTCAAATGCCACAAAACAAAGCCTTTGCACTCCTTTGTGTTTAAAGCTTTCTATTTGTACCAAGAATGCAACCTCTCACACTACGGTGTGAAAATTCTTGAACTTCAAAGTTTTGATTAATTTGAAAATTTGAAAATTATTCTTATTTTTATTTTAATTGTGGCAATGGCACAAGGTATACTAGTGAGAGCAGTGTTTTTGTTTTTATGAAATCATTTTGGAAAAGTAGCCAGCTATTTCTTCAATGCTCGTGTGAAACTTGGCCATACCTAGGTCAAATTTGGTTGTTGGTATTAAAAACAACAGTACTTTGGCTATTTTGACCACTAACATCAAGAAAAATAGCCAACGTCTATTGGTTGTAGCCAAATGGCAAAAAAACGCGCATAAATAAAACACTACATGAGAGCATGAAGCGGAGAGTTAGATTTTTTTTGTTTTGATTTTCGAGTGATAATTTTATTCAAACCTATAATCACGTCACTAGATTCCTATGCCCACGTATTTGTTGACAGGATACAATGCGAAGAACATCAAGAGGATTGGAACATAGAGATGTTATAAGCAGATGTGACATTTACTGTTTGACATAAATATTAGAAAAAATAAAAAAGGGACATAAATCCATAATTAGTAAAAAATGCAAAAAAAACTAAATAGTGGTCTAGATAGTCTCACTGAGTATATAAAAATGGAGGCATATTGACATCACCAATACAGTATAGAGTGAAAAAATGCAAGCACTTCAAGAGAAAGGGGTGTTTTAAGTATAGTCCTAGTAGTATCGTCTTCTAAGTAATGACCTTTTAAGTAAGGTTTTTAGTAAATTTTATTGAAAAGACTGTCTTTTTTAGTAAAATTCTACTAAAAGCCTTACTTAAAGGTCATCACTTAAAAGACTATACTACTAGGACTATACTTAAAACACCCCTTTCTCTTGAATGAAGATAAAACCTAAAAAAACAAATTCTTAAATGTGTGAGTTGTAAATCTATCTAAAGGTACTTGATGATAATTTAGAAGAAGATACGAATGTTGTTGTAGATGTTGATACAATAGTGAGTAGCTATGCTGGAAATCCTCATCTGAACTAATCTCCGTCAATAAACCTTCATTAGCAGCAACCACATCTAGAAACTGCAAAATAGTAGGAGTACATCTCTAATTTATAAGGTTCATAGGTTCGTACAAATACAACACTGAAGTCGTAAATTCATACCTACGTACCATAATCGTACATATTACGTATATTTTTATGCACTGAATCAGTGCGTAAACAATGCCTATCAATAACATACGATTGTTGTATTGATATTAGTACAATTTAGGTGCATTTTGGATACCACATTTGTATAATTAAAGTACATAAATTGTACACTTTTAATAAAGATTTTAACAACACTGATTTAGTACGTAAAAATACACATCCTCCCTCAAGTTCGAGATGTACCTCTAATTTATGCATTCCCAACATAGATTTATCCATCACTAAGAGGGATTCAAGGTTCCTCTACTTAATTTAGACTTACAAGCAAAAAGATTTTTTAGGACTCATTAAATAAAAGCATTCTAAAAACGAGCTCTAAATTTAATCCCTAAAGGACCAAATACCGTTTTTTTGGCAATATAGTGATTTTGTGCAGCTTACTAAGAAATGGATTTTTCTTTTTTTTAATTTCACACAACACGTGCCCCAAAGAGTAGCTTTAAGGCCCAATAATTTTCATAACTTTCAACTACATGATTAAAAAATTATTGCATGATAAAGTAATTTTCATTGCTCAATGAGCAGACTGGACAGCTCAAAAATATTCTTAAAAAAGCACTTTTAAAAAAAAAGTTGAAATTGATTTTAGGATTTTCTATATATGTGGGAAGCTTTGAATCATTTCATTTTGATTAATGAAATAAAAGTTATGAGGAATTTTAATTTGTAGATAGGTATGGTTTTCAAAGACTCTATACCTACTCACAAATTAAAAATTGTTGCACTTCCATGCACATGCACAAATCCCATGCATGTACCATTACTAAAAAATTCAGCCCTTGAAAGGGCCCCAAGTTTTTTATTTTTGGTACCCCTGCGATGCAATTATAGAAATAATTAAAAAAAAATTAAATTAAATAAAAATTAAATAAACCCCTGCGTGGCAATGACATAGCATTAGTAGTGCCACCTTAGCATCCAAAATTTTAAAAAATAAAAGATTATTATTATTATTATTATTATTGTTATTATTATTATTATTATTATTATTATTATTATTATTATTATTATTATTATTATTATTATTATTATTATTATTATTATTATTATTATTATTGTTATTATTATTATCCATAATTTCACCACGGGGGTACAAAACTTGCGGCCCTTTCAAGGGCTAAATTTTTTTCTAATGACTTATGTTGAAACTAATTAGGCTAGAGAATCCATTACATTAATTGAATGTTGAATACATTACCAATTTACAATTCTTACAATTCTCACTAGTATTAATTGAACACATTCTAGCACCGCATCCAACTGGTAGCATTACATTACATTCAGTAGCAGAGAAGTGGGCTGCCTTTTTTCCAACGGAATGGTGTGGTATATTTCAGTAGCCAAATGAGATGATGTGGAATATTCCACACCATCAATAGCTAATGGTACACGCGTCGATTTTGTCAAAGAATTTTAATAAGTCAGCCGATCGCAACTGTACATGGTAGATAAAAAATTAAAAGAAAACCAACATTCTTCATCCATTAAACCAAAGATACAAAAACCAACGCTCTACACCTATACATTGTATATTTTGAAAACCCAAATTATAATTGATTTTTGTATGAATGCAAACTAAATGCTTGGTTCATTGTGTTTTTTCTTTTTTGCATTCATACAAAAACCAATTATATTTTGAGTTCTTAAGTGAGTAGAGAAGCTATCTATATACATTTGGAGTGGTAGGAGGTATGTGGGATATGTAAATTAGAATGAGTGAAGCCTCAACCACTCATAATTAAGTCAAAAGTAAGAATTGTGTTTTACGTAAAATTTTAGACATCATTTAAGCATAGTAGGATAACTTTTCTCAAAAAACTTTGAACTTATAATGTACTCCCACTATTGCTATACCAAAGCTTACATTAATGTTGAAAGGATGAATTTAATGGATGAGGACTCCAGAGAGGGAAAGGCAGCCTCTCTGAAGGTACTGAATGTTAGGTACTCAGTACTCACTCCATCATCACTCTCCTCTCCTAAATTCAAAAGGAAAGAAAATACAACCAATTTGGAATTGTGACACGCATGAGTTATTCTTGCAGTGGATGCCTGAAAAACCAGCAACGCCAAATCAAATAAGGTAGGTGGCTCTTAAAGCGACCTTTTAAGAGTTGATTGCATTTAGGGGGAAGCTAAAATCTTTAAAACAATTTTAGTAAATTTATGTGGGAAGAATAATGGAATCGGCATCTAATCCAAGTCATTTCATATTTTTTGGACCTTTGTGGAATTAGTTATAGTTTTTTGAAGTTGAAATGCAGTGGTTACTGAAAGCGATCTCTTCCAAAAATGTACACTATTGGTATATTGAAGAAAGCAAAATGTACCTCTCTGTTGCGATTGCTTTTAGAGCCACCTACCTTAGGACCCAAATACTCCTTCCATCTCAAAATGATTGTTCCATGACAAACTTTTCTCAAGATTAAGGCAAAATTTGAAAATTTGGTAAAGTAATGAGTACAAACATGTAGATTTAACTCTTCATTTACTCAACGGTTTGCAAAAATGGCAATATCAAGTTTAAAGTATGAAATACTTAAAGCGGGAAATTTAAGGCTGCAAATTCATATGAAAAATCACCCGCTAGCTTATGATTTCCCACCAAAAACGAGTATTGAGCATAGCAACACACTATTTTCCATCTTGTCTTTGTACTCCATGAAGATTTTATGAAGATAGTTTATGGTTAGATTTTTCTTGAGCAGCTTGCATTAGGAAAAATTTCAGCCCTCCGGAAGGCCGCTAAGGAATTGATTTACGGGACCCCTTTGGTGCAATTTCAGAATGAATAAAAAAATATTTATAAAAATATTTATAAAATAAAAATCTGCCACATTAGAACCCAATTTTTAAATATTAAAAAATAGTTTTTGATTTTGATTTAATTCCATAATTGCACCGGGCAGATGCCAAACTCGGGCCTTTTGGAGGGCTGAAATTTTTCTTCATGTGAGCAGCTTGTGTAACTAAAATTGACTATTTCATGAATTGTGTCTTCGTGGAATTGACATTGACTATTTCATGAATTGTGTCTTTATCTAATTGAAACTCTTATTGTGACATATTGATTATTTCATGAATTGCATCTTTATATAACTAAATTTGAAGTAGTGGACAATCATTTTTGGACATCTATTTTTGGAAAGATGGACAATCATTTCGGGATAGAAGGAGTAGGAACCAAATGACAATTGCGCTCCAAACCTAACTGGTCAACTACTGCACAAGGTTAATTGCCAAATTAAAACCACAACTAAGATTAGCCATTTGGCTTCCAACTCGGACACACATTCAATCAAATTGACTTGGCAACCACATTCAAATCCTACTTGGCAACCAACCCACCACTTAATTCAAAAACAAACTAAATCTCAAAATTAAATATCAATTTGGGCAATTGAGCCACTAATTTTGCCAAAAGAAAATCAAAACAACAAAAAAAACGCCAGATATAAGTCCAACTAAGAACTTCATAGGTGGTAGATAGTAGATAGGAAATTTAGCATGAAGCTTGTCATTGCCAAGTAGATATACAAGCCAAAACAAGGTCAATTGGGAGAAACAACCAAATAAAAATCTTAAATTATTGCAAGGAAAATTGACAGGATGGACAGATTTTCAATCCCTCTTTGCCCTCCAAAAAATTCCCACCGCTAGATCATAATGACATAAAAAAATGACCCCTCTTTGCCGTTGATTTCAATTGGGTAGGTGAAAAATCCTCGGTGTTGATTTCCATCTGAATTGGATATACATATACGGATATGGGATATTTGTATGGGAAACATGATACAATATATATATGGATGTGGAATACAAAATAGGAAATGCGGTATAGATACGGAATATGGATACGCTCACATATCCCATATTGTTTGCAACTCCTTCCCATCTCCCACAATTACAAATAGGAGAGGGGAGGGGGTGAAATATTAAAAATTCAAAAACACAATAAGGGAGGCGGGGGGATATTAATAAATATTCAAAATTCAAACCAAAGGGAGAATTAATATATATAAAAATAAAAAATAAAAACCGAGGGGGGATGTTTGAGTGATCTCACTATCCATTCAAAAGACAGCCTCCTAAACCAATGCTAATGCTAATGTTTTTTCTGCAAGTGGTTAGGTAGTCTATAGTAAGAATAGTTTTGGCTTTAGTTGCTAATTATGAATCAAAAGTACATCAAATGGATGTTATAACGATTTTCCTAATGGATTTAGAAACAAAGAGTTATTATGAAGATTCCTTAAGGTTTCCTAGGCTTATGTGACTCTTTTAAATATGTACAATGAATCCTGCCTTATAAGACCTAAAATAGTCATCTCAAGCTTAGTATTTTCTTATTAACAAATGGCTAATATCACAAGAATCAGTTTGTAGAAAAACTAACAATAATTATACTTCTCAATTAAAGTCAGTGAAAACACTATCATTCTCGTCTATGTTGAATATATGTTGATAACTAGGAACCATAATTCCGAGATTGCCATAACTTAAAAAGCCCCAAAAGAAGTTAAATGGCAAATCTGGGCAATATTAAGAATTATTTAGGAGTGGAATTTGAGTATCATAATAGTCAAACCTTTATGCATTAGATGGGGGATCAGATGATATATATTCAACAATTTTTAAAAAGTTTTGTCTTACAATTTTGCAATCCTACCATGTTGCTTACGGACTAAGGTACTCAACTTTATAAACAAATAAGGATTTCATTTGTTGATTGCCAATTCATTTCCAATCTTTAAAGACATCTAGTATTATTGTTTGAATTCATCCTTTTGTGTTATTTAGGGCCACTTCACACTATGGCCGTTGGTCGAGAGTTCGTCGGTTTCCAACAATCTGATTTCAAAAATCCAGAAGTTTGGCCTCTTGAGCCTTCATACTAGGCGGCACAATCCAAAATCCGTCACCCTCAAAACTACCTACATGGCAGAAAAATGCTTATATGGCAGAAAAATTCGACGGATTCTCGAGGAGAGTTTGGATCCTGCAAAAATAGAAACCCAAACTCTCCTCAAGAGTCTGTCAAATTTTTTCCAAAAATTGACAAGATCTTAGCTGTGAGATTGGACTACGAGGGTTGTTTTTTGCAATTTTGTGTTTTTATTTATGTTGGATTGCCCCTCCCTTTATTATTTGTTATTTGTTATTTGCCGTGATTTTTTTAAGGTAGGTTATGACCCCTTTCTCATGTTTTTTTAGCTTTTGCTTTGAAAAATTCACATGAGTGAGGCTTCATAGGAAATTTCAGAAATTGGATGGATGAATGTGGAGAAAGAAGGATAGAAGTCGAACAAATGGTATAGGTTTGGACTTTGGGCTTGGCTTTTGGAGGCTTCACACTATGGCCGGCCAAAAGCTCCAATTCCTTTATTTTATTGCCTATTTATTGCTCATTTCTTTGGCCACTCAATTCCATGGCCTCTTGACTTGGATGGCTATAGTGTGAAGAAGCCCTTAAGGTATGTTCCCACTTGGCAAATTCTAAAATTTTGAAAATTAACAAGCCACCTTGCCAAATCAAAGGAAAATTGATTGTAAGGAAAATCCAAATATTGGAAAAGATTTCTATGCAATTCAATGGCAACGTTTGTCCACTAAACAATAGGTGGAGACATCATTTTTATAATGAAATCCATTGTTCATCATGAATCTTTAAAAGATATGGGACAATTTGAAGATGAGAGCTTGACCACTCATTGTCAAAACGCAGGAATTGTGTTTAATGTAGACCTTTAGACCTCATTTATGCATAATAGACTAACTTATTTCAAGAAACTTCAAACTAGGAAAAGCTAGTAAATCAAGCTGCCTTTCATTTACAAAAAACCGTTTGAGATTTAGATCCTCCAATCAAAAGTTAGAGACAAAATTCAGAGAAGATGTTTGAAAATGTCAAAAAAAATGTCCCTCTCAACCTTGCTCTGAATTTTGTTCATAAATTTTGATTGGAGGCTCTAAATCTTGAACGTTTTTTTTGGAGATGAAAGTTATCTTAATATACTAACATTTTGTAGTTCAAATTTTCTTAAAATTTTTTATTCTACTATGCAAAAATGAGGTTTGAAGTTCTCATTTTAGCACAATTTCTGCTTTTAACTAAACTAGGTATGACCAATTGAGCTTCTACTAATCCTAATTTACATATCCCACATGGGTTGTTCTACATCTTGTCACCCCACTTGCATATAGAGATTACCTTTACATCTACCTAAACTCACATCAATAATGACTTTCAAATTAGTTTGAGGTGGGTGTTGAAAAACTTCAATATACTTAAATTCTCATATCAAATTCCACTCATTTTTGCCTTCCGCAGCCGTTGTTCTTTTGTAATGGGTTGTCTAGAGCTCCATTACATAAGAACGGCTGAAAAATGCTGAAATCTTCATTTTCAAAAGATAGCCAAGTACTTATTATGCACTACTTTCACAGTGATGGGCCAACAAAAAAAAATGATTAATAGCCTTAAGAGTGCTGTCAAGTGCAACTACGACTGCCATGTAGGTTTGGTGGAGAACTAAGCACTCAAGTTGGAATGCACTACATTATAATTTACAGCTTGTTTAATACCTTAATGTCACCCCTTGAGACCAGGTGGGAACATATATTTAATCATTCATTTGTTGCTAGTTTCATCCTTGGATTAATGCATTTAATCTTCGTGTTAGAACTTGTATTTTCATTTGATGAATTATATAAGCTTTACAAAATCATACTTGTGCATTTGATTTAGACTAATTGGTTTATTCAAGACTTATTTATGAATGGACAAAGCAATCAAATTAAAAATTTTAAACAAAATGAAACAATAAAAATAATTGAATTTAAACATTTTGGGTGCCAGTGGGTGTTTATTCAAATCTAATTTCACTTTAATTTGTTGTTTCGAGAAAACATCTATCTTTAACCTCTAAAGGACCAATATGCGTTTTTTGGCTACATAGAAATTTGCAAGTAAGTGTAATTAGAGATTTCTATATTTTTGGCCCAAATTTTAATAGAAGGTGGGGGGGCAAGGAATATCTTTCATATGCACTAAATTTCATGACATTTGAAAATATGAATAAAAAATTATGGCCTAATATGTTGTTTTTTCTTCATAACTAGGTAGTCCAGGCAGATCAAGAAAAAATAAAAAATTTCAAAAATAAAAATTTGAAATTAATTTTCTAGAGTTATATATACATGGAAAGCTTTGAATAATTCCAATTTGATCAATGAGTCAAAAGTTATGAGGATTTTTTGTTTGCAAGCAGTTATGGATTCTCTACTCTAAAATAAACTTTGAAGTCCTTTATCTTACTCAATTTTCAATACTTTTTGAAAAAAATAAAATTCTAGGATGTAGATTGTTTATTATAACATTGCAACCAATGGGATTGGCATTTTTCAATTCCATAATTAAATTCTTAACAATTTAATATTTTGAACCATTTTCTATTACTGTTTACTTACTATTTTTTTTGTATATGTAGTAAAATTCTAAATGATGTGAAAGTTTTCAATCATGTGGCCAACTTGTCTAGAAAACACAGTTTAAAGAAGCACCACCATTTGGGACATTTTTTTCTAGAAAAGTGAGCTTGTGAAATGCAGCTGCCAAAAATATGATTTCCGTGAATTTGAATGCTTTTATCTTACAATCCATATGGTAGAAGTTTCTGAAATTTTTACGACATGTTCTCAAGTTAGGATATTACAAGATCCTACAGTTATATGTGTCAAAAAAAAAATTTGTCCAAAAATTTGTCCAAAAATTTGGTACTAGTTCTAAAAATGGGCAGTTTTGGAGCATTTTTTGTGAAAACATAGTCATAAAACTTTAGGGGTTAATAAATAAAAAATAAAATAACAAAGATATATTTTCTTATAAACCCTGATTTAGACTTTGTAAAATGGAACGTGAATTAAGGATATCATTATTAACTATTATTTACATGGTTGGTAAAACTTGTAGACTTGAAGTCCTAGACTAGTTCCAAACAATTGAATTTAAAGATTTCATCACAAAATACATAACTTTGTAAATTATTATGATCTAAAGTTTAGGTTGTTTGAAAAATAATGTGGATGATAATACATTTAAAGATGCAACATATCTTGTATTTGGACCTCTGAAAAAGCTTAGTTTTATTGTCGTGTACTGCAATTTAAAACAATACAAGTTAATTTATTTTGTGTGAGAGTTTGAATAGTATAAGACTCTCATATTAATTTTGGTGAATAGCAGATGAAGGTGGTATATTTAGTCTAAAAAATCGGATGCAAATTGATTGACAATAGTTTAAACAAAATGAAAGTCAAATGACATTCACACTATCTGAGATAGTATAAAAATAGCATAGACCACAAAATATCAATTTCATTAAAAATATTGCAACTACAATATTAATGCACCTCAAAAATTCACATAATTTGCAAATCAGTGCATAAAAATATTGTTATTAGAGGGTGACCTATTAGAATTAATCTTGTGCACTGATAATGCTCAAGGTTTCTTAACCCTTAAAAGATGGATTGGTGACTATGGAAATCATTCATTTGGATAATAAGAATCATTGCCTAAAAAAATTCAAAAGCACTCATTGCAAGTCAAACTGCTTTTGCTTTTCACAAAAAACTCTAAAGATGAATAGTTGCACTTCTTTTCGCACGCAAAGATTCTTTGTCATTCATTGAACGCCAAAAGTCTGCCATGTTGTTTATAGGTTAACCCTAAAGGACTAAACACCGTTTTTTTGACAACATAGCGATTTTGGGCAGCTTACTACGAACGGAGTTTTTATTTTTTTCCTTTGAAAATTTCACAAAACATGTGTCCAAGGAGTAGCTTTAAGGTCCAACAATTTTCATAATTTTTGATTACACGGTTAAAAAGTTATTGCGTGATATGTGGTTTTGTTACTCGGCGGGCAACCCGGGCAGCTCAAAAAACTTCTTTAAAAATCACTTTTTTGAAAAATGAAAAGTTGGAAGTACTTCTAAAGAAATATTTAAAAAACAAAAAGTTTGAATCACTCCATTTTGTTTAATGAGGTGAGAATTATTAGGAATTTCACTTTGTAGGTAGGTTTGAAATCCAGAGATTCCAAGGGCGGGACCCTCATAGCTCGGGAGGCCTAAGGAAGGGACTCCTCCCACTTTGTTAAGCACAATCTGGTTCAAATTATCGTGCCATCGTTGTGTAATGTCCCTGTTATTGTGCCTGACACTGTAACCGGTGCCATGCACGATAATAGGGACATTGTGCCCCACAATTAGGACTCTTTTGTAAAGAGCTCGGGCTCAAGAGTGCTTAATGTAGGCAATTGAACATAGCAAAGCCTAAGAGCAACCCCAGAGCAACTCACCCAAGGGACTCAACATGGGCAATGAGCGAGCCGTGGCTTGGGAATTGCCCCACAGCACGCACACCAAGTGGAAAAACATGCCCGGCCACGGCCAAACATAAAGAAGGCACGGGCAAATGAAGACTCTTGAATGCAGCTCGCCAAGCTATTAAATAATGTTTTGAGTCTCACCTTTTGAAGGGTTCTCTTCAAAAGTTGAAGAGATTATTTCTAAATAATAAAATAGGAAGTTTGGAACACCTTTTGACTACACTAAAAGCTATATTTAGTGTTGGATTGCATTTAGTGTAATTACCAGCCTACCCCATTCAACACTAAATCTGAACTTTGGAGTAATTAGTGTAGCGTTAGACTTGAATGCGCCGCCTTTGCCTTTTCTTCCCTTCTACCTTCCCCTTCTCTGGTCTTCCCTTGCAATTGAACTTTGTTTGCCTCTTCTGCCTGTCGCATTGTCCCCTTCTACGCAATCCTCTCTTGCGTAAACTCCATTGCTTTCCTCTCTCTGTGAACTCCGTTGCTCTCTTCCTTGCGATCCAGCAAGTGAGCGTTTTTTTGGGGGGGGGGATATACTCTGCCCGTTCCCGCCTCTCGTGTTGTTTGAATCTCTCCACATGTTCCCGCCTCCCGATCTGCCTCCCGATTTGCCTGTAGCTCCTGCCTCCCGATTCAGCTCTTTCCTCCACGATTGCTCCCCATCTCACCACGCTTCCTGACTGGATCATCATTTGGACATCATTACCTGGATCAACCTGGACAAGGTTAGCTTTTTCAGCATATTTTGACCAGTCGTTGTTTTTTGTTTTTTTACTCTTGCTTGGCTCTGCAAGAATTCTGTCATGGTTGCCCTCCCAGAAAATTCCACGCCTTGACGCTTGCAACAGGTTTCTACCATTGTTGTCCGCAAGCATCATCACTTGGATGGTTCAAGATGAAATCGCGCATGGCATCCGCGGGCTCTACATCCGCATAATTATTGCGTTTCTAGAGCATTTTCATGCCCAAAGGAGTGCCAACCTTGTCCGGGCTTCTCGTTGGTGGGCTCTACGGCAACAATTTTGCAATGAAGGAGAAGCAGAAATACTATCGCCACTAATTTCATGCACTAGGAACCGGATGGGAGGGCGAAAACAACTCCACCCAAAGGCAAGTCCAGGTCATGGTGTCAAGTGATCTGAATGGGTACTTTAGATCTACCCTAAGCTCTTGAATGCATTTGACCAATTTATAAAAGTTAGAGTCAAATTCTCATCCAGATTGCTCATTGAATTAGCTATGTCGATCTTGATGGATCTTGCCTCTCCATATATAGCCCAATCTCATGATCCCAAGGACAATGTCCTATTCACGGCAAAGTTGACCCCAAATTGGGTTCAACAATTTATGCATGTGCACAACATTGTTTTGTTGATACAACATATACGTTTGACTTGTAGTCTCGAGAAAGAACTACAAATCGAAATGGCGACAGTTTACCATCTTGGTGTGCTGCATAGGGGGGGCCAAACCAATGTTTTTGATGAAAATCTGATGGAAAACATAGACGAAATTCATTTTGCCGTGACTTGAGACAATGGTCAAACGTTGGGATTTAGGGGGGACACCAGTGTCAAGTGCGTCGAAGTGTTTTCCGATGGAGACTCTATGACCATGGTTATTAGAATCTCTGAAAGGCATCGATCTATGATTGAAGCTCCCATGCTCATTTTTACCAATCCCAACAACAATTATCCTATTTGGGCCTGGAAGACAATATTCTAGGGGTATGCTACAGAATCAGACCTAAAGGCTGGATGGACCAAGTCTTTTTTGCTGAATTCTTCGTTGAACCTCGAGCCTTCCAAGCCGATGTTCATGGCCGCACAAAAGTCATTTGGGTTGACAATTGTGGCGGCCATAACATGACTCTGGGCTTAACGATTGTTTTGGAAGCAAAACAAGCCAGTCTTAGGTATTTACCACCTTATTCGACACATTTGTGTCGACCAGCAGACACATTTATCATCTCCAAGGTCAAGGACATTTAGACCAAGCGATGGGAAGCGAAGAAGGTTGAGCTCATTCAAGAAATGCTTGGCAAAATACTCCTTGAGCTGATGGACAGTGGTCAGAAAAACTCACAAACCCGAGAAAAACATTTTTCCTACAACTGTCTGCAGATAGCATTGAAGATGTGAATAAAGAGGTGGATTGTGATAATATGTCATATGCTAGGAAAGCTATGATTAGATCAAGTATGGCTTTGAGTGTTGATGGTACTTGGAGTGTCAATCAACTCTTTCCACATCTGCAGGAAATTATAGCCAAGCATGAACCATACTTCCAAGGCCAACAAGTTCTAGCCCAAGTATAAAATTTGTATTTTTTTATTATATTAAAATATGAGTTTCTTTTTTCTTATTTGATGTTCAAAGACTTCCTTCATTACTAATATTTTTCACATTTTCTACTCCTTCTATCATTTTCCTTGTCTTCAATCTTTTCCTTTGCAAATTCATTTTTTTAGTATGTTCTAACACTAAATGTAAACATTTTCGGATTTCAGATTTACCATAGAGTATATTTAGTGTTAGAAATTATCTTTAGTATTATTTATTTTAGTAGGCTTAATGATATTTAGTGTCATGGTTTGTAAATAGTGTTGCTAACACTAAATATAGTTTTTAGTGTACTTGGCAAGTCTTCCCGTGGGGCCATGACTCTTCATTTAAGTTGGCCACATGCACATTGATGATTTTTGTCATTTGGCACCCCTTTACAACGAGCCAGGCGTGGGGTTGCCCTAAGAGCATCGCCAACCATTCACGGGGGAAGCGGCTCGGGGCATGGGTTGGCCAGGGTCCGGTTTCTCCCGGGTTTCATTTGGCCGGGGAGGTCCCCCACTAGTTCACGGCCAAAGTCTCATGCTAGCAAAAGTCAATAACACGAGTGTGCTATAAGTTGTCAGACTTTAATAAGTGTAAGTTGTCAGTTTTTGGGAATTTGGGAAAAATTGAAAAGTAATGGGGCTTCGGGAGAGAAGGAGTGAGGTTTTGTGTTTTGCAATGGAAACTACCGCAAGTCTTGGCCGGGAGTGAGTGCACTGTTTGAAGACTTTCCGAGACGAGAGAAGAAAAGGAGTTGTGACGGGGTTAATTTTAGCATCATTAGGAGGATTTAGGTGTAGAGTTTTCTTCCAAGTACAAATGAAACATAATTTCATTGTTAATAGGTGTAGCCGGGGATGTTTAGAGGTGTTGTGGCAGCTTGATGTGAAAATTTAGTTCTGTTTTTTGAAAGGTCACTTGGAGTTGCTATAAGGTCCTTGAAGCCGCTTTGTTGATCTATTTTAGGCATTTTTTGAATTTCCTTTGAGTTGTTCCGGTGTTCATTTTTTCCAATTCTTTGAGCAGTTTAAGAATTGTTGAATTGTGCTTTGAGTGATAAAGGCTTCAGAGAATGCATCCTTGGAGGACCAGGCTATTGGCTACTAGACAAGCTATGAGGGAGGATGATAAGGATGATGAATTGAATTTGCAATGGGTCCTACAAATGCAAAGGGCCAATGGAGATGGTGTAGACATACCTGCACGTGCTGGTGGCTCTCGGCCTGGTAGAGCTCCAAATGTTGTTAGAGATAGACAAGAGATGCACAGAAGGATGATGAGAGATTATTTTTTGTTACTACTTACCATGTCAAATTGTAGAAGCATTGGACACTTTTTGAATTTTTTACAATTTTTTGATTGTTTTAACTCCAAATTAAAATTAAAAATGGATTTGGCATTCACTTTTCTAATTTTATTTGTTGGGGTGCTTGTTCAGGATTAGTTGAAACTATTGGAAAGTTTTGGGACCGTTTTCAAACTATGAAGGCATACATTTCAGGAGATTGGTTCAACTGTGAGTAATACCCCTTGGGGGTATTAGTCACATTAGTCACAGTTGAGTAAACATAGCCACAACTTTGTCTTCGGTGGGTGGAATGTTCTAAAAACTTGTGTACATGTGGCTTACTATATTAGGCACCTCTATGTCAAATTGTAAAAGCATTGGACACTTTTTGAATTTTTCACAGTTTTTTGATTGTTTTAACTCCAAATTTTTAATGTAATTTTGAATATAATTTCTGTGCCCAATTTCTCTTAAATATCAAGACCGGGCCTAGTAATTTTAAACCCTCTTTGACTTGCTCACATCTTCCTTTTTCAATTTTGTTTTTCTGTGCATTATCATTGCACCTACAAGTGGACCAAATTTGAAAAAAAAACCCGACAAGTTGTATCTCAAGAGAATATATGTACATAGTCAACAACCGGGGCAAGGAGCCGGGGACGGGGGACTACCGTTCTCGGAGCCATTTGTGCCATGACCGGCAACTTTCTGTCCTTCCCCCTGCTCGCGGTGGCTCACTTTTTCTTGACCGGCCCCGCTCGAGCCCCGGGCCGGGAGCTCCCCGTGTGGCGATGCTCTAAGTCATTGGATTTGAGAGACCCAGCTTGATGAAAAGAATTTGAAACCCAAAGAAGATTCTACGAATCCGACCGATATAAAGTTCCCGCCATCCCTGGCCCACTCACATCCAGCCCTGCCTCTGACGCCGGCCCCGTCACCACCTGTTGTTCCCGCGCTGGTTTCCTTTGCTGCTTCTCCTCCGGTTCAGTTGTCGTCGCCATTCAAAGTTTGGATTCTTTGCGACTCCCATCGCCAACGCGCTGTCTCCATCAAGCTGTACTTCGGAGCTTTCTTACCTCCGCCGGTTCCGAGGCTCGCCAATCGGTTCCTGCAACGTCGCCACATTGCGTCCACGAACGCTGCTGCGATTCGACCGAGCTGTGTGCGTGCAGCTGTGGCCTCTGCTTGCGGTCCCTTCTCGTCTCCAGTGCTTCGGTACTGCTTGCGCCTTGCGGTGATGCGTTGCCGTCTTTGCTTCGTGGGGTTTCGTCTCGTTCTTTGGGGTTCAGTGGGTCGGGGTTTAGGCCTTTCCCAGTCCGAATCCGGGGTTTTAGGTTTGGTGCCCCCCCCCCAATAGCGCATTTTGTTCTTCGAATTGCGTCGGGGCATTAGGGTTGCTGACGCCGTGGTGTTGTGTTGGTTGCTCCGCAGGTAGGTGATCAAGATGTTGGAGCTGAGGCTGGTGCAGGGGAGCTTGCTGAAGAAGGTGTTGGAATCCATCAAGGATCTGGTGACCGATGCCAACTTCGACTGTTCGACGACGGGTTTCTCTCTGCAGGCCATGGACTCGAGCCATGTCGCGCTGGTGGCGCTGCTGCTTCGTTCGGAGGGTTTCGAGCACTACCGTTGCGACCGCAACATTTCGATGGGCATGAACTTGACCAGCATGGCGAAGATGCTGAAGTGCGCGGGGAACGACGACATCATCACCATCAAGGCCGACGATGGCGGCGACTCCGTCACTTTCATGTTCGAGAGCCCGAGTAAGCCCCGCGCCACCCTTTTCTATGCTGCCTGTCATCGGTGGGAGAAAGGCCGTTCGGGCACGTTGACAAGGAGACGTAGCCTGGGTAGTTTTTGAATTGCACGTGAGAAGGCAATGTGGGGGTTGTGAATTTGGTGGTTGCACTTGCATTTTGTCGGGGTTGTCGGTCCCAGCGTGGGCTTCTGTGTGGGTTTCCCTGTGCGTCCAGCGTGTGGTTCTGACGATGAGTGGAATGGACTGTTGCAGATCAAGAGAGGATATCTGACTTCGAGATGAAGCTGATGGACATCGACAGCGAGCACCTGGGCATCCCTGAGACCGAGTACGAGGCCATCGTGCGAATGCCATCTGCCGAGTTCGCTCGCATCTGCAAGGATCTGAGCACCATTGGTGACACAGGTAGTGTGATGCCCTTTTTTTTGGTGGATTTGGCGATGCTTGATTGGTCGAGTGGGTCATGGAGTTGGTGTTAGAATTCGTCGTTTCCGAGTGCATTCTCGCAGGCTGTGTCTGTGGTGCCGCGAGTGTGGTAACGAAGGCTCACTTCTATATCCGTTGTGGGTGTGACTAGTGGCCTTCCTCGATTGGCATGTGCTTTTGGAATGTCTGTGTTGGTGGGGTGTTTGCTGAAGGTTGAATTGAGCGTGAGTTTCATGTGTGTGCAGTGGTGATCTCTGTGACGAAGGAAGGAGTGAAATTCTCGACCGGAGGGGACATCGGGAGCGCCAACATCGTGTGCAGGCAAAACACGTCAGTCGATAAGGTGAGCGGTGTCTGGTGAATGTCGAGGGGTATTTGGAGTGTGTTGGGGTGGTTGTGGAAGGTTTTCTTGTGCGAAGGGCTTCTCATTTCAAAATCTGCTCAAGTCACCTTTACAGTGTAGCTTTGCTCTTGAAGCTTTGGAGGCCCAAATGAAGATTTCAATGAGAGAAATTTCAACCGAGATTCACTTTGGAGGAGGGTGGATACAGTGGTGTATTCTGAGAAGCCGTTGCGTTTAGGATTGATTCGTGTCGATTGACTTTTGTTTCTCATTATTTCGTATAGAAGTCCTCCATGAATTTGATGGAGATGCCCAATTCATGGCGTGCGTTGCAAGAGTGCGTATTGACGTGTTGCACGTGTTTTGCAGGAGGAGGATAAGACGGTGGTGGAGATGCAAGAACCTGTGACGTTGACATTTGCGTTGCGGTACTTGAATTCTTTCACGAAAGCCACGCCGTTGTCGAGCACGGTGACGCTGAGTATGTCGAAAGAGCTGCCCGTTGCTGTCGAGTACAAGATTGCCGAGATGGGTCACATCAGGTTCTATCTTGCACCCAAGATCGAGGAAGACGACGACATGGCCACAAGCTAAACGGAGCGACTTTGGCTTGTGTTGTTCTTTTCCATTCCGGTTGTGACCCACTGCCAGCAAGAGCGCAGAGTAGTTGTGGGAGGCCGTGTACATGAGAGTTACTGGGTTGACTGTTTGTGGTGGCGCGTTGCGTGCTGTGCGTTGTCTGGTTCAGGAATTGTGAGGATTAGGCTGTGCACGACATGTGGGCGCCGTGCATATGTGTTAGTTAGATGTCTATAGGAGCGGAATGACAAGGATATGGGACCCATGTGTCCGATCAGTGTCTTGACAACCGAGTGGGTAAAATTTCGGAGGTACCATTTTGTGTTTCTTGGTGTCCATCTGGATACGAAATTTATTGTATGAAGCCTCGCACTTTCGTTTGTCTGGTATGTTGAAATGTCAAGGACTTCGAATTTATTTACAGTTCCTTGATTTGAATTTGATGCATTGTTTGTAATTTTTAATTCTCAATATTCCTATTTGAAACTGAACTTGTGGAAGTACCTCAATGCCACGAGACGTGAAGTGCCCCCGCTCGAGATTTTCGGGGGGGCTGCGTGTCAGTCGCAGTGGGTCCCTTCCCAGCGATTCCGTCCGTGGCTCCCGTCCCTCAAGATTCCGGCCTTGCCCGGTTCCTGGCCTGGCCTCCCGCTCCAAAGCGCAGTCTTCTTCAGCTGTGACCTTAACCCGTAAATGCCCGAGGCACCAAAATGTGGCGTTTGCAAAACTTTTGAGAGTATGCTGGAGGCAGAGGTTTCAATATTTTTCCATGAGCTGCAGATCACGTTTGTGAGCATGGAGATCTGAAAGCATTACTCTCTCTTAGTCATAGTGAAAGCTGGTGTGATAGAAATGATGTTCAATTTCGAACCTACTGACCACCTCTGCGCATCCTTCTCCACATTGGGATTCCTGAAGAACTCAAGAAATTTTCTCCACTTTGTATTGGCTACTAACTTATTGTTGCATTACATACTGTTTTGCCCTTAGGAGAGCTGCAAATCATACTGTTTTGCATGTTTTGCACTTAGAACATTCCCTGCTATATATTGACCGCACACTCCACGTTTCAAAATGGTTTAGCAAAATCAAAACAGTGTAAAAATTTGAACTTTCTTGTAACTGTCGATGATGGAGTCTTAAATCTCTCACGAAGAAAAAAGAATCATGAATATCTCACGAATTAGGACTCATCTAATGATGACCGTCCAAAAGTTTATTAAAAGAAAGCTTTTTCCGCTTTAGAATTCTGTAGGAATCCAAATTCCAATCAAAAGTAAATCCATTTTTGAATCACGACAATCGTTTTGTTAGCAGTAGTGCAGAAAGTTGACTGAATTTTTTTTTATTTTTTATTTTTGAACAAATGGGAAGAACCCACTGCATCCAAAAGAAAAAAAAAAAAAAGTTGACTGCGGGTTTGAACATTCCTGGGTATTAGCTTTCTTGAATGGAAGCAAGACTATTGGTAATTGCACTTACAACATGTTATGCACTTGGAACATATCGTTTTGCACTTAACCCCCAAAGGACCAAACACCATTTTTTGGCAACATAGCGATTTTGGGTAGCTCACTACGAACGGAGTTTTTATTTTATTTCTTTGAAAATTTCACAAAACATGTGCCCAAGGAGTAGCTTTAAGGTCCAACAATTTTCATAACTTTTGACTACACCGTTTAAAAGTTATTGCATGATATGTAGTTTTCATTACTCGGCGGGCAGCCCAGGCAGCTCAAAAAACTTCTTTAAAAATCACTTTTTTGAAAAATGAAAAGTTGGAAGTGGTTCTAGAGAGTGGAAAAGTTTGAATCACTCCATTTTGTTTAATGAAGTAAGAGTTATGAGGGATTCCAGTTTGTCGGTAGGTTTGGAATCCAGAGACTCCATACCTACCCACAAACTGGAATCCCTCATAACTCTAACCTCATTAAACAAAATGGAGTGATTCAAACTTTTCCACTCTCTAGAACCACTTCCAACTTTTCATTTTTCAAAAAAGTGATTTTTAAAGAAGTTTTTTAAGCTGCCTGGACTGCCCGCCGAGTAATGAAAACTACATATCATGCAATAACTTTTATATGGTGTAGTCAAAAGTTATGAAAATTGTTGGACCTTAAAGCTACTCCTCGGGCACATGTTTTGTGAAATTTTCAAAGAGAAAAAATAAAAACTCCGTTTGTAGTGAGCTGCCCAAAATCGCTATGTTGCCAAAAATGGTGTTTGGTCCTCTAGGGGTTAAGAGGTTGGGAGTGGACAGAGCCGGGCAGGGCCGGAATCTCATGGGATGGGAGCTAGGGCCAAAGTCGCAAGGCAGCCTTGAGAAGGGTCTCATTGCGACTGCCACGCAACCCCCCCAAAAATCTCGAGGGGGGAACTTAACGTCTCGCCCTTATGCCGTTCCTCTTGCCAAAATTAAAATAAAAGTAATTTTTTAAAATTTTAAATTCATAAAAACTTTGAAATTCAATATTTTTTTTGCTTGTGAGTGAGAGTGCTTGAAACAAAGTTTGTGCGCTTGTACTTGCAAAGAATTTTCCTACAGTACCAAGAAAGTGAAAAGGGGATGCATGGATTTGGAGATTTCATTGTAACAAACAGAAGAAACAAGCAAATAAATAAAGTAAATAGCCCAATTTAAGGTTTAGATTACTAATCCTTGAAAGTTTAACCCTATGATGATGTAGCCAAAAAGTTATTGATCAGTGGTGAAGTAGGCCATATTGATCCAATTAAGAATGGATGATTATCATCCAATAATTTTTCGAGAGTTCATTGATTGTATGGTTGAGTATATTGGCATCTCTTGGTAAAAGTTTTTCTAATTCAAAGTTGTAAATAAATCCAAAACTATAGCATTTGATTGAAAATCAATCTTAAAAATAATACTCCGTACTTGATAACATTCATCTTTATTTGGAAATTTTCTAGATAT
Source organism: Neckera pumila (assembly GCA_963969595.1). Taxonomy (NCBI): domain Eukaryota; kingdom Viridiplantae; phylum Streptophyta; class Bryopsida; order Hypnales; family Neckeraceae; genus Neckera; species Neckera pumila. Next base: position 25,808,760 of record OZ018411.1, on the reverse strand, counting down.
TTTATTTTTTGTTACGCATATATTATTGACCAAAAGTGGTTTTAGATCAGATTATAAATCTTGTGAATCTTGCACTTCATCCTATTAAGTTCTTAGGATTTTGGCATATTTTGGACATAAACTGTCATATTATAGAACATGGGAAAAAATGGAGAAAAGAATTTGGTTTTTCTTGTTTTTAAAAAAAAATTCAATAGTATGAATGACCTAGCCTATTGTAGGAGTGTATGAAAATATTCAGAAACTTTAACCATGTAGATTGCAAGATTAAAGCCATTTGAAGGGAGACAAATAGTTTTTTTCTAATCCTTGTAGATAGGATAAACAAATTGACTCATATTGGAGAGAGATTTTTGCATCAAATATGGTGTGTTTTTTGACAATTTTATACTACATCATCTATTAGATTAAGTACGTAATGTCACGACTCTTGTCACAAAATTTATCACATTTTCATTCTAGAGAAATATCATCCAATTATTTCATTGATGTTCATAGCATTTACACATGTGATTGTGAAACTGAGTGATTTTTTCTCTATCTTTTTTGGAGGGCACAAATGTAGGCCAAGGCTAGTATTACTTACCTACACAATAAATTTCAAAAGTAAAAGAGGGTTTAATACAAGCTACCCAAAAGAATTTGGGCATCATAACTTTTATATAAGACACTTGATTGATGAAAAATTTAGTTCTTGAAAAGGGGGTCACATATCTGCACCTTAGATCAAAATTCCAAAAAATGATCTATTCAAAATTGACTTCATAGGAAATTGTCCAAATTTCTAGTTGTCCACGTCCAATTGATGAACAATTGCCTTCTAGGCGTTTCTCATTAAAGAAGCTTCAAGAAAAATCACAAGATAAATCAATGGAAAGAAAAAAAAGCACTATACATGAATCAATGATATAGACATATTGGAGGAGTTTAATTATTTATTTTTAATTCTCAAGGTAATCTTTCTCTCTCAATTGAATACTTGAAATTTTGGCCATAAAACAATCTTTTTTGAATTTCAGCCCAACTAATCAAATGAAGCTTATAAAGTCTAGTCTTTCATGCACAAGTGAACATTTGTGCATGAATGTTGTACTTGGAATATACCTGTGCTTGAATATTGTGCATGGATGCTGTACTTGGTAAATATTTATATAGAGTGAAATGTCAATTAATTCGTATGGATCCCCTCAATACCCCTATTCAGTGTACCTAATACATCTCGCACAAATGGCACTTCTACAAATGTTCCAAATGCTTGAGAGAACACAAACAGATTCTATTCCTTACTCATCCCTATGTTCAAATGCTTGAAGCCGCACAAATAGTATCCTCTACCTTGTCCTGCAAATCAAACTTTTCAACATCCTGCTGGATGACGAGACAATATAAGGAATTGCCCGAGTAACATAGATTTCTCTTCAAACATCAAGATATATGGGACTGATAAAGCTTATCCTCCTTCCAGCACCTGCCATGACTTAACTGTCTACGCATTTCACGCATTTCACGCATTTCCAATCTGCAATCCAAAGTCATCCCAGTGTCTCATCATCTAGAAGTTGGCTAAAATCAGTCAAACTTTTGTACGTGAGCCAAAACAACCAGAGTACGTGTGCTTCGACTTTCAATTGGAAGGTGCCAAGATGGCTAAATTTGCTGCAGAAATTCAACTGGCTGCCATGGTGCTCACGCAACTGGCAATCGACGGCTAAGTTTATGGTCAGTATTCCTGCTTAGACGGTTTTATTGAGATTTGATGATGTTCACTGAACTGATTTATTCTAAGGTAAGTTGATTTGAACAACACATAAGGTCTGACTATTGAGCACATCATGAGAATTAAATTTGAAAATCTTTGTTCTTGCCAAGAGAAAATAGAACTCACTTTTGAAAAATATTTTATTAGTTATGAAATTTTAGAATCACTATGATTCTCTTTCCCAAACCATGAGAAGGTTAAAATCTAAACACTTTCCACGAATAAGATCTTCACATGCCACCAATTTTCATTGCTTTAAGGTAGCTACCTGAATGATATTGAGTGAAGCTAAAGTGAGGTGATTTAAACAGCCAGGTGGGATTCGGATATATTGTCTTATCAAGGAACTTGACCTTCATAGATTTGTACTGATCTATATTATCCCATTCTGTATGCACTCTTGTAGTTCTTGAATTTCGAGGTCTTGTTCAATATGCTTAAAATTTGTCGGTTCATAACATAGCATGTACCTGAAATTATCGAAATTGCTACCAACCTTGCATTTGTAGCAACCACAATCAACATCCGCAATCAATGTTCGTATACTGTTTCGGCTTGTGATCAAAGCTGCAGGCACCTCTATAACTTGCTCAGCACTCCAAAATGCTCAATCACGGCTGAAAATGTTGGTACCATCTGGGCTGGAGGTCTCATTTGGGGATTTCCGAGTAACAATGGAGATCCGAACCAAAAGAAACCTCACCAAGCCTCAGGCAAACCTCAGGCAAGCCGAGTTCACCATCGGCGTCAATGGACAGGACTTGAGTAATATGATATGGGTTATCCCTGACTATCTACGAATGCATTGGTATGGTGATACAAATCTAGTCACAAGGATGTCAGCATTATTTTCAGTAAAATAAGGTTGTTTCAAGAATACTTAGACGATATCAGAAAGAGAATCTTTGCCATGATTCATCAGTAAGTCTCCTTATGATGACAGTGACCAGTTGACCACCCCGACCACCTCCCTCTGTAGTCTGTACCATGGGGGAATCATGAAAAAGATCCTGTTAATGATGATGTCAAACCTCCTGAAACATTCTAATTTTACTAAGAACCTTGCGTCACAATATAGAACTAATTGGATTTCTGGAATTGCTCAAGGATGCCTACAATCTGCCTCTATTGATCAACCCCACCGACATTGCTGGTGGAGGAGCGCGAACTGGACTGCACTTTGGAACTTCCATCTGCACTATTCCTAATCTGAATAGCTTCTGCCAGGCTCCAAACTACCTCACCGATGGACCAGGAAATGGCTGCAAAAACGCAAACGGACCTGGCAAGGTCGCCGCCGCCGGAATTAGAGCCTTCAAGAATGCATGTGCCAGTTACTCCTACTCCACGGACAATCGGAACACGGTATACGCTTGCAACATTGGTAGTAACTACGAAGTTATACTCTGCCCATGAAGAGTTCGATAACTGTTGTCCATGTAAGAATTTCATACCGCTACGCATTCGAAGCCTTAAATGATGCGCCTAAATTATACTCCAGTATTTCAGCATTCGTTCAGCATGGGCATTACCATCGTTATCCCTACTTCTAATTACAAATCCTTCACTGGTATGAAATGAAAATGAAGGACCAATTTCCTTGGCAAATGATTCAACTTGGATGTATTAATCGTTGAAATCAATTGGTTGCAAGAGAATGGCCCTCAAAGTCACCAAATTCAGTCAACTGTAGAGAACCAAGGCATGAAGTCAGTAATTTCAGCAACACTCCCCGAGCTTGATTGGCTGCTTCCTTTCAGTTCAGAGCATTCCCACCGGGAGGTCCGTGTCGCTAAAAGTTTAGGGAAGAGGACCTGAGATGCAGACAGGGATACAGAAATTTCACCGCACCAAACTTTTTCAAAAATCTGTATCCGTAAATATACAGAATTCTGTAAAACTCTCACCGAATTCTCTATCCAGAGGATCATATAGAGAACTGGCGAGGTCTCATCTGTATAAAGTCAAGGTTGACTGCTTTGAGACTTCAAGTTTAGGGATAGAGAACAGATTGGTGGGGATGCTCTCACCCTCATGGCATCATGATTATTTCTCCGCAGCTGTTGGGCTCTTTGCAGCTTCCCAGTGATGAGCCATTCACACATGAGAACTCAACCACTCCGCACAACACCTAACTGAAGAATAATAAGAGCAACCAACGTGCGCATAAGAAATGTCCGACTAATAAAATAATCAGACTCGTACAATATTACAATCTGACTCGAATCAAAAATTCAGAGCTTAAAAGCAGATAATCATGCAGAATCCACAAATACATCGGCAATGGGACAGGCGGTATCAGGAAATCGCATGAACCACCATAATATTTCAGCGTCACTTGTACAACTGACTCCAGCATCCCTGTCCCGAAAAAATGAGGAGAATGAGACTCAAAAATTGATTTCCCATTACATGGTCGTGCCCTGGACTTCATACAATAAATTTCGTATCCAGATGGACACCAAGAAACACAAAATGGTACCTCCGAAATTTTACCCACTCGGTTGTCAAGACACTGATCGGACACATGGGTCCCATATCCTTGTCATTCCGCTCCTATAGACATCTAACTAACACATATGCACGGCGCCCACATGTCGTGCACAGCCTAATCCTCACAATTCCTGAACCAGACAACGCACAGCACGCAACGCGCCACCACAAACAGTCAACCCAGTAACTCTCATGTACACGGCCTCCCACAACTACTCTGCGCTCTTGCTGGCAGTGGGTCACAACCGGAATGGAAAAGAACAACACAAGCCAAAGTCGCTCCGTTTAGCTTGTGGCCATGTCGTCGTCTTCCTCGATCTTGGGTGCAAGATAGAACCTGATGTGACCCATCTCGGCAATCTTGTACTCGACAGCAACGGGCAGCTCTTTCGACATACTCAGCGTCACCGTGCTCGACAACGGCGTGGCTTTCGTGAAAGAATTCAAGTACCGCAACGCAAATGTCAACGTCACAGGTTCTTGCATCTCCACCACCGTCTTATCCTCCTCCTGCAAAACACGTGCAACACGTCAATACGCACTCTTGCAACGCACGCCATGAATTGGGCATCTCCATCAAATTCATGGAGGACTTCTATACGAAATAATGAGAAACAAAAGTCAATCGACACGAATCAATCCTAAACGCAACGGCTTCTCAGAATACACCACTGTATCCACCCTCCTCCAAAGTGAATCTCGGTTGAAATTTCTCTCATTGAAATCTTCATTTGGGCCTCCAAAGCTTCAAGAGCAAAGCTACACTGTAAAGGTGACTTGAGCAGATTTTGAAATGAGAAGCCCTTCGCACAAGAAAACCTTCCACAACCACCCCAACACACTCCAAATACCCCTCGACATTCACCAGACACCGCTCACCTTATCGACTGACGTGTTTTGCCTGCACACGATGTTGGCGCTCCCGATGTCCCCTCCGGTCGAGAATTTCACTCCTTCCTTCGTCACAGAGATCACCACTGCACACACATGAAACTCACGCTCAATTCAACCTTCAGCAAACACCCCACCAACACAGACATTCCAAAAGCACATGCCAATCGAGGAAGGCCACTAGTCACACCCACAACGGATATAGAAGTGAGCCTTCGTTACCACACTCGCGGCACCACAGACACAGCCTGCGAGAATGCACTCGGAAACGACGAATTCTAACACCAACTCCATGACCCACTCGACCAATCAAGCATCGCCAAATCCACCAAAAAAAAGGGCATCACACTACCTGTGTCACCAATGGTGCTCAGATCCTTGCAGATGCGAGCGAACTCGGCAGATGGCATTCGCACGATGGCCTCGTACTCGGTCTCAGGGATGCCCAGGTGCTCGCTGTCGATGTCCATCAGCTTCATCTCGAAGTCAGATATCCTCTCTTGATCTGCAACAGTCCATTCCACTCATCGTCAGAACCACACGCTGGACGCACAGGGAAACCCACACAGAAGCCCACGCTGGGACCGACAACCCCGACAAAATGCAAGTGCAACCACCAAATTCACAACCCCCACATTGCCTTCTCACGTGCAATTCAAAAACTACCCAGGCTACGTCTCCTTGTCAACGTGCCCGAACGGCCTTTCTCCCACCGATGACAGGCAGCATAGAAAAGGGTGGCGCGGGGCTTACTCGGGCTCTCGAACATGAAAGTGACGGAGTCGCCGCCATCGTCGGCCTTGATGGTGATGATGTCGTCGTTCCCCGCGCACTTCAGCATCTTCGCCATGCTGGTCAAGTTCATGCCCATCGAAATGTTGCGGTCGCAACGGTAGTGCTCGAAACCCTCCGAACGAAGCAGCAGCGCCACCAGCGCGACATGGCTCGAGTCCATGGCCTGCAGAGAGAAACCCGTCGTCGAACAGTCGAAGTTGGCATCGGTCACCAGATCCTTGATGGATTCCAACACCTTCTTCAGCAAGCTCCCCTGCACCAGCCTCAGCTCCAACATCTTGATCACCTACCTGCGGAGCAACCAACACAACACCACGGCGTCAGCAACCCTAATGCCCCGACGCAATTCGAAGAACAAAATGCGCTATTGGGGGGGGGGCACCAAACCTAAAACCCCGGATTCGGACTGGGAAAGGCCTAAACCCCGACCCACTGAACCCCAAAGAACGAGACGAAACCCCACGAAGCAAAGACGGCAACGCATCACCGCAAGGCGCAAGCAGTACCGAAGCACTGGAGACGAGAAGGGACCGCAAGCAGAGGCCACAGCTGCACGCACACAGCTCGGTCGAATCGCAGCAGCGTTCGTGGACGCAATGTGGCGACGTTGCAGGAACCGATTGGCGAGCCTCGGAACCGGCGGAGGAAAGAAAGCTCCGAAGTACAGCTTGATGGAGACAGCGCGTTGGCGATGGGGGTCGCAAAGAATCCAAACTTTGAATGGCGACGACAACTGAACCGGAGGAGAAGCAGCGAAGCAAATTAAAGCTTCTTCCTGACGAGAGCGCGGGAACGGGGAGGTGACGGGGCTGGCCGCTGGCGCCAAAGGGAGGGCCGGCACAGGATGTGGAAGTCGAATGGCGGGAACTTTGTATTGAACGGAAAGTAACGTAGATGCTGTACTTGGAGAATCTATGTCTTGGTTCATAATCAAAACCGTTCATTCAAGCTGATGTGCGTAGATAAAGGGGAAATTACGAATTGGAGTTATTTTTGTATTTATAGAGAAATGGTGTTTTTGTTATATATATATTTTTGGTGATTTTTTTGTCTTTTTTACATCATTCTGTCTTCCTCGTATGGAATGTATGTTTTAGGACATAAACATGAATTTGAAGGTGCATGATGGTTCCAATTGACATGAGCATATTAGTGAACTCACGAAGTGTCAATGATTGTTGTTGCATTAATTTTTTTAATTTTTTGGACACTATATTGCAATTTTCATGAAATGCATTGTATTCACAGTTGGGAGGGTGGTCATGCCTTTGCTGTAATAAATATTGTTTGAAAGTTTAGTGTGTTGTTTATATGACACAAAGGTGAAAACATGATTTGCTTGGTTTGTACAAGTAGATTGGTATGTGCATAGGTGAGCCCCAAAGTTGTCACTTGGGTCTCAAGATTAGTTGTAGTAGAATTTATAGCCAAAAAATCGTAAAAAGAGTGTTTTAATTGTAATAGGTAGAAGTTCCTACCAATATGGTGATTTATCTCCAGAAGTTTGGAGTGCCTTAAACATTCTTTGCTTCTAGGATCTAAGTTGGGTGTCTAAAAGGTCCACTAGGAGTTTGAAAGGTATTCAAGTCCTATTGGCAAAAATAGTGGTAATATTTCTAATTTAAAATACAACTAGGACCATAATTGCTAGTGCATGTGACAAGACATGGCTATCTATGAGTTGGTAGTGCCTAATAAAATAGTATTATTAGCCTTAGAAATACATGCAATCAAACCATTTAGAGATCACCATCCATTTTGAAAGAATTGTAGGAAGTTAGTTTTGTGCTTTATAGGTAAAACTCAATTAGTACATGAGAAGAAATCTGGACCCTACTAAAGGTTGCTGAAGCTATAGTAAAATGTGCATTAACAAAAAAAAATATTTAAAAATTAAAAAAATTAAAAAAAAATATATATATATATATTTTTTATTTATTTATTTATTTATTTATTTTTTCAAAAACCTTGTTAGGGTGTGTGCCACACAAGATTGGGACTAAAAAAGATTTTTTTTTTCTCTTGATTTGCACATTTGGCGGCTTGTCAGATGGCTCTCTACAGGGGCCAAACTTTCTGTAATGACAAGAGACATGCAACTAGAGATAAAAGAATAGTGTTCTTGACATAAAACATGCTAGGAGCTCAACAACAAAATTAGTTTGTCTAAATTTCCTTCCAATAAAATGATTCTTTCGTCATTGAAGATGAAAGGAGGTAATTAATATCCTTTTTAAGACAATGTAGAATAAGAATATGAGCCTATACTTATTGTTTGAGGACTTTCCAAAAGTTATTGAAAAAATTCAAATTTTTTTGGAATTTAGAAGATGATTTTATAGAAAGTCAACTGCTCAAAACTGTGACAAAAATTCCCAAACATTATTCAAATTGTAGTAAAATTCCACTAAGATTGAATGTAGAATAATTTGTGCTAATAATGCGCTTCAACAAGTTTCAAGACATTCCAACAGTGACAAGTACCTGAACGTGCGCCGCCATTGAATTTTGGTGGAAGTTAAATTAATTCAATGCGTTGACCGATGTACCAATAGCATACAACATCAAAATGAGGCCATGATGAGTTTTTTTCTCTCCTACAACCACTCCAAACACTCCAAGCAAGTCAGATATTTGGGAAATACAAATTCCATCATTCGAGATTTTTACATTTCCTTGTATTAATCATTTACTAGCTTTTGTGAGTCCCAATGACCTAGGAGTAGGTAAGAGTCTCCTAGGAGAATTTAGGCTTTCTAGAGCCAATGGTATAGTCCTTTTGTCATTTGGAGCTTTTTTCCAAAAATCACGTAGGGTCGAGCTAAAGATTTGATTTTTCTAGTAATTGGTAGTAATTAGAAGTTAATTCTAGAAAGACTAAATGTTAAACAAGGGAGCGAGAGGCCTTGGGAAGAATATAAAAGACCTTACTTCTTCTCTCTATCTTCCTTCTTTTTTCCTTATTCTCCAAATTTGTTGGCATTTTGTTAACTGTACATGTTGTTGGTTCATTTGGCCATTTTAATGTCCACTTTGTGTTTGAGAACAATTTTGCTCATTATTTGGAGTCTTGAGCTACCTTGAAGGACGTGGGGTCCCTTTGAGTTTTGCCAACATTGCTTATGTCTTTGATTCTTGCTTATTAACATCCGCGTACTTCTTCTTGAGTTTCTTTAACTTTGAGCCATTATTTTATACTAACTGTTTTGCACTAATTCCTTGTATGAAATTCCCATTTTGTTGGAGAATTCCTCCAAAACCTTCACCTGCAAAACACGTGGTCCGGTCAAAAGTTTGTGGTGTTTAGGTGTATTGATTGTGGTTTGACTCTATTCCACTAATAGTGAAGCTTTGTTTTGCAGGTTATTTTTCTTTGTTTCTATTCCCTTCCATTCAACAAAGTTCGACTTTGTAACTAACTTTTGGAAAGAATTGTCAATTCTTGTTTGTATTTCTTTTCATCCCCAATCAAGTCTATTTAGCCAATTGATTCATTTAGTTTGAAATTCTAATCATATCATTAAAACAAGCCAAGTCATAAAACCAACTAGTCTCTTATGGAAGAATAAGCTAGTTGCCCCTACCACTACAAGAGAAAGGCGGGTTGTTTTAAGTATAGTCCTAGTAGTATAGTCTTTTAAGTAATGACCTATAAAAGTCTTTTAAGTAAAATTTTATTGAAAATACATGTATTTTCAGTAAAATTTTACTTAAAAGATTCTTTAAAGGTCATTATTTAAATAACTATACTTAAATCAACCCTATCTCTTGTAGTGTATGCAATAACTAGCATCGGCCGGGTAGAACAGCCGGTCGGCAAGCCAACATCGAATGGGTAGAATAAGACGGGTCAAGCAAGGCAGTTATTGGTGAGTAGGTTCAGCCGAGTCAAGCAGTAGGTCGTAGTTGGATTAGAAAAGTTAGTAGTCAAGACATGTAGGTAGCTAAATTGATTGCCATACCATACCATTTAGAATGAAAAGAGGGTTATACAAAAATCACACATAAAATCCAAAAACATTTTGAGGTACTCTAGTGTGTTTAAGAAACCATTGAGGAAGCCCTAAGATACTCTAGTGTGTTTATAAAACCATTGAGAAGGTCCTTGGCGAATTTAAAAATCACGAAGAAAGTCCTAAGCTATTCTAATGTATTTAAATACCACTGGAAGGTCATAAAATAAATTGGTGTGTCTAACAACCCCTTGAAACAACTCTTAGAGACTATGTGGTGAGAGACTAGCGAAGCAATTTGGAAGTACTTTGGGATGTATTACAAATCTCTAGCATTTGAAACGGATTGGAAGCTCTACAATAGGCAGAAGATCTTGATGAAAGAAGGGATTTTGGAAGTGAATGAATCATGTATTTGAGTCCAAACTTCAAGTAGAGTTTGGGTAGGAATCTAAAGAGTGAAAGAAAGCCATTAACTGAGGAATGTTTGACTCCTTAAACAGAATTTGACTAGATTAGGGACAAAATGAAAAGCCAAAAACAAAAGAATAGTTGACTTTGGAAGATGTTAAGACATCTTAGAAGAAGTTGTCAAGCCTTTGTCATTAATTTGTGTTTGATTCTTCAAGCAATTAACAAGTAATCAAGAGTTTAGAAGTCAATAGGGTGGCCTTCAAAATATCTTACAAGAAAAAGAAAATAGGAAAAAAGGAAAATTTAGAAAGAAATAGGGTGGATAGAAGAAATAGAATTAGTCTACCAATTCCTTCATTTCATTGCAACCACTGTATAAGCGGTACACTAACTTCAATAATATAACTTTGATGAGATTATAATCATGATCAATGAAAACATGACTATTATATCAACCAAGCAAGAGGTATGTGCTTAATTTTCCTTTCTTTTTGTTGTTCTTTTCTGTAGTAATACTAATTTAAAAGTAGTAATATTAACTTAGAAGCTAAGCGGTTAAGTCAAACCATTAAAGATATTCCAAAATCCTACCTTGGATTCAGAATCAAGTAGTTAATTTTTAGAGGTTTTTGAAAACATATTAAACTTTAAAAATAAATAAAAAATTGAAGAAGTTATGCTTGGATGAAGTTTGGTAGTAAGAGTGTATGAAAAAGTAGTAAAACCATCCAAGGAAATTTGAAAGGGAATATTAGAATATAGATTAAAGTGATAGGTCAAAACTTGAAGCAAAAAGTCAATTTGATAGTTTAAATTGATAGAAACTAGTGGATGAAGTTTTAAAGTATTGAATAGGTGTCAAACTTCATCTATCCCTAACTTTTAGTAGGAAAGTTAGATTTTTTAAGTACTTTTTCTTTTTAGAAATTCAATTTTATGCTTTACAAGTTAAAAATAATAAAAATTTAAAAATAATAAATTTAAAATAGAAGTCCTAAATAGTTAGTGACAAATATATAGTCATTTAGAATATTTTGAAGACAACTAAGGAATAGGTAAAAAGTAGAACAATTTAGAATATTTAAAAGAATCTAGAACTAATTCACATTTAGAAATTAGATTAGTATTAAAGGAAATAACATAGGATAAAGTTGAATCTTAGTTTAGTTTAGGTTTGGATGAAAGCCATAAGTATTTGCTTACTTCAAGTAAAACCTAAAATTGTGAAACTAAAATGAATTCTAAATTCAATCCTAAAACCAAAAGTGAATTTCTATTAATAAGCTAGTAGAAATTGATGGATAAGCATTATAGAATATTTTAGAAGCAAAATTTCATCCATAGATAACCTCTAGTAGGTAAGTCTTTGAAATAAATTTTATTGTTTTGAAAAGGGCATGAATTGCTCTACAACTTAGGCTAGTTAGATTCTAGACTTGATTGACTTGTGAAGGTCAAAAGTTTTGGCCCACATTGGGCAAAACCAATTGATACTACTATTTTTTGATTACATTGTCTTAAAGGTTATACTTATGTCATTTAAAAACTAGCAAAATACAAAATTTGTTCATTGCTTGGAAGGCACAATTGGATGGCACTTAGACACCCATTTAGGAATACAACAACAACAACAAGACCATGGTTGTATTTGTTATATTTCAAGGGTGGAGATAAAACGCTCACAACATACAAGCACGTGTTGATTGTATGCGGAAATAGTGACTTAGAGGCACTAGAAGGTGACCTTCATTCCCTAAGTGTGGCATCTACTCTCTTTGACTTTATACAAATTCAAGGATCGTATCTATAGAGGGCAATTTCAAGTGTACAATGTGCTATATTAATTGAGGAAAATACATCACATCCTACCATTAATCAAGGAAGAACTTTGTAGGCAATTGTTATTTGAAAACCCATAGACATTAGACAAAAAAGGCAAACCAATTAGGAAGGCAACAAGCATATGGCACTATAAGAAAACCGTGTTTTTGGTGTCGTTTTAAAAAACACGTGATGTCTAAGTTGATGAATTTTAGGTGACGTCAACATAAACATCACGTGTTTTTCATGTCAACAGTGACGTCCAATGTAACATAAAAAACACACGATGTCTTAGTTGATGTCACCTAAAATCCGTCAATTTAGACATAAAAAAACTCTGTTTTTTTATAGTGTGGTTTATATATTGGGCAAAGCAAGGGTTTAATACTATTGTAAATATTTGGAACACACTGTTGATGATTTTAAATCTTCAAAGTACTCGCTTAGGATCACGAAACCAATATTGATGAATGCTCTTGAAACATGAACTATAGTACAAGAATAATATTAGGATACAAACTAGTATAAGTGTGGAATATGACATAATTAGTGCTATTTTATATAGATTTGTTGACCTTATTGTAAACTATATATTTAAAAAATTATTTATGTGATAAATATCATAATTTGAGTTCAAAATTTTCATATTTGAAAGTTTTAATCTAATATTATTCATTAGCTTTTTTTAAATCCTTTGAAAACTAAGGAGGTTTTAGAAAGGATGTTTATTGACAAACTTTGTTACCAAACATATTTAATAACCTTATTGAAAAAAAAATATAGAGTGTGTCTATTTTGTGTACTTTTGTTTTGTTTGTTAAATTTTTAAAAAATAATTGATATATTTATTAATTTAGATGACAAATTTGGATCAAATCTTGAATTTAGTAAGCCTTATGACAATAGACACGTATATTTGTTAGTTCAATTAATATATTTGGAGTCAAAATAGTATCCAATACACCTTATGTGCAAACATTCTTCCATTAGTTAGTTTTGTTGAAGAATTTGGTATCAAAGATAGAATCTAGTAAGCTTTACGAGATTAGACACTTATTGCTATTAATTGTGTTGAAGAATTTAAAGTCAAAGATAGAATCTAATAAAAGCATTCCTATGGCGGCTCGTTGATCAAGGACACCAAATAGCGAATTTTTGAGGTTTGGCGTCCCTTGGTTAAGAGTTCAATTTTTATCAAGAGCTGTGGCCCTGAAGGAGACTCACCAAGTGATCAAATGTCCACGCTGCTATTTTGATGTTTTGAAGAGAATCTTTAGCACTATAGAAACTTTTCAACACGTGGGGTCAAAAAAGACTATTCAATAGCTTAGTGAGCCACGGCTAAAGTCACTACTTGCCATGCCATCGCCACTTTTTGAAGTGGCCGGGCATCATTTTGTACTTGGCGTGCATGCTGTGAGCCACTATTTCAAGCCCGACTGCGTCCACTAGCCAAATCAAGGCCTTGGCAAGTCATCATAAAGTTGCTCTAAGCCTTACAAAAATAAACACCTTATATTTGTTAGTTCAATTGTGGAATCAATACCTTAAATCAGGCTTTTTGTTTGTTTGTTTGTTTGTTTGTTTTGTTTGTTTGTTTTGTTTGTTTGTTTTGTTTGTTACGTTGAGATCTTCTTGACCGTGCATCCCCCGGCCGTGTGCTTGGTACCGTCAGAAAGCTCTCGCCGAGGAGGGGTGCACCGGCTTGGTTTCGTGGCGTTTGGAGCGGTGGTGCAAAAGTTATTGAATTTCAAAGTATTTATTGATTAAAAAATTAGAAAATTACTTTTACTTTGATTTTGGTGGCGTTCTTGGTACTGGGAGTGGAACCGGGAGTGGAACCGGGAGTGGAACTAGGAGTGGAACCGGGAGTAGATGAAAATTGGGCCAATGGCACAGGGTCACACTAGTTTAGAGTTAAAGGTAGAATCTAGTAAGCCTTACAAGAATATATACCTATCACCATTTTTGTTTAGGAATTTGTTTACAAAATTTGTCACCAAATATATGTATTTAATAAGCTTCATTGGATATATTAAGGAAGTGGTGAGAGTGGTATTTTGTGTGGATTTGTAGGTGCTTGTGTGTGAAAGTACTGTCACCATGAGAGGGGAGAAGGTACCGACTTGTTTATGTTCCGAGCTTGGGGGCGCCATAGTCGTTGCGACCTCGACCTTTCCTTCCTCGTCTTCGTTGTTGTGCTCATGCTCCTGCCCTTGGCCCTCTTCTTTCCCCCGAGCCCCGCTCTCCACTTGCCGCTCCTTGTTGCCGCTAATTTGCTTCTCAACGACCGTTTACTCTCCGAAGAGCTTTCACAGGGCGCTTGTGTTGCATGCGGCAGAACTTTTTGAGCATGTTGTTTTCTCCAAGGTTGGGCACGGCGACGGGAGTCCTGCGGAGGTCGTCATAGTTTGTTTGGAGCGGCGGAGTACGCGTTCGTTCGTTTCCGGGACGCCAGATTTTCTCCTGTTCGTTGTGGTGGTTTCCGGACGTGGTTAGGGTTTGGGAAGGAGGTTAGGGTTTGGAGCAGCGTCCGTTTGATGGTTCCCAGAGCATATTTTGGAGCATGCAAGAGTACTCACTGTGTCGCTTTTTGATTTTCTCACAAGAGGAGTGGCTTGAACAGCGAAAATTTGCAAGTGGATATGAGTTTGTGAGTGCATTTTCTCCTCTTGTCTGAGGCGGGGCGAATTTTGTTAGGGCCAGAGGCGCTTTTGTCTGTTTCGGTCAGTCGAGCTGGAGGTTGTTCAGTCTGTGAAGGTGCATTTGAAGAAGATAGCGTCTGATAATGTGCCCCAAGGCCTGGGCCGGGGCAGCATGGGAAGTACAGAGGAGCCCGAGCGGAAGCGGCGCCACCTCACTCCTCACCATCCTGCGTCCCCGCCTTTCAAGAAGCCGATCATTACTTCCGCTTCGGACGAGAAGAAGGTTTGTTCTTTTTACGGCATGCGTGTAACAGTGCAGTGATATTTGATTGTGAAAGCTCTCATCTCGTAACAGTTCTGGTGAATCCTGCACGAAGCAAGTTTGGGACAGTATGGTTGCTTTTCATTGTCTTTTCTGCAACTTCCGATGTTGATAGTAACTGGGCGTGATTAGAAACTGAGCGTAATTAAAACGCAGTTACGGTTGAAAGAAGAGCTGTCGTCTCCTCTGAAACTCGCAATTGCTATCTTGTACGATGTTGAAGAAGCGAACCTCATATAATATGAACCTACGATTATTTTTAAAATGACCGTGTGCACGAATATAATAATCTTAGAACTTCGGGCTGTTAAAATCTTCGTGATTGTCAGGTAGTGCAGTAATGCTCGTCAACTAAGTAATTTACTTTTGCACGCATTTTATCTATGATCAGAGGCTTTCTACGCATATTGAAGTAGATGTCGATCTGCTTAGTCAGGTCCGTATAGTTCCGAGTATTAAGGTAATTGCGTTTGCGAAGCGCCAGCATGAAATATTGAAACCTCAGTGAGAATTGAGGTTGGCCGTGGAAGTGTTGATATATTCTGCACTGGCGTTCGTGATCACCGTAGAATTGGCGCGGTTCGATTTCTGTTGGACAAATTTCGAACGCTGGTGATTGTATTAAGATTTTTTCTAGGTTTAGTCCATGTATTTGGAATTGGTTCGCTTACAGCGTGAGGATTCTCGCAGGTGGACCCAGCTATGCTCCAGTACCAGAATCACAAATTGGCTCAGCAACTGGAACATCAGCGTTCAGAGATCTGTGTTTTGGAGAATAAATGCTGTCAATTTAGGAGCAAACAGACCTCTTACGACGACACTCTCATCATTGTGAACCGCGCATGGGATCTGGTTTGTGTAACTCTGCATTTTACTCTATTTTGCCATCGGCAGGTCACATACGCGTAGTTATAGGGAATTCTTTTGGGTCATGTACCTGCAATTCATTTTTCTCAGTTACCATTAGAATGAAATATTTAACTAGAAATAGGGCGGTTCTCAATCTGCAAATTCGGCTCATGGATTATGTTTCTTCTTTTCTCTCTCTTTCTTTCCCTTTCTCAAATTTGGCATTTAAACTGCAACACTCAGAATCACTTTTAGGGTAAGAAGTTGCAGTCAAGTGTTTGGTCTTACTATTTTGAAGAGATATCGTGTACTCGAGACTCAGTGGTACTGAACACCTATGTGGTGATTCACAGCTTGTGGACGATTTGGAGCTACTTGCAGTGCGCGCGAATGCCGCTATTAATGGCCTGCGAGTGCTTGAGTCCACGTCGGCAAACAAAGGTCAGACTGGAATTTTTTCAACTCAATTTGGACTGTCGAGCAAGGTGGAAGTGTTCTTTAGAAATTGAATTTGTACTTATATCGTTGATCACAAGACTAATTGCGATCCTCGTTGACGCTCCTAGGATTTGGAATAGAAACGGGAATTTCGAATGCAGGACAAATAGTAATTGCCACTATCTTTTCATTTATGATTACTTCTTTTCTTATCCTTCCCTCGACTCCCTGTCGGCTATGTTCTTCAAACGAGCCTATTTTCTAACTATAAAGGTTAATATCATCAATGCAACTACTTATGTTCAACCCAATCCTTCTCAAATCCCAGGCATTCTCCTTATCCTCACGTGACCATTGTGTTTACAGAGAGGGCAGGTCCTCCTGTTCCGCCTGAAGAGACATTTCTTCAGAGACTCCTGGAGAAGGGGGCTACTGAGAGTAGCAACTCTGAAGAAAGTAGTCATATGTCAGCTGTGGAGGCTGGACTGGCTTCCAGAAAGGCTGCAACTATGAAGACCATGAAGTGTCTGCTGCAAGCCATTGACTGTCAACGATCAAAGAATGACGAGCTTGCAGCGGTCTTGCGGAACATTGTGAGTCCTCATGGTAAGTTTCTACCTGGCTATTGCGATTCGAGGCATGCTAGTTGCACTTACTCTGGTCGAAGGCAAACAGTGCTAAACTTTTGGCTATCTACTTCAAAGTTGCTTAGATGTCATACCTTGGGCATTTAATGGATTATTCCGCCTTGCTTTCCACCGTTTGGGCGAGTTGGTGAGCAAATTCTGTGTTGAACAGAAGAGAAATTTTTCACAGCCTTGTTATACATACGCTGGACATGGAGGGATGACACCTGGTTGCAGTAGATTTTTTTTTAGCCTTTTCCTCGTTATATTCACTGCTAAGGGTCTTATTTCTCGGTTTCTGATGGTCATCGGCGTGGCCGTTGGCGGTTGTCGGAGTATTTAGAGTCTCTCGCTGCTGTGGACTGCAACTAGCTAGCTATCCCGTTATAAACTCTAAACATGAGTTTGGATATCACTAAAATAATGTTTTATCAGAAAATTCTGACGCTGTTGATTTGATAATGTTGGAATTATGACATATTAATTTAATTCACTAAGAGTTCATGTAGATAGGAACTTGAAGCAGAATATTAGTAGCTCGGTGGGTGAAGAAGATACCGTTGAGTCAATCGTTTAGTATCTTTCTTCTATGGTTGCGTGGTGAGTTACGTTTTTGAATTTATTCCTTAGCCATATTATATTTATAGATGTTTGGATTTTGCTATGCAACAGAAGCGGGACGCGTGCTGGAGAAAGCAAATGAGGAGTTGCGTACGGAAATATCAAGGATACGAGGTGTCATGGATGCTCTGCATTTGAAGCACAAAGAAATGTCAGCTGAAATTGGGACTGTTCGGGACCTTCAAGCCAAGGATCAATCTGAGATCAAACGTCTAGCTGGTATGTGTTAGTTAGGTGATTATTGGTATGAAAATTTCTTGTTTGCCAAATAGTAAGTGCGAGTTCTGATACTTGTGTACCCCCTGACGTTCATAGATCTGGTGGCTACCAAAATAGAACATTGACCTGGATCTTAACTTCAAAACTACAAATCTTCATTCACGTCTTAAGATGATCAACTTTTTATGATGACTGTAGTTCTTTGAGCTTTACTGGGTACCTGTCGAACGCCTGCATATTCTTCTTTGAATACTAGGTGTTTTATCCTGCGATTCGTAAAATGAAACTTAGGGACTGCACTTCACTACATTTGTCTTTGAAGCTTTAGTTTACACTTGTGAATTCTACATACTATGTTACTTTTTGAATACTGTAACTGAAGGAGCAGTGTCTAATTTGCTTAGCAACATTTGAATCTTAGTTTTCCTGGGATTGTTTTTGTTTTGTCAGCTGACAGTTATTTCACGCTTGACATTTTTGAACATTTGTCCAGGTGAGCTAGAGGAGACAGCGGCTGAGCTGGAAATGTGTAGACAAAAGCTAGCAAAACTCCGCAGCCAAAAGGATGCTGCAGCTGTTGCACCGCCTACTGGGGGTGCAGGTTCACTAGGTGTTAAGAGTGAGGGGGGTGGTCGAAATTCCAGCTCAGATAAAGTATCAAGAGAAGCTCGTGAACTGGAAGCAGCTTTAGAAGAAACAAAGGTACAGCTTGTGCTTCTCCTACAATTTCAGTTCATGCCTTTAAGATTCAAATACCAATGAAAAGTTTGTATGGAGTAGTATATGTTATTTCTGAAGTCTTTCTCATATTTTCACAACAGGGTTATCTTAGTCCATGTAGAGAACTTTTCATTCAACGAAGGTTCTATGTATTTAGATGTGGATATTTTGTCTGTTCCTTTATTTTCCTCTACTGAGCTTTATCGTACTCTGACGAGTTAAATGCTCGAAGCAAGAGGGATGCATTTCGAAGGCTACTATACGTTTGTGACTTTGGTGAAGTGTTTGGTACTGCCGAGCTCATAGTTGGAGGTCGAGGAAAGTTCACGACTCTCATCTTCGTGGACATACTTTGTCTTGTATGCAGGCATTGGCATCGAGGAGACTCAAAGAGTTACAAGAAGCACTGCAAACCCAGTTGAGCCTCTCCCAGCGACTGCAGCAAATGCAGGTGAAATACGATTCCTCTGTCCCCTGCAGTCTGTGAATCATTTAACAAATACTGGTTTAGTGTGTTGGTTTTATTGTTCATAGAGCTTGTGTCCAATAATTTATTACTCATTGGGACTGGAAGTTTCACAAATTTGTATTCTTATTCAGGCTTTATGGTGTCTAAGTCTTTTAGCTTGGACCTGATGTGGTCATGACAGGATGCGCTACTTGATGAACATAGGATCTTGTCATCTCGTCCCTATGTAGTACTCAACGATCAAGCTCAGTTTTTAAAGGGTGAGGTCGCACGCTATCGAGGTCTGGTAGACAAACTTCAGGTATGCTTTACGTACTTTTTTCTCTCTTTATGTCTCCTCAGCCAGCCAGTACTATATGATAAAGTCAGCTCTTCTACACAATGCTGGTCTTGATTTCAAATTCAATTCTTTCAGAGTGAACGTGATGCAATGTCTCGACGAGAGAAAGAGGTTTTATTGAAGGCAGAGGCTGGTGAAGCAGCCCGCAGGGCAAATGCTATTGCAGATGCGAGAGCTGCGGAACTGGAAACAAAACTTCAAGAGTGCATGGCAGATCGAGATACTTTGCAATTCAGATTAGAGGAGGCTAATCAATCTTCAGGTAGAATAATCTGTATCCTTTGCCCTTGACTTTGAGATTTGTACGTAGGGTGATGCATCTTTCATTGCGAATTATTAGAGTTCATTCTTACTAAAGTGTTGAAGATCATTCACCCTACTATTCGTAACTTGTCTTTAAAACTTTTTGTAGGAAGGAAGGATTCAGTGCCTGAACTGCAGGTGATGATCTCCACTCTGCATAAAGAGATGGGCATGATGCAATCCCAACTGAACAAGTTTAAGGAAGCAGCTCGTGAAGTTCATTCTCTTCGAGCAGAGATCAACTCCCTGGCTGGAATCCTTGAAAGAAAGGTAAACAAGAATCATCAATATCTGGGTGCACGGCAGGAGGAACTTAGATTTAGATTTTGCCACTACTAAAGCACTTTGATTATATTCAGTGAAAATTTATTCTGCGTGGCATGCTTAAGACTTCAAAGCGTAGTATTTTCGGCAATTAATTTTTTTGTCATTACAGGCTTTGTATTATACAACCTAATCGAACTTGCAAGCTTCTTTTCGGAATTTGATTCCAAATTTTAAAGTCTTGTTGTGCAGACAGTTCAATGTACACGCCTTTCAGATCAATATGTGGCACAAGTAGCTGATTTGACAGCCTTGAAAGCTGAGGTATGTCGGGGATTTACTATTTCATTTTTAATGTCGTGGAGGCTGTTAGACCGGATAACTTTGTCCTCGCTTTATGGCATATTTGCTTATGATAGGGATTCTTTGTTGAGCAGTGGCGTTGGCCTTGACAATTGATCAGATTGGAGGGATGAAGATTTGGTCATTTATATTTGTGTTATGCAACTCTTTCTAAATTGGCCTCCCTGATGCAGGTGGAAAGTTTGCGACAGAGTGATCAAGAGCTGCAGCTCATATTGGAAATGTACGAGAGAGAGTCAATTGATCCAAGGTTTGTGAGTTGACTGTTTCATGATGGAGCTGCAGTGATGTTGGATCTTATCAGTCTTGTTGGCTTCATATATCTTTCCTACTTGCTGCGATTTGTATTTTTCAGATATCTGCTCCAAGGAATGTAGGAGCTATTTGGCATGGGACTAATCATTGAGGTTGACATACAGGACTATGATGGATTTGCAGCAAGATCATTGTAGGACATTGGTGCAAGTAGATCGCTTGAAGAGAGCCCTTGACGAGCATAGCTTAGAGCTTCGGGTGAAAGCTGCCAATGAGGCTGAGGCTGCATGCCAGCAAAGGCTTGCAGCTGCTGAAGCTGAGATTGCTGACCATCGTCATAGACTGGACGATTCGGAAAGGTCTGGCTCTGGCCCTCGGATATCATTAAGATGTTATCTTTTTTTAAATTGAAATTCTTTCAAATTCTTTATTATAAAACTAGTAATTTAGAATTTTAATTTATCTGAACTTCTACCTCATTAATGTTCCCCTCAACATCGTCCTTGCCGTTGCTTTTGAGCGTGAATTTCTTTCACTGATTAAATTAGTCTTTATCCTGCTCTCGACAGTGAAGCACATGCTACGAGGGCAGGGGATAATGCCGCAAGATCTTTATATTTACACTAACCTATTAATGCGTAGATCAGCTGGAAGTTGTCGTAAATTTAAACTGCCTGTGCTTGCATGGTGAGATGGTCTTCGTCAATTCTGCAGGCAGCAAATGTTTTTTTATTCATCTCGGTATTGAAAATTGTTTTCCTCCAGGGTGGCGATGGAACTCAGGGAGACATTAAAGTCTAAAAGTGAAGAAGGAGACGCATATATTACTGAAATTGAGGTTTGTTGGCGTTAAGTTCTTGTTTATTCTTTTCTTCTCCACCTATTTGAGTTCTCGAAATTGAGGTTTGATGGCTCAAAATGCTGACTTTGGGTTACGTTAAACGGTATAGAGAGACACTTACTTCCGTGCGTTGTTTGATTATGCAGACTATTGGCCAAGCTTACGAGGAAATGCAAACACAAAATTCCCGCTTACTTCATCAAATCACTGAACGGGATGATTATAACACTCAGGTATTTTCGGAATTCATTTATGCATATTATAGTGGCTGTTGGTGTTCTCAGATCGAGCCAATTTGTCTAGGCGTTTGTGATCTGGAATATTTGATTTGTATCTGCTGTGGGTCCGAATAGCAAGGAGAATACTTGGTGTGACTTGTAACATGATATCTTGTCGTTTGACCATAATCATGTCAAATATCTCCATAGTCGTCTCAGGTTTTTATAAGTACTGGGACTTCTAAGGGTGTGGGGGTCACTGTATGGAGTGAAGGGAAGCATTACAGTGTTGAGATGCTGATTTTATTTTGCTTGAACATTATCTAATTCCATGTTTTGTTTCTATGCGATCTTTCAGTTGGTGGCAGAGAGTCTGAAGGCTAAACAACTGCAAGCCTCTCTGCAGGCAGAGAAGCAAGTTCTGGCTAGTCGTGTGCAACATGCTAACGCCACTGCAGATCATCACAAGCAGCGTGTTAGCCGATTAGAAGATCAGGTATGATATCGTGTTGTTTCTGCCCTGGTCATAGTGTATGCGGGTTCTCTTTGTGGGCAGGTAAAGTACATAAAAGCTCACCAAAATTGTGTCGAAAGAGTAGAACTGTGGAAATACTCCGATTACACCTGCTTAAGACGATCGGCGTGGATGAATTGTGCAGGCAAAATCGTACATCGAGCAAATAGGCAAGGTCATGGACGATGGCAGACAACATACATTAGCCGTGGAGACTTTGAGACGGAAGACAGCGGAGACTGAAAAAGAGCTCGTCTCCACGAAGACGGCTTTGGAAGCTGCAAATAGAAGGATTGAAGATCGTGGTCACAAACTTGCTGAAGCTCAACAGCAGCTTGACAAAGAAAGGTGAGTCCTGACATGTGGGTTAATATTGTCTCACATGGAACTTTGTACTCAAGTATTGGTGTAGGTGGTATTATCGTATTGCCACCCTTTCATATAGCTTTCTGGGCACTCATTTCTGTGCGTGTACATAAATAAGCCTTCGCCTCGTCTATGCCACCTGTATAATATATCCAAGGGCTGGCTTGATGAAGATAATTGTGATGTGGTCGTCAGTAGTGCGTAGTCCTTTTTTTTTAGATCATCTCTCTTTGTTATCAGACATCCCTTCTGATCGGGTTTTTTTCCTGTGGTTCAGATTTGAAAAACGAAGGGTTCAGGACGAGCTGGAGGCATTGACTAGTAAGTTGACTCGGCTGCGATCACATCATGAGGGTGGTCCCGCCGTGGAACGCCTTCAGGAGGAGATTAAAGAATATAAGGCTATTCTGAAGTGTAGCGTCTGTCACGACCGTCCAAAAGAAGTAAGAACCTCTCTTTCTTTCCATTTCTGTATGACTCGACCTTCCCCTTGACGCTTCCTTGTTTATATCTTCTATAGATATTGTGGCCGACACTTTCGATTTCTTAGACGAGAGGTTTGACCCCCGAGTGTCCAAACTAAAGAGGAAGTCATCCTTGGGAGCGATTTGTCAATCGTAGTAACTTTCAGAACATATTTCTATTGCTAAAATAATGTAGGTTATGAATTTTTTCTCTCTGCTTGTACTTTTTCCTTCAAGCTTCCTAAATTATATATTTCAAGTACCATAGATATGGAAGTGCTTACGTTTAGGTTCTCCAGAGTATAAGTTTGTTTCAACTTACGATTTAAAGCGGACTATCTCATTGTACTCATTCTCTGAATTTCATCTGTCTTGGTGGCAGGTCGTCATCACAAAGTGCTTTCATTTGTTCTGTGGACCTTGTATCCAGAGGAACTTGGAGATCAGACATCGAAAATGTCCTGGATGTGGGGTTCCATTTGGCCAAAGTGATGTTCGAAATGTCTACATTTAGCAAGACGGTATCACTTGAGTGATATGGTCTGAACTCGTTTTTTCTTGCTTTCTTTCTGTCCACGTCAGAAATGGGTGCTATGAATGATCTCACGTTCGAAGACAGCTTTGTTTGTAGAAGCTGTCTAATTAGATTGAATGTGAAAGAACACATGAATTTGTCACTGGGCCTGTATCAAGTGGAAGGTTTCACTTGATTTCAACAGGCATGTAAAATTGTGTCATAGAGATGACTCCTTTTTACCAGTTTTCTGGTTTTATTTTGTATTTCTCCCTGGAATCACAAGACTGGTGAGTCTGAAATTCTTGATTGTCACATCTTTCTCGCACCTATTTCTTCTTCTTTTGGAGTCCTTCTATGTAAAGCAGAAGTGCAACTATTCATCCTCAAAATATTGTGTAAAACGGGAAGTCTTGTGCAATAGTTTGACTTCTAATGAGTGCTTTTGAATATTTTTAAACCACTGTTTCATATACTACGATTTCCATCTCACCAACTTGTCCTTTATCCCCTAACTGCCTGAGCTACCAAATATGGTTGCTCCAAAATTTCAGGCTCGTTTGGATATGAGTAGTTAAATTCCTTTGACCGGTTAAAAAACTTTTACGGGCAATATTGAAGGTTAACTATTGGAAACTTTTATTTTTCACTACAAAAGATAAATATTTGATTCTTGAGAGGTCCTCAAAGGCATATATGTATCATTAGTGGAAGAGTAAAGCTTGCAAATTTTACTTGTATTCCCGGCTTTGAACAAAGCTTGCTAGTTTCACTTGATTTGAGATCTAAAAAGTTGTACTTATCCATTTGCTTTGAAAATGGTCCCAATGGAAAGAGTAAAGTGTTTTCATGATTTTTCACTGTTGAAAATTTAAACATGCAAGTGTTGATTTGGAGTTATTTACAATTTCTATTGATCACATAAAATTGCATTTCAACAACTATAAGGTGGATTGTGTAATGAATTTGATAGCTCTTCATTTGAACTTAATTTTTGTAGAAATGTATTTTAGTGTGCTAACGCAATTTCAAATTGTTTATGCCACATCCAACCCCAAAAAACTCTTACACGCAAATTTCTCAAACATTGTGGGGAGGGGCAGTATACAAAAAATAGGATACTTACATTTCCTCTTGTTATAATCTCACAATTCCTATGCAATTTTACACTCAAAATTTGTAAGCATACTAATAAGCAAACTCTCTAAACATCTGTACGGTTAGATTTTGAAAAACAAACAATTTGCTTCATAAAAGATAACTATAAGCTCATGCTCTTTTTTCAAAGGAAAAACACACTTGGAAAGGCTTAGGCACTTAGGGGAACTCCAATCAATTTATTGCTTTCCAAATCTACTATACAATTTTTTTAAATAAAGTTCTTGAATTTCATGAATAGAAAATTCGTAATCATTTATTTTCAAAATCGGATTCTTGATACTAAAATTAGACTTCAAAAAGAATTTTTCAAAAATATATACTATTGAAAATAGTAACTTGGTAAGGTTTTATTTAACTTCAAAGTATTATCAACACCAGAATTGGGTGCCTTGGACCTTTAAGGGTTAACTCCTAAAGGACCAAACGGCGTTTTTTGCCAAACTCACTACAAATGGAAATTTTATTTTTTTCTTTGAAAATTTCACATAAAGTAAACCAGCCCATTGTGGTCAGAATTAGGAGTCTACCCTCATGTCATTGCTGAAAATTTTCAAATGTTTTTCCACACAAAGACAAGTGTAAGAGAGAGTGAGGACATTTGAAATTATATTTTTTGGACCAAATATAAATTAGTTTCGAATTTCTGAAGTAGTTTGTCCAAAAGAGTCAGTAGACTGTCCTATAACCAACAAAAAGTGTATCCAATATGCTCTTCTTAATCACCTAAAGTGGTCACAATAATTTTTAATGTAGAAGGCCATAAAAAGTCACTTCCTACAATGATTTACACTGAAAAAGTAGGTGTTCCTAATGAGGTCACTAATCACTCCATTGGTGTCAGATTAGACATTGATTGTGGCCAAAAAAATTGTCATGGGGTCATTAGGTGTCCACTATGGGTCATCTGACCACAATGGGCTCGTCTACCTTAATGTATGCTCAAGGAGTAGCTTTAAGGCCCAACAATTTTCAAAACTTTTGACTACATGGTTAATCCCTAAAAGCCTGTTGTCCCTTTGGGGGACAAATGTATTTCCGGGCAAGTACCTACGGGCTAAAATTTTCTCCTGATTTTTTGAAACTTTTTTGGGAGGTAGAAAAGCTGATAATCTTCATAAGAATAGAATTTTTTTCACAATCGGTGCCTGGGAACAAAAGTTATGACCAAATAAGCTCAAAACAGGGGATGGCGGGCAACAAAAAAAATTTGCACTTTTTTTTTTTTTTTTTGTATTATTATCTTCTCATAGATTATATTTTTGTCTATCTAAAAAGCTTTGATTCATTTCATTTGGATTTGTTATGAGAAAGTTATGGACATTCTTGTTTTTTGGGCAGTTAAAGCATCTTTTTGAAAAAAATAACTTGTAGGATTCATTTCTGAATGCAATTTTTCAAATTTTTCAAATTTCTTTTTTTTTTATGGTTAAGTTTACTTGCTAGAACAATCTAACCATTGGAATTAGCGCATTTCAATTCCATCTAAAATATATGAATATTTTAGATTTTCATTCTATCTAAGTTAAAAATGTTCAAAGTCAAAAATTCCAATCCCACAATGTGCTGAAAAATTTGTTTTTTTCACTTTAAACGTAGATATCTTGCAATCTGTGCAGTCAAAATTCTGAAATTTTTTCCATACATTCTCATACTAGTTAGGTGTAAGATCCTACGGTTAGATGGGCAAGAAAAACATTTTTAATTCTTTTTCACTCTTTGCTAAAAAAGTGGCAGTTTTGGGTGTTTTTTGGCAGAAAAAAGGCCTTGGGCCTTTAGGGGTTAAAAGTTATTGTATGATTTTTCATTTTCAACAATCGGGCAGCTCAAAAAAATTCTGAAAAATCACTTTAAAAAAAACAAAAATTTGAAATTGGTTCTTTAGATTTATATATACGTGTACAGCTTTGAATTATTCCATTTTGATTTATGAGGTGTTCTAGTTTGCGGGCAGTTATGGATTCCCTACTCTAAAATAAACTTTGAAGTCCTTTATTTAACTTGATTTTTAATATATTTTGAAAAAAATAAAAGCATAGGATGTATATTGGTTGTTGCAACATTACAACCGTTGATTTGACACTTTTCAGTTCCATAATTAAATTCTTAACAATTTTGTGTTTTGAATCAATCTCTACTTCTTTCTACTTATTATTTTTTTCCTATATGTTGTACAATTCTAAATGATCTGAAATTTTTTGAGCATGTAGCCAACTTGCTTTGAAGAATGAATCCAAGGAGTAACCATCTTTTTGGACTTTTTTTCATTTAAATGTGACCTTGTGAAGTGCAGCTGCTTGGATTTTTGCAGGGCCGAAAGAAGGATTTTTGTCAATGCTGATATCTTGCAATCTACAAGGTGGAAAATTCTGAAATTTTTTGTACATATTCTCAAATAAGTTGACTTTAAGATTCTACAGTTACATCTGTCAAAGAATGTTTTTATTTCTAAAATTTGGTACTTGTACTAGAAATGGCAGTTTTGGAGTTTTTTTGGTGAGAACATAGTCTTTGACTTTTAGGGGCTAAGTGCAATGTTGGTTTTGGGTAATTTTGTTTTATCCCATAAGTTTTGTCCAGCAAGAGTCCATCTAGGTCTATAGCATCCTTCATATGGACTTTGATCTTGAAATCAGCAGGCTCTTCAATGTCCAGTGAAAATTTTGAGCCATATCAATCATATAATATATGAAAGTCTCTATTATTACTGAGTTATTCATTGTTATGATTCAATTCAATTCATTTTTACTGAGATGGTATTTTTCTGAAAAGTTCAAATTGGTGATATGCCTATGCTGTAATTTTCAATTGACTACTTCGGAAAATGAACCAGCTCAATTAACCCTTAACCCCTAAAGGACCATTGTCCCTTCGGGGGACAAATGCGTTTTTGGGAAGGTACCTATGGGCTGAAATTTTCTTCTGATTTTTTGAAACTTGTTTTGGAGGTAGAAAAGCTGATTATCTTCATAAGAGTAGAATTTTTTCACAATCGGTGCTCGGGAACAAAAGTTATGACCAAATAAGCTCAAAATAGGGGATGGCAGGCAGCAAAAAAATTTGCAATTTTTTTTTTTTTCTTAAAGTATTTTTTTTCTCATAGATTATATTTTTGTCTATCTAGAAAGCTTTGATTCATTTCATTTGGATTTTCTATGACAAAGTTATGGACATTCTTGTTTTTTGGGCAGTTAGAGCATCTTTTTGAAAAAAATAACTTATAGGATTCATTTCTGAATGCGATTTTTCAAATTTTTCAAATTTCTTTTTTTTGCATGGTTTAGTTTACTTGCTAGAACTAACTCACCATTGGAATTAGTGCATTTTAATCCCATCTAAAATATATGAATATTTTAAATTTTCCTTCTATCTCGTACCTACTTCTACTTAATATTTTTTTTAATAATGAAAATTAAGTTTTTTAAACTTTTCTTTTTGGCTAGATTCTTAACTCAATTCTCCACTGTAAACATTAAAAGCTCAAATTTTTGTAGTGCAAAAGAATAAAGTTAAAAATGTTCAAAGTCGAAAAATCTAGTCCCCCAATGTGTTGAAAAATTTGTTTTTTTCACTTTAAGCGCAAATATCTTACAATATGTGCGGTCCAAAATTCTGAATTTTTTCCACACACTCTCATACTAGTTAGGTGTAAGATCCTACGGTTAGATGTGGGAAAAAAATATTTTTCAAATTCTTTAATTTTTTGCTATAGAAATGGCAGTTTTGAGTGTTTTTTGGCAAAAAAAGGGCCTCGGTCCTTTAGGGGTTAAAGGACAATTCAGGTCCGGACTTGGTCAAACCTCATTATAATAGACATTTCAAAATTTTGATATTTTGGAGATGTAGTAATATATGTCTAAAATCTAATCTCATTTTTTCATAATTAAAAACATCAAATAAAACAATATGAAATTTTTATGAAAAATGAAAATAATAGTGACAAATATCATGGTGTAATTGATGTACTCCTTGGTCTCACACCAAGAGAAATTTCATAGAAAAAGTTCAAAAGTGGTGTATTTTGAGCTTTCAAGATGCCATCTTCAAAGTCTCACAAAAACTACAATTTTAACAATTTTGAAGAAACTTAAAATGGAGTAAAAAGTGGATTATCAAAACTACATTTTCTTAGTTGGGCTTAAGAACATTCAAAATAAAAAACTATGTGAAAATTTAGGATTTGACTTTCAAAATGCATGTTGGCGGCTTGCAATGTCCTTTAAGGTTAACTAATTGCCAATTCTTCTGACATTATAGAACTCATGGTCTATATTGGCTCTTGTTAGGACCACACTTGATCATTTGGCAGCAATTAGTATAAATTAAATGTCATTTACGGAAACTATATGAATGAGAACAATGTTTGCCCACTATTTACAAAGGTTTATTATATTGATTTGGCTCGATTTGTCAATGACTATGGTGGAAACATCCAAAACCATCAATATAAACAATTTTGCATAATTGGAGGTATCTTTTCCTATTGTCACGTGGGTAGAGACAATTTTTTGATCCACCCACGTGACAATTAGCAATTGAAAGTCATGACTTTTCCAAAAAAAAGTTATATTTTTTGTATATGGCATGTAATTTCTATGAATTTTTAAAGTGGCAGCTTCCTAGACCACGGAAATTGTCACGTAGGTGGATCAAAAAATTGAAATCTAAAAAAAATCAACAGTAAACTAATTGCATTTAAAAAGGAGACAGTCTCATGGCACTTTTCAAGAATACTTTGATGGAAGTCTAAGGACACTTCAAGGAAAATCTATAGTGCATGAATGAATACAAGGATGCTTTTAGGTGTTTCTATCTTATAGCTAACATTTAATGAGGACAATTGATTGAATGCCTATCCACAATGGGTTGAAAATGTATTCACAAACTAATTAGATAAACCTATTGAAAATAGTTTAGTTAGATTTTTAAAATTGTTTTTTCTTCAAAAGCAATAATCAATTTTGAGGCCTTGTTGTTCCAACTAGAGAATCCAATTAAAATTACACAACAACCTTACCAACAATACAACATATAGTATGTTGTCTCGAGACTTTACAAAAATATAGTCTCATGCTTTGATCGCTAGTGCAGCCCAAGCGTGATGTTGGGGACTAAACTACTAGCTTTAAAAACAAGTAAGGTAAATTTGGAGTTTGAATTATTTGAGTACGAGAGTTTCAATTTTTCCCTTCTCTTACCTTTCTCTTTTACCCTCTTTTGAAAATTCATGCAACCTAGAGTTTGACTCCATAATATTTAGCAACCTTAAGAGAAGTTGCATTTTTTTTTCTCTTGAGTCCTCATCCACAAAGTTCATCCATATTTACATCATGAAGAATTAAAGTCAGTTACAGTACTATTCTCATGTTGAATGCTACATGGTCCCATAGCTATTGATGAATGTGGAATATTTCACACCATTTTGTTGGAGAAGGACAACAGAGCCACAAACTATTTAACGTTATGTATTAGGAGAATGAGTGCACATTATGTAATTCATTAGACCATTTATAGCTTGCTCATGGATAACCTTCAAAATATAGACTAGATTGCAATGAATTGATTGATAGACATGCAAAAATTTTCCTTTTATTTATCCCTCAATTTTTTTCATAACTTTTTATAACCCCTAAAGTCCCATTGTACCCTCAGGGAACAAAATGGATTTCAAGTAGGTTCCTATAGTCTCAATATTCATCATAATTTTCTGAATTTTTTTGTGAAGATAGAAATGCACATTATCTTTTAGAGAATATAATTTTTATTTCAATCGGTGCCCAAGAGCAAAATTTAGGACACAAAAAAACTTTTTTAAGGTATGGCGAGCAAAAGCACTACTACACAAAAAAAAAATTAAAAATTAAAAATTTGTTTCTCATAGATTGTAATTTTATCTACATGGAAAGCTTTGATTCATTCCATTTTGATATGCTATATGAAAGTTATGGACAATCTTAGTTTTTGGAAAATCAAAGCATCTTCTTAAAAAATAATTTACAGGAATCATTTCTAAACTCAATTTTTACAATTTAAAAAAAACAAAGTTTCACAAGGTAAAATCTCTTGCTAGAACAATCTTACCATTTAAATTAGTTCGTTCCATTTCCATTTTAGAGCTATTAATGATTTAGATTTTCCTTCAATCTTGTACCTACTTCTATTTAATGATTTTTTGATGAATGAAAATTAAATGGTTTTAAACTAAAAAATTCCTAGACTGTCAACTCAATTCTTCAACCTAAAAACTTAGAAATTCAAAATCAGTAGTGGGGTGATGCAAGAAACACTTGTACTATTTGTTGCATTTTTTATTCATTAGAAAAAAAAATTGGCCTCTAAAGGGCCGCGTTGCAGCCTTTTGAGAACCCCGTTGTTTGCTTTTTTTTCCCTGTTTCTGCTCACCATAAGTCATGATGTCGGACGCATTAGATGTTTTTCAGCTCCTTTGAAGGGTTGTGAGTTCCCTGGGCTGCCAGGGTCGGGGGAACAGCCTCGCAGCAGTCCGCAGCTGTTGCGTGACATGGCCAAGCGATTGCCACATCACCAATTTATTTATTTATTTATTTTTTTTTTTCAGTTTAGATTTTTCAAAAAAAAAAAATTCAAAAACATTCAAAAAAAAATCTGACAGCGGACATTCCCGATTTGCCAAGGGAATAACATTGGGGGAGCAAGCTTGAAACGGCCCTTTAGTCCTCCCGAATCTCTTCTAATGCTCGTCAATGGCCCAAAAGCTGAGTATAAGGAGTTACACAATCAAGGTTAAGGTATTGTAATGCACCTTAACCATGATTATTGGACACTAAACCAAATTGCTTAAATCAAATTATGGAAAAATAAATAAAATATCCCAAAATAATCCAATGGCCATCTACTACTAAGAAAATTTTTGGATGGCAATGTGAAAAACTTCATTCATTGATATTTGATGAGTTTGGAGATGTGAAGAGAAGCTATTTATGCAAGTAGGGTAGTGGTAGGATTTACAATGTATGTGGGATATGTGAATTGGAAGGAAAAGGAGTTCCACCATCCATAGTGAAGAGAGACTAAAATGGTATTAAAATCCAAATTTGTGCTTCATTTAGGCATAGTAGCTAAATTTTTTTTGAAAAAATTTCCAACTAAGAGAAGTTGGAGAATGAAGCAAAGTTTCTAAGCCGAAAGTTTGTTTCAGATTTTAAATCTCCATGAAAAAATTATGGTCAAAACTAAAACTGGATGTTTGAAGGAATGTTTTCTTCGCAAATTTTTTTGAAGGAACATTTTCTTTTAGATGTTTGAGATAGAAGGAATATTTTTTTTTGAAATGTTTGAAATGTATGGGATTCAAGGAAAATTTTCTTTGAAATGTTTGAGATTTTCAAACATCCGGTTCTCAAACATTTTCTTTGAGATTCAATCTCAAAGAAATTTTTAACATTTTCAAACATCTCAAACATTTTCAAACATTTTCTTTGAAAGGTTTGAAATTCAATCTCAAATAAAGAGATTTAATGGGAAAAATGTTTTTATGAAATTTCTTTGAATAGAGATTTTTAAACATTTTCTTTGAAAATCTCAAAGAAAGAGATTCAAAGAAAAATTTCAAAGAATCTTTCTTTGAGATTTCAAAGAAAATGTTCAAAGAAAATGTTTGAAATCCCCAAATAAAGAGATTTTGATTTACTTTGATTAAAGCTTCAAAGAAAATGTTCAAAAAAATGCCCAAAAAATCAAAGAATATGTTCAAAGAAAATGTTATAGAGTCAAAGAAAATGTTTAAAGAGTCAAAAAATGTTTAAAGAGTCAAAGAAAATTTTCTTAAAAACTCAAAGATGTTCAACGGAAATATCCAAAGAAAATCAAAATGTTTGAAGAAAATCAAAGATGTTTAAAGAAAATGTTTAAAGAACTTATTCAAAGAAATCAAAAGATTCAAAGTCTTCAAAAAAATCAAAATGTTCAAAGATGAAATCCTCAGAGAAAGTGTTCTAAGAAATCAAAATGCTTGAAACCCTTATAGAAAATGTTCAAAGAAAATCAAAATATTCAAAATAAATGTTTTTTGAGGATTTTAATGTCAAAGAAAAGTTCTTGCAAAGAAATTTACAAACAAAGAGATTCAATCAAATGTTAAAAGAAAAAGTTTAAATGTTTCTTTGAATTTCTTTCTTTGAGATTTTCTTTGAAAGAATATTTTTTTTTACATTAAAATCTCAAAGACCTCAAAAAGAATCTCAAAAAAAATGTTCTTTCAAAGAAAATGTTCTTAAAAAAAAGTTGTTCAAAGAAAATCAAAATATTTGAAAGCCTCAAAGAAAATCAAAAGGATCCTCAAAGAAAATGTTCCTTGAACTTCAAACATCTCAAGTATTTCAAAGAAAAAGGTTCTTTCTATTTCAAACATCTCAAAGAAAATGTTCCTTCAAAGAAATTGTTCTTTCAAATAAAATCGCAAAGAAAATGTTCCTTCAAATATCCAGTTTCAATTTTGACTATATTTTTTTTCATGGAGATTTGAATCTCAAACAAATTTTTGGCTTTGAAACTTTGCTTTATTCGCCATCTTCTCTTAATTGGAAGTTTTTTCAAAAAAGTTTAGCTACTATGCCTAAATGAGGCACAAAATTTGGATTGTAATATTATTTTTAGTCTCTCTTCACTAAGAGTGGTGGAACTCCTTCTCTTTCCAATTCACATATCCCACATGCATTGTAAATCCTACCACTACCCTACTTGCATAAAAAGCTTTTCTTCACACCTCCAATCTCACCAAACTAAATGGCTCTTGATTTGAAGTTAGTTGCCTTCAATTATTTGAGTTTTTTTGTTTTTTTTGATAAATTCAAAAAATAAAAAAATAAAACTCAAATGATTCAACTAGCTTCAAATCAGAAGAATTAATTAAACAAAATGGACTCTAAGTTCATAAACCAATTTATTCAGCTTAGAGTTCTTGATGTTTTATGAACTGTTTTGGTGATTCTTAATAATTATCTTTGTTGCATTCCTTTTGCAACGTCCTGCCATTTCTGACAAGCAATCATAGCATCTAACACCCCACTTTGGACAATTTTGTAGACCTAGCAACAACATGGATATTTATAAGGATTTCGATCTAGAGAGGCCCTTCAGAGGCCCGGTTCTTTCACTAATGTTTTAGCCTTTTGGTACTTTTTGCACTACAAGTTACCTTCAATACTATATGAGGCATGTAACATGAAATCTGAATGGTTAATTGGATTTTAGATCTACTATTCTGACAATACATGATGTTCATCATTAGATGGCAAGGATGGATGGCAATACTTAATTTGCTATAAAAATAAGCCACATAAGAAGATTAGAGGTGGTATGGGCCTCTACCAATACTATTGAATTCTTTAGTGTACCATAAAATAGTATTTTGAACACAAATTGCAAATTATGCTAAAAAATGAGACTTCTACATTTTTATTTTTGTAAATTAGAAAATGCACTTATTTTAAAAGTGTCCATTGTTGCCAACTAAGAGCAAAGAAGGAAGATCAAAGCTAGACCTAATTAAATAAATTTCATTCAACATAAATTCAACTTGAATATAGCACACTTTAGGCCAATGCAAAACAAACTTAGAATAGGTTTTTGGAAATCCCTCTTTTAAGAAGGTGTATTTCTATTAGAAGAGCTAGCATACTAAATTTAGCTTTGTAATTCTTCAAAACATCTATTTGATAGTACTAAAAATCATCCAAACTGAATGTGTAATACCCAAGTACGCAACTCCCATACTATATGGCCCTGGTTATAATAAATTATAATGCATTTTAGTCTAGTCTCAGAGGACTTAGTTTGTTTTAATGTAGAAAATTCTTATAGCCCTTCTAACAAAGAATTCAAAAATGTAATTGTATATATGGAATGAATGTTTTTTGAGGAAAATAATAGCATTAAAAAAATAGTTATATGAGTTTTTTTAATACATATATCATGGGACAAGCTACCCTGATTTTTGTGCTTTTTAGTAAAAATTTAATTTTAATTGAAGGGAATTTTTTGTATAGATTCTTAAAAACTATGTATAGATGTTCTAATTCTTCATATAAATTACGAAATTTTTTCCTAATATGCATAGAACCCAACATTTCTTTTTAATTTGGTCTTCATCCAATTTTTTGGTCTTTTTCATTTGATATAATTTTAAAAAAATACATCTTTTAAGCTTTTTTAATGCCAATGACCCTTGCATATAATGCAAACACCCAGGGTACCATATATTTGAAATCCAATCTTACCTTTTGAATTAATTTTGAAAAAAATTGAAATAATTGAAATACATTTTTAATTGCTATAGGAAGCTTACCTTTGAATTTCATGTTCATTCAATCACATTAATTTGCAATACTTATGGCACAAAACATTTTCTGCATTGAACGTGTAACAAAAAATTATATATATATATATATAAAAGATAGGTATTTTTTACAATCATCCAGTGAAAATGATTGTGAAGATGATTGCAAAAATTTAAAGTGAAGATGATTTAAAACCAATTAATTTAATTGAGCAAAGGTACAAAATTACTTTCTTTCTTCACTTTAAATGCAAATATCTTGCAATCTATGTAGTTAGAATTTCTGAAATTTCTTCTAAACATTTGTATGTACTAGTTTAGTGCAAGATCCTATTGTTAAATATGCTTTAAGTTTTTTGCACTTTATAATAATTATGGCAGTACTAAATGGCACATATTG
The DNA here is from genome assembly GCA_963969595.1 of Neckera pumila. Classification (NCBI taxonomy): domain Eukaryota; kingdom Viridiplantae; phylum Streptophyta; class Bryopsida; order Hypnales; family Neckeraceae; genus Neckera; species Neckera pumila. The sequence continues at coordinate 25,773,410 of OZ018411.1, read as the reverse complement.
GTGCAAGTGCTCTAAATTAGTCATTGGGTGGTACACTCTACTTATTTTTCATCTGTATCTTGACGTGGAATATGTGAGAGCTCATCACCAATGGTCAAGTAAAAGTTTATCTAAGCAAATAAAGAGGCACTTGAATACTTATTTATCTCACCTATGCAATTTGCTATTTAGCCCCTAAAGGACCACTGTCCCTTCAGGGGACAAATGGAATTTTGGGCAGGTACCTACGGGCTGAATTTTTTTCATAATTTTCTGAAACTTTCTTTGGAGATAGGAAAACTGATAAGCTTTGTGGGAATATAATTTTTTTTTTCAATCGGTGCCTGGTAACAAAAGTTATACCCAAATAAGCTCAAAACAAGGGAGAAGGGGCAGCAAAAAAATTTTGCAAAAAATTTAATTTTTTTTTTGACTTTTTTTTCCTTATAGTTTATATTTTTGCCTATTTGGGAAGCTTTGATTCATTTCATTTGGATTTTTTATGAGAAAGTTATGGACAATCTTGTTTTTCGGGCAATTGGGGCATCTTCTTGAAAAAAATAACTTGTAGGATTCATTTTGGAATGCAATTTTTGCAATTTAAGAAAAAAAAAGTTCCACATGGTTTAGTTTTCTTTCTAGAACAATCTCACCATTGGAATTAGTACATTTTAATTTTATCTAAAAGATATTAATATTTTAGATTTTCCTTCTATCTTGTACCTACTTCTACTTAACAATTTTTTTAAGAATAAAAATTAAGTTTTTTTGAAATTCTTTTTTTTCCCTAGATTCTCAACTCAATTTTCCATTAGAAAGATTTAAAGCCTAAAACTCCATAGTGCAAATTATTTAAGTTAAAAATATTTAAAGTCAAAATATCTAGTCCCGCAATGTGCTAAAAAACTTGTCTTTTTCACTTCAAACGCAGATATCTTGCAATCTAAGTGGTCAAAAATTCTGAAATTTTTTCTACACATTTTCATATAGTTAGATATAAGATCCTATGGTTAGATGTGCAAAAAAAACATTGTTCACATTTTTTTACTCTTTGCTCTAGAAATGGCAGTTTTGAGAGTTTTTTGGCAGAAAAAAGGAATTGGTCCTTTAGGGGTTAGACTTTCAACCAATCACCAAGCCAAACACAAATCTCCTAGCAGGGGAAAAAAATTCCATTACTATTAACTCAATGAAGTATTTGTAGAGGAAGAAAAAGATTTGGTAGAGATGCAAACCTTGCAAACTACTGTTTTTTCCAAACCAAAGATAATCTTTTAGTGGTGCGTGCATTAATTGTGTACTTTTCATCCCAAAAATGTTGGAGTGTGCTTATTCGACATACCATTGGAATGCTCTGTTCCAATCTAGAGAACAAACTTGATGCACATTTTATCCCAAGTGCTTAATTTAAAGATAATAAGATCAATTTTTTGAAACCATAATGAATATAGAACAATCAACTACTCTACCAAAAACTTTGTGTTTGGAACATTGGCTTGTTTTTTTAGTAAAATTCTACTCAAAGTTCTTCATGTGTTTGTTTTTGTCATCACAGAGCCGCTTCCCTTTTGGTTCAGAGCCAAAAATTGTAACTCTTCCAATATCTCTACATATCATTGGTTTATGAAGAGCATTTTTCTTTTTTTCATTGATATTTGCATTTTGCATTTTTTTCAAGACTTCCTAAATGAAGATCATGACGGGTAACTTTGAATACTTAAATGCAGTGTAATGTTGAAAAGCATTCATCATCCTTCCAGTGGATGGTTGAGCATGTAGGGATTAAAGTAAGACTCATTCTTCTACTAGGGGCCATCTCCAATCAATTATCAATGTAATTTTTGGTCAAAATCACTTTGAGCGCGGACTTTAATTTTGTTGCCTTTGGACCAAAGTGGAGGAGGATTTCCATAGATACAAGGTAATTAAAGTGAAAGAAGATAGTGATCTATGAATTGATTATGGTTTCTACAATTTGAAATCCTAATGGAAGCATGGTCAACAATGACTAAGAAAATGAACCACAAGAAGACTCACAAGGCCACAACTGGTCTAATTAGTCAAATAGGTCTTTCTTCGGTCATTTAATTCTCTTAACTAGTTAAATAGGTCTTTCTTAGGTCATTTAATTCTCTTGTCTACACAGTCCATGTTCCTACTAGTGTTTCCAATTTCTTTTTAAATTACCAACAATGACAATGCAGCTAAATTGGATGCTAAGCAGGTACAAGCTTTCAAAAAACCAATGAGCTGCAGATCTCTTTAGGACTCACTAGTGTGGCCTGTGCCGTTGCCACAATCAAAATCATAGTAAAAAAAAATTTCTAATTTTTTAATTCATATTAAAACTTTGAAATTCAATAACTTTCACACCCTAGGTCCAAATGCCACAAAACAAAGCTTGTCCACCCCTCCTCGCCAAGAGCTTTCCAACGGTACCAACAACGCAACCCAAATCAAAGGAAAAGTAATTTTCTAATTTTTTGATCCGTAAATACTATGAAATTCAATAACTTCGGCATTGTAGCTCCAAACGCCATGAAACCAAGCCTGTGCACCCCTCCTCACCAAGTCCTTTTCGATAGTACCAAGCACACAACCGGGGGACACACGGTCCGGGAGATCTCAACGTAACAAAACAAACAAACAAAACAAACAGCCAAACTTAAGGTATGGATTTTTGCAACAAAAGGGTTGTTGTTAACATTGATTATCTAACATGTTCCATATCACAGTACAAACAATTGCCCGCTTCCTACTAGTGCCAACTTGGTTCCAATTTTAGAGCCTAGTAATTTCTTTAACCTCGGATTCTCGGAAACATGTTTGCTGAATTTTGAGTCACCAACTTGGATAGAATATTTTGCCCCCTGTTTCTTGAGGATCCATTCAGAGAATGAGAGAGTGAAAATGGCCTCACAATTGATCAACGGACAACGGTTCTTCTGCTCTGATTATCCTTCCGGTTGATCACTTTAGCAAAAATGCAGCTGAATTGAATGGCAGTGACCGACGGAGGATGATCTACCAAAACTTTAATTCAGCACCGTCACTTGCAAAGGACGGAGAATGATCGATCAAGAAAGCTTGTCTGTTCTCGGAGGATCCAGTCGCTGCATGAGCGAGAATGGAAATCGCCTTCGAATTGATCAATGGCGACACGGCAACTTGAATTGGACGCTACAAGTGTAGTGTACAGTACAGTTCGTAGGCACGAACTATCTGGACTCTGGAGGATCACTCCCTTCACAAAGTTGAGAAAGCATGGTTGGCCTTGCAATTGATCAGGGGCTCTTCGATCTGTTCGGCCATTATCCTTTCCATTTATCCGTATAGCGAATTGGATGCTAATATATACCGTACCGTCAGAATGAACGGAGTTAGAGTTTCTACTGTTTCGGATTGTCTTTATGAATTGCCTTTCTGAATTACCAGTGGCCAAGGTGCAATTAAATTGGACCGACACTAATGCAGTTGGTATGACCTACACATTAGATGATATTTGGGGGTCTTGGAGGGCCATTTTAGGTCCGTTCCTTGATCTGCCCAGATTCAGTGAATGTCGGTACGGGTGTGTCAGAAGTTTAAAAAAATAAAAAAAAATTATCAAAATATCATTTTAAGTAAATTTTTTATTTTTTTATTTTTTTTTATTTTTTTATATATTTTATATATTTTATATATTTTTTTAAGAATGACGTGGCAGTCGCTGTGTCATGTCAGACAGCAGGGAACTCTGAGCCCTCCAAGACCCCCCAATCTCATCTAATGAAAGAGACCGTTTCTAGAGGATCCCTGTCTTCGCTAATTAGTTGAGAGCAAATATAAACTGGCCGTTCAATAGATCTGTTCTGATTATCTTTAGAATTTTTCAATATGGCAAAAATGTCACAGCTCAATTCGGGCTTGGAAGGACTGACCCCTCTATTGTCCCGTCAAAGGGCAAATGTAAAAACTGCCCCCTATTTTGTGCTGCTTAAATTTTGTATTTCTTCACATCTCCTAACTAATTCGGGGCCTCTGATTGCAAATATGAATTCAAAAATTGCATATTTTATCAAATATGGCAAATAAAGAATTTTAGTGTTTTTTGCAAGGATAAAACTTGGGGCAATACAGGGGTCAGTTCTCTCTGGCCCTCAATTCATGGTTGTCATATTGGACAGAATTCTACTGTTCACGGACGAATCGGACGAATCTGCGTTGACTGGCTGCAAACTTTGGAGGCCAAATACTTTTGGAAAAATTGTCCAAATTGGGCATGTAATATGTTTTTCGGCATCTACAGTAGGAAGAAACTATCTTGGTTTCTCCTGTTCTTATTTCCTTTTGAAGTACCAATGGCTAAAGCCGTAAAGCGCAACTGAATTGGATGCTAGTACATAAGGAATATTAACCCCTAAAGTCCCACTGGCCCCCTCTAGAGACAAATGAAAGTTTGGGCAAGTTCCTATAATCTCAATTTTTGATGTAATATTTTAAAACTTTTGTTAGGATAGAAAAAAACACATTAGCTTTTTGAAAATATAATTTTTATATGTTTGAGAAAATTGAGTTCAAAATCGAATCCGATATGTTTTTTCTTCAAGAAGTTTCTATGTTTGCCAGCAAAACAAGAAGCTCCATGACTTTCACTTCACAAATCCAAATGGAATGAATCAAGCTTGTCCATGCAAAAAAAAAAGAAATAAAATCTACGAGAAACAATTCTTTTCAATTTTTAGTTTGAATTTTTCTAGGTTTTATTTTCTACTTGGCAACCCAAATTTGGGCTTATTGACATATAATTTTTCTCCCATGCAGTCATGCACTAGTAGAAGTAAAATTATATTCCTATAAAGCTAATGTGTTTTTCTATCTTCAAAAACATTTCAAAGAATTGCCCTAGAAATTGAGATCCCAGGAACTTGCTTGAGCTTTCACTGTCCCCCAAACAACAATGGGACGGGTAGACTGCTGAACCGACAACCTCAGCAATGGCGCTCGAAGAATCGCTGGGCACCCCCCACGCACAAGATGAACTTCATCCGGGTAACAAACACAACAACGAATGAATTTCCTAAACCCTACGAAGGGGAGCGAGTAGGGTTTAGGCCTGTAGCGGAGCACCGCTGGGCGCGTAGCTACAATCCTCCGTAGGGTTTGTTAAAGGGGAATGCTAAAGGAGAATAGGGCTTGATTTCTTGAATTCTTTGGGTTTTATTTTATTTTTTTGAATTGCAACAGCAAGAGGAAGAGATGGAAACAAGAATCCACCCCGCTGTTCATCCGTTGCGACAGAGAGGGGGGGCGGGATGAGGGAACCCGCAGTTCCCTCCGGCGATGGCAAGCGAGGTCGTCGGTTCAGCAGATGTCCCCAACGGGACTTTAGCGGGGTTCAACATGTTTGTTTTGTTTGTTTTTTTCTTTTGAGTGAGTGGGTGGGTGGTTGATTTCTCTTTGCAATAGAAATGACAGTTTTGACTGATTTTGATGAAAATAATGGGCCTTACTTGGGGACTGTAGGGGTCAACTGTAGGGGTTAACCTACCGAAAAGACCGTTTCTGGAGGATCACTTGACTAATTGGCGGTCCAATTGATCATGCGCTCGTCTGTTCCGATTTCTTTTCGATGTATCAATACTGCGAAAATGTATCTGATGAATTGGATGCTAATAGGAATGAACTATCGCTTCTTTCCTCCTGTTAGTCTTATTATTTCCTTTTTGAATTACCAATGGCAAAAAAACCGCAACTGAATTTGACGCTAGTGCAGTAGGCGTGACCTTCCTGAGGATGCCATCACTACTATAAGTTGAGAGAGACTGGAACTGTCGTTTCAAGCGATCATGGTTTCTTCTGTCCTGATTATCTCTTCGATAATCGATATATCAATCTAGCCAAATTGCATCTGATTCGAATTGTCTGGAACCCTTTGACGAAGAATCCTTTTCCAGCGGGCAACACGGGAGGGTTCCAGAAGCTGGAAAAAGATCTATCTAGACCAAAGAGCAAACGGAAGCAGCGAAGGAAACTCCCTCTTCGCCAATGAGGGTGTTGCCATGACGATGTTTCATGATCTGAAACCATGTGCTGATCGAATCCACCCGCGTGTTGCCGGCGGTGCTGGGTTCGCTTTTGCACTGGCTCAGTTGGCTGTCATTGGTGCAGATCGAGAGGGGGCCTGGCTTGAAGTGAGGCTTGAAGCTCTTTGGGCAATTCTTCAAGGGAGAGCCGGAGAGGGCGGACCATGCATGTGGCCCGCTGCTGTCTGCCTCTTAATTTCTGGTGTCCATGTCTGTCAAGGACTGTTGCATTCAGTTCCTGTGACTGGTGAGAGCTGGCTCCTGTTGGGAGAGACGACCTGTTGTCGACCGCACTACTGTCTCCGCATTCTCTCGAGGCTCTTTGGAAACGACAGAGCGGGGCGGGGCACTTTGGACCAGTTTCCATGGGAGGCTGGATCTGGAGGCCCATCCAGGGTGCGCACCGGCAAGGGAGGAAAAAATTGCAGAAATCTTTCCATTTTGAACAACCCAGGAAATGAGGTCCAGCCGGATGTCCAGAACCTCTAGCTGTTTGCGCCTTTTGCAGCGCTGGAGTCTGGAGATCCGGTTCTGGACCCCCTCCAGACCCATTAGATGAGAAATCAGCCCTGTGGAGGGCTGCATGTTCCCAACCTGTGAGAACTTGTGAGAACTGCCGAATTCAGGGCCGTGGCAGCTCGCTGACATGGCCGAGCGACTGCCACGTCGGAAAAAAATAATTTTTTTTTTCAAAAAAAAAAATGAAATTTTTTTTTTCTGTTTTTTTTTTCATTTCAAGAATGAAAAAAAAAATTTTTTTTTTTTTTTTTTTTGAAATTTTTTTGTCGGGAACAGCCGTTCCCTGAAACTGCGGGGGGGGACTAGCGTCGGGAACGGGCCCGAAACGGCCCTCCCGACCCTCCAAAACTCATCTAATGCCCATGGAAACGAGCCCTTTATAAGTGAGCCCGTCCTTCCGGGCTGCTAAGATTGTCTGGTCCGGGACTGTTGGAATCCATCTATTAACCCCTAAACGTCTCAATCCTTTTTCTGAATTTTTGCACATTTTTGCTTATATCTTTGTACAGAAATATCATTTACCAAAATTTTATGAATTTGGTCATTAAAGAAGGTTGCCTTTTTCTAGATTCAAGTATTACATTGGATGAATGAGAAGTTAGTTGCACAGAACAGTGCCTTGAAGTCCTCTGTTCATCGTCCAAAACATGGATGTCAGCGTGCTTCAAGGTTAAGTATACGTTGCCGAACATGGTTTCAGACAGCATTAGGGCCAGGCTAGGGCTACACTGATTTGTACTGTCGTCATCTAAATTTTTTTTTTAAATTAGCGTAAAAACAAGAAACTTATTTTTTTGGAAATTTACTTGAAAAATAGAATGATATTTTAACATGCACTAATTTAATTATGGTAATTTAGTGTGACACACAAAATTAACTCCTAAACGATCATCATGCCTAAAGTTTAGAGGCCCAAATCCACTTCAAAATATTCATCTCCAAAGCAAGGTCAAAATCTTCATTTGTAATTATTTTTTAACAAATTCAATTGTAGGATCTTTTAGTTGACTTGTTCAAGTACATTGTCCTCAAATTTCAAAGCAAATATCTCAACCGCTGCAAGTTCCATGTGCCTAAACTTCAAAATGTAGGCTTTTCTAGCCCTTCCAAAAGGTGAAGATTTGTCTTTCAACATTTTTAGAAAAAAAAAAAACTTATTTATTCTGTCCAAATGAATGTCCCTTGACAAAATTTTCCTAAGATATAGGTGAATTTGAGGATTTGATAAAGTAATGAATGTAGATAGGTAGATTAACTTCTAGTTTGCTCGACGGTTTGTAAAAACAGCAATATCATCTTTGAATTATGAAACTGCTTAAAATGGGAAAGTTGAAGCATCAAAAAATCACCCACGAGTTTAGATTTCCCACCAAAATGAATTAATTTTTCCATCTTGTCTTTGTATCACATGAAGATTTTGTGATTACTCATAAACAATTTATGTGCAGGTTGTTGTGAGCTGCTTGTAAAAACAAATATGTGTGGCTTTGCGTATGAAGCATTAGAAGAAGTTTCAGGCCTGCAAAAGGCCGCGAGACAAAAATGGTAGCAGTGCAATCATGGAGGAAAATGTATATATACACACACAGATATATATATATATATATATATATATTGGAATCTGACAGGGCACTGCTAGTGCCACATCCAATCGGCGATTTCAAAAATATTTTTTAATCTTTTAATTTTTTTTTGTAAAAAAATATTTTAATTTTTAATTTTTTTAATTTTTTTTAATTTGCACCGCAGGGGTTGCTGAAAATGAAAGTTTGGCAACCCTCTGTAGGGTTCAGATTTCTTCTAATGTCTACGGCTTCCTTCTTCCATCTCGTGTGATGAAAAGATCATAGTAGAAGCAAAAGCTGAATTGGATGCTATGTAGGATTATCACATAGACTAATTGAAGTAGTAGATAATCATTTTTGGACAAAGAGAGTATGCCCTATAATGAGCATTTTAGTCAACATGCTGAAAAATGGATTAAAAATATATGCAAAAAACTTTTATATGTATATATTTTTTTTAAATTGTGTAGTGGAAGGTATTATTGAATGAAAGATAAAACGAATATTCTAATAACTTTCGGAAGAATTTGAAAAATTGTTCATCCCAATGGTGAGAATATTCTAATAAACAATAGATACTTTATTTTTGTTTTTATTTGAAAATTTTCCAAATTAAGAGCAAAAGATGACTTTAGATATTTTTTCTACCATCATTGCCCGCAAAATAAAACTCCTCATAACTTTTTCCTTATTATTCAGAATTCAATGGTTCAAATTTTTTGAGTAGTTCTCAATCCGTACAATCTCCAAAATATATTTTATATTTTTTAGAATATATTTTTTGTTGTCTAATTTGACATTGAAATCAAAAAACTCTTTTTAAATTTTACAATATATATTAGGACGAGGGTGGTTGCAAGATACACTTGCCAATTTGATTGCGTTCTGAATTTGGAAAGCTATAACTTTTGAATTATGAACCCAATGCCAAAAAAATATATTTCTAGATGTCTTGATTGTAATTGTATCCCTTATTTTTCAAAAAATTTAAAAAATCATTTTATATTTAAAAGTTGATTTTGTTAATTTAACATACTTTGACGTTTAGGATTTTTTGTACTATTGAGAGATTTAACCCTTAAAGGCCCAAGGCCATTTTTTTTGCCAAAATCCAATCAAAACTGCCATTTCTATAGCAAAGAGAAAAAAAAAATTTTAATGTGTTTTTTGCATATTTAACCATAGGATTTTGTACTACACTAGTGTAACAATGTGTAGAAGAAATTTTAGAAACTTTGACCATGTAGATTGCAAGATATTTGCATTCAAAGTGAAGGAATCAAATTTTTTTGCACCTTGTTCAACTACATTTTTTGGCTTTGAACCTTTTTACCTTAAAATTTTTGCTCTAATGATTTTGAATTTCTAATTTTATATGATGAAGAATTGAGTTGAGAATCTAGGAAAATTAATTCAAAAAAGAAACACTTAGTTTCACTCATTAAAAATTTGTTAAATAGAAGTAGGTTTAAGATTGAAGGAAAAATGAAATCATTAACAGCTCTAAGATAGGGTTGAAATATACTAATCTCAATGGTGAGATTATTCTAGCAAGAAGTCTTAACCTTGTGCAACTTTTGTTTTTAAATTGTCAAAATTGAGTTCAGAAATGAATCCTACAAGTGTGTTTTCAAGAAGACGCTCTGATTGCCCGAAAAATAAGATTGTCCATAACTTTTGCATAACAAATCCAAATGGAATGAATAAAAGGTTCCAATGTAGATGAAAATAAAATCTATATGAAAAAAAAAATAAAAAATTTTAATTTAAAGTTTTGTGAGGGTTTTATTTCTGCCCACCGAACTAAAATTTGGAGTTTTTTTGCCATAACTTTTGCTACCAAGCATCGATTGAAATAAAAATTACATTTTTGGAAAGCTAATGTGATTCTCTATTTTCACAAAAAAATTCAGAAAATTACAAGAAATATTGAAACCATAGGAGCCTACCAAAATCCATTTTGTCCCCCGAGGGGACAATGGGCCTTTAGGGGTTAAATAAATGATTTTCATCTGAAAATTTTGTGGCATATTCCTATAGTAGGCAAACAAGTTCCTACCAAACCACATCTAAAAAACACTATTTTATGTCTTCTATGTTTGTACAAATAGGCCTCCCTTGTGCGTACACTTCTAAACATTAGAGATGATTTTGACCTAATTTTTTGGTCAAACCTCATCACTAGGAAGTCTTCCAAATTGACAATTTTTTAATTTTGTTGAAAATTGTTTTCACAGTTTTTTACAAGTTAAAACCTCAAAGTATGCCAAGAATATGTCCTAGAAAATACATACTTTGATGTTTTAATTTTTTTTAAATAGGAAAAATCATTTTCAACAAAACTAAAAATTGGCCATTTGGGAAGACTTTCTAGTGATGAGGTTTGACCAAAAAAATTAGGTCAAAACCATCTCTAATCCTTAGAAATGTGCGCACAAGGGAGGCCTATATGCACAAACGTGGAAGACATAAAATAGTGTTTTTTTAGATGCGGTTTGGTAGGAGTATGTCTGCCTACTATAGAAATATGCCACAAAAATTTCAGTTGAAATCATAAATTTAAATTTTTCAATAGTTTTTTAAACCCTAAACATCAAAGTGCGACAAATTAACAAAATTGACTTTTAAATATAAAATTATTTGTTAAATTTTTCAAAAATGAAGGATCCAATTACAATTTAAACATCTAGAAATATATTTTTTTGGCATTGGATTCATAATTCAAAAGTTATAGCTTTCCAAATCTAGAACATAATCAAATTGGCAAGTGTTTCTTGCAATCACCTATGAAACAAAGCTTCATAGATTATTAACTTGTTGTGAATGAAACAAAGCTTCATAGATTATGATGAGTAGCATCTATTCAAAAAATTCGTGCAAAAATTCCAAGTTATGAAGTCAAAAGAGCCTGCTTAACTTTTTTAAAAGCCTAAAGTGGGCTCCTTGGTCTTTTAGGGGTTAAGACAAATCAATGTACAATCAAGTACATGAACCTTACAAATTTTTCAATTAGTTTTCACTAGAAAGTTCATCAACTTCAGGAAATGATCCAATTTTGAAACCGCAAATTGCATTGGAATTGCTATGAAGTGCACTTTAACTTCACAACAAGTTAGAAATGAATAATTCAATCATACAACAATTTGGATGTCTTTCATACACTGTGTACCATTTCATAGAGAACCTTGAGAAGATCGTCAAACATTTTTTGCAATGGGGTGAAGAACAAGCAAGAAATCATATTAGCAATTCAAGTGGTATGAAATCAAGTATCTTTAAAGCAATTGTGAAGGGTCATTTCTAATATGGACCATTAAATACTCATTGTAATTTTTACAAATGGTAGCAACATTAGATGATAGATAGTGTATAGAAAACATCAAACTTTTTGTATGATTTTCAATTACATATGTGCATTTGCAATGATGATAAAGTAGACTTGAGTGTGATTCCAACTCAATTTACAATTCAAAATTCCATTCATTTTTTAGCATAAACCAGCCTCCCAAAGTCCACTAAATCTCAACAGGATGCAAAAATTCGTGAGGATCCTGCACTTGACTGTACATCTCATATGGTCTTGATGTCTTTTTCACCTTGAGGGAGATAAGTGTAGAATCTATTTTTTTTGCAATGTATTTGTTTTTTTCATCTATAAATATCTATTGCTTTCAATATGAAATGCTTTATTGGTTGCCGGCCATTTTATGGATATAGATTTTTCTACAATTAATTAAATAGCAATTTAAGTATTTAAACATCAAAGTTTGAGTAAGCTTTGTGAAAGACTTATACATCTTTCATTACCATAATTTTTTAGCAAACTCAGGGGTCATTTACACATTGTGAGCAAAAATTTGAATAAAAGCAAATCTGATAGTTCTCTTAATATTACAAGTTTTTTGCCTTTTAGAAAGGGTGACCAATAGTGAGTTAGGAGGCTTCCACTTTGAAGTTGAAGGGAGGGTGAGTGATAACAATATAGGAGCTTGACATGCTTTGTCATATGTCCTATACATTCACCCCTAATGACCCAAGTGACCATTTCTGGTCACTATTCCTTGTTTTAGAGCTTTCCGTTCTCAAATTTTGAATTTAAAAAAAATAAAAAGTACTTCTAGAAAATAGAACATATTATAAATTTAATGGCGGTGGTTTCATTAAATTCCAAGTTAAGCTTTGGCTTGTGGAAATTTCCAAAGTTTAATGGTGTAATGTATAACTTATTTTGGGGGGCTCGGTTTGGGCATGGACTAAAAAGTCAGCCAACTAATATAATTTTTGACCACCTCAAAAAGGTTAGATACACTTCAAAAAGGGTAGATTGCAAGACTTCAAGGAGAAGACAAGTGTCCCATTTTATTTTTTTTACAAACACTACTTTCACTTTAGTAGCAATCAATGGTTCTACCTTCTCCAAACGGAATGATGTGAAATATTCCACACCCAATTAGTAGCTATGAGGACATTTGTCAAAAATTGTAAGAATTCAACTAGCTGCTTACGACACAATTGCGCACTGAGATTAATAACAAATTAAGTACTTTGAATGATACTGTAAAAATAGCAACTTTGAACAAAATGGCAATGAATTCATTGAAACCAATGATTTTAAGGTTAGAATTACCTCAATTTGTTTTGGAAGCCATTCATGCTTTGGGTTTGTAAGTAAGAAGACAACTCTTTATATACATATGGGATGGTAGGAAGTAAAACAAAAAATGTGGGATATGTAAATTAGAATTTGTAGTTTCTCAACCGCTCATAATTAAGTCAAATTAAAGTAGGAATTGTGTTTGAAGTAGAATTTCAGCCCTCATTTAGGCATGGTAAAATCATTTTTTCTTAAAAACTTTGAACTTAAAAAAGTTGGTAATTTAAGTTACGTTTTATCTCCAACAATCCGTTTGGGATTTCAAATCTATAATAAAAAGTTATGGACAAACTTCAAAGAGGGATTGGAAGGGACATAGTCTTTGACATTTTCGAACATCTTCTTAGAATTTTGTCTATAACTTTTGAATGGAGGCTTGAAATCTCAAAAAGATTTTTGAAGATGAAATTTATCTTGATTTATCAAATTTATTTAATTTAGAGTTTTAAAAAATCTATTATACTACCCCTAAATGAGGTTTAAAATTCTACTTCAAACACAATTTCTACTTTTGACTTAACTATGACTATGAATGATTGAGAAACTACAAATTCTAATTTATATATCCCACATGAATTGTTATACTTCCTACCCCCAATGTATATATAAAGAGCTTTTCTTCTCACTTGACAATGCAAAATAAGTTCTTGATGGCAAATGGTTAGATTGCATTGATATATTACTCAATGGATTCTTTGAATATTTGGCAAACCATCTTTCTTTACAATTATTTGTTGATTTGAATGTTTGGTCCTAAAATTCTAAAGAAAATAGAGCACACCATAAATGTACTGCCACTATTCCAATACTGAAGCTTACATTAATGATGTGTGGATGAATTTTGCAGATGAGGACTCCAGAGAGGTAAAGGCAGTCTCTGAATGCTACTGAATGTTATGATGCATTGCAAACTCCACCCTGAATTGAAAAATGCTTGGAATGTTGTGAAATTTTACATGTACATATTCAATCCTCTTATCCTTCATTGAGCACAAAAAAGCATCATTTCAAAATATTCTCACAAGTACGCTGCCATGTATTTCCATTGATCCATATAAATCTTCAAACTTAAATATCTCCTAAACCATGCTGTCAAACAATCTGAATTTTTTTGAAGTGCTCACTCACAATGTGGACTTTAAGATCCTATGTTTACATTCTATCCAATCTCAAGGAAAAATGAGCAAAAAAATTGCTCAAGTTCTTGGTATTTTTAGCCCATTTTGAAAGTACAACCTTCTTGGGTCATTAGGGGTTTATTTATTTATTTATTAACTTTAGGCTTATAACATTGATTACCAATGAGGTAGGGGTTCTTTTTGCATCCTTGAAAAGGTAATCCCTATTGTGAACAAAATTGTCTTATATGGCTCCCCAACCACCCTTAATCCTTGAATTATCTCAAAGTTTCTTTTCCATGCATCTAAGGAGGCATAGTACCTTCCCAGCATAGGCGGCCTGCTTGGTTATACAATCTCATGCTTGAATTGCATTGATATTTTACTGTTGTAGTAAGGAAACTACGTACACCTAAAATTGCACGCTTCTTTTAATTGTGCATTAGATATTTTTGCCTAAAATGTACTCCCACTATTCATATGACTCTATGATCGCTCTTAGATACACCTATTTTCAGCACTTTGAAAATTTATAGTTTATTCATACAATGTCCAAAAAATGCATTCAAAGAGAATCAACAATCCCATATTGACTACAAATGGGACCCTACAAAAAAAATTCAATATAATAGTGAAAACCATATTGAATCATGTTGAATTGCTTAACTGTGCTATTTAAGGTGTAGTTACCTTACATGAACATTTTGAAGCAGATTGGGATCCTTATTGTTTTAATACTATACTAAATTTGAAATAATATAAAACTAACGCATTGTAAATTTTAGTGCTTTCTTTTAGTTATTTATATTTCATTAATAGTACAGTCAAATCATTTAAATATGCAATTGTTTAACCTTTAAAGGACCAAGCTGCATCTTTTGGCAATATAGCAATTTTGGGCAGCTCACTACAAACAAAAAAATTCACTATATTTTTGGATTTTTTGGAATGTGGAGTCAAAGAATATCTTGCCGCCCCATCAAAGTTTTTTTACAATTGGATGTGTCTATGAGGAGTTATAGGAGAAAATGTTGTTTTTCATAGATGAGGGGCAGCATGGGCAGGGTAATTTACACTACAGCAAAATTTGCATTGAAATGCCTTGAAGAGCTTGGGCAGGGCCATAGGCAACCTCTTGCCTTAATTCAAACTAGGGTACTTCTTTGACATTTTTCTGAACTAATAAATTTGACACAATATACAAATAGCTGGTGGCAAGGAGGTAGTTGCCTTGTAGCCTCCTTTGGCCTAACAAGGAGATTACTCCTAATTGCCACATTTGAAAAAAAAGGAAAAACACCCAATTAATCCATTGAATCAACAACCTATTTGTCATTTGACAAACTACCATCCAAAAATTTTCTTAATGGTAAGATTTATCATAAATCTTCAAAGGGTATGGAATAATTTTAAGATGACACTTGACCATTCATTGTCAAAATGTAGGCATTATGTTCATGGTAGAATTTCAGACCTCAATTTGGCATAGTAGAATAAGTTACTCTACTATGCCAAAATGAGGCCTGAAAATTCTAATTTGAACACAGTTCCTACTTTTTACTTAACTATGAGTGGTTGAACTTCTAATAATTCTAATTTACATATCCCACATGGGTTGTTTTACCTCCTACCACCCTAATTGTATAAACATCTTCTCTCTTCATCTTAGAACATACAATGTAGGTGGCTTCACAAGCTATAGGAGATTGTTGCCCTATATTTTGATATCATTGAAATTTAATGCAAAATATTCTAAAATTATAGTTCATGGAGCAAAGAACATCTTCAAAATCAAGGGAAAGGAGAATATCTTGAGAATAAAAAAGAGCATGATCCAATGTTAGTGCATCATGATGAGTCGGCCTTTGGTAATCCTGACCCAGCTTCTTCTTGTGCCAAGTCCAATATGTACAGTTGCCCTTAACTTCAACTTGGACACAGATTGATTGAGCTTGCCAAAGTTTGATATTTTTGGCAATTTCTATCTTTTTATTTTTCTTCCTCTAAAGCTAGCTGAAATCTAGAGCTCTACTGTTCACATTTTGAAAAGAATATTGTTTGTACAAGCCGTAAATTATTGAAGAAAAGCTTTGTATGAGACTTTTCTTGAAACTAGTTCCCTATTGGAGTTTTTTGGTACATGTTCTACAATTTGAAACGTTATGAATTTTTTTGAGCATGTGGCCAACTTTATCACAAAAAGCAAGCAAAAATAGTTCAAGCAAAAAAGTGAAATTAACTTGTGCACAGGCCTCCACAATTCAGAGCTGCCTTGAATTTGGATGCCCCCCAAAAACATTTTTTTTAACTTCAAACACTATAATCTCACAATTTGTGTAGTCAAAACCTCCCATTTTTTTAATACAACATAATGAGGTAGTCTAATACTAGATCTTATATTCTTGTCTGGTCTTAGTACTTTGACCATGTAGATTGCAAGAAATTTGCATTTATAGTGAAGGAAACAAGTTTTTTTTGCACCTTGCTCAACTACATATTTTGGCTTTGAACCTTTTTAATTTAAAATATTTTATCTACAAATTTTACATTTTAAATTTTCTATAATGAAGAATTGAGTTGAAAATCTAAGATAAAAATGGAATTGAAGCAACTAATCACAACAATAAGATTTTTCTAGCAAGAGACCTAAATCTCATGAAACATTTTTTTTTGAAAAATTATGAAAATTGAGTTCAAAAATGAATCGTCCAAGTTGTTTTTTCAAAAAGATGCTTTGATTGACTGAAAAACAAGACCATTGTCTATAACTTTTTTATAATAAACCCAAATAGAATGAATCAAAGCTTCAATTATAGATAAAATCATAATATATGAGAATTTTTTTTTAAATTATTTTAAGTTTTTTGAAGGTATTTATTTGCTCGCCAAATTAAAAAAAAAGTGCATTTTGTGCCATAATTTTTGTTTCCAGGCACCAATTGGAGTAAAAATTATACTTCTGGAAAGCTAATGTGTTTTTCTATCTTCACAAAAAATTTAGAAAATCACAACATATTTTGAAACTATAGGAACCTGCCGAAATCCATTTTGTCTCCTGAGGAGACAATCAAACTTAGGGATATGCACACTTTTCATTCCCATTTTGGAGACAATGGAATTCTTTTGCATTGGTGTAGATGTACTAAGACTAGACAAGAGTATTATAACACTGAGGTAACAACTTATGATTGTGACTTGTTTGTAAATTAGCCCCTATAGATTTTTGCCTAAAATGTTAAATATTGATTTATAAAAGTCTAGGGTCAAGTTTGAATATACCAATATTGAATACTTTGAACATTCATTATTCATTCATTTGAAGTCCAAGAGAATAAACACTAAAGGAAATAAGAATCCTGTTATCCCTCACTTTATTATTGCCAACAAGTCTCAACAAAAATTTAGACAATTTAAGTAATATGAACCTGAACAAAACCTTAATCAAATAATCTTAGGTGTAAAGTACACGCACCCACAATCATCACTATCCAAAAAATGGACACCAATATTTGAACCAAAAAGCAACAATAAAACTTAAATTTTGATCACATTAGATGTACACATTCTAAACTTGAAAGCCTACGAGAACCTCGTTTTGATCTTTAGCAATTCTAAAGGTAATACTTTGAACAATCATAATTTTTTCATTTGTTGTCCAAATAATGCATACTAACATGCATTGGATACCTCTTTCATTTGCCAATAAGATCTAATAATTTTTTCATTTATACTATGCTCAATTACTACTACTCAGCTAGTAACTACACTCAGTTGCAATATGAAGGTCAAATTTGATATAAATAAATAAAAAATTGTCAAAAAATGCTACATTTAATTTAGTGATTGGTTTCAATATGTGGAATTCTCAAAATCTAAAGTGGAATTTAATTTCATCACTCTCTTATGAAAATGTACATTAGAAACTACTCCATTTTATAGTTGCATTTAACCCCTAAAGCCCCAAGGCATTTTCTGGCTCCGAAATCATTGAAAACTGCCATTTCTGTTGCGATCACTCAAGAAACCAAAAAATACTTTTTTTTTGGAATCTAACCGTAGGATCTTATACTTCACTTGTCTTAGATCATGCGGTAAATATTTCATGAAGTTTGACCGCACGGATTGGAAGATATTAGCATTTGAAGTTGGAAAAAGAAGTTTTCTTGAACTATGGCCTACCATTAGAGAAAATCTGGGGCCTCTGGAGGGCCGCTCCACAGCCCTCTGGAGGGCCGCTCCACAGCCCTCTGAATACCCAGTAAACAGTGTTTTTGTTTGCTTAACTAATTTTTGTTCTGCTATTTCCGTTCACCTTCAATCCCAATGTCGGATGCTTGTCAGTGGCTAAAAATCCAAGTCAAAAGTGTTTAATAATTAGGATTAAGATGTATTAAAGCATCATAACCTTGATCATTGTAGAACGTATAAAATTCCAGTAGTAATTTTGGCATTGTCAAGTTGGTCTTTTTAAGGTCTAATTGGAGTAGTTAGCCAACTGGAATTGTAGTGTTACACCAATTCGAAGTTTAAGTGAGTCTTTTGAGTAAAGCTGTAGTAAGTAACTAGTTTAGATTTTAAATAGGGTGTCTTTCTATTAGGATGTTAAGTGGTGTTAAGTCCTGTCACCGTTTGGGGTTGAAGCATTGCCGAGTTGGTATTTGGATGGTTGTGAATGTTTATTTTTTCACCCACTACCAGAGAAGCGAGTCCAACCTCCGAATAGGCTGTTTTGTAATTTTGTTGTGATCAATTGAAGCGGAAGATAAGTTGCCTAAATTGGATGCGTGTATGAGTTGTTATGTGTTTGGAAATTGTGATTGTGATTGATTGTGATGTGTTTTGAATTGTTAAAACTTTGTGTGTCTGAAATTATATGATTGAATTGTGATTATCTCAAATTTGGTCTATGTGCCAAATTGGAATAGTTGAAGAGAACGAGTCTGTTGCCTGGATTGTTTGGTGTCGTTGTAGATTGAGTGATTATTGATTTTCCAAATTGGATCATAGTCTTCTATTTTGGGATTGTATTACCTATTTTAGGTATTAGTCCCATTAGCATTGATATCCTACTTGATCGTCTCCCTTGGAACGAACTTATTATACTAAATGGGTAATTTCCAAATTGGTCATTATCCTTCTTCAACAATCATTAAACATTTTCTATTTGGATGCAGCTCCCTTCCATCAATCCAAATTGTAGAAAAAAATGCAAACGCCCAAAAATAGTCAAGTGGCTTACCATCAAGAATTTTTTTATGCCAATGTGAAGGACTTATTTTGTGGACATTTGAAGTCTTTGAAGATGAAAGGAGAAGATCTTTATAGAAGTGAGTTAGTGGTAGGTAGAACAATGCAAATGGGATTTGTAAATTAGGATGAGTAGGAGCTCCACCTCTCAAAGTTAAGTGAAAAAAAAGAAATTGTATTAGAAGCAGAATTTAGGGCCTCATTTAGACATAGTAAAATAACTTTTTTGAAAAAACTTTGGACTAAGAAAAGTTGTATAATCAAGCTAAGTTTCATATCAAAAAATCTTTTTGAGATTTCAAGTCTCAAATCAAAAGTTATGGACAAAATTCAGACCGGATGTTTGAAAATGTCAAAACAAATGTTCCTTCAAACATCCAAATTGAATTTTGTCCATAACTTTTGATTTGAGACTTGAAATCTCAAAAATGTTTTTGGATATGAAACTTAGTTTGATTATCCAACTTTTCTTAGCATAAAGTTTTTTCAATAAAGTTATTTTACTTTCCCTAAATGAAACCCAAAATTCTATTTTTTAATACAATTTATTTTTTTCACTTAACTATGAGCGGTGGAGCTCCTATTCATCCTAATTTACATATCTCACATGCATTGTTCTACCTACCACTACCCCACTTCTATACAGAGGTTCCTATTTTCATCTCAAAACACACAAATTCAGAAGCCACTTAAAATTATTAATTAGACATGATTGATAATTGGTTTTTAATTTTTAATGAAAAAACTTGTTTAATATTGGCCTTTTACTTTTTTGAAATTTGGAATTTATTCCAATAGTGAACCAAGAACAAACTACGGTGAGCATGTATTGGCTTTTTTTATTGTGGAAGTTGGGCGACATGCCTACTCTTATTGACCAGTTTTGCGAAATTCACATCATTAGACTATGTACTTCTGACAATTTTCATAGGAGACCTACTTGCGTTTTAGTAGATTGGATGGTCACTTTGGAGTAGCCTTTTAGAGGCCCCAAAATTATTCTAATGAACTTCAGATGACTTTGACGGCCATTTGTGAAAAAAAATTTGCACTAACACGATTGGGTTAAAAAAAATTATATTGAACATTTGAATTGAGAATCGGGGAAAAAAAATTTTAAATGTCAAAACTTGATTTTCACATATAAAACAATTGCTAAGTTATAGAAGTAGGTCCAAAATTGAATGAAACACTAAATTGTTAATAGTTCTTAGGTGGAATAAAAACAGCATCATCCCAATAGTGGGATTGTTCTTGCAAACCAAGTTGCAAACAATCTTAACCTCTTCAAAAAGAAAATTTGAGAAAATTGGAAAATTGGATTCAATAATGAATTCTATAAGTTGTTTTTTGAAAAAGATGCTTAGATTGCCCAAAAAACAAGATTGTCTATAACTTTCTCATTCTGAATCCAAATAGAATGAATTAAAGCTTCAAATGTAGATAAAAACATGAAAAGATTTATTTTTTTTAAATACAATTTTTTACAGGGTTTTTTTTTGACCCAACGAGTTTCTTTTTTGACTTCGGGTGGCATAATTTTTGCTCCTAGGCACCTATTGAAAATATATATATATTTTTAGAAAGCTAATGTGATTTCCTATCTTCAAAAAACTTTCAAAAAATCAGGCCAAAATTTCAGGTCACACGAGTCTGCCCAAAATCTCAAGTGTCTCTCGAGGGAACTTTAGGCCTCTAGAGATTAAGGTGGGTACTCCCAAATGCGCCAATGATCCCAAACTGCCATCATTACTTTGCATATATCTCCAAAATCAGTATATTCTGATGTGGAAGAAATGATCATTACAGAAAATCTGGATTTTCTACAGGGCCGTTAGGGTTTCGGCAAATGTGCAATTACAACGCATTTGTTTTTTTTGTTTTTAAAAAAAGAATATTAAAAAATAAATAAATAAAAATAAAAATTTAATCAGAATTCCGACGGGGCACCTTGGCTAACTGCTCACCTTACAAATTGCCTGACAAACTTTTTGGACTAATATTTCCCCTAATTGCACATTCTCATGCATCAATTCAGCCCCGTAGAGGGCTGAAAATTTCTCTAATATCTTAAAGAACCTCTGTCAAAGTAACTTTGACCCTTTGTAACTTTTGCATATGGTATCCAAATGTTGCGCTCTTTGGTGCGTTGGAACCTCCTTTCCCTTGCCAACAAGAAAGTCAATGAAAATTTAACCATGTAACAGAAAGTGGCTGTCTAGGGTGTGCCCACCTCACATTAGTTACCTGATTACCTTACCTTGTCCCTCGGCTTCACAACAATGCGTGTTCAGTGTTCACTACCTTTTCCTTTTCCTTGTGTGCTCCGTCAACGGTAGGTGGATATGGATCGTATGCGTCTGCCTATGCTGAACTCCGATGTCACGTGTGGGATGGCTCTTGTGGACCACCCATCGGATGCAAATCTGTATGGATGAGGCACAGCCACCACTGCCACCTTGAATTTACTTAACTTACTTAATTCTTCTAGATCAGGTCGACTGGCATCACCAGAACCAAACAATGAACAATCTGGCAATCATCCAGACCACCTTTCAAGGTACTCCGTCTTTTATTTTTTTAAGCAAACATTCAGCTACATATAAAATTCAAGTGTGGAACATTGACTGACTGCTCCGCAACATTGACTGCTCCGGAATTTGGAATTGCTATTTGGAATGAGAGACCTCAAATTAATAAGTTAGAGCGGTCTCAAAATACAAAATCAGCGG
This sequence comes from Neckera pumila, assembly GCA_963969595.1. Taxonomy (NCBI): domain Eukaryota; kingdom Viridiplantae; phylum Streptophyta; class Bryopsida; order Hypnales; family Neckeraceae; genus Neckera; species Neckera pumila. The sequence goes on along the minus strand of OZ018411.1, from coordinate 25,751,531 downwards.
TTAAAAAAAGGGGCAGTTTTTACACCTTTCACCAGCAGAAAGGTAGTCTTTGGGAACCAAGCTAAAGTGCAACTGAAGATCACGGTTCCAAAGGCCAATTCAAACACTAGCATGATGCCCAAATGGGCCTCTGGAACCATGCTCTCGCACTATAGCTTGGTTCCCAAAGACCACCTTTCTACTAGAGTTGGGACAAGCATGGGGAATCTCCTTCCCCCTGGGAAGGCTTGTAGGAGTTGTAGCACTACTTTATACAGTTCCGGTAAATTGCCCTAAGGCAAGTCCAAACAAGAAAAAGGACATTGGATTAGAAAAATAAAGAAACAATTACTGTCAGTTGTTCAGATGCCAAAACGTACAACAGTCTGCAATGAGGACCCCTCATTTGTTTTAAAAAAGAAAAAGATTAACGTACAAACAGTATGTCGGAAGTGGAGAATATGGAATTGTGGTCTAGAGAGCACGGCTCCACTTGGGGCTGTTGGGCGTTGGGATGATCACTCGGAATCATGATGGACTCAGAGAACCACTCATGAAAAAGCAGCAGTCCGTCCGTCCGTCCGTCCGGCGAGGTAGAACGGTACAACAAGCTGCCAATTGTTGGAACTGTAGACTCACATAATCGCCACTGACCCACCCTAATTGCTACCCTAAAATCTTGGACAAGGGGTAAATATTGATGAGGAGGTAGTCTACTTTGAACCTTCATAACTTTTGCAAATGGTATCCAAACATTGTTTTCTCTGGTGCATTGGAATCCTTTCCCATTTCCTAACTTGAGCATATAAAACTTAATCAATTTACATACAGAAACTACTCGTTATGGGTGTCGCATCTTACTGATATGATATGTTGACGTTTGTAGGCAAGGGTAACGGAACACCTAATTACAATCTTGTTACAATAACGACCATTACAAATTTGTGCCTAGCTAAAATGTGCACTTTTTGAACATAGTAACGTACGTGAGGTTGCACAGTAGCTAAGACGTTTTTGAGCACCACTCAAACTATCGATACACTTCCGGTGCAGAAAAACTCTTTTCTACTGGTGTACGCCTTCACTTTGAGTACGCCTTCAATCAACACATCGAAAATTCATAACTTTAGTACGTACCTACTGTCAGTAATAATGCGTACTACTGTTGTGAATCTAGCTACAATCCTCGTTCCATTGCCAACAACTGAAGAGTAATTAACCCAACCAGAACTATATATTTGTAACTTATACCAATGTTCAGATCAGATGCAAATTTGGTTCCTCCCTCCGAAGTACTGAATCTTAGAAATGGTGCGAATGGTCGGCAGGGTGGACCTGCCCACATGGGTCCGTCGATCATCGATCCCCACAAACGCCATTGATGCCGGTTGACAAGCCGAGCATCTTCAAATTCTCTCCTCATCAGCCCCAGAAGGAATCCATCAACTTCCGCAATAACTTCCTGTGCACACTCGATCACTGAGATCTTCAATCTGCATCGTATTATTACTACAGCAATCTTAATTGTGGGTCCCTGCCTCTGTGGTCCTGGACTCCCGGCTTGTCTTGTTCACAGGCACAACACTGATTGTCCTTGGTGTCTGTGACAGTAATTTATCAAAGTAAAGTCAGTCACACTATTTGTAAAATGATATTTGATGAAGAAGTGTAGGATGAAGAAGTGTAGGTAGCTTTTATATTGTATCAAGTTTTCACAAAAATGAAATATTGTAGAGACACTGATTTTCTAGGTGTTGGTAGTTTTTGTCCTCACTTATAGGACAAATTGATGTACTCTTAGCATCACGTGAGCACCACTCTTCAATGTTCATCATCTATCAAGACTACGATGAACAGTTGCTAGGGGATATATGAAGCAAATGAAGTGTATCCAAGTACGTTGAAAAAACAATAGTTATCATCCATTCTTCGGGTTTTCGAGTAGCTTGGTCACTCAATGCAATGTTTCATGATTTCTACTCAACATTTTGAATTAGATTCTGCTAAGATGGGAAGAAATGAAAAAAATTGCAATAAATTATGAAAGGAAATTCTAAATCATTAGAAATTCTAATGTCAAACTGGATCATACCGATTAGTACAATGCAGATGTTGTAGTAAATAATGTTGAATTTGTACACAATTAATCTTCTCTAAATTAAAAAAACTGTAAATTGAGTTAAGGAAACAAAATTAATATATAAATTTGTAGATGAGATGTCCAACTACAAGCTCTATAACAAAATTCCTCATATTTCTTCTCCATTAACTTCAATGGAAAGAATTTAGCCTACTAGAAAGTGATTCTTGAAACCATTAATTAAAGTACTTTATCACCTATTTAAGAGAATCTTTTTGATTGTAGGAGTAATCATATTCTATGTATTGGGCATAGTAATTGTACCAGTAGTGTAACTTCCGTAAATCAGAAGCACTAAAATGGTAAATTAGTGTATGGTACACAACTATTTCCAACAATGGCCCCATTTGTGTAATATAGGATAACCAATTTTTGTGAATGAGGGGAATATGATGTGGTTTAGCAACTTCATTATTGTGTGATGAATAACACATTGACACCTCTTAATAAACCCAATTTTGTTTTGCACAGTTTCTCGGAAATAGGTTTGCCTATGCATCAAGACCAAGTCAAACTACAATCTACACTTCCTTAAGGGCCGCTTTACACCAAGAAGCAAGGCCAATTCTCCTTCAAGCCAATTGCACAAAATTTCAGCCCCTTTTAGACTGGAGGCTGGCCTCTACTTCCCATTAGAATAAGATTATAATGGGGGCCAATTTTCCCATATGTAAAGGCCTTAAGGCCAAGAAGCCGGGCCAATTCAATAAAACCTACAAAAGAAAGAGAGAGGGTCTGAAATTTTCAGGGCCACTTTACACCTAGAGGCCGGTCCAAATCCCCATGAGGCCAATTGCACAAAATCCAACGGTATTGATTAGTTGAAAAAAATAGTTTTTTATTAAAACAATTTTCTTAATTGAAATCTGACATTGGCCCCAAGGCCAAGAATTGGCCTCCCATTTTTGGTGCACCCAATTTAGCGAGCTCGGGCCATGTCAGATCATGTCTTTTTTTAATAAAAAAATCAATTCACCAAATTGGCCCATCCTCTTGGTGTAAAGGGGTTGGGGCTGATTTGAGCCTTTTGTCCAATCAGAAGTCAAGATTCTTGGTGTCTGACACAGTAAATTGACCCGGCCTCTTGATGTAAAGTGGCCCTAATTTTTACTAATTCCAAACTTGATGAAAAATTAGCAGAAAAAAGTGCAATCTTCATTATTTCTGTTTCCTAACCGGAGAAAATTATCCCATTACTAATACATATGCTAAAAATGCTTACCATTGTCGGAAATAGGTGACATACCTTACAGTAGTTTATGAAGATGAAAACATGGAACTTCTGCACATGGAACAAGTCGGACACATGGCGGCAGGCCGGGCAGGACCCCCTCCCAATGTCCTCCGTAATAATTGTGAAACATGAAAAGCAGGTCAAGTAGATAAGCATTAGGCTACCATTTGGTCTGTAATATAGGTGGGAATCAAAGGGGAGATGCACTCAAAAAAACAAAAATAAACAAAGGGGAGATGCACTCAAAAAAAACAAAAAAAAACAAAGAGGAGATGCACTTGGCGGCAAGTGGCCACATGGCCAAGTCTGATGCAACTGTGAGTTTGTTGTAAGTTATGTGTAGTGGCCCCATTTGAAACTGAATGAAGGAATTTCTGGTTCTCAAATTTAGGGCATCCCAATCGTATATTCTAATCATAGCTATGGGCAGCCAGAATCGATTTAAAAAAAAAATCCCCGGGTGCATCCAACTGTATTTTATATTTTATTTTATTTTTGGGGGGTTGCAAATCGGAAGGGATGACCCCACTTCAACCGCTGTAAGGTCGGACCACCCATTTCCAACCAGGGACCAATTCCCAACCGGTAGTGCTCCTATTTCCAATCAAGGCTTGTAATGTCTTTTTCACTCTTTTTTAAGTTTGGAACTAGTAAGGTCATGACACTTGTCCTAAAGTATGCAAAAAGTAACAAGAAAGTAGATAGTAGGAAGCTAGTTCCTGAGTGATCAGAATTGGAAGACTCTATAGATTGAAAATTGGTTTGGAACACTTTTTGGCTCCCAAAATGCACAGAAATTTCAGTTTTGCAAAACAAAATCTGAAAAGTTGGCAATCTCAGTATTTTCTATCTCCCTACACAAGAAAAATCTCCATCACATTCAATTGCTCACCATCTGCGTCACAGGAGCTTAAGTGATTAGGTATAGGTGGTCTGACCTTAAGAGCATCGCCAATTGTCCAACAATGTTTATCAGCTGGCAGTTTTTTTTTTTGGGTTTTGGAGAAGTGCTAAAGTGGCATAATACGAGAAAATGATGTAGCTAAAATATTTTAGTATTCATCTAAACTTTGGATAGAATTATCTTTTCATCCACATATTTGGATGAATTTCATTTAAATTTGACAATTTCATCCAAATTTTACCAAAAAATTGGAACAATTTGACATTATCATCCACTTTTTCTTCAAATTTTTCCTATAGGCTTGATGTAGCCTATTGTTGTTTTTTGAGAGGGGTGCATTTGGGCCTCATAAGGCCCCAAAAAAACATTGCCGGCTGGTTGCAAAACAAAACTGATGCAACTTTGGGTGTGCAATGCAAAGGTGCCCTTCTTTGCGGATTATGTAGGCTTGAAAATTTTCATGGTCAATGACAACCCTTGTTCAGTTACGAGCACCTATGATGTAATGTATGCACTCGCAATAGATGCACTGGTAGACTCCCAATAGATAGCTTCAATGCAAGATCCTTGGGGGGAAATGGATTACTTATTTGTCCGATCGTTCAACTAGTTAGTTACATTAATCGCAAGTCTTTCAGTATGCAAAAGCAAAAAGGATCTCCATCATTGTTAATCAAATGAACGATTTGTAGAAGGCAAAGTGGTAATAGATATAGATTAGAGAAAATTTCTGGCCTTTGGAGGGCTGCTCCACAGTCCTTTGAGGTACCTTGAAATTTACTTTTTTTTACTCAAAAATTCGTTTTTTCCCTATTTCCGCCCAGTTGAAACTGCAACGGCAGTGGCGTAGGAACCTAGAATTCCAATTAAAAAATTACTAAAAAATTAAAAATTAAAAAAAATTGCGAAACCTGACTGCTCCGATGAGTAGTCATGGACTCTAACTACTCACAAAGATCACTTTTTGAAGTTGACAGGCCATGCAAGAAATAGCATGGCATGTCAATTTTGAACAACCTTCTAAAGGGCTGAAATTTTTTTTGATGAAAGAAATCCACCATTGTAGCAAAACTTCATCACATGAGAAAAGTTGGATCACTTAAATACCTCAATCCAATGACTCTGTATACTAAATTTTTTTAATAGGTTTTGGGATTTCCTATTGCCTTGAAGCATGGAGAAGGTCGTCTTCTGATTGGTCATTTGTACAAGCTTTATGGAAAAGATATAAGAAAGATTTTCAAACCCAATCATAAATTGCCTTGCCAAACCTCGATGTCATTTAACCTTGAAAGGATGCCAAAAGAATGACTAAAAGTGTCTAATAAATGACTTTTAAAAAACTATTCAAACCAAGAATGCACCTATTCATCTAGGATTATGGAAATCTTTGGCTAACTACCTTGGTGATATAAGGCTATGTCCTTCCACGGTTAAAGATTAACTTCCAACCAACTTCAAATCTCTTAATGTACAAAACAAAAAGAGTCTCCATCATTTATAATAGGAGGAGTCACAATTGTCAAGCATTCTCTATCAATGCTTGTTCTCAAACTCAAGTAGAATCTATATGTAGTATGTTGCAATTGTTTTGGTGACTTTCCTTCCCCAGATTTGATGAAGAAATGTTAATTGTATGGATGGGTGAATAACATTTCAACAAACTTAGAGAACCAATGCTTATATGTTTTTAGTTAATAACAACATATTAATTAAAAAAATATGTGACTCTACCCAATAACAACATACTAACTATAAAAAACTGTCGTATTCTAAAATGTTGCCAACCTTGAGAGAAATTCCTCATTTACTATAGCAAAAAGAATCTCAAGATAAGCCTAGGAACAAATATAAGCATTTAGGAAGGAGGTCTATAAACATTGCTTTAAGTCTACCTACCTCATCAATGATAGTAATAGAAATTCAAGAAACAAACATTCATTCCTAGATTGGGGACGCATTTAGAGCCCCAACTGTGTATAGATCTCTTAAAGCCTATTGCCATTGCCTGGCTGGATGGCTAGGTCTTGGCTATCCAGAAGCTTGCCATTCCCCCTGGATGGTTAGCTTGGACCTCTAGCCGACCCTCTAGGCTTCAGTCCGTGAAAAGGAGATTCACAAAGCTGGAGGCCTTGGAGGGTGAGCCAAACCCTCCTACATATGGCTAAATCCAAACTCGCCCATGAGAAGTGGGCATGGTTTCAGGTTTGAGTAGCTTCTTGCTCACTTCCCTCCACCCACTTTTATTAATCCATGAACTTCCGCTACAGATTGGCTACATGGTTTCCAGTTCTTGGAGGTCCAGCCGGCAATGGAGGCCAACTCTTCTCTGACTTTGGGTCTGGGCCTCCTTCACGAATGAGAGGTCCAGCCCGGCAATGGCAACAAGCTCTTAACCCTAGAGCGCAGCGGATGTCATTCCGTGGAGTTCCAGTGACAATATTGTTGAGCCAAGAAGAGTTCAAAAGCATTTTTCATCTTCCTTTTCATTGTTGACCTTTGACGTTGGGTTATGAAGAGTATCCAATTGAGTTTGTACTCTTTCCAATTTTTGTCTTCATGGAAATGAGAAGCTATTAAAAAAACAAATCACAAAATATGCTATTTTAGAGTATTTGGGGAAGTTGTTGCTCCTTGCTTTAAATCTGAAATTTCTCCACAAAAATGATATTTTTTGAATTTGAGTCAAGCTAACAAAATGAAGGTCATCTACTCTAGTTTCTACTCCAATTTGAATTTTGAAAAAATCCTAATATTGCATATTTTATTGCAATTTGAACATTAGGTGTATTTTCAATGTCTATTATTTTCTAATTATAGAATGACACGGAAATTGAGTTTACACCATGATGTTTATCATTGTGATATACACTTACGGTGAAATTTTCAGATTTTTTAAAATATTTTTCTATTTAATATGATTTTTCTTCACTTTTTCTTCAAAAATTCTTTAAGAAATTAATTTTCCACCAAAAAATCTAAATTTTTTTAAGTAAAGAAGACATATACTCTCACCTTGGAAAAATAAAAATAAAATTTTTCATACATATCTAGTTGCAAAATGGTAGCAAATTGAGTGATGGATAGTGAGGTTTGAAATCAATGGTCATGGGTCCGTCATTTAGGGGTTAATCCTTAAACGTCGAGGCGGATGTTCTGTGTCCAATGAATGATAAGAGAATCTCCTGTGTAGGACAGAAATGCAACTATTCATCCTCCAAATTTTGTTGTGAAAAGGAAGGTCCTTTACAGTAGTTTGACTTCCAATGAGTACTTTTTCATTTTTTTAAGCCAATTGTTCCCACGGTTTTGCAAAAGGGTGATTTCCACGGCCACCGGCCCGGCGTTCTAGGGTTAAGCTTACCTTCGATGGTTTCCATCCAAAGTTCGCATCCAGAGCCAGGAGCGTACACTGATCTGGCGATGCTCTAACAGACCTAGCTACAAACTGAATGGCGGAGCAGGAATCGCGGGGTCCGGCACCCCAAATTCTATATGCCACTGCACCGCTGTTGCCCACCTCAGCAAACATGGTAGTAACGAAACGCCTCAAATTTTCGCGGAGCTTCTAGATCTGGCAAAGTACGACTCCATATTCACAGCGATCACAGACAGATCCACTGTCTCCATTGACCAGGTAGCCCCAGTACGAGCATCCTCCGGCATGCCGAGTCAGGCATTGCTTGGGCTGCTCCGGCATTTCGTCATTCCTCGAATAATTAAAATCGATAGCTAGCTAGAAGTGTAGCTAGCTTTCATGGAGCTCGAATCTCTAAACTCATCATGTTCTAGAACGACAAGAACGAACCGTGACAAGAGTGACCTCAGACATGTTGAACATTACTTATATCGTGACCATGTCTTGCCGCCCGGGTTTCATCATACCATCACGCCATCACGCACTTAATAATCTTTAAAATGCCAGTTCAGTTGCAATCGCCCAATATCTACGCCAGTCCTGGAACTTTGTTCGAGCTCCAACCACTTGAACATCAAAACTCTGGTGCTATATAGCTAGCTCGCTTCATGTATTGAAATTTTTACTTGCTGTTTGTAAGTAAATTAAAGCTGGAAGTCAAGCTAGATCGATGCCTGGGGCCGTGGAATATATCGATCCTGTTATTAATTGATCAAATTAAACACGTTAACGTTGCATCCCTCCGACACGCAACTTCAAGGATTCATGCACTCTAGAAATGTAATTGGAGCCCGAATTGGGGACTTCGTACGTACCAGTTCGATGCAGTGGTACCCACAGAATCCTGGCTTCCTCGATCTGATCGTCTTTGCTCGTGCCTGGCCTGGCGGCGATGCTCCGAGCATCCCATCGATCCAGGGTTACCACGGTTGTGGCTGCAGATCGACAATCAAATGAACTAGCTCGGCGGCCGGCATACAACCCTCGCGTGCATCCAAACATTGTGGAATTCGATTAGTTAGAGGATGTACATGTATACAGTGTGTGCAGGCCCGGTTGATTGTATGATGCCGAGTGGTAGTGATAATTCTTTGCATCGAAGTGGCAGCTGAAACTGTGTCGGTGAAAGCAGCTTGGGCTGCGAGATTTTCTTCAATTTTTGGACTTTTGGAATAATATATATGATTTGAGATATCGGTGATGTTACACTCATAGAGAAGAGAGTGAATTAATAAAGAGTCTGTTATTTCAAGACTCGTACCTCGAACATCATCAAGAATACTCTCTATAAATTGGAAAAGTGTGAGAAATGTTATTTTAAAGATTATTATTGATTTCATTTCTGTGCAACCAAATTAGTGAGATTTTTGGCAAAAAATCGATCTCTTCTAAAAACGCCACCATGAGTAACAAGGACCCAGGGCCAGGCAGGGAGCTCAGCAGGGCAGGCAGGCGCCATGGCCAATGCTGAGGGTGCATTGCCAGATGCCCTGAGACACTGAATCCTACCGCGAATACTGTTTAGTAGAAGATGCAGTGGTCACAATTGTGCCATGCACCAGGTCTATCCGTTAGCGGTTTGGATGGGAAACCCAAGTAAACAGCCAGACCCTCCATTTGAGGATGAATTCCCCTCTTGATTGCTGGCTCCACTGGATGCTACAACTGACAGTTATGAAAGTTCTAGGGGTCAAGTAGCTTAACCCCAAGAAGGACGGGGCTGGGCACATTGGACAGCATCCTTTTTGGTACCGAGTGAATCATTTGCTTAAAAAAACTCAAGAAGGCTCATGGGAGGTCAAACTAATCTACAAGGTCTCACAGCTTGGCTGTTTTGTATTGTGGTTTTTTTTAATGCAGTGGGTTCTCCCCATTTGTTAAAAAAAAAAGAAAAAGAAAAAAAGTAATCTACAAGACCTTCCTTTTTCACACAAAATTCCAAAGATACCTACACAAAATAGTGAAATTAGGTTGTCCCACACAAATTTCTCGATAGTTCACACTATATACATATTCACTGGTATTGTACAATGATGCATTCAATTCAACACCATGTGTATGACATAGATTAGTGCACTAGTTCACAACCTGATTCGGAGAGTTGCATGCACCTCTATGTGGACAAACATTGATCCATGAGTTAATGTATCTAAGGTAAGGCAATCTAATTGATAAGGCAACCTACTTTCACTATTTTGACTAGAAGGACCATCAGACACTTAGTGTCTGTGGAGTCCTCCTAGGGTTAACTTGGTGGATGCTAATATCTATTTGCAACCATGACTATGGGAGTATCATGAGACCCATGTGAATATCATGAATTAGATTTCTTTGTAGAGAGTAACTAAGCTTATCCAGTCCATACAACTAACTTATTGGAGTGCGTGAAGGACTCATTCAAGGTGATATTTTGGTCTTTGGGCCTTGTCGATGCTGATGAACTAGACACTTGAACAACACAAGTAAATGTAAAAATTATTTCAAAGTTACCCCCCTCAAAATCCATAAAACAAATTGTGTTTTGGGGTGTTTTTCTGTCAATTGTTGTAGAAAAGTCATTTTTGAAGTTTTGGCAAGTTTATCAATGTTCTAAGTACCAATTCCTCTTTGCAAAGGAATGAAAGTAATGCAAGGTGTATTTAGGTGGATTCAGGTTTTACATTTGGTGTAGTAGTTTTAAATTGCACTTAGATTTCCCATTTTAACTATAGGTTTTGGGATAATGACAACAATTTATATTTGTAGCAATTGCAACTTAATTTACTACCATTGTTTTTTTGCAAGAGTTTGCTCAAAATACATTAAATATAATATTTGATATTACTTTCTTTTTTTCTCAGTGGATGAAGCCGCTAAATTGCTAGTAAATCTTTGGATGATATCTCTCATTTTTATGATTATTGATGTTTGAGGATGAATAAAGTAGTATTCATTTTATTTTAATCTTTCATCCATGATCATAGATGTAAAGAGCTTCATTACTTTAACCCTTAAAGGACCAAAGTGACCAAAGAGAAAAGAGCTTAAAAAATTGTTTTTTTTCCATATCCAATCGTAAGATCTTATACTTGACTAGTATATGAATATGTGGAAGAAATTTCAGAAACTTTAATCACGTAGATTGCAAGATATATGCATTTAAAGTGAGGAAAACAACCTTGCTTGACTAGATTATTTGGCTTTGAATCTTTTTAGTTCAATGTTTTTGCACTATTGATTTTGATTTTCTACTTATTTAAATTAATTAGTTAAGTTGAGAATCTACAAAAAAACTTTAGGAAAAAAAACACTTAATTTTCACTCATTCAAAATTTGTTAAATAGAGGTGGTTTCAAGATTGAAGAAAAAACTAAATTGTTAACAGCTTTTAGATGGCGAATTTTGTTAAAATGGCGGTATTCCGAGTGCCATTTTGACAAGGAGCCATTTTGATCATCTAGGACGCGTATAGATTTCAGAACGGCCGTTCAAAACCATCTAGGACAGGTGTAGATTTCGAAATGTAAAAGTGCCAAAGTTCCGGAATAGCGCCATTTTAACAAAATTCGCCATTTAGATGGAATTGAATCACAATAATTCCAACGGTGAGATTGTTCTAGCAAGAAAATCTAACCCTATGTAACAATTGTTTTTGAAAAAATCTAAAAATTGCATTCAAAAATGAATTCTATAAGTAATTTTTTCAAGAAGATGCTTAAATTGCCCAAAAAACTAAGATTGTCCATAACTTTCTCATTATTAGTCCAAATTGAATGAAACAAAGCTTCACATGTAGACAAAAATATAGTCTTTCAGTCAAAAAATTGAAAAAATAAATTATTTTGACCTTTTGTTATTATTTTTGTCCTGCCCGCCAAATTCCATTTTTGCTTACTGTGCCATAACTTTTGCTCCCGAGCATCAATTAAAATAAAAATTATATATTCACAAAGCTTGCGCAAAAATATACAACCTCAAAAAATCTCAAAAAATCTTACTAAAAATTGAGACAATAGGAACTTGCCCGGACCCAAATTGTCCCCTGAGGGGACAACTGGTCCTTTAGGGGTTAATAAAGATTACATTATGCGTGCATTATCAGAATAGAGGGTGTCAAGACAGTCCGCCAGTTTAATTCAAACTACTCTTAAGTTAAGTTTTTTGAATCTAGACTACTTTTTAGAATTCTTTTACAAATTCGAATTTTGCAAAACCTTAATCCACTAGGTATGAGCCATCGTTTGAGATTTGGATATCCATTTTCTATTTCTTCCTATTACTTTGGTTTTTACCTTTTAAAACTTCTCTAAATTTGTTTTTTATGCATCAACGTTAAATACAATCCCAACATTTTTTGCAATGGTAGGGTGACTCTAATATTTTATTGAAAAATAAATAAGAAAGAAATATTTACAACATATATTAAAATTTGGAAATTTGGAATTCTTAATAGAAATCAAAGATATTGAAATGTTACAAATTACAAATTACTTCTTCAAAATAGAGGGCAAGTTTTCATATTTATTCTACAAGGGTGAAAATTGTTGAACCACCCCACCCTTGCAATACTTATTTTTGTTGGGGCAAATTTTCAAACTTGACTTCTCCTCTAGCCCCTAAAGTCCCATTGTCCCCTCGAGGGACAAAATGGATTTTGGGCAGGTTCCTACAGTCTCAATATTTGTCGTGATTTTTTTTAGACTTTTGGTGAAGATAGAAAAACTTACCAGCTTTCTGAAAATGTGATGCGCATTTCAATTGTTGCATGGGAGCAAAAGTTATGGCACAAAAAGCCCTTTCTTAGTTTAGCAAGCAGAAAAAAAAAAACTCAAAAAAACTTTAAATTTTAAATTTTAAAAACTTGTTTCATATAGATTATATTTCTATCTACATTGGAAGCTTTGATTTATTCCATTTGGACTTTTATGTGAAAGTTATGGACAATCTTGTTTTTTGAGCAATTAGATCATCTTCTTGAAAAAATAACTTGTAGGATTCATTTTTGAACTCAGTTTCACAATTTTTCAAAAAAAAGGTTTCACAAAACTAAGATCTCTCTCTAGAACAATCTCAATGGCGAGATTGTTAGGAATTATTAGTTAGGAATTATTAATGGTTTAACCCCTAAAGGACCGGAGGGATGTCTAGCTTTCCAAAATTGTAAAGATCTACTATAAAATGCAATCTAGAAGAATATTTTTAGGATGACTCTCAAACAATAGTTGTAAGATACTATTTATGGATCACATCCATACGGTTAGATCAACAAAAATATATACCAATATTTTTCAGTAATATTTGAAGCCAAAAATTGGAAATTCCTTCTAAATCAATTGTAGATTGAATATTTATGATTTTTGAAAGACTTTCTTTCCTATAAGTTCAAAATATTGAGTTTTAATTTTAGTGATTTTGAAGATTTTTGTTTGATTTTTTGATTAAAGTCATTTTTGAAGGATCATTCTTTAAACTAAAAAAGTTACTTTTTGAGGCTAGACCTCCCAATACCTTTTGAATTATAGAATATTTGCAAAGCAAAATTTTTATAATCCAAACCATACAAATATTAAAGAACTAATATAAAAATCTTCAAAAAAATTTGATGGATGAAAAAATGCATTTTGGTGAGTTTAGGATGTGTTTCCGTTCATTCATTGCTCAAAATCTGCACTCATGGTCCTCTAGGGGTTAAATTACCCTCCAATCTTGAACCTACTTCTACTTAACAATTTTTTCATTAATGAAAACTAAGTGTTTTTTGTTTTAAATTATTTTTCCTAGATTCTCAAGTCAATATTTCATCATATAAAATTAGAAATTCAAAATTAGTAGAGCAAAAATTTAGTTGAGCAATGTTTAAAAAACTTTGTTTCTTTTACTTTAAGTGCAAATATCTTGCAATCTATCCAGTCAAAAAATTTTAAATTCCTTCCACAAATTCTTCCACTAGCTTAGTCTAAGATCCTACGGTTCGATTTGGAAAAAAAAAAAATTAACTTTTTTGCTCTTTGCTATAGAAATGGTTGTTTTGAATGATTCTTGATGGAAAAAAGGCCTTATGGTTTTAGAGGCTATAAGTGGTTCATGTCAAAATTGGATCTAATTCTTGATAGCCACCAATATAGGAGGTCCATAAAGTGCTCAAGCTCTTTAATCTCTAAAGTCCCAAGGCCATTGTTTTATCAAAAACCACTCAAAACTGCCATTCTTGCTGCATTCACCTAAGAAAACAAAAAAAACATTTTTTTAGAATCTGACCATAGGATCTTGTACTTCACTTGTCTGAGATCATGTGGTAAAAATTTCATGAAGTTTGATTGTATAGATTGGAAGATATTAGCATTCAAAGTTAAAAAAGAAAGTTTTTTTCACTACAAGAGAAACGGGTGTTTTAAGTAGTGTCCTTGACACCACGTCTTTTAAGTAATGTCTCTTAAGTAAGTTTTTAAGTAAAATTTTACTAAAAAGATTTACGTTGAAGAATTGAGTTAAAAGTCTAGAAAAAAAATTCCAAAAAAACACACTTGATTTTTATTCTTTAAGAAACTGTTAAATAGAAGTAGGTCCAAGATTGAAAAAACTAAATTGTTAATAGCTCTAAGATGGGATTGAAGCACAATAATTCCAATGATGAGATAGTTTTAGCAAGAAAACACAACCTTGTCAAACAACTCTTTTTGAAAAATTGTGAACATTGCATTCAAAAATGAATCCTACAAGTTATTTTTTCAAGAAGATGCTCAAATTGCCCGAGAAACAAGATTGTCCATAATTTTTTCATTATTATTCCAAATTGAATGAATCAAAGCTTCACATGTGGACAAAAACATAATATTTTAGGTGAATTCTTTTTTACTTTTTTTTTACTTTTTTCATTTCCTATGTACTACCCATTGAATTCAATTCTAGGCTTTTTGTGGTATAACTTTTGTTCCCGGTCACCAATTGAAATAAAAATTATATATCCACATAGCTAATCAATTTTTCTATCTTATGAGAAAGTTTCAAAAAGTTTCATAAAAACTCAAGGTCACAATAACCTGCCCGAAATCCAATTTGTCCCCTAAGGGGACAATGCAACTTTCGGGGTTAACCCCTAAGTCCCAAGGCCATTTTTCTGTCAAAAACCACCCAAAACTGCCAAGAACACAAAAAAAAAAATTTCTTAGAATCTAACCGTAGGATCTTATACTTCACTTGTCAAAGATCATGTGATAAAAATTTCATGAAGTTTGAGTGTATAGATTGGAAGATATTAGCATTCAAAGTTGAAAAAGATAGTTTTTTTGAACACTGACCTGCAATTTCAGATGACTTTGACCGCCATTTGTAGAATTTTTTTGCACTATAGAATTTGAACTTAAATTTTTTTATGTTGAAGATGTAAGTTGAAAGTCTACCAAAAAATTTCAAAAAACACACACTTGATTTTCATTCTTTAAAAAATTGTTGAGTAGAAGTAGGTCCAAGATTGGAAAAAAAACTAAATTGTTAATAGCTCTTAGATGGGATTGAAATACAATAATCCCAATGGTGAGATTGTTTTAGCAAGCAAACACAACATTCTCAAGAAAAAGATTGTAAAAAATTTTGTAAATTGCATTCAGAAATGAATCCTACAAATTATTTTTTCAAAAAGATGCTTAGAATGCCCAAAAAACAAGATTGTCCATAACTTGCTCATTTTCAGTCCAAATAAAATGAATCAAAGCTTCACATGTAGACAAAAGTATAAAGTTTCACTGAAAAAAAAATTAAAATTTATTTTGACTTTTTGCAAAAGAAATTGTGTTGCCTGCCAAATTCAGTTTGAGGCTTTTTGTGGTATAACTTTTGCTCCCGGGCACCAATTGAAATAAAACTATATTCCCACAAGCTAATTAGTTTTTCTATTTTATGGAAAAGTTTCAGAAAGTTTCACTAAAAATTGAGCCTATAGGTACTTGCCCGAAATCTGATTTGTCCTCTGCAGGGGACAATGGGACTTTAGGGGTTAAGCATCCACCTCTTGATATGTACAATATTTGTACATTTTGATTTCACATTGTATCGTTAATGTATACATAGTATGCATTATTGCAGGAAGTGGATGCGTTTAGTGACCACTGCATTTCAACTTCAAAAATTCATAACTAATTCTACAAAGCACCAAAAAATATGAAACAACTTTGGTTAACCCCTAAAGGACCATTGTCGGATCGGCAGACATTTGGGATTTCGGGCAAGTACCTACGAGCTAAAATTATGTCTAGATTTCTTGAAACTTTTTTGGAAGATAGAAAAATTGATAAGCTTTGTGGGAATATAATTCTTTTCACAATTAGTGCCCGGGAAAAAACGTTATGTCCACATAAGCTCAAAACAAGGGACGGCGGGTAGCAAAAAAAAAATAGACAAAAATTTGAATTTTTTTTAAAAATATTTTTTTCCTCATAGACTATATTTTTGTCTATTTTGAAAGCTTTGGTTCATTTCATTTGGATTTGTTATGAGAAAGTTATGGACATTCTTGTTTTTTGGGCAATTAGAGCATCTTTTTGAAAAAATTAACTTCTAGGATGCATTTCTAAATGCAATTTTTCAAGTTTTTCAAGTTCTTTTTTTGCATGGTTTATATTACTTGCTAAAACAACCTCACCATTGGGATCAGTGCATTTTAATTCTATCTAAAATATATGAATATTTTAGATTTTCTTTCTATCTCGTAACTACTTCTACTTAACAATTTTTTAAAGAATGATAATTAAGTTTTTGTTTTTTTTAATTTTCCCCTAGACTCTCAACTCAATTCTCCACTACAAAGATTTAAAGCTCAAAACTCTATAGTGCAAAAAATTTAAGTTAAAAATGTTCAAAATCAAAAAATCTAGTCCCGCAATGTGCTAAAAAATTTGTTTTTTTCACTTTAAGCGCAAATATCTTGCAATCTTTGCGGTCAAAAATTCTGAAATTTTTTCCACACACTCTCATACTAGTTTGGTGTAAGATCCTACATTAGATGTGAAAAAAAAACATTTTTCAAATTTTTTTACTTTTTGCTATAGAAATGACAGTTTTGAGTGTTTTTTGATGAAAAGGGCCTTGGGTCTTTAGGGGTTAAATGCCAATTCCATTTGTCTTTCAAAGAGAGTTTACTAAAATTAAATAATTTTTAGTGAACTCTCTTTGACTTATTTGAAAATTTTATTTCAATAAGTCTACCCTCCTTCAATTTCAATTTCCAACTCTTTATGGACCTCCTGGCTGGCTACCTTTAGTTAATGATTGCAATAATATAAAACCATGCTTTATACCAGTACTGAGTCCCAGCCCTTTTGGGGGGCGAAATGGAGCCAGAAAGCACCATCTTTTTTTCGCCAGAAAAATGTAAGTTTTTTTTGCCAGAAAAGTTTCAATCCAATTTAAAATATGGATGAAATTGTCAAATTTGGATGAAAAAGTGTATGAATTTGATTGAAAAGTGTTTTATGGTACAAAAGATGGATGTACGAAGAAATAAAATGCTTCACCAAATTTTAAGTGATCGCCACCCTAGCACTTTTTCAAAAATAAAAAAAGAAGGCCTGGTACTGACCACTCCTTTGCAAATTGAATGGAATGAATGAGGACTCCAATGAAACAATTGGAATGCTTATTTGATGTCCTATGACAAAGCCGTGCCTTCTTAGTGTCCATGGCGTCCTTCTAGACAAAATAGTGCAATTAGGTTGCCTCATACTAATTTCTCAACATTTGACACTATATAAATATTTATTGTTATTGTACAAGAATGTACTACTTTTGAATTAGATATTATTGTAATTGGAACTCATGAACCTCTATATGTACAAATGGAAATATCTATAGAAATATTTATTGACATCGATGGTTTATAAAATAGCTTTCTTGAGGTATGGCAACCTAATTATTAAGGCAACCTAATTTCACTATTTTGTGTATTGTAGGGTTAAAGGATTAAGTTACATTCTAAACCCTTAAAGAGTAAATATTGGATGACTTCACTTACAAGATGGAAAAAAAACATTTCTTTTTTCATCCAATAAGTTTTTCGGAAGTTGCTTGAGTATATTTTTGTGCACAATATTGCTAATCTCTTCATTATGGTATTATTGACATTTCAAAAGAAGAAGATGCTTTTTCCATGGATCACCCTTGTTAGTAGTACTATGTATTTTGAACATTTCTTGCTATTTATTCTTGATGTGAATTTAGCCATATAAATGATACTTTTTGAATTTGAATTCAACTACCAAAATGAAGCTTGTCAATAAAGTTTCTCTTCCAATTTGAATTTTGAAAATTCATCAACTTTTATACTTTATAATGATATGAACTTTGAACCTATAACCATGGTTTGTTGATTTTCTAATTTTAGAATGCTATGATAAATTTGGTTTATCATGATGTTTTACACTATAATATACATCTATGGTGAAAATTTCAAAGTTTTTGACTGTATTGTGTATTTAATATGAATTTTTTTCATTTAAAAAAAATTCACAATAATTTTACAAAAATTCCAAAAAAATTGAAAATCCTATGATTTATAATAGACATATGACTTCATCTCTGACAAATTAATGTAATTTTCTCAATTCATATCTAGCTGCCAAATGGCAACAAATAGAGTGATGGAAAATGAAGCTTTGAAATCAATGGGCATGGGCCCATTCTTCTAGGATTAAGGATGTGTGACCACTTTTGGGTTGTTGGGGTCATATAATGACTTCAAAGGTTAGCAATAGGTGGCCACTGGAAAAGCAAACAATTGTGGGCAAAAAATTTTACGCAATTGAGCCATGCCATGCATACTTTAGCTTAGAAATGTAGATTTGTTTGGGAATCCTAAGCATAGACTATGCGTACCTTGTTTTAAGAAGTACATCTTAATGTAGATCATTTGCCATGTTGGCGGTCCACCTAGCAAAAGACAAGGAAATGACACATCATTGAGAATGTGTATGGCCGTTGTAAGGACAAGGGACAAGAAGTACTTAACCCCTAAAGTCCATTGTCCCTTTGGGGGACAAATGCGTTTTCGGGCAGGTACCTACGGGCTGAAATTTTCTTTGGATTTTTGAAACTTTTTTTGGAGGTAGAAAATCTGATTAGCTTCATGGGAATATAATTTAGGTCACAATTGGTGCCCGGGAACAAAAGTTATGACCAAATAAGCTCAAAATAGGGGACGGTGGGCAGCCCAGGCAACAAAAAAAAATGGACAAAAATTTGAATTTTTTTTTAATATTTTTTTCTCATAGATTATATTTTTGCCTATTTGGAAAGCTTTTATTCATTTCATTTGGATTTGTTATGAGAAAGTTATGGACAATCTTGTTTTTTGGGCAATTAGAGCATCTTTTTGAAAAAAATAACTTCTAGGATGCATTTCTGAATGCAATTTTTCAAATTTTTCATTTTTTCTTTTTTTTTCCATGGTTTATATTACTTGTTAGAACAATCTCACCATTGGAATTAGTGCATTTTAATTCCATTCAAAATATATGAATATTTTAGATTTTCCTTCTATCTTGTTTCTACTTCTATTCAATAATTTTTTAAAGAATGATAATTAAGTTTTTTTGAAATTTTTTTTTTCCTAGACTTTCAACTCAATTCCTTACTACAAACATTTAAAGCTCAAAACTTTGTAGTGCAAAATTTTTAAGTTAAAAATGTTCAAAGTCAAAAAATCTAGTCCCGCAATGTGTTGAAAACTTGTTTTTTTCACTTTGAACGCAGATATCTTGCAATCTGTGTGGTCAAAATTCTGTAATTTTTTCCACACACTCTTATACCAGTTAGGTGTAAGATCCTATGGTTAGATGTGAAAAAAAAAACATTATTCAAATTTTTAACTTTTAAATATAGAAATGGCAGTTTTGAGTGTTTTTTGGCAGGAAAAGGGCCTCGGTCCTTTAGGGATTAAGTTGCAATCCTCCATGCCTTTTATGAAGGTATCCAATCCAAAGTATTTGAATCCCTTCATGCACTTGAGGGAGATAGTCCATTGGGGTTTATAGATTGGTTGTTGTCCAATTTATAGTGTTGTGGGAAGGGTAGAGTTGCATGTGACTAGGGAAGGGTGAAACAATAATATGTTGTGAAGCACAATTAGGATTGTGTTCTTTGTTGTGTACCTCTGGACAGATCATTTTCAAGAGAAGGGAGAGTTCATTGTTGTTTGTAGTGGCAAATATCAATTGTGAGAAGGGAGAGTGCACGGAATAGAGGTTTGAAGTTATATACAAAGATGGTAAGCTCACACAAGGTGAGAGAGGTAATGGTGACATGGTCAAGTGACTGAAGGGACTAACGGGTCATGAGCCTCAAATATGGCCAGATCCGCCTCTCGCTTATCGATCTAGATGCTATTGCTGTTGAGATTATTTGTGATTGAGAAGAATCGTGTAGTGTTCAACGGCTCCAATTGGCTAGATTTTTGGGGCTCCTTACATCAAAGTACCTTCAGTGATAGCTACTACTACCTTTTGGGCGTGATGTCTACTAAAGTTTGAGATGAGACATGGAGCTCCTATGATATTTGTGATATTGTTAAGTGGAAAATTTGTCGAGTTAGTCCAAATGTCATCTTGAACAATCTAATGATTTTTTAGATGATATTCATGTAGTCATCTAGGACATTACCTTCCCTGAAATTTGAACTTTTTTTATTCGAAGTGGTCAAAGGTACATTGCATGTGCTAATCATTAGAGGAGTTTTGGGGGCCTTAGAAGACTGTTTCAGGCCCGTTCCACAGTCTGTCCAGATTTAGGGAACGAAGGTACAAGTGTGCCAAGTTTTTATTTTTTCAAAAAATAAAAATAAATAAATAAATAATAAATAAAAAATGACGTGGCAGTCGCTTGACCACGTCAGCCTGGCCATTTGGCAGCATTCCAGCATTCCTGCAAAGTTCCCAGCATTCTTGCAGAGTTCCCACAGTTCGGGAACTCGCAGCTTTTTAGAAGGCTCGAAACTCCTCTAATGTGTTTCTCAAAAGATGCTATAAACTTGAGATTGAGCAATGTTGTAGCGGACTTCATTTGCTCTTTGTAAGCACTACAACCATTTCAAGAGTCCCTACTTAACCACATTCTTAGAGGCAAGGACGGTGGTGAATGTCAAAGTAAGTTCATTTCCACCCAATTGCCATCTCTTTTCTAGACTGTTTGCATGTCACATGATTGTAAGTTGTTGGAGATAGGGGTCTTAAGGTTCATGGTCAACAATTGAGGCAATAATACAACTCACAATCTTGGTTATCTCCTACAAAGTGAAATTTATGCATTTAATATGGAGCTTTAGGCAAATTGTTGGACGGGTTTATCTTGTCACATCTTCCATGTTCCTACCACATGGTTGATATATAAATTAATTATAGAAAACTATATAATATATCTAAAGCAAAGATACGCTAATTTTAGAATATATAGTCACATGGATTTTGTATTGTGTTCATGCAAGGGGGTCAAATCAATATGGAAATTGTTTCATTGATATAGATGGGCTCAGATTTGATTTTCTACAAGGAGAGAGCAACTTGCTTAAGTCGCCATCCACCAAATGAGTCCCCTTTAGTTCCACAACATTGATTGAATCAAGGGCTATGATCCAAGAAGGATTGCCAATAGTTGTGCCCAAAGTAAAAAGGCATACCAATGCAATAACTAATTCTAGACCCTAGCAAAAAATATTAGACCATTTGAAGTGGGAATAGTCGCAATGCTTGCCTCTAGTAATATGAAGGATGCAAACAAGGAAAACTTACCAGCCAAGATGACATCTATTCCTTTAATTAAATTCAAATGCAAACACATTTGAAAAGTAAAGCCCATGGAAATGGTCGATGTGAAGCATTGCAAATAGCAAAGAAGCTAGCGATGTGCTGGTTGTCATCAAGCCCAACTGCAAGTATGTGCAGAAGGCCAATAAAGATTCAACCATCTATCAAAGAGGAGACATCTACTAAAATTGGAGAAACAAAAAAACTATAAAATATAGCTAACTCCATTTTATATTTAGTCTTTTGCAATATAATAAAATTATGAAAACACAACTTTTACAATCCACATGGATTGAAAGGATTGAAGAGTTGTTTGAAGGTATTTCATTTCTATGCTATTTAGGGATTGGTAGCAAGTGCCAGCTTTGATGCCTCTTGTACAAAATAGATTAAGTAAAGTAAATTTACTTTTCAATGAGACTTTGAGGAGAAACCACTCAATAGGGGGAGTCACAATTGTGTAGGAGGATCCCTTAGTCTATTGAAGAAAAATGAGGTAGAAAGAGGAAAAAACATTTGGAGACTTTCATCCATGAGAAGAGATTGGAGGGCATTGGAGGGCCGTTTCAGGCCCGTTTTCCGATCTGGCTAGATCTGTGAATAGCTAGTATGGGCTTTCAGAAAAAAAAATTTAAAAAAATTTAAAAAAAAAAACATTCTCTCCCAAATATCATTTCAGGCCCCTTTTTTTTTGTGAAATGACATGGCACTTGCGCAACCACGTCAACCAGTAGCTTTCCTGCGTAGGAACGCTGCAATAACGTAGGATAACTCGTGGACTCTTGGAAGCCTCAAATCTCTTCTAATGAAACTAGAAGAGAATTTGCTATTCACCAAAATGGATGATTAAGAGTCCTCCAAACTGGATTACATTGGAAGAATGTTACAACTACTTGCACTTTCACCTACCCAAATCCTTTGGTACTTTTTTCACCGCAAATTCTTGCATGTACAGACCCCACAATTCATTACTTCTTTTTTTAGAAACTGGTAAAACTATCCCTTCACAAATCTAGGAGTAAATTTCTCTAGCATGTATACTTGTTTGGTGTAGTCATAATTGAATCAATTATGGCGCCTTGTAAGGCGACACCAAAGGCAAAATAATGTAGACACCAAACTCAATTATGAAACCTTTCTACACAATGATGACTCCTTCTAATTACACAGATTGCATATAGTCCATTTTTTATACAAGATTGTGACCATTTCAGTTTCAAAATGACTTTCACAACTTATCTATCTTTAAACTTTAATTCAACAATACTGTATAAAGTCTTTTTTTTGGCCTTGCAAAAAACCAAGTAGCTGCACTTCACAAGGTCACATTTGTATAAAAAAATGCAACAGTGCTAGTATGTGAGTCCAAGAATGCGAGCTTGTGAGCATTGAACCTACAATATAGGTATCTATAATATAAATACTACACTCTATAGAAAATGCATGTATCATAAACACCTATAATATCCTATAATCATAGATGATTTCTATAGTATATACACTTATAACATAGGTGTGTAGCATTCTAGGCTCATAGTCTCACATTCCTATGCTCACATAATAGCAACCCTCTAAAAAAATGTCCAAAATGGTGGTTATTTTTTGTATTCATTCTTCAAGGCAAGTTATCTAGATGCTTGAAAATTTTCGGATCATTTGGAATTGTACAACATATAGGAAAAAAATAGTAAATAGAAAGAAGTAGAAAAAGATTGAAAATACTAAATTGTCAAGAATTTAATTATGGAATTGAAAAATGCCAATTCCAGTGGTTGTAATATTTTGATAAACAATCTAAGCCTAAAAGTTTTTATTTTTTTTCAAAAATATTGAAAATTGAGTTAAATAAACAACTTCAAAGGTTATTTTAGAGTAGAGAATCTGAAACTACCCTCAAACTAAAACTCCTCATAATTTTCATTGCATTAATCAAAATGGAATGATTCAAAGCTTTACAATTATAAATATATTTAAAACATCAATCTCAAATTTTTATTTTTCTTACAAAGTGATTTGAAAGACTTTTTTTGAGTTGCCCGGGTTGCCCGCTTGCTGAGAATTACATATCATACAATAACTTCTTAACCATGTAGTCAAAGTTTATGAAGATTGTTGGGCCTTAAAGCTACTCCTTGGGCACATGTTGTGTGAAAATTTCAAAGAAAAAAAAAAAAAAAATTTGTTTGTAGTCAGCTATCCAAAATCACTTTGTTGCCAAAAAAACAATGATTAGGCATTTAGGATTAAAAAGTAAGCAATTGCCATTGATCATCGTCATAAAAGACAATCTTAGCCGTCAAGAAGATTAGGGTTTGACGCTCTGGAATATGGAATATATACATGTATATATATATATATATATATATATATATATATACACATATGAGTTATATAATTAATTCAAAATATATATGGCAATCAATATCCAATAATGTTTGCAATCCAAACAACTTTTAAAAAAAAATACAAATATGGGGTGGGAGTGGGGGTGGAAGTGGGGGTGGGAGTGGGGGTGGGGTACTTCACAAGCAACCGTCCCATTTTCTCAACCAATCATGTCAAAATGACATGTGTACACACCCCCCAATTATTCATGTATGGTTTTCACAAAGAACAACACTTTTGTCACTATCACTAAATTATTTTAAAAAATTGTCGTTTTTGAAATTTCAGAATTTCACATGGAATGCTTATTTTTAAATTTAATCCAACATTTGCTAGATGATTTTTCCTATGGCTTTTAAAAATATAAATTTGAATGGAATTCAGACAAAATTACAATAATAGAGGTGTCTTTTTAACATTCTAAGTTGAAAGGGATGTAGGACAAAGTTCCTGTGATGACCAAAGAGAAACTCTAATTGTGCATACGCAAATTGTGTATACATTTTGTGGCTCTTTATTGGAAGAAAAAACCTTAGATGTATCCATGATCAAAATGTTAACCTCCTTTTCCTTAACCCCTAAAGTTCCAAAGCCATTTTTCTATTAAAAAAACATTCAAATTCTTTTGTTACTTTTGCCTAAGAAAACCAAAAAATATTATCATAGGATCTTACTAGACTTGTCTCAAATTACATGGTAAAAATTTCATGATATTTGAATATGTAGATTGGAAGATATTAGCATTCAAAGTTGGAAATTCTATTTTGGGAATGTTGTCTTGCAATTTTAGATGACTTTGACTACCATTTGTAGAAATTCTTTGCACTACAGACTTTGAATTTAAATTTTATTATGTTGAAAAAATTGAATTGAAAGTCTACAAAAAAAAATCAAGAAAAAACACGTGATTTTCATTCTATAAAAAGTTGTTAAACAAAAGTAGGTCTAAGATTGAACAAAAATTTTCAATTGTTAATAGGTCTAAGATGGAATTGAAACACAATAATTCCAAAGATGAGATCGTTCTAGCAAACATACTTAACCTTGTCAAACAATTTTTTTTTAAATTGTAAAAATTGCATTCAAAAATGAATCTTGTAAGTTATGTTTTTGAAGAAGATGCTTAGATTGCCCAAAAAACAAGATTGTCCATAACTTTTGCATCATTGTTCAAATAGAATGAATCAAAGCTTCACATATAGACAAAATATACTACTTTAGAAAAAAATTACATTTTTATTTTGAATTTTTGAGATTTTTTGGTGTTGCCCGTTGCCGTTAGTTTTTGGCTTATTGTGCCATAACTCTTGCTCTTGGGCATTGATTGAGATAAAAAAAATATATATTCCTAGAAAGCTTATGTATTTTTCTAGCTTCACAAAAAGTTTTAGAAAAATTACAATGAATATTAAGATCGTATGAGCCTATCCAAAGTTGCATTTTGGCCTCTATAGGGAACAATGGGACTTTGGAGGTTAATATGAAAAAAACGGTTAAGCTATTTGTTGAAGCAATCATACAACATTGTGATGTTTCTTAAGATGATTCTATACTTTTCAAAAGTATTCATATCATCTTCAACAAACCTTCTATATTGTTAATATGCACACTTAATGGAAATGCACACTTTGGTGTAATGAACCTAAGGGGACAATGTATGATTGCTTTTGAGATTTGTTTTTCAAATTTTGAACAAAGGATCTTATTTATCAAGGTAGTTCACCTTCCGTTTTTCAAACAAATTTTACAATACAAATTTTGAGATATTTTTAATCAGAGTCCAATTTTTGATGAAAAATGAATATATTTTTTTCTTGAGCAAAATGACTTGGAGATATGACTTGGAGAAGCCATATCTCAAAATTTTAAAAAAAAGATTAAATCACCTATTTGGACCAAATACAATTATGAGTAGTTGAGAATATGATTGCCAATTTTCACAAGGATTGAAGAAATGACATATTATTATCAAAGTTTTGTAATCAATAGAAGTACATTAGGAAAATAAGAATACAACTTCACCATCCCCTTCAATTATTTACTCCAATTAATTAGCCCTAGTCCACTTGCAAGATCCATGGATTTAAGAAAATTCGTCATCCTAGCTTTTTATAAATCCCAAGTTTCTTTTGTTTAAGTCCGTCTCCCAAAACAACCCTAGTAACCATTCCTTGAAGAGTTTGACTTTGAAAAATTACTGAACCCAAAAATTTTGTCCAAATTTTGATTTTTTTTCCAATTTTAAAACAAAATCTAATTAACAACATCATTAATGTTATTTTTTAGATAAAGTTTTTTTTGGATCTCAAAAGCCTGTCAAATTGCGGAAATAGCCATAAAATGTTTATTTGGGCATTTGGGCATTTCTTTCCATAAACATACATATATACATGCATAGAAAAAGAGATATATAGTTGCATATATTGTAGCAGATGCAAGGGACAAGAAGAACATGTGCATGATGAATTACAAGAATGCTTGTCACTCTATAGGTTTTCATTGTAAACATCAAATGAAATAATTAGATAGTACTTTTTTGGGATTAAACATCACGGATTTTGTGACAAGAATGATGACACTACATACCTTATATAATAGATCTATGAACAGATGAATATAAGAAGCATCAAATTGTTGAATGTTGCTTTTTAAAGGACCCAATAGTGTATTCCCGTGCAGATTCCAAATATCCAAACACTTTTGTTGGCTCTATCCTTTAGACAAAGACTATAGTATCACCCATGGTATCTAAATCCAAGTTGATTAGCTTCATGGGAATATAATTTAGGTCACAATTGGTGCCCGGGAACAAAAGTTATGACCAAATAAGCTCAAAATAGGGGACGGTGGGCAGCCGGGGCAACAAAAAATAAATGGACAAAAATTTGAATTTTTTTTTTTATATATTTTTTTCTCATAGATTATATTTTTGTCTATCTAGAAAGCTTTGATTCATTTCATTTGGATTTTGTATGAGAAAGTTAAAGACATTCTTGTTTTTCGGGCAGTTAGAGCATCTTTTTGAAAAAAATACTTATAGGATTCATTTTTTAATGCAATTTTTCAAATTTTTCAGATTTTTTTTTTGCATGGTTTAGTTTTTTTGCTAGAATAATCTCACCATTGGAATTAGTGTATTTTAATCTCACCTAAAATATATAAATATTTTAGATTTTCCTTCTATCTTGTACCTACTTCTACTTAACAATTTTTTTAATAATGAAAATTAATTATTTTTTTACTTTTTTTTTTTTGGCTAGATTCTCAACTCAATTCTCCAGTAAAAACATTAAAAGCTCAAAACTCTATAGTGCAAAAAAATAAAGTTAAAAATGTTCAAAGTCAAAAAATCTAGTCCCACAATGTGCTGAAAAACTTGTTTTTTTCACTTTAAACGCAGATATCTTGTAATTTGTGCGGTCAAAGATTCTGAAATTTTTTCCACACACTCTCATACTAGTTAGGTGTAAAATCCTACGGTTAGATGTGGGAAAAAAATATTTTTCAGATTTTTTTACTCTTTGCTATAGAAATGGCAGTTTTGAGTGTTTTTTGGCAGATAAAAGGCCTTGGTCCTTTAGGGGTTAATCTCAACATGGGATAACGTGTGAGCCCTTGATTGGTGGATACTCAAGTGCTGATAGATACATAGAAGGGCGGTTATGGATTGTTGATAGGGCCACGTTTATGTTTCCACTCTATGCACAGTTTTGTAATTTTAGGCTCATTACTTCAAAAATTCACAGAAATTACAGTTTTTTATTGGAAAATTATAATTCCACTTGGGTTTGATTTGTGAAACAAGCACACACCTCTGAAAAATATGTGCCCCTCTTGGAATTCCAAGACATTCCGATTGCAAATCAGGGTGGTAATAGGCTTGTCTGCCTCGCTCCATTATATATATATATATATATATATTCCATAGATCGTACTCGTACGCAATACTTGTCGATTCCCGGTCCAGGTTTGTCCAGTCAGTCCAGTAATAAGAGGACTGTTCCTCGGAATCATACTAGGCTTTGCATGTTACCTTATTATAATACTGATTTCTTGCCCACTTGTGCAGACTGATTCCCGGTAATCGCGGCCCTTAAATTTCGATAATCTGGCAGCTTCTGGCTGACTGGCCGGAGACGGCGTACTGTATCAAGAAGGACCAACTGCACGTACTGTGCATTCTACGAACTAACTGTGACTTCGGAGCCAACTTCGAAGTGTGTCCGTCATTGGTCCGTCCGTCGACTGTACAATTTGTTGTTACTGTGGTTTTGTTCCTTATACAAATCGACACATGCGAACCTTTACTTTCCTGCAGAAAGGAGCCCCGGCCAGCCTCTGCATGCAAGGAGAGCACGCAAATAAAGCAGTCTGTACTGCTACCAACTGAAGGAAAGTGACGGACCGGGTTCATCAGTTGGAGGAGAGGGAGGGAGGGAGAGTGTGTGAGAGAGATGAACCGACGGAAGCCTGTTTTTTCTCCTAGCTACAGTAGTCTAGAACATGGAAACACCATAATAACACAGTCAAGTAGTAGTACTGCTAAACCCCCGCCAGGCATGACCCATGTGGAGATCGGAAATCGACGATTACTTGTTCACCAAGTGTTATTTGAACTCTAAAAAGTGGATTGGGAGAAAGATTTGATTCTCTCGGGAGAAAGCCGGCGAACTTAGCTATCTAGCTTTAGTGATTGCGGTTGACAATTCGGCCTTACGGGAATCTATTGTGACTGGGGAGGGCTGATTAGGGGTTAAGTAAGTACTGTACTGTACAGTAACCCATGTACTGTACTCTACTGTGCTGCCGGCAAAGGGCAGTCCCAAAAAAACACGTCCTTTGGATGAATGGGAAGCTCTGCAGGGGACGAAGAAGAATAACTGTTTTTCATCAAAACTAATGTGCTCTCTACCGTTGCCATAAGTATAATAAAATAAAAGTCAGAGTAAATTTTTAATTTTTAATTCATAATTCAGAAAAACTTTGACATTCAATATCTTTTTTGCCGTAGATTTAAACGTCACAAAACAAAGTCCGGGCACCCTTCCTCACAAAGGGCTTCCCAAAGGTACAAAGAACATGATCAAAAGACATACAGAGTACAATTCTACCATAACAAACAAACAAAACAAACTACCTCATTTATGGTATAACTAGTGCGCCCTTATGCCGTTGCCACAAGAAAAGCAAAAGGATTTTTAAAATTTTAAAATTCAAAACTACGGAGTAATTTTTTTATACACAAAGGAGTGCAAAGGGCTTTGGTGTGGTGGGAGAGGTTGTGTTCTTGACATGAATAGAAAACTCTATGCATGAAGGAGTGCAAGGGCCTTGCGGTTTCATGGCGTTTGGACATGCAATGAAAAAAGTTATTTTTTTTGCAAAATAAAAGGTAATTTAATTCAATTTGCTAATCCATATAAAATTTTGAGATTCAATAACTTTTTTCACCATAGGTCCAAATGCCACAAAACAAAGTCCATGCACCCCTCCTTGTCAAGAGCTTTCCAACAGTTCCGAAACGCTTTTTGAAGCATCACGGTTTGTTAGATCTAAACAAATCAAATAAACAAACAAACAAACAAACAAAACAAAACAAAACAAAACAAAACAAAACAAAACAAAACAACAAACAAACAACCTCTCTTAAAGGTACTATAGTGTGCCTTGTGTTGTTGCCACTATCAAAATACAAATAAAAGTAATTTTTTTATTCATATTAGAAACTTCAAAATTCAATAACCTTCACCCTATGGGTCCAAACGCCACAAAACCAAGCCATACACCCCTTCTTGCTAAGGATTTTCCGACGATACAAAGCACGCAACCGAGGGATGCACGGTCTCGGAGATATCAATGTAACATACAAATAAAACAAATAAAGAAACAACCTACCTTAAGGTATTGATATATATACTAGTATTGCTATAATATAATAATATAAATAAAATAAAAGTAGTTTTTAAATTTTTAAATTCATAAAAAAACTCAAAATTCAACTTCTTTTCTTCTACGAGTCAAAATGACACAAACAAAGTCCATGCTCCCTTCCTTGTACAGAGCTTTCTAATAGGCACCAATAGCACGATTGGAGATACATGGTCCAATATATATATATATATATATATATATATATATATATATATATATATATATATATATATATATATAATCCATGTATATATAATGATCCAAGCAAACATTTTCTTGTTGTTTCCCCTCTTTTTTTTAAATAAAAAATATTTCTAAGAAATATACTACATTATAAATCCAATGGATGTAGATTCATGAAATTCCGACTTCAATTCCATCTCATGAAGCTTTTTAAAGTTCAATGGTGTAGTGTGGTTTACAACTCATTTTTGGAGGTTTGGTTTGGACATGGAATACATTACAAAAAATCGCAGGCCTGTAGAGGGCCGCTCCAGAGTGACCCAACTAATCTATTACTTGAAAGTAGGCATGTAGCCACAATGAGTAGTCAGAGTGTGTGAATTTCGGGAAGGATGTCAAGACTCACTAATGTGAATATAGTACAAGCCTGATTAACCCCTAAAGAACCGGTTGTCCCCTCGGGGGACAATTTGGGTCCGGGCAGGTTCCTACGATCTCAATTTTTGGTAATATTTTTTGGGATTTTTTGAGGTTGTGTATTTTTGCGAGATCTTTGCGAATATATAATTTTAATTGATGCCCGGGAGAAAAAGTTATGGCACAATAAGGAAAATTGAAATTTTGCGGGCAGCACAAAAAAAATCACAAAAAGTCAAAATAATTTTTTTTCAAATTTTTTCCTCATAGATTATATTTTTGTCTACATGTGAAGCTTTGTTTCATTCAATTTGGACTAATAATGAGAAAGTTACGGACAATCTTAGTTTTTCGGGCAATCTAAGCATCTTCTTGAAAAAATAACTTGTAGAATTCATTTTTGAATGCAATTTTGAGAATTTTTCAAATTTTTTAGTTAGATAGGGTTAGATTTTCTTGCTAGAACAATCTCACCGTTGGGATTATTGTGATTCAATTCCATCTAAGAGCTATTAACAATTTAGTTTTTTCTTCAATCTTGTACCTACCTCTACTTAACAATTTTTTAATGAGTGAAAATTAAGTGCTTTTTTTCCTAAATTTTTTTTGTAGATTCTCAACTCAACTAGTTACTATAAATAAGTAGAAAATCGAAATCAGTAGTGCAAAAAATTTGAACTAAAAAGATTCAAAGCCAAAAAATCTAGTCAAGCAAGGTGGAAAAAAACTTGTTTTCTTCACTTTAAATGCATGTATCTTGCAATCTACGTGGTCAAAGTTTCTGAAATTTCTTCCACATATTCATATACTAGTCAAGTATAAGATCTTACGGTTGGATATACAAAAAAAAAAAATTTTTTAAACTCTTTTCTCTTTGCAATAGAAATGACAGTTTTGAATGGTTTTTGGTAGGAAAATCACCTCGGTCCTTTAGGGGTTAACTAGGTAACGAATCAAATTCAATCAAATTAACCAAAGTGAAGTGGATTTTGATGTGAATTGTCAAAAAAATTAGAATCACTAGTGATTTCAAACTAGCTTTGTAAGCCAAATAGTTTAGTGAATTTGAAGTTGAGAAGGGAAGATATTTATACAAGTGGGATAGTAGTAGGTACAACAATCCATGTGGAATATGTAAACTAGAACTAATAAGAGCACAACCACTCATAGTTAAGTAAAAAGCAGAAATTGTGTTAAAAGTCAAATTTAACCTCATTTAGGCATAGTAGAATAATTCTTTTCAAAAATCTTTGAACTAAAAGAAAGAGGAGAATCAATTTAGTTTTCATCTCCAATAAAAAGTTATGAACAAAATTCTAAAAGGATTTGGAAGCAAAATTTTCTTTGAGATTTCACCATGGAATTCTTGAATTGAACAATGAGTGATCTCTCTTCAAACTATCCCATATTCTTTGAGATTTCACCATGGACAATTGGTTTTTTTATATAAACAACCTCTTCATCCTTCATTTTCACCAATTGTCAATGAATTATGACTATCACATTGCCTTTAAAAAAGATCTTGATAGCAGATGTCATTGGCCTATTTTTGACATGTGATTTTTTTTTCCAAAACTTGGTTGGAGTACAAGGTATGCAATAATCAGGGTTAAGGTGCATTACAATACCTGAACCTTGATTATTTAATGCCTTGTACTTGGATACTGAACCACTAACACATCCGATGTCACGGTGCAAGGTAAAAAATTACAGGGGGAAAAGAAATCCTTTATCCAATTTAATCCCTAAAGGACCAAGGCCATTTTTTTGCCAAAAAACTCTCAAAACCGCCATTTCTAGTGCAAAGAGTAAAAAAATCTGAAAATTGTTTTTTCTGCACATCCAATGGTAAGATCTTATACTTGACTAGTATGACAATGTGTGGAAAAAAATTCAAAATTGTTGACTGCACAGATTGCAAGATATCTGCGTTTAAAGTGAAAAAAACAAGATTTTCATCACATTGCGGGACTAGATTTTTTGACTTTGAACATTTTTAACTTAAATTTTTTGCACTACAAGGTTTGAGCTTTAAATCTTTATAGTAGAGAATTGAGTTGAGAGTCTAGGAAAAAAACAGAAATTCAAAAAAACTTAATTTGCATTCTTAAAAAAATTATTAAGTAGAAGATAGTACAAGATAGAAGGAAAATCTAAAATACAAGATACATGGAATTAAAATGCACTAATCCCAATGGTGAGATTGTTCTAGCAAGAAAACTAAACCATGTGGAACTTCTTTTTTTGAAAAATTGCAAAAATTGCATTCCAAAATGAATCCTACAAGTTATTTTTTTCAAGAAGATGCTCTAATTGCCCAATAAACAAGATTGTCCATAACTTTCTCATAAAAAATCCAAATGAAATGAATCAAAGCTTCCCAAATAGGCAAAAATATAATCTATAAGCAAGAAAAAAATTTAAGAAAAATTTAATTTTTTGCAAAATTTTTTTGCTGCTCCCTCTCCCCTGTTTTGAGCTTATTTGGGCATAACTTTTGTTCCCGAGCCCGCAAAGCTTATCAGTTTTTCTATCTTCGAAAAGAGTTTCAAAAAATCACAACAAAAATTCAGCCCGTAGGTACCTGCCCGAAATTCCATTTGTCCCCCGAATGGACAATGGTCTTTTAGGGATTAAATCTTATTGTGAGGTCCTTTCATCTACTCTGGAGCTGCCCACTTGAGGCCTGCGATTTTTTGTAATGAAAAAGTCAGCCAATCAATGTGATTCTTGCCGACCTCAAAAAGATAAGATCCACCTCAAAAAGGGCTGATCCAAGGAGCTCAAGGAGAAGACAAGTGCCATTCTTTTTTTTCTTCTTACAAATACTACTCTCATTTCAGTGACTAATGTGCCTTGCAAGCTCCACTATGAATTGAAAATGCTTGGAATGTTGTAAAATTTTACATGTACATTTTCAACTCTCTTATCTTTTACTAAGTTCAAAAAACAAAGAATTTCAAAATATTCTCACAAAGATATGCTCCTTCAAAGTGTGTTGCCCTGTAATTTCCATAGACCCAAATAAAACTTCAAATTTACAAATCTCCTAAATTATGCAGTCAAATAACTTGAAATTTTTTGAGGTGCTCACTCTCAATGTAGACTTCAATATCCTATGGTTGCATTCTATCTAATATCAAGAAAAAATGATCAAACAAATTGCTCAAGTTCTTGGCAATTTTGGCCCATTTTAAATGTACACCCCTCTTGGGTCATTAGGGATTAAGGTATAGATGTTTTGGACTTTTTTTGAAGGAGTGTTATGCAAATATGGGCACCCAAGTTGCAGTGAATGATGAGAGCAATATTTTTAGAGAAATGTTCATTTCCAAAATATAGATCACCGTATAGTATATTTTTGCAATTTGCGCTCCTTTTTTTTTTATCTAGAATTAAGCCATAAAAATGATATTTTTTGAATTTCAAGACCAAGGATTGGAAGGATGCTTATAAACTCTACACAAAATAGTGAAATCAGGTTGCCTTACCTCAAATAAATTACCTCATGGATCAATGCTTGTTCCACATAGAGGCGCATGCCACTCTCTGAACCAAACCTTGAGCTGGTACACAAATCTATGCCATACACACGGTTATATATTGAATGCATCATTATACAAAGGCGATGAATATTTCTATTGTGTAGACTGTCAAGAAATTAGTGTGGAGCAACCTAACTTCACTATTTTGTATAGTGAGTAAGAGAAACTATAGTTTAGGAACAACTTTGCCTTGTTGTCAAACTAAAAGCAACCAAAAAGTTCAAGTTTAATGTCCAAATAGTTCCCTGAAGTTGGAAACTTGTCTCTTTGATTTTCACAAGCTTCCCCTCAAAATTTTGCCAACTAACAATTTATATTATTTTTCTTATAACTTTTGCACACTTCTATATAGAATTATGAAAATTCTTTTGTCTTTTATATATGGTTGAGTCAATTGTAGGTGTTTAGAAGTTCACCCTAATTGGCTAATCCTTCATTAATTTCAACACATATTCTATAAAATCTCTAGAAAAAAGAAACCCTTTGTGCCAATATACATTGTGAGACCATACTTTCTAGAATCTAATATGAGCCTTTAGAACCATACTCTATTATTGTAACTTGGTACTCTACTTTATTTGTGAATGCATTATTTCAAGACACCCTAAATTTCAACAATCCAATTTGATTTTCTTTATTTAAAATTTTCAACCTTTCAAAATAATTTTCATCCATTCAAAGACTTATCTTCTTTTTGAAAATATTGTCATCCATTTTGAGAAGTAGATCATTTTAATTCAAGGGAATTACAATTTATAATTTCTTAAAATATTTTGCTCCACGTCTAGAACATAATGAATAGGAAGTACCTTAAAGATATTATGCAAAAATTGATAATTATTAAGTCATTATACCATGCTCAAATTCTCAAGAATCCCAAAGTAGAGTTCTTTGGTGCTAAAAAGTGATTTAAAATAGCAACATTGTAAAGAGTACAGAGTGCTTGATGGAAACTTTGGAGGTTATCATAGAAACAAAAATCGGCACTCATTCATCCAAGAACCAAATTATTTTGGGTTGACTACCTTGGTGTAGGCATTGTCCTTTTAGAATTCAGAGAGACTTTAAAACGTCAGAGCCTAAGACCATGTGGTCAAACTTGCAACCTACTAAAGTTCTCTAGATTCTTCATGTTGTCATTAAAAATGCATAAATATTCTTATTTTATGTTTTTCAAAGATGAGCACACATATTTCCTACAAAACACAAAAGTCTAATACTTTTTGTGAAAATATTAAATTATCATTGCTTTGTGAAGAAAAACGGTATTCAAAGATAATTCATATAAAATGCAAAATAACTCTTTAAAATTGAATTTTTCACTACATATGTATATAATGGTGTAAACAAAATTTTGTGTCAATATATAATTAGAAATCAATAGCCAATGGTAATAGGTCTAAGATCAAATGGCAATAAATAGTCAATCTTGGAAATTTTCTAAAATTCAATATTAGTATAGAAACCAAACTTCAATTCTTTAGTTGGACTCAAATTTAAAAAGATAATTTTAGTGTCTAAAATCCATATCAAGAGCAAGGAACAATAGAAATTGTCAAAATACACTAGAAATGCATCATTTGTGATATGTGGAGTTATCATCTTTTTCTCTAAAAGAAGATGAGGGGCTATCTAATCATCCATTCTTCAGTGAAAACAGATTGTATTTAACCATTCATCAACCACTTTGGAATTGCTCAAACATTTGAGGTTTAATTTTTGGAAGCATAGGCCTATAACTACAGATTTCAAGCCTCACAATCATTCATTTTTTTATTGCCATTTTGCAACTATATATGAATGAGATTTTTTTATACTTATTTTTTAGCCATGAAACCATCTTCTATGAGTCATAAAAATTTATTTGGCATAGGTTTGAGATGATATGAATTTCTAAAGAAAAAAGTGAAAAAATCCATATTGAAAACAACATTTGCTCAAAAAATTTGAAAACTTCACCATATTTGTGTTTTATAGTGTATAGCATTATAGTATCAACCAAAATTACAGTATAATTCTAAAATTAAAACCAACAACCATGGTCATAGGCTCAAAGTTCAAATTGCAATATTGAATTTTTAGAATCATCAATTGGACTAGAAACTTCATTTGATAAACTTCATCTCATTAGTTGGGGTCAAATTCAATAAATATCAAATTTATGGATAAAACTCATATAAATGTAAAGAGCAAAAATTGACCAAAATCCGCCTAAGAAGTGGATATTATGGTGATCCTTGGGTTGAGCATCTTCTTCTATTAAAAAGCCAATAATACCATAATGAAGGAATATTCAATACTATTTACCAAAAATGCAATCAAACAAATATGTTCCAAAAAATTGGATGAAAAATTGTATTTTCTATTATGATGCCCTATCAAAAATCATCCAAAGGACACGCAACATCTGCACGAGCGGTTTAGGATAAAAAACAACTTTTTGTTACACCTTTGAATTGGATTCATTTTGCTAATATCCAACAACTAATAGTATGAGAGTCTACAAGCCTTGAGTCTAGGTGCAAGTAGATATCCTATAATCATTGAAGGTGCCTATAACAGACGTACTTATAACATAAATTTCCTATAACCATGGAATATGTTGATAACAGATGTTTAGATTCCTAGGCTCATATACTAACAACCTTGTGCTAATTCCACATGTATTACCAAGTGCGAATAAACCTAAATTTGAGTGTTTTAGGGGTTAATGTACTCTATGCTGTTTTCACTTTACTAAAAAGTAAATTTAGGTTGCTTGAATAATTAGGTTGTTTTTTCCCAAGAAATTTATTTTACAAGCCAAGAAGTCAACAGATATTTTTATAAATGTTTTCATTTGTACACATGGAGATTTACGAGTTCCAATTACAACAATATCAATATAAAAAATAGTGCATTTTTGTACAGTAATAATAAATATTTAGATATTGTCAAATATTGAGAAATTAGCAAGGGGCAACCTAATTTTAGTATTTAGTGTTTTGAGTCTTTGACCAAAAATTTGGCCCCTTGGCCTCTTTCCGCTGGAGTCAAGTTTTTGGAGGATTTCTAGCAAAGAATAGGGCTCTCTAGAGACGCAAGGACATTGACATAAATTGCATTGCATGAGCTCATTCATAAAACATCCTCAACATTGTTTCTGAAAAGGAAAAACAAGAATGGTGTGACTGTGAGGCTCTATCTTAGGTAAACAATAATATCCGTTTATGGATAGTAGATAGTGGGAAAACTAAACAAAGAAAGCATTAAATCAATGATACGCAAGCAAAATTAACAAAAAATAAAAAATAAAAATAAAAATAAAATCAGAGTTACCCTTTTGACTAGTCAAGCAATGAGGGGGTCCGACTAGTTGACCTCCTCCAACCAACCCCTACTTGTGTTGTGCATTATTACTATAATTGTAGATAGGATTTGGAAACTTGGATTTTAGAAACCATGGTTGATGCAAAAGTTGATGCTGTAGTCTTTGTCCAAGTGATGAAGCCAATAAAGTGGTATTGTAGCTGCTGAATATTGTGGAAGGAATTTTCAGAGGCCAATGCTCAAAATAAGGTGTTGAATGGGGCACTTTAATCCCTAAATGCCTGAGGCAACAAATTTTGTTGTCGACAAATCTTTGAAGTTAAATAAACCTTACCTAATTATTATTTTTAGTAGTTTTTTTAAACAAAATATTTTTGGAATCTGATCTTAGATTCAAAAACCTGATTTTGAAAATGAATGATTATTATTTTTCTATTTAAGATTTTGTGCAAGGGTGTCCATTGCAAATCTTGATTTTATTGTATTGAGAGCTCTTGGAAATGAGCCTCAAATAGACTAGATCTTGGAGGAAAAATCACATTAGAAATTCATTTAAAAAAACTGAAGAAAAGATTTTGAGAAGCCATAAATTGATTGGGATTATGCATATTGTGTCTTTTGACCTCATATTTTTTGGTGACCTCAATTTTAGATTTGATATGTAAAAAGAGGATTGGAAGACTTCAAGTCACTTTTGTGGTTTTAGCACAATCATGTTTAAGCATTATAATCTTTCAATCCATAAATGAAATTGTTGTATCATCTTTTTTCATGTGATCTCTAATATATCTAGTTTGAATTTAAATGGTTACAACTTAAAAAAATTGATAAAATCTATCACAATGTTGACTTTTTGTTTAATACAAAGTGCATTCCAAGAAGCTCAAAAAGGTTTTGGACATTTAGGAGTTAACTTCTATAGTCCCAAGGCGGCCTTTTTTCATTCAATTCCACTCAAAACTTCCATTTCTATAGCAAAGTGAAAAAAAATTTAGAAACTATTTTTTTTTCCATATCTAACTGCAAGTTCTTGCACTAGATTAGTATCACAATGTATAGAAGAAATTTCATACACTTTGACTGCGTTGTTTGCAAGATAGATT
The DNA here is from genome assembly GCA_963969595.1 of Neckera pumila. Lineage (NCBI taxonomy): Eukaryota > Viridiplantae > Streptophyta > Bryopsida > Hypnales > Neckeraceae > Neckera > Neckera pumila. The sequence goes on along the minus strand of OZ018411.1, from coordinate 25,713,217 downwards.
TGATTTTGAAGTGAAAAAAATTGTTATTTTTGTCCCTTGTGTAACCAGATTTTAAGGCTATGAGTCTTCTTAGCTTCAACTTCTTGCTCTACCAAAATTGAACTAAACAAAACTTATGTTGAAGAATTGAGTTGAAAGTTTTAAGGAAATTTAAAAAAATTACACACTTGATTTTCATTCAATAAAAAAATTGTTAAGTAGAAGTAGGTGTGAGATGGAAGGAAAAACTAATGTTAATAACTGTAAGATGGAATTGAAACACACTATTGTAATCCCAATGATGAAATTTTTAGAAAAAAACTAAACCATTTGGAACCTTTTTGGAAAATTGTAAAAATAGCGGTAAAACATGAATTTTCTTAGTTATTTTTTCAAGAAGATGCTTAGATTGCCTGAAAAAAAAGATTGTCCCTGACTTTTGCATCACTGGTCCAAATAGAATGAATTAAATCTTTCCATGTAGAAAAAAACACTTTCTATGAGCAATAAAATTTTGAAAATTTTATTTTGACCTTCTGTATTTCTTTTGTATTGCCCAACAAACCTTGTTTTGTACTTAGGGTATCATAACTTCTGCTCTTGTGCACCAATTCAAATTCAATTTATATTTCCAAAGCTAATGTATTCTCCGGTCTTCCAAAAAAGTTTGAAAGAATCATGACAATAATTGTTGGAGCCTATCCAAATCCATTTTGTCTCCGAAGGGGACACTGGGACTTTAGGGGTTAGTGAACTATGGAGAAACTTTTTGAAACAACAAATTCCTAGAAGCTCAAAAAAGGCCTTGGACATTTAGGGGTTAAGGGACAACTGGGAAGCAACTGAAAATTTGGCGTTTCTAACAACTGAAAGCTCTCTGCGAGGAGGTCTGGATTACATGTCTTGTATCCTAATATTCTAATTTTTTTTTTTTCTCAAACTCACAATTTTCAATTGCTAATACTGCCAAAATGTTTTTTTTCTTCAAAAAGGTGCTTCATCAGTCGGTTCTTGGGCATCATTTGGAGGGGCAGTTTTTTGAACTGTGCTGAGTCATGATGGTTCGTTGTCTTGAGAGTAGAGCAGTCAAGCCCAGTAGCCCACCCTGAGGTAATTGATGACAATGTGGCTCCACTGCTGCACATGGTAGCCCCGTACTAACTTAAGCTTATTATTCCCCCCACCAACTGAACAGAACACTCTTCATCAAACTGGGATGGAGATCCCCAGCATCACGCACTTACCTATCCTCAATGGAGCTTAGTGCAGGACAATGTCCGGGGAGTGCCGAGGTTTAGTTACGACCTAGCCGAATTTTTTTGAAAATTTCCAAATGACATTGAAAACATTAGGATGTGGTACCGGCCACCAAAATGTAAAGTTTGGAAATCGACCGGGTAGGATACAAAAAGTTTCGACAATTTGATTGGTTACCCTTGCAATACTTAGGAAATTTACCGTTTGAATTTTTATTTTTTTGGCGGGCAGCCGAGGAAAGAAGGGGTAGGGCGGAAATTTTAGCTAGTGTATAGGGAGGTAACCCAACTTGGTAATTAGCCTCAGTAGTCAATATGTTTATTGGCCTTTGTATCAACCATAAAAAATGACAGCACTTGAGAAGTATCCTAGGTTTGTGAAGTGTGAACTGTAATGGCAATTGATATATGTCTGCCACTCTGTCTGTCAGTATGAGTCCGTTACTCCGTTAACTTAGTCAGAAATTAAGGCTTGAAGGCCAGCCGAATTAGGGTCTTCATCTCTTAGTTTGAGACCCCTAAACCTAATTATCTAAGCCGTCATAGCGCCGCTCACAACTCACATATAGGGACATAGACTCACTCACGCAGGCTCTATTCTCTCAAACGCTCACTCACAGACAGATTCACTTGAATTCACTTGTTCTCTCACACGCACTCAGTCTAGTTCAAGATCGTTGTTCTTTTACATACTCTCACTCCAATTGAAGCTCGTTGTTCTTGTAGTTCAAGCTCATTGTCTCACTCCAGTTCAATCACACACTCACAGTTACTTTGGTTCCCTCATTTGCACAAGGAGGGAGAGGAGAGAGCACTACGGCAGTCTGTTGCGGGCCTTCCAGTGAGCTTTGGAGGTGCTCAAGGCATGTGTGTTTCTGTTCTTTTTCCCGATCTTATTTTTGCTCATGTTTTTGCGCTCTTCTTTCTGCTCTTCTTTTTGCTTTATGTTTCTTGTTGTTTAGTTTGGCTTTGTGAAGGAAGTTGTTTCGGTTGTTAGTTGTTGGAAGCTTTGATTTATCTTGCATTTGTGGGTTTAAGATTTTGGTCTACTGATTTTAGGTAGTCTGCTAATATCAAGCAGGTTCCTTTCATTTAGGCTTCGGATGCTATATACTACGTTTGGAGTCTCTTGCAATTGCAGCTGCTCACCAAGGTATGTTTCTTTGACCTTCAATTTTTTTGTGGGTGTGTTTGCTTGTTCTTGCAGGGTTTTGGGGTTTAGGACTCAAATGTTGATTCATTAGGTAGATTCATTTGGCTAAAGGTTGGGCTGATTCATTAAATCTAACCCCATTTTTTTTTTCTTTAGTTTCTCTAAAGTTTAGGGTTCACATTACACTTGCTAACCTTCTATTGTTGCACAAATCAACAGAGTTCTTCACAAGGTTGCTTCTGCTACTCATTGAGGTATATGTCTTCAACTCTTTTCTTTCTTTCTTTGTTTTTTTTGGATGTGTTTGCTTATTGTTGTAGGATTTTGGGGTTGATTTAGAAATGTAAGTACTAGGCTGGTCCTTTTAAGTTATCCTATTTTTTGTTTTTTTTGCTTCTCTAAAGTTTAGGATTTAAGGTATATTTGTTGAGTTTTTGTTATGCTAATGCTGGGATCAGGTGTAGTGCAGGCAGTCATGGCAAAACAACAGAAGTCCCTAAAGGATCATTTCTTTTCCAAGTCCCAGGATACTGATATCATTGACTTGTCATCTTCTGCATCTATGAGCTCTAAAAACTTTGCAAATGAGAAGTTTCATGTGGATCAACCTCCCCCTTTACAAGCTAAAATTGCACAAGGTATTTGGAAAGACCAATGGTACACTCAATTTGACTGGCTGGATTTTTCCCTAAACTTAGGGAGAGTTTTCTGCAAGGTTTGCAAGGAGAAGGGGGGGCGTTCAGTTTATGCCAAAGAGGGGCCAAAAAATTTGAAGGTGAGTGCTTTCAAGACCATGGCCGCTCCAGCAAGCACAGGCGCCTTGCATGGGCATCCTAGAGTGGGGAGAAAGTGATGGAGAAGGCCATCTTGCAAGGGCAGCGGGATTGTGACAAAGCGTTGAATTCACTCTTCAGGGCAGCCTACTTCATAGGAAAGCAATCACTTTCTTTTTCAAAGTTCCCATCTTTGTGTAAATTGTTGGTAAGTATGAATGCTCCTACGACTACAAGTATATATCATGATGAAAAAGCTTGTAGTAATTTGGTGTGGTGCATTTCAGTTGTCATTAAAAAAAAATCATTTGCAAAGTAAAGAACTCCCCTTTTTTTGGTATCATGATAGATGAATCCACTGACATTAGTGTCACTGGACATCTTGTTGTATTTGCAACTATCATAGAGGAGGGTTTGCCTTTGACAAATTTTTTAGGTTTGTTAGAGATTGAAGGTGAAAAAAAGGATGTTGCTGTCGTTTTTGACACTCTGATATGTAATCTAAGGAAGTGGGGGCTTGATTTGTGCAAGTTTGTAGCATTTGGTAGTGATGGTGCAAGCACAATGGTGGGTGCTCATGGTGGAGTTGCTACTAAAATTAAAGTTCAGGTAAACCCTTTTGTGTTGTCTTGCCACTGTGTTGCACATAGGACAAATTTAGCAGCAGTTGATGCTGCAAAGGCTCCACAGTGTAAGATAATATCTAACATTATAGACTCTTTGCTGAATTCCATTTCTTCATTCTTCAAGAAGTCCAGCAAGCGCAAACATGCACTGACAGCCTTGCAGGAAGAACATTTTGATGCAAAAAGGACAATGAAGAGATACCACAAAATTCGATGGCTTAGCAGGTGGCAAGCTGTGACTACTCTTTGTGATTCATTGGAATCAATTTTGTGTTTTTTCAGAGATGTTCAAGAAGGTAAGGACTTGGGTCAGGCAAAGTCAGTCTTAGGTAAATTGTCACAGTTCAAGTTCATTTACATTCTCTACTTCCTTGCTGATATTTTACATTCTTTGGCCCTTTTGTCTAAGGTTTTCCAAAACAAATTTGTGGATGTGAGTACTATTGGCAGCATTCTGCGTTCAGAAATTGCACAAATCAGGATGATGTTTATTGTTGAGACTACTGATTTGAATGCTGCTACGTTTGATGAGGATACAAGATACCATGTCATCCCTGAGTATGGTCCTTTAAGGAGGCATTTGAAGAAACTACAGTCTGAAATTCATGGGAAAATGTACCATGGTTTTGAAATGGACCGGTCTAGGTTGGGGACAAATCTTGAGGAAGCTTTGGAATTTCAGCATGCTTTTGCAGAGGCTGTGTGTGCAGGTTTGGATGCTCGATTTACGGACAATGACATCATATCTTTTTTCAAAATCCTAAAGCCTTCTAACATGCCTTCAAGGCAAATTGGACTTCAAAATTGGGATGTTGCAGATTTGGAGAGTTTGCTAGCATACTATGGGGTAGACCGCTCCCATGCAGGTTTCACTTTACTTCCCCTTGTGAATGTGGCAGCTTGCAAGCGTGAGTTCTTGGCCTTTAAATTACAATGTACTATAGAATGGGGGGATAAGAATTTTAGAGATCTTTGGGGCATGATTACATGGAATCACTCATTACAAACTAGATATCCTAACTTGCTTGTGCTTGCTAAATTGGCTCGCGTGCAATGTGTGTCTACTGCTACTTGTGAGAGAGCCTTTAGTATGCAAAACCTTATCAAAACCCGTATTAGAAATAGGCTTGGTAGCAAGAATTTAAATGCTATGCTTAGGATTGCATTAGAAGGGCAAGCTGAGGAATTTGACCATGTAATTGATGATGCCATCCTTTTGTGGAAAAATGAGAGTAGGTATTGCTTTTTGTATGCTAATCCTTCCACTTACTTGTGTTCTTCAATTCGACGGAGCTCAAGTGATGCTTCTTGTTCTTGTGGTGCACCCTATTTTGAGAATAGCCAATTATCTTGATTTGTTCATTTATTTGTACTAACCAACCTCCAGAAAATGCTTGGACCCTCTTTTGGATCCATGCATTTTATGAAGGCTACATCCTTGTGGATGGTGGGGGTCCCAAGTTCAAATCCTGCCAAGGATACTACATTTTACATCACAAAGGAACCTTTAAAAATCATAACACAAACATATAACCAACTCTACATATTAAAGTTCGGAAATATGCCAAAGTCAAAATAAAAAACTCGGCAATTTGCCAAATGGAATTGAAAATTATCGGATTTAAACTGGGAAGAAAAAGGCAATTTAGGCAAGCTTCCGGCTGGAATTTTTTTTTTCAGAATCGGCCTCCAAAATGTCGGAAATGTACCAATTTTTGTACAATACTTCTCGGACTGTGGTGCAGGACAAACGAGATACAGTAGGGGTAGTTACACCTTCTCGCTTCCATGAAGGTTGAGAAGATGTGGAGATGAAAGTGGAGTCAATGAGAGCTCATTCTCCATGAAGAAGGTGTGACACCCCTTCTTGCTTTCTGTGAAGAAAAAGACTAGAGAATTTACTTGTTGTGTCACTTTTCACTAAAAAAAACATCGCTTAAACTTCTTCACGTTTGTTCTTGTCCTGCGGAGGAAGAGAACGACCTTTCTCAACCTTCACTGAAAAGAGCTGGCGCAAGCTGCGGCAAGCCAACTACGCCACGCCACGCCACGCCGCTCTTCTCAACCTTCATGGAACGGATTGAAGGAGCCGTGACTACCCCTAGTAGAACCTCCCTAAGTTGATCCTCCATAAGCAAATAAACCTCTCTAAGGTAATTTTGTGAGACCAGTCCGGACTTGTCCCCATAACAAAGGTTATGACTAAAAATGACCTTTCATAAGCTAATAAACCTCCCTAATGTAATCTTGTCAGACCATTTGAAACCGGTCCGGGACTGATTAGTTTAGAGAGGTTCTAAGGTAATTGCACCTTAAATTGCACAGTTAAGCAATTCAGCCTGATTTAGTATAGTTTTTACTATTATATTGAATTTTTTTTGTGGGGTCCCATTGGTAGTCAAAAAAGGATTCTAGATTCTCTTAGAATACATTTTTTGAACATTGTATGAATAAACTACGAATTTCCAAAGTGTTGAGAATAGGTATATCCAAAAGCGATCATAGAGTCATATGAATAGTGGGAGTACATTTTAGACAAGAATATCCACTGTGCGCTTTTAGGAACCATGCGATTTTAGGTGTAGTTACCTTACTGTAGTCTCTTTGTTGGATGAGGAGAGACATGTTCTTTTTTCTGCAATGGTAAGGGGGCAGTTTTAACTTAGTGTTATAGTAACTTAGAGCTTGTAATAAACCTCATTCTTTGAAGTCATTTACCTCTATGATGTAAGGTAGACAAGCATATTAGTACCTTGATTTGCATTCTTAATATTTTGGGACCAATTCCAAGAGGGGCACGTATTTTTCAAAGGTATGCGCTTGTTTCACAAATCAAACCCAAGTGGAATTATATTTTTCTAATTAAAATTGTATTTTTTGTGATTTTTTGAAGTGGGTTGCCTTGAATTACAAAATTGCCCATAGATGGTGGAGTCATAAACGTCCTATTAACAACCCATAACCACCCTTCTATATATCTATTAACACTTAAGTATTGACCAATGAAAGATTGACACGTTATCTTGTATGACATTAATGCTCTGATTTTGTTAGAAAAGTGAAAGATTGTTTTGGTGGCGGAATTGGGGCCCAAACTATACAAAATAGTGAAATTAGGTTGCCTTACCAATTAGGTTGCCTTACCTCAGATAAATTACCTCATGATTCAATACTTGTCTATGTGGAAGCGCATACAACTCTTTGAACCAGGCCTTGAACTAATGCACTAATCTATACCATACACATAGCTTTGGATTGAATGCATCATTGTACTATAGCAATGAATGTTCATATAGTGTAGACTGTCGAGAAATTAGTGTGGGGCAACCTAATTTCACTATTTTGTGTAGGGTTGCGGAAATAGGTAGCTGGCGGTTTTAGGCTAGTCAATTTTAATATTGATAGCCAATCAAGTTACTGCCATGCAACCACAATGAGAATGAGGTGTTGTTGTGTGACTTAAGTTGCTGTCTATCTATACAACGTGTCCAATGTTTTTTCTTTTTACAATATGAATCCAATATTCTTTGATTTGTACAATACAATATGAAAAATCATTGTAAACTCAATAATGCAATGACTGCCAACTTGACCATCCCTAATTGTAATAACATCTCTAATGTAAAGTGTCAAACACTCCCTGACCCTCTAGCCTATTAGAAGTTCTATTGTATGATGTCCTTCATCTAACTTAAATCCTTAGCTATTAAGCATAGTTGACCAAAAACCAACCATTGAGTTTATGTCCCATAATGTGAAAGCAAAGCTAGGCTCATTATGAGAAATAAGATCCTTCATCACTCTAATATGTTATTTCTTACAATGATGCTTTTGCTTTTACAATACCTAATCCATCAACCTTGATATACTAAAGTGGCAACACTGTTAGAGCATCGCCACCTTTTCTTTGTGAACCAACCTGTCCCATCCCAAAGCGTTCCTTCATTTTGTTCTCCACTGTGTATACATTGATGCTCAAAATCAATCCAATACCCTTAAAAATCAAGTTGTGGCTGCCATCCTACTGTGCCTAGTCATTTGCACTTGGAGCTTGGATATTGGGAATGTTTTTTTATTGTCACTTTGTTTGATTGTTTGGGAGTCAAAATTTGGAAGAATGATTGGTGAACAATATTCTTGATGACTCTAAAAAATGAATAGTATACATAAATATATACACTTTTTCTTAACAATACTCACTAGTTGTAGAGGGATTTCAGTTTACTTAAATATAGTGAAATCCAAACTTATATCCACCAACAATTTAAATGTAGCATTTGCTTTGTATAAATCAAAATTTTGTCAAGCCATTACTCAAAGCATGAGTGAAGATTCAACCCAATGTAACTTACATTTTCAAATATTGAGCATGGAGAAATTGCTTTGGTGTGGCATTTTGGTTATGGAACAATGGTGAATTAAGGTAGAAGCACCAGTAATTGACCACTTAAGCAATTCTAGACATGATTTGGAGTAGTATAAGGCAAAGCAAATATTTTCCTATGTACAAAGATAGAAATGGCGGGGATTGCAAAATGGCTTTGATAATTTTATTGCTAGAAGTGAAATTACTATGAATTTTGAAAGCCAAAATTTGGTTTGGATCCATGTCCAATGTCTAGACTATTCCTAAACCCCTAATGACCCAAGGAGGGTGTTCTTTCAAAATGGGCCGAAATTGCCAACAACTTGAGCAGTTTTTTTGCTCATTTTTTCTTGAAATCAAATAGAATTTAATCATAGCATCTTGATGTTAACATTAAAATTGAGCACCTCAAAAAAATTCAAATTATTTGACCGCACAACCTAGGAGATATTTAATTTTGAAGTTTTTCTTGGGTCAATGGAAATACACAGCAAAGCACTTTGAAGGAGCATATGTTTGTGAGAATATTTTGAAATGATGCCTATTTTGTGCTCAGTGAAAGATAAGAGAGTTGAGAATGTACAAGTAAAATTTCATAACATTCCAAGAACTTTACAATTCATGGTCAAGCTTGCAATGCACAGTGGTCACTGAAATTTGAGTACACTAAAAATGATATTTAGTGTAGTATGACATTTAGTGTTTTACCCCCCTACCAGCCATTTTACTTGTCTTCAATTTTACTTGTCTTCAATCTTTTCCTTTGCAAGTTCATTTTTTTAACGTGTTCTAACACTAAATGTAAACCTTTTCAGATTTACCATAGAGCATATTTAGTGTTAGAAATTAGATTTAGTGTTACTTACTTATGATATTTAGTGTCAAGGTTCGTAATTAGTGTTGCCAACACTAAATATCATTTCTAGTGTAGTGTTTACAAGAGAAAAAAGAATGGGACACTTGTCTTTTCCTTGAACTCCTTGGATCTGCCCTTTTCGAGGTAGATCTAACCTTTATGAGGTGGTCAAGAAGCACATTGGTTGGCTGACTTTTACTCCATGCCTAAACCAAACACAAAAAAATGAGCTATAAACTACACTACACCACTTAACTTTTGAAAAATTCCACAAGGCGGAGTTTAATTCGGAATTTGATGAAACCACCGCCATTGGATTTTGATTGCAGTCTATTTTCTAGAAATAAATTGTATTTTTCAAAAGACTCAAAATCTGAGAACAGATAACACAAAAAACAGGGGCAGCGACCAGAAATGGCTTGGGTCATTAGGGGTTAAGAGATTGCCTCTCGTTCACTTTGGCACTTTAAGCCAAGGACATTTGTCATGACAAAAATGGAGGATTTGACTATCAGAAACCGAGTCTTGATGATTGGAAATTTCTCCCAACCTCTCTTGAATTTCACCCCGATGGAGCGGTGGTTGGTATTTGGTAATGCCTGCCTTCACCTTAATTCTTATTCCTAAAAGAAATAGTTACCCTCCCATCTGTCAAATTTCAAACTCTTGGTACATTAACCCCCTATTAAAAATTTATATTCTGCCTATTAATAAGTGGGTGTGCATGTGCTCCCCAAGGGGTAAGATGTTCCCCTAAACATGAATGTACCCCTACTGCCGTGACAGGGTTCTTCTTCCCCCGAGGTACATGAACCCTCCGGGCCTCAGGGGACGTTCATCAGTTGTCTCCGATCTGGGATCCGCGCCGCAAAAAAGGTCCGACCCGCAGCCCAGGGGCCCACCCTCATCCTGCCCGTCACATGCTGCCCGAAGAAGAAACAATCGCCCCAATATAGCCTGGACGTACCGGAAACCTTTTCCCACTGGCCCCACTTCGACTGCTTCTCACTCCCTCCCAGCCTTCTTCTTCTTCTTCTTCTTCCTCCTCCTCCTCCTGGCGCTCCTCCTGCTTGGCTCGTTTGCATCTCGCACTCATTGCTGGATCTGTCTTTTCCTCTGCCATTGCTCGTTCCAAGCTTGGATTCCCTCCTGCCAGTCGTATTCCTAGTGTGGGTTCGATTCGCCTGGTGGTGGTTCCAGTTGGAGGACTCCAGAGTGTGAATTGCCTCTGTTTTCGTGGGATCGATCTCACGGTGTGCTTTCTGTGTACTTACTCAATTGTGTGGGATTCGAGGTTTGTGCTTGTGTGATTTTGAGGTTGCAGTGAGTGTAGCTACAACCTGTGTGGTTTCGTCCTTGAGTGTATGTATCTTTTTGCTTTTTGTCTCAGCATCTTGAGAGCATTTTCCTGATTTTTCTTAATTTGGCGTCTTCTGAGCTCGTCGATCTGGAGCTAATTTAGTTGCTGTTTGATACGGAGCTCGATCCCTGCTTTACCGTTGTAGCATCTGTGATCGCTGCCTCTTGTTTTTCTCTTGCATTGTTTACGTGTTCGTACTACGCGACTCTGCCCTTTTGTTTAGTGTTGTAATCCTGTCTTTTCCGTGTTTCTCTCTGTGTGTGTGCGTGTGTGCGCGCGCTCAATTTCTCGTTTTCTTGTTCTGTACGAGTCTTTGTTTGATACGGGTATTTGAAGCGGAATCCGAGTGTAAAGCATCGTCAGAGGGGATAATTCGATCGCGGCAAGAGCGGGAGTCATGATGGAGTGCAGCAGCTGGTGACTCGAACATCATTAGTGTCGTCTTGTGCACATCGTTGGCGAGAAACTCCACTGTGTGTCGTGCTCCAGTAGCTTCTCGGTCATCGAAACGGAGAGTCACGAGAGAAGCCATGGACCCTTCGGTGCGAGGACCCCACAGCCGCCTCCACTTATAGCATCACGCCAACCTCGAATACCGCACCCCCAGTTCACGCTCATGTCTGGTCACTGACGACGTCCTCTCTATGTCCAAGATCCGCAGCCCCCCTTCACTTAGCTAACAGTACGTCCCACAACGCCTGCAACTCCACCAGCAGCATCCCAGAACGCAAGTTGTGCCCAAAAACCATGGCGACCAAGGATGAGTCTACCCAGCAGCAGCAGCAGCAGCAAGGCGGGGAGCCCTTCTTGCCTCCGGGGTTCCGTTTCCACCCCACGGACGAGGAGCTCGTCAATTACTACCTCACCAAGAAGGTCCTGGACAGCAGCTTCGCCGTCCACGCCATCTCGGAAGTGGATCTCAACAAATGCGAGCCCTGGGACCTTCCTGGTAAGCCCAACTTCCACTAGCTCGTCTCTTTGCAGACTGTGACACTCTAAGTCCATTGACCTTGTCTTGAGTCTGACTGATCTCTCATGGATATCGCGAAAATGTACACTCAAACCTCTTCATCTCGACCTTGACATTCTAGACTACCTTGCCACGCTATCGTTGACTGACTGCGGCGCCTTTGTCAAACATTCAAACTGTTCTGCAGTGGAGTGGTTGTGGTAAGATTAAAGAGAGTTCTGTGTATGTAGTATTCAGACGAGATGTTTGGAAGTGTGTACTGATTTTGTGAATTGTTGTGAACTTTGAACAGAGAAAGCCAAGATGGGGGAGAAGGAATGGTACTTCTTCAGCCTGCGCGACCGCAAGTACCCAACCGGCATGCGCACCAATCGTGCCACCGACGCGGGCTACTGGAAAGCGACTGGCAAGGATCGAGACGTGGTGACGCATCAACCGCAGGCGCATCTGGTCGGCATGAAGAAGACTCTGGTGTTCTACCGCGGCCGGGCTCCCAAGGGGGAGAAGACCAACTGGATCATGCATGAGTATCGGCTGGAGGGAGAGGGCGGCCATCGTCTTCCTTCTCGTGCCAACAAGGTATGCACTCTGCAGTCATGTCAACAAGCACTTCAATTGACTCGCACTCATTGAATGAATAGGTAGAGTGCTGCTCAGGAGACTGTGTGTGTTCTAGAAGAGGGTGTACCAGTGGTGTGCATTTCACCGGGGTGCCTTTTTTTGCAAGAATGATGATAATAATCATTTGTCGTTGGGACTCATTACCCTTGGAGACCACCCTCTAAGGGCCTCCTTCCATGTGAGCATCGGGCGGGTGAAACCCATCGATAGTTGGTCAGATGGGGAGTCCCGCTACTTGAGAAGGAAATCAATATTTTTCACCTTGCTTTACGAAGTTGAGCAAGTGAGAGCTTCTGAAGTCTATGAGCCATTGATTTCACATGTGAGTGATGTCAGAGCTTTAATTTTGCTCTGATTTGGCATGCCTGGGCTGTAATAACTCTCAGTTGGCACTCAAGAATGTTGGCTACGTTATGGAGGTCATGTATGGTCGTCATTAGGGTTCGCTTTGTAGAATGCTTGCTTTTTCTGACTTTTGAGACATGATGCAAGAATAACGATGTCTTTTGATGTGTTGCAGGACGAGTGGGTGGTGTGTCGCATATTCCAAAAAAATTCGGGAGGGAAGAGGAGTTTCCTGTTCTCCCATTCTCACATGCAGCATAGCTACCCGCAGCAGCTGATGGAGGACACAAGGTCTTCTCTCCCACCCATGGTGGACAACTCGCCCAACCCCACCGTCACTGACGACGGCGCTTGCACGGACTGCGAGACATGCGCAGGCACGGACCAGATGTCATGCTACAACTGCGGCCCAGACTTGGATCAGCTCCATCACAAGGATCCATCTCACGGAGTCTTGACATGGATTTCACAGCCAATGGACACCACCCTCCTGAACACCATGTTCTCCAAGTCTTACCCCTTGGGATTCAATCACCAAGCTGGACTGATGCAGCCGAGCAAGGCACTGGCGAGCTTGCGGCCCAAGACAGAGCCATCGGGGGAAGACGAAGCACAGAGCATCCCGAAGGGGTTTGACTATAGCACATGGCCAGCTGGCGAAGGAGCGGCAGGCTCTCTTTACAACGAGGACGAAGAAGAAGACCCGACGTCTTCGCCTCTGCAAAGCTCCACCAACTTCTCTTGCTTGACTGGAAGCCATTGCAGTGGCTCGGAGAATATGAACTTCATGTTCAAGTACCGGCTGCAGGACGTGCCTGCTCCTGTGGACTCCGGGCTTGGTAGTCAGGAGATTCTCTGGGCTTACTGATGCCACATGAGAAGCTGGATCACCCACGGTAAACTGTATATGAACAAACAGGTGATCCTCCTCTCTGACATGGCACATCTATATTTTGTGTAGTGTTATTTGCGGCACTGCCGAGTGTGGAGATTGAAAAACATCATGAAAAAACAACCTGAAAAAACAACATCCAGAAGACCTGGGGGCGAGCATGTCTGGTACATTTGTGCATACTGCTGCAGTTATTGAAGGTGTAAGTTACTTTGTACAACTTCCCATGTACATATGTAATTGTTTTCATCACAGGGATTTCTTACACAGCTAGGTGTAGCGGCATAGATTAGAGGTGGCAACGGCACTAACTTACACAGTGATGGACCAGTGCTGGGCAGATAAGCTAACTTAGGTGTTAGTGCACACTTTTTAGATTGTTAAGATGATGATGCACTGCTTTCATTGGGCTAACATCACCAGAAAGAAAAAAATCGATTGGTTAAATTGTAACCGGTGGTTTAATTAGAATCAGGATTTCTATAGCAGCAACCTGTAAGTAGGTGTGCGTGGAGAATACTGAATATTTTCAAGTGTCCTTCGTTTCACGGATTTGCTCTCGTTTCTCTTTTCGGATTGCTTCAGGGGTTTTACTGTATTTCATGGTTTGGTTAGAAAATTCTCTGGAAGGGGTGTAGGGATTAAATTTAGTTCCCTATACTGCACAGGTTCATGTATTTAGAGGAAAAGGTGAAAGATCCTTCCCGTTTGTTTTCCACTGTAACCGTATGCAGCCCTCACCCACGTGACAGTATGGTCCGATTGGGTAGAAGAGGAATCTGTAACCAACCTCGCAAGTACTCCTACTCTATTTGTAGAATCTTTCAGGCATCCTCAGAATTTAGCTTTCCATCATAACGAGTATAATTGGAAATCTTGAAAACAATCTTGAAAAAAACATTTATAAGTTCGACAAAGGGCCTTTCTGGCTCCTACAGAAGGGTAGGGTCCCCACGAGTAAAATACTGTATCAAGGTGTTTTCCATTTGTTCAAAAAATAAAAAATAAAAAATACTGTATGAGTGTAGCCCGTCTGATCTGGAGTTTAGATCAACGAGATGACCCAAAACAGAATTTTTCCCAGTTGTCATGGAAGCGAACCATATAGCAAGGAATATGCTGGAAAGTTTTAGTTATTTTAAAAAATCCACCCTTTGTGGGTTGGATTTTGAGAGTAACTAGATCTTTCCAGCATATTCTTTGTCACATGGTTGCTCTTCCTCAAAGGGGAGAAAAAAGGGGAGAAAATATTGGGTTTTAAACTTTAGGTTCAAAATCCAAAACTCAACCTTGACGCCCCCTAGTAGTACTATAAAAGCCCATCTCAAAATTTTGGGGGAGGGATATTCCATCTTTTGAACATACTCTATTGGTTCAAAGACCTACAATGAAAAAGAGCTATTTTTTCCCTTCATATTCAACTGTAGAATCTTGCGTTAAAGTTGTATAGAAATGTGTCAAAAAATTTCAAGACTCTTTGACAATGTGCACTAGTAGAATGGTGTCCTAGGACATCAAGCTACAATATTATAGCTTGGTACAACTTTCACACAAATATTAGAGACTGTAAATAATAATGCCAATAACGACTTTGGAGAATGGTAAAAACCTCTTGTTGTCGAAGTGTTTTTGCATGTGCATTTTGGAGTGAAATGCAAAATGCAATGTTTGTGGTGTAAGCTTTTGCAAAGAGCTTGCACGGAAATTTGTTAGGTTGTTCGATGACATTGGCTTATCCATTAGATAGGCCTTTTGAGAGCAAACAATATATCTATGTCCAGAATTAACTGCCTTGCGTATTACATCCAAGAATCATAGATAGTACATGTCCCACATATGTTGATGAGGTCAACACCGACGAAGATCCAATGGCCTCTATGGAGTTATGGTCACCAAAGTTGACAAAGCACTACCAAATTTGCATGTCTTTTGTCTATGTCAACATGTTTTTGGTATCCACCAAAGCAAAAAGAGTGTTTCATGGTGTAGTTTTGGAGTTTGGTAATGGAATAATGGAAAACAAATTATTTTAGTTACTTTGTATAAATGGTAGTTTATGTTTAGACTCATGTAACTTTCTAATGTCCAAAATGACTCTCACCTAACTTTCAAAATGAAATGGTAACTTTGTCATTTTGTAAAGGAAAAAAAATAAAAATAAAACATGATAAACACTCAACATTTTATCTCTTTGGGTGTCAAAGGATTAATATAAGTTTTTTTCATAGACTAATTCAAGTTCATTATAGAATCAACGCACTTTAACCCCTAAATAGGACCATTGTCTCTTCAAAGGAAAAAAACAGATTTTGGGTAGCTGCTATGGTCTCAATTTTTATTGTAATTTTTTGAAATTAGAAAATAGGAAAATTCATTAGCTTTCTTGGAATGTTATTTCAATTTCAATTGGTGACTAGAAGAAAAGTTATGCCACTCTTTGTACTATTTTCACATTATTGGGCTAAAAACATCTAGAAAAAATTGAAATAAATTAAAAAAAAATTGTTTCTTTAAAGATTTTATTATTGTCTATGTAAAAAGCTTTGATTCATTCCATTTAGATTCGTGATGTGAAGGTTATGGAATATCTTGTTTTCTTGGCAATCACAGCATCTTCTTGTGAAAAATAATGTACTGTATTTGAACTCAAATTCACAATTTTTCAAAAAACAAAATTCCACAAGGTTTGTTTACTTGCTAAAACAATCTCACCATTAGAAAGAGTATGTTTCAATTTTGCCTTAGAGATATCATTGATTTTGTTTTCCCTTCTACTTACTTCTACTTTACAATTTTTTTGAGAATGAAAATTAAGTATTATTTATTTATTTATTATATACTAATTCTCTACTCAATTTCTCATGATAATTTTTTTTTAATTCAAACTTCACAGTGCAAAAAGTTTAAGTTGAGAAGGCTCAAAGTCAAATAATCTAGTCACTCAGTGTAAAAGAACGAGTTTTTTTGCACTTAAAACAAAAATATCTTACAATCTATGCTATAAAAGTTTTCTGAAACTTCTTCCACACATTCTTTCATTAGTCTAGTATAAGACCCTATGGTTATATATGCAAAAAAATCAATTTTCACAATTTTTTGCTCTTTGCATTAGAAATGACAAATTTGAGTGTTTTTTGACAAAGAAAAGGTGGTCCTTTAGGGGTTGACCCTATTTATGCTACATTGGCTAAAGAATGGTGAAGGCTAGGAAGATGGAAAAGACAATTTTTCTTGGTTGCGTGAACTCTCTTGTAGTGAATAGAATTGCAAATCCCTCATCATGGCATTATTGACTTTTTTTTATAGAAGAAGTTGCTTAATACCCACAAATATTTTTAGTGTATCATTAGAAGAATTATGGCCAATAAGAAAGCCCCCTACAATTTATAAATTGTGACCCCTGTTAGCTTATAAAAATGTATTTTGGAGATTATTGGGGGTTACAAATTCCCTACCTCTGCCAAGTTCCCTCCCCATGCAATGATAGAAAGAACCAACTCTCCTCCCTATGCAATGATAGAAAGAACCAACTCTCCTCCCTATGCAATGATAGAAAGAACCAACTCCCATTGGCCAATTCATATTCAACAACATACAATATCTAACTCAAGTGGTACCTGAACTTGTCATTTAATTGCATGGTGAGTATATAGGTACACTGCTTCCAACAAATTGTCATTTGTACTCTAAATCCCATGAACTGTTGCTTTAGAGTATCCTTTTAGATTTGTTGTGAATACCAAAACTCCAAGGGATGTTGAATTGAGCTTTGTGTAGTTTGAACCAATACAAAACATAATTAGTTACAAGATATATGCTTAGGGATTTTTTATTAAGTAGTGTGAAATGTTAATATTATAATTAATCCTCATCAATTTAAAATTAATCTAACAGATAAGGTTTTATAAATAGACAATTTCAATCATTCACTAGAAGAAAATTGTATTAGGTCCAACAAAAACTACATGATGTTTTTGTTGTATCCAACACAAAAATTGCGTTGCATTCTAAAATTTTGCGTTCAATACAATAAAAACATCAAGTAGTTTTTGTTGAAACCAACGCAATTTTCTTCTAGTGATTGCACCAATTTTGCCAAGATACATGAATCACAATCTTGACTTACGTTTTGGATGAATTTCACTTTCTGAAAGAAAACTATAAGAAATCAAGAATCCAATGATATGCTGCCTCCAAATATATTCAAACTTAAAAGTTGTTAGTTACTTTTGTTTCAATGTCAATAAGTGACTCATACAAGGCACTATTGAAATGTGCTATCTTGACCATAGTGTTTTGTGTGAGTCAAGTCTTTTAGTTGTACTTTTTTGGATGTTTATATTGCAATTATTTCATAGTTTTGTTCCATATTGTTTTCAAATCATGATAAAGAGGTTCAAATGCATTGTGCAATTTGTTCAAATTTCTAATTCCTATTTTCAAGGCAATACACCAATAACAACAGAAAAAATAGAAACACTTGCAAATATGTCATTTACAAATTTTGGTCATTCATGATTTTATTAGAGCACTACAAGAGAATTGGGTGTTTTTAAGCCCGATTTTAAGTGAATTTTTAAGTACAGTCCTAGACATAAGATTATAAGTAATGACCTTTAAAGGTCATTATTTAAAATCTTATATCTAGGACTATACTTAATAACTCATTTAATGATAAACACCCCTTTCTCTTGTAGTGGAGGTATTCTATATTGTGAACACCTACCAAGGCTATGTTGAGAACAAGCATGTCTCTTTTTCTCATAATTGGTATCCAATTCAAATGCAATATATTACCATTGACTCCAATATCCTCTCTAACACAAGACTCACAACAACGATTTACATTATCCTATCCATACCTTAAGTTTGGCTGTTTGTTTGTTTTGTTAGTTTTGTTTTGTTTGTTTTGTTACGTTGAGATCTCCCAAATTGTGTATCCTCCAGCCTCGTACTTGGTATTGTTGAAAAGGGCTCGATGAGGGGGGTGCACGGGCTTTGTTTTGTGGTGTTTGGACCTGTATTATGAAAGTTATTGAAATCCGAAGTTTTTATTGATTCAAAAAATTAGAAAAATACTTTTACTTTTGTTTTGCCTGTGACAACGGCACAAGGCACACTAGTAATTCCTAAGTACACATGTCTTCTATCTTGTACATACAAGATAAAGATTGTTTTCTGTCAAGTTTCCTATTGTAAAACTAGCTTCCATATCCCAATCTCCAAATAAAGCTTTGTCAATTTTTGAGGGGCCTCAAGAGGATCATTCCATAATTCTCTTAATGTTTAGCTGTTTCAAGCTCTTTGTTTCTTATCAGGAATTTATCCATCAAAAGAATAATTTCTTAAATTGGGTCCAATTGATGAAATAAAGTTTATGAAGTGTATTTTCTATTCCAATTTGAAAATTTTGAAATTTCCTAAATTTTAAAATTTTCTTGCAATTTGATCTTTGAACCATATAGATCTTTGAAAAATGGAATTATAAAATATTTCACTCTTTAACCCCTAAAAGACCAAACTGTATTTTTTAGGCAATATAGTGATTTTGGAGTAGCTCACTATGAATGGAGTTTTTATTTTTTTTCTTTGAAATTTTCACACAGCATGTGGTCAATGAATAACTTTAAGGCCCAACAATTTTCATAACTTTTGACTACAAGGTTAAAGAATTATTGTATGATATGTAGTTTTTTTTCTAACTTGGGCAATTCGAACAAATCAGAAAAAAATACGTTTTTTAGAAACAAAAAATTGGAAATTGGTTTTCTAGATTTATATATACGTAGAAAGCTATAATCATTCCATTTTTATTAACCCGTAAAGTTCCATGACTATGTATTCATCAAAAACACTCCTAAACTGCCATTTTTAGTACAAGTACCAAGTTTTTGAAAAAAAACTTTTTTGAGACATGTAATCGTAGGATCTTATAGTAAATTAATTTCAAAAGATGTGAAAAAAAATTCAGAATTTTCCACCATGCGGATTGGAAGATATTAGCATTTGAATTGGCAAAAATCCTATTTTTGTCCCTGCAAAAATCAGGGCAGCTGCACTTCACAAGGTCACATTTGTAAGAAAAAATGTCCAAAATGGTGGTGCATCTTTGAGTTCTTTTTCCTAAACAAGTTGGCTACATGCCTAAAAATTTTCAAATCATTTGATATTGTACAACATATACAAGAAAAATAGTAAGTAGAAAAAAGTAGAGAATGATCCAAAATACTAAACTGTTAAGAATTTAATTATGGAATTGAAAAATGTCAATTCCAATGGTTGTAATGTTGTAGTAAACAACCTACATCCTATGAATTTATTTTTTTCAAAAAATATTAAAAATTGAGTTAAATAAACAACTTCAAAGTTTATTTCAGAGTAGAGAATCTATAACTGCTCGCAAACTAAAAACCCTCATAACTTTTGACTCATTGGTCAAAATGGAATGATTCAAAGTTTTCCATATATATATAACTCTAGAAAACCAATTTCAAATTTTTATTTATGAAAAAAGTGATTTTTTCTAATTTGCCCGGATTGCCCAGTTACAAAAAAAATAACATATTTGGCCATAACTTTTGACTCCTATTTTCAAATGTCATGAAATTTAGTGCATATGAAAGATACTCCTCACGCCCACCTTCTATTAAAATTTCAGTTTAAAATATGAAGATCTCTAGTCACACGTACCTGCCCAAAATTTTTATGTTGCCTAAAACCACATGCTGGTCCTTTAGGGGTTAATGAGATGAAAGTTATGAAGAGTTCATATTTCTGGGCAATTTTGGAATTTGCAATCTCAAATAAACTTTCAAGTCCTTCATTTAGTTCAATTTTCAGTATTTTTGGAAAAAAACAAAATCATAGGATGTAGATTCTTTTTACAACATTATAACCATTGGAATTGGTGTTTTTCAATTTCATAACTAAATTCTTAATAGATTAGTATTTTAAATCATTCTCTGCTTCTTTCTACTAACTATTTTTTCCAAGTATGAATATGAGTTAAATTTATTTATTTTACATGTATTCCCAACCTACTTCTTCAACATATTATAGAGAATTGCAAGTTGTAGGATCTACAAATTTTTGTAAAAAGGGTTTAAAAGATGAAATCTAACCATTTGGAAAGAATTGAAAACACTTCTTTTTGAAACCCAAGTATCATGATCTTGCAACTGGTAGTTTTTTTTTCCTAAAATTTTAGGAGTGTGTACTCTAACAATTTAACTAAAAGATCCTACATACCGTCCTACATTTGGATTTGCTAAAAAATAAATGTAGATGAAGATTTCAACCTTCCCTTGGAGACTAGTATTTTGAAGCAATTTTGGATTTCTAAATATGAAAGAACTTTAGGGATTAAATAGTCACAAAATTGGAGCATTTTACATCATTGAGTTCTAGATTTTATGAAGTACAGACATGCAAAATTTCAAAAGCTAATAAAAATTCTACCTTGCTCCAAATCACCATTAGATGTTTTTCAGCTCCTTTGAAGGGTTGTGAGTTCTCTGGGCTACCAGGGTCGGGGGAACAGCCTTGTAGCAGTCTGTAGTTGCTGCGTGACATGGCAAAACGACTAC
The DNA here is from genome assembly GCA_963969595.1 of Neckera pumila. Lineage (NCBI taxonomy): Eukaryota > Viridiplantae > Streptophyta > Bryopsida > Hypnales > Neckeraceae > Neckera > Neckera pumila. The sequence continues at coordinate 25,692,434 of OZ018411.1, read as the reverse complement.
CACGTCACCAAAAAAATAAAATAAAAAATAAAACAATTTTTTTTTATTTTTTTTTTATTTTTTTTGCTTTTTTTCCGTTTTAGATTTTTCAAAAAAATAATTTCAAAAAAAATAAAAAAATAAAAAAATCTAACAGTGGACGTTCCAGATCTACCAGGGGAACATCGTCAAGGAAGCAGGCCTAAAACGGCCCTTTAGTCCCCCCGAATCTCTTCTAATGCTTGCAATTTGAGGATGTCAAGTAACCAAAAGTACACTTGTATTTTTTTGTTGATTTCTTGTACACTGAGAATTTTTGAAATTTAAGCTGTGAAATCTCATAGCTGCAAATACTTAACCCCTAAAGGCCCATTGTCCCTTCAGGGGACAAATTGAATTTTGGGCAGGTACCTATGGGCTGAAATTTTCTTTTGACTTTTTGAAATTTTTTTTGGAAGATAGAAAAACTGCTAAGCTTTGTGGGAATATATTTATTTTTTCAACCCATATCCGGGAAAAAAGTTCTACCCAAATAAGCTCAAAACAGAGGACAGGGGGCAGCAAAACAAATTTTGGATTTCTTTTTTTTAATCTTTAATTCTTTTCCTTATAGATTATATTTTTGTATATATGCAAAGTTTTGATTCATTTTATTTGGAATTTTTATGAGAAAGTTATGGACAATATTGTTTTTTTGGGCAATTAGAGCATCTTCTTGAAAAAAAACCCTTGTAGGATTCATTTTTGAATGAATTTTTAACAATTTTTGAAAGAAAAAATTTCCACAAGGTTTAGTTTTTTTGCTAGAACAATCTCACCATTAGGATTAGTGCTTTTGAATTCCATATAAAAGATATTAATATTTTAGATTTTTCTTCTATCTTGTACCTACTTCTACTTAACAATTTTCTTAATAATGAAATAAAGTTGTTTTGTTTTTTCTTTTTTCCCCTAGATTCTCAACTTAGTTTTCTACTTGAAAGATTTATAGCTCAGAACTCTGTAGTGAAAAAAATTGAAGTTAAAAATGTTCAAAGTCAAAAAATCTAGTCCCACAATGTGCTGAAAAATTAGTTTTTCTCACTTTAAACGCAAATATCTTGCAAAGTATGAGGTCAAAAATTCTGAAAATTTTTCCACACATTCTCGTTTTATTTAGGTGTAAGAACCTGTGGTTAGATGTGCAAAGATAATTGTTTCCAATTTTTTTACCTCTTTGCTATAGAAATGTTTGCTTTTGAATGTTTTTTGGCAGAAAAAAGCCTTAGGCCTTAAGGGATTAAAATATGTAGCAAAAAATTCAAAAACTTAGGCAACGAAGATTGCTGGATTATAGAGCTTGAAGTTAGAAGAAAATGCTTTTTTTCTAACCCTGCTCAAACGGGAATTTTTCCCCACATAAGAGAGGGAAAAAAAAATGTAGTCTTTTTTAAACTCGGGAGCTTCCGTTGCCGGGATTCGAACCCGGGTCGCTCGGGTGAGAGCCGAGTATCCTAACCATCTAGACTACAACGGAGACATGTAACCTCCAGCTCATGAGGGTATGAGGTGGAGGCCTGTGATTTGCAGTCAACCACGAGATGCTTACTGTTCTTCAAGCATCTCTTTCTGTACTTGTTCCCTCGGCAGGAGTTTGGACACATTCAGAAATAAATTAAGTCACTTTTGTTCCGGGGCCCTTTTGTTCGGTTAGTTGGGTCCTCCACATCCATTGGTTGAGATGGTCTAAGACAATAATTGTGAGATGATAGTTAACTCTCAAAGGACAGGTTGGTGATCGTGGAAATCATCCCTTTTGGCATTGTGTGAATTGGTGGTTGAAAAAATTCCAAAAGCACTCATTAGAAGTCAAACTTTTGTATAAGACTTTCCTTTGCCACACAAAATTTTAAAGATGAATAGTTGCACATTTGTCCTATACAGAAGGATTCTCTGTCATTCATTGATCAGAAAATGGTTGCGGCGTCGTTTATGGGTTAAATTGTATGGAGTGTTTGTCTCTTTTGAGTTCGTTGTGACAAATTGCCACTTCTCACTCACTTGTGAAATGAACTAATTGCTTGTGAAATAATTGATAACCACCCCTACTTCATATTTATATGTCCTATGCCTTGCTATAACCAGAATAAAAGTAAAAGTAATTTTCTATTTTTAAATTCATAAAAACTTCCAAATTCAATAACTTTCACACCATAAGTCAGAATGCCGTGAAACAAAGCTGGTGCACCCCTCCTTGCAGAGAGTTTTCCGACAGTACCAAGAACACAACCAGGGGTACATGGTCTAGGAGATCTCAGTGTAACAAACAAAACAAACAAAACAAAATAAACAACTTTAATTCAAGGTGTGGATATTTTTTTGCAGCTATTGTAATTGCAATCAATATGAGATATTGACATAGTACATGTTGTCAATATTAGGATTTTGTATCCTTTATCATTACTTGTGTCTATACATTGTACCATACTAATATTCCATAAACAATATCTCTATATATATTTTGTATATCATATTCCATGTATCATATTCCATATTTGTATATTAGGTAATCATAAGTATCCTTATTATATCCATTTTTGAAGATTGACTATAGGGTAGGGGGGTTCACATTTATTGAAAATAACCAATGGCAAATTGATAGTGCTTGTGCAAAGCCATTGATTTTCCAAAAAAATTAAATCAATGGTTGCAGATTTCCGACGATGTGCGTGTTCCATTTTATCCCTTGAAAAATCGACGGTAGATTTTCAAGGAGGTGGTTGCAAACATAAGGCTACTTGCATTCTTTTGGTACGTTGTGGGTGATAGTTACATTGTCTTAGATTTTGTTGGGACTCGTTAACAATAAAATACTATCATTAGCAAAAACTTCAGGCCTTAGGAGGGCCGTATTTCTACATGAAAGTATGCAATTGCAAAAATATCAACACAAACTAGCTCACAGAAAATCTTGACAATGAAAATCAGCTTGTGTGTCCCGTCGGATTTTTAATAATTTTTTTTATTTTAATTTTAAAATCATTTAAAAAATATTTAAAAAAATATTTTTAAATATATAATTTATTTTTATTTCCATTGTATTTGCACATCTGTTGAAAGTTAAAGGGCCCACTATAGGGCCTAGATTTTCTCTCATGTTTGATGCATCTTAGAATTTAATGAAAAATTTAAAGAAATGATTAGTATATGTGTTTAAATCTATATGTAAGATGATTTTGGATAAGAATTAAAATTAGTCAAAGTTATGAAGCTATAATGGGTTAATTATTGCTTCTGGTTGTTTCAAAGAAATGGGAAAAATTCCTTTGAGAAAATTCATTAAGTCTAGGGTGCCTAAACGAAAAACATAAATTATAATTTGAATATTCTTCATCAAATGATAAATATTTAAATCATATTTAGAAATATGTAGGATATGATTTCTCCTTTCTCATAACATTCAGTAGCTAAAACAAAGGCTGCCTTTCTTCTCTTCTAAGAATTTCATCTACATGAAGTGGTGGCAAACTAGCAGCATACTTTGAGAGCCAACTACCAAGCTAATTTAATTGGAGACCTCTCATGTCAGCTAAGCCCTTATTAATTGTTTCACTGCTTTTATCTCTCACAGTCTAACATTTTTTGACATCTGGTCATGTAGCTACTAAAGGTGTGGAATATTCCACACCATTCCATCCTTGGGAAGGCAGTCTTACATGCTGCTACTGAATGTTATACTATTGGTATTTTGGGATACTATAAAGAAGAGTTGATATGAAGACTATACATTCAAATGTTTACTACAACAATGCTTAATGTATTAGCAAGCTCATTGGAGAATGCAATTTTAAAATGGCGCTCCAAAATTAATTTTATGATTTTAAATTTCCAAATTTGTGATGGAATGCTGTGAAAGATGGGGTTATTGGACTTTTAGCCTCGACTGTATGAGCTTTTGTGTTCCATTCAAAAATTTCGGTTTAAGTTAGTGAATTGTATTATGAACTAAGGTAATGGATCCTATTCTTGCTATACAACTATTTGTAGCACTATGTGGAAGGCATTGGATTGGCCAAGCAAAAAGTCCAAATGTGCCACTTTTTAGTGAAGAAACTTATGGTGTCATGGGCATTGTTGGAAGAGTGAAAGTGGCACTTTTAGGGGGTATTGTACAGTGCACAACAAGCAATGGTTTAGAAATGATTTGGTGGTGGGAATAGAGTCTTGAATGTAATACCATTAACAAACATGACCACATTAGGGTCTCAATGTTGCCAAAGTTGGAGATACTTCTATTTGGCCAAGCATGGTTGTTACATGAATGTTGGTCGTAGTCATGAGCATCAGGATATTGTGCTATTCCAACAAACTCACCTTAACCCCTAAAGGCCCAAGGTATTTTTTGGCTCCGAAACCACTGAAAATTGCTTTTTCTACTGCGATCACTCCCTAAATCTAATTTATTTTCTTAAGAATCTAACCATAGGATCTTGTACTTCACTTGTCTTAGATCATGTGACAAAAATTTCATGAAGTTTGACCATACGGATTGGAAGATATAAGCATTGGAAGTTGGAAAAAGAAGTTTTTTTGAATTGTGGTCTGCAATTTCAGATGACTTTGATGGCCATTTGTAGATTTTTTTGCACTACACACCATTGGGTTAAGAAAATTTATGTTGATCATTTAAGTTGAGAGTTGGGGATAAAAATTTCAGAATGTCAAAACTTGATTTTCACATATAAAAAAATTGTTAAGTAGAAGTAGGTCCAAAATTGAATGAAACACTGAATTGTTAAAAGCTCTTAGGTGGAATTAAAACACCATAATTACAATGGTGGGATTGTTCTTGCAAACAAACTTAACCTTGTCAAAAAAAAATTTGAAAATTGCATTCAAAAATGAATTCTAATTTTCTTTATTTAAGATGCTTAGGTTACACAAAAAACAAGATTGTTTATAACTTTCTCATTCTTAGTCCAAATGGAATGAATCAAAACCTCAAAAGTAGATAAAAACATTATCTTTGAGAATTTTTTTTTAATAAAAAAATACAATTTTTTACAGTTTCTTTTTTCTACCCGGCAAGTTGCTTTTTTGAATTTGGGTAGTATAACTTTTGCTCCCGGCATCAATTGAAAAAAAAATCATATGTTCAGAAAGCTAGTGTGATTCCCTATCTTTAAAAATATTTTTAAAATATCAGGTCTAAATTTCAGGTTACACAAGCCTGCCCGAAATCCCAAGTGTTCCCCAAGGGGACTTTGGGCCTTTAGGATTTAATTATAGTTGTCGAGGCATTACTACCAACATTACCTCCATGTTGGCTACTTGTGCATATACTAGGCCTTCCCTCCTATAGCCTCTCAATACAATTTCTTTATTACCTTTATATTAGTAGGGCGGTGCCTCAAATTCTTATTGCCCTCTACGTCCCTGGAATTCTTGACAATACTAGATGGCTCATGGGTGATTACTTAGGACTCTTGATTAAAAGAAATACATTTTGATGGTGTGCATTCCTTCCCTATAGTCCACCTCTTTGCCCTATGTCGGTAGACCTTCACAACAATCCAACAATGTTCAAAATAAGCTACATATTCTTGCAATTTTTGCTATGATATAGCTCTTTTGTCATCAAGATAATGTCAATTGCACTTATGCATCTTTGAGTATTAGAAAACTTGATTAAAAGCACCAATGTGGCAATGTCTTACATAGTCATGTTTCACCAACCTCTATTCACTTGAATCAAAAGATCTTGCATCCTATGGGCACCATACTGAAGCTCATTATAATGTAAGAAGATTTTCTCCTAGAATGTCCAAACCCTTTGTTGGTTTCCCACAATTGGATTCATAATACATAACCAAAATGCTTTGTGTAATTTTGGTGTTCTTCTGTTGGCACAATTTTTTTGCCTTTTGTTGCAAACTTTCAAAAAATAGCTATACCACAAACTATTCCTTTTCTTCCTCCACAATTTTATTGAGATTGTTTTTCCTATAACTCCTACAAATAACTTGCTTTGTTGTGCCATGCGGCCTCCTTTGAGCTTCAACAACACACCACACTACTCCAATCACAAAGTGCCCTAGTGGATCCTATTTGAGGAGATACTATTTTTCAAAAAAAAAATTGCAACTTAAAGGTGTTCTAGATATTTGGGAGGCCTTGAACTTGGTGCCTCTAGAGCCTTGGTTGAGGAGTTTGCTATTAATTCCCTCTTTGAAGTGTCTACAATGGGTCACTCCGCCAAGTCCAACTGCGCTAATCATTGTTGAAGCCAAATTTGGCATGTATATATGTGTGAATATTGTCAACATCGTGAATGGAGTTGGTGTGTTGGCTATTGTTTTTATAGAGAAAATGAGGCATTAGAAGAGATTTGAGGGCATTGGAGGGCTGTTTCAGGCCCGTTCCCCAATTTGGCTAGATCTGTGAATAGCCAGTACTGGTTGTCAGAATTTTTTTTTTCAAATTTTTTTTTGTTTCCAAATATCATTTTAGGCCAATTTTTTTTTTTTTTTTTCAAAAATGATGTGGCACTCTCTTGACCACATCAGCCCAGCAGGTTTCTTGTGTTCCATAGTGTGGGAACGCTGCGGGAACGCAAGATAACTCGCGGGCTCTTGGAGGCCTCAAATCTCATCAAATGGGAGACCTCACTACATTAAGTTGAAAATGAGTATATAATAACTCAAAATATATAATTCTTCATAAATGGCAACCTCAAAACAATCAAATTGTTGATATCCTTACAAACTCCTCTTATCACAAACTATATACCATACTTACAAATCCATAGATACATAATTCTTCTTCAATTATCCCTAAATCCACTAACCCATACCAATTAATGGATTTGTCCTAGTCTCCATTCTGACAAGGTTGTATTTTTATCCTATCTAAACTCTAAACCCACTAATGACCAACCTATCTCAATTGATGGAATTTTTATAGAACCATCGAGAGAACCATATGACATTTTAGTTTTTTCTCATGGTATGTCAGAATACTCAACCTCAAGGGCTAGATTTTGTGATTGTATGGAATTTTGGGAACCAACTTTTTGATGTTCCTTCTTTTCCTTGAAAGGAGGACAAATTTGGGATTTTCTAAATCCCACTACATCTTTCAACTCTGACTCCGACTCTTGTAATTAGGAGTCCAAATAACAAGAAACAAATGAGGGAGTTAAGTATAGATTTTTACTAATTATAAACCCTTAGTAGAAATGAAAAAATAAGAATAGAAAGAATGAAGGCAAAATTAGTCAAATACATTGTAAGACAAAGCACATTTTAGCTTTTTGCATGTAAATTTGATTAATTTGCAAAATCAAAGTTTATTGGTATGATGTTAAAGAGTGCATGTTTTGAGGTATTTCTAATGATTGAGAACTTGGCAAAAGTTAGTGGTAAAACTTGATATGCAATAAAAGATCAACATTGTTTTGTAGATTACTATATTCCATATCCAAAATCACAATGTAATCTAATAATCCCAGAACAGACTATAACAAGGTAACAAGTGTAAGAATTTTATTTATGTCCTCTATATGCATGCTAATAGGGCTCCTTTGCTTATGCATTTATGAACATTGAAGATGGTTTTAAGATCATTCTTTTTGTGAAATCTCTGTCTTTTGAAATGGAATTTTTTTTTTTTTTTTGAAAATTGTCTTTCTTGTTTTTTTGAAAATTAAAATGTGAAAGTACCTATTTTCATGAGATTTGTACTTTTTCTAGTTCTCCTACTTAGAGAAATTTTCTATGCTTTTCCTTACTAATATACCTTTTTCTTTAAAGGTGTATATATTAAACAAATTTTTTATATTTTTTAAAAATGATTTTTCTAATTATATAGTACTCCCAAAAAAAAATGAACAATTGTAGAAAACGCTAGAAAAACTGCATGGTCTTTTTTGCAATGATCCTAACCAAACTTAATTGTAACTAGCTATAAATTGCCCCTCTAAAAGTTCTTGCATAAACATTAGAGGGAATTGGGGTCTTGGAAGGCTACAAGTTCCTTTGCGTTCCCAGACTGCGGGAATGCAGCTACAGCAGTTGGCTGACATGGCACTGCGACTGCCACGTCATTTTTGAAAAAAAATTAATTTATTTTTGGTTATTTTTTTATTTTTTTTTATTTTTTTTATTTTTTTGAAAAAATGAAATTCTAACATGCTCGTATCGCTGTTCACTGAATCTGGCCAGATTGGGGAACGGGCCTGAAACGGCCAATCCAACGCCCCCAAATCCCCTTCTACAGTGTAGTCTATTTGTGAAAGGCCAATGTTAATTTTTGATTCAAACTATTTTCACTCTTTTGAGAATTCATAATTTCTTCACATGGTGTTCAAAAAATGTATGCTAAAAGAATCTGATATCTTCTTTTGACTTCCAACAAGAACCAATACAAATTTAAACATTTTAGCCCCTTAAGGTTCAATGGAGGGTCTAGATTTCCAAAATTATGACAATGTATTGTAAAATGCAACTTAGAATACTAATCTAATGATAGTGCTTGAAAAAAATTGAAAAAACTAATCCATAGATCATATCCATAAGGTTAAATCTACTTCTATGCTATATATTATTTTTTAATAAACCAAAAAATTGGAACTTCCTTCTAAAGTTGATTATAAATTGAATATGTGTAATTTTCAAAAGAATTTCTTAGATTTGATTTTGAAATTTAAAGTCCAAATTATTTTTAAAGATTATTCTTTTATATATAGATTTAAGTTGTTTAGACTTAGTATTTTTTAGCTGGAAAAAATTAATTTTTTTGGTGGTGAAATAGGCCTATATTCCTTGTGCTATAGAATATTTGTAAATTTTTTTTGGAACCATACAAATGTAAAAAAATTAACATAAGAATCCATAAAATACTTAGATGGATGAAAAAAATTATAACTTTACAGGTTTGGGACATATTTGCGTTCACTATTGATCAAAATTTGAAAGTCTGTTCTTAAGGGAGTTATGAACAAGAACCAAAGTCAAATGTTTATTTTGGATGATTTTATTTGTAGTCACCATTTACCATTGGAAAGGAATTGTCAAGAGCTCTCTAACAAAATGTTATACTCCCTCTATTCCAAAATGATTTTCCTATTGAACAAAATGTTCTAGACCAAGGCTGAAAATAGCATTTTAAAAAACCATTTTTAGTTGTAAGTTTAGTTTGGTGCACTCCTATCATCTAAGAAAGTTTGAGTTTTGGAGCCCTTTTCAAAGTGCAGTTTTGGAGTACTAAAAAGCAAAAGAATTTGGGCATTTTCATGGAGCAGCGGTGGGCACTTAATTGTTGAGTGTGAGGTTGTCATTTTGTGAGTAATTCGTATGGGCCCTAGACCATGTGTTGACCTTTGTTCCGCCCCTCAAAGCTTCATCTCCTTTAATTAGGCAACACTCAAGGAGATGCAAAAAATAAGAATGAACAATATTGATTGACCCTTTCAATCATTTCATTTGTCTTTTCACTCTTTTGATTGATGATTGCATGGATGGAGGGGAAACTACATCGGATGCCCTTGGTCCAAAGTTGAGTCAATGTTGTGATTGGGGTATTGAAACATTTGTAGGGTGCAATACCATAATAATGTTGATACTTAGAAAACATATCAACATTATATAATAGCTACTATTCAAACATTATATTGGTATTAAATCATTTCTTAGTGTTTCAACATTACTAGCTATACTACTCAGAGTTGTTTTGTTGGTCCTAGATAGCAATCAACAGCTAAATCTAACCGATTTGCAATATCACAAAGTGCAATAGGAAGATTATTTAGGGATAGAAAATTAAGGTCAATAAGTTCATTCGGGGACAAGGAGAGTAAGTCATACTGGCTAAAATTATTTGCTTGTGCAAATTTGTTGAAGAACTAACAACATTTCATTTTGAATACCATTACAATTGAGAGTACTTTGACAATAGGAATGTTTATTTAAGGTGCAGTAGTAAAATATGCAAGACTTTTGACAAAATTCTGTTGATTTGGTTGCGTTGTCCCGGTCAAAGTTTTGTTGATTTCAACAAAAAATTTGTTAATTTTAACAAATTTCTATTGAAATCAATAAAACGTTGACCAGGACAACGCAACCAAATCAATAGAATTTTGTCAAAAGTCCTGCCTTTTCTACTATTTAAACAAACTTTAGATTGCTCAAAATGTGGACTATAAGTATGAAGACTAATTTACAAGCTAGAATAAAACAATGATGCCATGAAAGAACAAAAATATAGATGAGCTAGTTTTATTATCTCTACCCATTTGAGAAATTAAGCAATAGAATGTAATGGTTTGAACCATGCAATGACTTCAAACTATACCCAAGTCCATGGAATTTGTCATAGACTTGGACGTAGTTGAAGTCATTGCCTGATTTAAACCACTAAAATCCCTTGATTAACTTTGAAATGCCGATGAAGATGTTTTTGTGTCCTTCGGATGACTTCAAGTAGGGTTGTAGGATGGAAACAAACATTTTTTTGGTCTAGTTTTTTTGAAAGTTGCTTGAATGCATTTTTAATAATTAGCACTGCATACTCCTTCATTATAGTATTATTAAATTTTTTAAAGAAGATGTTTAATCCACGAATCACCCTTGTAGTGTATTTTGGCCACTCCTTGCTATGTAATCTTGATATGAATTATAGCTTTAAAAATGACATTTTTTTGAATTTTTGAATCCAAATAATGAAATAAAGTTTATCAAGTTTAGTTTCTACTCAATTGAAAAATTTGAAAAATATTAAAACTCAATATTTTATTGCAATATGAACTATAGGCCTATGAACTATTTTAGAATGACATGGTAACTTTGATTTCTACCATGATACTATAATATTAACCTGTGGTGAACTTTTCAAATCTTTTTCAGCATATTTTGTACTCCGTAGTTGATATGAATTTTCTTCACGTTTTCCTTAAAAAAATTCACAGTAATTTCAAACTTCCACAAAAAATTCTGAAAACTTACAATTGACAAACAACATGTAAATTTATCCTTGAAAAATAAATGTATAAATTTATTTCATATAAAGGTGCAAAATGGCAGCAAACAAAGTGAAAAATTCTGAAGCTAGAATGGATAGAGATTATAAATTTTCAGGATTAAATTTTTTTCAACCGGATGCAATTACATAACGTTTCAGGCTGGTTGCCCGGCACAACCAAGCCACAACCAGATGTAACTGGACAAACCTTGCCCCGACGTTTCTTATGTGTTGAACACCCCACCCCATATGAAGTGGCTTCACAATGACCACAGCAAGTACTCATGGCTTGCATTGCGTGTTGTAGTCATCGCTTCAATCGTCGACAATTCAGACTCGTGCTTCTGATTCGCAGAAAGTCTCTCTCATCTCTCATTAGGTCACAAACATTTCACAGGAAATCTGCAGATTCATGCAAACGTGGTTCTGATTCACAAGAACTTTCTCATCTCTCAACAGGGGGAGTCACAGCAGATTTCAGTAAACTTGTTGAATTCGAAACTTCACCCTGTTCCCTTGTCACTTCAACAGCATTGTATTAGCATAAAAAAAAGGGAGAGAAAGGAGACAAGCTGTACCGCATTCTCCGTACATACTTCTTCCTCTCCCATTCTGTCTACAATGCTCGATAAATTAGGTTTCAGCAAGTTCATTGAAAGTACTAACTAGAGGAGAAAGTAGTCCTATACCCACTCCACTATGCTGTCCACTTAGCTGAGAATTCTAGAACAGATTGACTCTTAATTCGTACCAGAGTTCTTCTCTCTCTCTCAACCCTGCTGTGTGTTAGCCCCACCCACTTTCATATCACTGATCTACAAAAAGCTCTCAAAGACGACGCTCGACTGAACTGAAGCCCAAGAAGTTACCATTCTGCATCAGCCTAATTTGTTCTTGAATACCAGTTCACAAATTCACCGACGCCGGTGCAGTGAGTGCAAGCCTTCTCCGAATGGATATTGTTAGCGTTTCATTGCAACCACATGTCCTCCACAGCAAAGACTAAAAGACATATTTTGGAGTCTGCCCAATCGACAAATCATCAAAAGCCTCTAAAATGCAAACACCACTGAAAAGGTCATCCACATCCTCGTTCGGTATATTTCAGAAGGTATTAATGGCTAAATCTATCTATTACAGATACTTCTCAAACGCGGCATCGACACTTGGACCCCACTTCTCATGATAGAGGTCCAAAGGATGTTCAGGAGGGATGCCTGTGCGCAACACAAATGAAATTCCACATTTTCAGAACATGGTCGCCGTTGTGTAACAAATATCATCTGTTTCTGGGAAATTCATTTCGGAGTAGGATCGAGAATTAAAAAATAAATGCTATACATGTTCAGAGTTCACTGTATAAGATAGACGCTTAGAAACGCAGTCCATACCTTAGTGAGTTTGAGATGTCAGGTCACATGCCTGAGCCACATGCTTGAGGTGTTGATCTCTAAAGGGAACATTGAGACCCTGACGACGCTCAACCTCATCAGTCGATTGTCCGAATCTGTGACAGAACATGCATGCAAGCAATAGTGATCATAAACCTGAGGCACTTGCAAGGCAAATACAAAGAAACTCTGGAGCAGCTCGCGAAAACACTAATTTTCTGGATAAAGCCCCTGTTTGCATAGATTTCTGAAATAGCAAAAAATGGAGATATACCCTACTTTTGAGTGCAGCATCGTCTGCTCCAGTCGCTAACATTGTCCATATCGCCTTGAAGAGGTTTCTTAAAATACAATAGCCCTGTCTACAAAGGACAGACACACAAGTCATCAAATTCTTGATTAGTCAACCGCTCCACCTATTTCTTACAGATATCAAATAATCTTCATACAACCAAGATGCTCCCCATTGAGTAAAATGACACCAGTTATAGAACCTCTGATCTAAGCAGAAACCATGAACATATTGAACCACTCACCGTGTAAAGGCCTTGCTGACAACAAAGGTGAATCCATTTTTGAGAGTGACCACGAGACCACAGGTTACACGTCCAAATCTTCTTCAAAGTTACGCTGTGGCACCTTCGCCAAGCTTTTCTCAAGACTAGCAAGAACTTTACAGTAACTATCAACTTCGTCCTGTGGAAACAGACCTTGTCGCAGGGCTGCTGAAATAAAAACGTGCAGCACGTCTTGCGCTCTCTCTCGCCAGAGCAGGGTGTCCTCTTCGGGCATAGATAGCAGCTGTTGCGTAGCGGCTTCAAAAGTCTTCTTCTTACCTCCATCTTTACCCAACTCACGACGCCATTTCTCAAAAGCAATGGTCCAGCATTTAAGAACCACATTCCGGCACTCCCTGGTCCAACGGTCCTCCAATTGCTGCTTGACTCTCATAGTCTGCGCCCGCTTCCTTGCCAATGCTCTGGTCAGGGAGGAGCTCACCTCAGGCAACTCCTTGGGGTCCAAAACACGTATGTAGGCACCCAAAAAAAGAGTCTTATCAGAGACCGCGTGTTTGAGATGCGTATTCTCTGAATCCAACTGGAGTTGCAGATTGGATTGAAGAAACGTGGTCAACCGCTTCATAATTTTCAAGCCTGTACTCTTGCTCCCTGAAAGACCTAGAAGAAAGTCATCCCCAAAGCGTGCATACTGTACCCTAGTGAAATTGGGGTCTTTGTAATTCTTCCGACTGATTGCCAATTTCCTTGCCACTGCCAAGCGATGCTGCTTCTCACGCCTCATTTGTTCAGCATTTCCCCCTAATCTCGCCAGCGTCCTTTTATCGAAAACCATCAGCCTCCGGTACGCAGGGTTAACACCACGGTCCTTGACTCCGGAATTCCATTCATTCATAATCGCCTCCACTTCTTCATCAAGCTTCTGATAATAGATGTTACATAACATGGAAGAAAGAATTCCCCCTTCCTCAATGTTCGTTCTCTCTAATCTTATAACGCCTGCATTGAACATCTGAAACAGCGTGTCGAGGAACCGCTGATCTTGTATCTTCTCCGAGAGAATGTTCTTCAGTCTCTTTTGATTCGTTTCGTCGTAGCTTTTCTCAACACAAAACTCCATAAACCATGAAGTCCCTCGCCAACCATTCTTCACCTGCTCAAGTGCGGTATGTTTGCAACTGTGAACAAGAGGAGAGGAAAGAACATATATCAACCCTAAAGCAGCCCGAAAAGCCTCCAGCACGATCTGGTCCTTCGGGCTCAAGACGCGAATTGACCTCATCTTCTGATTTGACCCTAGGACAGGGACATTGACAAGACGCACAGGGTGAAATGCATACGTCCCCGCCCGTATTTCATCGGCAGTCTGCTCGCACCATCGCCAGTCAATGTTTTTGTGTGACCGAAACATCATTTTCCCATATTTCATTTTGAGGTTCTCGAAAGCCGCCGCTAAGGCCTCAGGACGCGCTATTGCGTCGATAACCTTCCGGTACATTCCATCCGCATGCGCTTTCAGCCTTACAATTTCATCACTATCCGAATCGCTATACCTCCCAACTTCTTCACCATTTAAATCTCCATCCGAGTCACTAAGCCTCCCAAACCCTACACCATAATCTGTCGCTTCATCTTCACCAGCATCATCATCCAAAGCAGTATCAAAATCCGAATCACTAAGCTCTTCTTCACCATTTTCTGCCGCTTCATCAGCACCGGAGTCTTCACTAGGCAACCCACACCTCTCAACATTTTCTACCACTTCATCTGCACCAGGGTCTTCATCCGAACCGCTAAGCCTACCAGATTCATCATTCTCGTCAACTCCTTCCAGATATCTCACAATGTCCAACGCATCGTTTGCAGCTCCTCTCACCATAGTCATCCTCCAAGTCCCCAACGGAGAAGCTCGACCCTGCACATCGTTCAAAATTGACACTTCTTCCAACGCCAAGACTCGCTTGTTCAATCCCCAAGGAGCAACAATCCGCGCCCCTCTCCCTGCGCGAATTACATCACCGGCATTCCGCGCCACGACCCTCAAATGCCGAAGCATCGCCATAGCCAACGCACCATCCACACACACACACCAAAAAAAATAAAATTACAAGCCCGATCCTACACTAATCTATTCGGAGACAAGCCGCGCCATGAGCACCTCGTTCCACAAATGCAAAACGCGATCCGAATGCAAATTGCGCAATCCTGAGGAAATCCCTAAACCCTAAACCCTAATGGGTTGAGCGAAGGTCGGGAGATTAGGGCTTCAGGTCGCAATTTGGTGCCACAATTTCATGAATTGTCCAGTCATATGCAAACCCTTGAATGTGAGGAACAGGACATTTTTGAGGGACAGGGTCTATGACGTGGCAACTTTGGTCTTCTACAGTAGCTTCTTTCTTGAAAAGCTCTTGAATTTTAGATAATCTTGAGAGCATTATGTTCTTATTTAAGGTAGAAGGACCTAAATGTGACTTATTCAAGATGTGCAACTCTTGAGGGCACAAAATATAATGATATGCCCTTATTAGAAAATGGTTTAGGAAACTAACAAAATTGGTTTTGCATTTTCCGAATTTGTATGAATATGATACAAATTTTTGAAAACAACTACGTAGATGCACCTACTGTGGACACTAGACTAACACCAAATTAGGCACAAAACACCCAAAAGCGACACATTATAAGCTTGGATCACGCACATGTGATTGGCCAGAGCAAGAATCTCCCTTATGACAATGACAACTTCTTGAAACCTCACCCGTCTATTTTTGGTACACTTGCGTGTGGATTTAGGTTGTTTTTTAGATGTCCATAAATGACCAATTACATTTAGGTGCTTCTATCTTAGGTCTTCAAAGGTGAGCATGTATGAATAATTACACCTAAACCATGTAAAGTGCCATTACTTCTATCTGAAATTTGTACCATCATTTTCCTTGTTCACAATCAACAAAGTAGGATAACATTGAGAGCACTAGTGAGGTAGGAGGCTCTTAAATTGTGCACTTAAGGGAAAAGAGATGTTTGTAGACAAATGAGTAGCGCCGAACATGTTCAATGATTTTAGCAAACACAAAAATGAGAAAGTAGTGATAGGCTATTTTCTCTGTGAATTTCTAAGTTGAAGTGAATTAAATATGCTATTTTGAAGTGACAAGTGTGTAAGTTGCTATTCTTGGCTATAGATGGTAGCAGCGATCAATCCGAATATGCCATGGAATAGAGCAAGTATTTCCAAAAAGTAATAAATACAAAGTTTTGGAAGTTCACTTAAATCAGACACTTGCTGTCAGAAAAAGTTCTAAACACATCTCTTGTACAATGTCCCCCTTCTAAAGCACAATTCACTTCACTTCCTAAATAACACGTCTATTTTAAGCAAAGTGAATTAACAACTCAATTATAAGCAAAATCTACTTATATTAGTAACAAGTGTCACTTCATTATTGTTCTAAAATGAAGCACATGGAATGGCAATTTCTCACTACAAAAAGGGTCATTCATTTGAAAAACACTGTATTTGATTTCTGACCTTTTTATAGGATTGATTCTAAATGCCTCTCTCTTGAATTCAAGCCTCCTACCTTAATCTTAGTGCAAACTACTCCCAAGGATTGAAAGTTCAAAAATTGAACCAATAGTAATGTCACTTATTAAAGTTAATTTTTTTTTAATAATTTTTAATAATTGCAATACCTATTAGGCGTAATTAGACCAATTAAAACTGTCATTTCTTGATTCTTTTTTGTTTTTATTTGCATTAGTGACATCACTAATAAGTCTAGATTTGGATACCTTTTTGAGGCTCTATTTTTCTTGTAATGCAACTAAGAAGTGGCATTTTTAGACAAATAGAACTTTAGAAGTAATTTTTTGCCAATGGAAGGGGCAACACTGGGCGCTTGGTAGGGTGGTTTTAAATTTCAAATTTTCTCATTTTAGACAAAGTTAGAGCTATTACATGATTTTTTTTCATGATTTTAGGAGTCCCGGTGGCAGTTATAGCTTTTCAAGCAAATTGGTGCTAAAAGTTGTATAATTTACATACTTTTTTTGAAACATTTGATTCAGGTTCCTATTACTTTCCTTCTTAATTCTCTATATGTGGAAGAAAAAGTGGCTTTTGCTCATGCTTTTAAGGCATGAGATTACAAAAAGTGGTGGAAATAGGATAGGTTACCTTAATGGCAGAGGTTGGGACTTGGTGGGCTTTTTCTCTTGAGCTTGCCACAAAGCCGTTAGCATGGCAATGAAGGCAACCTAGGGTGGCAATGCTCTTAGAATTAATTATCCTTTGTGTCTCACATTTGTTCTTAGAAAGCCCCTTCAAATATTGATTTGTTTTCTTGAATCATTGGCTTATATGTTGGTACAGACTAGGAACCGTGAATGCTTACTATACATAACTTGTTTGCAATATTAGAGTTTGCCCTCCACACTCAACCAATTCTTACAATGTTGAATTTTGAAGGGCCTAAGAATCTCAAGGTGCACTAAGGTGGGAGGTCCATAAAGCAACCAAGTTTCAAAATGCATCCCCTATCTAGAAATGAGTGACATTTTTCCTTGAAATATCTTTGTTATTGATGAAGTAGATATCCTTAACCCCTAAAGGTCCATTATTCCTTCAGGGGACAAATGGGATTTCAGGCAGGTATCTACGGGCTAAATTTTTGTTGTGATTTTGAATTTTTTTTTTAAGATAGAAAAATTGCTAAGCTTTGTGGGAATATAATTTTTTTTCAATCAGTGCACAAAAACAAAAGTTATGCCCAAATAAGTTCAAAACAGGGGAAAGGGGCGGCAAAATTTTTTTGCAAAAATTTAGATTTTATTTATTAATTTTTTTTCTTATAGTTTATGTTTTTGTCTATCTAAAAAGCTTTGATTCATTTCATTTGGATTTTTTATAAGAAAATTATGGACAATCTTGTTTTTCAGGCAATTAAAGCATCTTCTTGAAAAAATAACTTATAGGATTCATTTCTGAATGCAATTTTTGCAATTTTTCATAAAACAAAGTTTCACATAGTTTAGTTTGCTTGCTAGAATAATCTTACCATTGGGATTAGTGCATTTAAATCCCATCTAAAAGATATTAATATTTTAGATTTTCCTTCTATCTTATACCTACTTTTGCTTAACAATTTTATAAAGAATGAAAATTAAGTTTTTTTGAATTTTTTTTTGCCCTAGACTCTCAACTCAATTCTCACTAGAAAGATTTAAAACTCAAAACTCTATAGTGTAGAAAATTTAAGTTAAAAATGTTCAAAGTCATAAAATCTAGTCCCGCAATGTGCTAAAATACTTGTTTTTTCACTTTAAACACAAATATCTTGCAATTTGTGCAGTCAAAAATTCTGAAATTTTTTCTACACATTCTCATACTAGTTAGGTGTAAGATCCTACGGTTAGATGTGCAAGAAAATTATTTTTCAATTTTTTTTACTCTTTGCTATAAAAATGGCAATATTAGGTGTTTTTTTTGCCAAAAAAGGCCTTGGGCCTGTAGGAGTTAAAGAGATGGTTTACGGACCTCTTACCTTCCTAGTACAACCCCTTCACAATTCTTATTTCCACCTGCCACATCGCTTCAATTTTGAGACCTTAAAATATTTATTCATAGCTTATCAAATTCAAATTCAAAATCCAATTCACCTTTCTTGAATAGACCACTTTGTCGACCTAGAGAATTAACCCTAGAAGGACGCCACAGACACTAAGTGTCCAATGGATGACACTAAAGAATCATCCTCTACAAGACAAAAGTGCAATTGTTCATCCTTAAAATTTTGTGTGAAAAAAAAAGGTCTTACACAGTAGCTTGAATTGACTCAACACGGTACCAGAAAAGTTGATTTCCACGGTAACCAGCCCGTCCTTCTAGGGTTAACACGGAGGCTCTCCTTTTGCCCTGTATGTGATTTTCGGCGGGCAAAAAATTGGGTTGAGATCCGCGCTGGCAAGCCAGGCACGGGAAGCCTTAACCTCATGTGTAAAAGCCCGAAGGCTTGTTCTCGTCCTTGTCGAGGGAGATGCTAACCTTCTCTCGGCTCAACGAACACAGAACACTTTGGCGGCTAGAGCGTCATATAGCAGCAGCTTTTTACAGTGACAAACCATATGGTGTATTTGAGCCAAACGTCTTTAGATTTAGGAGACATTCATTCCCGGTAATTTCTCATTCTTGGCGTGCCACATTATAACATCCCAAACAAGCTTTCGAAATCTACTCTCTTGTATTTGACCCTGCAAACAACTGCAAGCCGAACAACTTCGCATCTAAACCGATGTACTCTCCAACATATGTATCGGTACTATCAGCAGTGCATAGTAGGATTGGCCACATGAACTCTGATTGCCATCCAAATATACGAAATTATCATGGAAAAGTGAAACAAACGAACGGGTCCAATATCCGAATCGACACAAACAATAAAACAACACCCCGAAACCAAAAAAAAAAAACCTAGACCAAAACTCCCAAATCAAACACAGATTTTCAGAGAGCAAGTTTAACAGGTCAACTAATGCAGGTCAATTAAACTCGGTTTAATTTTGAAGAACCGAGTTCTGGACTGCAAAATCATAAACGCACAATCTCAAACAAAATCATGACTTTTCTTGTCGTAGCAGTAAATGGATTTCCAGTGCGACTCCAACAAGCAAGTTGTGACAGATTACAAACTTTCAATCCAGAAAAATCTGTGACAAACAGATTTCAAATAACCTCGGCAAGGCACGTGCTTTACAAATCAGAATGATCCTACCAACTACCAGAGATTAGGCGGCAGCACCCTTGCTCTTCTTCTTCTGAATCTTCCTTTGATAGAATTCCAGCTCCTTACCTTCCAAGATATACCTGCAAGCAACTCAAAACAAAACAATCAGAGGAATCCCTTTCCCACAAAATAGAATCTAACAACTGAGTCCAAGAACAACAGTAGGAACACAACAACCCATTCATACATATACATAAACACACAAACTGACCTCCGTTCCTGAGGACATTGCAAATCTCATAAGCTCAACCAAAGTGAATTTCCCAGACTAGCACTAAGATAGGAGGTGCATAAACCTTCCCACCCGATAAAGACTCAAAATGTGACCAAGGTAAGTACTTTCTTAAAACAAGGACAGTTTATGCACCTCCTACATTACAATACATGTTTCATATCTAGGACCGCCAGTTAACAGCGGCATATAATTTATATTACAAGGAAAAATTACAGTGTATTTGTACTTAGTATACAATACAGGTCGAATGCAAATATTTACCCATCGGAGCGGCCACACTGGCCAGGGCGGGAGGAAATGCAAGCCAGCAGCCTGCCGCTGGCAAACTGATCCTCCAAGTGAGCGTCAAGCTTCTGGCCCTCCTGTCGCTTGGCTATCTTTTTCTGCACGTTCTTGCTCTTCTTCACTTCCTCAGCGGCTTCAGTCGCCTGAAACCGGAACGACAGAAAAAGGTCTGATTAAATGACGCAAAGCTAACTCACACCACTCCAGATGCAAGGACAACATAAGAAAACTAGAGGACAAGTGCTGCCCAGGGGACACCACCCACTGAACACCTATAGTACATTCTCTCCATAGAACATACACGAAAACTCAGTCTAACAAATCCGAAGTAACAGGTGTCGATCTGAAAAATGTCCCGACCTGAAACTTCTCTAAAGTATATGTAATGGATTTACCTCCGCGTCCTTCTTGACAGCCTTCGCCTTCTTCTTGCCGATTTCAAGGCCGAAGTGCTGGCTGTACCAGAGGCGGAAGGGAGCGGCATCGACCTGGATGATCGCATTCTTCACCAAAGTTTGGGTACGAACCAACTCATTGTTGGAGGCGTTGTAAACCACATCCAGAATTCTGGACTTGCGAGTCACTGCCTCTGAGCCCCATGAGAAATTGCCAGTGTCCAAACGTAGGGCGCGGAACTTGGAGTTTCCGCCACGCACACGAATGCGCCGGACGGTCTTGTTGCTAGAAAGCTTGGTCATAGCACCTTGCCTTCCCAACTCGTACCTAGAATACATCGACCGACACAATGAAACCCTAAAAACATGAAACATGAAACCCTAATAAATGGCAGCAAAACGGTCTAACGCAGAAAGAGTTTCTATGTGATGGAATATAGAAAAACTTACTTGCGCTTCTTGCGCCATGACTTCTTTTTGCCTCCAGTTGCCCGTCTCTTGTGAGTGGAATCCCGAGAGATACCTGTGCGAGGGCAAAACAGGCAACTTAAGACTAAAAAATTTCCCGTTTCTTCGCAAGTGTTTGTCTCTGCATGGCATAAGGCGCGATAAGAACGAGAAGAGAGATGAAGGAGAGAAAAGTACCCATGTTGTTGCGAGCTCGGAGCTCCGCTGCGATGCACGCTGCAAAGCCAAAAGAGAGAGAGGACTGCAGCAGCCTCGGGCCTATAGGGTTTAGGGTTTCAAGACTGAGGCCCCTCCGTTGCCCTTCCTTTCGTCGGGTGACCCGCAGCTCACTCCAATATCCATCCCACACTAATTTTTAGAGCAGTAGAATCCGTCAGTTTCGGAAAAGTGTATTTCAATGAGCACCACATTGGTAACAAGAAAAAATTCTAATTTTGGAATTCAGTGAATTTGTTGCTACACAGATATGCACAATATTTAAAGCACTCTAAACTCTTAATTGAAATAAAATGTAAATATCCATTCTTTCTTCTTAAATGAATTCTACTCACCTTGAAATTGTGAACATGATAACAAGATAATAAATAAAATTTTAATGACTAATTTAAAAAAACTTCAAAAAAAATCATCAATTTTTAATTGAAATATATTTTCACTCTAATTAATTACTCCGTAGCACTTTAAAATCAAATTAGTGTTGAAGTACAATGTAGTATTCAAATTTTTGCACTCACTGAAATATGTGAGAAGGAAGGTTGGTTGAAAATGGTGTTTTCGACAACTACTTTGAGCCAATCGTAAGAAACACTTTTATATGAAAATCCCCATTTAACCCCTAATGACCGAAGGGGGGTGTACTTTCAAAATGGGCCAAAATTGTCAAAAACTTGAACAATTTTTTTGCTCATTTTTTCTTTACATTGGATAGAATGTAACCATAGGATCTTGAATTTCACACTAAGAGTGAGCACCCCCAAAAAATTCAGATTATTTGACCTTATAGTTTAGGAGATATTTAAGTTTGAAGTTTTATTAGGATCAATGGAAATACAGGGTAATGCACTTTGACATTAGAAGAGATTTGAGGCCTCCAAGAACCCGCGAGTTATCCTACGTTTGCACACAAGAAAGCTGCTGGCTGATGTGGTCGCGCGAGTGCCACGTCATTTTTTGAATTTTTTTTTTTTTTTTTTTTTTTTTTTGGCCTGAAATGATATTTGGGAGAGAATTTATCTATTTATTTATTTTTTTTGACAGCCCATACCGACTATTCACAAATCTGGCCAAATCGGGGAACAGGCTTAAAACGGACCTCCAATGCCTTCCAATCTCTTCTAATGAGAAGCATACGCTTGTGAATATATTTCAAAATGATGCTTTTTTGTGCTCAACGATTAGAGAATTTAGAATTTATATGTGAAATTTCACAAAATTCCAAACATTTCCAATTCATGGTAGAGCTTGCAATGCACGATGGTCACTAAAATGAGAAAAATGCGTGTTTCTAAGAAAATAAAGAATGGAGTACTTCTCTTCTTGAACACCCTAGATCTGCCTCTTCCAAAGTGGGCAAGAATCACATTGGTTGGTTGACTTCTTCTTAGTCCATGCCTAAACCGAACACCCAAAAATGAGCTACAAACTATACTACACCACTCAACTTTGAAAATTTCCACAAGGTGGAGTTTAAACTTGAGAATGGGAAGTTTAAAAAAGAGGGGCAAAGACCAAAAAATGGTTGCTTGGGTCATTAGGTTAATGGTTCTTGAAGAATAGTGTGTAAGCTTTGCATAAATTATATATAGGATGTGAATGTTTGAAAAAAACAATATTGGTTTAAAGGCAATGCTTAGATTGGTCCAATACTATTAGCTTATAATGAAGTTGTGAGTATGTTAGAGAAATCAAACCACATCTCATTTATGTAGTCACTTATATAAAAACTTCTAAGGACTAGAGGCAAACTTGTATCACAATTTCATGATTTGAATTTTTGAAAATCTTTTCAATATAAATTTAATTCATTTCAAGTGTTTCTTGAAGATAAATCACTTTCTTCAATATTGCAAAAAGTGAATGTAGAAACTACTCAAATACACCCTTTAGACTCTTTAGAATTTTTAATGAAGTTTGTCAACCTTAATTCCAACAAGAATTTTTAAGCATCATTGAAATTGATGTCTTCAACATTTATTATACTTCATATATATTTTTGACCATTTAATGTTTTTTAATATATGAATAAAGATGATCCTAAATATTCTATGCCAAAAGGTGTTGAAGCAATTTTAATTTGAAGAAGCAGTATTGATGAATCTTTAGTGTGACCTTCAAAACATCTTTAAAAGTAAATTAATTAGAGGTTCAATTTTGAAACCCATTCACCTACAATTGACCTTATTTTTATGGGTTTTTTTTTTTTCAAATTATGTACTAGAATAATAGAATTAATTGTAACTGGTCTAACTTTGGTATCTACTTGCAAGCTTTTAGAATGTGGTCCTCAACCATAAATGCACTGTATTCCACCACTTGGTCTTGAGTTAAACTCTAAACTCATGATTCTTGTTTGGACTTACAATCCCTTATCCCCAATGTTTTAAAATTTGTTGATAATTTGTAAGGAGCCAAGTCCTTTAGTAAAATACCATTGATTATAAGCTAGAATGGCACAATTTTGCAACTTGGGTGAGGTTATAGTGTTAGGCACCTTTACACAAGTGTAATAGTACCGAGCTCGTAGACAAGTCGGCTGCCCTAAATATTCTTTAATGAAGCAAGACGCCTCCTTCCAAGGTCTTCTACTATACATAGTCTTGTCTTTTTTTCAATCCTTAGTCCTTTAACTCCATAATGTCATGGTTTATATCGTTTTTTAAACCACTTGGTCACTCTTAATTTTTACAGTAATATGAATGTGTCCTTCACTTGTGACAAGTCCTCTAATAGGCAATTTTGGGGATGACATCATCTTTTGCAAGATCTATGTCCTACTCATGGGTCGCTACAATCAATACATTGGGGACAAAAATAAAAAATTGACATGTTGAATCTTGTTGATGTGTGCATGATGCCAATTTCACTAGTGTATAGAAATCTATAAGTTTTACTGGAAGTATGTAATCAATGTTTTTATATCACATTAGACATATATACATGTACACATGCAGATAAATATAGATATATTTATTTGCATGAGTCTATAGATATAGAAATAGGAACCACAAAGATAAGGATACAAGAGCACATAAGAGAGAAGAAAAATGTATGCATGACAAATTGATTACAAGAATGCATGTCACACTTCAAGTTTTCATTGCAACTTCAAGTTTTCATAGCAAATAATAACCCTTAAAGAACAGATGGATGATCCTAAAAATCATCTGGGCTTTTTATTACTACGTGATTCTTTGGCTTAAAGAACTGCAAAAGCATTCATTGGAAATCAAACTTTTATAGAAGACCTCCAAGGATGAATAGTTGAACTTCTGTCCTACACAAGAGATTCTTTGTTATTCATCAGACACCAAACATCCGCTTCAATATTTAAAGGTTAAGTGAAATAATTGGAGGATATTTCTCTGGGACAAAAACATGACGTACTTTGTGACAAGAGTCGTAACAAGGGTCATGACAATGCATACGATAGAACCTCTCTAAAGTGATAGGTCTGGAACCAGTCCGACAAGATTAGCTTGGAGAGGTTTATTTGTTTATGGAGGGTCATTTTTAGTCATAAACTTTGTATTTGGGACAAGTCCCGGACTGATCTAACAACATCAGCTTACAAAGTTTTTTCAACTTTTTGAAGAACAAGTTAGGGAGGTTCTGCCGTACTTGTAATTGACTTGTAACGCTGCCACAGACACTAAGTGTCCAATGAATGACAAAGAATCTTTTGCATATAGGACAAAAGTGCGATTGTTCATCCTTGGAATTTCAAGCAAAAAGGAGAGACCTTCTACAGTAGTTGTCCTCAAATGAGGGCTTTTGAGGGTTTATTCAGAGGGACATTGTCAAAAACTGCAATTTTTTAATATGTTACTCAAAAATGAAAATTGTAATTTTTTTTTGAAACTTTAACTGTACAAACTTGAAATAAAGTATTTTACTAGAGTGCAGAAAAAATTTCAGCCCATTTGACCGTGCGGATTGAAAGATTATAACGTTTGAAGTGTGAAAATTAACTTTTTTTCATTCCTACGAAACAAGGTCAGCAGACTTCGGGCCCTCTTGGAGTAAAATTTTTGCTCTACACAAATATGAGGATTTTGACCATTCATAAGTATATGATGTTAGCTTCACTCATGAAAATTTGAGAGGCAACTGAGATGTCTAGCTTACACTAAATCACCCTACTACGCAAGGAGGTTAAGTGAATTGGCAATACACTTGTCATTTTTTAATGATTTATTGTGCAATGAGGAAATTTTTTTACTTGAAATCCGAATGGTGAAAAGTTAGAAGCAAACATTTGGAATATGTGGAAAAAATTTCAAGAATTTTGATTTCATAGATTGCAAGATAATAGGCCTTGAAGTTAGAAGAAAATGTTTTTCTTCTTCAAACTGCCCCAACTTAGCTAACAAAGTTTGACTCCTCTTAGAATGTGATTTGAGAACTAAAATTTATTTTTCTTTAGACAATTGCATGCCATATTTAATTAGTTACATCCATGCCAAATTTCTCAAGCTGATGATCTTCTTCGCAAAAGACTCTCAAATTGCCCGAGCTGCCCTAAAAGTTCAGGGCAGCATAACTTTTGATCTAGGCATCGGATCGGAAAAGAAATTTATTTTTTCACCAAGGAAGGACCTGTTTACACATTGTATCCAAATTTGATGAACATCCAACAAAAAATGACTTCGTACGAACCTACCGGAGATTCCTGAGTACGTTGAGAACAGACACTTGGTCCTTTAGGGCATCCGGACACGCAGGTTTGATTAGCCAAATTTCATGAAGATTGCACACTCAAAATGTGAAGACAACTACCCCCCCCTAACCAATGGCACCAAGGACAGCCCCCCGGCGAAGGAGATTCTGAACTCTGGTCACAAAGTTATATTGACTAACACGAAGAGCCAGACCGGCGACCCTCTGAATGCTCACCCCACATCAAGTCCAACACCAGCCCTTATCCATTTCGTTCCAGTAAACGACGATTCATTTGCTAGACACTCACCCGCGTACGCAATCACCCCCAAATGCGACACACAGATTCGAAAGGGAATGAGGAGCATGCTCCAAAGTATTCCTCCAAAGTGGTACCATCATTCCAGCATAATCATGCCTTTTATGAACAATCTCGTTGAAACTGAAGATCCAGCGACGGAACAAGTATATGCGGCAAACCCTCATGAATTCTATACCAGCGAGAGTCCAATGGCAGAGGAATCTTGCGTCTCCACCTCATGAGCAATATCACTTCGAACTGCTCCTCAGCCTTGCCTACCAAAATACCAACGTAACTGATCCGCCCTAAGAAACCATTACAACGGAACAACCCCACCAACACCTACAAACGCAGAAGGTGACCTACAGAGGGCAGCTCGCTTCGAATTCCCGTTGCTCCTTACGGCAAAGCTCAAACTCGTTGCTATAGTAGTCCATGCACTTCGTGTACGACTCCATAGCCTTCGGACACTTGGTATTCAGCTCCCTCAACCTGCCATACCCGCCAGCACCTGAGAAAATCGTCCTCTCATGCACAATGTCAACCCTCCCGGAGCTAGAACCCCGTCTACGTGAAGAATTCCCAATCAAATTCAACTGGACCCGCTATAAACTCCTCCGTAACCACCATCTCATCATGAAAACATACATTACCCCTCGAAAGCAAGGAGTTAGGGTTTGGGAATTAAAGCACCTCGTTCAGAGAATTGGGAACTTACAAGGAGATAACGCATCTGGTCACATCCTGACCCTGCTGCAAGCACTTCTCGGGGTTGGGATCGCTCCTCTTGCAATCCAGAAACGCTCTGTTCTGTGCGCCACACTTGGACCCGATATGCTTCGACGAGGACATCAAAACTGCGGAGGTGGTGATGGGCGCCCCTTCCAGCGACTCCGCGGCGCTCCCCATGGTTACAGCAACGCTCCGCTCCGCTCCCCGCCCCGCCCTCGGCTTCCCTGCTCAGTCCTACCCCTCGCGACAACGAAGCTCAGGTTTCACGCGAATGCCAGCGACGGAGAGTGGTCACAGAAAAATGGAGAACACCAGTTGGTCCTGGCGAGCGAAGATGACAACCCATGACCGGGCGGGATCCTTCGACCGTGAAACCTGATCACGTCTGGGCAGCCCGTAAATGAACACCGCTTTGTTACGTCCGTCGGGTCCTAAGACCGCCGCAGCTGAACTCCGCATTCTGTGGGACCCATACTGGAGCGGATATGTCAGGTTATCAACCGCTCATTCCGGTCGCCCTATCCAGATCTTGGCTCATCGTTTCCCCATCTTGTGACTCTCAGGCAGCCTCGGACAGTTCCAGACTTCCAGTGGATAGGCTGCTTGCTTCCCTCGAGTCCTCACCGCTTCTGCTGCGCTCAATTTGGAGCAGTACGACGTCGGTGAGCTCGCGGAGTGCCAATTCTGTGCAGCAGCTACTTCTTCCCCCACCCGTTTTGGTGCAGAATCGCGAATTTTGAAGAATTCTTGGAGAAAGCTAAAACCCTAGGGCTCGGGCTCGGCAGCAGCGGGATTGGGAGACGACCATGACGACGCTGTCGATTCAGGCGTGCTCGCCGTCGCTGTCGACAGTGAAAGTGGAGGCGGCGAATGTGGCGGTGCGGCCGTATGGGATTTTGTCGCTCCTTCCGCCGGCAAGGGGGTTGGGCTCCAGGACAGGATTGGGACCGTCTCTGCGCCGGTATTCGGGTAGGGGGAGGCTTGTGGTGGCTCCGAGAGCTTCCCTGGGCC
The DNA here is from genome assembly GCA_963969595.1 of Neckera pumila. Taxonomy (NCBI): domain Eukaryota; kingdom Viridiplantae; phylum Streptophyta; class Bryopsida; order Hypnales; family Neckeraceae; genus Neckera; species Neckera pumila. The sequence goes on along the minus strand of OZ018411.1, from coordinate 25,664,461 downwards.
AAATGCCCGACCCCGAGCATGTGAACGTGGCCTTGAATGCGCTGTCGAAGTCGCCGGAGGCGTTGCAGGGGTTGCTGACCCGGACCGAGGGGCTGTTCTTCACGCTGGCGGACGCCGCCGTGACCACGGATCCCAGTCAGGTGACCGACGCTCCCGTGAAGCCGGACGGAGGGTGGCTTGGTGGCATCACCAATTCTCTCGAAATTGCTCTAACGGTGAGTATTGTTTATTTATTTGTTTTTTGGGGGGGTGGGGTGGGGTGCAATGGAATGGGACATTTGTGTTTCTTCGAAATCCTGCATGGAATTAATGTAGAGAGCACTATTGTGGTGGCTCCGAGAGCTTTCATCACATGTGTGAGTGTGATTTTTCGGAGATATAGAGAGCTGCGGAATTCTCTTTATTCAAGGGCCAAATTTTGAGACCAAATTTGCTCACTTAGTATGAATTTTTAATGCAATTTTGCAGTGGGAGGTTGTAGACTATTATAACTGGCAATCCCGTGTCCATTCAGTGATTAGTGGCCATTAGTGGCCAGGGACATGCAGCCACGTCATACTTACACCACTTGCTGATGAGTCCAACCAAGTATATGAATGGACGGGTTCCTGTTGGTGACAGGGGGTCAATATTGGATGATGTCTCTAACGAATTTAGTATTCTCCACCTTGGGTGTCTGGGGACTGACCTAGCTCCTTTTTCATACTGCCTGGTATAAACACCATTTTGATCTTTACTGTGACGTGCAATTTCTTCGAAAACTGCTGTAGTTGACAAGAATTCGATCATGTGATCGCCTTCTGCTTCACTGACGGATTGGCTGGATAAGGGGGTCCCTTACCGAGATTGTTCCTTAGTGTATACATGGGATGTTTCCTACCAGTTCGAAAGCATCATTTAGAGATGTCAATGAGCAACTTCATGGAATATTTTAGGTCTGCAGACCATGTAGTGATGTCCGTGATCAAGAATCTGCAATGGATTCTCACGTTCATCTTGTCTTAAGTATGCTCACCGAGATCTCAGGTCACATCATGTTATCCTCTCCGTTGAGGAAGCCACCACGCTAAGATTAGCTAGTGGTTCCTCCTGGCAGAGTCTTAGCTGTAGCTGATGGGCAAGTTATTCGGTGGTTTTCTGTTGACGCAAGAAGCAGACATTGAAGGAGGTTTTGCTGTGTGCAGTTTTTGAAGGACGGAATCTCCAAGCTGAACGTACCTTATTCATATGGTTTTGCCATTATTCTTCTAACCGTTATTGTCAAGTTAGCCACTTATCCTCTTACGAAAAAGCAGGTACGTAGTTCGTTGCGCCTTCACCTTGGCTTTACTTTGTTTTATTTTTTGATGCCTATTAGTTTCACGTCGGATTATTGGTTTGACTACCACTGGCTATTGAATCAAATAATCCTTGTGGTTTTGAGGGGGCGAGCATAGTACCGAGTTTTTTGAAGCTGTAGCATGAAACCGAGCTCTTTCGTCGGGCGTAGGTCTTGCTTTGGGTTCAATGTCAATGTGGGGAGAGTTCTGAAAGAGGACGTGAATGTTGGGACAGGTAGAATCCACGTTAGCTATGCAAAATCTACAGCCAAAGATCAAAGCCATTCAGACTCGGTATCAGGGAGATCAAGAGCGCATCCAGTTGGAGACAGCCAGGTTATATAAGCAGGCTGGAGTGAACCCTCTTGCAGGTGCCTAATCCCTCAGGCAGAATGACGTCTGATGTTTGCACCAGAATTCGAGATTATCTTCTTGGTATTCATGACATTGCGTTAAGAAGGGTCACTGTTTCTACGAGAGGGTTGCCTCATGTTGTTTCTGTGGTTATCTTGGCATTTTGCAGCTTTTTTACTGTACACGAGAAGTGACAAAAGAGTGCTATTTTTGTTGTTTCAGGGTGCCTGCCAACTCTGGCAACCTTACCAGTGTGGATTGGGCTGTATCGAGCGCTTTCAAATGTTGCCAACGAGGTATTGCATCATGCCTTGCTTTGAATGAAACTATTACTCGTGCTTGTGAGTGATTTGTAGGTGTTCCTTACATTTCATTGAGGTAGTAGTTGCCCAGAGACGATTTATGATGAGCAATGAGGGCGCCTGATTTAGTCGTGTGGCTAGTTCATTAGGTTTTCTGGAAATTGTAGTAGGAGAGCTCAAGGGTGAACGTGTGTGTTTGTTTACGTCTCTGAATTGGATATTTCGGAATGATAGGGACTGTTGACGGAGGGGTTTTTCTGGATTCCATCGTTGGCCGGCCCGACAACAATTGCCGCGCGTACTAGTGGGAGTGGCATTACGTGGCTCTTCCCCTTCGTGGTGAGTTGGTCTCTTGAGATGGCGCTCTTTTTTTCTTCATTTTGGAACAAATAGTTGTGAAGGGCGACAATTTCATGAACAGCGTAAATTGTTCAAGTCTATTGTCCCAGAGGTGGAAGATTGTCCTAAGGTTTCTGTTGCTCGTTAGTAGTTCTCTTTTCTAGTTCTGGTTCTGGTTCTTGATTTCATATTCGGACCCGACCAAGAGATACTTTGGTTCACGATCCGTTGTTGTCCGCATGACTTAGTGAACGTGCTTGTTGCGTGCACCTTTAGTTTTCCCTTCTGAGTTCTTTAGAGTGCTGTCCGTACCTGCTGAGCTGAGGATGTGTCCTATGCTGGTGCTTTGAGAGTGGGCTACACTGAATATAATAGATGTGCTAACGTGTGGCGTCTTGTGGGCGGACAGGACGGTGCGCCACCTTTGGGCTGGAGCGATACCATCGCTTATTTAGTGCTGCCAGTGCTCCTTGTGGCGTCGCAATATGTTTCCATGCAAATGATGCAGCCAGCTACTGCGGTATGTCTTATCACCTAGTGACCCAACGATCTACTGAGTACTTGAATGACTGGTTGGGGAAAGAAGGAAATTTTTTTTTGTTTCCCATCTTGCATAGTTGGTATTGTTGTTGGCGGGCTCATCGTATGGAAACCATAATATTTTCACGTAATATGGCGCAAGAGTGTGTACGTGGAAGTGAAGCTGATCTGGTCGTTGGTAATGCAGACTGCTGATCCAGCTCAAAACCAATCCCAGGCGATTTTGAAATTTCTGCCTCTCATGATCGGTTACTTTTCGTTGTCTGTACCTTCAGGGCTGAGCCTGTACTGGTGAGAATCTTCAACTGAATCATATGTTTGAACTGCGTCATGTAGTCGTTATGTGATCAAATTCTATGCATGTTGATTTTCTGAAGATCAACATTCTTTCCTCTTCGTTCTTCATGACTTGCAAGCTGAAAGGAAGTGAGTTTTCTGCGCCTTTGACCATTGATGATAAATTACTAAGACGGGGACAACAAGGTCGGTAATTTTTGTCAAAGTCGGACAAGTTCTGCAGTATTATCTCACTATGCTGATGATGATGCTTGCGGCTGTTGCTTGAAGGTTGACCAACAACATTCTGAGCACGGCTCAACAAGTATACTTGCGACGATTAGGTGGAGCTCAGCCAATAGTGGACAAGGATGGTGGGGGTATCATCAGTGCGGGTCAGGCGAAACGGACTCCCCTCCCACCTCCGGCCTCTACCGCCAGCCCCATTGCGACTACCACGGATGCTCCGACAAAGGATGGTCGTGGTTCTAGGTGGATAATATTTCAGAACCCATATGGGTGGTTGCTTTTCAGTTCTGCATCTCCCTGCTTGGTGGTTCCAACTAGAATCTAAGAAGATACATATTTTTTTGCTCGCCGACCGGTGTTCGCGAATATCGTCATGATTGTTTTCCTTTTTTTGATCAGATTCAAACAGTTGAAGGAAGAGGAGGCCAAGAAGAAAGAGGCTCGTCGCAAGGCAGCTGAAGACGCGTCGAGAGCTGCTGCCGCGAAGGCTGCGGAGGAGCGGGAGAAAATGTTGAGGGCACAACGAGCTCAGGAAGCTCAGAAGTCAGCTGCGTCCTCGGAGGAATCCAGCGATGAAGAGCAAGACGAGGAGAGCGGTGGAGAGACGATAGTGGTGGAGAGTCCTAAGGTACAGGTCCTTACTCGGACTTTCATTCCGACCCCTGGTTGAACTTCCTTTATCCAGTAAAAGGTGTGTAGGGTCCAGAAGCGTAATAGAGATATATTGTGTGCCGGTTTTAGACACTAATGCTGTTGACACCACGACCTTGTTACGTGTGTCCAGCGAAGAATGACGCCGTACGTCATTTGACGCTTTTATACGTGTGTTTTGGGACGATCTTACCGAGTTAGCAGTGAAAATAATTGTTTAGCTCCAACAAATGAGGAGCACGGGCTGATGTTGTATATGTGCTAACTCTGGCAAGCCCTTTGGAGTGCAGGAAGAAGCGTTAGCAACGAACAAAGCAGCGGATACATCAGGGAAATCAAGCAAGAGGTCAAAGCGAAGACGTGCTTCTTAAGTGCTACCCTGTTCGCACACTAGACACTTGATTTTGGAGTTGAGTTTAGGTGTGATCCAACCTTTCTATTGGGTGTGGCGATTGTGTACTGTTAATTATCTATATGTTCCATCGGTAACTGTGGCTTTGGAGCAATTCTTTAGAGGTCAACCCAAGTCTGTAACCAAGTTGGTGGTCTTTACGAATTCCAACTTTTCTTTGGAGGGGTTTGATACTGCGGCCAGTCTGGAAGTGGTAGGCACTAGGCACTCCAGACAGAGACCGGGAGCAACATGAGCTCTAGTGGTCTCTTTTCTCGTGATACTTCGATGGCTACTTGTATTGGTATTGGTCCTTGTTTTCGGAAGACAACGAACATGCTTAATCAATGATTAGCTATATTCTGTCAAAGCGTTTAGCCACATAAATTGTTTGGTGTGTAGTCGTGGTGGTCTGGTATCGCCCAGCTTTCACTCTTCATGTCGATTTGTTCTGGAACAGACTTTCAGTTTTTCTTATTGCTGTTTTGCGTGCACGGCCTATTTTGGGATTGTATCTTTGTTAACCCTTAAACGTCCTGATTCTTTGGCCACTGCAAATCGGCCTGGAAAGTGCGAAACTGATGAGGAAAGATAATGAAAGTCTTTTCTTCAAATGCAATGAAAGCATCCCTAGGATCTGCAGTAGTATCACCCTCCGGACTAACAGAAAATGAACAATTTAATGAAACTAATTATGGATGAAAGATTATAAGTATTGACCAGAAAAAGATGGTGTTGACTATGTCGGGCAGCATGGTGTTTCAACGTAAATTCGTTCAATGCTTCTGTTTGCATCTCCCAATTTGGGTGCATAACCAACCTTCTGAGAAAGCTTCCTTCATTTGCTCATCACAGGCAGTGTGAAACCAATAATAATTTTACTTCTTAAAAATCATTTTAGTCATGAGGACGGGAAAAGGAAAAAAATTCGAACTCATGAAAAGAATACGGTCTCCTATGCGAACTCAGGGTGATTGGCACGAAAAACAAAGTCAAAATGTAGAGTAAGAAATTAACAGGATTTATTTATGTTTGAGAAAGTCACTACTAAATTGGTTGCACTTGCTGCCCTCGATCTAAAATTTCCATGCCACTACTGTACACCCCCCTACAAGAAAGGTTGACGCCCCCCTTTTGCACCCTTCAGCTTTTTTACATTACTTTGAACATAATTGACATTTCTTCTTTTCGTCAATCAACATTTGTGTCTAATCCAATCTCTCTCAAGTATACCAAACTTTCAATTTTAAAAAAACAAAACTCCATTTTTGGTGAATTTTTTTAATTTTTTTTCACGTTTTTACATAAAAATTCATAGAAAAATATTAATGATAAATTTTTTAAATTTAATTGCGGAGATATGTAGGAAACATCCAAACGCACATCTTTCCTTCAACAAACATCTCCAAAAAAGTTTCACAATTATCGTGGCAGAAGTTACAATGGAAGCGTGAATAGTGCTCAAAATTTTGAAAATTCATATCTCTTCATTGTAATTAGATTTTGTTTTTTTTCCTCACATTGTAACTAATTTTTCACATTTGAGCATGATGGTACAATTACTTTATCAAAATCTAATTATAATAAAGAGATATGAATTCTCCAAATTTTGGGCACTATTCACGCCTCCACTATAACTTCTGCCACGATAATTGTGAAACTTTTTTGGAGATGTTTGTTGAAGGAAAGATGTGCGTTTGGATGTTTCCTACATATCTCCGCAATTAAATTTAAAAAATTCATCATTAATATTTTTCTATGGATTTTCATGTAAAAACGTGGAAAAAATTAAAAAAATTCACCAAAAATGGAGTTTTGGTTTTTTTAAATTGAAAGCTTGGTATACTTGAGGGAGATTGGGTTAGACACAAATGTTGATTGACAAAAACAAGAAATGTCAATTATGTTCAAAGTAATGTCAAAAAAGCTGAAGGGTGCAAAAGGGGGGCGTTAACCTTTTTTGTAGGGGGTGTACAGTGCGATTACCAGGCCCACTGCAGTTACATTGGGTAGAACAAAATTTCAAAAAAAACTGATACTATAAATGATGGTCAGATTCAGACATAAATTAAGTATTTTTGGAATGTCTGAATGTTTGGAATATTGCAAGTGGAATGTCCAAAATGTTGCAGAAATTTCATCCATATTGTCAAAAAATTGGAATATTTTGAAAACCTACATCATGCCTTAACCCCTAAAGTCCCAAGGCATTTTTCTGTCAATAATGACTCAAAACTACCAGTTCGGTTACGTACATATACGAAAAGAGAAAAAGTAATTTTTTTTAGAATCTAATTGTAGGATCTTGTACTTAACTTATCTCATATCATGTGCTAAAAATTTCATAAAGTTTGACCATACATATTAGAAGATATGAGTATTCAAAGTTGGAAAATTTTGATTTTTTGAACATTGACTTGCAATTTCAGATGACTTTGACCACCATTTGTAAAAAAAATTGCACTATAGACTTTTAATTTAATTTTTTTTATGTTGAATAATTGAGTTGAAAATCTAGGAAAAAAATTTCACTTCATTTTCATTCTTTAAAAATTTATTAAGTAAAAGTAGGTCCAAGATTGAAAGAAAAACTAAATTGTCAATAGCTCTAAGATGGAATTAAAACATTATAATTCCAATGGTGAGATTATTTTAGCAAGCAAACTCAATCTTGTCAAACAATTTTTTTGAAAAATTGTGAAAATTGCATTCAGAAATGAATCCTACAAGTTATTTTTTCAAGAAGATGCTTTAATTGCCCAAAAAATAAGATTGTCCATAACTTTCACATAACAAATCCAAATGGAATGAATCAAAACTTCCCATATAGATAAAACTACAATCTATAAGAAAATCATTTTTAAATCATTTTAAAAAAAAATTATGTGAGAAGATTTCTACCCGCCACATTGAAAAAATGGACCTTTTGTACCATAACTTTTGCTCCTGGGCACCAATTGAAATAAAAATTATATTCCCATAAAGCTAATGTGTTTTTCTGTCTTCACAAAAAATTTCAGAAAATAGTGATGAGTATTGAAGCCGTAGTAGCCTGCCCAAAATCCATTTTGTTCCCCGAGGGGACAATAGGACTATAGGGTTAAGCCTTGCATGATAGGTTTACAAAACAAGAAAACTTAGAAGTTGCCAAACATAAAACAATTGAACGCCAAAATGCCAAAACCCTAATCCCAATAGTTCCAGCTACCAAAACCGTTTGCACGTGAAAAAGAAATTTTTTTGGCATTTAGATGCCGAATCAAACCTTCACATACAATATGTTTAAACATGCAACAATTCCAGAACGGAAATTATTACATATCAAATGGACCCCTTTCAGTTCCTCATGAAAGTGGTTGGAATCCATCATTGATGCACTCAAAATATGGATGAATGAAAATAGTGAATCATCCATCCATTGTAATTTTGTGTTTCTATTCACCATCCAAATTTTGAACAATTTAAGGGTTAATAATCGCGATGAAAACTTGAAGTCGCAATAAAAACTTGAAGTGTGACAAGCATTCTTGTGATAAGTGTGTATGTCATGCACACATTTTTCTTGTCTCTTATCTAGTCTTGTATCCTTGTCTTTGCAGTTCCTATTCTATATCTATATATTCATGCAGATAAATATAGATATATTTATCTGCATATGTATTTGTACATATTTTTAATGTGATATAAAAAAATTGATTATATACTTCCAATAAAACTTATAGATTTTTATACACTAGTAAAATTAGCATCGTGCCCATATCTACAAAATTCAACCTGTCACACTTTACTTTTGTTTTATTTTTGTTCCCAATGTACTAATTGTAGCGATTCATGAGTAGGACATAGATCTTGCAAAGGATGATGTCATCCCCAAATTTGTCTATTAGAGGATTTGTCTCAAGTGAAGGACACATTTCATATTATTGTAAAATTAAGAGTGACCACGGGAACTAAAAAATGATATTTGTTGCTTATTCTCTTATAGTTACTTGTATTAGCCCTATTTGGAGTTACCCAAATTTATAATCTATAGGGCTAGAAATAAAGATCAAAATTGGGTTCAAATTCTAGTACTTGGCTAAAGATTAGGGCAATCTTAGTTTTTTACTTGGACCTAATTTTTGGCTTCAAAAATTTGTTATGTCATCAAGAAGCAAATTGAATCAAGTTTCAACGTAAAGACTTTGGGCTTAATTGATCGGTCAATTGAGTGGTTTAAACAATTCTAACCATTTGATTGATTTTGATGGTTTTATAAATGGGATCAACAATTGTTCCCAAATTTGAAATGGTCCGCATCGTTTTTGTCACTACCATATGTGTAAATTTATAGTTTTGAGGCTAATTCAATTAGTACGCCTTGCAGCATGACCAAAATACTATTGTAAATCTGGTGTAGAAGTAGATCTACTCTGTAAATTCGTTCCTAAGATCCAATACCAAGTGTGAACATACCTTAATACTAGCCATTCACTACCAACTACTACCAACATTAAAGACGTCAAATTTTTTTTTTTCTGACACCATGGTGCCAAACTCTAGTGTTGTGGCACAGTAACAGTGGATAAAATTTGGGGAGACCATCCTCCATATACTGCCCGGTCAGTAGCAAAAAAAACCCTGCATTGAACTAACCAAACACTGCATCGAACTAACCAAACACTGCATCGAACTAACCAAACACTGCATCGTGGTAGCACGCATGGTTTGCAGCACAGTTGTGAGCGAGCTTGGCAATTCAGCTGGCGCAAAGACAGTCTACAGCTGCGGCATTGGCATTTCCTCAGAGACCTTCCTGTTGCCGCATCGTCAATTCCTCTTCCTCTTTTCCTCCACCATCATTTCCTCCCAAACCCTAACCCCTGTTTTCTGCGAATTACAATGCTTGTGATTGCAAGAAGAGCTGCCTGCACCGCTCGACAATCGTCTTCTTCATGTCTTCATCGCCACTTGCTTGTGGGCGTTGCGCTTGCAGCACGGGAGAATTTCTGTTCTTCGGCTCCTTCCTCCACGCTCTCGCAAGATGGCTCCATTTCGTACCTTCGTAATCCCAAGAATGGCGCCCAGGTCTACCTCATCGGCACCGCTCACGTCTCGGCCAAGAGTGCTGACGAAGTCCGGGAGGTACTTGTCCTTCCATTCGTTTTGGAGCGCCACTACTGATGCGTGATTTTCTGATCGATTTTCTGATTGATGCTTGCTGTACAGTCGAATCTCTTTTATACAGCATTTCATAAGTTGACAATTTTCATGTTACCAGTATGACAGATTCTTGGGAGCACATTTCCCCAAGTTGAAAACTCTCTGTACTATGACTATCAAACTCCATACTTTATTATGTAGTTGCATTGAATTGTGCTAATATGGAGTTAATCATGTGTGAAAAGGTTGTGGATGTTGAATGTTTAGGGTTTCTCAATATCCTATATAGTGGTGGGGCAGAATTTTAACCTTCAAAATTATACCCTAGTCTTGTCAATTTGAGCAAGTGATAATTCGATGTAGAAAAATTTCTCAAGAGTTTTTCAAAGAGCTAAAGCTTGTCTCCTAACTCTTCGTCGCTGTGCACACTTAGCATTTGAATTTCCGTTGCCTCTTAATTTGTTGGGATGACTATTTAAGAGATATCTTACTCAATATTTTAACTTCAATTTTGGTTCACGTTGTGCAGGTGATCGATCGAGTGAAACCGGATCGGGTGGCGGTATGGATTTGTGTCAATACTCAAGCGTATTCATTTAATTGCGTTGTTACTTGATTGGGGCTTTGTGTCCGAGGGAGATTGAATTCAACCTCACATTCCTGGACTGGCCTCTTTAATAAGCATAGGGTAGAAAGTGACTGCGCACATTTGTGGAAATTGAATTTGTAGGTGGAGCTTTGTCAAGAGAGGGCTAAAACTCTTTTGACAGAAAATCCTGCGCGAAAGGGTAAGACGCCCTTTCAACAGTTGCAGGATTTGTTTAACTTACCTGGTGGCCTCGGTCAGAAGTTAATTGGCTTTTGGATGAAGTCCATGTATGAGCTTATTCGGAACACCGGTGTAGAGCCTGGCAAAGAGTTCAGGGTTAGTTACCTTTCTCCCCAATTGTGATCTGTGGTTGTGAACTAAATGATACTGCAATATAAAACTGCAAATTTAGGAGTTTGGTGCCACGATCTCTTTATCAATTATCGGTTCAGAGTGCAATTGTTGTTCAATTGCAACTTGACTCCTGCAGCTTTTTCTGGATGAACAATTGATGTAATTATGTTCAGGTTGCCATAGAGGAGGCGCAGCGATTGAAGGCGGAGATTCTCTATATAGATCGGAACGTCCATGTATGATCTCTTTGGGGCTTGTATATTTGTTTTCTTACATGTACTGCTATTATATGTCCTACATTAGTTGTGTATTTTACTGCGAACTCTTTATTCTTGTGCTCACATGTCTTGACAATGCGTTGCTTCTTACATGTTCTTGAAATATATTTCGTCTCTAGGTTTTACTGAAAATCTCCAGGGATTGTGTGATTGAAACTAACAGGAAACGATAAAGAGATTAAGAGACGTCATTACAGTGTGGGACGTATTAAGAATGCTGAAGAATCCCAATCCACATCTTGACACATATCCTTCGTTCTTGAGAGAAATGGAGAACCACGATCTCGAGACTGCTGTAGAAAGACTAAAGACCCGAGAGACTGTGAGAGAAATGATGAATTGGATGGAACAATCCTTTCCTGATGTGGTAAAAGCCTGGACCTATTAGTGTCTTTGATTGGAGTATTCAAAGAGTGCAAGGATCTGACACCTGACTTTGTTGATAGAATCTGTCAATTTATTATATTGCGTAAAAGAGACTTGTAAATTTTCTATGTAGCATCCGTCTTATTGTGATTTGTGGCTATAGAAGTCATGTGCTTCTAAGGGTTTGACATCGTTGTTGAGATCTGCAGGTCAAGGTTATGGTGCACGAAAGAGACGAACTTATGGTGAAGCGCCTCCTGGAATGTGAAGGCACTGTGGTAGGTGTAGTGGGAATGGCACACATGGATGGAATTGAGCGGCTATGGAAAGAAGCTGAACTGTAGTCCGTTTTCAATCTGCCTTGATCTCACTAAGAGCTTTGCGACCTGTTGCTTAAAATGATAGATGAGGCATACAACCACGATTTGTGGGATTTGATCAACTGCAAGTTATGATTAGGTTGAGTCTGGTTAACCGAGGGAATTTTCTATCACTGGAGGAGGAAACGGAAGTGTTTAAGCAGCTGTTGCAGGTGTGAAAATTGTATGTGGTCCCTGCACCGCTTCTGTGCTATTGGTCATAATGAAGAGCTGCTTGAGGAGTTTCAACGTTCAAGGAGTTGCCGTTGAGCGCCGGTAACCGTACCACACGGAGTTCGCCAAATCAGAGCAGGCAATATTGGACATGTAGTACCTGTATCATTCTCCACCGATGTACTGTACTTGCACATTTTTTTGTAAATTTGCTCCCAACATGCGGTGTCAGTGAGCTCCACAGTTCTTACTTTTTGATTGATGCTTTTACAAGTGATGGTCTGACCGCGATGTCCAAGGGAGTTGGATACGCGCAGGAACGGCCGTATATTTTGAACAAAGCTGCTCGAAGCTTTGCGGTTGCATTTCGATGTAGCACGTCGTCGAGCGTGAACCGCTTGAGCGGTTGAACACTCTCATCACCTAATGCACCTACGAATGCTTCGATGGCGCGATTGCCGTTAGATGAAATACTACTAAGTGGTGTGTAGGTGGGCGTCGGCGAAGGAACTTGACCCAGAAACTCCTCCATGATTTCTTCAAATTCACACACTGAGAGTAGTTTTGACTTTGGGAGTTCCGCACATTCCATCCCTGTCCACTGTACCCAAACACCCACAGCAACGCCAAAATGTCACGGGATCCAATGAAGCTTGAACGGGAGAGTGATGTCAATTATACAGAAGTTTCTAATTGGCACCCATACACGATCGCTTTTCTTGATGTATCTGTACCAGTGTGAAACGAGTTTTGGTGCGGAAGTTCTAGGGTGGGAGAGGTTTGCTCGTGGGACCGGACTCGGTGTGGCTACGTTGTTGTTCCGATGTCTTGTGAAAGTATTCGTATATATTTGTGGATTGAGGGCACACTAGGTACCGGTATCTCCTAAAATTCTCTGAATCTGGAAGTCTTGCTTGCAGTTCTGACAGACTCGAGAGTTTCTTCTTCAGATTCTCAAGGACATTGGACTGAAGACGCGGAGACCCATAATATCATGTACCCGGGTCATTTCCTCCAGCACAGGAATGTATATACTTTTAAAGGATGTCTGGTGCTCTAAGGATCGAGAGAAAGATTCATAAGTACCCCATGAACCAATCCAAGGTGTATATATATGTTTGGTGGCAAAGTAGAGCCAGAGTTGGGCTTTGAAATGATGAAAAGTACCTAGAAGTAAGAAGTTAGAGCAAAGAAGAACTATAGGCCCCTCCAATATGGAATATGACGAGGAATGCAATGATTTGACCACTCCAGGGAAGGGCATTTACCGGTTTCTTAGGTGGTGCCTTGGGGAAGTCATCGAGACAAGGTTCGCTTCCGGCCGAATCCCCTGGGCTTCGAAGAAGTCGTGCTTTCTCCATTCCTAATTCTTCCAGCATCATCTACACGCATCATCCCTGCCTCTTCAATCTTCCATGCCGGTGAACAAGAACGATTTTCAGCGTGCATCAATCACGAACCTCAAGTGCTAGCTGCCGTAAACGATCTGTAAGCATGAGCACCTACATTCAACAGTGGAGGTAAGCTGAGACTAACCCTCAAGAAAGCAATGTCCCATGGCTTTAACCCTGATACTTCGGCTCCTTGTACACCATTTGGATAACACAAGCGTAACATCTCCTCCGGTGTCAGCGTTACTTCCCTCGGACCCCTGCACACTAATTTCAGCTATTGAGAATGACGTGAAATAGTTGTAAGTACCCTATGATTTAAGTGCTTTGAATTGCTTGCAATTGACTTTTGTTGTGTTTGCATGCACAATTGGGATGATTCTATGTGATTCTTCCGAGAGAATTTAAAGTAGTTGATGTCGTAGTAAGTTACATAGGTGCGCCAAGAACGTTGAAAGCCTTGAAGAGTCTGGTCTCTTTCTCTGGGTCGCGGCACATGAACAGCAGAACGCTGTGCCAGGGCAAGCCCACTTCTCCTTTGTCCAGAAGGCCAAATACGAACTTCTTCATTTCTGTGGCGAAGTCCCAGGCTGCGTCTTTCGGCTGTGCTGCTGCTGGAGGCGGTGGCGCTTCTTTAGAACTGGCCTGGGCTTCAGCGTCTTCGTCACTATCCACAACGGTTTCCTCATCGTCCACGACTGCAAGGTACCGAGCACAATTAATGCAGTTCAACCCTCTTTGTCTCGTTAGTAATTTCATGACCTCCAGTTTATCAAGTTGCGTTTAGGGGAGTTCATTATGCTCACGTGGGTCGAACCATATCCAAGTGTCCAGGAGGTCTTGTAAAGTGATGAACTCGTCTGTGGGGTCGGTCAAACGCTTCGTCGCCACCACCAGGAAGAAATCTGAAGCCAAAATCCATTTTGTCAGAAACCACATCAGTAGTCAACTGAGGGGTGTCTTTGGGAGTCATAAAGGTTTGTAGTTAATTTTGTTGATCTAACATGTACCCAATCACCATGCAGCCAACTGACACTTTTCTACTCTCTCAGTTTTCAGAACCGATATAGGCCGATTTCTGAAACCTTGGAAACGTATTTGTTAAACTTTAACCACTAACTAAAGGCAAAAATTTCTCCCTTTCCTTTTATTGTTGGGAACAATCTCCCGAGATGAATAATGTTGTGACTTTTATCAATCGCTTGAGCCCATTTTTTGTACAAGTGACAACCAAGCATGGGATGTATGGAGAGCGTGGTTCTATCTCATAATTTTGCCCTTCTCTGTTACAGTAGTGTCCATGTTTTTGACCTTAGACGAAACATGATTGAACAAGATCTAACCCCATACTCCTATCACGTGAAACTACAACCGCTCATGAAAGGAACTTCTCCTGCCACTAGTGTTATTTTAAGACAAGGCTCTATTTCTAATATGGGCTTGTTCTATGATCGATCATCTTTCATGTTCTCGTAAAGATCAAGAGTAAGGGAGCGGTATTGTCAGTCTAGCGTATATTCACCAGTGCGTGCGTGCATAATGTCGTCGGGAGTGGATTTGGACAGAAAGAAGTCGAAGTAGGTGTCAGCCAACGCCATCAGGAACAATCGCCAGTCAATGACGAGCCTCATGTTTCCTTCTGGCGGCTCCACGTCCTCCAAGGTCGCCTGAATTGAGTGAACTACAAATTAGTTGGTAGGCCTCCTACTTTGGGGGCAATTTGAGGTCATATGGAAATCTTTCTCTTATGCATTTTTACTTCTTCTTTTTAATCAACGCAAGTCATGGATTTTGTTAATATGAAACTCAGCCCCTATTTTTCACAATATGATCAATCAAAATGGACTTTTTGAAACCACGAAATCTCAGTCCTTAGAGGTTACACTCTGAGAATTAACACTGATTTTTCACAAAGTTCCATCGTCTTTTGTATTCTCCGGTCGGAGCATTGGTGCACGAGCACTACTGGTGCTTGGGGACGTATTTCAAAGAAGTTCACCTTCATGACAACTTCCAGCTTCTCAACCCATCGTTGAAATGGCCCTAGGGGTATGTCCTTGTTGCTGGGCAGGCGAGGCTGTTGTCGTTGCGCAGGATCCTCTTTGAAAATCCCGTGAATCTCTTCCAGAGTCTGCATCACCCACATCTTCGCATCGTCCAGCGCTATGTAAGCCTCTGCAAATAATTCAAGCCACTCAGGGTCAATGCATCCATCCAAGCAGAGTCACCTAAACAATTCCTGTGAATTAGGTGATTCTGTGGTACTGTTATGACGAACTTGAAAGAAGATTTATTTGGTTTGCGGTGCTTACTTGCAGGTTTGAATTTGGCGCCCAACGCATATAGCAGTCTGACGTGCCACTGAAGGGCGTCCATTGGTACTAGTGGCCCAGGCTCCTACACAGTACACAGTGCGCCAAATAGGTCAGCGGCACTTAAATTGGGCTCTCATTATCAAATACACTACTGTAGTGGAATTCATGTCCTCTTCCAGCTAGGGAGGCCACCCAACTTGGCTGGAATTGGCCAATTTTAACCAAGTTCCAATCTAAGTTCTAACCAACTTGGGTGGATTCCCTGGCTAGAACAGGACATGATTTCGGCTACACTGTCGAGTCTATTTAGTGTGTGTCATTTATTTATTTCAAGCGATTTTTTTATAATGCACCTATCCTCGCACCTATAATCTTGCTGCATCCACGTATTTAGAATCTCATGACTTGATAACAACACTATCGCACTCCTATGCTCAATGACAAGTAGGAAGGTCGACTAATTTCAGAACCCACTCTTATCTAGATAGAAGAGTGCAGTGATACTATTGGGGAAACCTTTCAATTCCAGAAGAGGGATTGCTGAAGTATAAGTTGAAGATTAGCTGAATCCTCTTCACATACCTTGACGAGCTTGGAAACGGCAATGATGAAATTCTCTTCGGCAAAAAAGCATTTGTACCACATAGGAATCCTTTCTATTGCAGAGTCCGTGATGTACGCAATCGATTCTTCTGCTACTTTCAACTCTTTCTGCAATTCATCAGGAACTGAATCATGCCATCGGCGAATTTGCTCCTCTAAACTAGTCCTTCCATACACAAGTTTAGCAGTGTTGTAGGATGGGCTACCAGATGCTAAAGTTTATTGTTGCGAGCTTTGAGAGGAGATTAGGAATTAAACATTACAGTGTTAATGTCGATGATCATGGCAGCGAGACGTTTGTGTGTGTTTGCAATCATCGGGTAGAGCTCCTCATAGTAGATGCATGCATTTCGAGCTGAAATCGTCATGAAGTGATCCATAAGTATTTAGTCACACTACTCTCTAGTTAATTCAAACAGTGAGACGCAGTAAAAGGTTCTCGGACAACGATAGAGGTGCTTCGCCTTGCTCTCACAACGCTGACAATATGTGAAATTTGTGAAAGTGAATTTGTGAGAGCAATTTGTGAGAGCAGTTGTGAGAGCTAGTGAATTTGTGAAGGAACTTGGGAGCGACAAATTTTTGATGGGGAGGGAAATGAATTTAGATTGCAATATGATACTGCGTGCACATTTCCTATCAATTCAAATTCTGTTGTGTTGGTTTTGCCTCATACAAGGAAATTGATCATTTATAATGTGATGAGCTGGTTCGTTTGTGAATTACTCGCGCATCCATTGAGACAAGCTTCTTTGCTTGGGAGTGCACTTGGTGCGAAGTCATAAATGTAGATTTTCAGACTGGAGAACCTTGTATTGGCAATAGAAGGGTGGATTTTTTATGGCAGGATTTCAAGAATTACAGGTAAGGGTGCAGCTACATAAGTAACATTGCAAAGTCAACATTGCAAATGACCATGAACGAGGAATTATTGACGTTAATTTTTTTTAATTTTGGGTCATACTCAAGGCACACTGCTCCCAAGTATTTGCAATTCATGCAAAGAGTTGTTTTGCATATCTAAACATTGGATAACTTGTGATGACTGAACTCTAGAAGATTGCTGCAAGACACCAAGTGTCTGCTGAATGATATAGAATCCTTCTATGTAGGACCAAAGTGTAGAGGTTTATCTTTGGAATTTTGAGTGAAAAGGGGAAGTCTTGCAAGAGTAGTTTGACATCCAAGGAGTGCTCTTGGGGTTTTTAAGAAAAAAATTTATCCGGTACCAAAAAAAATGATTTCCATAGTGACAAGTCCATCTTTCTAGGGTTAATTTTACCAAACCACCTCAATAAAGGCGTTTCTATATAAAATATGCCTTTTTGTCTTTGTTTAGAGGTATTATTTTAATAACCACAATTACCAAATTCCATACAAGAACATACCTTAATTGTTACATATTGCATTCTCTACTACAATACAATTTATTTCTAGAATAACATTCTTAGAGGAAAGAAAATATTCCCTTTTCCCAAGAGTTGATTAAAAACATTAAAAAGATTTTGCAATATAAAACAATTAATGCACCTTTTTAGAACTAATTTCATTAACTTGAATTTAATCAAACTAATATTTTCATCACAATGATTAAATGAATGGAAAGTGAAAAAGATTAACATCCTTACCAATGAGTTCAAGTCGGTAGTACAAGATTTGGTGGTCGCGAGCAATGGCAGGATCTACAGCAAGATCCATAGGCACTTCTACTCTCTCTATGGGCCACACCATAGATGGTGGCTCTTGCGGCAAACCAAGGTCAATAGGGGGTGGTCCTTCTATCTTAAGTGTAGGTTCTCCCTGATGTCATTCATTGCATTAGTTTAGTTTATTTTTCATAATTATCTTTTTTGCAAATTTTCAATTGGCAAAATATAATCAAATTGTAATTTATTTATTCGTTTATTTAACTTTACCTTAGACAAAACTTTCATTTCTTTATTGCCAAATGTTTCATTCCTTTCAACTTATGTAATTAATTAACCATCTTTCAGGTATTTTCAACTATGTCAAATATATATTACAAAATTTATAGAATAAACACTTGTCCTTTTGTAATGCATTATTTTAATTATTATACTTTGGTGCACTCTTTAGTAATTTTGGTTCATCCCATTTTATACTTGAAAAATCTCAAACATGTGTGCAAATATGTAATAGTTATTATAGAATAATCTAATGGTCTTTGAGAATATACAATGTACATCAAACTACTCAAAAAAACTAATAAAGTTTTAAGAGCATTTTTAAAATCTCAAGATATATAATAATTGTACAATGTTTTAGTTTTTTCTTCATTATAGTTATTTGTACTAAACAAAGCATTAATATGTGGAAATACTAGAAAGACCTTCAATGAAAATTTGGAAATTAATTTGTAAATGCACCTGTACAGAACCTTTAATTGAACCTTTAATAGAACCTTTGGTTGAACCTTTAATAGAGCCTTTGGTAGAACCACGTGTAGAGCCTTTTGCAGAGCCTTTTATAGAACCTTTGGTAGATCCTCGAAGTGATGTTCGTCTTGATGGTTGACGTTCAGGAGGAGGTGATACGAGGCCAATTATAGATGGTCCTAATGATTCTCTTCCAATTATTTTGTCCAACAATTGATTGGCTATAAGAAATGTTTGACACAATACCTACATTAATCAATTCATGTGGGAATTACATTAATACAAGAAGGTTGGTAGAAAGGAGTATTAGAAAATATGTTGAAATGCTCATATGTTTAACTTTTCACGTATAACATCTATAAAAGGGACCCTATTTGTATTGATAAAAAAGCATTACGATGGATAATCAATTCTACTAGAATTGCATCTTTTGAATGCAAATAGATGAAATAAAATATTTCTTCATTTTAATCCTGAAAGGTTACATGCCACTTTTTGACTTTAATAATGTAGATGTACCATTGACAAATTTGAATTAATTATTTTTTTTTGATGAAAATCATCTTTTTCAATATGAACAAGAACTTCTTGACTATGCATCTAATTTTTAAAAAGTTGAAATTGTCTAGTCTACAACTTTATGAATGGTGGACATATGCCATAAATATTGCACTACATCCTTGACTACATGAAATGGTACAATAATTTTTGCATCCTAAGTTGGGAACAATCTCCAAATTCTATAGCATACACTAATCATATGCTAATAATACACCAATACATATTAATATAAGACAATATATATTTTATATATTTAAATCTGTACAATGAAATTTTGTAGGTCTAGATTTTTAGAGATCATGGATTTTATGTTTAACCCCTAAAAGCCCAAACACCGTTTTTTGGCAACATAGCGATTTTGGGCAGCTTATTATGAATGGAGTTTTTATTATTTTCTTTGAAATTTTCACACAACATTTTCCCAAGGAGTGGCTTTATGGCCAAACAATTTTCATAACTTTAGACTACATGGTTAAAATGTTATTGTATGATATGTGATTTTCAGTGCCCGGTGGGCAGCTCAAAAAATTCTTAAAAAATCACTTTCTAAAAAAATTAAAATTTGAAATTGGTTCTTTAGATTTTTAGATACATGAAAAGCTTTTAATCATTCCATTTTGATTTATGAGAAGAAAATTATACAATGTTCTAGTTTGCGGACAGTTATAGATTCCCTACTCTTAAATAAACTTTGAAATCCATTATTTAACTCAATTTTCAATATTTTTGAAAAAAAATAAAAATATTGGGTGTAGATTGTTTATTACAACATTATAACCATTGGGATTGTCATTTTCGATTCTGTAATTAAATTCTTAACAATTTCGTATTTTGAATCATTCTCTACTTCTTTCTACTTACTATTTTTTTCCTATATGTTGTACAATTTCAAATGATTTGAAATTTTTCAAGAATACAGACAACTTGTTTTCAAAAATAAATCCAAAGAGTAACCACCATATTGGACATTTTTCATAAAAATGTGACCTTGTGAAGTGCAGCTGCCCGGATTTTTGCAGGGACAAAAAAATAATTTTTCTCAATTCAAACACTAATATCTTGCAATCTGCACGGTGGAAAATTCTGAAATTTTTTCCACATCTTCTCAAACCAGTTAACTACAAGATCTTACGGTTACAGTTGTCCAAAAATGTTTTTTTTCTAAAATTTGATACTTGTATTAGAAATGGCAGTTTTGGAACGTTTTTGGTGAAAACATAGTCAAATACATTTAGGGGTTAACTACTGGGATTGACCTTTTGATCTTATAAACATGTGAATCAACACTATAGGTGTATATAAGCTTAGAATGCACCTTAATCTATATGGATTACATTTATAAATTTGAAAATTTAAAAGTAATTAAAAAATATCTATCTCCTTGCAATAAGTTGTTAAAAAGATTAGAATCATACAAAAAACTTCAAGCCAGAAAGAAGTCGCTAGTCTGTATGCAACTTTTGCAATTACAGCCAAAAAAAAGAAAAAGAAAAAGAAAAAAAACTAACATGACGTAAGTTGTGCCACGTCAAAATTGGTGATTTCAAAAAAATAATAATAATAATAATTCTTGGAAAAAAAATCAATTAAAAAAATAATAATTACTTTTGTATTTGCACCTGCAGTCAAAAGTCAAACGGCCCTTTGCAAGGTTTAGATTTTTCCTAATGATTTAGAAAGGGGAAAATGATTTCCTCTTTGTATGATTGTGAGCGTGAAGGGATTATGGAAGATAGTAGAAACATTCCAATCACATATTGTGCAATATACAAAACATGCTTTAAGCTCTAAATGCTTAAGCACGCAATTCTAGTGTCGACAATACTTTGAAGTTAAATAAAATCTTATCAAGTTATGTTTTTAGTAATTTGTGTTTTTGAAAAATTAGTTTTGAAGTCTAATTTTATTAACCAAAATACAATTCTAAAAATGAATGATTATGATTTTTCTCTTCAAGATCTTGTGCAAGGGTGTCCATTGCAAATCTTGATTTTCTAGTATTAGGAGCCATAAATGTACGAGAGCTTGGAGAAAAAATCACACTAGAAATTCATTTAAAAAAATTGTAGAGTAGATTTTGAAAAGCCATAAATTTATTTGGATTTACGCATGTTTTGCCCCTTTAACCTCATATTTTTTTCATGACCAAATTTTTAGTTTTGACATGTATAAACGAAGATTGAAAGACTTTGAATCACTTTCACAATTTTAACAGACTTATGATCAAATATTTTAACCTTCCAGTATATAAGTATTATTGTTGTGTTTACTTTTCTAATGTGATCTCTAACATGTCTAGTTTGACTTTGTATTGATTCAATTAAAAAGAAACTGATAAAATGTATTAAAATGTTGACTTTTTGTTTAATTTAGAGCAAGTTCCAAGAAGCTCAAAAAAAGCCTTTGTTCCAACTCCCAAGGCCTTTCTTGAGCTTATTGGAATTTGTTCTAAACCAAACAAAAAAACAATATTTTGATAAAATTTCATTATTTTTTAATATATTGTAATTATACAAATTCAAACTAGACATGCTATGGATCACATAGGAAAAGAAAATACAACAATATCACTTATGAATTGAAGGATTATAATGTTTGATCATGAGTGTGTTAAAATAAAAGTGATATGAAGTCTATCAAATCCTCTTTTTATATGTCAAATCCAAAATTGAGGTGGTGGAAAAAATGTGATGTTAAAGGACAGAACATGCATAACAACAATCAATTTACGTCTTCTCAAAATCTATTCTACAATTTTCTACAATTTTCTATTCCTAATGTAATTTTTTCACTAAGATCTAATGTATTTGAGGCTCATTTCTAAGAGACCTCAACACTAAGTCTTCAAAAATTGCAATGAACACCCTTGCACAAAATCTTGAATAGAAAATCATAAACATTCATTTTCAAAATTGGATTTTTAATGCTAAAACCACCGTCAATGTAGATCTCCAAAATCAATATGTATATGCGTTGAAGAAACAATTTTAGAACCTCTACCAAATAAAAGTTTGACCCTTCATAACTTTTGCATGCAATATCCAAATGCCAACGAGAAAATTTGAAAAGTTGACCAATCTGAGCTTACCTTATAAAGCTCTGGGTAGGGTTGCTCAAGTGTGGTCATCCAAAAGGGTATTGGGAATGAAACGAGGGGAGCTTCGACAATTTCTGATAAATTACACCGAAACTGATCTGCAAAAGGAGGGTCTTCATCCGAAGTCTTGGTGAGGTAGCCATGAACCAGGCTGCAGGAGTCAATGTGCCTGTCCAACTAGCCACAAACCAGAGCTAAGTTACTTCAAAATCAGCAACAACAAGGCTCCGTAATTACGGGGGTTTTGCAAGTAATACAAGGGGGTCCAATTAATTGTAATTGAGAGTTAATGCCCTAAGACTAAGTGTCCGATGAATGACAAAGAATCTTTGCATGTAGGACAAAAGTGTAATTGTTACTCCTTGGAATTTCGTGCAAAAAGGGGAGACCTTTTGCAGTAGCTTGTCCTCAAATGAGTGCTTTTGGTTTTCTTAAAGTAGATGATGCACACAGTATCAAAAAGGATGATTTCCACGGAGACCAGCTCGTCCTTACAGGGTTAATGTAGTGAGCTCTCGATTCCAATTTTTATTCCTCAAATGTAGAATCTACACAAATTAAAAGTTCTGGCAATTTTGTCATGTGCCAATCAAAAAAGACTATATAGAAAGTCTTCTATACTAAGATTGCGTTTATCTTCCAATATTACTTATTTTCTTAACTTCTATTCATTATTTATTGGATATTATTGACACTTGGAAAGAAGATTCCCTAACATGCAGTATTTGGATTGACACCATATGAATAGGTTATGAATTTTTAAAGAGTTGTCTTGACGTGAATGAAAAATCAACAATAGGTTATGTTGTAGACTGTCTTGCTTTGATTGTGTACACTTTTTATAACATATAGATTTTGTGACTCTTTTTTGTTCAAATGTGGGTGTCACATTTGGGACATTGTTGATTATGGGTGTACAGACCTAAAAAGACACTATTCTTTGTTGAGATATTGGAAAACCCCAAGGAAACCATCTCCCCTTAATACTTTTGAAATTTATTACAAAAACTTCAGTGAGAGTCGCATATGGTAAGAATTTAGAAGTACCTCGGCCTGCACAAAGTTAGTGAATAAAGTAGCAAACATTGCTTTGCGAGAGTCTCTGAACTCTTTGAGCTGTTGTTCCAAGTGTACTTCGGCGTGCTGCAACACTCACATCAAAAAATGGACACAAAAATTACATGGAAATTTATGAAACTTTTAAGAGCATTATATATTTACGTATAATTGATGTATGCTAAAAACCAGCACAGCACATCACAAACATTTGTGCTACCTCGCGGCGTTCATTACAATGGTTTCTCAATTGTTTGGCAACATCTGCAGCCTGCTTCTCCAGAGCAGCTTGGCTACTTTTGTTACCGAAAAAGGACCACTCTTGTTTGTTGTAATTGGCCTGTTTTTTTTATGTAAAAAATGTCAAACAAATTTCTTGTCAATTCTAAACCCTAAAACCCTAAAACCCTAAAACCCTTATTTTCAATCTGAGTTTTGCCTTACTGGTTTTTGATGGATGGCGAGCTTGCCTGGTACTCATCAAAAATCTCTTGGCAATCGCTCTTGAGCTTTAACAATGCCAGGAAATCAGCCCTCAGCTGGAAACCATAGTGAAAGCATTACAAGTCAGATTACCAATGAATGTTAGATGAGAAGCACAGCCATGTGTTTGCAAAATGTGGAATCCTCCCAAATTAGGTGGACTCTTGGACGAGAATCGGAAATGACTTCCGGGGTATAAATTTGACATCCATATGGGAGGTATTAATTGGTGATTTTACCCCAAGAAGGACGAACATTGAGGCCCAAAAGTGATCAATGGATGACTTTTGAGATTGTTGTAGAATTGAAGAATGCATCTACTGGTTCAAAATTCAAACCATTTTTGGCAAAGTACTTTCATGGGTGATAGGTCTTGTCTTTTCAGGGTTAATTGTCATACAATCCCATCCTCCAAGTAATGGATCTTAAAGCTTAGTCTATGAGGATTATGTTTCTACTAGTGTTCATGAAATTTTTCTCACCTATGCATTTGAAAATATATTGAAAAAGTTGAATATTTATAAACAAATGAATGACCAAAAATCTTACATTGTTAGAAAATGCTACTTTAATCCATTAAAGGATGAGGCACTTGCAAACTAAAAAATTCACAATGAGATGGTAATAGGCTTGTTTGGTAGCAATTAAGCAATCTGTACGTTATTACATGAGAACAAATGTTAAAACTGAAGGTTTTGCATTCATAGGGAAGTGATTCAGGTGAGTCAATTTTAGGAACATATTTTGAGTTGTTCAAGGATACTTATATGTAGACAATACGGAAATGATGTTTTATTGTGGATATCTTTTGAGATGTTTGTTGACTACCTACAAACAGTTTGAGCTCATGAAAATCACAAATTTTGGTGGAAACTAGATTTTCACAAGGTTTTGTCTTTGCTCAATAAGTCAATGGATGAAAAAATTTATGGTAGTAGGAATATTTTGCAAGATATTCATGTCATTAAGTGGATAGTAATATGTGTTTCTAATTTTTTTTATTGAGATGATTTGAATCAAAGTTTGCTTTTCCTTGCCTATAACCAAATTGAATTCAACAAAATTAGGGATTGGTAAAATGTAGATATACCTTAACCATTAAATCATATGTCACAGCCCGCTCCCTCCTAATTCTTTGATACACCCTTGGCAAAGCTTCAAAGTATCTTGCTTCAATGGTATTCCAACGAGCAAACAATGATTCTGCAAACAATTATATCTATGGTATTAATTATAAGAATGTACAAATCACTAGAGTTGAAAATTTGGAAGAACATGTTGAAAATCAAAATTTCATTTGAAGGCATTAAAATTCAAAAAATAATAGAAAAAAACTCACTTGCAATTATGCGCTTTTGTTCTTCAAGTTCAATATCAGATTGGCCTTCTTTTCTCATTAGGTCACCTTCATTAGGAGGTGGCACCTCTTCTAACTACAAAATATAAATTTGATTTTAAAATGAAACAATATACTGATATAACATTACTTCAAGCAAATTCATAAACTTTAGGACTTATAAGGTTGTATAGTGACCTAATTTTTACTTAAAGAAATTTAGCATTTCAAAGTTTAAGATTGAAATCATTAATTTGAGTACAATTAATGATTTTTCAATAGTGATGAATGTAAACAACAGATTTTGAATACAGTTACACATGTTTGCACATTTACAAAAAAATATAAAAATGAATATAATATATGAAAATTACTTTTTGTAGCTCCTATGACTTGAAAAAAATCCATTTCACACTATCATGTTTTCAAAAATATATTATAAAGCAAATAATGTAATAAATAAATCATCACAATTTTAAACTGCAAGGTATTTGAATTTGATCTATAATTACTTCATCATATTAAAAATCAATTCAATTTTATTTTTAATTAATTAAATGTCAAAATACAGGTGTTGCATTCAACTTTTTGATATGCACAGAGCTCAAATGGGAATTTTTGTTCCATAATTATTTTCTAA
The DNA here is from genome assembly GCA_963969595.1 of Neckera pumila. Classification (NCBI taxonomy): domain Eukaryota; kingdom Viridiplantae; phylum Streptophyta; class Bryopsida; order Hypnales; family Neckeraceae; genus Neckera; species Neckera pumila. Next base: position 25,638,900 of record OZ018411.1, on the reverse strand, counting down.
ATAGAACATTTATAAGACAAAATGTGCTTATTTTCAGTTAAATAAAGATGTACAATTACATTAACCTTTAAATGCTTGAGTGGCTAATATAGTCATTGTAAACCTTAAAATCAAGAGATTCCAGTGTAAGAAATGTTCCAATTAGAACACAACAAATCTCAGTTGATAGATATTTTAGTCGACTTTCATCTTAAACTATATATATGAACAAAAAATAATTATTTTTGAAATTTTTTAAGAAAGTATTTAAGAAATATCAACCATATAAATGGATTGTCCATTTGTATTTTTTAACATTTATTTGAATCTAAGTTCAAAAGATATTAAAAACACACATCATTGTATTTAGCTCAAAATATCCAAACATTTAATGATTAAGCTACATGGGATACAATTGTTTTGAAGAAAAACACTTATATTGTGTTAAGGGGAGAAGGCAATTCTTATGGAGTATAAGTCCTCTAAAAAGTAGAGTCACTCTAATTTGACATGCCCAACCAAACCTTAAGCGCCGAACATGCTTTTTTGAGAACATAGCATTTTTAGGCAGCTCACTACAACGGATTTTTTTTTTTATTCTTCAAAATTTTCATATAAAATTTTCCCAAGGAGTAGCTGTAAGGCCCAACAATTTTTATAACTTTTGATTGCATGATTAAAAAATTATTGTATGATATGTGATTTTCAATGCTTGGCGGGCAGCTCAAAAAATTCTTAAAAAATCACTTTTACAAAAAATAAAAAGTCAAAATTGGTTCTCTAGATTTATATATACATGGAAAGCTTTGAACCATTCCATTTTGATTAATGAGATGAAAATTATGAAGAGTTTTAGTTTGCGGGTAGTTATGGAATCTCTACTCTAAGATAAACTTTGAAGTCCTTTATCAAACTCAATTTTCAATACTTCTGAAAAAAATAAAAATATTGGGTGTAGATTGTTTATTACAACATTACAACCATTGGGATTGGCATTTTTCAGTTCTGTAATTAAATTCTTAACAATTTTGTGTTGTGAATCATTCTCTACTTCTTTCTACTTACTATTTTTTTCCTATATGTTGTGCAATTCCAAATGATCTGAATTTTTTTAAGCATATAGCCAACTTGACTTCAAAAATGAATTCAAAGAGTAACCACCATTTTGGACATTTTATCATACAAATGTGACAGTGTGAAGTGCAGCTGCCCAGTTTTTGGCAGGGACAAAAAAAGGATTTTTCTTAATTCAAACACTAGTATCTTGCAATCCGAAAATTCTGAAATTTGAAAGTTTGAAAGTTTGAAAATTCTAAAAAAATTTCACATCTTCTTAAAACAATGCACTACAAGATCTTATGGTTTCATTTGTCCAAAAATATTTTTCTTCTAAAATTTGGTACTTGTATTAATTACAAATGGTAGTTTTGGAGCGTTTTTGGTGAAAACATAGCCAAAAACTTCAGGGATTAATTAAGAAATTGTGCGATCTAAAGTCTACTTTGGGTTGACAACAACAAATGTTTTGGAACACCCTCTATAAGAAACATATCTTTTTAATCAAGGCTTTTAGATATTATTCAATTTTTTAAATGAAATTAGTTAAAGAATGATTTTAAATGGAACATCAGATAATTAATCTAGATTCCTATATTTTAAATACTATATGTGACAATTTATATTTTTTCAAATTTATTCTCTAACATACTGAAATTTAATAGTTTATAATCATGTTAAATATATTTTGAAATGATACCGGAGTTATTGGTTGTGATGGTGACATGGATGGAGCTGGAATAGCCGTTTTTGCAATGTTTTCTGCCTCTCCTTCATGGAGAATTGGTTTTGGTTTCAAATATGTTTGAGCGACCTCATTTGCATTCAACGCCTTTTTTTTTGCTTCTTCTATAAATTCGAATGACTTTTTTATTTGTTCCAAGGCTTTCCACCCAACTGCTTTACAATGTATTGCTGCATCAACCTTCTTGGCCACTTCCTGTAACACATTTTATTGAATATTTCATTTTATTTGATCTAATATCATCTCCATCCAAATTGCAATGGAAAGATAGAATATTTGTAATGGTGAAGTGTTGTAAATTAAAGAATAATTGACAAATTCATTATTTAGAAAACATCTCTTAACTTTTTTAAATAACTTGTACTATGAGTGAATAATCAATTTGAGATGAAAAATTGTATTTCATGTAATCATCACTTTTGTATATAGTCATCACTTGTAGAATCATATTTCATATGGTCACCACTTTGAAAATATGTATTCATTTAAAAAATAATAATCCAAATAAGATGTTTCTATCTTACAGTCATTACCCATACTATAAATGCAATAATTTATTTTCCTGACTATATATACCTTGGCTTTATCAAATGCTTTTTGAGCTTCCATTGCAACTTCTTCGCATTTCATTGTTGCGGTTTGAACTCGTTTGACAGCTATTTCTACACTTTGGAGTGATTGTGCAATCATTCCCACGGAAGTGTCTTTTACAAGCTCTTTGGCTTCAGGGGTAATGTTAGCTATGGAATCCAATAAAATTTCAGCTTCTACTTCTGCTCTTTGAGCATTGAAATATTTCTTTGCGGCCTCTTTCGCTTCAATCCTTGCTTCCTCTGCTTCTTGAGTTGCCTGCCATATCCATGTGGAAATTTTGAATTAAACAAGGATTCATCATTAAACTACATCATGTACTAGTAAAATGGGAGATATTGTCAAACCAAAGTGAATGTCAAAAGTGACCAAGAGAATTCATTGAATGCTATCTCCATTTTGTGGTTCTGAAAACACAGTGCCCTCTTTGTCTTTTTTATTCTAATGGTTCATTCTATTCTACTCTCAAATGTGGTAGCCAAAATTGTTGTCTGATTTTATACTCACACATTTAAAAAAACTCAACAGATGGAAATTTTACATGAATCAAATTTTTCAATGATTTTTCAATGAATCAACTCTTTGTTGGCAAGTATGCAAGCTTGCATTTTAGTCTACATTAACAAGCTTGTCTTTGAAGGCCTACATATACAAACACAATGTGGTATATTGATACAGTATATTGATTTAATATGCATCACTTGTGCGCAATACTTAAAGACACAAATTATATGTGGCAAAGAATGCAAATGTATGATTATTGAATGTAAAACTTGTTAAAAGTGTTAGGTATCTCTTTTGTGTGCATGAGAGTGGGTGAAGTTGGTAGTCTTGAGCTCCTATAGATACATGGAAGAAAATTAGAGTTGATCCTTGGATCAATTCCTTATTTGGGCATAGGATGTGCATTATATTATCCTAATAATTAATTCACTCCCTACAACAAATGTGGATAAGGTCATCATGTAGATATGTGGCCTTATAACTATTAGCAATTTTTGTCAACTCATTGTCAATGTGCCTCATATTATGTGGATGTACAAAATGTAAGCTTTGTATCAACATACATACTAATAAAAAATGTGATGCTTAACAAGCTTAAATGATGCATATAATGTCATATAAAGCAATGTTACAAATAATTGGCATCTCGATGCTCTACCGCTTGAAAGGTATCCTCTTTAATGCTCTCATGTTCATCATTCTACAAGTGATATGAAGACTAACATAACTCAAATACTTGTTAAATTAGAAAAGAATAGTAATGGTTTTTAGAAAAAGACTCCAATATGACTATTATAAAAAATTGGTTTAGACTTATAATAAATTAGTATCTCAAAAAAAGATGCAAGAAACTTAGCTACTCTCAAGGTACTTAATGTAGAAAATACTTTACAAACTAAGAAATTTTAGAACTTATACCGTTTTTGCAGCCTCTTTTGCCTTTGTTGCACTTTCTACCAGTAAAATGGCATCATCGCATTTTAATCGACCTTCAAATATGCGGTCAGCTATATTTTTGGCTTCTTCTACATCAACAATGCAATTGGCACCACGAGTTGCTGGATGCCGTGGACACACAGTCATTTTAGTATTGGCAATGCAAAAGATATTTTGCCATTGATGAAAATATTCTACCATAGCAGGCCATGCCTTAGAAGCAGATTTAACTTTCTTGTAAATATTATCAGGATTTTCGTTAACTGGTTTCACCCTCATAGCAAGTCCTCTATTAAAAACAAATTTTGATATCATTATGAATGTATATACATTCTTATTTTGCCTAAATTGCAAATTAATATTAAATAGATCAAATATATCTTTAATATGTTATTTAAAACACTATTTATTTGCTTGATTAATCAGAATTGCATGTAGTTAATTTTTTAAGGCTTAAATCCTAAAGAACTAAATGTTTAAAGTTGAACAATGGATGAATACAAACATGTTACAAGCACACAAAATCTTTGTTTTTCATCTATCTAAATATGTGTAAATTCTTGTATTAGTTCTCGTGCAATTGTATGGTATAGATTTCACAACTTTCTTTAGCAAATCTTATATAGTTGATAGGATATAGATATGTCTATCTTCAAAACTAACTTTTCAAGTTCAAAAAAATGACAATTCTAAAACACCTTCAATATGTGAGTGAAATAAAAATCCTTAAGAATCACCATAATTAGAACTTCCTATTTTAAATTCTAAAAAATCTAGTGAAAATTAAAATACTCAATCTATATCAAATTCTGGTTTCAAATTCTGTAAAAAAAAATAGGTTAGTATAGCAATTTCTTTTCATGTATAGATTTGATATATGAATCATGTTTTACAATTCCTAAATTGTCGTCATTAAACTATTCTTCTAAGTTGCATTTTATAATACATCTCTGTAATTCTGGAAATTTGGAAGACCCCTTGGTCTTTAGGGTCTCTCTTTTGCTAAATTGTCATTGTAAAGAAATCTAGTAGAAATTTTGAGTTTTAATACATTCAACTTAAAGTTGTGTATTTTAACATTCTAATTATCAAATGTTTATAGGTATTAAAGTTACAAGTATTTTAATTCAATAATAGTGACACCAAGGAAAAAAATCATACAATGTAAAGCAACTACTATTCTATGATTGAATTTGCTTTTACTTTTTGTTCTATTATTTAAATAATTACTTAAATAACTTAATTCAAACCTAATTTTATTAGATGCTTTTCGTTGGTGTATGAATTCAACAAATGAAATGAAGTACAAGTTGTTGAGTATATAAACCATTTTCAAATTCAAAACTCAAAAAATTGACCAATTTGAAGTCAACTAAGTTAGGGCCAGAAAGCCTTTTTAAAAAAAAAAAAATTTCTATATTTCATATTCCCCATAATCAACAATATCTAACTACTATATCTGTGAATTTTTAAAATATTTATTGATTTCCTTCTAAGTTTCTATTAATAGAAAGTCAACTTCTTTGCAATTAATAGGACACAAGCTTGTTCATTATAAATCGCATGATCGGGCGCATGATACTTGCATACAATATTCCAATCTTTAATTCTTTCATTATTGCAAGAAAAGACTAGTATTTTGGAATACATTTAGGATAGTACAAGAGAATTCTTCTTTAAGAATTTATAAAATATTTTTTATCAAATATCTTGAAGAATGTATTGTATTTTACTCTATACATTTGATAAAGATGTCATTTTTTTTAAGAACGTACCGTCAAGGATGTTTGTACTTTGTATATGAGACTATACTCCAAGTGATGAAATTTCCAGTACAAATTAAAGTAATAAAAATTACAATGTGTTGTTTTCATTTGAAATTTAACACTCAATTAAATTTTATAAATCCTGAAAAATTGTCTTCATTGTGAAAAAAAGAAAATTGCAATAACTATTTTAGAGTAATTTATGAATATAGCATTCAAATTATCAAAATTATGGAAAATGTTTTACTGTGAAGTTTAGAATTTGATCCCAAGATGCTTCAGTAAAATAATCAATATCCATTTTTAATCTGAATATGGAATAGAATAGAATTTAAAGCTTTATTTATTTATTTATTTTCAAATGCCAAAAATATTGATTTGAAATACAAAACTAAGTTTTTATTATTTGAAAGTGGTTTGAATGGATTTGGAAACCATCTCTGATAATTATAAACATCTATTCAATCCTTTTTGGTTATTTTCAATCAATCTACACTTTTTTATATTATGTGAGTTATGTAACAAGATGCAATCTATACCCATACTTAAAAATTCATTCTTTGTCACATATTTGATGTAAGATGTTTTGAAATGGTACATGATTAAAAAAATATGGAATGAAGATATGCAAATAATATGTAAGAATTTTTACATAAATCTATTATATTGGATATGCGTAATATATCTATTATATTACGCATTGTTGCAACCCTTGTCACAACTCATGTTACAAAATTTGTCACATTTTTAGCTCGGAGAAATATCATCCAATTATTTCAATTGACATTCATGATGTAAAACCTACAACGCAATGAGTGAATGTTCTTTCTCGACGTGAGCATAATGACTCATTGCAATTTGAATTTGCTAGTATATTTTATTTTCATATATAATTACTTGTACTCTTCAAATCTCGGGGGATTCATCTCCAAATGATATTCGTCTGCAGTGAGTGGATCGCAAATTTTCCCCATAGCCCGGTCCAATGCATCTTCAGGGGCAATGTTGCCCAAAATAAAAATTGCGTCTAACCCTGATACAAGTTTGTGCTCAGGAATCTACAAATTCACATAAATTTTATTTTGCTATTAATTACAAGAATTATGAACCTATTTGCAAGAAAATCATTTTGAAATGGACATCTAAATAATCAAATTACAAATACTTATTGTATTGTATTGTGATATGCACTTATGATAATATTCAAAATATTATGGTATTATGATAATATTCATTGTATTATGATCTACTTTTATGGTAATATTAAAAAAGAACATTCGCATTTTTGGTATGAAAAGTAGCAATGTTAAGGTAGGGCGCTCCAAAAGTGACCCTGCTCTAAACATTAATTATACAGAGGTACATTTTGCTTTCTTCAATGTACCAATAATGTACATTTCAAGAGGTGGTTGCTTTTAGTGACCCTTGCATTTTGAACTTCAAAATTTTGTAACTAATTCCACAAAGGTCCATAAAATATGAAACGACTTGGGTTTGATACTTGGTTTCTTTTAATGCAGTGGGTCTCCCATTTGTTCAAAAAATAAAAAATAAAAATAAAATTACGGAATTTTTTTTCAGGGAGTTTAGCTTCAACCCCCCCAAATGCAATCAGCTCATAAAAGGTGGCCTTACCGGGACAGGAGGTGGAGCAAGTTTTGAAGCTGCAGCTGCGAAACGCTTCCAGAAGAAAAAATCATAGCCTGTAATGAGCTTTTCAAACTCAGCAGCTTGATTTGGAGTTGCAGGAAACCCATCAAAGCAAAAGCCTGCCAATTTGATTTCCTTTACTGCACAAAGAAATGCCACATTTTTATGAAAAAATAAATTTAATTTAAAGATGGTAATTGCTTTTAAAATCTTTGCAGTAAGATTGATGTACTAATATTGGTAGAAATGTTGTTAGGGACACTATACAGTAGGACCTCTCTAAAGTAATACTCTCTAATTTAAGTAGCAACCTCTCCTGAGACAATATTTTTTTTCTCTTTTGAAATACATAGACAATTTTCATTATGAACCAAGGGAATTAGTCCCCAACGGAATCTCTAAGGTAATATTGATTGTCTTGGTCTTGCCATGGGCCGCAAACAAATGCCATTAATGCAATGAACCTCTCTGGTGTAATAACCTCTCTAATGAAATATCATTAGCCCATTCCCAAGGGTTGCTATTATGTGAGCATAGGAGTGTGAGCCCATGAGCCCAGAATACTAGATACCTATGGTATAGGTGTATATACTATAGAAACCGCTTATGGTAATAGGGTATATATTTTATAAATACCCATACTATAAGTGTTTATGATACATATACCTTCTATGGTGTGTGATATCTATCTTATAGGTACCTATATTGTAGGCATGGTTTTGAAAGATTCCATACCTACCCACACACTAAAACTCTTCATAATTTTTGACTCATAGATCCAAACTGAATGATTCAAAACTTCACGCTTCTATATAAATCTAAATAACCAATTTCAAATTTTTATTTTTTTTAAAAGTAATTTTTAAAGAAGTTTTTTGAGCTGCCCAGGTTGCCCGCCGACCAATGAAAATTACATATCATGCAATAATTCTTTAACTATGTAGTCAAACGTTATGAAAATTGTTGGGCCTTAAAGCTACTCCTCGGGCACATGTTGTGTAAAACTTTCAAAAATAAAAAATAAAAACTCCATTTGTAGTGAGCTGCCCAAAATTGCTATGTTGCCAAAAAACGCAGCTTGGTCCTTTAGGGGTTAACAATATCCAATGAAGGTGACTAAAAATTTCAATTATTTTTAAGTATTCATCTATAATGTTTGAGTATATCATTTTCAATACTAGAATACTAAGAATGTTTTAAAATTTTAAGTTGGCCTATAAATAGATACACTAATATATTTGACTTTAATGTTAATATTTTATTTTTTAAATTGTGATCCACAAAAATAGATGATTGTGTTATATAGATAAATATGTTTCTTATTTTTAAGAAAAAATCGAAATTAGAAAATGTTTTTAAATGAAAGAATAATATATATGTATATTTATGAATCATATACAATGAATATTAAGTGAAAGAATTTATAAGCAATTAAAATTCTATTCATAAGATATGTAGCTATTTATTTACTATTCTAAATGTTGAGAAAAGATATCTTACTAGGTTTATTTGCAAAATGTCTAGGTTTCTTCAAAACTTTTTTAGGAGCACCTGTTAAGAAATGTTGTACCTTCATATGTCAAAAAGCTATAAAAGTATTGGTTTGTTGTCATTAAAACAAAAAATCCATTTAATTATTTTTCAATATGCTTAATTAAATTTGAATTTTTTTTAATTTATGATCAATTTTATTAAAAAATTATCATAAATGATTTGTCATAATACATGTCAATAATGGTTATATAGTAAGTATTTGTTAATAAGGCACTCATTAAGTATTTTACATTTTTTTTATGAACATATAGGTGCAACTAGAAGTCATGAATGAAATAAATAAGTAAAAAACAAAACATATTTTATGTTCTTTGTTTTGTATTGTATGCAATTGCAAAAATGACTTGTACCAACTACAAACTTAAAGCAATGATTCAATGTTGCAGAAACGTATAAAGAAATTGGATATAAAAATGACAAGCTTACTTCAAACTTTTGAACATTTAAAAATTATGATTTAGAGCAAATAAATGCATTGTGAATTATATATTTTATACAAATAATATTGTATTAAATATATACTTTACAATGCATTTAAGAGGTCAAATATACTTTTGAATATCAATTTTCAAGGTTTTGGAGTTCAAATTTGGCAAAGATGGTAGCCTAAGAGGTTTAAACTATATAACTAAAGGATTTCAAAATATTTTTTTTCCTCTAAACATTTTAAAGTACGCTTCTTTCAGCATACATTATTGAATGATTGAAGATTCAAATTACTAGTTTTTTTGGTGTTCAACCATCTATATAAAGTTTCAAAGAATGATTAGTTTTAGAAATTAAAAAAAAAATGTTCTAATTTTATATATAGAGGTAGTCAATTGATGGAGACATGCATAATTGTTTTTTCCATGGTATGACAAGATACAACAAAGTCATCACTTTTGATCTATAAAAACTTAATGATACTTTGAATCAACTTTACAATTTACAATCATAATTTATTAGTTAAAAGACCAAAGCCATATTAAAAACATTTTTATATTCCAAGGTTTGATATTGTTTATTAAATTTAAAAATTAACTTTCTTCCCATTATTTTACATATATATTTGCCTCAATTTGGTATCTGATTTTGAAAATAAACTTCATTGATTTTGCAAACTAGGTAGTAGTTACTTGTTTTGGTAACAACCAAACAATTGATTTTTATTAAATATTGTATGTGAGGATTTGATTTAGCAAAAATGTGTTGAAATTGAATTTCAACATCAAATTTACAAAGGGTCATGTTACCTCACACGAATCATAAGATGACAAATAAATATCGAGGAAATAAATGAAAATAATTTAGATAGTGAAGAAATTTAATACAATAGATTTCTATGCTCTTATTATGGTGAACATTCAAATTCTATATAAAAGAATATACCTCGTTTGCTAGAACATTCAAGCGCTTGAACTTGGTCTTCTGCAAAGTCCAATCAACTTCAATGAGATAGATGAATTGAAGTGATCAACACTAGAATTAAAAAACTTCAAATTTTTTAAAACGCATAGTTTTATTTATTTATTAAAAATTTAAAGAAACCCCTTGAAACAATAAAGATATTATATCATGTTTTATAAATTTATGTTCCAAGTTTACATTTATAAGACTAATTGAAAAGAGTGTTTTTTATTTTACTCATGTCCATATATTGTGCACCATTAGCAAAGTAAGGTGAACTATTTTTTTTGTCACAATGTATTAATGTTCAGTGTTTCAAACTTTCTATGCATCATCCATTTTTATAACTTTTGCAACAAAAAAATAGTGTATAAGCAACAATCTAAAAGATGTGTTAAGAAGATTTGAACTTTAAAGCTTATTTTTTTCTTAATACTTTAATCCCTAAAGAATTGAGGCACATTTTGGTCAAATTTGTACATTTTAGGGTAGTAAAAAAGAAACGAATTTAAAAAAAATCCAACCATGTATACCTGTATTAGACTAAAATAGAATTGTGTGAAATTCTTTTATGAAACTTTGACTAAAGAAGTTGAAAGATTATAACGTTTGAAGTTAAATTTTTTTTTTCAACCTTGCATGATAGGGTCAAGAGACTTTAGCTCATCTCAGAGTGAGATTTTTTCACTACATATGGTTATTTTTTGTATAGTTTCATCCTATATCATGTAAAGTTATTCACACTAAAGGGATACACGTTTATCCCTTATATCAAAATTTTGTGAACATCGACTAAAATTGACTTTGTGTGCAATTGCCCAAGATTTCTTGCATATGCTAAACGGTGATAATGTTTAAAATGACTTTATAGAAAGAAATGCACTATCACAACAGATAATTGCGCTTGAAAATAAAAAAAAAATGTTGATTTTGAATGATTTTTTGAACTTTATCTTTTTTTAGTTAATAAATAAGTGAAAAGTTATTTAATATATACTAAAACGTTTAATTAAAATTTTATAATATTATTTTTGAATTTTATTATGATTGGATATTTCTGGTATTAGAAAAAAAAAATTTAGTTTTGGATTATAAGAATCTGTAGATGAGATTTAGGTTAGATTAAAATACATAGTTAAATACAAATGATCTTTGCCATTGAGGTCTTATGATGGTTTGGTCAAAATAGTGCCAAAGGAGACACTTCAAATTTTCAAATTTTCAAATATATTATTCTATCAAATTACAAAAGCTCATTTTTCCATTTATATATATATAAATTAAAAATTGTCTTTTGAAATTTATTGATAATAGTAAAAAATAAAAAATTTCAATAGTTTCAAAATTGTTTTGGTATATGATGTTGATTATAGTAATTATACATTAGCCAAATCATTTTTACACCAATCTATGGTTAGTACAAAGAATTTAGTGTATTTATAATAGGCCTACAATATTTTTATTAGAAAAACATATTCTTAAATACAAATATGAAAATCTCTTTTAGTATTCATATCACAATATTTGTTTGATTTGTTTCTACAACGCAAAGTGCATATTAACCCCTAAAGTTCCAAGGCTATTTTTCTGTCAAAAACCATGCAAAACTGCCATTTTTGCGGCGCTCATCCAAGAAACCCCAATTTTTTTTTTTCTAGAATCCAAACATAGGATAAAAATTTCACTTGTACTTCACTTGTCTAAAATCATGGGGTAATGTAAAAAAAATTTAATTGAAGAATTGGGTTGAAAGTCTAGAATAAAAATTTCAATAAAAAAAACACTTAATTTTCATTCTTTAAAAAAATGTTGAGTAGAAACAAGTCCAAGATTGAAAAAAACAATAAATCATTAACACCTCTAAGATGGGATTGAAACACAATAATCCCAATGGTGAGATTCTTTTAGCAAGAAAACACAACCTTGTCAAACAATTTTTTCTTGAAAAATTGTGAAAATTGCATTAAAAAATGAATCCTACAAGTTAATTTTTCAATAAGGTGCTCTGATTGCCTGAGAAACAAAATTGTCCATAACTTTTTTTATTAGTTTAAAAGAATGAATCAAAGCTTCACATGTAGATAAAAACATAATATTTTAGGAAAAAAAATTAAAAATTTGTTTTGACTTTTTGCAGTATTTTTTGTGTTGCCCGCCAAGTTCAGTGCTAGGCTTTTTGTGGTATAACTTTTGCTCCCGGTCACCAATTGAAATAAAAACTATATTCCCACATAAGTAATCAATTTTTCTATCTTATGAGAAAGTCTTAAAAAAATTCATAAAAAATCGAGGTCACAGGAACCTGTCCGAAATCCAATTCCTTCCTTGAGGGGACAATGGAACTTTAGGAGTTAAATTCTAGGTTTATGGTTTGTTCAAGAAATTTGATGAGCATTAGAAGATGGAATTGCACCTAGATGTAATTTTGCTAATTGTACACCACACAATATGCAATGTATACACTAAAGACATATATAATGTTGGATTTTTATATTTCTACAAAGTTTTGTTTTTTAATTTTCACATATATGTAAGTAAAAAAATATGGTTTACTAATCAAATTGATGATGATTTTTAAAGTGTTCCTTTGTTGATTTGAATTTTTTTATTTATTGCTTTATAATCAATAGTGCTTAAATTTAAAGAAATTTCAAATTTATCTTGCCTTTTAATTGTGATCTATAGGTGTGAAGGCATTTTTCATCCAAATAGTGGAAAATAAAGCAAAAATCATATTCATTTTAAACATTCATCCTTTATATATACCCATGTTTATATTACAGTTAGTTCTTATCTATTTGTTTTTAGTCATTAAGATTTTTGTTTATTTCTAAGGATGTATGCTACTTCAAATATAAGAAAAACAATACCATATTCTTTTAATTCATGAATCACCAATACCATTAAATGTGCTACAACTCCATCGGGAATCTGTACAAGTTAACCAACCATAATTAGATGTAAAAACAAAAATAAAGTATTTAATTTAAATATAAACTATTTTTGGGAAAAATCCTCAAGTAGAAGATGCAATTATATATGGAAGATGATAAATTGTCAAAGACCTTTGGTAATTGCAATAAAGGCATTATAAGTTTTAATAGTTGGATTCTCATATTAAAATTTGAAAATAGATAAAAAAAATAGCCTTGACAATTATGTTTGAATTTACAACGTTGAAGTTGATTTGGAAAAATATTATTCATATTTATTGTTTGAAATTATGAAGTATGAATTTTGAAGAAAATGATGAGTTTTAGATTGCCTTTGGTGTAAAATTTTTATCAAGAACTTAATAGAGTCATAATTAGTTGTTGACTTTTCAAGACTACCATGGCTCTATGCCACTGGCTACCTATCACCATTGCCATCACAAGTTGCAAGTCATAACCTTCTCTCCTTTCAATTTACATCTTACACCCTTGGATCATAAAGATCAAAGGTTGTAATTAAAAAGTGAACATCCAATTATGTATAATGACCTACTCGCCGCTACTGCTGCTCGTTGGTTATTTAATACATATTAGATTAATGAAAAAAAAAAGAATAACTTACTGGTGTTTTATTGCTAATAGCTTCTTTGGCCCGCATTCCAAGTTCGCCTTTCCATGAGAATTTGTGAAATGGATTTGGATGGCAAGGTGTAGGAGTTGGAGTTGGTGTTGGAGGTGGAGTGGGAAACAAAGGCGGATCGAGTAAAGCCTCCACACATGTACAAGAATTATAAGAAGATGTTGGTGTAGAAGTCACAGGTTTAGAGATCATCATGCGCTTGAGCATTGCGTCTTCTGTAATTTGTGAAGTAAAATATCAGAAATTGAGGACTCTTAATTTTTACCTTTTTACTTTTCCAATTTGTGAATATCAATATGAATAATTAATTTAATTATATATTTAATTTGTCAAATATGTCATAAAATTTTGTGATTTTGTGGTTACTAAAAATTTGAGAGTATTATAAAACCTTTTAAGTTTTTTTCTTTACTATTGAAATAAAATTTACATTGGGGGACATTTGGAATTTAATTCTCTTAAGAAAATGATAAATTACAATAATGATATGTTGTAAATACTATGTTGGACTTGTACCAGCAATGGCATATTCAATTGCAAATTGAATTACAAGATTGGGATCTATACGAACAAGTCCAAAATCTGCCTCCAATTGCCTACCCACAGTGGTCTTCCCTACCAATTGAATTTTAAATTATATTAAAAAAATATAAATTGTATCTACATTGAATAATAATAATAATAATAATAATAATAATAATAATAATAATAATAAACTTGAATGAAGAGTATGGTTATTGGTTATATATTTGTATTGGAGAGTCTACCTTGACTAGAAGGCATCAAAAACAACTCTTGCTACTTATGCCTACATAGTATAACTAGTGCAACTATACCAATGAACAATCTTTTAATCATAGTGGTCTTATGCCAAAAATTCTATTGTTCTAATTTGAAGACATATCTCTTACAAGAATTAAGCTACATGGACCTATATCAAGGCGCCAAGAGGTTAATGGAGCCAAGCTCTAGTATCTTTGCTTTAGTCACTTGGTGGCTCCAATTAAACTACTATTATTCCAATTCTCCTTGTTATATAGCAAATGTTTATCCTTGATAACATCAATAGAAGTGATATATATATACCATAAAGACTATCAACCTGAGTACGGAGGTCCAATAATGGCTAGCATGAGACTAAATCTCATTAGACCAACAAATTGATGATCTTCGGGCTCATCTGCAAGTACATGAATTTTATGGAGGATTCCTCCTAGATGCAAGTTTCTTCCAATTGGACCAATTTCTTTGGGACTTGTCCAATCTTCTACTTCATCAAAATACCTCTTTGCTGCAATCTATACATAACAAAATTTTACCATAAATGTCCAACCTTCAACTTATACAAAAATTATAAATATTTCAGCAATTGAATATATTAGTTAGTTGCAATCCTCTATCTATTTTATCCAATCTGAAAATTTTATGCACTAATAGAATGCATGGAGGATTTGGGGCTCCAAGCACAATAACTTGATGCCTCCCTTCTTGATCTCTCAACACATGAATCTTGAAGTTGTCACTTTGGACTCAAAAATTCTATTTTTTAACCTCTAAATTCTTTAATCCATAAACAACATTGCAGCCATTTTTTAGTCGATGAATGAGAAAGAATCCTTTTGTGTAGGATAGAAATGCACCTATTTCATCCCTATAATTTTGTGTGGAAAGGAGAGATCATGAACAATAATTTGACCACCAATAAACACTTTTTAAAAAAAAAATAGATGATATCATATAGTGCCAAAATAATGATTTCCATGGTCACCAATCCAATGTTGAAGGATTAATCTCCTACAAAGCTTAATGAAAGCTCAGGTAAGTTCAGATAAAGTCAAAATTGAGCACATGAAAGTGAAAATCTTACCTAAGATGCACATTTTTGTAATCTTCCCAAAAATATAATTTTTTTTAATTGGGTGCCCAAGTCAAAAGTAATGGGGCTTGAAAGTTTGCATGTAACTTTGGACAACATGCTATTAGAAAGGGCAAGCAATTGGGCAAGAAATTGTGAATTTTGTTTCCATTAACTTTGAATGCTTATATCTTGCAATTTATGAAGCCAAGTGGGCTGAAGTTTTTCCACACATTCTTCTGGTAGCATAATGAAACAATGTGTGGTTGAAAATGCAAAAAAATATTATTCTTTTCCAATTTGCATTCAATGCACTAAAAATGGCAGTTTTAAAACAATTTTAGAACCATAAGCACAAATTATAGTGTAAATTTATGAAATTTAAAATTAAAAAAAATTGGACTTGATTAAAGAAAGGAAAACTTTGTACTAGCCCTTGGAGTTTTGATTCTTCCAAAAAAAAGATTTTCCAAAAAGAATTGGAATCTTGTTCATATAGTTGTTGTTTTTTGGACATCTTCTCATTGCAAGATAGTTTTGGATTTGTTAGATATCTTCATCATCATTTTAAACTGACATGCAAGTAACTAATATAACCACTAAACTAATGGCTTAAGTTTCCAAAATTGGATAGTGCCTCCTTCTCTATGAAGTTGAGTCAAATTATACTCACCCTATTGGGCAAGGCCCAAAATTTCTTTTCTTCTAACTTCAAACATTATAATTTTGCAATCTACATTGTAAAATGGGCTAATTTGTTTTCTACAAATTTCTAAATTAAGTAGTGTAGTTCAAATTTGTACGGTTGAAGGTTTGAAAATGTTTTAGATTTCAATTATGCTCAATGATTAGAATGTGACAATTTTGGACATTTTTGTGAAAAATAGTTGAAGATCATCACGGGCTAAAGAACAAATCAACAAGGAACTATAAAAATGCACTTGTCTATTTTTTAGAAGACCAATTGGATGATTGGACCAACATTCTATGTGGGGTGGGGTGGGGGTATAATTTTTCAAGCACAATTAAATAATTCATTCATTTCACAAATAAATAAACTAATTGATAGAAGTGGCAATTTGTCACAATGTGCTCAGACCATCTTGGGTTTTAGAGACACTGTCAGTTCAAAGCTTCTCCATCTATAAATTTTTTGGTATATGAACTATCACAAAAAGAAAAAGAGGTTTTGAAAACACATAAAATAGTCTAGTTCAAAATTCTACTCTGGGTTGGTTGAGGCATGAATCATGAATGTAAAAAAACACTAAATGACATACAAATTCTCACAACACCCTTGGATAATTTTCAATAGGGCAATAAATCATCACAATCAAATTTTACACTAGGGAAGGTATTGCCAAACTCCCAAACTCAAGAAACATAAAAGAAATTCAACAATGAGCCACAAAACTATGAACATTAGGAAATAAAAGCAAACTCGTATTAGTTTGTTGTAGAAATTGCTAATTTTGGTAGGGACCCCATGTCTACCAAACTAAGCAATAGAAACATCCTTAGAGAGTCCAGACAAGATTTAAACATTTAAAAAAACACCTGCTCCAAAGACTAAAGTCCATAGACTCATAATGAATAACAACAAGGTTTCAAAATGAAAATGGGGTGTTTGAGAAAAAAGAGAGAGGACTATTAGACATGTCCAAAGGTCTCACATTCCTCTTTTCAGTCTTAAGATTTTTTGAGTTTTAATGCTAATTTAAAAAAAAAAAAAAAAATCAAAATTACATTGGTTGACTATTTTTACTTTTTGTAAAAATCTCCAAATCAAAAAGTAATGGTGCCATTGGTTTTAAAAGGCCTATACTAGCCTATAAGATCCTTTACTTCCTTTATTTGGTCATTTGGACTCCCAAGGTCGGGTGGAAGTTTCAAATTAGAAACCATATAATTTTAGAATGAAGAGTTTATCAATTTTCTAAAGATTTTGACTTGCATGTATTTTTAAAAGAATTATTGGAGAAAGAAGTGACCCTATTTAGAACTCATTCAGATGTCGGATGCTCTTGGAATGTTGATCAATGGCTCGTTTGGCTTAAAATTAGACTATAACTATTGAAGCTATCCATTTGGATCCTTACCACTATCAAAACTTTATGAAACTTGTTGAAGTACATAACTATCAATCATAACTTCTATCTTACTTTTTTCAAGATTTTACCTCAACTTGAAGTATTTTCCAGGATTTTAACATAATTAGTTGCACTTGTTGATTTCCAAGAGACTAACCTATACAATCTGGTAAATCCTGAAACTTTATATGTAGCCTTTAAGAAACTCTATGTAGGGGAGGCAATCCATTCTCAATTACTTAAGGAATTACAGAATGTAGAACTCATTAATTCATTTCAACTTTGTTTTTTATACCAAAATATCTGAAAACTCTAGGAAGGATCCAGACACTATTGCTGCATACAAGAAAAATTTCCACCAAAGAAACCAACCTCTTACATGCCTGTAATTCCTGAAGTGATCGGGAATGGATTGCCTCCCCTATATAAATGCAAGCTCATATTCTTACTTTGCACTTTCAATTGAAGATGTACATCAATAGTTATAAAATGTTCAATAAATTCTATGACATCTTCTGTTTGGTGGAAAACTTTGGTGTTTTAATTGCACAATTGGCTCTTAAAGTGCTTTCTAGTCTAAGATACTTCATTATGGACTCCAATTGTATATTTTCTTCTTTTATTAGAGGTTGAAATTTTGTTTAGGCATAAATGTATAATTTATTCATATCCTTAACGTGGCTTGTAAATTTGCAAACCTAAGACCTAATCAAAACCTAAAACCTAATCAGAACATACTAGTCTTACAAATGATTTGCGGTCATTTGGGATTGTATTTCTATCATTTTCAGCCAATTGGTTGCATGCACAAGGATGTTCAATTCGTCCATGTAAGTGATATTTTGGTTGGGACCTTCTATCTCCTCGATTTTGGCTTTGTTTTTATTGCAATTTCTACCTTGAGGTTTTTAGTAAAGTCTTTCTAGGTCCTAAGGACCATATTAGATTTTGGTATGTGCCCTTCAAACATTCATTCTGAGATTTTTCTATGCTAAAAGGACACTTTTGAGGTTTAAAATCTAAACAAAAGAAAAATCAAGACCGGGGTGACAATCTAAGGACTAACAAATAGCCCAAACTTTTTAGGGCAGTATAACTTTTGATCTAGACACCCAATTGTAAGAAAATTTATACCTGCCTAAATTTATTCCTTGTGTCAAAATCTCAAAAAGATTCATGGAAAATTAACATTGTAGGAACCTGCCTGAACTTTCAATTGGTCGTTCAACGCCCACTTGGTCCTTTACAGGTCAATTAGCTAATATAAAAAGAAGAAAACTAAGTATACACTTAATGTTCATTCTAGAAATAATTAAATTGCGCAATTCCACAAAATATAAATAAGAGTACCTGTTCGTAGAGTGGATCATTCTCGTTTGAGCAACCAACACATGATGGTGAAGGCAAAGAAGGTAAGGCATCCACGACATACAAAGTAGTCCACTCTCTCCATTCATTTTTTGATACAGGAGTATCCGTGTTGAATTTGTAATCCCCGGCCCTCACACCCATTTCAAAAACCTGTGCAAGTGTTTAAGATTACAATCATTCTCAATTTTTCCACACATATGATCAATATTATTATTATAATTCCAGTTGAGACAATCCATACAAAGATTTCATATGTTTGGTTTGGTGCAACCTTGAATTTTAAGAAGGAGATTTCTTAATTGAAGCGAAATATAAATTTGGTGATGCGTTAAATTATTATACTATTTGTTTGTCACTACTCTAATTGTTTAATTTCTTGGAGAGTATGATTTATTGAAATTTAGTAGCAACCTGTGAAATAGCCGAGTTGCGGTCCATTTTTTCTTGCATTAAGCATTTCCTTTCTTCCTCCGCTTTTCTTCTCTACAATTTGCAAAGTATGATACTTACTGAAAAGTAATGCCAAAAATTGATAATTTCTTTTGAACATCCAAATATCATCACATATCTGAAAATAAGAATGGTAATTTCCTAGTTTTTAATGTCCTAAACTCTAGAAGAATGTTGAGGCAAAAAGTGATCAATGGGTGATTTTCAAGATTACTGTAGAAATGAAGAATGAATCTACTGGTTCAAAAAAGAAGAATTTTTTTGACGAAGTACCTCAGTGATAGGTATTGTCCTTTTAAGGTTAGAAATCAATTCCATGGTCTCATAGTTAAACATAACTTCTATTCTTCATTTGCTTTATAAAGTTATTTGCAAAGTAAACTTCATCATGTTTTATTTCTTAGATGAAACTATATGCTGTCTCTCAATATGGATAAAATCTCAATTAGTTTTGTGAAAAATTATGATTGTTATAAAATTATAGCAAAATATGAAATGAATTGGTACATATAACCAAAAGATCTAATCAACCATAAGTTTTTTCTTTGTGTAGAAGTAGAAATAAAGTATAGAGTAAAAATTTCAAGTTATTTTTTATTTTTTACATCCCCAAAACCACCTTTAAGTCAAATGACCATTGTCAAGCTAGATATAGCCTTTACATAACTGATTGATGTAACTTTGATATTTTTACAATATTAATGTTTTTTCCATGAAATTTGACTAATACATGTGTTTTCATTTTTCATTTCAAAATGAGTTATGGAAAAAAAAAACTAAAAAATTAAAAAAAAAAACTAAAAAAAAACAAATTACATGGTTTGAAATTAATATCGTTGTATGATTTGGATTCTAATACATCAAAGCTTTCAATTGCAATGATTTGTTGAGATAGATAAAATTTTCAAATTTTTAAATGGAGTAGAAACTAAACTTGTCATTATTATAGTTTCAATCAAAAACAAATATGCACTTTGTTTCTAAGATATATTTTGTTTATGAGATCAAAGATCTTTAAAGGATATAGACATCTATGAAGCATGAATCCTTTTTGGAATTCTTTCATTCAAAAGCCCTTGCCTATATTTATCAAATGTAGAAAATATTTGTAATAACTTATTCTTTAAGTCTAAACTTTAAGGTAGATGAAACTTAATTTGTGTCAATCAAATAGAAAATTGATCTTAATTAAAGAATTTTCAATTAAAATACAAGTTTTTCTAAATATCATTGGAAGAGGAATCTAATATAATTTGATAACATTAAGCACTTATAGTTTCCTGATAACTAAAAAAAACAAGTACCTTTCTTATCATGTATACCAAAAAGTATATAAAATCATACTTAAAATATATTTAATTGAGATTAGACAATATAGTTTTTCATCATTAAGATGATTCTCTTTAGTAATTGTGAACATAAGAAGATTGCTTAAATCTCAAAATAATAAGAATTTACAATCTTCAATTCTATGATATTTTTGGGACTATGGAAAAAAACTCATATAGACTAAAGTGCATTACCAAGTATACCATTCTTTAATACAACCAAATCAATACAATAATCATAAGGAATTGGGCTTCTTCTTAAATTTCTTACAATATCAACTACTTCATTTAATTTTTATTGTTAATATATAGATGTTACAAGAATAGAACTTTTGTAAATGATTGGTAGTATAGGTGCCTGCCATATAACAAGGATGGAGAGGACTTCATCCGCATAATCTTGGTGCATTAAGGCTAAAACCATTTTATCTCGTTCCAAAGTTAAAATCTTTTCCATTTCTCTTTTTTCTTCTAATATTCTTTGTATGATCAATTTATTTTCTTCACCTCTTTTAAGTTGCTCTTCTTCTACCCTCTTCTCTTCTTTTTCTTTTTCAATTTTTGGACCATGAATGTCTATGAAAGCATGATCTATATCATGTTTTTGATGAGCTTCTTTTTCTTTCCTTGTTTGTTCTTCAATTAAGCGGATAACTTCCTATAAGGTCTCATTTCAAATGATAATTAGATTACAAGTGAGCCAACAATACAAAAATATTGCGCATATTAATGTAAATATAGGTATATATAAAAAAATTTATGCAAACATCTCTAAAATTATAGATTGTTTTTTTTATAATAAAAAATTATATGGTAATTACAAAAAAAAAAATTTATAATTTTGATAGGATATTTGAAAAGGTCCTCAAGATGGTCTAGTCAAATATGTAATTTAATCCTATGTATCTTTACATGTATAATTTTGGTCACAAAAATAAACTTTGTTGTTTACTAGTAGTTAATTATTTTATTCTTATCCAAAAACATCAATTGTATAATAATCCGTACTAAGAGCAGCTCCATTTTAATACGGAGAAGCAACACTTCAAATGTTTTGCACCATTGATCTTAGAAGATTTCCTAAGATCAATGGTGCAAAACATTTAAAGTGTTGCTTCCCCGTGTTGGAGTGGGGCTGTTGTAACCCCTAAAGGCCCAAGGCCTTTTCTTTGCCAAAACACCCCAAAATGCCATTTTTATTGCAAAGAGTAAAAAAATTTGAAAAACATTTTTTTTGCACATCTAACCTTAGGATATTACACCTAACTAGTATAAGAATGTGTGGAAAAAGTTCAAAATTTTTGACCGCATAGATTTCAAGATATTTGCGTTTGAAGTGAAGAAAACAAGTTTTTCAACACGTTGTGGGACTAGATTTTATGACTTTGAACATTTCTAACTTAGATTTTTTGCATTACAAAGTTTGAAGCTTTAAATGTTTATAGTAGAGAATTGAGTTGAGAATCTAGGAAAAAAAAAATTCCAAAAAAACTTAATTTTTATTATTAAAAAAATTGTTAAGTAGAAGTAGGTATGAGATGGAAGGAAAATTAAAATATCAATATCTTTTACATGGAATTAAAAATCATTAATTTCAATGGTGATATTGTTTTAGGAAAAAAACAAACTTGTGGAATTTTTTTTCTTGAAAAATTGTTAAAGTTGCATTCAAAAATGAATCCTACAAGTTATTTTTTTTCAGGAAGATGCTCTAAGTGCCCGAAAACAAGATTGACCATAACTTTCTCTTAAAAAATCCAAATGCAATGAATCAAAGCTTTCCAAATAGACAAATTTATTAGAAAAATAAATAAAAATAAATAAAAATAAATTGCAAATATTTTTTGCTGCCCCCCGTCCCCTGTTTTGAGCTTATTTGGGCATAACTTTTTTTCTCGGGCACCGATTGAAAAAAAATTATATTCTCACGAAGCTTATTAGTTTTTCTATCTTCAAATTTTTTTTTAGAAAATCACGACAAAAATTCAGCTTGTAGGTACTTGCCAGAAATCCCATTTGTCTCCTAAAGGGAGAATGGGCTTTTAGGGGTTAAGCAATCATAAATTGACCTTACTATGAAGTAATTAAAATACTAAAAATTCAAGAATATCTCTATGTGAACTTTCTTGACAAAAAGATCCTTGGTGAATAGTACATGAATGAAATTTAAAAAAAAATACTAATACATTTCAGTGATTTGCGCCTTAGTATTTGTAGGTCATAAGATTTGATTGTCAAATTTACATAATTAACTTTAGTCAACAATGTGATTGAATTTACTATGGCAATGAGCTTTGTCTTTATCTTCATATCATTAAAAAAAATAACCATTCAATATTAAGTTAAGAATGAGGGATTTTTTTATTCAAATTTGCCGAGGAAATCAAACCTTCACAAATGATGTAATAAAGTGTTTTTTTGTGTTTTGAACTGTAACAGAAATAAATAAATATATAATATTCTTAAATTTGACATTTGAAATAGATGTTACCTTGAATAATGAACTTAAATGAAAAAATTTGAATCGTAAATGAAAAAGCAAGTGATGAACTCATAGCATGTCAAATTAAACAAGGATGATAAAACATCCAAGAAAAAAAATTTAGACATTTAGGACATACATTATAATGGGTATACAAAAATAAAAATGCATTAGATGTTATTTGGGGGTAGTAAAGGGCTATTTTAGGCCCGTTCCCCCACTGTTAGAACTCTAATTACAAAAAAAAAAAAATGACGTGGCCGAAGTTTGGCCACATCACACTGTAGCGCAGTGCAGTGCGTTCCCTGCAGTTGGGAACTTGCAGCTCTTTAGGAGGTCCAAATCCCCTCTAATGAAATGATATCCTTTCGTTTTTGTCCATTGAGCATTTTTTTTTATAGAATTAAGATATTTGAAACATTAAAATTATGCTGAATTTGTAAAAAATTAACTTAATACTGTATATGATATTAAGCTTTGAAAATGAAGAATGACTAAATAATAAATAATGTTTAGTATATTTGTCCTAGCATTAGTATCACAATATTTTGTGATATGGAGTACATGGTATTAATCTTCAATTACCATGAGAAGTAAGAGGTTTTAGAAATTTACATGCAAGTCTTTATTTGTTAAATTATTTTTACGTAATAATTATAATGTTCTCCAAAGAAAAAGATATGGTTGGATTTGACCACTTGCATACCAACAAATGTAAGAGAAAATTTTAGATAGTCAAAGAATTGAATAAGAATGTTCTATAAGTACAAAGATTTTTTTCCATCCGTATAGTTCTTTCTTATTTTTATGTTAGTTACTTAATTTTTGCATTATATAGGATTTGAACTTCATCATAACAACTACTTCATAGTTCCAAAAGTCAAATTAGAACCTAAAAAATTATTGCAAAAGAAAGGTTTTTTAAAAACGACTTCAATAAATAATCAATAGAATTTGTTTTTTTTATATTTAGAATTTTAGATTTAACACTTCAAACAAAATAAATTCTTTGTGAAAATCACAAAATAATATTCAACTATAATCAATTTTCAAAGGATATTTTGAATATTAGGTTCTAAATGCATTTATAAAAACATCCCCTAATTTTTGTCACACTTGCCAATTTGTGGGAGTTTAGTACTATTTAATATCCAATAAAATGAATTTGGAGCTAAAATTTAGAAAGGATGGTCTTCTATTAGACTTGCAGCTATTTTTTAAAGGAAGTCTTTTTGCTTGCATTCCAAAATATATAAAATTATTTTGGTGATTCTCTTAGTAAATTAATTGATATCCCAATAGAATTATTACAAATATGCAATTTTGATTTGATTTGATTTTCCTTATTTTATAAATTAAAACATCAAAATATCTATTTTCTTGAGATTTTGCGTTTTTTTAATTCTCCTTCTTAGATAATTTTTCTATGCTTTATCTTGCTAGGGTACAATTTTTTAGAGGTGTATACATTGGTTATACTTTTAAAAATTCTAAAATACTGTTGAAAACTAAGCATGAGTACTATGAAAACAAAATAAAATCAGCAGATGTTTCTTGTAATCACCCATTATTTTCTACACTGATACCAATTGAAAGTATTACCAACCTTCCTAAAATCCACAATATATCACTTTTGGAGTTCTTTTAAATACAATGTAATACTTCCAAGATTGTTCTTTCTAATATTCCTTCACATTTTTGAGAATGTAACCTACCTTTGGTTTTCAAGATATTAATGCAAATTTAAAAATAAATTTATAGCATAGTGATTATATAAAATATAGGTAAAGAATATTGAGTTAATTCATTTTTGTTATTTGATGTCATTATATTATATCTTGAATTTGAATGCAAAGTTTATTAAAAAAAATAGAAATTGTTTAAGGTCTTTCCATTAATGAGTTTCAATGAATTTGTTTTTTATATTCTGATTCTATATTAGAATACTTTAAATTATCAAAGTGAATCATAAAAAGATGCTGAAGGATATAGACTTCAAGTCAAACAAAAAATCACAACAGTTATAAAAATAAATTCGTTTTTAGTAAAACTTTTATTTTTTTGTTATAAAGTTTGTCTATCCACTTCTTTAGGTGGTCACGTTTGTATCAAAAAATAAAATGAAAATACTTCTTAATACTACAACTCTTTTGCAAAAGACTTGTACAAGTCAATTTGATTATTTTTTTAACCTATATCATTTTTTTAAAATCATTTGAATGCAAACCTATTTGGACACTTGAGCAAAAAGAGATTATGTCAATTTTTGTTATAAATCTGATGTATATTACATTGGTATTTGTTATATTAAACACAAAGAGTGTTATGATTTCATGCATAACATTCTCATCCATGCTAATTATCATTCATGTGTTCTTCCAAAACTCTAATGAAATCTTTGTAGTTTGATGCTCACTAGCTTATAGCAATTTCTTAGTGATGCAATGAGGTATTGTTGCAAATGTAGCAATGGTAAGACTATTGAATACTCAATAATGGCAAGTTATATGTATTGCCCATTTCAACGATTTATTTCAAATGGTCACTTACAGCTCGTTTATTTTGTACATTTTTGAATTTTTCTACAATTCTTTCCTTCACACGAATCTTTAAGTCATTGAAGTATCTTTTTGATTCCTAGAAACAAAACCCATATTCATATACAATGTCATTTAAATGATTTCATGCATTTGAATATAGAAACAAAATCCATATGCATATATAATGTCATTAAAATGATCCTACGCATTTGAAAATATTGAATTGAAGCATCATTTTCCAAATTAATTTATTTTAACTTCTTTACAGAATTTATATGCCCATAATTATAAATATCTTTTCCAAATATATTTTTTTCCAAAAACATCAAAAAATATTTTTTTGAAATGTATAAATTTTTTTTATTTTGACATTCTTGTACACAATATATAATCTTTTGCATCAATATTCAAATTTATCAATAATACTTTCTATTTTGATTGATCAAAATACTATTTACTCGGCTATCAATAAGGCTTACTTGTCTTAAAACAACATGATCAACAATGGCAAGGGGTCGATTTGGTCCAAGCATAAGAGAAGATTTTCTCTTTTTTGCTTTTTGAGCAAAACTCATCTCACCAGGCATTGGAGGCAAATCATCTACCCTATCACTACCAAGCTCATATTTATGATCATCTTTGGCGTCAAATTTTGCAAGTTCTTCTCGTGTTTCTTTATGCAAATTATATGCATAGTTCATCTTCCTTGTCAAATGCTGCACAAGCAATTTTGTTTTCATGCAAGAGCCAAAATCCACTTTAGTAGAAGTATCATGAAATTTCATATACAATAGTGACTTTTATTACATTGTAGAGTTAACCTCTAAAGGATCAAACACTGTTTTTTGGCAAACATAGCAATTTTGGGCAGCTCACTACAAATGGAGTTTTTATTTCTTTTCTTTGAAAATTTCACAAAACATGTGCCCAAGGAGTAGCTTTAAGGTCCGACGATATTCATAACTTTTGACTACACGGTTAAAAAGTTATTGCATAATATGTAATTTTCCGCATTTCGCGGGCAGCCCGGGCAACTCAAAAAACTCCTTCAAAAATCACTTTTTTGAAAAATGAAAAAGTTGGAAGTGGTTCTAAGGAAACATCTAAGAGTAAAAAGTTTGAATCACTCCATTTTGTTTAATGAGGTGAGAGTTATTAGGAATTCTAGTTTGTGGATAGGTTTGGAATCCAGAGACTCCATAGCTACCCACAAACTAGAATTCTTAATGACTCTCACCTCATTAAACAAAACGGAGTGATTCAAACTTTTTTACTCTTAAATGTTTCCTTAGAACCACTTCCAACTTTTTCATTTTTCAAAGAAGTTTGAAAGAGTTTTTTGAGTTGCCCGGGCTGCCTGCCAAACGCAGAAAATTACATATCATGCAGTAACTTTTTAACCGTGTAGCCAAAAGTTATGAAAATTGTTGGACCTTAAAGCTACTCCTTGAGCACATGTTTTGTGAAATTTTTAAAGAAAAAAATAAAAACTCCGTTTGTAGTGAGCTGCCCAAAATTGCTATGTTGCCAAAAAACGGTGTTTGGTCCTTTAGGGGTTAATCATAAAGTGAGTGCAATGAGGGACTAGGAGCCTGAATTTGAGAAAACATTAGACAAAACTCCTTGAAGCATCCAAACTTGGTCTACCGGAGTTTATTATTGTGTTTCTTTTGTAATATTCTTAGTTAACCTTCCTCTTGACACCCTTCTACAAACTAGGTTCACTTTACAATTATTCTTGTATTTTTTATTTATTTATAAATAATTAAAATAGAATGCATTTTATATGATATATGGTTCAAAAATCCATCATTATAATACTCCGTAATGAGCAATTCTTAATAACATACATTTTGGATGCCAGAAATGTCAATGACTTTCTCTGCAATGATAAGATTCTTCCATGCACACTGCACATCAAAAATTAAATTCAAGCGAATTAAGCAATGTGTGTATATGTGTCTTCTAATTTGAATCAAATGAATTTAAATATATAAAATTTTATCTCCAGTTCATGAAAAATGAAATCTTTGATAATAAAAGACATTTCTATGGTCGTTGCCCTTCTCTATTGAGATGCCTGTTCCCAAATATTCAGTTTTTTTAAATGAAAAATATTTCTACGAAATAGTTAGCATTATAAATGGTAGCAATTTCATCAAATTCAAAGTTAAATTCACCCTTTGGAATTTGAAAAAAAAGTTGAGTGATATAGTGTAGTCTACTATTCATTTTTTTGGTTTTACTTTGGACATGGATTGAAAAGTTAGTCACCTAATGCAATTGCCCACCTCAAAAAGGTAGATCTTCTTCAATAAGGGAAGATCTAAGGAGCTAAAGGGGAAGACAAGTGTCCCATTCTTGTTTCCTTTACAAAGACTACTCTCATTTCAATGACCACCTTGCATTGCAAGTTCCACCATGAATTGAAAAATGCTCGGAATATTGTGAAAATTTAAATGAACATTTTCAACTCTCTTGTCTTCCACTAAGTATAAAAGGTCATCATTTCAAAATATATACTCACTAAGATATGCTCCTTCAAAGTGTGTTGCCCTGATTTTCCATTAAAAATTCAAACTTAAATATTTGTATGATCAAGTAATTTGAAATTTTTGTGTCACTTACTCTCAATGTAAACTTTAACCCCTAAAGTTCCATGACTAGATTTTCACCAAAAAACACTAAAAAATTGCCATTTTAGTACAAGTACCAAATTTTTGAAAAAAAAACTTTTTGACACATGTAACCGTAGGATCTTATAGTAAACTAGTTTTAGAAGATGTGGAGAAAATTCCAGAATTTTCCACCATGCGGATTGGAAGATATTAGCATTTGAATTGACAAAAAATCCTTTTTTTGTTCCTGCAAAAAACAGGGCAGCTGCACTTCACAAGGTCACATTTGTAAGAAAAAATGTCCAAAATGGTGGTGCTTCTTTGAATTATTTTTCCTAAACAAGTTGGCTACATGCTTAAAAAATTTCAAATCATTTGGAATTGTTCAACATATAAAAAAAAAAATAGTAAGTAGAAAGAAGTAGAGAATGATCTAAAACACTAAACTGTTAAGAGTTTAATTATAGAATTGATGTCAATTCCAATGGTTGTAATGTTTTAGTAAATAGCTTAAATCCTATGATTTATTTTTTCAAAAAATATAAAAAATTGAGTTAAATAAACAACTTCAAAGTTTATTTCAGAGTAGAGAATCCTTAACTCCCCGCAAACTCAAAAACCTCATAATTTTTTACTCATTTGTCGAAATGGAATGATTTAAAGCTTTCCACATATATATAACTCTAGAAAAACAATTTCAAATTTTTATTTTTGAAAAAAGTGATTTTTTCAAATCTGCCCAAACTGCCCACTCGGTGAAAAAAGTAACATATTAGGCCATAACTTTTGACTCCTATTTTGAAATGTCATGAAATTTAGTGTCCGTGAAAGATATTCCTCGTCTCCACCTTGTATTAAAATTTAAGCTTAAAATATGAAAATCTCTAGTCCCAGGTATCTGACCAAAATTGCTATGTTGCTAAAAATAGCAGACTGGTCCTTTAGGGGGTAAGATTTTATGGTTACATTCTATTTGGTCTCAAGAAAAAATGAGCAAACAAATTGCTCAAGTTCTTGGGAATTTTGACCTATTTTGAAAGTACACCCCTTGGGTCATTAGGTGTTAAGGCAAATGGCTATGGTATAACAATGAAGAAATTTTTTCAACAATTTGGTAGTATATTAACCCTTAAAGGTCCACGCATCCAAAAAATGGATGTGCCTTGGTCAACCTTGATTGTAACTTTCAAAATAACTATTTCTAGGATTTGATTTAAACTAAGAAAATGAAGCTTGACAAGTACTGACAAAATTTTGAAAAATGTCAAAAATTGAAAGAGTTATTGCAATTGGAAGCTCCATGTGTTAGAATCCAAATAACACTATATGGTGTGTTTTTCACTCATAATTTCTTTAAAAAAGAATAGTTTGTATTTAAATTATAGAATTATGTTTTTCATTCCATCCTTCATTTATGGTTAAAATTACAGATTATTCTAATATATATTATGATTTATATAATTTGATTTCCACCTTTAGCTTTAGAAAATCACAATAATTTGGTTTTCCATCAAAAGTATTGAAAAAAAAAAACATAAATAGAAAATGCATTTTTCCATTAGCAAAAAATATCAAAATTTTATACATCTATTAAATAAAAGGATAAATTTGGTTTGATATTTCAATTTGACTTCAAGGTCTTTGTTGTAGTTGTTTTGGGTGTAAAAAATAAAATAACCAATTGAAAAATTTTCACACTAATTTTTATTGCTACTTTCAACTCTTGAGAAAATTTCAAATCATTTGAATTGTTTTTTCTATTTTTGCTTGTTTATGGTCAATTTTTGCAATAAAAATGATAACTATTATAATTTTTCACGAACAAATTGAACTTTCTTTTTAATGATATATAATCTAGAATCTCAAGTAAAAAACATATAATTTTTTTTTTTTGAACACAATTTAAAATGCTAAATTTAGCTCAAAGAGGAAGTTTGACCATTTCATAATGGATCAAGATGTTTAAGGGTTAACCTCTAAAGTCCTATAGTATCCTCATAGACACTTGTAGGTTTGAGTAGGCTTATATAATCTCAATTTTTGGAGTTGATTTTTCAGAAACAAAAATTCCACATAGGTTTGTTGCTTGCTAGAACTATCTCATTGTTAAAATTCGTGTGTTTCAATTCCATCTTAGAGCTATTAACAATTTAGTTTCTATTTTGATCTCATACCTACTTATACTTAATAATCTTTAAGGAATGAATGTCAAGTTTTTGCTTTTAGAAAAAAATTCTCTAAACTCTTAGCTCAATTCTCCAGCATTAAAAATTGGAATTTCGAAATTGATAGTGCAAAAATTATAAGTGAAGAGATTGGCAAAGTCTTTTACTAGTAATCTAATTCCACAAGGTGCAAAAAAAAAAGAATTGTTTTCTTCACTTTAAATGCAAATATCTTACAATTTGTAATGTCAGAGTTTCTAAAATTTCTTCCATACATTTATATACTAGCCTAAAGCAGGATTCTATAATACGCAAAAAGACAATTTAAAAATATTTCTACCTTGATTTTTGCTCTTTGCAATAGAAATGGTAATTTTGATGGAAAAAAAGACCTTGGGGCTTTAGGGATTAAAAATAGAACCTTGTACTGACTAATTGCATATATCATCAATATTGTCTTGTGATTACGTCTATCTTTAATTTGTTATTATTATTAATTAGTACCAAGATCTATAAAGTTTTTTTTTTAATAGTCACTTTTCTACGATTTTTGGAATTGCAAACTGCCTTAAATGCACATGGATTTCTTTCACAATCATCAAAATGACTTGTGATTGTTGGTGACTTTTCTAATTCTTGTAGGATGATCTCAAAAATTAAAATCCTTAAGAATAAATCTAAAAACACATATCTAGTGTTTTTTGTCCATTATCCAAGGAGCCAAGTGAGAAAAAACTATTGCCTGATTTTAATAAAAAAAGATGAATCTTGCCAAGTTTGGTTTAGACTTCACTAAAAAAAATTGGAATTAAAAAAATGCATAAATCAAGAGTCAAGACAATTGAATTCTCAATATATTAAAAAATCCAATCTATCCAATGTAAATAATGTGGCTTTATTTTCAAAAAGTTCTTTCACATTTAAAAAAAATTTAAACTATTTGTAATTTAATATTTATCATTTTGATCCTTAATTTTGTAAGATATTAGATTATTCTAATGTATAATATAATATAATATTCTTATTAAACTATATATATTATAATTTTTAATAGTAATTTATTTTATTTACCAATTTTTTTATAAAAGAAACATTTTTAGTCAATAATTTGATATGTGTTTAAATATTCAATTAAAATAAATCAATTTTAAAAATCTAAATAAATTATGATAAAAATAACATGATTTAAAGGTTACAACAAAGATTATTTAGGGTGTGAAAAAATAGACTCACAATTGAATTTCCTAAAGTTCTTATAGGGACATGCACTGTAGAATGAAATTTGAAATTAATTATATTTTTTGGGTATTATGTATTCCGTATATATCAATTTATTTTCATCATTGACTATGGCATTTGTAAAATCTTGTAAGAATTACAATTTTCATTAAACTTTGCCTAATTATAAACCAAATACGATTTCATATAATTAAATATAAAATCAAAGTTTATACATAATTAAAAGGTCAAATTACATTTGAATGTGATGTTTGATTCCTTGATAGTCATACAATTAGTCTTTTAATTGATTGGATTGCTTGGGAAAAAAATTGAAAAAAGAACTCCGTAACAAAATTCATTAATGGACAACTGTAGATTACAATACACAAAGTGCATTGTGCACGGAGGGGGTATAGAAATGCTGGCTTGATTTGTACTAAATTGCACCAAAATTTGTACTACATTCAAATCTTTTGCCACAACTAGTTTATAATCTTAATCAAGGATTTCAAGACATTTTTTACTGAAAAGTTTGTATGAAATACACATTTATATTACCAAAAAATAATAAAAATAATAAAAATATAAATATAAATATAAATACATATAGTTTTTTAAACCTTTAAAAACTAATCTAAGGTTCTGAAAATCACATCTAGCTATTAAAATGAAAAATAATATTAAGATACTATGAACATGTATAAATACAATACATTCTAAAATCCTTAGTTTAAAAGTTTAAAGTTATATGAACTGCTACCAACAAAATCTTTAAAGTTTGTATGCATCATGATTGTGATAATCACTCTTTTGGTAAAAATTCTCAATTTTGAGCACTTGATGCATACAAATTTTTAATTTTTCTTGTTGGTGGAAGTTCCATGATTATGTTCTCACCGAAAATGCTCAAAAACTGCCATTTTTAGTACAAGTATCCAATTTTTGAAAAAAAAGTTTTTTGACATATGTAACCTTAGGATCTTGTAATATGGTGACTTGAGAGCATATGTTAAAAATTTCAGGAATTTCCACCACGTGGATTGCAAAATATAAGCATTCAAATTCACTAAAGCCATTTTTTTGGCCCTGCAAAAAACAGGGCAACAACACTTCACAAAGCTCACTTTTTGATGAAAAAATGTCCAAAATGATGGTACTTCTTTGGTTTCTTTTTCCTAAACACGTTGGCTATAGGTTTTTTTATTTCATTTTTGAAGAAGTGCCATAGTGACAATATAAAATGTTACAGTGGTGCTCCAAATTCCAACATTCATCCACTTATTGGATGTATAGTATGGTTTTCATCCACAATTAGGCAATTTCATCTAATATTTTTTTTAAATTTCAAAGCTGTCTGGCGATTTCATCCAATTTTTTTGGCATTTTTTATAACCTTTTTTAGCCAGATTATTTTTTGTGGTGCAATCTGGCACCAGGAAGCCAAAAAAAAAGCCCTGGTTGGCTACATGCTTGAAAATTTTCACTTCATTTGGAATTGTATAACATATAGGAAAAAAATAGTAAGTAGATAGTAGTAGAGAATGATTCAAAATACAAAATTGGCAAGAATTTAATTATGGAATCGAAAAATGCTAATCCCAATGGTGGCAATGTTGTAATAAATAATCTACATCCTAGGATTTTATTTTTATCAAAAAGTATTGAAAATTGAGTAAGAGAATGGACTTCAAAGTTTATTTTAGAGTAGAAAATCCATAACTACCCGCAAGCTTAAAATCTTCATAACTTTTGACTCATTGATCAAAATGGGATGATTATAAGCTTTTTACGTATATATAACTCCAGAAAATCAATTTCAAATTTTTGTTTTTGAAAAAAGTGATTTTTCCTGATCTGCTCGAATTGCCCAATTACATAATAAAGTAACATATTAGGCCATAACTTTTGACTCGTATTTTCAAATGTCATAACTTTTGGTGCATATGAAAGATATTCCTTGCCCCCACCTTCTATTAAAATTTCAGCCAAAAATATGGAAATCTCTAGTCGTACATACCTGCCCAAAATTTCTATACGGACACAAAACGCATGTTGGTCCTTTAGGGGCTATGTATATAGAATAATGAATTGAAAAAAGTTTTTACTCTACCTAAAAAAGACGCATGAAATTGGACAACAACCAAATAATGGTCGATTGGTCATTTAGGGGCTTAAGGGGTTAAATGGCCCTAAAGCCATAGTATGTCCATATAAAGTTGTGTTTTTTGTTATTGTGCAATGTATTGATGTGGAGCTACAAGAGTAAAGACAAAGTTGGTTTGATATTTTAAACAATCAAAATTACTTTTGAAGCAATTAATTACAAAAAATCCTATCTCATCTTGAATAACAATAACATGAATTCAAGGTTTTACGTGGGAAAATTAGAAGATTTTGAATCTCTTACAAAATACACATAGAAACTACCCACCCTTAGGCACGTTGAGGATTCTAGAGGTTATTGTTGTTCTTTGCATTAGTGTGGCCACAACAAATGCTTCTAGTCAGTATCTACAACCAAATAACTAAAGGTTATAAATTTCATTGTCATCATTTCATTGCGTGCAGCAAGGCACATGCCTTACACATATGAGAATAATCTTCTATTATCTTTGCAAACATGCCTTTGCAAAAGCACGTCAATTGCATACACAAATTTGCATGTTTTTTTTTGTGTAGCGGTATTTTCACATGAACGCATGTTGTGGTCAAAGCTCCGATTTGGTAAACGGAAAAATAAATTTGATATTTGATCGGAAATTGTGAGTATAAAGAGTTGGAAGGTACAAGATATGAATCATGTATGCAATTGCCTTCCTAACTTGTTTAATGGCATTGTATGTTTTACGCATTTAAAGGTACATTTTAATGCATTAATCATACTACAAAACAACGCAAATTTATTTGTACAAAAAGCACCAAAATTTCCATTCCCATCCAACATTTTTCACATCCTCATATGTGGGCAAGGTCTATGCCCAACAAGGCAAAATTGTATGACTCTTCATTTTGGTGTTAATCAAGCTACACTTTACAATAAGAGCCAAAGAATCAGATGCTTAAAAACAAGAACCAATCCACTGAAATACTGAAAATATTTAAACAGAGTCTTTTGCATACCATGTAGGCCCTGTGTCTGGCAATGGCCTTCCCCTCCTCTCTAAGGGAAGTTTCCAATTGCCGGTGGAATTGCTGCGACAAACATGATATTTGGGTTAATATTTGGGTTAATATTTGGGTTAACAAGGGGCAGTAGTACATGTAACTATTCCCTGCCTTTGAAATAAGATCTCAGGTGGTCATTGTTACAATCAGAAAACTTGCGGATGAGTGAATATGTACATTATCAGCACCTTATTTGTTTGTCACTTCTCATTAAAAAAACAAAAATTAAATGGCATTTGAGAGATTGATTCTCACCTCAAAAACTTCATCAAAGAAGCGTGCTCTATGGATAATTTCATACTTGTGCATGCTTGCTTTCCATTCTTGATATTGGCGAGCCTGTGGCAAACCACACCCACTTTCATGGCCGTTGGAAAGGCAAAAAAGGCCACAAATTAAACTGTTATTATATCATCATCCTGTAATTTTCTGTATTTCATGAATTTTTATGTTTGTAAAGAGCAGGGTAGTTACAAACATTCGGAGCGAATGATTTCCCACACCAGTTGATGCAATATCAATCACAAGCAGAAGTCAAATTTCATTTCTTGTGCAAAGAAAAGAGGGACTAACATTTTGTGAGAGTACAAACAATTGCAAAGTGTCATCCAAATAGGAAATCAGTGCGAAATATAGAAAACAAAATGAATCACACCTGCCTGGCTCCTTCATCTCTGAATTTGGCCAAGAGCTTGTACTCATCCATTTGTTTTGGAGTTGGGTGCAATGGCGGTGTCCCTGTTACTCGCCATTGGCGCTTGACCTTCTTCATTGGCATTTTCGCTCAAATTGTCTCTCTTTTCTGAATATTGCTCGCACTGGAACACAAAGACAAAGAGGTTTAATCACCTGCAAATTCGTAATCACAAGATCATTGAAAAGCAATTATAATCTGGAAATATGTACTGAACAACACAGTTTCCTTCATTACCTTGGCAGAATGCACAAAAAAATTAGGGTTTTCACATCCGTCAGAGGACTAACTTCCTGTGGAAATGGAAATGGGAAATGTTGACAGAACATCGATTTTGTTAAATTGGCAGTATTTAAATATAATAGCATCCAATATTTTGGCATGTTGTAGAACACTTGTTTTGTAATATAAATTCCTACTTATCCTAGATTTTAGACTTATATGTGCAAGTAATTTACACTTTTTGGTATTGGAATTATGCCATTTAACCCCTAAAAGACCATTGTCCCTTTGGGAGACAAATGGAATTTCGGGCAGGTACCTACAGGCTGAAGTTTTGTCATGATTTTTTGAAACTTTTTTTGAAGATAAAAAAACTGCTAAGCTTTGTGGGAATACAATTTTTTTTTCAATCAGTGCCCGGGAAAAAAAATTATGCCCAAATAAGCTCAAAAGAAGGGACGTGGAGTAGCAAAAAATAATTTGCAATTTTTTATTTTTTATTTATTTTATTTTTTTGTTCTTATAAATTATACTTTTGTCTATTCGTTTCATTTGGATATTTTTTTTTTCTAAAACTTGGTATTTGTATTAGAAACGGCATTTTTGGAGCGTTTTTGGTGAAAACATAGTCAAATACATTTAAGGGTTAAACAAAATTAATGGATACTCTCTACACATGCATTGTCCAAATAGTCTTTGCAATTTGTATCAGACTTTATATCTATTGTTCCTACTAAACCACTAAGTGCTTGTGACATGCTCTAATTGTCCCACAAAAGTTGCATAATGGAAGTTTTGATATACTGTAGCTTGCTATTAGTTTGGGTAGCTTTTTGCCTAATAATTAATTAAAATGCAAAATATATTTAGGCAATCCAAAAAAGAATATTTTATAAAATTAGGCAATTTTAAAAAATAATTAAAGTAAATTAGGCATTCATCCAAGTTATTCATACAATTTCTAGATGGATGCCACTACTTTCATCTAAGGTGGCCATTTGCATTTAAACCATTGTCTTGACCTCTAAACCCTAAACTCTTTATATTGTATGATGTTTTGTTGTGTGTGAAGAAAGATATTTTGTTTGTTAGAGATTGTGCTTTAGAATGGTCAAAATGGCAAGGTAGAAAACTTTGCAATGTACACTTATAGTTATTTAACCCCTAAAAGCCCGTTGTCCCTTCAAGGGACATATGCATTTTCGGGCAGGTACCTACGGGCTGAAATTTTCTCTTGGTTTTTTGGAACTTTTTTAAGAGGTAGAAAAAATGATTAGCTTCATGGGAATATAATTTTTTTCACAATCGGTGCCCGGGAACAAAAGTTATGACCAAATAAGTTCAAAACAGGGGACGGTAGGCAGCCAAAAAAATTTGCACTTTTTTTTTTTTTTTTTAGTATTTTTTTTCTTATAGATTATATTTTTGTCTAACTAAAAAGCTTTGATTCATTTCATTTGGATTTGTTATGAGAAAGTTATGGACATTCTTGTTTCTCGGGCAGTTAGAGCATATTTTTGAAAAAAACTTGTAGGATTCATTTTTGAATGCAATTTTTCAATTTTTTCAAATTTTTTTTTGCATGGTTAAGTTTACTTGCTAGAACAATCTGACCATTGGAATTAGTGCATTTTAATTCCATCTAAAATATATGAATATTTAAGCTTTTCCTTCTATCTCGTACCTACTTCTACTTAATATATTTTTCAATAATGAAAATTAAGTTTCTTTTGAAATTTTTTTTTGGGTAGATTGTCAACTCAATTCTTTACTATAAACATTTAAAGCTCAAAACTCTGTAGTGTAAAATTTTAAATTAAAATTGTTCAAAGTCAAAAAATCTAGTCGCACAATGTGCTGAAAAATTTGTTTTTTCACTTTAAACGTAGATATCTTGCAATTTGTGCGGTCAAAAATTTTGAAATTTTTTCCACACATTCTCATACCTTGTCTCATACTAGTTAGGTGTAAGATCCTAAGATTAGACGTGCAAGAAAAACATTTTTAGTTTTTTTTCACTCTTTGCTAAAAAAATGGCAGTTTTGGGTGTTTTTTGGCAGAAAAAAGGCCTTGGGCCTTTAGGGGTTAAGAAGAAATTCAACATTGCAGGTGTGACAAGAATTGAATTTCTATAAATTAGGCAATCTTTATATATGTGTGTATATATATATATAAATATATGTAAATATATTTCATTTTGGATAGATTAAATTGGTAATTTAAAAAATTTAAACATCCTTTTAGTTATTTATTTTCTAACTAGACTGCTAAAAAGATACGGTATTCAAAATGACAAATTGTTTGAAGCATGAGCAATTGAAGCTAAGTTGAACTGGCCTCTATATTCCTCTCACACTAGGGTTAAAAAAACATTGTTCTAATAGCCAGTAGTTGAAGTTGTAATTGTCATGTGCTTCAAAAACTATAAGGTTGCTCAAGATGACAAAACTTTGTCCCCCCTTTTCCAATCTCCTATCATTGCCAGTAGGATAGGTTGTATCATCTATTAGAACAAGATTGGTCCTCCCTCTTGCTCCTTCATCTAGTCCTTTTTTTTTTTAAATTTTTGCTCTTATCTCTTTATTGTCCAGCCTTTGTGGCTTGGCCATTTTGTAAATTCTTTTTTACCCTAATGCAATGGCTCGCTTCATTTGTTAAAAAACAAAAAAACAAAATAAACTTACCCCCTTGGCTAACTGGCACCCAATGATATCAAATTCATTGACAAGTTAATGGTTGTTTTAAACTTGAATTAATGTCATTGATTTGCAATGAGGAAGTAGTACATGTATTTTTATGAAATGAAGACATTGCTGCATAAACTTATATTAGAATTTTTGAAAAAG
This sequence comes from Neckera pumila, assembly GCA_963969595.1. NCBI lineage: Eukaryota > Viridiplantae > Streptophyta > Bryopsida > Hypnales > Neckeraceae > Neckera > Neckera pumila. The sequence goes on along the minus strand of OZ018411.1, from coordinate 25,600,110 downwards.
TTCTAAACTTTCCTAGAATAGATTTTATAAAATATAGAATTGTCGGTCATGCTTGTTTGTTTTCTTTCAATATTCTATTGAATGGCACGGACTATATTGTTTACTAGATAGATAGAAACTCCAATCTTCATAAAAAAGCCGACGTGAACAAAGTGTCTGTTTGTAATGACAATGAGCCAATGTCCACAGGATCAAAGGTCATTGATGCATCTATTGTTTACTATATAATATACATGTGGAGAAGATATTTAATTTTTTTGAGCTTTTTTATTTATTTATTTATTATAAATATAATTCACCTCACTTGAAAAATTGACTGCAATTTTATAACTTTACAAAAAATTGAACTTTATAAGTCTAATAGAAGACAGGTGATGTCATCAGTGAAACATAATAAAATATGGTAATTATTTTTAAAAAGTCAAATACTACCTCTATTGAGCTCGTTATCATTGTGACAACTTGCACAATTCATTAATTGCACAATTCATTAACCATGTTTGTTAACTTACCTTCACCCCACCTTCTATATTTGTATTTTTCAGGAAGCAGTTGGGATTGAATTTGATATGGGATATATGAGATTGCCGTATGTATTTCATATCCATATTTTGTATGAATTTATATATATTCCATATGTATTTCCATATGACTTCCGTATATTTCCATACAGTTCCGTTTGTATCTCATAATTGTATCGATATAAATAAGATCAAGATCGATGGCAAGCAAGGGGGGTTCCAAATTTTTCAACTTCAAGATTGACCGCTCAAGTTTTCCAAGAAAAAATTTAAGCAATGGTTATGGGGTTCATGGGAGGTGTTGAATTTTTCCCTCCCAAATTTGACGGCTCTGTGAATTTTGATGGGGCCAAGCATGTGTTAATTGCATGGTTGTGTTAACACTTTTGAGCTCATTGTCATTGTCATTGTCATATTCCAAATGATCTCAAATTTTTCAAGCATGTACCTGATTTTTCTTGAAGAATGAATCCAAGGACTAACCACCATTTTCAACTTTTTTTCATACCAATGTGACCTTGTGAAGTACAAAGTAGTAAATACAAAGTAGTAAGGCAGTTCCTGCCTTTTGAGCTCATTGTCATTGTTTATAGAGATACATAAGTTTGAAGAGATGGAATAGGCCCAGGAGTTAATAGTCAAGTCGATCTAAGCTGTCTGTGTTGTAATCATCATTATCAGGTACAGAGGTGAAAGCCATGGCGGCGCACATGATCACAAATCTTCTCAAATACACCCTCGTCTCTCATTATCAAAACAATCGACTTGAGTAGCAACGAGCGTTACTGACTGGAAGAAGAGTCAGCAATAGGGCTCCCACATTAATTTTGTCATCTCGTTTCACCAGAGACTGAGAGCACACACATAACTTTGCAAGCTGGTCTGGCTCGTTTTAGATTTGCAATTGGTTTTGGGTTTTGGTTTCCATGCTAACTTACCTACGGTTTTGATCGATACAGTAGTGCTCCGAAGGTGAAACTAAGATTGCCTGCTGCTTGCTATTGACCTGGTAAGTAGTAATTACTTCTTCAAGGGAATATTTCTTGTGCTTCTTGAAGCCAACAATTTGTTGTTATGTGAACCTTAAGGTGGTTTCAACTCTTTGATTTCTACTTGTCTAATTGCTTAGTTCAGCACGAAATTTCTGGAAACTGCAACTGCCCTTTTTTTGAAGTGCCAGAAATTTCGTGCAGCACGATTTCGTTTTAGAATTGCTTAGTTTCAGCACGAATTGCGCGGGGAAGCTTAATTCCATTTTACTTTTTTTTGATTGAATGCGTGAGTGCAGGGAGAGAATACGTACTTGCTGTTGAGCAAGAGCACAATCAGCTCTTCAAATTATTTGGAGTCAATCACTTGGTCGGAGCAACATCAGCAGAGAACAAGGCGAAACATGTCTACTTCAGCGCTCCCTGCTTCAGGGTTCGTTAATCACGTCATCGCCACATCCTTTAGTATGGCATGTACCCTTGATATTGTTGCAAGTTATGCAGAATAGTACACTGATCTCTTGGATTGTGACGTTTACTGGGTGAGCAGGATCACCGATTTCAAAGCGGAGGACCTGCTTCACGTGAGCAACATCCAGGGCACACGCTTGCGGAGCGTGCTCAAGGTCAATTTCAAGCACGTCTACACCGTGGGCCAGTTGAAGAAGATCATCTCTTCTCGACATGGGCTCTCTGTTGTGGCTTTTTCGTACCGCGGAGTGCTCTTGGCGGATGAGCACAAACTTGTTCATTTGATTCCGGATTTGCTGAACATGGGCGCACCTCGGCTCTCAGTGCATACAAGATTGCATACTCGACTGAGACCTGGCGGGATGTCCGTGCAAGTGAAAGGCCTCAACGGGGCAACTTTTCAGCTCCATTTGCGTGCTACGAGTACTGTAGCAGATTTGGTAACTGCCATCGTGGACTATGAGGCGTACTCGTCAGGCCAGGACATTCAGATCACCTGTGCTGGTAAGAGCTTATCAGCCCTGGACTCTAGCTTGGCATTGACCACGTGCAATTTGGTATCCGGAAGTGTTGTTCAAGTTGCTGGGAAGCTGCGTGGGGGAGATATGAATAGACCCTTCCGAACATTTGTAGACATGGAGAATATGTCTGCCCTCAAAACTTTCCTGGTACCTAGGTGGAAATCAGGTTATCCCATTTGGGACGTCGTTTCTCTTGGGCTGAATATTGAAGGAACATGCCAGAATTCCTTTTGTGAAGCATTCAACCAAAGAGTTTACTGCCAGAAGGGCTTCGCAGTGTTCAACATCGTAGAAGACGCGAAGTGCCCAGTTTGTGGGTCGATTATCAAAGCAACCACAGTGGTTTTTTATGAGTGTGAGTGGATGTTCGAGGGCCGCAAAGCAGGTGTCCATTCCATCGATATGATGAGCAAGTGGCATGTGAGCTGCAATGACAAACAATGCCAGAGGTTCGACGATGTGAAAGGTCGAAACGTGGCAGACTGGAGCAATCTCGTCATCACAGCCAAGCCATTGCCAAGCCACGATACCAGCGGAGGATCGGATAAACTCAAGCGCAAGACAGAGGATTGTGCCATCTGTTTCGGAACACTAACAATGGATGCACCGATTCCCGACGTGGACATTGCCTGCGGGCATAGAGCGCACTCTCAATGCAGGACAATATTTCAAAGTTATGGCTATACCACTTGCCCGACGTGCCGACATCCCATAACAGCTTCAATTTAGGAAGATCTTGAGAGTGCACTTGCTTCTCTAAGTCTGCGCTCCGTGGCGGCAGAATCAATCTGTGTAGATATCACTCTTTGGGTTTTGGTTTTAGGGTTTTAGGGTTTTAGGGTGTAGGACAGAGGCAAGCGGAGACGACTTCATTGCTTATTTGTTGGCGAGATTTTTGTTGGCATTCTCGTCAAGTACTGGCAATTCATTTTGTTTTTGAATTGGTTGATTTTCTTTTCCCTTGATGTGTGTATTTCTTTCTCCCTCACCAAATGGATGTATATACTGTAGGTCTTCAATGTCAATGGTTTCTAAATTGGATACTGGGTTTCCTTACATGGGGTTCTCAGGATCATGAAATGAACTCCCCACTAGCACCAACTACATTCGATTCATTGGTACCCAGAAAATAGTGCACTAACTTTACACAGATGGACCATATTAGTAGAGTAGCCACCTGGTGTTGCAAGCCTAACATTTGGCTCCCAGAGTCATCTCTTTTCACAGCTTCTGTCATTTCGTTTGTGTTTGTGCAGGTTCAGTGAGCCTTACAATTTCGTCCTCAATTGTACTCTCTGGGAATATCTGATGGAATTGGTCGACTGTAAGTAACAACCTTAAGTACCTTGCACTGATGCAATTGAGCGAACTTCTAGATTGGTACTTGGCTATTGAGCTTCATGCAATTCGTGCAGCAGGATCCAACTCTAATTCGTGTGAGCGTATGACTATCAGTGTTGTACTCGCGTCATATTGTATGACACCAAAATGGTTGAAGTACTTCATTTCTTCACGAAACGAACGATTAGTGAGATAATACTCTTAGTTAGGTTGGTACGTTTCATCCTAATGTGGTTCACTTGGAGTAATGTAGCCCCTTGATTTCTCAATGGCGGACCCAAGATACTAAGGCTAGTATATATTCGCATGGTATATCTCTGGTTCAAGTTCAAAATATTAAATTCCACCACAGTATTGCAACATGAGTATCGATTGAGGTAACTGAAAATTCCATACCAATTGATCGGATCTGGTATTTCGGTAACCAAACTAATTGCAGTCTGGCTTGAATTGATATACCAGTTCAACCCAGGTAAGTTGAATTATGTGTCCAAGCTCGTCCAATTGCAAATTATTTTCTCATCAGGGATCTACTCATAGAAACTAGCTATTGCCTTGCTCAAGTTTACAATATCGGCAGAAATTTCTCAACAGCTGAAACTTTTTCAAACGGGCGTCTGGAAATTTAAATCGATACTGATTCTCCTTTAAAACATTACCATAAAAATTTATGAAACCTGGGGTTGCGTCTCTTAGATTTCCACACATTGTGGCCGTTCATATGGTTGAAAGCTCTATTAACTTGTAAATGCCCAAGGCCTTTTTTGAGCTTCTTGAAATTTGCTCTAAATTGAACAAAAAGTCAACATTTTGATAAGTCTTACAAAAAAAAATTGAATTGTATCCAAACAAATTCAAGCTAGACATGTTATAGATCACATGGAAAAAGAAAACGTAATAATATCATTTGTGGATTGAAAGATTACAATGATTAATCATCAAGGTGTTAAACTATGAAATTTATTTGAAGCCTTTCAATCTTCTTTTTGCATGTCAATCCTAAAAAATAAGTCACTAGAAAAATATAAAGTTAAAGGATATAATGTGCATAAATCCAATCAATTTATGGCTTCTTAAAATCTACTCTACAATTTCTTTTAATGTGTTTCTAATGTGATTTTTTTTCAAAGATCTAGTGTATTTGAGGCTCATTTCCAAGAGCCCTTAGTACTAAAAAGTCAAAATTTGCATTAAACACCCTTGCACAAAATATTGAATAGAAAAATCATAATCACTCATTTTCTAAATTGGAATTTGATGCTAAACTATACTTCAAAAGAAATCTTCTAAAAAAAACTACTGAAAATAATAATTTGGTTAGGGTTTAATTAACTTCAAAGTTTTGTCGCACCAAAATTTGGTGTCTAAGGCATGAGGGTTGCTATTATGTGAACATAGGAATATGAGCCTATAAGCCTAAAATATTGCACATCTATGTTATAGGTGTATAACTATAGAAATTGTCTATGATTATAGAATATATCTGTTACAAATACCAATATTATAGATGTTTATGATATATACACCTTTTGTAATGTGTGGTATCAGTATATAGGTACCTATTGTAGGCTCAATACTCACAAGCTCGCCATTAGAAGAAATTTCAAGCCTCTCAAGGGCTACTCCACAGCCCTTTGAGGTACCCTAAAATTTGCTTTTATTTTGTTCAAAATTTTTTTTCCCCTATTTCCGTCCTATTGAAACTGCAGCAACAGTGGTGCAGGATCCCAAAATTTACAAAAAAATGAATATTATATATATGTATATTTTAATCTTCAAAAAATATTTAAAAAAAAAAAAAAAAATTCTGCGAAACTTGATTGCTCACCAAGAGCAATTTCAAAGTTGACAGGCCATACAAAGAATAGCATGGCATGTCAACTTCGAATAGCCCTCCAAGGGGTTGAATTTTTTCTCTAATGATAGAATTGATAATTATCTTGACCTTCATCCGTCTTCCTTCTGTGTAATGAGGTGTTGAGGTCTTGAATTGCATTGTAGGGGTTTTCATGCATGCTTCAAACACCAATGAGTATAGAGGACCACTTTTTGTCAGTTTAGAGGTCTAAAGGGGATGCTCTACTGCGGTAATTGTTAGATATCTTCTACTCCCTACTTCTAACTTATATCGAGGCTCATACATAACATTTGTAGTCCAAGCACCAAATATCATAAAACAATACCTCAACATTGGATCACATGTTAGATGAGGTCCTCACAATAGAATGTTAATGCATGTGGTGACTCTTGTGTGTAATTTGCACGTTCTTGTCTCTCAAGGACACATTATCAACCTATTAAGGGGATCGCCAATATAGTCTAGAATTTGGCCCTCCAAATAAACTCCTTATTTTTCTCTTGTTTATAGTTAGAACTTGAAATTTTTATCATTGACAGCACATTCAAAAGTATTTTGAATAGGTACAAGAAAACTCAAACCAAGAAAAAAAATTTTTCTTCAAAAGCACACAAAAAGACGAAAATTATAGAGGTGTTGACAACTCACAGTTACCAATACATTTAACACCCCTAATGATGGAAAAGAACTCTTGCATACTCTATGAGTCGATATACAGGTGAAAATCTCAACTTACTAGTACACAATATTGTGGATGAAATGCAATTTGCATCTTATTTGCGCATTATTTGTATGACTTTCAGCACAGCAAGCTAATGTAACTGTCAAATGGGTATTGCAATACCGCCAGTTGAAAAAAATTAGTATCAATTACTCTGTGCAGTAGCGAGCCGCCGCTAGAGCAAATATCATCGCCGATCCGAGAAAGAGCGACAACCAAGAAGAAGTTTCCGTACACCAACCCAATTACGGTATAAGACCAACAATTAATACTTCATTGCAAGATCTGCAGGTCCGGAGGCCACAAAACTCAATCATCGAGATCGAGAGAAATGGACCCTCCCAATCAACAAGGCAATACGTCAATACAGAGGCATAGTTTCTGGTCGCGCCAAATTCTCTCCGGGCAGTACCAATAGATCTAGCTACTGCAGGCTAGCCAGCTAGACTAATAGAATGCCACATTATCTAGCAAATTTATTCTCTTCCATCGCTGGAGCTTCAACCAAGATGGATACAATAGCGAACCTCGCAGGAATGCTATGACATGCACACACAGCATGCAAGATATATATGCATACATGAATTTACTGGCGGAACTGCTTCTGGATGAAGTCGACTGTCTTTTGGTCGATGCGGAAGCCCTTCTCCAGCACCTCATCCTTGATGTCAGGCTGGAAGAGCGCAGGCGCGATCTGCTGCACGCCCGGGTTCTGGCTGCTCAGCCCTGCGAACGCCAGCGCCGGGGTCTTGCCCACATTGAGCTGGAAGTGCACGAGTCCTCTCGGGAACACAAAAGCCTCCCCGGGGTAGATGGTGGTGGCGAACAGCGTGTTGACTAAGCCGACGCTGCTCACGAATCCAACATAAAGCTCCCCCTTCAACAGGATGAGCAGCTCCGTGGCACGCGGGTGCGTGTGGGGTGGGTTGATGCCGCCCTTGGCGTAGTCGATGCGCACTGCGGAGATTCCGAGGGTGTTGAGACCTGGGAACTGGATCACGGAAGCAGTAGTCACGTTGGCCTTGTTGGGGTTGTCGGTGTCGCCGGGGTTCTTCAAGCCATAGAACACGAAGTCCTTGGCTTCAACCTCAGCAAAAGGTTTGCACGGGAAGCCGTTCAAGACGATCTTGCCGCTCTTGTCCGCCACGCATACGTCCTGGAGAGGATCCTCGTCAGCCGCCATGGCCAACTGGGGACCAACCAGGGCCACTGTAAGCAGCACGGCAACGGTAGCCCACATCGCACGGTTCATCATGTTGCTGTGAATCTCAAGCAAAGCAATGCAAATGCAATCAATCGACTAGTGATCCAGGCGAACTCGGCAGTGCTTGCAGAAGGATGGGTGAATCGATCAGTTGTAGCTGGTTGTAGCTCAGGTTGGCCTGGGCTTATATAGGCGCTGGAAATCATTTCATGTCAATGATGAGTGGGCCAAGTCAGACTGCTCGAGCCAGGACTTTGAACACAACTGGGATGAAATGGATTTGGTAAAGTGCCCGACTAAATTAAATCAAGTGGTTTAAGTTGTCGGAATCAACCCCTGGAATCAACATGCACGAGGTGGGCAGGTCCATCTGAAATAAATAAAGATAACTGATAGATCGAGATCAAGTTTATTCGCAACGACGACGCTGGGCACTAGAGAGAATAAAATTGGCAATGACGTAGTGCAGCACAGGAGTAGTCAAAAACCGCGTGGTAGGTGAAAGACGTTTCCTGGAGGTAAAAAGGCTTGGCGCGTCAGTAGTCACTCCCCGGCAACTAATATGGAAAGATAAAACGTTTCGTCGGTTTAGTAGGGCAAGAGCAAGCCTGCAAACTGACCCCATTTGCAAACCTGCCTCCCATACGCCGATCCGTGGTACAAGTGGGAAATATGTGGGAAAAAATTGGACCATTATATATCACCTTCGCATAACATTATTCACCAACGCTGGGGGTACCCTTTTGCTTCTGGAGCCCCCCAGCCCAGCAAGGAAGCTTCTTTAAAGAGCTACGTGGTGAGAGTTCATATGGTGCTACAGCCAACACTGTTCCGATCTTTCGGAAGCCAATTGGAATTCTGCATTTTAATTGAATTCAACCCCCCAAGCATCTTGGGGGAAATTATACCTCATGTGTCAGGATCGTCAGGAGTCCAGTTAATAATGTTATGCGTACGTAAGCTTATCATAGTAATTTCAGGTAAAGAGGTGGGAAAGAGGTAACGTCTTTGATCTAAGGTAACTACACCTAAAACTAACCGTGTTCTAATTGCGACCCCTATCTAGGAAGGACTGACATGTTGCTTGAAATATGTTCTACTGTCAATGATGAGTTAGGTAGGCTTAATTGGTCGCTTTAAGAGCATACTACCTTACTTCCCTTGTGAACGTTTGCGAGAATTCCGTTGCGAAGCTGTCTGGAGTTCAGAACGAGGAGTAGCAACCGGGCCGGGAACCCCTGGAGTAAGTTCCTGAGCACGTACCAGTCCCCATTGTCAACATGGGAAGAAGGATGGATTGGTTTGACGTACAAAGTGGTACTTTTCGTGCATGGGTCCTGCTGCTTCTTAGAGTCTTATTAGGTGGTGGATTGGAGTCACAAAACTAAGCTTTATGTGCAGTACAGTACATGCAGTACAAGTGGTCTAAGTTCTGGTCCTTGGGCAGTCATCTCGTGGGTTATTTTTCAAGCGCTTGACTATGTGAAACATATGCCAATTTGAAAACGTATTCTTGCATTTAATTTATTGTAAGGGACCATTGGACCAAGTCAAGAGTTGCATCATATTTAGTGTACCTCAGGTCTCAGGAGAAATGCAGGGAAGAACTTATTATTTTCTTATTTTAACATTTAATAGCAGAGTGGTGGGTTGGGCTGCTTCCCTCCAGACATTAGAGAAAAAAGCAACCCTCCAGAGAGCTGCTCTAGATTGACATACCAAGCTATTTTATGCTGATTGCTCTCTGAAATAGTTAGATTTTTTATTTATTTATTTTCATATTTTTTTAGGATTAGTTTTTTTTTAACTTTTTTTATTTTTTTACTTGAAAATCTGGGTTCCTGTGCCACTATCACTACAGTTTCTGCTGCTCGGAAATAGGGGAAAAAACAAATTTTCAACCCCAAGAAACATTATTTTAGGGTACTTCGGAGGCATTAGAAAGAATTAGAGTCCTCAAAGGGGCTGTGAATGAGAGGAACAGGGGGACAAGGGCCAATTTTTTATTTTTTATTTTTTATTTTCTTAAAACTTTTAAATTAAATTTTTTTTGCCACCAACAAATTGGAGGGCCTAGACAGAGTTGTATAGTGCATTAAAATAATATTTTTAAGTACTTTAAAACATATGAAATAATTAGTTTAAAAAAATTTCAAAATTACAAAATTTCACAATCTGATGTGGCACCATGGCGACCAAATCAACTTGCTAATTTGAGAATTATTTTATTATTATTATTTTAATATTATTTTAATAAATTTAGTAATTTTTTTATATTATTTTATTATTATATTATTTTATTATTATTTTTATTATAATAATAATATAATATTATTATTATAATTTATAATTTTTTTTTAAATGAGGGACCCCTGTTCATGAATAGGGGCGTCCCCCTCAAAGAGGCTGCTACCTCCTTGAGGAGAACTCTCAAAGGGAAGCAGCCCCTTTAAGGTCCCAATTTTTTCTAATGGCTCTGGAATTTTCTCTAATGCGGAATGATGTGGTATATTTCACACCAATTCATCTGTTGGATGAGATGGTGTAGAATATATCACACCATCATTAACTAATTTACATGCGTCAACTTTATCAGAGAGTAAGTTAACTGGCCCCAACTATACAACATATATAAAAAATTAAAACAAAACCAAAGTTCATTCATCTATTAAACCAAACACATAATAACCAACGTTCTACACCTATACATTGTGTGTTTGAAAACTCAAAATCTTATTGGTTTTGTATGAATGCAAGTCAAAAGTTTGGTTTATTATTTTTTTAATTGGCCTGCATTTATACAAATCCAATAAGACTATGAGTTTTCAATAGAAAAGAAAGTTATATATATATACACATGGAATGGTAGGAGGTAGAACAAACCATGTGGGATAAATAAATTAGAATTTGTAGTGTGTGAAGCACTTAGCATTGCATGATATGTAATTATCATTGCTCAGCGGGTAGCGGGTAGCCGGAGCCGCTCAAAATACTTCTTTAACCCCTAAAGGACCAACATGCATTTTTTGGCCGTATAGAAATTTTGGGCAGGTACGTGTGACTAGAGATATTCATATTTGAGGCTGAAATTTTAATAGAAGGTGGAGGCAAGGAATATCTTCATGTGTACCAAGTTTCATGACATTTTGAAATACGAGTAAAAAGTTGTGACCTAATATGTTATTTTTTTTTGTAACTGGGCAGTTTGGGCAGATCAGAAAAAATCATTTTTTCCGGAATTTTTTTTTTGAAATTGGTTCTCTACATTTATATATACTTAAAAAGCTTTGAGTCATTCCATTTCAATCAATGAGTCAAAAGTTATGAGGGTTTTTGGTTTGCGGGCAGTTATGGATTCTCTACTCTAAAAAAATCTTTAAAGTCGTTTATTTAACTCAATTTTCAATATTTTTGGAAAAAAATAAAATCCTAGGATGTAAATTGATTATTACAAAATTACAACCGTTGGGATTGGCATTTTTAAATTCCATGATTAAAATTTTAACAATTTAGTATTTTGAATCATTTTCTACTTCTTTCTACTTACTATTTTTTTCCTATATGTTGTACAATTCCAAATGATGTGAAAAATTTCAAGCATATAGACAACTTGTTTAGAAGACTGAATTCAAAGAAGCACCACCTTTATCAGCATTTTTTCATTGAAAAGTGAGCTTGCAAAGTGCAGCTGCCCGGTTTTTCGCAGGATTGAAAAAATGGTTTTCAAGACTTTGAATGCTTATATCTTATGATCCACACGGTGGAATTTTCTGAAATTTTTACTACATGTTTTCAAAATATCATACTACAAGATCCTACGGTTACATGTGTCAAAAATTGCTTTTTTTCCAAAAATTTGGTAGTTGTATTAGAAATGGCAGTTTTGGAACGTTTTTGGTGAGAACATAGTCATGAAACTTTAGGGGTTAAAAATCACTTTTAAAAAAAATAAAAATTTGAAATTGGTTCTCTAGATTTATATATATGTGAAAAGCTTCGAATCATTCTATTTTGATTAATGAGATGAAAATTATGAGGAGTTTTAGTTTGCGGTAAGGTATAGAGTCTTTAAAAACCATAACTACATGCAAACTAAAACTCCTCATAACTTTCATCTCAATAATAAAAATAGAATGATTCAAAGCTTTCCACGTACATACGAATATCTAGAGAACCAAATCTTTTTTTATTTTTATTTTTACAAAGTGATTTTTAAAGAAGTTTCAGTTTGAATTGCCTGGGCTGCTCGTCGAGCAATGAAAATTACATATTATACAATAATTTTTTAACCATGTAGTCAAAAGTTATGAAAACGGTTGGGCCTTAAAGCTACTCCTTGGGCATATATTGTGTGAAATTTTCAAAGAAAAAAATAAAAATTCCATTTGTAATGAACTATCCAAAATTGCTATATTGCCAAAAAACGGTTTGGACATTTAGGGGTTAAGTATATTACAAATAGTGCATCACTTGTAAATTAGTGTTCCATACTAATATGATAAATTACTGATGTAGCAAACTAATTATAATTACTAAAAGTGGATCACTTATAACAATTGAAAAGCCTAAAACTTATTTAGAATCACTCAACAAATGGCTTCAAAACTAGTGTGTAAAGAGAACGCTTGGCAACAAAAACCTTTCAATAGAAAAACAAGAAATAAATGAAAAAATAGTACCATATAAACAATTTTGAATTATAATAAAAAAATATTTTAGATCAAAAACTGTTTATTATTCTTGAATTTATAATAACACCAATATATACCTTGCACACTTGAATCACCTAGCTTCAACATCAACCTCTAAAGGTCCATTGTCCCTCAAAGGTTGGTATCGTAAAAGTCATTTTAGAATGGATATTTGTGAAATTTTAAACCAAGATGTAGTTTTATATGAACTTCATCAAAATACATATATTTTTTTTTATCAGGTGCCCAAATTAAGAAATTATGTTGCTTGAAGTTTAATGGGCAAAAAAGGCAACTTCGAATAGTTGGATGAAAAAAAACTCATTTGTTTCTAAAATTTAGCATGTATATAACTACCATGGTATAATAGATAATGGTATAAAAAACACTATGTGTAGTACAAAAATGTTATTTCAGGAGAAAAAGATTTTTGACCCTATCAAACAAGTTCCAAATAAATCCTTTTCTTCTATAAGCTTGCAATCTACACAATCAAATAGACTGAAACTTTCCACATTCCCATAGTAGCTGTCTAGTATACTTTCGTACAAGAAAATTTAAAAAAACAACTTTTTCTATTGTATTTTTTCTCAATGCACTTAAACATGACAATTTTTGACAACTTTTGTTAAATTTACTCTCGGTCTTGTAGGGATTACATTCCAAAATTGACACCAAGGCAAGGATCAAAAAATCAGGTCACCTAATTATAAGCACAATAACTGAAGCAACTAGAGTAAACTTGCTATTGGAAAAAAATAACAACTTGCATGGTTTTCTTCTTGAAGGAAAGACTTCAAAATAATCAACTGACATTTCTATGTGAATAGTCTTCTCAATAAAGAATCCTTAGGTTTTGATATTGCCAATAGAAGGATGTAAGGTGAATGGTAATGCTACAATCATTTCTATAGCTAAATTTGTCAACCTTCAATTTTATATTCTTCACAAAGACAATAGGTGAAGAAAATGCAGGAAGTGACAACCTCTATGAACATGATTCTGGAGTCATTTCCAACCAATGCAATAGTTTTCAATCAATGATCAACACCATAACATATTCACAGATGATGACAAATTCCAATGAAGAGCTCCAAACAACAACATAGGGTACAATTGGTCAGGATTGCCAACCTCGTCACCAGTAATCACCACAAGAACACACACCATTTTGGAAGTGGTGAAAGCGATTAGCATCCCTCACAACAATATCTCGTTCAGTCACCTTTGAGATAAACTTGGTTGCTGTATGGCAATCTGAACACACTCGAAGATTCTTGAACACCCGAATTGGCTCTCTAGAGGGTGTCCGCATGAGTCCGTAAGCAATAGCCAACTTCTCACTATGGGAGCAAAGAGCAAGTTCTTTCTCCTCCTCATCAATGTCCCGCAACACTAGCCGGGTATCAGGAATGTAGCCTTCGCCCTTAATTCTCTCACTCAATCTCCTCAGCTCAGCATAGATCTCCTTCGCTTCTGGGTGAGAAGTATCCGCAACAACGAAGTCATGAACTTTGTTATCAACTTCAATCCAGCTACGCCCTGGCTCCTTGCGTATACCTCTCTCCTGCATCATAGTGCGCACCCACAACACCTCCTCCCACTTGCCAGCTGCAGCATAGATATTAGAGAGAAGCACGTATGCAGAAGCATCCTTCGGTTCCAACTTGAGACGCTCATTCGCGGCAAATTTGCCCAACTCCACATTACCGTACGTTCTACAAGCACCAAGCAAGGCTCCCCAAGTTGCCCCATCTGGTTCCACTGGCATGTTGCCAATCAAGAGCTTTGCTTCCTCCAAGTGTCCTGCTCGACCAAGAACATCCACCATGCAGGTACAAAGCACTACAATAGGTTCGATGCCATAATCTGGTGTCATGGCCAGAAAAAGTCTACGGCCCTCATCCACTAGGCCAGCATGACTACAGGCCGACAACACTGCAACGAAGGAGATCACATTAGGCTTCACACCGTCTGCAATCATATTTTTGAACACTGCCAGGGCTTCGTGCCCACATCCATGGTCTGCAAGTCCACCAATCATCACGGTCCATGTGATTACGTCACGATCCTCCATCCGGTCAAAAACTAGCCGAGCATCATCCAAACTGCCACACTTTCCATACATGTGGACAAGCACATTGCCCACAAGCAAATCCGACTCAAGTCCCGCTTTGAGGACATGCCTATGAACCTCCTTCACCCACTCCAAAGCCCCTGCGCTTGAACATGGATTCAGAATGCTCGTATAAGTGAATGCATCGGGTTTAAAGCCTTCCCTTTGCATTTGTATAAACAATTCATATGCTTCATGCCCACGTCCGTGTTCGGCAAGTCCACCAATCATCACGTTCCACGTGATCACATCACGATCCTCCATTCGGTCAAAAACTAGCCGAGCATCATCCAAACTGCCACACTTTCCATACATGTGGACAAGCGCATTGCCCACACGCAAATCCGACTCAAGTCCCGCTTTGAGGACATGCCTATGAACCTCCTTCACCCACTCCAAAGCCCCTGCGCTTGAACATGGATTCAGAATGCTCGTATAAGTGAATGCATCGGGTTTAAAGCCTTCCCTTTGCATTTGTATAAACAATTCATATGCTTCATGCCCACATCCGTGTTCGGCAAGTCCACCAATCATCACGTTCCACGTGATCACATCACGATCCTCCATCCGGTCAAAAACTAGCCGAGCATCATCCAAACCGCCACACTTTCCATACATGTGGACAAGCGCATTGCCCACACGCAAATCCGACTCAAGTCCTGCTTTGAGGACATGCCTGTGAACCTCCTTCACCCACTCCAAAGCCCCTACACTTGAACATGGATTCAGAATGCTTGTATAAGTGAATGCATTGGGTTCGAGGCCTTCCTGTTTCATTTGGAGAAGCAGTTCGTATGCTTCACTCCCACACCCATGTTGTGCAAGGCCACCAATCATCACGGTCCACGTGATCACATCATGATCCTCCATCCGGTCAAAAACTAGCCGAGCATCATCCAAACTGCCACACTTTCCATACATGTGGACAAGCGCATTGCCCACACGCAAATCCGACTCAAGTCCCGCTTTGAGGACATGCCTGTGAACCTCCTTCACCCACTCTAAAGCCCCTGCGCTTGAACATGGATTCAGAATGCTCGTATAAGTGAATGCATCGGGTTTAAAGCCTTCCTTTTGCATTTGCATAAACAACTCATATGCTTCTTGCCCACATCCTTGTTCGGCAAGTCCACCAATCATCACGTTCCACGTGATCACATCACGATCCTCCATCAGGTCAAAAACTAACCGAGCATCATCCAAACTGCCACACTTTCCATACATGTGGACAAGCGCACTGCCCACACGCAAATCCGACTGAAGACCCGCTTTGAGGACATGCCTATGAACCTCCTTCACCCACTCCAAAGCCCCTGCACTTGAACATGGATTCAGAATGCTCACAAACGTGAATGCATTGGGTTCGAGGCCTTCCTGTTTCATTTGGAGAAGCAGTTCATATGCTTCGCTCCCACACCCATGCTGTGCAAGTCCACCAATCATCACGTTCCACGTGATCACATCACGATCCTCCATCCGGTCAAAAACTAGCCGAGCATCATCCAAACTGCCACCCTTTCCATACATGTGGACAAGCGCATTGCCCACACGCAAATCCGACTCAAGTCCCGCTTTGAGGACATGCCTGTGAACCTCCTTCACCCACTCCAAAGCCCCTGCACTTGAACATGGATTCAGAATGCTCGTATAAGTGAATGCATTGGGTTCGAGGCCTTCCTGTTTCATTTGGAGAAGCAGTTCGTATGCTTCGCTCCCACACCCATGTTGCGCAAGGCCACCAATCATCACGGTCCAGGTGATTACGCCACGATCCTCCATCCGGTCAAAAACTAGCCGAGCATCATCCAAACTGCCACACTTTCCATACATGTGGACAAGCGCATTGCCCACACGCAAGTCCGACTCAAGTCCTGCTTTGAGGACGTGCCTGTGAACCTCCTTCACCCACTCCAAAGCCCCTGCGCTTGAACATGGATTCAGAATGCTCGTATAAGTGAATGCATCGGGTTTAAAGCCTTCCCTTTGCATTTGGATAAACAGTTCATATGCTTCTTGCCCACATCCTTGTTCGGCAAGTCCACCAATCATCACGTTCCACGTGATCACATCACGATCCTCCATTCGGTCAAAAACTAGCCGAGCATCAACCAAACTGCCACACTTTCCATACATGTGGACAAGCGCACTGCCCACACGCAAATCCGACTCAAGTCCTGCTTTGAGGACATGCCTGTGAACTTCCTTCACCCACTTCCAAACCCCTGCACATGCACATGGATTCAGAATGCTCACATAGGTAGTTACGTTTGGTACACAGCCCTCTCTTTCCATTTGGAGAAGGAGTCCATATGCCTCCTGCCCAAATCCATGCTCTGCAAGTCCACCGATCATTATGTTCCATGAGATCACGTCGTGTTCCTCCATTCGCCTAAAAACCACTCGGGCATCATCGATACTGCCACAATTTGCATACATGTGAACAAGCGCATTGCCCATACGCACATCTGATTCAAGCCCAGCATGTCTTACATAGGAATGAACTTCTTTGCCCCACTGCAAAGCTGATGGATCGGCACATGCCTTCAGGATGCTCGAGAAAGTTAATGCATTTGGCTTGGCCCCTTTTGGGCACATTTGATTGAAAAGTTTCATTGCTTTTTCAGCATGATTGTGCTTTGCATAACCTCCAATCATAATGTTCCAACTGAACACGTTCTTGTTCACAAGTTTATCGAACACTCCACGTGCATCCTCCAACTCTCCACACCTGATATACACGCTCACTAGGTTGTTTGCCACATATGTATTCTGCTCCATTCCACTCTGGTTGATGTAGTCGTGAACCTGCTTCGCGACATTAACATTAAGGTTTTTCTCCTTCAAGCACCGTCTCAAAACTTCAACATACATAGACGAGTCGATGACCATGCCTTGTTCTAGTCCATTCCTCAAGTGACCAATTGCTTCAGTCGTGCTTCTTGCCGTTTTCAAGAACATACTACCGCCACCACCAGGTACATTATGCCTCGACTCTCTTGCAGTACTAGGCACAATGCATCTTCTTCCATTGTAGCCCTTAGATAGCCTGATTCATCAATAGATTCTTCAACAGAAATCCCTTCGAAAGAAGAACACTGATACACAGTGGAAGGGTGCAAGACCACTAATGCCCAGTACTCACATATTTCAACATCCACAAATTTGCATCCCTCCATTTGAATTCTTAATATCTCTCACATTCATAGCAATTCATTGCAAATCATTCCACTTTAAGTGCACCCAATAACCAAAAGGAAGAACAGAGCATATTGCACACACAAAAATCCTTAAACTCACCCAAAATCACATATTTCTAGATGCACCTACTCTAGTCACTAGACAAGGTAGCCAACTCAAGTCCTAAAGTTACCTGTCTACTTGTGTTGTGTCTTGAGAATCTTTGGAGTGATAATCAACAAGAGGTTGCATTTTCCTTTCAGTTGTCAAGTTGAGCATTGCCTTAACCCATGGTGGAGTTGACCAGCCATATATCCAAAGTGCTTTCCTTGTCACCTTATGCCTAAAGTCAGGTGATCTAGGATTCCTCTGTAGGCACCACAACCCATGATCAGATCCTAAAAAACTGTCTCATATTCATTTTGCATCTAATAATCAATATCCCAAGAATATTTGTTGATGACACTGCAATGATCTGAGCAGTGTTCACTCCACTCAATGACAGCAAACAACGCAATTTCATACTTGTCGCTTTACGAAATGCCCAGAAGTGCCCATGGCCTTGTACAAGCAAAAAACGATCCCGTCACTTGTTGAGCCAAGTATTGTATCCGCTTTCTTTTATTTAGTCATACCTTGTCAGCCCTGTTGTCCCACCACTGCGTAGGATCCGCAAAGTACTCTTTCCAAAGTTCTTCAACCGACTGTAGTTCACCTGAATCCACCGCAACACGCTTTACCCATGTCAGGCACATTCTCACCAGGACAGGCAAACTCTTTCTGTGATGATGGGCATATGATACATACCTGAAGCACTGGAATTCAAAGGTGATCTCTTCCAAACTGATGAACACCGGATTGATCCACTGCCTCGTATGTGAGAGGACAAGGGCAGGGATAAAGAAGGGTAGATAGGCCATGGAGACCTGAAGACTGAGATTGCACAGATATCCTGGGTACACAAACGTCAACACTCTGTTAATAAGCAGCTTCGTAGCATTCAAAGCGCTCTTCCCATCAATACCGGGGTTTAGGGTTCGGTCAACCATGTTCACATCTGGTTACATTTGGAAAAATGTGACAACCTCTTTATCAAACATTGCTGTAAAGGAGACCTCATATTTCGACACATTTGTTGTCAGCATGGCCACAGTAGTCCAACTCATGTCACAAGTCATCCAACCGCTTAGTTCACTCACCTGTGCACCACCTAGTCCACGCACCGACAAAAAGCTTCTCTGTTCTCTCCTGCACTGCAATTGTTGTCTACAATCTAAATCCCACGACACCAATTGAGGTGGCAGTCCCATCACTATCTGCCTGCATTACAGAAATCAATCCACACTAACTGTTACTAAGAAGAACATCACAAAGAACAACGCTGGAATGGACCTCAGAATTGAACCTGTGGACAGAAACACATCAAATTGAGAAGAAACTAAATGTGCGAAAAATCTGCTACTACCTCCAATCCTTAAAACCCAAAAACATTAAATAAAGTCCACAACCAAAACCGCATACCTGACGCTTCCGGCGGCCAAATGAAGCAAGACAAGCTGCCCAAGGACGGCAAACCTCCACTGCAGCTTCACGAGGAGCAGCTCCGCCTATGGGATCAATCAATTGCTGAGGCAAGAATCCAACATACACCCATTGATTAGCAGACAACCCAGTCAACTGACTTGACTATTGAAAACTACCATCGCTTCAAAGAGGGTCATCAAAAACTTAGGTTCAATCTAAATTACAGTTCTCCTTTGATATGAATGACAAGACTAATTTAAATTTAGATCGTTTGAATGACATATACAGAAATATGCATGAAAACCTATCAGAATTGGTCATAACACATCCATGAACCGCAACAGGGGTCAGAACCCAATCCCCAACCCAGCCAGATCGCTCAATCCAGTTCCCGGAATGTGTTTTCGACTTGACTCGTTACCTATCAGTCTGACACAACTTTGACTTCCTCCCAGGTGTTCGCGCTGCCCAATCTCCTGCCCCATGGTGCACACGTGCACACCCCTATTCTGACATATGACGATACCTCGTATTGGGTGAATATGACAGGAATCAGCATATGTGGCACCGATTTGGCCATTTCCAGCACATCGTTCAAATGAGAAGCAAACAAAGGTGATAGCAAAGTCGCTTTCGATTCTGCAACACAAACGTGAGTTCTCAATCGGTTCGGTACATCTTACCGGCCCTAAATCCAGACTGCTGCCACTGAATTCTGTCACATCTATAGTACACACTTTGAGCAGTTCTTTCTAGCTTTGCCGGGAATAAATACTAATCCGGAAAGACATGAATCAGTGTTCTTCTCTTGCAGGCCCAAGCTTCTTTCAAGGTTCGAAGACTGCGAATCACGCAGTTATCAGCATTGAATAACTTATAGCTATGCTGATTGCCACGGATCGCAATATATCACGAGTTCCCAATTCCAAGTTGAATAAATTTCCTCAAGCGAAAATCCTAAACCCTAGTTCGCGAAACGGCTCATTTCTTGCTCAGTCTGTGAAACTCCCATATCTGCTCCTAAGCCAAAGAAAACCGAGATGAATTAGAGGACCTGCTATTTGAATTGCAATGCACTAATTGCGTAGCAAGATATCATCAATCAGCAAATTAATTACTCGCGCTCCACAAGCTCCGAAGGAACAAGCACTACTCGACTCTCCTGTAGTAAGAGCAGGAAAGGTCGATACAACGTTTCTCCTACAACAGCTGGCATCTCACCTCCGTCCTACAATTTCCATCACACTCCCACGAGCTCAAATTTAAATGGCTCCAAACCAACTGCCAGAGCAGAGAAACAAGTCAGAATCCCACTACAAATCCTGCACAAGCGGGCATTGCAGTACTACTTCCCACATTCAGTCATCCTAACACAACAGTACGAGAAATCTCCCTCCTTGAGCCCTCAATTCACCACAGCAGCCACACCTGCACCCGCAACAGACTGCAGCATGCAGCACCCTTGCTCTGCAAAAGCTCGCGAGCTTGGGATCAAAGAGTCCCCAACCTCTCTCACCATGTCCATTTCTGCTCGACGCTTGCTCTGGTCTCCCTCCTTTGCGGAAACGGTAGTTCTTCTCCTCGC
Source organism: Neckera pumila (assembly GCA_963969595.1). NCBI lineage: Eukaryota > Viridiplantae > Streptophyta > Bryopsida > Hypnales > Neckeraceae > Neckera > Neckera pumila. Next base: position 25,579,391 of record OZ018411.1, on the reverse strand, counting down.
GAATGTCTGATACCCTTGACGCTGCTCGTCTTATCTGGGCCCCGAACATCAATCGAAACAGATTATTGTGCGGGTATTGTGGCACTCGGACCTCTTTAATATCACATCCTCTAATACGGTATAACAGGGTCCGTTCTCTCACCAAGCCTTTGGGAAGATAGATAAAAACTCCGGTCTTCCAAGAAGGCCAACGTGAATAAAGTGTTTGTTTGTAATGACAATGAGCCAATGGTCAGTGGATCAAAGGCCATTGATGCAAAACTACTCTTCCCTTTCAAGAATAGACACTTTAGTTATCAGTAACCAGAATATAAAGTAACCAAGATTAATAATTAGGTGGGTATGCATAATAGGCGCAATGGAGAGGGGTGTTAAAACAATTTCTTATTCAATTGGGAGTGGTTGGTTGTTTTTAATTTTTCTTCTATATAAGATGATTGATCCAGCATATTGTATGGCAATGGTGTTGATTGTTTTAAAAATATGTTTCAAAGCGGCTTCAGATAGGTTGACTTTGTTTTCAAGAAGTTTCATTGATGGAGTATGTGTTGTTCCTCTAAGTTCTACTGTGATGACAATAAGTGGGTCAACATTCCATCCTTGGGCCAAGATGTCGTTGATTAGTGGTTGGTTTTTTTGAATTTTGTTATCTATTGTTATTTGTGAGAATCTATCATTAGTGTATGTGAATTCTATGAATTGTATAGTGATATTGTTGTCTAGATTAGTTGGTGGATTATTTTGGTAGAGGAGTCCTTTAACACAAAGGATGTCCGGTTTAAATCTAGCATTGCAGTAACATCTTTGTCTTTCGCAAGAGCAAGGTAAGAACTATGAGGAGACAATATTTTCTTGTGGATTGTTGTGGAATGTACTTGCATTTGTTAAGGTATAGAATCTATTTTTTTTGTTAAATATAATTAACTTTTGTAGTTCCCACACTGCTTTGTTATGTCTATTGATTTTGAGAGCATAAATATGTTGGTGATTGCATTATAGAAGTACATGGAGCCATGTGTCTATATCTTGTGATCTACATATAGAACATGTGATCGATGGAAATCTTTTTATGCCAAAAAATAATTGTTTTCTAGCATTTCCCATATATTTATTTCCCACGTAGCCTTTGGAAACATATATAAAGTAGAAGATATATCCGTTGTGGTCACCCGTCATTTTAATGAAGTGTCAAAGTGGCAATATTGAATGTTGTAGTGGTGCTTCAAATTTCAACATTCATCCACATATTGGAGAGAAAATATCATATTCGTACATATCACATATCCATAATTCAGTTTTCATCCACAATCTGGTGATTTCATCCAATTTTTTTTTACATTTGAAGTTTACTGGCGATTTTCAACCTTTTTAGTACCATTTTTTTCTATAGGCGTAGTGCCAGGCCATAAAATTTGGTGCAAATTTACACCAAATCTTCAGAAAAACACACTGGTGGTCACCCTCCAAAATGGAATGTCCTTACCCGAATTATCATTCAGCAATGGTCGGAAAGTTCATCCAGACACCTTTCAGTTGTCGTCTCGTCGTCAGTTAGTTGGTCCTTACCCGAAATATCATCCAGCAACGGAAAGTTCATCCAGACATTTTTGGGAACGAAATGGCACGCGATGGGATCAAAATTTAGTGACTGTGCCCACCTTCAATCCGACGATGCAGTGTTGAGATGTTAGCAATGCTCTTGATGTCCTGAATGTCTGTGCTCTGTTTGAAGTTTCTTAGTTCCTTTCATGAAGTTTCTTGTTTAATTAATTTATTCCAATTCCTATAGATATGGAAGCGCGTACTTTGGGCCATTCGGGATTATAGGAGTCAAGGATTACGTCTCGATAACAAATTGATCATAGATTACTCATGGATTGGCGAGTTTTCATCTAAAAGCTGGGGAACTGAGGGAGAATTTTACCAGATCATTGGAATAGCGGGAGTTTTATCTGCAATTTAATCTGCTAAGGTTTGCATCCTGGCGTTGTTACCAGAATCTCATACCAACTTGATGCTAGTTGAGAATTGGGGAGTGCTTACCGCATCCTTGAGAAATTCAGATAGTTGAATGGAGTGGCTGCTTATGGTCTGTGCAATCACCTGCACGAGGAAGCGAATCAACTGACGAATCTTTGAGTTTAGCTACCTTACAGATCTGTACTTCAATTACAGATCTGGCAAAACTTGGTACAACCAAGCAGATTGCAAAGGAACGCAAAATTGAATGAATATTCACTGCACTTTCATGAGCAGTCTCTCAGTTGTAAGAAATCAGAATCACTTCTGTAAATATTTTAGATTGTAGTCTTCAAAGCAATCACAGGTAGACTGACTCACGCGTCCATAAGGCTGGGGTATCTCCAGCAAATCCAGAAGAGAACTATGAGAAGCGAGCAGAATTCGATTCAGCTGTTGCTTCTCTAAAATTTGTGGGGCATCTTCCTTGAAGTCATTGCGGCCGGTGACCGATCGATAAGGTAACCCGCTTTACTCTTAACATTGTGTTTTCTGATCATCATGGCTGGGAAATTCCGAGTCTACATCTAAGGGAGGAGATACTGAAACGGTTTAGGGAGATTATCCCATCTGGACAGCATCTAAGCATGGTTCCTGTTATCAAAGTATCAATTTTTTGTAGGCAATGGAAAGAGGATTCTAGAGTATTTCGAGTAGGGAGTCTGTCCTCTCAGTCAGGCTATCATAACTTGACAACATCCACAAATGTCGGGTAATCTGTACGAACAAGATTGAATCACATAGCAGGAGAAAAGTACATTCAAGAGATGATTAACACTTCCCATGTCTTCACCAATCGTCTCACTGCTCTCAAAATCGGGGACATAACAAATTCTGATGTATATCTGATATCCTTCCCTTCGGTAATGATGCAATAACAAAAATCAAAATAACATTGAAAGACTAAAAACAGATTCCATTTGTAGAATTTGCATTGCATAGCAGGGGGCGTGGTACAAATCATCTGAACACTCGCTCTGAGGAGTAAAAATGTACAGTTTTCTCAAAGAGGTGAACGGCTCTTTACAAATGTTTGAAAAGTTCAAGGATCTAGGCTAGACATCTACCGTACTTTTGCAACAACATCAGGCACCTCCACATCCTCACCCTTGGCATCAGTGCATGAAATAGAGAAGGAGATGGTCGACTCTGATGGAGGCAATGTCACTTTGCCAATGGTGGTGATGAGGTCAATCAAAGAGAGTGGCATTCTGTCCTGCAACTTCTTGCGAGGTAGAAATTCTGCATATAAAAGACTTTTTCCGAATGAAAGCATGGTGATCTGCAAAACATTCTCATCCCAGTCAGAATGTAAGCCATGACATATTGTATTGGTCACGCTGCAATCATGGAAAAAGGGAAAGTGACAACGACAAAGGGAATGTAACAAAGGGAAGGTCATGACAGAGAGAAAGCGTTCATGACAGATTCAAAACACATGCAGAAAGAATACCACAAGTACTACACATTTAAATGGAGAAGGAATCCACATGCTTAAATTATAAGCATTTTACCTCAAGTCCTTGCTGGCGCTGAAATTCAGCCAGAAATGTCTCCAGGGACATGTTCTGACAATCCATCTCAAATCTATCCCACAAAGTCCAGACCAAAGGATCCAACTGGTTCCTTGCCACCTGCAGCCGTCACTCAAAATTTACGCCACAGCATTCACAAATGAAATACCAAGCTCGAAATTATGCTTCTACTGTCCAACTCACAAAGAAGTATTTGCAATAAAATCAGGGAAGAGAAATCTCTTTACCGTGTGCTCAAACGCTTTGATAGGCTGTGCAAACGCAAACAAGGGGACCGCCAAGTTGAAGTAGGCATGCTTATGCTGCGTGAAAGGTTTGCCTTGAATTAACTTATAAAGTTCCAGACACATAAGACCACCTACCACTGCTGTAGAGGTCACAATGGATGGTATCACCCTTCCACCCACAAGCCGTGCCTACATTCAGCAAAAGCCATAATCATTACAAATCAGATAATTTCAACAGAGAACTGCTTCGCTGCAGGCTGCGCTGTTCTGTTTTAATAAATAACTGAAAATGACAATAATTGACTTTCCGCAGAACATGCTGTCGTTCAGCACAAAATGAATGATTTCCGTATACAAATTATATATGGAAGGTGCTTTGCTGATCAAAAGACTTGCAGAGTGGTAGATACGACTCAATGTAAGAATCTGTTGTGTACCGACATAAGTACCACTCAGAAGCAAAGAGGAAGCAGAATATATAGGAGGAATACGTTGAGAAACTCAAATACACACCTGCAGTATGTCAGTGCTGGGAATGCCATAATTCCGTCCCCTCAAGCTTGAAGCAGCAGCCACAAACTCGACATGGAAACTGTGTTCATCATCCTTTTCAAATTCAATAGGCACCAACCTGTAACCCTGTGAACATACAAGACGAAACAGGACATCAATCATCAAGCGCAACCTGAAAGCTTGCACTGAGCGTAATGAGCTCTTGCTCGTTATGCGGTAGTGATTACCAACGTGGGCAGTCTGCTGTCTGGTTGCTCTACTTCCATCGACAGCCACCTCGTACATTAAACTAATAATCAAAAGCCTCTCAAAAGACATCCAACAAAAGAATACTCAGATGCTTGTCTCAGGAAAGAGTTAAATTTCTCTACAAGCATCACCAAAACACGTGTCTAGCAACTTCCTACAACCTAAAAGGGACTGTAAGAATGAACTTCTGGAGGGTTTACTAGCTTTCTGCAGATAGTAGGTAGATAGAGGTTACCGCAAGTGAAGCAGGAGTGGGAAGCTCTCGCAGAAGTCTATCACACGCCTCCGCAGCATCGTTGTCTCCTGAACTAGCGTGATACTTCCTTGGATTTGATAGATTCCGTAATTCAGTATCTGTTACTGCTATTTTCACCCCTTCCTGCGTCCCAACTTTAATGCTCAGCGACTGGAAGGAATTCGAGGATAATTTACAGATTCATAAATATACTACATCTAAAACAAGGCACTAATTTGCTCTGGAACCCGTGCCTGAAAAGATTAATAAAAATACTAGCAATCAGCATAAAAAAACTTACACTTAGATTAATGGCACTTTCCGAAAGAGACAATGCAGAAAGTAAAGAACATAGGAAATCAAAAGGTGAGGAAGAACCTTCGAAAAAAAGGCTTACTTTGGGTTGAAAAGGAGGAACAACAACACATTGAAGAAGATCTACAAAGACAGCCCGATCATTGCAGCCTTTAAGGCCATACACAGTAGCTTGCAGGTTGGCAGCAGCCATGATAAAGTCCAGATGAAGATTATCAGTAACATCAAAAGTAATAGGTGTTGGAGACCTCTTTGTTCCGCTCCAGAACGGCGCTCCAGCTGTTGTGGTCATACCTACTGGGAAATTGAAACAAAGCTGCAAAAACAAACCAAGAGGAAATCCTTTGTCAGTGTTCCAGACATGTTTAGTCTGCACAAGTGGTCTACATTGGATGACACCCCAGGTCCATTCACGAAAGTGAGCACTTTAGATTTGACTACAATGTGCGAATAAAGTAAAAATTCTATGCAATATCACCGAAAAAGGCCAGCAAATAATGCCAACGTGGAAGGAAGTGATGTACCTGCTTGATGCTATTGGAAAACAAGTCTTCAAATTGCAGACGCGCCCACTGTACACATGCATCAATACTAGAACCACCAACCCCTTGTGATTAGCTCATCTCCTTCTACATCATGATTGGAAAAAACACTCAAATCCGGCAGCTTAGCACAAAGAAAAACTCAATACAACTAATCGGATGCATCAAATTCCATGCCACCACTGGTCGACATGGATACAACGATGAAATTGAAAGAAGGAATGCATCAAAGAAGCTGGAAAAAGCTTCGTGCAGCAAATAGAATAAAAATTATAATTGAAAATCACGAATACCTCAAAGGCCTGTGTCGCAGAAGAGCATCACGAAGAGATTCTAATACAGGAAGCTTTGATGATGCTGGAGATTTACGTATAGATTCCTGGAAATCACGGCTAGATAAGTAGTTATTCACATCGGCTGGCCTGCTCTTGAAAAGTGCCTCGAATGTCTCCACCGCCCATCTAAGGGTATGTTCCATTGCATAAGGGAAATTCCTTAGCGTACAAATCGGCATTTCCTTGTGCTCAGAAGGGTCCCGAGTAGATGCGTACATTTCTGTCTGAAATGGTACAAATACCTGCAATTGCAATGAAGATATCGACAATTAAGAGTTGCACCACAGTGGAGTCCCAAAATCAACACTTTAATTTGATCATACTACTGTGATATCAAGCCGAATTCATTCTTAAAGGCAACATCCAGTATACTGAAACAGGCAACCAAGCAATTACGATAGCCATCTTCAGGAGAATTCCCTCCAAATCTTGCATTTCAGATATAATTTTTATATATAATGCCAGAAACAAGACGTTAAAAAGTCCAGACCGCCATTTCAGCAACAACTGAATAACGTCCCCACTCAGCGACATTCTCATAACACTGAAACACTCGGAACAAAATCTATCTAGGTTCTGTGCCCTTCTTTGACAACAGCAGCAACCTCTAAACTACTGCAAGATAGTACCATCTGTACTATCATTCAGAGACGTAAACCAGAAAATTTTGCAAGACGTCGATGTTCAAACCTGAACACTCCCTTTGGTCCCATGCTTGCCGCCATCAACCATAGGCCTCCTGTAGGAAACGCATCGGGCATCCAGGTAAAGCCTTGATGACGAAGTATCTACGGCCGAAAATACACCTGTCCCCCGCAAACCAGATCCCTATCAGATAGCAACTCACGTGCAGGGCGTGAGTTACATTTGTTACACGACTGCTAGTATAATTTCATGTCATCATGAAGCACTACAGACTGCTAGCCAGAACTAATATACCTGCTATGGAGTTGAAGAATGAGGAGTCAAATATATTCTCCGTCTCTGGATCAAACCTCTCCTGCACAGATGCAGGTCCACTTCTGATAAAATACGCAGACGACAGATTGACAGACTTGGGCACTACAATAATTGAGTGTGACGTCGATTCTCGATCTGAAATTGGCGACTTGTGAAGCGCTCAAAAAAAAATGTATTCAAATTTTTTAGAAACATTTACACATAGAATACGCATCAGAAGAATTACCTGGAGAGCGTGTATTTGAGCCGCAGGATTGATGGTGCGCAAGGCCCGTGCGGCAGTTGGCGCCTTACCACGACTCACGTCTTCAGGTTGATACAGCACTTGATCAATCAAGTTGGATTTGGACACCGTGTCCATGTCTGTAATAGTGATACTGCCATTCGAACTGCAGCCCACGCCCATCAACACTAAGTCCTTTAAAGCTTCACAACCTAGTCCTCCTGCCCCCACCACGAGCCACTGCAAAACCACAAAATCTATGTCAATAAACGATTTATCTCACTCACGTCTACGATAACCTGATGCATACTTAGCATGCTATAAATAGAGAAAAAGCTAGGCAGCACTCAAATGAAAGATTCGTCAATGGAACATACCTGAAGAACTATAGTACTATAAAGCATTACAGGATTTTAAATATTATAGAGATATTTTGCATAATGAGTTATATCGTACCTGAAGGCTACCCAGCTTATCCTGAAATTCTCGACCAAACAACGCAATCTGGTGATCATAACGAGAGCCACATGGCAACCTATCTTCAGGAGCAGGTGGAGCACTAGGCAGACACTCCACAGCATCGAAGTAGAGCCACTGCTGTAAAGGCGTGAAGACCCTAGTTAATGCCTGCAATTAGCAAACCAACTAGCATTAGTGCTGCCATGAGACGCTACAGAGCACACCTCATGATTCTCATGTATCGAGGAACCGTAAGTTCACATTTTCAACGAATACCATGAGCATACTTGGTCATATCAAGCACATTTCAAATAGAGACCATCTCCTTGGACTTGGACCGCTTAAATAAAGGAAGCACCCTAAAAGAAAACAAGCACTACTAGGACATCAAAACAAAGTCCGCACTGAATTTATCTTGACCAGTGCAACAGTTATCCAGATAAAGAAGGTTGCTATACCTTAATGGCCTCCTGTGCAGCAATACCTCCCGTTATGGCAGCTACAGGACACAGTTCCACATGTGCACCTAACGCAATGAGCCGGATCATTTCCTCGTCTAAGGAAAACCTGTCTGCTGATCCTGTTGTGATTGCCCTGCTGGCTGCTGCAATACCCGCACTACTGCTCTCGCCACTTATAAATCCAGACCTGTGACCAGCCCTTTCACCCAGCCCTTTCAAGAGCGCCTCGTTCGACTCCTCTTCCGCTCCATCCGTTGTCGATTCCATTGCATAGCCGCCATCCTTCGCAATATGCAAATTCGACCAGATTTCTCGAGCAATCGCGACGACATCGTGCACTTGATCAGGACTAATCGTATTTGATCTAGGTGGCGATATGTTATCCGCGACGTGACGTCTCTCAAACTCATCCACGGCTTGAAAACCAAGATGCATAGGTAAAGCTTGAGCGGCTTTCATTGGATCGCTGATACAGAACTTCGGCGAAACAAGCGCTTTCTCTAAAGACAGAAACTCCATATTGTTTGCAGTCTTCAGCTTCGTGAAATATCCGCCTGACAAATACCGCCCGAAAGAACGAGTATCCTCCTGAATTGTGAATGAATGCACTCCAGTGACTGTTACAGAATACGGAGTCGGACGATTCAACTCCTCCATACCTTTAACGCCACTCAACAAAACCTCATCACCATTCTCAAGTCCATGTCGCTGTTCCTCCACCACAGTCACCGTGGCAGGAAAGTCCTGCGTGATGCCTTCCACTAGTATCGGCCCCGCAGGCTCCCCTGTCTCATCCAAAACCGAGAAACTGTCGCCAAAATCCGCAAACACAAACGAGAACACGCCACGGCAATTCGCGGCAACGAACGGCACTCCAAGCGACCGAGACATAGAATTCAACCGAATTAGGTCGGGAAACGCCCCGCTCGTGGCCACCACGCATCCATAGCTTCCGAGCGCGCTCTCCACGGCCACACTCGACAACGTCACAATGTCCACACTCGTGTAGATTTCCTTCAGTTTTTGAGCAGTCACCACCGCGCGATTGCGTCCGACGTCGGACTCGCTCAAGAGAAAATGCGCCCCGAGGTCCGCCAACGTGACGACGTCCTCATCCACTAACCCTAACCCTTGCACTCCCGACAGGATCAAATTCTTCGATACTTCGGCGCCTAGACCCTTGCATCCCAGCACCAGCACGCGACTCTGGCTCAACGCATGCACCGCGTCTCGTCCCAAAGTGTACATCAACCGGGAGTATCGCAGCTCGTTCATCTCCTTCGACACCGTCCCCGTCACCACCGCATTGTCGCCCGCATTGTCCACATCCATAGTCACCATCGCGCCCGCCAATTCCAATTCCCTCTGCTGCCCCCGTTGCTTCAATTCCAAACACACTTCATCGGCAACATCCCCCTTCACTTCGTGCTCGTGACCTCCATTCTTACTGGAAAAAATTCAAAATTCGATGGAACCAAAAATAGTAGAAGGTTGAGACCGTGCTTGTGGTGCTGATAAATATTCCGGCGATGAGATCGTGAGGAGCTGCTGTTCCGAAGCGCGGCCTGCACTTCCATAGCCAGAGAAGCGCAGCAACGTAAGAGCCGGAATGGCAATCTCAGCTAAGCAGGCTTGAAGGAAGACGGTACCTGTACCGACCTAGCAGACGGCGTGGGGAGGTATGAAATTTGGATGAATGGTAGATGAATTTGTCAGGCTTTGAGATGAAAGATGTGAACTGAATGGACGGAATGCTGGTCCGGAGGATGGATGTTGACGGGCTGGTCTCCAGGGTACTTTCAAAGAATGTTTGCTACATTTTTGAAAAATTCTCTAAAGGGGTGGCAGACCTGGAACCACAATGAAAAGGCAAATTCATTCCAAAACTCTGAAGCTCCTGATTCTGAGCTTTTTGAAGGATTGAAATTCTTCATCCAACTTTCTGTCTTTAGAGTTCTTTTGAGTTTGTTTGTAGCAGATAGTGGAAATTATCACATTGAGGTATTTATTGATTTAAAACATATATAAACATATATATATATATATAAATGCCTAAAAACGAATCACAAACAAATGCTCTTATAGTGAGTTTTAGCAACTTGTACCTCCAAATTCTAGATCATTCTAAATTTTAGTCATGAAAAGATCTTTTAACCGCTAAAGGCCCAAGTGTCCCCTTGGGGGACACTTAGGACTTCAGGCAAGTTTGTTCAAACTTCATATTCAATATGATTTTTTCAAAAAAAATTTGAGCGTGTAGTTTCTCATAAGCTTCTTGTGGATACAAATTTCGTCAAAATCCGACTTATTCTCAAGAAGTTATGAACATTTGAATAAAAATTTCAGTTAGTTCTACTGCTGCTCCTCAGCAATCTGCCTTTGACTCCCGAGGGGCAGTAGAGGTGGCAAGAGAGGAGAGTTAGGCTATTGTTGTGCCTGTTGGGAGGTCACATTAGGCTTTAGGAGCTTCTAAAAGTTAGAGATTTTGAGGGTTTTTTTTTTTTTTTTCTTCCTACTTCTCAAGTATAAGTGCATATTTCAATCCACCATTCAGATTTTCTATATCTAATAAAATGTGATGGGAAAATTGATTCAAAAATGACCTAGTGGTCAATTCTTGGAACATTGTGGCAAATTTTAATTTTTTTGAATGTCTTACTTGTCTTGGATTGCCTTGAAAATTGGCATGCACATGCCTAACATGTTTTCCCATAAGGAAAAATTTTTAATTCAAGATTTGTAGTAGAAAAAAATTCAGCAAATGGCGGTCAAAGGCATCTGAAATTTTCGGGCACAGTGAAACAAAAAAGAAAAAAAAAAAAGACTGGGAATGCAAATTTCCTTCAATTAGTATGGTCAAACCTCACAAAAATTTTATCACATATTCTTATACAAGTTAACTACAAGATCCTTTGGTTACATTCTCCAAAAAAACATTTTGAAAACTTTTTTGATGAATGCTCTAGAAATGGCAGTTTTTGGTGGTTTTTGAATTAGAAAAGGCCTTGGCCGGGCCTTCAGGGGTTAAAAAATGAGCACATCTAATCAAATGAATCAAATCAAAATATGTTTGCACTCGTCGGCATAGAGATTTCGGCCTAAAATCCATGTTTATCATGAAATCCATGTCCACATCTGGAATTTGAATCCAGTATCGAAGAATCTTTAGAGCCTAGGTAGTTGAAACCATCTCTCCCGCCCTTTCCTACTTAACAATTGCACATGACAGCCACCAACTCATTCTAATGCTTGCACACACCTCGAAAAGCAGACAATCATTCAATTTTGCAATAGTTGATGACCGTGTCCTCCGTGATTTTACATTTGACTCCAACTAATTCTAATCTCTTTTGCATAGGTCTTCCTCACAATCTTGCAATCTACAGCATGGATTGAAGCTGTCCACAATCCAAAGGCTTCGGTTCCTCAAATCTTGTGTCTATAGGATTAGAATGAAAGTATGTAGCTTGCAATACCACACCAGTCCGCAAGAATCCTACTCCTCAAAATCACCGTTGTTGTCTTTGCCCCTCAAAAATCAAGATGCATGTATTTAGTCACTACTGAGCTCTCTTTAGTTATAGACAAGAAGCTAGCACAGTCTCTTCTATGCCAAACAAGTCGTAAGTCTCTCTATACTTATGACTTAACCCCCATTCGTAGCAACCAAAACTCTCCTTCAACACCAGCCACTATCCTTTGCACACAATGTACGCAAACAATTGCTTTCATAATTGCGTTCCAACACTGCCTGATTACAAACCCCTATTTCGCTTCTTTGTACCCTCTACCAGCAAAGATTTTCAATAGTTGTACCCAAAGAAAGGTGATGGCCGACCCGTTGAATTTGAGGATGAAAACCTAGTCAATAGACAAAAGATACTACTATCCAAATAGAAACTATCAATTCAACCCCCTTGACTATCCCAATGGATCACATTCATCCGTTTTTGCCAATGGAAGTGACTGTGTAGTCAATGAAATTTGAAGCACTACAATTCCAGCACACATACAAATTCCAAAAGCATCTCCAAAAACATATTTTTTCTCAAAAATAAGTGCACACTACTACTATATTGACACTCATGCATATAATACAATCTTTTGTAATTCATAATATGCATGGAGAAAACCCATAAAGAGCAGAAAAAGTCCACTACAAAGACACAAATTAAGCCAAATATAAGCACTATGAAAACACAATCATTTACAAAGAGAAGGCTAAGCTAAGCTAGAACTCCTCCTCCAAAGGCTCAATTTATAAAAGATGATAGTGCCTTTTTAAGGTTTCAAAAAACTTAAGTGGTTTGAAGTCCCAACTGAGGTGTGAAAAGACACCTTCAAGTGCCATCCTCTTGATTTGGCATCCGAAATAATCTATTGAACCGCGTTCATCTACAACCTCAACCATTTGCACCAACCTAGTTCCTAATGAGTTGTAAAGGCATTAGACTCCCTATGACTTATCCAAGCATTGAAGACCCTATTCTTCACACCTACTCGATTCCAAACATCAAAGCATTTTGATTTTAGTTAAGAGATGCAATGGAAGTTAGCAAAGGTTTGAAACTGAGACGTGGTGGCTGAATGTATGACTTCTATGTGCATATGGAGATCATGTCGCATGAGTTTCACATGAGCGTAATGAAAAGTACATTGTTAGAGACATGAAGATAACCACAAAGGTACTTGACGGCCCGTGACACCTATGTATTGACAATGAAACATTGCAACCAAATTAATGTACTCCCAAAATGCTAAATCATATAACCAAAGTTGAGGTTTCTTCCTTGCACCACATCCTGCTACATACAAGCTCACCCAACTTAACTTACAGGTTTCATATTGGTGGAGACAGATGGAATATCACAAAGAAACGTTGATTTCCAGAGTACATCGTCCTTTGCCAAAGCACCAAATTGGCGATTTATGATTGCATATTGCAATAGCAATTTGGCATCTATAAAGAATATTATGCAAAATCATCTAGATGTCTTCATTGAACCTATATATATAGTTTGTAAATTAAAACTCAAGAAGATAGAATTGTATGAAGATATTCAATAAGCATAATCAATTGAATTAATGTCATTGGCGTCAATTGGAAATCATGTATGAAGATAGCCTTCATAGCCATCCAGATGCTCTATAGCCTAGCAATGGCTTGAGATATATTTCATGCTTCTGACATTCAATTGAAAGAAAATTGCATTGAATTATATGAAATAATTCAATCAGGCGTTACAAATTTGTTTGAACACATTGAAGCAACATCCTACTAGCGCCATGACTGAATAACAAGAATACAATTTAAAAATCTAGATGAATATTGAATTTTGTCATTTCAAATAGCAAATTAGTACTAGAAACATTGATAGATTGTTCGAAGAATTAATGGATTCACCAAACCTTATGTTTTGTTTACTTTGACAAGACTACATGCCGTTGGTCCATTTGTGACATCAAAACATGGAAGAATGTATAGGTTGAAACGACAAATGGTTTGACAAGGACTCAAGCCTGTGACACTATGCAAGTTAAGAAAGAACTCATTGAAGTACAAAATCAAGTAGTTGAAGACATTACTGTTGGTTGTGTAAACAACAAAAAATTTGAGGCCTTTGAAATTCATTTTTCCTAGAACCTCGTTTTGGATTTTGTTGTTGAAGAAGGATGAAATCCTAAGGTTGGATTTTGGATGACCTCGGGTCCCAAACCTGATCCAAGGTGTCATGGAGATTAGATAAGAAGACAAGACGAATCTAGGGTTGGTATGACCTAGGGTCAAAAGTGCATTTTTTTACTACCTGATATGACCTTCGATTTAGAAAATGAACAGTTTTTTTAATATTTGAACAAAACTGTAACCTTAGGTATACTCTTGGATTGTATGGGTACAGGAGAATAAAATGGTCATTTTGGGCTTCCGAAAATTGGTCAAAGTCTGATAAGGTTAGTTATTTGCAAAAAGATTCCATATACAGCTCTATATACTTCTCTTTTGCAATAATCATAATATAACATTTTGTAGCCTTCAGAGAGGCTGCCTTTGCTCTCTGAAGGCATCCAGTTATGAAGTTCATCCGTGAGTCACTGCTTTGACTCTGAACGAGCCCCAACCTCCAAACTGCCTACACGCTATTCCAAAAGGAACTAATGTCATGTTCGAGATAATTCAAGATGAGATGATTTGATAAGCCAGTTGTCTATTGCTTGGCCCTTTGGTCATGTGAGCTCACTTTGTGTCAGATGCATAATCAAACCAACATAATGAAATTATTATTGTATTACTATTCTTCATTTTTTTGACCCACTTTTGCTTAGTTGTTATAGTCTGACAAATTTGTGGCCTTTAGCCAATTTTGGATGTGGAATATTCTACATCATTCTGTCCAAAAAAGGGCAGTGGTCTTCTTTGCTACTGAATGTTATGAAGTTGGTCGTGTTCGTTCAACTGCGGCCCTTGAAGGTCGTATGTTTCAAAAATAAATAAATTAATTAAACAACCATAAGCTGATGCATAGAGATTGGGGGATGCCCTTCCGGGTATCTCTCTCCCTGGTATTTTTGACAACCAGCAGAAATTAATACATATTTCACTGTTCTTTTTCTTTTCTGTCAAACATATTTTTTCTGTTTTGGAGGAGTTGCAAAGCCTTACATTTGAAAGATTCTAAAGCAACTATATACGTCAAAAACATTTCTTTTGTTTTACAAATTGCAGGAACTATTTTTGAAAAATATTTAAGTTCTCACAATACAAATAACATTTGTGAAGAGATCTTAAGGAAATTTGAAAAATGACGGACATAGTTGAAATAGTTGAAACAATAGATACTAACGTTCAAATAAAAAAAATTAAAGATACTATAAAGTTGTACTAATACAATTCAATCTTTTAAATTGTTGGCACTTGACCAAGGCAATGAAGCTATTAGAGAATTTTTAGCCCTAAAGAAGGCCGTCCGAAGTTGACATGCCATACTATTCTTTGCATGGCCTGTCAAGTTCGAAAATGCTCTTGGTGACCAGTCAGAGTCTCTGACTGCTTGCTGAAGCAGTCAAGTTCCGCAGAGTTTTTTATCTTTTTTTATTTTTTTTTATTTTTTATTTTTAAGATTAAATTTTTATTTTTAATCTTTTAATAATTTTTTATTCGGAATTTTGGGTTCCTGCGCCACTGCCGCTGCAATTTCAGCAAGGCGGAAATAGGGGAAAAACAACTTTTTGAGCAAAATAAAAGCAAATTTTAGGGTATCTTGGAGGGCTATGGAGCAGCCCTCCAGAGGCCTGAAATTTCTTCTAATGCATAGCACCACAAATCCATAGTGAAGTGAAGAAAATTGCAAACTTCTTATGGACAGTGCTTATTGCTACTCAAAGACGGAGTCCTAGTCCCTAACATGAAATAAGTTATATGAATAGTGCAGGTACACGCTAAAGTAAGCTACGGAGCCTCCTGTCGCTTTGTGGCTGCTCCACGAAAGGCAAAAAGTAGCATCGTTCCTTATTTCAACTTGACAAGTTTGCTAGTTTCACTGTCACACACCTAGTCATGGTTGCCAGATATAAAGATGGCAGGGCATTACCAAGACTGCAACTCCAAGATGGCCATATTCAGAAGCTCCACAGGTAATGCACCTCTTGAGTGCCAAAAGTCTCCCAAAAATATGATACCTGCTTTCTTACAGCCTCCCCTTTAACTATCACCATTTGATTGACAACCACAACCACTGGAATAAAAAGATTGAATCCCAATGGAAAAGTGCTCCTACTTAATGTTCTAAGGTAGAAGCTATTAATAGTTGATAAACTGATCCCATCTCCTATAGAGACCGCTACACCCATAGCAACTCATCAATTCAAACACTGATCTTTGAATGAAAATGGGACTATATACAGTCACTTATAATGGTCTACAACCTCCAATGTTGACTAACAGCATAAAGAATTCATATAAAGGGATAAAATTTTGATCTCAACAGAGATCTTGTACCCAAAGATCTCCCCAAAATCTCACTCCTACATATGTAAAACTGCTTTGTAGTATCCTCTACCTTAAGTCACACCAAATTTGTCTACAAAAGGAGAACCCAGGTGATGATGTTGCCTCACCTTGCAAGTGTAGCAGTATGCACGGTTCGGAGAACTTGGAGGCACCACTATAAGAAAAGCACATTTTTGGATGCATTAGCAAAAAACGTGTCGTGTTTTTTCAAACGTCAAATGTTTTAGAAAACATGTCCGTGTTTTGTAGAAAACGTGACCATGTCATTGTGGACGGCTATGTTTGTGATGATGTCAACTTTGATGTGGCCATATTTTTATAAAACGTCGCATACAACATAAACTGCCACGTCAGCAAGTAGATTTAGAGAAGGACAGCTACATGGCATATTTTGGGAAAAAAAAATGGATGGATGGACATTTGGATGGACGTCGGGCTGGACATCTGAAACAATGGGCTAGACGTTTGAAACAACGTAGGCTAATTGTCCCATATCATATGTCTCACCATGAACAAAGAATATGGACAATTTTTTTGAAAAAAGCAGTTATATGACATATTTTGGAAAAAAAAAGGAAATGATGGATGGACGTCGGGCTGGATGTCTGAAACAACGGGCTGGATGTCTGAAACAACGGGCTGGATGTCGGACTGGACGTCTAAGACAACGTAGGCTAATTATCCCATGTCTCACCATGGACAAAGAATGGATATAAATATGACCCTTAAAATGTTCATTTTCACGTAATTTTGCCATCAAAATAAACTTGATGGTAAATGGTATGTATTTTTGGTTGTTTAATTTAGTTTTTTAATTTGTGTTAACTGATTATTTTTTGAAAAAATGGGTTGGATGAAAAATAGATTGGATGAAAAAATGGTTTGGATGAAAAAATGGTTTGGATGAAAAAACAGGCAGATGAAAAAAACGAGCTGGATGAAAAAAATTCTTATGTGGCACTGCCCGCCCATGTGGGCATGACGTGGCTGCCAAATGGCATATCAAGGAAGCTTAGAAGGCCATGTCTCATGGAATGTCAAAAAAAATGAGGTAAAAAATAGCATGTTTTCTGAAATTTTGGCACGTTTTTTCCACATCCAGTATAACAGATTTTAGATGACATCTATGTTGACATGTATAGACGTCAAAACAAATGCCAGGCTATGTTTTTCCAGACACCACAAAAAACACCAGTTTCTTATAGTGGATTTTGGACACGATTTGCAAAAACTATACTCAACAAGTAAAATACTAAGAAGTGGATTAAAAAATCAACTTAACAACACTCCAACTCCACCATTACCTCAATCAAAACTTCCAAAACCAGATTTTTTCAATCACAATTCTATTGGCAACTTCAAGAGCAACCAATTGCTAACAAAAACTCAACAAACTAGACTTCCAAATCATCATGAATTGTTTTCATTAATATGCATTGTCTCTAACTTCCAATACCATTCCGCAAGCTTAGGGTAACAATTGCTTTGGGTAATTACTACTACTGAGAATACAAGAAATTCTATTAATTGTAACTAGAGACTCTAGCCAAGTGTTGCTCTCCGTTCATAGTTCACAGCCTTACAATAAAATAAAGCATTAAACACTATAAGAAACTTGTATTTTTTTTTATCTCTGGATTCTGCGTGTTGGTGTCGTGACTTGTGCCTTGAAATGTCTACGTGCACGTCCAAAATTTTGCGTTGCTTAAGACTCGGGTTTCACATCAGATTTAACATCGGACATCAGCATGCTGGAGGACCAGACGTCCAAAAACATGGGTCAATAGGGTCCTCAAAGGCCGCTATGTGGTTGCCACTTGAGCGCCGCATAGACACGGGCAGCCATGTAGAAATTTTTTCATCCATTTTTGGCCATGATGTGGCATTTGAGGTGGCACGTGACGTGGCAACGAAAAAAGTGACGTGACATCCAACAAGGATGATGTGGCATGCCACATCAGTATATTTTTTGGTTGTCTAAGAATTTTCTTACTATCTTTGAAGACGTCAATATAGACATCTGTACATTTTCAGAGGCATCAACTCAGACGTCCAGACGTTTTCATAGACATATTTTGAAACATCACTTTAGACGTCCAAATTTCTTGTGACATCAATGTAAACATCTACTTTTCATCATGAATACCTCTGGCAATGTTTGGTATGATTTTGGAGAACAAAATGATGTCACATTAGACATTCATGGAATGGAATGGACTATTCAACATGATGTTAATATGGACAATCTCACATGTCTCATATGATGTCCACATATATGTCATAATGTCCAATATAACATATCATATATAGTACACCATACATTATACATTATACATCATACAAATTATATCATATATTATACATCATACATCATATACCATACATAATACGCCGTCCAAAATACATCATAATTGGCAATTATGTTACATGGCTTCAAAAGCCACTTGATGTAAATTTATGGAGGGGAGAAGATGGGTTCTTTATACAAGTGGAGTAGTAGAAGGGAAGATAAACTATACAGGACATTGAAAACGCTGGATTTAAATTTTGGTGGAGCAGCATATAGACGTCTAGTAAGACGTTTTTTGCATGTCTCAAAGGCCGCTCTGATGACGTCTCCATAGATGTTATACCAATTGTGACTATGTTTCTTAAAACATCTAGAAGTCTACAAAAAACGTCCAAGAAAACATCTCAACGTTTTATAAGATGTCTCTAGTGACATCTCTACATCTACTTAGACATCTCCAATACAAGTGTAGAAAACTCAAAGATGGGCTCTTTATACAAGTGGAGTGGTAGAGGGGAAGACAAACTATATGGGACATTGAAAACGCTGGATTTAAATTTTGGTGAAGCAGCATACAGACGTCCAGTAGAATGTTTTTTGCATGTCTCAAAAGCCGCTCTAATAATGTCTCCATAGATCTTATATCGATTGTGACTATGTTTCCTAAAACATCTAGAAGTCTACAAAAATGTCCAAGAAAACATCTCAACGTTTTATAAAATGTCTCTACTGACATCTCTACGACTACTTAGAAATCTCCAAAATAAGTGTAGAAAACGCAAAGAGACAGCTCTGCTATGCTGACATGGTATGCCACATCAGCATAATTTTATGCCACGTCAACTAATTTACACATGGCATGCCACGTCATATGCCACATCATCTTATTTTCTCCCAAAGCTGCCCAATGGCTGCCCGATTCCTTTTTTTAACCTCGATTAGACTTTTATCCAAGAATAAAGTAATTTCCATAGATTTATCCTCTATGAAATTTTTTCCTTGAAGCTGACATGGCAATTTATGTTTTTGCAGATGACTTGTCGGACATCAATGAATCCTTAAAAATGTCATCAGAAATCCCAATGTCAATAGTAACACCAACTTGTTTTCATTTAAATTTGCTACAGTCATCTAGAATATCCTCAGAAATCTTCTGTAATCTCAATCCTTCTTTTTAATATCTTGATGTCTCCGCGGATATAGTATGTTCGGCCTTGGATTGTTGGACATCACATGTTTTTGCTCTGACATAAAAAAAAATAGGGGTTTCTTATAGTGAAATTATCATGCAAGGCATAGAACATGCAATCTGATTTCACTTCACTTACTAAAAATATGATAAGCGGAACTTACTCAAGAGCAACCAGGCAAAAAAATTTGAATTTAGGTGGTCGAAATTTCATCAACTTCCACCTGCTGGTTCTTCACTGCGTATCAGTCATCAAAGGTTGAATTGTAGGGAAAATTCTGCATGGTAAAGTGGCTCTGGGAATACGTTCCAACTACTGTTGGCAAGTGGTTTTGAAGTCGATTGCAGAGCTTTGTCTTCATAAAGTTCAATATTGAAAATGTTTGCTTGTCTTCAACACTACCAAGGACTTGGAGTCTTGGACTGCAGCAATCTTTGCAAGTTTAAGATACTTTGACAGCTCCCTCCTAAAAGGAGCATTCGCAGTGACTGTTCTCCAAATCCGAGTAAATGAATTTGTGTCAAAAGGTTGCTGCAAAGCTGCCGCTGCATTAGACTGTATGATTACCTTGAACAAAGAAAACTGCATGTCTAAGGTCCGAGCAGACAACAAAACTGGGACAACCTTTACAACTCCAGATGAATGCTTCACTTCACGATCTATAGTATGTTGGGCTTTGACAATATTCAAATGCATTGGGAATGTAGTCTCTGGAGTATGCTCAGTGGAAAACTCTTTTTGCAATCAGTACTGGGGTAACAGAAACCAAGAGCATCCATCAAAGTGGAAGTTGGAAAACGAGCTATTAACTCCTTCATTAAAGCTTCTGCAGCGCAAACACATGAAGTTTTCACAACTTGAACAATGTCAGCCAAACTCTCCTTCATCGCCATCTTTGGTTTGCCAGTGATTGGGTGAGGATGAGTAGCCCACCAAAAATCAGCTTTGGTAAAAAAAGCAAGGTGCTCAATATTTGTGCCATTTTGATCCAGTATGGAGTTTGCCATCTCATGGACACGGTGGGATGAGCACAATCCAGGATTGACATGAAGTTCCAAAAAGCAATCGGGTCAAATCTCGTTGTTGGACGAGATACAGCTTGTAGAACTGCAATTGACATTACTTGACTGCTGCTAAATAGTCACACATGTAAACATCTCGCCCCTTGGGCAAACTTAATGAGAGAATGGACAGCAATAAATAAAGGCAACAAGCACGTTAATCTAAGAACAACTTGCACATTACACATTGACTCTCAATTCAGAATCCTTGTACTTGAATGCATCCTTTGCCATCTTCATGATCAAGGTTTTATACTCATTAATCACCCTTGGGCTGGACTCAACATCAAGATCCAACAAATCTTCATATTCCATTGAACCTTGTTGCCTTTCATCTGCATAAAAGCTGCAAGCTTGAAAAATTCCGCATGTTTTTTGGGAGAATGGCTGAAGTGCTTGTGTAAGCTAGACAAAAGAGACTCAATCTCACACACAATAGGAAGTTTGCTCAAGTGAGCAACGGCTAAATTAGTATGGTGAGCCATACAATGAATCCCCTCTAAAAAAGGGCAGTGGACTCCTGGATTTTCTTGGTGATCCCATTCCTTACCTTTGAAATACTGAAGCCCCATCTGCCCCAAATGATACCAGTATACTCCCAACTTGCTCTTTGGAAAGTCCCTTTATCTTCTCTAGATTCGAAACTAGAATACTAGTGAGATTCTCGGCAGTGGGTGAAATATCAACTCTCTCTAGCCCAACCAGTAAAGGGACCCGACGCCACTTACACTATAAGGAACCCGTGTTTTTTTGGACATCATGATTTTGACGCCTGACTCTCTGAGTTGACGTTTTACCACGTCTACATGGACGTCCAAAAAATTGCGTTGTTGCGGATGTGCTTTAGACATCAACTTTGACATGTTACATCAGGATGTTTTTCGTCAGACATCACCAAAAACATGGGTCAACGAGGTCCTCAAAGGCTGCTATGTGGCCACCACCTAAGCGCCACGCGGATACAGGCAGCCACGCAAGAATTTTTTTCATCCATTTTTGGCCATGATGTGGATCTGAAGTGGCACGTGACATAGCAACAAAAAAAGTGACGTGGCATCCAACAAAAATGATGTGGCATGCCACGTCAGCATATTTTTTGATTGTCTAAGGATTTTCTTGCTGTCTTTGAAGACGTCAACTTAGACATCTATACATTTTCTGAGACATCAACTCAGACGTCCAGACATGTTCATAGACGTATTTTGAAACATCACCTTAGACGTCTAAATTTCTTGTGACATCAATGTAAACATCATCTTTTCATCATGAATACCTCTGGCAATTTTTGAAATGATTTAGAAGAACAAAATGATGTCACATTAGACATTCATGTCATGAAATGCACTATCCGGCATGATGTTAATATGGACAGGCTCATATGTCTTATATGATGTCCACATGCATATCATACACAGTACATCATACATAATATACCATACATCATACATCATATACCATGCATAATATGTCGTACAAAATACATCATAATTGACAATTATGTCACATGGCTTCAAAAGCCACTTGATGTGAGTTTATGGAGGGGAGAAAATTGACTCTTTATACAAGTGGAGTGGTAGGGGGGAAGACAAACTATATGGGACATTGAAAACATTGAATTTAAATTTTTGTAGAGCAGCACATAGACATCCAGTAGGATGTTTTTCATGTCTCAAAGGCCTCTCTAATGACATCTCCATAGACGTTGTACCAATTGTGATATGTTTTGTAAAACATCTAGAAGTCTAAAAAAACGTCCAAGAAAACATCTCAACATTTTATGAGATGTCTCTAGTGACATCTCTACGTCTACTCAGACATCTCCAATATAAGTGTAGAAAACGCAAAAACAGCCCTGTTATATTGACGTGGCATGCCACATCAGTATAATATTATGCCATGTCAACTAATTTACACGTGGCATGCCACGTCATATGCCACGTCATCTTATTTTCCTCCAAAGCTACTGGATGGTTGCCTGATTCCTTTTTTTTAACCTCGGTTAGACTTTTATCCAAAAATAAAGTAATTTTCACAAATTTATCCTCTGTGAAATTTTTTCTGTAAAGCTAACGTAGTAGTCTATGTTTTTGCGGACGGCTTGCCGGACATCAATGAGTCTTTAAATGTCATCAGAGATCCCAATGTCGATGGTAACACCAACTTGTTTTCATTCAAATTTGCCGCAATCATCTGGAACATCCTCAAAAATCTTCTGAAATCGCAATCCTTCTCTTTAACATCTTGATGTCTCCGCGGACATAGTATGTTCGGCCTTGGACATCGCATGTTTTTGCTCCAACATCAAGAAAAACACGGGTTTCTTATAGTGTCACTAATATAGTAGACATGGATTGAAATCCAAGACGGGTTATCTATAGTTGTCACTTCGTCACAAGACATAGACAAAAATTTAGAAGACTACATGACAACACAATTCTGCTTAAGGACCTGCTTCAACATCACATCAGCCATTTCCCACCCTGCATTGTCTAACCAATGGAGCTTTGGCAGCCCAGGGACACTTAGAAACTTGAACAAAGACTGACATGCTTCGTATTCAAGCATAGGACGACCTTGGGCTAGCAAATGGAAAATCAGGTCAAATTGAATTTGTTTTCTATTCCTCGTATCCTTCATTCCTTTTGCAACAAGCAACTCCACAAAATCCTTACTCCTTGTCTTGTAAAGCCTTGTATTAGTAGCATGCTTGCAGTTCTTAGACACGTAAAACTCTCCTTCTTTGACTCCTAGCTGCGGTAGATCTTTCTTTGCTTTCCAGCGACCAGCATGCTTTGTGATGGTGTCAAGCTTGGATGCAAGTAGTTTCACACATCCTATGACTACAAAACAAATGATAAACTTCACACTGTGGTATTCTTCGTCAGCTCCAGCAATCATCTCTACCCATGGCGTTTTTGCAGCCCAGGAATCTTGAAACTTGCGGTGACTTTCATAGCTCTTCTTCTTTTTCTTCGCAGGTTCATCTTCTCCGTCAAGGTTGATCACCTTCCAGCAGAAACACACCAAATACATTATTGCCTAGTAAGCCAAATACAAAAGAAGAGTAGTAGAATGAGATCATATTCACATTGTATCAACACTTCAGATAAATCAATTGAAATTAAGAAGACTGCATGCAATATATAAAACAATACAAAAATCAATATCTAAAATTGAAACTGATTAACCCTCTACTTGCATCAATGATTAACTCTGAATAGAGACAAGAAAAATCATGCACAAATTAACAAGCTCCATATCAGGCACTTGAATCAGAAAAGGCTGACTAGAAATCTTGGATACTCAATCTTCAGAAGGACTTCAACGGGAATTACAAGGGCATAGATAAAAAAAGATATTAGAACTGCAAGATTGTGATTGTGCTAAACAAGAAAAGCAAGTGACTATGGATACTCTAGCCAGATCCAATTTACATTCTATAGAAAATGAATTAAAAAGCTAAAGCAGTGCTTGGCTGAGGAACTGACATCCAGTTAAAGCATTACACTAAACTGTGGTGTAGATTATTGTTTTAGTGATGTGAACACCAACAATGTGAACTAAACTTGTAAATTTTAGGCATTGGGTGCTTTTATATAAAGTTGGGATTATAGTTCAAAAAAACTCACCTTTTCTAATTCTTTGGGTGGTGGAGCCAAATGAGGTAGGCCTCTAGGACAAACCAACCTCACAACCGGATTGCTACATGATGAACTTGCAATTGATGACGTTGGGATTAACACCTCCAAGGAAGTGGTGCTTGTCTTCTTCGGCATCCACAATGTACCAGGATTGTTTGCATTACAATTGCTAATAAAAAACCTCTTCAGGAAATTACTACAAACAAACTTTGGCTTCTTTCCAAGTACCTTTCCTTTCACTACAAGCACTTCCACAGGCAAGAGTTCTATTGATTTAGACAACAAATCAAGCCCAATCTCTGTTTTTGTTACTACAAGATCCACATCATGAAGCCCCTCTTCTACCTCCACCCTAGAGTTATTGATCATTTTCTCAACCCCTCTTACTCCATCCCAATTTGAACCCATTTCTCTCGAAACACAAAGGTACTTCCAAACAAAAACAAATTATGCAAACAGATGCAAATTAGCAATCGACAAACATAATTGG
The DNA here is from genome assembly GCA_963969595.1 of Neckera pumila. Lineage (NCBI taxonomy): Eukaryota > Viridiplantae > Streptophyta > Bryopsida > Hypnales > Neckeraceae > Neckera > Neckera pumila. The sequence continues at coordinate 25,554,638 of OZ018411.1, read as the reverse complement.
AACTTAAAGCAGATGGGTTATTCAACTCCCAAAACCCTTGTTTAAATAATGAACAACAAGCAAAGCAAAGTATAGTAGCCATTGGAATGACTCTAGAAGCTACAAGAAGAAATCACCATCATGCTGCCCAACTTAGCCCACTCTCTCCAACAACACAAAATAATAAGAGAGATCAATGGTACAACTTACAAATAGAATACAAAAGTGAGGAGATGAACAAACCTTGTCCTTCTTAAATCCTTCATGGATTTTCAGAATGCATGCAATCAACCAGATGCTGCCAGGTTCCACTTCCTACGTTTGCGCGAAACTCATCAAGTGCTTGCCAGCACAGCGACCTAAAATATTCAAGGAAATGTTAAAGCAATGGATACTTCATTAGAATAAGCAATTGTAATTGCGACTTAAAATATTCAAAGAAAAGCGTAGTAGCTGCTAGCAATGGATAGCTTACAATAAACTATTGTTATTGGCAATGTGGCAACCTAAAATATTTAAAGAAACGTGCAATAGCTGCTGGAGATGGATACCTTCATATAAACTATTATTTCTGGCGGTGGATGCATTCACTACTAGAAAATCTTTGACTGAAACAACAGAATTTCAACTCAAATGTGTTGATTGCGTCTGTTGTTTTGGGCGCGTTGTTTTGGCCAAGGATCAATTCAAATCTGTTGATTTTTTTCTGTTGTTTTGGCCATTTTTACAAAGGGATTGTTTTTTCTTTTTTTTCTTTTTTTGTTTTTTTCTAGCTTGCATCACCAAGTTCATGAACTAGAAAGCTTTAAGAATCATGAATTTTATTATGAATATAAAAAAGAAATTTGAAGTGACAAGAAGTTACATAGCCTAGAGGGAAGTTTTTTACTTATCCTATATATTTTTTCACTTTATTTTTGTTCCAAAAATAAAGGATGCCATAGTATATTTATATATTTATTTTATTAATTTTTTTGTTGTTACAAAAAATAAAGGATACCTCACCCTATTTTTTTTACTTTATTTTTGTTTCAAAAAATAAAGGATACCTTAATCTTGTTTCTTCACTTTATTTTCTATGAAAATAAAAGACGTTATATACAATTATTCAAGCCTTACTTAAGTAATGGACATTGATGTGATGCTATAGCTACCTTACCTCCAATACTTTGGATTAAGGTACAAATTCTACATAGATCTCAGACACATACCTTCTAAATATGAAGGATCTATGATTATTTTGTTAGAAGATTTCATGAAGATAGTATCAAATATGACCATCTAGTTGGTAAACAAAATTGAGAGTACTAACTGGCTTATGTGACAGTGACTTAAACCTACTAAGTAAAGGTTTAAATATGACTGTGCAACTTTGATTAATAGAAGGATCATAGTATGGATCCTTAGAAAGTAATTTGGGGCAATACTTGAGGTGAGCATTATTGTAAATTTCAAATTTACCGCCTGGGACACAATTGCACGCCTTGCCGGCTTTGGAACCAGAACGAATAAAAGACCATAGTAAGCAGAACCCAAACACAGATTGATGGGAAGCTAGTGGACCCTTAAGCTGATTACTGTTTGAGGCTATTCAGGCGTGATTTCTTGTTGTCTTGTTTAATTTAGCCACAAGTTCTGCTGTGCTTACTCTGCACTAGATATACGAAGGGCAAAGTGAGGCTATAGGTTTTGGACCGGTAGCACTGTTCCAAGAAATGGCATCTTCTCAGTCACCGTCAAGCAGTCAAGTTTAGAAAATTGTTGCGTACAAAGTGCTGTGTAGTTAAAAGTTTGTGATTTCTTATTCTTTTGTTCCTTGCAAAGACAATAACATGTTGTTAGTAAGTTGAAAACACCTCGCATACGAAATTCTAACCTCATATTTTGATGTTGATTTCCATGGGTGCAGGTGAGGCTTACTACCTCAAGGAAAGGATGAATGATGTGACACTTTCTTCACCTTACACACAGTGCTTGAACTTTGTTAGAATCTTAAAATATTCTAGTTGGCTTTATGTTTAAATGTTGACAAGTTTTAGCTTGCCCAGTTATAGCTTTGTAAATATATGCTTTTAAAGATAAAAGCAGAGAGGCTATAGACTATACTTGGACACTTTCTTACATCTGTCCAATACATTAGATGATATTTGGGGGTCTTGGAGGGCCATTTCAGGCCTGTTCCCTGATCTGCCTAGATTCAGTGAACGTCGATATGGGTGTGTCAAAAAAGAAAAATTTCAAAAAAAAGTTTTTTTTTCTTACCAAAATATCATTTTAAGCAAAAAGAATTTTTTTTTTTTTTTTTCAAAAAATGACGTGGCAGTTGCTTGACCACGTCAGCTAGCTGCTGCTCCTACGTTCCTGCAGTCTAGGAACGCAACAGACAGCAGGGGAACTCGGAGCCCTCCAAGACCTCCGAATCTCATCTAATGAAACTACTTACTATTTTGACACAAGACTATTTTGGACCATACTAGTATGTGAAATGGATTAGACATATTGACATGATAAAACAATTTACAAGATGAGATATGGAAATGTACAAGATAGTGCCTAGTTATGGGAAGTTCCAGATAAAGGCCTTTTTTTATTATTAAAAAATATTTAATTGAGTTGCCCAAAAATTGTGGGCAGCAGCCATGTGGCAGAGCCACCTAGGCAGCCCTCCACTTAGGCCAGTGCCGACATGAGGCTTTGAACCTTGGACCTCATGGTTGAGGTCCAAGGCTCTTAGCCATTGCCCCATGCAAAGTATTAAGTGACAACATGTGATGTAGAATTCTATATAACTAGTTTTTGCATTGGTTTTTATTTGCTTTGTAAATTCAGCAGACTTTGGAGGCCATTTGGACATAGTAAAACAACTTGTTTCAAAAAACTTTGAATTGAAAAAAGTTGAAAAATCAAGCTAACTTTCTCCTTTAAAAATCCGTTTGTGGTTTTGAGCCTCCAATCAATAGTTATGGACAAAAGTCAGAGAAGGTGTTTGAAAATGTCAAAAGAAATGTTTCTTGCTATTGCTCTCTGATTTTTGTCCATAACTTTTGATTGGAGGACCAAAACACTATAAGAAACCGGTTTTTTTTGGTGCTATTGGCCATAAAACATCGGATGTCAACACGGACGTCACTGTGTCTATCGGTTTTAGGGTTTGTATCTGCGAATTATGTCCGATGTCCCGGAAAACGTGTGTTGTTCAGCTTCTAAACACAGGGGTGTCAGCACAGACGGTCATGTTTGCAATGACGTCTCGTAAAACATGTGATGTCCATTTCAGACATCATTTAGAACGTTAGAAGTCCACGTCAGCCACTACGTCAGTTTTCACTGCAGGTAAATGCAGGGAAGTTACAGGAGGCAGAGGTAAAATGCTGACCGGAAGGAAAAAACTGAGTATGGGCAGCTGTCTTAGGTGAATGGCAAAAAAATTGTTGAAGTGGGAGGTGAAGTACTACATGACGGGCCAAATGACCAGCGATGGACTCATACACAATTCCATTAGCGCCAAGTTCAAATGTAGGTCATTTCAACAATTTCTTGTATGTTTAAATTATTATAATTACTATATAGCTTAAGACAATTACCATAAATTCATTTAGTCCACATGTTAATTAATTAAGCATGGAGTGAATAAATCAAAGTGGGATACATGTAATGCTCATTAAGTGTGTTATATGTTAGCATCTGAAGGATATAGGGTTCATAGTATTCAACCTTGGAAGAAATGGTTTGTGGAAAATGTTGAATATTCATGGATTTAGGGTTCTAGGGTCCAAGTATTGAAAGCAGAACAGGGCTAAAAAAATGTAGATTTCAAAGTGACAACATCCACATTGTCTGAAATTTGATACACACTATTAATAAGGCACTGATGGTGACGCGGGAAAAAAAAGGAATAAAGAATAAGGTAATTGACGTGGATTGCGTTCAATGGCAACATGAAGAGAGACTTCTGGCAGTAGGACTCGAGGTGAACATACAATGTTGAATTCAGAATTTTGTCAGTCCTTCTGTGCTTTATTTAATATTATTGATATAGTGAACAACAATTTCCAAGAAACCCTTGTTAGGGAAAATTTATTTATCTTGAATCTTCATGCAATTGTAATCCATTTGTATTCTCTACAAATGGGTTAGTTGAAGCACATGCCATTTTTATTCATTCCTCAACTAGTTCAATTAGTCACTATACACTTTAATATACTTCCTTGGAGACTTCTTTATATATATCGGAAATGCAAATGAATGCTCTTTATTCATTAATGTTAGGAATTATAGGTTCTTGGCTTAATTTGTCAACAAATGAAAGTAGTAGCCACAAAATGCTTTGCCGTACATGGTACATTCACGGAGCAGTTCAAGGGTCAGGCCTATTAAAAGTACCCTACCAACCTATGCAGGCTGCTGTTGGATAAAAAAGTCTAACCCTCACATATGAAACTGCATTCTCTAAAGTTATTGATAACCCCAAAATCTGTCCTGGACATTACATATTGGAAGTTCTTTTTTGAAAACATGGAAATTCATAGAAGATTCAATAGTCACTAATTATGGATAAGCGCATAAAGGATTTAGCGGAAGGTATAGAATGCTTTAGTACATTCAAAAATGCTTTCACATTAAAGTTGTTGAACATTAATTATGAGAACGCCATTCAAGAGCTTCACGTGGCTAGGAAGAAAAACTCGGAAAAAATTAATTGTGACAATTTACACGGGAGATAAAAAAAGAAAAATTATATATATGGATGTTTCCTCTAAAGCAATAACATACCGAGGGAAGCTGGTGACTTAATGATTCGGCCGCAAGTAAATGACTAAAAGGAAGGCACGGGGGGGTCACTCTATGTGGACCTTCAAATATCATGTGCGGACAGTTTTTTTTTTTAAAGGGGTATTTAGCTAGATATCCTTGGCCAATTAAATGGTCCCTATTATTACCTAATTTTGGAATTCTAGGTCCACATATCATTACTTTGAATTTGCAAGGAAGGGAATTTTTAATACCCTAACTTCACTATAAAGAAAAAAAGTTCAGTGAAACAGGCACATACGAAGATTACAGATAGGAACAAATGGCACGAAATAAATTTGGAAGCCCAGAAATCAAAAACTCTTTGAATCCACCCAAAAAATGGGAATGAAAAAAAGTCACAAACTACCTTCTGGCTCCCTGAACTAGCGGGACAGAAAACCTTAAACTACCTTGAGCAAAAGGAAATGGGAAGGGAAAACTTTGTAAACTACCTTAAGTCCAAAATAATGGGAAGGGAAAAGAACCTTGAACTACATTGAGCCACGAAAAATTAAAATGAAAAAAACTGTAAACTACCTTCAACCTAAGGAAATGCGAAGGAAAAAAACCCTTAACCCCTAAAGGATCGGAGGGATGCCCAGATTTCCATAATTGGGAAGATCTATTATAAAATGCAACCTACAGAAATATTGTAATGATGACTCTCAAACAATAGTTGTAAAATGCTATTTATAGATCACATCTACACGGTTAGATCAACAGATATATATAGAAATATTTTGCAATGGGCATTTGAAGCCATAAACTGAAAATTCCTTGTAAAAATCAATTATAGATTGAATATTTATGATTTCCAAAACTTTGTTTTGCCTATAAGTTTAAAATATTGAGTTCTAAGTATAGTGATTATTGAAGATTTGTATTTGATTTTCTTATTCAAGTCATTTTTGAAGGGTCATTTTCTGAATTGAGGAAGTTATTTTTTCAGGCTAGACCTCCCGATACTTTTGGATTTATAGAATTTATGCTAAGCAAAATCTTCATAATGTAAAATGTACAAATGTTAAAGACCTAATATAAGAACCTTCAAACACAATTGATGCTTCAAAAAATGCATTTCGATGAGTTCAGGATGTTTTTCCGTTCATTCATTGTTCACAAACTGCACTCATGGTCCTTTAGGGGTTAAACTAGCTACCTTGAGCCAAAAAAAAGGGAAGTGAAAAAATATTTGAAACTAGCAAACATATAATTGGCTTGACCTTATGTTGTGCCTTATGTTGTCTTTTTTAGGAAAAAATATGAAAAACACACGAATCAAAAAAAATAAAAATTCTTAAAAACATTGTTAGGATGTGTGCTATTCAGGACTTCGACCAAAAAACATTTTAATACGATTTTGCTTCCCTTTTTCTTCAAGAAAAAGTAAAACAAAAAAATTTCCACCTAAAACTCTACCGAAACCTTACCCTATCTTGAGTGAAAAAGAATTTAGTAAGGAAAAAAAAAAGGAATTGTGAACAAGTCGCGCAACAAATGTGATGTAAAGGAACAATTCGAAATTGCTTGCACTTGAAAAATAATGGGTTCGGGGTCAAACTTCTGTATATTTTGTAATATATTATGCTGTACGTTGTTTGCGACATTTCTCTAAGTGACCACTCCGTGAAGGATGGACTACTACTCCTCTAATACAATTCAATATACTTGAATTACCTTGAGGCTTGCCAAAAAAAAAAATAATGAATATGAAATTGACCTCCTACTCTTTGCGTTTTCACTTCTGGACAAGGCAATAGCTAAAACATTCCAAAGGGTTCAAAGATTGATTATCCAACGCAATATAAATTTATGGCCAGCAAAAATATTCCAAAACATTTAATTCAAACTTTCATTTTGAAAACACCAAAAACAAATTATTCATGACCCCATTCTGTTTGGGAGTAGGGAATATTGGAATTACCATTTGGATTATAAGATATCTCCAAAATAAAGCAATTTGGTGGACACTTGGTACTCAGTAATCATAGACATGCAAAATTAAGGTAGAAAATGCGACATTATTCCTCAAATGGATTCTCCACTTGTTAAAACGACTAGAAATTGAAAGAACCCCCTTCAAGTGAGAAGCCATCATGTTGCGTTGAAGGAAAAATGGAAAAAAGGTAACACAGCACCTTCCTAATTATAATTAAGAAAGAAATATAAGGGCTTAGGGTTTGCAAAGAAAAAAAATAGGGGAAATTGTGAATAAATGGATTCTACAATGTCCAATCTGTGAAAAGAAGGACCAGTGCTCCTAAGATACTACTTACTAACATAGGATTACCTGTTCGTATGAAGCCCCAAAATAGATTATAATGAAAATGAAATTTCATGTGTCCTCTTTAAATCATTGAGAAGCCGTGCATTGTTCCTTGTCAGTGTTCAAGCAGTACCTAAAACATACCACTAGGCTAAAAGAATGATTCCCAATTGCAACATGCATGCATTGACGTAAAAAATTAAAATACATATATATGAAAGGTAACCCTTAAGTTTGCAATTGTACTTCTCAACAATATTGACAACCGCTAACTTTTTATGTGTAGCCAGTTTTTGATTTCTCTTGTGATTTCTTATCCCCCCCCCGGCCCAAATGGGCAATTCCAAGGCCATTCAATACTAACCAAACATGCATGGGTTCAGAGTCACATTCCTTCACTATTCTCAAAAATGCTGTTCGATTCATTATCATCATCATGTAGGTCAATGACGTTGAGGAGATGCTGAAAACATCATTCTAAACGTCTACAGGGACGTCCTCTGTGACAGAGACTCAGAACCCGACTGGACATGTGCTTCGACGTCGACTACATTGTCGTGTTGAGAGGAGCGCGCTATGGGAATACGCAAAGTATCTGGCTGCAACTGGAATTAGTTAGTCATTGACTTCAAATAATCTTCAAGTCTTCTAGTCTTCAATCTTCTTTTTGTTCTTCGGCCTTCAAACTCTTCCCCGTTGGCCTATCCTGTGTTGACTCTAAACGGGTCAGGATTCGGTCAGGTAGGTAATAAGAACCACGGGCCTCGGACAGGTAAAACGGGACGGCATAACATGAGATGCCGTCCGGATGATGGGCTCCTAAACTTCAAACTCCCGGTGACCAGCTCTAACTAGGCTTTAGCTTTCACCGTGAGAACAAACAGATTCGACCATGTAGGTGATTAAATCCCACTGTCTCCACAAACACAAAACAAGGCTAAGCATTGGTTTAACCCAAGCTGCTTGCAACAACAAAAGTTTACAATAAAAGACAAGCCACAAGCCACAAGCCACAAGCCACAAGCCACAAGCCACAACACACAAATTCTCCTCCAACTCCAACTTCAAATCTTCACTCCAACTTCAATTTCAAAGCTAAACTTTGAATGAACGCCACCAATGCTCCACAACTCCAAATAGAATGAGTGATAGCTCTTTGTAAAGCTAATACAATTTTCTGTATTTTCACCAAATTTCAATTCATTCAAATACTCTCTCCAATATCTATGATTGCCCAAAGTTTCGGCCTCTAAAAGTGAGGGTAGCAGACCCTCCTTCACTTCAACACTCACAACTCACTCATAAATGCTCCAAATACAACAAATGATAGCTATTTGAAAAGCTAACAGAATTCTCTACAACTTCTCAAAATTTCATTGCAAAATAAAAATCTGTCTGTCTTCTATAGTTGGTCAAAGTCTCAGCCCCTTCAATTGGGAGGCAGCAGACCTTCCTCCACTCAAACTAGCACAAATCTCCACTCACAACTTCAATTCAAGCAAGAAAAGACCTCTTCCAATCACAACATCATAATACACAACTCCTCCAATTTTCATTGAAAAACCCCCTTCTCAAAACGTAACACAACAATAACCTCCAAACATTCGGATCCCCCCTCCTAAACTCACAACGAGAGAGAAGATGAAAAAAAATCACCTTTTTCCCACCTTAACTTCACTCTATCTCTCTATCTTTTACTTTTCCACTCAATCTCCATCTTAATTTATCTCTAACTTCACTCTATCCACTCTATCTACGGAATAAAGAACTAAAATCTACATATATCTAGTAGAGGTAAAAAAAAACTAGAATCCCAATTTCTTGAGACTCAAAAAAAAATTCTCTAGTTCGACATAGTATAATCTAAATAAAACACAAAGAAGAATATTGAATGAGATGAAGCCACCTCAAATGATGTCAGCTTCTTTATAATGCAACAAATATTAAAATCTATCTAAATCATATATATATATATATACATAATCTACATAATGTCTGCATTTGCAACACGACAATGTTATAATAGCCCTGCAATTCCATTGCGGTGCTACTGGGACGGTAGGGCATGGAACTTTTCACTCCACTGTCGTAGCTTGTCATGTTCTTCCTGCCTCTGTTGGTAGAGGTATGTACGTACCGCCTATAGTTGTTGCTTCTCTCGCAGGCTCTGAATCCAGCACTTCTGGTTGCAATCCTACATATTCCTCATCGTTTTCCACTGCAACTACATGGAGGATGGATTGGTTGATCTGTGGTTGCCCGCATCTACCCCTCACGTCTGTACGGCATACAATTTTCCAGCCTGCTCTTTGAGGGTCGTCGGAGAAGAATACTTGTTGACAATGCAATGGAAATGCAAAAAAGCTGGCGTGCACCTTGCCATCCATGCGGTTAAAGTTAGCCATGCTAAAGCCATACCGATCCCGTTGAATATTTGGAAAGCGAGCATCTTGGCTTCCTTTAACCCAATCGCAGACAAAGATGGTGGTGCAATGATTGCGGTAGTCCAATTCAAGAATCTCTTCAATGTACCCAACGTAGTTATCGGTTCTCTCAATGGGACGCCCATTGCGAAGCCCCCATCAAAGTTGTCGAGTGAACGAGGCTACCACACATGAATCGCGTGTGACAAGGCCACCTTCAGCGCTACGTACACGGAAGTGGATGCCAAAGGCATACATCTGTCTATGTGAGACAGCGTATCGCTCTGGAGGTTGCCCGTATTGGACAATATCTTCATCAACGTGTTGGCCTGCATCCCGAAATGTTTGCACCTGTGCACTCAGCCACGCTGCAAAGGATGGCAAATCATACGATTCCGTTGGATAGCGGACGGGCACGGAAGCATTGCGACGACGACATTTTCTACGGAATGTCTCCTTTCCTCCCAACGCTGTGCTCTAGCCACCTCGCACTCCCTATACCACATTCCAACGACAAGTAAGAAAAAAGGGCATGGAAATAATATGGAAAAACAAAAAGGTCAATAGACATGGAACATAGCAAATGTTGTCATGGACAAGCCGGCTAGTAGACGGACGTCAAAAAGGATGTCTTCACAGACGCTATAACGACCAAGGTCTCAATCATATGTCCACCACCAACGTCACAAGTGACACTGCGCACAGGAAAGTGCGCTCAAAATGCATAGATAGTGAACAACAAAACAGTAACAACCTAAACATTCATTGGAGTGGTTCAATGACGAAAGACATAATGATTGGAAACATGGACTCACTGCCGCCAACCCTCCAAGCATGCTGCATTGTCTAGAACAAAGGCATGTGCATAGCCGCGGAACTCATTCGACATCTTCCGCCTCTGTTGGCAGTTGTTACGAAGAATCTCGTCATTCATGTTCGCATCTTCTTCCGCATCCCATACACGGTGCACTGTTCCTCTATATTCATGCATGTACTTCGTGCAAAATCCAAGCGTGTCATCCATTCGATACCCTTCCGCAATGCTATCCTCCGGATATACAAAAGTTCTCACATAGTCCTTCAGTGTTTTTATATATCGCTCTATTGGATACATCCACCGACAATGCACGGGACCGCACCGAAACAATTGCTCCACCAAGTGCACGGGCAAATGCGTCATAATGTTTAGAAACGTTGGGGGAAATTCCTTCTCCAGCACGCATGTTGCCATCACCACGTCGCGCATCATGTCCTATTCATCCATCAAGCTTACCTCTTTTGGGCACAGTCTTTGAAATACTCTGCTGATTTTAATTATTGCGAGGCACACACTTTCGTCCAGTACATTGCAAACCGCCACAGGGAGAATCTAAGGATCATGATTCATGAGATACCATACATTAGTAAGGGACACAGTCAACTAAAGAGACATGAATGTCGAATGCTTCTAGGAATGGTTTTAGCTGGTGACCCTGCTATGTAGCGTACGTCCGCAGGGACAGAGGCCACGCAGACGTGGGTCCTCACGGCGTTCGTGACAGCACCATGTGCGACATGACTACCCAACACAGCCGTCGTCCTAGACATCCCGTCCGATAGGAACGCATCCCCTAAAACATCACATGGGACACCTGCGTACTTGCACATTGGCATCCGCATCTACCTACTATTGTTTATTGCCTGCGTTCAATTAGGTTTTTTCTCACTTGTTGCATGAAAACGTGGTAATCATGCGTTTTCATGTACTGGAGTTTCTTGTCCACTAAGCGCTTGTGAATGCTGCCCACGTAGTTTGAAGGGGTACAAATATTAGAAACAATTGTGACAAACTCCCGGCGTTCATTTGGCTTCAATACATACGGGGCGTGTGGCATATAGTATGCATCTTGCTGCCGTTGTGGAGGTTGCAGCCATATCTCCTCACGTATGTCCAAGTCCTCTGCATCCAGTCGACTTCCGGGACTATCATTCACACCCATCAACGTCTTCAATATATTCTCGCACAAATTTTTCTCACAATGCATAGCATCCAATATGTGTCGATCCAACAAATGCTGCACATGCCACAATGGACTTTCTTTAAAAATGAAGTCAAAGTTTGTGCCAAACAATACTAGCCACCTTCACAAGAGCTTCTCAAGTGGCACCTGATTGGTGACATGCCTTCACGTACGCAGCCATTATGAAAGGACCAGAACGACCATGGCCGTCAACGACGACATCAGGCCATTTCCAGATACGCCTTTCCTAACATCAACTATAACGTCCTAGAGAATGCAAAACACATGCGATACAACACAGAACTAAGTAGAACATGTCAACAATGACGTCCAGACGGTACATGAGGCCTGTTCCTCACAGTGTCATAGAAGTCTCACCTTCCAGTAATCCAACTCATAGAAAGTGCTGAGGCGTTTCACTCCCATGACATGCACAGGGTCTTCTGCGCCATTCTCTTTCCCACCTAGATCCAAGTATGATTGCCTCCATGCTGCATACCAGATGATATCTTCCCCTGTTTGAGCTCTGGGCTTATCCCAATTCTCTTGCACTCCATTAAATCTCCGGTTGCAGCGATACGGGTGGTGCCGGGCTAGGTAACGACGGATGCCACCATACACAATCTTCGAGCCCCTTGTGGTCCTGTTAGGAAGGACATCACCCGTTCTAGCCATGCGTGCATCTATGTCTGGGCCACAACAAGTGCAGCCCTTGTAACCCTTGCAACAAAGACCAGAGATGAGGCCATATGCAGGAAAATCTGAAATCGTCCACATCAATAAAGCACGCATCGAAAGGCACGACTCCCTTCCTCTTGAGAAAAATCTAGTGCTGGAACACCACACCAGAGCTCATGAAGCTCCCGCAGCAATGGACGGATGAAGATGTCCATGTTCGTTGAACTTGGAGAGTGCTTCCCGGAAATCAATATGCATAATGAAATAAAAAAAAATTTGGTCACCAGCCAGGGCTCAAAGTTGTAGATCAAAATAAGCACAGGCCAAGTTGACCAATTCGTGTTGCTAAGCTTGAATGGATTTACACCATCCAGAGCCAGTGCAAGCCGCATGTTCTGCACTTCAGATCTGAAGTTGCCGAATGCAACGTCACGATCGATGTGCTTCCATGCTGGATTGTCTACGACAAAACACATGACGCCGTCTTCACTGACATGCTTTGTGTAGCCCGTCAGCATGCGCGCTATCTCGGACGACCTCCACATGCGCTTCAACCTCGGAATCAGAGGAAAATGCCAAATTACCTTAGCTGGAATATTGTTTGTGCCGTCAACCCACCGTGACATTGCACACTTTGGACAAGTGTGAAGTCCCGCATACTCCTCTTCGTATAGGACACAACCGTTGGGACAAGCATGCACGTGATTGTAGTGCAAGCCTAATCGTCGAATGCTTTTCCGTGCTACATAATGTATACTAGGCAATTTGTTTCCCGCAGGTAATAAGTCTGTCGACAAGAAGCGAAACAACTCATCCGTGAACTTATTGCTAACATGGAACACCGTGCACATGTTCATGATGATCATTGGGGCCGACACAATGCTTGTTCTGGATCCGGGGAACACTAGAGTGGCCGCTTCAGCGTACATATTCTCCAATCCATCCACAGTATCAAAACCAACCTCCTCCTGGTCTGGTAATTCCCTTGAGGCCTCAGCCTCATCATGCAACGCATCTTCCCTATCTAAGGCCTCCATGACTTGCCGTTGGACCTCGTGGTATTTGTCCAGAGCCGGTGGGTGCTAGTCCTCACCATGTCCAAGACGTTCATTTTGTAAGTCAATGCCCTCAACGTCCGCTGTGGTGTCACCAGGGACGCCGTCAACGATGTCGTTGTCAAAGCCGATGTCCTCAACCCACATCCCGCAAGGTGGGTACCCTTCAGGGGGGTCTCCTCCAAATAGCGACTTCCTCAGAAATGGATCTCGTCCCACTGCGGCATGGTGCTGCCATATTACTTGAATTGTTTTTCGACGTCCACCCTTGCAATCTCGGCAAGGACATCTAAATGCGCGCACATTCTTCTCTGCTGCCACTCGCAACTCAGTCTGCAAGATAATGTCCCCAAGTGGAATGTGGCAAAGAGTGCGTCCATCATCAGTTATACGAATGGTTGCTCCTTGCCTCCTACCATCCCCAGTAGCACGACCAGCCATGTTCATATTCAATCTGTATGGCCCGCAGTATGGGCAGACCTTTCCACACCTGCAAAGAACAAAGATGCAACATCATAAGCAAAAGGACTCCTCCACAACGTCATGACCTTGTAAAACTGGATGTATAACATAAGGCCCCTTTTCCCATGTCAATGAATGTCAGTCATTAAAGAAGGTGCACCGTCATTCCTTGTTATTAGGAAGGAACACCAATAAAATGTCCCATTAGACGTTAGTCTTGATGTATGACTGGGCGTTTTCTTCTCTCATGAGCAATGTCTACGCGGACGTCCTCTGTGACATGTAAAGGAAAGAGGACGCACTTGTTGACAATGCATTGAAGGTTTTTAGTGTTTTTTCTTACCCTAATGAATGCATTAGATCAGAAGTACTGCAGAGAAATTGAACTCGACCACAGAGATATTAATGCTGCGCAGCTTTGAGAGTGCTTGCAATCATGCCATGGCCATTCACCCTTCGCTACAATTTAAGTAGGCGATATTCCAGTATACTTCCCTTGTGTAGGACTTCTTAAAGATATGCAGAAGCCAAACGCCAAATGTGACATCAGGCGTCAGAAATTGACATTGTGGTGAACATATACACGTCACACTGGACGTCACATACGACGTCTCTGTGACCACGCCTCCATATCAGCCAAGTTACAGCACCCTTAAACAACGATTTCCCACGTGTCCCACGCTTGTCCTGGACGACTGCTGCTATAGCAGAAGTCTTTTGCACGTGAAACAGGTTTTGCTAACCCTATCTTCTGCACCCCACGTCGGATTTCACAAATCACGTTAAGAGCTTACCACTATGGCCGTGTCCTCAAGAGTGGTGAAGCGGTCTTGGGTGCTACATTTTGCGGAAACATCAAGAGCGCAGCATCCAGTGGACGTCGATGAGGTAGAGGCGGCTGCGCTTCTCAGTAATCTTGGAGCGCAGTGTGCAGGCAGCGAAGCAGCGCCAACGTCGATGAAGGAGGCAAGAATTCAAGGCCCCACCGGGGTCCTTCGACGGAGCTCAATCTGAATGCCTTGCCCAATTTCCCAGACATCGACGGTGCGTTTTTCTACGGACGACCCTGCTACGAATCCTTCAACCCATGAGGTAAATTTCGGACTTCAATCTCCTCTGCAATGTCGTAAACCGTCTCCCATTAGCAGTTGTGCAATAGCATTAGTCAATCTGATCGGGGCACCGTAACCCTACAGCCGTCTGCCACGGGCGCCATCGCGAGGGAGTGTAAGTAGGCCCCGGACCGGCCCTGACAGGGTATTCCCCAGGTGTCAGCCTGTCTCGGGGTCTTTAACACGGAGTTAAATTTGAACGCCGCCACATTGCTGTCCGTGCTTTTCCAGACGCCTTCTTCTTTTGCGTTTGCCGTCGTTCAGTCACGAATCGGGTGGCCTCCATCTCTGCACGCCAAATTGGGCGCAGCCGCGATCACCTTCGACGTCACCGTAGGTGAGGAGAATTACCTGCACTTAGATTCCGCTGCGAGAGAGGTATGACTTATTACTAATGTCAATGTGTTTTTTTTGTGATGCAGCAGGACGGGGAGTTCTTCGTTCGGTGGTTTCCTGCAGCGGCCAAGATGCCGCGGTCCTAGAAGAACACTGGCTGGCGGAAGCTCGTGGCGCGGCAACACAGTCTGTCAGTGGAAGAAGCACCTCCCCCGTTGCCGACGATGCGCATGCGAGCGTTGGGAGAGCGCAGGTCAAAGGCATGTGAAGACTCGCGGAGAGGGTCCACGACTGGGCGGCGAGCAACAGCCCATGAAGCGACTCCGCCGGCAAAGAAAAGAAGACAAATGTCGGTGGCGTCCGAGTCGTTGTCGTCATCGGAGGAAGACGAGGAGGTGGCGCCCGAAGGGGATCAAAGCGTGGGCATAGCGGATCACGAGCAATCCTGGAGGTAAGGGTTTCCTTCACATCTGTATGAACTCCTGCGTCTGTTCTTGGACCACGCCTGCCTCATATTGTTTGTAGCAACGTCTTCCAGAAGACGAGCACGCCTCATGTGATGTCCGCTTAAACAGGGTCCCGACATTGGCGTCGAAAACGATGTCTTTGCGGACAGGTTGGTGCCAGAGTTGACGTCAACTGTGACATTAATAGTAATACTAGTCAAGTAGGTCCGTAGGCAATTCCATCCCCTTCAGATTGGTTTTTCTGCGTGAAGGGTAATTTAAGGTAGGTTGGTGTTCTAGAAAATGCAGTCAAATGCCCTTGTTCTCAGAAGTGATGTCAGAAGCAGCGAAAGATGTTGTTGTTGACGTCATTCTTGATGTCAAAGTTGACGTTGGAGGAGACGTTCTTGGAGAAGTCAGTGACTTTTACAGGAGGCGCAAATGCAGAGGACATTGTGCACTGCTAACCCAATCGCTTGGGGGTTTCTGGTATGCGTAGAATCTCGGTAACCTATAAGGCATGTCACCTTCATAGTTCCTGGAGAGACTGATTTTGTAAAGTGTTTCTCAGCCAAGGGTATGACACACATTCCAATGAAGAGGACTCGGGTTGCGACACTGACAAAGCAATTGAAGCGTTGCAGCCAAAGTGGAAGCCGACGGAAGAGGTTAGTACTGCCATGAAGAAACCGGTCAAACTTGATGCACAAGGACAGCCGCATGGGTCCATGAGGCTTGTTCTGGCTGCCGATTTGAAAAAGTATGCGAAGGACCTCAATCCCACAATAGGCTGGGAAGGGCAGCCACGGCGGGATAGGAGGCGCTTGTTCAAGCGACTATACTCGGGTATGCCCGAGTAACTTTCATGAAATGCAGAGGGTGGGATGCCGCTATGAGTTTTTCTTTGTTTCCGTCAAACGTTTCTTTTCTTTCGTTTGCCACAAGAGCTCTATTTGGCGGGAGATATCGTGGTGGACGTCATGTGAGACAGACTGACGTCGTATCCGACATCATGTGAAGCAGGGTACCTTGTCTAGGCAATTGCCGTCGTTATTGGTGTGGGTTTCCACACCAATATTGAACAATACTGAACAATATTGTATGGCTTATAGAGTGGCAGATGTGCGGGCAATCCAACCGCGTTTGTGAGAAGTGGATGCAACCCATCATTATAAAGGTCCTCATCAGTGTACGCTGGAGATACAATCAGATCATCGACGCAAACTTACCTGCACCAGCTGATGTGGACCCGGACGTGTGGAAGACTCTCCAAGAGATGCGCGCCTCTGAAGTTGCTCAAGCCAAATCAACGCAAATGCAGAGAATTTCAAAGTCCAAAAGCTCCAATGTGGCACAAATAGCCAAGATTGAGAGAGAGGTTATCCCACAGCTAGTCAGTTTGCTCAATGCCCATGTTCACAGTCGTAATGATATGTTGCCCTTTTTTTATATGGATGTCAAATCACATGTCAGGTAAGACGTTGTCGTTGACTTGCTCGAAAGTGCTTTTTCAGATGTTTTCGGATATCCCTTTCAGTGACATCTACGTTCATTAGCGCAAATGCCTTCATGTTTGATAAACCTCTCTCTTCGTTTTGGTCTCTGCGGCTTGCCAATGCATCCATAGAGTTGGTGCGTAATTGATACCATGTCTCTGTTGTGTTGTAGACCATGCGCCTGAACCGCCCACCTTTCGATCCAGAGATTGACGCAAAAGTTGCAAAAGAACACCAAAGGCAACAGGCGGAGAAGCACAGAACACGGCCTGATCATGGGACAGATATAGAGGCGATGCACACTCGTGTCTCGGACTTGGAGGGGAGTGTTACGCGACTTGGTGAAAACATGGAGGCATCCTCAAAACGCTTGGAGGAAATGATGCGTCAGCTTCTAAATGATCATGTTCTAAAAAAACTTGCTGCTCCAGGTGACGTCATTGCAGCACCCATGTTTGATTAGTTGCTGGATACTTTGGCTCCCGTGTCCGACGTCACACAAGCGTGGCTGCCGGTGCAGCAGGACTTACTTCTTCCAAGTCCAGTTCTAACGAACTCCGATGTCAGCATTGGCGTCGCAGCGGACGCCAATGTCACAATGGACGTCGTACGAGACATCAACTTCGACAACAATGTTGTCGACGCTGTTGCTTCCAACAACATCCCGGATGTGCTCAACGAAGACCATAGCAAATCTTTAGATGGTACAGGTAACGCTGAAGTAGCTGAGGGAAATGAACAAGAGGGAGATGTTTACGCCATTACTTGCAACGGTGCAATTCAAGCTTCGGTTGAGGGCTTCGAACCTATCCTGGACAATGACGCGGTTGAAGAGGTAAAGGCAAACCGTCTCCTTCATTTTCAATATTTGACTTGCTGTTTGTACTAGAAGATGGTCGGCACAAATTTAGAGGTATGCTCGTTTTCTGAATACCAGTGGCCGGTTTGGGAGAACGTAAGAAACCGGTCATTGTCTCTGATTGCACACTGTTCTCTATCCCATGCTCTTTGTCAAATGTGACATCTCGGCGGATGTCACAAGGGACGCCCGCAGACGTCCGACTGAACAACTATCGGGACATAAAAGTCTCATATGACCAGGATGTAGCGTTTCATAGTATTGCAGGAGGACGTAGAGGCCCCCAGCGAGTCGTCTGGCCACCCTTGACAGGCTACATGTCACGCCACGAGCACCAAGTCAACAAAGACACCGGCTAAAGCAACAGTAGGTAAAGGCGCTGCTCCAAAGCCGGCCGATTTACCGAAACCCCCCCAAGCCACCGCAAAGGTCGTAATTCTACCCTCAATCTTCCAAACCCTGTTCTTATTTTCTATTGATATTGGAGTCCGCCATATGTAGTCCAAATGTGCACTTGAAGTTTCTCTCGTACTATACTAGGGAAACGTGATGCTCATTTTGATATAGTATGGAATTGTGCCAGGTGGGGAGCACCAAAAAGCCGAAGGCACCGCGGAAAAAGTGACAGCGCCTCAATGACGCCGCTCCTGATGTTGAAGAAATGTTCTGACAATGCCTATGATAGCATCAGTGACAGCGCTTGTTGTGCCTGCCAGTGTCGTAGGTGACAAGTACTTGGTCTTCTTCTGTTTTTAGTATTGATAGACGGAATGTACCAATCTTTTTTTTGCAGAAGAGGAGCAAGCTCACCTTTAGGAAACCAAGTGCTTTCCTACACACAAACGACTATGGTTGTAATGAATGCTTCTCTTGTGTGACCATCCTTTTTGTAATGACATATGCCACGTTTGACCTACTCTTTCAAGATTGGCCTACTTTTTTTGTGGAATTCATTCTTGCAAAATTCATTTCACGCACCATGTTTTCTGTCGGTTTTATTGCGCCTAGTCCCTTACAGTCCTATGTTTTGGAAAACGTGTATGGCACTGTGAGGAATGAAGGTACTGACTAGGCTCGAAGATGTCACGCGTGATGCCCACTTGAGTAAAGCTCCTGTTGCCTATGACGTCGCCTGCAGCGCGAATCTGAACCGTCCCACCATTTTGCATGTTTGTGCGCATGTCTGAAGTAGGAAGTAATAGGTTTGTGACGTTGGTGTCAACACCATTCCTGATGTTGCCTGGACGTCTTTGTTGGACCCACGTCAATGCGAACGCTTGAAAAAACACATAATGTAAAAGTTATAGTTGTAATAGCTATCCAGTAGAACGTCCTTGCCAACAACATACGGATGTTGTGGAGCATGACAGTAATGTCAAGCATGTCAACAATGACGTTTGTCTCTACAAGACCTCGTTGTCGGAAATGTTGCTACGAACACGCCGTTCATTGTGCACCTCAGTTTCCTAACACGTTCCAGTCCAATCTGATGTCCCCTAAAACATCCTTGCGTCGGAGACGATGTTTGAAAAAACAACAGGGAAAGCCGCACGACATCTCAAAACAAAGAACACATCCACGTCAGCCACTGCCATGTCAGAAAAAAAGGGGTCCACGTCATGTTTTATAAGGGTCCATGTCATGACCCACGTCAAGAAGAAGATGGATGAAAAAGTTGCCTATGTGGCCCTACCCGCCAAATAGGCGCCTATATGGCGCTCACGTGGCCTCCACGTGCCTTCATTTTGTGAGCTTGGAAGACCCCGTTCTGTAGGACGTTAGAAGAAAACAAGCCAGAAATTGGCACGTTTTCTAAAAATAGCAGACATTTTTTGTTTGTTTTCTATGACGCAATTTTAGGTGACATCTACGTTGACTCACAGACATGTCAAACCGGACATCATACGACATTTTTTCAAACATCACAAAAAAAGCCAGTTTCTTATAGTGAAACCACAAACGGATTTTCGAAGGTCAAATTTAGCTTGATTATTCAACTTTTCTTAGTTCAAAGATTTTGAAAAAAGTTATTCTACTATGCCAAAATGGTTAAATGGCCGCCAAAGTCTACTACATTGAAAAAAAACTGAATTTTTGACTGATTAAGTTAAAAAAATAAAAGTCATTATATTTAAAATTCCAATTGTGGTGTTTAACTTTAAAATGGTAAAGGCACCAAATTTTGGTGTCAACAATATTTTGAAGTTAAATTCAAAGTTATCAAGTTACCATTTTTGATAGTTCATATTTGTTTTAAATTCTTTTTGAAATCTTGTTTTAGCAATTAGCATCACAATCTGATTTTGAAATTGAACGACTATGATTTTTCTAGTTTTGTGCAAGGGTGTATATTGCTAATCTTCATTTTCTAATGTTGAGCACTCTTGAAAATGAATGTCAAATATATTGGAACGTGGAAAAGAAATTTGTGCTTGAATGTCTTCTAACTTTGGAAATTTTGTTAATTAACAATCTTGTTGAAAGTATGTAAGAAGAATTTCAAACCAATTACACCTATTTGTCATGGTTGCCTAATCTACTTGTTTAAAAAAAAATGACCTTTTCAAATATACGGAGTAACTTTTAATTGCCACTTAATTGGATTGGTCTAAAATTTTTTTTGTCATTGAGGTAGTAGTAAAACACATCTTTAAAAAAAATATTTTACAAGAATCATATTCAACAAATATTGCATTGTAGAGGGTCCATCCAAAAATGGAAAATGGATTAAAATTATGCTTCAGGGCTTTAAGGATTAGTTAATTATTTGACATCAATATGGTAGGCTTGTCCTACATAATGTTAAAGGTACAAAAACAACTTACAGTCTTCCAAAATCTTATAAAATGTACTCCGGATTCAGTTGAATCTAAATATTCTCAAAGATTCTCAAAGATTCCAGAAGATTCCAAAAGATTCCAAAAGATTCCAAAAAGATTCCAAATTCAACAAGATGTTGTTGCTTTGGTCATTCCACTATTCAAATCAACAAAAAATTGGTAGCCTTCTGTTGGTATTAACAAAAAGTTCAAAAATCAATGAAAATGGTCATTCTAGTGCACGAAACAACAGAAATTAGTTGATTTTCTGTTGATTTGGTCATGGTTTTCCAGTAGTGATTTGGCTATGCAGTTGTGACTGGCTATGGTGCAACCCTGCAACCCTATTTATGGCAAGAAGAGATCTAGAAATGGCAGAAATGTGGCCGTAGTTGGGGATTATGAGCTGCTTCTTGGCGATGGTCAGAGAAAACTGGGTGATAGGAATAGGCTACAAGTGCGTGGCAGCCATGTAGTATTGGCAAGGATATTTAGCAAATGTGTAGATTCTTGGCAAAATACTGTAGTATCTTCCATTTTTTTCCTTCGAGATTGTCACTGCTCTTTACATTGTGGTGAAGAATGGCAAAATATCGCCTGTAGAAAATAGACTGGTTCACACTCTTCAAAACACTCAAACCTTCTTCCACAAGTTGCTTATGGTCAGCTAGAGTATAGGTGATCGGTTTACCCTTGTTTCCTTCCTTTTGAGGATGATCAGAGTACAGAATCCCCTTCCTCTTGCACCATTGCTTGATATGTAATGCAGAGTGCAAATGAGACTTCTTGAAATTAGCAAACCGGTTTTGTATAGCTGACCGATCATGTTCACTGCTAGAACCCCCGGTTTCCTTCTTGCATTCTTCGCAATGAATCTTCACAACTCCCATGCCATGCTAATCGTAACTTTGAAGCTTCCATGCCTGATCGGCGAAGTCCATGTTAGCGAGCTCCCTCTTCACAGCAGCATGTTGGTAGCTTGCCTTAATTTCATCAGAGATCAGTTTTGACAACCAAAAATTCTCCTCCACTTCAACCACTTCAACCATATGAATGCCCGCACTCACTTCCGTGTCCTTTAACGTCGGGGAGACATTGTCTTCCAACTCCTCTCCATCAACACTTGGGAAATTCTTGGGGTGTAGGGAAGTCATTGCTTCCAGTTTCTCCGACATTGTAAAGGCAACTTTGCTTGTGCACTTGTCCACCATCCTCTGCCTCTTGAATCACGTAAATCCGCTCAGATACTGGATTGAGCACCTCAAATTTGTTCCGGACGCGACAATTTTCATCAAAATCCCAGAATTGGAATGGCCAGTCGATGCAACCCCCTTTCTCCAGATGCAACCACAAATCTGCATAAGTATCACCACTTTCACAGGAAAATGGACTCAAAAGCTCCAATACAGCACTCTCATCTGCAACTGTGTAGAGCTTGATTTTGAAATTCAAAGTCATCTTGGGATCCTACAACATGGAAAGAATCCCCCTGGCAAATTTCCTAAACCAACAACGGAAACCAACATGAATCCTAATCACAGAACTCTCAAGAAATAAGCAACGCAGAGAGGAACAACAGCGTGGAACCCTAGACTTAGAGAGATGACAAAGATTGAGCCCGATTGACAATTCTAGATCGACGATTTTGTCTCCGTGTCCTAGATCAGATACGACGGCCACAGACACATAAAGAAACAACATCCTCAACGTCTCAAAATTCATTGTCAGACATATTTTCTAGCTAGCATGGCAGCCCAAGTGAAACTTCTAAATTTATTGTCCTGACAAATTTTCTAGCTTATAAGGCAACTCCAATAAAGACTTTTGTCCAAAAAAATGAATATCAAGGGGGTATCCTAGATCTATTTTTTTTCTAATGGACACTATTATTCTACACTCTATAATAGTGTGAAGACATCCAATGGTATTTAATATACACTATAGTACCCTAACCCGAATTATAATTTTTAGCTCCATTTGTTTAAGGACCCTTACATTTGTTCGCACCTATATTTCTACTTGTACCGCTTACTGCACCTCCTGAGATCTAGTGGAATACATGATCTTTAAAAAATAAGATTCTCCTATAGCTAATTTACCCTTGTAAAGTTGGGCCTATGACTAGTGCTTTTTTTGGGCTTTATAATGCCAGACTGCTCTAGAAAAAAATAATTTGGCTAAAAAATGACAACAAATCATGAAGTTTTTGCCAAAAAAATTCAATTAAAAAAAAAAACTTAGATGAAATCTACCAAATTGTGGATGAATATGGAATTATGGACATGTAATATGTGCTAATGTGATATTTCTATCCAATATGTGGATGAATGTTGAAGTTTGGAGCACCACTATAACATTTTTTATCACCACTTTGGCACTTCACAAAAAATGAAGAAAAAAGCCCTTGAATTCTAGCCTCATTGTCCATTTCAAACTCTGTTTGTTGCCATTTTCCAACGAGATATGAATGAAAAATTTTGTATTTATTTTTCATAGATGAAATCACATGCCTTCTAATTTCTAAATGATGTAAATTTTCAACCTTTTTTGGAAAATTTTGAAAGTACTGCAAATTTCTTAAGAAAAAAATGAAGAAAATTCATATCAATTACAAAATATACTCAAAAAATCTGAAATTTTCATAATAAATGTATAATGTAGTGTATAACATCACAGTTACCATGTCATGGTTATCATAATAAACCAAAATTATTGTGTCATTCTATAATTAAAAATTAACAAAACGTGGTTTATAGGCCCAAAGTTCATATTGCTATAAAACATTGAAATTTAAGATTTTTTCAAATTTCCAATTAGGAAGTAGAAATTGTAGTGGATAAGTTTAAGTAGTTGAATTCAAATTCAAAAAATGCCACCACTTTTATGGCTAAAATTCACATCAAGAGTAAACAACAAGAAATGGCCTAAATACACTACAAAGATGATCTGTAGATTAACTTAAGCATCTTCTTCTTTAGAAAAGTCAATAAGTTCATAATGAGGGACTTTGCAATACTTTACGAAAAATATACTCAATTACCTTCTAAATAAATAAATCAAATGAAAAAACATTTTTTTCCATCCTCCAATCTCAATTGAAGTCATCCATTGGACATTTAGTGTCAGCAACAGCGTATATGGTTAATGAATAAGAGGCAAAGTATGTGCACCTAAAAATGACACTCTCCTAATTGCGACATCTATCTACAATTGTCCAAGATCTTTCAATTAGGAGAGTGTCACTATTAGGTGCATATACCTTACACAACATCATCGTTCAAAGAAGTAACCAACATCTGGATAATATCAGAAAAGGAATTGTTATAGGCTTTAAAAGATTTGCAGCCCACGGGAATGGGATCCCTACCCTAACTCCGTTTCGGTAACCGTCTGCTTCCCCCTTAATTTGCTTGAGCCAAAGAAGCATGCGCTCGACCACGTCCATTGCCGCGAGTTTCAAACGCAGCAGCAGCGATGGAGGTAGTAGAAGGAGAAACAGGACGACCCGCGTACCTCAAATACGATGATGTAGTAAGTGCCTGCATTTCTTTCGAATCTCTGAAATTTGTATGCATTCCGCAATTCTGCTCAGTTATGATTTACAGTCAAATTCCTAAAAATCAGCGCGCTGCAGAGCGCCAGTTTGTGACACTCATAGAGATCAAATCTGCGGAAACTGAGACTGGTATAGATCTGCCTTGACGTACAGTGCGAATTTCATAAGGTTTCGTTGTTTCAGCAAAATTGAGGTTATTTTTCAGAGTTGCGGGATTATGTGCCCATGCCTGTGATTGTTGATTGCGATGATTGTACCGACACGATTATGGTTTTGTAAGGTCGGTACTTACAAGGACTGGACTTGACTTTCTTCCATCGTTTGGTGATGAGCAGGAACTGCTGAATAGAATGGACGCCGAGTGTATCGTGCAATCTCTCACTCTCTTCCCCGTTGAGCAGGCATGTCCACCTACCTCTCCTGTGTCGGGCCAAAGAATTTCAATCTCCTGAGTCATGCTCTGGTTTCGTCAGTCTTTGAGCTCTCTCGGTTCCTTGGCAACTCCTTTGCTTGATTGGTTGTCAATTTGGGGTGTGATGTGGAGTAGATAACTTTCGAGTTTTGTAATTTTTGGTTGATCGTAGGGCTCACATTCAGCAGAAGGGTTATGATTATATGATTCTTCTGATCAGTCAGTCAAAGGGAGAGTCTCTAATCTTGGACTTGGCATTAAGCATGTCATTATGAACTTGGATGGTGAATGGCACCGGCTGACTTTGATCTTGTTTGTTCTTAGTAATCAATTAAGAATGACACCTTTCAATATATACACTTTGCAGGTTGGAAGTAGAAAATGGCTGGCACAGCATCAAAACCTGGATAAGCTGAACTTGCAGGTGAACCACCCTTGAGGGAGGGCCCTCATTTTGCGAGAACTACTTATCGCATGCTCGTATTGAGTTCCGATATTGCAAATATAGGGTTTCAGACATGGTGGTTTTAGGGTACCAGACATTATACATTTAGGGTTCAGACAGAGAGCACATGTCAAAGGGGTTCCCTAGACTGGACTTGCGGTACAACTACCAGTATATGTAGGTCTAAAGAGTGTAGAGAAACGAAACCACACCTTAAAGTAACATCTTAAGCACTAATCATACTAATAGATCGCCAGATTTCTGTTGATTCAATTGTTATCAATTACAAGGGTTCCAAGGCATCAATGTATGTCTTATTTGGATGCAAAAGTTTTAAGGGAGCAAAGTTTTATTGTCTCACGACTGGAAACCAATACAAATTTTAATGTTAAGGTGGTTTGCGTTCAAAGAAACAATATGTCCTCATTTTTCAAGATTTTAAGGTGTTGCAATAAATTAGCTTTGCTATTTGATGTCCGCTATTAGAAATCGGGAGAAAATTCTCAGCTGGAGGTGAGTGAGCTAACCAGGTGGCGGATGGTTTGACAGGCACACTACAACACGATGGTGCACTGTGATGAATTTGTGATGGTGGTATGCGCGCTCTTACCCTTGCTTCAAAACTGGTCAGCCGTATGGATTCACTTGAATTTGCAGTATTCATATATTTTGAGGTCACTGGTGCATGAAACTGGTGCATGTGTTGTCAACAAAACGCTAACTGTGGTCTGGGACAACCTGCATGCACAGGCCTTAACTTCACACGACAAATTGGGATTACTAATACATGAGCTGTTAGTGATTGAGGTTAGTACCCTGTGTTGGTGCCTTTAACCTAGGAATTAACCCGAACAGGTCCTCAGATTTCTTTAGCAGTTTTGAGTAGGTCGCATGGGTTTTTTTTGTCGTCGGTTTTGTTTATGGATTGACCAATACATGCAATATCCTTCACTGATTCTTATGATATACATTTTGACCCCATCTGAAATTACATTTTTCACATATGATCAATCGAATTGGTCATTTTAAACAATGAATTTTTGGCAAGCCTGATGGATATTGTGTAGGAGTTCACAGCTTGCATAGACAAGATTCTTGGAATCTTGAAAGCATGTAATATAGGAACTGCTAAAGCCGAGTTTCTACCCAAAAGCTTGCCGTATTAAAATTATGAAAAAAATTAGATACTCATTGGAGAACGATCAGCTCTAGGACATTGAAATTAGCGCATAGACTTGGAAACTCATCAATAAAATTTTGACCTGTTATAACTTTTTTCATAAAGTATTCAAGTGTTATTTGAGCTTCACTTGAGTTTAGCCGCACTTTGTCCATGGGTGACCAATAAATCGGATCTCACTGACACAAGATAATAGTCCTCCATCCCAAAATAAGTTTTGCTGAAAACATTTGATACCAATTTTATTGATCATTTTATGGAAAGCATAAATTCACAAGGGTCCGAATTCTATATCACCAAAACCAAGAATATTGCATGCGTTCTTTGCAACCTAACTAAACTTGGACAGAAAAGGGCCTCCATGTGAGTCACTCAAAACAACCTTAGAAAACATGAGGTTCAAACGGGACACTTATTTTCGGACGGAGGGAGTAGCTACCAGTGAAATGTGCTCAGTAAGGTAGCTAGCCTACCTTATTGATGAAGTCATCTCTAGATGCATTTTCACAACGTCAGTACAGCAAGTGTCTGAGCACACTTGTATGACTTGCCTCCACTTATGGCTTGCATGTTTATTTTGGGGATCAGATTTGGAAGGAAAGAGTGTTGCCCCACCTCGTGAAGGCTCTTGCCGAGCAGACTTCCAACATCAATATCCACCTTGTCTTGTACCAGGAGGCGACCATAGTCAACTTGCTGGAGGTTTTATACATGCGAGTAGACTCTTCTTGAATAGCAGCTATGTGTTTTATATTTCTATAAAAATGCTGTTCATATTGTTAAGGAACACAGCAACAGCAATGAGTTTGATAGAAATATAATCCTTCTGTCGTGACATCCTGTAAGGTCTTGGCGTAGGTGATTTTGTATCACCGAGAGGTGTGCGAAGCCATAGATTCAGATTCTTTGCTGGAGGTAAGTTCGTCATCTCTTATTGTCCGACTCATGTGTCTACTCCGCAAATTGTAGCAATGGTTACAAAATGTAGATAGTTTTGGTGTCCAATGAAAATGAGACATGCCGTGTCATAACTGCATAGTACATACAACGTCAATTTCGTTTAATTGGCGATATTCGCACAGCCCAAAATTGTGACATATATCTTCACAAAGGTCTAATTCAGGGCACAAACTAGGATTGTTATAGATTTTGGGTTCAGGCTGCGCGTCCTGAACAGTGCCAAAAGTAATGGAGTACAGTCAATTTCACGAAATTGGCGTTATATGGAGTCCATCATTCCAAAGAATGAATTTCTTCTGTGCAGTACAATGCCGGTGATAGGAAAAATTTCCCTTATCAACAACTTTGGAAGGTTTTAAATTTTCAATCTTTGATAGGGTTCATGAGGATTGTACTGAAGATTATTTGGATTTCAGAGACATGAAAATTACAAATTTCTATTTGGGGTGGAGACGCTTGCAAGTAGTTGATTATTCTTGCTCCACTCCTTCCTCTTCAGCATCTAAAGATACCGACCTCTCAATCCTGTGGTCACATATGAAGGGCGAACTGTTTTTAGTATCACTTGAATTCATGTGGTCTACCTCTGGTTGGTGCCAGGTCACAGATTACTGCTACCGCAAACTTGTGTATCTCAATACTCAGGGAGCGGAGGACGCAGCATACAAAGGTTCGCTACATGTCCGTGTCACCTTATATAACTGTTCTACAGTTTGGAATATCACATTCAAATTCTGATTTACGTATCGAGAATTTTGCAATTAGAAGTTTCCTCAACTGCCACATTGTTCTTGTGTTCCGCCTTCAGTTTAATGCAGTGATATCGGATTGACGTGAATCGTGGAGTAATTAAATGACACATGTTCGATTATGTGTGCAGAACGAAGTGGCAAAGCAATTTCTGAAATGACACCCGAGGAGGATCTTCAAGAAAAGGTTCGATGTCCATCCTCGCGCCTTGCAAATTCAAGTGGGAGCAGAAGTCATGACTTTATTTCAAGCTAGTATAAAAGGTTTTTGAACTGAAGTAAACGTTGTATGAGGACACCTTTTGATAGTAACTGATGTTCATGTTTTCATTCCAACGTGCAGACAGGCAGTATGGCGTTTGGAATTGGGATCTGCTCCGTATCTATTCTGAGGTATCTGTAAATTTCAAAGCTCGGAATTTCAAAGGGTTCTGGAGAGTTCATTTTGAATTATGTATTTTCCTGTTTTGTTCCATCATCTTTCTACAAGCTCACAGGATTTCTGTTTGTCTTCCGGGCGTTGCAGATATATGACAGATTTTATGAACGATCTTCCACTATGTGTCATGGTATGTCACGTCGAAATTTCGCTTGCAACTTAGCTCGATATGAAGTCAGAGTAAAAGTGAACTCTGAATAATTGTTTTGATCTGAGTTCTGTACCAGGCACGAATGCTGGACTCTCATGATGTTATTATGGCTCTCATTCCTCTCGTTGAGAGTCCTCCATGGCAACGGAAAAGAACACGATCTGGAAAACTTGTGGTTGGCACCTTCACAATATTACGCATTTTCTGAGTAATCTTTGCACTTAATAAGGCTGTCATAATATTTTCAATGTGCGTTTTACTCCTATCGTAGCTATGTCTTCAGGAATAATGTTTCCACGGTTGTAAAATCAGTCTATTTTACGGACTTTTAAACAATGTCATAAAGGGAATCTTTTCCATAATCCATCCCCCCCTATGGACTTAGTGACCGTATGTATCGTCTTTTCGTATACTCAAGGGAGGTCTCTCTGTGCATCATGAGGTGACTTCCGCATGCTCGCGATGAGCAAAGATACCTCTACGTAATCCATGGGGAATCTTTTCTTTATGTGATGATATTCTTCCTGAATGAATCTAATTTTACTGAAACAAATGTTAATTCTTTATACGAGCGTGATTCAATTGTACATTTCTCTAAAAAAATAGGACTGATGTGGATAGGTTTACAGGCTTGGAATATGCCAATTTGTGAATATCAGTCAATACAACAGAATTTGATGCTAAACCCTATTAAGTATAAATTCGTCTTTGTCTGTGAAGAATCTTGGTGAAAACGAGCCAGTATTCAACCTTGTTCACGTTTAATTGTCTTCTGACATATTCAGCAATGCGTATGCAGACAGAGAAATATGCAGAAGGAAAGTGGGCAGAAGTGCAAGCATCTGACCGCTTCAAGTTGACGAAGCCTGATGCCCAGGTAAATTCTGCTCCTTTGTTCGCAGTCTTCTCAATCAAATATAAGTATGGGCATGTGGTGGATATGAACTGCTAAAAGCTTGCTCATGAAACGACGAAGGTCTTGCACCAAAACTAGAAGGCAAGGCCACATTAAGCTGGAAAACTCACAGGCCGTCCAGTTGTTTAATAGTGCATGATCATCAATATTCAAAATCTGATATGTTATCACCAAAAATAGCTTTAAATTCTGAAATATATCTCGAGTTCTTCAAACTGGTAATAATGTTAGTCACTACATTGGCACTTTTCAAACCCATTCCAGTCCTAACTTTGATTGCTTGAGTGTGACAATTTTGGCACTGTAAATCGTGCCAATATAACGAAATATATTGATGTTCAGTCACTTTCCCAGATGCCAATTGTGATATTCGTTGGCACGCCAGTCAGCCCAATAGTTCCTAGCTAAAGAATCATGCCAAAGACAAATTAAAACAACATCAACTTTGTTATATTGGCGCAATTCATAGGACAGAAATTGTGACATTCGACTACACAAGGCTCTAGAAACTATACCTGGTGTAGCTTTACGCATCAGGGCGTCCGCCTTGAAAAGTGCCAATGTGATGAATTTCCGCCAATTTGCCGACATTGACGAAGAATCTTGAAAATAGTGTTGAAACAAGGATTTGTCTCTCCAATTAACATAAGTAGACTGTATCATTGCCGTCTCCAAAGCCTTTGTGACTGTGGCATGAAAGTAGTGAGCATCCTGAGTTTCATTCACCTGCAGTGATTACAAGTTTATGTTAGACTTGCTATTCCGGAGATTCTGAATACGTGTACGAAATAATCTCTCATTCGTGGAATCGTGCAGCTGTGGTTATCTATATATAATTTGATTGTGGACAAGCGATGTCGCCTCAAGTATACTTACGATGATTTCAGACGAACCCAAGTTCTTAAGGTCATTTTCTTTCGTATTAGTAGAGGTTTTCTTTGTGCAATTCATCCTGTGCATTGTTCAAGGATGCCATTTTTTGAAATTGTACAATTGAATGCAGCTGAGGAAGTACCTGAATGACTTGCTTGTTGATCAGCTGCCCGTTCTTAAAGATCTCAAATGGGTCAGTGTCCCTTTCATTGTCAGCCCATCGTTTCTTCACTCAATGTAGCTAAGGTGTGTTCACACTTGGTGTTACTGGTGGATTAGAAAAGCATATTTTGCCAAATGCATACCCGAAGTAATTCCTAAAACGCATGCTTACACAGCTTCTAACTCCAAGTGCGAACATACCTTTAAAAGTCAAATGAATGCTAAAGTTGGTCCCAACATTACAATCAACATTCAAGCTAATGTCATTCTTTGTATACCGACTTCGGGGAGTTCATAATAGTGTACACTTTCCAACACCTTTTTAAACCCTAAGGACTAGAGAGCTCTTTCTGAGTGTATGTACTTATTTGTATTTTCTACCAACCTATAAGAGATTCATTGCACGAGCAAACGGGAAAAGGTTGATTCAATGAATAACATCATTACAACTTCATATTGTGTTAGCACTTACCATGTTGCCCAAATATCATGTATGAAGTGGGAAAGTTCAAAACCCCAAATGTAGAGTAGTCCTTTACGGTTGAGCTACTTCTTGTGGTAATCGTCTGTGCTGAATGAGAAGCAATTCTGAGTCGGACAAGGTTGTGTGAACCATCCTTTGGCAGGCAGTAGAGCAGTTGGCGATACAGGTACCTCAGACTACGAACGAATCTGCATCAGGCCGGCTGATCATTGAACAGGTCCTTTTCACGTACATTTGGTTCAAATTCCAGATATGACGGTGAATAATAGATCCTGTTATGTCACATCCTCTTATCCAGAAATTTACTCAGTTCGTCTTTCTCTTTGTGCCTGTAGTTAAACCCTCTTAAGATTTAATAGTTGAGCCTCTCAAACTTGGTGAAAGTGCCATTTCATCGAGTGACTTGAGCAATGGAATTCAACCATGCATGAGAGCGTAAGCATAAGCCTCCAGGACTTTGTAAAATCATACGCCTGGGGTTGATGTCATGCAAAGAAATATTATTCATGATAAGCCTGGGAAGTGGCATTTACTTCAACTTGAGTTCAGTCTTTTCGTCAGAGGTGTTATTGTGGAAGGGCCAGAGCCTAGAGTCTAGGTGCAAGGGTCTGTAGTCTTGAAACTTTAAGAATATCATCCTACCATTGGTGGATAATATTTTGAGTCAGTTGACTCTTTCCTTTGCTGGTGCCACAAGATTGAGTGGCTTATCCTACATAGAGAATTAAGAAACTGCACCACTGGAAGCTCGGGGCTTGGCTTACACCAATTTTTAACTCCATAGGATGGTTTATGCTTCAATGTAAACTTAAGTCGTGTTACTCGTGAGTAGTGTCATGCCTGTGAAGCGTCAATTGAATTATATTGGTGCAATTTCCGGAGTTTGTTATGGATTTGTAAGCGTTTCAGGGATGCATGACTTATTTGTATAAGAACCAGTTTCCACAGAGTGTCCTGAAAGACGAACCTGGGGCAACCTTTGTGTGACAACTATGTCGTTATGTAACAGGTGCCTGAGCTTCGAGAAAAATTGATGTCTGGAAAGAATTGGCGTGAGTGGAATTGACCAGTGTAACCTTAAAACGCACATTATTGTTAGTTTATTCAGAGTCTTGGGTTTAACCGGCTCTATCTTGTTGATGCAGAATTTCACAATACCCAATACTCAATTGTTCATCGTCATCTGTACCCTTCACAGGACTTATTGCCGAAAAGCAAATGAAAAGTGTGTTTTCAGAAGCCTCGAGCGCAACACAACGCCAAGCTGAAGAGATGCTCAAGTTGTTCCAATTTGGGGTACCGTACATCTATCCGTTACCTTCCCTGAGTAAATTCGGTAGTGTGCAGACAACATTAGACGTGGGCAACGTATTGGATCACTTCTTATTCAGTCACTCAAAGAGGGAGATTGTAGAGCACTATTGACGGGATAATTGGCAACCCATCATCCCCATTCAATTCAAAGATCAGTGGCCATGAACAATTAGTTACATCAAGTGTTGGAAACAGGGGTGCGATGGGATTAGGTCCCTATCGTTATTAAAGTATCTTCTACCTCATCCCTTGCTCTACACGACCTGCATAACATTCATAACGAAGCCAGAAGCCTTCTTTTTGACTATAAGAAAATCCAGATTGCTAGGAAGAATTTACCTACAAAAGAATGAGGTGTGTCCATACTAGCTTGACTCACAGAACTGATGATTCTTTCTTTTAAGTCTATATTCTGGGTATTTCAACAGTGTTTCAGGGACCTACTTCACAGGTTTAGAATATTCTGTACGTTTGTGTGCAGGAATTAATGGAGCAGCCTACATGTGCAGCCTGCAAAAAAACTGCTGTACACCGATGCTCACGGTGCAAAAGCGAATGGTGATGCACTTAAACATTCTAACCTCCCCCACATCATGAATAATGGGGTGACGCTATCATACTTTAGCCAGTGAGGTCACCTATTTGCACAAAGTGAAGTGGATAGCAAGTATGCCACATTTAACTACTTCTGGACTTTCAACTGAATTCTGGACAAACCGTTCAAAAATCTTCAGATAATAACATCTGGAGATCTCCAATGTTTGTTTAGATCTTTAGATGTTTTGTATAGATCTCAAGATGTTTTACACAATCTCCCAATGATTATCTCTTGATGTTTCTTCTCCAGATTTTAAATCTGGACTTTCAAAAGTCCAAAAGTAGTTAAATGTGGCATAAGTAAGTACCAAGTACAAAACTGTGCAGTCTGCACTCTGTCGGTATCTTACCAGTGATTCAATTTCCTAGTTGTAGAAGATAGTAACTAAGAGCGTCCCCAGTCTACTCTCTATGCCCCTCCAAATGAACTTCTAACTTTTCATTGGTTTATAATTACAACTTGAAATTTTTATCAATGTAAGTGCGTTCAAAAGAACTTTGCATAGGGTCAAGAAAACTTAAATTTTGACATTGGATGATGAAAAATAAACCGCTTCAAAGTTAGCTAAAGGACAAAAATTATAGAGGATTTGACAATAATTTGTCTTTTAGCTAACTTTGAAGTGGTTTATTTCATTGTCCACTGTCAAAGTTTAAGTTTTCTTGACCCTATGCAAAGTTCTTTTGAATGCACTTCCGTAGATAGAAATTTCAAGTTCTAATTGTAAACCAGTCAAAAGGTAGAAGTTCATTTGGAGGGGCAAATTCTAGGGTAGATTAACTGGAGATGCCACAAGGTACGAGGTCCATAAAGTGCTCAAGCTCTAAACAATCCACTTCTTGAAATGTACACGATTTGTACATTTCAAGAAGTGGACACTTTTAGTGACCATTGCATTTCGACTTCAAAAATTTATAACGAATTCCATGAAGCTCTGAAAAATATGAAACCACTTGGGTTATATGTCAATTCCATTTGTCTTTTGAGGAAATTTTACTGAAAAATTTGAAGATCTTTAATGGGCGTTTTATGAAACTCCTTTCTTAGTTGCAATCTTTGCAATAAAGATGAAGCATTTACATCTACAAATGTGGATAGAATGCATGTATTGAGGATGAAATGATATTTATTCATCTGAGATCATGTGTAATCTTCCCAAAATGGTGATTTTGCTCCATGGACTGGTAGATTTTGGCTAAAATGCATTAAAAATTTTCATTAATCTCCCTGAGTGCAAATCAAAAGGATCCTAAATGAAATAGTGAGAAAGCAATGAATTGCTTATAATAACCTTTAAAGCTCTTTTAAATCTAAAATGGTTTTTGGGTGTTTGAGGCAACCAAAGTGAAGTACTAGGTTTTGGTGCTTTCTCTCATTTCTTTTTTAGATTGGAAAATCAAATGACCTTCTAGGAAATCTAATTTTTACAAAGATCCAATGGTTGGTTAAAAAATTATGTTTCTTTTATTTGTTTGACCTTCAATTTGGGTAGATAGAGCAAAGCATTATTTTACCTTGAAATTTGTATGTTTCTTCCTAATTTGAGACTCTAAAATTTGAAGTCTATAGATTTTGTGAGAAATCGTGGTCCTAATAGACTCAAATAGTGGTTCCTGTTTTGATTTTCATTATAAGCTCAAATTGTGCTAACTACACTAAAATTTCAAATTCAAGTGTCTGGTAATTGCTTCTTAATATGTGGCAACTAAATTAAAAAGACTTAGTAGCAATTGCAAAAAATTAGTTTTGCTTTTAAAACACTATTTAAGGTAAACCAACCTATGACAGGCAAACCACCCATAATAAATTCCTAGGGAAAGATCCATTACAATCTTGAATGAATCCATAGCTACCTTTTTTCAATAAATGAGATTTGGACTAGACTAGGTTGAGTTACTGACCACAATTAAATGTCTTGGATGAAGGTGATGGAATGATTAGTGATTACAACAAGAACCTCTACCTTCTTAGTGTAAATTCATCACAAGAAGTAACTTTTTTAGGCCTTCATGCTGTGACCATGTCAGAAAATGTTGTAATTGCTTTAGGTGAATAAGATCACTATTATGGATATGCTTTTGGTTGGTTTGGGGATAGTCTAAAGACTTTCTTGGATCAATTGGGCAACACGCTTCATAAATTCATAACAAGTTCATACTTGGTCCAAAAAATAGCAATTGCTCTCCCCATTTCTCATAATCTTCTTAATATGGAAAAGATGTAAAAATTTCAACAATGCCAACAGGGCAAACCAATCATTCTACCTTGGTACTTGCCAACCAGCTCTCATTCTCAGCAATGGTTACTATAGTCCGGACTCCCAACTCCCGAGCGTTTGTTGGACCATCTTTCTCCACAGAAAGAACGAGGAGGTGTTACCCTCCCCGGTGTTTATTTCCACAGTGAAGCTTCACCCCCCTTGACTTTCTTTAAACAGAAAGTCAAGGGGGGGGTGAAGCTTCACTGTGGAAATAAATACCGGGGAG
Source organism: Neckera pumila (assembly GCA_963969595.1). NCBI lineage: Eukaryota > Viridiplantae > Streptophyta > Bryopsida > Hypnales > Neckeraceae > Neckera > Neckera pumila. The sequence goes on along the minus strand of OZ018411.1, from coordinate 25,519,188 downwards.
GGTAACACCTCCCCGTTCTCCCTGTGCTTACCTCTATCGAGATCGTTCGCAACGCATCATATCTTTAAATCTGTGACCCCTAGTACCTCCCTAAAGATTTATCATTGCCAGGTAAAGTCTATGGCCTAGATGGTTGTGCACTCTGCAGTCCAACTTCCAAATCCAAGTAGCCAAACTTCCATAAAGCGTCACAGTTTTAGGAAATATACTAAAAACTTAGCCCGAGGGGCGTGATTTTGCATGAACGTTTGCGTTTGTGTCATTGTCGTCAGCTTATGTTTGTCTCTGGGCATGCAATTGGCAGGTACTGTGGACGGGAGTGCCAAGTCTCTGTCTGGAAGGCCCACAAGAATGCCTGTGACATCCTCGCAGGAAAAGTTGAGAAATCAGGATTAGCAGGAGCAGACACCCCACTGGAAGCCTTGTAGGAGTGAAGTAGCAGCACGTTTCTGCTTGTGTCAACATAATACACTAGAACCTCTCTTAGTGCATATTCTTTTAGTGCATAATATGCAGTAATAGAGGTGGTACTTTAAAGTATTTATTTGTGAACAGTAGTTGGAGGCCCCATAGTGAGAGGCCACGTTAGCCAGTGTTCAGTACAGAACCTCTCCTACTGCATAAACCTCTCTTAGTGCATAATCTCGAGACTATGCACTAAGAGAGGTTCTACTGTATTCATGACCTGACTTTTGAAGGGTCCTTCACATTTTTGGCAAAATTCAAGAGTATACCACTGGTTTGTGAGACATCACACAATTCGAGGTCAATTTGAGCAAGTGAGGGCTCTCCAATCAACCATTGCCTGTGTGTCAAGCTGTGATTTAGTTTGAGATGCTCTGGTTTGGCATGATTTTGCTCAAAGAACTTTGACCTTGAAACAATGGCTACATGGCTGTGGTCACCAGCCACAAAAGCATCACATACACAACATTATATTGACACCCTGATATCTTCAAAGAGTACATATTGTTGATTACAAGAATATACTGTACACCCAATTTTGTATTGATTTCCAGTCATGCACAGGAAAAAAACCTTCGCAATTTCCTATCCAAGTAGTACATAAATAAGTGTGTCGAAATCCGTTGATAAAAAACAACTTGATGAGGTAAATAGAAGTCACCCCGCTTGCTGAAACATAATGCTTCTCACATTGCAGCCAGCTACCTAATCCCTATACCTAATCCCTTCAGTGTAAAATTTCACAACCTAAAACCCCAATATCTCTAACCTTGCAATCTTCTTTGTTAAATTACTAGCGACCAACAGAGCAGAGGAATATTCTCCATCTTTCCTCGACTCCTGGGACCACAGCCCCGCTGAATAAACAACTACACGATCACAGAGGATTCAATATATATAAAAAAACGAAATAAACAAAATGAAAGTCCAGGACAAGAAGTAAAAAACTAACACAAGTACAAAGGACTAAGTTACAACTCGTCTACAAAATTGCTTGCAGGGAGAAGGATCCGCTAGAATTTATTAAGTGAAGGAACAGATAAAAAAAAGACATATTCTTGGTGCCGAGACGCGAGTCTCACAAACTACGGCGCAGTAAGCGCCGCAGCCACGCGCTCGTCGCGAGCGCGAGCGCGAGCCCAGTTGCTAGCAATGCAGGCGAAACGCAGTTGCAGACGCATGGCGGAGACGGAATGGGGTCCCCCAAATTCGAAGAAGAGATCCAAATGCAGCGGATTCATCTGCCTCACTGTTCATTCATACTCTACACATATACACGACGACGACGACGAGGGGCGATAGCTATGGCGACCATGACGACGAAATCAGCAATCATCGGCCGAGATTGGTCAGATTCGCCGAGCGCGTGCGCACCGACAGCCCTGCAATACGCCGACTGCTTGTGGAATGCAGATCCGAGCCGCTTCGGCTGATGCTTCCGTCGCTGTCGTCGCGTTCGTTGTCTCGTGACGCCGCGACTCGTCGACCCCAGACAGAGGCTGCTGAATCCGCGTCCGCTTCCCCGCCGTCGTCGTTGAGTGTAGCAGCTGGGGAGGAAGAATCGGAGTCGAAATCCTCAGAGGAGGTTGTTCGAGTATGTTGGTCGTTCGATTTTTGTGGGGAAGGTCTTCGCATGATTTCAATCGCAACTTGGTTGCCGAGGATGTCATTCTGGGGGACCACGAATCCGGACATCTCCTTCTCTGCGGGCAGCGTTTTAGACGCGCCCAGCTCGTCCACGGAGTCCATGCTCGCCCTGCGTAACCTCTCCTTGAATTTGCGGAACTCCAGAAACTCCAGAAATTCTTGCTCCGTGTACTCGGGGTGGGTTGCAATGTCTGATTTGGAGGTTTTGTGGGTCTTGTCGCCCTTGTCGCCCTTTTCGGGCTTGTCACCCTTTTCGGGCTTGTCAGTCTTTTCGGGCTTGCCAGTCTTTTCGGGCTTGTCGCCCTTGTCCGCTTTGGCAGGTTTGTCGTCGCCGCCCTTCTCGGCTTTGGCGGCCTTGTCCTTGACCTCGAGGGGTTTGAGCGGCTCCTCGATGTCTCCACAGAAAGTGGCCATCCGCGTCTCAAAGTAGCGCGTGGTGGTGTAGGTTGAGTGGATTTGGCCTTCGATGCTCCATCGCATCTTCTTGTTCTCCATGGTCTTGGGGAATCGCCAAAGCATGGTGTCGTCGAACTCGTTCGCGGTGAAGATGACGCCGCCCTCGCTGGTGAAGGGCAGCTCATCTAGAGGGTTGCTGGGCATGCGTCTGGCGAACCTCCACTTGGAATTGCGCTCGGCCATGCGCATGGGGTTCGAGCGGTCGAATAGCACTCCTTTCATTGATTGTAGTGTCCACACGAAGCTGCCGCCGCGCTCGTCCTTGAGTGGCAGCTGCTCGAAGCGCCACGGCTTGTTCTTCATGGTGGACGACACGCCCACAGACGCGGCCGCGCCTATGCCGCTACTGATACCGCGCGTGGAGCCGTCGCCGGCGTTCGTGCCCAATTGAATGCGCTCCATTTTACCCACCTTCACGACGATGTTGGACGAGGAGTTCGTCATGGTCACCCCCGTGCCCTGGTTCGTCACGGGGGTCACCGCCAGCGTAATCAGACTCGGGAAGTGGCCCATGCATTCCGGGTCCCAGCGCGAATTCTCCACTTTGAACCGCACATGCTTGATTCCCACCACGACCTGCGCAAAACGTCGACCCACAGATCCGCATTTAGTCACACATTGGCAACAGGGAGGACACAAAGGAGATCTGCCATACGTACAACACCATTTCGGAGTAGACTAAAACTAACGCTTACCAAAGTACTACAACACAATCCTCTTCAATCTCACCACCCGGTGTCCCCCAACTTTCTCGCTATGCAATAGTTTGAATGTGTGACAACTGTGCTACATTCAACGACAGTCAGCAAGATACACTAGAATGCCATTTTCCAAGGTCATAATAAAGAGGTTTGATTGTAATGCATAGCACTTTCTGCACATCGCAATTGATCTGAGGAAATTGACCTACACAATTTACCGTTCCATGGTTCACATCAAAAGACCAAATAACGAATGTTGATACCAGCCTACAAGAAGATGAATGAATCCGTAATCTTCAAACATGAAGAACAAAACAATGGAGCGGAGATGTCAGTGCAAAGAAGGTGATGAATACTTAAAAAACTTGACGATGTGTCTTCGCGATGTATTTTAGAGGAAAATAGAATTTTGATGTAATATCAACACATAAGAAGGTAACACATATCCAAGGTAGGCTACATGGAAGAACCATACACGTGAAGGGTCTAGAAAAATTCGAGCACCTAAAGGCTGATCCGACATTACCCTGTGATCTGACAGTATTATGAATCCGTTACGCTTCAAGTACGTGATTTATAAAGTTACACCTACACTAGCCACATCTGAAACATCACTTACGACATTTTCAAATTCAAATATGCAATGTGACGTTATTACAAATAAGCTCAAATTTGAACTCACATTGGCCGTGTGGAGGAAACAGACGAGATCTAATATTACATTGTGACGCTTGAAGAAAAATTTGGCGGAGCGGAGGAACAGACGAGAAATGAAGTTACGCAAGAAGGTTGACGAGAACGTTTGCGGTGTGGAGGAAACAGACGAGATCTAACATTAAATTGTGAAGCTTAAAGAGAAATTTTGCAGTGTGGAAGAAACAGACGAGGTCTGACATTCCATGTGAAGGTTGAAAAAAAATATTGCAGTGTGGAGGAAACGGACAAAATCTGACATTTCATGTGAAGGCTGAAGAGAAATTTTGCGGTAAGATGGAACAGGCGAGATCTTACATTACATGTGAAGGTGGAAGAGAAATTTGGTACCTGCAGGCAATTGGGTAGCGCTTCGACGGAGGCCGTGAGCTGGATGTTAACCTTGGCTCGCTGTCCGAAGAGTTGCGTGAGTTGCTTGTACCGCCGGAACGGCTCCTCCTCCTGCAACGCATGCTCCACCGGCATCATGAGCAGCGGCACTTCCAGTTGCATTTCCCAGAGTCCATTGGTGGCCTGCGCGACGCAGCGCGGCCGTCCCGCTTCCGGTCTTGGCGAGTCTCGCCCGCCGCGTTGAATGTGTCCCCACAACGCATATAAGATCCCATCGTGGTAGTTTTTGGTGCTCAGCTCTTCCACGAGCTGGTACATGAGCGTGTCCATCTTCGCCCTCTCACTGACGATCTTCTTCCCGTCGTCGTCGAAGCTTCGCTTCGGCGCGGACGTGTCGTGGAAGGAATCTGCGAGCATGGTGTTCTCCAATGCTCGTTGGCGGAGGAGCACCTTGAATACCTCGACGTGACAGTGCGCGGCGGCGATGACCGCGGCTCGCCAGAGCAGGAAAGTGCTGTACGTCGCGCGGATGCAATCGTGCAGCTCCTCAGGCACGCCCGGCAGACCTTTCAAATCCCACCCTCCAGTGCGAAAAATGGGCGCCGCACGCGGGAGCATGTTCTTCGTGGAGGCCAACTTCCCAAGCCAATCTTTCCCAGGAATGTTCGCCGGCTGCTTCACGAACGGATACGCAGCATGGTCCCTATCCTTCCACTGCGTCGCTACCACGTACCCCATCATGGCCGTGCTCGTGGACACCATCGGGCGCAGAAGCTCCCGGATCACCTCCTGGTGCCCATTCTCTGCCGCTTTCAGAAATGCAAACGCACTAAACCGACTCACGAGTGTGCTGCCGCTCAGGGAGTCGCGCTGAATCTCCCGCAGGCGACGTACGCAGTGGATAAAGCCCCCGCAAGCTGCAAGCACGAGCGCGTGACCTACCGCCTGCGGCTCCATGGAGTCCTCGATCACGAGTGCCGCCACCTTCCGGCTTGCGAACACTATGTCCGCCTGACCGGAAACCTCCGACGTATCGCGCCATACCGCGGCCACGCTCAGATGCTGCGAATCGCGCGCAGCTATCTCCAACACCTGCTCCACGTTGCAGGAGCCCTTCGTCCTAATGGCCTGAAGCTCGGCTTCCTCCAACGCTTCCTCAAGAGTTAGCATCAACCTGCGCACCTCGTCCGCTGCACCCATCGTCTCGCTCCCAATTCCACAACCCAAGCCCTCAATCACCCACCTCGACAACTCCTAACCGGCTGTCACTTACAATCCAAAAAGTTGCACTGATAGGGCGCACTCTTATGCCTCCTCCTTGCTTCCCGACTCCTTTGCATCATTCCAACCCCACCTTCGTCTGCTCCACAACAGCACTTTCCCACCACTTCTCTCCTACCCTGCAACCACAAAACTCACAAAACTCTCAAACACCATACTCCGAAAATCATCACAAAACCAACCACCAGGTCTCAATCCACAAAGTGCACACAACTCCGTGCCAGGGCGTGAGATAGAGAATACACTTGGAACGTCCACCGATTGTACGATAAAGGGACGAGCTTCGATGTGAAAGAAACGGGAGCATCCACGTACACCACCACAAACAAAAGTGAGCGACATACATAGTCAAACCAAACACACGGTACCGCCGTCGACAAGCCCACCCGTGTCCACTCCAGACAGACGCCTCCGGAAGCTCCCTGACGAGCAACGGCGCTGAATTCGCACGCATTTCGTCACTCCGAGGGCACGACTAGTTGCGTTTCCATGACGACGACGACGATGACGACGGGACCCAGCGCCATTGTCCGTTGCAACCCAAGTGATGCAGGTGCTACCATCAGTGTCAAAAGAAACTCAGAAGAAAACACAAATGATGCAGGTGCTTTCCCTTGTGTCCAAAAAAACTCTGAGAAAAACTCAAATGATGCAACAGGCCCCTCGCCTCCGTACCCCACTTAGCTGCAAGATGCTAAATTTGGGTGCGTCAAGGCTCAGGCTTGCTTTCCGCTGCATGGAAAAGCCCTAAACTGCCCTACCATCCGCCATTCTTCGGTCAAATTGCGTTTTCTATTCTAATATTATAATAATGAAAACTGTACCTTCGCAGGTGTCTTCTACCATTTTCGCGTGCTCCGTACAAGGGTGAATATCCGTGCACAGTGTTTGAATCACGGCCTTGCAGCTTTGAATCTTGCTTTGGAATATTCGGAAACTCACCTACTCTGCCTCTCATCAGTGTGGCTGGCTGGCTGGCTTGCTCGGGCTCCAGCCACTTTGGTGGTTCGTGTGGTTCGTGGATTGTTCCGGAGGCTGGAGCTGTCAACGGAAGCCTGACCACGCTGGTTTTGGCTTTGCCAACCTAAGTCAGCGGAGGATTTAGTGCCAGGGGGTGCGTGGTCACGCATAATTCGATTTCGATTGCTAATTTGTGACTTCTTAGATCATCGTCGCTCTGTTTTCCAGTTTCCTGGGATGGACTTCTCGTGACACGGAGTTTACTTGTTGATTAGTTGTAACAGATTTCATAGCATGTGTTTTAGAGCTTGACTTCAGCATTCCGGATATTTTCTGAGTTGTACCAGCTATTTTCCTGTTATACCCTTATGGAGCCAGTTTTTCAAGTAGCTAGTACTCCACTTTTTACTCCGAACAAGATTTTTTCACCGGGTTTTTTCCCGATGTTTTCAAATTGCAACCGTTTTTTTCCCCTAATCCCATCGGTTGACAATGAACTAATTGACAGTTTTCTCCAAACATTGCTTTACTTCGGTTTAGTTGAGAAGGAACCATTTGTCATTGGATTCTAATTGACAAATGAAACCACATTGATTTGTCGTAATAGTGTCAAGGGAAATTAATGTCACCGCCAAACTTTTATTTTTGTGGGAATTGGTACATGAATATTTCAACCTGCACTAATTCCAAAATAGTGTGAATTTTGTAAATTAGTATCCCTTGCACTATTAATGTAGTTCACTCCTAAATGCCCAAGGCACCAATATTTTGATGTCGACAAAAGTTTGAATTTAAATAAAACCATATGAAGTTATTATTTTTAGCAGTATCTGTTTTAAACAAAATCCTTTTTAACTCCTAAAGGACCAAAGTGATTTTCCTACCAAAAACTACTCATTTCTATTGCAAAGAGAAAAGAGATTAAAAAAATGTGTTTTTTTTTGCATATCCAAACGTAAGAGTTTATAATTGACTAGTATATAAATATGTGGAAGAAATTTCAGAAACTTTGACCACGTAGATTGCAAGATATATGCATTTAAAGTGAAGAAAACAAGTTTTTTCCCACCTTGTTTGACTAGATTTTTTGGCTTTGAATCTTTTTCGTTCAAATTTTTTGCACTATTGATTTTGATTTTCTACTTATTTATGTTAAGTAGTTAAGTTGATAATCTATCAAAAAAATTTAGGAAAAAAAATACTGAATTTTCACTCATTAAAAAATTGTTAAGTAGAGGTGGGTTCAAGATTGAAGAAAAACTAAATTGTTAATAGCTCTTAGATGGAATTGAATTACAATAATCCCAATGGTGAGTTTGTTTGAGCAAGAAAATCTAACCCTCTTTAACAAAGTTTTCTGAAAAATTCTAAAAATTGCATTCAAAAATGCATTCTACAAATTACGATTTCAAGAAGATGCTTAAATTGCTCGAAAAACTAAGATTGTCCATAACTTTCTCATTATTAGTCCAAACTGAATGAAACAAAACTTCACATGTAGACAAAAATATAATCTTTGAGTAAAAAAACCTGAAAAAAAATTATTTTGACTTTTTGTGATTTTTTTGTGTTACTCGCCAAATTCCATTTTTGCTTATTGTGCCATAACTTTTGCTCCCGGGCATCAATGAAAATAAAAATAATATATTCACAAAGCTCTTGCAAAAATATAGAACCTCAAAAAATCCCCAAAAATATTACTAAAAATTGAGATAGTAGGAACATGCCCGGATCCAAATTGTCCCCCGAGGGGACAACCGGTCCTTTAGGGATTAATCTAGTTTCAGCATCAAAATTAAATATGAAAGTTCATAAATTTTCTATTCAAGATTTTGTGCAAGGGCGTCCATTGCAAATCTTGATTTCTTGTATTGAAGGTTCCTGGACAAGAGACTCAAATACAATAGATCTTAGAGAAAAAAAAACATTAGAAATTCATTTAAAAAAGTTTTAGAGTAGATTTTGTGAATCCATAAATTGATTGTGGTTATACTTGTTATGTTCTTTAACTTCGTATTTTTTTGGTGACCTCAATTTTAGATTTGACATGTGAAAAGAGAATTGAAAGACTTCAAACCACTTTCATAGTTTAATCACCCTTATGATCAAACTAATTATAATCTTTCGATCCATAAGCAATATTTTTTTTTTTTTTATGTATGTGATCTCTACCATGTCGAATTTAGATTTATACAGTTATGATTCAAAATAATTGATGAAACTATCAAAATATTGGACTTTTGTTCAATTTAGAACCTGAATTTAGAACAAATTTTAAAAAGCTCAAAAATGGCCTTGGACATTTAGAAATTTTAAATCTTAAAAAAAAATTTAAAAATCTTGGCAAAATATTTGTGTTCATCTTGGATAATGATATTAATTTTTGTAGTGAAGTTTTGCAAGAAGGCAAAATTCTAGGAAGATTTTGGATTTTTTTATTATTGATGTTTTTTAATAGCAATTTTTTTTTCAACAACTATGACTAATAGAAAATCATGACTAATAGATAGTCATCAAAAATAGGTGAAATCATCAAAGGTAGATGATTGAAGTAGAAGTATGTAGATGGAAATCCAAATTGTTTTTTTTGGCTTTACACTATCTAGATTAAGCTTCTCTAATTTAGTTTCTATTGGACTTAAAAACTTCAAAAAGTATTTTTAACTTAAATAGCTGTAGTTTGAAGATAAAAGCCTACAATCCAATGTTTCAAATATAAATTGATAAGGAAATTTGGATAGCAATACCAATGATGTTCTATATTATAATATACACCTACTTTATTTTTTTATCAATAATTCATAGTTATTTCAAATCTTCACCAAAAAACATTTTAATCCTTCTTACTTATTGAAGTCATGCATAGTGGTAAAATCAAGGGAAACAAATTGAAGGACTTTGAAGTTCAACTACAAGGACCTTGAAGTCAACTACAAAGACCATTGGCCCATCTTTTAAATGTAAAGATTATTGTGAACAAATCACTTATAATAGAAATAGCCATACTATCTAGATCATATAGACTCACAAAGGTCAAATACACTAGCGCAAATCATGTATCTATTCTTTGTTCTTTAAATGGTGAAGATTTAATGTTTAGTTGAACACCGATTAATCATATGAAACTTTCACCCCTAAATGCTTGAGACCTTTTTTGTCAACAACTGCTAAGAGATGCATTTCTAGAGCAAGAAACACAAAGTTTCAAAAACAAAATTGCATATTTAACCATAGGATCTTATAATACACTAGTATAGAATGTGTGGAAGAAATTTTAGAATCTTTGACCGCATAGATTGCAATTTTGTTGCATTCAAAGTGAACTAGAAAGCATAGTTTTTTGGCACCATGGCCAATTAGTTATTCAGACTTCCAATCCTCTCAAGTCAAAAATTTTGCATTAAAGATTTTTTATCACAAAAAATTGAATTGAGAGTCTAGAAAAAAATTCAAAAACAAATAATGTCATTTTTGTTATTTTAATTTTTTTAAGTAGATGGAGGTACAAGTGATGAGAAAAAACTAAATCATTAATTGCTCTAAGATCGATGGAATTGTAACACATTAATCCCAATGGTGAAATTGTTATAACAATCAAACCACACCTTGTGTAACTTATTTTTTTGCAAATTAAAAAATTGAGTTTGCAAACAACTCCAGTACGTTATTTATTCAAGAAGATGCTATGACTACCTACAAAATAAGATGCTCCATAACTTTCACACCACTTATTCAAATAGAAAAAACCAAATCTTTCTACATAGGCAAAAATATTCTCTATTTCAAAAATTTAAAAATTTATTTCAAATTTTCGAAAGTTTTTTTGTTGCTTCTTCTTGACTATTTTGAGATTTGTGTGGCATAAATTTTGTTCCCAAGTACCGATTGGAATAAAAATTATATTTCCAAAAAGCTTATATGTTTTTCTATCTTGTAAATTTTTTTAAAAATAATGCAAAAAGTTGAAATCATAAGAGCATGTTTAACTATCAAATATTCCTTGAGAGGGTACTTAGGTATTTAGGGGTTAAATATAGCATATTGTCCTCCTATTTTATGAGAATGCATTTACCTCTTCATGCATTTTTGAACTGCTCCTACAACTAATGTGGCTTTTATTATCCATCAATGTCTAATAGCACCTACTAATCTTAAATAAGATTTCTTCTAAATGACTATATTTCAATTGTCCTATGTTTACAAGAACATCCTTCATGCTAAGTAAGTGATTATAGAAAGTATCAAGTATGGTCGTAATAAAAGAAAAATAGTAACTCATCTAAATTTTGGTAAAAGTTTATCCAAAACCTTTGGACCAAATTGAAGATTGTTTATTGAAGAATCCCCTTCCAAACACTCTTCATTAATCCCCGTCAAATGAAGATTGTTTCTTGATACGAGCTATGTATGAAAAAAATTATCCCTTAAAAGTACAAGACATTTAGATTTTAACCCCTAAAGGACCAAACATTGTTTTTTGGCAATATAGCAATTTTGGGCAGCTCACTACGAATGGAAATTTTAATTTTTGTCTTTGAAATTCTCAAACAAGATGTGCCCAAGGATTAGCTTCAAGAGGCCTTACAATTTTCATAGCTTTTGACTTTATAGGTAAAACGTTATTGCATGATATGCAGTTGTCCACGTTCAATGGGCCGCCCGGGTAGCTCAAAAAATTTCTTTAAAAAATACTTTTTTGAAAAATTAAGATTTGAAACTGGTTTTATAGATTTATATATACTTGGAAAGCTTTGAATCATTTAATTTGGATTATCAAGTCAAAAGTTATGAGGAGTTTTAGTTTGAGGGTAGTTATAGAATCTCTACTCTAAAATAAACTTTGAAATCCTTTATCTAACTCAATTTTCAATATTTTTAAATAAAACAAAAAACATTGGGCATATATTGTTTATTACAACATTACAACCGCTGGGATTGGCATTTTTCAATTCTATAATCAAATTCTTGACAGTTTAGTATTTTGAGTCATTCTTTACCTCTTTTTACTTACTACTTTTTTCCTATATGTTGTACAATTCCAAATGATCTGAAAATTTTCAAGCATGTAGCCAACTTGCTTTGAAGAATGAATTCAAAGAGTAACCACCATTTTGGACATTTTTTCATACAAACATTAGGTGACATTTGAGGCCTCTAGAAGACCGTTTCAGGCCCGTTTCCAATGTTGTCCAGATTCTGTAAACAGCCGGTACAGGTTGTCAAAATTTTAAAAAAATAAATAAAAAAAAAATTGCCCAAAATATCATTTTAAGCAAAGTTCTTTTTTTTTTTTTTTTTTTTTTGAAAATGACATGGCACAGTCGCGGCCACATCAGCCAGCAGTTATCTTGCGTTTCTACAATCTGGGAACGCAAGATAACTCGCAGTCTTCTAGAGGCCTCAAATGTCATCTAATGTGTGACCTTGTGAAGGGCAGCTGCCCAAATTTTTGTAGTGATTAAAAAAGGATTTTTGTCAATATAAACGCTATTATCTTGCAATCTACATGGTGGAAAACTTTGAAATTTTTTCCACATCTTCTTATACCAATGTACTACAAGATCCTACGGTAACATGTGTTTAAAAAAAAAAAATTCCTTAAATTTGGTACTTGTATTAGAAATGGTAGTTTTGGAACAGTTTTGGTGAAAATATAGTCAAAAACCTTTAGGGATTAAGTAGCAAATGAACAAACATATTCCAAACACATAAAAAAAAAATTCATCTAAATAAATGATTCTTGGTTCTTGTATTAGTTCTTCTTACATTTGTAGAACATAGATTTTTGGAACTTCTCTTGGTAAATATTCTATAATTCACAAATAGAGCATCTTCTATACTAAATAGTGAAATTAGGTTGCCCCACACTAATTTTTCAACATTCTATACTATATAAACATGTATAGTTATTGTAGAAGGATGCAGTAATGTAGGAACCATGTGTACTGCATGGGTTGGTGCTCTAGTACATGGCTCAAGTTTAGAGAATGCCATGTGCCTCCATCTGGTCAAATAGTGAGTCTTGAGGTAACTTCTCTCAGTGAAGGTAACCCTATTATGAAATTCTTCACTGGAATGATTTATAAAGTAACTTCTTGATGTAAGGCAATCTAATTGTTAACCCCTAAAGGACCATTTGTCCCCTCGAAAAATAATTTAGATCTGGGCAGGTTCCTACTGTTTCAATTTTTAGTGAAATTTTTTGGGATTTTTTGCTGTTGTGTATTTTTGCGAGAGCTTTGTGAATATATAATTTTTATATAATTGATGCCCATGAGCAAAAGTTATGGCACAACAAGCAAAAATGGAGTTCTATGGGCAGTACAAAAAAAATCACAGAAAGTCAAAATATTTTTTTTTCAATTTTTTTTCTCAAAGATTATATTTTTGTCTACGTGTGAAGCTTTGTTTCATTCAATTTGGACTAATTTTGAGAAAATTATACACAATCTTGATTTTCGGGCAATTTAAGCATCTTTTTTAATTAAAAACTTGTAGAATTCATTTTTGAATGTAATTTTTAGAATTTTTCAAAAAAACTATTAGACAAGGTTAGATTTTCTTGCTAGAATAGTTTCATCATTGGGATTATTGTGATTCAATTCCATCTAAAAGCTATTAACAATTTAGTTTTTTCTCCAATCTTGAACCTGCCTCTATTTAATACTCCCTCCATCCCAAAATAATCTTCCTGTTAGTCATAATTTTATGTCCCAAAATGATCTTTTTGTTGCCGAAGGAAGAAGATTGGTAGGGACTACAGTATTCAAATCCATAAAAATATGGATCATTTCTACTTTCATTGTCGATAATTCTCTTATTTGAAGCTTTTATGGGAATATTTCCAAAAATGTGGACTGAATGAAGAAATTGCTTTAATGGGAGAGTTTGGATTACAGTAAGAAGTCAACAATATGGGTGGGTGGCCCTAGCTTAATCAATGCCCTCCTAAAATCAGAGGCATCCATGTTCACTTGAAATAGCACATGACGTATAGCATGTCATGCTTGAGTAGGCTACTCTGGTCAATTCTTGCACTATGGAGTACAAATGAGTGGCTACCGGTGCTTGTAAGAAATGCTCTTAAAATTCAATTTTCAAGATTTATAAAATCACATTTAAAAAAAACTTCTCAAGCTCAAAATTTTAGGGTGATAGGAGTGCAATAAACTTTACTTATATGTCAAAAAATAATTGAAAAAAATATTATTTTTAACCCTTAATCTGGAACATTTTGTCCAACAGAAAGATCATTTTGGGACGGAGGGAGTAATTTTTTAATGAGTGAAAATTAAGTCCTTTTTTCTAAATTTTTTTTGTAGATTCTCAACTCAAATATTTAACATAAATAAATAGAAAATTCAAATCAGTAGTGCAAAAGAATTGAACTAAAAAGATTCAAAGCCAAAAAATCTAGTTATGCAAGGTGCCAAAAAACTTATTTTCTTCACTTTAAATGCATGTACCTTACGATCTATATGGTCAAAGTTTCTGAAATTTCTTCCTCATATTCATATACTAGTCAATTGGATATGCAAAAAAAATAAAATTTCAAAGTTCTTTTCTCTTTGCAATAGAATTGATAGTTTTGAGTGGCTTTTGATATGACAATATTAACCTTGGTCCTTTAGGGGTTAAGGCAACCCAATTTCACTATTTAGTACAGCATAGTATATCAGCCTCGTTTGAAGGAAGCATCACCCCAATGCACACTCTTCATCATCAGTCCTGAATATGTTGTTGCATTGGAGTTCGCAGGGATTTATCCATTTGACTTCTTAGACTACAACCTCATTGTCATTGTAAGTACTTGATAGTATTGAATTTCGTAGTCAGTTCTCTTTCTTTTTCCATGTAGAAAGGAAACAGAAACATACATGACTTTGACACCATGACCCCACCTCCGCGCTCTTGGCAGGCCACTTGTCATCACCTTTGCGCAGCTCCTCGGCAAGCTCTCTTCACCGCCTCTCAGTTGCAACCAAGATTCACCGAAAGTTGCGGTAGCGAGGAGCTATAGTGACACTCAACTCTTCAGTGGCCGCTTTGATTTTGGACGTGGCCGCTTTGAAAGGGGCTGTTGCGAGGGTGCCGGTGAGAATCAAAAAGGTGAATGGGCCCTCCAAGAGCCGTTGAGGCCAGCTCTGGAGGGCCACGGTGAGAGCATCACCACCCGGCTTGCAAGCCTGGCAATCCATTTTGCAAGCAGAGGAAGAAGGGTTGCCCCACCCGTGGCCTCTTAAGAGGCCACTGCCATCCAATGAGCTACGTCCACATTCGCGGATCATGTCCTTGCTTTTTGGGAAAGTAGAAAAGTGTTTGTCTCATGCGGTTTGCAAGCCGGTTTGCAAGCCACCCTTTGACTTGCAAAAGAGCCCGGTTTTGCAAGCCACCGGCGGCTTTTGGCTTGGCCTCTTAACAAGTTCATCCATTATGCAAGACGGGTGGGGCAATTTGCAAGCCTCTCTTAACAAGTCATCCAATATGCAAGACGGGTGGGGCAATTTTGCAAGCCTCTCTTAACAAGTCATCCAATATGCAAGACGGGTGGGGCAATTTTGCAAGCCTCTCTTAACAAGTCATCCAATATGCAAGACGGGTGGGGATGCTCTGAGAATGCTCTTAACTTACTACCTTATTTCGGGAGTGACAACGACGTTGAAATTGGAGTACATGTCGCCGTACGATTGAAGACAATAGGTACGAATTGCTCGGAAGCAGCTCCGGAGTCCCAACTGATGCGAGGTTCCGTTGTCGATATTTCGATTGTTGTCTGGGGTGGAGATTCCTCAGATGGGGTTGACCTCGGAGTCCTGCCGGTCCGAGATTCACCTGCCGTGCGTGGCTGCGTCTCCTACTGAATCTCCTCGTCATCTCCGCCTTCACACCACCCTTTCCGCTCTGTCTTGCTGCAGCGAACCTTTTTTGAAACTGCAGGCAAACGAAGACTCCCTCCTAGGGGGGTTTTTTGAGCGAAAAATCGCTCAAAAGCGACACAAAATAATCTGCTCAATTTCTGTATAAAGAAATGGCACAATTTGAGAATCCAAAAATCGCGTGTTTGCTACCACATCTTGGGATAGGATCGCTCAAATTTGGATGAATGTACATCTTTTTGGATGAATAAATGAAATTCATCCACAAATTGCAAGTTTTATCCATTTCTAAGGATGTAAGTAGCTTCATGCTTCCAAAGAATATTGCTTTCTGCCTAAATTAAATGAAAAAACAACCGTGCTCCCTCCCTTCAGTGTTCCCATTGCGCTGTTGGCTTGTTGCTGCATTAGTGACAAGTGACAAGTGAGATATTGGCTGGCCAGGAACTCTCTTCTAATGACAGCGCAACAACCACGCGGCAGAGTTCAAAAATCATTCAGTAATCGCAGAATAGTTGTTAGAGTTTTGATCTCCAATGAGGTGAACATTCACAACGGCACCTCATGAGCACGTGCTGCGTGAGTCGGTTCGGTCATGGGGCTAGCTCCTCATCAGTCAATCCCACGAACTGCCCTCCAAATAAACTTCCCATTTTCCACCGTTTTATATTCAGAACTTGATATTTTTATCATTGGAAGCACATCCCAATGTACTTCAAAAGCTAAGCTAGAAGACAAATTTATAGAAGAGTTGGCAAATCATATTTAATAAAGCACATTGCACTTCAAATCTTGGCAAATATATAAATCCAATTGGGCTAGATATGCGCAATGACCAAAAGGTGACAACAATGGGTCATCATGCCTTGTAAGTGAGTGCTACAAGGACAAGCATCTTGTAGAAGAGGTGATTATTGGTTCAAGACCAAATGGAATGAGACTTTGCATTTGCAACGGATATGAGTATGGTATATTCATCCAAAAGCGCCACTCCCACTTTTGCGTCACTTACATTTGGACTTTGAATGCCCACCTTCATTCATACAAAACAAAACCACTAAAAGCTATCAAGAGTAACCAATGGAAGTTGAAGCATTTTTTTCTTCTATAGTAGCCATTCAAGGGGAGTTTAGAGTCACAAGTAGGAGTCCCGTGTGCTTTCAACTTTGAAAATTTATAAAATAGTGTGAGTATGAAAAAATTAGAAAATGATTTGGGTTGATTTTTCCTTGAGGAGGTTAACACTTTTATCAAAAAAAAATCATTTGGACCACCCATCTAGCAGGGGCAAAAGAAAAGGTGTTTTGGGATGCTTCTACCTTAACCCTAAAGGACCAAGGCCATTTCTCTGCCAAAGAACTCTCAAAACTACCATTTCTAGAGCAAAGAGTAAAAAAATCTGAAAATTGTTTTTTTTGCACATCCAACCATTAGATCTTATAACTAACTAGTATGACAATGTGTGGAAAAAATTTCAGAATTTTTGACTGCACAGATTGCAAGATATCTGCGTTCAAAGTGAAAAAAACAAGATTTTCAGCACATTGCGGGACTAGATTTTTTGACTTTGAACATTTTTAACTGAAATTTTTTGCACTACAGAGTTTTGAGCTTTAAATCTTTATAGTGGAGAGTTGAGTTGAGAGTCTAGGAAAAAAAAATATTCAAAACACTTAATTTTCATTCTTAAAAAAATTGTTAAGTAGAAGATAGTACAAGATAGAAGGAAAATCTAAAATATTAATATCTTTTACATGGAATTAAATTGCACTAATCCCAATGGTGAGATTGTTCTAGCAAGAAAACTAAACCTTGTGAAACTTCTTTTTTTTTGAAAAATTGCAAAATTTGCATTCCAAAATGAATCCTACAAGTTATTTTTTTCAAGAAGATGCTCTAATTGTCCAAAAACAAAATTGTCCATAACTTTCTCATAAAAAATCCAAATGAAATGAATCAAAGCTGTCCAAATAGGAAAAAATATAATCTATAAGAAAAAAAATTTCAAAATTTTTGTTGCCTGCTCTCCCCTGTTTTGAGCTTATTTGGGTATAACTTTTGTTCCCATGCACCGATTGAAAAAAAAATTATACTCCCATGAAGCTTATCAGTTTTTCTATCTTCTAAAAAAGTTTCAAAAAATCACAACAAAAATTCAACCCGTAGGTACCTACCCAAAATCCCATTTGTCCCTCGAATGGACAATGGTCCTTTAGGGGTTAAAGACCTTTGAGTAGGATCATATTCTTTAAAGCAAGTGAGTGCGACAAGAATAGAAACACTTGTGACCCTTATTTAACCCTTTAAAAACCAATGTTTTTTTCACAGAAATTGACAAAATATGGGGTTACAAAAATGGAAGTCTTGTCAAGAGTGAAGGTGAGTTGCATTTTAGGAATCCAATTATATACATGGATAGAAAACCTTGTTGTTTGCCTTTGAAGAAAATATGAAGAAAATATGAAGAAAATACACCATTAATATTGAAAGACTATATGAGGAATTTGCTCATAAAGATTGTGGAAGATAATTATTTCTATTCTCAAAGTATCTCCACATTACTAATCATCAAAGGGTGTTTTAATACTACAAGTACTCCAATGCCTTTGGAACTAGGACTACATTTTTAGTACACAAAATCACATAGTGAATTTATTACTTGACCCCTAAAGTCCCATTTTTCCTCTTGGAGACAAAAGGATTTTAGGAAATCTCTTGCGGTCTTAACTTTCTTCATGATTTTTAGAATTTTCTTATGAAAATAAAAAAGCACATTAGCTATGTGGGAATTTAGTATTTTTATTTCAAATTGTGCATGGGAGTAAAAGTTATGCTACAATAACCTCAAAAAGACAATCTTGGACTTAAAAAATTTGAAAAAAATTTGAAATTTTTTTTTTAAGAATTTGGTTTTTATAGATTATATTTTTGTCTACATGAAAAACTTTGATTCAATCCATTTGGATTAGTGATGTGATGGTTATGGAGTTTTTTTATTGTGTAGGCAATAATAGCATCTTCTTGAGAAAATAATATATTGGATTTGTTTTCAAACTCAATTTTTACAATTTTCAAATAAAAAAAGAATCCACTTGTGTTACTATGCCTAATGAAACAATCTCACTATTGGAATTAGTGAATTTCAATTCCATTTGCAAGCTATTAAGGATTTAATTTTTCCTTCAATCTTGTATCAATTTCAACTTAACAATTCTTTAAAGAATGAAAATCAAACATTTGATTTTGAATTATTTTTTTTTAGACTGTCAACTCAAATCTTCAACATAATTTTTTTTTAAATCTAAATCTTTAGTGCAATTTTTTTAAAGTTAAAAAGATTGAGTAAAATATTCTTGTCTTAGAACACGCACAAAAATCCATCTTCTTATCTTAACACAAATATCTTGCAATCTGAGTGATGAAGGTTTTTGAAATTTATTCTACACCTTTTAATACTAGTGTAGTTCAAAATCCTTTGGTTCATATGGGAAAAATTAAATTTGTAAAGTATTTTGCTTTTTGCAATAGAAATGGTAGTTTTGAATGTTTTTTGATGCAAAGAAGGTCTTTGGGACTTTTGGGGTTTGAATGATCATTTTGGAATAAGTTTTGTAGTTCATTAATTAAGAACATGTAAATTACCTTATAAATAAATTAATGTATGCATAACTTATATTTTTTTATAAATATAAAACAATTGCATATGAAAGATTTCAGAATTTCGAAATTCTCTTTCAAAACTAATTCAAAATAACTCTCATCTAGAAGTTGAATGTGAAGTAAATCACAAATGAATTGGAAAAATGTATATAATATGAATTTTATGACACCAAGACCTTGCATTATTAAATCAATTTTATACTCAATTTTTTGAAAATCTAAATGTAGACTTAATGTATCAAAAATAGTATTTATAGTTTTTCACCTTTTTTATTATTAAGAAAATAGAATTTTCTTTTATAGTTGAAGAAAGACTTTTTATTTTCCTTCAATCATAGAATAGATTGGTAACCTTTTAGCACTATTTATTAGAGCAAATATGATTTCTTAATGCATCTTTATATTTTATTAGTGCAAAGCAACATGCCAAAGAAGGACTCTTTGATCTCTATTTGATAAGTCCCTAATTTTATTAAAATTAGCAAAATTGGGTAGAAATGAAAATCAACATCTAAATATGGAATCCAAAAGGAATAATCATTTTATAAAGCCCATAAATCACTACAAAGTATCAAGTGTCAAAATTGTACAATTGTCACTTTGTGGTATTTTTGGAATACCAATACTTTGAAAATATCCTAGAATTAATCACATAAAAGAAGAGCACATTGAGCACACATGCCAGAGAATTATTTTTCTATTTAAATAATCCAATATTTATAATTCTAGAAGATGACTTCAAATCCAAATTTTCTTTATTGAGCTAGAAATTGTATGAGAAAAATTTCCCAGTTGACAAATGTGACATCTAATCAAGGTGTATTTCTAAATACTATATTTTAAAAAAATAAAATAAGATGAGGTGAGATGCAAAATACTCATAGGTTCCTAAATACTTTGAGTTTTTTAGAGTTATAAAGCAAAACTTATGGCAAAAAATCTCACTTACCTCACATATGATAAGAAATAGTATAAGTGTTTTCAAACAATCATCTTTAAATTTAAAACAAATTAACACAAATATAAAACTATTTTGTGATTTTAAAACCAAAATATATTATATAGAGTATTATGTGTTTCTATATTATACATAGTTATTATTGATGTATACTTCAATTAAGTATATAAATGAGTCACCTATGACAATGTCACTGTCCTTTAAAAAACACCTACCAGAAGCTTATTGAAAGTTTGGGGCCAGCTAGAAGAGAAATAAAATGAAGAGATATAAAGTGAAAATGAGGTGTCCACTTCTTTAAGATTGTTGTATATTTATACAAATGAAGATACAAATATATATAAATACAATTACATATACATATATGGTTGTTGATATACTATTAGGTGTTAATAATCCAAAATGTTTTAGTGACAATCTGAGTTGGCACTAGTATTTGAATTCCTAAATTTTGAAAAATTAAATAAAAAACTTAGACAAGGGTAATTGGCTTTACGTTGGTTGATTGAGGCTTTGGCACATTGAATGACTATCCACTCAAATACACATATCACTAGAAAAAAAACATGTCCAGCACAAACGGCTACTATGCAACTAGTATCATGTACAACTATCTTGATAATCTTTTTCTATTAGCACCAAATCTAATGTACTTGTTTTATGTCGTTGTTTTATAGCACTGATACATTAATTTAGTCGCAAAGCAGTCAATCCATAGTTGCAAGAAACAACTAGGAAACAACTAGGAAAAGATTGCAATTGTAAAATGACTATAGTTGTTTCCTAGTCATTTTTTAGTCATACACTAATTGTTTTTTAGTTTTTTCCTACACTATTAGAAAATTCAGCTCTTTTGTTGAGTTGGTTTCAAAGATTTGTATCACTATTTTGTTGAATTGGATAGAAATCAATAGAAAAGTGAACCAAATGAATGCAACCAAATCAACAAAAAAATTGAATTTTCTAGTAATGAAGATAGTCAATTTCTAGACACTTTTAAGTCATACACTAGTTTTTTTTAGTTTTTTTCTAGTTGCTTCCAAAGTTCATTCACATTTTTCTTATACCAATTGTCCCATATCAATTGTAAAGAGTACCATTAGGTTTGACTTATAAGACTTATAAGTTGTTGTAGTCTTATGCAATGAAATTTTTTGATTTGATTCTACAATTTCTACAATTTCTAGATTTTTACGATCTATAGATTTCTATAGAGTATAGATTTCTGCAATTTGTAGATGCCTACAATCTATAGAAATAAAGTATTATTTAAAATTCAAGAAATTATAAAATCTATAAAATTGTAAGGTTTCCTAAACCAATAAAATGTATTAAATGCCAATAATTGAATTTTTGAAATCTAGAAAGAATGTAGATTTGAAATTCAAAAATCTAGAAAAAGTAGATCTAAAATTCAAAAATCTAGAAAAAGGTAGTTCTAGAATTTTGAAATCTACAAATCATTGGAATTAATATTTTAAAATCTACAGATTTACAATTCACAAACAAGTCACAAATGAGTCACACATAAGGCGTGATTTTTGCATTTGCTGCACCTTTTTCCTAGATTTTTTTTTTGAAGACCTATAGTCCACTGCAACTACAAGTCTCCAAATTACCACTAGTTACAAACTAGTCGCAAATATTTTATGCAACTAAAAATCCAGTTACGTAATGTAGTCGCAAAACCCCTCATTTTCTTCTAGTATGGTCAATTTTGTTAAAATGGCAGTATTTTGTTAGTTTGGCACTTCTAATGTTCAGACTGTACAATCTGAAATGGTCTAAATCTATACATGTCCTAGATTTTGAAATCTACAAAAGTCCTAGGTTTTTTCAAACCATGAGGTTTGAAATCTATAATAGACTTAGATTTTTGAAATCTACACCATTCCTAGATGTTACATTTACGGTTTAGATCATGTGAATTGAAAATGGCACATGAAATACCGCCCTTTTAACAAAATTGACCATTAGTGTATAAATGAATCAACAAAGCTCTAGTATCACATCTTTGCTACTTTTCCAACTTTTGTACATCTTTTTATACTTCATTTTATACAATACTCAATAAGCATTCACATTCCATATTTTAGCATCATCGATTTATATTTATTTTCAACTTCTTACAATGATAATCTTTAATGGCATACATGACTTGACTGGTATACGTACAGTTTGAGATCTATTGAATTGACCATTAATTCAATGATTGCCTTTATTAGATATTGATGGACCTCTCTATCCATAACCAAGTATATTCAAGAACCCAATAGTTATTTTCCTAATCTTCACATAATTTGTTATTTTGGACAAAAAGTCTTCAATATATCAAAAATTACATAGTTTTGGTAAGAAAAGCTAAAGGAACTTTAACCCTTTAAAGACCAAGGCCATTTTTCTGCCAAAAAACACTCAAAACTGCCATTTCTATAGCAAAGAATAAAAAAAGTTGAATATTGTTTTTTTTTCATATCTAATAGTAGGATCTTATACCTAAATAGTATGACAATGTGTGGAATGTGTGGAAAAAATTTCAAATTTTTTGACCACACAGATTGCAAGATATCTGCATTTAAAGTGAAAAAAATAAGTTTTTCAACACATTGTGGGACTAGATTCTTTGACTTTGAACATTTTTAACTTAAAATTTTTGCACTATAGAGTTTTGAGCTTTTAATCTTTACAGTGGAGAATTGTGTTGAGAGTCTAGCAAAATAAAATAAAATAATAATAATAATAATTTCCATTATTAAAAAAATTGTTAAGTAGAAATAGGTACAAGATAGAAGGAAAATCTAAAATATTAATATCTTTTATATGGAATTAAAATGCACTAATTCCAATGGTGAGATTGTTCAAGCAAAAAAACTAAACCATGTATAACTTTTTTCTTTGAAAAACTGTAAAATTTGCATTCAAAAATGAATCCTACAAGTTATTTATTTCAAGAAGATGCTTTAAATGTCCAAAAAATTAGATTGTCCATAATTTTCTCATAAAAAATCCAAATAGAATGAATGAAAGCTTTCCAGGTAGACAAAAATATAATCTATGGGAAAACAAACTTAAAATTTTTTCTTAAAATTTTTTGCAAAATCTTTTTTGCAGCCTCCTTTCCTTTGTTTTGAGTTTATTTGGACATAATTTTTTTTTCCGGGCACCAATTGAAAAAGAAATAGTATTCCCACAAAGCTTATCAATTTTTCTATCTTCCAAAGAAGTTTCACAAAATCTGGACAAAAATTCAACCCGTAGGTACCTGCCCGAAATCCCAAATGTCCGACAATGGTTCTTTAGGGGTTAAGGATTAGCACATTTTTATATTGAATTTTGCATAGAAGACAACTCTTCAAAAATGTTATGAAGGTATAACTTCTAGATGTAATTTTAAGTGCACATTTCATGTTTGAAGTACTCTACTATAGTCATGTTTTTGCAATGTCAAAATGAAAGACATTTTTGAATTTTTTGTTGAACCAAAAAAGAAGCAATTGGAATTTTTTGGGGTTTCATCTTCAACTGCTTTCAAATCAAAAATCAAAACTTAAAAAGAGGTGGTATAGTTTTGTCTCCAAAATTTCAAGGAAACTATACAATGTTGACCTGGCAAAGGGCTTATTTAGCCATGTACACATTGTCCTTGCCCTTGCCTTTATCAATTTAAAGATTAGTTGTCTCAATCATGTGAGTCAAACCACCTTCAATTATTGTTCTTTTTTCAAGGAAATCTAATTTTGCTTGTGTAATCAAAACTATAATAAGAGAATTCTATTCAAAGTTGACTTTGTAAATTGAACATTTGATCATGGTATTTATTAGTACATTGATTTAGGATCTTTGTTACATCACCTTTGCAATTGAAACGAGATTTCTCATATTTTAGTATGTATTTTTTGGACTTTTTATGAATAAATTATGATTTTTTAAAGTGCTAATGGTTCATTTGCAACAATATGGACCTTACACTTTCATGTTCAAAAGGCATAGATTTCAAGCAAGAATCTCCAAGAAGTTGGTTTTGCAGCAAGTTACCTTAGTGTAAAAGAGCATCCATGTTCCATATTAAGTGTCATTTGTATGATTTCTCTTCCTTAGGTATGATTTGATATGAACTCTGTTTGTTTTTGTCTTTTATATTATTTAGCAAGGTTTCAAGTGGGATGAGAAATTGCGGATAAAAGCATGAACAATTTCACGCTGTTGTGATCATAACAACCTTCAAAGACACTAGTGTGCCCTGTGCCATTGCCACAACCAAAACGAAATGAAAAGTAATTTTTTTATTGTTTTGTTCATATAAAAAAACTATGAAATTCAATAACTTTTACACCATGGGTCCAAATGCCATGAAACCAAGCCCGTGCACCCTTCCTCACTGAGAGCTTTCCGTTGATACCAAGTACGCCAACAGGAGACGCGCGGTCCGAGAGATCTCACTGTAGCAAAACAAAACAAAACAAAACAAAACTGCTTTTTCTGGAACATCCCAAGATTGGGCATTAATCTGTTCTTGTCTATTCTTGCATTAGATCAGTTCTACTTTGCTTCATGACACAGATCATACTTTGTCCATATGTGCTTTCTATATTTCTTGACTGGAAACGACTTGCACCAGTTGTAAGAAACTTTTACATGCAAAGTTCTAAACTCATGCAGTCTTTTATCAGAAAAGACTTGCTATATCACACAAAATAAAATAAAGCTCAAATCTCTTTCCACTATAGAATTTCCTCATACATCATATGGAATATCCATCATCTTTCCTTCTAAGTATAAGCAAGTTACAGCATAAATCATGAGTTAACGGATCTAGAGTTTTTGGAGAGTTTCGAAATTGCTCCTAGAGGCTGCAGACCTCACCTGTGCCCATCCCACAACATGACAAAAATGGAATGTTAGTAGGGTACACGAGATGTCTTCAATCTGCAAGCGCTTGTTATTGCTTTCACTAGGAGAACATAATCAAATACAACATCAAAAACATGCTACATCAAGTTGCTTGCTCGCTTAGTCTGTTAACCTGGAAACATGCGGAGGAACGTGAAGTGTTCGCCATATTGAAGAGATTTCCCACTCTGTTTTTTACCACTCAAAAATGCTCAGCACCAAATCGTACACGTATACAGTAGGCCTAACTTCACACAGCAGGACTAACTTCACACAGCAAGAATCGATAATTTGGATCAGCACTGCCTTCGTAGCAGGTACCACTCTCACAAGCCAGCCAAGCAAGCAACTCTGTAGTCTGGGATTTTTATGATTGAGCCTAAGTCTGCTGTCAGAGGTTCCTTTCATCACCGTCAAAAAAATCCTCTCTCATCACCGGCAGTCAGTGATTGCACAGGTGATGAAACTCATTAGCCACAGTATGTATTTGCAAACTGAAGTCATTAAAACTTAAATTTCTAAGTTTGCCGCTTTGTCACAGAGCCTTCATAGTAAGACTATGCATCCAGCCGTTTTGATGAAAAAAATTTGGTACGCTTGTATTAGTACCAGTAACGAACACCTGCTGGCTAATAAAGTCCATTACTTTCAAAGTACAGTGGCGGCCAAAATTTTTTACTCCTGCTTATTTTCAAAATACTACTCAAGGTTGAACTGTTTCATTATGCTGTGCTTTAAGCATACAGCTCATACCCCCATAGTACAGACTTTTTACTGTAATACGTTGAATTAAGTTATGGTGTCTTAAGATCCCAATGGGGTAAGATCTATTAGATCTTTTCAAAATTCCTCCATTAACTTCATGGGTGGGAGGGTGGGAATTTTTATCACTCTTTTTAATGATCTCTAAATCAAAGAAATAGAGAGTCAAATAATCAAAAAAACTATATTTTCTTACTCAAAAATATAGAGAGTATAATAGTCAAGCATTCTAACTCTATTTGAACAAATAAATAGGTAGGAAGTAGACTAATTAAGAGGTCTGTTTCTTCCTAAATCCTAAAAATATAGAGAGATTAGACTCCTCATATGGCAAAATTTATAATAGTAAATATGTCATGTCAAAGATATTTGTCTATTTTTATCACGCAAATTTTCTTTGTTTCCAATAGGGCTATCTTAAAGTAAGTATGTCCTAAGAATGATTCTAGCCACTTGAACTTGACTAAGGAATCTTGGAAAACAAAACAAAATAAAACAAAACAAAACAGTCTGACTTAAGATATTGATGAGTAGATGAGGTTTACTTTCCCTTGTTCAATTTTCAAATCCAAATTTTCTTGTGTCAATATCACGTGCAGTTTTTGAGAAGACTTTCAACGAGAATTCAATACCTCACTTTCTAATTCCATGTATTTCAGTCAAAAGTCAATAATAAATCTATTTGCTGGTCTGTTTTGCCGCGTGCATCATGTGATCAGAGATGGTGCCCTTCCTCAGTAGTCACCCAAAGCCATTCATAATTTCCAATACCGGTACAACCGGTGGAGGTGCGGACGGCGTCTTCCAAGGACTTACTGTTGAATGGTATGAATATCGATTATGTTATCACCGATTTTGTAAGCGGAGCCGAGCCAACAAATCATGGACAAAAGACTTTGCTCTCACTAGTTATGGATCGGATCCGTTCAACAACAGAAAATGCAAGCATTCCGCCTTGTTCTTGGGCTCGCAAAGAAGTGAAGGTCCCTTCATTTGCTTCAATTTATTGAAGAAAACGCAAGCCTTCTTTGAGTTCTTAGGCTCGCAATGTAGGTCCCTTCATTTGCTTCAATTTATTAAACAAAATGCAAGCCATTATTGTTTTGGCCAACTGAAGAAAGGTGACTATTTGGTTGATTATACACCTCCATGTGAATCTGGCCTGATCAAACTGGATGATGGAGGGCGAACGTGGCAACCGCTTTTGATCTGTCTTTGAATCATCATGGAATCTGAAAATAATAAGCATGTAATTATAATTAAATGTTTTGCAAAAGAGACCCGCGAAGATCCAAATCCCAATTTTAGCCATCTTGAGACTACTCAACATCTCACATTCACACTGATCATAGAGCGAGGGTCCAAAAGCTGTTTTCTTCTTTTTGTATTAGTGACTTCGTAACAATGAGTTGAATTGAAATTATGAAAATAAGATCAATGATGCGTAGCTTGTGGTCTTCATTGGAGTCATGAAGTTGTTTACATTCATGAATTAAGTAGATTATGGACGATTCATAACAAAACCTCTCATAGAAAACAAAATTAGAATTCAAAGTCAATCATAACTTCTTAATCCGTTTGGTTGAGTTGAGTTTCACATAAGTCTCAGTCATGATTAAACTTATTTGGAGTTCTTACCACAAATTGCGTTTGAATGACATTTTAAAATCACATACAATTGACTTAGATCTTGAAGTGCAGAATCTTAACTCTGAAACTAACCGGTTTCAATTCTCCAATTCAACCATGATGAGTAGAAAAATCAACTCCCTCGTGCATGCATACCCACACTGACCTCATTCAAGTTGAGTTTCTTGAACTCCACCAAATTTCCAAACTGAAATGTCTTCACAGCGTGGGCCCAAAATTCCTTTTCAGAACTTATTATATATACGGAGTAGGTAAGAGTTTCTTGCCTCAATTTCAGTGGAAAATGCAAAAGGATGAGTTGACAGCTTTACCTCCTCATCCTTGCCTCACTGAACTTATTTCAGTTCCTGCTTCAATAACATTTTTTTCTTTTAAGTACGGAGTCCAAAAAGGAAAGATTCTACGTTATTGCTCAAGTAAAGGCTTTCAGCTGAGATTCATCAGCCCTACCTTCCAATAATTGAGAGTGCCGAACACCTGCCGTCCCGCGGTACAACTGATAATGAAGTGTTTGCCTAGCTAGGATTCATTCGTGAGAAGGGGCTGTGCTGCCCATGTTTTTTTTTTTCATTTTTAATGAGGTGCCAAAGTGGCGATATTGAATGTTATAGTGGTGCTCCAAATTTCAACATTCATCCACATATTGGATAGAAAATATCATATTAGAACATATCACATATTCATAATTCAGTTTCATCCACAATCTAACGATTTCATCCAAGATTTTTTTTTTATTTGAAGTTTTCTAGCAATTTTCCACCTTTTTAGTACCATTTTTTTTCTATAGGTGTGGTGCCAAGCCATGAAGTTTGGTGCAATTTTGCACCAAATTGCCGGAAAAAACCCACTGGTGCTGGCTGTGCAGAATATTGACAAGTAACAACACCTGAAATGGACTGCAAATCTCAGGTCTATCTGGATCTTAACTAAACTTTACATTCCGTCAATCGAAGTTAAGTCGACCCGAGACAAGCATTTGGAGCGAGTTCCTCATTGACTGTCAGGAGACAGGTTGCACCAATTTTAGGGGCTTGCTTTCTCTTCAAATTTTGGAATATAAGGTAACTACACCTAAAATCTTTGCATGGTTCCTCAAAGCGCACAGTGGATATTCTTGCCTAAAATGTACTTCCACTATTCATATGACTCTATGATCGCTTTTGGATACACCTATTCTCAACACTTTGGAAATTCATAGTTTATTCACACGGTGTCCAAAAAATGCATTCTAAGAGAATCTAGAATCCCCTTTTGACTAAACCAACAAGACCCCACAAAAAAAAATTCAATATAATAGTAAAAACCATGCTGAATCAGGCTGAAGTGCTTAATTGTGCAACTACCTTATGGCCTTAGAGCATTCCCACCAGTGTCCACTCAATTTGACAAGCCAGAGCAGATTGAGCGGGCCCTGGAGCAGCAAATGTTGAGGGATGGATTGCGGAGCCCCACCTTTACTCACTTTGGTGCCCCTTTGCAATACAAAGACCCCAGCTCTATGCTTTTTTGGCGGGCCACGTGCCATCTAGTAATTCTACTAACTCTTGCTCTGACTAGAATGACCCTACAAAGCCACCCTCGGACAAAAGTCTGATGACAAGATTCCCCAAAGTTTGTGGTTGCACATCGCTAAAATGACTTGCTATTGTTGAGTGGCCGCTTGGATTTTTGGTGTGACCACTTGGGAAGGGGCTGTTGCAAGAATCACGGTGGGGGACCCTATATCGTACATGAAGGTCTGGTTCAGCACTCTTGTATCGAAATTGAATTTCCACGTCAAATTATCATAGGTTCATGTCACCTCACACCATTAACAAGATGACATGTTGCACTTTTTTTTTATTACAAAAATGACTTGATTAATATAGAATCTGACCTTCAAGTAGGATATCTTTCCTTTATCCCTAAAGTCCTGTTGTCCCCTTGGTTGACAAAACAGATTTTGTTTAGGCTCCTAAACTCTCAATTGTTGTTGTCATTTTTTGAAGATAGGAAAGCACATTAGCTTTTGGGGATTATAATTTTTATTTGAATTGGTGCCCAATAGCAAAAGTTATGCCATCCTAAGCCCCAAATGGGGTTTCTTGGGTAGCACAAAAGAAATGAAACAAAGTCAAAAAAAAAATAGTCAAAGTTTTTGTTTCTCATAGAAAGTGTTTTTGGGTATTTGGAAAGATTTGATTCATTCTACTTGGACTAGTGATGAGAATGTTATAGGAAATTTAGTTTCTCCGGCAATCTGAGCATCTTTTTGAAAAATAACCTAAAAGATTCATTTGTTTTAATGCAATTTTTATAATTTTTATAATTTTTTAATAAGATTTAATATACTTGCTAGAACAATCTCACCATAGAGATTATTGTGTTTCAATTCCATCTTAGACGTATTAAAATTTTTGTTTTTCCTTCTATCTTAAATCTATTTTTACTTAACAAATTTTTAAAGAATGAAAAACAAGTGTTTAAAAAAAATTACAAAAACTCCTAGACTTTCTACTCATTTTTCCAAAATAATTTTTCTAATTCAATGTTGGTAGTTCAAAAATTTTAGGCTAAGAATATTCAAAGCCTTTAGATCTAGTGAGGTAAGGTGCAAAAGAAACAATTTTCTTCACTTCCAATATCTTGCAATCCATGTGGTAAAGTTTTTAAAATTTCTTTCACATATTCTCATATTAGTCTAGTATAAGATTTCATGGTTAAATAAGCAAAAAAAATAATTTCTAAATTTCTTTTGTACTTTGCAATACATTAAAGAAAAAATCAACCCTCCAGAGGGCTGCTCCAGATTGACATGCCAAGCTTTTTCAAGCTTGGCCTGTCAATCTCAAAAAGGCCCCCAGTGAGCAGTCAGTTAACATTAAATTTTTTTTATTAATTTTTTACTCATATAACCGGGTTCCTGCGCTAGTGTCATAGTGTCACTGTAGTTTCAGCTATGCATAAATAGGGGAAAAAAGAAATTTTTAGCCCTAAAAAACAAAATTTCAGGGTACTTCAAAGGATTGTGGAGCAACCCTCCGTAGGTGTGAAATTTTTTCTAATAAGAAATGGCAATTTTGAGTGGAATTTGATGAAAAAAATTTCTCAGGATTTTAGAAGTTAAATAAAGCTTTCCTTGATGACTTGTTAGTATAATTATCGGGAATTTATTGTGCAGAAAGGAAGTTTTTTATCAATGAGTTCCTACAAATGCTTCTAGACTTTTATAAAAAAGTTGGGTATTTTAGGTGAAATTGATTATGGATTGATATTAGAAATCGATCACAGTTTGGTGCAATTACCTTGGGGCCACTTTACACTTTGAACAAAGCCAACAAATTTTTTTTAAGAATCTTATTGGTCAAGTGAAACAACTTTGAGGATGATTTTTAAACTTTTGATCAATGAGAGTATTTAATTCCTTTATTTTATAACCTTGTCCTTGAGTATAAATAGGCCTTTAACTCTTAAAGGACCAAGGCACATTTGGGGCAAAAATTGATTGTTTTTAAGGGAAGCAAGGGAAAAAAAAAAAAAAAAGGTTATTTTTCAAAATTCAACCATCAAAATTTGTACTAGACTTGGCTAGGAGTGTGTGGAAACAATTGAGAAAACTTAAACTGCACGGATTGAAATATATTGTAATGTTTGAAGTTAGGAAAAAAAAATTTTGCACACAAGACCAGCAGACTTTAACACTTTCTAAAGTGAGATTTTTATACTACAATTTTAAAAAAAAAAATTGGCATCTTGTGTCACGACAGTTATATACCTGCCAAATTTCAGAAGTCTTCAAGGAGTTTTGCACATGTTGCTTGGAGCTACTTGGGCTGCCTAAAAAGTTTAGGGTAGCATGCCTTTTTATCTAAGCATTTGATTGGAAAAAAATATATTCCCACTAAGGGGATACATGTTCATGTCTTGTGTAAAATTTTAAGAGCATCCATTAAAAAATACTTCATACGCATCTGCCCAAGATCTCATGTATATGTTCAACGATCATTCAGTCCTTTAGGGATTAAAATAACACAATATGATGTTGTTTCCCCACCCCCCTTTCTAAGTAGAATTTTGATGAAGTACTATCAATATGCTCTTAAATAGTACTTGTGGAATGTCTTAAATTTTACGCATGGCACTATATGGTTGTTAGGTAATAGAGCTTTTGTAAATGGTTTTTGTTCTTTTTGAAGATGCTTCAAACATGCATACCTATGAGACACTTTAAGATTTCTTCAAGTCTTGACTTTGAAAATGTACACAGTAATGAAAATTCTCCCAAAAAGATTATGATTTTCACTTATCTACAAGTAAAAAAGAACTCCTAATTGTAATTTTGATTCTTTCTATACACTTCAACTTCATCCTTTAGATTCAAGAAGAGCCAATAATTGTGGTCACTTTATGTATGTGATTTAAAATAATTGAAATCAATCCAAATTTAGAACTTTATACAAACTGGACAAATGCTAGAAATCTTACACTATATGAATTAATACAAGAGTCATTACAATCTAAGATGTGAAAGATCTCCAAATACTACAATATAAACTAGTAATTTGCTAATACATTATATACAGCAATAAATTTTATATATGATAACTAGTGATTGGCGTTTGCTTTGCTACGCATTAAATATATTACTTTCATTAGTTTTTCATATGATAGAATGTAGATAAACAAAGTATGTATAATCTTTAAATGAAAATATTGACATCCTTCTACAATATTCTTTGAAAAAATTTATATAGTGCAATATAAAGTAATTAAAGAAAAAATTTATATCATAATTTTTACAAAATAACCTTTCCAAAGATGAAAACATTGCAATAAGAATAAATTAATCAAGTGAACAATGTAAGTAGAATCTTCACATTTGAATATGTAGAGCAACGCTAGCAGCTTGTGCTTCCTTATTCTTTAATATCACATTATAAAAGACATGGAATTCATCTATAGTTTTGTTGTCTAAAAAGTTTTAGAAGTATCCACTTGATTTTCAAATATTTCATGAAAAGAATACATAATATATAGTAGAAAGTATCCTATAGCTATTACAAAAGCAATTGAATTTCTATAATATTATTCAAAATTGAATTGTGATATTACAGAGGTTGTTGTGATTTTAGTAGTATGATAGTATGACTAGTGGTTGGCACTTGCTATGCTACGCATTCATCATTAGAATTTTATTAGAAATTTTATGTATTAGATAAAATGCAAAACAAAAATTTCAACAAATCTTCAAATAAAAATTACTAAAATCTTTGTGTAATTTTGTTTATAAGTGAGCATATATTGAAATGTACAATAGAAATTTATTGAATGATGAATGAAATATATGCAATGGTGAATACTGTAAAAGATACACATTTATTGTAATGCATTCAAAAATTGGCTCAATTGTTATAAACAATGACAATCCAAAAACTTGGTGAATTGAAAAGAAAAACTTGTAAATTTCAAAAACTTCATGAATAACTTAATTGTTGTGAAATCCAAAATCGCTTCAATTGAATAAATTTCTCAAACCATTTGGTAGTAGCCATAGAATTTTGAAATCATAAAAGCTATAAAAGTGATATTGCAGAGGTGATTGCAAACTACTACTCTATTTTTGTAATAGAACATTGTGAGAAAATATTATTTTTATGTATGCATGATTGAATTTTTTTTTTACAAAATATTAAAATTAATTACTGAAATCATTATCATGCAATCCATTCAAATATATCAAAATTTTACTAATTTGTGATACAATGAATGCGTAGCATAGCAAGTATGAGCCCCTATTATTAATGGTAGCATTTGTGATATTACAGAGGGAGTTATGATTTTAGTAGTATGATAGTATGATATATTTTGATGTAGTAGCAAGAAACACTTGCCGGTTTTGGCTCAAAACGGCCGTAGTACTCAAGTACTGTGACTTTTGGAATAATTTTTTTTAAATGAAATAAAATATGGGTAATTTGTAAAGCATTCAAAAAAGTATGCATGTGAAAGAACAAACCTAGAAAAGTATCTCTAAAGGTTATGCACATTCAAAAAGTGATGGAAAATGTAAGAAAATAGAAACGTAGGATTTGATTTTTAGAAAATAGTGAAAAATTCAAAACATCCCCCTCCCCAAAGCCATTTTTCTAACTTGAAGATGCTTCTTCTCAACCATTTGCATCTTTGGAAAAGAAATTGTATTCTTTGCACGTGTGCAAAGGTAGTGCACTTTGAGCACATGTGGAAGGTGGAGACTTTATTATTTTTAGAAAGTCTCTTGTGGACTTGTATAACTTTAGTAGAACTCCTTGTATCCTATTTTTACCTTTAGATTTGCACTTTTGGGTCGGAAATAGTACTATCCCCCCTCCAAATGGCCAAAATAGACATCTAATCGGGGGCAATTTTAAAATAGTAGACTAGTTTATAGATTGGAAAAATTATGCATTGTTTGAAACTACTACATATACCTTCATTTCAAATTTCATAAAAAATGGATATATAATGCAAAAGTTATGAGCAAAAAACTATGTATCTAAGGCCAAGGGGACAAAAAAAAGGACAAGTGTTTCTTGCAACGACCCATTAATAAAATATTCAAATGGAATTTGAATATTTTGTACTCTAAAGATTATGAAAGTGAGGTTTAGCTATTGGGATTGACCTCCCAATTTCATGTAATCAATATATTAGCCAATCCTTGAGGCATGTATAAATCGATACCTTGAACAGTTTATAGAGTGCATTTTTTAACTTTGAAATCTAACCTAAACTTAAAAAAAACTTGTATGTATGCTTGCAATTTGTCACTAGAAATGTCAAAATGTCTAGTTTCACTTCTAGATTTGTCCCTCTAGAGAGAAAAAAATTGTTTTTGGTCTTTGTATAGCTATGAACATGAAGCGAGCATTGAGCAATGCACAAATATTCTAAATGTATATCTTACAATACTAACACAATATTTCTTTTATGAATGCACTCCTAGATGCACACCAAATTTAACATGTCATGACACTACCAAGTGCAATTCCACTTTCTATGGTTGAAACCTCTCTATATATACATTTTCATATTTCTATATAGATAGATGTTTTGAAGACAAGTATTAAAAACCACACTGTTCAAAAAGACTCTTTGAATGCTACTAAACTATGTGAATGACTTTCGATCATTCTACCTTGGATTGAAATTCCATACTATTGATTGGAATTGGAAATGGATTTTCTAAGTTTTCTAGAGTCAAAGTTGCCTTTGCCATGTATTGCAAGACATACGGTTGTAGGAAAAAATACATTCTTGGAGTAACTTTGACTTGTTGGCAAACTAAAAGGGCTAGGAGGATTGACACCCTTATTGCCCCCAACCAAGGATAAATGTAAAAATGAAACCCTATTTTGTGCTATGTAAATTTTGTATTTCTTTACCATTCCTATCTAATTTGGAGTCTTTGATTCCAAATATAAATTCAGATTTTGCAAATTTCATCATGGGTGACAAAATAAAAAATTCCAATGTTTTTCCAGGGATAAATTGCTGAGTAAATTGGGGGACATTAAGAGGGTCTATCCTCTTTGGCCAACTAAAAACCAACCAAAATTTTTAAGTCCAATTGAATGTTAACGTCTAAATGCCCGAGGCACCAAATTTTGGTGTTGACAATACTTTGAAGTTAAATAAAACCTAACCAAATTTGCTATTTTAGTAGTTTTGTTTTCTGTAAAATTCTTTTTGAAGCCTAGTTTTAGCATCAAAAATCCGACTTTGAAAATGATTGATTACATTTTTTCTATTTGAGATTTTGTGCAAGGATACCCATTGCAATCTTGTCTTTCTGCAGTGTTACAGGCTCTTGGAAATGAGCCTCAAATACACTAGATCTTGGAGGAAAAATCACAATAAAAATTCATTTAAAAAAATTGTAGAGTAGATGTTGAAAAGCCATAAATTGATTAAGGTTATGCATGTTAGGTCCTTCAACCTCATATTTATTTGGTGACCAGTTTTTAGATATGATATGCAAGAAGAGAATTGAAAGATTTTCATAGTTTTAACACCCTCATGGTCAAACATTATAATCTTTTGATTCATAAGTGATATTGTTGTGTTTTATTTTCCTATGTGATCTCTAACATGTCTAGTTTGAATTTATACCGTTACAATTCAAAAACAACTTATCAAAATGTTGGCTTTTTTTCAAATTAGAGCAAATTCGCAAAGGCTCAAAACAGACCTTGGGCATTTAGGGGTTAAAAAAAATAGTTTTCCGGAAGTTGGAAACTTCCCCCCAGTCAAAATCGGCAACCCCAAGATCACTTCGGACGCCCCTGCGGAACCTGCAAGTGCAAGCGCGACTTGCGTCCAGGCCAAGTGGCGAGCTCGTCAAGCGTCAGTTTTGCTGCAAATTTTCGCGTTTTGGGGTGACAAAGGCGGCATCCGTTGCTGGCCATGGCCATGGACAGCGCCAGCTTGGGAGTGGTCCGGCCGCTTGTGGCCGTAGGAGTGTCGAGTTTGATCGCCTTGCGATCGTGGCGGAAACAATCGCTGTCCACATCAGGGGCCGTGGCTGGTGTGCTGGTGCTCACTCTCTCCTTAATGTCCGGCCTAAGGTCCGAATCCCTTTCCCTCCCTTGAGCATTATCGTAGGTATCTCTCAAATTTTCATGTACAATTAATGCAAGGGCACCAGCGATTGAGTGTGGGAGAACGTGGATTCAAGCAATTTGTCGGGGCGCTCTGCAGGTTTGGAGCGGTGATACTCGCATTCTTTTTCAGCTCGTCTCATCTGACAAAGTACAAATCGGACGTGAAGAAAAGCATCGAAGAGGATTACAAGCAAGGCGGACAAAGGGACTGGTAAGGTTGGGAACGAGTCGGAAATTTTTGAAGAATTAGGGCATGGGTGGACTATGGTAGATAAATCGAGACACCCCAATAATCTTGCAGAATTAGTACGTGATACACGTTGATTTGGAGAATGTATACCAGCTCATGGTCGACATTAGAATATTTGTCGGTTTTAGGTCATGTAAGATAAAACGTTGAACCTTTATTTGAATTGTTTGCATACGGTATCGAAAACGCTTTCGCTGGTGCGTTGAAATCCTTCGTGATTTGCTAGCAGGAATATCTTAAACTCTCAGTAACTATGATCAGCGCTTGAAGTGTTCTCTTTAGGTTTGGTTACCTCAGTCATATGATTCTATGGCTAGCAGGACACAGGTGGTGGCCAATGGGGCCGTGGGAACGGTGTTGTCGCTGGGAGTGGCGGCCCTGACGGGGTGGCAGGACGCCTGCTTGGATGCGCAGAGGGCGCCGTTGGTCACAGCCCTGTTGGCAGGCTTTCTGGGCCACTACGCTTGCTGCAACGGCGACACTTGGTCCTCTGAAATCGGTGTGTTGAGCAAGAGCCAGCCTCGCCTCATCACCTCCTTCAAGGTAAGATGACCGTGCTGCCCATTCCGAAACCTAATTTTGAACATCGAGATGTTATCGAACTTTATTCAATTAATTGTCGTCATTGTCGTCACCTAGATTGTCGTCACCTAGATGTTTATTTTAGTGTCTCGTTGTTCTCTAGGCGTAAAGTACCCGAATTTACTTAGTGCTGTATCCATGTGTCGATGGATTACCTATGGTGCCAAATTCTAGATAGTACTCATAAGCGATATGTTTACAAGTACTTTGGAAAAAGTATTTCCTACTCTTCCTGCATTTTGGACTTTTCAAATGCACGGAAGTGGGTTAAGGCTGGTTGTAATTTGATTGCCTTTTGAAGAAGTATTTGTCATTGATTGGTAAGCCCTACCCGCACTAACCAAGCAGTGCCAATCACCTGACTGGGGCGGTAGGTCTATTAGTTAGGTGGAAGTCAACTAACCCTTTGTGTGCCTACACTTGCAAGGTAACTTGAGAGTGTAGAAAGGCTTCTAAGTTAGGTATTTGGTACTGCTTGATTGGTTTTGGCAGATTTAGCACTTCGAACCATTAATATAGGCATTTATATAGGCACAGTGCTTTTAATTGTCCAAAATTGGTGGAAATGAATGAATATTCATTGCAAGTTAGTTAACAGAGTTGGCATTCAGGCCTGTACTAAGTAATGCTTGCTGGCTAATTGACGCTACTTGGTTGGTGTGGTTTAGGCGTGAAATCTAAATCGACTTCTCTTTGATTGAACGATTATATATAATGGTGTGATGTAATTGACATCTACTTTAAAGCAGAAGGTGAGTTGGTTCTGAGTTGGTTCTGAGGTATTGTTTGATACAGTCAGTGCCGCGGGGGACGAATGGAGGTATGTCCGTGTTGGGCACAGCCGCCTCCGCTGCTGGAGGAGCGCTCATAGGTTTAGTATTTGTGTTGGCGGGGTTGTTTTCCACTCGCTGTGAAGGCCAAGTTTGGCGAATGCAATTGCTGGCTCTCCCTCTAGGAACCCTCTGTGGCTTGCTTGGAAGTATCCTGGACTCGTTTCTGGGAGCCACTGTTCAATTCAGTGGGATGTGCAAAGTTCGGAAGAAGGTATCACTCGAGTCACTCGAGTCACTTTAATCTTACCACTGGGGTCTCAATCTTTCGCTATGATGTAGTTGGAATGTGTGACAAGTGTGCTATAGTCAACGATAATGTAGCGATTGTGCAGGATATTCTAGAGTGTCATTTTAGACAGGTCATAATGAAGAGGTGTGATTGTAAATACTTCAATGTGTCTCCTCTTGCTATTAGGAGGAGTTACAGTCAGGTAGCTTGCTGTACAGTAGCTTGCAGGGACATTCTGGAGCCAGAACGTATCCCTTGAATATAATTTAAAGCGAAAATCTTGACCATCAAACATGTCTTAGATTTCAAGTTAAGCCATGTACTGAGGGCAAGAGCATCTGCTCTAGCCTACTCAAAGGGTACATTCTGGACACAATCGGTTCATGTTCATTGTGCAGTAGGCTACTTTAGTGAACTCGTGGAATTCTAAACCTCTTTCTTTTTCTCTTTGCCTTCATCCCTATTTTCTTGGTGCAAAAAACTGGAGCTTTTGATGGCAAGCTCTAGTGCATTCTCAATGCAATCTGCTTTGTCTCTCTCTTATTCTGTGTCCAATGCTTGATGGATTGGTTGTCAGCCAGTTGAGAGTGCAAATTGCAGGACATCGACGAGGCTTCATCTCCCATTCATCGAGTGGGGGAATGAGAGTGCACAACTGTGAATCCCATTTTGTTTTGCATTCTGTGCAGCTGAAGTGGTCCGGTATCATCATCTGGCTGATGTGTGGCTCCTCTTTGCAGGTGGTAGCAAAGTCAGGGCCTACAGTACAGAAGATAACGGGGCATGACCTCTTGTCCAATACGGGTGTCAACTTCGCGTCTGCTCTTGTTATCGCGCTAGCTTCAGCGGCAGCTTCTCTTTACATATTCTAGCAGCTTGGGATTTGCCATTCTTGATCCTGCTCTAGCAAGCAGAACTCTTACTGGGATTATCTGATAGTCAACGATTGTGAACGATTTTGTCTCGTTGATGTGAGATCCTATTTGGCGGGCGGGGTATGTTTATTAGAATGTACAGTAGCTTTGTAAATCATTCTGGAAATTGTTCTGTATCAGGATTATGTGTAATCTACTGTAGCAATGTGAATTTAGAATTGGTCTAGATTGGTCTCCTTCAGAGGGTTTATCAATCTGCCTCAAAAAGTTAGTCCTTCAAGTCAAAATCATTAGATAGTGCCCTTGCACAGATAAATGCATCTACTTGCAGAAGGCAGAGGAAACTAAAACCATTTGGGGTCTGATATTGTCTCCCATGCTGACCCCATTGCCAACAGCAATTTATCTACTCATACACTTGGTTGGACTTGTTAGCAGGTGGTGGAAGCATGACTTGACTAAATGCTTTTGGTCACTGGTTTGGAATGGAAATGGGGTTGCCTACTATCCCTACAATTGTGGTCTATGATCTGATAAAAATTTGATCTCACCATAATTAACTCTTGTACCCAAAGTGATCTTTTCTCAGCTTTTAAGTTTAAATCTTCCAAAATCACTCCAAAATATTATGCTAGTGAAGTAATATTCTCTTCAATATTCTCTACCTTGACCCCCTGATGTACCAAAGATTCATGGTCTGAGAACAGCGAATTTGAATGATCAAATTGTGAAAAATATAATTGAGGTGAGCCTAAATTGTATATCAGCAGAATCAACAAAGAGCATTGCATTTGTAGAAAAATGAATAAAATTGGACTAAGAAAGTTCTCATATGACCAAAGCAAGATCCGCTATGAAAACAGAAGGTCCGAATTTGGGGCTCTTCGTATTTCAGGGGCAAAGCCGA
This sequence comes from Neckera pumila, assembly GCA_963969595.1. Taxonomy (NCBI): domain Eukaryota; kingdom Viridiplantae; phylum Streptophyta; class Bryopsida; order Hypnales; family Neckeraceae; genus Neckera; species Neckera pumila. The sequence continues at coordinate 25,479,541 of OZ018411.1, read as the reverse complement.
CCGTTCAACATGCAATCATTCATCACAATCAACAAAAAGCGTCAAAGAAAATGCTGCCAAGTGCTTCCTTCAGATAGCAAATGGTGAGAATTCACCGTAGCACTCAAATAATTCAGAAGCTTATTGTGCTCCCAAAATAATCCAAGTTTCTAGACAAAGAACCTCCTTGTGATGCAACCCTCACTAGATGGCAGTCTCAAAGTCCCCAGGTCTAAACGTTTGAACTACAATGTGCGGTGAAGTACGCGAGAAACACACTCTCTGACTGCTAGCGAGACGAAAGTATCTCAGATTTCTCGGGTTAATGGCGAAGGGTAGCTTCAAATAGTACCATGCTTGTATGCGAGGTTCCACAGTGCAAGAAATAATAGAACTTCCAAATCATCTGTATATAATCTGTTCCTCCGCGGTTTACCGCTTGACCCACTGAAAACTCTTTCGAGCCTTTGCCTTTCCAGGCTTTTTCCGCTCCACTACTCTCGAGTCTCTCGTCAACATACCAGCTGTTCCAGGCACAACGAAGGACCAGGATTAGAAATGTTCTGAAGCAATCTAAACCAGATTCACATGTGAAGAGACTTGGTGACAATATGGTTTAAGAGCTTAAGATAACAGGAAATCTTACACCTTGATTGGTGCAAATATCAAAACCTTATTTATTTTACTTTGTTTTGTTCAGTATCAACTCTGTGCTAGTCCACGTAGTAAGAATAAGTCATGCTGAAAGTATTTGAGACAACGAAGTTTCAAGCTTCTTCTCTAAGGTGGATCGGACAAAATCCCTCAAATGCACTATAATGCAATGGATTATTTAAATTTTGTTAAGTGACTCCTAGTTACACAAGATATTAGTTCATATTTAAGGCTTGTCGATTCAACCTGCACATTCTAATGTGGTACGTAAGACATATTTCACATTGACCCACGCTAAAATTCACAGCAGAAAAATGGTTAAGAGAGTTGAAAAAGAAACATGGCAATCATACCTGACTTCAGTAACGGTCGAAGATTGGGATCAAAAAGTTGCAAAGCTTTACTAATACCATGTCGGATTGCCCCTGATTGACCTGAATAATAGTTAACCCAAAGAGTAACGAATAATTAGGACAATATCACGAGGAAACTGCAACAGACACAATATACCCAGTTACCTCTAGATACCGTGTGTCAAATGCAGTTGCAAGAAGACATTCCAACACCAACAAATTAACACCTAATCGCGACATGTAGCTAAATTCCACACCCTTAATCACATATTGACCTTGAGAACGTACTCCACCGTAACATCAGAACTTGTGTTCTGATATTAGAGCATCTACCTCCTAAACTTTGAACCCTTACAGTTATTGCATACAATATCCAAATAAGGCATACTTCAGCGCATTGGAATCCCGTCGAAATTACTAAGAATGAATGTAAATGCAGTCGGTCTGGAACAATAATTGAAGCTCACATTGTCACTTTAGGTGTGGTTACCTAAGATTTAATTCAAACACACAAAACAGGTTTCAACTACATGTACTCAGAATGAAGTGGTTGACCTGTGGTGCCACCTCCCTTGACAGTTGAGCGCACATCGAAAGCACCAAGCATGCCGGTTTGCACGAAAGGCTCCAGCATATGAATACGGTTGGCCATATCAGGGAAGTAAGAATCAAAAGCTTTTCCGTTGATGGAAAACTTCCCTTCTCCCTGGGAGAGCCATACTCGGGCGATGCTTTCTTTCCTCTTCCCTGTCGCGTAGGCTCTTCCGAACTCATCAACCGTCTTCACCCGAGTCTTGTCGATCTCTTCCTGCTTGCGTCTCTCAATTTCTCGCCGCATGGCCTTTTTCTCTCTTTCAGGATCCATCTCCTCAATCAGCTCCAAAGGCGGCAGCCCTTCGATGCCCGTGAAATCCTTCAGCGCAATCAAGCTGTCAAGAGCATCCTCCGTTAAGCCAGATTGTGCCAGTAAATGCCCAAATGTGCCAGGAGCGGGTGGAGGATCTCCAGCTGCAATCACCCAAAATTGTAAGTATAAGGACAAGTGTAAGGTAAGTATACCTAAAAATAAACTCAAGACACCGTCCGAAATGCAATACCGAGAGTTTGCACTAAAAGGGAAGCACACGGTCCCCAATTCCCCAATCTGACACAAGCAACCAATAGAAGTTGAAGAGTTTTTGGACGCAATCAATCGGATTGCACGCATTTTGAAGCTTTGAGGATAATCGAGTGTCAATTTTGAATATTAGGTTTTCTATAAATTCAACTTTGAAAATCTGTAGAATATTATCAGGGTATCGGGGAAAACAAAATGATTTCTTCCATTTGTTCATACACTGATCTGAAACTTTTTGCCCATACCCGTAGTCAAAATGGTGGGATTAGAAAAAATGTCGCTTTTAACATTGGTTACCCTCAGTGGCGATCGTGCCCATATCTGCTCAACCCGAATCTTAGTTATCCCCTCGTCTAATACCATCGACATCATCCAACCACCTCCACAATTTGCAACACTCAACCCTAAAACCCTAAAAATCCCCGAATCCGGCGAAATTCTTCAAACATCAGGGGAGGTTTCCTTACCTCCCGAAAAATCCCGAGAGCTCAGCATGTGACGCTGCAAAAGAGGTAGCAAATTGGTCGACCTTGAGGGCAGCATGCATTTGGCCGCATTCTGGCGAAGTGGAACAAGAAGAATCCGCAGCTTGCTGCCGAGATAAGCCATCGCAATTATAAATAAAAAATTCAGGATCCTGACGACGTTCTCTAGTGATGTAAGCCTGCGCACAAGAGGCCTTCCGCCCGACTCTAGAATTCCGTCACCGATTTGAAAGTCTCCACTACTCTCGCAGGCCTTGCAACTGCAAAATTCCTCCTTCTTCCACCTTCTGGAGACCGACGGGATCACCGTCACCAAAGCCTCACGGCCGTAAACCCTAAACCCCTGAACCAGGCAAAACACCAGCACTCATCAGTGACACCCGTTTCGTCCACACTCTGGACAGTTTCGTACTAAGGGAGCCGACCCATTGTCGACCATTGAAGCAATTACGCATATCTGCAGGGCGGGGTTCTTGAAGGGAGGAATTTTCCCATATGTAGAAATTGAGTTAAAAAGGTTCCCATAATTTTCCAGATTTTTATTTCTCAAATATAATTACTATGAATTTTTTTGCTGAAGATTCTATTTGACCTATACTTGTTATATAGACCTCCCTATTTCAGACCAAGGACTGATTGCAAATCCACCCACGGGTTGGTTGCAATATTGATCATCTTGTAATCAATCATAATGAGCCACAACTACATGGGAAACTATGCCATAATTAATGACCGTTTGTCTCCTGCTGATTGGAAAGAGAACAGTCTAGAGCAGAAATGGGGTGGTGGTCGGGAATGGGTCGGCTTCCTTAATTGAACCTAACCCCTTTAGGATGTTGGATGCAATTGAAGAGGCTTGTTTTTGGTTGCTCTTGCTGATGTTTCCGTGTACACATCATTATTTGACTTCTCTCTAGAGGGTTTTTGGAGATGAGAATTTTGCAATAGAACATGCCAACAATTGACTAGCAACATAATTTTTTAACTATTTTTTTGAGTGATTCCAAGTTATTGGGAAATTCTTGGTATATTGTGCACTTTGTAAAAGTGCTCTATTTTTTGCTGTGTTTCAACATTTAGCAAGGTTTACAAGTTGGATTATTTAGTTTTTAATTTGCTTTTCTTGCTCTATTGCCTCTACAAAGGCTTAGCATGGTTGAATTTCATATGAATCAATTCATGAAGTATTGACTATAATTCTCAAAGACCACAAATACCTAACTGCTTCCAAAATATACAATTTGAGGAAGAAATATTGACAATACACAGAGCATGTGCCAAACTGACATGGCTGACCTTACTGACCATCAAGGAAAGTTAAAAATTTCCGATTACTATGCAACTTTGCACCGAAGCAGCAGGTCAAACCAAAAAGACAATTATAGAAATTGGATAAGACAAAAAACAGGCAGCCAAGCAAAAAGTTTGCATTAGTGCGGAGTGTCAATGCCTAGAATTGCCTTGGTTTTTGGTTTGCCGGAAGATTTCTGTTTTGCAATACTATAAAAGTCTCTGTAACACACAAGGCTAAATTTTCTAAGTAGTTTTTATTGACAGCTCATTGACAAATTGCTAGCTTGAAACGAATAAGGAAAATTCTAGAATGTACTTGTTATAGGAAAAAGAAAAGAATGTAGACCTATCTTGTTCCAAAAAAAAGAAATACTTCAAAACGTCTCTTGTCATTGAAAAAACAATTGAAAGCTAGCTTGTTAAAAAAATACATAATGAATCCAAACACTACTTTGTTCCCCAAAAGGAAAAAATTACACAACCTGCATCATACCAAAAAATAAATAAATACAAAACCTAGCTTACAAAAATTTAAAATGAATTGCAGAAAGTACCTTGTTTTAAAAATAAATAAAATACATTTTAGGCATCATTTATAAAAATATGATTCTATAAAGTATATGAATAAATGAAATATAATCCCAACAATGAGATTTTATAGCAAGGAAATTGAACCATGTAGAACTTGTTTTTTTGAAAATTTATCAAAATGGGATTCAAAAATAAAAGCAATAATTTATTTTTAAATATGAATGTTGTAATTGAATATGAATGTTGTAATTGATTCTAAAAAGAAGACTTTATAGAAATCTTTCTAGATACAAAACAATATTATATAAATGACTGTGATATTTTTGTATTGCCCTATAAATTATATTTTCTACGGAAGATGGCATGTCTTTGTTTTTATACATTAACGGGAATGAAAAGTACATTTTCTTAAAGCTTATATGTTTTTTTTATTAGAAGAACCCCTCTACAAAAGCATGCATACAATGGAAATCATAGGATAATATTCAAACTTTCATTTGTGAAATAAGGTGTAAGTTCATCCTCTTGGGCTTAGGGACCATTTTAGGATTTTGTAATATGTTATAAATAAGTTGGTTACAACTATAATGAACAAATACCAGAACTCACATCAAAGACACATTACAATTTCATTGATTCAAAGATTGCAGTGAGTTCCAATTTAGTGAATATTTCATGTATTCAACTAGATAGAAATTGCATTTTATTCAATGTATTAGCAAGGAAGAATCATCTTGCAAACCACCACATAAATTCCTTCATTATTAAATACAAAAAGTTGCAAAAAATAAGAGAGAATATATTGGATTCAAATTATGCCATTCTTCTTCACAAGAAAAAGAAAAAGGTTTGCAGATTACTAGTGAACACAAAAGTGAATATATGCATGACCCAATTCAAAATTGAAGTTGCATAATCACTGCCAAGGTGCTAACCACGCAAACAAATTAAGTCACATTCACAATAAAAACAAACAAAATTTTTTACTAAAATCACCAAGTTTCCATACAGTAGAGTTTCCTCCATTGAGATTTGTTTTGGTTTGTGTGTGTTCTCTAGAAGCTCTTGATTTGTAGTAAAATCCTTCATGCCCTTTTTTGGTTCGGAACTTTTGAGCTTTTTTTGGTAGGAGGGTGATTTGAAACCAGATTTTAGGTCTGTCCGTGAACAACCTCAACATCTTAGTGTCAATCATATTGTATTCATAAAATATTCATAAAATTAAATGTACATGTTCTAGGTATTATAGAAGATTAAAATTAGTGCTATTAGTTTTTTTGAAAAAACTCTAAATGCATTCACCATCATTTTACAAAAAATAGATTAGATGCATTTCTTCTAAAATTAATTACATTGTAGAATGCTTCTATTGTCAATTAAAATCATGCTTAGACATTGAGACAAAAGAATTGTTAAGGCCAATTGCTTAACTGAGTTCTTTGTCCTATAAAAGAAGCCTCGAATATCAAATAAAATCATACTCAGATGTTGGGACAAAAACATTGTTAAGGCCAATCACCTTACTAAGTTCTTTGTCTTACAAAAGAAGCCTCTAATATCAAATGAAATCATGCTCAGACGTTGGACAAAAGAATTGTTAAGGCCAATTGCCTAACTGAGTTCTTTGTCCTAAAAAAGAAGCCTCTAATGTCAAAAGAAATCAAGCTCGGACGTTGGACAAATGAGTTGTTAAGGCCAATCGTCTAATTGAGTTCTTTGTCCAACGGAAGAAGCCTCTAATGTCAAATGGATTCATACATGTTAAAAGAACCTTAAAATCCTTCTCTTTATATTTTAAATAACAAAGCTTTGATACTCATTGGCATGTTGTGGATTGAATTTGTGACCATGCAAGTTTTATTGGTGACATGGGGAGGATGAATTGCAAGCGCTTTTGACTCTATAAGTCTGGCTATTGAGGTTACAAAAATCTCCTTCCGCAGGATGTTCGTCACAAACTCAGGATATTGCTTCCGCTTACACCAATCAAGGAACTTTGCAACGTGAAAATACCACAAATACCTAGATTGCTCTGCCACACCAAAATTGCCTTGACAATTCCAATGGCTTAGTTAGGGTTGAACAAAGAGGAATGTCTTGTCCAACAACTACACAACTCTTGTAGCACCCTCTTCTGTCGCACCTTCACTAATTACCCAACTTCGAAATCTTGCACAAGATTTGTCAAAGGCCCCAATTTCTAATACATTACTTTCTCCAACCCCTCCCATGAATGATGAACCCCAAAAATGATAATTCGGCTCTTCACAGAAATGAATTGTTGCAATTCTGATTGTTGTGCTTCCAAGTCGCAAAACCCCTACTTTATATTTCTGTTGTCCCATCATTTTCTCCTCAATTTTCAGAGTACACTATATCCATCCATTTCAAATTGCTCTCTTTTCACATCTAATACCGTCTTCATTGATATGTCTACTTAAAGCTTAAATTACATTCGAAATCTATAATCTGTCAGCAATTGTCTATGAATATTTTGTGCAGGTATCACAATCTGAAGCTAAGCTTAGGTTACTCTCCTCAACCCTAACTGTTCTAATACGCATTGACAGAGAACCCCCATCACTATTATGGAAACCAAGTGTAATACCGTGACAGCTCAACCAAAACTCTAAACCAGTTTGGCCGGTGAACATACCAACCAGTACATGTTTGGAAATCCTACGTTAGAACCCGTACAAGAACAAGGCCCTACCTAGAATACATTAAATGGACACTTCTTGTATGCACAATTTCTATGTCTTCGTTCAATTAATGAATTTTTTTTTAAAATAGTAATTTAGTTCCTACCTCTGCAGACATAGTTGTAGAATCACAATTTTAAAAATGTAGAGTGCAACTATGTGAAAATTGATCTGTATTCCAAACCATAGGCCATTTGGGCTTGGACAATCTTAAAGGGGTTAAAAGGCAGAGTGCACCCATAATCGACACTATTAGCAATTGAGCATACTTATTAGTATTAAACATAAAACATTTTATTTATTGCATCTTGTTGCCAGGTAAAACATGATTCCAATGCATTTCATCATGCATTATCTGAAAATCATACGAATGTTACAAAATTTTAAAGTTGATTGTTGGTAGGTGTAAGGTAGTTTGCTCTAAAAGCGACCATCCATGCAACCATCTTCTTCAAATTGCCCCTATAAATTGGCTTCAAATTGGATATAAGGTGATCTTTTTTTTTAATTTTGGCACCATTTTGCTTATATCTCTATACAAAAATATCATTCACTGCAATTTCATGAAATTGATCATAAAGAAGGTTGTCTTTTTGACATTCAAGTAGTAAATTGGATGAATGAGAAGTTTGTTGGACAAATATTGCTTGCAAGCCCTTTGTTCATCGTCCAAAATATGGACGTCAAAGCACTTTGAGGTTTGTTTGGACTTCTTTAGCCATTAAGGGAATCAAGAAAGAAGTATTGTTTCTTGTAAGAGCCAGTCATTCTCTTTGGTTTCCTCACGTCTCTTTACAAGTTGCAAGTGGATAAATTTTGGGAGACCTACCAATGATTTTTTTGGGCTTTCATGTTCCAAAGCCAAGGTGGCTTCCAAATTATTTGTTGCACCAATATTCTGGCAAAATTTTAAATTAAGGGGACAAATTCATCTAGCAACAATGCTGAATTGAAAACCATAGTTCTGGCTTCAAAGGCTATTCTAAGCATCACAACAAACGAAATTAGGCAATAATTTTTTCCACAAGCACGCTTATCACTCTCCAGGCTATTGAGAGACAAGATTTTACTAGTAGAAATCTTGTCCAACGAGATATGCAAAATGTCTATTGTGACATGTCTTTTGTGACTCAAAATTGATTTTTTGAATTTTCTTCTAGATCTCCAAAAAAAGAGTTCCAGTCAATGAGAATCAAACCTTCAAAAACAAAATCCAATTTGACTAAGTAGAGGCAACAAAAATACTTGTACGATCAAAAACTGGAGACTATGACATTCAAAGCGTGATCAATTTTTTTGCCAACATGATCAATTAATTTGCCAACATTTTTTTGGTTGCATGCACAAAATCCAGGCAATGAAGCATGGAAGCATTACATCTCTTTGTAGAAATTAGCACCAATAACGTAGGTGAAAGGAAATGTGCTTGGCGACAAGATTCACAGGAGCCTTATATTCAACCAGTAACTGGCTCCCAGCTTCAAACGACCACCAATTTTTTGGCAATAAAAAATCAAAATCATACTTTTATTCTCCATTGGTGAGGGAACCCAGACTTTCCATGTCAAAAATTGGTTATTTGTTGACAAAAGAAAAATCACTCGATTTACAAATAAGTGACCTATGGTCACAAATAGGTATCTACGATCCAAATCTTTGAAAATTCATAAGTGATTCAATTATAATGCTTCAAAGCATGTTAAACCACTTGTGTTACATTCCGCATCTATTTTTTCTCTCTAAAAATGAATTGAAAATCTTTCCGTCACGCGAATCCATGAAAAAGGCTAACCAACACTAAAATGATTGCTATTAGAGTAAACTACCTTATCAAAAGTGATATTCGCCTCTTCTAGTTTTAATTGTACACTTCTTGAGTTATCAATGTTTAGATTTTTTGATTGCTTTATATTCTAAGTTTAGGTGTTGCAATTTTGGGAAGTAATGATTGTAGAAACACATATATACCTTGAAGTGAACCACCCTATTTGTACCAATATGTCCTAGTAGTATACCTTTCAAATTTTGTAATGTATAATGCTGGTACATAATGGCTAGAAAAAGTCACAAATAGCATGGCCTAGTATAATAAGTTATGTTTCTATAGAAAAAACAAGCAAGCAAATAATTACAGACCTTCAATCCTTTACCTAGCTTGAGTAGTGATTCTAATTTTTTTCCAATTTTTGGGATTGCACATGTGTTAATTTATACTATTGGTAGTAGTGAGGGAGCAAAATTAGTATCACCTTAACATTAGTCACTACTAGATTTATTTTTGAAGAAATTGGTACAATATAAAAATATTTTTGTTTGCACAAATTTGATTATTGCATTCACCAAAAAGACAAATTAGTATAGATGTGATCTTTATTGGAGAGACTATTAAAGCTTTAGTATCTATAAATATATATAAAACATATATAAATAAATGTGGGTGAAACGGCATTTCTTTCTTTTAAATCACATACAATCACCTAAACATGGTGATATCATTCTAAAAGTAGAGGTACTAGTGTACCACTCTACTAAATAGTTGTTTTTGTTGATTTTCCTTCAGTTTTTTAATTAGTATCCTATACTATATATCATAATGATTTCAATTGAAATAGCAAAAAAGATACAAGTTGCTCAAGAAAAACCCACTATTACCTAAATATGCCTTTAGCGTCCAAAATCTTTTTTGAAAGTTTGTACTTTTTGCTTATATCTTTGTACAAGTGTATAATTTATTTCAAACAGATCAAATTGATTATAAAATAAGTTTGTTTTTAAAGATTTAAAAATTGCTTTGGATGAATGAAATAATGATTTGCACAAAACATTGCCCCCAAAGCATTCTATTCATCATCTAGAATAAGGACTTCAAAGACATTAGGGATTAATACTATTACTTTGAATTTAAAATTGATGAAGTAGAATCATTGCTTTACCTCCATACAATGGTTGGAAAAAGGTGTTATCTTTTTAAATATATGCAAGCATAAGAGTAGCAATTGTAGTTGAAATCATGTTTTCTCATTAAATATAGATTTATTACACTAGTAGAAATTTGATAGAATTCTCATTAGAGCAAAAATCAGCTCTCTGGAGGGCCGCTCCAAGTTGACATGCCAATCTGGAAAAGTACCCCCGTTGAGTAGTCAAAGTGTATAACTGCTCACTGGAGCAGTCAAATTTTGCAATATTTTATTTTGTTTTATTTTATTTTATATATATACTTTTTTAAAGAAATATATATATATATATATATAGTTTATTTTATTTTCATTTTTTTTAATTCAAAAATTTGGGTTCTTGGGCCACTGTCACAGCATTTTCTGTTGTGCGGAAATAGGGGAAAAACTAATTTTTCAGACCCAATAAACAAAATTTCAGGGTACTAAAGGGATCCATGTAGCAAGCCCTCTGGAGGGCTGAGTTTTTTTCTCTAATGGTTGATTTGATTGCGCTGTCCCTATACTGTTTTGTTGATTTCAACAGAAATCTGTTAATTATGAACTTTTCTATTAACTATACTAGCCCAAAATACTATTCACTAATTTTTCCTTTTAGTTTGAGTAAAAACCATTGCCATTTACAAAATTAGTGTCAATTCAAAAAATTTGTGGAAATTGGTAGAATACAATAATTTTTCAACTTTTGTAATTTTGGTAAATTAGTATTACATGCACTAATTAATAGACAATCAAAATAGTCCCCTAAAATCAACATAAAGTGCATCTATAATGAAAATATTACTCACCTAAAATAGCCACAATTTATTTTAAATGGCTACAACATCAAGGCACTAAAATAACTATTTTTTGTAATATTTTTACACCCAAAAGGTAGAAGTTCATATTGAAGTCCTTCATTCTAATATTGCCAAATAAATCTTTGATTGTTGTCACTATTCATCACAAATTGTGGCCCAAACATAAGAGTAATGAATAGAAAGACATAAGTCTTTCTACAATGTCATTGGAACAAGAATATTTTTATGGTTATCAATGTATTGAACATTTCACTCCAAATGGTGCAAATTGAAGTGAAATATGCATTGGGTAATTGTGATTTGCCAAGACTACTAATGTTTTTGTCTTTTAGCTAGCTTTTGAAGTGGTTTATTCTCTTTGTCCAGTGTCTAAATTTGAATTTTTGGTACCTATTGAAAGTTCAAGTCTTTGAATGTGCTTCCAATGATAGAAATTTCAAGTTCTCATTACAAAGCAATGAAAAGCTAAAGAACTATATTTGGTGGGATAGTTCTATTATACAATTGAGTTTAACCTTTGTAAAAAATATCCAAATATTGCATTCTTTAGAAATTGGTCATTGAAATCCTTTTAGATTTGTTGACAAGAAAATTTTGACATTCTAGATTTGCCAACCATTATGATAATAATATCTATCTTTAGCTCTCAAAGTATTCCCCCTTAAAATAGTTATCTAATGCAAGGTCACTACAAACCGATATGGTATTGCTGCTAAATTATACAACCTATTTCTTGCAATGTTAAATGTTTTAGCATATGTCTAATTGAGCAATGGTGGTGGAGATAAGTTTTTTCGTTAAAAGAATAGAAATAATGAAGATTGCACTCTTTTTTGTTAATTTTTCATTAAGTTTAGAATTAGTAGAAATTAAAGAAGTGTAGATTAGAGTCCGACTTGTTTTCCATATATAGGTGAACCTATTTCAGTTTGAGTTTGATTTCTACTTCTATCAAAGATGAAACCTAATTTTCCATTTAGGAAGAAGACCAATTACTGCAATTAAATTGTGTACTACTATGCCTTACTACCATTTCAAAAAAATAAAAGTAGAATAACAAAGCCATACCTTGTTGTCATTTCCATAAATTTTCAATTGAATTCGAATTCAATATTTTTTTGAATAAATATTGAAAAAAGCACCACAAAAAGAAGTTAGTTCACACAATCTTGCAATAAATTCTAGTAAATGAACTGAATTTGGATTGAAAAAATAAATCCTTATTTTAATATTTAATCCATATTTTTCGTGTTTAATTCATATTTTAGTATTTCACTTCAATTTAAAATGCAAATTTTTTATTGTAGATTCCTAAAAAGTAAAAAAAAAATTCAAGTATCTTATTAATATATAAAACTTGGACCTTTGCATTGAATAAGTTGAATTTTTTCAATTAGAAATTGTTTTAGCTACTTCAAATTTCAAAAAAATTATGGACGGCATTACAAAAGATTTCAACCCTCCAGAAGGCCGCTAAGGAATTGATTTACAAGGCCCTTGCAGTGTAATTTCTAAATGAATAAAAAAATATTAAAAAAATATTAAAAATATTAAAAAAATATTAAAAAAATATTAAAAAAATATTAAAAATATTAAAAAAATATTAAAAAAATATTAAAAATATTAAAAAAATATTAAAAAAATATTAAAAAAATATTAAAAATATTAAAAAAACAAAAATCTAATGTGGTGCTACAAGTGCCATATCAGCACCCAATTTTTAAAAATTAAAAAAAATAATTAAAAAATTAAGATATATATATATATATATATATATATATATATATATATATATATATATATATATATATATAAACTTTCTATAATTGCACCGGCCAGTGCAGAACTTGCGGCCTTCTGGAGGGCTAAATTTTTTGTAATTTATTGCTTGTCTATAATATTAAATTTTATTTGCAACCACTACATTTATTACTACAATTACTGTAATCATTGCATTGCTTCAAATACTCCAATGTAGCTTGAAAACATCCTAGTGTATTCATTGGAAACATTTTGTATGACGTGGGAACATATGTTCCTAATGTAAGATGCAAATGTTGCAAAAGTTGTGCCCTATACATTGCTATATTTTGGTAGCAATGAGTAAGTAATGTTTTAAACACCATTCCTTGCACATAGCCTTGATCCCCCGTAGTATTAAAAGCAATGTCTAGACAATGTCTAAAACCTCCAAAATATAATAACGGTAATGGATTGAGTAATAATACACAAACATGCCTCTAAATAGACTAGATAATTGCAATAATTGCAATATTTTGAAAAGTTAATTGAGTGTCATCTTTATCTCAATTAATTGAGTATAATCTTGTGCACTACATTCACAAGCTGTGGTAACATAGTCTTTTCATCAGTGCAAGTTGCACATATTTGATTTAGGGTTTAGAATTGGCATTGCAAATTTGGATTGTGCTTTGGTTTTGATGGATCATTTTGAATGTGAAATAAGGTATATGACCTATTTCCGAGTTCCAACCAAGGTCCCATTTGTGCAAGATAGAGTGACCAATTTTTATGAATGAGGAATATGATGTTGACTTTCATTCATTCAAGGTAACGAGAATTAGATGATGTACTGGCAAGGTAATAGTTTTTTCTATGGACAAATTGGGTGTCTGCCTTTTTTGAAATTTGTTTGTTGAGATATCACAATAAATGGATTTGTATTAATGGTAATGGCAATAGAGACGCTTTTTATCATTAAGATATAAACTCTGACATATTGATTTCTAGTTTCTTATGTTATTTATTTTGTACACCACCACAATGACTTTTTCGTTTGCACTTCTCACGCTAGCACCACTTGAGGTACTTATTTGTGTTTGCTTCAAATTTTTTGCAAGAGTGGGACCAAAACTTCTATTTAGAAAAATCACTTCTTGTGATTAGATTGCCATGCCTTGTTGCCATTCCTTAAAAAATTCACTGAGGAGAGTGAGCCATCATGCCTTGTGTTTTGTTCAATGAATTTTAAATTGGATAAGAATTCAAATGCATTTTTGAATAAGTACTTATAGAGGTATAAGATAGAAATTGGTGACTTTTTCATTAACTCTATTGTCTAAGCCAAAGTGTAGTATTCAAACTTGTAATTAGATGATGAAGAATATAGTTTTAAAAGAAGCCACAATTAATGAACTCAACAAGTTGTATATATGACCATACTAAGTTCATTAAGAATGTAGTGATTTGAATTGGTGTGTAATAAAAAGAAGTCTAAAAATCATAGAAGTTGAAAAAATTGACAAAACTTCACCTATGTGACTATTAAATCACTACATTGTAATTTGAAAATATTTACCACTCATCAAGTATCATAATTGTAATATTGTTTGCAAAAAGCTAATAATAATTTAATTTGTCATTGTAAAATATAATATTTTATAAAAGATATTATATATTATATATTATATAACATCACAATATATATAAAATATAGTATATTGTGCAACATGTTATAATCAATACCTTATGCTATATAAGTGTAGAGGGTAAAATATAGTGTAGTTGGGTAGTTGCAAGAAATACTTGAATGTCCTATTCTTGTCCCCTTGGATTTTGGACATGTGGTTTCTCGGCTATAATTTTTGTGGTATATGTCCATTGTATGTAAAATTTGAAATGAAGTTAAATTTGATAGTTGTCAACATTGAATAATTTATTTCATTTCTTGGAAATTAGTTAGTTATCTTTAAAGAGCATCCACTAGGATGTCTACATTTGCCATTTGGGGGAGGGGGAGTCCTATTTTTGACTTGAAAATGAAACGTGGAGCCAAAACTTGGGGAAGGAAGTGTTGTACTAAGATTACACATAGTGGCAACAAATTTTTATGCAAATTCTGACATGTTTGGCACTATGGCATGTACATGGGCTCAAAGTGTGCATCCTGTGCACAAAAAATTGAATGAGAAAAAAATTTATTTCACCAAATATTTGGTATTGAATTCAAGTGTATCACAGTATAGAAAAATGATCATTTTAAAATTCATTTTTATAATTTTGTTCAAATTTGTTAAAAATCGAAATATTTATGCATCCATTTTTTGCTGATTTTTGGTTTCCTAACTCTATAAGATTCTACTGCAATTAATAACAGTATATAATATTGCATAGCAGGCCTATTGTTTTTTTAATTCATTTTTAATTCATATTAAAATATTTTTAATTCATATTAAAGTATTTTTAATATCATATTGATTTTATTTATTTTTAATTTCATTTTTCATGATTTTTTATGTTTTGAAATGATTTATTTAATCAAATTTTAAATAAATTTTAAGTGATTTTTATAGTTTGAACTGCACTATTATTATATGACACTTGTGGTAATTGTAGTGGTGGTAGTCTTTTGTCCAAAATCAATATTTTTGAGACAAAAATGTAAAGTGTTTTTTAAAACGACCCAATATTAACCCCTAAAGGCCCAAGACCTTTTTCTTGCCAAAAAACATCCAAAACTATGATTTTTATAGCAAAGAGTAAGAAAATTAAAAAATATTTTTTTTTCACATCTAACTATAATATCTTACACCTAACTAATATGAGAATGTGTGGAAAAAATTTCAAAATTTTTGACTGCACAAATTGCAAGATATCTGCATTTAAAGTGAAAAAGCAAAAAATTTCAGCACATTGCAGGACTAGAATTTATGACTTTAAACATTTTTAACTTAAATTTTTGGCACTACAGAGTTTTGAGCTTTAAATCTTTATAGTGAATAATTGAGTAGAGAGTCTAGAAAAAAAAATCCAAAAAAACTTAATTTTCATTATTAAAAAAATTGTCAAGTAGAAGTAGGTACGAGATAGAAGGAAATTCTAAAATATTAATATCTTTCATATGGAACTAAAAATCACTAATTCCAGTGGTGAGATTGTTCTAGCAAAAAAACTAAACCTTGTGGAAAATTTGGTTTTGAAAAATTGTAAAAATTGCATTTGGAAATGAATCCTACAAGTTATGTTTTTTAGGAAGATGCTCTAAGTGCCCAAAAAATAAGATTGTCTATAATTTTCTCTTAACAAATCCAAATGAAATGAATCAAAAGCTTTCCAAATAGACAAAAATATAATCTATAAGAAAATAAAATAAATAAAAATTTGCTGCCTCGTGAATGCTGTTTTCAGCTTATTTGGGCATAATTTTTTTTTCCAAACACTGATTGAAAAAAAAATTATATTCCCACAAAGCTTAGCAATTTTTCTATCTTCAAAACTAAATTGGAAAATCACAACAAAAATCAGCTCGTAGATACCTTCCCAAAATCCCATTTGTCCCCCAAAGGGACAATGGGCTTTTAGGGGTTAATTGTAAGTCTGAAACTCAAATTTCAAACAATCTATATGTCATCCCTCACCCTTTGCCTTGAACAAAGACTATAGCACAACGCCTTCATTTGGGAACAGAATTGAAAACAACCTTTGGTTTTTGAAGTTTGTTTATTTATAGCATATTGTTTCTAACTATTGTTCAACAAAGTAAATGTTGTTTGACAAATGTTCAGTGCTTATCCCATCAAATTCTAGTAGTGATATACCTATTTATCAAGGATGAAGATTCTATGGATAGGTGCTCTTGTAATACCACATGCATCATCTACAAATAATGTATGTACACTTATAATTAGTACTGCCCTAAATGCAACACCTACATTTGGACAAAAAGGTGTGATTTTTTCATGGCTATTGCTTGCACAAAATGTACATCATCAATATGTAAAAGTCTATGAGGGCCTATTGCTGTTTTTGGTACAACTAAGACAGTATTTTGAAAATTCATAACTATTCAAATGGTATCCAAATAATGAATGCTAAAGCCGACCTACTGTGCACTAAAATCCTCTTTTAATTGCCACAAAGACCTCATTAAAGTAATTTTTATTTAATAGTATTAATTTTGCTTAGTTGCAAATAGTGACAAATATAGGTACATATACCTTAACCCCTAAAGAACCATTGTAAGGACCATTGTTCCTTTGGAGGACAAATGGGAATTTTGGCAGGTATCTATGGGTTGAAATTTTATCTTGATTTTTTGAATTTTTTTTTAAGATATAAAAAATTGATTAGCTTTGTAGAAATATAATTACTTTTTCAATTAGTGCCCGGGAACAAAAATTATACCCCAAGCAACTTAGAACTTGGAAGGGGGAGAGGGAGGGGGGGGAGGGGAGGAGGGGGGGGGGGGGGAAGGGAGAGGTCAAGAGGGGGAAACAAAAAAAGAATTCAAAAAATTGAATTTTTTTTTCTAATTTCTTTTCTCATAGATTATATTTTGTCTACATAGAAAGCTTTGATTCATTCCATTTGAATTTGTTATGAGAAAGTTATGGACAATCTTGTTTTTCAGACAATTAGAGCATCTTATTGAAAAAGAACTGATAGGATTCATTTGTGAATGCAATGTTTATAATTTTTCAAGAAAATAAATTTTATATGGTTAAATTTGCTTGCTAGAACAATCTCATGATTGGAAATTTGTGCATTTTAATTCCATTTTAGAGATATTAATAATTTGGATTTTCCTTCTAGCTTGTATCTACTTCTATTTAATAATTTTTTGAAGTATGAAAATCAAATTTTTTTGGAATCTTTTTTCCAAGATTCTCAATTCAATTCTCTACCATAAAGATTTAAAGCTCAAAATCTATAGTGCAAAACAATAGGGTTAAGAAGGTTCAAGTCAAATAATATAGTCCCGTAATGTGCTAAAAAACTATTTTTTTCCCACTTTAACCCCTAAAGGACCCTTGTCTATTTGGAGGACATTTGGGATTTCGAGCAGGTATCTATGGGCTGAAATTTTGTCTTGATTTTTTGAAACTTTTTTTGAAGATAAAAAAATTGAGAAGCTTCATGGGAATATAATTTTTTTCAACTGGTTATTGGGAACAAAAGTTACACCCAAATAAGCTCAAAACAGAAGAGAGGGGGCAGCAAAAAAAATTTGCAAAATTTTTTTCCCATAGATTATATTTTTGTCTTTGGAAAGCTTTGATTCATTCCATTTGGATTTGTTATGAGAAAGTTCTAGACAATCTTATTTTCCGGGCACTCAGAGCATCTTTCTAAAAAAAATTAACTTGTAGGATTCATTTCTGAATGCAATTCTCACAATCTTCAAAAGAAAAGTTCCATATGGTTTATTTTTTTTGCTAGAACAATTTCACCATCGGGATTAGTGCATTTTAATTCCATATAAAATATATTAGTATTTTAGATTTTCCTTTTATCTCGTACCTACTTCTTTTTAACATTTTTTTTAATAATGAAATTTTTTTTCTTTTTAAATTTTTAATCTAGTCCCACAATGTGCTGAAAATTTTGTTTTTTTCACTTGAAACGTAGATATCTTGCAATTTGTGCGGTCAAAATTCTAAAAAAATTTCCACGCATTGTCATACTAGTTAGGTATAAGATATTACAATTAGATGTGAATAAAAGAACAATTTTCAATCTTTTTTTTATTCTTTGCTATAGAAATGGTAATTTTGAGTGTTTTTTGGCAGAAAAATGGCTTTGGTCCTTTAAGGGTTAAATGCAAGTATCTTGCAATTTGTTCGGTCAAAAGTTTTGAAATTTTTTTCTACACATTTTCATATTAGTTAGGTGTAAGATCCTTTGGTTAGATGTGCAAAAAATAACAATTTTTCAAATTTTTCTTACTCTTTGCTATAGAAATGGCAGTTTTGAGTGTTTTTTGGCAGAAAAATGGCCTTAGTCCTTTAGGAATTAAAGAAAAGAGACAATATATTTGAAGTCATAGCCAGGATCATAGCTCACGTACTTCATTTGCTTTAAACTAATGAACTGGTTCTAGATGTGTGGCTAAGAGCATTCACAATGTACCAAAAAGAGGCATGTAGCTCCTATTCTTCCAATTACTTGCCCCCCTTTGCTGAAAAAACAAGAGTTGTTGATCTCAATAAGAAAAAAATTAAAACCCCTCTCCGGCGTCATGGATCTAGGGGTGGGTGAATTAAATTGTCAACCGTTTGATTGGCGGAGGTTTTGATCTCACCCATCCAATTTACGGAGGTTGGTTAGGATTTGGCGCTCATCACTTGCAATCTTCTTCCTTCAATGGCAATTAGTGTTCCTCTGGCGCGGCAATGGAGCTTTGGTGCGGTAGGCATAAACACCGCATTGCTTGAAACATGTCTCACTTTCAATATTGCATGGATAAAGAGGGTTGGTGATAGGGTGTTGATGATCTCGGATGCAGCTGCGAGGAGTTTCGGTGATCTCGGGGAATGTACAATTTCAATGATCTTGGCAAGCAATTGGGAAGTTTTCGCCTCCTGAAGAATTTGGCTGTCTGGCATTCAGTGATCTATGCCTCGGGTTCTACACAAAAGAGATCTAAGTGGAGGTCGGCGCATTGCAACTGAGGACGTTGGAGGTGCAACTGAACGGTAAGAGCCAAAGATTTGTTGCACTTACTTGTTTTTGGAGTTTCTTACTTTGCTTTCATATTGTTTGAGGGCTCTTTTAATTCTACAATACTGCAGTGTTTGGAAATGATAGGGTTTTATAGTTTAATAGTGGCGTGTGCGGAGAAGTGAGGGATTTTTTATTTATTTGTATTAAATATGTTGTTTTCTCTTGATGAATTACTGTCATGGTGCTCGTGATTTTTTTGTCGCTTGTGTCACAAAGGAGAGTCTTTAGACTTGTTTGGGATTGTTTTTAATTGAATGTTGTGTTTCAAAGTTTTTTTTAGCTTTTTGTTCATGCAAGGTTGAATCAATTTGCAGCATTGCATGTAGTGTTTGTAGGTGAATTGAAAGAATTTGGGTTCAAAAATTTTGATTTCAATTTGTGAGGATATTGATAGTCTAGATTGCAGTGCAATAGGGTTAGCCACAACATGTTCAGAGTTGCGGTGAACAATGCAGATTCAACAGTGTAGAGTGTTTGGTGGAACCAGTGAGAAGCCACATTTTTTGAACATGCTGTGACCACCCTCTTTGGTCGACTAGTCAGAACAATGAAAATCGATAATGGAGTCATTTGTTGGTTGGCCGGAGGTAACTGGCGGGACTCCCGAAGCCAATAAAGTGGAAACAAAGGAATATTCTTAGTGTCTTATTGCTTGTTCACTCTCAACCTTCACCTCCGAAGGTGGATGTTGAGGGTGAACAAACAATAGCACGCTAAGAATATTCTAGCCAAAGGAAGCCAACCCTACGCCACCACGGCATGAATATTCATTGTTTACCTTGGCTCTAAACATGCTGTGACTACCCCTAATGGGTATGAATCTGGCATGAATGCAAATCTGCAAATTTGATTGCTATAGTTGTGAATTTTGAGTAGGAAATAATATTAGAGTGTGTTTGAAACTTGGGTTTGAATTTTTGATGGTCTTCATTATTGTTGTTGTGAATGCTTTCTAATTCTATATGAGTACTTCTGAATGCTATTTTTTCATCTGCGTACAATTTTAAGAATCAGAATGGGACAAAGAAGGAGAAAGAGACGATGAGATTGAACATGAGATTGTTGAAGAGATTAGTGTTTAGAGTTCCTACATAATCAATTAGGGAAGCTTTGAAGGATTGTTCAAGAACTCAATACTACTACCTCTCAAATATGAAGTTTTGAACAAAATTACAAGCTGAATTTATGACTACGGGGATTTTTGAAACACTTGTGAATGAACATTTTGAAGGTTTGTTTAAAAAAAGACTACACTTGTACACTTGCAAGAATTCTACATTCAATAGATAAATGATTTGTGTACTCGCTCTAAATTTTTTGTAAAAACTTTACAACAAATTTTAATAATGACACGTACAGCCCTTTTGAAAATGATTTGTATTCCACTCTGAAATTGGCACTCTCTCACAATAGGCTCAAAAGAGGCAGGAACTACCTCTACACTATAATGTATAGCTAAGAGCATTCACTATATACTAGCTGTCCTAATAATAGAATAGTTGCATGGTCAAATTTGAAAAGTAATTGATGGCTCTTCAATGCAATTGTTATTGGCCACGTCAAACTTGCGGCTCCAAGGCGTAAAGCCCTTTTCCTACTAATAGTACATTAGAAGAAGAAGCGTTTTATGTATCCAATTTTGTTAATATTTCAACCCTTCAATCCAATACTATGGCATATTGTGAAGAGCCCACAATTTGACTCTCTATAGTAGATTTGTTGACCATGGCCATAGAAATCCACACTTCCTGTTTTCAAAAGGGTAAACAATAAAAGAAATGTGTGCTCAAAAGTCTCAAATTCAATGTAAAAAGAAATTTAGGATTTAAATGGCGGGCAAGTTTGCAAGCCAAAAATTGGAGTGGCTACAAGCTTTGTTCCATGCCTACCATTTGACATTGTTGGACCATATGTCCATATTTCATGTTTGCAATAGGGATGCTTTGAGTGCCTAAGTTTGTTGCTTGTCTAATTTATTAAATTTTCAAATTCTAAGTGTGAGAATAGCTTGCATGCAAAAATGAAACAAGGACAATACCAGGATTTTGAAGTCAGAGGGAGGCGGACCTCATTTTGTTTTGATGGCTTTGAAAAAAAGTGACCCCAAACAAAGCCTTCAATCCAAACCTCAAATGAATTCTACATTAAGAAAAGACCTTTTATACAAAAAAAGAAGTTTTTTTTTATTGGTACATATAATAGAGTTGAAAAGCTATGACAATTATGACTTTTTATATTGTGAGCCAATTTGTGAGTACTTCATATTTTGCCAACTCTCCATAGTCCATACTTGTAGGGCTTGAGAATGATAATGGCGGGGCTGGAAATAAAGGGCAACCAATACCGGTTTGCATTGGGGCATGCTTTTTAAAGTTTCCCCATCATTATGCCGTTGGCGTGGTCTTTGGTTGCACTAGAGCTAAGCTACTCTGAGTTATGACAAAAATAGCCATGATAGAAAATTGTGTCATTTCATATTGAACTTGTGCCGTTGCCACAATCAAAATAAAAGTAAAAATAATATTCTAATTTTGTGATTCATGAAAACTTTGAAATTCAATAACTTTCATACCGTGGGTCCAAACGACACAAAACAAAGCCCATGCACCCCTCCTCATCAAGGGCTTTTTGACGGTACAAACACGCGACCAGGGGATGCACGGTCCAGGAGATCTTAATGTAACAAACAAACAAACAAACAAAACATAGCAAGCAAACAACCTGTGAACTAAGGTTTTTAAAGAATTCAGTGGCGAACTCTTCGTCAACGTACATGTAGAAGCAGACAGACAAACAGGCGTACCGTCCGTCAACTAGATGGACAGGTAGCGGTAGACTTCTCCAAACTCATTGTTCAGCTCAAAGCCACAACCATACACACCGTAAATCTTGGTGAAGCCATGCCGTGAGCGCAAATATATACAAGTTTCCAGATTCGATTCAGCTAGTCAGAAAGTCCAGAATTGGTACGTCTTGAATTCTTGATCGACATGCATTGTATACTCATGCGATTGACACGCATGTATATAGTGTACGCACTAAGTTACATATATACAGTTGACACGCTCCAAGCGGTTATCTTGGCCTTGCACCGGCATGGCGAGATCGACTGTACAAACAACTCTGAAAAGCTGACAGTGCGTACTTCAAGCACTTCACCGCATCATGTACGTAGTGTCGTAGACCACCCAATTCGGCACTTGGGGTGGTTGAGGACTGGCAGGGCTATTACGAATTCTAACATAGTGCTACAGTACTAAGTTACTGCCTAATTAACCAAAGATGTATTCTAGTAGAACTGACTTCCTTCACAAACCCATTCACGCATATTTTCTCTGTCTTCGTTGCATAGCCGATGCAATATATAGAAGGATTTTTGGCTGGGGGATCCCTGCGGCAGTGGGGATCCTAACTTTAGTATCCAATTAACCAGGTATCCCCACAAGACTTTCTTTGATTTTCTGGGAGATCGAATGGATTGAAGCTACAAACCCGCTAACTCAACCGCAACTTCCATGGCGCACCGCTGTATTTGAGTAAGGTAGTTCAGCTTACGTACGGCCTCACAACTTTCATTGACGCATCCCGAATCTCCAATTCCTGATATACATACTTTTGGCCAATCATGTTTCTTTGATCTTGTCGGGAATCTCGTTGGACGGAAACTCGAAACAAAATGCACACAAGGTATGTGCACCCTAAATCGCCTCGCCACTTGAAATGAATGCATACTGAGGTGACTATTATGAACTAGGTAACCTTCGAGCTGCCGGGAGGTAGCGAGAGGGGTACAGGGCATAACCAGCTCTGTCCATGGATGAAAAATCATGTAACTGTTGCCTTCGTGGATGAATATCAGGTAATTACAGACAAACTATCCTGCTTGTGGATGAGACTCATTCGAGCAGACAGATGCACACAATCAGAGCTGGTTACGGCTGCATGTACCATATTCACATGTATGTATGTAGAAATTAGTTTGTACAAGAAAAGTAGAACAAGTTAATTCCTAAAAGATTGTAAGAGGATTGAAGATCCACTATTATAGCGCGTGCCATGCCAATGAGCACTGAGCCAAGTCCGTCACTTCATAACATTCTTTGAGCTGCAAGGGCGGGAGCCGGGAGGATCATATCTGAGACCTTAATTATTCCTTCCTTGCCTTCCGTTGCCTTTATACAAAACATTGTATAACCAGGCATTGGTCCTCCCTGTGTTGGGAAGGTATTATGCTTCATTAGATACTGGAGAGGGACTTATCAATTAATTCAAGGATTGAGGTTGGTTAAAGAGCCATATAAGATAATGATGTTCAGTGTAGGGTCCCTTTTCAAGGATGCAAAAAGGCCTCCTACTTCATTGGTAAATAATGCTTTCTACCTCTTTGGTTTTCCCAAAATGAACTTGTTAGGACTATAAGGGATTTTTTTCCCATTTACTTTGGGCAATGCAAAAAAAGCAATCTTTGCTAGAGTGATGCTTTTTTTTACATCTATATAAATGGATGAAATAGTGTGCAAAAACAAAGATGAAATTTAAATTATTTCATCCGAAAGAGTGCACATTCATCCAAATAAGAGTGATATTGTCATTGTAATATGTAGCAATTCAACAATTTCATCCCTTTTTTGAGGGAATATTTTGTCAAATATTCCCTCAAAATATTCCCTCAAAACAATCATATTGCTTTTGTGTGAACTATCACTACCCCCTTGGTTAAGGTTCTACTAATCTAGCGTCATTGAATAGGTTGGGAGGTTGGGAAGGAATGGACTTGAGCTATGCCAAGCATTAAAGAAAATTGTAGGGCTCAAGTGGGTCGTTCCAGAGCAGCTGAAAGGACCCCACAATAATATTTAAGTTAGATAAAGGATTGTTTTTTTTTCTATAGTTGTTCACCGTGCACTGCAACGTCGGATGTGTCAATGGTTCAATATCCAAGTACAAGGCATTAAATAATCAAGGTTCAAGTATTATAATGCATCTTAACCCTGATGATTGCACACTTTGTATTCTAACCAAGTTTTGAAAAAAAATTCAAATGTCAAAATTAGTCCAATGACATCTACTATCAAGATTTTTTTAATGGCAATGTAATAGTCATAATTCATTAACAATTGGTGAAAAAGAAGGATGAACAGGTTATTTATATAGAAAAATCAATTGTCCATGGTGAAATCTCAAAGAATATGGGATATTTTGAAGAGAGATCACTCATTGTTCAAATTCAAGAATTGTGTTAAAAAGTCAAATTTCAAACCTCATTTAGGTGTAGTAGACTAATTTCTTCCAAAAATCTTTGAACTAAAAAAATGTGTAAAATCAATGTAGTTTTCATCTCCAAAAATCCGTTTGAGGTGTAGAGCTTTCAACAAAAAGTTATGGACAAAATTCTAAAAGGGTGTTTAAATGTCAAATTTTTTTTGCTTTCAATCTGTTTTAGAATTTTGTCCATATCTTTTTGTTGGAAGCTCTAAACCTCAAATGGATTTTTGGAGATGAAAACTACATTGATTCTCTACATTTGTTTAGTTCAAAGATTTTTGAAAAATTATTCTACTATACCTAAATGAGGTCTGAAATTCGACTTTTAACACAATTTCTGCTTTTTACTAAACTATGAGTGGTTGTGCTCTTATTAGTTCTAATTTACATATCCCACATGGATTGTTGTACCTACTACTATCCCACCTATATAAATATCTTCCCATCTCAACTTCAAATTCACTAAAACATTTGGCTTACAATGCTAGTTCAAAATCACTAGTCTGTTTCTATTTGTTTTGACAATTTGCATCAAAATCCACTTCATTTTGGTTAATTTGATTGAATTTGATTAATTACCTAGTTAATCAGACCTGTATCACAGTCACATTAATGAGTCCTGACATCCTTCCCAAAGTTCACACACTTTGACTACTCACTGTAGCTACATGCCTACTTTCAAGTAATAGATTAGTTTGGTCACCCTAGAGCGGCCCTTTAGAGGCCTGCAATTTTCTCTAATGATTGATTCTTGGATGCAAATTTTTCCTAAACAATATAGGAATATAGCACTAATATATTTGTATAACAATGCTACTATAGAAGGGGTACCAATCTGGCCATCTCTTCATCAGTGGTCAAGAATCTTATGTTTCTATGGACTGGGTACTTGTGGTCCAATTGGGAGAAGCAGTGACCAAATCATACCAAGCATGGGGACACGCACAAAGTGAGTATCCTTAGTCCAACAATGTAAACAACCTGAATGAGAAGAATTTTAAAGTGGGGATCAGTGTATACAACATAGAGAGAATATAATTGGGTCCTTTAAATTTGAAGGTGGGAATGAACTCCTGCCTGTCTTTTGGAGAGTATGATTGGGTCCCTTGAATTTGAAGGTGGAATGAACCTGCCTCTGGAAAGGCAAATCTCGAGGCCTGCAGTGACTGAAGAATGCTCTGACTAGCTTCTCCGTTCCCACCTATGTTTTTGGTAGAACTGGGTGAGTAGGTGTTAATGATAAAAAAATTCAAGTTTGAAAGTGATTGAACATGTTCACATGTGTTCTGCCAAAAAGAGGTTCGGGAAATAGCAATAGAAAATTTTCGATAATGCGAATTCCCACCGTGTGTTTTCCAATACTGTACGGAGTACTATGTTATGTACATTGTTTGTTCACAGCTTCGCCACTAATTAATCTCGAGCACAGGCCAGGCACGTCTAACTAGCTTCTGAAGTTACTTCAAGTTTGAGAGATTCTCTCTGGACCCCTGTCCAGAATGAGAACACTGGAAGTTTGATTAACACCTGTGACGACTGTACGTAGCGCTGTTTAATTAGGTTCTATCGAGACTCAGTATTCTACGTCATAGGAAGAACGGGAGGTCGATACCGGGGGGTATTATTTTCAACGTGTGACTTCAACCCCCCTGAAATTTCTGTTTTAAGTAAGATTGCGGGGGGTGAAGTCACATGTTGAAAATAATACCCCCGGTATCGACCTCCTGGTCTCCCCTTGCGTCAATATGGAGTTTTATTCAGAAATGTTGTAAAAGTTCAGCTTGTGGAAGGATGCAAATCTGTAGTCAAACCTACAGAAGCAGGGTTTCTGAGTGAGGGTAGTTAAGATTAATCGTTGGCAAGGCAAGATCGTGTTAACTTGAAAGTTTGATGCATGATCGATCTGCAAAGTGGTTTTTTGTACGAAGTGCTTGCTCTGCGAGGAGTTTAACACGGCACTCGCGTTCAGCGATGAAGTATTTGCTCTGCTGCAAATCGGATACGTTGACGAAATCGCTCGGCTGCAAATCGAGATTTGTGCAAAGATGATGAACTCTCTTACTTACGTGGCACTGAACGTGCTAAAATACAGACTACCAATGTTATTGAATGCCAATCTATATTTCTGAAAAGATTTTGACTTTCTAAATTATCGCCTGTTTTTCGTAGGAATCTACAGTAAAAAAAACAGTGTTACCTTCTGCTCTTAACCCTTGAACGCCGCCGAGGACGTTCTGCGTCCTTTGAATGACAAAGAATCTTTCCCTACAAGACAGAAGTGCAACTTTTCATCCTCGGTATTAGGAGTAAGAAGGAAAGATCTTCAACAGTTCTTTGACTTCCAATGAATGTATTAGGCTTTTTCAAAGTAGATGATGTCACACGGAATCACAATACATGATTTCCATGGCTACCGGTCCGTCCTTCAAGGGTTAAGCTTATGCCGCGAGGGATGCCAGCTAGGTTTGGTAAATGCTGAGTGCATGTGTGAACACAAAGATATCTCCACGGGAGCAGTAAGTTATCACCGTGCTAAACTGCATGTTTTAGCAATGGGAGATACAGCCAGGTGGGAACATACCTTCAATCAATTCATTACGTTCAAGATGTACAACCCCACTTAGATATTTATGTAGTGTGGAATGTCAATTAATTAGTATGGGTCCCCTTAATACCCCTATTCAGTGTAGTAGATTCCATCCCCTACACTTATTAGTAGCAGCCCTGGTGCTGGGATGTGGCATCTGGCATGGCATGGCTAGGATACGAATGGACAAGCGTGATTGTGATTCCTGAGCTAACTGAACTACTGTACTGTAGCTGACAGGTCAGACACCCGCTATTAGCTCCAACATGCACCTCTGTTACGTGTGTCAATGAGTGTACAGGTCTACTGTAGCTTACATGCATCATTAGCAAATTAAACTAAGTTAGGAGCCCCACAACACCCCACCCGGCCCTTTGAATTGAAGGCGGTGGATCCTATATCCCTGATCGATGACGCATTGGCAACTAGGTGCTGCTCATAACGTATGTGTGCAATGTACTTAACTTACATGTATGGCATCAGCTAGCGTATGCACGTAGGTTGCCCCGCTTCCTAGCTAGGTGAAGCCCTCCCCTGTCATCCTATTATAAAGAGTTCCTTTCCTGCTAGTAGCATTCCATCACGGACCGGACCTTCCATGGGCCAAACCTGGCATGGCAGGGGCGGCCTGGCCGGGAAGGAAGCCGCTTGAATTGCTCGCTGCCTGGGTCGGCCTGCACTACACTTGCTTACTAATTCGCTAATCGATCGATCGATTGGGAGACAGCAATTGCAAAAGTGTCGAGGGGTGGACAAACCATGTGTGCATCTGCACACATTCACAAAGTAAACTTGCTGGAAACAGAGGTCTGTTTCTTGGCAGTGCTAGCTCATGTATAGCAAAGTTGCATTGACGACGTAGGTTTGCTATTGCAGCTTAGTCATTGAATAATGAGCGGGGCTTGCTTCTAGTATTACCAGTTGATGCTAGCTCGCTCGTTCATAGGAGGCCCGGTTGCTAGCTGCTTGAAGGTGAGTGCTACTGTGGTTGCTGCTCTAATTTGGAATGAGTAATCAACCCACAGATGAGTGAGAGCTCGTACGTATTGGTGGTTGTGCAAGAACGTAGCGGATCTTTGCTTCTAGATTTCGTCCCAAGTGGTTTGTAGCATGAGCTGGTCGGAAGGCTAGGGTTGAATTAAGCCGACTCACATGAGTTAATTGGTAGTTTGTGTTTGCAATTTTGACTATCTATGGAAATTGGATTTTAGGCCGACTCATTATAGTCCAGGCACGTGAACCTCTGTGTCTAGAGATTCTCACGATTTATTATGCTTAACCTTACATTCAAATTCATTAACAATAGAATGTAGTAGATTGAGGTCGTACACTTTGTGTATATTGATGGTTAATGAGGATTAAATGGACAATGGATATCATATCCATCGATTTCAACATTGGATTCGAATTTAAGGGTTGAGATTGAACTTTTAGCTGCAAGTCGTAATGCATGAAATGGAATGTTTATTACTTTTACAGATTACCATTTTGTTTATATGAATTAGCAATGTAAATGGTACGAATCTGGCCGTCATGTTTTGACTGAATGAATAATTAACTCGATGCTTGAGCGGGGCTAGTGAAAATTAGCCTGCTGAGCTTTTGGAATGACATTAAGTTGAAGGTTGCTGCAGGCTGCTGCAAGGAGTATTGATTCTTCATGGTTTCAAATGAGTTTTTTTCACAGAGGAAGATGCAAAGGCCAGCTAGGATGGACAATGAATTCATGCAGAGTCGAGATCACAATAGAGGAAGTGTACCGGTACATTGCCACCATGGATCATATATTTTGAAAATGTATCATAATGCAGGTCAAGAGTGGAACTGAGTGATTGTGCATGCAAGCTTCAATCTGTAGTAGGAGTCACAGTACTCGCAATACTGGTACGTCCAACTAATATGCTGCAAGAATCTGACTAACTTAAATATGACCCAGAATTAATGAGTGCGACTATGCTTTCAAGGACGGTTAAGCTAGCATGTTGACTTCCTACGCTCTCTGGTAAGCTTCTAATGTTTGTATTACTTTTGTTTGTTTGTAGATGACTCCACTTACAGTCATGACTTTTCGATTTATGTCGACTGAGAAGTTATTGAGAAATGCCATCGACCCAGCTGTGTACCGACGTCAACTGTTGCTAGCTATTCATACCCAGTCAGACCTGAAATATTCGGTTATGAGTAAGTTATAGCATACGAATGTAGAGTTCCCTCATCATGGTCCAAGAAAGTGTTAATCTTTATTACTGTCGAGGGAAGACAACCACGTGGCATTGTGGTTAGGTCTAAGAGAGAATGTTCGACAATCATATTATGTGAGCTTTGTGTTCACGGAGTTGGTCACAGTTCTTCACTGATTGGTGGAATTGCTGCTGTAGCAAAGAAAAGCCCTTAAACTTTGTTGACAAATTAACTTAGCTAGTGTTGGTTTTCTGACTACAGTTGCAGATGTGAAAGTTATGATACGTACAGCGGACTATGAGGTAGTCATGGAAACGGTTTTGCTAGCACTTGAGAAAAAGTCACCTACACAAGATAGGGAAATTAGGTTGCTCCACACTAATTTCTCGACAGTTCACACTATATAAACATTCATTGTTCCTGTACAATTATGCATTCAATCTAAAGCCATGTGCATGGCATAGATTAGTGCACTAGTTCAAGGCCCGGTTAGAGAGTTGCATGCGCATCCATGTAGACATGCATTGAGTCACAAGGTAATTCTTTTGTGGCAAGGCAACCTAATTGGGAAGGCAACCTAATTTCACCACTATTTTGTATAGTTAGTTTACTTTGTCTGCTTCTTTCTGTCCAGTGTCCACCTGGAGAAATAATTGTTTCAGTCCGCCACATCATTTTTAATCAAATACTGTGGAATTTGGTTGACAACTATAAGTACTGTAAAAACGAGTTTAGAATTGTTGTACGGTAATGTCCTTAGACAATCAAGTATTCTGTGGCATGACACATCTTGGAAGAGATTACAGTATCGTTTAAATGGCGGTACTATTCCATACGCCATTTTTTCATTCATTTCCTTCTTTTCAACGTCAATTTCGTTAAATTGCCATATTTCCACAAACTTGACAGTTATACATATAGACCGTGTGTTCTGAAATCTATGACAGTCCTAGGCTTTAGAGCTTTGTGCAAATGAATCAGAATTGTTGGCGCCCTGAATCGTGCCAATTTAACGAAATTGTCCATTTTCACCCTTCCCCTTCCGCGCCAATATTTTAATGGAATACCGCAATTGTAACGAAATTTTGGTTTCAGTGCTGTGATTAACACAGGTCGCATTGTGTGATCATGTGCATGCTTAGTTTTTGACACCTTTTATTTATGAGCTTGTTCAACAAATTAAAGGTACTGCAATCGATTGAACTGCAATTGAACAATTCTCGGGCAAAGCTTCTCCAACCTCTCTATTTTCCAATCACTTTATAAAGGTAGCACGTGTAACCAGAAAGCCATCTCCACACACCTTGATAGGACGTTCGATGATTCAATTGATACATTCACCAGTACTGACAATGAACACCTTAACTCCTTCTGTTCGCGTATAATGGACAACATTCCTACGTTGGGGTCAGCTCTAGAACACGACACAGTGCAGAATACTGCATTGGATACTAGCTTAAACTAGCTTCAAACTGGTGCTAAGGTACGCATGAAACTGAGAGGATTGAATGAGCAATGGGCAGGACAACCCTCTCACTGAATCCTCAGTCTCTGGCATATCCAAATTTCATGAGCACCTGCAATGAGGACTAGTACATGCCTTGCGCTCGAAACGCTGTCTAATGACGCTTGAAATGGTCACGGAATTCGTACGCACTCATGCCGTAATTCTACTGCGACAGAAAACTACTTGTCATTGCAGTGTATACTGGTTTACATACAACAAATTGACAGCTGCTTAATGCTGGGAAAAATACAAGATTTACCAGACTTAACCCCTAAAGTTTCATGACTATGTTCTCACCAAAAACGCTACAAAACTGCCATTTCTAATACAACTACCAAATTTTTGGAAAAAAACAATTTTTGACACATGTGACCGTAGGATCTTGTAGTATGATATTTTGAAAACATGTGGTAAAAATTTCAGAAAATTCCACCGTGTGGATCATAAGATATAAGCATTCAAAGTCTTGAAAACCATTTTTTCAATCCTGCGAAAAACCGGGCAGCTACACTTTGCAAGCTCACTTTTCAATGAAAAAATGCCTATAAAGGTGGTGCTTCTTTGAATTCAGTTTCCTAAACAAGTTGGCTATATGCTTGAAAAATTTCACATCATTTGGAATTGTACAACATATAGGAAAAAAATAGTAAGTAGAAAGAAGTAGAAAATGATTCAAAATACTAAATTGTTAAAATTTTAATCATGGAATTTAGAAATATCAATCCCAACGGTTGTAATGTTGCAATAATCAATTTACATCCTAGAATTTTTTTTTTTTCCAAAAATATTGAAAATTGAGTTAAATAAACAACTTTAAAGTTTTTTTTAGAGTAGACAATCCATAACTGCCCGCAAACCAAAAACCCTCATAACTTTTGACTCATTGAGTGAAATGGAATGACTCAAAGCTTTTTGAGTATATATAAATGTAGAGAACCAATTTCAAAAAAAAATTCCGGAAAAAATGATTTTTTCTGATCTGCCCAAACTGCCCAATTACGAAAAAAAGCAACATATTAGGTCACAACTTTTGACTTGTATTTCAAAATGTCATGAAACTTGGTATACATGGAGATATTCCTCGCCCCCACCTTCTATTAAAATTTCAGCCTCAAATATGGATATCTCTAGTCACAGGTACCTGCCCAAAATTTCTATACGGCCAAAAAACGCATGTTGGTCCTTTAGGGGTTAAGGATGAATACAAAAATTGTTAGATTGCTGAAGTTGATTCATTCAAAATTCAATTAGCTAAACTTTGAAGTGGAGTGCCCCATTAGAGAAAAAATCAGCCCTCTAGAGGGCCTCTCGAGATTGACATGCCAAGCTATTTCAAGCTTGGCCTGTCAATTTCAAATAGTATCCCTGGTGAGTAGTCAGAGTGTGTGATTGCTCGCCAAAACAGTCAAATTTCGCAAATTTTTTACTCGTAAAACTAATATCCTGCACCACTGACACTGCAGTTTTAGCTGTGCAGAAATAAGGGAAAAAAGAAATTTTCAACCCCCCAAAAAAAAAATTCAGGGAACTTCGAAGGGCCGTGGAAAGACCCTTCGGAGGCCTAAAATTTTCTCTAGTGAAATGGCCAAGAGTGTCCGCTTCTATATCTATAGGACTGATATTTTCTATTTAGGAAGCTTCTAAAAAATAACAATTGTACCAATAGGAACAAAAAGCATGTGAGCATTGCATTTTTTAACAAGTGCCACAATAAATTTCATTTGTATTCCAACTCATGAAATCTCTCTTTGAAATAGAAAACTTGATAATTGAAAATGAAACTTTGTAGCCACAAAGTGTAAGAGAATGATTGATAATGTTCATTGTTTGCCTTGTGCAAATCATAACATTTAGGAGCAATGAACTGCGTTGCTTTTCCTTCAATGGAATGATGTGGAATACTTTACACCCGTCAATAGCTACGAGGGCAACAACTGGCATTTCACACAAGAATTATCGGTGCTACACAGATAGCAATGTTAACTTTGCAGTGCTTAACATTAATCCAAGTAAAAAAACAAGCATCAGAAATTTAAAGTTTAACTTTGAAATAGTAAGCGAAAACTCATGGAGAACAAAGTATTTAGTCATTATTTTCCGTTGCTTCAAAAATCATTTATTTTCTATATTTCAAATGAAGAAGACAAATCTTTATATACATATGAGATGGTAGGAGGTGAAACAAACAATGTGGAATATGTAAACTAGAATTAGAGTAGGAGATCGACTGCTCATGACTTAGTTAGGTCAAATTAAAGCAAAAATTATATTTGAAGTAAAATTTCAAACCTCATTTAGGCACAGTAAAGTAAATTTTTTCAAAAAACTTTGAACTAATAAAAGTTGGGAAATCAAATTAAACTTCTTCTCCAAAAATTGGTTTGAAATTTTGATCCTCTAATCAAAAAATATGAAAATTTTTTAAAGAGAGGTTAAAAAGGGACCATTTTTTTTACATTTCCAAACATTCAATGTCTTTGAATTGTGTCCATAACTTTTGATTGCAATCTTGAAATCTCAAATGGATTTTTGAAAATGAAAGTTAGCTTGTTTTAACAACTTTCTTTAGTTAAAATTCTTTTGTGAAAAGTTATACTACTATGCCTAAATGAGGTTTGAAATTTACCTCCAAACATAAATTATATATTTTGACAATGAGAAGTCAACTCTCATCTTCGAATTATCCCATACCCTTTGAGGATTCATGATGAACAATGGATTTCAACATAAAAATGATGTCATTATTACTAATGTCAATGATGCAATCCCTTCATTTTACTATCAAATCTTTTTTGATGGTAGATGGATAAATTGCATTGGTATATTATTTAAAGGATTTTTGGAATTTTTGGCAAAACATCTTTTATTACAATTATTTGTCTAATTATATGTCTAATCTTAGAATTAGCAAAAAAATAAAATGGAGCAAACCATAAATATACTGCCACTATCCCAATATCAAAGTTTATATCATTGATGTGGGTTAATTTCATGGATGAGGACTCTAGAAAGGAAAAGGCAGACTCTTTGAAGGCTACGAAATGTTATGATTTTCAATAAGATGGATATTAAGTAAAAATTTCATTGGTCTAGCAATTAGAGAAATTTAAGAAAAATCTAGAGCTACTACTAGCACTCATTAGTGAGTGCGGATCCACCTAACATAATCCAAATGCAAGAAACTTTTGCCGTTGTCATTGGTTTTGATTGGTTAAGCAATCAAAGAAGTTAAACGGCTCAGTTCTCCTACATTGACACTATGTCTAGTAATTGCAAAGCAAGACAAGTTATCAAAAATATTGACTAATCATTACCAACCTTGCCACCCATGGCTCGGTAGGTCATACCTAACTAGCAATTTTTTTATAACTTGGCCTACTTTGCAATTATCTAGTCCAAATTGGTTGTAGGCTGTGAAAGTCTCAATAATGGATAGTCCTTTTATTTTTTGGTACAACCATGGGAATGCTCTTGTTTTTCATGTTACTTTCTAAATTATTTTCAAGAAACTAAGAGGCACTCAATTCTTGATGTGTCTTTTTGTGTTATATACTTGCCTTAGCTTTTAAGAAGCATTGAATGGGCTTGTGATCTTAATTGTTCAGTATATATAATTAACAAACTAGTTAAGTCAATAGTGGATGCTTATTGAAAGATGCTTTTGTGAATCTTTGAAAAGTACTAATTTTTTTTCAAAGTATCATCAACATTTTAATTTCGCCTCCAGGGTGATTGCATGAAAGACCGGGACTGAAACATTGTCACAAATGCAGTGCCAAAGCTTCATTTTGCAATAACTTTAGAAGCATGACTCGTAAAAACTTGAAATTTTTAATGGAGAGTCTTCTCATGAATTTAATCATATCTCATATTTTTTAGAAATTTTCAAAAATCATTTTATATTTAAAAATCATTGAAACAAATTTGTCACATTTTGAGTTTTAGGGGTTTTACTACGTAAGGAGTCCCCCAATTTAATGATTTGGAGCTGAAATTTCTATAGTCTATTCCCATAGTAGGAACTCATGTTTCTACCAAGGGGCATTAAAAAATATTTTATTTTATATCCTCTACGTTCATGCAAAGAGGGCTCCCTTGCACATGCAATTTTGAACAGTGAAGATGGTTTTAGGATCATTTTTTTGGTGAAATCTCTTTACCATGAAGTCTTCTCAAATGGCATTTTTCATTTTTTTTTAAATTGCTTTTCCTATTTTTTACAAATTAAAATGTTAAAGTATGTATTTTCTTGCAATTCTGCACTTTTCTAGTTCTCCTATTTAATGAATTATTTTTTGCTTTTCCTTCATAAGGTATTTTCTTCTTATAGGTTTAGGGTACTCAAAAAGTAAATTAGAAAGCAGATTTTACATAAATTGTCAAATTTGGAAATGATTTCTGGCCATTCAAACATGGCTAAATTTCAATGGCTAAATTTCAAACATTCAAGCTTTCTCGGAATGATTTTTAACCACCCGGTGATACATCCAGCCACTCCGTGTTTTACTTTGGCAATGTTTGAATGTTTGAAATTTAACATTTATCATTGACGTTTGATATGGGCTAAAATTGGGTTTTGCCTTTCTATAATTGTAATGATGAAATTTAAAAAAATTCATTATAAAACTAAAACTGTATTTGTGACCTACTTTAGGTTGCTATTGTAAATCAACATGAACTTTCTATACCCTTTTTCAAATAAACTCTAGATTGATCTACATACTTGAAATTGAATCATTGCCTCAAGCCTAATTCAATTTAGAGAGGCAAAAATGATCATTTCAGTAAAATTGTACTTTAAGAATTGTAAATTACTTTTGGATTTGCCTACAGTGATACATCCGTAGTGTGCTTCTATCCATTTGGAAGATGTAGAAGTTCATTTAAAGCTGCTTTGAAACCCTTCAAGATCATGTTGTTCACACAGTATGAAATCTATATGGAAAATTGACACCATTTTTTCAAAACAGAGAAAATCATTTAATCCCTAAAGGACCAAGGCCATTTTTCTGCCAAAAAACACTCAAAACTGCCATTTCTATTGCAAAGAGTAAAAAAAACTGAAAATTGTTTTTTTCACATCTAACCATAGGATCTTATAAGGTAAAGCAACCCATTGTGGTCAGAATTAGGAGTCTGCCATTATCCCATCACCAAAGTTTTTCAATTTTTTTCCCATGTGAAGACAAGTATGAGAATTTGTGAAGGCAATTGAAATCATAATTTTCAGATAGAGTATGAATTAGCTATGAATTTCTCAAGTGTTCAGCCCGAAGAAGTCGGCAGACTACCCCAAAACCAACTGCAAGTGTATCCATAATGCTCATCTACCTCTTCTAAAGGAGACAATTTTTTTTTATATGTGGATGGCCATAAAAAGTCACTTCCTACAATGACTTACACTACAATTACTGCATGTTCCTAATAAGGTCACTAATTACTCCATTGAAGTTAGATGAGATATTGATTGTGGTCAGAAAAACCATAATGGGGTCATCATGTGTCCCCCATGGGTCATTTGACTACAATGGGTTGCCTTACCTAACTAGTATGACAATGTGTGGAAAAATTTTCAAAATTTTGGCCACATAGATTGCAAGATATCTGTGTTTAAAGTGAAACAAACAAACTTTTCAGCACATTGCGGGACTAGATTTTATGACTTTGAACATTTTTAACTTTAATTTTTTGCATGACAAAGTTTTGAGCTTTTAACCTTTATAGTGGAAAATTGTGTTGAGAGTCTAGGAAAAATAAATAAATCCAAACAAACTTAATTTTCATTATTAAAAAAATTGTTAAATAGAAATAGGTACGAGATAGAAGGAAATCTAGAATATGAATATCTTTTATACGGAATTAAAAAGCACTAATTCCAATGGTGAGATTGTTCTAGCAAAAAAACTAAACCTTGTGGAACTTTTTGTTTTGAAAAATTGTAAAAATTGCATTCAGAAATGAATCCTACAAGTTATTTTTTCTAGGTAGATGCTCTAAGTGCCCAAAAAACAAGATTGTCCATAACTTTCTCATATCAAATCCAAATGAAATGAATCAAAGCTTCCCAAATAGACAAAAATATAATCTCTAAGGAAAAAAATAAAAATAAAAAAATAAAATAAATTGCAAATTTTTTTTTGCTGCCCCATGTCTCCTGTTTTGAGCTTATTTAGGCATATCTTTTGTTCCCATGCACCAATTGAAAAAAAAATTATATTTCCATGAAGCTTAGCAGTTTTTCTATCTTCAAAAAAGTTTCAAAAAATCACGAAAAAAATTCAGCCCGTAGGTACTTGCCCGAAATTCCATTTGTCCCTCGAAGGGACAATGGTCCTTTAAGGGTTAAGCAATAAAATTACCAAATTTTTGCAATCCCCATCTTTTCTATAGATGCACCTCTGAAAATATTTATTTTGCCTTGCACTACTCTAGATCATGTCGGAATTGCTAATTTGGTCAATTATAGGTGGTTCTACCTTAATAGGAATACCTATAACGTAGGTGTATATTCTTCTAAGCTCATGTGCTCATGATTCTAAGCTCACAATAGTACCCCTCCAATTAATCAATCACTTGCAGGTCTCACTAATATATAGTTCAATGCAATGAAGTTGTTTGTAGGATAAAATAATATTGACAATTTGGGCACTAATTTTGTATATGACCCTTGTGGCCACAAACTTGTGACATCCATTGAGAATGAGTAGAAGCTACAATAACTATGCATTCTAGTTCAAATAGGAACATCCTTTGGAACACCTTATGCATTAATTTAGCCTTTTTGAGAAACTATGGATTATTTTTAGACAAAGGGAGTAGTAACTAAAGTTGAAAAAAACAAGTTAAGAATGAGAATAGTACAAAAATCAACTATGCTAGCACGTGAGCACAAAAGCGTGAGCCTACAAGCCTTAGTTGTAGATATGTATCTACAACGATTTGAAGGTGTTTATAACATATATGCCTATAACATAGGTACACAAAACATAGAAAGAGTCTATAATATAAGTTAGTATCTATAACATAAACACTATAACCATAGAAGTTGCCTATAATATAGACTCCTAGGTTCACAGATTTTCTATTCACATATTAGTACTCCATGTACACAAATCTAAAGAAAGATCCTAATTTTAAACAAAATAGCTCCAAATTCATGAAGCAAATCCTTCTTTGGACACTTTATGACTTTACCATAATAACACCTTGTGTTGCAATACAAAAACCTTAGTACTTTGGGCTTTCCATGTGGAAGAGTAAAAAGAATATTAATCCCTTAAAGACCAAGGCTTTGTGGTTTAAAAAATTTAGATGAACCAATATGATTAAGAATTGCAACCTCCATCCAATTTTTGGAGGAGAATTTCTTGAGTGTATTTGCAATCGATAAATCCATCATTGAAGTATTGTTAGTTTTTCTATAGAAAATGTTGATTTTATGCATCACAAAACTTTAGATGTTTATTTGGTGTATTTTAAAAGTTTAAAGGTCTTTATTCTTTGATAGAATTTCGTCCATGAATGAAACCTTTTTTTAATTTTATTTCAACCAACTTTTGAAATCAAGTTCATGAAATCTGTTTTATGCACCATTTCCAAAATTTGAGGAACTCTTTAAATGTTGCATATTTAAACTAATCTTTTGATCATAGTCTATTGAAAATTTCAATATATAATGACGTGAAAACTAAGTACATACTATGATACTCTAAACTATAATATATATCCATTAGGAGATTTTCACATGTTTTAAAGGTACTTGGTACTTTCATATATGAATTTTCTTTGTTTTTTCTTTAGAAATTCATAACAACTTCAATTCATTGCAAAAAATATGAAATTTTTTTAAACTCATAGAAGATATGTGATTTCCTCTTTACAAAATACAAATAAATAATCTCATTTATATTATGATAGTGGCAATATGGAGCAATTGATGTGAAGTATTTTGAAGTTTGATTGCATAATCATGAACTCCAATCTTATTTCAAGGATAAAGTACTGACAAAGTCACCTTCTCTTTCGATTGCCTTCTTCTAAGTTTGTCTTCTCAAAAAGGGTATTTAGCCACTCCAATATCTTATATCCAATATTTTGCAATCTCTAATAGATGCCATACACTTGAGTTGGCAACTCCCAAAAGGTAGATCTTTCTATGGCTCTTTTAAAATTATACTTTATGAAAAGAAACCACATTAATCATTAGCCCTTGCACAAGCTAGCTATTGCACATGCATGTATCAATGTCACCCTTAACAAAAAGGACCCCATTAAAGACCATCCAATGCCAAACATATTCAATACAAGCCTAATAGAGAGCCATATGCTATATTTGGTGATGTTGCTATAACTACAATGGAAATTATTATAATCCACTCCAACTCATAATTCCATGTATACTTACTATAAAATCATTTTTTTTAGCTTTCTTTCCTATTTTTGGTTTGTTTGGCATTTAGAGTCCATAGTTCTATAGGATCCTTAATTCCATATAGCCATTGGATGAATATTGGTACTTCATCATCGAGATGAATGAATACATTTCTTTAATGTTATTGCTTTACATAGCGCCCAAAATCTACATGACAATATAGAAACTTATAACATTGCAATAGAATACACTAGTACAAAGCCACCATGGATGAGATCGTGTTGTCTTAATTTTGTATTAGTTTCAATTTGGTTTCTATTAGTTTTAATACAGATTCATCACAAAATGTTTTAATCTACAATGGATTTGTACTAATATATACAGTTTTGCATATTCAAGTGGCATCAAAAATATTTGGAATCTTGGCTAGGAGTATAAACAATGCTTTAGAGACCTTTTCAAATATGTAAAACTTTTTCAACTAAGCAATAAATCACTAATCCACAATGATACTCAAGATGATATCTATTTTAGGATGATTGCAAGAAAGACCTATACTAGAACATTGTCACAAAGGGAGTGTGGAAGCTTCCTTCTGTAATAACTTTTGAAGCATGACTTGCATGAAGTTTGAAATTTTTATGAGAGATATCAGTCTTGAGTGTAATCATATTTTATAATTTTTATAATTGAAAAAAATCCTTATATATTTAAAAAAAATTTAAATTAATATGTCACATTTTAAGTTTCAAGGATTTTGAGTACTTTGGAGTCCCTAAGTTTAATGATTTAGAGCTGAGATTTCTATGGTCTACTTCCATAGTAGGAAGTCATGTTTCTACCAAGGGGCGTTTAAAATTGTTTTATTTTATGTTCTCTACGTCTATGCAAAGAGGGCTCTCTTGTGTGCACAATTCAGAACATTGAAGATGTTTTCAAGATCATTTTTTTGGTAAAATCTCTTCACTATGAAGT
This sequence comes from Neckera pumila, assembly GCA_963969595.1. Taxonomy (NCBI): domain Eukaryota; kingdom Viridiplantae; phylum Streptophyta; class Bryopsida; order Hypnales; family Neckeraceae; genus Neckera; species Neckera pumila. The sequence goes on along the minus strand of OZ018411.1, from coordinate 25,439,321 downwards.
CTTTCCCAAATGGAATTTTTTTTGTTTCTTTGAAAAAAAAATCTTATTTTTTACAAATTAAAATGTCAAAGTATCTATTTTCTTGCAACTTTGCACTTTTCTAGTTCTTCTCCTAGAGAATTCTTTTTTGGTTTTCCATCATAGGGTACATTCTTTTTAGAAGTGTATATATTTCTCATATTTTAATATATTAAAAAAATGATTTTCTATTTTTACAATTTTTTCCCAAAAAGGATGAAAACGGCCAAAGTGGAACAAAAATAACAAGTCTTTCTTGCAATGACCCTTTAGTTTATTGTATTTTTTCTTACATTCTCTTAAAACTAATGCATTGGAGACTAAAGGGAGAAACATAGTAGTGGATTGGGATTCTTGCTTATAGTTCTTTATATTACAATGTAGCAGAAGGTTGGTACTACTTCAAATATGATTACCATCAAACCATTAATAGGTATTATATACTTGAAATTACTTTCATTTAGCTTAAGTTCAACGTACAAAAGAATGTTTCTAAAATAGATAAAACTAAGAAAAAATTTGAGATTTGAACAATTGTCAAGCCTATGAGCCCCACTTCTAATTTGATGAAGTGCATAGTTTGGTTTCTTTAATGACTAACTTTCTTGGAAATTCTCTTGCACATAGAAAAAAATCTTAATTTACAAAATTTTGTCATGGACGTACACCCTCCATCATCTTGGATTCTTCTTCTTGTCTCTATAGGACTTTGTAGAAGTCAAACCTTCTTTCAATGTTCATTAAATATATCCACTTAGTATCTTTGGAGACTAATATGGTATTTTGGGTGGCTACTTGAAACCTTCAATTGGCTAATCTAAATTAGATGTTTAGATAAACACAAGTCTTGGAGCATTGTTAAATTTTGTATTACATTATTAAGAAATACTTTTGAGTTCTTTATGTTAGATATTCTTGTCTTCTTGAATAGTTATAGGTTTTGACGCAAATCAATAGGTATTGCATACACAAGTACTATTGGCTTCTTAGATAGCGTGTGGTTTTAGTCAAGCCAATAGGTCTTGCATAATTACAATTTTTGTCTTCAAAGATACTAAGTTGAAGGATTTATTGGTCAATATATATTATATACTACTGTTTTTGAATGACATTGAATTAATGTGTACTTCACAGATTGAAACCATAATAGATATTTCTTCTAGAGTGTACACTATAAAATACAATCCTTGCATTTTCTTTCAATGTTCTAAACCTCCTAATGTAAAGAGATTCTTGTCTTCTCTCTATTAGACCTTAGGCATCAATCTACTAATTTTTCACTACATACAGCAATAATTTGAGTTGTTATCAATACCTTAAATGAGGCTGTTTGTTTGTTTGTTTGTTTGTTTGTTTGTTTGTTTGTTTGTTTGTTTGTTTGTTTTGTTTTATTTTGTTTTGTTTTGTTTGTAGCGTGGACAACTTCTTGACTGTGCGTCCCCCGGCCGCGTGCTTGGTACTGTCAGAAAGCTCTCGCCGAGGAGGGGTGCACCGGCTTGGTTTCGTGGCGTTTGGAGCGGTGGTGCAAAAGTTATTGATTTCCAAAGTATTTATTGATTAAAAAATTAGAAAATTACTTTTACTTTGATTTTGGTGGCGTTCTTGCTACTGGGAGTGGAACCGGGAGTAGAACTGGGAGTAGAATCGGAAGTAGAACCAGGAGTGGAACCGGGAGTAGATGAAAATTGGGCCAACGGCACAGGGTCACACTAGTTTATACTAAATATGCATGCTAACTTTAGCCACAAGAAAAATTAAACCATTATTTTGATCAAACACTACATGAATTAGGTTTTCCTTTCCACCAATGATTGGTTGAGTCTTTTGTCCACCTATGCAACAAAATCCCACATTCAAAACATGTCATGGAAGCATTGGCGATTTGAGAGCAAATCTTGGGATGTATTTGCTATGCATTGTTCAGCTTCAACACTTTCTGGTTGTGAGCATATTTCTTCCCTTCCAGTTCCTCCACCATGCTCATTTGATACACATATATCTCCACTTGATCTTATACGCCCACATCTTCCTATTCCACCACCATCTCTCCTCGATCCAAAAGCTCTGTTACTATTGCTTCTACTTCCTCTACTTTTTTCATCTGCTCTTGATACATTTATACTATTGCTATATCTTCTACCTCCCCCTTCATTGTTGACTAAATCATAATTACCATTGCTATTTCTTCTACCTCCTTCAATTGTGCCAACATTACCACTATTGTTGTTTTCCGTAACTCCTTCAATTGTCCTAACTCTGTCTTGAGTCCATTCTTGATATCTACAAATTTGACAATGTACTAAAGTCTTCATCATTTATCTTTTCCAAAATTATTCATTCAAATACTTTATGACATTTAATTATAAGCAGGACCATTAAAGAGTTTTTCTTTTGTTGTATTTTGAATCAATTTTGCAATGGATTCAAGACTACATGAATATAAATATGATGTATTTTAGAAAAAACAAACAAACAATTGAAGTTCAATTTGAATAGCTACCCTTTGAATTAAAAGACGAACATTTATTAAATCATTGTTACAATAGTGTCAAACCTTTGCCAAAGAAAAATCATCAATCCAAATCCAATATAGTAAAGACCTATAGTTTCTTCATTCATCGTCTTTTCTCTCTCAATCCAGAGTCTCTCCTGTATTTTGTCATTATATTAAGAAAAAAATCTTACTTGCTAAATTCAGTTATTATGTAAAATCAATATTTTGAATTTATTCTTATTCTTTATATTGTTAAAAAAACACTCTTGAAGTAGTCAGTTCTAGTTATATAAATTGCCAAATTATGTACATAATGATTCTTATAAAAAGCATTATCAATAAATGCTCACTACTGAGGATAGTTGTTGTTCAATTGTAAATTATACAAATCAAAGAATGATAAAATTAAATTAATATTTATCATTATCAAAAAATAATGTATTTGTTTATTTATTTATAAATGATTTACCTCATGATATAAACCCTTCATGAGAATTTTACTCTGCATAAATTAAATGCACACAAGTTTACATCAAAAATAAATTGGAGTGTTATCAACTAAATCAAAATATTAATAAATAAGTAAATAATTATTACTATTTTCTGAACCTATTTACCCCTAAATCTCCAACAGTCTTGAGTGTTTTCACTACAATAAAAGTAATTGCACTTGTATTTGTTATTAATAAAAAATCTGCTAATATCTGTCAAAATACTAAATTAAATTTATTAGCTTAAATTTTTAATTGAATATTTATAAATAGCATTATAATATTAGGTGTGTTTGATTTTATAAATATAAAATATATAGTTATTATAATAGAACATGACGTTCCTTTTAATTTGAGACTTTTACCCCTAAATGCCTAAGACACCAAATTTTGGTGTCGACAATATTTTGAAGTTAAGTAAAACCTAACCAAGTTTTTATTTTAAATAGTATGTATTTTTTGAAAAAATCTTTTTGAAGTCTAAGTTTAGCATCAAAAATTTGACTTTGAAAATGATTGATTATTATTTTCTATTGAAGATTTTGTGCAAGGGTGCCCATTGAAATCTCCACTCTCCCTAGTGTTGAGGAATCTTGGAAATGAGCCTCAAATACACTAGGTCTTGGAGAAAAAATCACATTAGAAATTCATTAAAAAAATTTATAGAGTAGATTTTAAGAAGTCATAAATTAATTAAATTATACAAGGTAGGGCCTTTAACCTCATATTTTTTAGTGACCAAGTTTTTGGACTCAACATGTGAAAAGAGGATTGAAAGACTTCAAATCACTTTCAAAGTTTAAGACCCTCTTGATCAAACATTATAATCTTTCAATCCATAAGTGATATTGTTGTGATTTCTTTCTCTATGTGATCTCTAATATGTCCAGTTTGAATTTATATGATTACAATTCAAAAAAAATGATTCAACTTATCAAATTGTTTTTTTCTTGTTCAATTTAGAACAAGTTCCTAGAAATTCATAAAAGACCTTGGACATTTAGGGATTAAATGCACTTTCATAACTACATATAATACTCCGTATACAAACTTCAAATTATCTTGGTCTTTAAAAAATAATGATGGAAAATCTTACTTCTATTGTCCACATAATGTAAAATATGAGAAGTTGTCCAAAGCCCTCCAACATATCAATTGGAGAATCAAAAAAATAATTTACATGAGTAATCATTAGCCATGATTTTTCAAAAGCCATAGAAAAAATAAATGTACAAATTGTCATCCATGGTGCCAATCTACCCATTGTCACAATTGGTGATCCTTTATCTGAATTCAAACTATTTAGTGATTAAATGAAAAAAAAAATGGAAAATGAAACAATTCATTATTAAAATTATTTTGAATGAAAATTTGCATTTGGTTTATTTTTCAATGTGAATATATACTATAATATTAAATTGTAATATATAAAATATTCATCACTTTCTATTATATGACAATAATAATGAAAAAATATAATTCTTTTAAATGATTCTAGTTCTAAAATTGAATTACATTGTATTAATTGAATACATACAGTTGATGCAATAATTCTATTCTTAAATCCATTATTTTATTTATGGATTTGATTACACGTTTTATTTATGGATTTTATATTACAATTTAAACAATTTGTACCTTGTTTCTAAAATATCAATGTATTGATTTTTCGCATTAATACGTCGCCGATGTACATATTCATATGATTGAGTTAGCTTTTATTCTGTATTCTAAATATGACCAACAATTAAAATCCTATTTATAAATTTTCATGCTTTGATTTTCATTGATACATTTGAAATATCAATGCAATTATGCTAAGTTTCAAATATTGACAAAGGGGGGTTTCACGCTATAGATAGTTGTGTGAATTTAGAACTAGGGCTACATTTTAGAGGCTTTGTGCATTCGCGCACATAGAAAATTATTATTCAAATGATCATTTTGAAGAATTTTTTGTAATGATTTTTTATGCAATAAAGAATATGCAAATTCACTTTTCAAACTATAATGTATAAAGAAGCTATTCTTGTTTTTAAAATTTGAAAAAAATTGCATTACAAAGATTGAGAGAATTAAACCCCTCTCTCAAATCTATTTCAAATTAGCTTTTGGCTAAAAATTGAATGTAAATCAAGTTACAAATTCAAAATATATATATAAATAATACAAATTTTTTCATCCATTGCTTTGGCATTATTAGATTTCATTTAGATACAATTGGTTGGAAAATCTATATATGAACTCAAATGATCAAAAATAATGTTTTGAATTCTCTTTTCTTGTTTTGGTTATATAAAAAAGATTTAAAAATGAATTTAATATTCTGAATTGAAAAAAAAATCACTTTCCTTCAATTATATGTATGTGAGTCTTCAACACTAAATTATGAAAGTAATTGTATAATTTATTTTTTTACATTTACACAATTTAGTAAGTGTAACTATGTGATAGGCTTTAAAAGGACTTTGTTTGCTAGGTCAACTAACTTTAATAGTTACCAAGTTTTTAGGAACAAGTTGAAATCATCTCCTAATTATAAAATACAAAAAATGAGTACTTTATAAAGTCTATAATTGACAATGAAGTGTCAAAATGTCAAAATTTAAAAAGCGTCAAGATGCCATACTTAGAAAATTGTTAATTTATGCTACATTTTAGAAATACCCATGGCGTGAAAACACCCTAAATATTTTTTTTATGAATTTTTTGAAACTAAATCCATGTATTTATAGAATTAATCATGAATATGTAAAATGTATTTTTAAATTTTTATTTGTTATGATATGTTCATCAAATCCATCTTTACAAAAATATATATGTAATATTTAAAAATATTTTTTAATTTAAAATTATAATTTAATTAGTATTATCACAAAAAATCTAACCACTTTATAAATTTATCATGGTAATGATTACTTGAAGGAGATATTGTGCACCAGCCCATCTTAATGCGGAAAGAAAAGCACCAGTTGACAATGCTAATACATCTGGAAGCTCATAATTATAATCTAATGCTTTTGCAACTACACTAACAACATTTACATAGTTTGAATGTCAACAACAAGAAAATAAAATAACAGTATAATTATACAAAATCATACAAGTATTTGACATCATTTTTTATTGTAAAAAACTAGGTATCTTTAAAATAAAAATATTATATAATTTATTTCAAAAGCATTAATATATGTCTAAAAACCAACAAACTTGTCAATAGACTCCCAGTTGTAATTGATGAAATTGATGTTGTCATTTTGAAAGTTGGATTTCCAAAACTACAATGATAAATTTTTTTTTCTTCTTAAAATTAATAAATAATTAATAAAAATATTAATCAAGTATATCAATATAGATTCAATGCATTTATTACAAATAGATATTAGATATGTACATACTTATTATTAGAATTTCATAATGCAGTAAATATATTATTAAGATAAATAGCCAAGGAACTTATAATTTTACCTAAAAATATAATCGATAATTAAAATAAACAATGGTGATCCTGATTTACACTGCATTTCAAATTTGTACATATATGTAAAATATTAGAAATAATCAACTATGATCATCAACTATCAAAATATAATTGAAGAATTATTATGATGAACTATCAAAATTTATTAAAATTATAATTTACAAATTTCATATACTATTGTTAAATTTACCACATACATATATAAATTTAACTTCCTTACTAATTTGTTAAATTGGTCCTCAACTCCTCCTTGATTCAAATCAAGAGCAACATCAAAACTTGCAGCTATTGCAATGGGAATTACTGCAAAAATTAGATGATCCAATCCCATTTGTTTTTATATGGCATTTTTAAGCAATAATACATTTTCTATAGAATTTTGATATTTATTATATTAAAACATATTGATAGCCAATCTTCAAGTACCCAAATGACATGGATAAATTTCACACTATATTATACTTAATCTAAATGACGAATAATAAATTGAGACATTTATATCTCTTATATATATGTGTATATGTAGATATATACATTAGTATAAATATGTAATCAATAATATACATATGATTTCAAAATATATTCCTTACAAAAAAATCTAAGAAAAATATTCATGTATTCAATCATACCAATGTTCATATTAGAAGTCCATGTGAGATGGTCAAGAGGAGGATCAAAGAAACGGAATTTGTGTTTATGAACCTCATAAACAAAAATAACTTGGAAGGCAAATCCAAAGGCTTGTAACAAATGAGGTGCTGGAAACCTAGCTAAGAGATTGCTTTTGTTTTTAATTCTGAATCTGTAAGGCTTCATTTATCCATCCATTGTTATTTTCATCAATTTAATTATGGATATTTATTACTTTATAACATTTGATTTAAAGCAAAGTGAAAGAATGATAAAAAAATTATAAATATTCAACAACATGATATTGTATTAGAACTTTAGCTATATATAAAATACCACTCACATGTGGCAGAGATAGGAGGTATTATATAGATGCATATCCAATACTGTTTTTTATACATAGCATTGAAAATGAAATTTAATTGAAATATAAGACAACTTACTATTAATTTCTTGAGAACATTACTTCTATTTTATACAAATAAGTAAAAATTGATCTGAAATAGATGCTTTGTTGCTTGCTTGAGATTCTATATTGACCAAATTCAATGAATATTGATGCAATTATGCATATAATCGACCATATAAATCATTGAGTATGGTTCCTATTTGTTATACTATTTTGGTTTTTCTTTTTTGGTTGGATCTTGTTGGAAGGCAAAATGTATTTCTAAATACTCATAGCAAGCACTTTGGAACATCATATGCATCAACTATAAATTTCCAAAGTACTCAAATTAGGTGTATCTAAAACCAACCCTAAACTCTCATGAAAACAAACATTGAACATTTAATGCAACAATTTATAAGTATCAAATTTAAAACTATGATAGTCACACAGACCTATTGACTAGTAGTTTGTAGATTTGTAATAACTCATATAACAACTTCAAACAACTCATATAACAAGACCAACCTTTCTTTATTTGTTTTTCATTTTTATCTAGATAAAGTGATTATAGGCATTTGATTGAGAATACAGATTTTTGCCAATTTTGCATAATATTTGAATTTCTTTGGTAGCAACAAGATATAGTTTTCTTCAACTTACATCAAATTCTTTTCAAATCTAATTAAACAATTGCAAATTTTGTCTTTATTTTCCTATTTCTTTGTAGCTAGATCAAAATATTTATTGAAGAATGTAATGAATTTTGATTCTAGCCAATTTTATATAATATTTGTTATTTTGGTTGCAATAACACAAATTTTGGCATACACAAACATACAAAAAATTCTCTACTCATTGGTAGAAGCACGGTCCGCTTAGACAATAAAAATTTTCAACAAAAAGATCCACTAGAAGACCTACATGACAAACTAGAAGTCCCAATGTATCTTCTTGTAGTCATTTGCCCGGTCCATTCATCTTGTTTCCAATATTTGATAATGACAAGATCCGCCTAAACCGTTGTAATTCCCTCCTTAACTTTCCTATTGCATTGTAGCTATATTGACCAGAATTTTTTTGTTAAAGAATGTGATGAGTTTCCGGGTGAAGAAGAAGGAATAATCCTCACTTGTCATTGCAAAGGGTACACAAGTACCAAAAAAAGAAATAGCCCGCCGTCTTGCCCACAGCCAGCGATCCGACGCTCCTCGCGGCCGTCACTCCGTCCCGTGACCAGGTGCTCGTCACGACGCGCCCACTGCTCGTAATGGCCGCGTCTTCCCCCGCGCCCATCTTGCGCTGCGCGTCTACAACCAGATCTCGCGCGCCTCGGTTCACCTCAGCCGCTACCGTCGCCATTTGCGATGGAAGCTGCTGCGGACTCAACATGGACTGGAACGAGCTCATAGACCCGCTGCTGCCCATGCTCGCCGGCGACCCAGCATAGCTTGCCGCGAAGTGATCAGCTGTCCAATTCGACATTCTCCCCCTCTCGAGCTCGTTGGTGTACGACCTCTCCACGCACTTCATGCACGCGGTGGCGTGCGGGGCTATTTGCTGGTTGTGGGGACAGCGCAGCAGCGGCGTGGCGGACTCGTCTTCGGGTGGTGACGAGCTCGTCCAGTTCATGTACGCGCGCTCCAGCACGTTGGAGCATCGCCGAAGCTCATTGCATTGCAAGCACGTCTGTGCGTGGGGGTGATTCGAAAGCACCTCGTCGTGGGGACAGCCCAGGAGAGGCTCCAGGCGACGCGGGAAGCCGGGGAGCTGCAGCATGTGCGGCATCACGGGGAGGTCCCAATGGGCTGAGTCCCAGGCCGCGTCGTCGAAGTCCGCCATCACGTCGCGCGCACTGTGGGCGATGGTGTTGAGGGCGTCGTTGGCGTTGGCGAGTGTGGCTTGCACTCTGTCTTGAGCGTTGGCGAAGGTGTCTTGCACACTGTCTTGGATGTTGGCGATGGACGCGTTGATGTCGTTGCTGGGTGCGCAGGTGAGGAAGTTGAGCGGACAGTTGGTGCGGTGCCGGGGCGAGTCCAAGGGGCCTCCGCAGATGTTTCTGTGATTCTTCGCGGCGTACACGGCGTATGACGAGAGCGCCACGGCTGCCGCGATGCCCACTCTTTGCGCCGCGTTCAGGTTCGCAAGCTGCTGCTGCAATTGTGGGAATCCCCCTTCCGACATGGATCACAATTGCAATTGCAATCGTTTGCTCAATTTGCACATTCCCAGGTTCCAATCCCGTATGGATTTTCGTCATTCGTGAAAACCTTCTGGCTGAGCTTGCCTTTGTCCATGGTCGCATACCCCTTGCAACCTTCTCAACTGTTCTGGCTTCCTTCGCAAGGTTATCCTTGAATGCTCCACAGGCAAGGAATGGCACAAAGTCATGCAATTCACCCAGAATCCAAAATCACCATCATATTTGAAATCAGGTTTGTGCCAGGCTGAAGATGAAGTTAGGTTACTAACGCTGGGAAAGCCTCACAATTGCTGAGCAGTCTCTCTGCTCAATGCATGGCTCTTCCAGGAGAGGTTTAATGTGCTTATTTCGAGTTGAAGAGTTTCTTAGCTTGCGCAACTGATGCAGACAATACATCATCCCCTGTTCCGCTGCACTTTGCCCAACAATATCACAATGCACATTCCAAGCCACAGTAGCGCAGCAAAAAGAGACGGCAAATGTGCAGGTTGTATTTCTGCAACTCGAATGGCCCGATTCTTCATAGAAACACGTAGAAATTGGGCAGGGTGCACAATGGCATGCCCCATATGGACCAGGGCCGAGCCTGCATCTTTAAAGTCCTCATATTCTTATGATATTTAGGTCTGCAGTATTTGCCCCTTGAGTTCAATAACCCTAATCCGGAAAGACACACACACGAGGATTAGGTATCGATACCTATGAGAACCGGAAAGACACACACACGAGGATTAGGAATTTTGAAGGAATTTTGAAATTTCTCTTACAAAATTATAGAAAACTATTAATGATAGCATTGGTTAATCTAATGCGTATGGAATCTACAATTCAAAATCTACAACTTTTATTTATACATCAATTCCAAAATATTCTTCAAAATAGTACTTTATGACGATTTTATTCAAATTGTGAATTCTAAAGAAGACTTTGGATATATAGGCCAGGGTTAATAAATTCAATTTGCTTTAGGAATTAACCCTTTTGGATTTCTAAACTAATTCAACATTGTCCAATTTTGGAGATCTATGTCTCATTCTAAAGATTTGAAGAAGATGAAGTTATAACTCTAAACCACCATTTCTTTTATCAATTGCATTGTAGTATGTTGAAATGAAAGTGACATCTAAGAAAGGATTTATGATGTTGCGTCATATTTTGATGCTTGGCATTATGCTTCTAGAACTTTCATTGAAACATTATTACTTGTTGAGGCTCAAAAGCATTACTTTCAAGTAGGATCTTAGTTAGTAATTATTTATTCCATTGATTCTAATATGATGTACTGGAACCTTGATTTTATGTAAACCTAAAGTGCACAACCATAAGATTCTTGAAGATCAAAGAAATGTCCCGTTCCAACAAGAGCATTGTATTGTGATTCAAATAAACTAAATATGTATTGGATTTATTATGGCTCAAACATCATTGATATTATATGTAGTGAAACTAATTTGTAGTGAACAATTTTTTGTGACATTATTTATGTCGGTGACACTAATTTAGGGTCCTCACCAATAGGATAAATTCGTTTAACGGATATATGTATATTTCCATTCATGCCCAAAGAAAAGTGAAAAAGATTACAATAAATTATCCAATCATTAAGGCTACTAAAATGTAAGCTTAAATATTAATCCAATCTTCCAACTCAGAGAACTATAATCATTACCATATTTTCTAAAGCATATGGATATCTTATCTTCAAAAATAAACTCTTGTAAAATATAAAACTTCTACTTTACTTAGGTTGCTTGAGGTGGCAGTTGATTCTCATTTGAGTCCAAAATAATAGAATAAATATTGTATTTTAGTTACTTTGAACTCATTTGATGAAAAGTGATTTGTTTTTTCCTTGAAAGAGAAAAAAATACCTGCAAGGTGAAGATTTTGTAATATGAAAATTGCACATATGAGAGGTTGACGGTCACCTATCTAACAGAACAAAGGCAAGTATATACTTTTTTTTTTAAGTTCCACTTTTCCATTCCTTGGTTTAATTTATTAATTTCTTGAAAACCTTTGGGCCAACTTTGGGATTCTAAGTAGAACCGTCTTGGGAATCCAGCCTCCACCCTTCCTACACCCTCCCTATCATGCTCTTCAATATGTAATAGATTGAATTCCAAAATTGACCATCCCCAAATAGGCAATTTGTACCCATTTTCAAAACTATTCTAAAAAATTAATTCAATCAAAGATAGTTATCCAAATTATCACTACATTAGCATTTTGTGACAAAGTGATGCATTCCAATTAAACCTCCCCAAATTCATATCTATCATTGCCTTTATTTGGTGAATCTATGCAATCAAAGTTTTCCATCTTTGTTGACCCAATGCACAAAAATTTGAGGCCCATTTAAGCTATTAATAGATCCCTCTTCCTATTTGCATAGGTTAGGTTAAAGTAAACCAACCTATCACCATTCACTATCCAATTCTGTCCCCTACTTTTGGCCTCAGTTCTATCCGTTCAAACATCCAAATCTTGTCCAAAAAATATCCAAATCTATTCAAGATTCTGACAAAATCAATGCATTAATGCCAAATGGAGTAACATGTCAATGTTTGATTGGTGAGTATTTAAGTACCATTAGATACATGGAGAGGCGGTTATGGGTTGTTAATGGGACGCTTGTGACTCTATTCTATGGATGGTTTTGTAATTTCAAGGCAAACCACTTCAAAAATTTATAAAACTTACAATTTTAATGAGAAAATTAAAATTCCACTTGGGTTTGATCCGTGAAACAAGCACACACCTTGGAAAAATATATACACCACTTGGAATTGGCCCCGAGATATTCAGATTTCAAATTAGGGTGGTATGGGAGGCAATCCATTCCCGATCACCTCCCATTCTTGCATTGTAGGTTGTTCTCTTTCTGTGAAGGAGGAGATGAATAGTGATTAACCCCTAAATCTCCAAAGTCCCCTCAGGGGACACTTAGAATTTTGGACAGGCTTGTGTGACCTGGAATTTTGACCTAATTTTTTGAAACTTTTTTTGAAGATAGGCAATCACATTAGCTTTCTAAAAATATAATTTTCTTTTCAATTGGTGCTTGGGAGCAAAAGTTATGCCACCTGGAGTCAAAAAAGCACTTCACCGGGCAGGAAAAAAAACTTTAAAAAATTGAATTAAAAAAAAAAAAAAATCTCAAAGATTTTGTTTTTGTCGACATTCGGAGCTTTGATTCACGGTGAAGTCTATTGTAGTGCAACAAGCCTAATTGTTGCACTACAATAGACTTCACCGTGATTAACCCTCTAAGGACACATCCCCTCATGATTAAGGTAGTCACCAAAATTCTCTTGATTATTGGACCCATAGGTGCATTCTTTGTTTATACAATGAACAATGAAGTCATCCATCAAATACTTTTGTTTAGGGCAATCTCCAATGATGAGGACAATGATGACCACTCAAAATTTGCTATCTAGGTACCTTGGAGAAGTTGTTTGTCAACTCACATATTTTTCAGATTTTAAAAAGTTTGAGAGAAGCCATTTGCAAGTAGAATCCGACAAGAAATGAATTTTCTATGGTTTTACAAAGTTTGTTGTGACAAAATTGGTAAAGCATGGATAGACTCATGCTATTCTACATACTGACGTGTCCTCTCCCCAAGGGCATTGTCATGATGCTGAAGAGGTCTTTGTTTCACATGAAAAATCAAAGATGCATAGGGATATGACAATTTGATTACCTTCTACACAAAGAGACAACAAGCAGACATTCATTTCGGGGCCAAATCATGCAAGTGTGACAGCTATATTGGAATGCTATGAACAACACACACAAAATCCGTAAACCACTCCCAGGATTCCTCCCATTCATTTTGCGGGGTGGTTCTCGACTGCAATCCACGATTACTTGGATAAAATTGCATAATTGAGCATTACGGGTTTTTCATCCGGTTCCAACTCTCATCCTCAATTTCTCATCCTTTCCTGCTCGTGATTTACATCGGGCAACGCCTTCGTTGTCAGGGATTGCGAGAAAAAAAGCGCCTCCTCGTTGGGCTCCGCCCTCCTCGTTAGCACTTTTTTTCCCGCAATTCCCTCCTCCTTGAGCATTGCCCTATACTAAACCGACATCCTTGTTCTGATCATTCACATCACAACGATGCATTGCAGTTCTCCGACTAGGGTTTCAAATGACTTGCTATGTCGTAAGAAAGAAATGCAAGATGCCTGAAGGTTCTGAAAATCTATGACCACTAGGACCACAATTTTGCTACTTCCAGGTGACCTAAATAACCCCAAACAAATTTAACCAAAAACTGACATGATTTTAGAATGAAACAGAGACTGGAAAACCAGATGGCGTTTCTTCCCTCCCGCATTCGAGCTCCACTGGCAAGCTTGTCCGGAGAGGCCATGTCGATGCATTGCAATGCCTGTTCAGCAATATCACAGGAGGTGATAAACAACAACTCCCCAATGTTTTGCGGAAAGCGATTTTTGTTTTGTCTCACGTTGTTTTCCAGGCCGTCTGGAAGCTTGAAAACATGCCAAGGTTTTCAAGCTAACTTCCCGGTTATCAGGCCACTTTCTCAAACAAGGCGTCCAATTTGGGGGCCCGTGGGATAGTTTTTCAAGTTGGCTCCCACAAGGTCATCCATTTTGCAAGCCTGGTGGGGATGCTCTAAGGATTGCTAAGATTGTGGTAATGGGTGGGTGACTAATGCAAAATGGGAGGGTCCAGTAGATGTCAGAATTGGATGACTTATGGCATTGGATTGTTCTACCTTATTGCTATGTAAGAAGGGGACTTTTGCAAGGACGTTTTATGAGTGATTTTTTGCTAAAAGACGATGCAAATTTTTTTATAAGGAATATTTGATGAAATATTCTTCCTTTTTTAGTGGATAAAATTGCTTAATTGCTACCAAATCTTGGGACGTTATTGCTCTATTTTGGATGAATGTACACTCTTTTGGATGAATAAATGACTTCTCATCCATATATTGCAAGTTTCATCCATTTTCATGGATGTACTGAATAGCTTCATCACTGTTGTGAATGTCACTTTCTACACTGCCCAAAACAAATGAAAAAACAACAGAAAATAACAACTGTTTTTCTTTCGTAGTGTTAAACTGTCTGCTGCCCAAATGAGGTAGACTAATTTTGACAAACCGTCGCCCCCAAAACTCTGGTGGTGTGTGGAACAGAACAAGGCGTCGCCGGTTCCTGTTTGCCTTGGAGCAAGAGGCGTGGAAAGAGCGAGGCAGTTGCTCAGTGGGTATCTTCCCGTCTCATTTGGATGCCAGAGCTTGACTAACTGGACTCTGTTGACCTAACTTACCATATATGCACCGACTGTTTGCTTTTCTCCTTTGGTCAAGGAAATATAAATATTCTTCTCCAATTGGGAAACACTCCCTCCACAGTCCGCGGAGTTCTATACAAGAAACGGACAATTTCCTAGCTTCTAGGAGGTGGCTCGGATTTTCCTATTTTTACTCGGAAGTGGGCCTAAAGAGCGCAAATTTTATCGGTTCATATCCCCCATTTCTTAATGTACTTAGGCAATTAGCCGCCATTTTTTATTTCAATTATTTACTTTCCTAAATGTCTAAAATGGGTCCGGTTATTTGTTTTGGTGGGGGATTTTTATTTCCTCCCCATTTTTTTTTGCTTTAGTTTCCTTGTCATTCATTCTCCATTTTTTTTGGCTTTAAGTTTCCTTGTCATTCATCGCCCAGAGTTTATGATCACCCAAGCCCCAGAGTTTACAATCGACCAGACTCCTAGAGTTTACGAGCGCCCAGAGTTTACGAATCTGCGCAGTAGTGCGATACATGAGCAAAAATGCAGCAAGCCAACAACCCAAATTGAAAACTTAGCCAAAAACAGTAAGCCAGCAAGGTGACGCCGTCACGGATGAAATTGCCTGCAAGTGAGCGAGACAGATTGAGAATGATAGTGACCAACGGCGGAACGGTGAAATCTCAACCGTTGATCAATGCAAGGATGGACGGCCTGATTGGATAGGGGCTAGGGTTTTGTGCTATCTCCCTCGAGCAGTTAAGCCAGCAGGGCAGGGTTAATGGGGCATTGGGATACTGGGGTATTTGGGTAAGTGCAACGGTAACTCACTGTCTCATACAAACTTTCAGTAATACAGTATTCCAGATTTTCAGTCTTCCAGGCTGTTCCAACTTCCAACTTCCATTAGTTCCAGATCCCCGCCATTTCCCAAATCCCAAATACTTTGGATGCCTGTCAGCCTTTGAATGAGGCATAGTAGCATACTTGATTATTAGAAATTTGATAGTTGGTAGTTGGTAACTTGGTATTATAGCTTTGGTTACCTTGGTTACTTGGTACAGTAGAATACTATACATAGTATTAAAAAAAATCCCTAAAAAGTATATGCATAGTCGGCTGCCTGCCGTAAAATATTACTTTCATTCGGTAATTTGCCGTGGGTATACCTAGGGTAGCTTGCCAAAATGCCAGCATTTTTTTTTCTAGTCGGCTCGTTTCCGAAAACCTTCATTTTTCTTCCGGAACCCCTTCCTAAACATTTCTATCTCATTCGGAAATTCGCAATATCAACCGGCTAGCTTGTAACTAACCGGCGGCACTCCCCTTTCATTGACTCCCTCCCGGCCACAGTCCGGGGAGATTTTTAGCACAACCGGCTAAAATCTTACATTTTCTTGGGTCAAATGGTTGTTTGAATCATTCTCTCGGCTAGGTCTATAAAAAATAGAGAATATTCTTTGATTTTCCTCTCAAATGGTCGGGTTTTTTTCGAAGATTTTGAAATCAATTAGGCAATTCCTGATTTCAACCGGTTAACTTGTAACTAAATGCCGGTACTCCCCGTACATTGCTCCCGGCCCGGTTCCAGGGTAAGGTAGTATGTTCTAAAAGCAACTGGCTTTTAACCCCTAAACGTCTCAATCCTTTTTTGAATTTTTGCACATTTTTGCTTATATCTTTGTACAGAAATATCATTTACCAGAATTTTATGAATTTGGTCATTAAGGAAGGTATGCATTTTCTAGATGCAAGTATTACATTAGATGAATGAGAAGTTAGCTGCACTGAATAGTGCCTCGAAGGCCTCTATTCATCATCTAAAATATGGATGTCGGCGCGTTTCAAGGTTAAAACCGGTCATAGCGCACAGATACAATTTGCTTTCTTCATTATACCAACGGTGTACATTTTAGGAGGTGGTCGATTTTACTAACCATTGTGTTTCAACTTCAAAAATTTGTAACTAGTTTCACAAAGGTCCAAAAATATGAAACGACTTGGGTTAGATGTCAATTCCATTTTTTTTCCCACAAAAATTTACTAAGAATTGTTTCAAGGAGTTTGGCTTCCCCGAAAAAAGGCAAACAACTCTTAAATGGTTGCTTTAATCCCTAATGTCTCAAGGCCATTTTTTTTGTCAAAAAACACTCAAAATTGCCATTTTTGTTGCGTTCATCCTAGAAAACAATTTTTTATTTATTTTTAGAATCTAACCATAGGATCTTGTATTTCACTTGTCTGAGATCATGTGGTAAAAGTTTCATGAAGTTTGACTGTATAGATTAGAAGATATTAGCATTCAAAGTTGAAAAAGAAAGTTTTTTTGAACAATGGCTTGCAATTTTAGATGACTTTGACCGCCATTTGTGGAAAACTTTGCACTACAGACTTTGAATTAAAAAAAAAATATGTTGAAGAATTGAGTTGAAAGTCTAGAATTTTTTTTCAAAAAACAAAAACTTGATTTTCATTCTTTAAAAAATTGTTAAGTAGAAATAGGTCCAAGATTGAAAGAAGCACTAAATTGTTAATAGCTCTAAGATGGGATTAAAACACAATAATCCCAATGGTGAGATTGATTTAGGAAGAAAACACAACCTTGTCAAACAATTTTTTTTGAAAAATTGTGAAAATTGCATTTAGAAATGAATCCTACAAGTTATTTATTCAAGAAGATGCTTTAATTGCCCAAAGAACAAGATTGTCCATAAATTTATCATTATTAGTCCAAATAGAATGAATCAAAGCTTCACATGTAGGCAAAACACAATGTTTTAGGAAAAAAGATTAAAAATTAATTTTGACTTTTTGTAGTTTTTTTGTGCTGCCCGCCAAGTTTAGTTATAGGCTTTTATGATATAACTTTTGCTCCTGGTCACCAATTGAAATAAAAATCATATTTCCACAAAGCTAATCAATTTTTCTATCTTATCAAGAAGTTTCAAAAAGTTTTGTAAAAAAATCAAGGTCATAGGAACCTGTCCAAAATCCAATTTGTCCCCCGAGGCCAAGGCCCGAGGAAACAATTGGGACTCTAGGGGTTAAGAGCAAACTACCTTACTTTCATTACTTTGTGAATCATTGGCTTAAGAAATAGCAAAAGCACTCATTGGAAGTCAAACTATTGTAGAAGACCTCCCTTTTCACAACAAACTTCCAAGGATTAATAGTTGAACTTTTGTCCTACTATAAGAATTCCTTATAATCCATTGGACGCCAAATGTCCGTCTCAACGTTTGAGGGTGAAGGGCCTCCTACTATGTATCATTAGGTGATACATGTGTTTACCAATACCTAAATATGTTCCTTCTCTAGTGTGGAATGGACTAATACCGGTGGAACTCATTCTCCTTCACCACTGATTAGCAGGACTCTTCTTATTGTTTATTCCAGAGTAGTGCTTTTTTTGTCCACTGGGCTCACATGGCAGGAGGCCCTAACCTTAGGTGGGTTAAGTTATTGGCCCTATGCACATGATCCTCCCTCGGCATGCCTGGCCAGGCTCCGGCCAACCACGTGGCGAGGCGCTAGTGACGGGGAGGATGGACTGCAGGGGGGTGGCGGTGGCGGAGGCGCACAAGCCCTCAGCCAGCCCCTTGCCACACTTGGCTTGATGGCCTGAGGATTTTAACTCCATTGGGTCTTTTTTTTTTTCATTTTTTTTTTCATTTTCGCTTAGATTTTTGGAGTTGGGATTTTAAAGGTTTTGGTTTGACGACCTATTTTTTTTTTTGCTCTTGTTTTGGAGCTACATGTGAAGGGTTCTTGGCTCTAATTTTAGGTTACAATTTTGCAATTAGATTGCTTTTAGAATATCTTTTCAAGTTTAGGGTTTAGGAAAATTGTACACAAAACATTACAAAGATGGCCAATTATACACTCTTGATTTACTTTGCATTCATACTTGTGCTCATGACCTTCTTTGGCCGTAGACAACGACGTTGTTTAGTGCCTATTAATCCAATTGAAATTGAGGGAGGTTTAGGGTACAGGCATTTGTTCCCAATTATTGCAGCTATGGTTTGGAGGCAACATTTTCCACGACGCATGTGGTGGGTTGAGCCACGCTAGTATATCCACCACGATGTTGTTGAAGACAATGTCTGACATACAACGCCACAAATGTTGGACATAAGGTATTGGCAAACCTATGATATGGATTATTTAAACGTCTAAACTTTTCAACAATGAGATTAACCTGACTTTTAAATAATGAGATTACAAAAACATCTAAACTTTGAAACAATTAAATTAACAAAACTCGTAAACAATGAGATTAAAAAAACGTCTAAACTCTGAAACAATGAAATTAACAAAACTTCTAAGAAATGAGATTTAAAAGACGTCAAAACTTTGAAACAATAAAATTAACAGAAGTTTTAAACAATGAGATTAAAAAGATGTCTAAACTTTTAAACAATGACGTCTAACCTTCTAAACAATGAGACTAATGAAGCTCTTGCCCTCGACTTGCCTGCAACCGAGCTGAGAAAGAAGGAGAATGAAAACTGCAGTTCTGGAACTTTTTAATCCCCCAAACCCCACCTTTTTTACCCGCCCAGCCACTTTCCCCGTCAAAATCCACGCACGCCCGGCCTGGCGGTGGCCAAGTCCGCCAGGCCCAAAAACGCCGCGGGGGGTGGCGGGGAGCTGGCGGAGCGTGGCTTTTTGAGGCCATGTGCGTGGCCTGATTAGCGTCGAGACCCTGCCACTTTTGGTGGTGCAGGATCAAAAATGTTTTCGCCATGATCAGTCGAAAGTGGCGTTCCACAAATTTTCAGTTGGATTTTTTTTTCAGTTTGGTGACCTCGGCCCCTTCAGTTCGCCGTCTTTTCCACGAGAAAATTTCGCGTGACTTCCGGGCTCACCTCGCCAGTCCCCACTTCCCCAGGTCTCGTCGCCATTATTTAAAGCATTACCGACTGTCTGTAGCACGATGTATGAACTGGAGAACTAGAGAACACAATAGTCCAAGCTGGGGACGAATCTCAACAGGCTACTAATAAGCTAATGTAATGTTTCTCTCCACTACAAACGAAGCTAGGAAGGGCAGGATCGAATTAAAGGGAAGCTTGGGAAACACACTTGCTGTGTCTAGACGTACGGTGCTCTTTGTGCGTTAAGAATTGAGGGACCGAGTGGAGTCAGAGCACCTTTGATCGGAGTTGGAAGACGTGCAAGGCACTTCTGTTGCAGAGAATTGCACGCAACATGCCTTCAAAATGAGAAACAGAATCGATCTTGGCTTGCCTGTGGTTTCCACCAACAGCTCCGATCCTTGGGGGACAAGCCGGTTCAGCCAAATGTGGAGGATGTTTGTTTAGTGCTTGGTCCAAAGTGAGTTGATTGCAGTATATATTTGCTGGTTGAGAAACCGGTGGAATTGATGGATTGCTTTACTTCCGAACTTCTTGTCATATGTTGTCGATCTAGGTTTTTGCCTTTTTGTTGTACTAGTTTGCAATCCAACTTGGTTCGAAGTTGAAATGTACATAAATTGTGAAATGAAAACTGGCATTACTATGATGTTAGTTTGCGATCTTGTACTGAATCTCATATCCCTAACTTTCTCCTTGTAAGAAAACATCTAGAAGCGTGACCTAGCCCTTAGAGTTTCTCGTTTGCTAACTCTGAATTCCCCCCTAGAGGAGCCCAATTTGAGCCTCCTGCTTTTTAGAGCAGTTCTGAGTATTTTGATCGCTACTTTCTTTTGCCCAATTTTCTTTAGTTTAAACCAACGCATCCACTGTTCTTCACTAATAAACCTCACATCTTTCACAATCGAACTGGTCATTTTCAGAGTGGTCAGGAATCTTTGGGCGGATCCTTTGCAGGTTAATTCTCCAATTAAATTAGAATGGATTGATGTAAGTTTCGTGAATCAGAGACGCCACAAGTCGGACCCCAAGTGCATCACTACTTGTTTTCACTGACCATGTTCAGAAATTGCTGAGGAGGAGTTTGGGGTTCATGAGTTTATCCCAAATTTATTGAAGTCGTAAGCTTGCAATGGAGCACTTGGGGAAGCTGATGAAGGTGCCGATCGTGGGTCAAGCGATGGGGCAGCTGTTTCCCTTACTGGGGGTGGTCGCCGTGATCAAGCAGACGATGCCCGCAGAGGGTCGGGAAGCCGTGGGTTACTGTCGAAGAGCCCTCAAAGGCTTGCTCAACCCTTTCTGCTACTTCGCCATCAACGAGTTCGAGGGCTCGCTCCCCAACGATCTCTACAGAGACATCCACTTGCACTTGGAGTCCTGTAAAGCGTACAGCAAGGCGAAGCGCGTCACCCTGTTCCGACAACCCAATACGTCCAGCGTCACCATGCGGTTGGCGGATTCCAATGATGTGGTGGTCGATGTGTATAAGGTGAGGATTCTCTGACTTTTGTTTGAATCTCATCTTATCTCACTAAGTAGTCTAATTTGTAGCAATCATTGTTGGCACATGAAAGAGGATTCCAACGGACCAAAGAATTCGTGATTTAAATACCGGATGCAAAAGGTATGATTATTTAGATGTCCTAACACTACCACCTGCTTAGATGGATGATTAAACTAATACCTGATTAGTGTTACCACCAATCTTCAACCCCTGAGGGACCAACAGGCCTAGAGTGAGTCATATGTTCTTTTAGCACTTTTCAGAGGGGCATGTGGGGACCTTCTTGTGTACAATAAAATTTATCAGTTGACATGCACTGTACACTAAAAATTGATCAGGTTGTGTATTTTTTTAATTAAAACTAAGCAAAGTGAGAAGTGTGTCTTGTACAATATAACATGTTCAAATTTTGCACAATAATTCCAATTTTCCAATTTATAGGAAAAATTTGAAGTGCGATTACGTGAATTATTGCCTGGTACTGGTCCTTAGTGTAATTACATATTGTCCAAATATACTCTTTCAGCAACCAAGCACTTTGCCCTAGTATTTGTTCTTTCTAAACAAGAGTCGAACCCTCATTAACATAACTCCATTTCTTCTCCTTTTCTCCTTCGGGTTTCCTTTTCTTTGGATGTATGTGTGTTTTCTCATAATTCAGAACCTGCAGGGGATGACAGTGTGGTGGACTCACCACGAATCCAAAGACAAGATAGTTTACCGAGGCCCTTTCAGCAGCGGCGGAGGATCAACAGAGCGCAAGTTCCAGTTGAAAATCAGGAAGAGAGACAAAGCTCGATTACTGCCCGAGTATCTCGACTACATAGCGAAAAACTCCAGCATCTACTCCGGCAAGACGCGAGACATCAAGATCTACACGAACTCCGACTCCATCCACAGGTACAACACGAACGGGTCATGGGTCGAGACGCATGTGGGAAGAGATTCCGTACAAACACCCGTCAACGTTTGACAATCTGGCCATCGACCCTTGCTTGAAGGCGACGATCATTGCGGATTTAAACTCCTTTGCTGATGACCAGTTGTTTTACCAAGGCACGGGGCGAGCTTGGAAGAGAGGCTACTTGTTGTTTGGACCCCCGGGCACGGGGAAATCCTCCATGATTGCGGCCATGGCGAACCTGCTGAAATATGATATTTACGACCTCGAACTCAGTCAAGTACTTCCAGTGGTTTCCGTTTCTTCAAATTCTTTCGCTGTGTTTTGTGGTGAATTTGGTTTAGGCGTTGTGATTTTCTATTTATCGATTAGTTTGTGCTATGCATATGAAATTTCATGTTGACGATATGTAATGAGAATAGTAAAGTTTAGACCACTTCAGGAATGTTTCCACTCTCAGGAAGTCTATTTTTATTAGAAACCTTGTTTGCAGGCCATTGTAGTAAAGGGTGAGAAGGCTTTTTTACTTGTCAAGAAGAAAAAAAGATGTGTGAAGTAATGCTGATCCAATATAATTCTTGTGATTTAGGTGAGCACCAATGGCGAATTGCGGCAGCTGTTGATTCATACAAGCAATAGGTCCATTATTGTGCTTGAGGATATTGACTCCTCTGTGAATTTCACTCGCAGTCGCACTGGTGCTAGAATCAGAAACCCACCAGGTACGCTCCAACTCCCTTATGGCTTAATCACGGTAGAAGGGACTCTTTCCTTTCCTTTAACCCTTTAAGGACCGGTCGACCAATTTTGGGTCGAAATTGTCACATTTTCATTTCTAAGGTCAAATTAGTTGTAAATTGGGAGATGGGCCAAAGGGGGAGGATGTAGGGGATTCACAACTCTACCCATAGGAACAAAAATCAGGCCAATCTGAACCTCTATGTGGGCTCAAGGTTGAAATTGGTGATGGTTTTTGGCTGGAAATACAACATTTGAAAACCTCGATGCATCATAATAAACCGAATTGTGCTATAGTTTACCACAAAATTCACCGCCACATAGTAAACCATTCATCCTACACCCATTGGTACAGTTGGGTCTTTGACACGCAGTGTTTTGCTTCAACGCCAAACGCACCCCCAAAATCAACCACGGTCCTTAAAGGGTTAAACACTTCAACCAATCATCGTAGCAGTTAGGTTTCATTGGGACAGGAATTGTTGGGAACAGGGTCCGTGAATAGGGAGATCGGAACAAATCCCTAACTAGTTTAGTATCCTCTATTCTAAATCATATATTTCCATGAAGTTGTTTGATCTTCTACCCTCCTTAAAGGTATGCTCACTCTTGGTGTCAAAGAGTGGTGTTAGCAAAGCGAATCTAGTCCAAAGGTGTGCGTGAATTCATTCCAAAACCCACTAACACCAATCTTAACACCAAGTGAGAACATACCCTAAAGGAACATACATTAAATTGGGACTCACCTAATAGTGACCCCGAAGATTCTTGTTCAAATTGTACATAATCTTGACATGAGAGCCTTGGGATATATTTTTGTTACAAATTCTTGCCCCAAATGTACATAATCTGGACATGAGAGCCCATGGTAGGATAGTTTTTTGCTACGCTGCTTTGAGAATTCATAGTTTCTGCTGCTTTTAAAAAATTCGTAGTTTCTTCATACGGTGTCCAAATAATACAAGCTAGGATGCGTTGGAAAGCTAGCATCACGTTCTTTTTAAATCTGAATATAAGCTTGCACTGGCAGGAGTGGCCCCCAACCCGGAGGACGACCCCAACCGCATCACCTTGTCCGGTTTGCTGAACTTCGTGGACGGCTTGTGGTCATGTTGTGGCGACGAGCGCATCTTCGTGTTCACCACCAACCACGTGGAGAAGCTGGACAAGGCCTTGCTGCGCCCAGGCCGCATGGACATGCAGATCGAGCTTTCGTACTGCACCTTCCCGGCGTTCAAAGTACTGGCCCAGAACTACCTCTCCACCCAAGACCACCCATTGTTCCCCCAACTGGAGTTAGCGTTTCAGGGGAAAACCCTGACCCCAGCTCAAATCGCCGAGCTACTCATCAAGGACAAGCGCAATTCAACGTCGACCTGGCGCTAGAGAATGTGATCTCAGCTCTGGAAAATAACGTCCCCGAGCCACCGGAAACGGACAAAACTACAGTTACTCCAGATAACAACAAGGACCTCAAGGACAACAAGGACAACAAGGACAACGAGGACAACGAGGACAACAATTCCAGCAATTCTGTCCCGAATTCTGTGGCCAAAGCTCCGTCTAAGCTGGTTATCGATAGAAGCAATCTCATTGCAACTTTACAGGGAGTAATTAAAGTACTGGAAAACAACTCTGAATCCCAGAGCAGCAAAGACCCAGAGCTTGTGCAGAACAAGCAGATTACAAATTCCAAATCACTGCCAGGCAGTCAACAAATGGAGCCCGAAATCCCCGAATTTTCAAGCGCCAGCATGAAAGACTTGGCGCAGTCGATTCGGGACACAATCCTGAAAAATAAAGGAGACATTGACTCTGCCATTGAGGGTGTGATTCATGTCCTGGAGAATAAACTGCCCATTAGTTCTAAGATTCAGGAGATAACCTCTTCCGGTGATGAGCTATTGAATGGTAGTACTGCAAATGGTCATTCGGGTAGTGCATCAGGATGCGAGGAATTAACTAACGGGTCTTCGTCGCGAGCGGCCTCGAATGGCGGGTGCAGAGAATCCGAGAATGGAGGTATCAAGTAAGCTTCAATTTGTCAACTTGAAGTACGTTTATTCTACCAAGGCTGTTCCAAAACAGTTCTGGTGCAGCAGAGACTTGTGAAAAGTCTACAGTATTGGATTACTGAATTTTGGCTTCTATATTGCATGAAGATGTCTGTTTCATATATGAACAGGGTAGCCATAGAGAATTTTATTCTTCCAGCTACATTGTAATATTACGTTGTTATAGTTACATTTGCCCCGAGGCGGCAACTAAGACTGAAGTGATGTGGTGTGTATACGCAATTTCGGAAAGGCTGTATGCACAATTCCAAAATTTTGTAATCAAATAGAACTACAGAAGTTAATGTTGCGACCACATTTCTATTGTGGGTAGGCATTTTAGCCTTTCATTTTGGTGTAGTGTAAAGCTTGATTTTTGATTAAATGAGATTTCGGGCCTCCATGAAATGTGATACATGTCTTCTACGGATGGTAAGAAATTGACCTGTTTTTTCAGAAGGGCCATAGCAGTGATATAACCTTTTGCAAAAAATGTGGCACAATAAGGAGCGTGAAAATTAGAGATGTTATTCATGGACCTTGTTACAAATATGATTTGTGACTTCTATAAATACTACCTTGAAGTCAAATCACTCATTCTAACCATATTAGACATTGCTATCAATATTTTGCAATTGGTATTATGACAATGTACTATTGCATGTTGAAGTGAGCTTAACAAAATGGCACTGGGATTGAATAAGTATATATGATCAATCATAGAAGTTATCTTTATCAACCAAAAAGGGCAACCTAACAATTTTGCATTCATTGGGTGATACACATAACAATCTTGAACTTCAAAGGAGTGGATTCCTTTGCTTTCAATACATTGTAGTCTCATTACAAAGAAAACTCTCTTGAATTTAAACTTGTCCAATAATCATGAATAATTGTATATGGAATTATTGGCTTTGGATTGAAAGGGAGGGGGCTTTGTATTGAAAGAATCTACTTCAAGATTCTACCTTATTAAAAAAAAAAGGTGTGAATGCTATAGGGACAAAGCCTTCCAATGTGTAGTTCTTTGTTCCATTTAAATCCTAAAAGTCTTTAAAACCAAATTGTGGTTTTGAGGTTTTGGTCAATTGTTGCAATCTGATATTTGATTTAATTTTTTACTTGTGCAAATTAATTTTTGAGATTCCCTTTCCTTACAAATCCCAAATTGCTTGCACACGCAAGCTTAGATGCATTTTCTATGAATTATGAGTGTTTTGGCCTCAAAATTTTAATTGTTGTAAATATTGAAAGACTAGTGAAGACTTTCCACTTGGGAGTTTATTTAGCACTTGAGACCATGACATTTCAATTTCTTTTGAAATTTTAGTAAATTTATAAATGTATCAAGATTTCTCAATGTTTTAATTGTTCTTTACAAAGGAACAATGGTGTTGCAAGATTTATAAGTTTTCTATGTACATGATATTGGATTCAAGTTTTGATTTTTGTATAGGGTATTTCCTATTGAGGAGGAAATTGTGAGAATCAGCCTTTTTCTTTTGGTTTTTGAAGAAGTGCCAGGATGGCAATCACTTAAAATTTGGTGAAGCATTTTATTTCTTTGTACATCCATCTTTTGTACCATAAAACACTTTTCAATCAAATTCACACTTTTTCATCCAAATTTTATAATTTCATCCATATTTTAAATTGGATTGAAACTTTTCTGGCAAAAAAAGATTACTCTTTTCTAGCGAAAAAAAGATTTTCACTATGAAATGGTGCTATTTGGCTCCATTTCGCCCTCAAAAAAGGGCTGAATTGAGAATAAAAGGATTCACAAGGAAGGCAAAGCCTGATGTAGAGGTACTTTTATTCCCGCAGTTACCTCTTTAATAGGCATTTATTTACTCGATGTAAACCGCCCAATAAAAAATTTAATTTGAAAATTTTCTTTCCACATTCTTTAGGGCCAGACATTACACTCCCCATTATTATCTAGGAAGAGCTTGTGGGAGCATCTACGGACTCAAGCCAATGAATTACTACAAGATATGAAGTTTGGCTATCACTATGGTTGACATTGGGCAACCATATTTATACAGACCTCAAGTTCATTGTCAAAACCAATGGGATACTTCTAGATTTATCAAAATTTTAAGAGTCTGATTATGAAACCATGTGTAGTTGAAATTACATTTAGTTATATCTAGTTTTGTTTGTTAGAATGATTGTTGATAGTGTGAAATATGAATAATTACAAGTTGGAAAGTAAACAGGTAATAGATATGAACAGCAAATCGGTAAAATCTTTTTGGGATACCAAAAAGCTTCTAAGTCAGGAAATTAAAAATCACTTGGTAGGTGGTTAGCAAATATCACTAACTTAGAATGTTTAAGTGAATGAACAAAAGTCAAATTAGTACCACTGCTATGAGACAATTGTGTGTCCTAGCCCAAATTGTTGTATATCTTATTTATTTTTATTCTTGGTCAATGTAATGAAAGATCGGTTGTTGGATTACGTTGTTAATGATGTTTGGGTTGTGTATTTGAGACGTTTGTGCAGGAGATTTTATATGATTTGAAGTTGTCTATGTTTATTGGTCTAACGAACCAACAAATTGATGTGTCATTGATGGATTGAAATTAATCCATTAAGGCCCAAGGAACCACAAATTGTTTTTTAGAGTGAAAAGACCAGAAATTACTCATAATCTAAGAGAAGTTGGAAATGAATTAGGAAATAGAGATTGATCTAGAAAATACAACTGCACACAACATTTATGAGCATTCACTATAAGAAAAGCATGTTTTTGGATGCATTAGCAAAAAATGCATCGTGTTTTTTCAAACGTCAGATGTTCCAAAAAATGTTCCAAAAATGTATACATGTTTTGCAGAAAATGTGTACGTAGTTTGCAGAAAACACGACCTTGTCATTGTGGACGGCTACGTTTGTGACGATGTCGACTATGACGTGGCCATGTTTTTATAAAACGTCGTATACAACATAAATTGCCATGTCAGCAAGTAGATTTAGAGAAGGGCAGCCACGTGGCATATTTTGGAAAGAGAAAAAAGGATGGATGGACTTCGGGCTGGATGTCTAAAACAACAGGCTGGACTTCGGACTGGACGTCTAAAACAACGTAGGCTAATTGTCCCATATCATTTGTCTCACCATGGACAAAGAATGGGTACAAATATGACCCTTAAAATGTTCATTTTCACATAATTTTGCCATCAAAATAAACTTGATGGTAAATGGTAAGTTTTTTTAAATTCTTGGTGAATTCTACATTTTTTTTGTTGTTTAATTTTGTTTTTTAATTTATGTTAACTAATTATTTTTTGAAAAAACGGGCTGGGTGAAAAAAACGGGCTAGATGAAAAAAACTCTTACGTGGCATTGCCCACCCATGTGGACATGACATGGCTGCCAAATGGCATATCCAAGGAAGCTTAGAAGGCCATGTCTCATGGGATGTCCAAAAAAAACGAGGTAAAAAATAGCATGTTTTCTGAAATTTTTGCACGTTTTTTGCACGTCCAATACAACAGATTTTAGGTGACATCTACGTTGACATGTAAGCGCGTCAAAACAAACATCAGGCCATGTTTTTTCAAATATCACAAAAAACACGAGTTTCTTATAGTGATTTATATGTAGCTATCTCCATATAATATATAGAAATATATAGAGAGAATTTCAAAGAAGTTGTATCTCTTTTGTACCTTGAACAACATTGGTAATGTTTTTGGGGAAAGCAAATACACATTAGAGAAAATTTCAAGCCTTTAGAGGGCCTCTCCACGGCCCCCTTTAGTACCTTAAAATTTAGTTTTTCAGGGCTTAAAATTGATTTTTTTTTCCCCTATTTTTGCACTGCTGAAATTGTAGTGATAGTGGCACAGGAGTCCAATTTTACAAGTAAAAAAAAAAAAAATTAATCTTAAAAAATAAAAACAAAAACAACATACACTTGACTGCTTGGCCTGTCAATCTTGAAATAGCTTGGCATGTCAATTTGGAAAGGCCCTCTAGAGTTTTTTAGTTTTTTTAATGAAACATGGCACAAGTGGATACACACTTTCTGGATACGTCACTATAAAGAAATAAGATATATAATATTATGTATCTAGCAATGTTTTTAGTACTTTCAGGTGTAATGGTCAACTAAATGTGCTTTTTTGATTATTTTCCATCTTTTGTTGTAGTCATTGGCTTCAACTATCTCTGTATAAATGTCAATCAACCATGAAAGAAGAACAACTAAACTTGTGTCAATTTTAAGTAGAAGATTTTATTTATGCCTATGTTGAGTGTTTCTCATATTAAACATGTATTTTCACACATAGGTGTATTTTTTAGTGTTGATTGCTCTATATGAATCATGAAAGCAATGTCTACCAAATCTAAAGGTCTTTGAATCTAATCTTTTAATTATGAGGTTGCTAGTGCTAATGTGCTATAGGCCCATATTTGCACATTATTCATATATCAATGCCAACAACACTGTATATATATTGTATAACAACACTGTATATATAGGGTTGTATATATATTGTTAAGAACACTGTATATATATTAACAATACTATATTGACTATGCACAATATATATTAATAATATTGTATTGTGCATTAGTTCTTTAATTTAAACTGTAATTTTTTGTGGTAGTTTTTAAAGTGAATTAGTACAGGACATTGTCAAGTGTGTGTATGTGGAGTCGTGGAGTGAAGTTTGGTTATCAGATTTTGTGTGTGATTGGAATTGTTGGAGTGCAATCTTGCTCTTGTCAATTGGCTAAGTTCTTAATTTTTGAATCATAGTGAATTAAGGAATAGAAGCCTAAGCTGATAATGGATATCTTCTTTATGAATACTAATTATTCACGTCTAGTGGATGGATGAATTCTAACAATGCATTGTTCAATTTCAGTTTGGCATGTACTCGCGCAGTATTTTATTGTAATTTGTGGTATCTTTGCAATATTTTACGAGATGAAGGCTATTTGGCCTCAATTAGATTGTGCTCTCAACTTATATGAGAAAAGACTTATAGAGTTTACCTTTAAAAGGAGCAAAAAAGATAGCCTCGTCTGGAGGCACTACACATGGCTAATTGAACTACTTCAAAAGACTCTTCATTCACAATGGTCTTTAGATTAGTGGTATTCTAACGATGACCTTTAGGTTGGAAATGATTTAGCCATTTGGTAATATATATTTTTGTATTGACCAATAAAGGATCATTGCAAGAAAGATCAACATTTTTTGTAGCGTTTTTCAAAATTAGTCTTTGTCTAATGCCATAACTTTTGAATTATGAATTCAATGCCAAAATCAAAATATCTATTTTTAGAATTTTGATTATAATTGTATCCATTATTTTTCAAAATTAAAAAAAAACAATTTAAGTCCATTTTGTTAATTTGTCATAGTTTTGAGCTGAGGGTTTTTTATTCAAAAAACTAGTCTAATTTAATGATTTTTAGTTGGATTTTTGTTAATTTAAAATTTTGTGGTATATTCCTATAAAAGGCATACATGTTTATACCAAAAATTTAAAAAAATTTATTTTACACTCTCCACATTCGTGCAAAATAGGCCTCCCTTGCTTTTACATTTCTAAACATTTAGAAATGGTTTTCACCTAATTTTTTGGGTCAAATCTCATCACCACTAAGTCTTTCTAAATGGCCAACTTTTGCTCTTGTTCAAAATTGTTTTTCTTGTTTTTTTTAAATTAAAACGTCCAAGGATGTATTTTCTTCACTAGATTCTATGTCAAAAATTATGCCCGAGAAATAACATCCTTGGACATTTTAGTTTGTAAAAAATAGGGAAAACATTTTTGAACAAAATGAAAAATTGTCCATTTGTGAATACTTAGTGATGATGAGATTTGACCAAAAAAATTAAGTAAAAACCATTTCTAATGTTTAGAAATGTAAGTGCAAGGGAGGCCTATTTGCACAAATGTGGAGAGTGTAACATAATGTATTTTTTTTAAATTATTGGTGGGAATATATATGCCTTCTATAGGAATATACCACAAAATTTTAAATTAACTAAAAGTCAACTAAAAATCATTAAATTAGACCACTTTTTTGAATTAAAAAATCTTAAAATCAAAACTGTGACAAATTAACAAAATTGACTTTTAAATATAAAACGATTTTTCAATTAAAAAAAATAAGGATACAATTACAATCAAAAATTGTGGAAACAGATCTTTTGGCTTTGGCATTGAATTCATAAATCAAAAGTTATAGCGTTAAACAAAGATCAGTTTAGAAAAATGCTACAAAAACGGTTGGGCTTTCTTGCAATGATCCTAAAGGATGTACTAGATGTGAAAAGTGACTTAGTGTTAACCCATTATGTTGTCCTTTAAAGAAATTATTAATTGACTTACTTTAAATTCGTCAAAATAAGTATTGATAATTTAGAAATCTCAAGATAATTAGGTCAGAGGATAAAGTATGCTAGACTACGTAGAACATCAATATTCACATGTATAAAAATATTAAATACAAAAGTTATTAATTTGTGAAAATGACAAATTATATTGATTCCTGTATTTTTGAGCACTTTCAAGAATTAATTACAATTACGAAAATACAAAGGATTGGCTATAAGAATGCAGAATCTTAAATTATATACTTCAGATTACAAGATTAACAAATTAATAATGAGAAAAATTATCTTAATTTATAAGTTATTAATTTTACAAAAGTCCACTTCAGCACAGACAAGGAAGACCAAAGCGACAATATAATTTACTTAGTACATAGATTTACTAGGCTAATTATAGGAAGAATTAGTTAAGGAAAAGTTAGTTAGGGTATTCTAGGAGGAATAGACTTGGTCCTATGACCAAAGGAAAAATCGGTTAGGGTTTTCCCTTAGTCTCCTATGACCGCGAGAAACTATATAAAGGGAAATTTTCCCATTGTAAAGGGGGAATTGACAAGCCATTCAAAGACCAACTTACAAGCAATTCCAAGAACAACTTCCAAGCAATTTAAAGACCAACTCTCAAGCAACACAACTAAAGACAAAAAGATATAAAAGACTTACAACAAAGACCAAGAGCTTCAAGTGAAAGCAAGTCAAAAGAAATTAGAGATTCAAAGACCAATAGGAGAATTGAAGATAATAATAATAAAATCTTGTTTCACAAAGTCAAGCCAAGACTTAGGAAGCTTAAATAAATTCAAAGATCAACATTGACTCCTAGTTCATTCCAAATTAGAAATATATAGAATTAAACAAATGTAATTATATTAAATGGAATAAATTACATGAAGTGGAAAAGTGTGTTTCACTTAGACATGACTTGGCCATGGAATCATGATGCCATACAACTAAAGCAATGAATTGAAGCTAAGATAAGTGCAACATGACTATTGCTTCATATAATTTGTGTGTCCCTTCACCTATATCATCAAAATTTATAATATTTTAATAAGACATAATAATACAAAAATAATTTTGACCTTTGAGAGTTGAAGAGTTATCTTTGAGATTCAAATTTATTTATTTATGTTTATAGTTTTTGTTTTGTATTGTACTATATTATTGCTAATGATAAGCATATAAATGTTTTATTCATTAGGATTTAGGTAATCACTAATTAATCACACTTGAAAGCATCCGTCATTTTGAAAACTATAAACCTTTGTCCAAGTAAAACCTTTTCCCTGCTTACCTCTTGACTCTTGTCTTTAGTCCCGACCATGTTGGATGGCAAAGCTCTCTCTAAATTTGATGTTGTGCATAGCAAGTCAAAGCTCATTGTCATTGTTGCAACATTTTGGGATTCTTTAGAAATTATCTCAAATGTTTACTACAAGGACCACTGTGAGCCACCCCATTGACTTACAATTTAGAATTAGGGAAATTTGGACAATTTAGGTGAACTTGCAAGTTAGAATTTATTAAGTAGAGAACTAAATCTATAATCATGAACTAAGGAATTTTTTGATAGGTAGCAATGGGAATTTTATGATAATGGTGTGGATTTAAAAAAAATGCAATTATGTGGAAATGATGAGGAAATCTTAGTGAAAATTAGGATTCATAAATTAGCAAGAAATAAGTAAGAAATGAAAAATTAATTAAACTAGGCCAATAGTTAAATGTGGAGAAATTGGGAAAAAAATACTATGAGTAGGAAATTGCATTAGAAATAAATTGGAAATCCAAAATCCAAATTCCAAAGTTCAAAACAAATTAGTAAAGTTAGAACAAACACTAGAATACTAACATATTAGTAAGCACTCTAAAATAGGAAAAAATAGTAAAGTAACATTTTACAACAATTTCGTTCGTTTTATAGTAAATTAGTGTAGGGATGAAATTTTAATGGATGAAATTAAGAAACCAATGGGTCTTAGCGTAGGAAGTTAATGTTTAGTTCTCTCTCATGTATGTGTTCTTTGTTGAGGTTCTTTTGAGAGAAAGAATTTGGTTTTTTTTTTTTTAGAGTTATGGAGGTTAGGTAAGAAGTAACTTAGGGTTAGCAAATTTTTGGAATAGGTAATCATTCTTTTGGGGGTTGAGAAAAAAGGGAGATGATTATGATTAGGGTACATTTTAGAGATTAGATTCGAGGTCTAATTGAGAGAATTAGGGATTCTTGAGGTTAGCCATATAGGAGATTACATTAGAGAAAAAAGTAGCTCTTTGGAGGGATGCTCCAGATTGATATGCCAAGCTATTTCAAGCTTGGCCTGTCAATCTCAAAAGAGCCCCCAATGAGTAGTCAGCTTGGTTGATTGCTCGTTGAAACAATCAGCTTTAGTATTTTTTTTTTTTTTTTTTTAAGTTTTTAAATTTTTTTGGTAAGATTATAATCATAATAATCATAATAATCATAATAATAACTATAATTACTATTATTATTATTATTATTATTATTATTTTTAAATTTATTTTTTACTTGCAAAATTAGGTTCCTGCACCACTGTCACTGTAGTTTCTGTTGCGCGAAAATAGGAGAAAAAAGCATTTTTCAGCCGTGTAAAACAAAATTTCAGGGTCCTTTGGAGGGCTGTGGAGCAGCCCTCTGGAAGGCTGATTTTTTCTCTAATGTTTGGTGAAAGGACCCAAATTAGTGAAATCCAACAAAAAAAAACCAAGTCACTAGCTGATTGACTGGAGCGCCAGAAAGACTGCCGTAGCGGAACCGAGACTTAAACATGAAGACGAACAATGAAGACCAGGGTGCGGGATCGAAAGCTAGGCCCAATGCAATGAGGTGACAACACAGCTTCCGTGAAGCCGGGGAGCGCTGTATCAGAAGCACGGAAGAGATCGGAACTTTGGAAGGAGACAACAGCGCCGAGGGACGAGGGTATAAGGAAGTCAAAGACAAAAGATGACCCAACATGACTAGATAATTTCAAGAAAACAATCCAAGGCCAATGGTGAGCATCCAGGTGAGCCCGAGGCGGAGCAAGACGACAACAGATCAAGATCAGCATAGCAGTGAAGACCAAAGGCGACATCTAGTGATCACGGTGGGACGAGGGAGCAACCGAACACGTGCGATATATAAAGAGACAAGACTGTGAAAATTGTAGGAAGGGGGCCACGACGTAAGATTCGGGCCTTGGTTCCACCTCTGCAGCAATCTCAAGAGGACGACCACAAGGAGATTATTTCAATTTACTACTATAATTATTGCATTAAACTAGGCTACGTACCTTTACCACTTTCAAAGTGGTAAACTCTGTTACCCTTCCATGACAGTAAACTGAAATAATCTCCTTGTCGACGGATGCATGGCTAGATCACAGCTAGCTAGGGCACATGAGCCGAGGCACCGCAAGAGTCAAGGCAGGCACAGCACGATGAGACTGCGAAGAAACTAGGGCTCCAAGATCGAGCAGGCCGCAACGAATCACCACCAAGCAACCACGAGAAAACAGAGCTGACAATGAGGACCGGGGATTCATGCCGAAGTCAAAGAAAAAGGAACCCAACACTAAGAAGAAACCCCCACCGCAAGGAGATCAGCAACCTTTGGCGAAACATAGGAACTTTTTATTTGCCACGCATGATAAAATTTTGAGTTCAATCAGAGCCCCAGACTAGCTACAAGAGGTGTTAAAAATAGATTAATCAAGCACAAACTAGGGGTCCTTTTTTCTAACATTCACCCTTGGCTAAACCCTCACATTCGGCTTGTTGCACAGCTGTAAGCGCGACCCTAAATCATAACCAAGCTTAGTTGATCTAAGCCCAAGCATTTTGGTTGGTCTTCAACTTCCATTGTTTGTTGATTATGGACTTGTCTGTACAGAATCATTAGAGCATCACCACCCGGCTTGCAAGCCTGGCAATCCATTTGCAAGCCGGGGAAGAAGGGTCGCCCCACCCGTGGCCTCTTAAGAGGACATCGCCATCCAATGAGCTAAGTCCACATTCACGGATCATGTCCTTGCTTTTTGGGAAAGTGGAAAAGTGTTTGTCTCATGCGGTTTGCAAGCCGGTTTGCAAGCCACCCTTTGGCTTGCAAAAGAGCCCGGTTTTGCAAGCCACCGGCAGCTTTTGGCTTGGCCTCTTAACAAGTTCATCCATTATGCAAGACGGGTGGGGCAATTTTGCAAGCCTCTCTTAACAAGTCATCCAATATGCAAGACGAGTGGGGATGCTCTTACATGGCAAGTATGGGGTGTATTGCAGTAGGGGTACGGCCAGGTGGAGTGACTAGTGAAAAGGAAATGAATTCAATGAGATAGGGAATGGATGCAAAATTAAAACTGGAATTAAGCCATTGTAAGGAAAGTCACTTGGATTATAGACACCCTCACTTAGAAGTGATTGTATTACCTTGGACCTTTGAGCATGTCCATAAACCATAGATCAGTCACTAATCATCTTTCATGAAAAAAATTATTTCCACCATTTCTTAGGAGTTAAGCTTGCATGAAAAAGCGTCATGAGTGTTGAAGGCTACAACTTGAATGTGAGTAATTAGGTTGCAAGTGGGTGCATGTTGAGAATACATAAGTGTGGGGTCCAAATTAATTTAATTTGAGAGAAATTGATGTATGGATTGTGGATGAACTGGGATTTATGATGAAATGAGAATTGTGTTGTTGAAATTGCATGGTGAAGTAGTATATCCATCAGCACATCTGATCATTTCACCTCTATGACTATTGTGGCTCTTACTTCATGTTCTGTTCAAGTTTGTTGTTCCATTGCATACTTGTTCTCTACAAGAAGGCAATGATTTCGCGGACCAATCTTTCTAGGTTCCCAATCCGTGTCATCGTGTCAGGGTCAAATTTTTGTTGCCAAGGTCTTCCAAGCTGGAAATAGAGCCTCAAAATGTTCAACCTTCAATGTGTGTCACTAGTACCACACAGAGCAACAAAACCCTAATTAATCTTATTATCATGAGATGAGACATTCTATTGAATATCTGCAAAAGATTCAGCATGGAATGAGAGTGCCAATAGACTGATTCTCTCTTCCTTTATACCCAAAGCAAGGATTCTCGAGAGTCCTTTGCATGCTACAAAAATGCTTACAAACTAAAATTGATATTGAACTATGTCGTTGGATGTTTTGTTCTTGAAATAATTCTACATGAACGCTTCCACGGTGACAAAAGAAGTTTGTAACTTTTGTTTGCAAGCGAAGGAGATGTAGCGGGAATTCGAAAGCTGCTGGATCAAGGTGTGATGCAGATTGTGACTGTCGAAAAGCTTTACATCTTGGAGCAAGTGAAGGTCAGGCACTGCCGTGGTTCGTTTTTATTGGAGAACAAGGCCGACCATAATCCGACAGACCGAAATGGAGATGCAAATATGCAATACGTTTACCACCGCATCACTCGAAGATGAAAGGGATCAGAAATTTAGCATGACAGTATGTGATAGTACTGAAATCAGAAATACTCGAAGCAAAATTTGCGCCTGAAATGGTAAACAACATCTTATTTGCGATGAAATCGGCATGGTCATTTTTCCAGCCCAGCACCTGTGAATGTGTGCACCTGAGACTTACAGCTTGAAGATTACCACACCCCAAGAATGTCAGCTGTTGCGATTCGGAATTTGCTGACTTGAATTTGCAATTGGATTTATCCAGGCTACCAAAATATCTCACCGCAAATGCATCGACAGAGACTTCCAAAGCCTAGGAGATAAAGAATTCCGAAATAAGTGAGATGATAAAGATTCCATGAACGAACGTGGATGAAGAATCCGAAACGCCCGACTACGTTTTCTGCAATTAAAAACCCTAGTTACAGAAAAGAATACACCCGGCGACATTGAACAATAAATTTTCTGGCGGGGGGTCACGGTGGTGTGGTCATTTTCACGGTGGTGTGGTCATTCTCGAACCAAGCATCTACATTCTAAAATATGTAAACTAGATTCCACACATACTCTAGTACTTCTTGAATTCTGAAGTTGAGAAAACCCCACAGGCAAGTATTGGGAAAAGGTCTCACAAATGGTAAGGAATTGAAAATTGAGTTTTCTTTCCATGTGTTTCATGTAAAGGTGAAATGAAGACCCTATGGTTACATTTGTGACGGTATGAAAATGACCATTTTTTGCATTTCTTGGGGACCCAAATGCAAAGAGTTTTAGGGGTTATAGACTTACAGTACTGGCAACGTAGCTACAGTTCGAGAGGCCTCTGTCCCTGTAAACACTGACTCGTTTTTTCCAGTAAGGTAGCTACTCAAACTTCCTAGGGATGGCTTTGTTGATGCCAGGCCTCCTACCTTCCCTTTGTCTTTCGCTTTGTCTTTGATCCAGAGCCCAGTAAGCAATGAGGCAACTAGTGTCAGTAGCTCCTTACAGAACATCCTTTTGGGCATGTATGTAGTCCGCTGATCATTGAGCTCGTCCTTCCTTTTTGACGAGAAAGAAAGTTTTAGAAGCAAAAACTTCTCTATGTGACGCAAGCTCTCATTTCATTGTCTGCATTGTTGTATTCATTTTCTCTTGGGGTGCGGAGGAATCTGTTTCCAGATGTCCAGAATTGTAGCCAGGAAGGGACTGGCGAGCTCTGTTGAATTCTGATAGCTAGAATGGTGGTCGGGCTTGGGAGCCGAGCTGCTGGCAGGGATTGAGAATTGAAGTTGTCGATCAACTTGTCGAGGATCGATTGTGTGGGTGACGCCACCCTCATCCGAAGTTCCTGAGCCGAAGCATTCCCAATTGGTGACCCAAGTTCAGTTGGTGACCCCATTCATTGGTTTGACTTCCACGGACGCAGCCAACTGATGCACACATGTGTTTACAAATGGGATCACCAGGTGACGTCTCCGTGACGATCCAGGCTCAATCATTCAGGCTCATCGCTTGTAATGCATGAAAAGTGAACTTCAAATTCAAGGTCAGTCATAGATTCTATACTGTTCAGAAAAGATTTCACCTCGAAAGGACAACAGTTTAGGGGAACCAGCCTATCTATATGCTAGAGTGGTCTAAAGTAGTCCTACGAGTCTTCCAACTGAGGGTGGAGGATTTCTCCCAAAGACACTCTCACTGGTGTAACGTCAATTTCGTTATATTGAAAATATGCCACAAGCCAAAAATTGCAACATATACCTTCACAAAGGTTGAATTTCACATCACAAATTGAGACACGGTGTGTAGATTTGGGTATCAAGTCGAGTGCCTTGAACCACTCCCAAAGTAATGGAATATTGCC
The DNA here is from genome assembly GCA_963969595.1 of Neckera pumila. Classification (NCBI taxonomy): domain Eukaryota; kingdom Viridiplantae; phylum Streptophyta; class Bryopsida; order Hypnales; family Neckeraceae; genus Neckera; species Neckera pumila. The sequence goes on along the minus strand of OZ018411.1, from coordinate 25,400,623 downwards.
AATTCAATCAATGAAATTCACATTTTGTTCACATTTTGTTCCCGGTATTGGGTTGTTAATTTTGTATTTCATCATTATATTCTTGAACAGACCATGTAGGGTCCCTTGAGCTTCTTCAATTTGCGCTCTTGTAGCTAAGAATGTGGGATAGATGGACATGACTAAGTGAGTGTGCATTCCAAATTGAGTGAAGATGGATTTTTTCACTCATAAAAATATTGAATATTTTTTGAATCAAAGAATTTTCCTTTATTGGTAGGCATTGTTGCACAAATATATTCCTTCTACAATGCTACTACATGAAGGAGACACATGCCTTCCCATTCAAAATTGCTATAGTAATATATACTCCTTGTATAAAAGCTTCATGTTTTAATTCCAATTATGAATTCAAAACTTTCAAATTTTATCATCTATGGTGAATAATTATTTCCTTGAAGTAAAAACTTGAAGAAGACTAAAACGAGTTCCAAATTTTTGCTCTCCCAAAGAAGGCTTACATCCTTAGTATAAGAGAGTCGCCATAGTCTCAACCTTGAAGATTTGCCTAAGTCTCCATGAAAAAACCTCCTATTTTGTAGGTGGCTAATTTTGTATTTTGCAACATCTCCTAGACTCCTAGTTCATTGGTCAAAGGTTCTAAATATGAACTCTGGGTTGAAAGAAGATATAATATTATTGAACAATGAAGGAGTTTGAAACTCATAACTATGGTTCACAAAAAGTCAAATTACAATTGTTCATGAACCAAATTTAGACCTTTACATCTTTAAGCAGTTATTTTAGAGTGACACAAGTTTTGAGTGTATCAAAAATCCAAACCAATACGGTCAAACTTCAGTTGATAAAATGGCAAATTTTCCAAGCTTGAAAATGAGCCATTCAAGTTGGCATTTACAATCCTTATCAGAGCACATGATCATGGAAGCACAAATCAAAGGAATAATATGGGAGTTGTTTGCAATCATTGACTATCATCAGTCCAAGGAATGGTATGAGAATGGTTTACAATCTTTTACAACCAAAGTTTACAAAGAAATAGTAGAAGATAAAATTCATCGCGATTTTTCACTAAAATAAATTGCGTTGGAGCCCAATGGACTTCAGATGAGCACTGCTTGTAAAAGTGTGATTGTGTGTCCATTTGCGCAAATTGAAGCCTTTGCCATTTATGTTTGTTATTGGCTTGTCCACTTGTATATTTGTATCCTTGCATATGGTGCATTGTGTAACCATGTGCGTCCCTATAAATAACATTTAGTCAATAATCAAGACACAATCTATATTGGTAAGACATTAGGGGAGATTTGAGGGCATTGGAGGCCATTTTAGGCTCGTTCCCCAATTTGGCCAGATCTGTGAACAGCCAATATGGGTTGTCAGAAGAAAGAAAACTTAAAAAAAAAAAAAAAAAAAAAAAAAAGAAAATTCTCTTCCAAATATCATTTTAGGCCAATTTTTTTTTTTTTTTTTTTAAATGACGTGGCACTCTCTCGACCACATCGGCCAGCAGCTTTCCTACATTCTTGCAGTTTGGGAACGCAGGATAACTCGCAGTCTCTTAGAGGCCTCAAATCTCTTCTAATGCTACATTTCATTGAAACTACAGTAAGCCGAAAGATAGGAATTCAACAAATTAATTTCCAAGGTTAATAGGTCACTAGTTTGCATGAAGCTACAAAGGTTGGACTTGTGGCAATTTGGAGATTGCAAATATGTGGACTTATTGTCGCCTTTCACCAAATTGACAAAAACTAGACAATACTTTCAGTAACATTAGTGCACTACTCAAATTATTGAGGGCTATAGCAGGGGTTTTTAGGTGCAATCCACAACAGACTCTTTTGATGCATTGAAATTCTTTGCAATTGATGTGAAGATTGTGTAGTATTTCCCTGCAATTTTTTATGTTTCTTAGTGTCCTAATGTCGTCATAGAGGGATCTTCAGAGAATTTTTATGAAGAAGGAAATTGTGGATTTTCTTTAGAAGGATTTTCAAAAATTTCCCCCAAATCCCCCGTGTGCAATCCAAATTGGTAGACTTGCAACACATTGACACATCTTTCATCTCAATGTTTTCATCTAATATTTGGTAGATTTTAGAAAATGCAATTGTCCCATATTAATTGTCAAGGGTATAATTGTGAGGGTGAACATTTAAGATTTGTAATTTGTAGACTTATGTGCCTATATATGCACACTTCACCAACTATGCCAAGGAAATTTTTAGGTAGAAATCTGTGCATTTTCAATGTTATTTGAAGATGTCTCCACCTCGAAATCACCTCAATCTATAAAATTCATACCTTGGCATAATTGGTGAAGTGTGCATATATAGGCACAATATAATTAATGCAATATAATGTATATCTTGACCAATATTGGCAATGAAAATAATCATCAAATGTTTGCTTCTATGTGAATAGGGGAAACAAGTGAAAAAAAGATTTGCCTTGTTGTCAAAGTGACTTCAACAGTGTTCATATTTAGAATTTGATGATGTCATTTAATTAATTGAGTTCCATGTGCAAATTTTTTATCTAAATTAACTAATTAAGTGTATGACATATTGTTGAAAAGTTCTCGACAAAACTTTCCAATGGTGTATTATGATCCTCATTGAGCGGTAAATTGCAATGTTTTGACTTAAATATAGTAAGTCGCAATATAATGGTCATCCTCTACAATTGTGCATTAATGACAACAAGGTACACCCAATGAGATTCACATTGTTAAATGGAAAGTAGAATATGAAACAATGTTGTAAAAGAATTTCATTAGAGATACAATAAATACAACCTAGGAAATGGTTGTATATAATTTAGAAAACAACATGAGTTAACCCCTCAAGGACCAAGATGAGTTTTTTTGGCAACATTTTGATTTTGGAAAACTCATAACAAATGGAATTTATATTTTTTTCCTTTGAAATTTTTACTCATAATGGAGAAGATGTTTTTCTTTAAAGCCCAACAATTTTTGTAACTTTTGATTACATGGTTAAAAATTTATTGTGTGATATGTATTTTTTTTTATTACATGGTTAAAAAATTATTGAATGATATGTAGTTTTCTTCCCTGGCTGGGCAATGCGGAGAAATTAGAAAAAAACATTGTCTTTCAGAAATAAAAATTTGAATTGTTTATTTAGATTTATGTACACGTAGGAAAGCTTTGGATCATTCTATTTTGATCAATGAGATGAAAGTTATGAGAAGTTTTTGTTTAAAGGCAGTTACGGATTCTTTGCTCTAAAATAAACTTTGAAGTTTTTTATCTTATTCAATTTTCAGTATTTTTTGAAAAAAATAAAATTGTAGGATGTAGACTGTTTATTACAACAATACAACCACTGGAATTGGCATTTTTCAATTCCCTAAGTAAATTCTTAACAAGTTTGTATTTTGAATTATTCTCTGTTTCTTTCTACTTACTATTTTTTTTCTATTAGAGAAAAAACAAGGCCTCTAGTGGGCCACTCCATAGCCCTCCAAGGACACCACAAATTACATTTTTTTTACTCTATAACTACTCACCTTATGTCGTGATGTTGGATGCTTGTCAATAGCTCAAAATTCGAATACAAAATGTTAATTAATTAGTGTTAAGATACTCTAATGCACCTTAGCCCTGATTATTGAACACAATGTGTTCGGATGCACCTTTCATTAAAACCAAACTATAAAAAAAATGCAAGTGTCCAAAAATAGTACAATGACCATCTACCATCAAGAATTTTTTTGATGACAATATAAAAAACTTACTTCATTGACATTTGGTGAAATGAAGGGTGAACAAATTATTTTATAAAGAAATCAATTGTTCATCATGAATCCTCAAAGGCTATGGGATAATTTGAAAATAGACCAATCATAGTCAAATATAGGAAAATTGTATTCAAAGTAAAATTTGAGACCTCATTTAGGCATAGTAGAATAATTTTTTTCAAAAATCTTTGAACTAAATGGATTTGGGTAATTAAGCTAAAATTTATTTTAAAAAATTTATTTGAGATTTAGAGCCTCCAATCAAAATTTATAGACAAAATTTGGAGAGGGTGTTTGAAAATGTCAAAAAAATATCCCTTCCAACCTCTTTCTAAAATTTGGCCATGATTTTTAGTTGAAGTCTCAAAATCTCAATTAGATTTCTAGTAATGAAATTTAGCTTGATTTCCTACATTAATTTAGTTTAAAAAAATTTGCAAAAGTTATTCTACTATACCTGTATGAGGTCTGAAACTTGACTTTGAACACAATTCCTACATTTGACTTATCTATGAGTGGTTGAGCTCCTATTAATCTTAATTTACATATTACATATGAATTGTTTTACCTACTACTACCCCACTTGCATAAAGAGCTTCTCTTTTCATCTTCAAACTCACAAAATTAAGTAAGTGACTATTGAAGCTAGTTGCCTTTGAACTTAATTTGAATCAATTGTTAATTAAATTCCATATATGATGTTGCCATATTGTACCGTGATTATGATGTCTTGACTATTTTTGCAAAAATTAGACCAGATAACAATGCACTTCAAACACATTTGATAGGCTCCCTATTCCACTATTAACAACTTTGTATCTTTGTTTGTCACTATGAAGCAGCCCTCCAAAGGCCTCCGATTTCTTCTAACGTATATATTATACATTCCAAATTATCTAAATTTTTTCGAGCATGTAGCCAACTTACCTTAAAGAATGAATCTAAAGAAGCACCACCAACATGGACCATTTTTCATACAAATGTGACCTTGTGAAGTGCTGCTGCCCTATTTTTTGCAAAGCCCCCAAAAGAATTTTAATCAATTCAAATGCTAATATCTTGTAATTCACACTGTGAATCTTTTAAAAAAAAATTCTCACATCTTTTCAAACTAGCATATTACAACATCCTATAGTTACATGTCCAAAATGTTTTTTTTTCTATAATTTGGTACTTGTATTAGAATTGGCAATTTTGGAGCATTTTAGGGGTGAATGCAAGAAACACCTGAACTATTTGTTGCGTTTTCACAATACTTATGCTTTTTTTTTCTGGAGTACTTTAAAATTAGGATGTGACGCAAAATAGTACAAGTGTTCCTTGCATTCACCCTTAGGTGAAAACATATTGAGTCAAGGAACTTTCAAGGGGTTAATTGGATATGCTAAAGAAGGATACATACAATTAGTATATTCACGCATTGCACTATTCTTTCACCTTGTCTGATTGACCCTGATTTTTGTGTAGTTGCAAACACAATGAATGTATCTTAAATGGAATAACAGTCATAACTTTGAGATCAAAATTTCCATTTTTTATTTTTATTTTCTTTTTGAAACACATGGACAATTTCCATTGATAATTTCCATTTTTCTTTTTCAAATTCATAACTCACATCTCAAGATCTTGTCATATTCTAGAAAAATAATCATAAAAATGTTATTTTTCCCATGTTCAAAATTGTTTCAAAGAAAAATGTGTACCTTTATCTATAATATACAAGTTACAAATAAAATTAGAAATAAAATTTCTTATTCAAGGGGCAGCAACTCAAGTCCATTTTTCATTTCAAGAATTGGTTGAGTTAGCCCATTTCTTAAGACTCTTTGTATTGTTAATAATTTGGTAAATTATAAAAATAGTCCTAATTTTATAATCAAATATCTAAATTGAAAAATAAACTTTATATATCCTTAAAAACAACTTTCAACTTTCTTATAAAAGTTACATATAATCAAACTACAAGTTTTTGGGTTCATTAATTTATAAGTTTAAAAAATAATTTTTAATTTAAATAAGTTATAAATTTATAATTTATAGTTAAGAAAATGGATGATTGCAAGAAACACCTATACTATTTGTTGCGTTTTGTAACAAAACTCATGTTTTTTTCTGGAGTATTTTAAAATTGAAAAAGTAATTTAAAAAAAAATTATATTAAAATTTAATATTAATATTAAAATATGACCAATATATACACCTTTAAAATGAAGGTAACCACCAAAGAAAAGACTAGGAAAATTCTCAAAGTAGGAGAACTAGGAAATAAAATTAAAATTGTTAATTTATAACAACTCTATGCAATTGTCATTCACCAGAGGAACTACCAAAAATATATTTTATATGTTTCAAAATGCAATCTAATTGAAACTCACTTTGTGGACTACTATATCACATAAAATTAAGTATTTTTAGAATTCCTTTAGAACATAGCTATAGGTCTACTAGAAGACCATCTCCTCCAAATATTAGTTCCAAATTCATTTTTTCGGATACTACTATAGTACTAAAAACTCCCAAATTGGAATTTGTGCCATAAAATTGGGGATTGTTTTTATATAATAAAATATTTTTGAAAATAGAAAAAAGATTAGGCAAGGTGTACAATAGTCATGAAAAACTTATCTATAAGTCTTGAATCATTTGGAGCCAAAACGCAAAAGTTATGGCCAAAAAACAAAAACAAAATGTAGGGTGATAGAAAATAGAACAGGTGTTTCTTGCAATCATCCAAAAATGTACAAATTTATATATTTTTGAAATCTCAAATTTCAAGATCTTGAAATTTCAAACAATTGAATGCCATTCACACTATTGATATTAGTAGAAAAAATATGGAAATCTTATTATTGAAATAACACTATCCATTCAAACACGTAGTGCTTCTCTAATCTCCCGCCCTCACCACTTTTCTCAAGACTCATCTCTTGGTCGCCAATTTCTAGAGCTAGCCCAATCTCTAGTCCCTTACAATAAATGCTAAAATATGATTTAGAGCTGGCTCATGTTTCACATGTCAAACCCATCCATCTTCCCATGTTGACAGTGGGACTGGTAAGTGCTCAGTCCTACAGGTGTTCCCGGCCCCGAGTTGCGCGCACTACTTCCTCGTTCTGGACGTACTCCAGCCAGCTTCGATTTCACAACTGCCTGAATTTTCACAAACGCTGAACCATTACGGAGTATGGTATCAAGCCATGCATGGAACTGGAAGTCACTGCTACATCTCGATCTCTCAGAACTTACCTCCAAATATTACAGATGGACCTGCCCACCTTGGTCCTGTCGATTCCTCACGAACCCACTCAGTTACTGCAGGTGTTCCCAGCCCCATTTCTATAAACTGAGTTCTGGAATCTGAACTCCAGCCAGCTTCACAACTGCATTCTCTCCTGTAGAAACGTTGACGTCAACCACTATCAAGCCATGCATGGAACTGGAAACCATTCAATCTCCAATTATTACAGATGGACCTGACAACTAAAAACCACTTCACTTGATTTTACCAAAACTTCATTCCTCTACTTCATCCAGTTGGTTCAAAGTCCTGGTACGAGCAGTGTGACTTAGTAGCACACTCATCCGTGACACATAAACAGAACTGAACTGAGTGCCAGCTCCCAGCGCCTATATAAGACCAGGCCAACCTCAGCTCCAACCAGCTACAACTGATAGATCGATTCACTCATCCTTCTCCAACTCTCTCTCGCTCTCAGTCTCAGGAATCGGACTGCAAAGCACTGCCGATAGCATTTGCATTGCATTGCACTGCACTGCTTGAGATTTACAGCACCATGATGAACCGTGCGATGTGGGCTACCGTCGCCGTGCTGCTTACAGTGGCCCTGGTGGGTCCCCACTTGGCCATGGCGGCTGACCCGGATCCTCTCCAGGAAGTCTGCGTGGCGGACCTGACCAGCGCAGTCGTCTTGAACGGCTTCCCATGCAAACCTTTTGCGCTGAGGGCATCCCCACGATTGACGCGCCAAGAAGGGGCGCTAAGTGCAGCTTTGGTGTGTGGATTTGGAGAGTGGGGCTTTACCACTCCTCCTCTGCCTCACGCCCGACACGCCAAACAAGGGCGTCAAATACTTAATGGTGGCAGATGTGTAATGTAAAAGATTTTGATGGTTTTTAAAATTAAATTCAAATTCTTATTACTTAGTTTATTGAGAACTAGACCACATTGTTTCAAAGGCATTTCCAACTTAGTTTGTATTTTTGAGCTAATAGAGAATCTCACTATATACACACGGGGTGGTAGGAGGTAGAACAAACAATGTGGGATAAGTAATTAGAAGGAGCTCCACCACTTATAGTTTTTTCAAAATTATGAATTGTGTTAAAACTAGGATTTTAGACCTCATTTAGGCATAGTAGATGAACTTTTTCTAAAAAACTTCAAACTAAGAAAAGTTGGAGAATCAATTTAAATTTCATCTCCAAAAATCCGTTTGTGATATTAATTCTCCAATCAAAAGTTATGGACAAATTTCAGAGAGAATGTTTGAAAATGTCACAAAAAATTCCCTTCCAACCCCACTTTGAAATTTGTCCATAACTTTTGATTGAAGAATTGAAATCTCAAACTGATTTTTGGAGATAAAATTTAGCTTGATTCTCCAACTTTTCATAGTTCAAAGTTTTTAGAAAAAGTTCATCTACTATGCCTAAATGAGGTCTAAAATCCTAGTTTTAATACAATTCATAGTTTTGAAAAAACTATGAGTGGTTGAGCTCCTACTACATCTAATTTACTTATTCCACAGTGTTTGTTCTACCTTGTACCACCCCTTGTGTATATAGTGAGCTACTCTTCTCATTTAGAACTCAACAAAAGTTGAAAATACTTACATTCCAATTTTGATAAACACAAGTAAGGGAATTTTTCTTGTAGTCAAAAGTATTTTTTTCTTTGTATTTCATTCAAATGAAGGGATTTTAAGGCAATTCAACTCTTTTAATACAATTGACTGCCATCTGGGGGTGTCAACACCTCAAAGTCAGGGGAGAAAGGGGAGTCAAACTCCATAGCGAAGTGCGCCAGGGCTTTCCTATTTTACTCGTCTTCTCTTCAAAACTTGAAGTAGCTGGGCATTTATGGCAATCAACATGCATGCGGTGGGGGAAAATACTTGGCCTGACACGCCAGTTCACTGGGTCAGCCTCACTTGGCACCTTGCGGTGGCGATGCTCTAAGAGCATCACCACCCGGCTTGCAAAATGCAAGCCAGGTTGCAAGCCTGGCAGTCCATTTTGCAAGCCGGGGAAGAAGGGTCGCCCCACCCGTGGCCTCTTAAGAGGTCATCGTCATCCAATGAGCTACATCCACATTCACGGATCATGTCCTTGCTTTTTGGAAAAGTGGAAAAGTGTTTGTCTCATGCAGTTTGCAAGCTGGTTTGCAAGCCACCCTTTGACTTGCAAAAGAGCCCGGTTTTGCAAGCCACCCGCGGCTTTTGGCTTGGCCTCTTAACAAGTTCATCCATTATGCAAGACGGGTGGGACAATTTTGCAAGCCTCTCTTAACAAATCATCCAATATGCAAGACGGGTGGGGATGCTCTAAGGTTGTCACCACGGACTTAGTGTTCAAAGGGCTTGAAGAACCCCGGCGACACCAACAACACCAACAAGGGCAACGTGACTGTTGCTTCCGTGATCCAGTTCCCGGGTCTCAACACCCTCGGAATCTGCGCAGTGCGCATCGACTACGCCAAGGGCGGCATCAACCCATCCCACACGCACCCGCGCGCCACGGAGTTGCTAATCTTGTTGAAGGGCGAGCTCTATGTTGGATTCGTGGTCAGCATCGGCGCAAACAACACGCTGTTCGCCGCCACCATCTACCCCGGGGAGGCTTTTGTGTTCCCCAGGGGACTGGTGCACTTCCAGCTCAACGTCCCCTGGTGCACTTCCAGCTCAACGTGGGCAAATCCCCGGCGCTGGCGTTCGCAGGGCTGAGCAGTCAGAACCCGGGCATGCAGCAGATCGCGCCCGCGCTGTTCCAGCCTGACATCCTTGATGAGGTGCTGGAGAAGGGCTTCCGCATCGACCAAAAGACCGTCGACTTCATCCAGAGCCAGTTCCGCCCGTAAATGCATGTATGCATTTCTTGCATGCTGTGTGCGTGTGGCGTAGCATCCCTGCGCGCGAGGTTCGCCATTGCAGCAATCTTGGTTGAAGCTCCAGCGATGGAAGAGAATTAATTTGCTAGAGAGTGTAGCATTCTATTCTAGCTGGCTAGCCTGCAGTAGCTAGATTGGTACTGCCCGGAGAGAATTTGGCGCGACCAGAAACTCTACCTCTGTATTGAAGTATTGCCTTGTTGATTGGGAGGGTCCATTTCTCTCGATGATTGAGTTTTGTGAACCCCGATCCGGACTTGCAGATTTTGCAATGAAGTACGTATTAATTGTTTGGTCTTATAATTGCGCCAGTGTACGGAAACTTCTTCTTAGATTAGGTTGTCGCTCTTTCTCAGTCGTGCAAATAATGTGCAAATTGCATTTCATCCACGACATTGTGTACTGGTAAGTTCAGATTTCCACCCATATATATTCGATCAGCTCCTTACATCATTTCATTTCGTTCCGATGCGTCCACCAGCCATTTTAATCTAATTGAGCCAATTTAACGAAATGGACGTTCATTGACACCATGTGTATATTCCCGGACCTTCAGCTCGATCAGTAGACAGAGTGATACTGCAATGTCATCCGGTGGAATTGTAGGCGATAGTACAACGAATTAACTTCTTGAGAATGTACATACAGCAGAGAATAATTCGTAGCCCTCACATATGCCTGGGATCAATCATTCTTCCAAATTAATCCGTTTGGGCTACTTCCCCAAATCGGGGATTTGTCGCACTTGCGAGATTTCACTGTGCCTGTTTTGTGCAAGAGCCTGAAATGATTAAGCTGGAGACGTCACCCTCGGAGACATACGCCACTGGTACTTTAATCATGTCCACACTGTACTGGGTGTCACCAGAACGTACTGGCAGCATTGTACCTATTGAATAATTAGTTTTTACTAATTGCTACATGGTGTTCGGGGAATCAGAGACTTTGGTAACTGCGAGCTTCACCAAATTTGCAATTCTGATTCTTAAACAGTACTAGTAGTCACCATGCCATGCATTTCCTGCTTGTTGTTGCGCTCTGTTTCTGAAGGTTTTCGGGACCGTTGGTTTCCGATGTCATTAGACTAGATATTCAGCATGGGTCGTTGGTAGTTCCCCGCTTCATGGGTGAGCTGCGTCATACAATATCTCAATTTCACGGATAAAACGTTCCTGCGTTTTCCGCAGGGTAAAACAGGGGGGGCAAAACGGCCTCCGCAAGAGGCTCGTCATACAACTATAAGACTGATCTACATGAGCTCGACCCACCATCATGAGGTCCTGTTGCAATTGTCAGGATTACTCTTGAACTCTCCGCCGCGGCTGGCCTTGGTAGAAATTCGGGCCCGTCCGCAGTCAACTCAATAATGGAGCATCCATTCAGAATTTCAGAGGCCATTCTGGACCAGGTGACTATATATAAAAATCATTGTGTTGCAATGTATATAGATTGTACCTTAGAATGTACCTTAGAATGTACCTTAGCATTACTGTTATTGAATTTTAAAACAAGCTTCGAGGTTGAGACTTTCGAAGCTTATCGACCACTCCCGTACGTGATATCAGTTTGCCTATCGAGAGTTTGCCGTGTGGATTGCTTTGCCGTTGTGCCAGTGATTGAATGGCTGCTGCAGCTCGTTCTATTTCATACTTGTATACCATTACAAATTAGTCCTCGTGCACTTCATAAATACTAAACGTTAAGCAAAGGGGAAGTGACTATTATGTCTGTGTTCCCAGAAGACGAGAATAGGAAAATATGCGAGAAAACTGCAGAAGAAAGAAACCGTCAATTGCGTACTGGCGGTATTCCATATACTCTATATGCACCAGTTTGTCATTTGCATTGCCTTAGCTCGTAAGCTCGCTGTGCTAATCTGCTGATAGATATGCGGATGTAAATTGCATCTCATTCACAATTGAAAATTGTGAACCAACTTAACTATGTTAAGTTCTCCACCCTCGATCCCCTCTTAGTTCCCTAATTTATTTCATTTGCTTTGTTTTTTGAGGTTCCATTATGTCACTTTAATGGAAAATTGCCAATTTAATGGAATTAGAAAATTGATTTTCTTAAAATTTGAGTTCAACTAATGAAAATGAAGCTTATTGGAAATTTTGGAAACTTTGTAAATTTCAATATTTTATAGAATATGAACTTTGGCCATACAACATGGACTATTGATTTTCTAATTTTCTTCATTTTTTTCTTAAGAAATTCAATATTCATATCAAGTCAGTGGTCCTTCCAAGGATTAATTAATTTCTCTTGAGGTGCAGGGGAATCTGTTGCTGTCCAGAATTGAAGCCGGGATCTGAAGCCGTTGACACGTAATGGTCGGGGCGTTGGGCTGGAGAGCGGAGCTGCTGTCAACTTACCTCAAGCATGGTGTGGGTGACGTCACCCTCATCCGAATTGCCGAAGCCCAAGCAAGGTCCTTGCAGCTCCGTTGTGGAGCCACGTGACTCAATTGCATCACCTGGTGACGTCTCCCTGACGACCCAGGCTCAATCATTCAGGCTCACCGATTAATGCATTGCATGAAGGTGAACTTAAAATTAAAGGTCATATGTGGTGTTCGTTTCACGCATCACAGAGTTTTAGAAATGTGAATAGCACATGAAACCAATCCAGCTAGTCACAATTGCTCAATGACATTACAATTACATATTAGTCGTATCATGCCCCAATGTGTCATTTATTGAGCTCAGTTTGTTTAGATCATGCTCCAATGCACCATTCACTGACCTTAGTTGGTATTTTATTATATAGTTCACATATAAGTTGGAGTTGTCTCATTATGGATGAAATTTGTAGACGACAACTCAAGAGAGCAAAGGCAACCTTTGTGAATGCTACTGAATGTTATGCCCATTTCACGGATATACGTACAGCAGCGCTTTAATTAGTACGTTCGCTGTTCCTGCACCATGCATCATGAAGTCTTGTTGCAATTGTCAGGGACACTCTTCTTGTTTTTGGAAATAAATGAAACATAATTTCATTGCAATTTCATTGCAATTAAGGGAAAGAATACAAACCACCAGTCACAGGTGGCCTGGCACGGGAACATCCTAACAACCAACTCACAACACACTACAGACTCAGGGACACTCTTGAACTCCCCGCCGCGGCCTTGGTAGAAATTCCAGGGCGTCTGTACGTACTCACGTACTGTCGTCAACTCAATAATGTTGCATGCATGCATTCCTCTGAGATGCCATTCTGGATCAGGTTACAATCATTGTTTTGTAGAGTGTACCTTGAACGTAGCATTACTGTTATCGAAATGTAAAACAAACTTCGAGGTTGAAACTTTATTGACCAATCTAGCTAGTACGTGATGTATATCAGTTGGCGCATCGGGATTTCGCCGTGTGGATTGTTTGCCAGTGATCGAATGATTGCTGGAGTTGTAACCTCGTTTTAGGTTATCCATACCTTAAATCCGGTTAGATTCGGTTGTTTGTTTGTTTTGTTTGTTTTGTTTGTTACGGTGTGATCTCCTGGACCGTGCTTCCTCCGTGCGTGCTTGGTACCTTTGGAAAGCTCTCTACATGCACGAAAGCTCTCTTTTTTCGTGGCATTGTGACTCCCAATGTGAGAGGCAGGACGGTAACTCATAAAGGATGCCGCGGCCATTTTTTGGTCGATGAATGAGGGAGAATCTTTCTGTGTAAGACAAAACAACAATTATTCATCTTTGAAATTTTGTGTCGAAAGAGGAGATCATGAATAGTACTCTGACCTCCAATGAGCACTTTTGTTTTTTTCAAAATAGACGATGTCATACAATGTCCAAAGGATGATTTCCGCGGTCACCAGGCCGGCATAAGGTAGACAAGCCTATTACCCTGATTTGCAATCTGAGTATATTGGGGCCAATTCCAAGAAGGGCATGTAATATTCAGAGGTGTGTGCTTGTTTTGCAAATCAAACCCAAGTGGAATTATAATTTTTTAATCAAAATTGTAATTTCTGTGAATTTTTGAAATGTCAACCCTGAAATTACACAACCACTTGTAGACTGGAGTCATAAACATCATACCAACAACCCATAACCACCCTTCCATGTATCTATTAGCATGTAAGTATGGACCAATGAAAAATTGACACATTAGTCTTGGTGATATCAACGCTCTGATTTTGTCAGGAAAGTGAGTGGAGTTGGATGAGTGTAGTGACGGAAATGGAGCCAAAACTAGGATGGCGGAAATAGGAAGCTGGCGGCTTTAGTCTGGTTTACCTTACTAGGGTTAACCCGTCCTAAGAAGTAGGACCAGTAGGATGAATTTTGTATTCTTGGGATAAAAATGGTAAATCAACCCTGAGCGTATCTGAGTATCTGAGTATTGTTAGAACAGATAGTACTGAAATCAAATTCACTTGAAGCATAATTTGTGTGGCTGTACTCTTCTTTGACTTTTCTTCCACATTAATAATGAGAAATGGTAAACAACATCTTATTTGCGTTGAAACCCGCATGGTCATCTTTTCAGCCCAGCACCTGAGACTCACAGCTTGAAAATTGCCACACCCCAATTACGTCAGCTGTTGCAATTCGGAACTCGCTGGAATTTGCAATTGGATTTATCTAGGCTACCGAAATATCTTACCGCAAATGCATCGACAGAGATTTCAAATTCAAATTCAAATTTTTTCCATGTGTTTTATGTAAAGGTTAAGGTCAAATGAAGACCCATTATCATTTTCTTACAAATTTTTGCATTCCAAAAATCTTGATCCAAAAGTGACCATTTTTTGCATATTTTGGGCCCGAAACTGTAAAGGATTTTCCGGAGTTATACAATGACAATGTAGCTACAGTTTGTGAGAGGCTCTGTGCTCTGTGACCTTCTAACCCTGTAGCACTAGCTCGTTTTTTCAGTAAGGTAGCTATGCAAGCTTTCCAGGCATGGCTTCTGCGGATGCCAAGCCTCCTTCCCTTTGCGGATCCGGAGCCAGTTAAGGCAGCTACAGTATGGAAGCTCCTCGGGGAACTCACAGAAGATCCTTTGGACATATGTTCCGCAGATCATTGTGCTCGTCCTTCATTTTTTACGAGGAAGGAAGGAAGACAGAAGCACTTCTCTATATGGTGCAAGCTCTCATAACCTTCTCTCCTTTCAACTTGTTTCCTACACCCTTGGATCATGAAGATCAAAGGTTAGTGATTGAAAAGTGAACAACCGGTTATGTATTAGATAACCGACGAGCCGCTACGTTTCATTGTCTGATAAGCTTATACTTGTAATCGACCTCTCTTGGGGTGCGGGGGAATCTGTTTCTGCCCAGAATTGAAGCCGGAAGCTGCAGTGGAGCAAGCTGTTGACAGAATGGTCGGGCTTGGGAGCCAAGCTGCTGTCAGGGCTTGTAGTTGTGAATTAAAGTTGTCACCCTCATCCGAAGTTCCCAAGCCCAAGCATTCTCAATTGGGGACCCAGTTCTGTTGTGGAGTCAAGCACTTAATGAAAACACGGCATTTTGTTTCCTTCTGTTCCTGCCAGGCCACCTGTGGCTGGCAGTCTTGTAATCTTTCCCATGCAATGAAATTTCGTTTCATTTGTGTCCCAAAAACAAAAAAAAACCACGGCATTTGTTTAAGTTACAAATTGCATCACCTGGTGAGTGGTGACGTCTCCCTGACGATCCAAGCTCAATCATTCAGACTCAACGCTTTGTGCATGCATGAAAGTGAACTTAAATGGAGCAACAGTTTAGGTGAACGAGCCTAGACGCTAGAGTTGTCTAAAGTAGTCCTAGGAGTCTTCCAAGGGGGTGAGAATTTCTCCCACATACTCTTGTTAGGTCAAGTTTGTTAGATTAATGATATTCCACAGGCCAAAAACTGTGACATAGATCTTGACAAAGGTTAAATTTCAGATCATAAACTAGGATATATATAGATTTTGGTTTCACGCCATGCAGATTGAACTGCATCAAAGTAATGGAATACCACCATTTCAATGACATTGACATATTGTTCAAATTAGATGTAAAACATGTCCTTTATACTGGATTGTGGATAGATAGACATAACTAAGTACTAAGTGTGCATTCCAAATTGAGTATGAGAATGGACTTTTCTTTTAAAATATTGAATGTTCCTTGAACCAAAGAATTTTCCTTGAATGGCAAACATTATAGCACAAATATATTCTTTCTATAGTACTACTATAGAATGGAGACCCATGCCTTTCCATTTTGTCCTTGCCCAAAATCCATTTTGTCCCCCAAGGATACAATGGGACTTTAGGGGTGAAGTACATATGGAAAGTAGACATATAAGTATTTACAAAAAAACCACTATAACTTTAGTAGAAGTCCTTGTATCCCAATTATAATCTTCAAATTTGCATTTTTGAATTAGAAATAATACTACCTCCTCCAAAAAATGGCCTGGGTAATTCTAATTGGGAGAAGTTTAAAAATAATAAAATAATTTTAAAATCTAAAAAATGATTTTTCAATGTCTAGATTCTACAACTATCACACATACCTCCATCTCAAATTTCATAAAAAATGGACATACGAAAAAAAAGTTATGAGTAAGAAAATCCAAATCCAAGGCTAAAGAGACAAAAAAAGACAAGTGATTTTTGCAACAATCTTGTACGGGCAGTATGGTTTTCTATTTCACCCCTTTTTTTTAACTTAAATTTTTTTTAATACAATTTGAATTCACATTTTTCAAGTTTAATCATCTAGTAGAAGAATAGTAAATTTTATTATTTTTCCAAGGTAAATTTTTTTAGGTAGCCCAACCTTTAGTCCCTTACAATAAATGCTAAAATACAATTTAGGATTGGCTCATGTTGTACAGCCATAGTCAAGCATTTGGAAAATGACACTCAAAGAGCCAAAGACTATACAAAGACCTCAATGACCAAAGGGTGGTTGTAAGAAAGACCATCTGCTTTTTGTAGTGTTTTCCATAGTAGTCATTTTTTTTTTCGAAAGTAAGTACTATATAATTAGAAAATCAATTTTCAAAAAATGAAAAAAATATGTTTGATATATACACCTTTACGAAAAAGGTACCATAAGAAGGAAAAGCATAGAAAAATTTTCTAAGTAGGAGATTTAGAAAAGCTCATAAAAAGTGCAAAATCTCATGAACTTAGGTACTTCCACTATTTAATTTGTAAAAATAGGAAAAGATTTTTTTTTTAAAACTAAAAATTGGCAATTTGGTAGAATTTTATGATGAAGAGATTTCACCAAAAGAATGATCTGAAAACTATCTTTAATGTTCTGAAATGTGCTCACAAAAGAGCTTTGTTAGCATGCATGTGGAGGACCTAATTTTAAAATATTTTAAAATTCCCTTTGGTAGAAATATAACTTCCTACTATGGAAATAGTCTAAAGGAATTTCAGCTCTAGATCATAAATTTTGGGTACGCCCCAGTACCAAAACCTCCTAAATTGCAAAGTGTGAGAAATTAGCTAAATTTAATTTTAAATTTAAATATAAAACAATTTTTAGAAAAATTCTAAAAAATAAAGGATCTGAATAGTATCAAGTTAGCCATCTCCAATAAAAATTTCAAATTAATCGGGTTCATTCTTCAAAAGTTATAGCAAATGACAAGAGAATCACTTTCATTGTGATGCAAAATAATACTAGTCTTTCTTGCAATCACCCAAAATTTAGACCACTTGTATAAAGATTTGTGACTCCAATAGTCAAATTCACCATCTAAAGGTTTCTTATCATGCTATCTTGGTTTGCATTTTGCCCGTTTGGCAATGGAATTCATTTCATTTGTTTAAAAACAAAACAAAAAAACTTACTACTCCAAGCCCACATGGCCACATGTCAAATCAGTCCCTATTCCCACGCTGATAATTGGACTCGTACGTGCTCAGTACTCCAGGTGTTCTCAGCGCAGTTTCTACTTCGGTTCCGCACAAACGTTTGACCAATATCTAGCAATGTAACTGGAAGCCATTACCGCACTTGATCTCGATCTATATGATAAAGTACCTCCAATTATTACAGAGGGACCTGCCCACCTCCTGTTCATTCCTCACGTACGTACTCAGTAATACTATCGGTGTTCGCAGCCCCGTTTCTACTTCCTACTAACTTATTAGTTCTGAATTCCAGGCAGCTTCACAACTGAATTGTCACAAACATTTAACCAACATGAAGCTATGTAACATTGTAACCGGAAGCCGTTCGATCTCCATCTGCCTTCAATTATTACAGATGGACCTGCCTGCCCCTCTCCGACAACGAAAAACCAGTTTGATTTCAGTCAACTTGGACTTTACCGAAACCTACCTCATTCCTCTACTTCATCCAGTTGGTTCAAAGTCCTGGTACGAGCAGTGTGACTTAGTAGCACACTCATCCGTGACACATAAACAGAACTGAACTGAGTGCCAGCTCCCAGCGCCTATATAAGACCAGGCCAACCTCAGCTCCAACCAGCTACAACTGATAGATCGATTCACTCATCCTTCTCCAACTCTCTCTCGCTCTCAGTCTCAGGAATCGGACTGCAAAGCACTGCCGATAGCATTTGCATTGCATTGCACTGCACTGCTTGAGATTTACAGCACCATGATGAACCGTGCGATGTGGGCTACCGTCGCCGTGCTGCTTACAGTGGCCCTGGTGGGTCCCCACTTGGCCATGGCGGCTGACCCGGATCCTCTCCAGGAAGTCTGCGTGGCGGACCTGACCAGCGCAGTCGTCTTGAACGGCTTCCCATGCAAACCTTTTGCTGAGGTTAACGCCAAGGACTTCGTGTTCAAGGGCTTGAAGAACCCCGGCGACACCAACAACCGCAACCTGGTCAACGTGACTCCTGCATTCGTGGCCCAGTTCCCGGGTCTCAACACCCTCGGAATCTCCGCCGCGCGCATCGACTACGCCAAGGGCGGCATCAACCCACCCCACACACACCCGCGCGCCACGGAGCTGCTCATCTTGTTGAAGGGGGAGCTTTATGTTGGATTTGTGGTCAGCATCGGCGTAAACAACACGCTGTTCGCCGCCACCATCTACCCCGGGGAGGCTTTCGTGTTCCCCAGGGGACTGGTGCACTTCCAGCTCAATGTGGGCAAATCCCCGGCGCTGGCGTTCGCAGGGCTGAGCAGCCAGAACCCGGGCGTGCAGCAGATCGCGCCCGCGCTGTTCCAGCCTGACATCCTTGATGAGGTGCTGGAGAAGGGCTTCCGCATCGACCGAAAGACCGTCGACTTCATCCAGAGCCAGTTCCGCCCGTAAATGCGTGCATGCTTATATCTTGCATGCGCTGTGTGTGTGGTAGCATTCCTGCGAGGTTCGCCATTGCATCGATCATGGTTGAATCTCCAGAGACGGAAGAGAATAAATTTGCAAGATAGTGTGGCATTGTATTCTAGCTGGCTAGGGTGCAGTAGCTAGATCTATTGGTACTGCCCGGAGAGAATTTGGCGCTACTAGAAACTCTGCCTGTGTATTAATGTATTGCCTTGTTGATTCGGAGGGTCCCTTTCTCTCGATCTCGATGATTGAGTTTTGTGACCTCCGGACTTGCAGACTTTGCAATGAAGTACGTATTAATTGTTGGTCTTATAATTGGGTTGGTGTACGGAAACTTCTTCTTTGATCGATTTGGTTGTCGCTCTATTTCAGACCGGAGATGATATTTGCACGAGCATGCAGCGGCTCGCTTCTGCACAGAGTAATTGATACTAATATTCAACTTGCGGTGTTGCTTGCTCCATTTCGACGTTCACTTTAGCTTGCTGCGCTGATAGTCAGTCAAAAAAATATGCAAATTGCATTTCATCCACAAAGTTGTGTTCTGGTAAGTTAAGGTTTCCATCCGGCCCGAATGTATTCGATCAGCTCCTTACATATATCATTTCATTTCGTTCCAAATTAAAGGGTCCACCGGGCCATTTTGAACGAATTGCGCCAATTTAACGAAATGGACATTCATTGACACCGTGTTTATTTTCCCGGACCTTCCAATTCAGTTCAATCAGTACGTACGACAGAGTGATACTGCATTTCAGCCGAAGGAATTTGTAGGCGATGGTACGACGAACTTCTTGAGAACGTACAGTAACTTCACATACAACATCACATACAACAGAGAATAATTCGTAGCTCTGACGTGTGCCTGGGATCGATTATTCTTCCAAAATAATCTGTTTGGGCTAGTTCCCCAAATCGGGGATTTGTCGCACTTGCGAGTTAAGACTGTGCCTGTTTTATGCAAGAGCTTGAAACCGATTGAATTGGGACGAGTGCTTCTCTGACGACCTCACCCTCTGAACTATATGCCGCTGGTACATTAATCCTGTCCACAGTGTACTGGCTGTCACCAGAACGTACTGGCAAAACTGTACCCGGCCATTGAATTATGAGTTTTGACTAGTTTTGAATTCTACATGGTTTTCGGGGATTCAGAGTTTTCGGTGACTACAAGCTTCACCAAATTCTGAGACAGTACTAGTTGTCACCATGCCAAGCATTTCCTGCTTGTTGCTGCCGGCTGCCCTCTGTTTCTGAAGGTTTTCGGAACCCTTGGTGTCCGTTGTCATTAGACTAGATATTCAGCACGGGTCGTTGGTAGTTCCCTGCTTCATGAGTAAGCTGCGTCATCAATATCTCAATTTCACGGATATACAGTCGCGCTTTAATTAGCTAGTACGTTAGCTGTCCTTGCACCATCATGAGGTCTTGTTGCCATTGTCAGGATTACTCTTGAACTACTCGCCGCGGCCTTGGTAGAATTTCGGGGGGCATCCGTAGTCAACCCAATAATGGAGCATGCATCCCTCTGAGATGCCATTCTGGACTAGGTTACTACATATAAAAATCATTATGTTGCAAATGTGTATAGAATGTACCTTAGAAGTAGCATTACTGTTGTTGAGTTTTAAAACAAGCTTAGAGGTGGATACATAATAAGGGATGTGCAAGTCCAGAGGTTGTGGGATTGAGTAGCCAAACTTTGTTGAGAGTTCAAAAAAATGAGCAATAGATAGGCAATAAAATATAGGAATTGGAGCCTTTGTCCTGCCCTAGTGTGAAGCTTCCAAAGGCCAAGCTCAAAGTCCAAACACTTGGCAATGAATTCCCACGACCTCTCAATTTGATGGCCATAGTGAAAAGTCTCCAAAAGCCAAGCCCAAAGTCCAAACTCATACAAATCTAGGGTGATTGCAAGAAACACTTGTCCTATTTTTTGTCTTTTTGCCCTCGGACAGGTGGTTTTTTGTTCATAACTTTTGCATCGTTTGTCCATTTGCCTAAAATTTAGAAGGTACATATGATAGTTGCAGACATTGAGTAATTTTTTCAAATTTTTTAAATTAGTTTACTATTTTTAAACTGTCTTCGATTGGGAGTCTACTAAATTGGCCATTTTGGAGGATTCTAGTCCTATTTTTGACCCAAAAATGCAAATTTGAAGCCACAAATTGGACATGTTGAAGGTCTACTAACATTATAAGGATTGACAATGAATTTTTATGAAAATAGCAACATGTCAATTGTCCACATGGAGTCAAAGTGACCTTCCTTTGCACGAAGGTTACAAAGAAGGAAAAAAATTCCTTACATTAATTTTTTAGTGCAATGTGAGCGCAATCTTCTCTAGCAAAATGGAATTTTTTGTTTTTATTTTCTGAAATTTTTTTTCATTATAAAAAATAAAAAGGTGCACCGACCCCTTTTTTCATTTTTTGTTATTTTTTGCTACCAGTGGCTTCTGTAGTATTTCGCAGCAGTCTATAGTATTGCATAATACTACATAATACTGAATCAATGGTTGAGATCTGCAGATGTCTTGAATCGACAATTGAGATCTACAGGGGCGCTTCGGAAACATAGTAATACATAGTACTGCCAGTCCTATGGCCAAAAACTGTGTTTTGAGCAAAAAATGTGAAGTGTTTCTTGCAATCACCCACTAATGGTTAAGATCTTATAAATTATTAATTGAACTGCCACTACCTTTCGACTACTGTTTATATCTCCATTTCTAGCCGACCAAAATTTTTAGTGAAAAGACATCGCCATAAAGGCAATTATTGCCACTTAGGTAGTTGGAAGGCCATGGCCTTTGTCCTTTGGGCTTGTGCCTTCTAGTGTGAAGGGTCAAGAGGCTAAACTCTTGATTTTTTGAAATATGATTGGTGAAAACCCACTGCCTCTCGACCTTTGACCATAGTATGAAGTGGCTCTAAATGAAAAATAATGTTATCTAAAGAACTTTCTATCAAAAGAATATATTATAAGATTTTATAAATGAATAAGCAAGTCTAAATTGACTTATTATGCCGCATAGCTTTGCCAATTATAACTTGGAACATTGCTAATGCAGACTTGCTAAGTAGGGGCGCCAAGTGCGGCCTTTGCGTATGGATTTGAAGAGTGGAACTTCGTTGCTGCTATTCTCCCCACACGATTGACACACCAAGCAATGACACCAAATGGGATATTAAATGTGAACAGTTTCATTAGTTGAAATTAAACTTATGAAAATTTAACACTCATTTTATTGAGAATTGAAAAAATTTATGAAGTTTGACCATATAGATTGGAAGATATATTCGCATTTGAAGTTGAAAAAGTGATTTTTTTTAATGTTGGCTTGCAATTTTAGATCACTCTGACTACCATTTGTGGAATTTTTTTGTACTATAGACCATAGGATTAAAAAAAAATTGTTGAACATTTGAGAGCTCTCAGAATTGATATAAATTTCAAAATGTCAAAACTTGATTTTCACATACAAAAAAATTGTTAAATAGAAGTAGGTCCAAGATTGAACGAAACACTAAATTTTTAATAGCTCTAAGATGGAATTGAAACATCCATTAGAGAAAGTTTTAGACATTTGGAGGGTGGAAGGTTGCTCCATAGACCACTGCCCTCCAAAGTACCCTAAAATTGATTATTTTGGGGCTGAAATTTTTTTTCCCCTATTTTTGTACAGTTGAAACTGCAGTGACAGTGGCGTAGGAATCAAGTTTTATGAGTAAAAATAAAAAAATTAAAAAATTAAAAAAAGTATCTCAAAAAAAAAGTTAAAATAAAAAAAAATATATATAAACAAAATCTAACTGTTTTGGCAAGCAGCCTGCTCACCGGGGGACTTTTTTCAGATTGACAAGCCAAGCTTGAAATAGCTTGGCATGTCAATCTAGATCAGCCCTCTGAAGGGCTGATTTTTTGTCTAATGCGTAATCCCAACTTGCAATCAAGCTTCACTCTATCAAAATTAAAATTTGGAAATTACATCTAAAGATGAATTCTATTAGTTGTTTTTTGAAGAAGATGCATAGATTGCTCAAAAAACAAGATTGTCCATAGCTTTTTCATTATTAGTCCAAATAGAATGAATCAAACCTTCAAATGTAGACAAAAACATAATCTTTTAAGAAAAATTAATTAATTAATTAATTTTTTTAATTAATTTTTTTTTGCTCGGCAAACTGCTCTTAACACTTCAAATGGCATAACTTTTGCTCTCAGGCACTGATTGAAAAAATTACTTTTTTAGAAAGCTAATGTGATTGTCTATTTTCAAAAAGAAATTCAAAAAATCAGGTCAAAATTTGAGGTCACAGGAGCCTACCCAAAATCTCAAGTGTCCCTAGAGGGCACTTTGGGCCTTTAGGGGTTAAAGTAGAAATTGTGTTGGAAGCAGAATATTAGACCTCACTTAGGCACAATTGAATAACTTTTTTCAAAAAACTTCAAAAAATAAAAGTTGATTAATAAAGATAAATTTTATTTCCAAATATCCATTTGTATTTTTTGATCTTCTAATCAAAAAATTTGGAGATATTTAGAGCGGGGTTAGAAAGAATTTTTTTTTGACATTTTCAAATATTATTTCTAAATTTGGGTGTTTCTTGCATTCACCCTAAACCATAGTGGTATTTGTTGTTTGGCAAGTCTACAATGGGCCAATAAGAGCATTTCTACCGCAGGGCACTAAGTGGGGCTGACTCATTCAACTGGCACTTCAGGCAAAATTTGTTGCCCTACTACAAACTTACTAAACAGGAAAAAGGCCCAGCCACTTCAAATTTGAAGAGCAAACGGCCAACTGGCAAGTCCCTCGCGTAACTAACTATGGATTTGACTCCGCTTTTGGGTGAATGCAAGAAACACTTGTACTATTTGTTGAGTTTTCACTATTTGATGCTTTTTTTTTCTGGAGTACTTTAAGCATAGAAATATAATTTAAAATTTTTTTTAGAAATATGGCCAATGTATATACCTTTAAGATGAAGAAACCCTGGGAAGGAAAAGCATAGAAAAATTCTCTAAGTGGGAAAACTAGAAAGTGCCAAATCTCAAGAAAATAGACACTTTGATGCTTTAATTAGTTAAAAAAAGTAAAATAAATTAAACAAGCTAAATAAAAATTGGCCATTTGCAATAGCTCTATGGAGATGGTCATTCACCAAAAAAACCACCAAAATAATGTTTTATGTGTTTTGAAA
Source organism: Neckera pumila (assembly GCA_963969595.1). NCBI lineage: Eukaryota > Viridiplantae > Streptophyta > Bryopsida > Hypnales > Neckeraceae > Neckera > Neckera pumila. The sequence continues at coordinate 25,376,260 of OZ018411.1, read as the reverse complement.
TGCAAGCAGAAAGAAGCTCACTTTGTAGACTTCTACACTATACAAAATTAACTTTTTTTTAAATCCCTCTTCTGGAGAGCTAGAAGTCTACTAGAAGACCATCTCATCCAAATTTCAGCTCCAAATTCAATTTTTTGGATACTAAATAGTACTTAAAACCTCCAAATTAGAATTTGTGACATAAAATCAAGGGCTGTTTTTGTTTAGTAAAACATTTTTGAAAATTGCCAAAAAATTAGGCAAGGTGTATAGTAGTTATGAGCATCTTCCCTATAAATCTTAAGTCATTTGGATTCAATACGCAAAAGTTATGCCTGAAAAACAAATCAGCATGCAAGGTATGACAAAAAATAGTACAAGTGTTTCTTGCATTCACCTTTTTAATCTTGACTTTGAAGTACCGACCCCAAGCTACAGACTAAAAGAATTTTCATTTGCAGAAAAGTTCCATTCACTTGTATCAAAAACAATGGAAAAAATATATTTTTAACTATACAAAAATTTCTTTACTGGTGTCCCAAAAATTGGATAGAAAGTAGTTTCAATTTTTGTTGAGTTTCCAAGTGAAAATAATATATCCTTATATAGTGTGAGTACCAATCAAAATGGCGTTTTCAAATTCACAAAGAAAAAATTTTAGTGCTGCCAACTTTGATAGCCTCCCGAGAGCTGAAAAATTATTATTTTATCATGAAATTTTTGTCACAACATAAATTTCATGTTAATAATACCTTTTTATAATCTTAAGGCCAAAAACGTCACCAAAAAAAAGATATTCAAAATCTACCAACATGTGTAGTTGTGAATAAAAGTTCACTACCGCCAACTTTGACAGCCTCCCAAGGATTGAAAACAATTTTTTTCCAAGAATTTTTTTTTAAAGAAATCATCTCTATATTGATAATATATGTGCCAAATTTCAAGTTCAAAAGATTTATACAAAAAAAGATATTTGAAATTTACCAACATGTGTAGTTGTGAGAAACAATTTTACAATTGCCAAATTTGACACCCTCCCAAGGGCTGAACAATTGCTTATTTATTATGAATTTTTTTGCAAGATCATCTCTATATTTATAGCATAATTATGTGCCAAATTTTAAATTCAAAAGATTCACAAAAGAAAGATATTCTAATTCTACCAAAATGTGTAGTTATGAGAATGATTTTTTCAGCTTATTGGAAGAATGTCATTTATGAGGCAAAATAGTGAAGCTCACACCAAAAGGAATAGCTGGAATCTTGAAAATACCATCAAGGGGACATAGATGTGTTCTATTCACCCATCTTAACCATGAAAAAAAGATTGAAGTCTTTAAAGAAAATTTTGCTAAAGCAAAAGTAGCTGATGGATGGGACCTTTGTCAAATAGTCTAGATCAGACTTTATCGATATTTATGGTATTCATCAATCAACACTTTTTCTGGGCTCCTCAATTTATGATTGGGATAGATGAGTAATATGTGTTGAATTTAAGGCATGGAAGGGTGGAAGAATTGATTAAGCTTATTTAGCCTATGAACATATGCTGCAAGAGATGTTTGCTAAGAAAAATCAAAGTTCCATATTTCTGACATCAACCCATTTTCTTTCAACATTTTGTCAATATGGTTTCAATTGTTTGGAGAAGGAAACATTATTGGAGATTGAGACAAACACTGATACTTTTGCACCGATCCGAAATAATAGAAAGGAAAGAGGACCATTTGTGTCAAATTCAATACCAAATGAATTAGATTTTGGAACTAATGAGGGAGAATCAAGTTCCAATGTTGAGTTATTCCAAGTTATCAAAGAATACCAAAAAACCTACGTCTTATAAATCTAGAGATAGATTCTTATAAAACTAAAGAGATTGTATGGCAAAAACAAATAAGGAAACTAGAAGTTTCAAGAATTAATTCCAAAATATGCATAGAGCAACTGAAATGGCTTTGGGAGCAAAAACAGAAGAATATCGAGTTTTAAAGTTACAATATGGAGAGCTTCAGGATGCAAGGAATAAAATACAACAAAATTGTCAGCTTATGGAGACACAAGTGGATGAAATACAAGATGAGATTACGACCCTTAAGTGTCAACTAGAGAAAGTCAAGAGTCAACCTAAAGTTCAAGAGCTAGAGAAAATAAATACTACTCAAAGAACAAATGAGCTGGAACAAACTATACCATCATTGGTTATTACCAATGATGAGTTGCACCAAGAGTTAGACACCACAATTGATTTGGTTGCTGGAGTCCAGCAGTATATGTGGCAACATCAACAAGATTCCACACCTACTTTCTCTTTATATTGAGTCTATGAGTTGCAATGTAATATAAGCCTTAGCATACTTACTTTTGAAAAAGGCCAAAAATTATTGATGAGCAATTTGATGATGCATGGAGATGGCAGACAAGTATAATAGTATGCAGAATCTCCTTTGTAAGATGAACGTACAAGGAGATCTCATTTTGACTGATTGGTCAGCCCTTTTCTATCCAATTGCTGATCTAGGAGCAAGAGCCTTGATCTATGATGTAAATTTGGAGAAAAAATTAGGACAAAGTCGGCGTGAAGATCTGTTGGATAGACCTAAGAGAAGATTTGTATTACAAACTAGCAAACTCAGAGTAATCCAGATTTCTTAGCACAAAGAGAAATTCAAAACTTAAGTGGAAATTGGAGTTGGTTCAACTATGAGAGCATATGAAGAACAAAGGTGATATCATTTTTTTATTGATTGCGGTGACTAATTGTGAAGCTGTTGCACAACTAGGTGAGCTGACTAATAGTCACTATTTATACAACCTCCAAAATGCATATATCAGATTATCCACGACCTTGGATGCTCTTGGAAAGAAGAATTTTCTTATTAGTAATATCAAAGAAACATCTATGTTTGAGTTACCGCCTGTAATTTATAAACCTGTACATGAGATGACAGCAAAGATTGTAGTTCAAGGTTCACCTCTTACTTGTCAATTCTTAGGTCAATACTATCACATGTATAATAATTTACAAATAGAAAGACCAATTTTTTCTTGGAAAGCCCTAGAATGGCTAGCAAAGGATTATAGATTATCTATCACAAAAGACAAATCATATGATCAAATTTATAAGCGAATATCTTCAGATTGGCACAACTGCACAAGGATCTTCTAATACCAATAGTGACTGATAGCCACTTTTGCCCATGTAAGAGATGGTATAAATGGGATCCCTATTCCATAATTGATTCTGTACAGTATAATTGGCTAGATATACTAGGATTGTTTAATAGTCTAGAATCTTGTGCTCAAGCTTATTGAACTTTTCATGAGGAGCATATTACACATATAGATCCAATATATTTTCGAGCAGCAATTTTTTGTAACTTTTTGAAAATGATGTGTGAGACTCATGGCGTTATCATCAATGTCAATGAATTTTGACAAATTACGACCAGAGTTTCATATCTTGATAAAGTTATAGTATAGGACTACTCGATGGCAACAAATATTGGAGGTTATGGCCATTACTCACTTTTTATGTGGAGCCTATCTATATTTTATTAATGAGTTCAAATTGTGCCACCAAAAGCCTAGGGATATTGGTTGGAGTCCCTACATAACAACAACTTGAAACTGCTTGAAAGAGATGAGGACGTGAAGAATTATCAGATAAAGCAAATGCAAAGCAGATTTGCCAACAAGATTAGAACCAAAATAAGAGACCTAAGTACTATTGATGGGGACGTCAATAGTCTAAATAGGGACTATGTAGTTAAACTTTTTATTCTAGAAAATCCCTATTTAGATTTTCTAAAACAATAGGAGGATATTTAGTACTTCAAAAACACATATAAATAAAATTAATTCAAAAATAGCTTATTAATCTAAAAAGGATTAGGGAGGGATATTATTATAAGAGTTGAAAGTTAAAAAGTTAGAAATGAAAATATATAATAAATATTAAAAAAAATAAAAAGATACAACCTTTGGGAAGGGTTGTGACCTTCCTGAGGCAAGCCTATATAAAGGCCAAAGAAAATTGTTCGATGGCATTGTAAGACCCAAAATCTATATATAGATATTATTATTATATTTTTGCATTATGAATTGCAACTTATTGTGAGAATTTGTTTTTATTGGTCATTGTCACTGGAAGAGTGGAAAGATAGTTTTGAGTCAATTATTAAGAGAGAGAAGAACATTAAATTTAGAACACCAATAAATAAATTGAGATCTTTTGAAGTAAGAGTGAAGAATTTGCTCATACTAGGTGTTTGTGAAGATTTGACCAGGCGATGTAATTCTCAAACGGACAATGTTCGATTTAGAGCGATGTTGTGGGATTCAACGTCAATGGTGGCAACCTGAATTCAACGCAGAGGAAGATTGCAACCCCAATTGAGGTATCAAAAGAGCTCAATGAGCAATTTGATAGAGTTTATGTCTGAAAATTGTGATTGAAGGCCAATGTGAGTAGGCAAGGAGCGGTTGAGAAGATTGCCAACATTGTGAATAAGAATCAGACATTCTTGCATTCAGTAATCTTAATGCTTTGAAGCCGTCTAGTGATCACGGTGAAAACTCAAATCCAATTCATGCAATGAATTGATTAGGGAGAAATTTGAAGCGTAATCAATGATCTAAGAAGGAGAATTGAGACCGCAGTCTGCGGAGGAGCAAAATTGTAGCCTCGGCACCAAATTAAAAATCTTTGAAATTGTTGATTGCGACTTGTGCTAATTATTGTGTGTATTTGTGAGATTATACATTCATCAAAAAATTTGTGTAATCGCCCAAATTCCAAAATTGAATCGGGATCAAAATTAGATTTCAACGCAGTATTGCTTGCCTGATCCGGCCTTCATTGCCAATTTTCAAAAATTTTGTATCAATTTGTTGTCGGAGAGGTTGAGTAGATCAAGATTGAGCACGCAAGTACAAATCAGAAACCAATTTATGAGAAATTGGAAAGAATAGACAAAAATCAGAACTTGAATCAGCGAAATAGGTAGCCTGCAAAGCTTTTTGCGGTGAAATCAGGGTTTGGAAATGTGCACATGGCCATAGATCAAATTGCACGACAATAGGGCCAGAATCATGAAATACATGGTTTTGAGTTGAATTTTTTGGTTTTAAGTCTTTTCACAGCCATAGGGTCATATTTCATGGTTTTAGGGCTGATTTGCACGACTTTAGGGACCAGATTCTTGGTTATAGGTCCTTTCGTTTATTAATTCATAAATTTTAGGCTTTTAGTCTTGAGGTTTATATGTTTGGTCCAAATTGTAATATGTTTTAATGTTTTGTATGTGGGGTTTAGGGGAATTAACCAATGTTGATTTGGACAATTTGACTTGACTATTTGACCTAAAATACAGGAGAAAAGCTAAAGGATAAAGACAAAATTTAGGTACAACACCTAATCTCACCATACTTTCCATTAACTGGGACAATTTGATATAGGATTGGTAGACTTAGGCATTTGCATTAGATTTGTTCATGGCGAGCACTTACTGGACTATTTGACCTAAACCTAAAGAGGTATAATTAATGAACTATGTGTAATATGTTCAAAGTATTATCTTGGAGTTGATTAGGTTCCAGAGCATTCATTGTATAAGACGATTAGATTAAACCTGAAACATTTGATTAAAATATATGACTATCCTGTGAGAATTCTAGGTAAGACTAAGACTTCATACAAAGTGTCTACATACATTGATAAAGGAGTGAGAACAAAATTCAAACCCTTGGGAATAAGAGTGTTTGTAAATTACAAGACTAAAACCAGGTAGTTTCAAGTTTTAAATATTATTCTATTTGAAAAGTGACATTAGTCACATAAATAATAGACTAATTAAACATTTCCTATAAAAATCCCTATACTAGTGTTTTCAAGATTTTGTTAGAAAAGGCAAAATCTAAATTACAATCCCTTTTGGCATTGTGTGAATAGTTGGCTTAACTCCTAAAGGTCCAGATTGCGTTTTTGGCTAAATAGAGATTTTTGGTAGGTTGGTGCAAATGACAATCTGCATATTTTAGGTCAAAATTTTAATGGAAGGTGTGGATGAAGAATATCTTTCATACATGTGCACTAAATTTCATGACATTTGGAAATATGAGTCAAAAGATATGGCCTAGTATGTTACTTTTTTTCATAAATGGGCAGTTCGAGTAGATAAAAAAAAATCACTTCTTCATAAACAAAAATTTGAATTGGTTTTTAAGATTTTTAAAAATACAAATTGTTCTATTTGATGTCATCTATAATTAGTTTATTAAAATTATAAAACATCACGTATACACTTAGAAAGCTTTGAACCATTCCGTTTGTATTAATGAGATGAAAGTTATGAGGAGTTTTTGTTTGTGGGCAATTATGAATTCTTTGCTCTAAAATAAACTTTGAAATTGTTTATTTAACTCAATTTTTAATATGTTTTGAAAAAAATATAATCATAGGATGTACAGTTGTATACTGTTTATTACAACATTACAACCATTGGAATTGGCATTTTTCAATTCTATAACTAAGTTCTTAACAATTTAGTATTTTGAATCATTCTCTACTGCTGTCTACTTACAATTTGTTTCTTATATATTATACAATTCCAAATAATCTGAAAATTTTCAAGCAAGTAGCCAACTTATCTAAGAAAATAAATTCAAAGAAGCACCACCATTTTGGACGATTTTTCATAGAATAGTGAGCTTGTGAAGTACAGCTGTCTAGTTTTTTGCAGGGCCAAAAAAATATTTTTGTGATTACAAACATTCATATCTTTCAATCTACATAGTGGACTAAATGTTTGAAGTATTTTCCACATGTTTTCACGTCAATTTACTACAAGATCTTATGATTACATGTGTCCAAAAAAATATTCCAAAATTCTGGTACTTGTATTAAAATGACAATTTTATAGCGTTTTTGGTGAAAATATAGTAGTCATGGAACTTTAGGGGTTAAAATAAATTCAAAATCATTAATTGGAAGTCAAACTATTGCACAAGACCTCCCTTTTTATGCAAAAATTTTGAGAACAAATAGTTGCATTTTTGTCTAAAACATGGTCACATCATCGTTGTTTATGGATTCAATAATTCACAACAATTTCAAATTTTCTTTTCAAAAATTTGAATTTTTGTGATTTGTGCCAGGTGTCAATATGACTTCATTTTTCAAAATAAATATATAATATATCATTCCCATCTAACTTCCTGTAGTTTTTTTGTTCTTTTTGACACAAATGAAATGGAATTTCATTGCATAGTAAAGAATACAAGACTGCTAGCCATAGGTGGCCTGGCAAGAATAAAAAAAGACAAACAAAGAGACACAAGGGACAATAGACAACTAGAGAAAGAGGAGGAAACGAGCAAGGCGCGGGCAGGGGTCGGAGACCCCTCTTGGCCAGCAACAGAGCTCCACACACCACCAAGAGGCCAAACCATGCAACTCACAGAGGTCCAAAGATGAAGCCGGTCCAAGGCCCAAAAGAGACCCACTTCGGCTTGCCATGCATCATTGTCGCAAAGAGCCCTTTTCTACATCTACGCATGACAAACGTGTTGAGACATATCTTTTGGATCTGGGAGGCTCTAGGAATCTTTTTGTTAAATGCTGTTCATTTGCCCCTGCTATAATCAATCATGTTGCTCCAAATATGTTGCATGAGTTTTTCTGGGGACCATGCCTTCCCATTGAAGACCAAATCATTGCGTTGGAGCTGTAATGTCCAAATTACAGTCGTGCAAATCTCACCCCAAACTCTCTTTGATGGAGTTAAACTTTCTTGAAATTGGAATTGAGAAGAGGCCTTGATGCCAGATGAGCATTTGCCATGGCCTATGGACCCTTTCTTCTCTCCCTGCAATAAAACATTTAGAATATGAATAGCCCATTGCCAGACAAACTGGATAGCATGGCATTTCCAAAATCTATGCAGAATCGTTTCATCCAACCTTTTCGGACACATTGAGCTCTTGATGTCAATCAAATTATCAATCCAACCCCGCCAATGGTTGATTGCCACTGCTTTGTGACAAATTAGCCAGAGGAGCCCAGCTTCTTTTCTTGACCTTACTTTTGCCCAGGCTGTTTTCCACTTGAGCTAAAAATCCTTTGGAAGAGCACCTTCCCACTTTCACAGGGCTGGATTGGGCACCTGGTAATCTTTCCTTAAGAGTTTGCAGCCGAGGTTAGCAATGTATTCCATGAATGCCGTGCTTTGCCCGTCCAGGTTCCATTCTAATTTGGATGGGTTCCATTTGAGCAAATCCACCCTGCTATAAAACAGATGAACCTCCACCTTTTTGGCCCTTGGGTAATTATGGCAACTTTCACCCTGTGCATTGTTTCAGCCAGAGCAAAATCTGGAGGGATCATATTGACTAAAGGAACCGGGAGCAATATACTAACTTTGCTCATCACAGTGAACCATGGACCAATTCCTCGCCTCAGCCAAGATTGAGGAGACCCTCCAATCCTTAGGGCTCCGTTTGAAGTGGCTTGGGCCACCAATCGAGGAGTGTCATTGCCGAAAACATACCACACCACCCACTTTTTAATCTTTGCGCGTGGTAGGGTGTTGGAGAGTAGTTGGCCCCAATGAACCTGCATAGCTCTTGTAGCCACAAGCCAGTCTCCTTCCTCTTCCTTTTTGAGCTCAAATTTCCAAACTGCCTTGTCAGTTGAAATGAATCTGGCCCCTGTGCGTGCATCTTGAACTTGCTTGAGGCCCTTCCAATGAGTACTTCAACCGGCTAGAATACTTTCAACCCTATCAGAGCGAGTATCCAGGTTCATAATCCTCAACAACACATGCAAGTTCGAGGATCCAGGTTCATAATCCTTTAGAATTCACTTGGACATTAAAGCTTCCATTGCGTCTTGAGGATGTACCACACTTATACCTCCTTTGTCTTCAACCTGACAGCATTGGAGCCATGACACCTTGGTCCAAGCTTGGTGCATAGCTCCAGACCAAAGGTAGTTCCTTGTGGAGGTTATGACTTGCTTAATTCTTGCCAGAGAGCCTCCCTAGATGGAAACAAAGTAAATAAATGAAGAGACTAGTACGCTATTTACAATCACCCCTCTCTTGGTGGGGTTGAATTTGATTGAGCACCAGTCGTGAAGCATCTTCATTGTTCTGTCTATTTCATCAGAGAAATAGCTGTTTGCACTGACACCTCTAGTCCTAGCAATGTGAGGAAGTATCGTCCGCAAATTGGCTGAGCGTTTACTACCTATCTCCTCCTGGAAGTGTAATTCTTTTCACCGACCCATTTTCCACCACCATCTTGATTATAGCATTGAGAAGTTCCATCACAATTAGAAAAAGATATGAAGCAATTGGACAGCCTTGTCTTACTCCTCTATGGATCATGAAAGGAGGGGATTTAGAGCCATTGACCTTGATGGATGCTTCCGCCCCCTTAAACAACATTTTGACTATGTTAATAAACTCTGCCGGCATATATAGGGTCTCCATGGCACAGAATAAGAATTGCCAATCCATGGTGTCAAAGGCTTTCGCAAAATCTAGTTTTAAAAACAAAAGTGGTTGCTTGGAATGCTCCGCCCAGGATACTGTCTCATGCGTCAGTAGGATGCTTTCCAAGATGAAGAGCACAGGGAGGAAGGTTGAATGATCAAAGTAAATTATCTCCATCAATATTGGCTGGAGGCGTAGCTGGAGTATGTTGGCAAAAAGTTTATAGTCTACGTTCAGGAGTGTGACTGGTCGTCGATTTGTGAGCCGGCTCCTGGCCTCTTCTTTGTGCAATAAGGAGATGAGGCCCTTGGCTTTTCTTATCATGCTGTGGTAGTCTTCTCTGATCACTCCCCAATAAATTTGGAAGAATTCCATAATGATCCCATTTGGTCCTATGGCCTTGCTTAGTTGCTTCTTCCCATGCTTTGTAAGGCCAAATCAAGCTCCTCTATTTCTATTGGTTTATTGAGGGCGCGGGCCATGTTCGTGGAGAGCCTGCTATTAAAGCAAGCTAGGGATTGGGCCACGATCTCCTCCCTCGCTTTGTTGTGGGCTAGGCTTGAATATAACTTCCCATAAAAGCTTGAGCACACTCATTCTATGCTTTCTTGATCTGTATGGAGGACCCCATGATCATCCTCTAGTTTTGAGATGTTGGAGGCTCTTGTGTGCTTTTTGGCTGCTTGAAAGAACTCTTTAGTGCAGGAGTCACCAACTTGTATCCATTTGACCCTACTCCTCACCTTTTGGCCAGCAACTATATGTTTTTCAAAGGTTGTTAGGAATTTGCCCAAGGATCCGATCTCTCATGTAGGACTGGGTTGTGGAATCCGCTTGTAACTTTGCTTGAGCTGCCACTAGCTGGTCCCTCAATTCCACCTCTAAAGCTGCTTGAGCTTTTGCTTTTGTTATACAAAAGCCTTTGTAAAATTTAACAATCCTGCTGAGTTTGCCAAAGAAGTCGAGAACTATGGAGGTTGTGATTCCATATGTGGCATACTGTTGCCTTAAATTTTGGGTCATTTAAGTGGACTTTGCTCATAATATATGGTGCCGCGACCTGCAATTGAATTGTATTCTCACGGGAAGGTGGTGTCAGTGTTTCTAACTCCACCCTTGAGTCAGAAAGTTGCACATGAATTCTAGCCGCTTTTAGAATGGAGATTCACTCTTGGGTGTGTGATTCCTAATCAAGTATATGCCTTCCAAGCAATGGATACTTTTTTGTTACTTGTAAATCCTAAATTTCAAATAGTCAAATCATACTATTTGTTAAAGGATTAAAGATCGTGGTTAATCAAACCATGGAAGAAAACATAAGCTACTCCAAACTAGAATTGCATCTAAGTAAAGTGGTAGAATGTAACTTCCTCTTTCCAAAATGGTAAAGAAAATTAGATTCCAAAGTTCCTAGTAAAAGTTATTGGCGGATGAAGGTTAACCTCTAATCTAACCTAAAAACTTCATCCACAAATTAAAAATAGTAAATAAATTCAAATAAATTCCAAAATTTAGGGTTGGATTCTTAATTAATTTGACTACTGAACTCTAAGTTCAAACCTAATTTTGACCTAATTGAAAGAATTTCATCCAAAATAGGTCTCAGACTTCATCTTAGCTTTTATCCTTCAAAAATAAAGTAATTTTAAAAGTAAAAGTGAATTCTAGAATCTCTTAAGATTTGTTGAATCTCCTAAATCCTAAATATACCTCAGTCTCAATGGCTTCTACCATGCCGTCATCGCAAATCACAAACATGATAGTTTTGAAATACCCGTTGTCCTCCAATGTGTGACTTCTTTTTTGCCTATTTGGGGAGTAATTGGTAATTAGATCAATTTGAGATTCTTTTTTCTTATATTTTCTTTAGCTAAATTCCTACAACAATTTGTTAGTTTCAAGTATTTAATTTAATTCCTTTAGAATTTAGGAATTAAATTAAATACTAAGGTCCTTCTAGTTGGTTCTAAAAATAGTTTTAAAGATAAATCAAACTTTAAGAACCTAATTCTTTTTGTATTGTCAGTTCTTTTGGATTCCAAATTAAATTCAAAGTCTAATTTTTATAAATTACCTAATTTCATTATATCAATCGAGTAGTTAGTTTCTTCTTTGTTTGTTAGTTTGTTAGTTCAATTGGATTATTCTAAGATATTTGTTGACTTTTGCTTTTTTCTATTTGGCTTGTTAGACCTAATAAAACAAAACTAAAACAACATTCAACCACTAATTGTCAATAAAACCAAATTTAGTGACAAAAAAACAAACTCTTCAATAGTAAAAGGAATAAAATACCAGAAGGATTCTAAATGAATAGGAAAAGAACAAAATCCAAGAATTATTCTAAACGGAATAGCGAGATTCTTACCAAGTCGTTTTTTGATACTCTTTCCTTCTCCTGGTTGTTTAAACATCTCTTATTATCCTCTCTCTCAATTCTCCTTCATTATTAGTTTGTTATTGTGCTTTGTTTTTAGAAAGGCTATGGAGAGTTGTTGGATTAAGTTTCTAGAGTGACAAGCCAATTTTTAGCAAAAAAATGAAAAATAGGGTGGTGTGGCAAGCAACAGCTTGACCTTTGTGAATTTTAGTTTTTGGTATGCCATATCAATTTTTGGGCTTTCGACTTCCAAACTTCCCAACCTTCTGGACTTCTTGAACCTCCCAAACTTCTGGACTCTCGGCCCTCCCACATTTTAGACTCCTCAGCTTTCCCGCTCTGGACTCTCAGCTCCCCACATTTTAGACTCCCAGCCCCCTCCCGGCCGACCGCCATGTGGCACCACGCCAGTGGTCGGGACCTGGTTTGTCTCCTTGTACCTGCTTCATATGATGGCTCATATACCGACTTCTTATGTTGGGTCTGTGTACCGACTCGTATGTTGGGTCCGTGTACCGGCTTTGAATGCTGGTCTGGGAACCGACTCGTATGTTGGTTGTGTGTTGGCTCGTATGCTGGTTGTAGTCTAGCCTTGTTCTAGTCCTTGAGGACTGGATTCTGGACTTTGATTAGGACGACAAGTGACTAGAATAAAACAAACAAAGCAAAGTTTTAACTTCTAATTTTTATGGGATTTTAGGGGGCTTCATTAAAATCAACTAATTCTAACTAACGATTTTTGGGCCTTTAGGATTTTTGAAAATAAAAGAACTTTGAACTACTTCTAAGGTTTTTCTATGAATTTGGGAGAATTCCTAAGATTTAACTAAAACAAAGCAAATCTAACTAGTGGGTTTTAAAGTCAAAGCTTCACCTTGTGGAAACAACCCCAGGCTAAGCTTGTTAATAAATGATGTCAGTGTATCAAAAACGTGTTTTAGTCCTTAAACGAGGTACTGATGACAATGTTTAAACCAAAAATAAAGGAATCAACGCGATTTCAAAGGTATCCAGTAATTTAAGTTCTAAATGAGGTACACATGACAATGTTTAAACAAAATTTAGGAGTTAATCAAGTCAATGCTGTTGCAATCGCAAGTTGGTTAGTATCTTTAACAATGTATCAAGTTCTTGGGGGACTAAACCTCCCAGTATGTTTTTTTAGTGTGGTTTATTGGTTTTAAAGAAAATTTGCATCCTTTAACCAAGCCCTCCACTAAAAGGAATCGAATTGAAAGTAAAAGATGGCCGTGTCTTGTCCTCAATAGATAATCCCGATAAAATGTCGGTAAGCAAAATCAAAGTGTGCGTCTTCCACACTTTGGGTAGCGTATCAGTAAGCAGAAAAGGGGTTGTAGGAAACTTTAGAAGGAACTAGGGCAGCCTTATATACTTTCCAAAAGGTCCCACCACCTTGATTTACCACAAGATATTTGTACGTGCTTTTGTTCAAAAATTAACCTAACTAAGGGCCTCTTCACACTATGGCCGTCCAAGTCAAGAGGCCGTGGGATTGAGAGTCCAAACTTTTGGTGAGAGTCCAAAAAAATGAGCAATAAATGATAGGTTTTGGAGCCTTTGGCCGGCCATGGTGTGAAGCCTCCAAAGGCCAAGCCCAAAGGCCAAGCCCAAAGTCCAAACCTATACCATATGTGTGACTTCTATCCTTCTCTCTCTCCATTTGTCCATCCAATTTCTGAAATTCCCTATGATGCCTCACTCATATGGCAAATTTTTCAAGCAAAAGCTAAAAAAACATGAGAAAGGGGTCATAAATGGCCTTGGAAAAAAAATCACAGCACATGCTCTCATCATCAAACTAGGAATATGAAGGGTATAGATGGAATAAGAGGATGGCATTGGAACAAGAAGGGGGCATCCTATGCCAAAGGGAATGCAAAGTGAAGTAGGTTCATTGAAATCCAAGACTCCTCATTGTCATGGTGGAGACTAGGTTTCAAACCCCAATGGCGACACAAATAACAAATAACAAATAACAAATAACAAATAACAAATAACAAATAACAAATAACAAATAACAAATAACAAATAATAAATAACAAATAACAAAGAGATCTAGCGGCCGAGATCTTGTCAATTTCTTATTTTTATAAAAAAAAAAATTCTGAAAAATTTGACGGACTCTCGAGGAGAGTTTGGGTCCTACATTTTGCAAGACCCAAACTCTCCTTGAGAGTCCGTCGGAATTTTCTGCCATGTAAGCATTTTGCTGCCATGTAGGTAGTTTTGAGAGCGACGGACTTTGGATTGTGGCGGGTAGTGTGAAGGCTCAAGAGGCCAAACTTTGGGGTTTCTTAAATCTGATTGGTGGAAACCGACGGACTCTTGACCGATGGCCGTAGTGTGAAGTGGCCCTAACTCTAAGATATTTTCTAATTTATCCTAGAATATTTTCTAAACAATCTTAATTTAATCTAAATTTTTTCTAGAACAAGCCCTAATCATCAAGGAAATCTTGTCTAAATAAAATCTTAGATTTTTTCTAAAGATATCTAAGATTTTAACCTATCTGCCTTAGGATATTATGCGTTCAATTTTTCAAGATATTTCCAAATATTTTTAGTTTATTTGAAGATGGATTTTTAAGAAAAGATTAGAAATCTTAATTAAATCCGATCTTTGTTTTAACCAAGATATTTTGTGAATTAACTTAGAATTACCGCTAATTATTCAAAAAAAGTCAAACCTACAGCTGGACCTTCTTTATTTTTTAGGGAACAACTTGAAATTGAAAATTGATTGCGCCATTGTGTTCAAAAGATCCAAATTATTTCAAAGGACTCCCTACTCCTATCCTCTAGGCTATTTATGCCCATAAAAACCACCAACAATAACTTCAAAAAAAAGGTCAAAACTCCAGCCATTGGAATGTGCATTTTTGAAGGAATCTGACTGGCAAAGGTTGTTTGGAAGGTTTGAGGGAGCAAGAAAACATTCTTCATTTGCAACATTCAGAACTTGTGAAGTCCTAGTACACCGGTCAACCCGCTGCCGAGTTGTAAATTCTTGTTAAATTTGATGTCGTTGCTGATTCCATTATTTTTTACTATTGGAAAATCTTCAAACTTAATAGGTCGCTTATCAAACATACAAAAAACTATCCTAATTTTCAATGAGTTTTTACTGCACTCTGGATGAGTTCTATGAATTTACCATCAGTTTCAAAGGCGGTTGACTTCGCATGGAATCATCATGGAGTTTTATAAAATTACGAGATTTTTGGAGCAATCTTTTGAGAATTACCACAAGCTACAGGCAAAACCAAATCTCCCATAATACAATTCATAAAGAGGTTAGAATTAGACATTCTTTAATAATTTCCACTCGAGGGGGAACTTATTCTGATACCAGAGTTTATTGTAGTCTTGTGGATGATCAACTCTTAAGTTGACCTCTTGACATGCTTTTATCCTAAAAGCAACTTTCTATATGCTCCAATCACCTCGCCCTTCGTCTACTTTGCATTCTGGCTTGATGTTCTAAGTTACCTGCAATTCAACACAACTAAGCCAAATCCTCTATAAATTGGATCTAGACTCTATTAATAGACTCTTATACTTAGTTAGGTCGTCACATGCACTCTACAAGCTTAGTTCTACTTGGACGAGATACTAGGACTAGCTAACTCTCATATCCTCACTTTTTTTGGAAAGATTACTCTAATCTCTTAGACTATTAACTGGGACCTAAATATGGAAAGACAAGGTATTTTGTGCTTTCCACGATTTTAGGAAGACTCTTCATTGACTTGGCAGGGACTACTACCAAATCCCTCTCAACTATTTATTTCATGCTATTTTGCATAAAATAGGACCGAAAATTAACATAAAGCGTAAAAAATAAACCCAAAGTCCAAAGTGCTAACTTGAGGGCTCACAGGTGGTTGGAGTGATTGTATCCTCCTTTGATGGCATATTCCACCACAAGTGCTGACCCTGCTTCCACTTGCACATAAAAGTAGCATCTACCTAGCTGGGCCGATGAGCACAACCTCATACGCATCATGTTATCCCATGAAAACTTTAATCTTCCATGGTTTGGGAAATGGTCCACCACCTCTAGTGCATCTTTGAGGAGAGAAACCTCTACGTTTGCCATCCATGACTATTCTCCCGTTCATATTGGATTTATCTCGGGCCTCTCCACAAAGTTCTAGTCCCCTCCAAGTAGCCACTTGCAATCTTTAGGGAGAGTGGTAAGAAGCTCCTCCCAGA
This sequence comes from Neckera pumila, assembly GCA_963969595.1. Classification (NCBI taxonomy): domain Eukaryota; kingdom Viridiplantae; phylum Streptophyta; class Bryopsida; order Hypnales; family Neckeraceae; genus Neckera; species Neckera pumila. Next base: position 25,360,172 of record OZ018411.1, on the reverse strand, counting down.
GCATGCAACAAGCTTGGGCGCTAGTTGAGGCGTGCACGTTCAAAATTGCCAAGTCCTCATCCGGAATTCCGCTTAATCAAACCCATTGGGCTCTCCTACATTAAGAGAGTCCAGAATTAGAGATGAATTTTCAATTTGGGGAGCAAGCCACATGCATATGCCCCCTATTCCAAAGCCTGCATTACTAGAAGCGTGATCAAATTCCACCGCAGCCTCATTACCAAGAAAGGAAGCCTACGGCCAAAAAGAGCATTCCAGCGCTTTTCGTTTGTCTCCACGCAGGTGATGTTCTTGAAAACATTACACCTCAATTCCCTTGAAGAGGGGCATGTAATAATTCCTCACAATGTCACACTTTAGGCTGTCGTTAATACTCTGGACGTTTGGGATCAACTTTGTGACTTTCATTGAGAGGGATGAGGAAGGGATCTCAGGGAAGAGCTCAATGTTTTGCAAGTTGCTTCTATTGGCATCTCTTCTCGGTGTCTCTCTTTGGGCAAGGAGATGCTCGACAAGCATTTTTCTTGTGGTCTTTGCAGCCTCTTGCCTTTTTGCTCTTTGATTTGAGGTCAGCTCCCTCAACTGTGGGGTTGCTCCTACTCCGTTGTGCATGGAGCGTAGGAATTTGAGAAATTCTCCATGCAAGTTTTTAGAAATCTTGAGAGGAAGATGGGTGCGCGGAGTACAGGCTCTAGACATTTGAATGTCGTGGGCCGTGAGGATTGGGCAAAGAAGGGGGGATAAGCTTGGAAAGCTTCTCCTCAACTTGTTGTATTTGCCAACGAGACCGAGGCAACATCTAGAAAGATCCAATGATCTTGTGCCTATCTAAGCTTGGGAGGGATTTGTTTGTCCCTCCTAAATTCCCGTCTTTCCTGGTGGAGGCATTGGGCAAGGCCCCTCAGGCTCTCCTTCTTGATGAATCCTAATAAGGGGGCCAATCAGAGGTTCCACTTGACTCCCTCCCAATGAGTAGATCATATTTTGTCCTGGCAAAGTGAGCTGCACCTAATTCTGTCTTTCTTCTCTACATGCTGTGTAAATGTTTTTTTTTTATTTATTTCTTCTCTAAAATAAATCCAAAGTAGAGTTCAAACTAGGAGGTAAATTTATTTAAACTGGATTTTTTATTAACCCAAAGTTCACCAATTGCATGATTTTGAATTATACCAATCTTTCTTATTGTATCAATCACTATGACTTTAGAACTACTTCTCAACACATTCATTCACTATTGATCTTCAAGCTTTAATCCAATTGTTCTTCTCTTCCAACTATTTTTCCTAAGATTCTCCTCATTTTTATTCATCTTTAACTTTCCTCAAATTGGTTTCTTGGCTTTGTCTTCTTCTATAAATTCTTCTTTTTAGTCTTCATTCTTAAATTATCCGATTATTGAATATAAACACACTTCTTTATCTTCATTCCAAAATATTCTTTATCCATCGTTATCTTATTTATTAATCTCAATTTCTCTTTTTATATTTAATGACATTAATCTAAATTATATTTCTCAATTAATTACTCTCGTTGATTCTAATAATCCACTTTAAATTATCACCAATTGAATTTATTTATAATCAAAATTATCATATTCCAATTGATTTTAATTCTTTATCTTCTCCAATTGATTCAACTCACAGTCACTCAATACAGACTCCTTGTATTTGTCATACTTTATTTCTAATTGATTCACTTACAAATTTTCTCACTTAATTAGAATTATCCAAGTTATCCATTAATTCAAATCCCATTGGTAAACACTCCACATTTCACTCAATTACACGTTCTATTATCAATTTAATTCCAAATTCTGCTCACACCCAGATCACAGTTTTACTCTCTCAATTGATGTTCCTTGTTCACCGCATACACATCTATTTCCAATTGAATTCACACTCATACACACAGTCTCAATTAATTTCAATCAAACATTCAATCACACAAACCATTGCACAAACTCACAATTGTAAACATCCTTTTTATATTCATAAAGCCAAAAACACAAATTACAGAACTTCCAATTGTTTTATTTTCGGCGATTAGAAGGAATCCTGCGACATTGCAAGGAAAGACTAAACTGCCAATTGAAAGCTACCTGCCTGTAAGCTCAAGCTCCAACCAACTCAACTACCAATTGGATTTTCACTCCTTTACATCTCAATTCAATTGAATCTCAATCCCAATTGGTAACTACTGCTAGTAAGCTCTTAAATTACACGTCCAATTGTTAAAACCTACAAATAGACATGCAAAACAACCAACTGGATAAAAACCAAAATAACACTCAGACTACAAGCTGGTTGACTCAAAGGCTAGGTTACCTCTCTCGAGGATGCGCCCAAAGAACTTGTCCTTTGCTCGTTGCTAATAGATTTCAATTCTTGTCTAGCTTGCATAAGGGGACGAGGCTGTGTTGGGCTTGATCTTGCCACATTTGTTCGTACATGTCCCATCAAGGCTATCCAATTGTTGACATCAGGCAACAGGCAAGGCATTGAATCTTTCCTGAGAGCTGATTGGGCTCCAAATTGTAGAAATAAGCATCTCTATGGTCATTAGCAGGCTCAATAACTCCTTAGTGTTCTCATTGGTGAATGTTATGAGGGTCTTCCAAGCTATTATGGCTTATAAAGCCATTTAGAATCTCTGTTCCAATAGGGCTTTGCTTCGCTTGTCCACCTCCAATACCTCTCTGAGACATCTTGCAAGTTCCTTAGCTACTCCGAGAAATTTTGCTGGGATCCCTCTTAGCATTTTTGTGTAGAGAGAGGTTTGCCTTGGGAAATCACGTGGATCCTAATTGCAACTAGAAATGGCTTATAAACAAAACGAGTCGTAATTTGTGTAGAATCTTCAAGTTCAATTGTTGAATCTTCTACCTCGCCATAGAACTAAGGATGATGAAGGCAAGTGCGCTTCTCACCCACAAATTCACCAAATATATAAACTATCATGAACAAGGATGATGAAGGCAAATGAACTTGTTGTCCATAATTTCACCCTACTAACTAGGAATGGCTTAAGAATTGTCGTGTGGAATCTTCAAGTACAATTGTTGAATCTTTTACATCGCCGCGGAACTGCTCCCCGTTGGCCTATCATATATGGCTTTAGGTTGGCTCACGGGTCAAGACAGGGATAAAAAACTTCGGAATATGGGACACGTAGAACGGGATGGAGTATGAGTTGAACTGTCCAAATGATGGACTCCTAAACTTCAAATCCATGGTGATCAGCAATCATGCCTCATCAATGGGAATGACAAAAAATATAATCATGTAGGTGATGAATCCCACTTCGTCGCCACATATTAAAAATGGAGCTATTATTGGATATCCACATAGCCCACAACAATGTTTACAATGCAAAACTGAAAACAATAAGCCTCCAACATTGACTAGAAATAATAATAGAAAGACAACAAGCCTCCAAAATTGGCTATAAATAACAAGTCATAAGTTACAACACACGAGTCTTCAATCTTCTTGTCTTTAAATTTTGAAGTCTCCAACTCCAATTCCAACTCCAACTCCATTTCCTTGGCTGAACTTTGATTAGGTGCCACCATTGTTTTGAGAGTTCAAATTAAACAAAAGATAGCTTTTTTGAAAAGCTAATACATTTTCTACTTCTCTTTCAAATCTCAAATCATTCTAACATTCTATCCAACTTCTAAAGCCACTCAAAGTTTTGGCCCTAAAAATTGAAGGCAATAGATCCTCCTTCACTTTGACACCCACAACTCAATCATACTAACTCCAACCAAAAAAAATAACCTCTATATAGAAAGCTAATAAAATTTCCTACAATCTATTCAATTTTCATTGCAAACTAACGAATGTATCAGACAATTCATCTTTTATGGCTGGTCAAAGTTTCTACCCTTTCATATAGGAGCCTGTAGACCTCCCTCCACCTAAACTAGCACAAATCTCAATTCTTAACTTCAATTCACATAAATATGAATTTTATGCAAACAAAACACCATGATACACAACTCTTCCAAATTTCATTCCCAATTTCTCAATACACAATATACTATGCTCTTCAGAACTCCGGCCTCTAAACTAACACTAGTAGAAAATCAGTGACCAGATCAACAAACGATCAACAATTTTTTGTTAACTTGGGTACTGTAACGTCCGTTTTCACAATTTTTTGTTGATTTTGCCCAAATTAACAAATTGGTCAAATTATTTTTGTTGATTTGGATAGTGCAAACGACCAAATCAACAAAAATTTGTGGAATTTTGTGGAATCTTTTGAAATCTTTTGGATCTTTTGAAATCTTTTGGAATTCTATGGAATCTTAATCAATTATCATGTACAAAGCAAGTTTTCTTTTCAAATAACTACTCACAATTAGATGTGTTCTAAAGTCAACAGACTTTAGGGTCAACTTTGTCCTAGAAAACGGACATTTTTCAAAAAGCTTGAACTAAGAAAAGTTATCAAATCAATCCAGCTTTCACTTCCAAAAATTCGTTTGAGATTTCAAGCCTCCAAGAAAAAGTTATGGACAAAAATCAGAAAGAGGTGGAAATGAACATTTTATCTGACATTTTCAAACACCCTCTCTGATTTTTGCCCATAACTTTTTTTTGAAGGCTTGAAATCTCAAACGGATTTTTGTATGTAAAATTTGGCTTGATTTGACACCTTTTTTTTCTCGGAGTTTTATGAAAAAAGTCCGTTTTCTAGGACAAAATCGACCCTAAAGTCTGCTGATTTTACAAAGTAATGAGAAAATCATGAAAAAATTATATAAATAAAATTTTACTTACACTATAATCATATGTAGTTGATTGTAGTACATTGGTAATGTCCTTGGGCCTCAACCTTGAGGTCCAAAGATCAAACCTTGGTGGCGACACTTGCCACATGGTAGTTCTTTGGGTTGCCACGTGACAATTTTGGATTGCCTACATGGCTGGTGCCACATGGCAACTTTTGAATGGTTGTTAGTTTTTTTAATTTTTAATTTTTAATTCCAAAAAAATCTTAATTTTTTTGAAAATGTGACCAAATCAACCAAAAATCAATACTTTTTTGTTCACAAGTACTTAAATCAACTTGTCCAAAGTAACAAAAAAATCAACACTTTTCTGTTAAATTTTTGTTGATCTGGTCACTAAATTTTCTATTAGTGTAATAACAAGGAAGAAGATGAAAGTGTTCACCACCTTATCTCCCACCCCAACCACTCAAGTTAAGTGGACTACCACCTACATTTTCATCACATGGCTATCCTAACACTCACTGGCCATCATAATTGACCATACAACTAACTCCTTATCTTATTTTTAAAGATAAATTACGTCAAAGTTAAACTAGAAGGTAAATTATCTCCATCTTTTCCTTCTACAAATTCACATATATAAAATAAAATTAGAAATTAACTTCAAGTATAAAAAACAGGATCTAATATATATTTAATAGAGGTAAAAAGAAATTCAAGAAAAATATCACTCCATCTTCCAATTGCGGCTCTTCATCTTGAGACTAAAAAAAACCCTTCCAATTTGATATAGTAAAATCCAAAACAAAAAAAACAAAAAATTGAACTCTACAACCATATGATTTTATAAATCCAATTCTATCAAAAGAACATATAAATATACATTTTTACATAATGTATGCATTTGCAATGCAATAGCGTCACCCAAGTGGGGATTTTGAATCAAGTGGGATTGCTGGCGTTGAATTCCGTAATCCACTTTTGTAGAATTGGAACAAAATTCCTCAATTTGTTCATGGATTGCTGCAAGCCACTGATGCAAAATTGCTTTAGTTTGTTTGCCTCCTATAAAATATGCTATTACAGCCCGTCTTTACAATCTCTCAATTTCTTTCTTTACTATTTTCTGATTGACTTTTACCTCTAGAGCTGCTTTGCGAATCAAGAATCTAGTTGAGCTCCTTGCGTATCCCTCCGACAACTGCTCTTTAGGCGTGGCCATTGTGGGGTGGAATGCAGCATTCCTTCCCAAGCTTATGGTTGCTGCTATTAATCCGGATTCAATGGCGTCGCTTCTGTGCTCCAATCTCTCTTCAATTGGAGTATGCTCTATCATAACTGGCCACTCCCAAAGTCTCGCCGACGTGTCACTTCTGCATTGGCTTTGAGCAAGGCCATTGATTTCGGATAACCACCTGTTTGTTATTCTCGGTGGATGGGTTATGATTTGAAGAGGCCGGTTATAGCATGATGGAATCCGTGGGCCCACACAATGAGACACGTACTGAGATGCCTCGACATCAACATAATACATCCAATTTCATAATTTCCAGCACTAGAATCAGTGAAGAAAAGAAACCAGACTGCTAATTTGGAAGTCTTGCAGATCATGAGCCCTAATTTTTTTGTTTTTGTTGCACGACTATATGGGAGACTCAGTGCCCTCACACTTGCTTTGATTAATTCCAACGCCTACTGAATGCAATGTTTTTTTTCCATTGAACAGATTCTAGAGGCAAAGTTTTTGCAGTCATGAGTGAAGCTTAAACTGTATCACTATTACTAATTTTGCATAAGAAGAGCGCTCCAGTACACAGCAATACGGTGATTATCGTCTTTGCAACAAAAGTGTGCTTGATGATGTCTGGACTCTCTTAGACCAGCAAAGCCGTCTCATGATTCCACAACAATTAAGGACTATTCCATTTTGTGATTTCAAATGGTTGTTTCTAAATTTTCATTGTAGAAATGTTTACAATTTGTTCAAGTCAATGATGTTAGCCAACTATACATCCTGTAATCTAACTATAAACACTATCGATTCCATCTAAAGGAACCTTGTGCACTATCTCCACTCAAAAAACGTCCAACATCAAAGGACTGGTAATTGTATACATTATTGCCATAAATGGGAGCAATAGGAGGCACAAAATTACCAGAACTCAATGAAAAAGAATTTGGTATCCCTTATAATTGAGGGACCGCAAAAAGATGCTGCAAATTAGGAAAACCGTGGTTCAACAAGTTTTGACCTCGTCCATTGGAAAATAAACCGTTTGCAGAGCTTAGACCTTGTCGATTGGGAAATGAACCGTTTGAACTGCATGATGCATCTCTGGATATGGATAATGAGAGTTATCACACAGAATCCTCGGAACCTGGTTTTCAAATCGTTGTTGCTCTAAATCGATTCTCCTCAATTGTTCTGCTAAAGAACTTTGCTGTTGCATCACTTGAGCCAACGAATTTTTCAAAATGCTGTTCTCTCTCCACAGTAGAGCAACATTACGATGCATGGCAAATCGAGTGCCCTTCGGTGCCTCGGCAACTGTTGCGGTGGGTAAACAAAAATCCTCACCCTCTGCTTCAAAATTGAACTTGGACCAAAATTGCATTTCTTCTTTGACTAAAGCTCCAGGAAATGCTGCTACTCTCGGCATTGAAGCAGATATAATCGGTCCAAGAATTGAATCAGATGGCGCAGAAGACACAGTCGGCACATGAATCTCTAGTACATAAACTGGATCAATCGGTGGTGCAAGAACCGGATCAATCGGTGGTGCAAGAACCGGATCAATCAGTGGAGCAGACACACTTGTTGTAGCTGCATCGTTGTTTGCATGGAAAGAAGGCCGCGTAGCATTAGTAACAATAACTTGAATCTGATTGGATGTATCATGAAGAACCAAATCATCAGGTTCAAAACTTGCAACTTGTTGCAAAACATTGCTTGATGGGTTCAGTGTCAGAGAGGGTCCAATAGCACTCTCGATCTGAGCTGGGGAAGAATTAGCCATAAATTTGAAGCTGATCTCACGACATGCTCTGTTCTCTTCATTCAAAGTAATGCTACTCTGATTATTTGCACTCTTATTCGCTTTGTACCATTCTGCCACTTCGATTTCATACTCCGATTGAAAATCTCTGTGAACACCAGGTCTAGCAAGATTCTGAGCAACTCTTGTTTTCAAACATTTGATTCTATTGTATCGCTGAATACTCGAAAAATTCTTGTGACCATTATTAGAAGCAATGGTCTCTGGCGGGACACACCTGATACTCATTCTAGTTATAGTAGTAACTCTCCCAATTTTGTTAGAGTAATCTCCCTCTAGGCCAACAGTAGAAGCCATATCTCTCAGAAAGGTCCTCAAGCTGCCTTCTTCAAGATTAACAGAACCTTTGAACCACACCCTCTCTTTAAAATTCTTAATAGGAGAAAGAAACAGATGGTTTGACTTTGGATTCAGAGGCATGTGAGATAAAAGGACCTTGAATGTAAAAACAACATCTTCATCCTGAGAATAGACTAGATCTCTAAAGTGCTCGGGCTGATATTTTGTCAAAGTCGACTTGTAATTCTTGGAAGTGGTCTCATCATACCTTAAAATAGGAAAAAATGAACAATAATTAGTTCGGTTAGTGGCACAAAGACTTGCTATACATAGCAAGCAACAATAAGACAAATAGAATCTAGCATCAAACTAACTACCGAATACATTGAATGATTCAGTGGTACATCAAATACATTGAATGAATCAACAAAAATAATACTAAGATACATTGAGAGAGATACCTTAAAGTCTCAGGGACTCTTTCATCAGTGCCGAGGGTAAAATCTATAGGACGTAAGCAATACAACTCACTATCCCCTTTGATAAGAAAAGCGGTTGTACAAAACCAGACAAAGCGTTTTTGAACGCCGGCAGGAAAGGTTGCTTGATGAAATAGATGAGCTAAAATCTTTAATTCATCATCGTCAGTGAAATCATCAACCTTTCTCCTCTCTTTATTGGCCCTTGCCATGATGCTCTTTCTCATTGCAAAAATGACAGACTTGTTAATACGTCCAAAAAATGGGTGGGAATGCATCAAAAACTGTTCTTCATTCACGCTAATTTCATCTATTCTATTGCTTTGGAATTTGCACATGATTTTGTTAAATCCTTTATAGATCCCCATAACTGATTGGCTAGGATAATACTTGCCATTTTTTTCCTTCAATACAAAGAAAAATTTGACAAGCATTTCTGCACGTTCCTTCAAAGGAAGCGACTCAATTGGAATAGAAATATCAAGACCAGATGGATACCTCCATGCATTGAATCTATTTTTAACCCATAAATTGTTTTTTGTAGTGCCATTCTTATTGCAACTTTGCATCTCTCTGTCAAACAAAGCCTCAGCAAATTTGCAAAATTCTGAGCCATTACAATTTATAGCAAATTCATCTGGCTTGGCAAGAGATCAAGTTAATGCTTGACATTGGACAGGATCTCCAATCAACAATGAAATTAGCTCTTCTATGATTGCAAAATCCATTTCACTCAAACCTAAAGCATCTGAGTCGTTGGAAATTTCAGAAATACCAACATTGTTGACACTCACTTTAACAAAATTGTCCTCAAAATCACTCTGAGGATGCTCCACAATTGGCACACATGAAGGAATCACATGAGTGATTAATCAAGCCCCTATATCGTACATACCACTACCATCAATCATTGAAGCCGATTGGAACGTCAAATGTATCTCTCCGAGCGATGTACAATCCTTGTCACCGATAATCACACTCACATGATCTATAGAATTTTGAGCGGCAATATGTTTGCCCAATCTCGCTCTCTTAGTGACGTTTGACATTATTACAGAGTTATCTACAGCATCTAAATCCTGAGATGAAGTGCTGCCACAGTCGATACCAAGGTCAAAAGAAGGAAGGGAATGAGCTGGAATCACAGATGACAATTTAATCAAAGAAACAAAATCCGCAATGTGTCTCTCTAACTTCAACAATCGATGACGAGGTTGTGAGCAAGAACGCAAATCCTTACACAACTTAACAAGACTAGTAGCATTCTTTGCCACTGCAAAATTACTAAACTAATGCATCAAATCCAAAGCAGAAACACATGACAATAGCATCAAATAGAACGAACCTGCTTCAAAACACCATCGTGCTACTAGAGCTCATGAAAATGACAATTGCGCTCAAAATTAGGATTCAAATTTGAATTTCAAACCCTATTGATAAGAATAAGCGGTAGTAAGGCACGGCTCTACTTTGAAAGCAACCGGTTATGTCTGGTAACCACCCATGGGAACTAGTCAGCGCCGGTGACCCATCACCATCGATCTAGGCTTAGCCTACCGGCTTCACCCAGCTCAAGGGCGATGGTTTACCATCGATAACTGGCTCCCATGGAACAGTTACCTAGTACTTATCCTTGAGCTTGTATGCGTATGATAGGTGATCCATGATGCCTTACAAAGTTGCCGACGAAAAACCCCGAACCCTAATTTTGACCTAAATGTATACAAAAGTGTCCCTCCATCCAGACAAGAGACTTAGTCTCAATGGATCTAAGTGCAGAGAATAATTGCTACAGTGCAAACATACACGTCATAGATTGAGAAATTGTAATGTAGTGGATTCAAGATCCGCTTAGGGCGCGCTCAGTTTTTGTGAAGCGCCTCCGGAGCTACGCTGTGTCCGACATTGCTTGATCAAAAGTAATAAAAGTTTGAAAAATATCAGCAGCTTTTTGTGGTGGGACAATGTGGGTTGTACGAGGATAACACCTCCAGCGCCAAAACGCATTGCCCTCCCTTCACTACCCAATTTCACTGCTAATCTACAATCACATGTTTTTCTAGAGAAGTTACCTCATGACTCATGGCTTGTCCAGATGGAGGCACAAGCCATTCTCTAATCCCAAGCCATGAATCAATGTACCAATCCATATAGCACACATATTTACCTACATCTTTGCATCCTTCTACAGGAACTCGGATATTGATATAATGTAGAATGTCAAGATATTAGTCTGGGGCAATCTAATTGCACTATTCAGTGTAGTTTACAACCAAACACGGAATGATAGTCAATGAGGCTTGAAATTAGTGGTCATGGGCCCGTCCTTCCAAGGTTTAATTTCTCTTGGAGTGCGGACGAATTTGTTCAGTCCTGTTCAAAATTGAAGCCGGGAAGGGACTCACAAGCTGCGGCGATACAAATCTGCAATGGTCTACCTTCTAGATCTTAGGCCTCCTTACATGTATCGGTGGGTGAGTGCGGTCAACAATGCCGAAATATAGAAGGCACTTTTATGTTCCTTCTATAGTGTGAGATACATCGGAATCAGTAGAACTCTCTCTCATCCTTCCACGCTTACCGACCATTGGTGGTAAGGTGGGTACACCCAAAATTGCCAAAAATTGGTACTATGCCTAATTACTATTACTATATTGGGCAGATTTTCATACAATCTTGTTGGGAAGTGAAAGGAGGTTCCCACGCACCAGAGAACACAGCATTTGGATACTGTATGCAAAAGTTATTAAGGAACAAAGTTTGGTTCTAAAAGCGTTTCTTCCACATAGGTACATAACTGATTTTGGAGATGTACAAAGAGTATAGATGGCGGTTTAAGGTCAGTGGCACATTTAGGTGTACCTACCTTACTGTGTTTGTCTTCTAGTTGCTTTTTCTACCCACCAAGCTCGCATCTAAGCTGGCCCTTAGTGTCTTGTGGTCTTTTGTTTTGTCTTCTGACCAGGTCACTTGTGTTTGGTTTTATTATACTATTTGCCTTGCAATGAAATTCCGTTTCATTTGTTTAACCCTTGAACGACGGGCCGGTCACCGTGGAAATCCTCTATTTTGTCACCGTGTGACATCATCTACATTAAAAAATTCAAAAGTATCTATTGGAAGTCAAGCTACTATAGAAGATCTCCCCTTTTCACAACAAATTGGGAGGATGAATAAGCGCACTTCTATCCTATTCAGTTTGATTCTCTGTCATCCATCAGCCATAGAATGGCCTCCTCGACGTTCAAGGGATAAAAAAAACAAAAAAACTGCAATGGTACTATGGTAAGGTAGACCAGCCTAATTCCGTCTCCAGCCCATTTCCGCCACCCTGTTTTTGGCCCCATTTCCACCCATTCTACCATCCAAATCTGTCCAAAAGTGAGCCAATTCTATTTGGAAATCTGACAAAATCAGTGCATTTGTGTCATTTAGGGTATTGTGGCAATAGCTGATTGGTGAATACCTAGATGCTTATAGGGACATAAGAAGGTGGTTATGGGTTGTTATTAAGGCGTTTATGACCCTAGTCACGGACGCTTGAGTAAAATACTTCAAAAATTCACAGAAATTACAATTTTGATCAGAAAATTATAATTTCACTTGGGTTTGATTCATGAAACATGCGCACACCTCTGAAAAATATATGTCTCTCATGGAATTAGCCTCAAGATAGTCAAATTGCAAATCAGGGTGGTAATAGGTTGATCTACCTTAGTCGGGCTCGGGGCTCGGGAGCCGAGCTGCTGCTGTCCGTCAGGCAGTACTCTTCCTGAGTAGTTGGGCATTAAAGTTGTCATGACGTCACCTTCCTCGTCACCCTCATCCAAAGTTCCCGAACCCCGAGCCCAAGTGCCCTCGTGGCGGCATGTGTTTCCAAATTGCATCACCTGGTGACGTCTCCCTGACTATCCAGGCTCAATCATTCAGGCTCACCGATTAATGCATTGCATGAAAAGTGAACGTACCTACAGTTAAACTAAAATAAAAGGTCATACTGTAGATTCAGCAACGGATAATGAAAGTTTCACTTCTTTTTTTAACAAATGGGAGACCTATTGCATTAAGGTAGACGAGCCCATTGTGGTCAGATGACCCATAGTGGACACCTAATGACCCCATGACAGTTTTTTTTGGCCACAATCAATGTCTAACCTGACACCAATGAAGTGATTAGTGACCTCATTAGGAACACTTGCTTTTTCAGTGTAAATCATTGTAGGAAGTGACTTTTTATGGCCTTCTACATTAGAAATTATTGTGATCACTTTAGGTGATTGAGAAGAGCATATTGGATACACTTTTTGTTGGTTATGGGGTAGTCTACTGACTCTTTTGGACATATCACTTCAGAAATTTAGAACTAATTCATACTTGGTCCAAAAAATGTAATTTCAAATGTCCTCACTCTCTCTCACACTTGTCTTCGTGTGGAAAAACATTTGAAAATTTTCAGCAACGACATGAGGGTAGACTCCTAATTTTGACCACAATGGGCTGGTTTACCTTATAAAGAAAAAATCAAGTACAAAAACAGCCAAACCCAAAGGGTGGTCAAATGAAGAGAAAGTTTCACTTTGACTTTGAAAGGACAAAGGACACTGTTAGTGTAGGTAAACAAGCTTATATGCTAGAGTTGTCGAAACTAAACCTCCTATGAGTCTTCCAAAGTATTTCTCCCACACACTCTTGTATCATCAATTTCGTTAAATTGACGATGTTCTTGAAGCCAAAAAATTGTGACATGTCTTTCACAAAAGTTGAATTTCAGGTCACAAACTAGGACATGTATTGTACACAAAATAGTAAAATTAGATTGTCTTGTCAATTGGATTGCCTTACTTGAAATAAACTATCTCATAAACATTACAAGAGATTTGAGGGCATTAAAGGGCCGTTTCAGGCCTGTTCCCAATGCTGTTCCAATTCTGTGAATAGCCGGTACGGGCTGTTAGAATTTTTTTATTTTATTTTTAAATTGCCCAAAGTATCATTGTAAGCAAAAAAAAGATTTTTTTTTTTTTTTTTAAATGACGTGGCACTCTCTTGACCACGTCAGCCCAGCAGCTTTCCTGCGTTCTCCGGCGTGGGAACGCTGGGGGAACGCAAGATAACTCGCGGGCTCTTGGAGGCCTCAAATCTCTTCTAATGTCAATGCTTGTTCCACATGGAGGTACATGGCACTCTCTGAACCAAGCCTTGAATTGGTGCACAAATCTATGCCATACATATGGCTTTGAATTGAATGCATCATTGTACAAAAGTTGTGAATATTTCTATAGTGTAGAATGTCAAGAAATTAGTGTGGAGCAACCTAATTTCACTATTTTGTGTAGAAATTTTGGGTTCAAGGCTTCAAGCCACTCACCACACCAAAGGAATGGAATATCGCCAATTCACTCATGAAATTGACATTTGGTCCACATTAGATGTCAAAACATGTCCCTTGTATTGGGTCATTAATTTTGTATTTTGTCATTATTTTCTTGAACAAACCATGTGGGGTTCCTTTAGCTTCTTCAATTTGCACCTTTGTAGCCAAAAAATGTGGAATCGATAGATATAACTAAGTGAGTGTGCATTCCAAATTGAGTGTGAGAATGGACTTCTTCATTTAAAATATTGAATTTTTATTGAATCAAAGGATTTTTTTTATTGGAAGGCATGCATTGTCACATAAATACTCTCTTTCTATAATGCTGCTATTAGAAAGAAAGACCCACGCCTTCCCATTCAAGAATGTTGTAGTGATGTATCTTCCTTGTATCAAAGGTTCTTATTTTGATTCCAAATATGAATTCAAAAATTTTAAATTTATCATCCACAATGAATAATTATTTTTTTTGAAGTATAAATTTGGAGGAGAGCTCTAAATTTTGCTCTTCCAAAGAAGGCTCATAGCCCTCGTATAAGCGAATCCCCATACACTTTGCCTTCAAGATTTGCCACAATCACTGATTGAAAACCTCTCCCAATTTTGTAGGTGGCTAACATTTTATTTTGTGACATCTTCTAGCGCATTAGTTAAAGATTTAAAGGTCTTTTAATAAGTTTCAAATATGAATTTAAATTTTCCATTCAGTGCAAGTAACAAACTTTAGCTCATTTGCAAGATTCAAGTGTATGTGTGGGTTGGTTCTCCTATGCCTGAAATGACTCACCTATCACTCTAGTCATCAACCAATACAATTATTCATCAATTCATGAATATTTAGATTTTTGGATTCGATAGAAACATTGAAAAAACTTATTAAAATTTTTGAAGATCATTGAAAGAAGACATGATATTATTTAACAGTAGAGGAGAGGTGTCATTTGGATTCATGCAAGAAAAAATAACCAAAGAAAAACATATCGATGTTTGTCTTTTGTATATTGATCATTATTGATCGTTTCTACAAACTTGAGGTGAAACATTCTTATATTCCTTGAACTCTAGAATATTGTAAAGTTTAGGCAACCAACAACAATAATCTTTACTAAAATTGAGTCTAAAAAATCCTAACTTTGGTTTACAAAAATTCAAATTCAAATTTGTTCTTGAACCATGTGTAGGCCTTTACATCCTTAAGTGGTTAAATTGGTGCATTTTAGAATAACACAAGTTTTGAGTGTGTCAAAAATTCAAATCCTGATGGTCAAATTTGATAAGATGGCAAAATTTCGGAGCTTGAAAATGAGTCACTTAAGTTGACATTCACAATTATTGTCCAAGCATGTGATCATGGATGACAAATCAAAGGAGTGGTATGAAAGCTGTTCACAATCATTCACTACCAGATCCAAGGAATGGTATGTGAATGATTTATAATCTTTCACAATCAAAGCAAAAAAAATAGTGGAGATAAAATTCACTAGAAGAAACCCATGTTGGTCTAAACAAAAAATGTGGGCTGAAATTTGTTGAAAACCATGTTTCTAATGCAAAATTATGTGATTCCAACGTTAAAAACATGTTTTTCAACAAATTTTAGCCCACATTTTTGGTTTAAACCAACGCGGGTTTCTTCTAGTGATTATTCTCAATCATTCACTAACCTAAATTGCATTGCAGTGTAATGGACTCTAGAAATTGATGGATGAGCATTGCCCTGAGAGAAAGTGTGAAAGCATGGATGCATGCCCAATTGAGTAAATTAACCCCTAAAGGACCATTGTCCCTTTGGGAGACAAATGGGATTTCGGGCATGTACCTACGGGCTGGACTTTTGTTGTGATTTTTTGAAACATTTTTTGGAAGATAGAAAAATTGCTAAGCTTTGAGGAAATATAATTTTTTTCAATTTGTGCCCGGGAACAAAAATTATGCCCAAACAAGCTCAAAGCAGGGGAGAAGGGGTAGCAAAAAAATTTTGCATTTTTTTTTTTTTTATTATTATTATTTTTCATAGATTATACTTTTGTCTATCTGGAAAGCTTTGCTTCATTTCATTTGTTTTTTTTATAAGAAAGTTATGGACAATCTTGTTTTTTGGGCACTTAGAGCATCTTCTTGGAAAAAATAACTTGTAGGATTCATTTTGGAATGCAATTTTTACAATTTAAACAAAAAAACTCCACAAGGTTTAGTCTTTTTGCTAGAACAATCTCACCATTGGGATTTGTGCATTCTAATTCCATTTTAGAGATATGAATAATATAGACTTTCCTTCTATCTTGTAGCTACTTCTAGTTAACAATTCTTTTAATAAAGAAAATTAAGTTTTTTTGGACTTTTTTCCCCCTAGACTCTCAATTGAATTCTCCACTACAAAATTTAAAGATAAAATCTGTAGTGCAAAATATTTAAGTTAAAAGTGTTCAAAGTCATAAAATCTAGTCCCGCAATGTGCTAAAAAACTTGTTTTTTTTCATTTTGAACGCAAATATTTTGCAATCTGTGTGGTCAAAAAATTTGAAATTTTTTCCACACATTCTCATGCTAGTTAGGTGTAAGATCCTATAGTTAGATGTGCAAGAAAAACATTTTTCAATTCTTTTACTCTATGCTATAAAAATGGCAATTTGGGGTGCATTTTGGCCAAAAAAAGGCCTTGGGCCTCTAGAGGTTAAAGCCTTCGCCATCCATGTTTGTAAATCTACAATCCGTTTGCATATTTGTAAACTTGCATGTGGTGCATTGTGTAACGACATGCTTCCCTATGATTAACAAATCAAGACTTAGTCCACATTGGTAGGACTACATGATTTTGTTGGAGATACAATAAACCAAAAGACCAAAATCCAACAAATTATTTCCCAAAGTCAAATAGGTCACTAGTTCGCATAAAGTTGTGGAGGTTGGACTTGACAACTTTGGAGATTGCAACTATGTAAATGCATTATCATCTGTCACCAAATTGACCAGATTATTGTGGGCTAAAGAAGGGGCTTTCAAGCATAATCATCCTTAGCTTTCTATCTACTTGGAAAATCTCAAGTTTGGTGCACTGTGCTTAAACCATATCGTAGTAGCAGGGTAGGCTTTCCATGTCCTGGCACAATCGGTAAACTGTGTGTAGGTATAATACAATTATTACAGTTGATAATTGTATCTTGGCCAACATTGCAATGAAAATAATTGTTGTTTAGTTCTATGTGAGTAGAGGAAACAAGTGAAGGAGAAGGATTTGCCTTGCTATCAAAGTGATCTCAAGAATACTAAAATTCAAAATTTGATGAGGTCATTTAATTAATTTAATTCCATTTGTGCAATTTTTATCTAAATTAAGTATATGATATATTGTTAGAAAGATCTCGACAATAATATTCAATGGTATGTTATGATCCTCATTTGTAGTGATAAATTGCAATGTTTAGATTTGGGTATTGCAAGTCGCAAAATAGTGGTGATCTTCTATTGCACATTAATATGTTGTAATTATTAAAGAATAATAATATAAGACCATTTGCAATGCAACAACGACAAAAAGGCCCTATAATAGTACATTGCGGGCCATTCCACGAGGCCTCTTAAGTATCGATTCTTTCTTTGGAAAATTTGCCCCAATGCAAAGACGGCATCCAAACGTCAAATGGACTTTACAATATTATAAAAAGAAAGGAAGAAAAGAATTTACATTAAAGAAAGGACTTTTCATGGAAACAAGGAAGGTTGAATTGATTAGCGCACATACCAATAAACTTTTCTTGGCATCCATTGGCTACTACCACTTTTTGTCATAATGACTCCCATCAATCAACTTGCCAAGAGTTTTGCCGAGATTGGCAAAATGACAAAATATGCTGATCCCGGGGGATCCTATATCAAGACCGGGAAAGTGAAGGTCTCCATACCAATTGCATTGGAGTACAATTTTAAATCAAAATTCTTGACCACCCTACACAGTGCCGATACTGTGCAAGGTGCCGGTTGCATTGCAAATGGTCTAAGGGAATATGGTAATGAGCTTGACAACAAGGTACACTAATTGAAAACCACATTGTTAAATTAAAAGTAGAATAGTAACAATATATGAATATGCTAATTCTATGTATCTTTCTCTAAGATATCCAATGAACTCACGTTGTTTTTTAAAGTATATTGAGTGACTTCTCCCAATTGCATTTATTGCACTTTTAATGAAATCATTTCACAACACATATTGCTTTCAAATCCTTTATTTGCTTGACTTTTAAAGTTGAAAGACATGTTCGTCCAATTTCCAACTTTTCGTTTGTTTTCCTTCAAAATTCATCTCAAAAACTTGTCATATTCCAAAAAAATAATTGTAAAATGTTTCTATCTTCATATTCAAAATTGTTTCAAAATAAATATGTTCCTTTCTCTACACTCTACAAGTAAAAAAGTTAGAAGTATAATTTCTTATTCAAGGGGCAGCAACTCAAGCCCAGTTTTGTTTCAAAAACTAATTGACTTAGCCTATTTCCTAAAATTATTTGTATTACCGGTAGTTCAATAACAATACAAATTTAGAAATTAGGAATATTTATTTCAATTAATTTATAGCTTAATAAAATTCAAATTATTTCTTATAAAATTTGAAAAAAAAACATTAAAATTTTTAAAACAACCTTTAACTTTCTTGTTGTAAACTCTCAAACTTCAAGTTTTTGTAATTTCAAACAATAAGATGTCAGTCAAATCATTGATAATAGTACAAAAAGTATTAATTAGAATAAAAACCAACCCTCCAGAGGGCTGCCCCAAGTTGACATGCCAAGCTATTTCAAGCTTGATTTATCAATCTGAGAAGTACCATTAGTGAGTAGTCAGAGTATATGACTGCTCGCCGAAGAAGTTAGACTTCGCAATTTTTATTTTTCATTTATTATTTTTTAAGATTATTTTTATTATTATTTTTAAGTTTTATTAATTTTTTATTCGAAAATCTGGATTTTTGTGCCACTGTCATAACAATTTCAGCTATGCAAAATAGGGGGAAAAATCAATTTTTAGACTCGATAAACAAAATTTCAGGATACAAAAGGGGTCCATGGAGTAGCCTTGCAGAGGTTTGATTTTTTCTCTAATGGAAGCTTTACTGTTGAAATAATACTAATCCTTCTATCCATTTAACATGCAAAAGTTACCTTTCACATCTCTTTGTTCAATCATTAGAGAAAATTTCAACCCTTTGGAGGGCTGTTTGAAGTTGATATGCCATGCTATTTCTTGCATGGCTTGTCAACTTTAGAATTTTTTTTTTCAAATTTTTTTAAAAATTAATTTTTTAATTTTTTAATTTTAATTTTATTTATTTATTTTTAAATTCAGAATTATGGGTCCTACACCACTTCCGCTGCAGTTTCAGCTGGGCGGAAATAGGGAAAAAACAAATTTTTGAGCAAAAAGTAAATTTTAGGGTACCTTGGAGGGCTATGAAGCAACCCTCCAAAGGCCTGAAATTTTCTCTAATGTCAACATTGACTTATTCTCTCGCTTTATCTCTTAGTTGCCAACTTTTGTTGTGTCTCTCCTCATCTCTTGGTTGCCAATCTTTGTCGTGTCTTGCATCTAGGCCAATAAATTATTGAAATTATACAATTCTACTAAGATGGCAAGACATTTTTAAAATTGAACATGATGAAGTGATAGATGAAAGCATCATATGTCTAAATTTTTAACTTAATAAAGACAATTTAAGGTTAAAATATCAATAGTTAACTATAGACTAATCCTAAAAACTCTAGGGGATCCAAAGTAAATTGCTTTCTACTTTGGGCATTTTTATCTTCAAGTTTAATTTTTGATATTTTAAAGTGTATATTTTAGAATAGGTTGATTATTTTAATGGGTAGTATAATTTTATGAAGCTCTAAAATGTGAGTAGAAAGCTATAAATTATTTAATTTCTTTTCTTGATGAAAAACAAGCCAGAAAATAATAATTATTTTATTTTTTATAGTTTATTTGCTCTACATCTACATGTAAGGGATTAATTCATTCCATTCTCATAATGGAGATGAAAAATATGAAGCTTTCTTTGTTTCCAAATAACTAAGTTATGTGTTACCACAATGAACAAATGTAATCATTTGTTGACCTCAATTTTGATTATATTTTCAAAAAAATAGATTATATAGAATGTTCCATGCTTCCTAAAATGTTTTCACATTTGGGATTGAATTTTTTTGAATCCAGGTCAAAAGTCATTTGAAATGAAGTTTTTCCTGTGATCAAATAGTGAGATACTTTAGTTCACAAAATCATTTTTTTCAAAAATGTTGCATTCTTGAGATTTTCCCTAATGTAGATTTTTGGTCTTTAACTCCTAAAGTTCCAAGGCAGTTTTCTGTCAAAAATGACTCAAAATTGCCAGTTCTGCTGCGTTCATATAAGAAAAGAGAAAAAGTAATTTTTTTTAGAATCTAACCATAGGATCTTCTACTAAATTTATCTCAAATCATGTGGTAAAAATTTCATAAAGTTTGACCGTACAGATTAGAAGGTATGAGTATTCACAGTTGGAAAAATTTGATTTTTTGAACACTAACTTGCAATTTCAAATGACTGTGACGGCCATTTGTAATAAAAAATTGCACTATAGACTTTGAATTTAATTCTTTTTATGTTGAATAATTGAATTGAAAATCTAGGAATTTTTTTTTAAAAACAAACAAACTTTATTGTCATTCTTTAAAAAACTACTAAGTAGAGGTAGGTCCAAGATTGAAAGAAAAACTAAATTGTCAATAGCTCTAAGATGGGGTTAAAACACTATAATCCCACTGGTGAGATTTTTTTAGCAAGCAAACTTAGCCTTGTCAAACAATTTTTTTTGAAAAATTGTGAAAATTGCATTTAGAAATGAGTCCTACAAGTTATTTATTCAAGAAGATGCTCTAATTGTCCAAAAAATAAGATTGTCCATAACTTTCACATAAGAAATCCAAATGGAATGAATCAAAGCTTTCCATATAGATTAAAATACAATCTATGAGAAAATAATTTTTAAATTTTTTTAAATTTTTTTGGTTTGAGAAGATTTCTACCCGCCGCACCAAGAGAAGGACCTTTTGTGCCATAACTTTTGCTCCGAAGCACCAATTGAAATAAAAATTATATTTCCATAAAGCTAATGTATTTTTCTATCTTCAAAAAAAGTTTCTGGAAAATGATGATGAGTATTGAAGCCGTAGTAGCTTGCCCAAAACCCATTTTGTCCCCCGAGGGTACAATGGAACTTTAGGGGTTAATTCACTTCAACACAAATTTTTTAATTTATTGTTGCCTTCAAATATTAGTTTTTATTGAATGCCAAAGCCTAAATATATAAAATATCCTAAAAAATTTATTCCTTCTTCAAACTTCGGAAGGTTTCAATCCATTAGGCCATTTTTCATGAATTTATCTAATAAATTCACATGTATAAGTAAAGAAGAAGATTCTATGATTGCAAATTAAAAAGGTGGAAATTATTTGGTTTTGGTTGATTGTATTGAAAATGGTCATTTTAAAGTGTCTCTTTAATGAAATGATGTAACAAAAAGCTAACAAACAGTATAATGGTGTATATACATAGTTGTGCTTAGAGCATCCTACTTGGAATTAAAATTGAAGTTTTGATAGTTTGATTTGAAATCCGCTTTGAGAATATTCTTGATTTATATAAAAATACTCTTTGATTAATTTGAATTGTTTCAAAACAAACCAAGCTATTCTCTTAGACTATGTATACACACCTTGTGAAAAATCATGATTCTAATTGCCCTTGTCTAATAAATACTTGGGAGAAAATTAAAGCCAAGAAGTTGGGACATGGATATATTATGGCAAGGACACATCCCCAAAAGATTCACCTTGTTGAATAAATTTAAATAAATTATGGTCCCTATTTTGTGGTTGGTTAATTACTTATTTTTATATTTCACTCATATCCTTTAATAATTTGAATGTTTTTTTAGTGCAATTTTAATCCACATTCATGTTCCAAATTCTATCATCTCATAAAAAAAATAATAGATTTTTGCATTTTCCTTGAGTTAAATTTCTGGAGTTAGCCCAACCTTTAGTCCCTCACAATAAACGCTAAAACATAATGTAGAGTTGGCTCATGTTTCACATAGTCAAGCATTTGAAAAATGACCTACAGGAAGACCATAGGCCAAGACTCCAATGATCAGAAATGAAGGTATGATTGCACTTGATGTTGAAGAGTATTGTTATTGAAAATACTAAGGATCTTAGGAATGAATTTAGACCTATTTCTAGACTAGATTCACATTACAAACATCACCCCAAAATCCCAAATACCACCCCAAATACCACCCCAAATACCAAGTGCGAACATCGCTCGATCACCCGTCTGAGGCTCTTAGCACACGGACCCATGCATGAGAAGTCCGACATGTCAAACCCATCCATATTCCCATGCTGACAATGGGACTGGTACGTACTCAGTACGATATACAGGTGTTCCCAGCCCAGTTGCGACTTCGGTTCCCACACAATGTTTATCCAATATGAAGCAAATCAAGCAATGTACGTACTACCTGGAAGTCAGCAATCCTTCATCTCGATCTCTCAGAACTTACCTCCAAAATCACATTTAAAGATGGACCTGCCCACCTAGCTCGGTCCTGTCGATTCCTCGCGTACTCACTCACTCTTTCCAGCCTCGCCCTCGGGTGTTACTTTGAGTTCACCGTGCTTTTTAGTTCCCACCCCCGCCGCTGGCGTTTTCTGTCTGGTCCCCTGGTTCCGCCCTTGCCTTCTGGCGTTGATTTGTCTCCTCTCTTCCTGCCTTCGGGTGTGTATCGATCAGCCTCCGGGCGTTTCTATTAGTAAAAGGTGGTCCACCCTAGAACGGGTTTTCTCCTCGCGTACTCACTCAGTACTGCAGGTGTTCCCAGCCCCGTTTCTACTTTCTACTACTGGCTGAAATCCGAATTCCAGCCAGCTGCACCACTGCATTCTCACCTGCAGAAACGTTTTAAGTTAACCACTATCAAGCCGGCCATGCATGGAACTGGAAGCCGTTCGATCTCGATCTGCCTTCAATTATTACAGATGGACCTGCCCACCTCCGACAACTGAAAACCACTTCATTTTACCAAAACTTCATTCATCTACTTCATCTAGTTGGTTCAAAGTCCTGGCACGAGCAGTCTGACTTGGCGCATTCATCAGTGGGTACGTAAACAGAACTGAACTGAGTTGCAACGCCTATATAAGCCCAGGCCAACCTCAGCTCCAACTGATCGATCGATTCACTCATCCTTTCTCCAACTCTCTCTCTCTGTCTCAGGAATCGGACTGCAGTATTGCCGATTGCATTTGCATTGCATTGCACTGCTTGAGATCTACAGCAACATGATGAACCGTGCAATGTGGGCTACCGTCGCCGTGCTCCTTACAGTGGTCCTGGTGGGTCCCCACTTGGCCATGGCGGCTGACCCGGATCCTCTCCAGGAAGTCTGCGTGGCGGACCTGACCAGCGAGGTCGTCTTGAACGGCTTCCCGTGCAAACCTTTTGCTAAGGTTGTCGCCACGGACTTCGTGTTCAAGGGCTTGAAGAACCCCGGCGACACCAACAACCGCAACCTGGTCAACGTCACTCCTGCATTCGTGGCCCAGTTCCCGGGTCTCAACACCCTCGGAATCTCCGCCGCGCGCATCGACTATGCCAAGGGCGGTATCAACCCACCCCACACACACCCGCGCGCCACGGAGTTTCTCATCGTGTTGAAGGGGGAGCTCTACGTTGGATTCGTCGTGAGCCTCGGCGCAAACAACACGCTGTTCGCCGCCACCATCTACCCCGGGGAGGCTTTTGTGTTCCCCAGGGGACTGGTGCACTTCCAGCTCAACGTGGGCAAATCCCCGGCGCTGGCGTTCGCAGCGCTGAGCAGCCAGAACCCGGGCGTGCAGCAGATCGCGCCCGCGCTGTTCCAGCCTGACATCCTTGATGAGGTGCTGGAGAAGGGCTTCCGCATCGACCGAAAGACCGTCGACTTCATCCAGAGCCAGTTCCGCCCGTAAATGCATGTATGCATTTCTTGCATGCGCTGTGTGTGTGTGGTAGCATTCCTGCGAAGTTCGCCATTGCATCGATCATGGATGAAGCTCCAGGGATGGAAGAGAATAAATTTGCTAGAGAGTGTGGCATTCTATTCTAGCTGGCTAGCCTGCAGTAGCTAGATTGGTACTGCCCGGAGAGAATTTGGCGCGACCAGAAACTCTGCCTCTGTATAGACGTATTGCCTTGTTGATTCGGAGGGTCCATTTCTCTCGATCTCGATGATTGAGTTTTGTGATCTCCGGACTTGCAGGTTTTGCAATGAAGTACGTATTCATTGTTTGGTCTAATAATTGGGTTGGTGTACGGAAACTTCTAGTTTGATTTGGTTGTCGCTCTATCTCGGATCGGAGATGATATTTGCACGTACTAGCAGCGGCTCGCTACTGCACAGAGTAATTGGTACTAATTTTTTTCAACTTGCCGTGTTGCGCGCTCCATTTCGACATTCACTTTAGCTCGGTGTGCCGATAGCCATGCAAGCAATATGCAATATGCATTTCATCCACAACATTGTGTACTGGTAAGTTGATGAAGAACTTAAGATTTCCACCCGTATATATTCGATCAGCTCCTTAATTACATCATTTCATTTCGTTCCAAAGGGTCCACCGGGCCATTTTACTCGAATTGCGCCAATTTAACGAAATGGACGCTCATTGACACCATGTGTATATTCCCGGACCTTCAGTTCGATCAATGCAAGAGTGATACTGCATTTCAGCCGAAGGAATTGTAGGCGATGGTACGACGAACTTCTTGAGAATTTAGCTTCACATACAGCAGAGAATAATTAATTCGTAGCTCTCACATGTGTTTGGGATCGGTCATTAATTCTTCCAAATTAATCCGTTTGGGATAAATTCCCCGAATCGGTGATTTGTCGCACTTGCGAAGATATCACTCTCACTGTTTTGTGCAAGAGCTTGAAACCGATTGAATTGGGACGAGTGCTTCTCTTCTGGCGACCTCGCCTTCTGAACTATATGCCACTGGTACATTAATCCTGTTCACAGTGTACTGGTGTCACCAGAACGTCCTGGCAGCACTGTCCCCAGCCATTGAGTTGCAAGTTTTTATTAGTTGCTACATGGTCTTCGGCGTTCGGTGATTGCGAGCTTCACCAAATTGCAACTCTGATTCCTAGACAGTACTAGTAGTCACCATCCCATGCATTTCCTGCTTGTTGCTGCCCTCTTTTTCTGAAGGTTTTGGGTACCGTTGGTTTCAATTCCGTTGTCATTAGACTAGATATTCACCATGGGTCGTTGTTAGTTCCCTAAATCCCTGCTTCATGAGTGAGCTGCGTCATACAATATCTCAATTTCACGGATATACAATACGTACAGTGGCGCTTTTATTAGTACGTTGACTGTTCTTGGCTTCTTGCATCATCATGACTTCATGAGGTCTTGTTGCCAGTGTCAGGAAACTCTTGAACTCCCCGCCGCGGCCTTTGCAGAAATTCAAGGCGTCCGTAGTCGACCCAATAATAGAGCATGCAGCCATGCACTCCTCTGAGATGCCATTCTGGACCAGGTTACTATATATAGAATTATTGTGTTGCAATGTATATAGAATGTACCATTTATATAGAAAGTAGCATTTATGTTATCCATTCCATTATCTTAACACCTAAATGCCCAAGGAACCCAAATCTAGTGTTTGAAAAACTTTGAAGTTAACTCCTAAAGTCCCAAGGCCATTTTTTTTGTCAAAAATCATTCAAAACTGCTACTTTGATTGTGTTCATCCAAGAAATAATTAAAAAAACTTTTTTTAGATCTAACCGCAGGATCTTGTACTATACTCTTCTTAGATCATGTAGTAAAAATTTCATGATTTTTGACTGTATGGATTGAAAGATATCAACATTCAAAGTGAAAGAAATTTTTTTTTTCCGATAAGATGCTTTGATTGCTCAAAAAACAAGAAACTCTATAACTTTCACATCCCTAATCCAAATGGAATGAACTAAAGCTTTCCATTTAGACAAAAATATAATCTATTAGAAAAAAATAATTAAAAAATTTAAATCAAATTTATATGGATTTTTTTGTTGCCCGGTCTCCCTCGTTTTGAGGTTATTGTAACATAACTTTTGCTCCTGGGCACCGATTGAAATAAAAAATACATTCCCAGAAAGCTCATAAGTTTTCTATCTTATGGAAAAATTTCAGAAAGTTTCATCAAAAATTGAGCTCATAGGAACTTGCCCGAAATCCTTTTTGTCCCTTGTAGGAACAATGGGACTTTAGGGGTTAAATTAAACATAATGAAGTTGCTATTTTTAGTAGTTTATATTTTTTAAAGTTCTTTTTGAAGTCTAATTTTAGCATAAGAAATCCAATCTTGAAAATAAATGATAGTGATTTTTCTATTTAAGTTTTTCTGTTTTTGTAGATGCCAAAAAACATATCACATGCCCAATTTGGACAATTTTTCCAAAAGTTATTGGCCTCCAAAGTTTGCAGCCAGTCAACGCAGATTCGTCCGATTCGTCCGTGAACAGTAAAATTCTGTCTGATATGACAACCATGATTTTAAGAAAGATTTGGGGGGGTGAAGTTACACGTTGATTATAAGCCCCCCCCCCCCCCCCCCCCTTTTCCCGTTAAGGCCCTCCCGATCTCCCTATGTACAAGTTAGGCCCTTTAACCTCATATTTTTTTGGTCACCAACTTTTTAAATTTGACTTGTGTAAAGTAGATTGAAAGATTTTTGCAGTTTTAGCACCCTCATAGTCAAACATTATAATCTTTCATTCTATAAGTGATAGTCTTGTGTGTTTTTTTCCTATGAGATCGCCAACATGTCTAGTTTGAATTTGTATGGTTACAATTTAAAAAAACTTGATACTACTTATCAAAATGTTGGCATTTTGTTCAATTTAGAGCAAATTCCAAGATGCCCAAAATAGGCATTGGCATTTAGAGGTTAACTTAGGCTATTTGTTTGTTTTGTATTGTTTTGTTTACGACATCAAGATCTCTAGGACCGTGCATCTCCTAGCTGCATTCACGATACTATTGGAAAGCCCTCGGGTGCACGGGCTTTGTTTTGTGGCATTTGAACCTACAATGCAAAAATTATTGAATTTTGAAGTTATGGGTGATTGCAAGAACACCTACAGATACTATTTGTTGCGTTTTGCAACAATACTCATGATTTTTTTGGAGTACTTTAAAATTAGAATTAAAAAAAAAATATGGCTAATGTATACACCTTTAAGATGAAGATAACCACCAAAGGAAAAATGTAGGAAAATTTTCTAAGTAGGAGAACTAGAAAAGTGCCAAAATTCAAGAAAATCGATACTTTGATGTTTAAATTAGTTAAAAAGAAGAATTTTCTTAAGTAAAATAAAACAAAAATTAGCCATTTCTAAAAACTCTATAGAGATGGTCCTTCGCCAAAGAAACCACCAAAAATATTTTTTATATTTCAAAATGCGAGCTGAATAAAGCTCACTTTGTGGACTTTTATACCACATAAAATTAAGTATTTTAAGAATTTCTTTGGAAGATAGCTATAAGTCTACTAGAAAACCATCTCCTCCAAATTTCAGCTTCAAATTTGTTTCTTTGGGTACTAAATAGTACTAAAATCTCCAAAATTGGCAAGTGTGACATAATATTGGGGGCTATTATTAAATAGCAAAAAATATTAATTTTTTTTTTTTAATTAGTCAAGGTGTATAATAGTCATAAGTATCTGGTTTATGATTTTGGAGTCATTTGGAGTCAAAACACAAAAGTTATAGCCAAAAAATTGATCAGCACACAACGTGTGACAAGAAATAGTTCATCATTACTACTTGGATTTTTTTTAATAAATTAGATTCTTCTGGCATGTTGATAAGAAAATACATTGTCTTTGATTAAATAGAAGTTTTAACAACTAAATTCTTTCATAGAAGTACTGAAAACTAACACATTATATTTTACAAAAATTGTAATAAAAATGTAACAAGACTTGTAATAAAATTTATTAATTCAACATAGCTAGAATATAACATACCAAATTGAAATTGATGTTTGCTTATGAGCCTACGGAACAAATTTAAAAGGAATTAATTCGCTTAAAAGTTAGAGCCTATAATTGCATATCAAACATTCAAATTCAAGAACTTGTTTATTATATACTCTATTTTGCAACTTTATAGGACCAAGAGAGTTTGTTATTGAAGTCCTATAAAAGAATAAAATTATTCTATTTTATTTTTTAGAGATGAATTTTCATGTTTTATTTTCAATATAAAATTTTAACTTATTTTTCAATTGCATTACAGAAAATCTGGGGCCTCTAGAGGGTTGCTCCACAGTCCTCCGAGGACCCAGTAAACTGTTTTTTTTTTGCTTAACTAATTTTCTTTCCGCTATTCCCGTTCACCTTCAATCCCGATGTCAAATGCTTGTTAGTGGCTGAAAATCTAAGTCGAAAGTGTATAATAATTAGGGCTAAGATGTATTACAACACCATAAGCTTGATCATTAATCATTAAACATTTTCTATTTGGATGCATCTTCCTTCTCAATCCAAATTGTAGAAAAAAATGCAAACGCCCAAAAATAGTCAAGTGGCTTACCATCAAGAATTTTTTTATGCTAATGTGAAAGACTTATTTTGTGGACATTTGAAGTGTTTGAAGATGAAATGAGAATATGTTTATAGAAGTGGGGTAGTGGTAGGTAGAACAATGCATGCATTAGACCAAAAATGAGGCCAAGGGAGGGCCTCCAGTTATTCTAGAGCTCCTAAGCCTGGAAGCTTTGCTCCCATTCAATGCTCCCATGCCACATAGACTGCTGACATGGCGGGAACATTGCCATGTCATCTTCCACGTCAGCATATTGTTAAAAAATTGGAATTAAAAAAAATCCAAAAATAATAAATCTTTTTCAAAAAAGATCATTTGTTTTTTGTTTTTTGTTTCTAGATTTACAATTCAAGCTTGTATCCAAGAGGTATTTTTGGCTAAAAAATCTAGAATATATGACATGTGAAACTATTTTTACATAGATCATATTGCATTGAAATAAACCCAAGTATGATTTAGGAGATTATGTATAATAAGGCTTAGAGTCATATTCTTTTATAAATAGATATATCTCTATAGCTTATTATAAACGTTTGGTTTATTAAAAGAGTTATTTAAATATGACTAGCTGACTACTTTATTCCTAGAATATTCATGGATGCATAGCCTCTAATAGCATGTTAAATGAACTTCTAATAGTCACAAGATATTAGGCAAATCTGCATATCAGATTTTAACCTGTCAAGTACAGGTTAGCTACCCTGATTGGAAAATTATTAGCCTCCAATCTCTGAACAATTAAACACCATCACATGGGTCCCTTGTCAAACATAGATATGAAACCAATGCTGGTGTTATTTCTCTTTGGTTTGGTGGCTAAGTGTTCCTAAATGCCTGGCACCTTATGTAATTAATATAAGTCACATCACCAAAGTACACTGGGTTGATAAAATGGTCTAATCAGGCTATGAGGCCACACTCTCACTTATGTAATTAATATAAGTCACATCACCAAAGTACACTGGGTTGATAAAACGGTCTAATCAGGCTATGAGGCCACACTCTCACTTTGAGCTGATGGTTTTACCTTGCTCAAGCCTGTACTCTCTGCACTTTCTTGCTTCACGGGTGGATTCTTAATCCTTTGCTCTTCTGATTGAGAGCTTCTCTTGTGTGAGTTAGGCTGCTTAGACCATCTGCAATCCTGCCACGGCAAAAAAGCCCTGTAACAGTACATCGCGGGCCATTCCACGAGGCCTCTTAAGTACCAATTCTTTCTTTGGAAAAATTGCCCCAATGCAAAGACGGCATCCAAACGTCAAATGGACTTTACGATATTATAAAAAGAAAGGAAGAAAAGAATCTACATTAAAGAAAGGACTTTTCATGGAAACAAGGAAGGTTGAATTGATTAGCGCACATACCAATAATTTTTTCTTGGCATCCATTGGCTACTACCACTTTTTGTCATGATGACTCCCATCAATCAACTTGCCGAGAGTTTTGCCGGGGTTTGCAAAATGACAAAATATACCGATCCCGGGGGGTCCCATACCAAGACCGGGAAAGTGAAGGTCTCCATACCGATTGCATTGGAGCACAATTTTAAATCAAAATTCTTGTCCACCTTGCACAGTGCCAATACTGTGCAAGGTGCCGGTTGCATTGCAGATGGTCTTAGGGTGACTGACTATCGTTTTGACTTCTGCCGTCCTGGGAGATTACATGGGAGATTAAGTAGAATAAATCTTTTGTGGTCATATTTGAAGACTGGAGGTTCCACCAAGAATGGCTTCTACACAGTCTACTTCTAACAATCAGGTTCTGGGTTTGATTTTCAGTTACATTTGTTTGCAAATGGCATTATGTAGAATGGATATGATTTGTTCTTTTCTGAGTGGTTTTGTGTGAAAACGATAACAAGTGTCCTTGGACTTAAGACACCTTGCATGTACACTAAAACAAACTAATGGTCTGTTCTGGTGTTTGGGTGCAGGTGAGGCCTTGGACCTCATAAAACTACTTTGAGCATGAAGAACAAGGAGTTTTTTCTATACCCCTACTTACTACTCTCTAAAAAGTGTGCTCTCTGTAGACAAATCATATTTTTTTGACACTTTAAGCCTTCCTGTTTGATCCTTTTGGGTACACGTTTTGGACTGGCTTTGATAAAACTGCTACAATGGTACTTTAGGGTAATTTTTAGTGATCTGAAGTTATTCCTTTCAAACCAAATTATATGCCATTCTATTATATACATACATGAGTATATGTAACACATAGAAACCGATGTTGATATTTACAATACATGATGCTTGAAGCAATGGATTGGTAAATTTGTTCAAAGCAATATTATGCATTTGACAAGACGGGAACAGACAGGTGCTCTTGTTGCAAAGAGATGTCCCAGAAAAAGGGTTTATTTTTATTTTTTATTTTTTATTTTTTTTCAAAAATGTTCCCAACATGGGGATCAATCCTGAAGGCTGAAATTTTCTCTAATGTGGGATATGTAAATTAGGATGATTAGGAGCTCCACCTTTCAAAGTTAAGTAAAAAAAAGAAATTGTGTTAAAAGCAAAATTTCGGGCTTCAATTAGGCATAGTAAAAAGACTTTTTTGAAAAAAATTTGGACTCAAAAAAATTGGAGAATCAAGCTAAGTTTCATACTAAAAAATCCTTTTGAGATTTCAATTCTCCACTCAAAAGTTATGGACAAAATTCAAACCGGATGTTTGAAAATGTCAAAGAAAATGTCAAAAGAAATGTTCCTTCAAACATCCGGTTTGAATTTTGTCCATAACTTTTGATTTGAGGCTTGAAATCTCAAAAAGATTTTTGGGTAAAAAAACTTAGCTTGATTCTCCAATTTTTTTGAGTCCTAAATTTTTTCAATAAAGTTATTTTACTATGCCTAAATGAAGCCCAAAATTCTACTTTTTAATACAATTTATTTTTTTCACTTAACTATGAGCGGTGGTGCTCCCATTACAGAAAATCTGGACTCTCCAGAGGGCTGTTTGGGAGAGTCCAGATTTTCGGCGGGAGTGCAAATACAGGGAAAAATAAAATAAAATAAAATAAATAAAAAAATAAATTTTTTATTTTTTATTTTTTTTTTATTTTTTTTTATTTTTTTATTTTTTTGAAAAAAAAAATATTTTTTTTTAATCGGCAGTCCGACAGCAGTCCGACGGGGCACCTTGGCTGACTGCTCATCTTACACTGACTGTTGCAGCTTTTCGGCTAATTTTTTCTCTAATTGCACATTGGCACGCACCCCAACCAGCCCTGTAGTGAGTCCAGATTTTCTCTAATGTATTCATCCTAATTTACATAACCTACATGCATTGTTCTACCTACCACTACCCCACTTCTATAAAGAGGTTCCTATTTTCATCTTGAAACACACAAATTCAAAATCCACTTTTAATTATTTAATTAGACTTGATTGGATAATTTGGTTTTTAATTTTTAATAAAAAACTTGTTTAATATTGACCTTTTTCTTTTTTGAAATTTGGAATTTATTCCAGTAGTGAATCAAGAACAAACAACGGTGAGCATGTATTGGCTTTTTTTATTGTGGAAGTTGGGTGACAAACTTGCTCTTACTTACTAGTTTTGTGAAATTCACATCATCTGATTATATACTTCTGAAAATTTTCATAGGAGACCTACTTGCGTTTTAATAGACTGGATGGTTACTTTGGAGCAGCCCTCCAGAGGCCCCAAAATTCTTCTAATGGTTATATTATTGAAAGAAAAATGAAAAAAAATCTATATCCAGTTCAAACTAATATTAAGAAAGTCAGAATTTACTACAAAAATGTATAACATAGTGAACAATATCATAGAACAAATCAATTTTGATATCATTTTTAACTTGAAAATGAATTTACTATAGTTAGTGGCCAAAATCCATATGCATTAAAATATTCAATTTTAGGAATTTTGAGTTTTCACATTGGAATAGAAACTATACTTTGTAAATTTTATTTCATAATTTCATCAATAAAGTTTGAATCCAAAGGATAATACTTTTATAAATAAAATTTAGATTAACAAAAAAATTGCTCGAAGAATTATGCCAAATGATACTTTAAAATGATCCATATTATATTAAAGATTTCATTTTATAGAAACAATAGCCACACTTCAATGATGAGATTTTCAACACTATCTAAAGTAGCCCCCCCCCCCTTAATATGCTGGGCACCTAAAAGTGCACCTTGAATAGATGTACTCATCATGTTCATTCCTTCATCAATATGCACCTATTGTTGAAGAAACAATTTTACAAGAACATCTATTTGAGAGACTTTGATCCTTCATAACTTTTGTATATGGTATCAAAATGTTGCATTCTTAGTTGAAATTATTATAAATTTAGGGAGCCAAAAAGTACTTGGGACCCATTGTCTAAACTCTTCCAATTTCAATCTATCAAAAATTGCTTTTTTGCTTACTATTTTGGAACATGTGTCATAACCTTATTAGTCCCAACCTTGAAAAACACATTCCAGGATTAGGTTGGATTTATTTAGATTTGTTCCAGCTAAAATCAGAAATAGTACCCCCTATAGATTGAAATTGGGTCCAGGTCAACAAAAGGTGCCTCTACCTTAGTCAGATGGCCCTAGAAGGACACGACCTTATTGCCAAGGTAGCCAACCAATAATTATCAGATTCTTGAATAAATAGGTGCATTTTGTGTTTCTACATTTTCTATGAAAGTCGTTTTATTATTGGACACTTTTAGTCCTTAGTATCTTTCCTAAATTAAACAATTCCTAGGACAAGAAGATAGGTAGAGAAGGTTGAACTTTTTGGGCCAATATACGAGGTTTGTAGTTCAATTCCTATTGGTATATGTAGTCCAAGCTCTATCATCTCATAATCTAATTTGAAAGGGGAAACAAATACTCTTGCCACTTGCTGAGGTGTCACCTCCAATTGCATCTGGATGTAGCTTAATTATATGCAGCAGACAACCTTATGTGCTCCAAAATAAAAAATAAAAGTCTTTATTCATTACTATTGATATGAAATCATTCAAATGGTTTACAATCCCACATAACATTGTTTATTATAAGGTAGGGATTTCTTTTGTGTCCTTGAAAAGGGAACTCCTACAATAAACAAAATTGTCTTTTATGGATCCTCAACCAAGTCCCATCTTTGAAATAACTAATGAGTCCCTCCCAAGTATCTAGCAAAGCATAATACCTTCTCAGCATAGGAAAGACTATTGCATGGTTATTCAGATTCTTTGACCGCACGGTTGAGAAGATATTTAAGTTTGAAGAAGTCTTATTTTGGTCAATAGAAATACCGGGGACCGCACTTTGAAGGAGCAAATCTTTGTGACGATATTTCAAATTGATGCCTTTTTGTGCTGAATGAAAGATAAGAGAGTTGAAAATGTACATGTAAAATTTCGCAACATTCCAAGCATTTTTTAATTCATAGTAGAGCTTGCAATGCATGGTGGTCACTGAAATGAGAGTAGTATTTGTAAGAAAAAAAAGAATGGAACACTTGTCTCCTCCTTGAGCTCCTTAGATCTGTCTTTTTGGTGTGGTCAAGAATCACATTAGTTGGTTGACTCTTTTTAGTCCATGCCGCCAAACCAAACCTCAAAAAATGATTTTTAAATTGCAATACACCACTTAACTTTGAAAAACTCCACAAGGCAAAGTTTAATTTAGAATTTGATGAAATTATTGCCATTGGATTCATAACGCAATCTATTTTTTAGAAGAAAAAAATATTTTAAAAAAATTCAAAATTTGAAAACAAGCACCTCAAAAACGGTTGCTTGGATCATTAGAGGTTAAATTTTGGCCCTCCAAACTCATTGGCGTTTGAGGCATGCATGAAATCCCTTGTAGTGTAGTTCAAGGCCATGGCATCTCATTACACAGAAGGAAGACGGACGAAGGCAAGGGAACCAATTCTATAGAAATATTAGAGTCAACATGCAATCATGACAATATTTTGCCTTGCCTTTCCCTCTTGAAGGGCTCACCAAAGATAACCTACATAGTGCAACAATCTTCATAATTTTGTAAGCTTGCAATAATAGCATGATTGTTAGCAAGGGGTAAAACTGTAGAATATCTTATTTGGCTATTTCTTGACAAAGATTTTTCTAACCTTCAAATTGAGGCTCCAAAAAACCATTTGAAGGATTATAGGGGATGCTCTTATAATATGTAACAAATAATATAATTTAACTTTTTGGCTACGAACAACTAATATATATTAGACTTATCGACTTTTTGGCTATTATAGCACATAGTAAAGTATATTTACAAAGGATGTTATGAAGAATTATTAACGTTTAACATCTAACATTTTCTTTGAGGATCTAGATCTAGAAGGGGAGTGAAATTTTGTAAAATATACAAGATTTTACCACAATACCTTAATTCAAGGGATTCAAGGGATTCAAGGATTTCAACCATAGGAACAGCCACAATGTGTGCAAAACCTAAGAGACGCAAAAAAAAAATTATAAGTTTTTATGGCAATCTTTAAAAACGAGAATCAATATCAATTGAAACTTCCAAACACCCATCTAAAAAAGTTTCAACTGGTGTGAATTTCTGCCGATATTGTAAACTTGAGCAAGGACAATTATATCTAGTTTCTATGAGTAGATCCCTGATGAGAAAACAATTTGCAATTGGACGAGCTTGGACACAAACAAGAAGAACGGGGAGGCGTTACCTCCCCGATAATCTTTCCTAGGGTGTTTCTTCCCCCCCTTGATTTCTTAGCATAAGATACCTTGTCTCGGTTGAACTGGTATATCAATACAAGACTGGAATTATTTTGGTTATCGAAGTACCAGATCCAATTAATTGGTATGAAATTTTCAGTTACCTTAATCCGTACTCATGTTGCAATACTGTGTTGCGATTTAATACTTTGAACTTGAACCAGAGATATACCATGCCAATATATA
Source organism: Neckera pumila (assembly GCA_963969595.1). Classification (NCBI taxonomy): domain Eukaryota; kingdom Viridiplantae; phylum Streptophyta; class Bryopsida; order Hypnales; family Neckeraceae; genus Neckera; species Neckera pumila. Next base: position 25,324,643 of record OZ018411.1, on the reverse strand, counting down.
CTAGCCTCAGGGTATGCCCACGCCTGGACTTTGTCAAGAGGGAGCTGTTTTGGCAAGGACCCCGAATCCGATAACGAGTTGGTCTCTTCAGTTTACACCGTTCTTCAAAGCCTCGATCTTCCTTTGATTATTTGAGATATTTCTATAGTTAGTTGTTCACATTGGGGGGAGGGTTTGTCAAATTCCGTCTGTAGGATCTCAAGGTTGCCTGTTATTTTATTTCGCTGTATTTTGGTTCACACTTGCAGGGTTGGGGTGGTAGGAGCGACGTTAGTGTTCAGCATGGCCTTTACTTTGTTGTTCGGCAGAGGGCTGGGGGTGATGGGCTTGGAATTGCAGCTTGCGGCCGGCCGGACACTCTCTAGTTCAGCATCAATTGACTCTAGCTCTTGAGATGAGATATTAGGACCATTATCGTACTCCGTGACATTGGAATTGTACGGATTCTCGGAGCTTGTAGGATGAAGCTTTGTGATCCAGATGTTGTGCGATCACAACACTGCCTACTGTGAATCACTATAATTGCGAAACCCTACTCGGGAGCTATCATTCAGCAAACATGCAACAGAAAGGAAGCAAACCGCAAATTGCAAAATTAAAATCAGCAACCAGGATTCTTTTTATAAATTGATCATATGGCCCAATCTTGCGTTCGCTCAATCGCACATAAATACACGAAAAGAACGGATTCCACCCGGACGATGCTCAGGAGACCTACAGCGAAACCTTTGAGCTCTTGCAATCACGGGGCAATCTTACCATATGGCAGTTTAGCGGCACATTCACGAACATGCAACAATACGTAATACCCCCAAGCAATCAACTCAGATCTTTATTTTCTAAAGATTCGAGTGCTACGAAAGAATGGCAGCTTCTTGTGATATCTCCAGAAAGTGAGTAATACTCCCAGTATTACACCTAGCCACCTTAGATTCTAGCTAGATCGGCACTTACCAAAGAACGTGAGTGGGAACACAACTGTAGATTCTGGAGTAAGAGCAGAGATGAACATCGCAGGTAAGGCCAGGTGTGGCCCTTCATACCTTGGGTACGCCATTGAGAAATCAAGAAGGAGTTACATTACTCCAATCACATTAGGATGAAATGTAACAACCTAACTAAGTAAAATATCTCACTAGTCTTTCGTTTCGGGAAGAAGTTAGGGAAGTGCTTCAACTATTTTGGTGTCGTAAAATATGATGCGAGTACAACACTGATTTTCAAACGCTCACACAAATTCGAGTTGGGCCCTGCTGCACTGACTGCATGAAGCTGAATAGCCAATAGTCCCAATCTAGAAGTTAGCACGCAATTACTCAATTGCATCAGTGTAAGGTACTTAAGGTTGTTATAGTCAACCAATTCCATCAGATATTCCCAGTGAGAACAATTTAGGACGAAATTGTAAGGCCAAAGAACATGCAGAAACGAATGAGAGACCTGGGACCGCAGACGAAATGGCAGATGACTCTGGGAGCCAGATGTTAGGCTTGCAACACCAGGTGCTAGTCTACTAATATGGTCCATCTGTGTAAAATTAGTGCACTATTTTCTACCAATGAATTCGAATATAGTTGGTGCTAGTGGGGAGTTCATGATCCTGAGAACCCTATGCCACTCTAGACTAAGGAAATCCAGTATCCAATTTAGAAGCCATTGACATTGAAGACCTATATACATTCATTCGGTGAGGAAGAAAGAATAGACACATAAGAGCAAAAGAAATTCAACCAATTTGTCTGATCAAATACACAATGAATGGCCAGTACTTGTCTAGCATGCCAACAAAATTCTCAAATAAGCAGTGAAGTTGTCTCCGCTTGCCTCTGCCCTAAACCCTAAAACCCAAGATAAGGACAGAGTGATATGTACACAGACTGGTTTTCACCTTGGAGCGCAGACTTAGAGAAGCAAATGCACCCTCAAGATCTTCCTAAATTAACGCTGTTGTGCGATGTCGACGCCTCGAGCAAGTGGTGTAGCCGTAACTTTGCAATGTTGTCCTGCATTCAGAGTGCGCTCTATGCCCACAGGCCATGTCCACGTTGAGGATCGGCGAACGCTTTGTTAGTGTTCCGAAACAGATGGCACAATCCTTCGTCTTGCGCTTGAATTTGTCCGATCCTGCGCTTGGCAATGGCATGACTGTGATGACGAGAGTGCCACGTTTCGACCTTTCTCATCGTCGAACCTCTGGCATTCTTCGTCATTGCTGCTCACATGCCACTTGCTCATCATGTCGATGGAATGGACACCTGCTTTACGGCCCTCGAACATCCACTCATACTCATGAAATGCCACTGTGGTTGCTTTGAAAATCGACCCACAAACTGGGCACTTCGCATTTTCTGCGATGTTGAACACTGCGAAGCTTTCTGGCAGTAAACTCTTTTGTCTGATGTTTCGCAGAAGGAATTCTGGCACGTTCCTTCAATTTTCAGCCAGAGAAACGATGTCTCAAATAGGATCGCCTGAGTGCCACGAAGGTACTAGGAGAGTTTTGAGGGAAGACATATTCTCCATGTCTACAAACGTTTGGAAGGGTCTATTCATATCTCCCCCACGCAGCTTCCCAGCAACTTGAACAACACTTCTGGATAGTCTGGATAATGAACAAGTTTGTCGTTATCTGCCAAGAGCACTTCGCAGTACAAAACAGTCACAACAGTGAGCCCATGTCGAGAAGAAATGATCTTCTGATTAGAACACGGTGTAGACATGCTTGAAATTGACCTTGAGCATGCTCCGCAAGCGTGTGCCCTGGATGTTGCTCACGTAAAGCAGATAAAATTCAAAATTAGCAGCTGGTATTTTTTCAGGATTTGAGACTGTCTATTAGGATTGGAGAAATATTGTTTGATACAGTTAAGAGACTCGTTTGACACACTTACAGCGAAAGTCAACTCCGCTAAATTGACGGCATTGAATACTCCATATTAACACATTTTGACATTTACTTTAGCTTGCTGGGTTGATAGATGTGCAAATTGCATTTCATCCACAACAGTATGCACCACTAAGGTAATCTTTTCTTCCTCATTCCCTTCCTGCATCCTTAATTCACTTCCTTAAATCACCTCCTTTTTGTGAAATTGTGCCGATATAACGAAATTGATGTTAGGGGCTGAAATTGAAGTGGAGACGGTCTTTGGGGGTACGTAGACCTTGATTGTTCCCTTTATCAAAAACAAAATGAATTGCCAGCGCTTGTCGAGTATGGCAACAAAAATCTTCAAAATAAGCGTCACTCTCTCAGAAGGTTAAATTGTCTCCGCTAACCACTTACAAGCAAATCCGAGACAGAGTGATACGAACACCGACCGAAAGAACCATGGAGCGCAAACTTAGAGAAGCAAATGTACCGTCAAGAAATTTCTACAATAGCCACAATGGGATCTCGGCACGTTGGGCAAGTGCTTTAGCCACAACGTTGCAATGTTGTCCTGCAGTCCGTGTGCGCTATATGCCCGCAAGCCATGTCGACGTTCGGGATTGGCGCACCCATTCTCAATGTTCCGAAACAGATGGCACAATCCTTCAGGTCGAGCTTCTTCATTTGTCCGACAGCATCCTTGCTTGGCAATGGCTTGGCTGTAATGACGAGATGGCTCCAGTTTGCCACGTTTCGACCTTCCTCATTATCGAAATACTCGTATTCTTCCTCCTTGCTGCTCAAGTGCCACTGGCTTATCACGTTGATGGGCGGACGCTTGCATTACGGCCCTGAAATATCCACTCACACTCCAATAATCCCACAGTGGTAGCCGTGAAAACCGACCCACGCACAGGACACTTCACACCTTCTGCGATGTTGAACACTTCGAAGCCTGTCTCGCAGTGCACTATGCCCCAAATGCTTCACAAAAGGAATTCAGACACATTCCTTCAATATTCAGCCCACAACACAGGCTCTTCCAAATGGGATCACCTAGTACCCATGGACTTACTTTGTCTGTTTTGAGGGCAGATACATTTTCCATAATATTCACAAATGTTTTGTACGAGTCTTTCCAAATCTCCTCCATGCAGCTTCCCCGCAACATGAACAAAACTTCCGGAATCCATGTTGCACTGAGTCAGGGTTGAAAAGCTCTTACCGGCATAAGTGATTTGAATGCCCTGGTCTGAGGAGTACACCTCATAGTCCGTGATGGCAGTTACTAAATCTGCCACAATACTTTGAGCAGCCATGTGAACTAGAAAAGTGAACCCGTTGATACCTTTGACTTGCACGGACATGTGGCTAGGTTTTGGTTGAGAATGCAATCTTGTACGCACTGAAAACCAAGGTGCACCCTTCTTCTGCAAATCCGGAATAAGATAGGCAAGTTTGTGCTCATTGGCTAAGCACACCCCAGCGTACAAAAAAGCCACTACTGATTACCCATTTCGAGTAGAGAGGATCTTCTTCAACTGTCCCACGGTGAAGATCATGTGCTTGAAATTGACTTTGAACACGCTTCAGAAGCGATTGCCCTGGATGTTGCTCACGTGAAGCAGGTCTTCCACTTTGCAATCTGTGATCCTGCTCACCCAAGAAACGTCACAATCAAGAGATCAATGTACTGTTATGCATAATTGGCAACAATTGAATTTCAAGGAAACAAGAAATACGAGAAGATCTGACGATCAAGTGACCACATGAACCATGAAGCATTTGAAGAGTTGTGAAGGTATTTGATGTCTTCGTCTCGGACATTGATGATGCCATGTTTTCTACTTGTTCTCTGATGACTGTGAAGCTCCAACCAAGAGATCGACTCCAAGAGTGAACAACTACGTGCTTCTCTCCCTGCACTCATCATGCATTCAACCAACAAGATCAGTGTAAACTGATATTTTTGGTGTAACAGCAATAAGAAAATATATAAATCCAGCTTCCTAGGAACTCAGTCTTGTAGCAGACATCTCGTGAATAGGACAATTGCAGTTGCCAGAAAGTCGTGGTGAACATAGCAATTACACCAGAAAATAAGATCAGGAAGAATTGAAATTGTCGATTCTTAAACGACGAATTGCTGTCTCAACGAAGAAGAAGATATATTTCCCTGCAGAAGGTTTAGGGACTGCAACACAACAAAGATAAATGGCATGCAACAGGCTTTCTGGTGGGAGGCTGGGAGTAAACTGCTGGTGGCTCTAGTTATTCTTGCCACGCTAATTTGCTACAGACTGGAGTAAATTGGTGTGATAATGAGCATGATTGTAATGAATTTAGGTGTATTTGAGTAGATTTGCGATCATGCCGTGCCATTTAGATTCCACCTCTGTACCTTATATCGATGATCATAACGCAAGCAATTTTATTAAATCCACTAGACTTGTAACTCCTGGCCTCTTTGGCTATTTCCAAGCATTCAAACTCCATATCGTTTCATTTTGCCACGGTCTATGGAAAACAAGTACCGCTATTATGTTTTATTTTGTATCCTCTATTAGTCACAAAAAACTATCATTTTGTTTTGAAGATTTGAAATGAATCCAAAATCTTCTTTGTAGGTTTGTTATAATCTTCTATAAACCTTATAGTCTAAATCATTTTCTAGTTATTCCATGTTTGAATAATAAAGTATAGGCAAGTAGCTTATACTTGTGTCTATCAATCAATTTTCAGATGTCCAATTAGAACAGAGAAAACAATAATATTGTTAAAAAGTATATGTGCTTCAGTATAAGTCAATGACATCAAGGTTACAACACACATTAACTTGTCAATCAATTTCATAACAATTGGTGCAAGTTGGGGTGAAGGGGGTAAATTTTGTAATCTAAAGTCTCCATAGCTTTTGAAGCATAGAAAATATCCTCTTTTATAATCTTTGGTGCCACCTTCAGTTGCTCATATCCAAAAAAGTTTGTCTATTGAAGTGTAAGCTTACCTCAATTTGTGCGCATCATTTATTTGTCCTATGCCTTACCGTTTTTGTACATTAGTTAGTCACATATATATAAAAATAAAATCTAAAATTGTACATCATTCCAGCAATATGCAACAAATGTTTTTCTAAATGCCTAACTAAGAATTTCAAAAGAGCGGTTGATAGTTGTTTGGATGCCAAGGTTGCAAAAGCACCAACAATCATTTAGCATGTATTCCAACTCAACTTGTATTGTTTGAACATATTGTACATGGCTATCAGAGTCGGCATTAGTTAATAAAAAACCAAAAGTTGAATTTTTTTTGGGAATTATTTTAGACAACATTGGAAAATAAATAAATTAATGTTACAAATGCTTAAATATTAGAAAAGGTGCCAAATGGTGAAATTCAAGTCACCTAATGTCAAAAAAATTTAGTGTAATTTTTGTTAAAGTATCATACCGGAACTTTAGACCTCATTTAAGCATTGTAAATAAACTTTTTTCAAAATTCACTCCATTAAGAAAATGTGAGAAATCAAGTTCAATTTCACCTCCAAAAATCTGTTTGCGATTTGGAGTCTCTAGTAAAAAGTTATAAAGGTCTAAAATTCAATTGTGAAAACAATTATTACATTATTTGACTTGACTATGACCAGTTGAGCTCTTTCATATCTTAATTTGCTTATCCCGCATGGATTGTTGTACCTCCTACATCCTCGTCTCTCTAAACCACTTGCCTTTTCTTCACACATCCTACATCAATTTGTTTGTAAAGATAAGTTATGTAGGACAACATGACTTGTTAGGAACATTTCTTGCCACAAACCTTCATAGTACTAGGTGCAATTTTGGAGGGAAGGAGTTTGATAGTTTAAACCTGTAAAAGAGTTCTACATTTCACCCCAATTTTTTGTTGTTGTTGTACTAAAATATGACCACATGCCGTCTAAGATGCCAGAATTTTGAAAAAATTAAATATTGAAAGTTTTGTTAATTTCAAAAGCGCCTGGCCAACTACTTTTCACAACTTTAATTAATTATTTGGCATGAAATGCCGACCGCAATGATAGCCAGGTGCAGTATATAGATATAACCAATCACTTTTCTTATAGTTGCTTCCAATTTTCTCACAAGTTCACAACATGTGGCATGGCAACACCCCAATCACACAATCTGAACGCAACAAAAGCCCTTCCAGAGCAGAGAAGTAAGCTGTCAAAGAGATGTTCAAGTGAAACAAAGCCCTCCAAGTTATCCAAGATTTGAGTCCTCCATCCTCAGGAGTAGTATTGAACTATTAATGTTAATATGCTGTGAAAATTATCTGTGGTCGATCGCAACCTCCCTCACAGTGAGAAATGCTGGAGTGGGAAGATCAGAAGTGGCGTTTCAAGCAAACAACATGATTCAGAGTTGAGCATTTGTGCAGAATTGGAGACTTGTTTGACAAATTTGAATAATTGATGAACTGACTCAACTCCCATCGTCTAAATTTGTAGTGGAGACGACATTTTGGGTACCCTTACCTTGACTGGAGCCAAATGACAATCTAGATGTTCACATGATTTTTCATCTACGGTGGACACCTCAAAACTGCCACTTTTTCTTACTGTGGAGTGGTGAATAGTTGGCAAGGGAAAGGAGGTTCCAACGCATCAAAGAGCACAACATTTGGATACCGTATGCAAAAGTTATGACGAATCAAAGGTTTTTTGCTTAGAGGTTCGATCTAAAATGGTTTCTTTCACATAGGTACATAGTGATTTTGGAAATGTACACATAGTTGATGGTACTTTTGGGTTAGTGGCGCATTTGAGGTCCCCATCTAAGTACAGGTTGTCGGGGGTGATTACTTTAGTCCTAAGACTATCCTTTCTTTCTAAACTAAGTAGAGGTTGTTGGGGGTGAATGATTACTTTAGTCCTAAGACTATCCTTTCTTTCTAAATTTGGCTCTTGTACAATTCCTAGACTAATAATCTCATTTCAAAGAATTAGACTCTTTGCAGAGATTTCAAAATGAGTCCCAAATCACCTCCATTCTCACAGCACAAGTATTGTATTGTACATATAACAATCCTATGGCTAAAAGTGTCCTATAGGTTGATTCCTTTTGGAAGGGTCAAATCTCTTGGAAAAAAATTCAAGTGAAATAATGTTCAAGATTGAAAGACAAAATGAAGTCTCATCTCATCCAATTTCAATTGATTCATATTTTTTGGAGTCTCTTTCATATTAGTTATAAGGTTTTGAACATTAAAATTTTGATGATGTGCTCAAAAGCAACTCCACTTTTGAACAATTGTTCTCAATAAGAATATTGGAGAATCCGATACACATATATGTGATAAACTTGCCTAAGGGACACTTTTAGAGTGGGGTCAATTTTAGTACCCCCCCACTTTAGTGTGTTTTGGTTCACTCAACAAAATCATTACTAGGACATTTCTCCATGCATACTTTTAAATGGCTATGACTTTGCAATAAGCATTGGAATGGCTAAATCTTTCATTGATTCTTTATTGAGAAGTTGACTAGCTTAGAAGCTGCATTAAGGGATTAGGAGCTATGATTCGAGGTTACAATTGATTTCAAGTCTCTTGTTGAATTTTTCCATCTTGATGAATTGAAATTAGAAATTGCAAAATCTTTTATTTTGACATTTCCAACAAAGTCATTGAAATTCAAATGAATCCATCAAGCCTTTCTATATAGAATGGAAGATAACAAAGTTTGCATAGAAAGTGTCTTGGAACTTGTTACTTAATACTCCATTTTCTTTTGCCAATGACGCAGAGAAAAATTAGAATTCAATAAGTTTCTTGCAATTGACTATTACTTAGCTTTGTGTTCTCTTGGTACAAGAAAATGAGAGATTACACAGAAAGTTCTATTGCATTCCCGTGCAAGTTTAATTGTCTCTCATTTTCAATTCAACACGTGGTGAACTTGATTTCAATGGAATATTTGAAAATCCTAACAAAAAGCCTTTGAAGTGGCAACATCTCTCATTCTTTACGATCAGAGAAAATTCTGTGAACTTGCTAAAATCAATTGCAACTTTCTTTATTGATTTTGGAAAAATTGCCCTACGAGTGCAAATTGTTCCAAAATATGTTTGAATTCTTGTTATTATTTGAAGTACTAAAATTGAATTAAATTTTGTACTTTACAATTGCCTTAGAATTAATTTTCATCTACAATTCATTATTGATCTTAATCCCTAAAGGACCGTTTGTCCCCTTGGGGGACAATTTGGGTCCGGGTAGGTACCTACTGTCTTAATTTTTAGTGATATTTTCTGGGAATTTTTAAAGTTGTGTATTTTTGCGAGAGATTTTTGAATATATAATTTTTATTTTAATTGATGCCCAGGAGCAAAAGTTATGGCATAATAAGCAAAAATTGAGTTTGGCGTGCAGCACAAAAAAAATCACAGAAAGTCAAAATAATTCTTTTTCAATTTTTTTTTTCAAATTATATTTTTGTCTACATGTGAAGTTTTGTTTCATTCACTTTGGACTAATAATGAAAAAGTTATGGACAATCCTAGTTTTTTCGGGCAATCTAAGCATTTTCTTGAAAAAATAACTTGTAGAATTCATTTTTGATTGCAATTTTTAGAGTTTTTCAAAAAAATTAGTTAGATAGGGTTAAATTTTTTTTCTTGAACAATCTTACTATTGGGATTATTGTAATTAAATTCCATATAGAAACTATTAACCCCTAAGCGCTCAAGCAACCATTTTAAGGTTGCTGCTCAACTTCGGGCAAAATTTTCGGGCAAAAAAAAAAAAACTTTTTTTTTTTTTTTTTTTTCAAAAAATTGGGTTGTCTATCAATATTTATATTCAAAACTCAGATCTCTACGGTCAAATAAAAACTATAAGAGAAATATCACAAAGTGTCTAGACTTGCCTAGTGTTGAAAAACTTACTATATGGGGAAAGTATTGGTGTTCTCATTATTAGATCTCATGCACTTTTTCAAAAATTAATAAAAACCACAATTTTGACCAATCAAAAAAAATTCAAAAGCTAAAAATAGAAATTGTATTTTTGGTGAATTTTTGAAGTTATATCTTCAAAATTCATTTTTAAAATATCAAAAAATAATTTTATAATTTTGACCATACGGATGCTTTCTACTTTTGTGCTTCACATTATCTTCTTTGATGCAAACTTCAAATAAGTTTTAGAACTTATTTTTTATAACACATTTGTATTTTGTCCAAACCCCTTGGGCTTTTAAGGGTTAACAATTTAATTTTTTCTTCAATCTTAAACCCACCTCTACTTAACAATTTTTTAATGAGTGAAAATTAAGTGCTTTTTTCCTAAATTCTTTTGGTAGATTTTGAACTCAAATACTTAACATAAGTAAGTAGAAAATCAAAATCATTAGCGCAAAAAATTTGAATTAAAAAGATTCAAAGCCAAAACATCTAGTCAAGCAAGGTACAAAGAAACTTGTTTTCTTCACTTTAAATGCATATATCTTGCAATCTACATGGTTGAAGTTTCCAAAATTTCTTCCATGTATTTATATACAAGTCAAGTATAAGATCTTATGGTTAGGTATGCCCAAAAAAACAATTTTTAAAGTTCTTTTCTCTTTACAGTAGAAATGACAATTTTGAGTGGTTTTTGATAGGAAAATCACCTTGGTCCTTTAGGGGTTAAAGTCTACAATGAACTTTCTGAGGAACGATTTCACTTGACTCATAATAATTATAATGTTTATTTTCTAAACAATAGAGAAAGAATTCTAAATTTGTAGACCACATAGACATTTCAGTTCTCATTTGTTTAAAATCCTTTGTATTTTACATTATTTTGTCTTCATTTCTTCAAATGTCTCAACAAAACTATTGGCTTTGATTAAACTCCTTTAAAAATGAGATTGGTGTGGTTACAATCAATTTTTATATAACTATGATCTACAAAGCAGAATTTGTATCATTTCATTACTCAAAGTATTTTATATAATTCATTCATCAACATTGGAGAGTGCATATTTACAAATGATTCAAGAACTTCTGACCTCTAATTACCAAAGCTTCCATGGTAGAATAGTCCAAAATTAACCCCATCTAATTGTGAAAGCTACTATTGTATCCAATTTCAATTTTTGTCACCCTCAATTCAAAATGTAATGAAATCCATAATTGGTTCAAATACAAACAATCTCGGCATTGAGCAAGAATGCAATGAATTGCAATTAAATTAAAAATTGACCATTTATGATTTGAATATATGCAATCAAGAGATTTATGTACATATAAGTAATGCTTTGGGACTATCATTGGAATGGTGTAGGAAATTAACCAAGCTATATTGGCATCTAGAAGGACAAGAATAGGCCCTTTTCAATGGTCCATAATAGAAAGCTATATTTACTTTGACTACTTCAAACCAGCGTTCTCAAAAGTGGCTAATTGCTACTTAAATTTTGAGGAGCTAAAAGTATATTAGAAAAAATCCTTGAAATAATTAGATTTTAGTCAAGATTGCCACAAACAATAGAAGTTGGTAGCCAATGTGCAACTTCCTCTACATTAGAATTAGCATCTATTTTGTTAGTTTTGTATTATAATATTCCCAATAATCCTTTAAAACTTGCAAATCCTACTTTTACAATTTTTTTTAATACTACTTACTCTCAAGGTAGCCAAAATTGATGCCCGCTTGTCTTGGAGGTAGCCTATTGCACTAAATCCTGATAACTTAGGTAGCATGTTGCACGAAATTCCGTAAAGCAGTTCTGGGATCACTGCTTCAAACACCTCTTCATTTATAAAACAAGTAGACCACAATATTTAATTGATATATTGTGATTCTTTTTTTTTTTCCAAAAACAAATGTGGATCCAATCAATCTAAATATGTGCTTCAAGCAAAGGGAAGACACAAAACTTTCATCAAACCCATCTTGACTCATTGGATTGCATCCAACTCTAAAATTCATCCCTAATAATCCTTATAAATAAATTGTGGTTTTCAAGGTTATAGATAATTGTTGATGTTTGTTTTTTGAATATTTTAGTATATGAATTAAATTTTTAAATGCACATTTTTGTTCAAAACCCAAAATTGTAATTTGCATACATGTTCTAATTCAAATGCATTTTCTATAAATTTTGAAATTTTTTACCTTAAAAATTCATTTTCCCTTAATTATTGGAGGACTAAGGAAAAATTGTCACTTGGCATTTTGAGGAGCACTTAAGAACATAGCATTACAATTGTTTCTTGAAGGAATGGCAAAAAATCAACTTCCAGGCCATAAAAATTGAGTTTCTAGGCCTTTTTGAATTCCCCCCTTATTTAACTTTAATACAACCGTTTGGATTCTAAAACAAATCTTTATTGAGTTTTTGGTGAATTTATTAATATTTATGCATTTTTTGTGTTTTGAAGTTGAGATACATTTATGGATAAGCAGTGTAAAAAAACATCTTTATACTTAGATTACAATTATGGATCTTACAAATGATAAAGAACTCAAATTTAAACTTTTTGTATGTGTTTTATATGAAGGTGACATTGTGATCCTACATTTTTAACTCTTGTTTTAAATAGATTTCCGTCCAAAATCTCGATCCAAAAGCGGCCATTTCATGCATTTTGGGGACTCTAATTGTAAAGAATTTTATAGGGGGTAAACTACTTGAGAATAACTTGATCCAAGCTACCAATAGGAATAAGTAATCTACATGGAGATTTAATTCCACCAAAAAAATAATTGAATGTATGTGGAGTACTTTTAGGACGTGCTATTGTAGTTACTAGCAATTCACGTCCTATTGATGTTGAGTTGAGATAGTTTTCCAAGTTCTTGGAGTTTAACCCCTAAATAACGGACCCATGACCATTGATTTCAAACCTCACTGTCCATCACTGAATTTGCTACCATTTTGCAACTAGACATGTATGAAAAATTTTATGTTTATTTTTCAAAGATGAAAGTATATGTCTTCTTTACTTCAGGAAAAATTTAGATTTTTTTGTAGAAATTTTAATTTTTTCAAGAATTTTTGAAGAAAAAGTGAAGAAAAATATTTCACAAAAATCTGAAAATTTCACCATAAGTGTATATGACAATGACAAACATCATGTTGTAAACTCAATTTCCGTGTCATTCTATAATTAGAAAATAATAGACATTGAAAATACACCCAATGTTCAAATTGCAATAAAATATGCAATATTAGGAATTTTTTCAAAATTCAAATTGGAGTAGAAACTAGAGTAGATGACCTTCATTTTGTTAGTTTGACTCAAACTCAAAAAATATCATTTTTGTAGAGAAATTTCAGATTTAAAGCAAAGAGCAACAACTTCCCAAAATACTCTAAAATAGTATATTTTGTGATCTATATTTTGACATATATTTGTACATATATATGTACCGGCGTTCACTGGATCTGGGCAGATCAAGGAACAGGCCTGAAACGGCCCTCCAAGACCCCCAAATATCATCTAATAATTTGAAAATGTTAAATTTAAATAACATTTTAAATAACCTATATTTAAATTTGATGTTCAATTTTTCTTAAACCTTGTTGTGAAGGTGTAGGAGTTTTTTCTTCAACTTTCTTAATTCCTATTAGAATTGTCAACTTCTCTACTATTAACTTTTCCGCATGGTTGCAATGTAGTATTAATAAGTGAATTCAACTATGGTATCTTAAACCTTCACAATTGATGATGTAGTTATTTAGACATAATGTAAACCCTTTTTGAAATCTACAACTATAATCAAAATTAATGAATTACTCTTAACAAAATGAAATTGCATCAAACTAAAATGGAATTTTGAGAGGTGTGATCATTTTGCTGATAAATTTTATTGCCACCAAGTAAGTCATAGGGCAAACGCGCGGAGATACTAAGAGCTTCTTCTTCAAATCAACTTAAACCATACGGCTTTTGTTTTCTTTTCGAATCGCACGGCATTTGATTTTTCAAGGGTGGGTATTGTTTTCTTTTTGAATTGCATGGTTGTTGATTTTGGAAAAGGGGTGTATTGTTTTCTTTTCAAATTGCATGGCTATTGATTTTTCACTTTTCATTTGTTTTTCTTTCTTCAAGTCAAGTCTTATAGTTGTTGTTTTCTTTTTGAATCGCAAGGCTATTGATTTTTTGAAGAGGTTGTTGTTTTCTTTTCAAATTGCATGTCTGTTATTTTTTTAACTCAAATCGCACGGCAGTTGAGGGTAGTCTTAGGTTTTTTTAATCTCATCCGATGGCTGCTGATTTTTCACTTGGGGAGGGGGGGGGGGGGGGCTCACGTGGGTGTGCAACTACTTTTTGGTACATTGTTAAATAGCAATGTTAGGGGTCACCCTTTAATTTAAAAAATTGAGCATTAGATGTCCTTTCCTAAGTAGCTACTCTTTGGAGAGATAAATTCTATGGAAGAATTGGCACTTGAATCCTTAGCACCTATTCCATGGAAAATTCATCTACTTTATCATTGTAACTATTTGGATCACCTTTGCTACAGTTGTACTTATCGTTTAGGATTGCAAGTGTAGAGATATATATCGCAAAAAAGTTCAAAAGATAGGCATGATTTGGTACATTTTCAAAAATTTTGATTGGTTCCTTAGGGCCGTTAGGGATTAACATTTAATTCTTAAAGTCCCAAAGCCCGCTCCAAGGACAAATAAAAATTTAGGTAGGTCCGTATAATCTCAATTTTTGGCATAATTTTTTGAAACCTTTTTTCAAGATAGAAAAATAAATTATCTTTCTAGAAATATAATGGTATTTCAATATTTTACAGAGAATAAAAGTTTAGCAACCAAATCTAAAAATAACTTACTTAAGATAATATACAAAAAAAAGTTTAAATTAAAAGAAATTTAAAAGAAATTCCTTATAGAATACATTTTTTTATTTGGAATTTTTTTTTCACTCTATTTGGATAAGTGACAAGAGCGTCATAGGACAATTTTATTTTGCAGGCATTCAGAGCATTTTTGTAAAAGACAATGTATTGGCTATGTTTTTAACTCAATTTTTATAATTTTTCACCATTAAAAAAGAAAACTTTACAAGCCTTAGTTTTCTTATTAGAACAATCTCAATGTTGGAATTTTCATATTTTAATTTCATCTTAAAATTATTAATGGTTTAATTTGGTTTTGCTTTCCATCTCTTATCTACATCTACTTAACAATTTGTCAAACCCTAACTGAGTTCTTTGACTTTGTTTCACCAAAAAACACTCAAAATGGGCTGTTTTGATAGCAAAGTCCTCTGTAAAATGACAAATGAAATCTTGTTGCATTGTATCATAAGATTTATTGGTAGAATCCTTTATTATGATGTAGTAAAAAAATGGAAAGTTTTGACAGCATCGATTGCAAGTTTATAGTGTTTGAAGTTGGAAAAAATATTTTTTGAGGGCATCTAAATTCTAAAAAGCTCTAACATGCAAAGGTTTTTGCACAAGTTATTTTCACTTTTTGGCTTGGACCTTTATTTATTTATTTTTTTTGTCATAGTTGGCTACATGTTCAAAAAATTTCATAACATCTCAAATTGAGGAAAATTTACCAAAAATTTCCAATAGGAAACAAGATTCAAGAAAACTCTCATACACAACAATTTTTGGCTTGCTCGTATAGTAATCTATTCAAAATTTTAAGGGTGGAGTTCTAGGTTTCAGCTAGTCTTAGAAGAGGGGGGGAAAAAATCCGCCCAAAATTTGTGGCTTTGGCATGCTTGATCAGGTTATGGCCTGAAAAACACCCAAGCCTTGAATACAAGGATAGTTGGGCGAATTGGGCGGGAAGACGCCGAGTCAAGGTTTGCTATGTTTGACTCATCATGGATGATTGACATGGAATGAGTTTACTACATGCCATATCCTCTGAACACCCATGTGCCCCATGTACATGCAGATGTTCCCCTACTCCATTAAATATAATTTAGAAAATTCAACATTATATTCAAAAAAATTGAAATATTTGGCAATTATCACATGTAGCTTCAAAAGCCATTTATTTTGTGTGTATAGAGATGAGAAGACAAGTTCTTTATACAAAGAGGGGTGGTAGGAGGTAAAACAACCCATGTGAATTATGTAAATTAGGATTAATAGGAGCTCAATCACTCATAGTTTAGTCAAACATAGGAATTATGTTCTAAGTAGAATTTCAGACCTCATTTACATACACTAGAATAAGTTTTCAAGATTTTCAAAAGACGTTAAACTAAGTTGATGTGGAAAATTGAACTCAATTTCATCTCTAAAAACCCTTTGAAGATTTTGAGTCTTCAATAAAAAGTTGTGGACAAATTTCAAAGAGCATGTTAGAAAATGTCAAAGAAATTTGTCCCTTTAGACCCATCTCTGAAATTTGTTCTGCTAAAGGCGGATTAGCCCTTAAATGGTTATTTTTAGATCTGACTACATAAGGCTTACACTGATGGGTAGTCACAACTTCTCCAAAAATAAAATTTCAATGAAGAATGAGAACTTGTGGAGAGAAATGAAGAGCCAATCAAGAGCCAAAAATTGTGAAGAAGGTGTGACACTCCTTTTGTTGGTGAGGAAAATGACAATGCAGAATTGGAGAACTAGAGTTTGCGCGATGGACGCATAGGTGCACACGAAGGTGGCACAGGCAGCACAGAATGCACGATGCAGCAATATGAGTCACATATCAGAATATACTTTTTTTTGCAAAAGCTTCTTCACGCTCATTATTCACCTTTGGAGGAGAATAATGAACGTGGAGAAGCTTTCGCAAAAAAAATATATTTTGCCAGCTTGCTGCCAAAGTGGGTCCGCCGCGTCTCCATTCTTCAAAGAATACGTGGTGGATGAAGAAGGTGTGACTAGCTGGGAGGCTCTGAAATTGCATGGGCATTAAGAACCGCCCCTATAAATGGTTGTGAAATGGACATGAGGTGGTTCTAAAAGTGAACATTGTAATCATTGAAGGAAGGAAGGAAAAAAGCATTATTAATTGCAGGAGCCAATCATTCTCTTTGCTTTTGTCAACTTTCTTTAGAATTGCAAGTGAATGGTTCATGGAAGACCTAGGGTCATAAATAGGGACCTACGACACATCTCATTTGAAAATCCAAAACTAATTCAAAAATGCTTCAAAAAATATGAAATGACTTGTGTTAAATTCCTCTTTCTTAGAAAAATGAGCTAAAAACATTCCCATTCAAGGAACCACATAAAAAAGGCACACCAGCCCTCAAATGGTCGGTTTCTGAGCCTCCTACCTTACCCCTAACTTATTACCTTCAAGAGAGTTTATGTACTAGAGAATGGGCAGCTCCCTGCGCATTCTGCTACGCAAGCGGCTGCAGGTCGAGCCCGGTAGGGCAAGACCTGTAGCCGCGTGCGTGGCAGAATGCACAGGGAGCTGCCCGCTCTCAAGCGCTAAAAGCAAGACAAGATTGCATGCAGAATCAGCACCTCGATCATAGAATCGGCACCTTGCTATCCCATTGCCGATTCTACATCCTAACAAGAACGTCGAAAAGGCCGAATAAGCCTGTCCTGCTTTTAACTTAGTTTAGAGAGGTTCTGCTGCACACATGCCCAGAGTCCCTGGACATGCCGCGCTCTCCTTTGATCGGATGAACGAAACTCTTCTGAGTTCTCATCCACTAAGAATAGTCAGTAAGGCTGGCCCCCCACCGCTGACTCCTCCACGACAGAGTCGACATGGCCACACGAGCTCCGTCCGTTCCGACAGATGAATCTACGGATAGGCCTTCTTCTTCCGCACGACCTGAGCTGAGGACGGATGAGATCCGTTATTGGGGGTGCGTCAGTAACTTAACTCGGTATTGCAGCCCCGCCTTTCTATTTTCATCTTTTTTTTTATAACTGATTATTCCGTAAGTTAAATGGGAACTGAAGACGGAACATGGAAAAAGGACGTTAGTTATTCGCTTGCTTGTCGCTTGTGCCAGCTGTCGATCACGGATTGGACCCCCAACCCCATTGGGGCGGGGGGATTCCGTCCCCACTGTCCCCTCCCTGTGGAAGTTGGGCCCAATGGGAGTCTTCCCTTTTCTTTTGCACGTGGCTGTTCTCAGGGAGCGCTTTGGAAATTTCAAAATGGAATGCAATCAAAAACTGCCGAATCTGGAGTCCGTTCTGGGAGTCTCCGCCATTCGTTTCAGGGACCAACCAGTGAGGGAGGATCCACAACAGAGGTAGCCTTATTCACACCAGCCAGCCAGGGAAAGGGAGCAGCAGCTGGGACGGGGGGGATCCTACATGGCATCTGGAGATTGGTCGAAGATGACGTGGACTTTGCAACATCTGATGTGGAATTTCATAACATTAGGCCCGCTTCAATTGGTGGCAGTGGCACACCGGCGGGTGAGAGGCAGGTTTTAATGTTTACTAGTGTGCCCTGTGCCGTTGGCACAGCCAAAATCATAGTAGAAATAATTTTCTAATTCATTAGAAAAACTTTGAAATTCAATATCTTTCACACCTTCATTTCAAACGCCACCAAAGAAAGAAAGCCGTTCACCCCTCCTTGCCAAGAGCTTTCCAATGGTACCAAGAATGCGACCAAAATCAAAGTAAAAGTAATTTTCTAATTTTTGATCCATAAATACTTTGAAATTCAATAACTTCCGCACTGTAGCTCCAAACGTCAAACAACCAAGCTCGTGCACCCCTCCTTGCCGAGAGCTTTCTGACGGTCGGTACCAAGCACACAGCGAGGGGACACACGGTCCGAGAGATCTCAACGTAACAAACAAAACAAATAGGTATCTAAATATAGGTAAAGAAACCATGCTAACTTAATGTTTGGATATGGATGTACAAATTTATCTTTAATTAATAAAAATTAATAGAAATGGATATTGTAACAAAAATTCAAAATCATAAATAGAAATCATAAATGAATGAAATGTATAGAAGACAACTATGCTTATTAAAATAGAAATTAGTCATTTGAATATAAAATTGTATTTAAAATAGCATTTCATTCATATGAAAATGTTACCTTAGAGTTTGTGATATTTGGAGAATTATTGTTGTACAACATAACATTGCATATGTGAATCTATTATCTCATAACACCTCCCCGAACAGTTATTGCAAGGGTAGGCAAAATTCCAATTTTCACCTTACCGATAAACATAAAATGTTGACCTTTTTTCTTTTTATTAACACATTTCATATTGACTCTCACCATTCAATTTAAGGTCTTAAAATTCAAATATGAATTCAAATTTGCAAAATTTATTTACATAATTGAGTATATTAAATTCTTGCATTTTCCTTCTAAAGAACTAATACTCATGCACTAGAGGGATCCGACAAGGATTTTTTCTTTTAATTTTTTCTTGAATAGTACCTACTACAAGTCTTCACAACACTAGTGCCGGAGGGGTGGAATCTAACTGGTTGGAGCCTTCCAAAACAAAGTAGGACGCAAAACCTATCCTACAAAGTAGACCCTGTAGGGAAAAAAAAAAAGCCCCCTATTTTGTGTTAATCCTTTGTTCTTCACCACTCCTCTCTCATTCGGGGCCTTTGATTGCGAATATGAATTCAAAATTTGCAAATTTTATCTTGCGTAGCAAATAAAAATTCATGTGGAACAAATTCATCCTACAGGGTCCACTTTGTAGGAAAGGCTAAGCTTCCTACCAAAACAAATGTTTTGCTTGCCGGTTGCGTTTCTAGTTGTAAAACGAGTTTAATGCGGAGGCCATTTTCTCCCGCATTTTATTCCTGGAGAAAATGCAAGAATGCTTTATTTACAACACATGAAAAAAATTTGCAAATTTTGAGTTTATATTTACAATCAGAGACCTCAAAGTAGCTACGAAAGGTGTAGAGAAATAGATTTAACACGGCACAAAATAGCGGGGGTCTTTTTCCCCCTTGGCTGCAACTCCGGCATTAGGCTCGTCATACTCAGTACAACTATAAGTGCCGGCGACCCTGCTTGCCAGAGACATGGATGAGAGCCAGGGACATGGATGAGAGTGGGTGCATGACCACCGGCCTTCCGTCCCACAGTCCCACGGTGTCAGGCCCCTCTTCTCATACCGTATCTCCTCAGTCAGACTTTCCAATTCCAGGAGTCAGGAACCAATAGGCGACGCCCGAGAACCTCCACCAACCAGAAGTCCCCAACACCTAAAAAGCGCAAACAAAATAATACAATATCGTAAAGATACGGCCGTAAAGTACTCGTACAGATACGATCTCCCGTCTCTCCCGTCTCTCCCGTCTGCCCGTTTGCAGCCCTTGGCTTTCGCCCTTGCAGCCTGACATGGCTTTTGCATGCATCATGCATCTCGAGCTCGAGCTCGAGCTGCACGCAAGCCCAGGGACCGCTAATAACCTCCCTTCCTCTCCTTCGCCTTTCTTCCAAATCCCGAACCGAAGCTTTGTCCCCTCCGAGCGCGCCCTCGCGTTTTCTCTGGGTGCGCGCGTTTCGCTTTTTTCCCTTCTTCGCATTAGTTTTCCGTTTGGTTGCATTGTTCTCGGTGTGTTTTGGGGATGGAATCGGTGTGGAGGAGGGGGAGTTTCGAATTCGAGGTGCGGAGGGGTGGATTGGTGTGCGAGGAGCGGCTCTGGGAGGAGAATGTAGGCGCTGTGGAGAGGGGGATTGGGGAGAGGAGGAGAATGTTGGGGTGGATGTGATTTGGGTGTGGGGAAGATGAGTGATGGGGAATTGTGACTAATTTTTATTGTTGTCGTGGTTTTTTCAGGTTTGTTATTGGCATGGCGACGGGAATTGCGTGTGTTGGGGAGTCGGAATTGAGGAGAAGTGAAGAGTTTTAGAGGAGTTTATGGATGGATGGTTGTTCGTAACCCTATGAGTGGTGGACGGGAGTGGGAGGGCAGTTGGGAAGTGGTGGGAACGGAGGGTGTGACCACATGATAGGCAAGGTGTACGGTTGAGAGTCGCGTCGCCATTGGCGCGGACATTGTCTCTCACCCCGTGTGGTTGAGGGGGTTTGGAAAGTGGGGAGCTATGTCGACGTCTTCGTTCCCTTTCTTCAAGCAGCCGCAGCCGATGAATCCAAATAGTTTGCCATTCTTCAGCCGCATCTCGGAGGATATCCTCTTGAACGTGTTTGGGCGGCTAGAGCAGGACCCGCGCGACCTAGCGCGCCTGGTGTGCGTCTGCCGTAGGTTCAAGAATGCGATCCCCACGAGCTGCTGGCGCCACCAATGTATGCGTGTGGTGCCGACCGTGGTGTCGGAGCTGATGTCGCAACAACAGACTTGTGATTTGCTGGGCGAGCCGCCCGGGGGCTGGGGTGGTTTGCAGAAGCTGCTTGTGTGCTGTCCTGGCCCTCGCCATGCTGGTGTCCTGTTGGAGAGTTGGGACTTTGGTCTCGAACGCGAGCTCGGTAGGTCGGAGGAGTACTACGTCGTCAAATCTCCGTTGGAGCCCTCTCAAGTCGTCGATTCCGTCTTTGAGCTCTCGTTATCTGCTGGAAAGGATCAAGGTTTGAAGAGGAAGAAGTTGAAGGAGTCAGGCGAGGTGGCTGCTAGAACGGTAGGTCCAATTAAGCATATGAAGCAAGGAGGTCTGCATTACCATAACAAGGTTATGCAAGATCAAAGAATTGTGTCGAGCTACCGTCGTACCGACCCCGCAGCCCGTGATAGCAATCCACGAGCTGCGGAATTGCCAGTGGAGAAACCACTTGAGGAATCTCCCGGCGACGGTGAGGGTGGCTGCAATGACAACCGAGCCCATCTAGCGAAAGGGTCATGGAGTTTGACGCGCGAGCAGGGCAACAAGTTGTTGGCAAGCAGGTTGATATCTCGAATGCCCTAATTTCGTCATCTATATTTGTTAGAACATAATAAAGTTTCATAGTGAGATCAGTGAAATCGTATAATGGTGTAAGCAAGGGTTGGTGCCTGCTTGGTTCTCGCTAGGAAATGTCACGGATCTGCGCTGTGAGGGAGTCTATCGGCCAATCTGTGCTACCAAATCTTCGACCCTGCTGGTGTCTGTTCAATCCTCGCTTGAGTCTAGCGAGTGAGTCTTAAATTACAAGTGCCTCAAGAATCCTTTCGGAACCAGGTGGCCACTGGTCCTGCTGAACATGACTTATCAACGATTGGATCAGGGGTCGTATGTGGATAGCATACCAGTGATCCTGGTCGACATTGTCTCTTCTCTGGTTATATGCCTTCATCAAATGGGGCCCCGCAGGGAGCTGCGGTGTGGTCATGATTTACCATCATCAGGATTAGTCCTGGATGGTTTCTTCGTTGCTAAGTTTTCTACTACTGTGTTCCTTGCTTCACCTGTTGTAGAACAGCTGCTTACTTAATTAGTTCTTGTCTGTAAAGCTTTATTTGAGAATCGAGGTGTATCTTGGCAGGTTTCGAGATGATAGCCTATTCATCTGCGATTGGCCAGGGTGTAGTCATCAAGGGGAGAAACGGATATACAAGCTCTTTCGAGGCGTCTTCAAGAATTTCAAACAATCTCATGTATGGAGGAACCTTAGGGATCAGGGATGTAAACACACTGATCTCTCCTGTGCCTTCTGTGCCTCACGAAATACGTACGACATGGCGACTAGTTTTTGCTTGCGCCGCTCTTTAGAATACCACGAGGACGGGGAGCCCGTGATTCGAGCTTATGTCTGTGAAAATGGTCACGTTGCGGGTGCGTGGACTGATCGCCCTTTGTACAACATGTGATGATCGGAGCTGAGATTTCCCGGAAAGTGTCATCGATACGTTCAATGTGATGCGCTAGGGGTTGATCGAGATAATTCTTCATCTATCTATTCTGATCATGCACTCAGCTTAAGCATGTTCAACATTTCCAATTTCCGGAGCCTTCTATTCGAAGGATGAGATTGGAATAGTTAATCTTATTTGGCAAGTAACTTTTAGGAGCGTACTCATGCCTAAAAGTTTCTTTGCGTTAAGAGGAATGCCATCAACCAACTCTTCGGTACTAATTACCAAGTTGAAGTCATCAGGCTTTTCCAGATTTTTCATATTGTTACCTGATCTTCACTGAAGTGGCTTGTTGCTGCTGTTTATTGAGTTCTCAAAGGTGAGCTGTGCTTATCCATTCTATTTTGTTATATTCGAAGTGCCGCTGGTTCGTAGTTACAGTGGGTCATGTCTATGCTGAATTAAGAGGGGTTCCGTTTATGGGTTCTTTTATTCTTGAGCTTTGATGATTATCTTCGTCATGATCATCATCGTTTTTCTTCATTTGATGGGTGATATTAGTCAGTTTGAGCTCTGCTTTCTGTGATCTAGGCGATGGTCTGTCCGCAAGGAAAGCTTTATAATGCTTGTCGTTCGGTTGCGTGCATCTCAGAATACGCCGTGCAGGCTACTGGCATTGGACTGTGGAACTTCAGCTCGTCTTGGAGAGTTCGTTGTTGCTCGAGATGCTTTATGTTACGATAGAACTGAACTAATGTGAGTGGTAGCTCTCTTTCGACATGCTTTTCTGGATTGCAATCTGCAGATACTTCCCTGTATCTAGACTTGCGATTCGTGGATACTTCGAGCTTGCGGAGTGCTCGCAGACTCTCAAGTACTACCAGAATTCGGAATGTTTCATTATCTTGATAACGTCGTTTGAATTAAGTTACATCCGTGTGGGTGTACTGGACGTCTCACCAATGCTTACACGATTCAACCGAGTGCGTCCTTAGTGAAACAGCGTCATACTCGGTCTTTGTAGACTTTCTGTGATTCTTTCATCTCAGCTGAACCCAGCAAGCAGGATGACAAGGTAATATGTATACTTGGTGACACTGCAAATGTGTTTTGGAAATTGTTGGCCTCTTGTGTGCAGTTGTACATCATCCTTCACATGCTGTAGGTTGATATGCATGGTTTTCCACTACAAATAAATGATGCAGGGTATGCTGAATCGGAAGGGAGTGAAGCTATAAGCAGTAATTTTGACTTTGATTGAGCGTCGGTTGGGAAAGAGTCTTGGTGATGAAAATAATGAAATAATCAAAGTTGAAATGTTTAATTATTCATCATTCAAAAATCAAGACTTGAGGAGTAAAGTTTATGACAATGAAAATGGATACATATACAAAATACTACTCCGTAACATTCTGTATAGGGCAATCCCTGCCGAAGAGTGATTTATGGAAAGAAAAAAAAATGGTTTGATGAGAAGGGGATTGCCCGATGTAAACCACCGATGAGAAATGTAGAAGCAAATGATAATTGAGTACTAGTAATGGTGTGCAAATTGTTCATTAGGGGAGATGAGAAACCTGTAGTCGGGGATTACAGAAAATTATTTGCTCATGAAATGAATGGTGTGTTTCTTGGTGGTGGTTTATAGATTTAATTACCTCCAAAGTTTGTAATCTTTAGAGTAAAACATTGAGGTCAAGTATCAATCTAAAGAGGAAGGAGCCCATGATTGTGTAGTCAAATTTGAAAGTCTTGCACTCTGTATCTTCCATCTCTTTGCAATTTTTGTGTGAAATTGTTTGTTTTTAATTTTCATAATAGAAATCACATATTTGATATGTGCTATGAAGCTTATAGAATTTCTTGTGAAAATTTTATATTACCATGAAATTTTGATAAGAAAAGGAAGAAAATTCATATCAATTATAATACATGCTTAAACAATTTGTAAATTTTAGAATAGTACACTAGCGATTGGATATAAATATATTACTTTCATCAATTTTTCATGTGATAGAATGTAGATAAACAGAAGTATGTATAATCTTTAAATGAAAATTTGACATCTTCATAAAATATTCTTTGAAAAAGTTTATATAGTGCAATATAAAGTAATTAAAGAAAATCTTTATATCATAGTTTTTACAAAATAACCTTTACAAAGATGAAAACATTGCAATAAAAATAAATTAATCAAGTGAACAATGTAAGTAGAATCTTCACATTTGAATATGTAGAGCAATGCTAGCGGTTGGTGCTTCCTTATTCTTTAATATCACATTTTAAAAAGACATGGAATTTATCTATAGTTTTGTTGTCTGAAAAGTTTCTTTGAATTTTTTTTAGAAGTATCCATTTGATTTTCAAATATTTCACAAAAAGAATACATAATATATAGTAGAAAGTATCCTATGGCTATTACAAAAGCAACTGAATTTCTATAATATTATTCAAAATTGAATTGTGATATTATAGAGGGCTTTGTGATTTTAGTAGTATGATTGTAATGTAGAATATTGTAGTTAAAGAAAATTTCTTTGTAATTCCGTAATTATTTAGAAATGTGGTTATTCTTCAACTTCAAACTTCAACTTCAAACTTCAATGAAATGCTTATCATTAGGAATTTTTCAAATTTTCCAAGTAGAATAAAAATTATACTTTAGAAAGTTCAATTTGATAGTTTTGTTCAAAAGCAAATGAAATTATTTTGAATGTTGAAATCAGTTTTAAGGAAAAAAAATTTCAAAGTATCAAAATATATTGTATAGTGCACCATTTTTTGATATAAATTGTTTTGAATTTTAAGTCAATGTTGCAAATATTTGAAAAATTCTATATCTTCAAGTTTATTTGTTTGAAAAAACAAAAAATTTAGTTTATACTAGTTGTATACATAAATTTAAAAATTGGTCCATCAAATTTCATAACAATCTAAATGCTAAATATTTTTGAAATAATTTAAAATGAAAAATTCTATAAGTATATGAATAAAAGTGCCATTGAATGCACAAGAGTTAATATAGTAACATAGTTTGTCAAACAATCAAGGACAGTAGCTTGAAAGTGCCTTCTTTTAATAAAAAAAACTGTAGAACTTGAATTGTGCATTATATTGTAAACTTTCATTTTGTAATTGCTACCATCCAATATTTAAAAAATAAAAAATAAAAATTTAAATGTTTGAATAATTATTTATATCTTAAATTGTTTAGTTTTAGATAAAAAAATTTAATGGATTTGTAATTGTAAATTCTAAATTTAAAAATGATAATAATTTTTTAAAACCCTGGGATTTCCAATGTCCCCTTAAGGACAATTGATATAATTAGAAGGCTCTTGTAATCTCAATTTTGGGCATGATTTTTTGAAATACTTTTTTAAGATAGAAAAAACAAATAATCTTTTTGGAAATAAATTTCTAATTCAATTCTTGATCTAAGAAAAAAATTATCCCCCCTGAGCTCAAAATAGTTGAAAAGGGGCAACAAAAACACAATAATACTAGCACTTGAGTGTAGAGACATGAGCCTATGAGCCTTGAATCTTGTTGTAGGTATGTATCTGCAACCATTTAAAGGTGTTTATAATATATATACCTATAACATAGGTATACCTTCACATAGAAAGGATTTATAATATAGTTACCTGTAACATAGACACCTATAACTATAGAAGGTGTCTATGGCTCATGGGCTTATAGGTTTGATGTTCACATGCTAACATTTCCCACAAAAATAAATCACAAAAACTTGAAATTTAATTTTTTTTTTTGGTAGACATTGCTTTTATTTATTTAGAAAGATTTTGGTTTGTTCCATTTGGATAAGTGACGAGAAAATTATGGAGCAATTAGGTCACTTTTTTGATTTTTTTTTGTATTTGATTTGTATTGGGGC
The DNA here is from genome assembly GCA_963969595.1 of Neckera pumila. NCBI lineage: Eukaryota > Viridiplantae > Streptophyta > Bryopsida > Hypnales > Neckeraceae > Neckera > Neckera pumila. Next base: position 25,298,208 of record OZ018411.1, on the reverse strand, counting down.
TCAATTTTGACATTTAAAAAAAAAAAAGGTTCACAAGGTTATATTTGATTGTTAGAACAATCTCACCATTTAAATCAATGTGTTTCAATTTCATCGTAGAGTTAGTAATGATTTAGTTTTCCTCTCTATCTCAATTCTAGTATCTTTTTTCTACTTAACAAATTTTAAAGAGCTAAAAAATATGTAACTTTTTGGGGGATTTTTTTTCCTAGACCCTCAACTCAATTCTTCATGATAATTTTCTTTCCATTCAAAATCCATAATGCAAAAAATTCTAAATTAAGAGGTTTCAAAGTCTTAAAAACTGTTTTGTTATAGTGCAAAAAACTATCGTTTCTTTACTTTGAAGGCAACTATCTTGCAATCTACGTGGTCAAAGATTTTGAAATTTCTTTCTCACATTCCAATATTAATGTGTTGCAAAATTCTAGAGTTTGATATTGATTTTTATTTTCAAATTTTACTTTTTGCACTAGAAGTATGGCAATTTTGAGCGGGTTTTGATGGAAAAACGGCCTTGGTTAATTATTCAAAAATTAAAAACTGAAGCTTTTCTTTTCTTTGCAGTTTGCGCTACTTGTGATGCCTAAGTGAAGGTTTAGACTTTTAGAGACTTTCAGAGAATGAAAAATCTTAACTAACTTTTTTGTGTATGTGACTACTTAAGTTATTTTAGTATGATTAATTCATATACAGTAGATGCACAAAGTACATTTGAGTTGATATTAATCGCAAACATGATGTTATGAATAAGGGTGATTTATTTCTAATACAGTTTGATTTATCCTTTCATCATAAGGTAGTCATTTAGGTGGATTTTTTTGTATATACAGTAATGCATGGAGAAGCAAGTTGATTGAAGATGTTTATTATATGAATTTGTTCTTTTAGCGAGGGTGGAGAGAATTCAAAATTAAGTGAGTTATTAAAAAATTGATTAATTCTTCATAAATTTAAGAGAATTTGATTAAGTTGAATGTTGAATTGAGTGCTGTTTAAGGTACATAGAGACTTGGTGAGTATTGTTCAACTTAACCCCTAAAGGACCATAAGGTCACCACGCGTGGCTTCTGCAGCTGCATTTGTAGAAAATTTGATACGTTAACCTCACTAATAACTTGTGAACAACAAAGAGACCTTCAATGTTTTGTCTTGCTAAATCTGTTGGTACAATCCAATGGAGAAATGATCAAGTGTGCGGTTTTTGGCAAATTTTTTGAGAATGTAGAAGATGCTTTGGTTTGTTACTTCACATCTTCATATCTTTTTTTCTACACCTCAAAATTATTTGAAAAAAATTACACATCAATATCATGATGATATGTATCTATGGAAAAAAAATTAGAGTTCTGGGGGCCTTTAGAAGGCTGCGAGTTCCTCTGCGTTCTCAGACTGCGGGAACGCAATTGGCTGATGTAGCCAAGACTGTGCCATGTCATTTTTGAAAAGAAAAGAAAAACTTGCTTAAAATGATTTTTTAATTTTTTAATTTTTAATTTATTTTTTTAATAAATACTTTTTGACAGTCCATAACGCTGTTCATAGCAATTGGCTGATGTGGCCAAGACTATGCTATGTCATTTTTGAATTTTTTTTTTTTTTTTTTTTTTTTTTTTTGCTTAAAATGATATTTAGCGTATGTACAAAGTATTGCCTAACCAAACATCTTTCATCAATCTTGGCAATGGTGGCAATTTCTCAAAAATTGTGCGATTTCATAGATCTTTTTTTTATAAGAAAACTATACAAGTGTTCTTTCATTTCAATGTGGCAATCATCAAAATTATTCCACACAATTGAAGAATTATGCTTAATATAAGAGCTAGTCAAGAAAACAAGAGCTATGCTCAAACACCCCCGGTCCTTTAGGGGTTAAGAATATTAAAGATTAACTTTTTTTCACTTCAGTTAAACTTTAAAACTTGATTCTACAAAATTTGAAAAATATGAAATTTAATCTCTAGCATCAACATTTCATTTTGTTAATGCAAATTTATGAAGACTTTTGTTTCTTTAGACCTATATTGTGACCACTTTGTCAAAGTTAATACCAGTTCCAAGTACATTTTGAATTTTTCAATGCTATGTTGTGCCTTCTCTTAGGATAAAAGTTGAAGTCTTCTAAGAGACCAACATGCATTTTTTGGCTACATAGAAATTTTGGGCAGGTATTTGTGATTGGAGATTTCCATATTTTTGGCTAATATTTTGATAGAAGGTGGAGCAAAGAATATCTTTCATAGGCACTAAGTTTCATGACATTTGGAAATGTGAGTCAAAAGTTATGGCCTAATATGTTATTTTTTTTTGTAACTGAGCAGTCCGGGCAGATAAGAAAAAATCATTTTTTAAATAAAAATTTGAAATTGGTTTTCTAGAGTTATATATATGTGGAAAGCTATGAATCATTCCATTTTGATCAATGAGCCAAAAATTATGAAGATTTTAGTTTGCGGGCAGTTCTGAATTCTCTACTCTAAAATAACCTTTAAAGTCCTTTATCTTGCTCAATTTTCAATGATTTTTGAAAGAAATTAAATCATAGGGTATAGCTTGTTTATCAGAACATTTCAACCATTGGGATTGGCATTTTTCAATTCCATAAATAAATTCTTGACAATTTAGTATTTTGAATCATTCTCTACTTCTATCTATTTACTATTTTTTTTGTATATGTTGTACAATTCCAAATGAAGTGAAAATTTTCAAGCTTGTAGCCAACTTGCCTAGGAAAAAGAATTCAAGAAGAACTGCCATTTAGGACATTTTTTCATCAAAAAGTGAGCTTGTGAAGTGCAGCTGCCCTGATTTTTGCAAGGCCAAAAAGATGGTTTCAATGAATTTGAATGCTTATATCTTGCAATTCACGCGGTGGAAATTTTTGAAATAGCTTTACCATGTGCAGCATACTACAAGACCCTATGGTTACATGTGTCACAAAAAGTTTTTTTTCCAAAATTTGGTACTTGTATTAAAAATGGCAATTTCTGAGCAATTTTTGGTAAAAACATGGTCATGGAACTTTAGGGGTTAAATTTTTTGAACTTTAGATTTTTAAAATTTAGGATTTAAAATTTTAGTTTTTAGTAATAATTCATTTTTCATATTTTTCATAAATTTATTTTAAAAAGTAGTTGTCATTTTAGGAAAAAAAAAATAGTAGCCATTTTGCAATCTCTTAGAAGTTTAACAAATTTATACACCATATTAAATTCTTCAATAGTTATTCTTGAGAACTTGTAGTGGTTCTTGGTGGTGACTATCAAGGCCAAATAAAGATGAAAATGTTTATATTAATGACTCTATATCATTAATTTTCCCTTAAATGTTCTTCAATAATCTTTGAAGCTGTAAACTAAGCGTTTGTAGATCAAGAGCCTAAACTTTTTTGGAATAAAATTTTCTTAAACTTCAAAACCTTTAAATAGCCATCTCAGAACATATGTTGTCTAGTGTTAATTTATTGTTATTAAAATCAAATAAAAAAAATCTATTTTAGAATTTGTTCTTAAATCATCAATATCATATATTATATTATTGGCCAAAATTTTGATATTTTGTCTATTTTTTAAATAATGGCTAAAGTTTCAATTCTAAATATTAAATATTAAGTTATAAGGCGAGATTTATTTTAAATTTTTTTCTATATTTCAATTTCTAAGGTGTAGCTCAACAACAAATATGGTATTACAATTGGAAAAATGAGGGAAAATTTGCTATCTTAGATCAAATTTTCATTTCTATATTGCAAATTCTCATTGTTGTTTTAAAATATTCTATCACTCTTTCAAAAATTAGTAAAATCAAAAGAGTTAATAATTGTAGATGAAAATATTTTTGTATTTCAAACTTTAAACAAAACTAGAAACACATGTTCATATTTACAAATTGATGTTGTAATTGTTTTCCTAGACATTATGCTTTGCTTTCCACAATGTTCCAGTAATGGATATTTCAGGAAGTGGTCGCTTTTAGTGACCACTATATTTCAACTTCAAAAATTTGTAATTAATTCTATGAAGGTCCAAAAAATATGAACAACTAGAGCTAGATGCCAATTCCATTTTTCTTCTATGAAAAAATTTACTGAATTTTCTTCAAGGAGTTTAGCTTCCTCGAAAAGGAAATCAAGCTCTTAATCCCTAAATGCCCGAGGCTCTAAATTTTATTATGGACAATACTTTGAAGTTAATTAAAACCTAACCTAGTTGCTATTTGTAGTAGTTTATATGTTTGAAAATTTCTATTTGAAGTCTAATTTTAGCATCAAAAATCCAATTTTGAAGTCATAATTGGATTTTTAATAAATTGATTGGAGTTATGCATGTTAAGCCCTTTAGTGACCAAATTTTTAGATACAACATGTAAAAAGAGGATTGAAAGACTTCAAATCATGTTTGCAGTTTTAACATCTTCATGTTCAAACATTATAATCTTTCAATTCATAAGAAATGTTGTTGTGTTTTCTTTTCCTATGTGATCTCTAATATGTCTACTTTGAATCTACACAATTACAATTAAAAAAAAATGGTACAGCTTATCAAAATGTTGGCTTTTTGTTCAATTTAGAGCAAGTTTTTATAAGCTCCAAAAAGGCTTTGGGCATTTAGGGGTTAATTGGTCACTTTAAGAGTAAACTAAGGTAGTCTGCTCTAAATGCAACCAGCTTCTTCAAATCAACCCTATAAAATGGTACAAAATGGATATGAAGTGGTCTTTAAATGGATCACTTTAGTCATTGATTGAATCCACAAAAGAATTGTTCTTTATTGCAAGAGCTAGTCATTGGCCTTGATTTCTTCAAATCACTTTAGAAATTGTAAGTAGACGCATTTTGGGAGACCTAGGGTCACAAATAGGTGCCTACAACAGAAATCTCAGGAAATTCATACTAATTCAAAATGCTTCAAAAAATATGAAACCACTTGTGTTACATTTGGCATCCATTTTTTTTTCTCTGAAAAATGAGTGAAATTTTTTTCTACTCATGCAAACCTAAGAAAAAGGTGGACCAACCCTTAAATGGTCGCTTTTAGAGCATACTAAGGTAGGAACACCTAAATGTGCCATTGACTTTAAACCGCCATCTATATTCTCTATACATCTCCAAATTCAGTTCTGTAACTATGTGGAAGAAAAGCTTTTAGAATCAAACTTTGTTCCTTAACCTTTAAAAGACCATTGTCCCTTCGAGGGACAAATGGGATTTCACGCAGGTACCTACGGGCTGAATTTTTGTGTTGATTTTCAGAATTTTTTTTTGAAGATAGAAAAATAGCTAGGCTTTGTGGAAATATATAATTTTTTTTAAATGGTGCTTGGGAATATAAGTTATGCCCAAATAAGCTCAAAACAAGGGAAATGGGGCAACAAAAAATCTTTGCAAATATTTAATTTTTAATTTTAGTTTTTTTTCTCATAGATTATATTTTTGTCTATTTGGAAAGCTTTGATTCATTTCATTTGGATTTTTTATGAGAAAGTTATGGACAATCTTGTTTTTTGGGCACTTAGAGCATCTTCCTGAAAAAAATAATTTGTAGGATTCATTTCTGAATGCAATTTTCACAATTTTCCAAAAAAAGTTCTTTGTGGTTTAATTTTTTTGCTAAAACAATACCACCATTGGGATTAGTGCTATTTCATTCCATATAAAAGATATTAATATTTTAGATTTCCCTTCTATCTTGTATCTACTTCTACTTAATAATTTTTCTAATAATGAAAATAAAGTTTTTTTTATTTTTTATTTTTTTGCTAGATTCTAAACTCAATTCTCTACTATAAACATTTAAAGCTCAAAACTCTGTAGTGCAAAAATATAAAGTCAAAAACTTTCAAAGTCAAAAAATCCAATCCCACAACGTACAATGGGGGGACAAAAATATCGTTGCCCCCCTTTTGTTCCCACACAAATGTCCCCATTTTCAAACACTATTTTTATAATTTTTATGTAATTTTTTTATCATTTCATTCCTACTTAGTCCCAAACATGCATACCAAATTTCAACTTCAAAAAAGCAAAACTTCATTTTTGATGAATTTTAAAAGTCAATTTTCATGGTTTTACACAATATCTTATTGAAAACAATTAATGACGAAATCTTTAAATTCAATTGCAAAGATATGTAGGGAAAATACATACACACATCTTACCTTCAACAAGCATCTTTAAAAAAAATTCACAGCTCCCTTCATAAAAAATTGAATATTGTAGTGACAATGTCCTAATTTTGAAAAATAGGTATATTTTTATTGTAATTATAATTTGGCAAGGCAATTGTACCATCATGTGCAAATGTACAAAATAAGATGTAATGTGATGATTAAAATAGAAAAATCTAATTACAATAAAAAAATATCTATTTTTCAAAATTAGAACATTGTCATCACAATATTGAATCTTTTATAGAGGGAGGTGTGGATTTTTTTTGGAGATGCTTGTTGAATATAAGATGTGCATATGGGGATCATTATAAGAAACATCGACAGTTTGAATTGTCACAAAGAGTTTGTGGAAGCTTCCTTTTGCAATAACTTTTGAAGTATAACTTGCATGAAGTTGAAATTTTTATTAAATGTGGCTATCTTGAGGTTAATCATATCTCATATTTTTCAGAACTTTTTAGAAATCATTCTATATTTAAATTTAAATTTAGCTAATTTGTCACGTTTTGCGATTTAGGGGTTTTGAGTAAAAAGGAGTCTCCAAATTTAATGATTTAGAGCTGAAATTTCTATGGTCTATTTGCGTAGTAGGAATATATGTTTCTACTAAGGGGAATTGGAAAATATTTTATTTTGTGTTGTCTACATCCATGCAAAGAAGGCTCTCTTGCGCGCGCAATTCTGAACATTTAAAATGATTTCAAGATCAAATTTTTGGTCAAATCTCTTTAACATAAAGTCTTCCAAAATGGAATATATTTTTTCTTTCTTTGAAAATTATTTTTCCTATTTTTTACAAATTAAAATGTCAAAGTTTGTATTTTCTTCAAAATTTCAGCTCACTCTTTTTTCTGAATAAGTTTTGACCTAGATTTTTTTTAGATTTGAAATTTTGGAGATATGCTAATTTTAGTCTTTTACTAATTATCCTTATTTTATTTTATTTAAAAAAATTCATATGCAAAAGCTCATGCGTACAGGTGTACTAACCAAAAGCAGGCCAAAGTGGTCGGTGTTTCTTGCAAAGACCCATGGATATTCCCTACATATCTCTGCAATCAAATTTGAAGATTTTGTCATTAACTATTTTCAATAAGATATTATGTAAAATCAAAAAAATTGACTTAAAAAAATCACCAAAAACAGAGTTTTGCTTTTTTGAAGTTGAAATTTGGTATGCATAATTGGGACTAAGTAGGAATGCAATAATCCAAGAATTATATAAAAATTATAAAAAAATAGTGTTTGAAAATGGGAGCGTTTGTGTAGGAACAAAAGGGGGGCAATGATACTTTTGTCCCCCCATTGTACTTAAAAACTTGTTTTTTTTCACTTTAAACGCAGAAATCTTGCAATTTGTGAGGTCAAAAATTCTGAAAATTTTTCCACACATTCTCATACTAGTTAGGTGTAAGTGCAATTTTGAAGTTTTTTTACTCTTTGCTATAGAAATGCCACAATTTTGAGTGGTTTTTTGCAAAAAAAAGGCCTTGGATCTTTAGGGGTTAATAAGTTGCATATAGTGTCCAAATGCTGTGTTCTCTGGTGTGTTGGAACCTCCTTTCACTTGCCAATAAGACAATATGAAAATTTGACCAGCCAATAATAGTAACTAGGCACAGTACCAATTTGTGGCGGTTTTGGATGTACCCACCTTACCTTACCTGAGTTACGTCAAAAGACAATTCAAGTGCAATTGGAATATCACAAATCTTTTAAAGGAAAGTGGGAGCTATGGAGGGAAATTGTTAATAAAATTGAAACTGCCTGCATCTTAATCATCGCTGTAAGGAATATCTTAGAGTATAAGCTCCACAAGGTAAAGAAATGAATAAGCTACCTTCAAGGTCAGTTCAATATTCACGAATCTCTCGTATTATATGTTTCTTTGAAATTATAATTTGAGTTTCTCATGGATTTTTCGAGACCCCTGAATTGTGGTTATTTCATTGCGAGCAGGATCACCGATTTCAAAGTGGAAGACCTGCTTCACGTGAGCCACATCCAGGGCAATCGCTTCCGGAGCGTGTTCAAAGTCAATTTCAAGCACATCTACACCGTGGGCCAGTTGAAGAAGGTCATCTCCACTCGACATGGGTATTCAGTTGTGGCTCTTCTGTTCCATGGAGTTTGCTTATCGGATGAGCACAAACTTGTTCACCTCATCCCAGACTTGCAGAACATGGGCGCACCTCGTTTTTCGGTGCGTACAAGATTGCACACTCAACCGAAATGTGGCGGGATATCCCTGCTAGTGAAAGGCCTCAACGGGTCAACTTTCCTAGTTCATATGGCTGCTCGAAGTACTGTGGCTGATCTGGTAACTGCCATCACGGACTATGAAGCGTACTCCTCCGACCAGGACATTCAGATCACGTGTGGTGGTAAGAGTTTATCTGCCCTAGACTCCAGCTTGGCATTGACAGAGTGCAACTTAGTGTCTGGACACGTTGTTCATGTTGCGGGGAAGCTGCGTGGTGGAGATTCGGAGAGACCCGGACAAACATTTGTGGACATGGAGAATATATCTGCCCTCAAAACAGGCAAAATAATTCCATGGGTACTAGGTGATCCCATTTGGACTATCGTTTCTCCTGGGCTGAATATTAAAGGAACGTGTCCGAATTCGTTATGTGAAGCATTCGGCGAAAGAGTTAACTGCCAGAAAGGCTTCGCAGTGTTCAACATCGTAGAAGTTGTGGAGTGTCCTGTGTGTTGGTCGATTTTTACGGCTACCAGAGTGGGGTTTTATAAGTGTGAGTAGATGTTTGAGGGCCGTAAAGAAGGTGTCCCGCCCATCGACGTGGTAAGCCAGTGGCATTTGAGCAGCAATGAAGATGAAATCGAGTATTTCGATGATGAGGGAGGTCGAAACGTGGCAAACTGGAGCCATCTCGTCATCACAGCCAAGCCATTGCCAAGCAACGATGCCGCCGGACGAATGAAGAAGGTGGACAAGAAGGATTGTGCCATCTGTTTCGGAACACTGAGGATGGGTGCACCGATCCCCAACGTCGACATGGCCTGCGGGCATACAGTGCACTCGGACTGCTGGACAACATTGCGACGTTGTGGCTGTAGCACTTGCCCGACGTGCCGAGATCCCATTGTAGCTTGAAAAAACAAGCCTGCGTTTTCTCAACTGATGGGAACCGCTACATGCGTGTGTGTACAATACATATGTAGTTGTGTGATGGAATAGAGCCTGTGTATGTATGTATATAGGTATTAAGTGTTGTTTTTGAGGAAGTGGCATATCTATGTGCAAGCCCTGGTTTGCTTGCCGAAACTTATGCAGACAATTTTTGAGTTTCTTAAGGGTGACGCTTATTTGGAGGGGACTTCTGTAGGCATGTCAACAAGCTCTCCTAGCTAGTTTTGTCTTTTGATCAATCGAATTTGTTGAAATTCCATTTTCTTCATGCGCCTTTCTCTACAGTATCTCTCTTCTCCCTCACTTTGTGAATTGAGGTCTCCAAATTTCCAATGGATTCTACAGTAGATTCTTAGATACCTTCTGGGCTCTTTAGAGTGCTTTTGTATGCAACGAAACTTTGTATGGATATATATATGGATGGAACTTTTTATGGATGGAACTTTTTATGTTTCTTCAATTTTCAGAGATGTAATCACATTTATTCTGTGAGCCATTAAAATATCAATTTTCTTGGTGCAAATTCAAGATTATTGTGAATTTCTGTATAAAATGTGAAAAAATGATGTAAAATATAAGATATACTAAAATTTTCCGAAGTTATCTTTAGAATAGTGTAAAACAATGTGGTGCTCATCAATTTGCTGTGTTGATCTAAAATTAGGAAATCGACACTCTATAGTTACAAAATCCAAAGTTCAAATTGCAATAAAAATTTGAATTTTAGGAATTTTCTAATTGGAATTAAAATAGAATTGGTAAAATTCATTTCATTAGTTGATCTAAAATTCAAAAAGATCATTTTTGTAGCTAAAATTTAAACTATGAAAAAGAAACAAGAGTTGCCAAAAATAGATTGAAAGGTGATCTTTGGATTTGCCATTTTCTTATGTGGTGTAGTCAAAAAATATCAAAAGTAGGGAATATCCAACACCGAATTAATTCCTAGATGAAAAAAAATTCTACTCCATCCTTGATGTCTCTTTAAAATCATTCAAAAGATAAAAAATGCACTTTCAAGCGTTTCAATGTTAAAGATTTGTTTTCTTATATCTAAAAGAAATAAGAGCATTCCCACTAGTAGAAGAAGAATTATTACCATATAAAAAATAGGTGACAAATTTAAAAGGCATGTCATTGTCTATCCACCTCAGAAAATCTACTATCCTATATGAAGACATAAATAAAATATACCTTGAAATGTTTGAAGTTTTGAAATATTATAATTGAAATGTATGAAATACTAAAAACAAACCTTCCTCCATTTTGTTTAATTTTTGGATTATTTTCAACTTTTGTAAGAAATTTCAAAGAATAACATTTCTAATTGTAAAACGTTAAAACATTTATTCAATGATAATTATCAATTTGAAAAAACAAAATGACAAAGAAAAGATATAGCAATCCAAAATAAATCAATTAACAAGAAAATATAAAATGTTGCTCCAATCAAAATATGAAAAATTGTGATAGATGAAAACCAAAAAAATTTAATCACTAGAAGTGCCAAAATTCTAAAATGTAATTTTCAACTTATCAAAACCATTCAACATTATTTAGAAAGTAAAATATTTTTGCATTTTGTTGCCAAATCTATTCTTCATGTACGGGTACTAACTTCCAATTGTAAGTTGTATACTATAAAAAGTCCGCATTTTAGATGACAAGCCCTGATTTTTCTTGATAGATTTTAGTAAACATTCAATGCAACAAATCCATGTTTTTTGTCAACAAAAACTTCCAATGAAATATCAATGTTGACATAAAAATATGGGTTTGTTGCATTGAACGTCTACTAAAATCCATCAAGAAAAATCAGGGCTTGTTACCTAAAATGCTGGTTTCTTATAGTGGTATGATATGCAAAAGCAATTGCTCATCATCATATGTTATAATATTTGCTAATTGTAGAAGAAAAATAGTATTCCTGGAGAAGACATATTGGCCTTACTAAAATCGCTTTAGAGGGGCAAAGAGAATGTGGAGGTGACTCAAAGTATTAATTGTTCAAATTTCATCCAAAAACGTGAGAGACAACAGAAATTTCTGTACGTCATTGTAAATGCTCTAATGCCAATAAAAATCCTTTTTAAAAATCCAATTGTACATTTGCTTCATCTATTTTGAATGATTTGTAATCTGACCTATTTTTAACCCTAAAGGACTAAGGTACATTTTGGATAAAATTTCCAAAAATTTCCACTTTTTAGGGTAGTGAAAAAAAAATATTTTAAAAACTCAACCATGCAAATTTGTACTAGACTACTACAAAAATTTGTAACAAACAAATTCTGAAACTTTGACTGCATAGATTGAAGATTATTATGTTTGAATTTAGAAATACAAATTGGAACCTTGCCCAACATGGTCAATAAAGTTTAGCTCCTCCTAGGGTGAGATTTTTACACTACACATGGTTTGTTTTTTTAAAGCTGCATCCTATACCATGTTAATTATATACCTATTAGATTTCAAAAGTAAAAGACAAGTTTTGCACATGTTCCTGAAAGTTGCCCAGGTACCCTGAAAAGCTTAGGGTAGTATAACTTTTATCTAGTATCAATCAAAAAGAAATTATATTCCTACAAAGGAGATATTTGTATACACCTTGTATCAAAATGTCGTGAAAGTTTGACCAAAATGAACTTTGTGTGTAACTACTCGAGATTTCTTGTGTACGTTGAACAATTGCTTAGTCTTTTAGGGATGTAAACTATAATGGAGGGGGTGTTTCAATATGTGAAATAAGCTTATCAATGTTATTATGAAGATACTCTTTGAAGATGAGTGATTATTGAGTGAGTAAAAATAGAGTTTAGACAATTTGTAGTTAGGCTGATTTCAAATTAAATCTAAGAATTCACCATGATTCATGTATTGCTTCCAACACCCTTCACCTTTGAAAATTTATATCTAATTCATTATGCTTTCAAAGTTTACGTGGACACTTGCACATTAGAGAAAATTTCAAGCTTTTGGAGGGCTGCTCCACAGCCCTCTGAGGTACCTTGAAATTTACTTTTTTTTTGCTCAAAAGTTTGTTTTTCCCCTATTTCCGCACAGCAGTTTCTGCTGTGACAGTGGCGCAAGAACCGAAATTCAGGAATAAAAACTTAATAAAATTTTTTTTTTGCGAAATCTGATTGCTCACTGCAGCAGTCAGCTGGAGTGACAGACCAAGCTTTTTAATAGCTTAGTTTGTCACTCCGGAGCAACCCTCTGGAGGGCTGATATTTCTTCTAATGTTTTGCTCCCTAGCAATTGTCAATATGCAAAAAGAATTCGCTCTTTTTTCTTACAAGCCCACAGTGGCATAGGACTTACTAAGATTGATTACCTTAATTAGACATTCTTTGTTTAACCAAAAAACTTTGTGAGTTAGATCCAGAATTGAGTGGATAACTTCCACTTATCAAGGGGCTATTTGGACAATGCACTATAAACTATAAAATTCATAACAACTTCATTCTTTGTTCAAAAAATAAAATTTCAATTGCTATTCCCTTCTCTTACGTTTATCTATATGTGAAAATAAAATAATAATAATAATAATAATAATAGTATTAATACAACTTAAGAAAATAAAATCATTCTGCTGTATAAGTGAGATGCAAAAAATCTGAATTACTTGCGGTCTAATCACTCGTACAGTGAGGCGACAGAGCGCTGCCAGTGGCCGTCATAGCCATCAGGATCTCAAGCTCACTCCTCATCCATCACACACTAGTCTTCTCGGTAAGTTACACTAACCAGATCACCAGCATAGCAAGCCACTTAATAAGTTAAAGTATGCCATAGTCTGCTAGCTGAGGTTATCTTCAAGTTCAAAAAAATGCGCATGTCATTGCAATTCAAGCTTCGTGGCGACAACGCTAATTGGGTGTAAGTATGATTAAGTTCTTCTATTGTGCAAGTGAGTTGGATTGCTGAGAGAATGGCACTAGTACTAACTCGACTGCAATGAGTGCCGTTAGGAGAATCCTACATTTGTGTTTTTCCTGTGTGATCATAGTTGAGATGCAGTTTCATTTCAGAGCGGCACTTCTGTTTGCAAGTGTAATTAAGTGCAGGTAGAGACGTACCGTGTTACCAAATACTTGTGAAAATGAAGATTTTGAACTTGTGCATATAATTTTTCTTGAGTGATCATATTTTCGTTGCAGTTTTATTCAAAGGAGTACTTCTGTGGGAATTTCTGAATTGTAAACAGGTCGTTAAGTGTGAGTGCAGGTAGAAACTGCTCTACAATGTACTTGTGGACATGGAGAGTTTGCAATTCTTCATTGTGTAATTTTTCTTCATGAGTGATTAATTATACATAAGATGCCGGTTCTTTGCGAAGGAGAACTTGTGTTTGATGTATGAATTGCACATACTTAGAAAGCGTAAGCGCAGGTAGACACCGTGTTACAAGTACTTGCGGGCATGGAGAGTTTGAAATCCTTCATTGAATATGTACTCTTGAGTGATCAAACATAAGATGCAGTTTAACCGACTCCAAGGAGAACTTCATTTTGATTCTGAAATTTTGCATATACTTCGTCAATTGTAAGTGCTGGTAGGGACCGTTTTATGAGATACTCGTGGACATGGAGGGTTTCCAAATTCTTCACGTGATAAACTTTCTTGAGCATCCCTTCTAATTGTTACAATTCTAAACTGCAAATAACCTTTCTTACAGGTTGAAGCTTTCTCACAAAACCTTGATCGAGCACATGGAGGGCTTGTCCGCACTCAAAACCCTCTACGCATCCAAGAGCCCAACCCACACCAAACCCCCATGGCGGACGGCGTGCCTGGGCCTGAACGTGGAAGGCAAGTGCCAAAACTCCCACTGCCAGGCCTTCGCCAGCAGGGTGCGCTGCCACAAGGGAATCGGCGTCTTCAACGTCGGAGAGGCTGCGCAGTGTCCCATTTGCCATCAAGGAACATTGGCAACGAGAATGGGGTTAATCGGGTGTCGATGGATGATTGAGGGTGATAACACTTCCATGTGGAGAGAGAGCAGCTGTGAAGAGTATCAAAGGTTTGGTCTAGAGGGAGCACGGCAACGCAGCGTGGTTGTGACCACTATGGCGCTTCCAAGCGTCCCAGTCAATGATGTGGAACTTGAAGCTGAAAACTGTGCCGAGAGATTTGAAACTCTGAACTTGACAACCTCCAAGCAGCGAGATTCTGTGGGAGCTTGAGGTTTGCTAATGGTATCGGTGAAGCTTAAGTTTTTGTGCCTAAGTTTCAGAAAATGGACGAGGGTGCATCATCACTGTGCTTTTTCTAATTGGGAGTAATGGATTGGAATTGCACCTGTTGGTTCGGAACCTCTAGGAAGTGAGTTGGATATATATAGTGCGACTTTGATGACTGACTGAAACACTTGGACATCATTTTTGAGTAGTACTCTGTGAGCAGAGGTTTCCTTAGGGATTACTACAGTAAGTGAAGCTAGAGCTGCAGTATGTTGGAATTGTTGGAATTTTGGCATTGAGACTTTTAATATGAACGATGAGTGATAGTACATGTGCAGTTTGCTGTCGTGTCAACAGTCTGCGATAATGCAGGGACACAAACTGTGAAGGAACTATCGGCAACCACTAATTTTAAGTGGCTGGTGATATGCCATAGAAGGTTCCTTTCAATGCAATATTGCGAAGTTGTTAAAGTTTCCATGATTGTTTGAGAAGAATACCGTGACAAAGACACTGAAAGGTACGCTTATTATAAACTGACAGTCGTAAATGCAATCTGAAAGGGCGAGGAAAAAACAGAAAGGAATTGAGCATGTCAACACCTGAATAATTTGAAGTTTTTAGCCCAGCTGAAATTCACGCAGTGTGACCCATAATTGAGTGCGGGCGCATCTTAGGAAGAAAACTTTGCTGTTGTAGACCGAGTTCCATTCACTACTTAATATGATCCATGTGTCAAGAAATCACACAATGAAGATTAAGAGTGAAAGATTTAGAGTGTCAGCAAGGTATTTTTATCCCAGAATACATTTATCATCATGTAAAAAACAAGATTCTCCATTGTAAGTTGTCCTAAAGAGGATACAAGTCTTTCTGGCTCTGCAAAACCAAAATTCTGTAAAGTTCTTTGTGCTTATGCATAGTGAATACAAGGACCTAAGATTCTTCAGTTGGGGCGAACCGACAATAGTGACTAAATTTTTTTCTAGTTTGCAAACATTTCGCCCCAGTGAAGATTCTCAATTCATTAGACTTGGCTGTGCCGTTAGCATTGTTTCATGAATGTTTGCCTTCTCGGGTTCTGGTTTTGAGCTCAACGACAGATTGAATTAAGTGTACTGTACTGTACAACTACCACTTTTGTATGACAGTGCAGGGAAGTGAGGGAACAATCTGCAACTGCTTTGATACTGCCAAATGGGCGATCTGGTAGAATTTCTATTTGGTAACAGCTTCACAACTTTGTTCAAGTATTAAATAGCCATGAAAGCTGCCTGCAATGATACAAGAATGATATGGAACTGGCCGTTTTCGTCATTAATTTGTGATGGGGAATAATTCGTGTAACAGCTGCTGTTGACATGAAATGGGAATGATTTACATGGACTTTGAATTATCGAAGGTTCCAGTATACTAGAAAATTTGATATTCTGCTGCTGATGACCCAAGCTTGCGTTTTACATCAATTGTGCATTACAAAAGGGATGGAGGGAAGCTTGGCAACTTTAACCCCAAAAAGACCTGCCATCAAAGAAGGGTGATTTTTGGATCAATAGGTGCATTCTTCATTTCTACAAATGATTTGGAAAGTCACCCATCGTGCCTTGTGCACGCAATTAAGGAATCTTCTAGGTGAACTACAGTCATGAACCTTTAGAGCCCCCCACAATGGCTCTTCAAGCAGATCAAACATAGTGCCTAGCCGTGCCTGGGTTGTGGTAGTGCCCCACAGCAGCTCTTCAAGCAAATCAAAAATGGCCGGGCTCTTCATATTTTGAAGAGCACACGGCCAAATGGAGAGTCTTGTGAGGGCGCACTAATTGCTTTGTCTCAATTTTCAAGATACGGAATTCAGAGTTTGACTCTAGTTTGCAGGCGCAATTGGTGCAGAATGCACAACACCGAATGCACGCACAACAATCGAGAAGTAGGTCCAGCAACCGAAGCAGGCACAACAATCAAGAACTAAGGTGGTGTTCAATCAAGAATTGTACATATCCATTTCCTAAGCCCATGTCGCCATGGGGCGCAGGTGCCACACGCAAGCTGAGCTCATTGAATTGCTACACTAAGTGCGGGCTTGGCCCCTTTTTTCCACGTTAGCCGTGCGGATGTCCTTAAGGATTAAGTCCATGTTTTGTTTTTCCATTGATTTCCTATTCCAAAGTGTATTTATTAATCAATGAAATGCATCCCAACATTCTAAAGTAATTGAACTCCTATGGAATTAATTTCCAAGTCAAATCAAATACGAGAGGTATAGAATAAGAGACATGGGGGTTGAAAATATGGACTAATGAGAGATGGAGCTAATCATCATTTCATCTAATTGTGAAAACTTCATGAGAAAGAAAGCCAAATATATTCCACTAGACTAGACTTTGCAACTAGTCAAGTGTACATTCAATTTCAATGCCCCTATTGTATAGAATGATGATTAATTTTGTATTAAGTCATGACCTCCTTTAGCTACTTTGGAGTCTTTGATTCCAAATATGAATTTTAAATTTCTAAGTTTGATCACCTCTGGGAAAGAATAAGTCCTGGCATCCTCGAGACATAATTGGTTCATACGTAGAAATGTGTAGAGTAGTGTTACAAGTCCTCCAAGGGGGTTGAGTTTTTCGAGGCCATTTCAGTCTATACTTGAAGATCGAAGCAAATTTTTTTTACTTTGGGCCATTAATTTCATCAATCATGGCCTCTCCTACCTAATTTGGGATCTTTCACTTCCAAATTCTAAACTCATGGTAAATCAATTCTTCTTCAATTTTTCTTGAGGTAAAAATTTGGAGCTCCAAATTTTTGCCCTCCTCAAGAAAGCTCGTAGCACTTATCCTCCAATCAAGATATCTCTATTCACATGATTTCATAACATTATTAACCAATGCTAGGGGGTCCCTTTGTTCCCCTAAAAGCAACAGCCTCCAACATTGCAACTTCCCAGTGAACCAATGACACCAGTATTGCAACTTCGGCTAGCCAACCAATGAGTCTCTACAAATTAAACTAAATTCACTTCTAGGGATCCAGGGAGGGATTATCCCAATCTTCAAAAGGGGAATGGTTCAGGCTTGTTAGCAATGTTACAATTTCAATCCAACATATTCATTTCAAATTTTTTTAAAAGAAACAAGAAAATTGACACAACTGACATCTCATTCGAACTGAACGTGGAGTCCCTTTGTCACCGGCTTGTGTGCCCAATAGAGCGTCTGCCAAAACTAGAAGATAGGCGGTGGACTTTGTGCATTCCAGTGCCTCGAGGTCAGCCTATTGAGCTCACTTTTCCTGTGAGCGGAAGCAATCAGTTCCTCAGGTGCACATCATGATTCCAGGAAGAATTGTACTCCGTAAATAATAAGTAAAACCCCCGGCCCTAAGCTTGCGTAAACAAGGTTGAAAATGTCTCCCAAGTCGCTAAGATTACCGTAATCTAGACGGTTGAGCTTATAGTTGTATGACGAACCTCTTTTTTTTACATGGTGAATGTAAAAAGAAAGACCCCCTATTTTTGTGCCGTCTTTGTTCAATTGTTAACACCTTTCTTAGTTAATTGGGGCTTTTGACTGCAAATATGAACTCAAAATTTGTAAAAAAAAATCATGCATAGCAAAAAAAATGTTCCTGCGTTTTCCCAAGGGATAAAATGAGGGGAAGGGGGGCAAAACAGCCTCCGCAAGAGGCTCGTCATACAACTACAAGTTTGACTAATCTAGAAATTGTCAGAGATCAAGCCAATTGAGGACCAGATTCACGGCGTGACGGACGGCCATGAATATTACCAAATATGCTCTCAAAGACTTGGTCGTCAGTTTGCAATTTATGTAAGGTAGGAGGTTCTAATAGCACTCTGGCTCTAAAATGGATCAGCGTGCATTTTAGGAGGTGAGCCATTTAAGAGTCCTATGCCATTTCAACTTCAAAATTATATTACGAATTTCTTATAGCTCCAAAAAATACAAAACAACTTGGGTGAGATGTCAATTCCACTTGTTTTTCATAGGAAATTTACTGGAAATTATTTTAAGATATTTCACCTCCCCAAAATTCAGTTCCAGCCCTTCGATGGTCCATTTATGGATCTCCTAATACCTCAATTCGCATGCATGCTTATACAGCAACTTGGTGCCCAGATACCACTAATTTAATAATGGAGGGACACTTAATCACTAACAAAGAGCTCAACCATGTAATGATAATATGAACTATCCACTTGGACTAGGTGGCTGATGAATGTTGCACGTGGAAATTGCACTTCATCTAATCAATATTTGAGAAGTTTTAAAAAAAATCACGTGATATCAATGAAATGAAGAAAAAATGCTTGACATAAATCAATGTTGGACATCAAGGTTATCGCGTATCAAGGAAGAAAATCAAGAAAAGAACAACAAAAAGAGATTCTCAAAATGCAGCCCCTTTCCTTGCGTGGTGACTCATGCATATGGTTAGCCTCAAATGTAACAAAAAGAGAAAAGTTCAAAAAATGCTTTAGTACGTATGTGACTTTAAGTAGATATATTGAAGGAGTTTCAATTATAAAAATTCAAAATAGTCTTACTACCTTGAGGGATTAAAATCACTTTGATTGTTGTAGAAGCACGATTATTATCATTAGTTTTATATTCTCTTGTTAGTAGTGCATGAAATGAGATTTTTTTTTTTTTTTTTTGAAACACATGGACCATTTCCATTGCAAAGAGGAAACCATACAGCAAACCAGGAGCAAGCCCCAGCATAACATTTTCACATTTTTGGACAGCAAACAACTAATCATAGAGGCACCCACCCCCGACTACCCAACAGCAACAACAGCTAGAAACTCCCCATTTTGGAGAGAGCCAATTCTCAGTGCATGTCAAGGTGGGACCAGGAGCCAAAGAACTTCATCTATAACCATGTATTGTCAAAACGCCAAAGGAAGACTTCCACTTTGTTAGGATACTGGCCGCAAAGTTTGGTGGTTTTTAGCCAGGCGACCCTCCCTTGGTCAATGAAAGCCTCCCAGAGAATGTGTTCTACTTTGTCTTTGGGCCATGGGGCATTGTTGAAACAAGTTGAGTTGCGATCTAACCACGTAATCCAAATGACCGACCCTCTAAACAAGGACCACGGGGATGAACCTTTCTTTAGGCTGTTAGGAAGTTTTGCCCCTAAAATACATTGTTGCCACGTAAGCAATGGCCTACGGTTGGCAATGGTCGGGGTATCCAAAGCAGCAAACAAGACAAAGAACGCAAACCTCCAGGCGTATTGAGATGAAATGAGATTTTCAACGCACCTAAGAATGCGGTGTTTGAATTCACAATGGTTACGAAAGATCAAAGTTTTGTCAAAAATAACTACACCTAAAAAAGACTGATTCAACAATTGAATAAGGTGCCTACTAATTACCGCTAAAAGACTAAGAAACTCACTTTGGGATTTTTGAAAATTTGAAGAGACTCTATAGACTTCATATTGTGTAATATTTGTATAAAAGCTTTCAGATAGCTTTTAAATATCTTGATCTATATTAGGGATTTTTTTTGGCTTTATAGTGCCAGATTGCACCTTAAAAAATAATTTGACGAAAAAAATGACGAAATAATTTGACCAAAAAACATGAAGTTTTTTGCCAAAAAAAATTCAAAAAATTCAAAAAAGAAATGAGATAAAATTGCCAAATTGTTGATTAAAACGTAATTATGGATAATTATTTGATATGTGCTAATGTGATATTTTCTATGTAATATGTAATCAAATGTAATATGTGGATGAATGTTGAATTTTGGAGCACCACTATAAAATTTTATATAACCACTTTGGCACATTATAAAAAATTAAAAAAATCCTAAAAAACTGATCTACCTGTGAAGCAATGTTGCATCATTCCAAATAAGTATTGTAAAAGTTAGAAACTTATTTGTCAAAGCGGGCAACTAATTTTATTTATTCCTTTATTTATTTTTTTAAATGAATATTTTTAATAAAAGTCTTTAAGCACCAATTGGATACACTGGTGCAGCGTTTCTTTTTCTGACGATTTGTTGCCATCTTATCAGCCTTGTAAGCCACTGCGCCTAACTCCCTTCCAAAACTCACCTTTGGTAGGAAGACACGCAAGGCTTTCTTATAGATCTATAGTTCCCAAAAAAAACCCTTTGCACTAGTGATTTAGGATACTCCGACCTTATTGAAATAAATTTGTCATGAGTTGATGCAAGACTTCAATGAATCATTCCATAAGTTAGATGTGTAAAGTGTGTCATTTGCTTGTCATAGGCTAGTCG
The DNA here is from genome assembly GCA_963969595.1 of Neckera pumila. Lineage (NCBI taxonomy): Eukaryota > Viridiplantae > Streptophyta > Bryopsida > Hypnales > Neckeraceae > Neckera > Neckera pumila. Next base: position 25,277,425 of record OZ018411.1, on the reverse strand, counting down.
TTTACCGTCTTAAATCCCTTGATAAAATATGAACTCGAAACTCTCATGAGTGAATGATAGGCAAGTGGCGTGGTAAGTACAGACTCCAGTTGTGTAGAATTAATGCGAAGAAAATCAATTGTGATTCCCGCCATACCAATTGCCATGTTTCCACTTTGCACGAGAGCTCAGTCGGAAGGTCTGCAAAGTCAGAATACCGAAAGAGCATCAAACTGGATATCCAAAAGCATATGCAACTGTGTTACTGTACAGACAGAAAAGTCGGACCTTTGTGGAGAATCCCAGTCTCGTGAAGTCACCAGTTGGTGGCCGGCGTGGCGGGTGCCGGACTACGCGGTGGGGATGGCCCTGGAGTTCCAGCTGAGTCGCACAACTGCCCGCTGAAGATTAGGGCTAAGTAAATTAGAGCTGGATTCCTTCTCTCGTAATTCATTGCATTTAGAACTATTACTAGATTAGCTTGACGGAGGTCCATTGCATTTAAGCTTAGTAGTTCTGTAGACAAGCCTATTACCCCCCTGATTGCAATCTGCATATCTTGGGGCCAATTCCAAGAGGGGCACATATTTTTAGAGAGGTCTACACTTGTTTCACAAATCAAACCCAAGTGGAATTATAATTTTCCAATCAGAACTGTAATTTCTGTGGATTTTTGAAGTAATCAGCCTAAAATTACAAAACCATGCATAGAGTGGAGACATAAACGTCCTATCAACAAGCCATACCCATCCTTCTATGTATCTATTAGCACTTAACCCCTAAAGTCCCAAGGCCATTTTTCTGTCAAAAATCACTCGAAACTGCTACTTTTGTTGCGTTCATCTAAAAGATGAGAAAAATTAATTTTTTTTAGAAAATAACCGTAGGATCTTATACTATACTTTTTACAGATCATGTAGTAAAAATTTTGTGGTGTTTGACCGTACGGATTGAAAGATATCAGCATTCAAAGTGAAAGAAAAAGTTTTTTTCAAGAAGATGCTCTCATTGCCCGAAAAACAAGATTGTCCATAACTTTCTCATAAAAAGTCCAAATGAAATGAATCAAAGCTTCCCAAATAGGCAAAAATATAATCTATAAGGAAAAAAAATTAAAAAAATTAAATTAAATTTTTTGCAAAATTTTTTTGCTGCCCCTTCTCCCCTGTTTTGAGCTTATTTGGGCATAACTTTTGCTCCCGGGCACCGATTGAAATAAAAATTACATTCCCCAAAAGCTAATAAGTTTTTCTATCTTATGGGAAAGTTTCAGAAAGTTTCATTAAAAATTGAGCTCATAGGAACCTGCCCAAAATCCATTTTGTCCCCCGTAGGGACAATGGGACTTTAGGGGTTAAGTATCCACCAATCAAGGGCTGACATGTTACTCCATGTTGACATCAAAACCAAAATCTTATCTGATTTTGTCAGAATCTTAAATGGTTTAGGAAACTTTTTGGACAGATTTGGATGGGGCAGTGAACACAATTGGGACCAAGCTATAGGTCACATAATTGGAAAACAGACGGTGACGGGCTGGTCCACTTTAGATGAATGATTTTTAGTATAGTGGGGTACCAATCAAAATGGCTTTTTCAAATTTGCATTGAAAGAAATTTCAATGCTGCCAACTTTGATAGCCTCCCAAGAGCTGAAAAATTGGTATCTTACCATGAAATCCTTGTCACAACATCATCTTCATGTTAATAACACGTGTACCAAATTTCAAAGCCAAAAGATTCATCCAAAAAAGGGTATTCAAAATCTACCAACATGTGTAGTTGTGAAAAAAATTTCACTGCTACCAATTATGACTAGCAAGGATTGAAAAAAAAATTTGCCATGAATTCTTTTTAAAGATATCATCTCTATATTGATAACATGTGTGCCAAACTTCAAGTTCAAAAGATTTGTACAAAAAAAGACATTTGAAATTTACCAACATGTGTAGTTGTGAGAAGCAATTTCACTATTGCCAACTTTGACACCCTTCCAAGGGCTGACAAATTTCTTGTTTATCATTAACTGTTTTGGCAAGATTATCTCTATATTGATGACGTGTGTGCCAAATTTCAAGTTCAAAAGATTTATACAAAAGAAGATATTCTAATTCAACCAAAAATCTGTAGTTGTGAAAAAAAGATTTCTAATGCACCAAAGTGAACGTTCTTTGGTGCGTTAGAATCTACTTGCCAACAAAAAACTTTGAAAACTTTGTCAATCTAATAATAATAACTACACTAAATAGTGAAATTAGATTGCCCCTTACTAATTCCTCGACATTCTACACACACTCTCTCTTTCTCTCTATATGTGTATATGTGTATATCTATATATCTGTATATCTGTATATCTGTATATCTATATCTATATATATACAATTACTATAGAGGGATGCAATAATGTAGAAACTATGGATGTTATATGGGTTAGTGCACTAGTTCATAGCTGAGGTTTAGAGAATGCATTAGAAGAAAAACGGGGCCTTCAGAGTGCTGCTCCACAGCCTTCTTAGGACCCGTGAATTGGTTTTTTGGAGGTTTTATAATTGTTTTTTCTCCTATAATCGCCCACCTGCAATTTTGTTGTTAGATGTTCAATAATAGTTTAAAATCTAAAAACAAAGGACTAAAAAAACAAGGTTAAGGTACTCTAATGCATCTTAACCTTGATTTTTTAACACTTTATAACAATTTGTATTTAACCCCAAATTGTACCAAAATACCAAAATATTCCCAAATTATCCAGTGACCATTATTAACTAAGTTTTTTTTATCCACCAATGTGTGAGGGACTAACTTCATTGACATTTGGTGAGTTACAAGATGAGAAGAAGAACTCTTTATAGAAATGAGGTTGTGGTAGATTTACAATCCACATGAGATATGTATCATCACTCATTTGACATTGTCAAATAAATGAAGATATATATCCCCTATGGGTTGTGAACCCTATCATAATTCCAATTCCGTAATGACCTCTTCTTCTCATCTTGTTACTCACAAATTAAGTTCATTTTGGTTTAAAATAATCCAAATTAAGTGGCTATTAAAGCTAGTTGCCTTTGGATGATTTAAAACTTAATTTTTGCCAATGAAGTCAAATTAAATCCAATTAAGCAAATATTTGTGGCTTGATTGAATTTAATATGACTTCATTGAAAAAAATTAAGTTTAAACCTTGTTTGTAACATTAAAAACTATAGATACAATAGTCTATGTGTTTAAAAAAAAAATCAAAAAAATTCAAGTACATTTTTTATTTGCAAAAATAGTCATGGCCTGACTATTTTTGCAAAAGCCAGACCAGCTGACTATTCACTATGGCCACTTTCGCAAATATCAGACCAACTTTTAAATAGCATGGTTTAGTCACTTTGGAGCAGCCCTCCCGAGGTTTGAAATTTTTTCTAATGGCATGTGCCTTTATTTGAACAAGCACTAAGTTATGCGTTAACTTCTCTGGTGAAGGCAACCTAATTGTTAAGGCAACCCAATTTCACTATCTATATAGGCATAACAACAAAAAGTGTCATTTTGAGGGGATAACCACCTTATCTGATTTGTAGATTTGTACAACATTCAGACTTACTGTATAGTACCACATAGTTTGTAAGCCACGTATTCTAAACAAAGGTCAGATTCAATAGAAATTATGTCATTTTTGTAAATAAGTGCCACATATCATCTTATAAAATGGTCTAAGGTGATGTGATTCCCTCAAAATCTCATGTAAAAATTCAATTTTGGCACTTAGGTGCCAAATCAATCCTTTAGGTACGGTACTCATACACTCATCTTTTTTGTATTTTGCCAATGATTGAATGAACATACTGTAATTCAAATCAGATATCAAATCAGAAATTATAGTACTTGTAGAAAGATAAAGTCTTAACACTTTTTAAAAACATGAGACTTTTATATAGAAAGTATTGGACGTCTACAAGAATATGAATTATGTACATGCCATACATATATACATATGAAAAAGACAAAACTCAATAGGAGTAAAACAAAATATGAGGACAAATGACAATAACATATGTGAATTGTACTAGACTATCTAATCCAATCCTAAAAAAATGACATTAAAATATAATTTGCCATCTTTCACACATAAAATAATAATAGGGGCAGCACATTAATGATTTGATTTCAGAAGTTGAATTTAGCAACAAAATAAAAAAATTCAATCACTTCAACTAATTTGAAAAATGAAGAAGATTGAATAAGGAAAAACTAATGCCAGTATTGAACTAAAATAGATAAGTATATACTAAATTTGAAATTAGATTTTGTCAAAACAAAACCAATTAGAAACCATTCGTGGAAGTCATGGGAGACTTGAAGAAACCCTACTTTCTTCAAAATAGATAATTTTTTTCCCACACTTTGTACCTTGGGGTCCATTCACATCAAAGGGGAATATTTCAACCTTTTATTGGGTAAAATAACAATCAAAGGACTCTGCGAATTCCACTACATTCCCCTCCAATCTCAATCCTTGTTGTGGTGAAAGTTATTTTATCCCTTTGGAGATTAAGTTAACCAGCCTAAACCAATCCCCCTTGGAGATTGGGATAATCCTTCTCTAGATCTTTGAGAATAAATGTAGTTGAATTTGCAGAGAATCATTGATTGGTTGAGAATTTGCAACATCCTCTTTCTAGGGGAGCAAAAGGGACCCCTAGTATTCATTAATATGTTATGCAAGTTGTAACAGAAGACAAAGAAGAGCTGTCTCCACCTAAAAAGGTTAATTCCTAAATGACGGACCCATGACCATTGATTTCAAACCTCACTATCCATCACTCAATTTGCTACCATTTTGCAATTAGATACGTATGAAAAATTTTATATTTATTTTTCAGAGATGAAAATACATGTTATCTTTACTTCAGAAAAAATTTAGATTTTTTTGTGGAAAATTAAATTTTTGAAGAAAATGTGAAGAAAAATGATATTAAATAGAAAAATATTTCAAAAAATCTGAAAATTTCACCATAAGTGTATACCACAATGACAAACTTAATGGTATAAACTAAATTTCCGTGTCATTCTATAATTAGAAAATACTAGACATTGAAAATACACCCAATGTTCAAATTGCAATAAAATATGCAATATTAGGTATATTTTCAAAATTCAAATTGGAGTAGAAACTAGAGTAGATGACCTTCATTTTGTTAGTTTGAGTCAAACTCAGAAAATATCATTTTTGTGGAGAAATTTTAGATTCAAAGCAAGGAGCAACAACTTCCCAAAATACTCTAAAATAGCATATTTTGTGATCTGTTTTTTTAATAGCTTCTCATTTCCGTGAAGACAAAAATTGGAAAGAGTACAAACTCAATTGGATACTCTTCATAACCCAATGTGAAAGGTCAACAAGGAAAAGGAGGATGAAAAAATGCTTTTGAACTCTCTTGGCTCAACAATATTGTCATCAGAATGCCACGGAATGGCGTCCACGGCGTTCCAAGGTTAAAAGAGAATAAGATTTACTGTACCAAAAACTCTTTGGGAATTATTTAGTTTCACCCTTCCCAAGCAAAGGGCACAAAGAGAGGTAAGTCAAGGACTCAAGGGTAGTTCCCAATCCCCGGCAAACATAACCATCTTATACGTAGTAGTACAAATCCCCCAACCACCCACTCATAAAAAAAACACTATGGCACACGACTCTGAATGACCAAACCGGATGAACAGAAAAAACCCATTCACATGGATGAATGAACGTTGCCCCCAGGCACACACTCACCTTCTTGTGCTCCGTCTCCGAGGCACCTCAGTTGCTGCGCTACTGCTGCCGCTGCTCAACTTGATCGCGCAAGCGATCTTCGTGGTGCATTTCGAGTCGGGCCCTGGGAATTGATCGTGATCTCGCAGCTTTTCCCAGTTTTGAATCTCGCAGCGTGCGAGGATTTGTCTTTATAGAACTTGTCGGTGTTTTGGGGGTTGAATTTATGTTTGGGTTGAAACCACAGAGAGCGAATTGCTTTCTCTGGATTGAGAGTGAAATTTAGTCTCACTAATTTGAGTGAATTTGTAAAAGGTTTTTGGGTTTTTTCTGTTTCGAAGTTGGGCAAGGCGGAGCAGCGGGTGGCTCAGAGAGCAAACTACGCAAGAGCGCAGAGGAGGAGTTTAGTCTCGGTGTCTGTATTCATTGACGTAAGTGCAACTAGTTCAGGTGTACTAAGAAAGAATCATGAGATGATTGATCAACGATTTTGGCAGAACCGTTTAACGCTTCGATGTCGACGAAAAAACAAAAATTCGTCTGAATTTTGGTTCTGGGAAATGCACGTTTCCGTGACATGTTGGTAGATCGCCGTAGCGCAAGTGGAAGCGCTTACTGTTGGTTACGTGCGCATCACTCTCTTATTTTATTTTTGCAGTAGAAATTTTTGGGAGCATTTCTTGAAGTCATTGCAATGGCGATTCTTTTGAAGCAACCGTAGGGCCCTGGCTCCTCTATTCTTTCTTTGCTAATACGTCGGAGTTTTTCGTGTCGGCATACATTTTCCTCTTCTCTAACCTTTCTTTCCATACATGTCGGAGATTTAGCGTGGGCATCAATTTTTTCTTCTCGCGGTTTCCCTTGAGTTCAGCCATGTGTTAGCTAGTTCAACTGAAATTTAGTCTGTGGGAATCATGGCGGACGCACCGGGAGGGCATCACCGTTCGCCGACATGGTCCATCAACAGTCAGCACCCACCTTCAAACATTCCAGACAACCGTCTCACAACAACAGGCTCCTTACCCTCACTTTCTCGTGACCATGAAAAAAGGCTCAGCGTGTCGAAGTCACGACGTACTCTCCGACATTCAGGAAGCATGATTCCCGAGAGGAAGGCTTACCCACTACCAGATCCCAGCCAATTCGAGAATCCGGGTTCTTGTGTCGCACCTCTGTCGTCTTCGTCTTCGTCTTCGTCCGATCCTTCCGATGACATTCTCTACCCGATGCAGTCATACAAGCGATTTGCCGAGAGAGAGAGCGAGACGGCCAAGCCATCGCCACCAGTTGTTACCCCAGTTGTTACCAATCCTCAAGACGAGAAGCAACCCACAAATGTCCTTGTTGGGTTGAAGCTTCCTTCGCCACCAGACAAAGTGCCGGCTGCTGCGATGGAGCCTGTGTTAGAGAACCTTCCGGAGGAGGTGCCGGCGAAGGGGAATAGAAGCAAAGTGGTGATTGTGCACGACGCGGAGAAGAAGTTCACCAGTGCGGCGGTGGATGTGGCGCTCAGAGAGTTTGCAGTCGCGGAAGGGGATGCCGTTGTGGTGGTGGCCTTCTTGGAGCATATCATGAGCCCCAGTGAGTCTCCCTGTATTCCTTTCTTTTTATGCAAATGAAAATGATATTTCTTGCAGATACAAGCACAAATGCAAGCACTCCAGACAGGAGCTTTTTCTTCGTTTGTTGGCAGCAAGTTTGTTTATGCTGCCAGTGGTCAAGTTTGTTCAGTACATGCACTTCGTGAGACTTATTAAGGTGTCAAAATGTACAACGCCAGTTGCAAGATTCTCTCCTTCCATTTTGAGCTTTGCGCAATTCTGAGTTCCTATTGCGTGTCAAAATACTGGCCTTCATGTAGAGTTTACAGGTTTTGTTGGAGGATTTGAGAACTGCGGAATGAAAATCTTGCACACTGACACCTCTTACTGGAATTTTTTGGGAAAAAAGACATGTCGAATTTTTGGAGAGTTGCGATTTCTGTTGAAGTTTTGAAATTTCGTAGAGGAATGAAGCTGATTGGCTTCCCTGTTTATTCAAATTTTAGTCTAATATTGTGGTGCCCGAATGGGCTGTCTCCCATTAGTGTATGCATTGAGGGCCTGTAAAGGGTTTGGGCATTGTTAGTGTCTTATCCTTCCAGATTTTGTCATCAAATGATTAGGTGAAAGAGTTTAGGCATCAATGATCTTCTTAACCCTCTTACAATCTCTTCCCTTATGGCATGACCATTGTTCTGGACACCAACAATCTCCAAGCTCTTGTGGCCCTTTGTGTACACCGATGAGGGAGTTGACCACGAAGGTAGACATTAAGTTTGGAATAACCTTGGAAGCATAAGAATCTCCCTGCAATCCAATCTGACACCAAAGATTCAAGTGAACTAGGAAATTAAAGAGCAACGAGAAGTCGACACTGACAATGACGTGATTTATGTGTCTTCGCGTGCAGTGGGAATGAAGATGGTGGCGGATCTGCAGCAGTTCAGTGGTGTCAATCAATCCATAATCAAACAATCGATTCTTCAAAAACAGAATGCCATCGAGAGCAAGCTTAAAGATACTAATCGCTTGCAACATTGTGAAACGAAGAAGGTGGGTTTTTTTCTCTCATTCCTTTGTTTCTTTCTGTGACGAGTTCTTTTCATAGATCCTACTCAGTGGCATTGCCAAAGCCTGCATTCATATCAGTAGACAAAAAACGTACTTGAAATGCCCCACAACAAGATGTTCCCATGCATTTCATCAATAATGTCACTACTCCTTTCAACCACTACTTGAAAGTGTCATTATTACAGTAATCTCAACAGTGACACCATTGCACTACGCAATTTTACGATGCTTTGATGGCACTGTTTTTTATTTTCTTTTATCAGTATAACTAATTATATGAACATGTTCTGTCGAGGGAAATTAATCAGGGTCTAAAACTCATCATTGTGTCTCTAATGGAAATTTCCATGTTTAGTAGCTTGGAAGTTGTGTGTACTGTTTCAGGAATATCATTGCTGTGTGAATCTGGTTCATAGTGAGTGAAGCGTATTTACTTGGGATTGCCCTTCTGGTTGTAACGAGATGTGTTTCATTATTTTGTGTGCTTCAGATCCAATTGCATGTGAAAGTGTTGCCAGGATCAAACCCAAAAATGCTGATTGCCAAGGAGATTATTGATTTCCAAGCCACCTGTGCCATCTTTGACAAGTAAGTTACCTTCGCCCATGTTGACGGTGAAGCCATACGCATCTCTGTCTTCTGTCGCGATTATCGGTAGAGGATACACTTTCCGTCACTTTAAGCATTATAAACATTAATGTACGAGCGTGATTTCATTGGGATATACTCAATATCGAACTTTGGGTACTACGAGAGTCACTTTCGTCAGACCAAATTGTTGAAAAATATCACTCCGTGTATTGGATGATTTCTTGTGGAATCATTCGAAGTGAGGTTGTAGATCACTATTAAACGATTGTAGACAACCTTTTCTCCGTTTATTGATCAGTGGTCGTCGACCGATGTTAGCCAAGTCATGCTTTCATGCACCCTACTTACTAATTGAAGACCAACCCAGTGTTGATTGGAAGAGATGAGTTGCTGTTGGAAACAGGAGCCAGCATAAGAGACACGACCAGGTCTCTAACGGTTTTAGTTTCCTCTACCTCATGGCATCATATTTGATGTTTACACAGGTTTTGCATCAATTATTAACAGAGAGTACTATTTTCTGCGACAGAAATGCAATGAAGAACAGGAAATACTACGAGGATAACCTCTCCTGCCACCTTCTCCGGCTCCGTAGTGACGGAGTCAGGGTGGAGACCATTTCCCTCTTGGGCCAAGGAGCTGGTGCGGACAAAACGGGCTGCACGCTTGCACACTGCTCGGACTCATCCTCCGACTCCGGCTCCATGAACTCGGATTCCCCCACCATATGGTCGAAGCTGTTCGGCTCCAGGCGCAGCACTGGGTCACTTCGCCATAGCCCTTCTTCAGTCATGGGCAGCTCACGCACGAGCTCCAACTTAGGGTCTCCCAGACCTTTGGTGCGGGAAGAAGATGAGGCCGTGGCCGAGGTGCTTGAAGAAAGTTTCTCCTTTGACAGTCCCAAGCCAAACACGGCGGCCGAAGCTTATGTCTACGCGGCTGCAGGGTTGGATCACAAATTCGGTTCATATGCAAGAAACAGAAACGGAGAACCTAATAACCTCCCCAGCGCTTTGGCTGCATAGTGGTGGTCTCCACAGGCCCTGCTGGAGTATTGGATACAGGAAACCAGGTTTCCGCATAACAAATGAAGGTTCTGAATTTGCTGAAATCCGAGGTGGCCATAGAGTTGGATACTTAGACGCATCTTGAAAGTGTAGGTTAAGCAGTTTTGTAGTTTTTACCCTTTTGAGTACTTCAAGTTTTCACTGGTTCTTCATTTGAAAGCCCTGATTTGCTGCGGAGTTTGCACTCTGGCAAACACACCACCCCTGTGCTCAATAGAGGGATCTAGCGATAAGAAACGAAGTGAGGTCCGTAAGTAGCGGTACAGGAACCGATCCTCCGAAATGGCCGGGCACCCGGTATTGCAATGAAGGTGCTAGCTGCTGGTGTGGAGCTTCTATTCAACTTCCTTTTCTCATCTGTATTCCACAAACGCCATTGCAAACATGTAAATCAAATCATATATACAATGAACCGCTCAAGAATCTTTCTGTAGGGCATGAATGGTGCATGTGCTAATGTGAAGTGCCTCGCAAGTGGTTAACAGAGAAGTATCGATGAACTAGTCTTCCCCTTTGGATTTTCAGCTCTAACTTAGTTGAGTAGCAAGAATCACGGTGTACATAATTTAAGTCACTCTCAGACTGCGTGGAATCAAACACATGAATAGGGGGTGTCAGACCCTTCAATTCCCGATTTTGTTATTAAACTTGGGCACAACCTGATTCTTCTTTCGTCAAAGAAATAGCCCCCTTGCAGATTTTGGAACATGATTGTTAAATTGCCTTCTTGCTCTGACACCCAAAATGTGAGCGTCTTCATAGGGAGTTAATCAAGTGAGATGGTATGAAACAAAATTTGTAAGTGAAATAAGGTTCCTGGACATGACCCTCATCATTCAGGATTTGTGGCAGTTCCGAACGCTGTCTAGGGGAAACTGAGAATCACTACATGATACAATCAGTGGAAAGGGGCCAAACCCTGTCACGAATATATATAAATTGCACTAATGTAAAGAATGGTAACTCCTCAGTGAGAGCCAAAATTAAATCAGTGCCGGTGTTCCTGCCAAGCTAATAGTCTGTTGAATGCACTACAACATGTCCGTCATGCACTCTTGAATCTAATCGAGCGTTTCCCAAGATTGAATCTCAAGGACCGGAGGATCCCAGGCTCGGGTTGCAATGGTTGAGCTAGGGTTGCATGGATTGTGCGTGGTGATTGTATGCGCTACTATGATACTACCTGTGCCTGGGCTTGTTGAGCTTGTCACCGTCTTCGGTGCCCGGATTACCTTTGCGCATCATGGCCACGAATTCGTCGTAGTCGATTCGGCCGTCGTTGTCAGTGTCCACTTCCCGAATGATCTCTTCGATGCTTTCCGGGTCGCCCATGCCGTTCTTCTCCATGGCTTCCTGGAGCTCGAACACCGTGATGTAGCCGCTGCTGTCCGTGTCGAAGTGCTGGAACGCAGCAACCAAGTGATCCTCCTTCTGCGTCTTGTTCATGTGCATCGTCGCCGAAATAAACTCGTTGAAGTCGATGTTCCCGTTCCCGTCCACGTCTGCGGCTTCCATCAGCTTCTTGATGTCGGATTCCGTCAACTTTGAGCCCTGTTTCAGCAACCCCTCCTTGAGCTCGTTGATGGTCACCGTGCCGCTGTTGTCGGTGTCGATGGCCTTGAAAAGCTCCCGCAAGCCAACGATCTCTTCCTCAGAAAGATTCTCGGCGATCACCTTCAGTGCCAGCTTCTTCATCTTGTTCGCAGCCGAGAAGTTCTTCAATCGAGTCAGCACCGCATTGTCGAGTGGCTCGTCGGACGCATCGCCGTCCACCTTCATCCAAGGATGGTCCAGTACCTGCTGCGCAGTCAGTCGCTCCTTCGGATCGGAGGCAAGCATTTTCGTCACCAGGTCTTTGGCCCCGCCTGAGATTTTGGGCCACGGATCGGCCTCAAAATCAATTTTCCCTCGCAACACGGCGTCGAATATGCCTTGCTCGGTTTCGGCCCAGAAGGGAGGAACTCCGCACAGGAGGATGTAGACGATCACACCCGCACTCCACACATCAGCTTCGGGGCCATAGCTGCGTCGCAAAACCTCAGGCGCCACATAATAGGCGCTGCCCACGATGTCCTGGAAAAGCTCCCCGCGCTTGAAAAAGGTCGACAGACCGAAGTCCGTGGCCTTCAGAGGCGCGTCCTCGTCCTTGCTGGACAACAGGAAATTCTCGGGTTTCAAGTCGCGGTGGAACACGCCGAGCGAATGGCATCGGTGCACCACGTTCACGATCACTCTGCACATGTCGGCCGCGGCGCGCTCGCTGTAATGCCCCTTGGCGATGATGCGGTCGAACAGCTCACCGCCCGCACAAAGCTCCATCACCAAGTGCACGGAGTGCTTGTCCTCGAACACACCAGACAGTTCTACAATGTTAGGCGTCCCCGACAGATGATGCATGATTTGCACCTCCCGCTTGACATCCTCGATGTCCTCCTTGCTGGTCAGCTTGCGCTTCGCGATGGTCTTGCACGCGAGCACCTCCCCGGTTTCAATGTTGGTACACAAGTAGGTCACTCCAAATTGGCCGCGGCCAAGCTCACGTCCCAGCTTGTACGTGTCGCGAATGTCCACCAGAGGCTTCCCCAAAAGCCCGGACGTGACGGTTTTCAGCACCGGTCGCGGCTGCGGCGCGGGTGGAGTGAAGTTGCCTGCGCCGTTGCTAGGTTTAGGAGCACTCCCACCGTAGCTGCCGCTGCCGCTGCCGCCCTGCGGTTTCACGCTCGCATTCTTCTGGTGCCCATCTTGGGAGACTCCTTGATGCATCCGTGTCTTCCGCGGCCGTCCACTTGAGTTCCCCATGTCGACGTCTAAATCCCAAGAAGATCGTCTTCACCGGTCTACGGGAATGAAATTCCACCAACTCAATGCAACATTTCCATGCACATGCAATCGACAAAATTCCACGTCGCTCTCTGCAAAATGCCACTGATAACAACATTCGCAGTTCCAGATTTTGGGAGATCAAGTACGACCATGTGCTTGAAAATTGAACATTTCCAAGTGTGAGACAATGTCGATTGATCACGAATATTCTCTCAGGTGACCTAGACCGACGAACTAAACCAATCTTCTCTCAATTCTAGGGCACAAGCATATTTGCAAAAAACACACTCAAGCTTCCTGTAAATTACAGGATCGTCAATTTTAAGTGCGACCCGCGCTTCCACTGTACCAGTCCTGGCATCCAGCTAAAGGGACCAAAACCAGTGCATTCCCTTCACTGGATCCTTCTCTCTACGTCGCACATTTACCACTTACAGTATCGCCGACCCCAAAACTTCGTTTTCTCACATCTATGGATATAAGCTTCAGGATGAAGTGAAAGGATTGGAATCTTAGCGCCGGTTAGCAATGGGCAACCAGACGACATTCGCAAGCTCATACAGAGCTAGCGATTCACATCCCGGCAGATAAATCCGGCAGACTAAAAAGGCACCGAATGGACAAAGCAATGCAATGCACTCTAACAGGCGAGGGTGTAGTAGGTAGTACCTGAGCAGTTGCGGAAGCAATGCAGCCACCACCAGCTCCAAATCTGTCGCGCGACGGAAGTAACGACGTTGCGACGGCCCCCTCCAACAGTAGCAGCTTTCGTAACAATTCAAGAGTGGCGAGTTCGTTGCTTCAGAGGATGCAGAGCCTGCGTCCTTGCGCACCGATGATCTAGATCGGCGTGATGAGCTAGCGCGCGCGCCGCGTCCGGAACTCTATCTGCCGTCGTCACGTTCGCGGGGAAAGAGGCTGCTCGCCCGTCGCTGGCCCTGGAAAGGATGTACGAAGGAGTGTTCATCTGCGTCTGCGAGATTTCATCCATTCGACTCCCTCGTCGAGATGAGAATTCTCATGTTTAAGGCATGGGCAACCATAATCGTCGCTAAGTGAAACTGAGCACATCTATCCATCCCTGTTGTCAAGAAAAATATCCAAATCCGTTTGTTTTTTTTATAAAATCAGTGCATTAATCTTTAAATGTCAACAAAAATCCTTCTAGCAGGACAAAAATGCAACTATTCATCCTCAAAATTTTGTTGTGAAAAGGGGAGGTCTTTTAGAATAGTTTGACTTCCAATGACTGCTTTTGCAATTTTTAAAGCCAATGATTCATATGATAATGAAATGGGATGATTTTCAGGGTCACTTGTTTGTCCTTTAAAGATCAATGCTAAAATGTGGTAACATGTCAATCCTTTATTGGTGAGTACTTAACCCCTAAAAGTCAAAGACTATGTTTTCACCCAAAACGCTCCAAAAATGCCATTTCTAATACAAGTACCAAATTTTAGAAACAAAGTATTTTTGGACAAATGTAACAATAGGATCTTGTAGTAAGCTTCTTATAGAAGATGTCAAAAAAAAATCAGAATTTTTCACCATGTAGATTGGAAGATATTAGCATTTGAATTGACAAAACCCCTTTTTTTGGCCATGCCAAAAATCGGGCAGCTGCACTTCACAAGGTTGCATTTGTATAAAAAAAATGTCCAAATGGTGGTTACTCTTTGGATTTGCTCTTCAAAGCAAGTTGGCTACATGCTTGAAAAATTTTAGATCATTTGGAATTGTACAACATATAGGAAAAAAATAGTAAGTAGAAAAAAGTAGAGAATGATTCAAAATACTAAATTGTTAAGAATCTAATTATGGAACTGAAAAATGCCAATCCCAATGGTTGTTTTGTGTAATAAACAATCTACATCCTATATTTTTATTTTTTTCCAAAAAAATATTAAAAATTGAGTTAAACAAAGGACTCCAAAGTTTACTTTAGAGTAGGGAATCTATGACTACCCACAAACTAGAACACCTCATAGTTTTCATCTCATAAATCAAAATGGAATGATTCAAAACTTTCCACGTATATATAAATCTAGAAAACCAATTTCAAATTTTTATTTTTTTTAAAAGTGATTTTTTAGAAAAGTTTTGAGCTGCCCATCGACTATTGAAAATGACATAGCATGCAATAACTTTTTAACAATGCAATCAAAAGTTCTAAAAATTATTGGGCCTTAAAGCTACTCTATGGGCACATATTGCATGAAAATTTCAAAGAAATAAATAAAATTTCCGTTTGTAGTGAGCTACCAAAAATTGTTATGTTGCCAAAAAATGCCATTAGGTCCTTTAGGGGTTAAGTGCCATGATAAGATACATGGAAGGGGTTTATGGGTTGTTTAGGGGAAATTTATGACTCCACTCTATGGTTCAGGGTAGACCACTTCAAAAATTCACAAAAATCATAAGTTTAATTGGAAAAGTATAATTCCACTTGCATTTTATTCGTGAAACAAGTGCACACCTTTGAAAAATATGTACCCCTCTTGGAATTGGCCCCAAGATAGTCAGATTGCAAATCATCTAAAAAATATGTGCCCCTCTTAGAATTGGCCCCAAGATAGTCAGATTGCAAATCAGGGTAGGCTTGTCTATCTTAGAACCATGTTTACACTAGCTTTCAATCAAATTATTGCCCAAAAAATGTAATATAGAATTTTGCAAGGATGCAATTGCAATTTAGGGAGAAACTCTTGATGAATTTGGCATGTAGTTACCAAGCCTTTTACACTTGGCATTTTGGTGTAAGGAATTGTATTTTCAAAGACCTCCATTAACAAAAAATTAATAAAATCATAATGTAGAGTATGAAATATGATCCGAGTCTTTCTTCACTGTAGGAGAACTTGTCATCCTTGTAATGAAAGTTCCAAATTTGCATGAAATAAAAATAATGTGAAATTCATATCACCTCCTGTAGTACATGATCTTTAAACAACATTTTTTTCTCATTTT
Organism: Neckera pumila; assembly: GCA_963969595.1. Taxonomy (NCBI): domain Eukaryota; kingdom Viridiplantae; phylum Streptophyta; class Bryopsida; order Hypnales; family Neckeraceae; genus Neckera; species Neckera pumila. Next base: position 25,261,647 of record OZ018411.1, on the reverse strand, counting down.
TGTGTATCAATTTCATCATCTTATTTTCTTTATAATTTTTATAAAATTTCTTGACTTCTAAAGACACCGTTTTGCCATAAACTGAACATGCTATAATGTATGACTTTTACAATGCTTTATTTCAGAAGAGATTTTCATTATTTTTTTCTTTCCCTTATGAAGATTAGCTATATCAATATTCTTCTTTAACCCCTAAAGGACCATTGTCTCTTTGGGGACAAATGGGAATTTTTAGGCAGGTACCTACGGGCTGAAATTTTGTCCTGATTTTAAGAAATTTATTTTGAAGATAGAAAAATTGATTCGCTAAACCACATAGATTGCAAGATATCTGCGTTTAAAGTGAATTAAACAAGTTTTTCAGCACATTGCGTACTACATTATTTGACTTTGAACCTTCTTAACTAGTGGAGAATTGAACTTTTTTAACTAGTGGGTAATTGCAACCAGTGGAGAATTGCAACTAGTGGAGAATTGAGTTGAGAGTCTAGGAAAAAATTCAAAAAAATTAATTTTTATTCTTAAAAATATTATTAAATAGGTATAGGTTTGAGATAGAAAGAAAATCTAAATTTTTCATATCTCTAAAAGAATTAAAATGCACCAATCCCAATGGTGAGATTGTTCTAGCAAGCAAACTAAACTACGTGGAACTCTCTTTTTTGAAAAATTATAAAAATGGCATTCAGAAAGGAATCCTACAAGTTATTTTTTCAAGAAGATGATCTAATTGCCCAAAAATCAAGATTGTCCATAACTTTCTCATAACAAATTTAAATGGAATGAATAAAAGCTTTCCATGTGGACAAAAATATAATCTATGAGAAAAAAAAAATTTAATATCAAATTTTTGAAATTTTTTTTGCTGTCCCTTATTCCCCCCACCTCCCATGCTTCTCCACCATTTGGAGCATAACTTTTGTTCTTGGGCACCAATTGAAAAAAATTATATTCCCTTGAAGCTAATAAAGTTTTCTATCTTCAAAAAAAAATTCAAAAAATCAAGACAAAATTTTAGATCGTAGATAACTGCCCAAAATTTCCATTTGTCCCCTGAAGGGACAATGGTCCTTTGGATTAAGTTTGCTTACTAGAACAACCTCACCATTGGGATTAGTGCATTTTAATTTCATTTTAGAGGTATTAACAATTTAGATTTTCCTTCTATCTTATACCTAATTTTACTTAACAATTTTTTGAAATATGAAAATTAAGTTTTTTTGAAATTTTTTTCTTAATAGACTCTCAACTCAATTCTCTACTATAAAGATTAAAAGCTCAAAATTTTGTAGTACAAAATATTAAAGTTAAGAAGGTTCAATGTCAAATAATCTAATCCCACAATGTCTTGAAAACCTGGATTTTCACTTTAAATGTAGATATCTTGCAATTTGTGCGGTCAAAAATTCTGAAATTTTTTCCACACATTTTCATACCAGATAGGTGTAAGATCCTACAGTTAGATGTGCCAAGAAAAACAATTTCCAAATTTTCTTACTCTTTGCTATAGAAATGGCAGTTTTGAGTGTTTTTTGGCAGAAAAAAAGGCCTTAGTCCTATAGGGGTTAATGAATAAATGTAAAGAAAATCAAGTTTCCAATTCATTTGAAGTTTTGTTGTGCACAAAAAATTACTCAAACTCCCCAAAGAAATTGCATTGCATTGATGACATTTACGAATCATGCGAGAATGAAGTAAAAAAGTTTCCATTGCTACAAAGGATGACATAATGACGAGACGAATGTAAGATCAAAATGTTTTCAATAACAACATAAGTTAGATTCATACAGGCATACACACTTACAATGAAAATCGTATAATTTATAATATTATGAACAATCAAATTTAAGCTTGTCTTTATGAAAATTGCAATTTTCAAACCATCGTATCTTCATTTTTGTAGCCGTAACAAAATTTTGATATGACTCACATTTCTATGAATTGATTAAAATGTTAGTGTGTGACTGAAATTGAGTTTTAAGTAACCTCAATAGCTTTCAAAAGGGGTCAATTTCTGAAACTGGAAAGAGAACCTTCACAGAAACCCACAGTAACAGGTCGTGTGTGCATCAATTTTTGGTTTCCAAACTCTTCCTATAATTGGATTTAAAGTTCTTCGAAGTCTCTCCACTGGCTCCATAACAGCCACTAGGTTAGATAAATAGAGAAATGATATAAGAATGAGTAGCATGAATGTGACAAATGTAAAGAAACTTATCATATCATCTTGCAAATATGACTTATGATCAAAAACTTGGATACACTAGAATGGCAGATTTCCATCAACTGAAAATGCGAATTCAATTTATCAGTTCCGAATACGCCTACCAGTTTCATTACTAAAATTCTCTTTCTGAACTTCTAGACCGACATGAGCCTGCATGCAGAAATGCCAGTTGAGTCCGAAACAATTCACCTTGTGACCGAATTGATAGAAAAATCCTCAAAAACTTCACGGGTCCACACCCTGGCTCATAATTATAGCATATGAATTATGTGATTTACCAGTAACTGCAAGTGTTCATACAGTACACTAGCCAGTCATCTACGACTGCAGGAATGATACTACAAAACAAAATTCATTTTCCCAGAGTTTCAGAGAAAATGCTCACTTTTCACTTCTCCATAATTGCAAGGCTCTGCAAAATAGCAGTGGAAAGAATGTGCTCAGAATAGCTTTTGGGTGCTCATGTCATCAACACGCTAGTTTCTTACTCTGCCGGAAAGTACACAAAAATTCACGGACGGATTTGAAAGGCTTCTTATTAAGAAGGTTGCCTGACTTCGCAATCCTTAGAATACCACCACCTCTAGAATTAATTCCATACCTCCATTCTATGTCGAGCTTTCGGCTGCACGTTCTCAGCAGTACTCAAGCAGGTGGTCCCTTCTCAAAAAAGCACCACGTCCTCATCAAGACCATGTGAACATTATGCAGCAGACAATATTCATCTCTTTCATAAGATTGGCTAATGTTGTATAAGCAATCTGTGAGATGGTGAACGCCATTATTGCCTTCAGTGCTCCACACAGTAGACCTTTTCTTGCACGCCACATAAAAACAGTCATACCTCTGCTGCTATCTGCTCCAAGCGTGACCGTTCTGCTGTTGATGTGGCCTTAGCTTTTCTATGAAAGACTTATATAAAGCTTTAAGCTCCTTCGCATCAGATCTCTGCATCAGAAGCAGAACACCATTGAAGACAGGTAACCATATACCAGAACGCAGTAGCTGCATGAACCATGAGCAGAAGCGAAACAAAAGACAAAATCAATTAATTTCGTGTCCACAGTAAAAAAGAGTCTCATCAAATCAAAACCACTTTGTCATACCTGAATATGTAGGCAAAATTGTTCAGCTAAATTTGGAGGACAATGCACAGCAGGCAACACTTTTGTAGCCAAATGTATCAGTAAATCGTTCCCACACTTCTCATATAAAAGCTTTTGAGCTATTACTATTTCACCGAAGAGAGAGACCTGCTCCAGAAAAGTAAGAGTCAATACAGTGGCTTCCAACAAATCATGCATCAAAATAATGCAGATATACGGCCACCAGATACTTGTATGCAGATATACCAGAATGGACTTAGTGAGGCATCAAGTCACTTAAAACTTACAGTATTTGCATCCCGAAAATTGAAAGAAGGTTCCAAAACTTTGTAGATGCAGCACTCTGCTGCAAATCTCTCCATTAGAAATTGGCGAAAACCAGGCACCTGAAAGTAGGTACTGGACTGTCAGAAATGCTTAAGCTACAATTGAAAGTTGAGAGCATGATTATCTCACAAATATATAAATCACACATTGCAGTCAGCAGCCAAACAATCGCAGGTATTCACCAACGCTTAACAAATGCCGGGTGCCAATAGGAAGAAGGCTCGAATAAAATTTACAAGATAGCAAAGCAATTGATCACTAACAAACCTTCTCCTCTTCTGCGCTAGCCCCACACCAATCACCAATAAGTTTGTTGAAGACCTGAACGCCAATCTGCAGAACATATTTCAATCCCCAAAACAACAGTATTAGACAACTTCAGAGAAGCACAAAGTGCAAGTCACTGTGACAATGAAATCAAATGCCTCATGTCTGCATATGGGGAGAAGCATAACTAAGGACTTACCTTTCTTACAAGCACATCTTTGTGGTTGCACGCAGCGTCCAATAGTAGACCAATGATATTCTGAAGCAATGGACTACTCTGTTGAGAAAGCATCACTGAAGAAAGTTCCTGGGTTGTAATTGCATGTAACAGAAGGAAGTAGTTTCTTTGCAGATCCAGTAACTCCCGTACTTCCTGAAATGAAGAGAGAAATCCGTTTAAGTACTGGTATATGCAGCTTCTCCCAATTTCAGGTGCAGATGAGGTGATACTTGTATCACCATCATTGTTGCTAATTGACCAGCAATGAACCAAACAAAAACTCCAAGCTGCTGAACTTAATGCAGTCAATACCAAAAAACGCAAAGCAGCAACATAATTGCCAGACAACCGTCGGAAAAGTGACTACGGCATAGATATGTATCTAAAAGTACTGACATAAGCAATAGTAGGCACATGTATGATCACCTCGGTGAGACTCCCAGGTCCTTCAGGAAAACCGTCCTGGGGAAGGAGGGCAAAGACTCGGCCAACAACAGAAGGAAAAATCTCTTGAAGAATATCCATCATTCCAGTTTTGAACTTGTTGATAAGCTGGTTGATCAGCTGTATAAACTCCACAAGATCTTTGGGCTGCCACAACCAGACCCATATTTTCAGAATTATACGGCCTCGCAAACTCCCACTACTCTCGGAAAATGTAAATGCAAATTGAAAGTAAATAAATGTTCATACAGTCAAAATCTTTTGTCCATACTTATTCTTGAGATGTCCTTGTCTGTGTCCTATTATTCCCACCTGAAAACATATTACCTCGGTGTTTTTCGGCCAGAAATTGTACCTCACAATCAGTAAGCAGCTGCTGAATGATCGTTGGGAGAGCTGGAAAGACCGCGCTACCTAATGTTTCCACCATTTGATGAAGAAAGGAAGTGACCTGCATACGGCCATAGCAATATAATGTTCCAGCAACGAGAAATACATGTGGCTTCGTGTAACCTCAACAAAAGAATTCAATGTAACGATAACGTGACATTGCAGGGACTCCCTCGATAAGAACTGAAGGAAATAAATAGATCTAACTGCTCAAGAATTTCACTATGAACACTGGCAACATATATGAATTTAAGGTCAACCACGCCAACTACCAGCACAGAAAAGAGCTCTTAAATATACCTTGCTTCGCAAAACCTTGTTCTTGGGAAATACTGGATTGACCCGAAGTACAACATCAAGAGTCTGTGCGCAGACATACAGGTAGATGATTACAAATGTATTCACAAAAAAAGGAACAGAAAGGCACTTGTAAAAATAAATTTTTTAGGAGCTTCAACGACGAGCCACAAATGCAAGGAATGGTTGTAGACGGTTAGTCTAGCCTTCACGGAATGTCAAAATTCATGTTATGTACATATCTCTCACAATATGCAACAAATATATGTAAAAAGGTTTTCGAGTCAATCAACTCAAATACTAACCTGCTTGAACATGTTACCAATAATTGATCTGCCATTAGTTGCAAGATGCTCTCCAAATCCCTGACCATATCACATAAGAGCAAGCTGGATCAGGTTTGCAAAAGAGCTGTCATTCTTAGGGTCATAAATAAGACCTTAACATAATTAAAATATAACACAAACAACCATAAACCCTGTGATACCACCACAGATAGACTACTGCAGAGTAACCAGGCAGAGAAATAACATTTTTTGGACAGCAAGTCATGACGTAATTAGTATGACAGATATGTTTAAATGAATCAGACTTACCTTAGCTAGATAACTAATAGCCATAATAATCTGCTGCAAAGATGAAGTAACTGGAGCAGGTCCCACGGGATCTCCTTTCACTTCATCACTGGACAAGATCGCCTCCACCTTCGAATAAACAATGAGCCGTTGATAAGTTACTCGAAGTGTTCACAAACAAACCGTACCTTCTACACAAAATAGTTTGCAATGATATATCTCAAGAGTAACAAACGAAAAGCACGGCTGGTGTTTACAGTTTATAAGCGAAATGGTTTCGATAGTCTACACTTAAAACCATCAGTTATTTAGACACGCAACAGAATCCTGCTAGCATCTCCTAGCAGAAAGGAATTGGCAATAAGTAATGTGCACAATTCCTTAAACTTCATGATATGGCCAGCTGTGAACGCACTAGAGAAGTAAACTTTCAAACGCACAAATTGCAGCTTAGCAAGTGAAGAAACCAAACCTGTCCACAGAGAGGAACCAAAAGAGCAGACAGGAAGGTCGCTTGTTTATCAACAGGAAGATCTTCCAACCCGATCAACAAACCAATCGCCTGCATATCCAACAAACCAACGTTCAGAAAAAAATTCAATCTATATCACAGTGATTTGTTAAGTATACAATACATCAAGGGAAGCTCACCAACCCAATCGATAAACTGATCATCGTAATAATCGACTGCAGCAAACAATATAAATTAGTTGGTGGGTGGCCCACTCACCTCAAATGCATAACTTCTTTCATCAGCATCCTTCTTAAGCAAAGGTTTTGGTGATGTAACAGCAGACAATACGTCCTCTAAACTCTGGCAAGATCAATAAATCATGTAAGCTTCAACTAATAGGAAGTAAACTTCAAGAAATTAACAGAAAACCAGATGGCATTAAATTCTAAGAGTAGACAACCTCAAATTTCAGAGAAACTTGCAGATTCCGTAAAGCAAGTAGAGTAGATAAATAGAAATGCTCCACGAAATAAGTACCTGTAGGATATTATCCAGGTACGGCACCAGCTGAATACGCAGCACTTTGACAAAACGCATGAAGAGGTAACTCGCCCGACTGCTTACTTGGGGATTAGGATGATGCATACCTCTTGCATCCAGAAAAACTGCTAAAACACCAGGTGTATAATCACCATGATATTGTACAAACTTCACGTATCTAGTGACAGTCTCTAAGTAGATTATTGCGATAAGGCGGTGAGAATGACAGGGAATAGCCGTTGATAAAAAGGCCCCAACCATCTCTTGAAGCGATCCTCCGCCAGGTTTCATGGACTCCTCTGTTACGCCTTCACCTAACAGATGAAGGAGGACAATGGCAGCCTCCACATCTTCAAACTCGGCATTTGCATCCTGAAGTATTCTGGCTAATGTACTTTTCACAAAGGTTGTCGTCACTTCTGGAGCCACGCGATTAATACTTCTGAAAAGAGCCATGATCTCCTTTCGATATTCAGCCATTCGCTCCTCTTCCTCTAGCCCCGACTTGTCCGGTTCATCCAATGATACCGGATCCGGATCATACCGCATCCGAGTGAACATCACTTCGAGGATCTGGCTTAAGTGATTGGCCTGTTTTCCACTGACTGATTTAGAGTTCTTCATTCGAGTCACATACGCATTCAAGAACTGGAACGTAGTAGTGGACATATCTTCATCTCCATTCTGCATGAAGTAAAAAACCGGGGGTAGAACCTCATCGAGCATGGTGGTCACCATCTCGGTCAAGGCCAGAGTCTGCTCAGAGGCTCCATTCTGTTCTATTTTCTTACTGCATTCAAGAACCTCCGTTGCAATCCCCGTCAACAAGGACGTCAGTTTTAGAGCAAATTCAGGCTCCTGCGCTTCCATGATCGTGCTACAAGCCTTGCCTGCCTGTAACTGCTGAAGAAGAGCAAGTTTTGAAGGAGCGTCCATCCTCTTTGATACAATCGCTAATAGACACTCAGCAGCCGCCGCTCGCAGCTGAAGATACTCGCGGGATGCGACAAGAAACTCGAAAAGCAAAGGAACGAATCTGTCGTTGGCAACCAAGCCGATGTCAATCCACGAAACATACTTCTGCATCATTTCCAAAACCTGAGCAGCCAATTGAGGTGACTGGCCCTTGTACATGACAATTAAACTGTACCAAGCAGCCACAACTTGAGATATGCATTGCTGCCTCATCGCGTCTTTGATTCGAGTTGCAGCAGCAGCCTCTTCCTGCGTCCTTGGAAAATCAAAACTAATGACTTCTTCGTCCAGCGTGTTGAAAACACGAATAAACATATCAACAACCACGGGTCCTTTACTAAGGGCGTTGAGCATGTCGAGAAAAGCTGATGGCCACTCTGCAGGGTAGTCGATATAAACAAGCATCGCGATGAGCTGGGCCAGTTTGTTTCTAACGAATATAGGGCGAGATGACATTGGAATAGCAGTATCGGTTACTGACGGATCATCGAGATTAAAATTGCAGAAGGCCAGCATCAACGACGACCGAATAAACAGCCGTTCTTGAGATTCCAATGTCCTGTAACGCTGCTGAATTACTTCCTCCAGTGTTTTAAGACACCAAAATTGCACTTCAGCGTATTGAGAAAGCCGAAATTTTTCAAAACATGCCTGACTAATATTAGGGGATTGCTTGGCCTGTTCACAGTACGCTGCTGCTTGCGCCTTTAATTGAGCATTCACAGCCCCAGTCTGGTCGAAACTAAAGAAAACTGCTTTCTCAAAATCGTCCATATTGGATCCTCCCAAGAACCTACTTACCGCCTGTTCACCAAAAGTAGTCACACAGAATACGCCACACAAAAAACCCGCTTGGATAACCCTCAAGGCCTCGTATAAACGCCAGAGAGAACTGTAAGCCCTACAGCCCCAGGTAATGTAAGGTCGAAGGCCCAGAAGTATGTCAAAATCCAGAGACTGAGCGATAACAGCTGAACTGCTGACAGCCAGAGACGCTAGATCACTCAATTTTTTATACCAATTGTAGGTCTCGCTTCCCAAGAAACTCAGTGATTGATAGCCGTACACTGGGGCTCCCTGGATTATTCACCTCGACGTAGCTCTTCGGGAGCCCTACGAAGACCACCAAGCCCTTGATGCCAGCTCGATCGCGCTAAACCCTAAAAAGCTCGACCACGCCAGATATCAGCAAAAATCACCCTCAAAGAGTTCACAGAGATGACCTTTGATAGGCCTCAACAAGCTGACAGGAAAAATTTGATAGCCGCTGTTCAAAGAGGCTTCAAACCCATCGGAATTATCACCAACCTGTCACCATAAAAAGCACAAGCCTGTGCTAAGGCTCGGTGCAAGCGCTCCAAGTAGACAGCATCAACCAAGATACACCAACAGACCGGTTCTTAGATGCGGACACTACTGCCATATTTATCAATTCTTCAAATCGAAAGCCAACCCTCTTGAAGTTGATCACACCATAACCATGGGCTGAAACATACTGGCCTGCAGCATATCAGTATTTCGCATCAGCTATGCTCCAGTGCAGTCATACATTACAGGGTCCATTACAGGCTCTATTGCTATCCCACTACCACACCGTTCCATAAACCCTAATTCTAGTGCCACCAAAAATGATAGAAGAGTAGGCCCACTACCACCGCAAAACGCAAATGCGTGCTTGTTTAAAGCATCAGGTAACGAGCAGTACCCACAATTACAAGCTCAAGGCTTGATTGCCAAATAACGTTCAAGGCTGCACTTTAAAAGCGTCCCTTGTCAATCAGATGAAAACAACCAGAATCGAGGTACAAAAACGAAAGAAAAGCAAAAATAAAACGTCTCAGATCCGAATGCGTGCCTCCGCTCGACCTCTCAGGCGCATGCAAAATTCATCAGCAAGCGACAATTTAACCTAACGCTTCCAAGATATCGAGTTCAACACACTCGCACGCATCAGTGGGACATAACCACGTGGAAAACACAGACAGAGTCCGACTACGATAGCGCAATCCAAATGCAAATCCTCTGGCGATACGCACAAGATGCCAAAACAGAGCATTTCAAAGAGAATCAATCACAAGAACACGCCGCACGTTTGACCGGAATTGGGAACACGGAAGAACAACCAAAACCGTAACGCAGATCGCGACCATGACCTAGTGCCAACCGATGCCGACAACGAACCCTACGAAAAAATGGCTTCACGCCACCAACACCACTCCAAACCAAATAGAAAAACGCGCCACAAGGCTCCACGAATTCGCCACAAACCTGGCACGGCGGATGCGCAGGCTCCACTCGTAAGCGGTCAAATCCTCCGAACTCGCAAGTGCCACGGAATCGGGCCGCCAACCACGAAATCAATCGAGCGGCAGAAGTGGTCACAAAATGGTCGATAAAAACCGCGACAGACTACCAAATCGGGTGAGGAAAAGCACGATAGGAAGAGGAGAAGGAGAAGAAGACGATGAGCAGCTGGAGGGGCGGCACACACGATCCAACGGGGAGGGGAAGGAGAGAAGGCACGCTGCAATGGACAGGCGGACTAGGCTTGGGCTTGGAGATGAAGGCAGCAACAACGGAGGAGAGGGCTCTGTTCCCTATACGGGGGAACTAGTTCTCTATGTTCCCTTGTCTCCTGACTGGATCCAGGGATTCCAGGAGAGGCAACCGGGGTCACTTTTTTCTTTAAATTCTCTCCTTTTCTTTGCCTTTCAGGTCATAATTTAAATCCCTGGCACACAATCCAATGCTTACCATCATTTTTTGTTGGGACTCCCAACAAGAAAAAGAATATTGGTGTGGATCAAGGAATTGTTTGTTCTAAAATCTAAAGCCCTAGCCTATCTTTGCAATATATGGTAGAAGAATCTTACATTGCGTAGTCAAAATAACATGGACTCCAAGACTGGCATACATGAAGACCCAAGGAGGTCACTACAAGTACTAGAAACCATGTCAACATTTCATTGATTGATAGATATGAGGTTATTCTAAAAAGTAAGAACTCCCATAACCCCTAATGTTCTTTCACGTTCAAAGGCCAAGAATGGCTTCAAAATACTTGTCTCCAAAACAAGGCTGAAATCTTCATCTATGTTTATTTTTTAACAAATTCAATCTTAGGATCCTTTGGTTAACTTATTCAAGGAAATTTTACCAAAACTTTAAAGTGAATATCCCACTAGTTGCAGTTCAATGTGTCTAAACTTCAAAAGTACTAGTGTGACCCTGTGCCGTTGGCCCAATTTTCATCTACTCCCGGTTCCACTCCTGGTTCTACTTCCGATTCGACTCCCAGTTCTACTGTGGCCCTATGCCGTTGGCCCAATTTTCATCCACTTCTAGTTCCACTCCCGGTTCCACTCCCAGTACCAAGAACGCCACCAAAATCAAAGTAATAGTAATTTTCTAATTTTTTAATCAATAAATACTTTGAAATTCAATAACTTTTGCACCACCGCTCCAAACACCACGAAACCAAGCCAGTGCACCCCTCCTCGGTGAGAGCTTTCCGACAATACCAAGCACGCGGCCGGGGGACGCACAGTCAGGAAGTTGTCCACGCTACAAACAAACAAACAAACAAACAAACAAACAAACAAACAAACAAACAAACAAACAAACGGCCTCATTTAAGGTATGTTGATATGATTTTCTAACCCTTCCAAAAGATGGAGTTTTGTCTTTCAATATTTTTTAAAAGAAATACATGTGTCCTATAGCTTGTGTACATTATAGTTAATATGTTGGAAAATTGCTTGAAAATGAATGTAAAAAAACTTAACCAAAAAAATTTATATTCATCTTTAATGTATGGAAGGTAGTACTAAATGAAATAAAATACTAAACAACTAATGACATTTACAAGAAATTGAAAATTATTAATCCCATCCTAGGTGAGAGTGTTCTAATATACAATTGTTATCTATTATTTTTGGTTTTATTTCAAAAATTTCAAAACTGAATGCAAAGAACAATTTTATGTATTTTTTCTACCTTCATTTGCGCACAAAATAAAACTCTTTGTAACTTTCACTTCATTATTTTGAAATTGAATGGTTCAAATGTTTTTGAGTTTTATCAATCTATATAGTCGCAAAAACAATAATTAACATTTTTTAATAATACATTTTTTGTTGCCCAATTTGTCATCGGAATCTAGAAATCCTTCTGACTTTTGCAATATTTATTGGAACAATGTGAAACAAAGCTTCACACATAGATTAGGATGATTAGCATCCATCCTAAAAAATTCATGGAAAAATTTCAAATTATAAAGTCAACTTGTGTTCTCAACATACTTTGTTTTTCTTGAGAACACAAGTAGGCTATGTTCTCAAGAAAAACAAAGTAGACTCTTCAATCCTTTAGGGGCTAATCTCAATTTGAAAATATTTGCATGCTTTTGATACAATACTTTTATGGAAATAAGAAGACATCTAAAATTGATTTAGGAGTAAAGAACATATTTTAGTTGGTAAGGAAATGGATTCTAAATTTTTCATTTTTTATGGGCTTAAGTTTTTTAAACAATGGCTAAATAATACTTGAATCTTTCAAAATCAATTTTTTTTGGGACAAATTTGATGAAATTGAGGTAAGTCATATATTTATACAAAGATGTAAGCAAATTGTCGCAAATTTCAAAATTGGTTATAATGGCTTTGAAGTCTAGCTTTGGGATAGAACATATAAAAATGCATAAAACTTTTGTATGTTTCCTACGTCCAAAATATGTTTGAACAGGTTAATATGATATTGTTTGCCTTTAGTTAGCTTGAAATTGGTTGGTTTATCCTATTAGATAAGCAACTATAAATTCATTTCCATCGCGTTATAGTTACAATAAAAATACCTTTTGTGTCTTAAACAATAATTGATTTGTTGACCATGAAACTCATATTGCAATTAAGGTTTTATTGTATTATGATTAGGCTTAGTTTAAATCATTATATTTTTACATTATCAAGATGGTTATTTTAACACCTTAGAGAATTTGTTACATGAATTACTGAGTGGATTATAACTTGTTTTTAAGAGCTACATGAAATGGATGAAGTACATCCAATAATGCTGGAAAAAAAAATTGATCTGTTCTTTAAGGATGTGACTAGCATGGTTATGAGATGCTTCATGATTATTATGCAAGGTTGTCGCAACCAGAATTTGTGATTTTTCTCCAAGTGTCTGAATAACAAAACGGAAACCGGTAGTTTGCATCCGTATCCGGTTAGAAGGGCAGAAGAGAACTACGGATAGGCAGTGATAATCCAATAAGGAGAAAATTGTATCCGTTCCGGTCAGGATGGTAGTATTTAGGAGCGGAATCATACCCGGAATTCGCCTTAAAACGGATTAGGGATGGACCGGATCAATGGGGACCGGACCGGAAAAAGGTCATGATGACGTGCCAGGGGTCCTGAGAGTATATAAGGGCTGGTCGTCCTCATTTTCACTCTTTTACTTCCCTTGAGCTCTGGAGCTGACCTTGAGCGCTTTTTCGCCTCTGTCCGCGCCAGAGCCATTGATGCATGTGCGCTTCCGGCTGGGTGTGTCTGAGAGTGTAGAAAGAGTAAAGAACGTGTGGGTTGCAGGTTTTGTGAGTACCTTCCGGTTGAGATCGGACGAGAGAAAGTGAGGAACGGGACGTGCGGCTAGGAGAGTGTGAGGTAGTGACCGGTAAGGGTCCAGTGGTTATTTGGTGTCCATGCCTCAGCTGCGTAAGGCCAGACCGGGCGCTCCCAGCTCTTCCTCCGATATTAAACTCCGGAGGATAGTTCCGATCATTCCTATGGAGGAACCGGCCCGAATTGAGTTAGTGGAGGATCTCAACGCAATGGGATGCCTCGTTCTGATGGATAAACCCTGGGGGTTTCATGAGGAGCGGATGGTGAGGGAGATCAAGTGTAAAGTGTCGAACGAGTTCGACAACACTCTCCGTGGCCGCCCGACCGAATGGGAAGAAGAACGGTGGAGGGAAGTTTACAACTTCCGGATGGGAGGTTCCGGTATGGCCGGGCGGAAGGACAAGTTCATCCATGACAAGTTTCATGGGGAACCGAGTAACAAGGACGGATACGCGGTCGCGGATTGTAAGAACGACCGGCATCGTAACCTCCTTCAGTTCCTGGTTCCGATCGTCCACCCGGAGAAGCCGACGAGGGTAACGATGACCCTCGGCAACACCATCTTCGGTTCCCTGAGCGGGGAACGGAAGGTGAACTGGGCTCGGATCTTTTCCGATCTGGTGTCCCAGTTGGTGACAAGGATCGGAAAGAGTAGGGCCACTCCTTTGAGCCCCTACCTTTTCCACCTGTACCAGCGGAACCAACTTCTCACTCCTACGGAGGAGAAGACGTGGGGTGTTTAGGAGTCAATCCTGAAATATGGGGAGTCGGGTTCGGATGACGAGCTAGAGGAGCAAACCGGATCCGAACCCGAGACTGAAGAAGAGGAAGAGGAAGAGCCGTCTCGACAGAGGACGCGTCAGAAGACGACGCCTCCTCATAAGAGAAGACCCCCGTCGAACCCCCGGTCCACACCAGAACAGGGACCGGATGTTGAGATGCCGGATCTCAAGGATCCGAACGACCCGTTCAACTAGTTAACGGTTGTCCTGGGCGGAATCCGGGCGGACTGGGAGGTCAAGCGAAGGACCTTGACCACGATCTCTGAGCTGGTGGGCGCACCGGCCGACAGCGATTTGCCGGGTAAGGTGGGGCAATTCCTGGCCGATCCAGAAGAGAACCGGAAATAGGAAACAGAGATCCGTTGACTTCAGGAGGAAGTCGATACTCTGAGGGCGGATATGGTCACCCTCAGGGAAGACAAGGCAGCAGTCCGGGAGATGGCGGAGGCAACCCGGAAGGTGGCTGAGTCGGTGAAGGGCACTCTTGGAGAGTCCAGATCCGCCGCAGTCAAGGCGGCCCTATTTGACCAAGGGGTACACGAGGAGAAGAAGGTATCCGGTTCCCGGATAGTTCGGATCCTCAGCGATTTCACCGATCGGGTAGAATCGTCCTTAGTGGCAGCACGAGAGGCGGCCGACCGGATGGACGTCAGCAGTCAGAAGCTGACCGGGTCCTTATTCTCCCGGGAAATCCACCTCTCTGACATTTTGATGCCGAATTCGTTTCCAGCAGGAGGATCGAATCCGGGTGAGCGCAAGGATCATACACCCGAGTCACGAAAGAGTCACAGGAGACCTGGGACGGGGCAGCCAATCCAGATAGATTCATCGCCCGGGTCAGATCTTCCGGATCCAGCTGCCGGTGAATGGAGCCGGAACTTGGCGGATGTCTTCAATCAACTGCCCGAGGAGCCTAAGAGTCCTACGCTGGACGGAGGAATTGGAGAGTAGGATAGGAAGTTAGTTAGGAATGTAAAATATTTGTAAGTTAGTTAGGACCGGATCGGATGACTATCCGGTCTGGCTTGTTAGGACCGGATCGGATGACTATCCGGTCTGGCTTGTTAGGACCGGATCGGATGACTATCCGGTCTGGCTTGTTAGGACCGGATCGGATGACTATCCGGTCTGGCTTGTTAGGACCGGATCGGATGACTATCCGGTCTGGTTTGTTAGGATCGGGTCCGGATTTCCAGCGCGGATTTCGAGGTCCCTTTTGCTTTGTACTCAAGTTGTATATAAGTCAGCCCCCGCTTGGGAGCTAGGAGTTCTTTTCATCTTATTTTTGCGTACGTCTTCTCTTGGTTGCTTGTTGTGTATCTCTCCCGTGTGCGGCAGGGTCGTGGAGTGAGGAGTTAGGAAGGCGCACGCTAATGTAGGTGTGAGTTCTCCCTTTGGCGCGCTTGTTTTTGGTCTTATGTGCAGGTGAGCGGGTTGCGTAAGTGTTGGGAGGGGATTCCAGTTCCTCAGCAGCTCTAAAGTTTAGAATTCCGGGCGAGACAGCCGTTGTTAGGCTAGGCGGATAGGGAGGGATTCCTTAGTCGCGCTAGAACTCCTGGGTGTGAAATCCGGTTGAGTGTCCGATCTCCTGAGAGATCTCGCCGCCTCATTTGGGCAAACGAAAGAACTTTAGTAGATGTTGGAACGGACGGGTTCTCTTGCAGCCGCCTAGCTTCGCACAGACGGAACGGGACATCAAGGTCGTTGTAGTATGGAAGGACCGTACGGGGGGTCTTTGTGTGACCGGTAATCCAGGAAGTTTTCTGGGTTGCTGTGAAGGATCAAACCGGGTCCGGGTTAGAGTAGAGAATAGAAGGAGGAAGAAGTGGGTCTTCAGCCACTATAATTCACGGAAGGAACGGTGGGCCTGCCGCTCTCAAAAACAAGGGGCGATCCCTCTGATGGTGAAACAGAGGTAAAACCAAACCGGGTAGTAGTGTGAGCAGATGAGAGTGATTAGACTCAGCCGGAACGTGGACCGGATCAGAGAAGTAAAAAAGGGTCTGATTGGAGTTCTGGGTGTTGTTGTGTTTCCAGTTGTATGTTGGAACCGGAAGAGGAAATATAGGTACTGACTTAGCTTAGGGACCAAATAGGGCTATCTACTTCACAGAATCTCGCGGGTTCGATCTTTAGAGTCACTTTGTTATACTTTAAAGTGGTTTTTGGTAGTATAACGGGGAAATTACTTGCCTTGTGCTGCGACAAAGGTTCTAAATGAATTCATGTAGGGATGGGAAGACAAAAAAAAATTGAAAAAAATTAATATGTCATGTTCAAATTCTACATATATTGTAATTTATTTAGCAAAAAAACTCAAAAATCTACATCTACCTTCCTACCAGGGACTCTTAGGGATTAAATAACTAAACCTTTTAAAATATTTCACATTTAATTTTGAGATGGAACACACTCATTTGTATATGAACTTTTTACATAAATTGTTTTGCTTATTACTCTTCTTTTTCTTCTAAAACAACTACCAAATTTAGATTGAAGTATTAGAC
This sequence comes from Neckera pumila, assembly GCA_963969595.1. NCBI lineage: Eukaryota > Viridiplantae > Streptophyta > Bryopsida > Hypnales > Neckeraceae > Neckera > Neckera pumila. Next base: position 25,244,909 of record OZ018411.1, on the reverse strand, counting down.
ATGCCTCAATTTCCTTCTTCATTGCATATTGCTTATATTAAGCATAAAATGTGTCATGATTTCATCTGTCATGTCATCTATACAACTTTTCAACCGTTTGTTCTTGGGATCTATAATGACATCCAAACATCTTCTTACAGAATACTTGTAGCTTTGATGAAACATTTTTGGTGTTGTTGCAACAAGCTTTGTTCTAATTGTTTCTACAATACGCATTCTCTAATATATGATGCTTTTTAGCAAATTACATAAGCAAAAGTTTCAATCCTAATTATAACCGCAAAAGAGATAATTGCCATGAATTTTGCAAGAGCATCTCTATTTAGCTTGTCAGGCCAATAGAGGATGACATAATATGGTACACAAAATAGTAAAATTAGATTGCCCCATACTAATTTCTCGACATTCAACACTAATTAAATACGTACAGTCCTTACAGAAGAATGCAATAATGAAGGAACTATGTGTATTGTACAAATTTGTGCATTGTTCACGGCTTGAGTTTAGAGAAGTGCATGCGCCTCCATGTGGACAAGTAGTGGCTCATGAGCTAACTTCTCTCAATGAAGGCAACCTAATTGTTAAAGCAACCCAATTTCACTATTTTGTGTAGCTCTAATGGTGTTTCACAACATTTGAATTTATCAATCTGAATTTGCCCACTTGGCAAGCATCGAGGCTAGCGGCAAGGCAGCCTATGGTGGCTAGGGCATCAACTCCAATGCGCCTCCCATCATTGGCATAAGATATAGTAATTAAAAGAAACTATTAGAAATTGTCAAATTTTGGTGCATTTGGCTCAAATGGAAACTCAAAATTCTTTTTTTGAATTCCAATCATCCAAAAGTGTAATAGACTATTATATTGATGTGTGAAACAAAATTAAGGCCATTTGACTATGTAGATTGCAAGATTGTAACATTTGAAGTTTGAATATAAAATTGACCTTGCTAGACAAGGATAGTAGACTTTGAGCCTTCTTGAGTTAAATTTTTTCTCCATACAAAAATGGTAATTATACCATTAATTACTATATCTTGTTATGTACACTTATGCAAAGTTTCAAAAAGCAAATACTAGATTTACTTTAGTCTAAATCATCCTTGCAATATGAGGAGGTCAAATAACCTTGCAATACACTAACCATTTTTTGATGATTTCTTGTGCATTGTAGAATTTGTTTTTGTGAAATCCAAATGGTGAAAAACAATGGTCAATTTTTGGTACATGAATCTTTAGGAGGTAAGAAAAATAAAGGAAAAGGAAATGAAATCAATAAAGCATCTATGAGAAATGTAAAGTTTGCCAAATTATTAATGAAGTTTATTAATTTAAGTATGTGGATGTAAATATATAAGTGATGGATGGATGAATAAAATTAGATGTTTATCTTCTTTTCTTGCATTCTAGCCTTCTAGGAGGTGTGGCAAGCTTATCCCCCAAAATACTCATTGCCTTGCATATCTTAGTGCCTTTTATTGGAGCCTTCATATTTATGCCTTTGTCATCTTTCTCTTTTCACCAATTTGGAATAGAAAAAATATAGGGGACGCTGAGTCTTCCTTGGTGAAGTTGGCATCATGTTTGTAATAGATGAAAATGTATATTTATCATAGAGAGATGCGTTGTGTTTGGTGATTTATGAATCCCACGGTGTTGTAACTTTGCACCAATTTTTCTAATGGGCTATATGTATTATTTTCAATTGATATTTGTTTAAAGATCACAACTAATATAGCATCCTCATAATAAAGCAGGCTTTAGATAACTTGTTGATTTGGGCTTATATCAGTTGCTCTACTGAAACTTAAGACATTAGAGGCAATTTGAGGCTTCCAAGAGATTGCAAGTTATCCTGCGTTCCCAGACTGCGGGAATAGATAACTTCTAGTTGATGTGGCCAAGCCCGTGCCATGTCATTTTCAAATTTATTTATTTATTTATTTATTTATTGCTGAAAATGATATTTGGGGAAGAAAAAAAATATATATATATATATTTTTTTATTTTTTTTATTTTTTTTATTTTTTATTTTTATTTTTATTTTTATTTTATTTTAAAAAAAAAAATTGATAGCATTACTATTGGTTCAGAACACGGAAATAGACTGCGGAAACATGCCTGAAACGGCTCTTCGGAGGCCTCAAATCCCCTCTAATGTCTATTTTCAAAATCATGAGCATATGAAAGTTTGATATAAAGTTCATACTTTGAACAAAACATATTAATTCAAAATAGTAGATTTATAGCCTTCTAAAGCAATTAAACTTCAAAAAGCTAATCAATCCATTAAGGATGTTGAAAACTTTTGCCCCTCAGTGTTAACATTATTTTCTAGATACAAAGATGAATTTGAAGGCACAAGGAACTGCAATTGATGTGGAACTTTTCTTGAGTTTATAAATTATTTATGGAATTGTAGAATGAAAGTTGTGATTTTGTCCAACAATGTTGTAAAATTTTCATAAAATGTTGCACACAAACAAACAAATGAATGGTGCAATTCCGCGTAATCATATCATTTCTTCTTTTGGGGACAAAATATGCAAGGGAAAGGTTCCTTGCTGATTTTTGCATTGCATTAATTCATCAATTGTTAGGTGGACATGTGTTTGATTGTGTAATATATATGTGTGAAAATTTAGTGAAGTTTTGATGTGGCATAGGGTTTGAAACACCATACAATTGACTAATACAAGGAAAATGATATGCTTAAATCCTCAAGGACCAAGGCCTTTTTTCTTCCAAAAACTCTCAAAATTGTCATTTCTGTTGCGTTGAGTAAAAAAATTTGAAAATTGTTTTTTTTTTGCATGTTTCACTATAGGATCTCATATCTAATTAGTATGAAAATCTGCTAAAAAAATTAAAATTTTTGACCAAATAGATTGCAAGATATCTGCATTTAAAGTCAAAAAAATTAAGTTTTTTAGCACATTGTGGGACTAGATTATTTGACTTTGAACCTTCTTAACTTTAATTTTTGCAATACAAAGTTTTGAGCTCTAAATCTTTATGGTGGAAAATCGAGTTGAGAGTCTAGGAAAAATAATTCAAAAAAACTTAATTTTTATTCTTAAAAGTATTGTTAAGAAGAAGTAGGTACAAGATAGAAGGAAAATCTAAATTATTAATATTCTAAAATAGAATTAAAATACATTAATCCCAATGCTGAGATTGTTTTGGGAAGAAAACGAAACCATGTGGAACTTTTTTTTTGAAAAATTGCAAAAATTGCATTCAGAATCCTATAAGTTATTTTTTCAAAAAAGTGATCTAGTTGATCCCAAAACAAGATTGTCCATAACTTTCTCATAACAAATCCAAATGGAATGAATAATAGCTTTCCATGTAGAAAAAAATATAATCTATGAGAAAAAAAGATTCAAATTTAAGTTTTTGAAATTTTTTTTGTTGCCCGCTTTCCCTTGTTTTGAGTTTATTTAGGCAAAACTATTGTTCCCGGATATGGATTGAAAAAAAAATTATATTTACACAAAGATAATCAATTTTTCTATCTTCAAAAAAAGTTTCAAAAAATGAGAACAAAAATTCAACCTATAGATACCTTTTCAAAATCCCATTTGTCCTCCAAAGGAGCAATGGTCTTTTAGGGGTTAAACAAGCATATGTTGATCATGCAAAGGAATGGTGACCTTGTAGCACTTATAGGTGACCTTTATTCCCTAAATATGGCATCCATTTCCTTTGACTCATACTTCAATATTTAAAAGACATTTATTCTTTAGAAGACTTGAGAGCATTTGAAGGTAACAAAATATACAATGATTGTATGTCAGTCACCTATTGGAAGTATTAGGACCATGATTTGCAAAAGGAGTCATATCTTGGTACTGCAATATACCTCATCCTAACCTCATATGCTTCACTAAATCAAATTGTGATTGACCCAAACTATCAATATACACTTTACATAATTAACCCCTAAAGTCCCCATGGCCTTTTTTCATCAATTTCATTCAAACCTATCATTTCTATTGCAAAGTACAAAAGACTTTAGAAATTATTTTTTGGCACATCTAACCATAGGATCTTGCACTAGACTAGTCTGAAAGAATGTGAAGAATTTTAGAAACTTTGACTCTGTAGATTGCAAGATATTTTTGTTTGAAGTGAAGAAAACTCTTGTTTTGCTCCTTCCTTGCTTAGTTTCCAAGGCTTTGAATCTTCTTAGCTTAAAGTTTTTGCACTACCAATACCAAATTTAAAAAAGTTTACATTGAAAAATTGAGTTGAAAATCTAGAATTTTTTTCAAAAACATGCTTAATTTCATTCTTTTAAAAATTGTTAAGTAGAAGTAGGTGCAAGATTGAAGGAAAAATAAATTGTTGTATTTTTTTTAATTTATAAAAATTGCATTCAAAAATGAATTCTATAAGCTTTTTTTTCAAAAAGATGCTTTATATTGCCTAAACAACAAGATTGTATATAATTAACCTTCTCATCACTAGTAGGCTAAATATAATGAATCAAATCTTTCTGTATAGACAAAAATGTTTTTGTCAGAAACAAAATTTTGAAAATTTGACTATTTGTGATTTTCATTTTGTTCTACGACAAACCTTGTTTTAGGCTTATGTTTTGCTCCCAAGCATTGATTGACATAAAAATAATATTCCCAAAAATTTAGTGTGCTTTCCAAATTTCATTAAAGGTTTCAAAAAATCATGACAAAAATAAAACTATAGGAGCCTACCTAAAATTGATTTTGTCCTTTGAGGGGACACTGAGACTTTAGGAGTTAATTTCAAAATTGAATTTTATGTTTTATATATTTTTGGTCAATTAGCATTGTTAATTTGTGATGATATCCAATATAGTTGTATACCTAGCCAAAATTTGGATTTTGGACTATTTCAAGGACTCTCACAACTATTCTCTGAGTCTTTAGGAAAGAAAGACCCCCCACCTTAGTAAATTATGTATGAAATAACCAATGAACTGCGCTAGCGGCGAATAGGTTGTCATACACAACCGGTTGTACATTTTTCAATCACAGCCTTTGATCTTCATGATCCAAGGGTGTAGGAAGCATGTTGAAAGAAAAGAAGGTTATGAGTTGCAACTTGTAATGGCAATGGTGATGGGTTGTCAATGGGACGGTGTCACGTTAGCGTTGAAAAGTCAACAAGTGATTTTGGTATGTTTGTGTGTCCAATTGAACAATAGATATCACACATATCTACCATATCACACATTGCGTGAAAATGTAGTGAAATCTGTATCAGTAGGACAGATCTTGTACTTGACCTATGCTAACATAACATTCAATAGCACGCACTCACTCACCATTGATATTCTAATAATGAGGAGTGTCTTCCATTGATTTACTTCACAATATTGCTTCAGCATGTTGCAGTGGGTCTGCTCTACAAATAGATGGTGCAAAATATTCCACACCCAACCGTACTTTGTCATTAGTAGCTAAGTAGCTAAGTGGACAAGTGGAAAAGCTGAACATGATGAGTACAAGAAAGACAATGACTGTGAAGGTTGTTGGATGTGGAATATTCCATACCATCTACTCTAGAATTGAGGTTGAGGCAGTGACAGTGCATGCTACTGAAAGAGTTATGAAACGTCTTCCTCCTCAATCCAATCCATGACCTTTTCAGTTCCTACAGATGTACCTGCTTTGTGCCCCCTTTTTTCTCTCTTTCTAATAACCATTGTTTTTATATGATGATTGTTTCAACAGGCGGAGCCTTGGAACAAGCATGTTGGCGAGTAAATTTCAAAATACTTACTGTATTATAACAATAATAATTATTATTATTTCTATCATCAAAGTTCTCTAGTTGCAGATTGATGAGATGTGTTCCTGACTAAACCTAAACTTACATTTTGTACACCAACTATCAAAATGAGTGAGTGGATAAGGTGCTCTCCACGCTGGGCTTATCACAGAATTTCCATGATTCTTGCCACTAACTTCGTTTGTTGTGGGTGGACGGAGCCACCAAGGGCACTGATCCAGAGACGAAAGTTGAAGACAAGCTACAAAGACGCAATCCATGTTCCATCTCCCAGCTGAAGTTCAGTTCAGTTGAGGTCAGGTTCAAATTCCAAAGGCAGACTAAGTTACAGGATGGCAATAATCTTACTGTGGGAATTTTGTGGCAGCTCCATCCTTCACAGGCAGTTATCCTGGTGCCGTAAACTTTCTTTTTTTAAATATTATTATTATTATTATTAAAAAAAAAATTTAACACACGGAGAAATTCCATTGATAAGGAACAAGTACAGAGAACCAGAGGAGAACCTTGGCGAGATCTTTTACATGTTCAGAGAGCAATTCAAAAGCCAAACAAGAGCCCTCTAAAACCCAGATTGCCCGAGACGGCGCCAACCCGAAACCCAGACACCTCGGGGCCAAGGAGCACCAATCCCGCTAAGTAAACAAGCCCATTTGGGGCGTGGCAAAGCTCCAACTAATCTCCAAATGGGAGCATTCACCAAAGAAACTTGATTGTAACCATGTAAGGTAAACCAGCCTAAAGCCGCCAGCTTCCTATTTCCGCCATCCTAGTTTTGGCCCCATTTCCGTCACTACACTCATCCAACTCCACTCACTTTCTTAACAAAATCAGAGCATTGATATCACCAAGACTAATGTATCAATTTTTCATTGGTCCATACTTACGTGCTAATAGATACATGGAAGGGTGGTTATGGGTTGTTGGTATGATGCTTATGACTCCAGGCTACAAGTGGTTTTGTAATTTCAGGGTTGACACTTCAAAAATTTGCAAAAATTACAATTTTGATTGAAAATTTATAATTCCACTTGGGTTTGATTCACGAAACAAGCGCACACCTCTGAAAAATACATGCCCTTCTTGGAATTGGCCTTAATATTCTCAAATTGCAAATCAGGGTGGTAATAGGCTTGTCTACCTTATTGTCAAAATGACGGAGGAAGACGTCCACCTTGTTCAGGTACAGTTTGCAGAGTTTCAACGTCTTTAACCACGCCGTCCGCGCATGATCTGTGAAGGCCTCCCACAGCACCTTCTTGAGTTTGTGGTTGGACCACGGGGAATCATTGAAGCAAATCGCGTTGCGGTCAAGCCATGCTACCTTGATCACAAATCTTCAGAAGAGGAAACCACATTGAGGAACCTTTCTTGAGGCGCCTGGGGAGTTTGGCGCCTAGCACGCACTGCTGCAAGGTAAGGGGCCACAAACTACTTTTCTTAGCCAAGTTCTGTGGGAACTACCTACCATAGGTTCAACGGAAAATAATATAAAAAGGTGAGGTCAAATTTTTGAGAAATTAACAATTGGAGGAGTTGAAATCAAAGAAATTGGTCAAGTAATGTCAAATTTTTTATTACCTTTGTCCCACTAAAAAGCTCCTTATTTTATCTCATGTTTTTCTTATACTAATTTCATTGACCATGTTGTAAAATGTATAATTCAGAATGGTCTAAATTTTATATCATCACAATCTATGAAGAAAATTGTATCTATTCAATGCAACCAAAATAAAAATTGGACCCAAGCAAGCTTCCACTATGCGTACTCAAAACTACTAAAAAATTCAGGAGGTAAAATTAAGAGCTTTTTAGTGGGACAGAGGTAGTAATATTTTTGAGTAAAAATATCAATCTACTATTTGACCATCTACCATCAAGAATTTTTTTGATGGGTAGCAAGGATAGAAGGTGGAGAGGTTGTTTTTATAATGAAATCCATTGTCTGCTATGAATTCTTAAAGGACATAGGATTATTTGAACATCATAGCTTAACCGCTCATTGTCAAAACATAGGAATTGTGTTCAAAGTATAAATTCAAGACCTCATTTTGGCATAGTAAAGAAACTTTGGACGAAGAAAGTTAAGAAATCAAGCTATCTTTCCTCTTAAGAAAATCATTTGTGATTTTGAGACTACAAAAAAAAAGTTGTGGACAAAATTCAAAGAGGATGTTTGAAAATATCAATTCCTTCTACCTTCTCTTTGAATTTTGTCCATAACTTTTAATTCGAGCCTTAAAATCTCATACAAGTTTTTGGAGATGAAATTTAACTTGATTTTACACATAAACTAAGTTCAAAGTTTTTTGAAAAAAATTATTCTATTATGCCTAAATGAGGTCTAAAATTCTATTTTCAGTTCTTACTTTTTGATTTGCAATGAGCGGTAGAATGAGCTCTTATAAATCCTAATTTACATATCCCACATGAATTAAATTACCTCCTACCACCCCACTTGTATAAGGAGCTTGTCTTCTATCTCATCTCTTTGCCCCCATCAAGAGCTCCTGTTCAACAGGAGCAATTGTATTAGGATAGAAAAATTAGATGGACCACTACCAAGCTTAATTAGATGGACCCCAAAATATCCATGTGTGTGGGATGAAGATACTGTAGGATAGCTGCCAAATATTTTGAATATACTTCTACAGTCGATCTTTTGAAACTATATTTCAAAGTGGAGACTGGAGAAGCTTCTTTTCCGACTTCAATTGAGTATTCAACACCCAAGTACCCAACCTGGTACGGTCTCCAAGGATGGTTGTCGGGGTTTCTACAGTTTCTCCACTTGTACACACAAATCTTTTTCACAGGTACTTTACAGTTAGGATGAATCTGTCCTATGGTGTACTGTACTTCCAGGTGAAAGTATTCTTTACTTGCATAGCACTGGGGTTCAAACTTCAAAGGTTCACACTTCACAGGTTTTCCGGTATGTCTTGTGTCCTGTTGTCTGTGTCGTGTTCCACCAGGCCACCTGTGGCTGGTGGCTTTGTATCCTTTCCTCTGCAATGAAATTCCGTTTCATTTGTGTATAAAAAAAAAAAAAAAAAAAAAAAGGGTTCACAGGTTCTTGCCAATCAAGTCCTTGTTCGCTCAAGTACACATTCATTTCCATGTCTCCCATTGCTCATCATGTCTCCTCACTATCCCTTGAAAAGAGAGGAACACTTCCTGCTCAATTAATTACCCCCCTCCCCCCAAAAAATTAATAGCCATTGATCGTTTTTGAAAAAAAATAAAAACACCCCCTTCCTTGCTGTTGATCGTGATATGAATAGTACGATACCGTATATATACCATATATATACGGATACGGATACGGATTATCCCATATAGATTGTCAAACGACTTCGTTTTCAAAAATACAAGACTGAGGGGGGTGGTACTAGGATTTTGAGATTTTCCAATCAAATTATTTTCCAGAACCCCCCTCTGCAAAATAAAATGAGGGGTTTTGAAAAATAATTTGATCTAAAACTTGTTCCTCACTATCTGTTCAAAATACAGGCTCATCATGTCTCCTCACTCTCCTGTCACAAAAAACTAACTCGTCAATAGTTTAAACAATCATAGTCGTAGTGGTACTTTACACTCAATCCCCTCTAATTGCAGTGTCTTCCTTGTGGACACAAATGGGCATCTTGACATGTGTTGACAATGTAATATCATGTGGAAGTTGTCTAATTAGGTTAAATTCATGACTTTAGGATATACCATACACTGAGGTCAAATTCATTAAATTCCATAGAAAATCAGTTCTTTTGGGATGAATTTTGTTTTGTTAGATGGATTTAGAATTTTCGGAATTTTGTTTCACAAGATTTGGAGTATTTTGTGACCTTTATTTAGCAGCAGTGTCCTCCAGCTTTACCACATCTTTTGTGACCTTAGCAATACGGATTGTGGAGATGGTGCAAGTCCAAGATTGTCTCCTCTTTCTTGCCATTCTTGCTTCCAATTTGCACATTGCTCGTTTTTGAGAGGTTTGCTGCATGCACTCCAAGAAATTGTGTCTTTGTTGCATTCTGACTTGCAATTCCTCACTTGCAAGAACTCACTCAGTCCTTGAACACATACATTCCAAGTTTACAAAAGCAATCAACTTGGTATGTATATTGTTTTTCATTTTTCATTTTTCATTTTTTTTTTAGGATTCAAATTATTTTCATTAATATTTTCTACACTATTCACTTATGCCACATTGTCATTTTTAGAAATTTCATAATATGCCATATTTATTTATATTTTGAATTACTATTTAACAAATCTGACCCAATGATAGGGTACTGTATTTACAAAGGAAATAAAATTACAAAGTGTGCAAATTAGAGAAACTTTAGCGTGGTTTGAAATCCTACCCCAACTCATAGGCAAGTGCATTAATTAAGTGAATGGCTTTACTTCCATTGGCGCTGGACCAAAAGGGCTGAAGCCTAGCATTGACCAAAATGACAAATAATCCCTGTAGGAGGTTGGTACCCAAATTGGCCTATGTTTGGAGTATACGGTCTTTTTATATGAGTCTTTTTTTCTAGCACAACCTTGTTTCAAAAAGTTCCTTGAAAATTACAGCACAAGGATGCATCCCCAGGCAATCTCACCAAAAATTTGCAGTGAAAAAAACAATTTTTACTACATGTTGAAGGCCTTAGAGCAGCCCCACTCCTACACACTGAAGCAACAGTCTAAACGTTGTGCACCCATTGATATCCTCATTGACCAAAAGATCAAAGGTGCAGAATGTTCAGAGTGTGGCTTCATCGTGTTGCAATGGGGTTGCTCTAAGTATGTAGATGTTGCAACAGTATCTGCACTGTATGAGCAATGCTAACATCTTTTAGGGTTAACAGCAGTATCCAATGAATGTATGTACTGAATAGTCGGGTACTGTAATCTTACAACCAGACAATTTGAGCCATCTACATTTTTTTTTACAATGTGCAATATAATTGGTATATTCTGGTAAGCTTAATGAATACGCAATCCTCACGCAATCCCAATCAAGCATACCAAATTTCAATTTCAAAAAAGCAAAATTCCATTTTTGGTGAATTTTTAAAGTTATTTTTTATGGTTTTACATAATATTTTATTGAGAACAATTGGTGATACATTTTTTTAATCCAATTATATAGATATGTAGGAAACATCCATATGTACATCTTTCAAATTAAAAAACACCCTATTAAGTAACAAAAATGTAATCTAGGAAGATTTCAAGGTTGGAATGACAATGCTTAAGTTCTGCGTAATAGATATTTCTATATTTTAACTAGATTTTGGCAAAGTAATTGTACCACCATGTTGAAATGTACAAAATTTAGTTATAGTAGGCGGGTCAAATAGAAAAATCTAATTATAATAAATAAATATCTATTTCACAAAACTTAAACATTGTCACTCCAACCTTGAAATCTTCCTAGATTACATTTTTGTTACTTAATGGGGTGTTTTTTAATTTGAAAGATGTGCATATGGATGTTCCCAACATATCTATGCAATCAAATTAAAAAAATTCATCACCAATTGTTCTCAATAAAATATTATGTAAAAACTATAAAAATTGGCTTCAAAAATTCACCAAAAATGGAATTTTACTTTTTTGAATTTGAAATTTGGTATGCTTGACTGGGATTGCATGAGGATTGAGTGAGAATTATACAAGATGAAACATTCCAATTCTTTTTCTATACTATACAAAAATCTTTGAATGGTTCAAATCGGCCGGTTGTAAGATTACAGTACCTGACTGTACACCCCCCTACAAGAACGGTTGACGCCCCCCTTTTGCACCCTTCAGCTTTTTTAACATTACTTTGAACATAATTGACATTTCTTGTTTTCGTCAATCAACATTTGTGTCTAACCCAATCTCCCTCAAGTATACCAAATTTTCAATTTCCAAAAACCGAAACTCCATTTTTGGTGAATTTTTTTGATTTTTTTTCACGGTTTTACATGAAAATTCATAGAAAAATATGAACGATGAATTTTTTTAATTTAATTGCGGAGATATATAGGAAACATCCAAACGCACATCTTTCCTTCAACAAGCATCTCCAAAAAAGTTTCACAACTATCGTGGCAGAAGTTACAATGGAGGCATGAATAGTGCCCAAAATTTTGAAAATTTATATCTCTTTAATATAATTAGATTTTGTTTTTTTTCCTTCACATTGTAACTAATTTTACACATTTGAGCATGATGGTACAATTACTTTATCAAAATCTAATTAAAATAAAGAGATATAAATTTTCAAAATTTTGGGCACTATTCACGCCTCCATTGTAACTTCTGCCACGATAGTTGTGAAACTTTTTTGGAGATGCTTGTTGAAGGAAAGATGTGTGTTTGGATGTTTCCTATACATCTCCGCAATTAAATTTAAAAAATTCATCGTTCATATATTTCTATGAATTTTCATGTAAAACCGTGAAAAAAAATTAAAAAAATTCACAAAAAATGGAGTTTTGGTTTTTTGAAATTGAAAATTTGGTATACTTGAGGGAGATTGGGTTAGACACAAATGTTGATTGACAAAAACAAGAAATCTCAACTATGTTCAAAGTAATGTCAAAAAAAGCTGAAGGGTGCAAAAGGGGGGCGTCAACCTTTCTTGTAGGGGGGGTACATGAGAGATCTCAATTGAGTAAGTTGCTACTGGAAAAATGTGCCAGAACCTGTTGGAGCTGCATAGATGCAAATTGTCAGACACTGAGTTTTTGTCACAGCCAAAGTGAGACTGAACTGGGACTGATGGAAACCGTACCGTATTAAGTTACCGTAGGCCATGCTTTGGGTGATGCATAGCAAGACAAGAATAGTACTGTTCTGAGGGGAAATCCAAGTGCAAGGAAGGCGGGAACAAGAGAATACAATAATATTATCATACCAGGATTGATACAGTGGCATGCAGCAGGGACAGAGACACAATATTTGAAGTTTAAAAGTGAGAATAGTAAGGTAAACCAGCCCATTGGGGTCAAACTTTGGAGTCTACCCTCATGCCATTGCTGAAATTTTTCAAATTTTTTTCCACACAAAGATATGTGTGAAAGACAGTGAGGACGTTTGAAATTATATTTTTTGGACCAAGTATGAATTAGTTTTGAATTTTTGAAGTGATCAGCCCATAGAGGTCTGTAGGCCACCTCATGACCAACAAAATCTGAATCCAATATGGTCATCTTCCTACCCAATGGAGTCACAACATTTTGAAACATGAAAGACCTAAAACATTAGTTTTTACAAAGAATTTTACATTGAAAAGGTGGAAGTACCTATTGAGGTCACTAATTACTCCATAACCACCATATAAGGCATTGATGTGGTCTCCAAAACCACAATGGGATCATTAGGTGTCCATCATGGGCCATCTGACCGCAATGGGGTCTTTTACCTTAGTCCAAAAGGGACTTGTCCATTGACTGTCGTCAATTGATCCAACGGAGGGAGAGAGGCATCCACGGAGATAAATCTTTAAGCCCAACTAGGATGAATGCCAATGCACAACCTTGCTTGGAACATGCAATTGTAAGTTATGGTAGAACCACCCATAGTTGACCACTTAAGCAACTCCGCGCATGTTCTAGAGTAGTGTAAGGCAACGTAAATTTTCTACCACAAAGGAAGATAAAAATCATGGGGATTACAATTTCTTTTGGTAATTTTATACCTTGAATTGAATTTACTACAACTTTTGGAAGCCAAAAAGTTGGTCTAGACCCTTACCCAATGTGTATACTTTTCCAATTCCGATCATTCAAGAACTACTTTCTTGCTCACTACTTTGGAATATGTGTTATGACCTATTAGTCCTAACCTTTACCCCCTAAAGTTCCACTGGCCCTACGGGGGCCAAAATGTAACGTCGGGTAGGCTCATACGGTCTCAATATTCATCATAGTTTTTAAAAACTTTTTGTGAAGCTAGAAAAATACATAAGCTTCTTGGGGGTATAGTTTTTGTTTCTATCGGTGCCCAGAAGCAAAAGTTATGGCACAAAAAGTCAAAAACGGAGGTTGGTAGGCAGCCCCTCCTCCAAATCTCCAAATGTCAAAAATAATTTCTTAAAATTCTTTTCCCTAAAATATCATATGTTTTTCTACATGTGAAACTTTGCTTCATTCTATTTGGACTAGTGATGAGAAAGTTTTGGACAATCTTGTTTTTCAGGCAATCTAAGCATGTTCTTGAAAAAAAGCTTTTTGTCCGACTTTGAATGCTAACATCTTCCAATCCGTATAGTCATATTTTGATGAAATTTTTACTACATAATCTCAAACAAGTGAAGTACAAGATCCTATGGTTAGATTCTAAAAAAAAATAATTTTGCTTTCTTGGATGAATGCAGTAGGAATGACAATTTTGAGTGTTATTTGACAAAAAAATAGCCTTGGGACTTTAGGGGTTAAAAGGAGAAAAATACACATTCCAAGCTTTGGTTAAAAATCTGTTCCAACCTTGGTTGGAAATGGTTGCACCATATAAGTTGGGTAAGGGTCTTAGTTGGAAATGGGTGGTTCTACCATAACCAGACTAAACCATTCTCCCTTGGAGATGGGGATAATCCCTCCTTAAATCCTTGGGAGTGAATATAGTTTAGTTTAGAAGAGAAACATTGATTAACAATGGGGGCTCTCTCTTTTTGGAAGAGCAAAAAGAATCCTTCAATATTGGTTAATAATATTAAGGCTTTATCTTTATTTTTTATTTTTTTGGAAGGGGGTGGGAAACTTATTGCCAAAAACTAACCTACTCCATAGGTTAGCAACATGAGTACTAGACTTTCAAGGTTTTCTAGGCTATATATCATCAATTCCATTTGAATCAAGTCAATGATTCACTTAGTATTTGATGTCCACATGAAATTAGTTGACCCAATTCCTAATTCTTTGTCTAGCTCCCTCCCAATATCTTATATTTTTAATGAAATATTTGTTGTACTTTTTTCATATCTGTTGCCATCCGACTCTTTTTTTTTTGGTAATAATCCAAGTTTTGAAATCCAAACCAAAAAAACTTCTTCAAAAAAATATATAGACTACTTATATTTTATTTGTCTTGATAAAATAATATCCACTAATTATTTTTTCTTTGCTTGTTAATTTTTGGTATTAATAAAATTTGGGGAGTACTAGCATGTGAGCATAGAATCTATGAGCCCATGAATTTAGGAGTCTATATTATAAACGCCTTCTATGATTATAGGTGTCTATATTATAGATACCAATATTATATAATGACAATTGAAAAATGACAAATCATATTGGGATGGAGTGGTGCTGCTTTATGTTTTGACTTCCTAGATTGATTAAGGGGAAGAAACAATTGATCTTGGTCTTCAAACAAGTCCAGAATAATTGCAGATAGTGTTTTTGCTCTTAAATGTGTACATTTGCAATGGGAAAGTACACCCCCAAATGTTTTCTACCTAGGCATTTGACCACTTTTAGATTGGTAATTAATCCATATCAATTCACCTCAATGAGAACTTGTGTAAGTCCCAAATACACCACCTCTAGACGATATAAACAACCTTCGACAGACTCTTTAAAGAGTGATAGAGGATCTTACTTTCAGAGTATATTGAAGTATAGATGAATTAGGCAACCAACGGAACCTTCTCACATATAGTGAATTTGAAGATGTTGTGTTTGACGAACTACTCCCTGATGGCTATAGTGAGGTACTTGCAAAGATCAACACTATCGTAAATAACATTTTTCAATACCTTGACCTGATAGTGTGCCTCAAATACTTACATTCTAAGATCTTGGAGAGAATTCAACTTATTTGTCTTATTAGGAAATCAAGCCCTCGTTCTACAAGGTTGTTGTGGGATGATTTTCAAATGGAGTAGACAAATGTATGGTGGCTTACTCTTATGATCCACTTCCACTGGTTATCCATGTCTTTCCACAACACTCTCCGTGCACAATGCTTCACACTGAATAAACAAAAAGATAAATGATTGCCCGCGTTAACCCTACATTGTACATAGTTGAGGACCTTCGGGATGTTCTCAAAGTTGCTCCCCCCTCCAACTTTAACCCCTAAATGTTTTTTACTATGTTTTCACCAAAACCGCTCCCAAACTGCCATTTCTAACACAAGTACCAAATTGTAGAAAAAAAAAACATTTTTTAACACATGTAACCATAGGATCTTGTAGTAGACTGGTTTAAAAAGATGTGGAAAAAATTTCAGAATTTTCCACCATGTGGATTGCAAGATAATACCGTTTGAATTGACAAAAACCCTTTTTTTGTCACTGCAGAAATCCGGGCAGCTGCCCCTCACAAGGGTCACATTTGTATGAAAAAATGTCCAAAATGGTGGTTGCTCTTTAGATTCATTCTTCAAGGCAAGTTGTCTACATGCTTGAAAATTTTCAGATCATTTGGAATTGTATAACATATAGAAAAAAAATAGTAAGTAGGAAGAGGTAGAGAATACTTCAAAATACTAAATTGTCAAGAATTTAATTACGGAATTGAAAAATGCCAATCCCAACATTTGTAATGCTTAAATAAACAATCTACACCCAATGTTTTTTTTTTGTCCAACAATATTGAAAATTGAGTTAAATAAAGGACTTCAAAGTTTATTTTAGAGTAGAGATTCCATAACTACCTTCCAACTAAGAATCCTCATAACTTTTGACTGGTTAATCCAAATGGAATGAATCAAAGCTTTCCAAGTATATACAAATCTTTAAAACCAGTTTCAAGTTTTTATTTTTCAAAAAATAATTTTTTAAATAATTTTTTTGAGCTGCCTGGGCTGCCCGCCGAACGCAAAAAATTACATATCATGCGATATCTTTTTACTCATGAGGTCAAAAGTTATGAAAATTGTTGGGCCTTGAAAATAATCCTCGGGCACATCTTGTGTGAAAATTTCAAAGACAAAAAATAAAATTTCCATTCGTAGTGAGCTGCCCAAAATCGCTATGTTGCCAAAAAATGGTGCTTAGTCCTTTAGGGGTTAAAAGCCTTCAAGCATTTGAAGTCTATATCACTACTAAACAACACTTATCTAAGTACAACTATAGAAGGTGAATAGAAGATAGGCTAAAGTTTTCCAGCTTGGGATTGTATCATCCAACTAAAAATTGAAGGACTCTCTTGTACGCTTCCAAATCCTTTTGGAAAAAATGGTGATATGAGACATCTATGTCTATTGCCACTATTTGGGCTCCCTATTTTTTGGTTGGTAACTAGATAGATGCATGCTTTTTAGGTTTGTCTTTTTCCTTGCTTTCTAATATTTGTTGGCCCCTCGTTTGGATGCTTAGGTTTATGTGGCTTTGTAGGGGTCTCAGCCTCAAGCCTCTTTGTGCCTTGATGCTTGTTATTTTCCATTTCTTTTATCCTAGTGGGAATTTTCATGGTTAGGATAAATGCTTTCTATGCATGTGTTCTCAATTTTGACTCCCAGTAGACACAATCAGGTATCATTAAAACTTCCCTACAATATTTCAACTGAAATACCTTATTAGTCAGAGGTTCAACAATTCCTTCTAGCAATCACTTTTTCAATATTTTTAATGAATTTTATAGATTTATATTGGAAATTGCAAGGGAAATTCAATGTGTCTATATTTGCTTCATTTAGATACAATATGAAGAAGTTATGAGGTTTTGAAGCTTAAAGGTCATGTATTGGTTCTATATTGAAGAGGAAGAGGCTTTGCATCAATAGAAGTTAGTGTGAAGAAGTTTGAATAGCCACCTTATTTGAAAATCGAGCCACTTTAAAGATGAAAAAGGAGACATTGTTCCTTCATCTTTGTTCCAATTTCTTCATTCAACATTTCTAGTGCTAATGAGACAAAGTTTCTCATAGCATAGATGTTTGTTTAAATAGGGTAGACACACTTTATTCCATCATTGTATCAAATTTTGTTCAAATGAATTCTTTGTCTCTTTTTTTAAATAAGAATCTGAGAATGTCAATGATCTCTTATCACTTAACCCAAAAGTGATAAGAAATCATCTAGATTCCTAGATTTTCAGGGTTGAAATGAATGCTGCAATATTATTTGAATTAGATTGAATGTAGGAATGGAATAAGATGAGTCTACTTTAAGGTAACCGTGCCTAAATGCATCTAAATAAGCTCTTAAGAAAATATTTGTTATATTTGAATAGCCTAATTTTTTGTTGAATCTTATTGGAAATTTAAAAAGGATTTTAGATTCCTTCCTTATGCATTTTTTGAACATCATGCAAATAAACTATGAATTTTCAAAGTACGTGAAAATAGATATACAAATAGCTACCCTTGGCTCTCATGAATAGAGGTTGTACATTTATACATGAATCTTGGATTGAAAGGGGTCACAATTAGGTGCATTTTCTTTGATGATAAGAAAGTCGCCTTAAAGGCAAAAATTTGGAGGAGGACTCACTCCAAATCACTTCCCGATCTAACTACAAGAATACTAGTACCTCTAATATTGCCACAATATAATAAAAATAAAAGTAATTTTCTAATTCATAAAACTTTTGAAATTCAATACGGAGTATCTTTTTTGTCGTGATTCCATGAAACAAAGTCCGTGCACCCCTCTTTGCAAAGGGCTTTCCAAACGGTTCTATGATTCATGCACGATTCATGCACGATTCATGCACGGTCCTAGAGATCTCACCGTAGCAAACAAACAAACAAACAACACAAACAAATAAACAATCTCTTTGGATAAAGAGATGAATCTGATGGTTTTCTTCCGACCTTTTTCATCCCAAATATTCGTATTCTCGATGCTCGCAGGACTCTTCGATCCCAGATCTCAAGCACACTGACGTTCTACGCAAATGCTTGGGACGCCTGCACTCAAGGATGCTGATTCTTGCCCATCGAGACTGAGTTGCCCCTATTTCCTGAATTGAGAATCCTCTTCTCCATTAGAGAATTTCTTTTCGAAACCGAAGACACAGATGCAGTAATAGTTTGGAATTTGGAATTTGTTTGAGGAGTTTCTGCAGCGATGCAGGAGGCGGAGGAGGGGCTGTCGCCGGAGCCCGTCTTCGTCGTGGACTGCCATGCTTCCTACCAGCCCAGGCTGGTGTGGAACCCGCGGGTGCACCAGTATCTCAGTCAAGCGTATGGAAACTCACACTTCGCCCGCATTTCCGACGCTCTCACGTGAGTTTGCTGCACTGGCCAGGAATTATGGTGTCAATCACAGAATTCGAAGGAACGGGTTTCTTGGTCGAATTTGGAAGCACACTTTTGCTTCATGTGGTAGGGGTGTGATGGTATGTAACGTGTGTTGCCAATGGGCCCTCGGTGTACAATGCTGCATTAGTGTCTGGGATTCGACAGAGGCTTCAAGATTTAGGGTTTAGGGTTTATACACAATGCCATCAACCTGCTTAATGTGTTCCGCTATGTAAACCGACCGCTATCTTGAACTGCGTTGCGTTGTATGAGTCCCTGGGATTCGACAGACGCTTCAAGGTTTAGGGTTTAGGGTTTATGCTCAATGCTACCAACCAGCTTTATGTGTTCCGCTATACAAACCAATCTATCTTAACTGCATTACAGGCCTGTAATTCACGTCTTTCAGCCCTAAGTTGGGCTTCCGTAAAAGTTGCTCCTCGTCTCAGGGTTTAAGGTCGAACTTTGTTCTTAAGCTATTGAAACGCCACACCTGTACTTTGAAATGGTTCGAACTGATTGTGTTCTCAATTTTGTCGTTTCCAATTCTTGAGGTCTTTTTCATGGACCTAGCACTCATGTGATAATTCTCGTGGTAGCAGTCGACCTTCAATTTACTCATGTGTCCGAGTGAACACTCTCCAAACGACTACCGAGGAGGTTATCAAGCAGCTCAGTCACTATGTGTTACAACAGCAGGATGGTAATAATCAGATCCTGATGTCCAGCGACGCTGATGCTGGTTACTCTACCGGGGCATCAGACAGGAATCGTATTACATCGACACCGGAACTGGAGAATGGACTTGACACAGATGTTGTGTGCTTCCAGCACGATGTCTTGGACAACGTCGTTATGGTCAAAGGAAGAGGTCCCTGTTCCATCAACTACGAAGCTGCTCGTGGGGAGGGAGGAATGCTGCGGGAGGTGGTCGTGAGCCGAAAATGCGCCGAAGCTGTCCTTCGTGGCGCCCATGTATGTGGAACCAAGAGGACCTTGAGTTAGCAATTCGTCGCCGGTGTTCGTATACCAGAAAGGTTCAGATTGAATGGTGCATTATATGTTCATTTTCAAAAACAGGTTGCAATTGGTTTTGAACTCATTTGATGAATCTAATACTGAGTGCAATTGTTCCCCTTCTGTTATGAAGGTATTTGTGCCCGGGGTTTTGGCGTGTAGCGGTCGTATTGAGAAGGATGAACTTGTGGCTGTGTCTGTGGCCATGGAAAGGCAAGATGGAGAAGGGGTCTGGTTTGTGGGGGTTACCCGAGGCACCACACTCTCGTCTGAGCATGCTAAGTCACGTGAGATTGTTGTCTTGACCATATTCCACCCCGTTTGTCATTTTTGTTCATAATTAGACGGTGGTGCTTTATTGGTGGAGTAAACGGTAATTGAATGTATGCGAATACAATACTGGTGTACCGGAATAATCGAGGTCATGTACGAGGGAAGTTTGCTCAGGTTCTGAGCAAAATTGTGTATGTCTTTCAGAATTATTTTGCTTGGTGGCCACATGATCGCTTATGCCGGTGTTTGCAGAATTCACGGATGAACAACGAAGTGGCTGGTTCATTGGAATCGGTCGGGCCATGATGACGAGAGCAAATCTTTTCAGAGAAACTAAGGGTGTAGCAGTTGAGATGGTCAACAGAGTATATGATCTTCCGCCATTTTCTGGTACATTTCAATGTCCCGTACCCTTGATCTCTGGGGTTGTTTCAGCTTATTGAAATGTGTTGGAATTGGGTCCATGTCGTCTTGTTCAAGAAATATGCATTTTCTCCAATTGTTTTACGGTTTGAAATTTGTTCCTCGCAGGTTTGCTCAATGGTGAAATTTTTCTTCAGAATCTTCCAAGTGTTGTTGCTGCTCATGTTCTGGGTATGTCCTCTTTTCCAACTTGAAGTGATAACGGGGTTTGATCTCTCCAACTGGAATTCCTTCGTTATCTTCTTCCATGGTTTAGTATGAAAACCATCTTTGTGCATTTGCAGATCCTCAGCCAGGGGAACGTATCCTGGACATGTGCGCTGCGCCAGGCGGAAAGACAACCGGAATTGCTACTCTCTTGAGGGACAAGGGCGAGGTTATTGCACTTGATCGATCTCATAATAAGGTACGTGTTGTGAGACCTGTTACCTTTGATGTGGTGGACCATGGGTTTTGGTGTCTTGATATATCGGTGCTGCCAACTTGCCAGGTTTTGGTCCTTGATCTGCTAGTCTCGGTTGTGGTTGGGGCAGATATTTAGTCTGTTTATCTCAATTGATAAATGTGATGAATAACTACTTGGATATTGAACTACTGAGTTCAGGTATTAGATATTGTCCGCTTGGCAGAGGAAATGAAGCTAAGTTGCATTCAAACAATCAAAATGGACGCTCTAAAGTCTGTACGAGTGGAAAACACTCAGCATCAGGTTAGCCAAGGCGAACCTCTTGGTGATGGCCGAGCAAGCAGCCAATCTGGAACTGAAGAGGCAGGCATTGTCACAGATTCGATTTCAGATGAAATTGGAAATGTAAACCAAAAATGTTCAAAGAAGCATTTGCGCGAGGGTGAGTACTGGGTGAAGTCTTTTCCCCTCGTTTCTATTTGGGAGATTTTAGGCTCCGTTATGGCGTTTGTGAGAGTTTCAGGTGAATCTGTTGTTGCTTTGATGACAAAGCATCTACATTGTATCGTGACAGCACTTGTGTGTGGCTTCGTCTATGAGGTCTACATTATTTTGAGTCCATTCTCCACTACTGGCTTGCAGATTCCTATGTCCTTGATCAAGTCTGTGGCTCTAATAATTACTGTGCATGTTCTTCACGTTCAGAATCTGCACAAGAATTGGCTGAAGAAGTTGGTGGCCCAAAATGCGGAGTGGCCCCACTCGTTCCATCCAACACAGAAAGTACATCAACTCAGAAATTTAAAGATAAAGGTAATTATGCAAGCAGGAAAGCTGCTCGAAAAGAGGCACGGAAGCTGAAAACCGGACTGAAAAAGGCTGCTGAACAAGACTCTCCTTACAAAAAGGGGTTCGCTCCTCAAAGCTTCGATCGGGTTCTCTTGGATGCACCTTGCTCAGCTCTGGGTTTAAGACCCCGATTATTCGCTGGACAAGTGAGTCTTTAATTGAAATAAACTTCGGTGGTTATGATTTGCTTACTTGGACCTGGAGTTAACATTAGCGTTTGCTATCGTCTTGTTCTTGTACAGGAGACTTTACATAGTCTACGGCAACATGCAAATTATCAACGAAGATTACTTGATCAGGCAGTACAGTTGGTCCGGTCAAACGGAACTCTTGTCTATTCCACGTAAGTATTCTCTGCTTGTGGGCTTTATAACTTGGTGTGTCAATTTTTTTGCGATTACGGGAAACAAATCGCACCCAGAGGTATCATTTATCCCTAAGTGCCCTTTGACCAAAATTGGCGGCTGCCATATCCTTAAGAGTTGAAATAAATCATTTAGGAAGTGTCAAGAAGTACCAACGGAACGGAGAAATTTAACCTTGCATTAGGGGGTGTGAAAGTGCTCAACTTCCGTCCCGCTATGAGAGTTGATTCTCAAACGAGACTTGAAGACTTGTGAGGGCTTTTACTCTCTGATGAGAAACTGGGGCTTAGAATCACGATGGGCTAAAAATGGAAAGGAGGAAGAGAATCTCGCTGTTGAAGTTGCGCACTCTTGACACCCCTATTTTTTAATGATAAAAATATTGGAAGTTACTATAATCGTCTATTAGATTCTAAAGTGGATTTTCTACTTGGGGTTAATCAAGAGGTTTGAGGCTTTATCTGTGATTCACTTGATACTGTATGTAATACTTCTATGATGACATCATGGTTCTGTGGGCAGGTGTACCTTGAATCCTGGAGAAAATGAGGGTGTAGTTCGATACGCCCTGGACACGTACCCGTTCTTGTCTCTTTCCCCTCAGGTATGCTTCCATCAGGCCATTAGCAACCGAAGAAATCTCCTTGTGGACGCTGACTGTCACGAAGCCCACTGGGTGTTCTTATTTATAGTTACTACACCAACTTAGTTCAAACGCATATTTTTACTTGTTTCATTTGGACCACTTTCATACAAAATTGCCAGTAGATTTCTGCTTGATAAGTAGATGGTGCATCGAATTACAGCATCCGAAAATTGGAGGGCCTGGTCTCGTTGGTGGAGAAGACATATTTGACGGCGCAACTTACAGGTGACCTTCCACTTTATTGACTTAGTATTCAGTGTTACATTGATCAAATATACATAACACCAAGTGCGAACATACCTTAAGTTGAGTAGTTTTTTTAAGGTTGAGGTGAGTATTTGCCCGAGCCTAAGTCTGTTGTTGACACTGCCCAACAGGCCATGGCTTCGGAAAGGAGAAGAGCACTTGGTTCAACGATTCGACCCTGTAGGCCCTAGAGACACCATTGGTTTCTTCATCGCGAAATTTTATGTTGCTCCTCATTGAGGTTGTAAATCATGAATAAAATTGATTCATCATGAAGCAGGTACCCGTGTACTTGCTTTCATTAAATCTGCATGTCCTTCGTTCTTTAGACTAAATGACTATCAGTGTAGACATAGTTTGGAATAATTTAATGGTGAGAGGAGTACCCTGCAGACTTCAGGTTTAGAGTAGACACATTTTGCAGGTTTTTACGTATTCTGAGATTTAAGCTGAAAATTGATTTAACTCATTCACATACCAATAAGAAGCCTCGTCCACTAAGGTGCTGCTCCATCTACCCATAATGCAACAAAATTTATATAAATAAAATAAAATGAAGTTTGAGTAGGTATAATAAATCAAGCAAAAAGTGCATGTTCATCTCTGAGGATCCTGTCAAAGACATCTGACAGGGGTGGTGGCGCAGTTGGCTAGCGCGTAGGTCTCATAGCTAAGAGAAATCCTGAGGTCGAGAGTTCGAGCCTCTCTCACCCCATCATAATTTTTTGTTTTGTGAATTATGAATCTCAGCCCTGCAGAATGTAATACGGAATCACATGTTATGCGACACCTACACCTATCCACAGCTCTTTAGTGATCCAAAAATAACCCTCCTACATCTGCTAAACTGAAAGTGATGCAAACTTTTTCTTTTGTTTTGCCCAGGCCGCTTGCGGCTGGGTCTTTTTTTATTTCTTGCAGTAAAGAGTTCCCTTATTTGTGTCAAAAAGAAAAGAAAGTGATGCAAACTTTTTGTCATCCATTTGCAGAACGTCTAAAAAAAGAGAGATTCTCTATTGAGAAGATACGCAGCATTTGTCTCATATATTAGCTCTTTATTGGAAATCAGGATGCCTGGAGCCTATCACGGTTCGGGTGTTGAAACAGTCTGCTCCTATAGCTATGGCTTTTCAGTTAGGTTTGCGTGCTTGGAAGTTGTGCTAACCCTCCTTTGTAGTAATCACATTAATATGGTCTCCAACACCAAATTGTGCTTTTGTGGTCGACGGGGTGGACAGAGTTGAGTCGCAGACAAAGTATGACCCGAAGTAGGCCTGCGAATTAGCAGACACAGTATGTCAAAGAGTATGGTCTAGCTGGAGTAGATGTATGTAGGAATTAAAGGTGGCCACAATATATATGCAACTATGCGGAAATACGAAAGTTACCTTTTTCACTTTCTCAAACTCGACGCCCGCTTGGGGGCCTGACCTGAAAGAAAACATTGTCTGCATTACCAGTCTTGTCATTAGAATATGTTCCACTCTCCTTTGCAGCCAAGTTCAGAAGTTCGAAGATTTCACCAAGATTCAAAGACTAAAGGTGCAGGCACAAGACTGTAGGACATTAATCAGAACATTGCATTCAAAGAACATTCACTATTTAAAAACGAATGTGTTATTCTCATACTATGGATTGCCAGCGGATTGAATCCTCACTTTATTTGGCTCAACGTTGTCCAGGTCTGGCTTGTCCTGGTTGATTGTGGGCACCTGCCAAGGCGGGAAACACAAGAATTAAGGCTTGATCTGCAAACATATACTTCAATCATTCTACAGCAATTTTTAGTCTTCAATAATTCTTTCCACATGAAAGCAAAAGAAGTCTAGACCGAAGACAATATTAATGTGCTAACCCTCCTTTGTAGTAATCACATTAATATGGTCTTCGTAAAAATATCTTGCGCTTTTTATCCGTTTTCTGCAACATTCGTTAATCGACCTTTTGCTACATTGTGCGTATGGGACTATACGGCAAGGATGGTCGAGTACTTGATAATATGGCTTTCAATCTTTTTTGTCGCTCTGTTTCGTACTCCTCCTCAGCGTTACTGAGTGCAGCGTTACTGAGTGGAGCAGACATTACGTATCACTTCCTAGAATGGAGGATAGACAAGCAGCTCACCTTACAAATACCCCGTAGCAAGGCATAGCTGAAGGTCAACTGGTTGCCCCTGTGCTTGATGGTAAACTGGCGCCACTTGTCTTCTTCAAAAGAAGGCGGCCCTCGCACAATAACGCTTTTGTCACAAAAGATATCAAGTTTAGGTCATATGCAAATTTTTCATCGATCCGCAGCTTTTCAATCACCCTGTTTGAACAACCTTACGCTACTAATATGACTTCCGTCTATTTCAGTCAGAGTAATTCAGGAACTAAGCCAAAGAACTAGGCTGAAACTGAAGGGCAGTCTTGGACCTACTTCGGACGAAAACGGTTCATAGGAAATGGGGCCGTGGGGAAATACGAGTTCACTTTTTCAAGCGAAGCCTGCACAGCACAACAACCGGCTCACTTAAGGCAGAGGATGCTGAAAGTCTACGGGTCACCGAATCCTGACCCCTACTACCAACAGCAACTCATCTTTTCATACTTCAGGTTGGGCTTGTTAGTAAGTGGTGCAAGCATGATTTGGCTAAATGTCTATGGACACTGATCATTGAGTGGAAAAGGAGTTATCTATGGTCACTTATGGTGGTCTTCAATTCTCACTTAGAATAATTGCTTAAGAAGTATTTCATAAATTATTTCATACATAGAGATAATGTTTTGATCTCAAAGTTGGTTCTTGTACCCAAAGATCTCTAACAGCTCAATACGTCTTCCAATAATCGCACCCCTACATACGTCAGATTCCTTCTAGTGGTGCAAAATGTATCCTCTACCTAATATCACAGGCGCTAATTCTATCGTTCAAGTATTGGCCGTGAATTTGAAAGTTACGCTCTGTCTAGGGGTGAAAGTTGAAGGGTACATACCTCCGATACAAACAAGAACTGTCCAGTATTTTGAAACCCTGTAACATATCCTTCAGGCGCCTCTAATGCTTGCCTTTTCTCCTTCTGCTTGACTTCACAAATGCAGTCAAGAAATGGGGAGAAGTCAGAAATGCTGTGAAAATCATTTAACTGGGTTCCAGCAGTAGCCATTGTCGCTGGTTTCTGTGCTCTAGGAATTTAAATGCTCCATCATATTATGCCCATTGCAAAGACTTTTTTGATTTGAATACTGGGACCAAGATTCATGGTTTTAAGATAACCCATTTCATTGGTCGTATTGTGAAAACTGTAATTCAAAAAGGGACTATTCTATATCACCACAATCACTGAAGAACATTGCATATTTCAGTCAAAAAATAGAAAAAAAATTAGACAAAAGAAAGCCACCACATGACCCACTCGAAAGTGCTAAGAAAAGTAAGAGATCCAATTTAGGGGCTAAAAGACATACTAGGATCAAATCGAACAAGGCGAACAGCCAGATCTAAGTAGCGACTGAACCATTCTGCAGCCTCAGGCCCTTCGTCTACCCCCTGTCACCTCCACAAACACGGCGTCAATTTCTTTCCACATTGATGACTCAAAACCTGCTGAACAGAAAATTCCAGAACTCCGACATCCACTGGAGCAAGATAAAATTTGATAAAAACTTGACCTAAGTGAACCCTGCACATGCATGCTTAATGACAGTGAAGCATTAGAATACCTGTCCATGAAAGACGGATGGGAAGCCCACGTCCACAACATTGCCTCTCGATCTTCTTTGCAAGGGTACCGTCAATGCCTTCATGCCCGGCGCATTGATCTCTGCCACATCCTGTAGATGTCAGGGTTTCCACAGCTAAAGCAGAAATTTAAATTAGTTCGGACCAGAGATTCCAAGAGCAATCGGGAGTGTGCACACTCTATTGTGTAGAACTGTAGAATCAAACTGAAAAATATTATAATCACTACAGAGACTTGGCACATCATGGAGTTGGAAAATTTCTATAAAACAATTGAGAATGTGGCTTTGCAAGACTATCACGACGTCAAGCTTGTGTACAAAAATGAATCTAGATATTTTCCATGAAGAGTTCCAAGGGCTGCTCAAGAATGTTGCCGAAGGATATATTTCTGTGTACCTAAGGTGGCGTTGGAGGGGACTGATTCCCCTCGCAGGGCAGCCGCAGGCAGCGAAGGCTGCACCAAAGCGAGCTTGGGCGCCCTGGACATGGTAATGGTCCTCCCATTCTCGGCCTTCACCACCATCCATTCTCTGTCAAGCAAGAACCCTGCATCACCACCTCACTTAGCTATGAAAATCAAAACCCACAACCTAGAACAATATCTATGCAACCTCGAACAAGAAGTCTCAGCATTGCCCTTCCTAACAATGCAAATGCACACTTCGAAATCTCAAACCTAGAAGCAGGGATGCAACTCAAGCGTCGAACTGTGACGTACTACCTGTGGAGGAGATTGCAGCCCTCGACACAGACACACCCCTGCACGCTTTCACAGGGTACACCAATATCTCCACCACTGTGTAGTCCACCCCCATCGTTGCTAAACTGAGGATTCCCCAACAAATAGCTCTCTATGAACGATCGACCTTCACTCTCACTGCAGACTTTCGACTCTGATGCTCTCACTCTTATTATACCCGCCAGTCCCAAACTGTCCCCAAGTTTACGACTCAAGAAAGAGTCGAATTACCCATGGAGTCAGTCACATACAGTACTACAGATTCTTTCACATTCCGTCGTATTTTTGCATACATCTTTTCTAGAACATCTACCAGGACAGGAATTGTCCAATTCTACCTTTGAAAGCTTCCGAGGGTCACTTTTGAGACGTGCTAAAGTTAGTGGTGGTAGCATGTCGTCCTGAAATTATTCTACACTTGGCAGTTTTGCGATTAATTCCATGAGGGACATGAACTGTAATTGGTCATGATTGGATAAATTGCTCATAGCGTAAAGAGCAAGCAAAATTCTGACAAGTAAAAAAGGCACACCCTGGGTGGTACAGTAGTACCGGTAGCCATTACAGGTTGCGTGGTCCGCACTTTTGACAAGTCAAAGAGGTTTGGACGACGTGAATGCAACGGGAGATATCCTTCCTTCCTACCTTGCAAATATCAGAAATTACGTCTCGGGCTCCTGACCTTATTGAAATGTTGTTGGGATTGTCATCACTGCCGGGCCCAATGCAAAGTCACGCTGCTTGGGCACTCCATTCGGTGCATTTTTCTTGGGCTCATGAGGTCACTAAAGCGTTGGTATCGCGACCTGCCCATAGCCACGTCCACGGCGACAGTTTCATGCAGGAGAACAGTTTGTTGTAGAGAATCACTTGCTATGTTGTGTGTTCATGGTAGGGGTTGTAACACATGGGAAACTCCTTTGACGATGACGTTTGCGATTCTGGCGGGGTGTTCTGGGAACCCACCATTTTTTTTTCTGCACATTTCAATTTTTTCTTGCACGGGTATCAAGGTCGCGATGCTCATGCTATGAATTCCTTGGCGACGAAGGAATGCAGCCCTTATCGTTTGTACCATTCTTGCATGCTTTGATCATGGGTGCGTTACTTCGTCTCCAGCTATTCCACACCTGCGAACTGCTTGGACATTCATGCTTGCTTCTTGCGATTACTTGAATTCACTGATCTGCATTACTTGAAATTGCGCGAGGTTTAGGGTTTAGGGTGAATGAGTCCTCGAACCTGACGGACGTCGTCTTCGGTTGATTTACGGTGATTTGTGTACACCATGATTTCACGTGATGGAGCTTGACCTGGCTCAAAGAGATGCTCATGAGCGGCATGTCTCGTCCAGAGAATGCAGATATACAGTATTTCTTGAACCATTCCGGGAACACGTCAGTGTGGAATATGTTATGTTCAGTACAAGTGGTGCTCGCCGCTCCACTACAGTGAACTGAGTTCGGTGGAATGGAGCACAAAATCAGTTTCTCGCCAAATCGCCCACCAAATTCGCCGCCAAATCAATCACAAGACTATTAGTCTGCATGATGAATGCATGATGAATAATTTGGAACTTCGAAAATCCAAATTTTAGTAATTCCCGAGTCTAAGGCCACATGCTGGAGTTCGAGACCACGTTTGTTGCAACGTAGATTCCAGAGGGGGTGTCAGAGCAAGAACTACAAGAGCAAGAGCTACAAGGGATAAGTACTTCGAAGAATGAAGAATCGCATTGGTGCTCAATATGATAACAAACTGAAAATTATGGATCGAGCTAGAGTCGCTAGCTAATTTAGAGCAGAGTACTAGCTCTGTTGTATGTACAACTTCATCTCAATCACCATCTCAATTAGTGACAGTTTATTTCAAGTCCAGCCTGTTCACATCCAGTTGCTGATTTCGATCAAACTGTCTTCCCCTTTTGCAGCGGCGTTTGTGATGTCACATGGCCTTGTGGAAGGAGATCTACTTGTAATTTACAAAATTCTGCATGGGGTTAATGTAGGTATCATTATTTGGTATGATTGTGATGATGTGCTGAATAGTTGAGCATCTTCGAGAACTGTCTTCGTAACAAGAGATGGTTGACTTTATTGGACATCCCATCTTGGTAGATATCTGTCTCAGGGAACCTGTGCGAGGTTGAATATTAGAATTACTCAGGGAGGGTGGGTTCAGTTTGAGCTAACTCTGTTCATGGTAGATTTGATTCTGAAACCTTAGCAGCGTATTTGCAGGTTTTGCGAGGACTGAAGAAGGAAAATGGAAGACTAGAAATAGAACCGGTACAGGAGGAATTTGGATACATCTCGGCTAAAGGTTCCCTAGTAGGACAACCTTCTCTGCATGAAAATGGCACACTTTCAACAAAAGCGTGATACACTTTTTAGTTTTTACCTACAAACAACGCACTAAACATTCAGTAAAAAGGACATGAGTCATGTGCCATGAAAAATATGAATCTAGGACTTTTACTGATAGAATTATAATTTTTTTGAAGTTTTCTTTTCAAAATTGTACCAAGTTCGATTGAAATTAGAATTTTATTATAAAATTTTCAATATGATCATCATTAGAAAGAATTGCAGCCCTCAAAGGGGCTGTGAATGAGGGGAACAAGGGAACAAGGGAACAAGGGCCCGGTTTTTAATTTTTAATTTTTAATTTAATTTTAATTTTAATTAATTATTTTTTTATTTTTTTATTTTTTTATTTTTTTTATTTTTTTATTTTTTTATTTTTTTATTTTTTTATTTTTTTATTTTTTTATTTTTTTATTTTTTTATTTATTATTATTATTATTTATTTTTTTGCCCGCCAACAAATCGGAGGGCCTAGACAGCGTTGTACAGTGCGTTTTTTTTTAATTTTTTAAATACTTAAAAAAATATAAAATAATTAATTTAAAAAAAAAATCAAAATTACAAAATTTCACAATCTGACGTGGCACCATAGCCACCACATCAGCATGCTAATTTGAGAATTTTTATTTTATTATCATTTTATTATTGTTTTAATATTATTTTAATATTTATTTTAGTACTTTTTATTATTTTTATTATTTTTTTATTATTTTTATTATTTTTTAAAATTAAATTTTTTTTCTTAAGGAGGTACCTTGTTCATGAACAGGGGCGTTCCCCTCAAAGGGGCTGCCACCTCCCTGAGGGGAACTCTCAAAGGGAAGAAACCCCTTTGAGGGTCCCAATTCTTTGTAATGGGGCCTCTTTGTATGATGTGCGTTCATTGCATTTAAAATGTCTAAATGTTTGGCAATCTTTAGAATCTTAGAATACTTTGTATGGCTACTGGAAATTTTCATAAACAATGTTTGTGGATTCTCAAAGCATTCTAGTCATCCTTATGATATCTTAGTGTATCATAAAAGACTTTAGATTTTTTTCTAGATATAGTGGGGTGATTGTAAAAACACTTGTAATAATTTGCGTCACATCTTCTGTGCCGATTTGTTTTTTGTCCATAACTTTTGCCTTTGGACTCCAAATGACTCAAGATTTATAAATAAGGTACTCATGGCTATTATGTACCTTGCCTAATTTTCTACAATTTTCAAATATGTATTACTATCCAAAAATAGCCCATAATTTTTAAGTCACACTTGCTAATTTGGAGTGCGGGGTAGTACTGTTAAGTACCCAAAAAAACAAATTTGGAGCTGAAATTTGGAAAAGATGGTCTTCTAGTAGATTTATTGCTATGGTTTAAAGGATTTCTGAAAATAACTAATTGTATGTAGTATGAAAGTCCATAAATTGAGCTTCTTTTATAAAAAAGATAAAATATTATTTGGGTGGTTCTTTTTGTGAATGACCATCTCCATAGAATTGTTACAAATGACCAGTTGTGATTTTATTTAGTTTACTAGCGGTTGGCGCTTGCTATGCTACGCAATAATCATTAGAATTTTATTAGAATTTTTGTGTATTAGATAAAATGCTAAACAAAAATTTCAATAAATCTTCAAATAAAATTACTAAAGATCTTTATATAATTTTGTTTATAAGTAAGCATATATTGAAATGTACAATAGAGATTTATTGAATGATGAATGAAATATATGCAATAGTGAATACTGTAAAAGATACACATTTATTGCAATGCATTCAAAAGTTGACTCAATTGTTACGAACAATGGCAACCCAAAAACTTGGTGAATTGAACCCAAAAACTTGGTGAATTGAAAAGAAAAACTTGTAAATTTCAAAAACTTCATGAACAACTTAATTGTTGTGAAGTCCAAGATTGCTTTAGTTGAATAAATTTCTCAAATCATTTGGTAGTAGCAATAGAATTTTGAAACCATAAAAGCTATAAAAGTGATATGGCAGAGGTGATTGCAAACTACTACTCTATTTCTGTAATATAACATTGTGTAAAGATATTATTTTTATGTATGCATGATTGAAAATATTCTTACCATTTATTAAAATTCATTATTTCAAAGACTTATTGAAATCATTATCATGCATTCTATTCAAGTATATCAAAGTTTTACTAATATGTGATACAATGAATGTGTAGCACAGCAAGCATGAGACCCTATTATTAATGGTAGTATCTGTAATATTACAGAGGGAGTTATGATTTTAGTAGTATGATTAATTTCCTATTTTTGACTAATTAAAATAACAAAGTATCTTTTTTCTTGAGATTTGACACTTTTCTAGTCTAAATTCCTACTTAGAGAATTTGCTATGCTTTTTCTTTGGTAGTTACCTTCATCTTCTAGGTATATACATTGGCCATATTTTTATTTAAAAAAAATTATTTTTCTAGTTTTAAAATACTCCAGAATAAAATCATGAGTATTGTTGAAAATGCAACAAAAGAAGCAGGTGTTTCTTGCAATCACCATGTGTTTTAATATATTGAAAGTAAGACTAAAAGCAAAACCTCAATTTTGCTAATACAAGTCTTAGTACATTGTAGCTTAGCTTGTTTATGTATTTGATAGTGAAGTAGATCATGCAATTCATATATTTCAGAAAGTTATAAAGTCCATCTACGGAATGGGTACTTTTGTAATCTTTGGACCTTACTACATGTTTTGGCTAGTTGAATCTTCAATCTTTGCTTTGAATATCGTTTTTTTATTATTTTGTGATATAAAAAGTTCATGCAGCATGGGCAAATTTCTTTCTTACTCTTGAAATTTGGCAAGTATGTAACTAGAATTATATGGTATGCTATTGTCAAAAACAAATATTAAAAAATATACACAGTGCAAAAAAATGACTCCAAAAAGAGTCAAAGTTTGTTGACCATGTATATATTGGACATGACTATTTTCCCCCTTATAACTTTGGGGACATTATAAGCTTGCAAACTACAATATTTGGTGAAAGTTTCCAAATCTTTTCTACATATTTCCATAGTAGTCAAGTAAAATTTTGTTTGGTTGAAATTCACCTGCTACAAAATTGGGCTTATACTTATTTTGATTTGCTGAGGAGGTTGATTTAGTAAAGAATGCAAGATGAAAATGCCAGAGATTCTTGATAAATTAGAATCTTTTCCGTTTATTTGTCATCCAGTTTTGTCAGGTAAGGGGCCATTAATGTACTACCCATATGATTGTAAATTTTCCTTGTGGAATGCCTCCAACTTTACATATGGCCCAACATAGCTATAAAGTAATAGAGGTTTTAGTGAATGATTTTGGATCTTTGTAAAGGTGCTTTAAAGACCCACCTATTTCATACCTTCAAGTTCTATCTAGTCTTGATTTTGAAAATCTACATAAATTTTGGACACTCTCCAAAAATATAATTGTCTTTTGAAAGTAGAATAATAGATGACTTTCATTTGCCTACAAGTAAAAACATTCCATAATTGTAGTTTTGACATTATCTATGCTCATCAACTAAAATGATCCATTTGAGGTCATTCTACATTCTTTGAGCATCTACACTATAGCAAGTCTCAAAATGTTTGACAGGGTGATTGTAAGAAACACCTGCCAATTTTGTTGCGTTTTGTAGTGCTCATGTTTTTTTTTTCTAGAGTACTTTAAAATTAGAATCTTTTTTTTTAAATTAAAAAAAAATTGTCTAATGTATACACCTATAAGATGAAGGTAACCACCAAAGGAAAACCATAGAAAAATTCTCTAAGTAGGAAAATTTATCATATAATAGTCATGAGTACCTTGCATTTGAATTTTGAATCATTTGAAGTCAGAACGCAAAAGTGCCAAAAAACAAATTAGCACGTAGGATGTGATGCAAAATAGGACAGGGGTTTCTTGCAATCATCCGACATTTCTCCAAAGTTGATGATAAGTGCTCTTGGACCTCCAAATATTTTCTTTGCATTAGATCCTAGCATGTAAAGAATGGCCCTTTAAATCCAAGATAAGTCATTAGAGGAAATTTCAAGCCTCCGGAGGGCTATTCCATAGCCTTCCAAGGTATCCTAAAATTTGCTTCTATTTTGCTCAAAAAGTCGTTTTTCCCCTGTTTCCGCCTTGCTGAAACTGCAACAGCAGTGGTGCATGAACCCAAAATTCCGAATAAAAAAATTATTATTTTTTTATTTTTTTACTTTTATTTTTTTATTTTTAATCTTAAAAAAAATTGAAAAAAAATTAAAAAAAAATTGAAAAAAAAATTTAAACAAAAATAAAATTCTTTGAAACTTGACTACTTCGGCCAAGAGCAATTTTGAAGTTGACAGGCCATGTAAACAATAGCATGGCATGTCAACTTCCGACGGCCCTGAAATGGGCTGAATTTTTTTCTAATGTCAACTTTATCCTACATTCTTTGTGGTGATTGGTAGATTGACTATTTATTAGACAAATTTGATAAGCAAAATGAAAAATAAGAAGTTTGTTAGCTCTTCAAAAATAGATGAAAGTTTTGATTGTCTCAAGTTTATCCAATAGTGGCAAAGATATTGTTTCTTGATACTAAAGAATGAGATCAAAATTTCCAATCTATCATCAATGTAAATATTTTATTTTTGTAATTTTTTGCTATTCATAATTTAGAATGGAGCTTCAAATTCCCCTTTTCTTCTTGAAAATGCTTGTGGCACTCATAACATTATTTACCAATGAGGCGAGGGGCCTGTTTGCATCTCAAAAACTGCTAGGTTTAGTACAAGTATCCAATTTTTGAAAAAAAAACTTTTTTTGACACATGTAACCGTAGGATATTATAGTATGTTGACTTGATAACATGTGGTAAAAAATTTAGAAATTTCCACCGCATGGACTCCACATTGTTCACCAATGCTGGGGGGCTCCCCTTTGGTTTCCACATAAAGCGGGAGCTTCCTAATGTTGCAACTTGCCCCATGCCTGCACGTCACCATGTTCTGACAGATTTGCCACATGTTAGCATAAGGCAAGCCACATTTATAATTAAATTGCAGCCCAGGTTTCTAAAGTTTGCATTATATATCTTGTCAGGGGGAGAGATTGAAGTTGGTTAACAATGTTATGGATAGCAAGATATAAGCATTCAAATTCCCTGAAATCATTTTTTTGGCCCTGCGAAAATTAGGGGCAGCTGCATTCAATAAGCTCACTTTT
This sequence comes from Neckera pumila, assembly GCA_963969595.1. Taxonomy (NCBI): domain Eukaryota; kingdom Viridiplantae; phylum Streptophyta; class Bryopsida; order Hypnales; family Neckeraceae; genus Neckera; species Neckera pumila. The sequence goes on along the minus strand of OZ018411.1, from coordinate 25,209,707 downwards.
CGATGAAAAAATGTCCAAAATGATAGTGCTTCTTTGGATTCTTTTCCTAGACAAGTTGGCTACATGCTAAAAATTTTCACTTCATTTGGAATTGTCCAACATATAAGAAAAAAATAGTAAGTAGATAGTAGTAGAGAATGATTCAAAATACTAAATTGTCAAGAATTTAATTATAGAATTGAAAAATGCCAATCCCAATGGTTGCAATGTTGTAAAAACAATCTACATCCTAAATTTTTTTTTTTCAAAAAATATTGAAAATTGAAAAAGATAAAGGACTTCAAAGTTTATTTTAGAGTCGAGAATCTATAATTGCCCGCAAACTAAAAATTATCAAACTTTTGACTCATTGATCAAAATGGGGATGATTAAAAGCTTTCCATGTATTTATAACTCTAGAAATCCAATTTCAAATTTTTGTTTTTGAAAAAAGTGATTTTTTTTTATTCGCCTAGACTGCCCAGTTACAAAAAAGATAACATATTAGGCCATAAGTTTTTACTCACATTTCCAATTGTCATGAAATTTAGTGCATATGAAAGATATTCCTTGCGCCCACCTTCTATTTAAATTTCAATCTAAAATATGGAAATCTCTAGTCACACGTACCTGCCCAAAATTTCTATACAACCAGAAAACAAATGCCGGTCCTTTAGGGATTAATTGATACTAGTTGTGCTCTATTGCAAGAGTTTGCAACAAACACTCCCATTGTATTTTTTTTGTTTGCCAAAGACAAGGGATTCATTTACATGACGAATCATAGGAATGCTCGTCAAATTCTAGGATTTCATCGTGAATGTCAAATGAAATAATTGGATGACAGCTTCTCTGGAATGAAAACATGATGGACTTTGTGACAGGGGTTGTGACACTACGTACTTAATATATTAGGAATCCCTCATAGGCATCTACAGAAGCACAATACTTTTCCAACATGGAAAGGACCATTACCTTATTTTATCATGCTTCTCTAATTTATTAATTTACCATTTGCACTCCAAAACAGCTAGTTCATTGGAGATGTCTCAAGATGAGATTCCCCATTCCCTAAACTCGTAATATTTTCAATGAACTACCGTACATGAAGGTTTGATTTGGCACTTGAGCGCCAAAATGTTTTTATTTTGCACTCAAAGGATTTTGTATAGTTGGAACTATTGGTATTAGTGTATCAGCATTTTGGTGTCCAAATTTTTTGTGTTCGGCAACTTCTAAGTTTTCTTATTTTGGAAAACCTATCATGTGGGGCTTAATCCCTAAATGCCCAAGGCACCAAATTTTGGTGTTGACAAAACTTTGAAGTTAACCTCTAAAGGACTATTGTCGGCTTGGCAGACATTTGGGATTTTGGGCAGGTACCTACGGGCTGAAATTTTGTCCTGATTTTTTAAAACTTTATTGGAAGTTAGAAAAATTGATAAGCTTTGTGGGATTTTTTTTCCAATCAGTACCCGTGAACAAAAGTTATGTCTAAATAAGCTCAAAACAAGGGAGAGGGGGTAGCAAAAAAAATTTGCAAATTTTAAAAAAAAAAAATCGAATTTATTTTTCCATAGATTATATTTTTGTCTAAGCTTTGATTAGTTCCATTTGGATTTTTTATGAGAAAATTATGGACAATCTAATTTTTTGGGCACTTAGAGCATCTTTCTGAAAAAATAACTTGTAGGCTTCATTTCTGAGTGCAATTTTTACAATATTTCAAAAAAAAAGTTCCACATGGTTTAGTTTTTTTGCTAGAACAATCTTACCATTGTAATCAGTGCATTTTAATTCCTTTTAAAAGATATTAATATTTTAATTTTCCTTCTATCTTGTACCTATTTATATTAACAATTTTTCTAATAATGAAAATTAAGTTTTTTTGATTTAGTTTTTTTTTGGTAGACTCTCAGTTCAACTCTCCACAATAAAGATTTTAAGCTCAAAACTCTTTAGTGTAAAAATTTAAAGTTAAAAATGTTCAAAGTCAAAAATCTAGTCCCACTGTGTTAAAAAACTTGTTTTTTTACTTTAAACGCGGATATCTTGCAATTTGTGGGGTCAAAAATTTTGAAATTTTTTCCACACATTGTCATACTAGTTAAGTATAAGATCCTATAGTTAGACGTAATAAAAATAACAAATTTCAAATTTTTTACTCTTGGCTATAGAAATGGCAATTTTGAGTGTTTTTTGGCTAAAAAATGGCCTTGGTCCTTTGTGCGGGGTTAAATAAGACCTAAATACATTTTTATTTTTAGTAGTTTATATTTTTGACAAATTCTTTTTGAAGTCTAATTTTAGCATCAAAAATCTGATTTTGAAAATGAATGATTATGAATTTTTTTGTCAAGTTTTGTGCAAGGGTATCCATTGCAATCTTGACTTTTTGTAGTCTTGAGGGCTCTTGGAAATGAGCCTCAAATAGACTAGATCTTGGAGAAAAAACATCACTAGAAATTCATTTAAAAAAATTGTAGAGTAGATTTTGAGAAGCCATATATTGATTGGAATTGTGCATGTTAGGCCCTTCAACTTCATATTTTTTTGGTGACCAATTTTTTTTGATTTGACATGCAAAAAGAGAGTTGAAAGAATTTTTTAGTCTCAACACCCTCCTGATCAAACATTATACTCTTTCAATCCTTAAATGATATTGTTGTGTTTTCTTTTTGTATGTAATCTCTAGCATGTCTAGTTTGAATTTGTATGGTTACAATTAAAAAAAAATTGATTCAACTTTTCAAAATGTTGGCTTTTTGTTCAATTTAGAGCAAATTCCAAGAAGTTCAAAACAAGCCTTGGACATTTAGGGGTTAAGGTGTGATGTAGATTTTTGAAAATATTCAAAAATTTAGGCAATATAGATGGACATTTTTTTGCAAAATTTCAAACATTTCACTTGTAATATTCCAAACATTCATACATTCCCAAAAATACTTAATTTATGTCTGAATTTGACCTTCATGTAAGGTATATCTCTACATCCGATCAATATGCCTCACCCAGTCACTCTAGCGCCTTGAAAAGGTGAACTAACTAACTTAGTTGTTGCCGTAGATGACAAATTTCATTAAAATGGCGCCATTCCAGTACTTTGGCATGTTTACAGTTCAGACCGGCTATTCTGAAATCTATATTTGTTCTAGATAGTTTAGAACGGCCGTTTTGAAGTCTACACTTGTCGTAGATGTCAAAATGACACTTTGTCAAAATGGCACATGGAATACCGCCATTTTAACAAAATTCCCCACGTAGGCTTTGTTGTAACTTACAAGACAACGATTTCCTATTCATTTCTCCACGAAAAAAAACAGAAGTTACAACAAAACAGAAGTATCTCTGGCGATTGATGTTCTACGGAATCATTGGGCATTTCCACTCGGAAAGTCCTCATCGTCTGCTCGCCATCGAACTCGCTCCCGATTTGCTGTTTGGTGACTGATTGGCTTTCAGTTTGGTTTTCCCTGGGCCGGCAATCACCCGCTGGGGGAAAGGATTGGCACTTGTGGTTGGAGGTTCGTCTCGATCCGAACCGTCTTGGGGGGATTCGAACACACCACGGCACTGACTCGGGGAGCTAGGTGCCAACGTGACAGTTACTGTTGATTGGTGGTGAGATGCTATGCTAGCTGCAGCCGTGAATGCAATGGAGCTGACATGGAGTGGGTGCTAATTGCAAAAGAGTTTCGCGCAGACATGTATGTAATGAGTAAAATGAGGGTGCCACCTTTCTTCGTCGAGTGCCATTCATCCTCACATTTGTACCTACTGGCCTCTCTTGAAACACTGATTGTTGAAGTGCGTCGACATTGTCAAGCTGGGTTTTAGCCTCCGGCGTCATCAGCTGGGTAACCCAAATGAAGCACATGTATAATCTTGTGCTGCACATGCTGCAGATGGAGTTTTTGTCTGTCTAGACTACATTAAATCTTGTTGCACCGCGGAACGTCGTCGCAGAGATCAATCATGTAGCCACGTCAGTGTCATGAATCGCATATCTTCAGGGAAGTGAAGAAACTAAGCAAGTACAGTTGTATCTGAAGCCGACAAACGCGATGCTGTCTTACTACCAGAATCCGACTAACACGATGCAGTGGCTATCCCGGGATTCAATCTAAACCTCAAAATTAGGGTTTGAGTAAGCTTGCGAGCGCCGCCGTTTGATCTGTGAATGCAGGGGGTGACGAATGGGCTTACTAAGCGGGATCCGGAATCTCTGAATCCTCATTCCGGCGGATGTGAACTCCGTAAGCAGTAACCTTGAACTTGCGCTCGTTGCCGTGCACTGTTTCAGGGGCGTTACAGGATGCAGGTGAGAAGAAGGATTTGAGGCACTTGGGGTGGATGTTGAAGTCACACTGCTCGCAGCGGAAGCCGAGGTTCCCTCCAAATTCCAAGCACACAGCGCACACGTAGCTTTTCCCGTGGAACGTCTCGTACTGCCACGTTCTGAGCCGGTGCGGGTGCACTGCGGCGCAAAGTGGATCGCGGGGGAGCAGCGCGCACGCGGGATGCAGATCGAACTTACATTTCGTGCAGTGGTAGACCCAAGCATTCGTGGGCATCCGCTCGTCACAAAGATCACACTGCAGGTGCCGCGGCGGGTACGGTGACTTCTTCAGGAGCTTCAAGGGATAGGGATGGAAGCCCGTCTGGATCTTGTCCCGGAGCTTCGCGCAGCCCGCGTGCAAGTCGAAGTTGCACGGCTCGCAGCGGTAGCGCCACTCGCTATCCGCCAGGGAAGTCCTGCACGCGTCGCACGATTTTTTTTTCTGGATAACGTTGGTGGTGGCGTGGAGAGTGAGCGCGTGAGGATGTGCACAGCTGCGGAGCTGGGGCTGCAACGTGCAACACTGCGGGTGGAAATCGTACTTGCACGTCTTGCAGTGGTACGTAGGCCCTTCCCCGATCTTGAAGCAGAGGTCGCAGATGAATTTGCGGGTGTCGTAGGGCGCCGCGTTGTGGAGCACCAGGGGAATCGTCGGGTGCAATCTGCAGGTCAACCTCGCCGCATCGCGCGTTGTATCCGCACTACTCCTCGCCATCAATCCACTCTCATCCACACTCCGCCTTTCCCAAACCCTGTCAAAATCCTCAAATGCACCACCTTGTATCGAGCTCAATACCAGTTCCTCGCTCCCAAATCCGAGATCCTTCACTATTACGACTTGATCAAAGTTTTCAAAACCTTTGATTTTAGTTACCACCAGCCTCAAATCCAACCCCCTCTCGCCTCCCAAATGCAAGACTACCTAATTATTCACTACCGCAAAACGATTTTCAAATTCTAAGCTCGTAAAAAATCTCTTCTAGAAATTCTCAGTGGGTGTCGACTACACTAGTGTGGCTGGTAACAACACCAACTCTCCATATGGTACATCAGCCCAACCGGAGGATTGCGTCGCAAGCTACGGTGGTACTGTTAGACAAAGTAGCGCCAGTGAAATCACCACCAAACTGATGGAGCAGTCGCCCCTGTGGCTAACGAAAGCGTGTTGCCCACTTCGCCGACAACAAGCCTCTTCCCCAGACTGACAGCTATAGTTACACTGTGGGGCAGGCACTCCAAAAACTTCTCGTCACACGTCAAAACGCCAGAAATGCACAAACAATCCGATTCAGTTGATCGATATAAACTTACTGTACGTACTTTGAAACCCTGATTTTTTTTTTATCGCGGAATATGTAAATCTTGGAGGGGCATAACTTAGTCGCATAGAACTTCTCCGAAATCCAGACAGCTATTGGTAAGATCCATCGCTGGCAGTGGCGCAGTCAATTGGCTGGGTCGTGACGGAAGCAGCTTCGGGCATTTTTTTGCGGGGCCAGCCAGCCGTGTGGTAGGACTCCCTGTGGGCGGCGAATCTTGCGCTTCACGTTGCTAGTTGGGGTGTTGGTATTGGGCCGACTGGCTATGGAATTCCTCAAGTCTATTCCAATGGTGTTGGATAAGGCTGGACTGAACGGAATCAGTCTAACTTAGACTTGGAATCCGACCGACTCTGGTGGCCGTCACAAGGAGTGCGGAAACCGTGAACCCTAAAAACCCTTATTTTAACCCCGTATTAGCACTCCGATGTCCAAAATCTGAACGATGAACAGAGAGGCTCACAAAGGCTTGTATGACCACAAACTTTTAATTCCGATCCAAACCAAAAGGACACTATTTGTATGATGAATTTGATGAAACTGAGGTTTATTTGTACATTTATAAAAGATGTAAGCAAAAATATGAAAAAATTCAAGAAAGGACTCGAGAGTTAAGGAGTTAAGGCCATGATGGCATCAAACAACAGTGTCAAACCAATGTTTGGAGAGAATGCCGGTTAGTTCATTAATAGCCTATAGAATGGGGAAAAAAACGGTTGCAATTTGAAAACATTTGGAAAAAATTGGTGAAAACCTCTATAAAATTGCCAAATAAAAAACAGAGAATGAACTTGACTTGAAAAAATGGTGCAATATAGGAATAAAAGGAAAATGGCTGGCAAAGGTTTTAAAAAATCGAGATTTAAAGCAAGGAGCAACAACTTCCCAAAATACTCTAAAATAGCATAATTTGTGATCCGTTTTTTTTAATAGCTTCTCATTTCTGTGAAGGCAAAAATTGGAAAGAGTACAAACTCAATTGGATACTCTTCATAATCCAATGTGAAAGGTCAACAAGGAAAAGGAGGATGAAAAAATGTTCTAGAACTATTCTTAGCTCAACAGTATTGTCATTGGAATGCCGCGGACGTTTTCATTTTCATTGAATCTTATTGACAACTGAAAGAAAATTTCAACGCACTTTGGGATGCATTATGCACATTGTATGAATAATTGAAGGATCTAGTTGGTTCGATTTTGGTTATTTTACACCATCATATTCAAACTTATTCTAAATGATGCTATTTAATTATTTTATTCTTTACTTCTCAAAATATAAGAAGAATTCCTTTCTATAGATCTAATCCATTTTTTTGTTTTGGATTTCTCATCCTCTGAAAAATCTTGTTCCTGATAAATGTTTTTTGTGTTTACTCCCTATGGGACTATGGTGATTTAAGGTCTAAAACTACTTTGAAGGACTCAAATCCAAAGCAAAGCTAAAAGTCTTCATCTATTTTGACTCTTCAACAAATCCAACCATAGAATATTTAATCAACTTGTTTTAGATTGAAAAACTTCACCCATTGCAAGTTCAATGTGCCAAACCTTCAAAAAGCACGTTTTTCTAGCATAGTGAAGTTTTTTCTTTCAACATTTTTAAAAGAAAATATGGATGTTTCATAACTTGTACCTTTTAATCAATATGTAGGAAACAAGTTGAGAATACATGGAAAAAAATTTAGCCAAAAAAGATTTTGTATTCACCTTTAACCCCTAAAGGCCCAAGGCATTTTTTGGCTCCGAAACCATTGAAAACTACCATTTTTGCTGTGATCACTCAAGAAACCAAAATAAACTTTTTTTTAGAATCTAACCACAGGATCTTGTACTTCACTTGTCTTAGATTATGTGGTAAAAATTTCAGGAAGTTCGACGGTACGGATTGGAAGATATTAACATTTGAAGTTGGAAAAAGAAGTTTTTTTGAGCTATGGCCTGCAATTTCAGATGACTTTGACGGCCATTTGTAGATTTTTTTTGCACTACAGACCATTGGGTTAAATTTTTTTATGTTGAAAATTTGAGTTGAGAATCAGGGGAAAAAACTTCAGAATGTCAGAACTTGATTTTCACATATAACAAGATTGTTAAGTAGAAGTAGGTCCAAAATTGAATGAAATACTAAATCGTTAATAGCTCTTAGGTGGAATTAAAATACCATAATTCCAATGGTGTGATTGTTCTTGCAAACAAAATTAACCTTTATCAAAAGAAAAAATTTGAAAATTGCATTCAAAAATGAATTCTATAAGTTATTTTTTGAAGAAGATGCTAGATTGCCTAAAAAACAAGATTGTCTGTAACTTTCTCATTTTGAGTCCAAATAGAATGAATCAAAGCTTCAAATGTAGAACAAAATATGATCTTTGACAAGAAAAAAAAAAAAAATATAGCTTTTTACAATTTTTTTTTTCTGCTCGATGAATTGCTTTTTTGACTTTGAACGCATAACTTTTGCTCCCAGGCACCGATTGAAAAAAAAATTATATTTTTAGAAAGCTAATGTGATTTCCTATCTTCAAAAAGAGTTTCAAAAAATCAAGCCAAAATTTTAGGTCAAACGAGCCTGCCCGAAATCCCAAGTGTCCCCCGAGGGGACTTTGGGCCTTTAGGGATTAAAAAAATATAAATTGGACAATAGCACTTGATGAAAGAAAAACCTAAATTGCTAATAACTTTGACAAGAAATTGAAAATTGTCAATCCCAAAATGTTGTAGTAAACAATATATTTTTTTTCCATTTTTGAAAAAAAAAATTGAGTTCAAGAAACAACTTTATGCTTTTTCTACCTATATTGTCAACAAAATAAAATCCTTCATAATTTTCATGTTATAAATGAGAATCAAATGGATTTTTTTTTGGTTTTTTACTAGCAAAAGTGACTTCCTGCACCACTGTCACTGCAGAATCTGCTACGCGGAAATAGGAAAAAAAAGCAATTTTTAGCCCCGTTAAACCAAATTTCAAGGTCTTTTGCAAGGCTGTGGAGCAGCCCTCTGAAGGGCTGATTTTTTCTCTGATAGTAGGCCTTGAGGGATTAAGGAGTTTAGAGTATTGTTGAGTATTCATTCTAAATTAAAGAATTTGGAATAGGACAGTCTTCTAATAGACTGGTAGGTATTGTGTGAAGGAATATAAAAAATAATTATTTCTATATTGTATGAGCTTATAAGTGAGCTTCTTTGTGTGTCCATTTTGAATATGGAAATAATTATTCAAGTAGGAAGTTTTAGAAATTCTCATCTTTGTAGTATAATTAAAATTAAAATTATTGTTTAATTATTTTTCTATTCATTTTACAAACAATAGCATCAAGGTTTTTAGTTCTGAGATTTTTAGTTTTCTATAGTTTACTTTTTTAAAGAAATATTCTATAATTTAGCTTCCTGCGTTCCATCTTATTAGAGGGCTATACTTTAACCATATTTTTTTTTCTAATTTAAAGCACTCAAAAAGAAAAAAGGATTAGAACAATAGAGTCATCAATTGTGCAATCTTTCAACAGTGTTTAGTCCTTGTCTACATCGATTAATTTGATGTTTATCAAAAATTCATTTTGACTACATTGATTAATTTTTCTCATATATGCATAGGAGAAAATTACATTCTTATATGCTTATGCTATAATTATTGTACTAGCAATACAAAACAACTATTGCTTGGAAATGTCTTGTGCACCTTTAGAATTTATTGAAGAAAAAAATCTATTAGGCACAATCATGAATCCATCTGTTACATGTGGAATAAATAAAATAAAGAGTGTTTAAGATTTTTCTATTAGTCTATGGCACAAATATTTAAAATCATTGAGCAACTTGCAATCATAACATATATATCTGAAGAGAGACAAAAATGTAACTTTCCAAAATATAATAAGAACTTTCATCCTATAGTAATTCAGTGATATTTAATGAGGTTATGATTATGATTATGGTAGATACTGCCTCTTTTGAACATATCTAATAAACAAGAAAACCATATATGGAATACAAACTGGATACATGTGTTGTTTTTCCCATTGAAAATTTGAAACAAAAAACTTTGGGTACATTGTGACAAATTAAAATTGCACTTCAACATACTAAGGAAGCTAAAAAAATTCAGAACATGCCTGACTCCTAGTAGGAGATTGCTTGGCCTGTTCATAGTATGCTGCTACTTGCGCCTTCAATTGAGCAATCACAACCTAAAAGCTCCATTACGCTAGATATCATCAAAAATCACCCTTAGAATTCACAGAGATGACCTCAACAAGTTTCCAAGAAAAATTTGTAGCTATTGTTTAACGAGGCTCCAAACACTAGAAGAGAACCATATTGTACTTGTCAAAACCTGCATTGTACTCAACAAAAAGTGTGGGGTGGATTTTGTTGACTTCTCCCTTCATAACGCAGAATTTTGCATTCTAATACAAAATTCTGCGTTTTACTTGTCAAATTTTGTGATGAAACAGTGCAATGTAGAATTTTACGTTATAAAGGGAGAAGTCAACAAAATCCACCCCACACTTTTTGTTGAGTACAATACAGATTTGACAAGTAAAACGCAGTTTTTGACAAGTTAAATACAGTTTTCTTCAATTCTAGTGAATCCATTGTAATTATCACCAACATGTCTCTATAAAAGCACAAGCCTATGCTAAGACTTGGTGCAAGTGCTCTATATAGACAACATCAACCAAGATACACCAACAATCCAATTCTTAGATGTGGACACTACTGCCATATTCTTCAAATCGAAAGCCAACCCTCTTGAAGTTGATCAACCAAAACCATGGGCTGAAATATATTGCCTCCAGCATATCAATATTTCACATCAGTTATACTCTAGTGCAGCTACACATTACAAGCTCCATTACAAGCTCCATTACAAGCTCCAGATGAAAGCACACTACGGTTGTCCAAAATCGTAGTCACAGCATAGTTTTTGCACATGGTGAAAGTTTAGAGTCAATTTTACTATAGTTTTGGTCATCTTTTTGAGGGAAAAAAAATAAGGCAAAGTCTTACATCTTGTGTACATTAAAAACTACATAACAAAAAGTGACTTTCATCTATTAATTCAATGTATGGAGTACAAACATAAAATGTTTGTACTATCAGAGATTCAACTTTAGCATTGTTGTACTTATTGTGTCAAGTTTAGGGGTTCATTCTTGCAATTCAAAGAGCTAAATTCAATGTTTTAATGTTTAGGTATAATGTTTAGGTACAATGTTTAGCACTTAATTAGGGTTTTGAAAATTTTATAAGAAAATAAAATGTGTGATTTTAGTACAAGGCCCAAATTTTGACTTTAAAGTGTGTTTTTTTCATTTTAAATTTGAGATTCTATAAGACGTCCTTTTGAAACAAATGGGCTACCATTGAATTTTGGTATAAACAACATTTTGGCTCCATTTGGTACCAATTTGTATACATTTTGTACCAATATTTATACATTTTGTACTGGTTTTTACTAGTTTGTACATTCGACTGGGGGAGTGATTGTAGCGTGCAATCACCCTCCATTGCTATCCCACCACTACAAATTTCCATAAATCCTAATTCTCGGGCCACCAAAAGTAGTAGAAGAGTAGGCAAACTAACATCAAATGCGTGCTTGTTTAAAGCATCAGGTAACGAGCAGAATCCACATGAATTACAAGCTCAAGGCTTAATGGCTAAATAACATTCAAAGTTGCACTTTACTAAAGATATTAGCTATTTCAAATAAAAGGGAGTTGTAAGGCAGTGAGAGTAGTAAGAGCAGTCTTTGATTGAGCAATAAAATGCAAATGAAACAAGAAAAAAACAAGCAAACATGAAATCATCCTGCATACCAGTGAGAGTAGTAAGAGCAGTCTTTGATTGAGCAATAAAATGCAAATGAAACAAGAAAAAAACAAGCAAACATGAAATCATCCTGCATACCAGACACGCAATTCCATACACAATTCTGCAGAAAGGACAAAGACAAGTAAGCCCGACTGTAAACTTTGAATCATACCACACATCTCCAAAGACCTTCAATCTTCAAATCTTTGCCGAACTCAAACTGCATCTGAACCCTCCATGGCTAATGTCCGAACCAGGTATCATAATTTTCTGATCCACCAAGAATTGCCAAGCCACACAATCTATTGAATGGAGGCAAGGCAGACAATATTGATTGAGATCTAGCAAAATTCACTCAGATGCTCAATAAAATGCAAAACATGACACCTCAAAGAAACATGAAACGAGATGAGTGCCAAACCCTATCTCAATTTGTTGCATTAATGATCCAATACTTTTTCTTTTGCGGCTCTACATCGACTACTGATCCTAGCCTGTCACTTTTTCTAATCTTCATTCGACGATCCTCGTTCACTGCCATTTGCGGCTACTCTTTTGAATAGAATCAATGTTGCTTGTGGGGGCCAAATTATTTGTTCATATTCAATCAATGGTCCATGTCTTTTGGCACCGGGGGTTGATACCAGGCGGAGCTAGTTGCCACTTTGGGGTACATTGTTGTAATTTAGTGATGTTTAATGGGGGTGTTCAATTTAAAATTTTCAATGTTAAGAATGTTAAAACAAATAAATTCATTAAGGTATAGATGGCTTCAGATAATTTGCTTTACACTATGTTATAGCATTAGATGTTTTTCAGCTCTTTTGAAGGACTGTGAGTTCCCTGGGCTGCCAGGGTCGGGGGAATAGCTAGTCCGCAGCTGCTGCGTGATGTGGCAGAACGGCTGCCACGTCCCAAAAAAAAAAAAAAAATTTGACAGAGGACAGAGGATGTTCCCATCTGCTAGGGAAACAACTTTGGGGAGCAGGCTTGAAACGGCCCTTTAGGCCCCCCGAATCTCTTCGAATGGTCTTTAGTGACAATGAAATCTTGTGGACACTCCAAATTTGACAAAATGACCATAAATAAATGTCAATACATAAACTAATTTTGACGATAAAAGATTTTTATAGAATAAATGCCACATTTAACTACTTCTGGACTATTCAATGAATTCTGGACAATGCACTTTAGATTTCCTGATGATTATCTCTCGATATTTGTATATATCTCTTGATGTTTGTATAGATCTCTCGATGTTTTGTATAGATTTCCTGATGCATCAAGAGATCTCTAGATGATTATTTCTCAGATGATTATCTCTTGATGTTAATTCTGGACTTTCAAAAGTCCATAAGTAGTTAAATGTAGCATATAAAGCAAGAATTTTTTTTCATAAAGTAATAAAGTTTTAAATTGCTAGTTTCCAAAAGAGACATATTTGTGATTTCCAAATATTGACAAAGACATCTGTATCTAAGAATTTGTAGAGCATAGATGAAATGTCATATATTTATCTAAACATTCATAAATTTGTCTATGCAAGGGCATTTGGATGAATGCAAACACATCAATTCAAGTTTCAAGTGATGCATTTGTCCACATACCCTCCTAAGAGTCACGTGTCAAAAGCGAGGTCAAAAGTTTCTTATTATATGGTGTTAAACATACTCCCGCAAACCATATGGGTCAAATGTACCATAATATTGTAACATTTGACCCTTCAGTTTTCACAAGTCTTTGACTTTCACTCACGACATTAGTTTCAAAACCAACCATAATTATATTTGTCACCCATTTGAAGCTTTCACAAGGTTCAAACAACTAGACTAGATTAGAAATTGAATGAAAAGGCACATGAATAGGTTAGAAAACTTGATAAGGGCACACAAATGCAGAGTAGTTTTTGAGCCTTCAAAGATATAAAGCTTGATTAAAGAGATGGCAGATGAAAAGATTATGGTTTCACTATAGTTTTGTTTTGCTTAGAAGTCTATTGTGGTCTCAATGACAAATGAATCCCACAACCGCTCAAGAATTGGCAAAAGGATCAAGTATATCGATATGTCAATACATAAACCATTTCACTAGAAGAAACCTGCGTTGGAACCTAAGAAAACACGTGGGATTGATTTTGTTGAGTTTCTAATTTCTAACATTGATTTTTGCGTTCCAACACGTTTCTCTGTTGGAATTCCTAGGTTCCAACGCAGTTTTCTTCTAGTGTCCAACCTAAGGTCATCACACTCTAGTCACTCTAGTCAGCAAGTTCTTCTATAATTCATCAAATTTCAACCTCCAATTGCCACAACATTTTCTATCTTCAAATCCTTTTAGTATCAACCTAAATCTTTCACAAGCCACTTGCTTTGATTCCAAAATGGAATTGAACATGTCAAAAAAAAGAATAAATCACCTTCCATAGTTTGCTTTCAAATTTAAAATACTTGTGCACTTTGATGTGCACTTTGCACTTTGTGTACAATGCAAATTGATGTTGCCTCCAATTTGCAAACATTGCAAGTACTTTGACACTAATTCTTGATTTAAATTTGGAGTACACGTCTTGGATGACTTTCAATAACTAAGATAGTTGTTACATTAATGGCCTTTGAAGAGAATTGAAATTATAGTTTAGAAGGTTACAGTTGCTTGTAGTTTGAAAATTGAAAAAAGAAAAACGGGTTGTAGAAATATAGCAGACAAGAGGTGACAAAATGTAGCTAAAATACTTCAAAAAAAGCACAAGAAGCAATTACATCAACCATTGAGCATCATCAGCTACGAGAGAAGAGCAAGGAGTTTCTCTGAAATTAGGACCAATGTCCCAAATTCTTTGCAAGATCCACTAACAACTTGTGGAAGGTAAAAATCTTAACTCCTAAAAGACCATGGCCTTTTCTTTGACAAAACAACATTCAAAAAACCTTCTTAAACTACCATTTCTATTGCAAAGAGCAAAAAAATTGTGAAAACTGATTTTTTAGCATATCTAATTGTAGGATTTTGCACTAGACTAGTGTAAGAATATGTAGAAGAAATTTCAGAATCCTTGTCTATATAGATTGCAAGATGTTTAAAGTGAAGAAAACACGTTTTTTGCACCGTGGGTGACTAGATTATCTGAAATTCAATGCTTGCAAAGAATTTGGGACATCGTGGGTGACTAGATTATCTGAAATTCTCTGAAATTTGAACCTTAAGTTTTTAACTTAATTTTTTGCACTATAGAATTTGAATTAAAAAAAAATTATTAAAAAAATTGAGTTGAGAGTCTGGAAGAAACACTTAAAAGAATTCCAATGGTGAGATTGTTCTAACAATTGCAAGCAACCTAAACCTTACAAAACATTTTTTTATGTTCAAAAAATCAAGTTCAGAAATAAATCCAGCACTGACCTTATTTTCTCAAGAAGTTTGTCCAAAAAATAAGATGTGCCATGACTTTCACATCACTAATCTAAATGGAATGAATCAAAATTCACCAAAAATGTGATATATAAGATACAAATTTTTATTTTTTATTTCAGATTTTTGTGGATTTCTTTCATTGTCCAACAAGGTGAAAATTGCGCTTAGGATGGCATAATCTTTTCTGACAGGCACCAATACATCTATTACCTTAAGTTAGGCTATTTGCTTTATTTTGTTTATAGTTTGTTTTATTTTGTTTAAAATTTTATTTTGTTTGTTTGTTTCTTATGGTAAGATCTCCCAAACCACGCATCTTTCAATCACGTGCTTGCTACCAAGGGGTGCACGGGCTTTGTTTTGTGGCATTCCAACTCACAGTGTGATAGATATTGAATTTCAAAGTTTTTAATATGAATTAAAAAATTAAAAAAATTACTTTCACTTTTATTTGGCTGTGGCAATGCCATAGGGTACACTAGTTAAAATAAAAATGACATTCCCCAAAGCTCATGTAATTTTTCCATCTTAAAATAATTCAAAAAGAAATTCAAAAAATCACAACAAACTGAGTGCATCCTACACCATCACCACTGCACCTACTTTTGACCATGTCACTAATATGATCCACAAGTAATTTTCTCCCTAAACGTGAACCCTTTGAACAGGAGAATTTGAGTACACTATAGTTAGCATTTTCAAAATTCATAGTTTATACTCAAAAACTCACACAATTTCCAAGAAATAAAGTCCTCGTTCAACTACTAATAAGATCCAACAAAACTAAAAAAATAGAAACCATGCTCAGATGATTATTTCAACATTTTTGGTGCCATGACCAAAATACAACACAATGATGCTAACCCTTTGAAACAGCAGTGGAACATCAATTAGATGATCCTCATGCATTTAAAAGGCACCATAGTGTACAGTACAGTGGCCTACAACAAAGGTTGACGCCCCCTATTTGGACCCTTCAATTTTTTGGGTATTACTCATAACGTAGTTGGCATTTCTTGTTTCCGTCAATCAACATTTGTATCTAACACAATCCCCCTTGAGCAAACCAAATTTTTAATTTAAAGAAATCAAGACTCCATTTGTTGGTTAATGTTTTTTTAATTTTTTTTCATGGTTTCACATGAAAACTCCTAGAAAAACAAGAATGATGAATTTTTTTTAATTCAATTGCGGAGGTACATACGAAACATCCATACGCACATCTTTCCTTCAACAAACATCTCCAAAAAAGTTTCACAATTCCCTTAGTAGAGGCTACAATGGGAACTTCAATAGTGACCAGATTATTGAAAATCCATATCTCTTTATTGTACTTAGATTTTGATAAAGTAATTGTACCTTGATAAAGTAATTGTACCTTGATAAAGTAATTGTACCTTGATAAAGTAATTGTACACATCAAATGTGCAAAATGAATTACAACGTGAGGGTCAAAAAAAATGGGGCGAATCAACCTTTGTTGTAGGCCACTGTACAGGTAGAGTGTTGTACATCATGTCCCACGTACATCGTGAACACCAAGCATTGATGGTAAATGTCGAACACTTACGTAACCTAATTCGGACTCCAGGAACTAAGAAAGCGATTCGTCAAAAGTAAAACGAACCCTGAGACCAGAAAGTATAATGAAGAAAATACCAAATCCCTAAAAAAAAAACTGCTCTTGCTCCTGTACTGATCGCTATTGGAGCAACTCATCGGCTCATACACTTAGTTGGACTTATCGACAAGTCCGTTAATAAGTCCCACCGACTTGGCTATGTCTGTGGCTACAGATCTTGAATAAAATGGGTTTGCCTACGGCCTGCAATCTTCCACTTTGAAATTGTATAAGAATTCCATACATCGCAATCAAAATTTGAACTCCACAGATTTGGCAAATTTTACACAAATCTCACCACTGCTCTATGCATTTCCCAGAAATCACTCCTACATATGTCAAAATGCTTGAGAGTCATGAGAATAGTATCCTCTACCTTAAATGCAACCTACGAAAATCATGTCCAATATGGAGAACAATCAAGTCAATGAATTCTTGAAAAAACACCTTCAATTTGGAACTTCACTGGGAAACAACAACGAAAAAAACATTCCATAATCCAATGCCAGCGAGAGTTTCATACTTTGCTGTACTTCGAGGATACATAAACATCATTGTTAATCTCAGAACATTGTTATTAAAAAATTCACAGGAGCTATGTTCCGGAAACAAATCCTGAAGTGATGCACATACACCCTCCCAGGGTACCCTCCATTCTAGCCATACATAATGAAACCAGCTAAGCCGCCCTTGGCCCGTTTATCCAATGATCCTCGGTCGCATAAGACTTCTGAAAACTTCATCTGCTACAAACAGCACCTCCAACTCATGTCGCGGCAGTCCTAAAGCATCAAAAAGCTTCAAGTACATATACTTAAACGTTATCTGCCTGAGAACTGGACCAGAACAAAATATATCTCGTCAGGATCTACTAACGCAGCGAGCTCACCATTGTCCAGTACCTGAAAGAAGAGTATGGACACAATCCGATCTAATACATTGCTGCAGGTGGGTGCCGATCAGAGACGCCTGGATTGTCAGGACCACGGAGTGCTACTACCTGTGTCTAGGCTTGTTGAGCTTGTCGCCGTCTTCGGTGCCCGGATTGCCTTTGCGCATCATGGCCACGAATTCGTCGTAATCGATTCGGCCGTCGTTGTCAGTGTCCACCTCGTTGATGATCTCTTGAATGGTTGCGGGATCGCCCATGCCGTTCTTCTCCATGGCTTCCTGGAGCTCGTCAATGGTGATGTACCCACTGTTGTCCGTGTCGAAGTGCTGGAATGCTGCGAACAGATGATCCTCCTTCTGCGTCTTGTTCATGTGCATCGTCGCCGAAATAAACTCGTTGAAGTCGATATTGCCATTCCCATCGACATCCGCGGCTTCCATCAGCTTCCGGATGTCGGACTCTCTAAGTTTCGTGCCCTGTCTGATCAAGCCCTCCTTGAGCTCCTCGAATGTAACTGTGCCACTGTGGTCGGTGTCGATAGACTTGAAAAGCTCCCGCAAGCCAACGATCTCTTCCTCCGAGAGGCTCTCGGCGATCACCTTCAGTGCCAGCTTCTTCATCTTGTTCGCAGCCGAGAAGTTCTTCAGTCGAGTCAGCACCGCATTGTCGAGTGGCTCGTCGGACGCATCGCCGTCCACCTTCATCCATGGATGGGTCAACACCTGTTGCGCAGTCAGACGTTCTCTGACATCAGGGTTCAGCATTTTTGTCACCAGGTCTTTGGCCCCGCCTGAGATTTTGGGCCACGGATCGGCCTCAAAATCAATTTTCCCTCGCAACACGGCGTCGAATATGCCTTGCTCGGTTTCGGCCCAGAAGGGAGGAACTCCGCACAGGAGGATGTAGACAATCACACCCGCACTCCACACATCAGCTTCGGGGCCATAGCTGCGTCGCAAAACCTCAGGCGCCACATAATAGGCGCTGCCCACGATGTCCTGGAAAAGCTCCCCGTGCTTGAAGAAGGTCGACAGACCGAAGTCCGTAGCCTTCAGAGGCGCGTCCTCGTCCTTGCTGGACAACAGAAAATTCTCGGGTTTCAAGTCGCGGTGGAACACGCCCAACGAGTGGCAGCGGTGTACCACGTTCACGATCACTCGGCACATGTCGGCCGCGGCGCGCTCGCTGTAATGCCCCTTGGCGATGATGCGGTCGAACAGCTCACCGCCCGCACAAAGCTCCATCACCAAGTGCACGGAGTGCTTGTCCTCGTACACACCAGACAGTTCCACAATGTTGGGCGTCCCAGAAAGATGGTGCATGATCTGCACCTCCCGCTTGACATCCTCGATGTCCTCCTTGCTGGTCAGCTTGCGCTTGGCGATGCTCTTGCACGCCAACACCGCCCCCGTATCCTTGTGGGTACACAAGTAGGTAACGCCGAATTGGCCGCGGCCGAGTTCTCGCCCCAACGTATAAATCTGGCGAATATCCACCAGCGGCTTCCCCAAGACGCCGGAGTTCACCGAACTCAACGTCGGGGGCCGCGGCTTCGGCACGGGAGCAGGAGCCCGCTCAGTCGCACCGCTGCTAGGTCTTGCGCCATGGGTGCTCGCGGGACGCGCGCCCCCAGCGGCGTGCGTGCTCGGCGGACGCGTGGTCCCTGCGTGACTGCTCCCCGTCGCATGGCCACTAACCCCGTGGCTGCTGCCTTGCACTCTGCCCGCGCTACCCGCACTGATCGTCGACTGTACGCTCTCGTTCTTCTGCCGCGTATCGTGAGAGCCGCCCGTATTCATCCCCCCTCCTCCCGCCCGCGTCTTCCTTGCCCGTCCACTCGTATTCCCCATAGCACCCTATTGCCCCACCACCGCACACGTTGAAACGCCCTCGAGCTCACTCACCACACTCTGCAAATTCCAACATTCGCATCAGTGAGAGTGAACCCCATTCGTGGACGGCCAAATTAGGTCACGGAACCACATCAGTCAAGCAACCGACACAAACCCGGAAAACAAGCAGCAAATACAGCTGATACGTCGCGAGCACAATCCCCGCCTACAGACCGTCCTTACTCAAAGATTAAACAAGAGCGAAGGGTTTGCACCACATCAGAGGGTTAGGACGAACAAGGTAAGCAGCTCGCTCTCACGTGGTGGCTCTCACCCGGCCGGCTAAAGTTGCCACTCAGAACTTCCACAGCATGCTTCCCCCACACAACACCATCACCCAAACAAGAAACCTATTCCACAAAACTCTGTCTGCAAGCTTACCGACAAAAACCATATACCTAGAAGCCCACTACGCATAAGTTCCTCGCTCACTTGGAATGAGGGTTTCTTGTGAGCAAGGGCTGCAAACTCCTCACTCGGGAACCAGAGAGGAACATGTCAACGACGCGTCCATTCATACTGCCGGGGTGAACTTTCCCCGATAATTCCATCAATGCGTGCAATGATAATTCCTCTATGTTGGACGAAACATGTGTCCCCGAGCTATTACCGGCAGTTCATGGAACCAGCAACGACCCCAAGTGTCCCGAGCTAGAAAACTAGGAGATAAAGTCGTCAAACCGATGGGAAAGCAAGGCTACTTGCGAATCAGTCAAACAGACGACTGGGAAGTCACCGAACTCTGAACTCTGCTGGCATTTCAAATTAGAAAGAGGGCATCCACAATTCCACATCATCGTCGCTGCTAAGTTACTGCTGCTTACTGCTATACCTGTTGCAGTGCTGTGAAGCTTTTTCAGTACAGTAGTGTGTGATGGAAACGACGAAGGCAGGCACTGAAGCGGCCGGCACTGGACTTCAATACGTCACGTCATCCTTCGCGACTGAAGAATCCAAAGACGTTCGTCGGGCAGTCACGCTTGGGTTTGGCCGGATCACTCCGTCCGACGGAGAGCGGCATGTGCCGACGCAGGATCCGAAGTGGAAAATTCCGCGCAGGGAGCTCGAGCAGCAGGGATGGTCCACAAAAGAAGCGGCAGATCTGGAATCTCGGAGCGCAAAGGAAGAGTTGGGCGGCCAGGACTGCTTGCTGGGGGGATGAATGGTTGGAGCTATTCGTCGGCATCCATTCCGGGCTGCCTGAGTGCTGGTTGGTATCCTCCTGTGAGCGTGGTGGCAAGGCTGGTTGGTTCTGTGAGCCCATAGGCGGGTTCCAGGCATTTTTTTTTTTTTTTTTTTTTCATTTTTGATGAAGTGCCAAATTGGCGATATTAAATGTTATAGTGGTGTTCCAAATTTCAACATTCATCCACATATTGGATAGAAAATATCACATTAGTACATATCACATATCCATAATTTAGTTTTCATCCACAATCTAGCGATTTCATCCAAGTTTTTTTTTTATTTGAAGTTTTTTGGCAATTTTCCAACCTTTAAGTCCTATTTTGTTCTATGGGTTTGGTGCAAGGTCCATAATTTTGGTGCAAATTGACGACAAATTGCCAGAAAAAAAAATACTAGTTCCAAGCTGCACAAGATGCAATTTTTGTTTGTCTAGCCAGCCCTCCAGGCTCAGAGCGCATCTCCATTGGGCTCTTGGACCTCCAAGTTCAGGAGGTCCAAGCATTCTCTTTTGCCGGTCGCACTCCGGCCGGACCTGTAATTGGACCTCCAGCCTTCAATTCTTGCAAATCAGCTTTACAAAGTTGGAGGGCCTGGACTTTGGCTTGTGTGTCACAATTTCTGAGAAGAAGACCTACTTTTGCTTTGGTCATTGCTAATTTAGAGCTGACAAGCAACCCAATCGAGATTGGATATATCCTGCTGGATGTCCAGGCTCTTGAACGCTTGCCTCCAAATTCTGGAGGTCTAGGAGCCTAATAGAGATCGGCTCTTAGGCAGGTTCCATTGCACAAGATGCAATTCTTGTTTGTCCAAATGGCCCTCCCGGCTTTGGTTCATGTAAGCTGGAAATGTAGAGTTGGAGGACCTAGAGGGTTGACTGGACCTTCTTATTTCTAAGAAGGAAATAAATAGGTGCCACATGTTTAGGCTTGCTTTACAGTAATGATGGAGCTCCCATCTACTCATCTTAGAATATCAGATGGTCAATATGATTTTAACGTGAAGTCAACCTAGCCTCAAATCCAAGAGGCACATCCAACCAGGCCTCCATTTTTGCAATGGAAACTTACAGCACCTTCAATGCACCATACAGACGGTCCTCCAGGCTCTAGAGGTCCAGTAGGGCAATGACGATAGGCTCTTATAGGATAAGGCACCTTCTTGAGGAACTTTCCTAAAATAAGGTGCTTGGACCATGAAGGCAGAGTCCCAAGGTGGAGAGCACCTTATTTTAGAAAGTCGCAAAAAAAATGGCTTACACAGTGTAAAGTAGTTTGTCTGTATTCTATGCATGCTCCAAGACTTGTTCCTAGATTATCCTACATGAAGATTAGATGTTAGAAATGAAGTCATTTTTGTAAAAAAATGCCACATGTCATCTTGTGAATGGACTAAGATGACATGGACCCTTGAAAATTCGACGCGGGAATTCAATTTTGGCACTCTGGTGCCAAATCGGACCTTCATGTACAATATACCATGAATTTTTACTACAAGAACAAAAACCCTATCCAATGATGTGAATTGATAGCAATTCAGGATTACTATTGTATAGTTTTTTGAGTGGTTGGGGAGTGAGTTTGATTTGGAAGTAAACAAAATTTCAACGTAAAGAATGAGGAGATATGAGAGGTGAGATACTTTGTGCCATCCTAGGCAATTATATATATCGTATTGTTCAAGTTTAAGGTTTGTACACCTTCATTTTTGAACTCCAATTCCACCATTGATGGACAATTGTTTGACATTTAATGGCCTATGGACTTCAATAGCACCCTACTACTATGAAATTCAGAAAATCATATCTAATCCAATTTAAGTCTAAAAATTATGAATCAAATTGTGATGGATGTCTCTCCCTCTCTTTTTTCCTTGAAAATTTGTTAAAAAATTTCTTTGATCCACATAAAAGAGATTCTAAGCCAATATGCTCTTAAATGGTCAGTTTCTGCACCTCCTACTTTTTAAGTCCTTCTCCTAAGGGCAATTTCTCATGAGTTGTTATATTCATTGACATCGATGCTAGTGTGTAAGTGTAGAGATGTGAGCCTACGAGTCTTGAACCTGGTTGTAGGTACGTAGCTACAACCATTTAGATGTATTTATAATATATACACCTATAATATAGGTACACTATAATATGGATATATATAATGTAGACACCTATAATCGTAGAAGTTGTCTATAAATATAGACTTCTAGACTCGTGAGCTTATAGATTCAATGCTCAATCCCCTATTCCTTGAACAAGGTACCCAAGCAATGTATGGCCTCTACATTTAGAAGGACTTTCGACATAAATGCTGTTAGTTCAATTGGTTGCTTTGAAAACAAAAAAATTTGAAGTTTATTCCAAGCTAGAAGAAAAAGTTCTATTGAATAAGACTTCAAACCACCCATTTTTAGTTATGTACTAGATGGTCAAGATTGCCAAAAAACATTTTTTAAAATACATGCCAAAAAATTTGAAAATAATTATTTAAAAAAACCTTTTCTATATGGAAAAAAATGAATCTTTCTATTTTAAAGCATTTGTTGAATTACAATTTTCAATGTTAATTAATTATCTGGGAAGGCATTAATGCCAATCTAATCCATCAGGTGCGGTTGCAGGAAATGTGATCCTAGAGTACTAGGCTACACTGTTAGAATTGGGTGCTCCAAGCCGACCTTGGCATGTACACTCTCCATTAGATGAGATTCAACCATCCCAACTCGTCCTACTTACAATTCAATACATTCACAATCCTTCAAAGTCTGAAAAACCCATTCAATTGTATACGACAATTATCCCTCAAAGTTTGAAAAATCCATTCAATTATGGACGATTATGTTGAGGAATGGATATCACCATTTATATTCATTTGTTTGCTACAGATATATATGCGTATGTTAAACTGAGGATTTGAAGATCATGATGGGGCTTAGAGCAGCACTAAGAGGTTTGGCTTATTGTCATGGTCTTGCAGAGGCACAATTTTAAAACTTTAGGGTTGTGGAGAGCATTATCTCGTGGAGGGCTCTTGAATGTCTTCTCCAACCATGTTGCCAAAGTGCATCAGGTATGAGACTTACAATGAATATTTTACAATATATTGTTGTACATCATTTAAGAAAAAATTATAAATAGAAAAAAATAAAGGTAATATTAATTTGAACAGAATTTGAAGATTTTCAATGAACCAAAGATTGGAGGTTTCATTTACTATCATAGATGATTTATAGATTGCAGTTTGAACTGTTGTTGCATCTATTTTGAATAGATTTGAAAATATTTGTCCTAATATACAATTAACACAAATCATTTTAATTGGAATTTAGCAATCAAAACAAGCATTTTCATTGTCATCTTTTTGATTCCGACAAATTAGTTTGTAAGGGTTGCATATAATACATTTGTTTGGATTGTAGGTGATTTAATACAAAATAGCAACAACAAAGTGATACCAAAATTTTGACAATATGTGTTATTTCTATTTTTATTAGATGCGTTTGTCAACATTTTGTCATATATATTTTTGTTATTCTATAGCATACTAAATATATATATTTAATGCATTAGAAAAATTATTGGATTTCAATTAAAAGTATTTGCTGCAAAACATTCAAAATTTTGATATCACTTTGTTATTGTCATATCACATTTAATCACCTACAATCCAAACAGATGTATTGCATGCAACCCTTACAAAGTAATATATTGGATTCAAAAAGATGACGATAAAAATAATTGTTTTGGTTGCTAAATTCCAATTAAAATGATTTGTGTTAATTGTATATTAGGACAAATATTTTCAAATCTATTCAAAACACTATAAAAAAATGATCTTTTTTTATGTTTAAAAAAACAAGACATGGTGTTCACATTGACAAAGAATTGATCTACGTTGATGTCTCCTGAAATTTGTTATAGTAGACGGGCCAAAAACGCACTATGTTATATTAAAAACGTGCTAAATATAGGCTTGTTTTTTAAAACATCACAAGAAACGTGTTCTTGCAAGCAAGCCACAATGTGGCATGTGAAAGACACCTAACCTCTACATCAGCGCCACATGGGCGGGCAGTGCCATGTAGGAATTTTTTCATCCGATTTGTTGCTGATGTGGCACATGACATGGCACCTAATGTGGTGGTGAAAAAAGTAATGTGGTAACCATCGATGATGATGTGGCATGCCTAGTTAGCACACTTTCATGCTATTTAAGAATTTTAATTTTGCTTTTTGAAACGTCAACTTAGATGTCTAACCGTTTTTTGAAACATCAATTTGTGCATACTGTACCTATAGGGCAAGTTCGACAAAAAATAATTAGTTAAAATGAAAATAAATAAAATTTCTTGTTAAAAACAAGAAAAATTGTTGAAATCAATAAGAATTAAAAAAACTTACCATCTAACATCAAGAGAATTTTTAATGGCTAAATGAAGGAATTACTTCAGTGAAAGTTAGTAAAAATGAAGGGTGGAGAGGATATATTTATACTGAATTCCATTGTTTGTCCATGGTGAGACACAAAGGATATGAGATAATTTGTGTACAAGAGCTTGACCGTTGGACATATAGATGTTGTTTCAGACATCTAGACGTTGTTTGCTTTACATATCCTATATGGATTGTCAATCTTTCTACCACACCACTTGTATAAAGAGCTTCTCTTTTCATCCATGATGCACATCCATCCATTGCCTTTTTTTGCAAAGCATGCCACTTGGCTACCTTTCCCTTAATTTTTTCACATTTAGTTAGCATTTTACTACAAACCATAGAAATTTTTATTGACTTATTCACAGTCAAAATGGGTTTGCTCGCTAAAGTGGCACTTTATACTTTTTTGGACGTCGAGAAAAACATCAATATGTCTTCAATGATGTCAAATAAAACGTCAACATCAATGATAGCCTCAACTTGTTTTTACAATAACGCATCGGTATTCTCCGCAACATTTACAAAGATTTACCTTTCTTGACATGGCCCAAAAAAAAATTCACGGCCAAAAAAGGTAAATTTTTCATGGCTATCTCCAATCTTTGGTTCATTGAAAATCTTCACATTCCGTTCAAATTAACATTATCTTCATTTTTCTCTATATATAATTTTTTTGAAGCACCTATATGTCAACTTTTTACATTACCAATGGAGTTGGGTCTTAAATGATGTACAACAACACGTAGTAAAATATTGAAGTCATTGGGGTTCAAAAAAGAAGTATAGGCGATTTCTAAAGTGATTATGAACCCCGCATCAATAATTGAGTCTATGGGGTGGTTAGCTTTGGAATTCATTTACTTCCAAACCATAATTGCTTTTTGCTTCAAATTTTTTAGGATTGTAGTACACAAAGGATACTACAACATTCATATTTGCTCATTTGAACTTTGTCCATTTGTTTTCAACATATGGTGCACGGACTGGAACTGGACAAAGTATAGACTCAGCTTTTGGAGTCACTGTATATTGTTGCTGAAGCATCTATTCTCAAAGTTTGAGAAGATCAAGCCGGGCAATGTGGTCATGGCCTTATTCCTTGGCAAATCCCTAGCTTGCAGTCTGTAAGCAAATTCTTGGATTGGAAGGGGAGACTGCCATTGTCCTTCCCACTTCAAGCTAAAGCCACATTTGTCAAGTTGTGGTAATATTTGTCTCCTTAACCCTTAAACGTTGACGTAGCTGTTCTGTGGCCAATGGATGACAAAGAATCTCCTGTGTAGGATAGAAGTTCAACTATTCATCCTCATAATTTTGTTGTGAAAAGGGGAGGTATTCTATAGTAATTTGACTTCCAACAAGTGTTTTTGCAGATTTTTAAGGGAAAGATTCACACGATAATGAAAAGGGATGATTTCTAGGGTCCTCTCTTTGTCCTTTAAGGATTAATCATTTCCTCATAATGTAGGTGTCTTTTTGTTTGATAGAATGATGAAATACATAACTATTTTCCAAACTTTTTTGATGTCACAACTCGAGGAACACAGTTTTGATCAACATTTTTCAATTTACTTGTGTTTTGCTTCAAACTGTTCATGGATGGAAGCATTTCATGCCATCAATCACCTCCAATGAAAATCTCCATGCATCACAAAAAAACACCCCACATTGAATTGACAAAATTTCTTATGTTAGGTTAACCCCTAAAGGACCAGCATGCATTTTTTGGCAATATAGAAATTCTAGGCAAGTATATGTGACTAGAGATTTGCATATTTTAGGCCCAAACTTTAATTGAAGTTGTGGACGAGGAATATTTTTCATGTGAACAAAACTTAATGACATTTGGAAATATGAGGCAAAAGTTATGGCCTAATATGTTATTTTTTTTCCCAACCAGGTAGTCTGGGCAAATCAGAAAAAATCACTTTTTTAAAAACAAAAATTTGAAATTGGTTTTCTAGAATTATATATACGTGGAAAGCTTTGAATAAGTCCATTTTGATCAATGAAATGAAATTTATGAGGGATTTTAGTTTGCGGGAAGTTTTGGATTCTCTATTCTAAAATAAACTTCGTTTATTTAACTCAATTTTCAATACTTTTGGAAAAAATAAAACCATAGGATGTAGATTGTTTTGTTACAACATCACAACCACTGGGATTGGCGTTCTCCAATTCCATAACTAAATTCTTAACAATTTAGTATATTGAATCATTATTTACTTCTTTCTACTTACTATTTTTTTCCTATATGTTGTACAATTCCAAATGATGTGAAAATTTTCAAGCATGTGGTCAACTTGTCTAGGAAAATGAACCCAAAGAATCACCACCATTTTGGACATTTTTTCATAGAAAAGCAAGTTTGTGAAGTGCAACTGTCCGATTTTCTGCAGAACCAAAAAAAACATTTTTGTAATTTCAAACACTCATATCTTTCAATCCGCATGGTGGAAATATCTGAAAATTTTCCACATGTTCTCAAGTCAGTGTACTATAAAATCCTATGGTTACATGTGTCCAAAAATGTTTTTTTTCTTCAAAATTTGGTACTTCTACTACAAATGGCAGCTTTTGAGTGTTTTTGGTGGAAACATAGTCATGGAACTTTAGGGGTTAATATGCATTAGATTCAAAAAGTCCTCATGTTGAGTTAATGAGAAATAGCGTAAATAGTGAGAACTTAATGTTAATGTCCTTAGCATTAATTTGTTATTATACTGACCACTATTTAGTTGACATTAAACTTGACATTAACGTAGTATTGATCTAATATTCTATTAGATTCAATGAATTCACCATTTATAAAATTTGAATACAATTAAAAAAATTTAGATGTGTTATGTTCCTTCTTATCTCTGTTTGGTTTCAGTTTTGGACTCAGGAATATGCCATGCTGACTGTCTTTTTTAGTTGCTTTTGAAGATGTGCGCAGAATGTGGCTATTTCAATTCTCGTCATTGTGTGCAGGAGCCCATTAGGCAAGGAACATCGGTGTGGTTGCAAGGTGACAATTCTTACAATTCTATCGACTCAAGACATTATGGTCTTGTGCCATATGCCCTAATCCAAGGCAAAGAGTTTAATTGAGTAAGTAAGGTAGGAGGCTGTAAAACAGATCGGGCATTAAGAATGGACCCTATAAATGGCTGTGATTTGGACATGAGTTGGTTTTGAAATTGACCAATATAGTCATTGAATGAATCAAGAAAAAAAGCATTATGAATTGTAAGAGCCAATCATTCTCTTTGCTTTCCCCATTTCTATTTAGAATTGCAAGTGAACCGTTTATGAAAGACCTAGGCTCACAAATAGGGACCTATGACCCAACTTGTTTGAAAGTTCAGAAGTAATTCAAAAATGCTCGGAAAAATACGAAACCACTTGGATTAGATTCCTCATCAATTTCTCTTTGTCTGAAAAATGAGCCAAAATTTTTCCTGTCCAAGAAAATACATGAAAAAGGGGGATCAACCCTTAAATGATCCATTTCTGAGCCTCCTACCTTACCCTCCAAACAGACGCATTCCACCATATATATATATTACATGGATGAGTGTTGCAAGTGATCTCTTGGAATTTAAAAAACAAAATTCAACTTGAACCTATTCATGATTTGCTTGCAATGTCTTTGTAATGTATGGTGCAAAGAGGTTGAGAAGCTGTCCTAATCTGCGATGTTAAGTTCTAATTTGTGGTTTATATATATGCAGTTTGTATTGCAGATATGGCCGCCAGAGGGGATGGAGTCAGCTTCCCCAACATATTGAGACCTATTGAGACAGGTGGCTTAGGGCTCCGTCTGGACCGGAGCAGCTCTGAATCACCGTTCCGACTTGTGATTTTCCTGGAGCTTTTGTTTGGGCCCTGCCAGTTGCTTTTTTTTGCTTTAAGAGCAGTGAGCTTGCAATTGCAAAGGGGAATTTTAGAAACTTCTTCTTTCCATTTATGTGTCTGCTGTCTGAAACGATTCTGTAAGCTTATGGCATGTGTTGTTGGTAGTCAATAGTGTTCAAATGACCGTATGAAGGGCTCTCATAGCTTAACACTGGTAGGATTAGAATGTTCATCGGAAGCCTTGGGCAACCTCTCTTTAAGGTAACTACACCTTAAATCACACAGTTAAGCAATTCAACATGATTCAACATGGGTTTTTGCTATTATATTTAAAAGGAATTTGTGGGGTCCCATTGGTAGTCAAAACAAGATTCTAGATTCTCTTAGAATGCATTTTTTAGACATTGTGTGAATAAACTATGAATTTCAAAATGCTGAAAATAGATGTACCCAACGGGTTTTTTTGGGGGCGAAATTTCGCACTTGTCAGACTATTTCAGTTTGTCGGACGCCCTCCCTCCAGATTTGCTCCAGTGGTTTGGAGGCTTCTGGCGACACTTGTCCAAAAAAACACACTGGATGTACCTAAAAGCAAGCATAGAGTCATATTAATAGTGGGAGTATATTTTAGGCAAGAATATCTAGTGTGTGATTTTATGAAGCTTGCGATTTTAAGTGTAATTGTAAGAATTTTTTTATGAGCCCCGTTGTTATGAGCTCCGTTGGAAAGAGTGACGCTCCCAACATTGGGAACTTCGGTGCTGGGTGGGGAACGCCGACATCGAGGAAGGTTTTCGGGTTTCCATTTCGCGTTCTGATCAATTCTGACGGTTATGGCAATTGTGCAACTGCGGAGCAGAATTTGGCGAAATTTTTGATTTTTTTTATGCCTTCGCGTGCGTGGAGTGAGTAGTGGCATTGTGGCGAGGGTTTCCGCTGATACTGGTGTCAATGGCTCTGCGCGCGTCTGATGCTGCCGAAAGAGGTGAGTCATTCGTGCTTTCGCAAATTTTTCAATTCTGGTGGAGAAATGGAATTTCGCTCCGATTATTGAAGTGTGTCAGCGGGTTGCATTGGTGGAAGCCCTCATGTCGCTAATTTGGTTCTATAGAAGCCCTAATTAGCCCCAATTTGTTCTATGGAAGCCCTCATTTCGCTAATTTGGTCCAAATTGGGCTTCACGTTTAGCTGTTTAGAGTAGTTTACGTGATTATTTTGCAGTTATATTTATTTGTTGACTAGTACATGCAATGTTCTTCTGGTGATAGAAAATTTTGTCCCCGTCTGAATCATGTTTTTGACAATTTGATTAATTGAGCTGGTCATTTTCGAACCTTGAATCCTTGAGGTTAAGATTGTGGATTTCACTCTTATGGAGTGAAGGAATCGATCTCCTGGACCTGGTTTAAGTGAGATACGACAGTGAATGATTCTTAAGGAATTTATGGAGATTATAAAACTTACTATGGAAATATTGGAGCTGGTTGGCCAATCAAGGTCGGTCCTCACCAGAGACGGTGTTTTTTGGCGTGCAGAAAGTTCACGAGTAGGCTCTGTCTCCAGGGAAACGAAAGAAACTAGTGTTGAAGTGAGCATCAATTTGGATGGAACTGGAATATGTGACTGCGACATTGGCATCCCTTTCTTGGATCACATGCTTGACGTGAGTAAGATGTACCTACTATTTTTTAGACGCTACCGGTAATAGAGACCTGAGATGCTACCGTGTTTGTAACATTTCAGACATATGATACACTCACGTCATCTTCCGTCCAATCATTATCTCGGATGCGTTGAATTACTATTGCTTTTAGTCTAAATCTATTGTATTTCCCGTTCGTTGAGGTTGGAGGTTTCTTTATGTTTTTCTTCTTTGATGTAACAACAATTGGCATCACATGGTCTCTTTGACGTGCGGGCAAAGGCCAAGGGAGATACTTACATTGACGATCACCACACAAATGAGGATATAGGCCTAACAATTTCAGAACTTTTTTTAAGGCACTGTAACTTTACATCATTATCATTGTTAAAAAACGTTGACTAGAGATATTAGGGTTAATCAAAGTTGTGAGGCCCGTTTGCACTCAGTTTTCTCTGACGTTACAGTTCTCGAGGAAGAGGGCGTTACTGATGTGTGTATTTTGCAGGCACTTTTAAAAGCCCTGGGTGATCGCAAAGGCATCAGGCGGTTCGGTGATTTTTCAGCGCCACTGGATGAAGCCCTATTCACGTAGTGCTGGTTTGTCTCACATTCTGATCTCATCGTTTGTATTGTACGGTTTTTGTTGCAACTTTTTAAGCTGCTTAAACCAGGTGTATGAAAAATATTTAGCTCCCTCAAAATCACTGGCAGGGCTCTGACATATTTTGTGGTACTAGGATTTGTCTGGATGGCCCTATTTGGGTTCTGATGTTGCGATACCCACAGACCGAGTAGGGAACTACGATATGCAGGTGAGGATCTCTCTACGTTTTAGAGTTAATTGGAATTATACCAATGATTGGTTAGTGCAATATCAATTAGAACCAAGTGAGGGCAAATGAGTTGAATATTGTTCACAAGCTGTACTTTTCTATAGACTCTTATTTGCGTATGCTGCATTCTTTTTGTATGTTCAGTTGGTTGAGCATTTTTTCCGATCCATGGTGAACACTTCTGGAATGACGCTTCACATTTGGCAGGTATGCATTAATCTTTCCAGACCCTATGAACTCAACTAAGGTAGAGCCATCCATTCCCGACCAGTGACCCATTCCCGACCTATAGGTGCACATATTTTTGACCAAGCTTAGAATGTTTTTTTTTTTCCTTTTCAAGGTTGGAACTAACAAATACATGACACATGTCCCAAGTTGTGAGAAAGGAAGTAGAAAATATTGATTAGGAAAAAAGTTATTGAATGATCGGAATTGGAAGAGTCTAGAGGTTGGCCATGGGTCTAGAGTACTTTTTGCCTCCCAAAACTCATAGTAATTTCATTTCAAGCGATAGAATTATCAAAGTTTTTGCAATCCTTGTCATTTTGATCGATGTACCTCTGAAAAATATTTGTTTTGCCTTCACTACTCTAGATCATGTTGAAATTCCTTATTTGGTCAGTTATGGGTGGCTCTACCTTATGTTGCACTTATTCATAATCAGTGCATTTGAGATGAATATACACTGGGGTATAGTTCATTTACGAATTTTTCAGTTAGTTTTCACTAAAAGTTCATCAACTTCAGGAAGCTCCGGCATACTCAAAAATGATCCAATTTTGAAACTGCAAAGTGCGTTGGAATTGCAATGAAGTGCACTTCAACTTCATAATAAGTGAAAAAAGAATAATTTAAAATCATACAACAATTTGGATGTCTTTCATACACTATCTACCATTTCATAGAAGATAGTCAAAGATTTTTTGCAATGGGGTGAAGAACAAGCAAGAAATCATACAAGCAATTCAAGTGGTATGAGATCAAGTATCTCTAAAGCAATTGTGAAGGTTCATTTCTTATATGTACCATTGAATACAAATTGTAATTTTCACAAATGTTGGCAACACTAGATAGTACTCAGTGTATAGAAAATATCAAACTCTTTATATGATTTTCAATTACATATGTGTGTTTGTAATGACAATAAAGTAGACTTCAGAAAGAGATAGATTGATGGAATTTAATTGGATGAGTTTGGACTTTAAGAACTTAATTGAACATGCTTAGTTCAATAGAATTCTCTTTTGGTGAGGGTCTTCATGGTGATCCATATAATCCAAGACAATCTCGCTATACAGCCAAAAGGAGGCCAATTTTTGCATTTGTTGAAGAGATTTCTGCATTTTTACTTTTGCTATAAATTAAACATATAGTATTGTTTTTGAAGGTGATTCTCTAGGGCCCACACGGCTTGTTTGATTTACATTCGAAGAGAAATTGAATCGGATTTGATGATCAATATCTGTTTATGGCGCCTGTGAAGCTTAATTTACACCTTCGGTGCTTCTTTCTCTGAAGTTATTCTTGTGGGTTTGTTTTTAAACCTGTTTGGTTTCTCTGATCTTCACTTTGTGGAGGAAATACGAATTCAGATGGTAATTATTGAATGAATACAATCACGTCCCAGGCAACCATGTGCATGATTACAAGGAGTTCCTGCATTGTAAATGTGTATGGCACAGCATGGGTTAGCAAGGGATTGCATGACAATATAGTGTAGGCATTGAGAATTCAAAATTTCAAAATCTAATAGTTTTGTTAATAATGGCAAATAGAATAGAATTTTAAATCAAGAGCTTGTGAAAAAGATGAACGCATGAACTTGTATACAAACTTCGATAAGTGACCCATATAATTCTTTATGTTTGCAATCACTTAGAAATGATAATTCTTGTTTGTTCTAGTGAGAGGCATTTTTATATTTGAGTCCCATTTTCCTCTGTATAATTTCATTGTGACAATTACATTTATATAATGGTACCATAAAATAAGCATTCCATCTTTACTTATGACAAATCCACTTTCTGTTGAGGTTTGTGGATAAGTTGATCAGTTGAATTGATCAAATATTTCATCTTCTAATTAGATCTATGAATTTCTTTTAGAATAGATATTACGTTTGGAAAGTTGTCAAAATTATCAGATTTTTGGATGAGTAGTCAACCAAAATTAGGAGGTGTAAACAAGATATCAAGTACAACATGAGGGACCTTGCCCTAAAAAATTCATTTGAAATGCTTAATACTTGTTTGGTATATGGCATTTTTTGGTATTTCAAATTTATATGTTTTTACACAAAAATAAAGGTGCACTATATTATAAACAAAAATAAGAGGTGGCTTGTTTGCAATCCTCTTCAAATCCAATTTGTTAACCTCTAAAAATTAATGACATAACCACCAAACAACCTTACTCACTATTCTTAGAACATATAAGAAAGATTGGAACAAATTTGAAACAATACTATTTCTACAACTTTACAAAGGATCCTCAATTTTCATGCACTCAATGTACACAACTACTAAGATAGAAGAAAGCAAATGGGGTAGAATAAAAGGCGAAGCAATTCTAAAAGAAGCTTGTGATTATATTGAAAAATTGAAACATTGATTATAAATTTATAAATTTGTAAAACTCATTCAAACTTCGTACAATTTTGAAAATAAAACTTCAAAAATTTATATTTCTATCAATAAAAGTCTTAGATTCATATTTTTGGGGACTCAAAACTCATTCATTTTACTAAGCGTTTTGTGCACTGTTTGTAGGTAAATAGTGTATCAATCTTTTGTTGAAAATGGTTTGGAAATTGCAGTTTTCAATAATCTAAAAAGTGAAAAATTATTTATTTTTTGGATTAAAACTAAGCAGTGTGTGAAGTGTGTCTTGTGACTGCTCCACGTCCAAATTCTGCACAATGATCCCAATTTTCCAATTTATTACAAAAATGCAAAGTTTGAAGTTCTATTTTACAGAATCCCTCTGGTATCCCAGCCTCCTGTGCTGCAAAGCCAAACATTAGAAATGCTATACTGCAAGGTTTCACCTGTTGACGACGTCAACACATTCAATTCCCAGACTGTGGAGCACCTACACTCAAAATCTTAATGCTCAAGCAAACGAGATAGGCTGTTGCACTTGGATACATATCTGCTCAGAGCTAGAATGATACGAAAGCAGAAAAAGACGACATTAGAGGCAACCAAGCAACCTCCTGAAATGAAAGATCCCATGTATCGCTAACCATGGAGGGTATCTAATAAAGCTCAAAGTTCAAAGGTGCCACGCATCTTGAAGCCCAAAGGATTCCAGAGTCGAATTTAGTTGGGAGCCTGCACTCTAGAAAGTCAGGGTTTGCGGCATCTTCCAAATTTGCCCACCTCCAGAAGTCCAGCTACCAAACGCACCTGGGAAATGATTATAGCAGCTTGCTTTAGCTTCCTACACACATTGTGTCGTCATGAAGTGATTGTCTTTCGTCGAGTCAGAGCGGTTCCTTCCTTCTTTCCTCATGGAAACCCTTGTATGTTGGAATGCTGTCTCATTCGCAAGCTGTCAAGGCACCACCACAAAAGGATGATCTGGATCCAGAGGGTTGATAGTCATGTACCATCGGGCTCTGTTCTTATCACCGCCATAATCTCCTCAAAGGAGAAGTCCAAGGTCAAACCTGGAAACTGTTCCAACGTTTGAATGCAACTGTTGTCAGACTCAAACGAAGGACCCATGCCCAGGATCACTTCATCCAAAAAAAGATCCTCGTCCAGATTCACGGGCTCCTCCATAACGGATTTGTCTGACGGACTTCCTCCATACAGCCGTTGGACGAGTGTGCCATTTTCGTGCAGAGAAGGTTGTCCCTGTAGGGAACCTTTAGCCAAGCTGTATGCAAATTCCACCTGTACCGGTTCTATATCTAGTCCTCCATTTTTCTTCTTCATTCCTCGCAAAATCTGCAAATACGCTGCTAAAATTTCAGATCTACCATGAGCAGAGCGAGTTCACACTAAACCTACCCTTGCTGAGTAACTCCAATATTCAACCTCACACAGGTTCATGAGACAGTTATCTACCAAGATGGGATCATCAATAAAGTCAACTATCTCTTGTTACGAAGACAGCTCTCGGAGATGCTCAACTATTCAGCACATCATCACAGCCATACCCCAAAAGGGATACTTACATAATCCCCGTGCAGAACTCTGTAAATTATGAGTAGATCTCCTTCCACAAGGCCGTGTGACATCACAAACGCCGCTGCGAAACAGGAAGATAATTTGATCCAAATCAGCAACTGGATGTGAACAGTTTGGTCCTGAGTGAACTGTCACTAATTGAGATGGTAATTGAAATTAAGATATGAACAAGACACTAAATATTAATGACTTGCAATTCTAGGGTGCTCACCAGTATTCTCCAGTATATACATCCGACTTTTGTTGTTTGGCCAGAACCTACTCACATAAACATGTCCATAAAAGTTTACGCACTGCTCAATCGCAAGAGACCTACTATTTCAAGGTTTGGATGGAACCACAACACCCAGAATAATGCATATGATCTTGGAACATTCGGGACAGTTTCTTCGGCCGTAATTGAACTGCCTAAATTTTAATTCCCTGCGCCATTCCTAGAAACGGATTTTGCAGTTGAAGCACATGCTAGCCGAGAAGGAACGTTCATTATAAACAATATCCATACTTACGAAAAAGTGCCCGAAGTAACTCGGGGTGGAGACCCATTTTAGGCAGAGGTATTACACTGGATGGAAACAACAATCAACCACAAACAGCAATTCAAGGATTGGAAATTTATAGAAATTTTGCATCCCACAAATCCTCTTACGCCTCAATAGATAACTAGGACTCATTCTAGATGTAACCTCAAGATACTTCAAAAAACACAAATAAACTCCGCGGAGTCTACGAAATTATCCAGCAGTCCATCCTTCCACATCACCTTAACTCAAAACATCCCAAGCCGCAACAGGGAACCCAATACAAAACAAAGCGACACCGGGCTATGGAAAAAGCACTGGGTGCCAATTCACAACTAATCAGGGGAAGGACAAAAGCACACACAACGTAGAAGAAGTACTAAACGACTTAGTGACGAGCTCCAGACTACTACTGCCCACAGCTTCTTACCTAAAGAGAAACAGAGCATTGGAAATGACGAACGAACACAAACCGATCCATACCTGTATCTGAGGTTCCAGGCATGACCTGAGTCAAAATCTTCCATCTGTATGGAGACGCTTCTTCGTCTTGCAAGAGACGGCATGCGCTCCTCTGCTTCTTTCTGCACAAATCGTTTTGAGGGGAGAATAGAAAGGCAAGTCCCAGAAACCCTTGTTATACCATTCTATGATAATTAGAACGTCTGCACCAGTATCTGCAATCTGGTGGATCAGAAGCAGCCAACTAACCTTGGGAAGTATAATACGCCCGAGATGGCCGACATCACTAGGCCGAAGTTCCTTTTGAAGGAGCACAGTCAAACGTTCCATGCTGCGGCCCTGAAAAGCATTAAAAGTATTCTTCAGATAAAATGAAGGAATACGGACCATCCTCACAAGTCGATAGACTCGCAGCCGTACCTTACATTACAAAGTAAATCGAAGGGTGTAGGTGGAAAGTTGTTGAATACGCTGTTTAAGCTTTTTCTCTTTAGAAGCAAAGAGTTGATTATACTAACTTCGGTAGAATTTCCTAAGCTAAAAAAAAGGAGGGAATTATTTCTTCATTGTCCTGTTACAAGTTCTTATGGAAGTGCCACTTGGGACTTGGGCATTAACCTGTAAGTGCGTATGTACCCCAAATTGGCCACTTCCATAAGTATAGGAGTTGGAATGCATCGTATAGGCATTTTCAAGAACAGTAACGAATTAAACTGGTAAAAAGAAATCGTACGCAACAGTTTTGAAGAGTAGAAGTGAGGTGTTGGAAGTTATCATTATTGGCTATACCCTACTTCTGCGTTAGTTTTGTAAATACTAGCCAAAAGTTGAAGCATGTCCAAAGCTTTTTAAATTTGTAGACCAAGATCCCCGAAGCAACTCAAATTCTATTTGAAGGCTTAGTTATTTGCGAAATCTGAAGCGCTTGAATTAGAAATTTTCCCAACAATTTAAAGACAATAAAATGACATTTCCTACTGTCTAAATTCCAAATTTTACCCCGTTCAGACACAAAGAATGTTGAAACTGACCTAGGCTTACGGTATTAAGCTTCCAAAGTGGACTTCCTGCTCACGCACTTGGGCACTTGGGGGTTAATGAGGTGTCACTTGTAAAGTCCCAAAACCAAGTTACAAGTTTTAACACAACAGAAACTGCAACAGGACAAGTTTCTTACCCCAACACACAACTTTTAATACCACACAACTTTTGCCCAGAACGGATATTTCGTTAGATCCACAAACTTGGCAGTTGTAGGTCTAGACCATGTGGTCTGAAATGTAAACGAGTCATACATTTAGAGCATGTGGTCTGAAATCTATAACAGTCCTAAAAAATAGATGGAAAAATGGCGGAAGAAGATCGCCATTTTAACGAAGTATCCGTTCCAGTCTTGACTGTATCCCCAGAGTCTTTCCCAAACCTCTCCAGTACTGCAAATGGAGAGACTCTTAACCGTACCAGTTGTACAGCTCCTTTACAAAGTAAGCAGTTTTCAGACGACGTCTAAAATTTGGGATGGAGGTCATTTCGTACCTCCCGTGCAGCAGTAACAGGATCGCTTTGGGAAGTAGTCTGGGCCCCGGACATCTCTGAACTCGTCACTGCTGGAGGTGTGGCACCATTAGTATTCCATAACGATCCACCGCTCACAGAAACAGGGGCTGTTGCAACAGGACTGGCTGCTCGTGCATGAAAGGATTGCCTCTGCCGGGCCATTCGGTGTCTTCGTGCTGCTTTTGTGGTCATGGCAGGAGTCGGCTCTACAGAAGGCATGGCGATGTGCTGCTGGGAGCTGCATGGAGGCACCATATCAGGCCTCGTCACCTCAGGCTTACAATCTTCCAGACCCCTGATGAAACTGCTCAGACAAAACCCAGTGTCTAAACCTCCAAGTCCAGCACCCATCTCTGGCTCCCCAGTCATTAGCTTTCGGGACTTCAAGCGCTGAGTATACCTCACTTCTTGGTCAGGAACCTGGGATGTTGGAGGAGGCTGCAGAATGCCGCTGAGAGTCTGAAACGCATCAGAGCTGGGCTGAAGAACCACAGCCTGTGCAGTGGAGAAATTCCAAGTTGGATTGGAAGGGGGAGGTAGTGGTGGTGGTTGCTGAGACGGTGATCGGATGTCCCTTTGTTGCTTCACCCACACCATGATATACCCCATCATACTCTGGAGACCTTTCTTCCCACCGCCCAAGCTCTGGATTGCCTTATTCAACACGCCTTCATTAATTGTCACCTTCCTCAGCACAGCACGTACTTCGGCATCATGCAGCATAGCGCGAACTTCGCCATCCTCCAGAATAGCAATGGCCTGGGCAGCCCCGTCGATGAGGTCTGTTGAGCTGTTACGTTCAGAGGAGGAGGACGAACAGGATGGAAGGGATCCATCGTGAGATGAGAAATCTCCACTGCCTTGAATCTCCAAGACAGAAGCAGCAGATAGTCCACGGAAAATGCCGGGAGACGCAGGTATGTCCATCCAGAGGTCTCCTCTGCTCTCCATCCTCAAAACCTTCCTCGAAGTTGTCCACTTGGTCTACCCAAATCACCTCTTAAGGACTGCGCGGTTGCTCTCTCTGCACCTGTAAAGAACAGAAGAAGCTCTCAGAACAAGTCGGCACGTTTCCTTGAAAATGGACCCCACATACCTCTACGAAGTGGCACTTGATAGTAGAACAGACACAGAAACAGGGCATCCTTTGCAGTGCACTTCGACATCCTAACGAGTAGAAATTATAAATGGCTGAAAGAATCACCGCACTCTCTTCTTAGGACACACCAAACTCGGCATACCGGTCACACTGAAAACATTCGATATCCTGGGTGCTTTACAGAAATTGAAGATAGAACCCAGATGACAGTGCGAGGAACCCAAGTAACGACATGTCCAGCTAGCTCAACCACACCAAGATTAAATAAAATTTTTAGCGGATCCTAATCTCGGGTCCTAATGAATTGCAAAAAATACAGAAGCAGAACGTACAGGATCGAATGCATCACCACTAGGTTTTTCACTGGCACTTACGCACAGGGAGAACGGGAGGGCGTTACCCCCCGGTAGAAATTTGGGGGTGTGACTTCACACACACCCCCAAATTTTCTTAAGATAGAAATTTGGGGAGGGGGGTCAAGTCACACCCCCAAATTTCTACCGGGGGGGTGACGGCCTGCCGGTTTCCCTGTGTACAAAGAAAGATGGCTCCCTCATTCTACTCGTTACATGTCTGCGCAAATTAAACTCTTTGCAATCAGCACGTACTCCATATCATGTCAGCTCCATTCCATTCCCGGCCGGCTGCAGCTAGCATAGCATCTCACCACCAATCAACAGTATTGCCACCTAGGCAGCCTAGCTCGGATCCCCGAGTGCCGTGTACGTGTGTTCGATCCCCCCCACCTCAAGACGGCTCGGAGACAACGAACCTCCAACGTACCCCAAGCGCCAATCCTTTCACCCAGCGCAAAGTACTGGCTCGAAGGGAAAACCTGGACTCAGAAAAACTGAAAGCCAGCCAGGCCAAACCCACCCTAATCAGTCACCAACCAGCAAAACGCGATCGGGAGCGAGTCACGACGCCATTGTCCGCCATAGACAGCAGCCAGCACGCCGCAAGTGACACGGCTACTAACTGACTTTGCGACGATGTGATGAAAGAACAAGATGGCGAGCAGACGATGAGTTCTCGAGTCACATAATGGAGACCATCTGACACGGCGAAAAAGATCAGAAAAGATCAGAAAAGATCAGGAAAAGATCAGAAGCTAGCATATGCATGGGAGCAGCGAGACTAAAAGCGAGCTCCGCGACCAGGTGCAGGCAAGCTGGGAGGGCCCGGAGCAGCAGAAGAGGCGGCAAGTGGCTGGGGATGCTTTTCCGCTGAAGTCGTGGAGTGCCAGTTGACTCAGCTGGACGTTCATTATCCACGTGTGGAGTGAGAGTACTGAAGCGTCGGTGAGGCGGGCCTCCCTAAATTCGGATAATTCACTGTGAGGGAAGGATTCCAGAGTCCCATTTCTAGTTAAGGTAGACCAGCCTAATTCCGTCTCCAACCCATTTCCGCCACCCTGTTTTTGGTCCCATTTCCACCCAGTCCACCATCCAAATCTGTCCAAAAGTGAGTCAATTCTATCTGGAAATCTGACAAAATCAGTGCATTTATGTCATTTAGGGTAATGTGGCAATAGCTTATTGGTGAATACCTAGATACTTATAGGGACATAAGAAGGTGGTTATGGGTTGTTATTAGGGCGTTTATGACCCTAGTCACGGGCGCCTTAGTAAAACACTTCAAAAATTCACAGAAATTACAATTTACGGTAAGGGAATCACCTTCCTCCGACGCTTAGTGATCATCAATGGAACTATTCTTGTCGTTTAGTTGCTTTTTCTGCCCACCGGACTCACATGTAAGCTGGCCCTAAAGACAGGCTGGTCTTTGCGGAAATCATCTTTTTTGATACAATGTGCATCATCTAATTTAAGAAAACCAAAAGTACTCATTCAAGGTCAAACTACTATGCAAGGCCTCCCTTTTTTGCACAAAATTCCAAAGATGAACAATCGCACTTTTGTCCTACATGCAAAAATTCTTTGTCATTCATCAAACACTTAGGGCCTCCTTACATGTATTGGTGGGTGGGTGCGGTCAACAATGCCAAAATTTAGAAGGCACTTATATGTTCCTTCTACAATGTGAGATACAAGAAAATCAGTAGAACTCTCCTCCTCCTTCCATGCTTGCCAATCATCGGTGGTATTGTATATGTCTTCTAGTTGCTTTTTCTGCCCACCGGGCTCACATGTAAGCTGGCCCCTTATGTCTGCGGCAACGTTACAGGGTTAATGTATTTTAGCAACATGATACTCAGAGCATTGCCACCAGTTGCACTCCAAATGACCATGGTACCAATAAGTGGCAAGGCACTTAGTGTCCCGTGAGATGTGAGTGTGCTATGGCCACCCAATGATCCCCAACAACAACATGCTAAAATTGGATTAGACATCATTATTCAATTGCCACCAAGGCACCAAGGCATGGGGAATGCCAACGTGGTGCTCCATGGAGACAACAACTGAAGGCTATTCCTCAAAATGAAGTAGACAAATAAAATAGACAAAGAGAGTTTTTCAGCAAAGAAAGTACTAGCTTGTTTTTTGGAGCTAGAAGGTTGATGGGTTTTTTTTGAGTTAAAAGGTTGATGTTTTGAACAATGTATGGTTTGTTTATCAATTTAATGAGGTTGCTTCCAAAACATATTACTTTCAAACTTTCACATGAATTATGTATATGGCATGAATCAAATATTTGTGCATTATATTTAAAATATAATTATTTATTTAAGAATTTACTAAATTTATTTTCCAAAGTGTTTTCCAAATGGTCTTGCAATCAATGAAGGTTTGAATCTTGAATTTCATATTCTTAGATTTATTAGGAAAAACTCATAGAAGAATAGAATCTAATTCCCCAATCTACTTGCTTTGAAGATGAGTTTGGAAATAATTTTGGGCCACATGAACACATTACTAAGGGCTTAAGAATAAAAGCTTTCTCTTTTACATTAAGCGTATCTATTACATATACATGTACTTATTAGTATTTATAGTATCTTTAATTTTTTTAGTATAATACCTCGTTTATTATACATATCTATTACATATACATGTACTTATCAATATTTATAGGATCTCTAAATTTATTGGTATATTAATTCTTATATAATATGATATTCTTATGTATATACTCTTCATTATTTTTTATTTAGGATTTTATCCACCCTTCAAGATTATGAGGTGAGTGCATTGTGAACAATTGGTTCCAAAGCGTTCCTACATACTTGAAGATTATACATTGGAATAAGATTTTTGAATGAAGTTTTTATTTGTATTTTCATTATTATTTATTTAGGAATCTCTCCTCCCTTCAAGAGTATGAGGGACATTCATCAGTTTAACGGGTGATTGTAAGAAATACTTGTACTATTTGTTGCATTTTGTAACTATACTCATGATTTTTATTGGAGTACTTTAAAATTAGGAAAAAAAAATTAATTTTAAATTAGAGCTAATCTATACACTTTTAAGACGAAGGTAACCACCAAAGGAAAAGCCTAGGAAAATTCTCTAAATAGGAGAAATAGAAAAGTGGCCAAACTCAAGAAAATAGATATTTTGATGTTTTAATTATTTAAAAACAAGA
This sequence comes from Neckera pumila, assembly GCA_963969595.1. Lineage (NCBI taxonomy): Eukaryota > Viridiplantae > Streptophyta > Bryopsida > Hypnales > Neckeraceae > Neckera > Neckera pumila. The sequence goes on along the minus strand of OZ018411.1, from coordinate 25,167,112 downwards.
AAAAAATTTAAATAAATAAATATAAATTTATAAATTTATAAAAAATCTATTGAGATGGTCATTCACAAAGGAACCACCAAAAATATGTTTTATATGTTTCAAAGTACAAGCTAAATGAAGCTCACTTTGTGTACTTCTACATCACATAAAATTAAGTATTTTTAGAATTCCTTTGGACCATAGCTATAAGTCTACTAGAAGACCATCTACTCTAAATTTCAGCTCTAAATAGTACTAAATAGTACTAAGAACCTCCAAATTAGAATTTGTGATATAAAATTGTGGGCTATTTTAAAAATAAATAAAAATTTGAAAATAGCAAAAAAAATTAAACAAAGTGTATATTAGACATGAGTACCTTACCTATAAATCTTGAGTCATTTGGAGCTAGAACACAAAAGTTATGGCCAAAAAACAAAAAAGGACTTAAGGTGTGACGCAAAATAGGACAAGTGTTTCTACAATCACCCTAACATATTACAAAACTCATGCAGACTGAGATATTATATATAAATTATTTTTCCAACATTTTATTTTTGGATGCAAATTGGGATCAATCGTGCTATAGAGATTTAGAGCGAGCGTTTCTAAATGGGGCCGGGGAATTTAGAGGTCCACTCTAAATTAGTAGCAGCAAAACATCACAGAAACAAAATGTTTGCCATTGATGATAAGTTTGAAATTTTGAACTCCGATCATTCTTTGGAATCAAAAAACAATATCTACACCATTGAGTTTTTGCTAAACTTGGCACAATCAAAATTTTACATCTATCTTTGAAGAGCCATCAAACTTCTTATCTCCCACTTTGCCTCATCAAATGTGTTCTATAAATAATTGATCTTCCAATCACCATGTAGAATGTAGGATAAAGATGAATGGTCTTGGATTTGAGGGGCCACTCCTTAATATGCCAAGCTCCAATGCAAAGAAAAGACTTGGAGGTCCAAGAGCACTTAGCGTCAACTTTTCCAATTTTGAATGCTAATGTCTTCCAAACTGTATGGTCAAACTTCATGAAAAGTTACCACATAATCAGAGACAAGTGAAGTACAAGATCTTTTGGTTAGATTCTTGAATAAAATTTGTTTTCTTGTATGAATGCAGAAAATTGGCAATTTGAGTGGTTTTTGACAGAAAAATGGTCATGGAACCTTATGGATTAACTCTTAACTACCCACTGACCATATATGATTGATCTAAAATTTTAGGCTTGTTTTGGTATGGGCAATTATATTCCTTTGACCGTTTTAATATTTTCTATAGGCAATATTGAAGGTTAACTATTGGAAGCTTTTATTTTTCATTGAAAAGGTAAATATTTTATTTTTGAGAGGTCCTCAAAGGCATATATGTACCATTAGTGGAAGAATAAAGCTTACAAATTTTACTTGATTTCCCGGCTTTGAGCAAAGCTTAACAATTCCACTTGATTTGAGATTTAAGAAATTGTACTTATCTATTTGCTTTGAAAATGATCCCAATGGAAAGAGTGCAATGTTTTCATGATTTTTACCTTTGAAAATTTAAATATGCGAGTGTTGATTTGGAGTTATTTGCAATTTCTACTTATAAAAAAAAATTGCATTTCAACAATTGCAAGCTGGATTGTGTAATGAATTTGATAGCTTTTCATGTGAAATTAAGTTTTTGAAAGCTCATTTTAGTGTACTAACACTATTTTTAGTTGTTCATATTACCTCCAATCCCCAAAAGCTTTTATATGCAAATTTTTGAAACATTAAGGGGAGGGGCAACCTACTAAAAATAAAAAATACTCATTTCTTTTGTTATAATCATTCCTATACAAAGTTGTACTCAAAATTGGTGTGCATACTAATAACAAGCTTTTTAAACATTTATACGGTTAGATTTAAAAATAAAATAAAATAATTCATTAGTAATAACTATAAGCCCATGTTTGTTTTTTATAGTCAAAATACACTTGGAAAGCCTTGGGCATTTATAGATTAAGAAAGGTGAAAACTGTAATTTCTAAACTCTTTTTATTTAAATTATTTAAACTTTTCGTTTCCATTCTCAACTCCATCTTGGATGAGTTGAGTGGATCCTTGGTCTTCATATTAGGGTGATTGCAAGAAGTACTTGTCCAATTTTTTGTCCTCTTGGCCTCGAACATGTGTCTTTTTGCTCATAACTTTTATGTTATAGGTCAGTTTTACATGAAATTTCAAATGAGGGTACATTTAGTAATTTTAAACATTGAATTATTTTTTATTTTTTAAATATTTTTGATCCAAAAATACAAATTTGAAGTTCAAAATTGGAATACAAGGACTTCTACTAAAGTTGCACAAGCCTATGAAGAGATTTTCTAAGAATAGAAAATTGTCCAACTTCCACATGTGCTCAAAGTGCACTATCTTTGCGCAGGTGCAAAGAACACAATTTTTTTCCTAAAGATGAAATGGTTGAAAAGGAGAATCTTCAAGTTAAGAAAAATTATTTTTTTCATTGAATTTTATTGAATTCTTTTACTATTTTTCCAAAATCAAACATGTATTTCTAGTCAAACATGTATTTCTAGTCAAATTTTGTTGAAAATTGCTTTAAAGGTCATTATTTAGAATCTTATGTCTATGGCTATACTTAAAAACTCACTTAAAACACCCCATTCTCTTGTAATGTTTAAATGAACCTTGAAGTTGACCTTGACTAAGAAAACAAAATACACAAATAAAACAAAAAAAAGACCACGGGGAATGCATGATTTCAAAGAAAAGGAAAGTACATACATATATTTTAAAGATTAAATTTTAAAAAAGGTAAAAAAAAAGTAAGAAAAATTAGAAAGATAAAAAAAGATTTAAAGAAATGAAGAAGACAAGACAAAAGGGAAATAAAAAGAGAAAAAAAACTACAAAAAGGAAAAAAAAGATAAAAAGCTTAAAAGAGAAAAATATTGGAAAGAGAGAAAAAAAATTTCTTCTAAGAATAAGTTGAAGAAAATTACAATTAATGAAATAGATAAGTGAAGAAGTATTAAAAACAAAAATACACAAAAAAAGAAAAAAGAGAACAAGAGAAAGAAAAGATTAATTTATTTTTTTAAATTAAAAAGTGAAAAAAGATAACAAAAAATGACTGAGAAAGAAAAAGCTTTTTTATTTCTATGACTTTGTAAAGCGCTGATGAATGACTTCAAATCACTCGATTGCAGTGCCTCGGAATTCATTACGTAATCACCTTGCAGTGAAGCACAATCACTATGTATGATAGCAGTTAACTCTACTTTGACTTGGGCTTCCATAGTAGAATTGACTAAGTCAAAGTTAGCAATTCAACAACCTTGTGAACGAAAACTAGCGGATGAAGCTTTGACATCGTGAACTCCGGCCTCATCCCTAAGTTGTGTTGGTAACTACAAGATGACTCAAATGTTGTGGAGCATCTTAAGTTGGTGCAATTAGGGAGCCCAAGTCATTCTTTAGTCATTTTGGATAAGAAGTCATTATTTGCAGTCACACATGTGCCCATTTTCTTGTAGTGAGATTAGCATTTGGAGCCTCTTTATTCTCCTTTGTCAATAATTTGGCCTCATGGAAATGCAAATGTTCCACGACCTCATCATTCAAAGGCAAAGGCAAGTTCCCATTGTTTCCATTGGTAGTTTGAGAGAGGAGATTAGCCTCACTATTCTCCTCTACCAATTCGTCCTCAAGAAAATCCAAATATTGTACATCCTCATCACTCATCTCTGAAAGCAACCTAGTTCTAGGCTCAAGGAATATCAATGGATCAAAGGATACTGGCATGAATGATTTATTGGATGATGGGTAGCTTTTGCCCTCAGAGTTGTTGGAAGCATTTGGAAGGGGCTCAAGCACGCCTTGTTTCCAATGGCAGGGGGCTCCTGTTTGTTGGGATGTGGTGTGCACTAAGCATCTTTCCTCTCAGGTTTGATCCTGGTAGCTATCTACACCAAAGTGCAGGTACCAAAGTACAGAATCTTGTGGTGCAATGTCATGTATTTGACTTTGCAAATTGGTGGATGGTTTTAAGCTAGAGTGAGGTAGGATCCTTTTATGCGAAAATTATCCGCAAATTTCAAGAGCAGTATGACAATTAAATACACTACAATGGATTTACTAATGTTATTTTTGAATGTTTTTTTTAGACTTTGAAGGATTGTAAATGTGTTGGGTTGTAAGTAGGACAATTTGGAATGGTTGAATCTCATTTAACAGAGCATGTGTACAGTTCTATTGAAGAATGGAAATCACCATCTATATATATGTGTTCTTTGTTTGTTGTATGTTGTTTGCTAGGAATATGTAAGTGTATGTAAGACCAAGGATTTGAAGATCGTGATGGGGCATAGAGTAGCACTAAGAGGTTTAGCTTGATGTTATGGCATTGGACATTTTTACACCACATCACATTGTTTGCCCTTGTTTCTATCCTTAAACTCTAACCCTCTATTGCTCCCACTTGTACATAATACCACAAGAAAAATCTTGTAGGGACACAATTTTTTAAAATTCAAGGTCATGGACAGCATCATCTCATGGAGGGCTCTTTTGTAGGAGGCTTTTGAGAGATCCATTGTGTTTATATAGTTCATCTGCTTCTTGAACATCTTCTCCAACTATGTTGCTAAAGTGCATCAAATATGAGGCTCACAAATAGAAGTTGTAGCAATATATCGATAGATTTGCTTAATGCACCAAGTAAGAAATTTTTGAAAATTTCACCAATTTCAAAAGATGGAATCCAAATGGCATTTTGTCACTTCTCTTGATTGAATGAAAATAGCTTAGTTTTTCCAATTGGATTGGAAAGACCTTCTTTGGTGCATTTGTGATTGATTCAAAGTCTAATGGTTAAGTTTGTGTGATGAATAATGTCTAGGGCCAAGCATGCTATCTATTTTCTATGTTCTCAAGACATATTGCTATTGGAGCATCTATCTTCAAAGTTTGAGAAGATTACTCGGGCAATGTGGTCATGGTCTAATCCTTGGCAAACCTCCAGCTTGTAGTCTATAAGCGAGTTCTTAGATTAGAAGGAGAGATTGTCATTGTCTTTTCCACTACTAGTTGAGGCTACATTTATCAAGCTGTGGTAATATTTGTCTGCATAACCCCTAAAGTCCCATTGTCCCTATAGGGGACAAAATGGATTTTGGGCAGGTTCCTATGAGCTCAATTTTTTATGAAACTTTTTGAGTTTTTTCCATAAGGTAGAAAAATTTATTAGCTTTTTGAGAATGTAATTTTTACTTCAATCGGTGCCTGGGAGCAAAAGTTATGCTACAATAACCTCAAAACAGGGGAGACCAGGCAGCAAAAAAAATCCATATAAATTTGAAATTTTTTATTTTTTTATTTTTTTCTAATAGATTATTTTTTTGTCTAAATAGGAAGCTTTGGTTCATTCCGTTTGGATTAAGGATGTGAAAGTTATACAGTTTCTTGTTTTTCGGGCAATCAAAGCATCTCATTGAAAAAAACTTTTTCTTTCACTTTGAATGCTGATCTTTCAATCCGTACAGTCAAAAATCATGAAATTTTTACCACATGCTCTAAAAAAAGTGTAGTACAAGATCCTGCGGTTAGATTCTAAAAAAAGTATTTTTTTTTATTTCTTGGATGAACACAATCAAAGTAGCAGTATTGAGTGATTTTTGATGGAAAAATGGCCTTGGGACTTTAGGGGTTAATCATTTCCTTACAATGTAGGTGTCTTTTTGTTTGATAGAACGATGAAATACATAACTTTTTCCAAGCTTTTTTTGACACCACAGTTTGGGGAACACAATCTTCATCAAAAAATTTGGTTGACTTGTGTTTCCTTCAGAGTGTTCTTGGATGGAAACAATCATCTCATGCCATTAATCACCATTAATGAAAATTGCCATGCATCACAAAAAAACACCCTCATTAGATGATATTTGGGGGTCGCGGAGGGCTGTTTCAGGCCTGTTCCCTGATCTGCCCAGATCCAGTGAACGCCGGTACGGGTGTGTCAGAATTTTTTTTTTCAAAAAAAAAAAAAAAAAAAAAAAAAAAATTTTACCAAAATATCATTTCAAGCAAATTTTTTTTTTTTTTTTTTTTTTTTTAAAAAAGTGACGTGGCAGTCGCTCGACCACGTCAGCCAGCTGCTACTGCGCGTTCCCAGACTGCGGGAACGCAATAGACAGCAGGGGAACTCACAGCCTTCTAAGACCCCCGAATCTCATGTAATGGCATTGAATTGACAAAATTTCTTAGGTTAGGTTAATGGGCATTAGATTCAAAAAGTCCTCAAGTGAACTACGAGAACGATCAATGGTGAGAGCAGGAGCGCCGCATGGCGGCCGTAGGAAAACTTCGTACTGAATCTTAGCGATACACTATCGATTAGTCTTTGCTCAAGAGAATCATCTAGCTTTGCGTTCATTCTGGAAGCGTGCAATTGATAAACATAGTTTTCCCGTAAAACTTTACTTATCCAAATCTAGTTTCTCGAGCTTATCCCTAAACCTAATTAGTTAGAAATGCTGGCGGCAGACTATGCCTCCGTCCTGCGACACGAACCGAGCAACTTTGCAGCGTCGGCCCCTCGGCTACAACCCAGACCTGCTGGTAACTGGCGGCGCGTGGGAGCTGGTGAACTTACCCGTACTACGTTGAGAGAATCGCTGGGACAACAGTTAGAGGAACAGGACGCGACTTGTCCCGATGGCACCTTCCGGAACCCTAATGGGATTCTAATCCGTAACAACGTAGTTGTTCTTGCGAGCGCTTTTGACATGGTAGAGCTCAAGAAGGAAGTGGCCTACCTCAAGCAACACATTGTCATCGTTAGATTTGCTGAAGCTCCCCCCTCTACGGTATGTCACGAACTTTGGATTAGTGAATTAGAGAAAAAAATCAATGCCAGAATCATGCTGCATAGGGATGCAGGTGGTGGCTTTCATTTCATTAAATTAGGTACGTTTGAGCTAGTCAGACAGGTCATTGCTCTGTCACCCTGCCGGCTCCAAGAGAGTACGGTGTTCTTCCAACGCTGGATTCCTGCTTTTAATCCGAATCAGCCAAAGGGCCTAGCAGTCCCATGCTGGATCTCGCTAAAGAATTTGCCCATTGAGTATCTCGAATACGGCGCCAAGGCTATTGCGAATGCGGTAGGGTCCGTATTGGAGGAAGATCCCGAAGCCTTGGTTCACAGAGATCCAAGATACTGTGTGGCGCTTGATCCTTCAAACGGGTATGTTTTGAAATTCTCCGTTGCCAATGTAACAGGCAATTTCTCTGAAGTAACAGTGGAGTATGAAGTCTAAACCATACCGTGTCGACATTGCCTTGGAGCGTCTCATGAGGAGTCGTTGTGTCCTAGCCAGGGTATCTTGCGTCCTCCGGCTGGCCTTTCCCCCAGGAACAGAGTTACGACCCCACAGAGGTACCACTCAAGCCCTCGCCGATTCTATTAGCAAAGGCGAGAATACTAGCCCAATGTCACATCTAAGCTCCAGCCGCCCTCAGCACAAGTCAATTCGCTGGAGGAAGATGGATTCACAATGGTCGAACACAAACCTCACAGAGCTTGGCTAAAGAATTCCAAACCTAAGAAACGTCGTCCAACATCTCCCAGAGAAGGATCGAGCTCGCCATCTTCAGCGGAACCAACAGCAATGGAGATAGAATTACCTAGTGAGTTCCCAAATCCCTCAGGAGATCTTGAACAGGCCATGGACCCGGAGGGAAATATGTCTAGCCTTGAACCTTCCAACTACCTCAATCAACTGTCCCAGGAAACAAGAAGCTCACTCTCCTGAGCCTCTCAGCCTCCGGCCCAGACAGTTGCACTTGGAGATTCAGTACTCCCCCTACCTCCTCCTCTCTTACCTTCCGACAACCCTGTCCACATATCAGATGTTTCTGAGGATTTGCCTCCAGAGGATGATGTGAATATGGAACTTGAGGCAGAGATTGAACACTACATCGCACACCTCGTAGAAGAGCATGTAGAAGTTCTAGGGATCTCGGTCCCAGTAGCTGTTAACTCATCCCCGCCTCAGCTAGCCAACTCGGATTGGCCCTTGCTTTTATCATCCTCAGCGTAGGAGAATGCACAAGTTCATGACAACACCTCATTGCGTGCACAAACCTCAGGTGCTCTACTCTCCCTTCCAGGCAGTCACCGTTCGAACTTGGTTCAACTAGAACCAGCTGAAATTACCCTCAAACTCCTCGGCATTATGGGAGAGAACCCTAGTGGGTAGTCAAAAGCTGTAACGCCTGGCAGATCTCCACAAGTGATGGGGGAGTTTGAACCAAATGGTCAAGAGGAAGAAGCGTTTGAAGATGCGCAGAACCAGCAATTCTTTCCCATTAAGACATTGGCCGGCAGTCCAAGGGAAAAATCTTAAGTGCCTCTTATGCCTTGTGCTATCAACTTTGTACACCAATCCCAAGGAGACGGATCAAAGAGGCAAAGCAGAACTCAAATGCCTACTCGACGTCCCAATCCTGTGAACCGCTAAGAAGAACGTGATAACGCAATGGCGCATCAAGCCCGATGCCGTTTGACTGAGGTCAGAAACAAATCTAGCCAGGTCCTTCCCCCTCTCCCATCTCCGCCGATGCAACAAAATGTTACGGCATTCCCACCGGCTGCAGAGCTGACATCTTCGGTTTGGAATGCTAGGGCTACTGCCCAGACAGTTGGATCACCATCGGCAACACTCTCTCTATCAAAAATTCCGGAAGGATTCGATAGCTGGGGTTATAAATCTTCCTCCTCCTTCAAAAGCGTAGAGGCTTCCGCTTCAAGGTCCTCACAATCCAATGTTTGATGATAATTTTACAACTACTTTCTTTCAACGTTCGAGGTCTCAACAATAAAGCCTCAATTGCTACGCTCCGCAACTACCTTCAGTCAATTCCCCAGCTAGATGTGATCTTAATTCAAGAACACAAGTTACGAAATTAGGACTCAGTCAACCTCGGCAAACTCCTATGGAATCGAGCGACGTCATGGTCTGCAGCTGCTAGCCCTGGATACAACAATGACCCCAATGGGCCCGGTGCAGGCAAGGGAGGCATCATAACACTTGTGTCACCCAAACTGGCCCACATGGTTACTCAAACAGGTACTATCAAGGACAACCGCGCGCAGTGGACAGTTTTCAAAGGCTTCCCGGGTGGTGACGTGGGCATCATAAATGTGTATGCTCCGAATGATTCGCAGTCACGATGTCACCTATGGGAGACCTTGATCAGAGAACTCCCTCCGAGCTGTCGCTGGATCCTCGCATGGGACTTCAATATGGTCAAAGCTCGCAACGATAAGACCAATCCCTGTGGAAGAATGCTCCCAGCGCTTGAACGCGCCATATTCACCAATCTCAAAAGACATCTTAGGGTGGAAGACAACCCTCGTTCCGCAGGTAGCTTGCCATTTTCGTGGGACAACTACAGGGACTCTGGGCAACGGGTTCTAGCAAGGTTAGATAGAGTGTATCTGTTCAAAAACGATGCAGGACAGGCACAACGCAAACTGCTAAGCTATACAATTTGTGGTGACAGCGGCTGGTCTGATCATTCCCCTATATCAGCAACAGTGGAATTTGTGTCATCTCTAAGCAGGCCAAGCAAGTGGAAGATGAACGGCAGTTGGCTTAAGGAGGCTTATCAGGTGATAGAACAAGCTTGGCGGAAGCCGGCTTTAACTGCCATGTTTTTTGCCAAGTTGAAATCCGTCTCTTAAGCTTACCGGGCTTTCTGCAAGAGAAAATCTCAGGAGCTAAGAAGCGAAGAAATGGAGGCTAGGAACCTTCATTCCACGGCCGCAGCAAGTCTACAAGCTGATCCAAACGACCCAGTAAGTCAACATCGTCAAGGAGAAGCCAGGCTGAGACTTCAAGAAGTCGAATCCCGCAAAGTCAAGGGGTAGAAAGTACGTGCCCGCATCCGCTGGAAGCTTAGAGGTGATCTTGTTACATCTGAATTCTTCAAAGCGGTTAGAGAAAAGCCTTCATCCTCTGCCATTACTGGACTTAGAGATGCAAAGGGTACATTGATTGAGGATCATACGGGTCTAAGCCAGGCATGTGCCAATTTCTACAGTCAACTTTACTCTGCCGGTCCTGACTCATCGGAGCAAGAAGAGGCTAGAGATGAATTCATCACCCTATTACCAGATTTGCTCTCTCAGGAAGACAAAGGCTCCCTTGACCAGCCAATATCCGAAGCCGAATTGAAACTTGCTGTGGACTCAATGGCGCCAAACAAGTGCCCCGGTCCTGACGGCTTCATCATCGAATTCTACAAGATGTACTGGTACCTGATTGGGGGAGATTTTACTGCCATGATTCATGATGCCATTACGCGAGGGTCGCTCCCAAAAAGGGATGAACAAGGGTACGATTGCACTGTTACACAAGGGTGGTCCCCGGGATGAACTTGGTAACTGGCGCCCTATCAGCTTACTGAACTTAGCTTACAAGATACTAGCAAAAGCTCTGCAACGCAGACTGCAACCAATGCTAGCGGAGATCATCAGTCAGGACCAATCAGCATTTATTCCAACCAGGTACATACTTGATAATATCCTGCTATTGCATGAGACCATCAATTGGGCCAAGGCATCTGATCAAAGTATGATCCTGCTAAAACTAGACTTTAAAAAAGCTTACGATACTATGAACCTTCCTTTCCTCTTTCACATCTTAGAATCGGTGGGAATTCCTCCAAATTTTGTACATATAGTCAAGAGTCTATTTCTCAATGTTGAGGCTGCCGTATATATAAACGGCATTGATACCCAACCTTTTCCAGTTCTTAGGGGGGTTCGGCAGGGATGCCCCCTAGCCCCATATCTGTTTCTATTTGTAGGAGAGGCTCTGAACATAGCAACCAAGAAACTGATGAGGGAGGGCGAACTTGCTGGCATCACGCTTCCAGAGGAGTCAGGCGAACAAATTATCAGTCAATATGCGGATGATGTTAACTTTATGCTTCTGGGTGAGGAACGGTTCTTCCACAAACTTATTGCGCTCATAGAGCGCTATGGAACCGCTTCAGGATTAAGGATTAATTGGTCCAAAAGCCTGGCGTATTGGATCTCACCTAACCCAGCACCCTCCTGGCTTGACCAAATCGAATGTCCATGGGCGGTGGAACAGCAGCTTTCCAAACTACTTGGCACTCCATTTGGCACTGGAAAATATATAATAATTTTGAAAATATTTGAAAATATACATTTTCCAGTGCCAAAAGTATATAATACCTAAGTGTCACGGATGTAGACGAGTTTTTAGCTGCAAAAAGTCGGAAGAAACTTGTATTCTGGACAAGTATCCATCTCTCATTAGCAGGCCGTGTAGTGATCGTCAATTCAGTCCTACTAAGTACGCTCTAGTATTTCATTAGTATTTGGGGAGGCTCACTTAGTATTATAAGAAGGATCCGAGCATCCCTCCGGGACTTTCTATAGTCAGGCTCAAGCAACCGTAGCAGAACAAGGGTAAACTGGTCCAATTGCTGTGCTCCTAAACATGTGGGAGGCCTAAACGTAGTAGACCCAAAAGAAGCTCTTCATGCTTTGGCTGTCAAGTGGCTGCTTAAAGCCATGTTACCAGGCTCGACCAACCTACAAACTCTAATCCTCCAGATCCAGCCATAGTCCAAAGGCACATGGCCCGCTATGTCATAGTGGATTTTTCTCCACAAGTTCAAAGCTGCCAAAGGTTTGAGAGCATGGGACCGCATTATCAAAGCTTGGAGGCTACTAGTCAAACACACTACTGCGGTCCCACCAAGCAATTGTGACGAAGTCTTAACATCTCCACTGTGGTGGACATCCCACTTCCTTGGAGGGGCATACGATTTTTCTACGGAGAGAGCAGCTCAGCTTATGAAGAACGGAATGTGGAAATTCCACCACATATGGGATGAATCTATCCTTGATTCCATGACGTGGGACCAAGCACGCGCCCTCTATGGGTTGCATTAGAACGAGGCCCAAGCATACCTAAACTTGGTAAGATCGACTCCGTCCAAATGGATCTTCCTCGTTACTAAAAGCCGGCTCGTTACTTGGAACCACGAGTATCTGGGGGTGTTTGTAAACAAGAACGACCCTCTCCCGGCAATCGTGGTTGCCACAACTGTCCGATTCAAACCCCGTCTCAATAATGGTCCAGATTTTCTCGAAATTCCCCTGGGACATGTGAGCTACACAATTGGTGAGACTACATCGATCCTGAGACCCCATCAAACACTGGAGCCACACAAGGATCAGATCGTCTATGACTGGCTTAAGAGGGTACGAGTTCTTACTCCTAATACTGGGCCACCATTATACGCAGGGATCACAACGGACCTCCATTTTGATCTCGGTCGATGGGCATGGGGGGCCAACACTCCTCTCCACGCACATACCCCAAAGCTAGGGCGCTCGTTGCTCACCAACAGAACGTCTCTCCTCAAGCCCATTTCAGCAAAATGGCATGAGATCATGGGGAACAATTACCGCCCAAGGTGGAGGGAGGTTTGGAATAGGTACCGCCCCCAAAAGGAAGTTGGGTTCATTTGGTCAGTATACCATCACGCCGTCGCAGTCCACAGTTGGAGACAAATTGCGGCACCAAATATCTCAATCACTTGTATCAGTTGCCAAGAGGGGGTCGCAGAAACCATCCTGCATAGATTCCACCACTGCGAGAAGACTCGTCATGCATGGAATTTTGCCCTTACCATTTTGTATTCTGCCTTGGAAATTCCTACAAGCACAGGCAACTGGCTGGCCCTTACCTGGCAGCAGTGCGTACTAGGGTCTAAACTCCCTCGCAGGTTGAAGAAAGGTACGTCGATGTGGTCCCTGTTCCGAGGCTCAGTTATCTGGATCTCATGGCTTGATAGGAATGCTACTAGCTTCAACAACTCTCCATGGCCCACCGAAAAGCTCGAAGCTATACTTTGGGAGGCACTGACTGATCATGCCAGGGTTGTATGGCTACGCACTTCAAACTTGTGCGCTCTTTACTCGGACAAGTCGGCTTGTTCCTGAAGAGATTTGATTGTATATGGTTACAAACCGCATTCTTTGGAGTTAGAATTAACGGGCAGATTAGTTGGAAACTAGCTTGGCCCATCATGGGGACCTTCGTCTGAGTGGCACAAGCTTCCCCTCTCTGGTGACCGGTGTTGGGTTCCTCTGGTCCTCTGTTATTTTGACTTTGTTTTGGCTGAGTTTGAGAATGTGAAAAACTAAAAATTTTCCGCCGGGGACTTTGTCCTCTGGTTCATTGTACTGTTTCCCTTATCAGTGGAAATTGTCCATGTGTTTCAAAAAAAAAAAAAAAAAAAAGTCCTCATATTGAATTAATGTTTTGTTAATGTTGGTGTGTATAAATAGTGAGAACTTAACATTAATGTCTTTAGCATTAATTGGCTATTATATTGATCGCTATTTAGTTGAGATTAAGCTTGCAATTGACATTATAATAATATTGATCTAAGATTCTATTAGATTTAATGAATCCACAATTTATAAATTTGAATGTAATAGATTGTTTTTAGAATAATGTGTTGTGTGCTTTACGGTATCTTTCTTTGGTTTTGGTTTTGGACTTTGGAATATGGCCATGCTAACTTTTTTTTAAGTTGCTTTTAAAGATGTGCTCAAAGTGTTCTTAGTTAGATACGTCATTGCGGGTAAGAGCAGAAGGGGCATGTGTGGTTGCAAGGTGACAGTTCTTAAAATTCTACGGACTCAAGCCATCATTAGAGGAAATTTCAGGCCTCTCGAGGGCTACTCCACAGTCCTTCGAGGTACTCTGAAATTTGCTTTTATTTTGCTGAAAAAGTCATTTTTCCCCTATTTCCGCCCTGCTGAAATTGCAACGGTAGTGGCACAGGAACCCAGAATTCCAAATAAAAAATAATTAATTTTTTTTTTTTTCTAAATCTTAAAAAAAAATGTAAAAAAAAATTCTGCGATACTTGATTGCTCCGGCGAGCAATTAGAGACTTTGACTGCTCACCAAGAGCATTTTTGAAGTTGACAGGCCATGCAAAGAATAGCATGGCATGTCAACTTCGGACAGCCCTCCAAGGGGCTGAATTTTTCTATAATGTATTTATGGTCTTGTGCCATATGCCCTAATCCAAGGCAAAGTGTTTTATTGAACAGACGCATTCCACCATATTATATCTTACATAGATGAGTGTTGCAAGTGATCTCTTGGAATTTAAATTTTTTTCCAACTTGAACCTATTCGTAACTTGCTTGAAACGTCCTTGTAATGTGTGGTGCAAAGAGGTTGAGAAGCTCTCCTCATCTGCAATGCTAAGTTCTATCCTGAGGGTTATACAATATATGCGGTTTGTATTGCAGATATGGCCGCCAGAGGGATGGGGTCATGTATGAGTCAACTTCCCTAACATATTGAGATTGCTCTAGTAGACCGGAACAGCTCTAAATCACCATTCAGACTTCTGATATTTTTTGCACATCTGACTATAGGATCTTACACCTAACTAGTATAAGCATGTGTAGAAAAAACTTCAGAATTTTTGATCGCACAAATTGCAAGATATCTGCGTTTAAAGTGAAAAAATCAAATTTTTCAACACATTGTGGAACTAGATTATTTGACTTTGAATCTTCTTAATTTTATTCTTTTGCACTACAGAGGTTTGAGCTTTAAATCTTTATGGTGGAGAATTGACTTGAAAGTCTAGGGGAAAAAAAATTTGAAAAACTTAATTTTTATACTTCAAAAAATTGTTAAGTAGAAATAGGTACAAGATAGAAGGAAAATCTAATTTATAAATATCTCTAAAATGGAATTAAAGTGCACAAATCCCAATGGTGAGAGTATTAAAGCAAGCAAAGTAAACCATGTGGAATTTTTTTTTGAAAAATGTAAAAACTGCATTCAGAAATGAATCCTACAAGTTATTTTTTCGAGAAGATGCTAATTGCCCAAAAAACAAGATTGTCCATAACTTTCTCATAACAATTCCAAATGGAATGAATCAAAGCTTTCCAGGTAGATAACAATATAATCTATGAGAAAAAAAATTCAATTCAATTCAAATTTTTGAATTTCTTTTTTTGGCTATCCCCTCTTCTCCCTCCCCCCCTTTCAAATTATGTTTGGGATATAATTTTTGTTCTTGGGCACCAATTGAAAAAAATTATATTCCCACAAAGCTAATTACTTTTTCTATCTTCCACATTTTTTTTGAAAAATCAAGACAAAATTTCAACCTGTCGATACTTGCCCCAAATTCCCATTTGTGCCCCAAAGGGACAATGGTCCTTTAGGGGTTAAAAGCAGTGAGCTTGCAATTGCAAATGGAATTCTAAAAGATTAATCTTCTTTCTATTCATGTGCCTGCCATCTGAAACAATTTTGTAACATTAGATGATATTTGGGGGTCTTGGAGGGCCGTTTCAGGCCTGTTCCCTAATTTGTCTAGATTCAGTGAATGCCGGTACAGGTGTGTCAGAAATTCTTTTTTTCAAAAAGAAAAAAAAAATTTTTTTTTTTATCAAAATATCATTTTAAGCAAAAAAAATTTTTTTTTTTTTTTCAAAAAATGACGTTGTAGTCGCTTGACCACGTCAGCCAGTTGATGCTGCTACGATCTCGCATTCTGGGAACGTAGCAAACAGTAGGGGAACTCGGAGCCCTCCAAGACCCTCAAATTTCATCTAATGCATTAGATGTTATTTGGAGGTAGTAAAGGGCTGTTTCTGGCCCGTTCCCCAATCTGTTCCCAATGCAGGGAAGGAACGTTGGGTTGCTGTTAGAACCCTAATTACCAAAAAGAAAAATAATAATAATAATAATAATAATAATAATAATAATAATAATAATAATAATAATAATTTTCCTCCTGAAATAAATAAAAAAGTTAACAAAATTCAAAAATTCAAAAATTCAAAAAAACTTGTCTCATTTTTTGAACCAATGACAAAGTGACACGTGTATTCCTTTCAGATTTTTTGGGAAAAGTTTTAACCACCAATGCTTGAATGACATGTGTACACTATCAATTTTCCATGTATGGTTTTTTTAAAAAGCTACAATTTCTAACAATGATACAATGACAATGAATTCAAAAGAGGCAATAACTACCTTTTCCATGATTTATTTTTTCTTTTTATTATGAATTAACAAATTCTTACAACAACTGAAGGATGAGGATGTTGCTTGAGGCTTTTGATGAATATTCTAATCTTGACATTGTTGAGCTATGAGACCCCTTTGAACGCTATCAACTACCAACAACACATGCCATAAGCCGTCTAGGAAGGGAAGCCCATTTTTTTGGTATCTACATCAACGGTCTTAGATTTTTTTAATTTTCAATGCATGTGGGAAGTGCTAATAAAAATGGGCGGGGACGTTGGCTTCTTTTTGCCTCATTGTCATTGTCAGTGGAAAATGGAAAAGGTAGTTACTGCCTCTTTTGAGTTCATTGTCATTGTCATTGTCATTGTTATTGTGAGAGAAACGGTGGCTTTCTAAGATTCAGACATGAAAATTTGATGGGATATACGTGTCATTCAACCATTGGTGGTTAAACTTTTCCAATTCTTTTGAAAGGGGTACATGTGTTACTTTGTCATTGGTTTAGAAAATGAAATAGGTACTTGTCACTATCACCCTTCCACTATATTTGTATTTGTGTGACAATAGTTTGGCTTATAAACAATATAAGATATCTGAAATCTATTTGCCATATCCAATTATCCATATTTTCATATCCATATTTTTGTATTCCATATTCCATATTTGTATTTTTATATCTCTATACCATATCTATATTTCATATATGTATTTTGTACCCCATAGCACCAATGACCAAGATCATTTCTCATGATGACAATCAATGGTGATGGCTTACTTTTTGCAATGGAGATCAACGGCATTAGAAAAGGGTAGAAATTTTTTTGTAACTAAATCAACGGCTCTAGATTTTTCCAAAATGGGGGGAGAAATTGAAACATGATGACATGTTTGCTCTTTTTGCCTCATTGTCATTGTGGTGCATGTGAAGCTTTAATTTACACCTTCAGTGCTTATTTCTCTGAAGTTATTCTTATGGTTCTTTTTTAAATCTGTTTCGTTTTTTCTGATCTTCACTTCATGGAGAAAATACGAATTCGGATGGTAATTATTGAGTGAATATAATCACATCCCAGGCAACCATGTGCATGATTACAAGGAGTTCATGCATTGTTAATGTATGTGGACAACATGCTGGTGAGCAAGGGAATGTGTCAATATAGAGTGTAGGCAATATGAACTTTGAATTTCAAAAACTAAAAGTTTGGATAATAATGACATAGAGGATAGAACTTAAAATCAAGAGTTCAAGGAGTTCATGAAATAGATGAATGCATGAATATGTTGTAAACAAAAATTCAATTCCCAAGTGACGAATTTTTACATTTGAATACAATTTTTCTATTTATAAATTCATGGTGAAAATTAAATAATTACATATATATACATGTGCCATAAAATAAAAATTCCATCTTTACATATGACAAATTTAGTTTTGTTTGAGGTTTGTGGATAAGTCTATAAGTTAAATTGATCAAATATTTTATTATTAAAGAAAATCTAGGCCCTATGGAGGGTCGTTTGACTTTCAGCCATGGTATATTAACAATGAAATAAAATCAAAAAAATTATTTTGAAAAAAATTAAAAAATAACCAAAATGACTTTTTAATTGCCAATCCAATGGAGCACACAAACTAATACAAACTAGCAAAGTTCTCTGTGACAAGATTTGGGCTGATTTTTTCTCCATTTGCACATTTGCATGCAGTCAAACGGCCCTCTAAAGGACTGAAATTTTTCCTAATGTCTTGCAATTCAATCAATAAATTTCTTCTAGAATAGATATCATATTTAGAAGGTTGCCAAAATTATCAAATTTTTAGGTGATTAGTCAACCAAAATTATCATACAATTTTTTATATGAATATGTGTAATCTTTTTTTCCAAAATTTCCTTGAAAGTCATTCATTAGATATTTTTTAGCCTCAAAGTCCTTACCAGATTACTTTTGTAAATTCAAGCCTACTATGTTTGACATTTTCATTTGAAGTCTTTCTAAGAATAAAATGTTATAAAAATGACTACCGTACTATATTTGTGATAGTCATGTGTATAAATATGTGAATTGACAATATGTTGGTAGACTGGAGGTTGTAGTTTTCCAAGAATAACCACACAAACAATTGTGAATCCCTCTTAGGTATCCCAACATCCTATGCTGCAAAGCCAAACATTAAAAATGCTACTCCCTCTATCCCAAAATGATCTTCATGTTGCACTTTGTGACGTTGCAAATTGGCCAAATTTGGTTTTCGATTACTATTTGGGACCATCAAAACAACTTCAAGTAATAGTTCCCCTTCCATCCAAGCAATCATCAATCAAAAGACAAATGAAATGACTAAAGGAATTAATCACATTGTTTGTTCTTATTTTTTGCATCTCTTTTTAATATTGCCCGATTGAAGGAGATGAAGCTATGGGAGGCAAAATAAAGGGTCACACATGGTTTTGGGCATACACTAAATGCTTACAAAATGACGACCTCACACTCAACAATTAATTGACCAGTGGTACTCCTTGAAAATGCCCAAAAAATTCTACTTTTCAATATTTCCAAACTACACTTTGAAAAGGGCTCCAAAACTCAAAATTTCTAGAATGCTAGGAGTGCACCAAACTCTACATATAGCAAAATTGATTTTTAAAATGTTAATTTTAACCTTAATCCAAAACATTTTGTCCAACATAAAGATCATTTTGGAACGGAGGTAGTACATTGCAAGGTTTCACTTGCTAACACTCCAAACTGCGTCTAAACATTCTATTCCAAGACAGGAGCACCTACACTCAAAATCTTAATGCTCGAGCAAACCAGATAGGCTGTGGCACTTGGATACATATCCGCTCAAAGCTAAATGATACGGAAGCAGAAAAAGACGACATTAGAGGCAACCAAGCATACTCCTGAAATGAAAAACCCCATATACTGCAGACCATGGAGGGTTTTAAACCCAAACCTAAACCTAAACCTCAAACTCCGAAGGTGCCACGCATCTCGAAGATTCCAGAGTCGAGTTCAGTTGGA
The DNA here is from genome assembly GCA_963969595.1 of Neckera pumila. Classification (NCBI taxonomy): domain Eukaryota; kingdom Viridiplantae; phylum Streptophyta; class Bryopsida; order Hypnales; family Neckeraceae; genus Neckera; species Neckera pumila. The sequence continues at coordinate 25,147,986 of OZ018411.1, read as the reverse complement.
AATCCTGCAATCGAGAAAGTCAGGGCTTCCGGCATCATCCAAATCTGCCCACCTCCAGAAGTCCAGCTACCAAACGCACCTGGGAAATGATTATAGCAGCTTGCTTTAGCTTCCTACACACATTGTGTCGTCATGAAGTGATTGTCTTTCGTCGAGTCAGAGCGGTTCCTTCCTTCTTTCCTCATGGAAACCCTTGTATGTTGGAATGCTGGCTCATTCGCAAGCTGTCAAGGCACCACCACAAAAGGATGGTCTGGATCCAGAAGGTTGATAGTCATGTAACATCGGGCTCTGTCCTTGTCATCGCAATAATCTCCTCATAGGGGAAGTCCAAGGTCAAACTTGGAAACCGTTCCAACGTTTGAATGCAACTGCTGCCAAACTCAAACGAAGGACCCGTGCTCAGGATCACTTCGTCCAAAAAAAGATCACCGTCCAGATTCACGGGCTCCTCCTTTACGGATTTGTCTGAAGGACAACATCCATACAGCCGTTGGACGAGTATACCATTTTCATGCAGAGAAGGTTGTCCCTCTATTGAACCTTTAGCCGAGCTGTATGCAAGTTCCACCTGTACCGGTTCTATGTCTAGTCTTCCATTTTTCTTCTTCATTCCTCGCAAAACCTGCAAATACGTTACTAACGTTTCAGAATCAAATCTACCACGAACAGAGCGAGTTCAAACTAAAACTTCCCCTTCCCGAGTAATTCCAACATTCAACCTCACACAGGTTCATTGTCACGGATATCTACCAAGATGGGATCATCAATCAACCATCTCTTGTTACGAAGACAGCTCGCGAAGATGCTGAACTATTCAGCACAGCATCACAACGATACCCAAAAAGTGATACTTACATAACCCCCGTGCAGAATTCTGTAAATTACGAGTAGATCTCCTTCCACAAGGCCGTGTGACATCACAAACGCCGCTGCCAAACACGAAGACAGTTTGATCGAAAATAGCCACTGGATGTGAACAGTTTGGTCTTGAGTGAATTGTCACTAATTGAGATGATGATTGAGATTAAGATATGAACAAGACACCAATTTCAATGACTTGCAATTCCAGGATGCTCACCAGTATTCTCCAATATGTACATCCGGCTTTTGTTGTTTGGCCAGAACCTACGCACAAAAACATGTGCATTAAAGTTTACACACTGCTCAGATGCAAGAGACCTACAATTCTGTGGTTTGGATGGAACCACAACACCCAGAATAATGCATATGATCTTAGAACGTTCGCGACATTTTCTTTAGCCGCAGTTAAACTGCCTAAATTATAACTTCCCTGACCCATTCCTAGAAACGGATCTTGCAGTTGCAGCACATGCTAGCCGAGAAGGAACCTTCATAATAAACGAGATCTATATATATTTACGATGAGGTGCCCGAAGTTACTCGGGGTGAAGACCCCATTTTAGGCGGAGGTATTACACTGGAAGGAAACAATAATCAACCACAAACAGCGACTCAAGCATGGGAAATTTATAGAAAAATCGCATCATTCCCACAAATCCTCTGACGCCTTAAGAGATAACTGGAACTTATTCTAGATGTAACCTCAAGATACGTCAAAAAACACAAATAAACTCCACCCTTCTACATCACCACATATACCTAAAAACATCCCAACGCAATAGGGAACCCAATCCGAAACACAGCGACACCGGGCTATTGAAGAAGCACTTGGTACCAATTCACAACGAATCAGGGGAAGGACAAAGCACACACGACGCACGTAGAGGAGGTACTAAACAACTTAGTGACAAGCTCCAAACTACTACTCCCAAAGCTTCTTACCATAAGAGAAAAAGAGGAACGAACACAAACCGATCCATACCTGTATGTGACATTCCAGGCATGACCTGAGTCAAAATCTTCCATCTGTATGGAGACGCTTCTTCGTATTGCAAGAGACGGCATGCGCTCCTCCTGCTTCTTTCTGCATAAATCGTTTTGAGGGGAGAATAGAAAGGTAAGTCCCGGAAACCCTTGTCATCCATACTATGATAATTGGAACGTCTGCACCAGTATCTGCAATCTAGTGGATCAGAAGCAGCCAACTAACCTTGGGAAGTATAATACGCCCGAGATGGCCCACATCACTCGGTCGAAGTTCCTTTTGAATGAGCACAGTCCAACGTTCCATGCTGCAGCCCTGAAAAAGTCTAACTGTATTCTTCAGAAAAAACGAAGGAATACGGACCATCTTCACAAGTAGAAAGATTTCCAGCCTTACATTACAAAGTAAATCGAAGGGTGCTAGCGGTACAGTTGTTGATTTCGCAGTTGAACCCCAGAAGGACGGGCAGGCCACTGTGGAAATCATCCTTTTTTGGTACCTTGTGAATCATTTGCTTAAAAAAAACCAAGAGCAGTCAGTGGAGGTCAAACCACTGTGCAAGACCTTCCCTTTTTGCACAAAATTCAAAGGATGAACATCTCCACTTCTATCCTCCATAGAAAGATGAACATCTCCACTTCTGTCTTCCATAGATGGCTGAACATCTCCACTTCTTTCCTCTAGAGAAGGATGAACATCTGCACTTCTATCCCACATAGAAGGATGAACATTTGCACTTTTGCCTTACATAGAAGGATTCTCTATCAATAGTGTCTGGAACATCCTTCTAGGGTTAAGGTGCTTTTCACCCAACCTTTTATTCCTTTAGAAGCAAAGAGTTAATTATAGTAACTCTAGAAGAATTTCCTAAACTCCCCCCCAAAAGGAAGGAACGTCCATTTGTTTACAAAAAAGAAATAGAAAAAAGGAGGAAACGATTTCTTCTTTCTCCTTTTACATATTGTTACGGAAGTGGCCATTTGGGACTTGGGCGTTAACCTGCAAGTACATGTTTACCCCAAATTGGCCACTCCTAGAAGTAAAGGAGTTGGAATGCATCATATAGGAATCTTCAAAGAAGGTAACAAATTAAATTGGCAAGAAGAAATCATACCCAACAGTTTTGAACAATAGAAATGGGTTTTGGAAGTTACCTTTACTGGCTATACCCTACTTCTCGGTCAATTTTGTACATAATTAGCCAAGCATGTCCAAAGCTTTTAAAATTGGTAGACCAATATCCCCAAAACCAAGAAAATTCTATTTGAAGGTTTTTAGTATCTGAAACGCTTGAATTAGAAAATTTCCCAACAATTGTGAAATGAGAAAATGACATTTCTTACAGTCTAAATTCCAAATTTAACGATTTAGACACACAAATGTTGAAACTGACCTAGGCTTACGGTATTAACCTTCCGAAGTGAACTTTCTCTTTTAAACTCAGGCACTTCGGGATTGTAAGGTGTCACTTGTAAAGTCCCGAAATGACATGTCTACTGGTGACAAGTTTCTTACCCCAACACACAACTTTAAAACACAACAGAACTTTTAAACAGTCTTGACTGTATCCCCCGAGTCTTTCCCAAAAATCTCCAGGACCATACTTTACAGCTCTTTCACAAAGTAAGCAGCTTTCAGACGGCATCTAAAATTTGGGCTGGAGGTCATTCCGTACCTCCCCTGCAGCAGTGACACGGGCACTTGGGGGAGTAGTCTGGAAACCGGACATCCCTGAACTCGTCACTCCTGGAGATGTAGCAGCATTAGTAATCCATAACAATCCAGCGCCTACAGAAACAGGGGCTGTCGCAACAGGACTGGCTGCTCGTGCATGAAAGGATTGTCTCTGCCGGGCCATTCGGTGTCTTCGTGCTGCTTTTGTGGTCATGGCAGGAGTCGGCTCTACGGAAGGCATGGCGATGTGCTGCTGGGAGCTGCATGGAGGCACCATATCAGGCCTCGTCACCTCAGGCTTACAGTCCTCCAGACCCCTGATGAAACTGCTCAGACAAAGCCCAGTGTCTAAACCTCCAAGTCCAGCACCCATCTCTGGCTCCCCAGTCATTAGCTTTCGGGACTTCAAGCGCTGAGTACACCTCACTTCTTGGTCAAGAAGCTGCGTTGTTGCAGGAGGCTGCAGAATGCCGCTGAGAATCTGAAATGCATCAGAGCCGGGCTGGAGAACCACATTCTGTGCAGTGGAGAAATTCCAAGTTGGATTGGAAGGGGGAGGTGGTGGTGGTTGCTGAGACGATGATTGGATGTCCCTTTGTTGCTTCACCCACACCATAATATACCCCATCAGACTCTGGAGACCTTTCTTCCCACCGCCCAAGCTCTGGATTGCCTTATTCAACACGCCTTCGTTAATTGTCACCTTCCTCAGCACAGCACGTACTTTGGCATCATGCAGCATAGCGTGAACTTCGCCATCCTTCAGTACAGCAATGGCCTGGGCAGTCCCGTCGATAAGGTCTGTTGAGCTGTTACGTTCAGAGGAGGAGGACGAACAGGATGGAAGGGATCCATCGTGAGATGATGAGAAATCTCCACTGCCTTGATTCTCCAAGACAGAAGCAGCAGATAGTTCACGGAGAATGCCGGCAGACGCAGGTATGTCCATCCAGAGATCTCCTTTGCTCTCCATCCTCAAAACCTTCCTCGAAGTTGTCCACTTGGTCCACCCAAATCACCTCTTAAGGACTGCGCGGTTGCTCTCTCTGCACCTGTAACGCACAGAAGAAGCTCTCAGAACAAGTCGGCACGATTCCTTGAAAATGGGCCTCACATACCTTTACAACGTGCGACTTGATAGCAGAACAGACACAGAAACAGGGCATCCTTCGCAGTGTACTTCGACATCCTAACCAGTAGAAATTATAAGTGGCTGAAAGAATCATCATTTTCTTCTTGTGACAGACCAAACTCGGCATACTGGTCACACTGAAATCATTCGATATCCTGGGTGCGTTTACTGAAATTGAAGATAGAAGCCACCCGACAGTGCGAAGAACCCAAGTACCGACATTTCCCACCTAGCTCAACCACACCAAGATCAAGCGAAACTTTCAGCGAATCCTACTGAATCGCAAAAAATACAGAAGCAGAACATGAACGTATCACCACCAGGTGTTTCAGATCCCAAGTGTCTGTCTAATCGCACTTGAGGTTCAGAATGGCGCCATCAAGAGTGTCGATTACGAAAGTGTACCGACATTCATCCACTTCTAACACCCTTGCTACCATCACCCCTTACCCCATTGCAAACGGACCATGCCGAGAGGCCGAACACTTTCTGTTGCAGGTGATAACATTCACCTGGTTTGCTCCTAATTCTGCTTCAAATCAATACTTCAAGAGAGGCCAGTGTGTACAAATGGCAGGATGATTGGCACTTACAAAGAAAGATGGCACCCATTCTACTCATTACATACATGTCTGCACAAAACTCTTTGCAAATTAGCACTTACTCCATGTCATGTCAGCTCCATTCCATTCCCGGCGGCTGCAGCTAGCATAGCATCTCACCACCAATCAGCAGTAATTGCCACCTTGGCAACCTACTCCCCAAGTGCCGTGGTGTGTGTTCGACCCCCCTCAAGACTGCTCGGAGACGAACCTCCGACCACAAGCGCCAATCCTTTCACCCAGCGCAAAACTATTGGAAAACCTGCAGTCAGAAAACTGAAAGCCAGCCAGGCCAAACCCACCCTAATCAATCACCAACCAGCAAAACGGGAGCGAGTCACGACGCCATTGTCCGCCATGGACAGTAGCCAGCACGCCGCGCGCAAGTGACACGGCTACTAACTGACTTTGGGACTATGTGATAAAAGAACGAGATGGCGAGCAGACGATGAGGAGTTCTAGAGTCACATAATAGGGGTAGTCACAGTGTCTTCATTCTCCAAGGTTTAGCAGAAGATGTCTTCTACTAAACCTCACACTAATGATGGTATTTAGTGTTATCCACACTACTTGCTTTCAAAATGCCATAATTATTAGTCTTGATGAGTATTTTTACCAACGACATTCATTGAGAACCGGAACTTTAGAACATATCAATATCTATGCTTTTGGTAAAATTACTCATGAAGAGTAAATAGTTATAACATTTTGAAAATAATTAGTGTAGGTAACACTATTTACCATCAATAGTGTTGGTGTAAAAGAATGGAAGTAAAAAGTGAAGCGGCACATATTGAAAACAAGCGGAAAAAGTGACAAATTTTTGCCCTTTTTGGAATTGATCCAGTGGTATTACTTTTGATCATTTTTTGAGCAATGCTGGTGCAATGATGTTCATTGATGTCCTTTGTATTCACTTCCGACAATTTCTTGTGATTCAAGTTCTAGAAATTCTCAACAAGAGATTTCTTAGTAGCACTTTTTGTATAGTTTTGGATTGAATTCTTTGCCTTTGGTTGATTAGAGGTTGCGTTTTGATTCCTTTGCAAGGATCGAATTGCTATATAGTCTTTGGAGTGTGACACCTATAGATTCTTTTGCTTGAGGGTGTTCGAACTAGCTTCAATTGTTGTCTATCAAATTGTAGACAACCAATTTTGAATTTAATTTGAGACAAGTATATTTAGAAAACCTTTGATTTATTTCAAGACGGAGGGAGTATGAGGTAAGGCAACCTAATTGCACTATATTGTGTAGTCTATTTTATATTTGATTTCATTTGGGGAGCAAATGAAAAGCGCACTTCATTGCCAAAAGACACTGGCGGGAGGACAACCAAGGCCACGGCAGCAGATAATAGTCCTTCAATCACCTCTTTATGACCTTTTCCAAGCACCAGGGGGGCTGAGTGGGCCAGTGGGGGATCTCATGGCGGAGATATTTTGTTTAACGAAAGAGATATTTCAGCAACAAAGAAACTCATGCAAACAGGGATATTTCATTTTAACTTAACAGATTCCGGCAACGGGGGAAACTCAGGCCGACGGACTGATGAGAGACACGGCCAGGGAGGACTGACCCCTCTATTGCCCCATCGGAAGGGTAAATGTAAAAACTGCCCCCTATTTTGTGCCACTCAAATTTTGTATTTCTTCATGTTCCTTGCCTAATCAGGGGCCTCTAATTGCACATATGAATTCAGAAATTGCAAATTTCATCAAATGTGGCATATAAAGAAATTTCAATGTTTTCTGTAAGGGTAAAACTTGGGGCAATAGAGGGGTCAATCCCCCCTGGCCATGAGACACTGCATAAGTTATCCCCTAAAGGACCATTGTCCCTTCGAGGGACAAATGCGTTTTTGGGCAGGTACCTACGAACTGAAATTTTCTTCTGATTTTTTGAAACTTTTTTTGGAGGTAGAAAAGCTGATTATCTTCACGGGAATATAATTTTTTTTCACAATCCGTGCTCGGGAACAAAAGTTATGACCAAATAAGCTCAAAGCAAGGGACGGCGAGCAGCAAAAAAAATTTGCAATTTTTTTTTTTTTTTTAAAGTATTTTTTTTCTCTTAGAACATATTTTTGTCAATCTAGAAAGCTTTGATTCATTTCATTTGGATTTTCTATGACAAAGTTATGGACATTCTTGTTTTTCGGGCAGTTAGAGCATCTTTTTGAAAAAAAGATCTCTTGTAGGACTCATTCTGAATACAATTTTTCAAATTTTTCAAACTTTTTTTTTGCATGGTTTAGTTTACTTGATAGAACAATCTCACCATTGGGATTAGTTCATTTTAATCCCATCTAAAACATATGAATATTTCAGATTTTCCTTCTATCTCGTACCTACTTCTACTTAATAAATTTTTTAAGTAATGAAAATTAAATTTTCTTAAACTTTTTTTTTTTGGCTAGATTCATAACTCAATTCTCTAGTATAAACATTAAAATCTCAAATCTCTGTAGTGCAAAAAAATAAAGTTAAAAATGTTCAAAGTCGAAAAATCTAGTCCCCCAATGTGCTGAAAACTTGTTTTTTTCACTTTAAACGCAGATATCTTGCAATTTGTGCGGTCAAAAATTCTGAAATTTTTTCCACACACTCTCATACTAGTTAGGTGTAAGATCCTACGGTTAGATGTGGGGAAAAAACATTTTTCAAATTTTTTATTTTTTGCTATAGAAATGGCAGTTTTGAGTGTTTTTTGGCAAAAAAAGGGCCTCGATCCTTTAGGGGTTAAGGTAACTACACTGAAAATCCCACGGTTCCTAAAAGCGCACAGTGGATATTCTTGCCTAAAATGTACTCCCACTATTCATATGACTCTATGATCGCTTTTGGGTACACCTATTCTCAACACTTTGGAAATTCATAGTTTATTCTTACGATGTTAAAAAAATGCATTCAAAGAGTATCTAGAATCCCCTTTTGACTACCAATGGGACCCCACAAAAAAAAAATTCAATATAATAGTAAAAACCATGCTGAATCAGGCTAAATTGCTTAACTGTGCAATTTAAGGTGCAATTACCTTAACGCATTATAAAACTCATGCCGACGGATGAGACTCTGTATAAGGTAAGTACACTTAAAATCGCACGCGTTCTAAAATCACACACTAGATATTCTTGCCTAAAATGTACTCCCACTGTTCATATGACTCTTTGATCGCTTCTAAATACACCTATACTCAGCACTTTGAAAATTCGTAGTTTATTCACACGATGTCCAAGAAAGACATTCTGAGAGAATCTAGAATCCCCTTTTGACTACCTATGGGACCCTACAAATATTTTTTCAATATAATATTGAAAATCATGCTGAATCATGCTGAATTGCTTAACTGTGCAATTTAAGGTGTAGTTATCCTACAAGTTACTTCTGCAACATTTTGTTTCTGGGATGCAAATAGAGATTGGTTGTACTGTAGAGTTTTGTTGCGAGCGTTTCCAAGAGGGGCGGGGGAATTTGGAGGTACGCTCTAAATTAACCCCTTTTGCATGTTATGACCAGAAATAGCCTACGGTTTAGGTTCACTTGTGATTTTGAGATGGTATTGCGCTGCATGTGGAAATACATAAAACTAGAAAACTGGGGGCAAAGTGACAAAGAATTTTTAGGAAAAAAAATTAAAAAATAATGTTTCAAAATACGGAAACTCTGCCTAGGAGAACAAGGATTTAGGCGTATTGAACCGGATACAGGGCATTGTACGAGGAGTTTCAGGGTATAGGACTTTGTTTTGGGTGTGTATTGCGTGGAACGGGCTCAGCCAGTTCATGGTAGTTCGCTGGCGGAAGGATGACGATGGATTCTGACAAGTGAAGTGCTGGTGTTGCCAAGTGTGACGCCGTACTTGGCAAGAGTGCTTGTGGATGGCGTCACGTTTTGTAGGTTTCGACACTCTGGTTAGTGGAAATGAATTTGGTGGCATCTGGGATGCACAAGGTTTGAGAAAGTTTGGATGACAATTGTGCTATATAGGAAAGACTGCTTTGAATATGTGTTGATAAGTGTTAAATTATGGATGGTCAATGACTTGAATTGAGGAGGATCGTAGGAAAGCAACAAGGTCCAGTACTAAAGCCATCACACTTGGTCAATTTTGCCATACCTCTACTGTTTTGCTATTTCAAGTACTGATTTTATACTGTAAAATGATTGAAACACGACAGCACCTCCAAACAGTCTGAAAATTTCAGAACTTGATCCTCTCTCCAAATTCTATGTTCAAAAAAAAAAGAAGCCATCTACGACACACTGAATGGAAGCTGTTGCGCATTGTATTCACCTCCTGCTTCTGTACAACGTTGTATCTTCTAATCAAACCTGCACTAAGGGTTAAATGGTGTGATGAAGGGCCAAAGTCCCAACTTGTTTCATGTCTATAAAAAAGTCAAAAAAATATTTTTTGGAAAGCGGGTACTTTTAGCATCAAATCAAGAGTGGATAGAGTTGGACAAAATTTAAGTCAACTAGGGTGCTTTGTATGGTGGGTTTTTTTTCCTTATTTCATACTAAAAAAAATTATTGGAACTTGGAGGCCAAGTTGGGTTTTTATTTTAGCTAGACCCAATTTGGCCTCCATGTCCCACTTCCTTGGTGCCAAAACTTCCAAAAATTGTCGCCACAAAGGTGTCATTTTGAACAATTTAGGACTTTGGACTTGGATTGTAGTGTAAATTAGTTGTTGTTGTTTTCATATTTTATAAAGTGCCAAAGTGGCAATATAAAATATCACAGTGGTGCTCTAAATTTCAGCATCCATCCACATATTAGATAGACTAAAATATCACATTTCTACATATTATATATCCATAATTCTATTTTCATCTACAATCTAGCGATTTCATCCAAATTTTTTTCTTAATTTTAAGTTTTTTGACAAAAAACTTCACAATTTCTTGTCATTCTTTTAGCTAAATTATTTTTTGGAGTGCAATATGGTACTATTTCACCAAAAAACCTAGTGTGAATCCTCAAGTCCTAATTATCAACTCTCTAACAATTAGATCTTGAAAATTCGGTGGGACTTGGAACTTGGGACATAGTGTGCAATAGCCTTGAGAGTCTATTAACTCCAAATCTCGCGATTGATGCTGATGACAAGTCATATTCCATGAGATCTAGCAATATAACCATTCAAATACATTCATATTCTAAATTTTTAAATTATAACTAGTGTACCCTATGTTGTTGCCACAATCAAAATAAAGTAAAAGTAATTTTTAATTCAAAAATAATTCAAAAATCCATAACTTTTATAATATAGGTTTGAACGCCACGAAACAAAGTCCATGCACCCCTCCTTGCAAGAGGCATTCCAATGGTACCAAGAACGTGATCGAGAGATGCACGGTTCCAAAGATCTCAACATAATAAACTAAACAAACAGCTAATTAATATATGGAAGTCTATTGGGACATTCTCTGTTTTAGATTTGAATGCAAAATTCAAAACCAAATTGTCTAAAACAGAACAAACCTTCTTATTTTTAAAAACTTGCTAAAAGCATCTCCTAAAATTAATTAAGTAATTAATTCCAACCTTCACCACCACATACAATGATCCCATAGATTTGCAATTTTTTGAAAAGTGCTAAAGTTCATTTTTCAATGGAGTCATTGACATTTACCATGAGTTCTACTAATATATTTTGCTTCAAAATGTTATGAATGAAGAATTCATGGAAATAGTTTGTTGATTAGGCCACTAGATCTAGTTAACTCCTAAAGGACCATAAGGCCACTACATAGATTCTGCAACTATATTTGTAGAAAATTTGAACCTCACTAAGAGTCCTTGAATAATAGAGAGACCCTAGATGATTTTTTCCACAAAATTCGTTGGTGCAATTTAGGATTGTTGCAAGAAAGACCGACCAATTTTTGTAGCATTTTGGAGTAGTTGCAAGAAACACTTAACGATTTTGGCTCAAAACAGCCTTAGTACTGAAGTATTGTGGCTTTTGAAATAATTTTTTTTTAAATAAAATAAAATATGGATAATATGTAAACATTCAAAAAAGTGAATGTGTGAAAATTTCAGACCTAGAAAAATTTATCCCTAAGAGTTATAGACGATCAAAGAGCGTTGAAAAAGGCAAGAAAATAGACCCTTTGGGATTTTATTTTTAGAAAATAGTACAAAAATTCAAAAAATTCTCAAAAAAATACCATTTTTCTTTATCTAAAGATGCTTCTTCTCAACAATTTTCATCTATGGGAAAAAAAAATTATATCCTCTGCACGTGCGCAAAGGTAGTGGACTTTGAGCACATGTGGAAGGTTGAAATAATACTATTTTTAGAAAATCTCTTTGTAGGCTTGTGTAACATTAGAAGAACTCCTTGTCTCCCAAATTTCACCTTCAAATATGCATTTTTGGGTCAAAAATAGTACTACCCCCCCCCCCCCCCCCCCCCCCCCAAATGGCCAAGGTAGACATCCAATTGGAGGTAGTTCAAAAAATAGTAAAATAATTTTTAAAAATCTGAAAAAATTACTCAATTTCTGAAACTTTTATATATACCTTCAGTTCAAATTTCATAGAAATTGGACTTAAGATGCAAAAGTTATGAGCAAAAATCTACTTGTCCAAGGGCAAGGGGACAAAAAGAGGACAAGTGTTTCTTGCAACGACCCTTTGCCAATTTTGGCAAATCAATTTTGCCATTGGTCTCCAAATATGATTCCCACTCAAGAACAACATATTGCATATCTAGATTTCTCCCAGGTGTCCGTCTTGCGATCGTAACTCCTTCAGGCCTAATAATTGAGGTTTCTGCTATTTCGTCGATAGAATGGGGAAAGTGAAATTTATTGTTGGGAATGGACCTATGACCTCAACAGTATTCCCTCAGACCAATTCTAGACCTAAGAAGTCACTTACACTGTGGTTTTGGCGATTCTAGCTTTATTTACTATAAATCCGTTTAATCATGTGAAATCCCGGTTTATACCTATTTACAAATGGGAATCGGGTTTAGTTGAAGGTCATTTATTGATAAGGGACCAAATGCTATATTGACATGTGACACACCTATTTTGTTCTTACACTCTTTTTTGGATTTTTTGTAACTAAAAGTACACTCAAACTTGTAAGAAATGAAAAAAAGAAAACAATGAGTCCCAGGTGACAAATTGGGACCTCACAAGAAGTGGCCATCTATTTCTTCAATATTCATGAGATCACTTGGAAAGTACTTGGTGACACTCTACACAAAACTAGATCTATACCAAAACTAGATGATCCCTAGGTAAAATTTGGTTAATGATCGTAAAATACTGCACAAATCTTAGTTATATTGACCAAAATAAATGAAAATTTCCTTTATAAAAAATATCCAACATCTTTTGGCTGGAGCCAAATGGCGAAAAATCTTGTATTAACTCTAAATGCCCAAGCCTTTCCAAATGTGTTTTTCCTATGAAAAAGGAGCACAGGCTTATAGTTATCCCTAATAGAGCAATTTTTTTTTTTCAAAATCTAACCATTCAAAAGTTTAAAGCACTTGCTTGTTAGTATGCATACCAATTTTGAGTGCAAAATTGCATAGGAGTTGTGAGATTGTAGCAAGAGATATGTGCATATTCTATTTTTAGTATACTGCCACACCCCACAATGTTTGGGATATTTGCATATAAGAATTTTTGGGGATTGGAGGTGACATGAACAACTAAAAATAATGTTAGCACACTAAAATGCGTTTCCAAAAACCTTAAGTTCAAATGAAGAGCTATCAAACTCATTACACAATCCACCTTGCAATTGTTGAAATGCAATTTTTTTTATAAGTAGAAATTGCAAAAATTTCACTAAAAGCAGAGCATGGGTAACATTAACACACTTTCCTTTTCCCAAACAGGTAGTACAAAATTTCTATACCACTTCACGAATGTCAACATTGACTTTATAAAGTAAGGCTATAGACAGCCGACGGAAACCCTAAAATGCCATGCACACGACTTCTTGAGATTGTCCGAAGCTTCCTTCTCGATCACTGCATTACCTTATCACAATCCACAATGTCAAGCTTGCACAGCAACATGATGACACAGCAATTGGTGTAACAAGTAGGTGGGCGAAGGTACATTCAGCCCCCTGCTTCAAACTGCAGTGGCTTTGAATGATGTTTATAACATCCTATTCGCCAGTTTTCACGAAGTCCGATGTTCGATTTTCACGTCGTGGTCGTTACACAACTGCTGCAAAAAAGCAACTGCCAGACTTCGGAACAGATACAGAGCAAAAATATGTTCTCGAAACAACAAGCATCTGAGTCAACGGAGCAACATACCAAGAATCGAGTCAAGGAAGCACGAGAGTACTCCATGAAGATTCAGACCACAAGTGCATCAAAAATTTCAATCTTTATAAATGCTGAAAATGATGAGTTTGCAATAATAAAAAGTGTGGGCTTGATTTACACAAGGTCAGCTACAAGGGCTCCCAGAAAAACATCCTCATGCTAGCAAGGTTTACATCCATATCCACAAAAAACAGCACAAAGCTCAATTCAAAGCTTGCTCCGAAGGTGAGGTCGCGAGGATCTCAAATGGATGGGTGCTTGGCGAGGATGGCGACAGCCAGGGGCCCGTAAAACTGAGATGATTGTTGTATGGTAACCGTAACCGTAACTGATGACGGCGTCGAGTCCGTGAGATTTAATGTACAAGCGGAGACTGCGAAAAAACGGTTGCAATTGTAGCTGGCTATGCACAAGTTGGGCACGCAGTCCTCACGAGAATCGAAAACACGGCAAAAGAAGGGGCGACGGATCATGGCAGATCGGCCGCCGGGATGAATGTGCCGTGGAAGCCGTAAGGTACGCGTGACGGCAGCTCTTCACGGCTGCGACTTGGGTTAGTGACGGCGACGCCGCGTCCAGGACGAGCAGCTTCGACGCGCCGGTGGACTCGTCGTGGCAAAACGCGAGCAAAAAACCGTCGTCCTCGGGCGCTGCGGGGTCGGATGTGCGCGGCACGAAGATGGGCTCGCCGCCGAAGCGGTCACGGCCGTAGTTATAGCGCGCGACGACTTCGCCTGATTGCAAGTTGACTTTAGCGATCCCTGACACTTTGGGCCATGGCTCCACAATGGCGAGGTACATGTGTTGGGTCTTGACGCCTAGGTAATTGGGATTCACTCTTCCTACTTCTAAGTTCAGATCCGCGAGCTCGCGTTTGGTCGCGGTGCCCGTGACGCGGTTGAGGCGCACCTCGGTGAGGACCGCGCGCGGGACTTCACTCGTTCTGAAGAGGCTGTCCGCGGGGGTGATGGAGGATCCGATGACCACGACGTCGTCGCCCTTCTCCCAGGCGTTGTACAAATGGAAAAAAAAGCAATCGGGGATTTCTATCCACTGGAGCTCGCCTTCACTGGTGGCGTATTTCGGCATCACGCCGAACCGCGGCGTCTTCTTCGGGTCCAGGACGACCGGGGAGCCGCCCGTGAGCATCTCCTTCAACCGGAACACAATCTGCTGGTCCGGGATCACGACAAAATTCTCCGTAACAGCGAAGTCGTGCGTCATGACGGCTTCCGGTAATGTGACGGGCACCTCCACTTTCTTCTCGCCGTCGGCGGAGAACGCGAGATACTTCAAGTAGGGCGCGGACAGGACGTTGTAGCTGAGGCTGAAAAGCTCCCCAGTGTGGGGGTCGATTTTGGGATGCGCGATCATGGAATGCGCGAGCTGGCCCTGGAAATCGTAGGGCCCGACGGTCTCGATGTCATGATTTGCCGTCAGGCGAACCTCCACGGGGAGATCGTCCTCCGAGATTGCCAGCAAGCGGTTGTTGAAAAACGCCAGACCCGCATTCGCCATGCCCATCCCCTGCGACGCGTCCAGAATCCCGAGCAATGCCCGCGACTAGTGCAACAGCAGGTGCGCCACGCCGCCGTAGCCGTGAAGCTCCCCGATGGGTTTGGGAAAAAACGCGCGCCCGTAACGCTCCTCCTCTTGGAAGCGGTACGTGCGCGTGTAGCGACACGCGTAGCTGACGGAATTATCGCCTCCATGGATGCTCACGGCATGCAACATGCCGTCGCCATCGAACAGATGGTGACGGCCCGTTGGAAAAAACTGAGGGTTGGGTCCGTTGCGCACGTACACGCCTTGCAGACACGCCGGGAGCGTGCCCTCTACTTCGAGATTATGCTGTGCGGGGCTCTCCTCCACGGGGAAGAAATTGCCCTCCAGTTGCACGTGGGGATCCACTGTCGAAGGCAGCGGCGCATTGTCGCCCCAATGCAGATGATGCAAATCGTTTTCCACCACCCCTATCACCATGTCCGCGATCTTTTGTGCGAAGTTCAGCGGCTTCGCATTCGGCTGGGCGATACTCAGGCCACTCGTCACCAGTCTGGGAAACTCCACGCCGCGTCGGCCCGCGACCGCCTGCGCGCGGCCGCCACCAGCAATACTCGTACAGTTATATCTCGGAATGAAGGAAGCTTGGTGGGGAAGCAAGCTGATAATTCCTACTTTCGCAACACAAGTGGCCATTCAAAACAAGTTCGATATGATCCCTTTCGTGTTTTTCTTTCTGCTGAGTATCCCTCGTTTGCTGATTAAGTTGAACAATCGCCAACAATTGGGTGTGCTTACGAATTCGACACCATCTACACGCGTCCGCCTTGAATTCATTGTCACCTGGCACAGGCGTCGTTAAACTAAATCACTGAATCCGAGGAGAATCTGAAATTCCGGTGAAGGAATGCGCCAAACTGCTTCCATCGCTGGTCATCGATCACGCGGCTGCTCAAATTACTGCTGCTGCTCGCACTTCTGTTGCGTCAACGTATACTATCTCAATCCACGCGCTCTTCACCACTCACTCACACAATTACCCCACGGGAAGTCCGTATGAATATATCCTCCGCGCCAAACTCTTCCAGGAGGAGAATGGGACTCCGACCTATTTCGTGCATACTCTACTCTGCCACAGATTCCAAAGCGGAAACAAAACCGCAAATAACTACCCTCTACCTCGCTTCTACCACCTCCACAACCCACTCCTCGCACACAAAATCAAACACACTTCAAGAATCTTCCACCAGCAGCGCCGCTCCTGATCACTGCGTCGCCGTCGACACCGCAAGTTGGCTCTCGATCTCCTCCTCCTCTTACCACGAGCTTCCCCCAGAAACCTTCACAGTCATCACTTTCGCTAGCCAGTAACGAATCGACTCAATCCACTTGATCCTGGAACCAGAACGAAGATCAGAATAATAGCAAGGAGCGCCACTGGAGTCATCTACTGTAGCTAGTGTTGCTATTATAGAAGTCCACGTGAAGGATTGTTATGATATGACAGCATGGTGGCGATGGCAGTCGAAATGCAGCTGCAGCTGCTGAATATTCGCCGTCATGGTGGGATGTTGAAACAGAAAACAGAAGGACTGATTTGAAGAGAAGCAAGCAAGCTGATCTTTTGGGCAAGGAAATGGAAAGGAATGAGATGGACTGGAATGTAGTTGCATTACGGTTGTCGGGAGCGTATCCGTCCGTTTTATAAGGGAATTCGGAATGCAGCGCTGGCTTGTGGAACAGTGTTTTTTTACCGTTTGGGGCCCTCCCCTTGTGCCAAGTGGCTGCTGCCCAACAGCTCACTTTTTTCAGCTTCTGTTCTGAAAATTTTGTACTGGTGGATGAGTGTGTTATAGAATCTACCTTTCCATGCAGACACCAAGGAAGCACTCCAGTGGGAGAAAAAAGATTTCAAACATGTATATTGTGGTCAGCGTACATGAAGAGTCTATTCATTCCAGGTCCATAACATTATTAACGTTCGCTGGGGGCTCCCTTTTGCTCCCCCAAAATTAGGACCCCCCAAGCGAGTGACATTCCGAATTCTGACAATCCTTTCTACAGTAACTTGTGTTTGACCAATCCAGTGCTCGAGATTATAACTAAAGTTCCCCCCTGGTATCTAGGGGGGCATTATGCTTCCACATGGGGGGGAGGCAACTGATAGGTTAAAGAATGTTATGTCCCACTCCCGACTTCTATCTAGCACATTGATTTTTCTTACTGGACTTGCAACATCGCAAAGGACTTAACCATCAAAGAATTGGGGTGTTTTTCAAGAGAAATTGTCAAAAAAATGCTATAGTATAATGCTGTGACAATGTGTTGAAATTTTTTGACCCATTTGACCACGTGGATTGAAAAATTATAATGTTTGAAGTGAGGAAAAAAACTTTTTTTCATTTATGCAAAACAAGGTCAACAAACTTTGAGCCCTCTTGGTAATAAATTTTTGGCTCTTGATGAATTTGAGTCTCTCCACCATTGAGTTCAAAAAATTGTTAGGTGCACTCATGCAAAATTTCAGAAGCAAATATGGAGCTTAATTTTTTTTAAATCACCCTACAATGCAAGGAGCACTACAAGAAAATGGGGTGTTTAAGTGAATCTTTAAGTATAGTCCTAGACGTAAGATTTTAAGTAATGACCTTAAAGGTCATTACTTAAAATCTTGTGTCTAGGACTATACTTAAAAACTCACTTAAAACACTCCATTCTCTTGTAGTGGAGGTTAAGTAATTTGGCAATATACTAGTGAGATTTTTGATGATTTCTTGTGCAATGAGGAAATTTTGTAGTTGAAATCCAAACAGTGAAATTTTAGAGACAAATATTTGGAATATGTGGGAAAATTTTCAAGAAATTTGAGTTCACAGAGTACAAGATAAAGGGGCTTGATGTTAAAAGAAATTTTTTTTTTTCACAAAACCACCATGACATAGCTAACAAAATTTGATTCGTCTTAGAATATGATTTAAGAACTAAATTTTTTTTGGATAATAATTTTATGCCATATTCTAATAGTTACATACATGCCAAATTTCAAAAGTCAATGGAGATATTTGCCAAAGTGCCCCAAAGATGCCCAAATTGTTTGAATTGCCTAATTTTTTGGGGAATAGCATAATTTTTTATCCAAGCAATAACTTTTGATCTAAGCATCCGTTCGGAAAAAAAAGTTCTATTTTAACTAAGGGGATATATTTTCACACCTTACATAAAAAAAATTGAACATTTGCTTTAGAGGAATCTATCTAAATTTTTAGATGTCTGTCCGTTGAACATATACTTGGTCCTTTAGGGAGGGTGCACAAGGAAAATTCCATTGAATAATGCATAAGCATATTATTTATCATGAACGATAAAATTTATTGAATTTGAGTTCATGATTGAAATCAATGACCCCGAATGAGGTTGTGAAAGTCAAAAATATAAAATTAACCTTTTCACAATAGGGTGCATATTTTTACAGCCATTCCTATGTGTGGTGGTGATGGTGGAGGTAGAAGACCTCCTCACCTACCCACATGAAATGGCTCCCTATCTACATTTATCCTTGTTCTTCAAAGGTTCCAATGAATGACTTTCAATGTTGTTTTTGAGACAAAGAATGAACCTATTAACCTCTAAAGGACCGGGGTTGCAAAAACTAGTGTAAAAAATAGTGCAAAAACTTGTAGAAGCCATTTGGTGGCCTTATGGTCCTTTAGGGGTTAATTCAATTTAACCCCTAAAATTTCATGACTACGTAATCACCAAAAACGCTCCAAAACTGCCATTTCTAATACAACTACCAAATTTTTGGAAAAAAATAATTTTTGACACATGTAACCATAGGATCTTGTAGTATGATATTTTGAAAACATGTGGTAAAAATTTCAAAAAATTCCACTATGTGGATCATAAGATATAAGCATTCAAAGTCTTGAAAACCATTTTTTCAATTTTGCGAAAAATCGGGCAGCTGCACTTTGCAAGCTCACCTTTCAATGAAAAAATGCCAATAAAGGTGAATACAAAATTAGACATTTTTGCACTTGGCCAAGTGCAATGATTGTATGCAAAACTATTCACACAAAACGTATTATCAAAAACTTGAGTACCCCCCTCGGAGAGGGTACTTGGTTCTACTACTACAAACCACGTGCAAACAAGTGGTTTCTAACAAACTATAATTTCAACCTAAAATTTTGAGCATTGTTTGGTAATGACTGTAGATTTCTATTGCCAAAATTTCCAACTCAAATGAAATATGGAATGATTTTTAGAAGAGGTTGAAAATGAACCTAAAATGGCATATTTTTCAACTCAAATATTTATAGAGTACACATTTAGATGACCGTTGCATCAATATTCAACTCACAATGAGCTTTCAATAGAGAGTTATTTTTAGAAATTTTTTGTTCATTTTTTAGACAATTTTTTAGGATATAATATAGGGGTGTGAAAGTTATTTTTCAGTTTTTCAGTGTATCTATTTATTTCAAAAATTTGTAACTAATTTTCATTAGCAAATAAAAATATCAATAATTCAAAACATAAAGTTTCAAATTAGGAAAATATATTCATGTTTTTTTTTGTTTTCATTTATTTAAATTTTAGGATATAATATAGGGGGTACAAAGTTTTGGTCGCACGTAGTTTGGATTAGATACACTAAATGCACCCCCCATGGTACCCCCCAGATTTTAAAGAGATCTATTTTTTGATTTCTTTGTGCAATAGTATCACTTCGAATGCAAACTCTCTATGAGGATGCCATTTTAGTTCTTCCTAGAGAAATACAAGTCCAGTACATTTTATTTCTTTCTATCAATCATTTCTTTTGGTCTCATGTATTCATTTTTATTACTCTGTACATTGCTATTACATTAGTATTGTAATATTTAAATGAATATACCATGTGTACAACAGTATTCACTACAATTTTTGGAATATTTATTTATAAATCCAGAATGACATTGAAGGTTTAGCAACTACCTTCACATTTTAAATTACGTGCTCACACCAATCAAAAACCAAACAATCATTCGAACATCTTCATATACTTTTAAAACTAGCACACAAGGTCTATACTCTCACACACACCTTATTTTACCATCACACGTACTACTATATTTCTTATAATGACACTGCTTCATCCGGTGTCTCCAACACTCGTGCAAATGATTGCACCAGATTTTCTCCTTCTCCTCCAGCAGTTGCCTCCACTTGATCGTGTGCACTTGGTCCACCGATTGGACTCATTAGAGGCGGCGAGGTACACTGCAACGTCGTATTGACCATGGCGCTTGCAACTGGCGTTGTCAGTCCCTCTGATAAAGTTGGCGACAGAGAAGGCCCTTCCAATATGGAAGTCATCCGGTGATAAATGTAATGTGGTCCTTCCCTTGTCCGAGTGAATCGAATGTTGTCCCTATTACGATAACATCCTTCACCATCCGAGACAAAGCTCATTTGATCCAATTGGCTGAATGCTGACAATGCTGACATGGACTCTCTTTGCGTTGTTATATCTGCACTTTCTCCCATGTCCCCTTCAACCTGTTCCATTTCCATGTTGTCCACCTCATCAACTGCTTTTGCAACAACAAAATCCGGGTCTTGTTCCACTTCCATCAAGTCTACTTGGTCCCCACGGGCGTCACTGACTGCATCAGTGTCACGAGAACCTAAACTTCGCCCAGCACTTGGTAATCTGTCAGACTGTGTCTGCTCGGCATCACTGTCTTCTTCGTTTGTCGATGAGGCTCCTGAGTCAACTACTATAGCTTTCCCTTTCTGCCTTCCCCGTCTAGTCACTTGAAATCTCTCTTCTTCATCGGAGGAGTCCCTGGATGGCCGCGGTAGTCTTTCAACTCTACCACGTGGCACACCTCCATCTGTTTCAGAAATCCTGGGACTAGGCAAACTCTCTTCTGTAGTCAACATCTGTGAAGGTCTGCGTTTGGCGG
The DNA here is from genome assembly GCA_963969595.1 of Neckera pumila. Taxonomy (NCBI): domain Eukaryota; kingdom Viridiplantae; phylum Streptophyta; class Bryopsida; order Hypnales; family Neckeraceae; genus Neckera; species Neckera pumila. The sequence continues at coordinate 25,126,956 of OZ018411.1, read as the reverse complement.
TCATACTCACACTGTTCACCATCATCAACTTCTCCCCGTACATTGATTGCAATCTGTCGTACACGAATTGCGTTTTGATGGACACACCTTCCATAATGATAACATCATTGCCCACATATCTTGTCTCCAAAATTCCTGGCATTGCCATTGTGATGCCTAATGTTACCAACCCCCAATTTCGCGGCAGATACATTTGTACCAATCTCTTCAACTCCGTTGGTGTCCTCTCAAATTTATCTTGAGCTCGAGGCATCACTTCTGTACTCCAAGAGTCTTGAAATATAACATGTAAGTCCTCCGTACTGCTAGGAAGGTTTTCCATGAATCCACTCTCCTTCAGATAATTCATGATGATGACAATGCCACCAACAGGGTGTACACCTCGGCGTCGTTGCTCGCCGTGACGCAGATCATTCACATATGAAGACACTGTTTCTGTTTAAAATATCCAAGAACCTTGCAGCACGTGGCAATCCTTTGACAATGCCATCCTTGACTCCATCGCTTCATCAAAGAATACACCTGGCGGAAACAGAAACACGGCATTCCAACGGAAAATGCAAGACATCCAATTCTTCAATTGTTGCACAACCTTGCTGTAATCCTTGTTCGACCATGAGATGTCCTCCCCTTGCGAACCTCCCCGTCTACAATCAAAAATCCATAAACATGGTTTGCCAAGTTCAATGTATTCGTCATCAAAGAACCTTTCCCTACATCTCACGTGAAATGAGGCTTCACGTTCTTTGTGTTGCACTACAGAGATTGCAACTTGCCAGTTCCAACGAGCATTTGATACATCCTCGACATCTCGACCATATCCCGCATAACCTTTGCAACCCGCTCGGATATCCACAAAGTGTTGCCTAACGAAAGCTGAGACGACATTCTCTAAATTATTTAGCATTCGAACCGTTGTCACTACAGGATAACACCACGAGGTCTTCATGTCATTATCCAATGTCCTCCCCATCAAGATAAACTGTCTTCCTCTCGAATCTCCATACTTGCTTGTGTCAATGGAGAAGAAATCATCCATAGACGATGGATTTTCATCCCCTGCTTCTACTATAAGAAACCGAATTTGGTTTCTGATCGCATCTTTCCGCTGTAAAGTATCCATCGCGTACGCTATTGTACCTTTGGAGGGGTTTGCGGAAGCAGCATCATTGAAATAATACCGCTGCGAAGCACGCTTTCCATTCACTACATCCTTTGCAACCATCTCCTGGACCACATGTACATAGTTCTCCATAGAGATGCTGTTCAAGGGCCTCCACCAGGTCTTCTCCATCCTCTTGCACTTCGGGTTTCCATCCACTTTGACATCAAGATTCCGATCTCTAGCAATCTTCTTCCATTTATCTTCCGCTTTCTTGCTGAAAAATAATTTTCCGTCCTCATAATCTTTGCACACCCGCACGATAGCCTTATAGGACTCCTCGTCTTCATGCCAAGCATGGCGTGTGTAGTCAACCATCTTCCTCGATAACTCCCCCAATGATACATGCTTTGATAAGTTCTGACTTAGATGTAACGCACTCACTGCCATTGTCAATGCTTTCGCTCTGTGTGCATCATCAGCCCGAGTAGCAACACTTGGACTTCCATACGCTTTCTATATATTGCGCAGTTTGATGAGGTTCTCGTAATGTGTGGTGAAGAACTCCCGATCAAATTCCTTCGCATTTATTTTCACCGACGCTTCTATATAAAACTGAGGATTGTTGTACACTACAAATTTTGCTTTTCGTCTCACAAATTGCGCATGATATTCCTCATTGGATAAGTGTCCCTCTTCCTTTTCCCGTTGGGCTCGTTTACAAGCACCAACAACATGTTGGCCATCTACTAGCTCCCATATAATATTGCTCTCCAGCCAACTTTTCTGCAATGCGCTGCTTGAGAGGCATGAATCCGCCCGGCAATGTTTCAAATACACGGCTTCAAATTCACGTGCAGCACCTTCTTGGCTAAACGGCACCTCTATCACCTCCGTCTCGCCCTCGTCATTGCTATTGTCATAGCAATATGCAATGGGACAAAGGGTAATCGCATTGACTCCATCAGCTTCGGATTCCTTTAGGCGCTCGTATATTTCATTCACACGCCAATCCATGAGTACCCTGTGGTTTGTCTCTGCGTTAGCCACATCGCGGATGCTATCGATCCTTGCATCAAAAATCAGACTTTGTCCCCATAAATATCCTGCTCTGTATTCGATCTCAGTAGGAAAAACCATAGGTGTTTTTGTAATATTCTTTGGCAATACTCTTCTAGGCTCTTGCTCCGGTTCACTCTCAAAGGAATCATTATCAATAACAGCATTTTCGCCATCATTTCCTTGTGGAGGGTGGCTTCGCAAGGCTGCTCTTTGACGACGTATTTGTGCTGCTGTTCGCTTCTTGGCGCCTTGCTCTTCTATAGCATCCGTTGGATGAGTGCGATGCCTTCTTTGGTCTTCTAAGATGTCTTCCACTGCAGATTCATGTTGCAACACATTCCCACCACGTCTTCTACCAGCACCTTGTCCTCTACTAGCAACACGTCCTGCACCAGCACCACGTCCTGTACCAGTTCCATGTCCTCCACTAGCACCACGTTCTGCATCAGCTCTTTGTCCTCCACCAGCACTTTGTCCCCTACCAGCACCTCGTCCCATATCAGCAGCTTGTCGTGCACGATCGGCAATTCTTCCAGCATCCACATTGGCTACTACAACATGTGATCTATACAATCTTCCTCCTAAGCGAATTCTTGGTTGTCTTGATCCAAAATCCGTTTCCGTGACTGTAGTTGCAGCTCCCTCGTTACCTTTGCTTGGCATAGGAGGTAAAATCGGTGGTTCAATTGGTACAGGAATTTGAGCTGCAGCCCTGACCGGTTGAAACTATTCCTCTTCAATATCCAGAGGCTCAAATGCTGGCATCACTGGTTCGCTCCCTTGGTTCAGTACCTCTTCTTGCCTTTCAGTTTCATCATCATCGGTAGATTGAACACCAACATCAGTGGTTGCCGATTGGAGATGCTGACGATGTGCCCTCGGTGTACTAGAAACACCTTGCTCATCCGCATTGGTTTCTAATCCCGCTTCAATAGCAGCTCGCTTGCGACTTCTTTCCTCCAATGAAACCCAATTTGGATTAACTGGCGCAGCAAGGTTTCGATATATTTCATTTGAGTCTTCTGGATCTCTAGGTGCACGCTGCTCTCGAGGAACATTTGGATTCGTACTTCGTACTTCTTCAAGTCTACGAATCTCCAGGTACTGATGACGTAATTCGCGTACTTGTTCAGGGGCCATCTTCATGAATTTTTGAACTGCTCCCTCTCGTTTCACTTGCCATTCATGAGGCAATTTCTTCTAATGCAAAGCCACGGCTTTCAAGCTCCGCATGGGAGTGAGACATAAAAGGAGCTCTGGTGGAACAGGGGCCATCATGGATATCTTCTGGAGTTTGTACTTCTCCAGAATTGTTTCCGTAGTGCTCACAAACACCGTCAATCCTCCGTCAGCGGTGCCCGTGAGGCCTTCGATGATTCCATGTGAGGTCCCCACTGCAGACTAGTAACGCTGATCGTCAATTGAAAAATCAGTGATCCACAAAGAGGATCTCTCACTATCGTCTGCTACAATCCACCATCCGTGCTCCAACCACTTTGAATTCATCTTCGGTACCATGATGCCCTGAAATTCAGAGTTCAAGAATAGCTTTACATTCATAGACATTCTCGGAAGTTTTAAAATACATCATAAGAACTTGAAGACACGTTCATAAATACAGGTAATGTGAAAACTATGCTAGCACTATTGTGAAGTTCAAATTTGATCAACAAAGACACCAAGATTCCAATTTTTTTAAATGTGTTAATGGAAGATCTACTGGATACCAAATATCTATTAACCTTCTTTCCATCCACTATTGAATCACATGTATATAAACTGAATTGTTTTCCAACAACATTTGTCTTATTCTTGATACAAAATAAAATGAAGCCGCTTTAGAGCTCATACTACATTTTGAAAATTGAACGTCCTCTACATTTGACATATAAAAAACCTATTACTTGTCACTTGTATATAATATAACATATATGCCCTCACTATTATCTTCATTCATTATCTTGTGGACATCCACACAAAATCATATCATTTAATGTTTCAAAGTTGAAGTTCTATTTCTTCTTTCAAAACACTTTTATCAAACTCCAAGATATTAAAATTCTGTTACAAAACTAATGGTACAATATGTACATGAGAGATTCCAAAAAGCTATAGACCTACATTGCAATGTCGTTTTCAGAACCGACCAAACGACATGAAAAACCAATACCCTATTTCTTTGTATTTTCCTCTACGTTATTCATGGCAAAACATAATTTTCAAGTACATGACAAATATTATATTGGGAATTCTCTTAAAAATTTCTTAATCAAAAAAACAAAAATCAAATTGAATACTATGGAGTTCAAATAAATTATTAAAAAATCAATGATACTTTTCTATTAGAAACTCATGTATTAGCACCTCGTGTGCACATATTGACTACAAGGAACTGCATCATACAGTTCCTATAGACAACGTCATAATGGTCTAAATATTGGGAATTCCTCTACCATTTTTTGCATAAATTATTTTAAAAACTTAATAATGAGCACTTCTCTATGTAATTGCTATTTGCCAGCTACGAAGGATTTTAAATTCCCAATCCCATCAACTACTTGCATGACGCCATTCTAGTAATGCACTAAAGCACCATGGCCTCAAAAATTTAATTTGCTCTTCATGCCCTTGACATAGGAGGTTCATCAAAATCTATATGTTATACATTGATACCTTTACTTTTCACTTCAACGCAATCTCTACAATACAAACACTTCACTACTGCAATGTGTAGAAGATTGCAAGTGTTTCTATTCTCTGAATTCTCAAAAAAATTTATAAACTTCCTTGTTGGTTATGAGAAATATAATGTTCATTAAAAAATTTCTTTTAGTTGAACATGTATGTAAAACAAACACTCTGACGTACTAGAAATTGTGAATTCAAATTCATTCAAAATCACAAAGAAGTTGTACAACAAAAAGTTTTCTACACTCAATATATTTCAAACTCCTAAAAGGGTACTGATTACCTGCTTCATGGCATAGCATGAAAAAATCCTAAATAGTCCTTTTTCTTCAACTATTACAATACATTGTTCAAAATCCTGAACTCTTAACTTCTGATGGATATTTTAACTTTAGTGTTTACCATATATGGCTATGATTAATAAATTTAAAAAATTTAATTTCGCCTTCTTTTCTTTATCATAATCTTCAAAGTCATATTAATAATGCTTTCATCATATAATCCACTTAATCCTAAAATTCTATCTAAATAATCACCCAATAGTAAGTGAAGACATGAATTATTGAATTCATACTTTGCACGGACATCTACATATATTGAAAAAATAAACAACAAGCTCAAAAAAACGATAATGACATAAGCATGAAGAAGATCCCTTCTCAGAGAAATGTAATGCTACTTGACCTTCTCATAGGTAGAGAAAAATACCTGATGTGGATGTCGTTTTTGGTCTTCACTGTGTAGAGAATCGTACAAGTTGATAGACTATAAAGCACCAATTCACTACAAATTCATGTGCTATGCATGTTATGCCTTCCTTCAAATATATGCCACAACCAAACGCACTATCAACATCTTCAACATTCCTTTCATTTGATGATTGTATCTTTTAAACCGTTAGGCAAGAATTTATTCTAAAGAATGACTTACCTTTATTGAATATTACCGTGTTCCCTATGCTAACCCTGGCAGGCACATCCTTCTAAAAAAATAGATATCACTCCAAGTTCAAAGGAGGGATCACAAATTACATAGAATGGGGCTAGCACTATGAGAATGACAAAATTCAAAGTTATAAGCCAAGCACGCTAGCCTTACAACAATCCTTTGAAGCAAAATTGAAGTGCTGAATTAATTGTACATGTAGCATATTCAAGAAATTGCTATGTGTACAAATTTTTTTACTATTAGTTTTATGTCATTGCTCTTTGGTGTAGAATACTTGCTTCAAGTCTTTTTTCTATGCAAATGAACATAAAACCATCATCTTTGCTTGCATAGCCAATTAAGATCAATTATTCGTGAAGGAACTTCTTCCATACTTGAATCCTTTAATAGAAATCACTTTCCAATTATTCAATTCATTAAACCACGTGTGATCTTCCATTTTATCAAGTGCCTATTTTAAAATCAAAGAAAATTTCAATACATTCAAGCACTATGTTATTTCTGTATATTTCTTGAAGTGTTCTTTTTAAAATAGAAAAAAAAATTACTTCCAAGAATATAGTTTTATAGATCCAAACATAACCTTTGCAATTACAGTATGAACTATAGAAGTTGTAGTGAAGGTTGCTTGAAGACAATATAGAAAGAAATTTAAAAAAAAAATCCATTTATATGATTGAAGAACCCATGTACACCATTTTAGTCTACGTAAGATGCTTTCAATCAAGTCATTTGTATTACCATGCAATGACAAATACATTGACCCTCTTCTTTTGTGGTCACCAAAACATATTCTTCATTATACAATGGACACAATAAACTTATGAACAAGATCATACAATTTCTTTCAAACTTTTCAGTAGCCTAATTAAGTGTTTGATAGAACAATTCTCAAAGTTCTATTTTCTATTTTTCAATTTAAATTTCTACGTTACACTGATTTATCTTTTCTTTTAATCCGAAAACTACTGCTACATAATAACTTCTTTTCAAACCAATAGCAAATGCTCTTGCTCATAGAGCACTTCTTCCTTACAATGTTTGTAGTTGAAATTTTGTAAGCTACTCCAGAAAAAAACTCTTCTAGTTTTAAGTTCAAATTTCAAACTAATATTGCAGGGTGTACAGATATTTCATGGTAAAACTACATTACAAGACAAGGATATTTCAAAACAAGAAAGACACGAACAAGAAGTTTTTCCGGTTAAATTCAAATTGTAACTGAAATCAACAACAAAATTAGATATATTCGTCTTTTTTTAGATGAAATATACTTAGTTCCATTTCAAACATAAATAATAGAAGGTTCTATATTTTAAAAATAATTATAATGATTTTTGTTTTGTTGGAATACAAACAATAGGTACCTTCACATTTTGATTGAGGAGATTATCATTACAAAATTGAAGAAGACTTGTAATAGTCTTCTTCAACTACTATAGTTTTGAATTGTATGCCATCATAGTTCTTGAAATTTGTTGAAATAATCTACTTCAATTGTAGCAAAAGAAACTACATTTACATATGATAGGAAAAATGAAGCTCAAAAAATATATCCACTCAAAATTTCAATTAATGTTCCTAATGTGTTTTGATAAAAAATTTGGCTTTTTTGTTTTCAAAACATAACTTAAATTTGCTTAGGAATAAGAATAATTTTAATATTGCTAGGAGAAAACAAAAGTTCAAGACAATTACCTGATGCAATTTATGTAGGGCTTGATGTCTAGAGGTACCCACTTCTCCAAAACAATTACGAAGCTCCTTGTCTACGTTGTTGACTAAGAACATGTATTTTCCTCTAAAGATAACTGGACATAAAAAAGAAGTGTCATGAACGTCGATTATGCTAGTGATGAGGTCTCTTGCCACATGAAAGTGTAAGAATCTCATTATTGCCCTATTTGTACAATTGCCTTCCAAAAAGACAACGCTTTTTTATTTGAAATATATAAAGAGAAACTTCTTAAAAGTAATAGGATAACAATTTAACTTGTGAAGGGTTGAACGCAAACAAAATTTGATGCGTTCGTCATTTGTACGTAAAATATACATATTTCAGCATATAACATAAATAGGAATCTCTACCTATTCCTTATATTCATTGCTGGCCTTTATTCTTCAAATTTGGAAAATAAAAATGTATATTGGAGAGGTACTACCTAAAACCAAATAATTTTTTGATTATGCCATTAAAATTAGAATATCAATAAAAAATATATGAACATTTTGGTTGAAGAGTTCTTCAATGAAAAAGAATTCAAATAACACTTCTAATAGTCTTCTTCCAATGCTATCTTCTTAAATTGTATGCCATCTAATAGAGTTTTTGAAATTTCTATTGTACAATATAATTCAACTATAGCAGAAGAACCTACAATGAAGTATGATAGGAAAAATAAAGATGAAAAATACATATCGACACGTCTATAAAAATGAGATTCCTAATGTCCCCTGATTAAAAAATTTGCTTACTCCTTTTCGGGATTGCACGAAAACTTCCTAAGGAATAATCATAAATTGAAACATTGCCCAACAGAATACAAGAATGAAGGACAAATACCTGATGCAATATATATTGTAGCTTGCAGCCTAAAATGACCCACTTTCTCCTACTTGATTACAAACCCTTTTGTCATATGCATTCATTTGAAGAAACCTGGAACATGAAAGAAAAATGTCAATAACGTTGTTCATGCTTCATACGTGAAAATCTTTTAACATATTCATGATTGTGTCATTTGCAACTAATGAAGTCATTTGCCACATGAAATGGTTAGAGTTTCACACTTTTTTCAGAAAAAAAAATTTCATGTTCTCTTTACTTTTGGTATAGAAAATTCAACCTCAGTCTTCTATGCATAGTTGGCCTATGTTCTTTGGAAAAGAGGAATATATAAATGTAAACTATTAACCAATGCCATTATAACTTTCTAAGAAAGCCAAGATAATTTGAATATTAACAAATAGTATGTAAACATTTAGCAAAAAACAAGGGAAAAAAGACTTCTAATACTCTTCCTACAATGCTATTTCTATGAATAATTGCATGCCATAAAGAGTTCTTCAAATGATTGTATTATAGTTTAATTCAACTGTACCAGAACAACCTATAGTGAAGTATGATACAAAGAATGAAGCTCAAAGAACATATCCATTCCTCATTGAAATTAGAATTCCTAATGTTTTATTATTCCAAAATTGGCACTTTCTACATTTCTTATTAAAGGCAAATTGCTCTAAAAAATCCTATGTATGTGACATTTGCAACTAATGAAGTCATTTGCCACATGAAATGGTCAGAGTCTCATAATTGTCATATTTGAAGAATTTCCTTCCAAGAATAGTGCCCTTTCTAAAAAACAATATATGAAGAACTTCTACAAAATATAAAAACACTGCTAAAAAGGTGAATGAATTAGTGCAATTAAGCGCAATCTACAATGGAGAGGGAAGTAGTCAATGCAAATAAGCATCTTTCTTTTTTAAGACATGCTTACGACAAGATGGGTTATCCTTGCACACGTACTTTAAAAAAAATACGAAGAAGATGAAATTACTTTATAAAACCTCATTCAATCATTTTTGTTTATCGCATAGACTTGAATTATCTGTAGCTGCCTACTTTATAAACTAAAAACAAAGATACAAAGCAAGATGAGCTATTACTTAATTAATGTACTGGCTTATCGGTGTTCACAGTCAATCAAGGTCTCATAATATTGCACAATGACTGTTTATAGGAAAAAAATATATTGAATTGTGCCTTCAAATCTAGGATTTTGATCTGGTTTTCAATTCTTCCATCCTTTTCATATTAAGTAAATTAAAAAATAAACTATTATAGCACAAAAAAAATAGAGAAGCAATGAGGAGGTCATGTGCTTTAATTTTTAAGGTATAATAACATTATTATACCTAAAAATTGCACGATGAATATTTTAACCAAAAATGTACTCCTACTTTTCATATGATTCTATGATTGCTTTTGGGTACACCTACTCCAACACTTTGGAAATTTGTAGTTTATTCAAATGGTGTCCAAAAAATGCATTATAAGAGATTTTGAATACCCATTTTGACTATTAGTGGGTCCCCACATTTTATTTCCATATACTAGAGAAAACCATGTTCAATCATGCTAAATTGCTGAACAATGCGATTTAAGGTCAATTCCCTTGCCAACCTACAGGAGCTGTCTTGAGTCCTGGTACATCACTTACGTTCCCTTGCACATAAACTTCCAAACAACCTACAAGAGTGAGATAAGGAAATTTCATTAGTCCCTTGGAACACACACATGAAACGATCATACCAAATCGAACTCCTGCATTACTAAATTGAACCTCCATTGTTGAACCTAAGTTTTTAGAAATAAGGAAAATTAAGAGCTCACTGAGCGATCACACTCAACAAGCATTACAATGTTACGTAATTATTCAAAAATAACTGTTAAACAGATTGATGCTCACTTTCTCCTTATAATCTTCTAACCCTAAACGCTCATTAAGTGTGTGCCCAGTTCTCTCCATTGCTCTGAGCTCTCAACCTGAAGGGGGTGTAATTGAGGGTTCAATACAAAATTTCAGCATCAGCTATTCTGCAATCTTGGAGGGGATAGCAAGTGGAGAAGGGCCGGGTTTAGGCGCTAGGGTTTCCATTCACAAAGGTGTGTATGTAACGTCGTTGAATCTACAAGCTTAGCTGCAAGTTTCATTGTTTAACTTAGATTCGATTTGCTTTTGCTCATACGGTCGCACTTTACTATTTTGCTTCTTGAATGCTGTGTTAGAAATCACGATATACTAACTAGATCCTGCAGTGGGGAAGTGAGAGAAATGGTCGCTCATATTGCCCTCACTGAAAACAGGCTTTGAGCTGCTGTCTGCAAGCAATAGCGTGCCACCGGTCTCCTGGTTAATTCATTACGTTATCAAGAAATTTGTTAGTGGCTGTGTCAATGGATGGCTTCCAGGGAGGAGAGTATCTGTTGAAGTGAAGATATGCTTGGCCTTTGCAACACAGCTGCCTTAACATAAGGATCGACAGAAATCAAATGAAATTGAAAAACTAGGTACGGAAGAGCAGGGCCAAAGTTTGAAGGTCAAGCATGTTTCCAGAACGTGGATTCTCTGCAATCATACATGCGGTAAGTATTTCAATGAAATTTATGTGGGTTTTGACTACATTTTTGAAGCTCATTTAAAAAAAAAAACAGTCGGCTACTGTGTGCAGGAAAACGACCGAAAACTGCCTACTACGATGTAAAAGTTGGAACAAATCGGGAACACCTTTTCAGGTATGATCATCGGCGCCCATGAACTGTCCTTCTCTAAATTTTTTAAGAAAACCCTAGTACTAGCACATTTAGTACAATCCTTTCGGTATCTAGTGGACCTCGCACGTACAGATAGGTAAATCGACTAGAAAACAAAAATCCTTGAGCAAGTAATTTTACATCCCATCATTTCTAAAATGCAATGCTGCAAAGTGCTTCTGACGTATGCTAATCAATTGCAAAGAGGTTCTGACGTGGGCTAATCAATTCAAGAAATGGACGCAGATTTGGTGCCACCGGAGACTACACCAACCTTCCTCTCTGTCTCTCCAAACTTGTAATCCAGTCGACCTCGCAAGCGAAGGGAGATCATTTGACCTCAGAATTAAAGCCTCGTACAAAAATCGTACCTCACGTTCAATAGAAACAAGGAAACTCCGCTCCAGGTAAGCAAGCTTCTCCTTTGTTCAAGAACCTTGAACTTATGCACTAAAAACACATGTGATCTCCTTCGTTCAAGAATTGTAACCTTATCCACTTCTAAACGTGTGAACCCAAGGAAGAAGACACTTTTCACAAATTGGCCTTGCAAAACTCAGGTGTGCAATGTGGCTTTCATCTGCGACATACACAAAGAAAAGGAACGCAGGCAACGGTGCTGGAGAGGAGCGGCAGAAGCAAATCTGACCGGGAGGGAGTGTTTACCTAGAGGCGGAGCTGAGCGGGAAGCGAGGAGGCCAAAGCGCGTGGGGATCGCGAGCACGCCAGCTGCGACGACCTCAAAAGGCAGATACAACCTGCAAGAAAGGTAAAAGTCAAAAATCCCCCTCTTTCAGCGACTTATAGAGAAACGCGGGGACGCGGAATCAACTATCGACTTACAGATAAACGCGGGGACGCGGAATCGACATAGTTGACTTCTCTGAGGTGGCAAATGGCCTCTTGGGCTCGCAAACGGTCAGAAATCTTTGTGTTTGTCCCCGAAGGGAGTGAACAGTATATGCTGTCGAACCCCCCGCGCGTGCGAGGGGTTTGACAGCAGATACTGTTCACTCTCTTCAAACTGTATGCAGAGGGAGATAAAGGATCTAATGCGCACAAATTAAAAGTAACTCTGTTCTAGCGCAAGTGTGGTGACGCTCTAAGTATCGCATTTGCAGGTTCGGGCTTCAGTCAATCGCAAAGCAGAACCGCTATTTCAAAGCTAATAATGAAGATGCAGTTCTAAGAAACTCGAATCCAAAACCTAACTTGAAGTACACAGTCTTCGATTGAAGTTCGCGAACTAGACATTAAAAATGACGACAAGGCTTTTATACGTTCCGCTGAAGGAATTAAAGATGGTGAATGCTAATAACGATTCAGCCATACAAACATGTCGTCTGAGAAGAAGAGTCAGCACAGCAGAAAACAAAATTGTCCCTCGGAGTATCGGGAGTACCAGAATGCGTCACAGGGCGCGCGTATAGAGAAGGAGAATATCAATCTTGCAAAGCTATCATGCCTCTGAATCGTCTTTGTTCTCTCCTTCGAGGCAATCCGTGCTACAATCTGTGAGAAAAAAGCAGAAGCCGCAAGAGCAAAGCCGATTTCCTGTCTGAGGGAGGCAATGAACCTCAACTCCGCAAGATTAGGGTTTGTCTCGACGGGATTTCATCCATCTTAGTCCCATGCCATTTTACGTGCTTGAAATTCATCTTCCACCTTGTGCATAGACTGGGATTCCTGTGTAATCTCGAAAATGAAATGATCAAGTGTTAGGCTAGGCGTGCGCACCAAGTGTGTCTGCAGGCGTGATGGGCATGTTTGCAGAGACCGCGGGGGAAATTCGTAACCTTACTCATGCGCATGCAGTGTGTGGAAATTGTGACTGTCTAATCGCTGGGCAATACGAAAATTGATAGATTCAAGTGCTTGCGTTGTACACAAAATAGTGAAATTAGGTTGCCCCACACTAATTTCTCGACAGTCATGCTCACTTCTGTAAGTTAGGTTGGTATTTCTGTATTCAAATTACTCACTCAAGTCTTAAGTCAAGTAATTGAAGTTGCATGACTTCGTTTTCATAAAAACTGAAAGCTGAGGAACTTCCATTTTTATTTCCAGTATATCATTTAAAATTAAAGATAAAATGTGACACATATAGCCGTAGGATTTTGTAGTGCGGTAGTTGGAGTACACTTGGTTAAATTTTAGAAATTCCCACCTTGTAGATTGCTAGATAGAATCCTTTGAAGTCACTGAAATCATTTTCTGGCCTTGCCAAAAACAGGGCACCTGCACTTCACAAGCTCGCTTTTCTATTTAGAAATGTCCAAAATGATGGTATTGCTTTGGATTACTTACGTACACGAGTTGGGTACTTGCTTAAAAATCTTGGAATTGTAGAATATATAAAGAAAAAAATAATAAATAGAAATAAATAGAGAATCATTCAAAATACGAAGCTGTTACAAATTTAATTATGGAAATGAACAATTAGCAACCGTAATTGCTGCACAATTTTTATAAACAATTTGCATCCTATGATTTTATTTATTTTTAAAATATTGAAATATGAGTAAGATAAAGGACTTCAAAGTTTAATTTACAGTAGAGAAATCTTTAACTACCCAGAAGAAAGAAATCCTCATAACTTTTGACTCATTGATCGAATTGGAATGAGTCAAAGCTTTTCATGTATATATAAATCTTATAAATCAGTGTCAGTTCATTTCTTTTTTTTAAATGTGTTTTTTTATGTGCCATGACTGCTAGAGTTGAGAATTAAACTACATATTAGCCCTTCACTTCTAAATTCTATTTTCAGATGCAATGAAATGTAGTATATATAAAAGATATTCCTCATCCAGACTTTCTATCAAAGTTAACCCCTAAAGGACCGAGTTGATTTTCCTACCAAAACCCATTCAAAATTGTCACTTCTATTGCTAAGAGAAAAGATTTTAAAAACTTGTTTTTTTTTGCATATCCAACCGTAAGATCTTATACTTGACTAGTATATGAATATGTGGAAGAAGTTTCAGAAACTTTGACCGCGTAGATTGCAAGATATATGCATTTAAAGTGAAGAAAACAACTTTTTTTCCACCTTGCTTCACTAGATTTTTTGGCTTTGAATCTTTTTAGTTCAAATTTTTTGCACTACTGATTTCGATTTTCTACTTATTTATGTTCAGTAGTTGAATTGAGAATATACCAAAAAAATTTAGGAAAAAAATCACTCAATTTTCACTCATTAAAAAATTGTTAAATAGAAGTGGGTTCAAGATTGAAGAAAAAACTAAATTGTTAATAGCTTTTAGATGGAATTGAATCACAATAATCCCAATGGTGAGATTGTTCTAGCAAGAAAATCTAACCTTGCCTAATAAATTTTTTTGAAAAATTCTCAAAATTGCATTCAAAAATGAATTCTACAACTTATTTTTCCAAGAAGATGCTTAGATTGCCCGAAAAACTAAGATTGTCCATAACTTTCTCACTATTAGTCCAAATTGAATGAAACAAAGCTTCACATCTAGACAAAAATATAATCTTTGAGTCAAAAATTTGAAAAAAAATTATTTTGACTTTTTGTGATTTTTTTTTGGGCTGCCCGCAAAATTCCATTTTTACTTATTGTGCCATAACTTTTGCTCCCGGGCATCAATTAAAATAAAAATTATATATTTGCAAACATCTCGCAAAAATACACAACCTCAAAAAATCCCAAAAAAAATTACTAAAAATTGAGATCGTAGGAACCTGCCCGGACCCAAATTGTCCCCCGAGGGGACAAGTGGTCCTTTAGGGGTTAAATGAAGGACTTAGGAAGAAGTGTAGAGTAGGTAATCCATAAATAAGCGCACATTTAAACAACTCATTATTTTCATCTCATTTATCAAAATGGAATGATTAAAGTCTTTCCACATATGTAGAAAATTGTAAAACCAACTATACTTTCTTTGTTTTTTTAAAATCGATTTTCTTTGATTTGCCTAGATTGTTGTGTTCATGGAAAAAAAGTAATGCATTTAACGCAAGTAACATTGTAATCCTATAATTAATAATCTTCGAAATAGTAAATTTGTTTTTTCAAATTTCATTCCCTCTTTTTATTATTCCATTTAAATGGAATAATAGAATTCCATTAGTTGTGATTTTTGTGAAATCGCAATTTTCTTGGAAAATACACCTCGGTCCATTAGGGATTAATGAGTTCCTCTAGAGCACAATGATTGTTAGAGATTACTACGTTCATATAGAGTATGTTTGCAAAGTGTTGTATAACTTTTACGAAATTGACTAGGATTTTATTTGTGGTTAAGTTTAGGTTTGTTTGCTAAATAAATTTCAGTGCTTTCAAGGATAACGTTTGCCAAAAATTGGAAGGATAGTTTGTTTTATTTGGGGATCTTAAATTCTAACCTTATAAAAAGTAGTAGTTCCATTAATTTATCAAAGTGGATGGGAAGGGGTCAACTGTCTTAAGATCTTTTGGTATGAACATGTAGGTCATAGAATGATTGGTTTCTCAATGAATGGCACACACGTATTAGTCAAAGCAAAGGACTGCATGAACAGAGAATGAAATTAATGGTTTTCTGGTGTTTATGTTAGTTAGGATCTTTTTGCAAGCTTGGGAAGCTTTCTTTGTAAAAATATTTTTTGAATGGAATTGCATTGAGGGTACTAGTTCGGTAAGATATTGAAATAATTCCATATTATTAAAAAAAATACTTAATTGTAATGTAGTAGTGACAGAAGAAAATGGCGGAAGAAGCATTTGGAAGTCCAGTGGTTTTCAATGCAGTGGGCACCACGTTGGTTGCAACAGAGCGAAGAAGCATAGGAGAAAGATTGGCGCGTGTGGTACGGGGAAGACTTTTCGAACAAGAAGATCGTGCACCTGTGGATGGAGAACCGCAGTGTACGAATGGCATGGTCCAACTTCTTGGGGATGAAGGACGTATTGTTGGAGTTGGCGTGCTGGATACCAATTTTGCATGCGGTGATGAACTTCACTACTTGAAATTACGTCCTTTTGAAATTGCGGTTCTTATAACACGTGCTATACAGGAAACATAATGGGTTGGGGAGTTGGTAGGAAAAACTATAGGAGATTGTGTAGGTAAAGTTATATGTTGGCGTCGTGCTTTAGTTCGTCATGCACTTCCCTCCGAGGTGAAAACGACAACAACAAATGCAAGGGAGAGGCAAAATTTTTGTTTTCCTCCAGTTTCTGCACCGGTTTTTGATTTTCATGATGTGGATGACAATCCAAGTACATCCGATTTCACGCCACCAAGTCAAGGTGGAGGAAGCACAGCTGAAGGAAGTTCTCCTCTGACACAATCCTCTAAAGGCAACACTGCGGATTTCACAAGAACTGAAGGACTGCCTGAGCATGCTTCGAGGAGGAGGTATTCAATGGCAAATCGAAGGGCGAGGGTGAGAAGTCCGAGGGAGAGGGGGGAGTCTGCTAGTCAGAAAGTTACTCTTGACAGTGTTATGTGTGTGAAGGAGAGAGGAGCATGTAAACGTAATTGTTTACATGATGTAGATGCAAAATATATATTGGACCAACGATATATGGCCTGGGGGCAGAAGTACGAAGCACGTGCGACTTGGATAATGCAAATGCTTAATGCCTTTTACACTCGCACGGAGGGTCCAATGAGAGACAAGTATGTGACAAAACTAGATGGCATAGTTGTGTGTAATGCATGCTACGCCGCGGCGTTGGGTTATTCTCAGAGGCTTTTGAAGCAATTGAAGACAGCACATGCTGTATATGGCAGAGTGGCAGCTATTCATGGAAATAGGTGCCAGCAGAGGGAAAGTGCAAAAATGTCAGCAGCTAGAAAAAGCCTCAACATTTTTTTCAACGAAGCAGGATGTCAACAACCCCATTGTTCAATTCGCAGGAAAATGGACAATGCGGTGCTACCACTGATTCTGTTGCCAATGAATATGAGCAAGTTGGACGTTTTTCAATATGTGAACGAAGAAGTGAAGAAACTAGTAGACGGGTCGGAGTGGTCGATGACTTCGTTTCGTCGACTTTGGCGGAAGGAATTTCCGCATGTGCAAATCCCACCGTTCTCTCGGTTTTCAAAGTGCTATCATTGTTGGGAGTAGAAGTGTGGGATGGAATCCACCACGAATGCAGTCGCAAAGATGAAGATAAAAGAGCTGTACGTGCTACACATTCGATATCAAATGGAAGAGAGGCGAGATTATTGGTTATTCAAGAGGTCCGCGATGATCACTCCAGACTTTTTCATGTGTTTGATTGTGGACGGTATGGATCAGAATACTACCATGATACCGAAGATGAGGCAGACTGTGAAGAACATCGAATCCCGATTTGTGAAAACTCATTTATGTGGTGGACTTGTACATGGTATCGGCTTGTATGCAGACGTGTGGATAGATGCTCACCACAAACATGATAGCAATCAAGTTGTAACGTCGGTGATGAACGTCATATGCGACGTGAAACGAAGGAAGGGGTCATTGCCACCAACGTTGAGGATTCAAGCGGATAACACTACGAGGGAGAACAAGAATGCCTACATGTTTGCCATATGTGCTGCACTAGTTGGTCTTGGTTTTTTCAAGGAAGTGCATCTTTGTTTTTTGATAGTAGGCCATACACATGAGGACATTGATAAGAAATTTAGTGTGATTTCAAATGTATTGAAGAGGAGAGACATAGACACTTTGACGGAGATGTTGCAACTAGTGGAGAAGGGAACGTTGTACACAGAGGCTTTTGTAAGTGCTCGCAAGCTTGAGCACATTCGCGATTGGAAGGCATTTATCACACCTCATTTACTACAAGGAGGGGAATCACTGACGGGCATCACATTTCCGCACCATATGAAGTTTTACGTAGAGAATGGATTGGTCCGTGTGCAACACAAGCATTTTTGCACAGATGAGTGGGGCCCAACGAGAGGGCATTTGTGTTTGAACTCACTACCAAGCGTAGCAGAGAAACCGGACCTCGCGGAGGTATTTATAGCTGATCAAAGGGAATTGAAAGCATTAGACGAGTTCATTGCATACAAGAAGAAGATGATAGAGAGAGGCTTCAACCCGATCAGGATCATAGAAGTGGTGGACGAAATAGAAGATTTCAAGGAGTATTTGGAGGAATTTCCACAACGAAATAGAGAAGGCATCCGTGATTTACCATTTTGACCTAGCGATGTCTTGAACCAAAACAGGGACAATGGAACTGTTCCAGACATGGAAGGAGGTACAATTCCAAGTGCAGATGCTGATGAGGATGGAAATAGAATGGACAGTGCAACAGTTGACAGGATCATGGCGACAATGCCAAATCCTGAGAGGAGGGGGTATTTCGGACCCCGCAGAGATAGACCTGCACAAGCAACATCACGAAGAGTGACTGGGGGGAGGATTCGAAGCAGAAGGAATGAAGTTATACCAGGGCTACGACAAGATGCAGAGGAAGATCCGTTTCCTCCATTCAATCCAGAGAATGACGTTGTTGTAGGGCAATATGTAGCCCTTACCGTAGAACTAGCGGAAGTAAGAGGAGGAGTACCCTTTTTTTTAGGGAAGGTGCTAGAATTCGGTCAAGGGACATGGGCCTCGAAGATGAAGGTCCTGTGGTATTGGCCTACTATGAGACCTGGAGCACATGATGAAGCAGGTAGTAATCGAGTGAGGTACACAAACTGTATGGAGTCAACATGGGAACCGTCTGGTGAGATGTTGGGCTGGACTGAGAAGGAAGCCGCTATATATTCATGGACGGATGTCCCTTGTCAAGGGAGAAGTGGTGTTGTTATAGGTTCCAAGATTACAGTGTATGGCGTGCAAACAGGGGAGACAGTGATCATTCCACCAGAGGCTAAAGCGCATCTTCTGGAATACATGGCAATGCAGATGGAGAACCTAGATGACGTACGTCTGCAGAATGATTTGAATATGTATTAGTGAAGTATGATATTATGCAATGCTCTTTGACCTTGTAGTTGTAGGTATGTAGAAGTACTTGAGTGTGAAGCGCAGAGTCGTATGTCTTCAAAGTAGTGTGGAGTGAAAAGTGTGAAAGGTTTTCATGAAATATCTATAAAAAATGGAGTGTTTGACAATTTTTCACCAAGCAATTTCTCCTAGTAAGAGCAAATGATGTTTTCAGCAATCCCTCCCCCCCTCAACATTTGAGACTGTCCATTTTAGATGCCATACTAGCCAAGTGCAATGTTGCACCTCCCAAGTGCAAAAATGTCTAATTCTGTGTTGGTGGTGCTTCTTTGAATTCAGTTTCCTAAACAAGTTGTCTATATGCTTGAATAATTTCACATCATTTGAAATTGTACAACATATAGGAAAAAATAGTAAGTAGAACGAAGTAGAAATGATTCTAAATTCTAAATTGTTAAAAAGTTAATTATGGAATTTAAAAATTCCAATCCCAACGGTTGTAATGTTGTAATAATCAATCTACATCCTAGGATTTTTTTTTTTTTAAATATTGAAAATTGAGTTGAATAATTGACTTTAAAGATTTTTTTAGAGTAGACAATCCATAACTGCCCGCAAACCAAAAACCCTCATATCTTTTGATTCATTGATTGAAATGGAATGACTCAAAGCTTTTTAAGTATGTATAAATGTCAAGAATCAATTTCAAAAAGAAAATTCCGGAAAATTGATTTTTTCTTATCTGCCCAAACTGCCCAATTACAAAAAACAAACAAACATATTAGGTCACAACTTTTGACTCGTATTTTGAAATGTCATGAAACTTGGTACACATGAAGATATTCCTCGTCCCCACCTTTTGTTAAAATTTCAGCCTCAAATATGGATATCTCTAGTTACATGTACCTGCCCAAAATTTCTATACGGCCAAAAAATGCATGTTGGTCCTTTAGGGGTTAATTGAATCATTATTGATTGACTACCTTGGTGATAGGCTTTGTCCTTTTAAGGTTCTTTTTGTAAAAAAAGTGGAGGACAAAAAGTGTTTGATAAAGACATTCCAAATTTCTTGAAGAAATGAGGAATACGGATATTTATTTTTTAGAATATAATTTTGTGCTTGATGATCATAATGATGTATGTGTCAGCTTAGGCTTAATTATTGCGTATGACTTTAAGACCTTCTATATACTCACATTGAGAAGCCTTGAAACCCCCCTCTAAAGGTCCATGCTTGCAATTCCAAGGAACTCAAAGCTTTTGTTATTTTTTTATACAAAGGACCAAATTTTTGTCTTTACCGTTGTCTTTGTTGGTTTTAGAATTTAAATTTAAAATTACATTCCTTGGTCTTCTTGATTTTGGAAGCTCTCATTGGTAAAAAGCTTACTATCCAACACTTCTCACCTGTGAGGTAGTCAAACCCATTCTTGATCCCTCCCCAACACCAAGCCCTGCTTTTAAAGCCATTATCAACCTTTTTCATAATCTAATTAAAGTGAAGTTCATTCATCTTTTGAGATACTAATGAACTCTCATCCCTTGAATTCTTACTTTTTGAAGAACGATTTTAGACAAGTCTAGGGGCACTAAGAGGTGCCTAATACCCTTTTCAAAGTTGTAAAAATCAACTATTCATAAAAAATTGTAAGAAAGCATTTTAGAAATTAAAAAAATTCCATTGAATTTTTCTCCAAAAGTCTAATCAACAAAAATTAATCAATTATAAGTCTTGATAATATAAGGGAGACAGTTTCACAAAGGGTTAGGAATGGATCTAGTTACCTTATTAGTGTATAATGCCCTCTATACAAAATAGTGAAATTAGGTTGCCTTAACCCCTAAAAGACCAAGCTGCATTTTTTTGGCAACATAGCAATTGAAATTGGTTCTTTAGATTTATATATACAAAAGAATCTTTAAATCATTCAATTTTAATCAATGAGTCAAAAGTTATGAGCAATTTTAGTTTGCGGGTAGTTATGGTTTTCAAAGACTCCACACCTACCTTCAAACTTAAACTCCTCATAACTTTTGATTCATTGATTGAAATTGAATGGTTCAAAGTTTCCCATGTACATCTAAAGAACCAATTTCAAATTTTCAATTTTTTTTTAAATCATTTTTTTGAGCTGCCCGAGTTGCCCAAAGTTCAAAGAAAATCACATATCATGCAATAACTTTTTAATTGTGTAATCAAAAGCTACAAAAATTGTTGGGCCTTAAACCACTCCTTGGTCACATGTTGTGTAAAATTTTCAAAGAAAATCATTAAGAAACTTCATTCGTAGTGAACTGCCCAAAATCGCTATGTTGCCAAAAAATGACTAGTCCTTTAGAGATTAACAATTAGGTTGCCTTACTCCAAGAAAGTTACTTTACAAGCTATCAAAGTCAACAAATATTTCTACAAATATTTTTATTTGTACACATGGAGGTTCACAAGTCCAATTATAGCAAAACCTAATTTAAAAGCGGTGCATTCTTGTACAATAACATGACATAATTATATAGTGTCAAATGTCGAGAAATTAGTTCAAAGCAACCTAATTTTACTATTTTGTGTGGAAAGTAAGGTAGCCCTTGTGACTATATTTCATGGTGATCTTTACAAATTGTGCAATATATATATTTAGAGCTAGATGTTTCTATATGTCTAGAGCTTTCTAATAATGCAAAAAAACTAATCCATAATCTGCTTATGATGCAGCATTGACCATGTTTCCTTCAATATGTTGACATGTTTTCCCTTAATTTTATTGTTTGTGCAAAGACTTCACCAAAGTTACCTTACTTTCTAGAGGGCACTGTACTGTACAGAGTCCTTGATTCACTACTGAACTACCAACCATTATTTGAAGCTCATCATTGAACTACAATACAGAGGGCTACCAAAAAGATATGTGATGGCAGTTTTTACCATTCATTTTTCTTTGCATAATGTGAAATATAGTTACCATTTTTTGGTTTGCACAATCAACATTGATATCTTACGCAATCCCCCTCAAGTATACCAATTTCCAGTTTCTAAAAAACAAAACTTCATTTGTGGTGAGTTTTTTTAATTTTTTCACGGTTTTACATGAAAATTCACAAAAAACACTAGTGATGAATTTTTTTAATTCGTTTGCGAAGATATGTAGGAAACATCCTTGCGCACATCTTTCCTTCAACAAGCATCTCCAAAAAAGTTTCACAATTTCCTCTAAAGAGATTTTAGTGGGGGTATGTCCAGTGCCCAAATTTTTTAAAATAGGTATCTCTTTACTAGAATTAGACTTTTGTATTTTTTCTTCACACTACTACTAGTGACAATATTAGTATTAGTGTGAAGAAAAAATGCAAAAAACTAATTACAATAAAGAGATCTATTTTCGAAAATTTGAGCACTGGACATATCCCCACTAAAATCTCTTTGGAGGAAATTGTGAAATTTTTTTGGAGATGCTTGTTGAAGGAAAGATGTGCGCAAGGATGTTTCCTACATATCTTTGCAAACAAGTTTTGGTTTTTTGAAACTGGAAATTTGGTATACTTGAGGGGATAGCATAAGATATCAATGTTGATTGTGCAAACCAAAAAATGATAACTATGTTTCACATTATGCAAAGAAAAATGAATGGCCAAAACTGCCATCACATATCTTTTGGGTAGCCTTTTGTACAGCAGCGCAAGAGACTCTTCTTTCTTTCATGGTGATCTACAAATGATATAGAGTTTTTATTATTCCCATTTCCAAGGCCGGAGTGAACTATCCCCCTAGATTGTCCCAAAGGGAAAACGCTGAAATTTTTTATTTGCCACGCATGACAAAATTTGCAAATTTTGAATTCATATTTTAGTTGCAATTAGAGGCTCCAAATTAGCTAGGAGAGGTGTACAAGATAAATCAATCAAGCACAAAATAGGGGGTCTTCTTTTTTACATGCACCTCTAGAATGACTCCTGGAGACAAGCGGGGGGGTCAATTCACTTTGGCCATGCCCGAGGCATGAGAGAATGATATTGTACCTTCGCAGCAAGAAAAGAAACTGAAAGAGGATTGACTATCGGAAGTAGGCCAAGGAGGATTGACCTCCTTATTACTCCGTGTTTTACTCTAGAGAAAACACTGGATTTAATATTTGGCATCCACAATAAAATTTGCTCATTTTGAATTCATATTCGCAATGAGAGGCCCCCAAATGAGCTACACAAAATAGTGAAATTAGGTTGCCCCAGACTATAGTTGACTATGCTTGAAAGTGTTTGATATGAGAAATTAGTGTGGGGCAACCTAATTTCACTATTTTGTGTAGCATAACAGTGTTAACCAATGTTAGGGGATTCCCTTTTGCTCCCAGGAAAGCCGGACCCCCCAGCGTCGAAAGTTATAGAACTTAGAGCATTCCCACCCGTCTTGCATACTGGATGACTTGTTAAGAGAGGCTTGCAAAATTGCCCCACCCGTCTTGCATAATGGATGAACTTGTTAAGAGGCCAAGCCAAAAGCCGCCGGTGGCTTGCAAAACCGGGCTCTTTTGCAAGCCAAAGGGTGGCTTGCAAACCGGCTTGCAAACCGCATGAGACAAACACTTTTTCACTTTCCCAAAAAGCAAGGACATGATCCGTGAATGTGGACGTAGCTCATTGGATGGCGATGGCCTCTTAAGAGGCCACGGGTGGGGCGACCCTTCTTCCCCGGCTTGCAAAATGGACTGCCAGGCTTGCAACCTGGCTTGCATTTTGCAAGCCGGGTGGGGATGCTCTTACAACTGCTTGAAATCGGCCATCTACTCCGCATTCAAAATTCGTCCGATTAATGAATACAATATCCATCAGCTTTTGCTGATTTTGAGTGCCCAGAATGGGTCAACTCACCCCAATTTGCAACATCTTGTCCAACAGTCTAGGCAAAAGTTACTTCAAAGAACCAATGGCATCCCTGGTATTATAACCTAACCCCTAAAGGCCCAAGGTCTTTTTTCTGCAAAAAAACACTCAAAATTGTCATTTCTATAGCAAAGAGTAAAAAAATTCGAATTCTTTTTTTGCACATCTAACCGTAAGATCTTACACCTAATTAATATGAGAATGTGCGGAAAAGATTTTAGAATTTTTGACTGCACAGATTGCAAGATATCTGCGTTTAAAGTGAAAAAAACAAGTTTTTCAATACATTGTGGGACTGGATTTTTGACTTTGAAGATTTTTAACTTTAAATTTTGCACTACAAAGTTTTGAGCTTTAAATGTTTATAGTGGAGAATTGAGTTGAGAATCTAGGGGGAAAAAAAATTCAAAAAACTTAATTTTCATTATTAAAAAAATTGTTAAGTAGAAGTAGGTACGAGATAGAAGGAAAATCTAAAATGTTAATATCTTTTATATGCAATTAAAGAGCACTATTCCCAATGGTGAGATTGATCTAGCAAAAAAATGAAACCATGTGGAACTTTTTTTTTGAAAAATTGTAAAAATTGCATTCAGAAATGCATCCTACAAGTTATTTTTTTCAAGAAGATGCTCTAAGTGTCCGAAAAACAAGATTGTCTATAACTTTCTCATAAAAAATCCAAATGAAATGAATAAAAGCTTTCTAGATGGACAAAAATATGTTCTAAGAGAAAGAAAGGAAAAAATTAATTAAAAAATTAATTTTTTTTTGGCTGCCCCCGAATGCTGTTTTGAGCTTGTTTGGGTATAACTTTTATTCCCGGGCACCGATTGAAAAAGAATTATATTCCCACAAAGCTTAGCGGTTTTTCTATTTTTGAAAAAAGTTTCCAAAAATCATGACAAAAATTCAGCTCGTAGGTACTTGCCCAAAATCCCATTTGTCCCCCAAAGGAACAATGGACTTTTAGGGGTTAATTTGAAGCCAGGCATGTGAGAGCTAATTCTACCTCCATCTAGACGGTGACGACTCAGCTGGTCAATAATGTTATAAGGAGAAGTGAAAATCTCCAAAATTGACATGGCACAAAATAGTGGGCAATTTTTACTTGTACCCTTGGCTGGGGGCAATCCCATCCGGGCCGTAGCCAGAAGTGAGACTGAAGGGGGGAGGGAAGTGCATCGTAATTTTGGAATTGGTTGACAGACAAAGAGTAAGGGCCTCCTTAAATGTATCGGTGGGTGGGTGTGGTCAACAATGCCGAAATATAGAAGGCACTTTTATGTTCTTCTGCAGTGTTTGATACACCGGGATCGATAGAACTCTCCTCCTCCTTCCTCGCTTGCTGATCAATCAGTGCTACTGTGTTTGTCTTCTAGTTGCTTTTTCTGCCCACTGGGCCAGTATGTAAGCTCGCCCTAGTTACCTTGCTGAACTCCATGGCCACTGGCTGGCTGGCTCCGCCACCCCCTCCGCCCCATTGGCCATTGCGGCACTTTCAGCAGTACCCTCGACCCGACATTGGGGACCAATCCTGCTCCATGGTTCAGGAGAGCAGCGCCCGCAGGCCAGGCAGCCCAGGCATCTCCTGAAAGCCGCAAAAGCACATTCTCTACTACCCAACTGGCTCGCTCACTAACACTGTAGTAATAACACTACTGGACCTATCTCAAGCCGCTTGCGGTTGGTCTTTATATATATTGACTCTTTCTGCAGAAAAGGTTCCCCTTTATTTGTGTCCAAAAAAGAGAAAAAGAAAAGGCAGAGACGCATTCACACTGGTAAGTTCATAAGGTTGACAACAATTCTCGCACCAACGGCAAGGAAAGGCTTCAAGATCATTTCAGTCCAACTAAGGTAAAACAGCTCATTGTGGTCAAAATTAGGAGTTTGGCCTCATGCTGTTGCTGAAACTTTTCATTTTTTTTCCCACACAAAGATAAGTGTGAGAAATAGTGAGAGCAATCAAACTTTTCTTAGAATCTAACCGTAGGATCTTGTACTTCACTTGTTAAAGATCATGTGGTAAAAATTTCATGAAGTTTGACTGTACGGATTGGAGGATATTAGCATTTGAAGTTGGAAAAAGAAGCTTTTTTGAACTGTGGCCTATAATTTCAGATGAATTTGACCGCCATTTGTGGAAAAATTTTGCACTATAGACTTTGAATTTAAATTTTTTTATGTTGGAGATGTGAGTTGAGAGTCTAGGAAAAAAATTTCAAAGAAAAACACTTGATCTTCATTCTTTAAAAAATTGTTAAGTAGACGTAGGTCCAAGATTGAAAAAAAAAACTAAATCGTTAATAGCTCTTACATGGGATTGCAATACAATAATCCCAACGGTGAGGTTGTTTTAGCAAGCAAACACAACATTCTCAAAAAAAAATTTGTGAAAAATTGTGAAAATTGCATTTAGAAATGAATCCTACAAGTTATTTTTTTTAGGAACATGCTCTAAGTGCCCGAAAACTAAGATTGTCAATAACTTTCTCATAACAAATCCAAATGGTTCGGTTTGAGGGTTTGGAACCATTATGAGTTCGGTTTGAGGTTTTTTGTGGTATAACTTTTGCTCCCGGGCACCAATTGGAAAAAAAATTATATTCCCACAAAGCTTAGCAGTTTTTCTATCTTCACAAAAAGTTTCAAAAAATCACAACAAAAATTCAGCCCGTAGGTACCTACCCGAAATCTGATTTGTCCCCCGAGTGGACAATGGGACTTTAGGGGTTATGCACCTAAGATTGCAAAGGAGGCATTGGTGATGGATGGAGAAGTTGATGTCAACCTTCTTCCCTGTGTAATTATGCAGCCTATCATGACTTGGTAAAAAATGTTATATGTTAATCATTACCAATTACAAATTCTTCATAGTATCTTTTGTAAATACCTTGCTATGTACAAAAAAATTGTACTGACAAAAGTTACATGTGAAGGAGTTTAAGTAGGACCTTAAGATAGCTAGTCTATTCTTAAAGTGACTATGTTCTAAATGCATCTGCTATTTAGGACTAACTGACATATTCCTTGAAACATCTATTATAGTCATTGATGAGTTAGGTAGGCTAAAATGGTCCCTCTAAGAGCATATTACCTTACTCCAACAACAAGTCACCACTATGAAGACAAATCTTCTTGTAATATAGTTGCTTTTTTGAATTGAGCTAAGTTATGCTAATATTTTTTAAATTTATATTGGAATTCTTTTGTATTTTATTTGAAAGAATTGAGATATTTATAAAATGCCAGTATTTTATTGTAATTTGAAGTTGAAAGCCTATAATTAGAATTCTAAATATAATAAATGGCCTAAAAAATTTGCCATTGCAATGTTATTGTATTTGTCTATCCAAAATAGTAGTTATTTAAAGCTCCAAATGTAAGTTCAAATCCTTTTCACATATAGTGCTCTTAATGTCTAGGATTTAGTGCTTTATTGATGTTGAATTGGACTTCATTCATTTTTAACATTCAACATTGAACATTATGCCTTTGATGTAAGTAATCCCTAAAGGATTGGAAAGCCCATATTAGGCTTTTTGTGTTTTTAGGTAGGTTAACTTCCATCAAATTTTTGGGAGAATGTATATTATGTTAATAGCTTTCTAGCGTGCTAATTTGTGTCCAATTTGAATATGTAGTTGTAGAATAATGAGTTGAAATGTGTTTTTCAATTCCAACTTGGACAACTCAAAAAATAACTGAAAGATAAATCATTGAAGTATATTGAATAAAAATTCAATTTGAGAAATCTCACTAATTATAAGCTATTTACCTTAAAACTTTGAGAAAGAGGTTTTTTTTTATGCTCTTTGCATTCATCATTCAAATTTTTCCTAGCAAAATGCATATATCTTACAACTTATTAAAATTGACGAGCTTCTTTGAACTTTAGTCGGAAATCCATTGACAAAAAAATTTAGAAAAAACACAATAAAACAAAAAATTCTTTTCTTTGTCCAACTTGTCAATACTAAGAGAAAAAAAAGAGCCTAAATTGAACATAACTTTGAAACCACAACGCCAAATTCTATGAAACTTGGCTTGCATTCAATAAAATCCTTGTGTGCATCTACCTACAAAACTCCAACCGTAGAGTCAAAAAATTGCAATTGCAATTGCCAAATTGCTTGCCTAAAATTGATAAAAGCCTCCAAAACACCCTTGAGAACACCCCTCAATCACTTACAGAGTTAAGTAATTGTCTTCAATAATCTATAAACACAATCAAATGGCATTTTAAAGGCTCTAGAATTGATGTTATATTAAAAAAAATTATTGCTTTTTAACCCCTAAAGGACCAAGTGACAGTTCAACATCTACAAGAAATATTGATTAGTTGCACACAAAGTCAATTTTAATCAAAAATTAACAAAATTTTGACAAAATGTGTGAATATATACCTCCTTGGTGGAAATACGATTTTTCCTGATTGGATGTCCGCATCCAAAGTTGTATTGCCTTGAATTTTTTGGACAACTCTAGTAGTGTTTGCAAAAGTTTCTTCTATTTTTGAAACTAGATGCAACTATAATAAAGAACAACCATACATAGTGCAACTTTTGTATGTTGACTTAGAAGGAGTTAAAGTTTGCTGACCATTTCAAGCAAGGTCGAATTTATTTTTCTTCTAATTTGAAATGCTGTAATCTTTCAATATGTATGGTCAAAGTTATAAATTTTTTCTACATTCCTATAATATTCTAAAAACTTGTATAGTTGATTTTTTTTTTTAATTTCAGTTTTTTCATTTGCCCTAAAAAGTGGCAATTTTTGATCATTTCTACAAAAACTTTGCCTTGGTCCTTCAGGGGTTAAATTAGAGAATCTAATAGTTGTAGTCATGAAAAAAATCTAAGTCTTCTTAGTACATTTATAGTCATGAAAAAATTGAGTATGGATTTGGAACTTTTTCATTCAAACAACCATACCATTAGCATCAATGGGCAAATTCCAAGAGTCAATATACAAAAGTTGTAGTATGCAACATGTCACACATTACTTTGGAAGTTCCAAAAATATTTTTGTTGTAATATGAAAAAACTAAGTTCAAAGTTAGCCAAGTTAGAACTCGGTTTTGTAAGCTATAATTTGGAACTTGTTATATTTTGTCAATTTTTTTAGAACTCCAAAAAACTTTTTGTGCCTTAGCATATTGCGGTATATATCATTCCATATTCTTGCACACAAAAATTGAAGGAAATTGACATTTATAGAATTTAAAACTATATTCACAATTTGACAAACATGCAAATGGTGGTTCTCACGATATTTGAATACTTTTTTGGAATTGAAAGAATAGAATTGCATTAGCCATTGTAGGGGACTAGGGAGAGTGCATGTTGCAATATGAACCACTGTTACATCTTGATGCCCTTGTAGTTGAAATATATTTGTTGAAAAAGATATATAAATGAGTTCAATTTATGTATTAAAGCCATGTAATGCGTTTTTAGGTTTGGATTCTTTGTACAAAGAGTAGAATTGTAATGCATATAAATGACTCAACCAAACCAAAAAAAATTGTTTTTTTCAGTTTCAGTATCATCAAAAAAAAATTTAATTTTGTGAAAGTTAGTGTAATTTTTGGTAGTTTTGAACTTTATGATGATTTTGAATATGATAATTGAATCTTTTTTAAATTGATTGAATCAATTATGTGGCAGTTAAAATTTGATGTAGTCGGCGTTGATAAATTCAAAAATCTCCAATTGGTGGGACACAAGTTGGCAACCGGGCTCAACAAAACTCTGGCCAAGGCAAAATTATGCGCCCTGATAGAGATGCTCTCAATGGATGATTCAGATTGTGAAAAAAGGAATAGGACGCTGCTACCTCTTCCAATTCACTACAATATTGTTTGACCACATTTAATTCAAACGGTCTAATTGTGCAGTTGTTGCATTTGGAAGACAAGGATTTTTGACCAATAATGCTTGACCAAGTCTTTGAGAATGAGTTAGGCTAACCCTTAAATGACAAGGAAAGCAATTCTCTGGCCGATGGATGATAGAGAATCAAACTGTATAGTACAGAAGTGCAACTATTCATCCTTGGAATTTGTTGTGAACAAGGGAGATATTCTACATTAGCTTGACTTCCAATAGATACTTTGGGATTTTTTAATGTAGATGACGTCACACGGTAATGAAAAAGGATGATTTTAGGGTCACCCCTTTGTCCTTTAAGGATTAACCCTTGCTTGAATATTAATCTAGTCCATACAATGCTAAAGCTTAGTGGGACATTTTTAATGACATTCAATCTGAACTACTATGAATCAAAGTTCCTCACTCATCTGGTACACTGATACAAAAACATGAAATTCTTGAAATAGTTGTAGGATCGCTATAAGAAACATCTGCCATTTTTTTTTAAATGGTATTTTTTAGTGGAAATTGTATCTTTTGGAGTAAGTTTTTTTAAATAAAATAATATGAAGAATTTCCAAAGCTTTCCAAATAGTTTGTTTGTAAAAAATCAGACTTAAAAAAATTTATCTCTAAAATTTATGCACAAAAAAAGAGCAATGGGAAATACCTAAAAAATGGATACTACGCTGTTTGATATTTCAAAAAAACTTAGAAGATTCAAAAAAATAAAATCAAAATAGCCAATTTTTCCTAGCTTGAAGGTATTTTTGCTCAACTGTTTGCATCTTCGGAAAAAATTTGTGTTCTCTGCACTTGTGTAAAGATAGTGCACTTTGAGTACATGTAGAAGATGGACACTTTATTAATTGTAGAAAATCTCTTTGTGGGCTTGTGTGATTTAATGGAAGTCCTAATATTCTAATTTTGACCTTCAAACTTGCATTTTTGGATCAAAAATAGTACTTATTCCTTCCAAACTGGAGAGTGTTTAAAAACAATAAACTACTTTTGAGAAAGTGGAAAAAATTATTGAACGTCTACAGCTACTATATGTACCTTAATTTCAAATTTTATATGAAATTGACATACAGTACAAAGATTATGAGTAAGAAACACTAGTAGAAAAGAAATGATATGTAATCACTCAGTCAGTGACTGCGTATCCTAAATAACCAAATAGTGACTCCAGGCCAAAAAATAGGCACAAAATCTGAATTTGCCGACAATGGAGTCATTCAGCAGTCATTGCCTAGACGGGGGGATGGCAGGGGAATGAAAAGCAAAAAGGAGGCAATGAAAGGTTTTCTATGAAGACTCCGTTGACAATAACCCCGTGGCATGGGCTTAATCATAGGTTAGTAATAAAGCTATGAGTTTCTACAATATATGACTACTAAATGACTGCATTTTCCAAAAGTAGTTGACAACATGTAATTTTCAGGCATTCATTTTTTTGGTAATTACAATTGAAGGATTGAGACTTCAATTGGTTGTACATAAGGTAATAGGAGCCACAAAAAGTGTCACACTTCCTTTTTTTGAGCTTTGATTGTGAATAATTTTAATTGATTTTTGGATACTTTAAAAAAAATTACACTAATGTATTCAATATTGTATGTAAATTTTTGAAGACAAATGACATCCATATATAGAAATGTATAAGTATTCAAAAAGGACAAAAATGTGGACATCACGCTTGCTTTTTGTACTAAATAGTTCTTAATTGGATGATTACCGTGACGTTTATGATGAATATGTGTTACAAAAACATCCAAATTCAAATTTGGAATCAGGGTGTAGCCGTTTTTCTCCGCTAAGTCTAGCGCTCTTTGGGTTACAGTTTGTGTTCAAGCTGTAGCTGTTTCTCTCCTTGCTGAGGGACGACGCTCTTTTAGTGATTAGAGTTACATTTTGTGTTCAGGATTAGTTGTTTCTCTCCTCGTTGAGTCCTGGCGCTCTTTCAGTGATTAGGGTTACAATTTTTGTTCAAGGTTAGCCGTTTCTGTGCGTTGAACCGTAGTGCTCTTTATTTCTCACCAAATTGTGTAGAGTACGCTGTTAGAATTTTAGACTACTGTAGTTAAGGTTTGCCGCAACCACATTGAAATGGAGGGTTTTTGAGATTAGAACATTGCTCAGCCCTGAAGGAATTTCAGCTGCGTGTAGTTGAAGAAAACTTTGGCACGGAGAAGGGCTTCATTGACGCGGTTGTTGAACGGCACTATCGCAGGACAGGGCAAGCAATTTCCCAGTTATACTCCCAAAAACCACTCTAAAGCATAACAAAGTGACTCTAAAGATCAAACCCGCGAGATTCTATGAAGTATCTAACCTTATTAAATATCTAAGCTCAGTCAGTATCCATGTTCTCCTTTTTGGTCCTAACTCTCTCACCCGGAAACACAACAACAACGAAAACTACAATCAAAACCTTCTCTCCCTTTTCGATCCGTCCAACTTTCCGATCCGTCCAACTATCCAATCTGGTCTGATCAACTCATATTCACTCTTATTCTCATCCTGTTTAGTTTTATCTCTACTTCACCATTAGAGGGTTTGCCGCTTGCTTTTGAAAGTAGCAGGCCCACCATTCCTTCCGTGACTTATAGTGACTGAAGACCCACTTTCCTATTCTCCAATCTTCTACACTAATCCGGATCCGGTTTGGTCCTTCACAGCAATCCAGAGAACTCTCCGGATCACAGGTCACACAAAGACCCTCCGTACGACCCTCTCATACTACAACGACCTTGACGCCAAAAGGCCATATTCATTAAAATGAGACATAGTGTAGTCTCAATTTTATCTTCGACTCAAAGATAAATCGTTATAACTATTTAATTTTGAGACTATTCGGTAATTTGAGACTTTCATATGTTAATATATATAAAAACCTTTGATTGCCCAAAGGTTTCACTCGCACTTTATCTTCGACTCGAGGATAAAATCACTAAAACGATTTTAGGGTTGAAGTCTCAAAATGACCATTTTGTCTCATTTTAACGAATATGGCCATCCAAGTTCGCTCCGTACAAAGTTAGGCGGTTACAGGTATATCCGTCCGTTCCAACATCAACTAAAGTTCTTCTGTTTACCAACTAGGGTAGCGAGACCTCTCAGGAGATCGGACACTCAACCGGATTTCCCACGCAGGAGTTCTAGCGCGACTAAGGAATCCCTCCCTATCCGCCTAGCCTAACAACGGCTTTCTTGCCCAAAAACCTAAACCTTAGAAGTGCTGAGAAACTGAAATCCACTCCCAACTCTTTTACTACCCATTCACTTGTACATAAGATCAAAACAAGAACACCAAGGGGAGAAATCACTCCCAAACCAACCTGTGCCTTTCTAACTCCTCACCATACAGCCCTGCCACACTCGGGAGAGATACACAACAAGAAGCCAATAGAGAGTACAAGCAAAATTTGGATGAAAAGACTCCCAACTCCCAAGTAGGGACTGGCTTTATATACAACTAATTTACAAAGGCAAAAAGGCCCCCAGAAATCCGCGCGGAACTTCCGGGTCCGATCCTAACTGGCTAGACCGGATCAACATCCAATCCAGTCCATCCTATCTTATACAAAATTAATTCCTACCTACTCAACAACTCTCTCACCCAGTGTAGGACTTCTGGATTCCGCAGGTAACTGGTTGAAGACGTCTTCCAAATTCTTGCTCCACTCCCCGGTTGCAGGATCCGGAAGATCCGATCCTGGCGATGAATCCAGATGAATTGCTTGTCCAGGTGCAGGTCCAGACCTTCGTTGACTCTTCTTTGATTCGGGAGTC
The DNA here is from genome assembly GCA_963969595.1 of Neckera pumila. Taxonomy (NCBI): domain Eukaryota; kingdom Viridiplantae; phylum Streptophyta; class Bryopsida; order Hypnales; family Neckeraceae; genus Neckera; species Neckera pumila. The sequence continues at coordinate 25,093,388 of OZ018411.1, read as the reverse complement.
CGATCTTTAGGCTCCCTCGGATTAGATCTTTCTGGAAGAAACAAATCCGGCATCGAGAGATCCGAAAGATGGATCTCTCGGGAGTACATGGATCCGTTCAGCTTCTGGCTGCTAACGTCCATCCGGTCGGCTGCTTCTCGTGCTGCCACCATTGCCATTTCCACCCGCTTGGTGAAATCGGTCAGGATCCAAACTATTCGGAAACCGGATACTTTCTTCTCCTCGTGTACTCCCTTGTCAAATAATTCCGCCTTGACGGCGGCGGATCTGGATTCTCCAAGAGTGGCCTTTACCGTCTCCGCCACCTTCCGCATTGCTTCTGCCATCTTCCGGATGGCAATCTTATCTTCTTTGAAGGCGACCATCTCTGCCTTCATCGTGTTGACCTCCTCCTGAAGTTGACAAATCTCTGCCTCTTGATTTTTGTGATCGTCCGGATTGGTGATCTATAATGCCACCTTTTCCGGTAGCTCGTTGTCTACCAGCGCATCCACCAGATCTTCGATCCTGGAGAGGGACTTTCTCTTAACCTCTCAATCCGCTCGTACGTCGCAAAGGATGCCAATCAACTTATTGAACGGATCATTTGGATCTTTGAGATTTGGTTCCGTCATCTCTACTTCCAATCCCTGTTCCGGAGTAGATTGGTCGATAGGAGGAGTTCCTCTCTTATGAGGAGGCATCGTCTTCATTTGTTTCTTCCGCCTGTTGTGCTCCTCCTCATCTTCTTCTTCCGTCTCTAGTTCGGATCCGGATCCTTCTTCCGGTTCGTCATCCGAACCCGACTCCCCATACTTCAGGATGGTTTCCTAAGTCCTCCACGTCTTCTCCTCTGTCTCAGTGAGGAGTTGGTTGCGCTGGTAGAGGTGAGGTAGGGACTCAAGGGAGTGGCCCTACTCCTTCCAACTCTAGTAACAAGCTAGAACACCAGATTGTAAAAGATCCGGGCCCAGTCTACTTTCCGGTTCCCGCTCAGGGTCCCAAAAATAGTGTTGCCAATGGTCATTGTCACCCTTGTTGGCTTCTCCGCGTGGATAATTGGAATCAGGAACTGGAGAAGGCGGCAGTGTTGGTCATCTTCACAATCCTCGACTGCGTATTCGTCCTTCGGGCTTGCTTCTCCCCGAAACTTCCCATGGACGAATTCATCCTTCCGTCTCACCATTCCTAACCCCCCTAATCGGAAGTTGTAGACCTCTCTCCACTTCTCTTCCGCCCATTTGGTTGGACGCCCCCGGATGGTGTTGTCGAACTGATTTGACGATTTTCCCCGTAGCTCTCTTACCATCCGCTCCTCTCTAAACCCCCAGGGTTTGTCCATCAACCCTAAACTTATTCAAAATGGCAATCAATTTATAGAAATCAACTATCTTAATGCTTGAATTACATCATTTTGATGTGATTGTCATTCATGTTTTATATTTTTAATTGAAAAGACAACCCTATATATACACATGGGGTGGTAGAAGGTAGAACAACCCATGTGGGATAAATAAATTTGAGTTTGTAGTTTCTCAAGCACTCATAGTTAAGTCAAAATCAAAGAATTGTGTTAAAAGTAGAATTTCAGACCTCATTTAGGCATAGTAAAGTAACTTTTCTTAAAAAACTATGAACTAAAAAAAGGTTTTAAATGAAGATAGGTTTCACCTCCAGAAATCCGTTTGGAATTTTGAATCTCTAACCAAAAGTTATGAACAAATCTAGAGAGAGGATTTTAAAAATGTAGTAAAGAAAATGTCCATTCCAACCCCTCTTTCAAATTTGTCCATAACTTTTGATTGGGATTCAAAATGCCAAACGGATTTGTAGAAGTGAAACTTATCTTCATTCACCAACATTTTTTAGTTCAAAGTGTTTTGAGAAAAGTTATTTTACTATGCCTAAATGAGGTCTGAAATTCTACTTTTAACGCAATTTTTTTGTTTTTGACTTAATTATGAGTGCTTGATAAACTACAAATTCAAATTTATTTATCCCATATGGGTTGTTCTACCTCCTACCACCCCATGTGTATATATAGAGTTGTCTTTTCAATTGAAAATCCAGAATATGCTATTGATGACAAATGGTTGTAATGCATTATTAATTGGATTCTTTGCCAACATCTATTTCTACAAATATTTGTTGATTTGTATGTTTGGTCCTAAAATTAATAAAGAAAATGAAACAAAACATAATGCACTACCACTATCCTGGTACCTAAGCTTATACCTAAGCTTATATTAATTATTTGAGGATGAATTTCGTGGATGAGGACTCCCGGGCGGAAAGGCAAACTCTTTGAAGGCTATTGAATGTTATGCTAATATGAACTCAAAATTTACGAATTTTATCATGCGTGGCAAATAAAAAGTTCCTGTGCTTTATTTCCCCGGGGGTAAAACGCGGGGGCAAAACGGGTCCCGGCATTCGGCTTGTTGCACTCCATGGACGTCCGTCGTCGTTCTTCTTCTGAATTCTGCAACGAAGAGTAGTAGTTAGGACCCCGGCTTTTCTTGCTGAGCCGCGCGCGCTCCCCTCTCTTCAATATTGCAGTGAGTGACATCGAGTGCAAGCATCTTGCTCACTCAGTCGGATCTTGCATGTGTGAGAAGGTGAAAAGGCTGGAGCGACCTGGACCAAGTCCATGAGACCAAGCTAGCGCCCTTGCCGCTTGTTCACCTTGTCCGGTCGCCCCCACCCCACGCGGCCACGCCACTCGATCCACCGGGCCACTTTCACGTCGAGTTACCTGAAAGCACTTGCAAGAGGATAAGTGCGACAAAGATGCTCCGAGGAATTGGCACGTTCGCAAAACCCGAGGGCCTGGCCAAAGTGCCAAACTAGCTGGAGAGTTGCTTGCCGAAAATTGAGGTGTGCAGGCCAAAAAGAGAACCGTGATGTTGGGGATGCGTGCAGGACAAGGATTGGCATCCAGGGAAGACCCCTGCGTGCTACGTGCCAAGTCCCTCTTCAAAGGTAAATTCCAACTTTGGGAAGGTGGAGAAGGGGAATGAAAAATATGAAATGCCGGACGTGGGACTTCACGGGGAAGTGACAAGGGGCCAAAGACCCAACTTGTCTCATGTAACTTATATCAAAAAGTCAAAAAACCATTGAGCATGGTGGTTTTTTTCCTCATCTTGTACTCAAAAAATGCTGGGATTTGAAGTTCAAGTTGAGTTGGTCCCACTTCTTTGGTGCCAAAGCTCGCAGAAAGTGTTGTCATATAGGTGTTTTAGAGTAGCATGGTTGGGATGTCGTGTGAATTTCCAAGTTGCAATTGTCAACTCTTCAACAATCAGATTTTGAAGATTTAGTGACGTGGGATTTGGGATATAGTGTACAATAGCCCTCAGAGTCAGCAAGCCAAACTTCAAATTGACTTCCTACAATATAAAAAGAAGAAGAACAAAGATTCTATATTAAAAAAAGACATTTCATGCAAAAAAGAGAGCTCCAGTCAATCGGCACACATTATAAGGCTTGAAAAGGGGAGACATTTGTGACTTTTGCCATTGTGCGTCAATTTGAAGTTTGGCACACAATAGCAATAGCAAAATGACACACAATAGCAAAGCATTCCTTAAAATGCAGTGCAATGGATGGAAATTGTTGGGTCTGAAAAAATAAAGAGACCCATGCCGTATGCATTGGGGCGTGTTTTTTTGGTAGACCCGTCATTATGCCATTCTATGCGTGATCCAATCACTGCATTGGAGTTGCTCTCAGTCTGCATCAATTTCCCTGTCGCTGTCATACGTTAACCTCTAAAGTCCCATTGTTCCCTTGGGAGACAAATCAGATTCTGGGCAGGTACCTACGGGCTCAATTTTTAGTGAAAGTTTTTAAAACTTTTCCATAAAATAGAAAAACTGATTAGCTTTGTGGGAATATAATTTTTATTTCAATTGGTGCTAGGAAGCAAAAGTTACACCACAAAAAGCCTCAAACTGAACTAAGTGGGCAACACAAATTTTTTTGCAAAAAGTCAAAATAAATTTTAATTTTTTTTTTCTCTGAAACTTTATATTTTTGTCTACTTGTGAAGCTTTGATTCATTTTATTTGGACTAATAATGAGCAGGTTACGGACAATCTTGTTTTTTGGGCAATCTAAGCATTTTTTTGAAAAAATAACTTGTAGGATTCATTTCTGAATGCAATTTTTACAATTTCTTACAATTTTTTTTGAAATGTTGTGTTTGCTTGCTAAAACAATCTCACTATTGGGATTATTGTATTTCAATCCCATCTAAGAGCTATTAACAATTTAGTTTTTTTTTCAATCTTGGACTTATTTCTACTTAATAATTTTTTAAAGAATGAAAATCAAGTGTGTTTTTTCTGCATTTTTTTTTGTAGACTTTCAACTTACATCTCCAATATAAAAAAATTTAGATTCAAAGTCTGTAGTGCAAAAAAATTCCACAAATGGTGGTCAAAGTCATTTGAAATTGCAGGTCAATGTTCAAAAAAACTTTCTTTTTCAACTTTGAATGCTAATATCTTCCAATCTATACGGTCAAACTTCATGAATTTCTTACCACATGATCTTTGACAAGTGAAGTACAAGATCCTATGGTTAGATTCTCAAAAAATGTTTTTTTTGGTGTTCTTGGTGAACGCAACCAAAATGGCAGTTTTGAGTGTTTTTTGACAGAAAAATGGCCTTGGGACTTTAGGGGTTAACATGAATGTCTCTGCATGAGTTTTTCCATTATTGAAATACGTTAAAACAAATATCTATGCATGTGATTCCCACCCTGTCATCCTCGCCCCTTAAAAACGTAATTAAAATAATACTAAAGTGGGTACCCCCAAAATTGCCACTAATTGCTATTGTGCTTAATTACTATTATTATGTTGTTAAAAATTTTATACTTTCTTATTGGCAAGTGAAAAAAGGTTCCAATGCACCAAAGAATGCAACATTTGGATATTGTATGCAAAAGTTATGAAGGAACAAAGTTTGGTTCTAAAAGCATTTCTTCCACATAGGTACAAATAATTTTGAAAATCTCCACAAAGTGTAGATGGTGGTTTAAGGTTAGCGGCACATTTTGGGGTGCCTACCTTGTTGCCTTGGCCTTTTATGTCCTCTAGTCTCTTTTTGGAATGAAGTTCTCTTTTCATTTGCTCCTAAAAAGTCATCAAATAGTAACCCTGGACGAGACTGAGGATGAGGATGATTCAAGGTGATTTTGATTCATTAGGAAAAAAATGAACCCTGGAAGGGGTTGCTTCGTAGTGTAAGCTTCCCCTCCAGGGAACTCAAGGGAACTCAACAGTGATTTACAATTAAAAAATATTTAAAAAATATTTAAAAAATATTTAAAAAATAAAAAATATTAAATATTACTAAAATAATAATAAATAATAATAAATAATAATAAATAATAATAAATAATAAATAATAAATATTATAATGATTGCAGTCTGACATGGCATGTGTGGTGCCATGTCAGATCTGAAAATTTTGTAATTTTGAATTTATTTTAATAAAAAAAAAATTTAATGTTTTTTTAAGCAGTTCAGCTGCACTGTTCCCTGCTGTTCCGCGCCTGCAGTTCGCTGTCACAAAAAAAAAAATTTGGCTTGCGTTCCCTGCGTTCTTAGGTCTCACGGCCTCTTCCAGGGTTCAACTTTTTCCTAATGACTACGGATTAGTGTTTGGGAAATTTTTGGAGCTTCGCTTGATCATTTTGTCCTTCCACAAGAACAGACCAGATTTTTTCAATGTTCACCGGTTTCATCCTCTCAACTTCAAAATGTACCAGTTCATTTCCTTTGATACCATTTTCTCACTCGTCAATTTTCATCATTTGAACTCTAATTGACATTGGCTAATCTGATAATCCGATAATGTATAAAAATTATCATGAAATTACAATCAAATATTGTATCCTTGGTAAGAATTGAACAGAGCGTGGACTTTCATTATATGAAGACCAAAGATCTTCTCAACTCATCTAAGATGGAGTTGAGAATGGAAATGAAAGTTTAAATAAATGAAATAAAAAGAACTTATGAATTATAGTTTTCACCTTTGTTAGCCCCTAAAGTCTGAGGTTCATTTTTCTATCAAAAACCACTCAAAACTGATGATTTGATTGTATTCATCTAAGAAAGTAAGATCTTTTTTTCAAAACTAACCATATGATCTTGTACTTCATTTGCCTCTAATCATGTGGTAAAAATTTTGGGAAGTTTTTTTTTTTTTTTTTGAACAAATGGGAGGATCCACTGCATTAAAAAAAAAAAATACAAAACAGCCAAGCCGTGAGGCTGGACAAATGTATTTTCACAAACAAATGTATTTTCACAAATGTATTTTCTCAAATGTATTTTCTCAACAAATGTATTTTCACAAACAAAGTCCCTCAACACCTGAGAGAAATGTTTAAGACATGTGTCCACCAAATGACCTATGGAGAGAGATCAAGACTAGCAATATTCATCACTGGGAATGAGTACTTCGGAGGGAAGATTGTAACTGGATTTTGTAGATAGGAATGATGATCCCCTTATCACAGCATCCACATGTTTTGAGAAGCTCAACTTACCTCATTACAAAGATCTAGATACCATGTACCGCAAGATCTGCTACAGCACAATGGACAGGTCATTTGGAAACATGTGAAAAGCACGACGCCTAAGTCTCGGAACATGCTATGAACTTCTTCACGTTCGCCTTCTTTCCCTGCAAATTTCAACCCATGCTCAGTACTAGAAGTTCTTGAAGAACCTTTGATAGGTTAGCTTTGAAGTAGTCATTCTCTAAATCTAGAAAATTTACCACACTAGATGTACAAGCTATTCAGGCTAACGTACCTATCATCTTTCATTTTGAAACTGCTAGTACTTCTTTGGAGTTGTTTCAAACCCTATCATCTTTGTATACTCGCAAGGTTATCCCTTGAAACTTTCCAAAAATTATCAAAGGGTTTTCAGCAAAACAAATCTGGTATTGGATATGGATACATCTAAAATAGCCAATATACTTATTGCTTAATTTAGTGAACTTTTGACGTCAGTCACAATTCAAAACTTCCAAAAGTCGCATACATACACTTTCCAACACTTCATAAATATCCGCATGATACCAAACATTATTCTGGACGATGAACCTCCAAGAAAGAAACTTACCCTCAACTGGTCCAATATAACAGACATCAAAACAGAACCATCACGATGCAGATCGATATCGCTGAGCCTAATTCGAAACAGCCATCTACTGGTCATTTGGCTGAACAAACCTTAGTGAATAAATACACCAAGTGAAAGCTATAAGACTTGAATCCATTGCTTCCATCAGTACAAAATGTAACTTACTTGAGTGGCACCGAAATTGAGGTTGAAGGACAGATTTCCACCACACAAAATCCTCATCTCCACCTTCTCGCCGCTTCAAACCCTAATTGGCTCTTTGCATATCCGGATTAGCGCTGAACCAAATAGAGCCAGGATAAAACTGGATTAACAGCAGAAATTCTACCAAAAATTTATAGGGAAAGCCTGCAAATCTGACTGATACGAGACCACTAAGTTACCATGATTTCTGCTAAGCAAGTGGTTTTATTAAGGTGAAAAAGGCCATTCTAGTTCCCGAAGCACGACCTGAATATTTCCAGCCTGATCGCGAGAAACGATCACCAACAAAAAAACCAAAACACTTCGTGCAACAACTTGAAGCACAGAAACACTGAAGCGCAGGTAACAAAACGGACAAAAATCTCACCTAAAAGCAGGCTCCCTTGCGAAGCGGGTTCCATCTCCGCCAGTTCAAACGCCAATTTAGTCAGTGGAAACTTCACAAAAACAAAACAAGTCCCGCCGGTAACAAAGGAATTGATCTTGCAATGTACGCTCACTCCACTGAGACTCGGCTGAGATCCATGGAAGAAACTCACAGACAAAACAGATTCCCCCCCAAGCACTTCCAAAATGGACAACTTCGCTTATCAAAACTCCGTCTGGGACGCGCAAAACTCACAGCTTGGAATCCCAAACCCTATAAACCAAGTGAACGACTCCTCGCAAAACCCTAGCGTTCAATTGAAATGACGCCATCTGCCACAGCGTCACCGGGAGCCAATTGAAGACAAGCTAGTGATCAACTAGCAACATTTAGCTCGGGTCAACGGAGAAGTAAAGCTATGACCGATCATCACCAAATTGAGCATCAAATCTCACATTCATCTGCAACCATGTCCGACATCAAGCGTTAACTGGTTTGAAGCAAAGCAGTACCTTCCAAGTGAGCAAAGTTATCAATCTTTCTAAATAATGCCCAAGCGAGCAATAGAAGTCGAAGTACAATCGCATCCAAACACAACAACTAGTTACTAAATATCCAGAGGCCAAGAATAGAACAATAGTAATATGATCCGCATTCAGAAACATAAAACATTCAACGTAAGAAATACAGGCTCTTAATTGTGCATACCTGTACATAGTCTAGCTTCAGAAACCCTCACCAATGTAGTGAAGAGCATGCTCTCCCTCGGAGGCACTTTTTCTCTGAAATTACGCACAAATCTATCTCTGACGGCAAAACTTCCACTCTCAAGACAACTCCGCATCCACAAAACATTCCTCTGTCTGGGGAGCTTTTCAAACGTGTCATCTTTTCACCCCGAGCACTTCCAAAACGGACGACTATGAAAACTCCTCTTGGGACTCACAGCTTGGGACTCACAGCTTGGAACGTCAAACCCTAGAAGCCACGTGAACGACTCTTTGCAAAACCCTAGCGTTCGGTTGAAACGACGCCGTCTGCCGCAGCGTCACCAGGGATGAATGAAAAATAGCTCGGGCAGGTGCGAAAAAAACGGGCAATTAAAAAGGGGTCGAGATGCCAGGTCACCGGCACCACACCGTCGACAACCTGCGCTGGACCGTAGGCTGCCTGCGCTCGCCCGTAGGCTTCTTGCGTTCCGGACAGGGCTACAAGGCTTGGCCTTTTTGGTACACCCTAGCCTGGCTGCTGGCCACGTAGCCCGGGTTGTGGCCACTTACCCTGGGTTGTCTGCCACTTGCCCCAGGTTGTCGAGAGGTTGCAGGCAGGCTTCCGGATTGCAGGCAGCCTTTTTAAATTTTTTAAAATTTTTTAAGTTTTAAATTTTTTTTAAATTTTTTAAATTTTTGTTCCCAACGCAGTGGAACAATCTCAAAGCGGCCCTTTTAGGAGCTGAATTTTTTTTCTAATGAGGACAAATATTTCTTGCAATCACCCTTGATTTCAAGAGCATGATATCATATCATGTATGAGGTACTCAATTTATTTCTGACAATGCTAAATATTTTAGCATATATCTGATTGAGCGATGGTAAGAAGATAATTCTCTTCAGTCAAAGAATAGAAATAATGAAAATTGCACTATCATTTCTTAATTTTCCATCAAATTTGGAACTAGTAGAAATTAAGGAAGTGTAAATTACACTCCGACTTATTCTTGATGTATAGGCAAATCTATTTCCAAGAAGTACAAAACAAAAAAATAAGTCTTAGCAACTTCATTCGGTGCCAATGTGTTATTTGTCGCATAGTAATGAAGGGCCTAGACTCAGTTGTTGTTTTTTCCAGCAATTTGGTGCAAAATTGAACCAAATTTTATGGCTTGGCACCACGCCTATAGAAAAAAAATGGTACTAAAAAGGTGGAAAATTGCCTAAAAACTTCAAATAAAAAAAAATCTTGGATGAAACTGCCAAATTGTGGATGAAAACTAAATTATAGATATGTGATATGTTCTAATATGATATTTTCTATCCAATATGTGGATGAATGTTGAAATTTGGAGCACCACTACAACACTCAATATCCCCACTTTGGCACTTCATTAAAAATGAAAAAAAAACCTAGGCCTAATTGACGTCATATTTCCCTCATTCATAAAAATATGTCACATTATAATGTGCAAATGGGACCTTGGTCAGAAGCAAAGTCATATACCTTAGTTCTTGTTTCATAATGAGATCTGGTTGTCATCTTGATTAGGTTTTAGGTGATGTAGGTTGATAATAAAACTATCATTTATATCAAGTCATGATATGAGAATGGTTTCAAGTTTTACGATATATTTGGACTACGGTGGATACTTAGAGTATTGCCACCAATTGCATTCCATTTGACCACGGTATCAAGACTGAAGTGGTGAGGCACATACTGCCTTGTGAGACATTTGAGAAAATTGGAGGCCTCTGGAGGGCCGCTCCAGAGTGACCTAACCAATCTATTACTTGAAGTAGGCATGTACTCACAGTGAGTAGTCAGAGGTTGTGAATTTTGGGAAGGATGTCAAGACTCACTAATGTGATTGTAGTACATGTCTGATTAGCTGGGTAATGAATCAAATTCAATGAAATTAACCAAATTGAAGTGGATTTTGATGCAAATTGTCAACAAAATTTAAAAACACTACACTAAAAATGATATTTAGTGTAGTATGAGATTTAGTGTTTTACCCCTCTACCAGCCACAACACTAAATCTGAATTGTAGCGGATTTAGTTCATTTTTTTAACGTGTTCTAACACTAAATGTAAACCTTTTCAGATTTCAGATTTACCATAGAGCATATTTAGTGTTAGAAATTAGATTTAGTGTTACTTACTTATGATATTTAGTGTCAAGGTTCGTAATTAGTGTTGCCAACACTAAATATCATTTTTAGTGTACTGATATTGAACTAGCTTTGAAGACAAATAGTTTAGTGAAATTGAAGTTGAGAAAGGAAGATATTTATTCAAGTGGGATAGTCGTAGGTACAACAATCCATATGGGATATGTAAATTAGAACTAATAAGAGCACAACCACTCATAGTTAAGTAAAAAGCAGAATTGTACTAAAAGTCAAATTTTAGACCTCATTTGGGCATAGTATAGTAATTTTTTTCAAAAATCTTTGAACTAAAAAAATGTATAGAATCAATGTAGTTTTCATCTCCAAAAATCCGTTTGAGATTTAGAGACTCCAATAAAAGTTATGGACAAAATTCCAAAAGGGGTTGGAAGCGAAATTCTCTTTGACATTTAAACACCCTTTTAGAATTTTGTTCATAACTTTTATTGGAGTCTCTAAATCTCAAACGGATTTTTGGAGATGAAAACTACATTGATTCTACACATTTTTTTAGTTCAAAGATTTTTGAAAAAAACTACTATATACTATGCCTAAATGAGGTCTACAATTTGACTTTTAACACAATTCTTGAATTTGAACAATGAATGATCTCTCTTCAAAATATCCCATATTCTTTGAGATTTCACCATAGACAATTGATTTTTCTATATGAACAACCTCTTCACCCTTCACTTTTACCAATTGTCAATGAATTATGACTTTTACATTGCCATTAAAAAAGATCTTGATAGTAAATGTCATTGGACTAATTTTGACATTTGATTTTTTTTCCAAAATTTGGTTAGAGTACAAGGTATGCAATAGTCAGGGTTAAGGTGCTTTATAGTACTTGAATCCTGATTATTTAATGCTTTGTACTTGGATATTGAACCATTGACACATCCGACGTCGCAGTGCAAGGTGAACAACTATAGGGGAAAAAACAATCCTTTATCCAATTTAAATATTATTGTGGGGTTCTTTCATCTGCTCTGGAGCGGCCCACTTGAGGCATGCAATTTTTTGTAATAAAGCGGCGGTGCCCTAAAGACTAGATGCCCTGCAACAACCACTCCTTAATGCCTGAAGTCCCAACAATTTCTTAACAATAGAGGTTTTCAATGAATTGTCCCACTTTGATATTTTGATGAACATAATTGTGCTTGAAATTTGTAATTTTAACCATACAAAAGTAAAGAATACTTTATCTAGTATGCTTGGTATTAAATGTGGTCATGTGGAAAATATTGACCGTTGGATTTTTAAATTATAACATTTTTGGATCAACTTTATAGGCAAAAAACGCATTTTTTTGGAAAAAAAATTATGAGATAATAAATAATGCTTTTTACCCCTTCAAAAAAGATTGTATTGAAATCTAAATCAAATTCAGTATTTTTTTGTTTTAAAAATGAGAAACAAAAAGTTCTCCCAATTTTGTATACATTGTTTGAAAAGTTTTCAAACAAAAGGACTAGAAAAGCCAAAATTGACCAAATTGGATCCTACAAAAAATTTAAAATTTACATATGTGTCAATTTTTGAAATTCAATAATTAACAATATTATCATATTGCTTAGAACATCTTCCAAAAATTTGAAATCATTCTAATTATTTTGTATTCTCAAGCACAACAAATTGAACCATGCATTTTTAAAATTACAAAAAGTAAAAATTTGAAATTTTTTTTTCTTCCATAGCTATTTTATTTGTTCAGAACAAAGACTAAAAAAAGTTCAAGATTTTTTTTTTCTCCATCTCCACTATTCCTTTCATTGTAAAAGAATTATATTTGCTTCTTTCTTCTACAAGTCTATACTTCCTAAATAATTTTTAAAATATTTATCACATTGTAATTTTGAAAATGCAAAAATGCAAAAAGTAAATCAACTTATTACTCTACATGATCATAATTTACAAAATATTGAAATTTGTTTCATTCTACCGAGCATTTGCCGTTGAAAAGTTCAAAAGGACACATTGCGTCCTCTTGGTATTTGAGGGATTAAAGTTTTTCTTAAAGTTCTTCTTCTTCATTACATACCCCTCATTAGCCTCCACATCTTCCATAGAGGCCATAGTCAAAGTTGACCAAGTTAGCGCGAGTGTAAATGGGTCATTGCAAGAAAGACCGGTCCTATTTACTAATCACAATGAGAGTGATTGTCTTGTCATCCTCTATAATTCTTGAAGCATAAATCTCATGAACTTGAAATTTTTAATGGAAAAGGTCTAACTTGATGATAATCAAATCTTTTATTTTTTGGAAATTAAAAAAAATCATTTTATATTTAAAAATCATTTTTGTTTATTTGTCACACTATGAGGTTTAGGATTTTTTACTATGTTAGGAGTCCCAAAACTTAGTGATCTGGAGCTTAAATTTTTATGGTCTATTAGTATAGTAATAAAGCATATTCCAACCAAAAAAAAGCGTAAAATATATTATTTTGTATACTCCATACAAATGCAAGCAACACTCCCATTGCGTGCAATTTTTGAACAATGCAGATGGTTCTAAGATCAATCTTTTGGTGAAATCTCTTTATTAAGAACTCTTCCCAAATGTTCATTCTTTGGGGGTTTTAGGGATTTCTTTTCCTTTTTTTATAAATAAAATGTGAAACTACAATGAAAGTTCTATTTTCATGAGATTTTGCAATTTTCTAGTTCATCTACTTAGAGAATTTTTCTATGCTTTTCCTTGCTAGGGTACCTTCTTTTTAAAGGTGTACATATTTAAAAAAATCAATTTTTTTTAAGAAAAAAAGTCTAATTATAAAGTACTCCCAAAAGAAAAAAATAAGTACTATGCAAAATGCTACAAAAATTGCACTGTCTATCTTGCAATGATCCAAATTTACCTGCTACAAAGGCCCTCCTACTATAAAGAACCCGGGTTCTTTTTATATTTGACCCTGGACATTGATGTTTCCCTAAACATCAAGATGTCAAGGTGAAGATGACCCTAAGAGTTAGATGACATGAAGGCAAACATAGTAATGTTTTTTTGAACGTCTAAAAAACATAGTACTGCCACATTAGCAAGTAGACATCTTTTGACTATGGGTAAGTCTATGAAAGTTATTGTAGGCTGTAGAAAAACGTTGAACAAATGTGCAAATTTGAGGGGAAGGGCAGTCCTTTGGGATGCTTTGCAAAATAAAGGTAAATGGATGTATGTATACCATAGATGAAAAGAGACACTCTTTGTACAATCTAGTGGAGTGGTAGGAAGTAAGTTATCCCATATAGAATATATAAAGCAATCTTGAATTGTATTCAAAATAGAATTTTTGGAACAATGTCTAGATGTTTGAAACATCCAGATGTCTAGCAGTCAACTTCCATCTTCAAATTATTTCATATCCTTTGTCTGACTCAATGGACGGACAATGGATTTTATTATAAAAACATCTTCTCCACCCTTCATTCTTACTAACTTTCAATTAAATAATTCCTTCACTTTGCCATCAAAAAAATTCTTGATGGTAGATGGTAAGTTCTCTTTAATTCTTGCTGAATTCAACAATTTTTCTTGTTCATTTATTTTATTTTTGGCTTTTTTTTAAATAAATATTTTTTGTTGACCTTGGCCTATGGGTACGGTATGCACCAATTGATGTCTCAAAGAACATCTAGACGTCTAAGTTGACATTTCAAAAATAAGCAATAAAATTCTTAGACAATGTGAATACATATCATCCTCGCCTACTACATTACTTTTCCCACCACCATGTCAAGCCTCACGTCATAGACAAGTCGAATGAAAAAAATCCAACGTGTCTCTCTTCGTCCTATGGTGCCACCAGGGCATCCATGAACATCTAATACTATGTTTGTACAGACGTTTTTCCAACATGACCTAAAATCACATGTATTCTATAATTTTTAAGCATTTTTTGCATGTCAAAAAGAACATACTTCAAGTGACATCTACTTTGAATACTTTCATGTTAAAAAAACACCATATCGACATTTTTGCAAACATTGCAAAAAACGCGGGTTTCTTTTAGTGTCCATTGACGAGCAAATGTAGGAGTGATGAAAAGAATGGCACAACTTGTATTGTGAAGGGGTGCTGGAGTAGAGCCATTTGCTCTAGAAAAGCATAACAAGCCTCAAGTAGCATTGCCGAGATCATTGGCAAGGCCTAGTGGCAATGCTTATTTTGAAGGAAATTGTATAATGAAATTTCAAAGATACCCATAATAATTTTATAGTTCAAAGAAATTGTACATTCATCACAACTTTCAAGAGACAATTAGAAGATTGCATAGACTAATTTCAAAGAGTAACTAAGTAAAATCACTACTTCCAATTGTGACCCCTTTCAAAATCCAATGTCTATAGATTCTCTTTGAAAATGTATTTCCTCTATTCATGAGAGCCATTCATGAAACCCTAGAGTTGCATTTAAGCACAACAATAGTCAACACTTTCAAAATTGGTGGTTTAATCATATCGAATGTCCAAAAAATGCACATAAATAGAATCTAGGAATCCAGTCCAAATTCGATAATTAACCCCTCAAGTACCAAGAAGATACAATGTATCCCCTTCAAACTTTTCAATGGCAAATTCTCAATAGAGTGAAACAAATTTCAGTACTTTGTAAACTACGATCTTGTAGAGTAACAAGTTGACATTCTTGTTGCATTTTTTGATTTTCAAATTTTCAATGTAAAAATTAGTTTTAAAAAAATGTTTAGGAAATGTAGTCTTATAGGAAAAATGAGCAAACATTAGTCTTTTACAATGAAAGGAATAGTGGAGACAAAAGAAAAAGAAAAAAAGAAAAAATTTAAATCTTTGGTCTACACAAATAAACTAGCTCTAGAAAAAAAATTCAAATTTGTATTTTTTGTAATTTAAAAAATACAAGGTTCAATCTAGTGTGATTAAAAATACAAAATAATTAGAATGATTCCAACTTTTTGAAGATGTTTCCAAAAATATGCTAATAATATAAATTATTAAATTAAAAAAATTGACACATATGTAAATTTTCAAATTTTTGTAGGATCCAATTTTGTGGCTTTTTAGACTTTATGTTTGAAAATGAGTTCAAAATTGGTGAGAATTTTTCTTTTTCTTTTTTAAAATTTAAAAATACTTCATTTGCCCTAGATTCCAATACAATTCTTTTAGGGGGGATGGGGTGTAAAAAAGAAAAATTCTTCTTTTCATAATTTTTTTTCCAAAAAAATTATGTTTTTTGCCTATAAAGATGATCATCCAAAATTGTTATAATCTAAAAATCCAATGGTCAATATTTTCCACAATTAATTCTGCACACACTAGGCAAGCTATTCTTTACTTTTGCAAGGTTAAAATTACCAATTTTAAGCACAATTAAGGTAGAGCCACCCATTCCCGACCAGTAACCCATTTCTGACCTATAGGTGCATGTATTTTTTACCATGCTTAGAATGTTGTTTTTTTCCTTTTCAAAGTTGGAACTAAAAAAAACATGATACATGTCCCAAGTTGTATGAAAGAAAGTAGGAAATAATGATTACGAAAAAAGTTATTGAATAATTGAAATTAGAAGAGTCTAGAAGTTGGCCGTAGGTCCAGAGCACTTTTTGCCTCCCAAAATTCCTAGTAATTTCAATTCAAGCAATAAGATTACCAATTTTTTGCAATCCTTGTCATTTCTATCGGTGTACCTCTGGAAAATATTTGTTTTGCCTTCACTACTCCAAATCATGTTGGAATTCGTTATTTGGTCGGTTATGGGTGGCTCTACCTTGTGTGCAAAAAATATCAAAGTGGGACAATTCATTGAAAACCTCCATTGTCAAAACGTTGTTAGGACTTGAAGCAGGTTAAAGAATAAGAACAATACTTAATTACACATTTAGACACAATTGGTGAAATTATCTTAGTTGTTGGCTTATTCCTTGGCATCAATACCAATATCATTCAAGAAGTATACCAAAAATAACAAATACCATAATTAATGTATTTATTTTTTCCCAAAAGTATTGAAAATTGAGTTAAATAAATGACTTCAAAGTTTATTTTAGAGTAACAACACTACTAAACCTTGGACATGGAAGATTGACATCCTCATTGCTACATCCAAAGGAAATTGTAAAACATTACCACCTAATTTGTACCGTATTTGTTCACCTTCCCTACCTAATTTGGAGCCTTTAGGACCTTCGATTGCAAATATGAATTCAAAATTTCTAATTTTATCATGTATTGTATCCAAATAAAAAATTTCAATGTTCTTTCCAAGGGTGACTATGGGGCAATGAGGGGGTCCATTCACCCTAGTCTTCAATATTGGAGACAATCATGAGTCTCCAAAGAAAAACCTAATTAATACTCATTTAGGAGAAGTTGGTTATTTTGTATGTCTTGAACCCTCTTAGCTAATGATATGTTCCCACTTGATGTTAGAGGTGTTATTTAGAATCTAAAGCCAGTCCAAAGATAGGTCTACATTCATTCCTAAGACCCTCACCAACACTTTTAACACCAAGTTTGAACATACCTTTAATTAGGGTCTCCAATTCCAAATATGAATTCAATTTTTGCATCCATGACAATTAATAAATAATAAATTCTAGCGGTTTTACTGGGGTAAAATGCTTGGATTTGTTCACCTTAACACAAAATTATTGTCACCACAAACTTTTAATTGTGTACAAAGGGTAACATTCTCAGCCTACCCCAATTTCGTTATCTTACAAATACTGTGACCTTGATAGTTTGCACAGTACGGTATTTACAAACTATGGTATACCTAGCAGCCATATCAAAGGGCGAGTATACCCAATACCCAAACAGAATATGGTAATACCACATTCTGTAAATGTTCAGAATTTATCTACGGTATCCCAGCAACTTGGGCTACAAATATAAACATTTAAAGTCTTTAAGTCTTGCAAGGTATTACTTGGTAAAGCTTCAAAACAGAGTCTTGCACTAAAATCGAGGAGCAGCAACACTAAGAAGTCATTACGCAAGCAAAGAAGGTTGTTGATGTCCTTGGATACATATCTGCTCAGAGCTAAAGCAGAAAAGTCAACGGATGGGGCAACCAATCCACCCTCCTGAAACGAAAAATCAAAAAAATCGCAGACCATGGAGGGTATGTGATTAAGCCAGAGTTCAAAGGTGCCTAGTGCATCCTGAAGATAACGAACCCGAAGGGATCCCACAGAACTATCTTCTTCTGAAATTCTGGAATAGAGAATCTCTGCCTGCCTCCAAAAGCTTTTAGACGAATTGTCCTGCAACAGAACTCACCTGGAAAACAATTATAGCTTATTGCACATTGTGTCTGAAGTTTTTTTCCTCCCCCTGCCAGAGCGGTTCCTTTCTTCTTTCCTCGTTGAAACCCTTTTCTGTTGGAATTCTGGCTCACCGGCGCGCTATCTGAAGCCCGACCACAAAAGAATGACTTCGATCCAAACTGTTGATGGTCATCTAACCGTCGGGCTCTGCCTTTGACGCCGCCATCATCTCCTCCAGGGGAAACTCCAAGTTCAAACTTGGAAACCGTTCCAAAGTTTCAAGGCAAATGCTGTCAGACCCAAAAGAGGGACCCATGCTCAGCACCATTTCCTTCAAGAACGGATCGTCGTCCAGTGTCGCTGGCTCCTCCTTCACGCCCTTGTCTGGAGGTCCACCTCCATAAAGCCGCTGAATGAGCATGCCATTCTCCTTAGGAGACGTCGGTTCCTCTAGGGAACCTTTTGCCGAGCTGTATGCAAATTTAACCTGTTCAGGTTCTATGTCTAGTCTTTCTGTTTTCTTCTTCCTTCCTCGCAAAGCCTGCAAATCCACAGCTCAGATTTCAGTCATCAAAATTTACAATAAAAAAAGGGAGTTCAAACTAAACCCGTTCTTTTTGAGATATTTTAATAATCCGCCTTACATAGGTCCACGGAGACACTTGTCCAAGAAGATGAAGTCATTTATAAAGCCAACCCTCTCTCTTTCCACTAGGAAGACTTAACACTTCTCCAAGATCATCTATTCATCAAATCATCAGAATCGTACCCAAAAAAACAAAAAAACTTACATAAGCTCCTTGCTGAGTTCTGTAAATTAAGATTAGATCTCCTTCCACCAGGCGGTGTGATCTCACGAACTCCCCTGCAAAACACGAAGACAGTCGTTTGATCGTAATCAGAAACTGGATGTGAACAGTTTGAATGTGAACACTTAAGAAATCGTAAACTTACACTAATTGACATGGTGAACGAGATTAAGACATGAACAAATCTCAATGAATTGCAATTAGAGGATGCTCACCAGTATTCTCCAATAAATACATCCGGCTTTTGTTGTTTGGCCAGAACCTACTCACAAAAAACATGTCCATAAAAGGTTAAGCACTTCAGGTACGAGGGGCATGGACACCAACTATTTAACGGTTAGGATGGAACCAGACCACCCAGAATAATGCATATGATATTGAACATTGAATTCATTTTCTGCAGCCGTAGCTTAACTGCCAAAATTTTAGTTTCCCCAACCCTATTACCACCACCGGATCTAGGAGTTGAAGCACACGCGAGCTAAGAAAAAATCTTCGTAATAAACAATATCCAAACTTACGATGAAGAACCCGAAGTAACTAAGGGTGAAGACTCGACTTTAGGCGGAGGTGTTACACTGGAAGAAACACCAAGCAACAAACAGCAATTCAAGGAAGGGCAAATTATACAAAAAAAATTCTCTAACGCCTCAAGATATAACTAAACTTATTCTAAACGTAACCTAGATGGTTCAAAAATAAATAAAAAAACTCCGCGAAGTCTAGGAAACTATCCAAACGTCCACCTTCCATCAGCATGGCTCAAAAATCCCAAGGCAAGAGGAACCCCATGCAAAACACGACGATACCAGGATTTCGAAAAAGCACTTGGTGCCAATCACGACTAATAGGGAAAGGAATAAAAGCACATACGAAAACGAATAAGTGCTATACGACTTAATGGCAAGCTCCAGTTTTTTACTGCCCAAAGCTGCTTACCATAAGAAATAAAGAGCATTAAAAATTAGGAACTAAACAACACGATGCATACCTGTATCTGAGATTCCAGACATGACCTAAGTCAAAATCTTCCATCTGTATGGAGACACCTCCTCGTGTTGCAAGAGACGGCATGTGCTGCTCTGCTTCTTTCTACAACATGAGTCACGAGAGGTGAATAGAAAGTTAATGTCGGGTAACCAATTTTACACAGTTCTAATAATTGAAATGCGGAACAGTATCTACAACCAAATGGAAAAAAAGAAGCCAACTCACCTTGGGAATTATAATGCGCCCGAGATTACCGACATCACTCGGTCGAAGTTCCTTTTGCAGGAGTAGAGTCAAAGATTCCATACTGCGTCTCTGAAAAAATTAAAAAACATCAGAAGAAACGAAGGAATATGGATTATCCTCACAATTAGAAAGACTCATGGGGGCACACTCCAAAGGAGTTTTAACCATGTAAAGGGTACAGATTGAATTCACTGTTTAAGGTGCATTTTACCCAAGCTAAAAAGAGAAAGTCCACTTTAGAAGGTAAGAGTCGATTATAGCAACTTTAAAAGCATATTCCTAAGATTGGAAATGCGGATATGTTCTCTTCTTTCTATTGATACATTTTGTTGCCATCCTTGTAGCTTCTAAAATGATATAGAAGTGGCTATTTAGGACGGACGGGGGATCCCAAAGTGCCTACATAACCAGAAGTGGACACTTCCATAGTTATATGAGTTGAAATGAATGACTTGCTTCAAAGAAGGTAAACAAACATTCAGATAGGAAGTAGAAATCATCCCCAACGTTTTTGAACAGCAGAAAGAAGTTTTGGAAGTTACCATTACTGGCTACAAGCTTCCAAAGAGGACTTTCAAGCACTTAGTCGCTTGACAAATCCCAACATTTCAGACAACTCAAAAACCAGTAACGCTCACAGTCAATGAGATGCTATCGAGGGAGCCTTTCGAAACTCTCCAGTATAAAAACAGAGCGAGACTCTCAAACGTACTGTACACACCTTTACAAAGTAAGCAGTTTTGGGTTGGCGTCTACAATTTGTGCTAGAGATCACTGAACCGTACCTTCCGTGTAGCAGTGACAGGAGCAATTTGCGGAGCAGTCTGGGCAGCTGGCATGCGTGAATTCTTCACTAACGGAAGTGCAGCAGCATTATTCCATGTCGATCCACCACCAACAGAAACATGGGTTGTTGCAGCATGACTGGCTGCTCGTGCATGAATTGATTGCCTCTGCCGAGCCATTCTGTGTCTTCGTGCCGCTTTTGTGGTCATGGCAGGAGTCGGCTGTAAAGAGGGCATGGCAATGTGTGCAGCTGTGAAGGGAATTACTGGTTGCTGCTGCTGCTGCATTCCATAATTCAGCTGAGGGATGCACGGAGCCGTTATACCAGGACTCGCCATCTCAGGCTTATAGTTTTCCGGGGTACTGATGAAATTGCTCGGACAAAACTCAGTGTCTAAACCTCCAAGTCCAGCATCCATCTCTGGCTCCCCCATCATTAGCCTTCGAGACTTGAAGCGCTGAAAAGGATGTACATCTTGATCAGGAACCTGCGTTGCTGAAGGGGGCCGCAGAATGCCGCTGAGAATCTGAATCGCGTCCGAGTTTGGCTGAAGAACCACATCACCTGCAGAGGAGAGATGCGACGCTGGATTGGAAGGTGGAGGTGGTTGTTGCTGAGACGATGATTTGCTCTCTCGCTGTTGCTTCACCCAGAACATAATGTACCCCATCAAACCCTTCAGACCTTTCTCCCCGCCACCCAAGCTCTGGATCGCCTTATTCAACACACTTTCGTTAACTGTCACCTTCTTCAGCATAGCACGTACTTCGTCATCCTTCAGCAAAGCACTCACGTCGTCAGCACAGTCAATTGAATGGTTACGTTCAGAGGAGGTTGAGGAAGATGATGGCAGGGATCCATCCTGAGAGGAGAAATCTCCACTGCATTGATTCTCCACGATAGCAGAAGCAGGTTGTGTAAAGGGACTGCTGGGGAGAGTATGCGTGTCAAGCCACAATTTTCCTTCGCTCTCCATGCTTCGCACTGCTTAAAACCCTCCCTCGAAGTTGGTCCAGTTGGGGTCCACCCAATTATCTTTCCAAGACTCCAGATGGTTGCACTTGGCCTGGATCGTCTGCGTGGTTCCTAAAAAGTGGACACATGACAGATCAAACTCCGCATTTGATCACATTGAAATCACGCAATATCTCGGGTGCTTTACAGAAGTTTAAGATGGAATAAAGTACAGTGCAAGTAACACAAGAAACGACATGTCCGGCTCCCCACACCAAGAACTAAATTTTCAACAGGTCCTAATTGGAAAACAGGAAAGTATGACCACCAACTGTTTCAGAACCTAAAGGCCCATTCGCACGAATGGTATTAACAAGGGTGTTAGCAAGGCGAACCTCAATTCATTTCTAACACCCAGTGCGAATGGACCTGAATGTAGTAACACTTTCTGCTCCGGGTGTAACATCTACCTATTTCCGCTTCCAAATCACTGTTGCAAGAGAGGCAATTACAACTGGCAGGATGAGTGGCACCTGAGACAGAAAGTTGTTCTTCCTCTACATGAGTACACGAAACTCTAACACATGCCAGCTTCTGACAGCAAAGTCACAGCAGCATCTCATGAGCCTCCCATTCCTCACCACACTCTCAATTCGCAACCTCCCTGCCTGCCCCCAGTCCGCACCTCAATCAAAACCACAAGCGCCAATCCTTTCACCCTGCGGGAAGAATACAAAAGGACAATCCTTCCGCAGGCTCTACAAGCTCTCCTTTCCCACTTCCCTCGCAACTCCTGGAACCCCCGTTCTGTCAAAAGTCTTCGGAGGACACCTTCAGTCCCAAACCATAGCCAAAACACACAGTTCGCAAACCTCAAACGAGGTATGTTTCACCCTACCTACGTGGCTCACCCTGGACTCTAGGTAACCTCAAGTAGGCCCCGCAAGAAAACGGCTTCTCTCAACAGGACCGAATCTGATGTGGTGAAGGAGATGAAACTAATGGCACTTCACATAGAGTTAATAAGCTGCTGTTGCTGCTGAATCCTATCCTCGGCATCAATGCAGACCTTCATTACAACCGTTCCCCCTGCACTGGCATGAAGAGTGGTGCCCAGCCAAGTCAAAGAGCCGAAGACGAAAAGACTTCAAGCACAAGCCTCCCTCCCCACCCTACCCCCGACTCCCCGAGCATCAATTCCGAAATCCACTCCGCGCATCCACTAATAACCATCTCACCCTCCCCACCGCTTTTTCACAATCTCCAAAAAAACTCACCGACTTCCACACCCACCAAACCTCAACAGCAGTAACAAAACCGACAGCGAACGACAGTTACACCAAGAACACTACCATTTTCCAAAACAGAGAGATCCGAGAGAGCACCAACCCGGAAGCACGAGCAAGTCGGGACAAACACACTCGGGAGCCCCTCAGTCCTCCCGCCACAAGCATTGCCACCAGGATGAGAAAGCAACAAGATGACGATGCCGACGACGATGATAATGACGGAAGTCACATGATGCGACACGGCCCAACCCGGAGAAGCCCGGAGAACACGGATGGGGCTGGCGATGGCGGATGCTGGAACAGAACTCTGCGAAAAAAAAGCGGAAGGCAAAGCGATGGCAGCCAGGGAAGAGAAGGCAGGTGGCTCGAAGTGCCAATTGGGCTGAGTTGGCGGTCCACGTAGACTCTTTTGGCCACGTGACGTGCGTTGATTGCGATTGGGCGACTTGGTGCATACCCGCCCGGAAACTGTTGGAAGCTTCCGCGACCCTTGGAGATGAGTTCCATCCATATCCTGTGCTCTTTTCGGTTCGTTCTGGGGTATTTCGTGAATAAATTCAAACGAATTTCATACAAGCTTAACTATTACGGAGTATTATAAAAGGGGCAGGACTCCCAAAACGGCGGTCGAGTCTATAGCAGTGCAACGAGCCTCTTGCGGAGGCCGTTTTACCCCCTCGCCCCGTTTTACCCCCTCGCCCCGTTTTACCCCCTCGCCCCGTTTTACCCCCTCGCCCCATTTTACCCCCTCGCCCCATTTTACCCCCTCGCCCCCATTTTACCCTTGGAAAAATTTAAGAACGTTTTATTTGTGACGCATGACAAAATTTGTAAATTTTGAGTTCATATTTGCAATCAGTGGCCCTAAATTAGCTGGGAGAGGTGTTAACATTTGAATAAACATGGCACAAAATAGGGGGTCTTTTTTTTACATTCACCTTGGGCTTTACAAGGCTCTTGCACTATTATAGACTTCGACTTCCAAAATGGCCATCATCACTCCAAAATCAATTTGTACCTATATGGAAGAGAACGGTTTCGAAACCTCTAAGTTCCCAACACAAACTTTGACCATTCATACCTTTTGGAGATGGACTCCAAATGTTGCTATCTTTGGTGCGTTGGACCTCCTTTCATTTGCCAACTATTCTAGAAAATTTGAAAAAAAATTGTAATTTAGTAAAATTGAATTGCCCATTACCACCATCCACCCGATCCTGCCACCTCTAAGATCTTCCCATTTACATCAGTGGACCATCCAATACCACAATCTTTGCACCCCCTTTATCGTGATGGCAATGCACTTGGAGAGTGGACATGTCAACCCACGCTTTAACAAGGGTCTATTCATGCTTTAACATTTTAGCTTTGAAAAATCACAAAAAATTTACTTCTTGTGAGATAGGCTTCATTCTTTTTGTAAATGACTTCTTTCAAACTTTTCAATCTCTGAAAAATATGGAGAGCTGACAAATAGCTTCTCCAAAGTACCTGGATAGCAAATCCATCTATATCTTTAAGACAGGCTGTTTGTTTATTTTGTGTGTTATATTGAGATCTGCCAGACCATGCCTCCTTCAGCTGTGTGTTTGGTATCGTCAGAAAGCCCTCAGCGAGGAAGGGTGCACGGGCTTTGTTTCATGGCATTCCATCTTCTCGAGCGAGAATTATTGAATTTCGAAGTTTTTTTTGGTTTAAAAAAACTAGAAAATTACTTTTATTTCTATTTTGATTGTAGCAATGGTATAGGGCACACTAGTCTGTATCAGCGTTCACAAAACTGGATAAAATTTGCTACACTGCTACTTAAAATTTTTAGTAGCTAAATGTACATTGAAGAAAATCCTCAAAAAATTAGATTTTAGGCAAGATCGCAACAACCAATAGAATTTGATAGCCAATTTGTTACTTCCTCCACATTGGAATTAGCATCTGTTTAGTCAACTTTGGGTTATAGTACTTCCAATCATCCTTTACAGCTTACAAAGTCCTTTCTTTTCTACTTTTTTTAATGCCGCTCACTCTCAAGTTGATGCATGTTTGTCTTGAAGGTAGCATATTGCACTAAATTCAATAAACTAGTTTTGGGATCACTAGTCTATATGGTAATAGTATGGGTAGTTCTACTTTAATCCATACCTTAACCCCTAAAAGACTGAGGCCCTTTTTCTACCAAAAAACACTCAAAACTGCCATTTCTATAGCAAAAAGTAAAAAAATTTGAAAAATGTTTTTTTTCCACATCTAACCGTATGATCTTACACCTAACTAGTATGAGAGTGTGTGGAAAAAATTTCAGAATTTTTGACTACACAAATTGCAAGATATCTGTGTTTAAAGGGAAAAAAACAAATTTTTCAGCACATTGTGGGACTAGATTTTTTGACTTTGAACATTTTTAACTTTATTTTTTTGCACTACAAAGTTTTGAGCTTTTCATGTTTATACTGGACAATTGAGTTGAGAATCTAGCAAAAAAAAAAAATTCAAAAAGACTTAATTTTTATTATTAAAAATATTGTTAAGTAGAAGTAGGTACAAGATAGAAGGAAAATCTAAAATATTTATATATTTAGGGTGGGATTAAAATGCACTAATCCCAATGGTTAGATTGTTCTAACAAGTAAACTATACCATACAAAAAAAAAATTCAAAAATTTCAAAAATTTCATTCAGAAATGAATCCTACAAGTTATTTTTTTCAAAAAAATGCTCTATCTGCCCAAAAAACAAGAATCTCCATTACTTTCTCATACAAAATCCAAATGAAATGAATCAAAGCTTTCTATATAGACAAAAATATAATCTATGAGAAAAAAATACTTGAAAAAAAAAAAAAAATTGCAAATTTTTTTTGCTGCCCGCCATCCCCTGTTTTAAGCTTATTTGGTCATAACTTTTGTTTCCAAGCACCGATTGTGAGAAAAATTATATTCCCATGAAGCTATTCAGCTTTTCTACCTCCAAAAAAAGCTCCAAAAAATCAGAAGAAAATTCCAGCCCGTAGGTACCTACCCGAAAATGCATTTGTCCCCCGAAGGGACAATGGTCCTTTAGGGGTTAAGTTTGGCTGGTTGATTGTTTGTTTTGTTTTGTTTTGTTACACTGAGATCTCCTAGACCGTACATCCCTCAGCCGCGTGCTTGGTATCGTCGGAAAGGGCTTGGTGAGGAGGGGTGCAAGGACTTGGTTTCGTGGCGTTTGGACCTACGGTGTGGAAGTTATTGAATTTTGAAGTATTTATGGAATCAAAAAATTAGGATATTACTTTTACTTTGATTTTGGTCGCGTCCATACCTTAAGTTTGGATGTTTGTTTTGTTTTGTTACGTTGAGATCTCATGGACCGTGTGTCCCCCGGCCGAGTGCTTGGTACCGTCAAAAAGGGCTCAGCGAGGAGGGGTATACAGGCTTGGTTTTGTGGCGTTTGGACCTACAGTGCGAATTTCGAAGTATTTATGGAATCGAAAAATTAGGATATTACTTTTACTTTGATTTTGGTCACGTTTTTGATACCTTTGGAAAGCTCTTGGCCAAGAGAGGTGGACGGGCTTTGTTTCATGGCATTTGACATCATAAGAGATTTGAGGGCATTGGAGGACCGTTTCAGGCCCATTCTCCAATCTGGCCATATCTGTGAACAACCGGTACAGGCTGTCAAAATTTTATTTTTCAAAAAAAAATAAAAAAAAATAAAAAAATTCTCTCCCAAATATCATTTTAGGTCCAAATTTTTTTTATTTTTTTGTGAAAAGTGACGTGGCACTATTTTGACCACATCAGCCAACAGCTTTCTTGTGTTCTCGCAGTTTGGGAACGCAGGCATTACAAGAATTATGAACCCTGCAAGGGGCTGCAAGTTTTTGATTTTCAGCACCCCACAGTGCAATTACAGAAAAATAAAAAAA
The DNA here is from genome assembly GCA_963969595.1 of Neckera pumila. Taxonomy (NCBI): domain Eukaryota; kingdom Viridiplantae; phylum Streptophyta; class Bryopsida; order Hypnales; family Neckeraceae; genus Neckera; species Neckera pumila. Next base: position 25,066,545 of record OZ018411.1, on the reverse strand, counting down.
CATTTTTTTATTAAAAAAATATTAAAAAGTAAAAAAATATTAAAAAAATAAAAAAATTGACGTGGCGCTGACATGACATGTCAGCACCCAACTTTTTTAAAATAAAAAATAATTTTTTAATTCTAATTTTTTCCCTAATTGCACCTCAAGGGTGCAAAACTCACGGCCCCTTCAAGGGCTGAAACTTTTCTTAATGATAACTTGTGAATTCTTGGAGGCCTCAAATCTCTTCTAATGAATGTGGTGTGAAAGATATTGACTTTCGAAGTTTTTATTGAATAAAAAAATTAGAGAAATACATTTATTTTTGTTTTGACTGTGACAACGGCACAGGGCACACTAGTCCATACCTTAAGTTCGGTGGTTTGTTTGTTTGTTTTGTTACGTTGAGATATCCCGGATCGTGCATCCCCCGATGGCGTGCTTGGTACCGTTGGAAAGTCCTCGCGAGGAGGGGGTGCATGGGCTTGGTTTCGTGACGTTTGGAGCTACGATGCCGAATTTATTGAATTTCAAAGTATTTGTGGACCAAAAAATTAGAAAATTATTTTTGCTTTGATTTTGATTGCCTTCTTGGTATCGTTGGAGAGCTCTTGGTGAGGAGGAATGGACGGGCTTTGTTTCGTGGCATTTGGACCCACAGTGTAAAAGTTATTGAATTTCAAAGTTTTTATTATGAGTTAGAAAATTAGAAAATTATTTTTACTATGATTTTGGCTGTGGCAAATGGCACAGGGTTACACTAGTAGTAAGGTGAGTACACCCAAAACCGCCACAAATTGGTACTGTGCTTAGTTACTGTTACTAGGCTGGTTAGATTTTCATATTGCCTTGTTGGCAAGTGAAAGGAGGTTCCAACGCACCAAAAAACGTAGCATTTGGATACTATATGCAAAAGTTATTAAGGAACAAAGTTTGGTTCTAAAAGCGTTTGTTGCACATAGGTACAGAGCTGATTTTGGAGATGTACAGAGAGTATAGACGGCGGTTTAAGGTCAGTGGCGCATTTGGGTGTGCCCACCTTAACTAAGTTAGGCACAGTAGCAGAAAGTGCTGGTTCAGTTGGGGGGTCAACTTTGCGGTGGGGCGGTACGTACGCCTGGCGTGGCATAAAAGCCATCCATCGGTTTGCCTCGAACTGAACTGAACTGAATTCTTTTGTTGTCGCTGAGCACCAATTGGCTCCTCTGGCGAAGTATGGGGCACTGTACAGTAGTTTCATGCAGAGAGTTCTCTTTCATTTTTTTTGTATTTTGGGGCGGTGCAAGAGTTGACATGAGCAATGCAGTCATGTAACTTACACAAAATAGTGAAATTAGGTTGTCCCACACTAATTTCTCATATCTAACACTTTCAGACATGGTCAACTATAGTCGTGGGCAACCTAATTTCACTATTTTGTGTAGAGCATCTCCACCGGTGCTCCAAATATTTTTTCGAAATGTGTATTGTGGCGTGTGCTAGTTGTTAACAGGACCCGCCTCGTTTCCGGGCCCCCACTGAAAATAGGATGCATGCACATCACAACCTACTTTCCAAGGTAATTCATTAATGAGTTTGGAATTTGGAGCTCCCTCATTTGTGTAGGGCCACTAAATTAATAAAAAATTGCTTTCTTGAAAGATCTTTGTGTCATAGCATACTAGAAGTCAAAAGTGAGAGACACGGGAAGATGGAGGAAAAACGTTAAATTGCGCCATCCTTTGTGGGCCCAGCAAGGTAATTTTGGGTTTCATGAGGGTAAAAGTAAATAAAAGCCCCCTATATTTGAGCCGTATCTAGGGATACTTACTAGCCCCCCTAGCTAATTTGGGGCCTCTGATTGCAAATATGAATTCAAATTTTGAAAAAAAAAATTGTGGTAAATAATAAATTCCAAATGGTGTAGCGCTGACGTGGTGCTAATAGTGCTGACGTGGCATTGACAACGCTAACGTGGTCAAAATGCGAGCACGTCACATTTTCAATTTTCAATTTTTTTTTCCCATAATATCACCACGGGAGGTCCAGGCTTAGCAGCCTTATTGAGGCCTCATATTTTTTGTAATGTTTAATGTCCTGCAAGATGGAGTGTTTGGACAAAAAATTCAAGTGGCCGGAGTTGACAAATGCTAAAGGTTGCTACTGGTAGGACACTAGAAATAATCCGGGCACGCCACATGTCAAATATGGGCATTGTGGCATGCTCTAGTGAAGATGCTCTTAGCTACTTGCAACCATGAATCGGCCTAAATTGACCCAATGCACCTTTGGGGGGGGGAGGGGGGGGATGCTTGCAATATGAATCTGGTCCAAAAGCAGGTCTCACTGCATTCTTAAGGGCCTGTTTATACCACCTGGAAACTTTGGGTTGGAGCCTAAAGAAATTGAATGGTTTGATTGGAGGATAGCTGTGGTACCTCGCATTGGGGTTTACACCAAAGAAAACTTCGGTTGTAGACTATAACTTTTTCCGTGGATGGAAATCCTTGTTGGAATCCTACGTTGATGAAGTGGATTGACTTTCCAAACCTAAAGGGAGTATTTCTAGGAAGCTCTTCGAGGTACCCAACCCCAAAGGCCAAGAAGAAATTTGGGGAGACATTTTTTTCAATTTTTTTCAATTGTATACTATTCGTTTTCTGGACTATTTTGGCCATTTCTAAGCAATTCTGGACCATTTCTAGGTTGATTTGGACTTTTCTGGCTTGGATTTTGGCCTGCTTATACTATTAGAAACTAAATTTTTTTGACGTCTAAGTAAATGGATTTTAGGTGACATCAAAAAAAAAAACGCGTTTTCATGTCAACAATGATGTCCAATGTAACATCAATGGACATCATTGTTGTCATGAAAACACAAGGTTTTTTTTTGACATCACCTAAAATCCATTCACTTAGATGTCAATTGAGATATTGAACATCATTTAAAACAAGGTTTTCTTATAGTGTCATTTTTGTGTTGTTTTTGGCCTGTTTTTAACCTATTTCTATGGATAACTCAAAATAAAAAGATTCAGCACAAATGCACATTGGGCTATGACTCAATTTTTTTTATTTATACCAAATGTTTGGGTCACTACCTACTTATAGTCTCTTGTTTCAAGCATGGTACCCCCACTTACAATGGTTTCATCCCTTGAACAAGGTACTACATGTGTTTATTGGTGGAGCCCAAGATTTTTGGTGTAAATAGGCCCTAAGACTCTCAATAATAATACTCTTTAACACCAAGTGAGAACATAACCTTGAACCCCCAAAGGACGGGCTAGTGCACGTGAAAATCACCCCTTTGGCTACAATGTGAATCATCTATGTAAAAAAATCCGAAGGTACTTATTGGAAGTCAAACTATTGGAAAAGACTTTCCTTTTTCACACAAAATTTGCACTTTTGCACTTTTGTCCTACACAGAAGGATTCTCTGTCATCCATCGTACAGAAAAAAGTCCGCCATGTTGTTTTATGGATTAACCCATACTAATTGCAGTTGAGCATATTTACTAATATGAACCCTAGAAAGATGCCCAAGACATTAAGTGTCTGATGGATGATAGATAATCCTTCCATACAAGATAGAAGTTGGCAAATGCTCATCTTTGGGGTTTTATGTGAAAAGGGAGGTTTTGCAAAGTAGTTTGACCTCAAATGAGTACTTTTGGATTTTTTTAAGCAATGATTTACACAAGACCTCAAAGGTTGATTTCCATAGTGACCAGCACGTTCTTCTGGGGTTAAGCATACAATTGTTTTAATTGTATCTTATTGGCAATGTGAAAGAAGATTCCTAAATACTTTAGCATACATTATTTGGACACTGTATGAATAAGTTATGAAATTTCAAAGTATTGTAAAATGTATGGTTTCTTAATCCTTTAACCTCTAAAGGACTGGGTGTTTGAGCATAATTCTTGTTTTCTTGACTAGCTCTTGTAACAAGCTTGGTTCTTCATTCGTGTAGAATAATTTTGATGATCGCCACCATTGGAATGAAAGAAGACTTATTTAGCTATCCTATAATAAAGATCAACAAAATTGCACAATTTTTCAGAAAATGCCACCATTGACAAGATTGATGAAAGATGTTTAGTTAAGCGGTACTTTGAATGTATGCTGAAATCAAAATGTTGCAATTGGAATGCTCAAAAGTAATTCAAAAACTCTAATTTTTTTTCCACAAATATATCATTATAATATTGACGTGTAATTTTTTTCAAACCATTTGGAGGTGTAGAAAAAAAGATATAAAAATGTAAAGTAATGGCCCACAACGCCTTTTTCATTCTCAAAAAATTCATCAAAAATTGCACACTCAATCATTTCTCAATTGGATTGCACTAACGGATTTAGTGGAAAAAATCATGTAGGGTCTCTTAGTTGTTCACGGCTTGTTAGTAAGATTCACATATCGAATTCATTACAAATGTAGTTGCAGAAACCATGTGGTGGCCTTGTGGTCCTTTAAGGGTTAAAGACAATTGTCTATTGATTAGACAATTGAAAATCTGGTTATGTTCCTACAAAGTCAATTTTGGATGGGTGTTTATGAAATTTGAATTCATATACCCCCATAATAGAAATACAATTTTTCTTCTAATCGGGTGTCTGGATTAAAAGTTAATATACTATCCTATATTTTTCAAGTAGTTTGGGTAGCTTCAAGTAGCATGTGCAGAACTCATCTTCTAATTCTAAAATTTGACAAGTATGTAATTTATGTGATAGAAGATGCAAATGTCTAAAAAATAGCCATGTATAGTGTAAAAATCTCACTCTAAGAGGAGTTAAAGTCTATTCACCATGTTGGATAAGGTTGGAAAAAAAAAATTTCTTCAATGTTATAATCTTTAAATCTGTGCGGTCAAAGTTTTTGAATTTTTTTTCTACACATTCCTACAATTGTCTAGTGCAAATTTGTACTTTTAAATTTTGAAAAAAAAATCATTTTTTTCTCATTGTCCTAAAAAGTGGCATTTTTCACAATTTTTGCCCAAAATGTGCCTCCGTCCTTTAGGGGGTTTGAAGTCAAGCATTGGTTTGGATAAATGAGAAGTTTTGTAGTCATTGAAGCCCGTATAACTTCTTAGTTTGTCACCCATAATTGGGACGCCAAAATGCTAAGGGGTCAAAGTAACTAAGCCTTCGGATTGCCCATCTAAAACAGTCTAATATGATTAATGCAAAATTAAAGAATTGAAATGCAAAAGTTCAATACTTGTCTTTATATGGTATCCAGACATAATAGGAAGTTGTAGGCGACAAAAGTCAATCGTGGGGTGCATGAAAAGAGAAAGGGCAATGTAGCACACAAGGAAAAATTATAAACAAATGAAAAGCCATAGATGTTTCCTTTTCAATCAATAGAAATATGGTAATGAATGTTTTGGGTTCAATGCTCCATTTTCAATTAGTAAGGGACGCTTTTGAGATCCATATTGTATGCCATTTAAATACAAGAGGATAATTTTTGGGATACATCATGGTTCATTTACAGGACTATGCCATGTGATTATTGCACCATGTATGAACTAAAAATAGCCTACAAGCTTTTATACTCAAAAATTACAACTACATGTCCAACATTGCGTTCCGTACATATTTCATCCTCTTTTCACTAAAAATTCACTGAAAATTTATCCATTGCACCAAATGATTCTAATTTTGATTCACCTAGTAAAAGATCATTTTTTGGACATAATATCTTATGAATGTACCAGAATTTGGCATTAGACTCTTCTTGTCTCTTTTTGACTTACATGGCTTGATTGTATATATCTTGTGTCCTCAATATTTAGGTTTAAGTGTCATGTTTGGTCCAAATGTCACTATAAAGAACCTATGTTTGAGGTGATGGATTTTAGATGACATTGAATGTAATAATGCGTGTTTTTATGTCAACAATATTGTTCAACATAACAACAAGATACTATGTTGGACATTAATGTTGACATAAATACATAGGTTGTTACATGGATGTCACCTAAAATCCATCATCTTAAACATGGGTTTCTTATAGTGTGTAGATGACGCATTTTATGCAATGGTGATTATAGACACATATACCTTATGTAGAATGAGGGTTGCCATTATACAAGCATAGGAGTGTGAACCCATGAGCCTAAAATACTACACACCTATGTTATAGGTATATATACTATAGAAACCATCTATAATTAGAAGATCTAGATGTTACAAATACCCATATTATAGGTGTTTATGATTAATACATCTTCTATAGTGTGTGGTATCTATATTATAGGTACATATGTTCATTAGAAGAGATCTGAGGCCTCCAAGAGCCCGCAAGTTATCCTGCGTTCCCGCAACGTTCCCACGCAAGAAAGATGCTAGCTGATGTGGTTGAGAGAGTGCCACGTCATTAAAAAATTAAAAAAAATTAAAAAATAGGCCTAAAATGATATTTGGGAGAGATTTTTTTTTTTTTTTTTTTTTTCTGACAGCTTGTACCGGTTGTTCACATATCTGGCCAAATTGGAGAACGGGCCTGAAATGGACCTCCAATGCTTGTATACTTTCATTTACAATTTTTGACAATGGTGCTAGTATGTGAACTCAAGAATGCAAGCTTGTGAGCATTGAGCCTACCATTAGAAGAGTTTTGAGCTTTAAACCTTTGTAGTGGAGAATTGAATTGAGAGTCTAGGAAAAAAAAAGAAATTCAAAAAATATCAATTGTCATTTTAAAAAAAATTGTTAAGTAGAAGTAGATACAAGATAGAAGGATAATCTAAAATATTCATACATTTTAGATGGAATTAACATGCACTAATCCCAATGGTGAAATTGTTCTAGCAAGCAATATAAATCATGAGGAAAAAAAACAACTGAAAAATTTGAAAAATTGCATTCAGAAATGCATCCTAGAAGTTATTTTTTTCAAGAAGATGCTTTAGCTGCCCAAAAAACAAGAATGTCCATAACATTCTCATACAAAATCCAAATGAAATGAATGAAAGCTTTCCAGATAGACAAAAATATACTCTATGAGAAAAAAAATATAAAAAAAAAAATTCAAACTTCTGTCCATTCTTTTTTGTTGCCCGGGCTGCCCGCCGTCCCCTGTTTTGAGCTTATTTGGTCATATATTTTTTTCCCGGGCACCGATTGTGAAAAAAATTATATTCCCACAAAGCTTATCAGTTTTTCTATCTTCAAAAAAAGTTTCCAAAAATCACAACAATATTTCAGTGTGTAGGTACCTGCCCAAAATGCATTTGTCCTCCGAAGGGACAATGGTCCTTTAGGGGTTAAATTTTGCTTAATTTCTAAATGTTTAATTATTTCCATATGCATAGTCAATATTTTGAAAAGTACACTTCATTGAATTACAAAAAGTATTTAATAGGATTAGGTATCATATAAAAAGAAAGACAAAATTGTTGAAAACTCTAAAGATGGAACTGAAACAAGTACTAAATTCAAACCATGAGATTGTTCTAGCAAGCATTCCAAATCCTATAGATCTTTTGGCAGAAGGGGAATTGTGAGCATAGAGTTCAAAATAGGATCTTAAGTAATATTTTCCAAGAAAATGCTATAATTGCCTTATGAGAAGATTCTTGAAATCAATAATTCAAAGGGAAGGAATAAAATATTTTCATGAATAAACAAATAATGTACTCTATTATAAAATATATTATAAAAGAAATATTTCTAATTTTTTGGAATTTTTGCTGTTTGCCCAAACATGGCTATTTTTACTTTGAGCTTTAAGAATTTTTGGGATATTCACTTAAAGCTAAAACTATATTTCTTAAAAGCTATTTTGTTTTCTTGTCTTTAAGAAAACTAGTGTGCCTTGTGCCATTGCCACACTATAGAAAAACAAAAGTGTGCCCTATGCCATTGTCATAGTCAAAATAAAAGTAAAAGTAATTTAAAAAAATTTTAATTCATAAAAACTTCAAAATTCAATAATTTTCACAACACAGGTTCAAATGACATGAAACAAAGTCCATGCACCCCTCTTTGCAGAGAGCTTCCCGATGGTACCAAGAAAGCGACCGGGGGAAGCATAGTCCACGAGATCTCACCGTAAACAAACAAACAAAACAAGAGAAACAAGAGAAATTTAACAAACAAAAACCTGATTTAAGGTATGGATTTTCAAAAATCATGCCAAAAATTAAGATTATAAAGACCTGCATCAAATTTCATTTTTGAATGTCTCCTAAAAGGACAATACAGGGGTTAAAACCTTGGATTTCAAATATTGAACTTTATGGTCTCAATTGGTGAAGTACGGCACATTTAGGTGTCTCTACCTCATCTCAAAATATAATCATGAAATGAGGTCTCTATAATGTGTTGAACTCTAAATTAATCTTCAAAGGACAAATCTTCTAGAAGAGCTTAGTTTTTAGTGTCAAATCTCAATTTCACATAGTTTTTGACTCAAAGCTTCATTAAGAACATGAAGTTCCAATAATCTACTATTTTTCCCAACTTGTTAAAATTTATAATTTTTGTAACACTTTGAAGGTAACATCTTGAGGGCTTATAATACACCACTTTCACACTTTTTTCTCAAATTTCTCTTGGTGTGAGCTCAAGGAGTACACCAAATTACACCATGATGTTTACCACTATCATCTTTAATTTTGCTAAACATTTTATACTATTAGTTAAACATTTTTGAAATTTCTATAAGTTTTATAAAGAAAATACTGCAAAATTTCATATATATCATTTTGATATTTTTAATTATGAAAAAATGAAGACAAATTATATACTCCATATACAATATATTACTCCATGAAAAAAATATCAAGATGCATTTAAATATAGAAAACTAATGAAACTTCATCCAACAAGAACATAGAAAGGTGAAGTTTCCATCCAAGTTGAAAATGGTAGCATATTGATTGGAGCCTATATATTTGAGAATTTTGTGCTGTGCAATCACCATAGCAGAGGAAATTCTGAAAATAAATAGGCCTACCAGGAAATGCTTCCAAGAAATGCTTATTTATTTTCAGAATTTCCAACAACGAGGAGATTGTCTGATGTAAACGCTTGTCTAGAAATGGATAAAATATGAGATTGATGAACAAAAAATATGTAACCACCAATTATGCAAATTCTTTGCACCAAGAAGGGTATAACATTAACCCCTAAAGGATTAACATGCATTTTTAACTATATAGAAATTTAGGCAGGTATGTAAGACTAAAGATTTCCATATTTTTGGCCCAAACTTTAATAGAAGGTGGGAACAAGGAATGTCTTTCACATCACTAAATTTCATGGCATTTGGATATATGAGTCAAAAGTTATTGCATAATATGTAATTTGTTTCTCAACTCAGACAATCCAAGCACATATTAAAAAAATCACTTTTCTCAAAAACAAAAATTTGAAATTGATTTTCTAGAGTTATATATACATGGAAAGCTTTGAGTCATTCCATTTTGATCAATGAGTCAAAAATTATGAGGATTTTTTGTTTGCGGGTAGTTATAGATTCTCTACTCTAAAATAAACTTTGAAGTTCTTTATCTTACTCAACTTTCAATATTTTTTGAAAAAAATAAAATAATAAGATGTAGACTGTTTATTAAAACATTTCAACCATTGAAATTGGCATTTTAAGTTCCATAATTAAATTCTAACAATTTAGTATTTTGAATCACTCTCTACTTCTTCCTAGTACTTACTATTTTTTTCATGTATGTTGTACAATTCTAAATGATCTGAAAATTTTCAAGAATGTGGCCAACTTGTCTAAGAAAAAGAATCCAAAGAAGCACCACCATTTGGGACATTTTTTCATAGAAAATTGAGGTTGCAAAGTGCAGCTGCCTTGTTTTTTGTAGTGCCAAAAAAAATGATTTTAGTGAATTTGAATGCAAATATCTTGCAATCCATGCGGTGGAAATTTTTGAAATTTTTTCCACATGTTCTCAAGTTAGCATACTACAAGATCCTACGGCTACATGTGTCCAAAAGTGTGTGTTTTTGAAAATTTTGATACTTGTTCTAAAAATGGCATTTTCTGAGCGTTTTTGGTGAAAACCGTTTTCCACAATAGTCATGGAACTTTAGGGGTTAACATCTAGCTTAGGTGCCTCACCCCAGGTGGAGGTATAATCCCCCCCTAGATCCAAGGGGGAAGGAGAGAATTCCGTTCCTATAGAACCTGTTCAATTTTGGCACCTTCTTCCAAAAATTTATTAAAATTTAACTTTTTAACTTTGGCAATAAAAAAAGAATGACTACAATTTTCATCATCCAAGATACTGAGTAAATAAAATATTTGACATCCACCTCCAAAAGCATCTTAATAATATGTACAAAATTGAGAAAGACAAACTCTTTATTGAAATTGGATGGGAAAAGGTAAAGCAACCCATGTGGGATATGTAAATAGTTAGGATTAGTAAGAGCTCAACCGTTCATAGTCAAGTCAAAAATAGGAATTATGTTCAAAGTAGAATTTCAGACCTCATTTAGGCATAGTAGAATAACATTTTGCAAAAGAAATTGAACTAAGTTAATGTAGAAAATCAAGCTAACTTTCACCTCCCAAAATCCTTTTGAGATTTTGAGGCTCCAGTCAAAAGTTATAGACAAATTTCAGGGAGCAGTTGGAAGGAACATTTTCTTTGACATCTTTCAAACATCTTCTTTGAATTTTGTCCAAAACTTTTGTTCAGAGGCTCGTAATCACAAACAAATTTTTGAAAATGAAAGTTGGATTTATATTTCAACTTTTCTTAGTTCAATTTTTATTGAAAAATGCTATTTTACTATTGCAAAATGAGGTCTAAAATTCTACTTTGAACACATTAGAAGAGATTTGAGGGCATGGGAGGGCTACTTCAAGCCCGTTTTGATCTGGCCAAATCTGTGAACAGCCGATACATGCCGTCAGAATTATTTTTTTCAAAAAAAAGTTCTTTTAGGTACTTCCTTAATTGATTCAAGGTAGATTTTGCATCCCTTTCGAGACTCTTACTTCAAGTTTGTCACTTATGATTCATCCTTGTTTTCTTTTACAGAAAACCTAAACTCAATCTTTTTTACAAAGAAAGCTAGTTACATAACCATCAGCAAAGCTTATTTTATTATAACAAATGAAGCCTAAATGTAAATTCGGCTTGTATGCTATATCTGATGTTTCTGTTGTTACTCTGTAGCTTGAGTTGTAATCCAGCCATTTAACTTAGATCAGATCTATTCTTCATTTAGATCCTAATCTAATACAGCTTAGTACTTGTAATCAGATCAATCCCTCAAGCCAGAAGCTCAGATCATTCACTCAAGCTAGACGCTCGGAACATTTACTCAAGCCAGACCGCATAATACACCGGGAGTTTCCAGAAACTTCAAGGTACAAGATAAGAGAAAGAAGGAAACCTCCAAGTATAGTGTAATCCAACCAAAGTTAAGCACCTATATGCTATCTTTGTTTGCAACCTGATTAACTGAGCCTAGCTGAAACCCTAATATGGCAACAGGCAATATCACAACATCGATTTGAACAGATCGACCTCCTTCGACAAAAGATTATGAGTAATTGCAAAAAAGAACCACATGCAACAACACAAACACTATGAGTTGCTTGACTCTGTTGTTCTTTTCTTCACAAAAAATAGTCGTTTGGAATTCTCAAAAAAGAATTTTTCCAGGAGGTGACGATCCTCACTTGTGCCCATACCAACCAGCAGACTGTTAGTTTGCTATTCGGTGTACACGAGGTGTCTACAGATCGTCACTACTTGTTATTACAATTCACCTGAGAAAAAAAATCCCCCCATCCTACTCAAAAGACCAACGTTAGAAACGTTAGTATGAATTTGTCATACAAAAATCACTGCAGAATAAGTCATAACCTGTTGGCCGCTGATCTGTGACCCTAGCACCATTGTAATAATAATTTGAAGCTCCAACGCTCATACACTTCCAAAAGCAAGCTTACACAAAGGCAAGAACAATCCAGTCTCACTTTGAACAAGGCCTAAGCAAGGAACAACTTGTGAATTTTGTTGCTTTTGGATACTTTTCAAAACTCAGCATAGGGCCAGTTGGAGGGCGGCAGTCTCAAGTCATAGCAGTACCCCAAGGCCTGTGTTAACTTTCTCAATTAAGGCACAAGCTCCAATATGACCGTCATGTTTTCCCTTATAATAAAGTTGATTATGCTTTGATACAAATCCCAGGGCTCATCAAAGAACTGTGTATGCAAGTAGCTTCTTCCAATTGTCTGTAGCCTTCATGGAGCAGGTAACTAATAGTATGTTGCCAGGCAGCTAATGTGCTGGTTTGAGAATATGGGTTTTCCTTTATTCACTATTATTTATGTTCACAAATATCTATAACTAGGAAGTCTATTTGCTTGTAAGTAGCAAAAGTGTCAACCTATATATATAGCAGCAGTAGATTATTGAATTCAGGGATTCATACCAAGAATTTCAAATCTAAAAAAGAAAAAAAGAAAAAAAGAAAAAAAATCTCTCTTAAATATCATTTCAGGCCAAGATTTATTTATTTATTTATTTTTATTTTTTTGAAAATGACATGGCACTCTCTCGACCAATCAGCCAGCAGCTTTTCTGCATAGGAACGCTGTGGGAACGCACGATAACCCGCGGGCTCTTGGAGGCCTCAAATCTCTTCTAATGCAATTACTACTTTTTAACAATGAGAGGTCAAGCTCTCATCTTCAAATTATCCCTTATCCTTTGAGGGGTCATGAAATCAATGAATTTCATTATAAAAACAACCTCTTCATCCTCCATTCTCACTGAATTTCAATGAAGAAATTCCTTCATGTTTCTACAGAAGATTTCATAATGAAAGATGGTCTTTGGACTTTAGATTAACCTTCTTACCAACATTGGATATGTTTTTTTTTCAAAGCAACTTGGTCATTTAATTCTTGTTGAATTTGACAAAATCCCTAAACCCTAAAATTGACTTATTTCCATTGATTTCAGTAATTAGCATTGTCAGTTTTCAAGATTTTTGACAATTATCGTTGTAATTTCATAAAATTACAATATCTTTAAAAAATAATTGTTTTTTGCTGAAATTGAAAAGGGACTATGCTCTGATGGTGAGAACCTCATTGGCTAAGTGCAGGGTGCTTTGTCGTTGCATTGTCAGTGCTAGGGACATCATTGGTTGGTACATGTTCTTTGTCATCGGGGGGCCTTGATTTTGGGGGAGCAAAAAGGGACCCTAGCTAGCAAAGATTAACCCTTAAAAGACGAACGGGTGAACCTGGAAATCATCTCTTTCATTACCGTGTAAATTATTGGCTTACAAAATTGCACAAGCACTCATTGGAAGTCAAACTACCCTTTTGCAACAAAATTCCAAAGATAAATAGTTGAACTCATGTTCTACTAAAAAAATTCCTTGTCATCCATTGGATGCCAAACGTCAATGTTTAACCCCTAAATGTCCAAGGCCTGTTTTGAGCTTCTTGGAATTTGTTCTAAATTGAACAAAAGTCAACATATTGATAAGTTGAATCAATTTTTTTGAAATGTAACTGTACAAATTCAAATAGACATATTAGAGATGACATAGGAAAAGAAAACACAACAATATCACTTATGGATTGAAAGATTATAATGTTTGATTATGGGGATGTTAAAACTATGAAAATCTTTCAACTCTCTTTTTGCATGTCAAATCTAAACGGTTGGTCATCAAGAAAATATGAGGTTGAAGGGCCTAACATGCATAACCAACCAATCAATTTATGGCTTCTCAAAATCTACTCTATAATTTTTTCAAATGAATTTCTAGTCTGATTTTTTTCCCAAGATCTAGTGTATTTGAGGCTCGTTTTCAAGAGTCCTCAACACTATGGAAAGTCAAGATTGCAATGGGTATCTTTGCATAAAATCTTAAATAGAAAAATCATAATCATTTATTTTTATAATCAAATTTTGAAGCTAAAACTAGACTTCAAAAAGAATTTTTCAAAAATATAAAATACTAAAAATAGAAATTTGGTAAGGTTTTATTTAACTTTAAAGCTTCTTCAATACCATATTTTGGTGCCTTGGACAAATAGGGGTTAAGGGTTAACAATGTTATGAGATTTTGGGAAATAATCCTCCCGCAGAATGAATGGGACATTTCTTGGTGGGCATTTAGTAGACAAAATGTTAAATTATGCCATCCTTTATAGGCCCTACAGGCCAAACTTACCCCAGGGAAAACGCTGAAATTTTTTGTCACAAACTTTTTTTTTGCAAAATCTGAATTCATATTTGCAATCAGAGACCCCAAACTAGTGAGGAGGCCTATTAAGTATCCCTAAACACGGCTCAAATATAAGGGCCTTTTTTTTTAACTTTTACCCTCAAGAACCCCGAATTTACCCCGCTGGACCCAGGCCCACAAAGGATGGGACGATTTAACGTGTTTCGTTTACTAGCATGGAGAGTCAGGCCCAGCACCAGTGCATGGCCCATATGGTCTTGACTTGAATTCATGTGAACAGATGAATTGAACCTGTGACGGGAGAAACTCAGAGTCGACCACGTGGCAACCACAGCCAGAGCCCATCCCATGCAAAAAGTGCAAAAGCAGGGCAACTGCTTGATGGATGGATGGATGGGATTCAAACCCGAAGGATGGCGACCTTGGCTATCACTCGCGCACATGATGAAGGTGGTGTGAAGGCCTCAGAGCATGGCCACTGTGGCCCGGGCAATTGGCCACGGGCAAGGCAATCTGGCGAGCCCTCACTTCCACAGTGCCCGGCCACAAAGCCACCCCACACCATTAGAGCATCCCCACTCCAACTCAACAAGTGGCTCAAACTAGGCAAATGGCCGTGCCCGGCCATAATGAGTGCCCCACGGCACGCACGGCGAGGGCCAAAAAATGGCCGGGCACGGCCAAATTTGAAGAGCACCCGGCCAAATGAAGAGTCCTTCTTGCGGCTCGGTATGAGTTATTTTATCTTTATTTTTAAGTTTCGAGAGACTTTTTCATTTATTCCCCAAGTTTCGAGAGACCTTTTCATTATTGAATGTCTTCCCCCGAGTAGGCAATCATGAGGTAGCACTTGGGGGCTGTGTAAACCTGGTTTCCCGTGTTCGTAACCCGTGTTGCCGTGGGGCACATGGACCGGGCTTGGTCAAATGACACTCCAAGTGCTCCCTGGCCGTGCCATTTGGCCGTGCCTGGAGTGGGGATGCTCTTAGACAGAATCGGACCCATTGAAAACTGTCAGTGCTCCCAGTATTTCTGATCCCATAATTAATGGCCATTAATTTGGGATTAAATTAGCAGCTACTGACAAGGTAAAATTGAGAGGCAAGGCCTATTTTGGTTGTAGCGTGTTTTGGAAACCGCATCCAGACATAATAAAATGATTAGGGCCGCTTTACACCAGAAGGCCGGGCCAATTTCCTGTGTCAGAGGCCAAGAATCCTGACTTCTGATTGGACAAAAGGGTCAAATCAGCCCCAACCCCTTTACACCAAGAGGCTGGGCCAATTTGGTGAATTGAATTTTTTATTCAAAAAAGACATGATCTGACATGGCCCGAGCTCGCTGAATTGGGTGCACCAAAAATGGGAGGCCAATTCTTGGCCTTGGGGCCAATGTCAGATTTCAATTAAAAAAATTGTTTTAATAAAAAACTATTTTTTTCAACTAATCATTACCATTGGATTTTGTGCAATCGGCCTCATGGGGATTAGGACCGGCCTTTAGGTGTAAAGTGGCCCTGAAAATTTCAGCCCCTCTCTCTTTCTTTTATAGGTTTTATTGAATCGGCCCGGCTTCTTGGCCTTAAGGCCTTTACAAACAGGAAAATTGGCCCCCATTATAATCTTATTCTAATGGGAAGTTGAGGCCGGCCTCTAGCCCAAAAGGGCTGAAATTTTGTGCAATTGGCTTGAAGGAGAATTGGCCCGGCTTCTTGGTGTAAAGCGGCCCTTAGTTCCTAAAAAAACAATCAAAACTCTCTTGAAGTTGGTCAACACAAGGCTCGCTCAAAACTCCCCCGCCCTCATCAAGCTAGGGCATTTGTTGGAAAATTGGGCGTGCCCGGTGGTCAAATTTTTGCTGCCAGCGTTACGGTGGGGGGGGGGGGATGCCCTGACTCCCGGCCCCTGCCAATTGTGTCCCGGCCCTGTATTGGGAGTAGGAGTGGACATGCTTTGAGGTCGCAAAGACAAGGCCCACCCAATCCGGTCAAGTCTATAGTAGTGCAATGAGTCTCTTGCGGAGGCCGTAAACCATTCTCAGGAAATGCGTCGTTGATTTCATGAGAGGCTTCTGGGGCGCAACAAGGCCGTGAAGTTCAATTACACAGGTTTGTCCATGTAATTGGGCAATACAAATTTTTCATCCAACTTCCATTTTTCATCCAATTATTTTCATATGTTTCATCCGTGTTTTGCTTGTGGTTTATGCTGGACAATGCCCTTCATCTAGGGATTCTGCAAATTAAAATGCCTCCTCGTCGGGCTCTGCCTTCTTTGTTGTTAATTTTAATTTGCAAAATCCCCTCCTCCTTAGACATTGCCCTATACATTTTGCTCCCCCACTTTATCCATAAGAAAAACACAGGAACTTTTTACTTGTGACGCATGATAAAATTTGCAAATTCTAAGTTCATATTTGCAATTAGAGGCCCCAAATTAGCTAGGAGAGGTGTTAACAACGGCACAAAATAGGGGCTCTTTTTTTTTACATTCACCTTGAACTTTATCACCGTAAGAGGCTTATTGCACTACTATAGACTCGACCCTGCTGTCCTTGTCCTGCCACCCATTAGAGAAAAAA
Source organism: Neckera pumila (assembly GCA_963969595.1). Taxonomy (NCBI): domain Eukaryota; kingdom Viridiplantae; phylum Streptophyta; class Bryopsida; order Hypnales; family Neckeraceae; genus Neckera; species Neckera pumila. Next base: position 25,049,785 of record OZ018411.1, on the reverse strand, counting down.
TCAGCCCTTGGAAGGGCAGTTCCGAATTGCCATGCCATGCTATTTCAAGCACGGCTTGTCAACTTGGAAAAGTGCCCTTGGTGAGTAGTCAAAGTATATGACTGCTCGCCGGAGCAGTCAGATTTTGCAGATTTTTATTTTTATTTATTTTTAATATTATTATAAGATTAAAAAAAGATTCGTTTTTGTTTGTTTTTGTTTGTTTTGTTTTTAATAAGATTTTATTCAAAAATCTAGGTTCTTGCACCACTGTCACAGTAGTCTTAGCTGCATGGAAATAGGAAAAAAACTATTTTTTCAGCCATTTAAAACTAAATTTCAGGGTACTAGAGGGGTCCGTAGAATAGCCCTCCGGAGGGCTGATTTTTTCTCTAATGCTGCCTTTTTCCCACACCACCATTTTTGTTTTTGTTTTTGTTTTTTCATTTTGAAAAAGGAACCAGTTGTTTCTTAATATATACATGGAGGTCAATTTCAGAAATAATTAGGGAAAGTTTGGATCCAAAGTTTAAAAAATTGTACAACTCTTCTTGAAAAACTTAAAAAAATTTCATTGCTGCTAATTTTGAATATCCAAAAATTATTCTTGAGAAAATTTAGAAAAAGAATTACATTTATACGTGAAGAGAAAAAAACAATCCAAAATTAGGAATGTCAAAAAATTAGGAAAAACAAAATGTCAAAAGCCAAGAAAACCAAATCAAGTTGCCAAACTATCCAAATTCTAAAATAAATTTATTTAAGCATCAAGGTGCCGAATTTAATCTGAAAGTACTATACTCACTAGTGTGTCATGTATCGTTGCCATAGTCAAAATCAAAATCAAAATAATTTTGTATTTTTTCAATTCATAAAAGATTTGAAATTCCATAACTTTCCCACTATGAGTCCAAATGCCTTGAAACAAAGTCCAAATACCCCTCCTTGCTGAGAGCTTTCTCACGGTACCAAGAATGCGACAAGGGAATGCACGATTCTAGAGATTTCAATGCAACAAACAAAACAAACAATCGAACTCATCTAACATTACAATTGCTATAGATAAAGTAGAGGTCTATAAATTAACCTTTTAAGGGCTAGAGTTTAATTTTTTGAAGGTGAAACATCTTTAAATATATTTTTAGTAAATTTTCCTCAAAAGACAAGTAGAATAGGCATCTAATCCAAGTCGTTTCATATTTTTTCAAGCTTTGTGAAATTAGTTACAAATTTTTGAAGTTCACAAAAAATGGTCATCTGTGGTCATCAAAACAAATACCCTTCTAAAATGTGCAGATTTGGTACATTGAAGAAAGTGAAATGTACCTCTAAATCATGTTTGCTTCTAGAGCCTTGTTGGAGTTTGAATTGCTTTCTTTAATTTTCAAAAATCAATGACTTGAATGATCCTTTAGAATTTGCACTACATAAATACCAATGCATAAGTTTACTTTGGGCATTCACGAGATTACAAAGCAACACTTATGCCTTGTCAAGACATCAAGTTACAAAAAAATCTCACAATTTGGTTGATATTTTTTTGTATTTTTGTTGAACGCTTTCCATTTGAAGGTCCAGGCCATTTGAGTTTACAACCTCATAGCTAATTCATCTAAGCTCCAATTCTCTTGAAATTGGTTTTGTTTGAAGCGCGCAAAGACTTTCTAATTGTGTTCCTCTTTGAGATTTTTGTGATCAAATGTATTTTGAACAATATTAGACCGAGAGTCCAAAAATCAACCAAAAAGTGGTCGACCGGTCACTAAAGGGTTAAGGTATGGATGTGATAAGGTGGAAGCATCCATTCTTGTCCATATAAGCAATTCAGCATAGTCTGAGGCACCTTGTTCTAATTTTCTATAAATTTTTTTTGCAGTATTGGCAATTGAAAATCATAGATTTAAAAAAAATATATAATTTTTGGCTAAGGCACCTAATTCTTATGAATCTTCAAAGTAGAACTCCCTACGACACTCCAAAACGGATACTACTAAAGTTGCCTTGTTTCTAACATGGAATCTAAAAAAATCAGCATCCATCAACGACAATTAAATATAGGGATGGTTTTAAGGTACTTTTGATTACACTTTAACCCCTAAACTCCTAAGGTATTTTTTTCATCAAAAAACACTCAAAACTACCATTTTCTAGTGTAAAGCACAAAAAAATTAGAAATTGTTTATTTTGTATATCTTGAAACCATAGGATCTTAAATTAGGCTTGTATAAGAATATGTAAAAGAAATTTAAAAAACTTTGACAAGATGGATTGCAAGATATTTTGTGTTTGAAGTAAAGAAATCCAAATTTTTTGCACCTTGTTTGAATAATTTTTTAAGGCTTGGAATCTTCATAGCTCAAACTTTTTGCTCTATGCATTCTGAGTTTCTAATTTTTTTTATGTTGAAGAATTGAGTCAAACGTCTAGAAAAAGAATTTCAAAAACAACAATCATGACTTTCACTCTTTAAAAAATTATTAAATAGAAGTAGGTCTAAGATTAAATGAAAAATGAAATCATTAGTAGCTCTAAGATGGAATTGAAACACAACAATATCAACAATGAGATTGTTCTAACAAACAAACTTGACCTTGTTAAACAATTTTCTTTTGAAAAATTGTGAAAATTGCATTCAAAGATGAACCCTAGAAGTTATTTTTTCAAGAAGATGCTTAAATTGCCCCAAAAATGAGATTGTCCATAACTTTCTCATTAATAATTTTAGAATCAAGTTAAAGAATGTATTGAAAGGATATGTTTTTCAACTCAAATATTTATTAAGAAATACATTTAGATGATCATTGCGTTAATATTCAAAAAAACTGAACTTTTAGTAGAGAATTATTTTTAGAAATTTAAATAAATTTTCTAAATAAATTTTTGTTATATATTATAGGAAATATAAATTATTTTTAGCTTTATAAAGTATATTTTAATTAAATTAAAAAATATATATATATGGGTCCAAAATTTGGATGCACGTGGTTTGTAATGGACACTATAGGTAACTTCCCCCGGGCTTTGTTTCATCTCTAATTATACTGTATCCCACACTCCAGTAATCCCTGCAAATATCCTACTTTGCTATTGTCTGATTTGTTTGTCCTTGATATATGGTCCTAGGGTAGAGAAAGCAGAGGCACATGCATTTAAAGGATAGAATTGTGGCATTCCTTTGCAAAGTACATTGATAATCGATTATGAGGGCTAAAGCACCCATATTATATAGCAATTTTTTGGAGAAATTTCTTGTTTTAGTTGGATGTAGAGTGTAGATAATGGAGGTTTGTAAACAGACAAAACCAAATCTCAATTTTGATAATCACATTTTTAGATACATACATATTTCAATTTGTTTGTTGCTTGTTGTCCATAGCATTCGATAGTCTGTATGTAGTTCGGTTGTCCTTCTTCCAATAGAATGATGTAGAATATTCCACATTCTATCAATAGCTATAGAAGTACATAGCACTATGTAGAAGAATGGTGAATACAAATCTAAAATAGTCAGTCGCAAGTTGCAAACTCAAGAAGGTTGCAAAATATTTCAATTGACAAATATGTCCCCACTCAAATATAAAAATATTTGCTTGCCAATCATGCTTGGCTCCAAATTAGTCTTTATTAACCACAATCTTTTGCACCAAATTAAAGTGTTATACATTCTTCCTTAAATCAAATTTTAAAATGAATCAAATTGAATGAATAATTAAAAATTGCTAATAGACACTACATGCATATGTGCCTACACAAATCTATGACATTAAATAAGTAAGTTCATTGTCTACAATAGCTAGTTTTGCCACGATACTAGTATTGTAGCTGACTGTAATTCTTCATGATATGCTTGGGTAATGATTGCCTTAAAATATCTTAACCCTAATGGTCCATTGTCCCCGTGGGAGACAAAATGGATTTCGGGCATGTTCCTATGACCTCAATTTTTAGTGAAACTTTTTGAAACTTTCTCATAAGATAGGAAAATTGATTAGCTTTAAAGGAATATAATTTGTATATCAATCAATGCTCGAGAGCAAATGTTATACCACAAAAAGCCCAAATTTTAAGTTGGCGGGCAAAAAAATAAATCCACAAAAACTTGAAATTCAATTTTTCAAATTTTTCTTCTTATATATTACATTTTTATATATGTGAAAAGCTTTGATTCAATCCCATCTTAGAACTATTAATGGTTTAGTTTTTCTTTCAATCTTGAACCTACTCTTGCTTAACAATTTTTTAAAGAATGAAAACCTAAGTGTGTTTGTTTTTTAAAAAAACCCTAAACTTTCAACTCAGTTACTCAACACATTTTTATTTATTTCAATGTCCATTGTGCAAAAAATTTCAACAAATGGCTATCAAAGTCATCTGGAATTGCAGGCTAGTGTTCAAATTTATTTTTTTCAACTTTGAATGCTAATATCTTTCAATCTGTTGGTCAAACTTCATGAAATGTTTACCACATAGTCTCAGACAAGTAAAGTGCAAGATCCTATGGTTAAACTATAATATATTTTTTTGGGTGAGCACAACAGAAATGGCAATTTTAAATGTTTTTTGACAGAAAAATTGCCTTGGGCCATTAGAGGTTAAAACAACTAATCCAGTTCTATCACCCTAGTTCCTATACACTGTGGATGCTTGGGATGAACTTCGTAGGTGAGGACCCAAGAGAGAGAAAGACAACCTATATAAAAGCTACGAAATGTTATTTATTGGATCAATAGACTTTAATTCCTCTTACATTGACATTTCTGCACTATACATAATTTTATTTTTACCATCACTTATTATATCATAATAGCTATACTAACAAACAAAATTGAATACAGATTTAAAACTTTTTCATTCAAACAACCATACCATTAGCATCAATGGGCAAACTCAAAAAGTGGATATACAAAAGTTGTAGTATGCAGTATATACTACATTACAATAGAAGTTTCAAGAAAAAAATAGTTGTCATGTGAAAGAAAAATAATTTCAAAGTTAGCTATGTTGAAACTCAGTTTTGTATGCAAAACTATAATTTGGATACAAAGCTATAATTTGGAACTATTTTATATTTTATCAATTTTTTTTTATCAAAACTCTAAAAAAGAATTTTTGTGCCTTAACATGTTGGTATGCATCATTTCAAATTGTTGTGCACAAAAATTATTGAAATAAATTCACATTTTGTAAAATTTAAAATATCAACAATTTGACAAACATGCAGATGATGTTGGTTCTCACAATATTTGAATTTTTTTTGGAATTGAGAGCATGGGATTTTATTATCTATTGTAGAGAGAGTATAGGTTGCAATATGGACCATTGTTATATCTTCATGCCCTTGCATTTGAAATATTTGTTGAAATGGACAATGCGTTCAATTTATATTTCATAACCGTATAATGTGTTTTTCGGTTCAATTTTTTTGTCCAAAGACTAGAGTTCTGATGATACACATAATTGATCCAAAAAATCCAGTAAAATCTATTAACATTTACTACTTCCCGGATAATACTAACTAATTTTACTCCCTCAATTACAAGTAGGATAAATCAGCTAAGTTAGTGTAGTGGTTTGCCCTCCATGTGCTTGTTGTAGGACGTTAAACCCATCCCACGAATTGGAATTTATTCCAGGGACAAATGCAGGAATTTTTCATTTGCCACATATAATAAAAATTTGCAAATTTTGAATTCATATGTGCAATCGCAGACCCCAAATGGAAACGCTAGAACATACCCTAAACCGCGGCACAAAATAGGGACCATTTTTTTTCTTTTATCCCGGAGAACACAAAATTCACCCTGCGTGCTTGTTTTCTGACGTGGTTGACTTTCACTGGCGAAGTTTGCATGCCACGACGGGTCTCTCCACTTGCCACTTGGCTGCATCTTGAGCAGCAGCATGCATGCATCTTGACAAGAGTGCAATCCAAGGTTTCATGTTTGATTGGCTATCACCAAGTTCATGAACATGAACAGGTCGGTCGGGGTCAGGATTCAGTCCGGTCTAACTGTGTCCCACGGCACGACCCGACCCAGGGTGAATTGACTTCTTCATCATTGCGGTCGAGTCTATATTAGTGCAACGAGCCTCTTGCGGACGCCGTTTTGCCCCTCCTTTTTACCTCTGGGGAAAACGCAGAAACGCTGTAATTTTAACACAAGATAAAATTTGCAAATTTTGAGTTCATATTTGTAATCAAGAGGTCCCAAACTAGGTAGGAGAGATGTTCACAATTGAACAAAGACGGTACAAAATAGAGGGTCTTTTTTTTTACATACCCTAGGCTTTACCTCCGCAAGAGGCTCGTTGCACTATTATAGACTCGACCCTTCATTGTCCCGCAGTTTATCGGCCGGGGTGAACTGACCCCTCACTAGGCCCCTTATAAAACACTGAAATTTCTTCTTTTCCATGCACGATAATATTTGCAAATTTTGAATTTGTATTCGTAATCAGAGGCCTCAAATTAGATAGGATAGGTATACAAGGTAAATTAATCAAGCACAAAATAGGGGACATTTTTTTTACTTGCGTCCTTGGAATGATTTGGAGGGGCAAAGCAAGGGGATTGGTTTACCTTCACCCTTACTGCCCCAATCAAGGATAAATGTAAATATTGCCCCCTGTTTAGTGTTGCGTAAATTTACATTTCTTCACCTCTCCCAGCTAGTTTGGAGCTTCTAATTGCAAATGTAAGTTCAAAATTTTCAAATTTTATCATGGGTGGCAAATAAAATATTCCAATGTTTTCTAAGGGACAAAACATAGGACAATAAGGGGGTCAATCCTCCCTAACGTTAGTTTACCTCCTTGGTTGTGTTGGCCAGGGTGAATTGGCCCTTTGTTTACTTTTAAGGTGGTCATAAAACCAAAATTTAGAAAATGAGGAGTCCACCAATTGCAATTAAATGTGAGGATGGTTTAATTGCACTTTTGGACACACTTTTAATAGAAGTCTACTTGTCAAGAATGAGTTAATGGATGGTTTTGGATATTTTCATCATAATACTTTAATCCCTCAAGGACTAGGAAGACACAACATGTCTTTTACAAATTTTCAATGCCAAATTCTCGATAGGGTGAAACAAATCTCAATATTTTGTAAAGTAGGGTCTTGTAGAGTAACAAATTGACATACTTGCTGCATTTTTTTATTTTCAAAATTTCACTGTGAGAAATTTATATTAAAAAATAAATTTGGAAAATGTATTTTTATAGAAAAAAGGGGCAAACATAATTTTCTTACAATGAAAGAAATAGTGGGGATAGAAAAAAACATTTTCTTAGATATTTATAGTCTTTGGTATACATAAACAAATGGGTCTAGAGGAAAATCTTTCAAAGTTGCATTTTTAGCAATTTTAAAAATACAAGGTTCAATCTGGTTTGATCTAGAACAAAAAATAATTAAAATGATTCCAAATGTTTTGAAGACGTTCCAAATTCTTTTCTTATAATATCAATCAATGAATTAAAACAATTGATGCATATATAAATTTTTTTAAATTTTTGTAGGATCCAATTTGGTTAGTTTTGGCTTTCTAATCTTTCTATTTGAAAATATATATGTATAAGTATCTAATCTTTGTATAAGTTGGAGAGTTTTTTATTTCTCATTTAAAAAATTAAAAATACTACATTTGCCTTAGATTCCAATACATTTTTTTGGGTGGTGGTGGAGGGAGGGGGGATAAAAAGACATTATTCATATTCTTATAATTTTCCTTCTTTAGAACCTACATTTATTGCCTATAAATTGATCATCCATAATTGCAATATTTTAAAAATCTAACAATGAGTATTCTCCACAATTAATTATATGTGTACTAAATAAAGTAATTTTTATTTCTGTATAGTTAAAATTAAAAATTTCAAGCACATCCATATGCAAAAAAAATATCACAGTGGGATGATTCATTGAACCTCCATTGTCAAGAAGTTGTTAGGCCTTAACCCCTAAAATACCAAGGCAGTTTCTGACTCCAAAACCACTAAAAACTGCCATTTCTGCTGCGATCACTCCCTAAACCAAGAACAACTTTTTTATTAAATCTAACCGTAGGATCTTGTACTTCACTTGTCTGAGATCATGTGGTAAAATTTTCATGAAGTTTGACCGTATGGATTGGAAGATATTAGCATTTGAAGTTGGAAAAATAAACTTTTTTGAAATGTGGCCTGGAATTTTAGATGACTTTGACGGCCATTTGTGGCTTTTTTTTGCACTACACACCATTAAGTTAAAATTTTTTGTGTTGAACATTTGAGTTGAGAGTCGGAATTTTTTTTTCTTCAGAATGTCAAAACTTGATTTTCACATATAAAAAAATTGTTAAGTAGAAGCAGGTCCAAAATTGAACAAAATACTAAATTGTTAATAGCTCTTAGGTGGAATTAAAACACCATAATCCCAAAGGTGGGATTGTTCTTGCAAACAAACTGAACCTTGTCAAAAAAGAAATTTGAAGAAATTTGAAAATTGCATTCAAAAATGAATTCTATAAGTTGTTTTTCTTGAAGATGCTTAGATTGTCCAAAAAACAAGATTGTCTATAATTTTTTTGTTCTAAATCCAAATAGAATGAATCAAAGCTTCAAATGTACAAAAAAACATGATCTTTGTGGGAAAAAAGAAAAAAGAAAAATTCTATTTTTTGAAGTTTTTTTTTCTGCCCGGCAAATTGCTTTTAAGACTTCAGATGGCATAACTTTTGCTCCTAGGCATCGATTGAAAAAAAATTATATTTTTAGAAAGCTAAGGTGATTCTTTATCTTCCAAAAAAGTTTTAAGAAAATTAGGTCAAAATTCCAGGTTACACGAGCCTGCCCGAGAATCCAAGTGTCCCTCGAGGGGACTTTGGTCCTTTAGGGGTTAAAGGGTCAAATTGTTCTTTTAGGTCATTGATGGCATTGATTAAGTCAAATTTATAATTAGAAGTCATTTCAAATTTGGAGACAAATGAAATCATAAACTTCAAAAAAATAAAAAAATTCATGATTGTGAATGGGCAAAGTAAAGACTTGAAGGAATATTATGGTGTCATATAGATGGATCTTTAAATTTTCTTTAGAGCAAATCAAAATCCATTTAATAATGGCTATATTACTTGATAATCATATTGCATCATGTAGAAAATTGAAGGCATGTTACAAAGATGAATTGAAGTCTTCTTAGTAATTTACATTAAATTAGGAGTGCTTAGGGGGGCTAGAGGATGGAAGGGAGAGGGGAGACACCCAAAGGATGGGCCTATGACTGCTTTTTCAAACTTCAAACTCTCTTATCCTTCCATTTTGCAACTATAAAAGAGCAAAAAATTTTATTTTTATTTTTTGGAGATGAAATGGCATGTCTTTTACAAGTCATAAAATTTCATTTTTTTTGTGAAAATTTTAAATTAATGTAAATTTTTTATCAAAAAGTCAAAAATCATATTGAATACAAAATTTGCTTAAATTATTTTTTTTTGTATAACTATAAATCAATATAGTTTAGAACATCATAGTGCACATCAATTTATCATTTCATTCTAATATTAGAAAATAAACATTCCAAAGTACTCCCTTATCCGCGAGAATGGGCCAATTAGATGCCTATATTGATTCCTCTAATTTGTTGAATTTTTTTATTACAATTATTTTTTACGTTAATGGAAGCAGAAAAGGATTTCATAAGTAAATATTTACCAAGGCTCTGCAACTTATCCTACACAAGACAACCACCTAGAATTCTATTGAAGGCTCACATGCAGTGATAAAAAGGTAGTCAAAAATGGCTCCAAAATAGTCGTGGCTTGAGTCATGACACTTTAGTTGTGATGCCTCAAAATCATGAAGCTTTTGTTGTGTTGCATCAATTTGAATCTATATTCTTCAATGCATAGATATTTCTCAATGCTTGAGAAATATTAGCTAAACCAGTTCTGACCTAATGGTTACCACTCAATTATTTACCAAACTATCATCAATCCAAATAGGTTTTAGAAAGTTGGAACTGCTCAATTAGATTATCAACACACTTGAATCCCGTGGAATTGTACAATTCTCAATGAGTCTAGATGGGCCTCAACCTATTTATATTGCTACCATTGCAACTGTTGAATCCACATACTTCTCTAAGAAAATAATGCTTCCTAAAAATAAAAATTAGAGGACGTGAGAGTAAGATGAATTGTCATGTTTTGTATGGGCTCAGCCACTTCGTTGAAGTATAAGATTGATCGGGGCAAAGATTTGAGATTTGTATTTTTCGATTCCCTGGTCATGCTTCTACATTAGCAATTCACAACAAAATCCTCACTGTATTCTGTACTGTAGTTCCTGTCATTACAAGGTCCATATCTTTTAATTCCTGAGCATTTTGCACCTGCAAGTTTTCAGGGCCTCAAGCGATCATGCAGTATGAAATCAAATTAATGGCTGCTAGTGAGACTTTACATCAACTAAAACTAAAACAGCTATTTGACAGTCAAGCTGGAACGAAATGCATTGATAATAAGTGCCCAGAAAATAGAGCAAACTTCTTGAATTTGTCCTCGTAATGCTATTTTCATGCCCACTAAAAGCTTCAGACAGAATAATCTTGGACCATGTAACTCTGCAGAAGAGCCCTAACTGTAACAATTACACTTCTGATGGAAAATCGATGTAATCCAATTTCAGAAGAATGATATACTGAATCGCAAGTTTGCTTCGTATACATGAATGGCTCTCCAAGAACGCAAGCCAATGAGATGTGCCTTCCACGCCATGGAAGTGCCCACAACTAGAAAAATGTATCTGTACTGTCTAACTAGAGTAAAACCCCGCTATACCTGAGAAATAGAAACCAAAAGAAAGAAAAGTAAAAACTAGGTGCTCAAATGTGTTCGGCTGGTGTCACATACTAGAAAGGCAGTTCCAAACATGCTGAGACGAACCCAACTGAGCCGATGAGAGCAGCGCCATGATACACGCTGGGGTGAGAATGTTAGAAACATCCCAACCGGTATATGACCAGCAATAGGACTTCACGAAATGAATGCAATATGGTACGTAGAAAAATAGAAGGATTCCACGATAGTGTTACAAGCTATCCAGCCGGATGCTAACCCCCTTGGGATTAGACTCGACATCACGAGGATCTGTCAGCTTGATCAGCCACTCGGAATTCAATGTGGGTGTCCGCCATGGCGAGCGTGCAGAAGCAATCATGGGCATGGAAAACACCGAAGATGAAAGAATGCGGTCTTGGCCAAGTCCCACTGTCATCCTTGCAGCAGACTGCACATTCAATCCACACGCATCCAATTAGAACAACTCAAAAAACACCACTAAAGTCATGATTAAGCATTTCAGACATCCAACAACATTTCTTTTGACTGTATAATCCATAATGAGTCTTTGACTGTGTTTGAAACCGTGATTGAATGCACTAACGAAAAGCCCCATGATTAAGCAGATTGCAGACATGTATGATAAAGTCAGCCCTCCCCAAAATTCTCTAAGAAACAACTAGGCCGCAAGTGACAATCACTGAATCCTCGGTTCCCATGAACAGTACCATCTTCCTAAGTGATTAGACAAAATCACAGGTCAGAGACTAGTGACTTCATAGTGGGAACGAATCATCTCTCATTCGTGGATTAGCAACATTCATGAACGAATTGAACAATCTGGCTCTCTTACCAAAACATCATGTTGCACCTTTCATGGCGCCATATTAATTTTGCGAGATCCAAGTGCAAAAGTAAGGAAACAAAAAAATTCAAAGAACAAGAAATCGTACCTTAGCTCGACCTACGACTGATGCTGCGTCAGTATACACATGTTGCGCCAAAGTTCGCTTGGGCTCTCGAAGATCAGAGAGACTGCGAAAAAACTGACAACCATTAGCACGTCCATTGCTACTACAGAATTATGACCGAAATTCAGTACTATGAAGCTTTTAAACCCAATTCTAGCCCTTGGAAAGTAGACACTAATAGAACGTACACATACGTATTTCCAAGTGCTTGGAGACACAATGGCACGTATAAAAAAGCATTCACTCGAAGATCAAACAAGATACTCCACAGTTTCTTAAACTCAATCCTTCATAAAGTCCAACTCAGTTTATTAATACATACAATCTGTTCTTCAACTTCACAATTTAGCTCTGTTGTCAGCTTCTGTAAACATCACGACATAGTTTCATACCAAAGAGTACAACCTAAAGCTTCAAATTGACTGCGAGCAAAACACTTACGCTTCAGAAATAAGTGGCGCAATCTCACTGTCGCTCTCCGCTTTCGTTACAGAACCTGAGAGATCCGCCAAAAAATGGTCAAAATGCAAAAGAGGCAGTGGAATACCGAGGCCACATAGTGAACGGCACATATATTAACTGATATATAGAAAGAGAATACAGCATCAGCACTATTGGAATCTTCCATAACAGATTCTAATGTATAGATATACTTCCCCACAAGTAGGACTAGGGAGTGTACCCCTACAGATATCATGATTCTTTAAGAAACCTGAAAAGGAATTATTCGGACTAGAGAAGCAGATGACGCGGAACTCAATAATAGTAACTACTGCTGAACAGAAGACAATTTGACCAACTCAGCAGCTAAGGGGACGTCATTCAGCTGTCCTGTCGTTCCCCAGCATGTGAGTCCCTAGGTCTGTCCATAACGGAAGAAGTGGATTGCGGTCTGGAATATCTTCATCGCGGTTGTCTAAAAGTTTTGCAAGTCTATGGCGCCAAAAAGTGACCCAGTGCGGTGAATTCTCAACGCGCGACCTTTTCTTTCTTTTATGGCCATTGATGGGGAGCTGAAGATCACCTTTAGAGACCTGGGGAGCCTGAGGAGCAAGAAGCGACATGCCCACAAAGAGAGCCAAAACACCAACGCCAAACATTGTAGCTCGGAAATTGTCCAATACCTGCCACATGATATTATATTAGATGCTTGAAAGCTCTGCAAACGTTTCTTTAACTGTTGAGATCAGATGCACCCAAATTTCAAATCCTCACAATGAACTCAGCAACTGAAATTAAAATTGTGGATGGAAGTTATCTTGCGTCTTGGACATCGAAATCAAAAAGTTATAGACGTGCAACTGGGTCACACTTTTAACATCCCAACGTATGAAAGGTGAAGACTATCTATGTGCACAAGAAATATGAACACGAAGAATGAGAAGAAGAACAGCTCGGGCTCACAAACCCGATATTCTTCAAAATAGATGAAACCGGTGAATATTGAGAAGAAAGTCCACACAATTTGAAGCATGGGAACGATTAAAATAGCATCGAACATCGCCAATCCGTCATTGAGCCTTGCCATCTACAAAAGACAAGAAACATCAGCGTCTCGCACATAAAATAACAGTGTTAATTTGACGGTCACCAGTCCAAAGAAAGCAAATTTGTGCATAATTGTAGCCTCCTGCAAGTCTTGATTCCTGAAAGCTCTTCAAGAAATAACACTGATAAAAACACAAATGCCCACAGCTACATTCAAAGCTAAAGAACGACACCTTCATACGCCTTAATATATGTCAGTCGCAAAAATGTTTTCCAGAGTGTGTATATATAGATGACAGCAGACCAGCAATAATGATTGCAAACATCATTTTGACATTCGATCATATACGGTATGTTATTAGAACAACGCACCCAGAATGAAGCCGTTCCGGCGAAAAACAAAAAAACAAAATAGGTGAACCAACCATCCAGCTGATTATTGCCCTCCAGCGTTGACCGGAGCAAAACTGATCTGCATATTGACAGAAACATGTAATTAACTTGCGCTCAAAATACGGACACAGATCAACAATATCAAGGCTCATCTAAATAGAAGCATGAAAAAACTTCTTGGGCCGCTCTTAGAGTAACAATTACGGGTGATAACGATGTCGGTCCCATCAGAAGCATTGCCTCAACCATATGCACAATTCTGAGTATCTGAGCTGAGACAACTGGATTTTGTACTTTGAACTTCAAAACATTTGGACGCAGAAGAAAGATCATTTCAGTCTTACAAAGATTTTGCAAATAACACGGAGTGGGAACCAACAGCACCCGAGACAACAGCATATGAGTATGGCAGTAACATCCGCCAAGCACCGACAGGGTCCTCCCCTCGCGATGCAGCAACTTGCCTTCCTCGCCTGTAAAGATGAACACAAGTGCCTTAGAATATCAGGTTTGAAGGGAAAAAGAGCCAGGTTTGAAGGGAAAAAGAGCCTATAACAATCGACATGCTGAGGTTGGAGCAACGCTAACAGAAAAAGCTCAGAAAACTCCCCCAAATCCAGTTACCAACCTGTATATTGTGTGATGCACAGCGACTATGACCAAAAGGACGCCGCAATAAATAAGATAAATGTGACCCTTGTAACTTGCCAAGAGCTCCTCATGCGTGTAAACTGCAAATAAACCTTATTAGATTAATTCAGAACAAGCTAACAAGACACAATAATCAGTCGGAAGTCTAGAATGATGAAAAAAATGTTCAATCCAAGGAGAGACAGCTTACTGATGGACTGATGATTCCCAAAGGCAACAAGGAAGCCGTTCCCCACCATGATAAATAACGTTGCCAAAATAATTCTGCCATCCCAACCAAATCAAAATAAATAAACTGCAGTCACGGTCTATGTTACGGTCACTCGAAAAAATTAGGCGATAACCATCATCACGTACTGCATTCCCGAACCCTCTAAACAACACCAATATCAAGAAGTTTTTATGATAGGGAACGATACTGATGTCTACTTCACCAGACTAAGCCTGAAAGTTCCATCAACAAGATATAAAACATACATTCTGATGAGATAATCAGCTGATAATTCATGTAATTCTCTAATACTTGAGCTAAAGCTTTCTGCACAAAGTTCATAAAGGAATAACAAATCCAATATAGGTAAATCTAATAGCGAAAATATATAGAGATTACTCACCGTGTAGTTACAACCTCATTGAGCATCAGGTAGGCGAAGAAAACATTAGAAACAAATTGTACTGAGCCCAGAGCTGCCAATAATGACTGCAAGCACCATGGGGCAAGAGAATGAGAAGAGGAATAATCATCGAAGGTACAAAGAAACAAAGACGGCATTAAACAACAGAAGGCATACAAACCCTCAAAAGGGACAAGGCATGAGGATAGGTCCGGAAACTGGAACTAGCAACAACACACTCGGGAATCTATGATATCAAATCAATCTAGGAGATTAGATTCTTGCATGAAACTACTCAAGCATGATCTTCTACTAATACAAGGCATACAAGTACAAAAGGTCTACGAATTACCTGGGCAGCATAGCCGAAAGAGATAAAGTTCAGGATGTTTCCAATCGAGAAAACAAACACACCTGCAGACCGGCATATACTAACTTATAACCAACCTGACAAAGAGGACATCAATGACAATATCAAATGAACTGCTTGTACAACAGAGTATAATGCCAAGAACTATGTGTGCCGCACAATCATCTCGGAACATAAAACCTTTGGGGAACATCAAGAAGCATACCTATTCGCCATGATTGATACTGCGTTACAGACTTCTTGGTCAATACCTTCTCTCCAAAATCATCTGTCTCCAAAAGTGCTTGCCGTTCCCTCTAATAATTTGCGTAAAAGAGAAAAAAGAAACCAGCCCTGATTAGGATTATATACATTTCAGTGACCAAATCTTTCACGGAATTTGAGATGGAAGCTGACTCCGTAATGATACTGCATCCTATATTCCACATCAACATGAACAATGCCATCACCTCATCCCCCAAAGCTCCACGAAAATACATTTAAATAATAGAGTTCATTCTAGAACATATGAACAGAGATGCCAAAGGAGGTCAGATATAGAGCATCATTTAGAGGTAATTTAGAGGTGATTCGTGATGAAGCGCGAAAAAGTGGCAATGAGTACAAAAGAAAGAGACGATGTGTGTTACCTGGTTGTGTCCAAGCTTGAGCAAGTTAGTCCCAAAATTGATACTTATGCTGCCTACCACATTGATAGCAGCTCCGGTTATCCATTCACCCATTTTCACAAGTGGGTTTGCAAGCTAGGCTTTTGGCTTCCTCCCGCCAAGGTGGGAGCCACAATGATCCAAGCAAAGTAAAATCGTAGCTCATGCCCTCAATTACCAACTCAGTTTACTCTTCGTCCTCTTGTTCTCTCCCTGTATAGATAGCTGCCTGACCTCTTCAACGTAACCATATCCAGATATTCTCACACGCGGACATTACTCTTGTAATCGTTGTCGGCAAGCTCCCAGTCAAACGATCATGACCTCCAATAAGATCAACCCTGGCACACTGTGTCGAAATATAAATGAGATTTTCCACAGTCATGAAACTTGCGATGACTGGAATTTCCCCTAAAGTATGACACCTGTTTCAACCAGAGCCTGATAACTTCAATTTCCAAACAATAGTAAGTAATCCTTAACAAATTATATCTGCGGGCACAGATTCCATACAACTTCCTACTCTTTTCATCACAAGAGACACATTCTAAACCCAATAACAGCAATCGACCCAAGAGATTGGATGAGAAATAAGCAAGCGCAGCAGTCATTGACCATCAAGATCACGACACTCCTCAATTCAGAAACCAGAACGCATTTATGATAGAAGAGAAAGCGAATGACACAGGGAAAGGTGCTTTATATTGTTAGATGAAACACGAAAACATCAGGACATTATGAATATGTGATCCTCACGAGCCTCGGTACATAATCTATATCACTGTTCGTTTAGAGGCAGTTTTCTCTATCATGGACCTGAGAGTACACAACCACCAATTCAGAATCACAAGAGTATTTCGAGCAATACTGCACTTTGGTAAGCTACAAACCTTTCCATCTAAAGAAAACTTGAACTCCAACAAACCACAGTTTGGCAACCTCCAGCCAAAAAACTAAGCTGCTACTATGAGAGGCGCTCAGCCGTATTCTGAATCACTATCGTGTTCCTAATTGAGATCTTTGGCATTTTCTAGAAATCTGCTTTTTCACAGGCAGCCTCCTTCTCTGTCTTGGTTTCTCCGTCCATGCCTGAGATGAGATGAGATGAGATCCCGAGAAAAAAAAGCGGATCTCATCTCATAATTTTCAAATCTAAATTCTTGCCCTTTCCCCGACGTCGAATACTCTGTAAGAAAATAGTAGATCTCACCTCCTAGAATTCAGCTCTACAATCTCGCTTAAAAATCAGACCGGCCTCTAGAGCTTCTAACGCTATAGGTTTAGAAGGGGATAAAACAAATCAGACAGACACTTGCACGCCGCCTCACCAAATTCAACCCCATATTATAAAAGAAAGAAAAAATCCCGCCGCCTGCCTGCGTTCCGCATCTAACGTTTAAATCTCTAATGCAAATAAATATAGAGATTCAAACCACATACCTTCAACAATTCCAAACAGCCTGTCTTCGACCTCTCACGGATTCATACTACAAAGCGCAAGCTAACGTGCTCCCCAAGCTCGAATGCCGCCCAAACCCTAACAAATGCTCTTCCGCGCTCAAACCCCGGACGAAGTGGGCTGATTGTCTCACATATGCTGCCCCCTCAACCCCAGACGTTGCCATGAACAAAATATCCTACGAAACGTCGCACAAATCTGAACATGACACTGATTCACTTACATCACCGCGTGCGCATCTAAAGTACGTCCCCTGTTCGAGAAAAAGAGTCAGAGAGATCGAGCGGAGGAGAAATACGTCTCGCTGTAATTGCACGCTCCAGCTGGTTCAGAAATTGCTGCGAAAAGAGACACGCGGCAACACCAAAAATAATTCACACGCAGGCTGTGATCGCAAGCACGATCCTGTCCATCTGCTCGGCCGAACTCTGCATCTGGAGCTCGCTGATGCTTCGACCTCGGCGCTCTCCTCTGCGATGAAACTCTGTGGATGATATTCACGGATGCCATCCAATCACGCGAGATTCATTCATTCGTCGCCATTAATAAGAAAGTGTTGTAGGTGCTGGCTGATTGAGACCCTGTTGACAGTATTGAGTGTTGAATGGTCGTTTACAAATTACGGTGCCATCCGTAAGTTATTACCGTCAACAGTATTAAAAAAAAGTCTTCAAAACCATAACATTCAGTAGCAGTCTGCAGGATTGCCTTCCCAAGGACTCTGCAGGTGTAGAATATTTCACATCATTCCATCCAATGGATAAAATGGTGTGGAAATGGTGCTGGTCAGATGTCGAAAAATGTCAAACTATAAGAGATAAAAGCAGTAAAACAATTAATGATGGCTTAGTTGACATGAGAGGGCCCCAATTAAATTAGCTTTGGTAGTTGATTCTCAACTCCCAAAGCATGTTGCCACCACTTCTTGTAGATTAAATTCTTGGAAGAGAAGAAAGGCAACCTCTGCTTTAGCTACTGAATGTTACAATTGTGGGTCTGCCACTAGAAGGCATTTTGGAGCAAGAAAGGGCCGTTTCAAACTTGTTTCCCAATCTGTCTCTATGCTGTGAACCACAGTATAGGCTGTACAAATAAAAATTTAAAAAAAAAAATTCCAAATTTCATTTTAAGATTGATTTTTTTTAAAAAAAAAAATCTGATGTGGCCAAAGTTTGGCCATGTCACCTTGCTGCAATGGCGCAGTTGCAGCAGTGGAAAACTCAGCAGCACTTGTGGGAGAACTTGTGGGAACTCGCGGCCCTTTAGAAGGCCCGAATTCTCTCTAATGGGCCTTGCAAAATGTGAAGATGCATAATTTTCAATATTATGATTAGCCCTTTTTTTAATTTAAAAAAAAAGTGCTAGGATGGCAATTACTTAAAATTTGGTAAAGCACTATATTTATGTATTCATCCATCTTTTGAACCAAAAAACACTTTTCAATTATATGAATGCATTTTTTCATCCAAATTTGGCGACTTCATTCACATTTTTAATAGAAATGAATAAATTTGATGAAAAAAGATTACTTTTATCTGACAAAAGTAGACATCTATATTGAAAAGGTGCAATCTAGCCCCATGGTGCCCAAAAAAAAAGGGCTAATTATGACATTGAAATTGGGGAAACTCTTAGATTATTTATTGATTTAACTTTAGTTCTTATAACTTTTGCATAGAACTTTAGTTTGTTTGTTTTAAAAAGAAAAGATATACATCCTACAGTATCCTTCTTTCACAGTAAGTAAGCTTAATAGAGACTAGTGTGTCCTATCCTGTTGCTACAATTGAAATAAAAGTAAAGTAATTTTTTAATTTTTTAATTCATGAAAAATTCAAAATTCAATAGCTTTTCCATTGTAGGTCCAAACGCCACAAAACAAAGCTTGTGCAACCCTCCTCACTAGCCCTTCTTTTCTGTTTTTTGATAAAGTGCCAGAATGGCGATCACTTAAAATTTGATGAAGCATTTTATTTCTTCGTATATCCATCTTTTGTACCATAAAACACTTTTCAATCAAATTCATACACTTTTTCATCCAAATTTGACAATTTCATCCATATTTTAAATTGGATTGAAACTTTTCTGGTGAAAAAAAAATTTTCACTATGAAATGGTACTTTTTGGCTCCATTTCGCCCCCCAAAAAAGGGTTGCTCCTCATTGAGACGGAAACAATCACCCTGTATGTCGAAACAAAGCCCGTGCACCCTTCCTCGCCAAGCGCTTTCTGCCAGTACCAAGAACGCGACCAGAGGACACATGGTCTAGGAAATCTTAATGTCACAAACAAACAAAACAAAACAAAACAAAACAGCCTGTCCTATGGATATCCCGTCTCATTTGAACATAACATTGTTAACCAGGCCTGATATCTCCCTCCATGCAGAGGCATTATTCCTCCCTATATCCCTGGGGAGGCTTAAGTTATAAATCGCATGATCTGATTGGGTGGTAGCGCGGTGTCAGACTTGACATTACAGATGGTGTCTTTCAGTGCTTTGGGGGCTCCCCCTTTCTTGCGCAAGCAAAAGGGACCCCAACACTGGTTAATAATGTTATGGAATTCTACATGTAGTTTTCAAAGTTGTGTTTTTAATTGACTAAAAGTACTCCAGATACAAAATTTGGGAGGCTTGCATCAGACGGAGTCTCCCAAATTTTTTTGTGCAACAGCACAAGGGAGTCGAGGAACAATTCAGTCACCTAATCTGTTGAAATTGCTGCAATGTGTAACTTTAGTGCAAGTAATTTGTGCAGTTCCTGGAATGCGAGTTAAGATTCGTAAGTTCTCCAACCATTCCAGCCCATGAGGTAAGTTAACAGGCAGGTCTTTTTGGAGGGGGGGAGCACCAGAAAAAGATAATTTGGATAAAAAATAGGGACAAATTGAGATGTTTTTTTGCCAAAAGATTTCAAATTTAAAAATAATCTTAGATGAAATTGCTAGAGTGTGGATGAAAACGGAATTATGGATATGTGATATGTACCTGAGTGCTAATGTGATATTTTCTATCCAGTATGTGGATGAATGTTAAAATTTAGAGCACCGCTATAACGTTTTATATTGCCATTGCATTGTGGCACTTCATAGAAAATGAAAAGTCTTGGTAATAAGTCCTTAACCTTGTAATAAGAACATCCCACCAGGGGTTCAGTTATCCGGATGTAAGAGCATCCCCAATGTGGACAGTGTTCAAAGGCACCTCAAAGTGTCAGAAACGGATCTCTTGCCATAGTACAGGGTGGGCCGGTGCTCTTGCCAGCTTGCCACTTGCCATAGCACCTCCAATGCATCTAAGAATAGAAAACAGAGTGCTCAAGCTTTTTTTTAATTTTCCAGTCAGTCTCTTCTACGGAGTACTTTTTTAAGCGCACTTTAGATGAGGTTTTTGGGAATCACTACCACTCGTTGCCATGGTTAGAGAATCTAAGCTTCCGGTGTATTGTTTGGGGCTCAACAAATTGTGCCAAAATGCTAAACAGGGGCTCTCATATCATAAGCCCAAGAAAATGTCATTGACTACAGCAGCTCCATTGGAAACTAATTATTTGCAGAAGGCTGTTATAAAATCCATTTGCATCACTGGAGTTGCTCTAAGGTAGAACCATCCACTAGAAGAAAATTGCGTTGCTCTCCATATGCTCTTAACAAGCTCTCAACAAAATCTAGCTGATGTTTTTTGTTAAATACACAGTAGAAGAAAATTTTAAGAAAACTGAGTCAATTTCAACAAAACCAACTTGTGTGTTTGTTGTGTCCAACGCAAAATCTGAGTTTTTCAACTTCTTTCAATGCAGATTTTGCGTTGGACACAACAAACACACAAGTTGGTTTTGTTGAAATTGACTCAGTTTTCTTAAAATTTTCTTCTACTGTGTATTTAACAAAAAACATCAGCTAGATTTTGTTGAGAGCTTGTTGAGAGCGTATGGAGAGCAACACAGTTTTCTTCTAGTGATCCAATGCCATCAATCACCCAATTCCAACATCTATTAGACCTTCCCACAATTTTATCATTATGATTTTATTGACTTCTTTAAAGAAGAAGATGTTTAATCCACATATCACCCTTGTAAGTGTATTGCAGAGTAGCCATGTATTTACTCTTCATGTGACTTTTAGCCATAAAAATGATATTTTCTGAATTTGAGTCCAACTAATGAATATGAACTTTGGATCTATAATGATGGTTTGATCATTTCTAATTTAAAATGTCACTATAATTTGGGTTTATATCATGATGATATACACAATAATATACATCTATGATGAAAATTTCAGATTTTTTGAGTATATTTTGTACTATGTATTTGATATGAATTTTCTAAATTTTTTTGTAACTAACTCATAATATGTCAAAGTTTTCCAAAAAGAATTGAAAATTTTATGACTTGTAGCAGACATGATCATATTGTCTTTGAAAAATAAATATAAATTTTTCATTTATATCTGGTTGTAAAATGGCATCAAATATAGTGATGGACAATGAGATTTGAAATCAACGGTCATGGGCCTATCCTTCTAAAGTTATGTCCTAATAAAAGTTCCTTGACTATGTTTTCACCAAAAACGTTCCAAAGCTGCCATATCTAGTGCAAGTACCAAATTTTAGAAAAAAACATTTTTGGATGCATGTAGCTATAGGATCTTGTAGTACGTTGGTTTAGAAAGATGTGGAAAAAATTTCAAAATCTCTAGTGTATGGATTGCAAGATATTAACGTTTGAATTAACAAAAATCATTTTTTGGCCCCTACAAAAAATAGGGCAATTGTACTTCACAAGGTCACATTTTTATGAAAAAATGTCCATGTTGTTGGTGCTTCTTTGGCTTCATTCTTCAAGTCAAGTTGGCTACATGCTTGAAAAATTTCAAATCATTTGAAATTGAGACAATATACAAGAAAAAAAGTAGAAAGAAATAGAGAATGATTCAAAACACAAAATTGTTAAGAATTTTGTTATGGAATTAAAAGAATGCCAAATTCAATGGTTTTAATGTTGTAATAAACAATCTATATCCTATTATTTTATTTTATTTCCAAAAAATATTGAAAATTTAGTTAAACAAAGGACTTCAAAGTTTACTTTAGAGTAGAGAATCCATAACTGCCCGCAAACTAAAACTCCTCATAACTTTCATCTCATTTTATTTCAAGCATTCCATGTATATGTAATCTTGGAAAACCAATTTCAAGTTTTTGTTTATGAAAAAAGTATTTTCTCAATCTGCCTGGACTGCTCGGCCAAGGAAAAAAACTACATATCATACAATAACGTTTTAACCATGAAGTCAAAAGTTATGAAAATTGTTAGACCTTAAAGAAAAACCTTGTCCCCATGTTGTGTGAAAATTTCAAAGGAAAAAAAATAAAATTTTCATTTATAGTGAGCTACCCAAAATCGCTATGTTGCCAAAAAAACGCAGCTTGGTCCTTTAGGGGTTAAAAGGTTTTATGGATGGCTTCATAGTGAATTATAGAACAAAGAATGCAGCCATGGGTTTGATAATCAAAGTATTTTGGTGACTCCTTGAGTATAGGGGGCTACATCCTTCTAGAGTTAAAGGTGACCAACTCTTTAGATCGCCTCTATAAAAGGGTCTAATATAGTTCATGCAAAATTGAAGAATTGAGATGCAAAAGTTCAATATTTGTCACCACATGCTGTCCAAATAAAATGGAAAGTTGTGAGGGACAAAATTCAGTCTTTAGATGAATGAAAATAGAAAGAGCAATGTAGCACACAAGAAGAATAGAAGGATTTCTTGTCATTCATCGGACAAAAAATGCCTGTGGCGTCCTTTAAGAATTAAGTAACAAACAATATAATTGCACTTTGGGGGACACTTTCAATAGAAGTCTACTTGTCAAGAACAAGTACACAAACGGTTTTGGGTGTTAGGCTACTGAAGTATCACGAACCAATTTTTGCTGACTGGAGAGAAAAAGCATTGTTTGCAAGGTCTGGCATGAAGTTCAGTTCTTCTAGAACCAAGAGCATAGGACTGAAAGATCTCCATCATGCAAAAGTCTCCATTGTTGGTAGAAATCTTCCCCCAAAGAAGCTGACCAAGTCAAAAGTCACTTGTTCATTCTTTTTGAGAAAACTTCTGTGGACCAAGTTCACCTAACTTATGTTAACAAGGACAGGACATTGCCACATTGGCATGAAACTGCTGCAGGTTTTCGAATTTGATGATCTGCTTCAGTAGGCAAATAACTTAAGTTATGGGTAATGGGGACAGCCCAACCTGGAGTAGGTACACACTACACAAGTATAACCCCTACTGTACACATGTTCAATGTGTGACCTGGTAAAAGTCATAAAGGTTCAAACATGTCAGTAACAACAGGCTAGTATGGTATTCAATTCGCATTGCCATGAGAATAATCATGGCAAATAATGTAACAAATAATGAGCATTGAGCAAGTAGAAGACACCTCACAAGAATATACCAGACAGAGCTAGGAACCTGCGCACATTAATTACTTGATCAGCAGCTGAGGACGTCCCCGCTTCCAGACGGAGTCCAGACTTGAAGCCCTTGAGTTTGCAAATTCGAGATTCTACCGACTGCATAGGCTCAGAATCTTAAACCAATAACTTTACAACCTTTGAATGTACTTCTAGACCTTTCTAACCTACTCGTCTGACAGCATTTGGATAGTGATAGGAGATGCCCGAGTTAGACATCTTAACTTTGAGACAACTACGTTCATTGTCGAATTTTTGGGTAGCAGATATTGACAGTCCTGAGAAAATCTCTTCTATTTTACATACTTACAGTAGATTGTAAGTGTAAAGAGATCAATTAGACACCCTTGTTGTAGAAAACCTGGGTCACGGGCTGCCCAAACCGATTGACCCGATTATGGAACGAATCCTCAAGTTTGGCAACGCTTATGGAAGACTGCTGCTTGAAGATGCCAAAGGAAAGGGGCACGCTAATCTGAATGGATGCCCCCACTATGGCCATGAGTGTTGGTATTCGCAAGGCAGGATGTCTCGTATAGAAGGCCGTCCGTTCCAATCTGCGAGGCATCAAAGAACTCCGTTACGGCTCTTGACTGGATAGCATAGATGTTCTCATTACTAACTCCCCACACAGTAAAATAAAAATAAAGATGCAACGCAAGAAGGATTACCTGTGCATGACGAGCGGTGGAATGACTAATATAGGAGCAGCTGCAAAGACGCGTCCTGCAGTGCATGCACTCACCGCACGCGCACCAGCAAGTTTGCTATGCCCAACTACATCATTGTTGTCGTCATATACTCTGATACCTTCGAGAAATTCATCTCTGCGTGTAATGCCAAGATTTAACAAGTCTGCCGCTGCAACCGCACAAAAGGGCACAAGTCTGCGAGCTGTACCTGCCCTGCATCAATACTGGAATCAGCAGCGAACTCACGAGTTCCAAAGAGCTTCGTTGTAGTCGATGTGCCTGCTTTTATTCAGTAACTTCCACAAATAACTCTCGACTCCAAACTGCCTATTAAGGGCCACTTAACATAGCACAGGTCGAAGTAACAAACCTAAAATTTGAACCACGTCATGTATGACTAGGGTTGAGATAACAAGCTTCAAATTATCCATTGCGTTCATGATACCTACTGATGCATTTGAGGTAACAAGTGTGCAATCCACTCAAAGAGATGGCCTGGTTTCTCAAACTGGTTTTTGCATGACACATGCAGAGTCATGTAAGCGCAACCCCGTTCATTCTCATTCTTGTTTTACCATCGACGTTTTACAAAACACGGTAAAACAAATGAGAGATGAGTTTTGGTTTAGGATTTCTTGTTATCTCAAGCTTGTTGCTCCTACCTGCGCAATCTAAAGTGACCCTCAGACATGAAGGGTTTAGGAAATAGGACTTAGGAAATAGGGCTTTTAGGGTTTTAGGGTTGGGTTTACGGTTTACGTTCCCGTGGAAAAAGATATGACGAATACCCTTCAGCCCTTAATCCATCCAATACCACGAGTCGAGATGTCTGTAAAATTCAGACGCTAATTTCTACCACATCACACGTTTTTCCCACTTGTCATGATATGGAAGGGCCAGCATAATCATCACCTTTGTTGATGCTATTAGGGCAAAACTAATGTGGAATGGAGGATGAGTGCGAGCGGTAGCTTTCAAGCACGCCTTCCCCCGGCCAAGAAGAAGGTTTCCACCAACCTTCTTTCTGCCTTTTTCAGCATACTCAACCTAATGGAACTCAAACGGAAAGACTGATATATACCAAACGAGAACGAATGGAAGTCAACTTTCCCATCGCTAGCTTCTAAGGAGGGCAGAGCAAATACCAGTGTCTGCCAGGAGGAACTTTGTCCAGAAGAGAATGCAATCCGACGGCAGCACCAACCGAGCTTGCAGTAGCTCCCACATACGCTTCAATGATCTTGCGCACGCTTTCATCATTCGAGGCATTCCGGTTGGCGTAGTAATGCAAGCAGTTGTAGGTCTGGTTCAGCCACTGGGCCGCCACGTTCTGCTTAAGCCCGCTTGCCGACAGCATCAGTGTGTCCAGCACGAGGTTACACGGAATGATGAAGGAGAGACGAAGCGGAAGAAAAATCTTTTCGCCGGTGTCGGGATGCACGACCGCGTCCTTGATTTTGCGAGCAATTTCAAGCTGCTCCGCACTGATGAGAGTTTCTTTGGCAATCTCTGGACCTTCGTGTGCTTGGAGAAGCTTTATGGCGTCGTTCACTTGGGCGTCGGTTACGAATGCTGTCCTGATATCCATCATGTTGAAAATCCGCTGGACCCTTGCCCAATACGTGCCTTCGTCCATTCTTCACGACCACGTAGCAACGAAAATAGATTATTCTCTATATTAGGAAGAACAAGGTCTCCCACATTGCTGTCTTGTAGTCTTGTACTCTGCAAGCAGTGAAGGTGGTATTCCTCGGTATGTCAGCGCATCTCCATGCTAAAGAAACTGGGAACCAGCATACAAAATTATAATACGCAATTTCACTGCAACTGAAACCAAACACGAATCTTTTAGCTACATACGATTACTCCTACTTTTAGCTTCCCGTGTCCATGTGCCTTTCAAAGATCGCCGGTTTCCAATGCATTATGTAAAGCAGGGCAATCAGGTGTGAGATAACGATTTATGAACACATGATCTGATCCAAACTCCACCAAAAATGCTAAGGAAACAGGGTACCACTAAAAGCAGAGACGCCGAATCCTCCAAACCACGGCTGGCTATGACTCCTACTTTAAGCTCCTTAGGTCCCTATGCCTTTGTAAGATTCGGATTCCAATGCAATGCAGAGCAAGTAGAGATGAGTGAGCACATGATTGTCAGCACACAATCAATTCCAAACTCCCGAGTTCTATTGAAGAAGGGAAGCGCTGAAAGCAGAGACAACTAGCAAAAGCAAGAGACCGTGGACCCCGAATTTCCAAATCATAGCAGCATATGACTCCACGATTAGCTCCCATGTCCCTTTGCCTTTGAGAGACTTGGTTTCCATTGCAAATTGGGGATGAGATTAGGGATGAGTAAGCTCATGATTGTGAGCAATCTATTCCAAACTCTCCCCAAATATGTACTGAAATAGGGCAACGCAAAAAAACAGAGACGACTAGCAAAAGCACACCAACTTGAAACACATTCGAAAAACCTCACTCTAGGTTCAATCACGCACCAACAAACGCACGATAAAAAAAACAACTTACCTCTTTGAAAGTCCCTTCAACAGGACGCAGGACCAAAGGCCGCTGATATTCCAGTCTTCCTGCATTCCACAATTCAGAACAGGTTATTACACGTACACCCCTTCGTCTTCAATTCGAACCCTAAAGTCCACGTAAGATCCAAGGAGAAACTACAAAATTCAACAAATTGCACTCATCATGGCGTGCATCGGACCTAAAAGGCATCACAAGCTCCTGCAAAAGATCACCTTTACTTCTCCATCCCGCCCTAAAACTTGGTCCATCCAAACTGCATGCAGACTGATATCGAATCTAGCTCCACCCAGAAAGAACTAGCAAACAGCATAATTCGAACCCCAAAGATCGACCTGCAGCAACGGGACGCATCAGCGCAGGTTGCCTGCCGGCCAAGCTAGCTAGAATAAAATCCCCAGAAACCCAAGTGAAGTGAGGGACACAAGTGCTCACACGTATGATCGAGAGATGGTGGAAGATACGTACAAGCCTCGTCGGTTGCTCCGATCCCACCAATTGCTCCCTCCAAGCAGGAGACTCGATCTTCTCCTTCAAGTCAGGTAACTTAATTTAACTATTCTGCAATGCCTGTAGGAGCATGAAGAGCATGAAGAGGCGGCTGGATGGCAGCGCATGAACGAAGATTCGAAAACAGGGGACCTGCGAAAAGAACGGGAGATCTTCTGTGGCGCAAAAGCACCGACGGAACGAACTGAGATTCGCTTTCGCCAACAGAAAGAACTGATGAAGGCCAACTGACAGTCCGTGGAGTTCAGTTGGGATGAGCGGCCGGATCTCCTCCATCACGGGATCCAATTGACTTGAACCAGCGATCCCTAAAGTGGCTAAAATTAGCTGAGTTTCTACCAAAAAAGTCCTTGTGCTATTCCTACATTGTATAGTAGAGGGGATTTGGGGATCTTGAGGGCTTCGGGAACACAGTTGCAGCAGCTGGCTGACGTGGCATAGCGATTGTTATGTTGTTTTTGAAAAAAACAATTTTTTCTTTTTTGCTTAAATTGATATTTTGATTTTTTTTTTTTTTTTGAAAAATAAATAAATTCTGACATGCCAGTATAGTTGTCCACTGAATCTGGCCAGATTAGGGAACAGGCCTGAAACAGCCTTCCAAGGCCTTGGAATCCCTTGTAATGAAAAAGGGTCTTTTATAGAGACATTTTAGCCAAAATTGCAACAAATAATAGAATTTGGAAGCCAATTTGCAACTTCCTCTAGATTGGAATTAGCATATTTAGTCAGTTTTGTGTTATAGTACTCCCAATAGTCCTTCACAACTTGCAAAATCCTTTCTTTTTAACTTTTTCTTTGATACTACTTACCCTCAAGGTAGTCAAAGTTGATGACTGTCTGTCTTGAAGGTAGCATATTGCACTAAATTCTATAAACTAATTATGGATTACGGTTGCCTTCTTCTCAGACATGTTTTACTTTATGGAAGAAATTTGTGGGGCAAATTGTTCAGGAACATATGGCTACGTAAAGGTTGTATTTGGCATAAATGAAGTCACTTTTTTTAAAATTAGGGCGACATGCATGTCATCTTGTGATTGGTGTGAGACGGCTTGGGCTCCTGAGAATTTGACATAGAAATTTGATTTCCTCACATCTTTATTGAGTTAAACCGTCACATACAATATTCCCTGTGTTCTAAAATAAGAGCTCACAAGGTTGTATTTGATGCGAATTTCATTGATCATATTATGGAAATCATAAAATTTGAAAGGGGCCAAATTTTGTATTATAAAAATCAATGAAGCAAAACATTGCAATGTTCATTATTGCAACCTAGACAGAAAGCTTTTTCATGACTATTGAAAATCAACATAAAAGACATGAGTTTTAATTATGACACTTATTTGGAAGGGGGGAAATAATCTTTAGGTCTATACTCATGCCTCATATCATCTCTTTTCCAATTGCTTCTTCTACACTAGTCCAACATTTTGTTCAACAAGCTTGGATGGGTGTGCATAGGGGATTAAGTAGGGGACACATTGTGAGTATGTTTACTTGAAGACACAAGACTTAACCACATGTGGTTTTCAATGTTAAAAGACATGAGACTTAAAACAAAAAAATTCTATAGTTGTTAAAGTTTCAATTTTAGTCTTTAGATGTCCTAATGAATGTCAACAAAATCAAATTACACTTCTATGTATAATTTATTAAAATAGTATCAATTTGTTTCTTATAAATGATGAAGTTCACCAAAAAAAATTTGAAAAAAATAATGTAAATGCTTGACGAGGCACTTGTTGTGAGAAATTTGACCTTGTGCATTCAGCAAGTATTTAAAGTAGGAGCAAGAAATAAAATATGTGTTCAAAAAATATTCTTTGAGCTTTGAATATTTATGAAATATAGAGTAAATATATTCTAAGCGGCCTTCAATATTTATTTGAAAGGCTATTTTGGAAGGGCTACCAGTCTTTTAAGTAATACATTGTACACTTATTGAATTAAATTACCCCTACCTTTACATTATTGTGGGTTTTAAGATTTTATTCAAGTGCCTATTCAAATGATATTAAAATGCAATTTTGATATTACTTTTGTTTGATAACTAGTCAAGTCAACCCATTGTCAACCCATCAGTAAATGTTATAAATTGTATTGCCATTAATTTGTTAAAGTGTAAAATTCAATATTAAAGACTATTCCATTTTTCAATTAGCTTAAAAATTAATAAAATATGAGTATATTAAATTTTTATAAAATAAAGAAAATAAATGAAAACACTAATTAATTTCAGAATTCAAATTGAATCATTCAAATGAGTTATACTAATCAAAATTTAGAAGATCATAGAATAGAAAATTTACAAATTTATAGATGTATGATTTTATAGATTTCAAGATTTAAATCTTCAATATATTAAAATTTTACAATTTTAAGTTGCTTTTAAGCAAAAGAAAGCAATAGAATCCTAATGTTACAACATTAATCCTTCTATTTATGTAAAATATACTATATTTAATAGCATCATGAAGTTTAAGATGATCCTTGGTATTACTAGTAGTTTAATTAAATATTCATCTTCAATAAAAATAACTATTTTATTTTAATAATTCAAAATATCATATTTTTCATTTAAAAATTAAAAATTAAATAAATGAAGGTTATATAATTTCAAGTAATTTGACATCATTAGTATCAATCATAGTCAGGATGATTTGTCTTTTAACCCCTATATACATATGTTAAGATGAAAAGTGCACATTAGATCCAAAGTTTTTTAGGTAAAATGATTTAATTATGGCTTGAAAAAAATCTAGAGTTAAAAACCAAAAACTTTCATTTTTACAAGCTCTTTTTCATTTTCTTGTTTCTAAATGAACTAATTCAAAATCTTGTACAAAAATGAGGAAGTACCAAACTAGTAATTTTATTGAAGAATAGACAAATTTTATTCTTTTCAAATGTACCTAAATATATTTCATCCATTTCACATAGCTTTCAGAATGTACATTTGAAAACAATAAGTTGTACCTATAAAGCTTACTTTGGATAGTGAAGTCAGTTTCAAACCGCTATCAATATTTGTTGCTTACGATAAGTCATTTGCTTTGATTGATATATAAAACTCTCTTATATGAGGGTTAAGTTTGGCATAAATTAAATACAATAGTCTTGGGTCAAAAATGCCACATGCCATATTGTGATTGGTATAGGGTGATGTGGATCTTTCAAAATTTGAATTTGAAATTCAAATTCAGCATTTCTTTGTTGAAATTGACCCTTACATGCAATATTATTAATAGTAGGTGGAGAGTTGTTCTTGATAAAAAAAATAGCCCTTTGTGTTCTTTTAATTGTTTCATTTACTTGCCAAGAGTGCCAAAAATAAATTTAGTTTAACCTTTTGATCATATTACAATTTTTATTCCTCAAAATTATTATAACTTAAATAGTTTGATCTGAATTGGAACTCCAAAGCTTTGTGGTTTAACAGATGGATGCATCTTGGATTTGATGAAATTTATTACTATCTCAATTAACAAGATGGAAGTTTGATTTGGGGTCTTTGCAAAAATCATTGGTCCCTTTTTTTGTCACCTTGCCTTTGGATAGATAGATTTTTTATTATAACTTTTGCTTCGTATGTCCATTTTCTATGAAATTTGACACAAAGGTACATGTGGTAGTTTTAGACATTGCATAGTTTTTTTCTAATTTAAAGAAATTATTTTACTATTTGTAAATGGCCCCCAATTGGATGTCTACCTTGGCCATTAGGGGGGGGGGGGGGTGGGGGTGTTAGTACTATTTCGATCCAAAAATTCGAAGGTGAAATTTGAAATACAATTTCTACTATTCTTACACAAGCCCAAGAAGAGATTTAAAAATAATAATAAAGTGTCCATCTTCCACATGTGCTCAAAGTGCACTTCCTTTGTGCATATTTAGAAAATTCATTTGAAATGCTTGTTCTCAACCATTTGCATCTCCTGAGCCCAAACCGGCAAGTGTTTCTTGCAATTATCCTTTGGTGTCTTGGAAGATGGCATTTTGAATTAGTCTTAATTAGATTCAAGGCGATGTGGCTTTAGGATTTTGAACAATCCTAAATTAATCAATATAATATTTAATTCTTAAAGCGATCCGATGTCCAATTTCTAAACAATAAATATATTGAAACTCAAGTTTCATTCTCATTATTGTTTGGATGAAAGTCATCCTAATTTGTAGAGATACTTTGTCAAGTTGTCCTATCTAATGAGTGAATTTGGTGTTATTAGAGTACATCATACTACTAAAATCATAACTCCCTCTGTAATATCACAAATGCTACCATTAATAATATGGGCTCATGCTTGCTATGCTACGCATCCATTGTATCACATATTAGTAAAATTTTGATATATTTGAATAGAATGCATGATAATGATTTCAATTAGTCTTTTAAATAATTAGTTTTGATATTTCGTAAAAATATTTTCAATCATGCATACATAAAAATAATATTTTCATACAATGTTAAATTACAGAAATAGAGTAGTAGTTTGCAATCACCTCTGTAATATCACTTTTATAGCTTTTATGATTTCAAAATTCTATTGCTACTACCAAATGATTTGAGAAATTTATTCAATTGAAGCGATTTTGGATTTCACAACAATTAAGTTGTTCATGAAGTTTTTGAAATTTACAAGTTTTTCTTTTCAATTCACCAAGTTTTTTTGTTGCCATTGTTAGTAACAATTGAGTCGACTTTTGAATGCATTACAATAAACGTATATCTTTTACAGTATTCATCATTGCATATATTTCATTCATCATTCAATAAATTTCTATTGTACATTTCAATATAAAATTAAACAAAATTATACAAAGATTTTAGTAATTTTTATTTGAAGATTTATTGAAATTTTTGTTTTGCATTTTATCTAATACATAAAAATTCTAATAAAATTCTAATGATGAGTGTGTAGCACAGCAAGAGCCAACTGCTAGTTATACTCAAAAAAGGATAATATTTTGCTTCTAACTGAATTTAGAAGGAATCTTGAAAATTTCCTTTCAATTTAAAAATACATATATTGGTGATAGCTGTATAGATGGAATCTACATTTCAAAATCTACAACTTCTATTTGTATATCAATTCCAAAATATTCTTTCAGTAGTATTTGATGATAATTTTTTTCAAATGGAGAACACTTTGGATGTTTAGAGGTTAAGGTAACAACACCAAATTATGACCTATATGCAAAACCACCATCTCATCTAGATTCTTGCCTAAAATATACAACTTCCATATGTTAGAAGCCTAAGGTCAATTTGAAGTACACCTAAGCTTATATTCATCACTGCACTTCGAAAATTCATAATTTATTCTATAAAGTCCAAAAACTATATTCTAAGAGAATGTACATCCCTTGTCAGCTACTAACAAAATCCACAATAGCTTTTCCAGTTCAATAGGAACCATGCTCAAACCCTTATTCGGACGCATTTAGGTGTTGCTCCGAGAAAAAAAAAAAGGCTCGGCGTCGGGCCGTTCAGGACACCGGCAGGAATTCTGTTGTTCCGAGTCAAGCAATCAAACTTAGCTCACCAGGCCTCGCATCATCATTGCAGTGAGCGCCCTCCCGTCCCATGTTGTGGCTAGTCAAGCGCATCTGTGCAAACAAGGCGTGCTCGCTCTACGGTTGCCTTTCGAGTTCTTGAGAGCCAGGGTTTGATATTAGGGTTCTGCGAATGCTTGCACTTTCGCCAATTTTAGGGTTGCGACCTTGTCGCATTGCGCTTCGGCGTTCTGAAGGGCACGGGCTATTGGATTCCCCGATTCTGGTAAGGTCCTACTACCTTGGACGAGGTTTTGATGAAATGCTCTGCAGCAAAATCGTGCAGTGCGTTGGTTTGGGCTTGTGTTTGGTGAGACCGGAAAATGGAGACATAATTGTACAGAGGTCGTATCTATTCACAGGCACCGGATGTGTAACGCAAGAGTGAGCTGAATAATGTTATTGTAGGGTAAGTGCACGTTAGAGTGACGCTTTAATCGCTGAGGATAGTTACTGCTATGAGAGTGGCCAGATTTTAAACATCGTTGTTATTAGCAAATGAAAGAAGAATGCATTTTTTGGATACGGTATGCAAAAGTTAGAAGGCTTAAATTTTTTTTATTGTTAGATGACCTAATGCCGACGAGAGTTCTGATGCGGAGACAGTGTACTTCCTCAAATTCATCATTTACTCCATGTGCAAGATTGATGAGTGTCGCGATTAGGTTTTCTCGACCTCAGACGGATGCACAACTACTAAAAGCTATATGTTGATGTTCGATTCGGAAAACTTTCCTGGTTCTTATACGTATATATATTTTTGGCAATCAGAATTGAATGAGGCATCATTGATCGCTGCGACGATTCTCATGCCCTGCCTCCATCAGCAAACTCATCTATCTGGCGGTGTGTGCCGGAATCCTCTGTTGGATTGAATGAAGATTTAGGAATTTGAGTTTCAGTTCCATTATTTTTATGCACTTGTTGTTTGCGAATTGACGACTTCCTCGATGTTTGTACTTTCCGATGGTAGCTTTGGTGGAAGCTCACACCCTGTTGTACGAGATGCCAGATTAATGGTGGTCGCATGTCAATGCAATGGATAAGGGAAAGAGTAAAACTGACCTTCGAGCTGCTGGCAAGAAGCGGGTACACGCTCTACCTTAGTACTTGAGGCTCATCGATGGGAGTGAAGCTCACAAGGCTACTTGCTGTCTGCCAGTCTGTAGCGGACTGTCTTTTCTTCGGCCTGGTTACAGTATAGTGGTGTCTTTACCGTCTACGTTCAACGTCTTTGCTCAATCTCGATACCGTAGTTCACATCGTGGTGTGTGAATTTTATTGGCATGAAGTCATTCTTGGTTGGATCACTGTGAGATGCTTATGGATTTATGCACATTTATATTCTTGAATAAAATCCAGCTGGAGGAATATCGTCAAAAGCGGCAGCAGAAGGGGAGCTCGACCAAACCTAGTAGCACTACTGCTTTGAAAGCTTTGACTGAAAGCGAGCAGAAAGTTGGAGAGAATGCCGTGGAGGAAATCTCAAGACGTGCTTCTCTTCCTAACGCACAGAGATCTTCTTCTCAGAAAGATGGAGAGGTTGAGTCAGTTGTGGACCATGTACATGGGGATGCTCTTGAAGAACGTCAAGAAGTTGATGTCGTTCTTGATACGTCACCTGGATCCTCTGTGACATCATCCATTCAGAGATTGAAAGTCGGTGGTGGTCACTTGACTCCTGAAACCTCAGAACAAAGTGCAGAGTCTCTACGTGAGCCCGGAAGTAGTAATGGCAACTTGGACGACGAAGATAGGGAAGCTATATACACAATATTGTGGGAAAATCATGGAACAGAACATTCTCAGCGCAACGAAGAGTGGCAAGAGAGCACATTTGATGGTGGGGCCAGCCTTAATGAAAGGGGACTTCATCAGGGAAATTGTTCCTCATTTTGGGTGGATAATGAGAGCTACAGAAATGAGTCGAAAGAAGGTCTAAGTATGCAGAGGAAGTTAAGCGGGAATTCTATTGGTACCGCTGACAAGTTTCAGTCGTCTGAGGTGAGTCGCTCGAGTCACGATCAAGTTTGTCAATTAGTATTCAGAATGAATACAACACTTGATGATTGGGTTTTACATAGCTGCAGTGGCCAGGAAACCAATGTTATCTACTGCGAATTTAATCTCAAATGTTGGAAGTTATTGTTGTGATTGGGTTTAGTGAATATTTTTGATAATTTGCTGTGAGGGTGAGACTTCTGACAGTTTGGGAAATATTTTTTCCGGCGACTTCGACAGCGATCGTAGGATTTCTCTCGGATTATGGTTGAACTTGCTGAGGGTCTCAACATGGTTGGTTGCGATGTTGTGTGTGTCCAATTGGTTCTTCTTCTTGTTTTTCCCAAGTAACACGATATGCTGTGCAGGAGTGGGACGAACCCTCTCTCAGTCTAGTTCTCAGTGAACAATGGCCTATGCATGATGCTGAAGCCAAGAAAAGTAGGAAACATGTTTTCCCAGTGGACCTTGGTTTCATAGGACACTCTTCATTTTCAAATGAGGAAAATATTGGGGACAGAATGCCACTAAAGCGGATTGAAAATTGGAGGAGAACGCTGACATGTTCTCACTTAGGCAAATTGGACTTGGACGATGTCCCTTGTGGTTGTGTGAAATTAAACTGCAAGTAATACGAATACATGCGCACTTATGCGTATTTAACATGTTCAAGCTTTCTCTTGGTTTTATTAGGGCCATTACCTGTGGCTCTGTTCGGTAGTACTTACTTCCTGCTTTTGCGCTTTGCAGGATTCCGAAGTGAATCCAGCCCCCTCAAATTTGTTCAGTGAGTCTGAACTGGCTGAAAAACTACAGAGCGTACAGGGGATGCTACAAGCTCGAGACATGGAATTGATAGACGCGATAACAAAGTTGGAAGGAGCCACTAGAGTCATTTCTGAGCAAGAGGAAGAGGCCAAAACCTATGTCCAGCAAAATGAAAGACTCAAGGAGGAGCTGATGAAATGCTACGAAGACCTTGGGATCTTTAAATCAAACGTCAATATGGCTGAGCAGAAGATGATAGGCTTGAAGAACGAATTACATGAAGTAATTGATTCTTTCAACAGCATTCCAGAAGAACGTAATTCCCAGACTGCAGGTGTAACACTCTCACTGAACGAAATGGTCACGGAAGTGAACTCCTTAGCAAAGGCAATTGTCGAGCAAGCACATAGAAGCGAGATGGAATTGCAGTCAGCGAACGAGACGGCGATGGCTGCACTTTTGCTGGAATCAAATATATGGAAGGAACTCCTTACAAAATTTGAACGAGAGTTTCGGGACTCCAGGAATGCTGCTCAAGATATCAGTCGGTTGTATGGGACCTCACCTCCTCAATCGTCATTGCTTGATTGGGCCACATGGCTTATTGACACTCTTCAGAATGAACACAGAAAGTCCGAGCAATATTTTCAAGTGACAGAGTCAATGACAATGACCGCCAATGCTAATACCCTTAAACTGCAACATCTTCAAGAGGAAATTGATTCTTTACACGTTGAGCTCTCTAATCAGCGGAATGAGAAAGAGACAGTTGCGGAGGACCTTCGGACGAGAGATCTCGAGCTTGAGACTGTTAGGAATAAACTTCAGGAACAGGTCGAGAACAACCTTGTCCTGGAGTCAGAGGTTGAGTCTGCAAGGAGTATGTGTCGTGTCGAGAGTGCCTTGATGGGAATTGAAGACATTGTTGGAGATTTTCGCTTCCAAGGAAGGCCGCCGTCTGCTTCAACTCCGAAGGAATGGATTTCATGGCTTATTCAAATCTTCCGTGAGGTCAGTGAGGAATTGAGAACCTCTGAAAGCGCGTCTGATGTGCTTTCTGTTCAAGTTGAAGAGGCGAAGAACAATTATTCTAGTCTTCATGAAGAGCTCTTAAGCCAAAAGAATGAGAATGAAATCCTTCAAAGCAAGCAAAGATCCGTTGATGAGATGTTTGGTGCGGAGAGGGATTCCCTGAAGGCTGAAATCCAGGTTCTCAAAGACTCATCTATGGAAGTTTCCAGACGAGAATTTGAGTTTTCAGAAGCTCTTAAGGCAATGACCAACCTTGAGGAGGCACTTACCTTGAAAGACAGAGAATTGTCTGAGCTTCGTGCCGAGGTAGATGACTTGTCTGTCAGATCTGCGCAACAGGATTCCAACATCCAGGTAAATCATACAAAAGGGTTTCGCACAGCACTTTGGATTTTGAATTTTTTTTGAATGAAGTATTCATGTCCGTCACTTAACTGCAAGATAAGTTATTCTTCCGGTAACTCCTTGATTACTTCCTGGTTCGCTGTTGAGTTAGTGTTTGTGGTGAATAGATTTCGTATTCTGACTTTACCGTCTTCTTGGTGGCCGTTTGCTTAGTCTCTGATGGAAGAGCGGGACAGACTGAGTTCCGAGGAAGCAAAAGCTCAGAAACTTCTTCAAGAGGAAGTTGATTCTTTATGCGTTGAGCTCTCTAGTCAGCGGAATGAGAAAGTGACATTTGCGGAGGACCTTCGGACGAGAGATCTCGAGCTTGAGACTGTTAGGAATAAACTTCAGGAACAGGTCGAGAACAACCTTGTCCTGGAGTCAGAGGTTGAGTCTGCAAGGAGTATGTGTCGTGTCGAGAGTGCCTTGATGGGAATTGAAGACATTGTTGGAGATTTTCGCTTCCAAGGAAGGCCGCCGTCTGCTTCAACTCCGAAGGAATGGATTTCATGGCTTATTCAAATCTTCCGTGAGGTCAGTGAGGAATTGAGAACCTCTGAAAGCGCGTCTGATGTGCTTTCTGTTCAAGTTGAAGAGGCGAAGAACAATTATTCTTGTCTTCATGAAGAGCTCTTAAGCCAAAAGAATGAGAATGAAATCCTTCAAAGCAAGCAAAGATCCGTTGATGAGATGTTTGGTGCGGAGAGGGATTCCCTGAAGGCTGAAATCCAGGTTCTCAAAGACTCATCTATGGAAGTTTCCAGACGAGAATTTGAGTTTTCAGAAGCTCTTAAGGCAATGACCAACCTTGAGGAGGCACTTACCTTGAAAGACAGAGATTTGTCTGAGCTTCGTGCCGAGGTAGATGACTTGTCTGTCAGATCTGCGCAACAGGATTCCAACATCCAGGTAAATCATACAAAAGGGTTTCGCACAGCACTTTGGATTTTGAATTTTTTTTGAATGAAGTATTCATGTCCGTCACTTAACTGCAAGATAAGTTATTCTTCCGGTAACTCCTTGATTACTTCCTGGTTCGCTGTTGAGTTAGTGTTTGTGGTGAATAGATTTCGTATTCTGACTTTACCGTCTTCTTGGTGGCCGTTTGCTTAGTCTCTGATGGAAGAGCGGGACAGACTGAGTTCCGAGGAAGCAAAAGCTCAGAAACTTCTTCAAGAGGAAGTTGATTCTTTATGCGTTGAGCTCTCTAATCAGCGGAATGAGAAAGTGACAGTTGCGGAGGACCTTCGGACGAGAGATCTCGAGCTTGAGACTGTTAGGAATAAACTTCAGGAACAGGTCGAGAACAACCTTGTCCTGGAGTCAGAGGTTGAGTCTGCAAGGAGTATGTGTCGTGTCAAGAGTGCCTTGATGGGAATTGAAGACATCGTTGGAGATTTTCGCTTCCAAGGAAGGCCGCCGTCTGCTTCAACTCCGAAGGAATGGATTTCATGGCTTATTCAAATCTTCCGTGAGGTCAGTGAGGAATTGAGAACCTCTGAAAGCGCGTCTGATGTGCTTTCTGTTCAAGTTGAAGAGGCGAAGAACAATTATTCTAGTCTTCATGAAGAGCTCTTAAGCCAAAAGAATGAGAATGAAATCCTTCAAAGCAAGCAAAGATCCGTTGATGAGATGTTTGGTGCGGAGAGGGATTCCCTGAAGGCTGAAATCCAGGTTCTCAAAGACTCATCTATGGAAGTTTCCAGACGAGAATTTGAGTTTTCAGAAGCTCTTAAGGCAATGACCAACCTTGAGGAGGCACTTACCTTGAAAGACAGAGATTTGTCTGAGCTTCGTGCCGAGGTAGATGACTTGTCTGTCAGATCTGCGCAACAGGATTCCAACATCCAGGTAAATCATACAAAAAGGTCTCGCACAGCACCTTTTATTTTTGAATGTTTTTTGGTGGAATATCCATGTCCGTCACGTAATTGCAAGACAAGTTATTCTTTCGGTAAGTTTCTTTAAGGTGGGCACCCGCAATTGCGCTACTGGCCGTAAACCGCCCTCTTTACTCTGTAATTCTCCCAAATCAATTATGTTTCTATGGGGAAGAAGCGCTTTTCGAACGAAACTTTGTTCCTTCATAATTTTTGCATACAGTATCCAATTGTCGTGTTCTTTGGTGCGTTGAAACCTCCTTTCACTTGCCAATAAGAAAATATAAAAAGTTGAACAGTCTCATAATAGTAATTAGGCACAGTAGCAATTACAGATGGTTTTGGGGATACCTACCTTATTACTTTCTGGGTTCGCTGTTGAGTTTCTGTTTGTAGTGATTATATTTCGTATTCTGACTTTACCGTCTTCTTGGTGGCCGTTTGCTTAGTCTCTGATGGAAGAGCGGGACAGACTGAGTTCCGAGGAAGCAAAAGCTCAGAAACTTCTTCAAGAGGAAGTTGATTCTTTATGCGTTGAGCTCTCTAGTCAGCGGAATGAGAAAGTGACATTTGCGGAGGACCTTCGGACGAGAGATCTCGAGCTTGAGACTGTTAGGAATAAACTTCAGGAACAGGTCGAGAACAACCTTGTCCTGGAGTCAGAGGTTGAGTCTGCAAGGAGTATGTGTCGTGTCGAGAGTGCCTTGATGGGAATTGAAGACATTGTTGGAGATTTTCGCTTCCAAGGAAGGCCGCCGTCTGCTTCAACTCCGAAGGAATGGATTTCATGGCTTATTCAAATCTTCCGTGAGGTCAGTGAGGAATTGAGAACCTCTGAAAGCGCGTCTGATGTACTTTCTGTTCAAGTTGAAGAGGCGAAGAACAATTATTCTAGTCTTCATGAAGAGCTCTTAAGCCAAAAGAATGAGAATGAAATCCTTCAAAGCAAGCAAAGATCCGTTGATGAGATGTTTGGTGCAGAGAGGGATTCCCTGAAGGCTGAAATCCAGGTTCTCAAAGACTCATCTATGGAAGTTTCCAGACGAGAATTTGAGTTTTCAGAAGCTCTTAAGGCAATGACCAACCTTGAGGAGGCACTTACCTTGAAAGACAGAGAATTGTCTGAGCTTCGTGCCGAGGTAGATGACTTGTCTGTCAGATCTGCGCAACAGGATTCCAACATCCAGGTAATCATACAAAAGGGTTTCGCACAGCACTTTGGATTTTGAGTTTTTTTGGATGAAATATTCATGCACGCTACGTAATTGTGTGGGAAGCTCAAAGTAGATCAAAGTATGTTCTATCAGTTATTGTGTTTTTTATTTCCAAGGTTCGCTAGTGAGTTATGGTGTAGTGATTGTATTTCCATTTCTTACTTTAGCGTCGTCTTGGTGGTCGTGTGCTCAGTCTCTGATGGAAGAGCGGGAGAGACTGAGTTTTGGGGTTGTGGATGTAAAAGCTCAGTGTAATCTTCTTCAAGCCGAAATGGCGCAGACTGCAAACGAGAAAAATAATTTACAATTGGATATAAATCAACTTGAACAGAAGCTCGGAGCTGTGAGAGAGAAGCTTAATCTTGCAATTAATAAGGGCAAAGGACTTGTGAAACAACGAGATTCCTTGAAGAAGTCACTATCTGAGGAGATAGCTAAGGTTGAATCCATGGTCTCGTCACACGCGAAAGATATTCAGTCAAAGGATTCAGAGCTGCTCGAGATGCGAGCTCAGGCAGAATCCAAGGGCACTCGAGTTCAGGAATTGCAAGCTGAAGTTTCTTCTTTTTTTGAGAAAGCTACTGCCTCTCAGCAAAGTTTGGAAGCGGAGCGTCGAGGATTGGAAAGTGTATTTTTTGGCATTGAGATTTCAAAAGATTTGCTACCCAGGGACCCCATAGAGAAGGTGAAATGGTTGGTTTCGTCGTTGGAAGGTGCCCGGAGCACTACAAAGTTTCTTGAAGGAGAGTTAGGTTGTAGCAGAAATGCTATGGAGACTCTCAAAGCAGTGCTAAGGGACACTGAAGAGAGGCTTCAATCTGTTACTGTTGAGAGCTTGAGAGCTGAAGAAGATATCTCCATGTATGTTAAGAAAGTGGAAGAATTTGAGAGCAGAGCTACTTTTGATCGAACGCAGTACAAGAATGAGGTTGACGATCTTACTAGAGCCTTGAAAGAGGCTGATTTGCGGCAGCAGGCGGCCTGGAGTCGTGTGAAGGAGTTTGAGAAAACTGTAGAAATACAACAGAATACTATCAATGCATCAGAAGTCGCACACTCAAAAGCAGTCACGAAATTGACTTTCACTCGTAACAAGCTGAATTTACTGGTACAGGACAGTCAAGAACTTGTAAGAGAGTGTGAGAGCTTGCACAAGAGTCTCCAGGAGCGAGATATTGAGATTGTTGAACTGAATCATGAAATGGATAAACTTAAAAACGTCATCCACATCGAGCAAAGTCAACGTATGGATGCTAGTTCGGAGACTAGTTTGCAGCTTACACTTCTTCAAGAGGAGCTTGCAAGAACCAATGAAAAGTCCGCAGCCACTGTGAAGGACTTGAGGGAGCGGCTGGTGGCATTAGAATGTCTTCTGAAGGAAAAGGATTCGGGGTTGGAAGGTGTTAGGGCAAAACTTGAGGATATACTGCTCAAAGGTGACAATGTACTCTGGATGGAACATAACATAGTCCATCAAAACAAAGACGATGATGGTGTGGCAGATATCGATGTGCAAAGTATGAACGGAAGCATAGATTTTACTTCCGCCTTTACTACCCTGGAAGAGAGATTCAATAATCTCGTTGCAGAAGCCCAACTGCACAGGAACAGTAGTGATAAGAAAGAAGCTCAAGTACAGAATTTGAAGAAAGAACTTCATGACATCTCAATTGAGAGGTCAACATTACAGGCAGGTGTACAAGCAAAGACCATGGAAGTTGAGAGACTACAAAGTGAAGTCAACAGTAAAGGTGTACCTGTTGAATGCAATATTTCAGCAGAATCTGAGATTGAGGAATTGGTAAGAATTCATTTTGATCATATTCCTTGCAATTTGATGTGGTGTGGAGTTTCGGTTTCTGAATAGGAGGTTGTTTAATGAGATTTCTGTTTATGACCACCTTCGTTAATCAGAATGTGTCGGTTGTCCTGTTGTTTCGGTCATTCTTTCTGAAAAAGCCTTCTTTCCTACTGGATTTGTTCTCATTTTTAGTGCATAATAGTTCTTTTGCGTTCCCTTGTATATTGGCAATTGGAAGCATAGCGTTGAGCGAACGTTTGTTGTGAGCCTGGTATTTGTTAGGGTTCTTGGTTGGCAATAACAAATCCTTTATTTACAGAATCTTTTTCATCTTTTTATGTTTTGGCATGCATGTCCACACATTGATCATTTGGTTGCTTGACTTAACTTATTCTTTTTGCCACATCTTGATTATTGGTGTTAGGGAACAAGAAGTACATGGGCTGGTACAGGCAACCCTGTCACTCCGCACGTGCGAGGTCCACGAAGGCATTCACAGGCAGATATTGCAATTGACATGGTTGATGCGAACAACTCTAATTTGCTCTCAGACATGAATGACAAAGGTTTGTTGTTGCTTAGCACATCACTGTATTCTAAAATGTCACATGTGCAGCTAATGGGTAATATAAACAGACGAGTTAATGTTCAGCATTCTACGCAGTTAATGCTTCAGATTCTCCCTCAAATGTTGGCATCAATTAGCAAGTC
This sequence comes from Neckera pumila, assembly GCA_963969595.1. Classification (NCBI taxonomy): domain Eukaryota; kingdom Viridiplantae; phylum Streptophyta; class Bryopsida; order Hypnales; family Neckeraceae; genus Neckera; species Neckera pumila. The sequence continues at coordinate 25,006,815 of OZ018411.1, read as the reverse complement.
TTCAGATATATAATTCCCGCTAGGCCCTGGAATTCGTTTTAGAATATGATATGTCTCTTGTGCAAGTGTTCTTTTCATTGTTCTACTTTTACTTTTTGATTCCTTAGAATATTAATTAGGTCCACATTTCTTGATTTTAGAGCATGGATTCAGTGCATTGACGAACTCAAGACTAGTACCGAAGGCAGCAAGAATCCTGACTGACAGACTTGATGGATTGTGGTATGTCGAATCGTTCCATCCCTACCCTAGACAAGTTTAATGGTTATGGGGCTGAGTTTTTGCATATTTTTAATACCTGTGAAATGCTATGAGACTGCACCTAAGTGGGGAATTTTTGTCACAGGTTTGTGGGAGGAAGGATACTGACAAGGCAACCTTCAGCAAGGCTGGGCCTTGCAATGTATTGGATATTTATACATGTCTATATGGCCATGATTTTTTCCAGAGGGATATTGTAATTCAACCGTAATGAACGATTTGTGTCTCAGTGGATTGAGCACATTGCTTGGTTCCTACGCCTCGCTGCATATTGCAAAAAGTGTTGGCCCCTGGTCTGAGGTTAGTGCGAATGCCACTTTGAGAAGATTGTTGATAGCCCCGTCCGTGTAATGTGATTTGGCAGCTGCGATATTAGTTGTGCCACTGGTTAGTGTGATTTAGTGTTAGCCTTTTCTTTCCGTAGATCTTTCCGCAGATATGATTATTTCATCGTAATGGAGCAATTTCCTTGTATATGAACTGACAATGCTATATTCCGGTGTTTCATGTAGGGAATGGATGCAAGAATTGTCACCTCACATTTTGTGTCAGTAGGTGCGCAGTACAGGGTATTGCTCTAATCCTCTTTCTTCATCAATTGCAATAAGCTTTTACTTGTTTCCCCTCTTGCGCAAGTGCACAAAAAGTCCCATGCACCGGGGCTAATGCAATAATCCAGCAACCTCAGAGTGGGCTACAGCTATGATTTTTTAGGTCTTGTAAAAATTTTTGTACTATACGGGCATACATTGTTCTGAGGCTTAAAATTTAAGAAAACATATTTTTCTTAAGTGCGTGTTAGGTTATTAGTGTTTTAGATCATTTACATCTTCATAATTGGTTTCCTATTATTGGTACCGTTTCTCGTGGGTAGGCATTATGGGATCGGAACAGGATTTGATGTCGTCTTCTTTCAGTGTTGCGGATTGATCTTCATCATTTACCACAGTATTGCATAGATTGCTCTTGTTTTCTATGCGTATGTTCAAGGCTTGCAAGTTTTTACTTTGATGATTTCATTTTTATTAGTTACAATATCTGTTATCACAGATCTTATATGTAAATCAGAAAATGGTATGTGGTGGAAGCATCTTGTGACAGTTAAAGTGCTCACAACTTGAGACTCTTCAATCTGCAAATTAACTAGGAACTAACACAGCGTGTGTTTGGATCATTACAAGGCGACGGTCTCTTGATATATGTGGTATCTTCACTGATGGCAGGGTTAGCGAAAGACGTTTGATTGTGCAGCCGTGCCTGTACGTGATTGTTACAACGTGGTGCTTAAGCATATCATTTATATTATTGGTTCGTGACGTCTGTTTATCAAGCTGTCGAAGCCCTTGCGTCCTGTTGATTCGATCGTTGCCGATTTATTCAGGGACTCTTGTGCTCAGTTCTATAATCCAACCGTGAGTGAGGCAACTAATGGTGTGTCCGGACTCTTACATGTCATAGCCAACGATGTTCACTGCAGTTGGATCGAGTAAACGAAATTTCTAGTTTTAGGAGATAAATCCACTTCGAAAATAGAGAAACCACGAGCAAGGATTTCTGACATTTTCAACATAACTTTTTTGAGGAGGTGGCTTAACACCCTTGGAACCGTCATGAAAAGGTCATGAAAAGGAATGTGGATGCTTTTAACACAATCTTGGGCTCATGAACATGCTTGCAAAGTCACTGTCAAGTGTTTTGAATAGTTCAGTGCTTCATTTGATAGTTCAGCGCAGTGATTGAAATAATTTCCAAATTTTATTGTCGATTTGAGAAGTGTGATCCCGATTGCTCAACAATGTCATGAAGAGGTAAGAATTGGTTGGAAAATTCGCATTCTGCAAGTTGAGAGATTTTGATACGTTTCTGACAGATTGCAATTCATATCTCAAGTGATTTTGAGGCTAATTTTACTGGTATGCATTCTATGAAAGCTCCAAAAATTCTTGAGATTGTAGTAGATTGTAAAGGATTTGGTCTTTTTCGCAAGAAGACTTTATTCTCATTAGTGTATGTTTACAATTATTGTCGTCTTGAAAACTATATTGATTGGATCTTAATTAAATTGCTTATCCCCTAACCCCTAAAGGTCAAAGGTCATTAGTGTATGTTTAAAGATTTCACAATTTTCCACTGTGTATATTGCAAGATATTAGAGTTTGAATTGACACAATTCCTATTTTTGGCCTTGCAAAAATGGGGTAGTTGCACTTTAGGTCACATTTGTATGAAAAAATGTCCAAAATGGTGGTTGCTCTTTTGAATTCATTCTTCAAAGCAAATTAACTACATGCTCGAAAATTTTCAGATCATTTGGAATTGTACAACATTTAAGAAAAAAATAGTAAGTAGAAAGAAGTAGAGAATGATTCAAAACACTAAATTATTAAGAATTTAATTATGGAAGTGAAAAATGCCAATCCCAACAGTTGTAATGTTGTAATAAACAATCTACTTCCTATGCTTTTATTTTTCTCAAAAAATATTAGAAATTGAGTTAAATAAAGAACTCCAAAGTTTATTTTAGTGTAGGGAATCCATAACTGCCCGCAAACTAGAACACCTCATAACTTTCATCTCATAAATCAAAGTGGAATGATTCAAAGCTTTCCACATATATAGAGAGAAGTTTTTTGCTGTACACCCTATGACTGGGTATCTTCTAACTGTGCATGATCTTTACAAAACAACTTCCGAGTCTTTACTCGTCTGATAGCATGACGAAACAGTAGTCATTCGCTTGATACATTTCAGCACCTTAGAACATGTTGGTCGGGAGGGTGGGAGGGTATATGCGAGACACTTGTTTGAGAGTATGCATGAATTATATGTTCATCCAGATCAACTGAAATCACTTGAAATACTATCATAGTCATGCAATTGCTAGTATGTTTCAATATCGTTTGGTTTACCCAGGAAACCAAGAAGGAAACCCTGAACCCTGAAGATTGCATTTATCACTTGTTGTAAACAGGGATCTCTCAAATTTCCCCACCCTAACCACATGCGCCGTGAGCAGCCTAAGTAAAACCTCACATTCGCTTGTATTCAAAACTTCAGACACATCTTCTTGCATTCTGCAACCTCTTGCAACAGTCCTTGGAGCATCTGCAAAATGAAACTCAGGAAGAATCCGTTGTAGCTAGCCGAACCTTGAACCCTAAGTTGTTGGAAACAGGAATGAAGGCCTCATCAAACTAAAGTCATCCACTTGGAGTTCATCTGTACGTGCATCTAAGACTTTTCATCCACTCCATTGACAACAGTTGTCTCCATAGCGCATAGGATCCAGAGTCTTGGATTCCTAAACCAAAACTTAGTACTCCTAGTATACTTCTTAAAGTTCAAATTTTGGGGGGGCTTTTAGACAAGGCTACTTTAGAAAAATAGGTAAAGGTGTGTATTATCCCCTACCCCTCATTATTTATAACTTGAAATAAACCATTTTAGTGATGCTAATGTACTTCTAAAAATTGTCAAAAATTTAGGACAAGGTCATTAAAACCATCCTTCATTTGATTGCATGTTACAATTAAAAAAATTGGGAGTGCCCCCCCCCCCCCCCCCCCCCCCCCCCAAGACTAGCATTAGTTCTATAGAGTGCTAGAGTGCTATTACTTTCACTAAAAAACACATTATTATTTCATAATGCTGAAAGCCAATTCACATATAATTAAATTGAATGAACAATTGAACTAGTAACCCACCTTCAATATGAAAGAACTTAAAGAGGATTCATACGAAGATATGAAGTTACAAAGTACTTCCTACAATACGAGCCCTCTATAAGACACCTGCAAGACCCCTAATTATTTCTACATACGTAATTTCACAGCAAACATTATGAACTTTGTACAGTGACACTTACAGCTTTATAGAACAACTGAGCACAAGTACTTCTTGTTAATACTTTGTATTGTTCAACATTACTCTAATGTATGCAGCTACAACAACTACAAATCTGGGCTCCTTTCTTCATTTCTAAAACAACTTGGCCTTCAGATATTGCTTCTATAAGACCACTTGACATAGATTTCATTCACATTTCTTGCACAGATGTGCTGAAGTTGCTGTCCCTCCAACCTTCAACATTTAACACATTCACTACAAGAGAAAGAGGTGTTTTAAGTGAGTTTTTAAGTATAGTCCTAGACACATGATTTTAAGTAATGACCTTTAAGGAGATTTTCAGCAAAATTTTACTTAAAACATATGTGTATGGACTATACTTAAAACTCACTTAAAACACCCTTTTCTCTTGTAGTGATTCTTCTGCACTGCAGGACCTGCCTATTGAAAGTCCATGCGCTCAGTCCTCATTTCCTTGGATTTACTAGCTGCATGTCGTACCTGAATCCATGGAATTTGACTTTCCTTAAGCACAACAATTCTAAGTAAAAATCATATGTAAAAATAGATATTCAAATAGGAAACTCACTTTAGACCTCCAAATTGCACATACTACATAATTCATATTGTTGTAGTAAAGGTCCTTATCGACCCTCCATCATTGTTGTCACGTGTACATACTGCTGAGTCATAAAGAAATGTTGCTCCAGATGAAGACGCCTTTATACTGTTTCCTCTGAAGCTTCAAAGTTTAGCTTCAAGTTTAGTAATGTATTCATCTTTTGATGAAGTTCTACATTCTAGAAGCGCAGTTTCTCTTCTCTCCTTCGCAATTTTACTTGGAATAGGGTCCACGTTACTTCACTACATTTGTCTCCACAATTAAAGATTAATTTTTTTGTACATAGTTCACTGTAAGAAAATGCAGTCCTATAATTTTCTTATTGATGACGTACTTCTGGTTTCAAATAACTACCTCCACTGCTTTGCTCCGCCAAATTTCCCTCTTATATTTGTGGCCTTTGTCTTTGCAATGTTGGTCCACTTCAGTTTGAGGTGATTGGATTGGCATATGCTGCCCCTCCGAGTTTGTATCATCAAATTCCCTACTCTTTTTCTTTGAAACTCTTTGTATTTCCAAATCTTCCTTCTCGTAACCTTTATGGCGCTGCAATTCTTCTGGCACTTCTTAAGGTTCGGTGACCTGCCATACAATTGCTGCAATCTTTGTCGCATTTGGTTAACATCGGCAGCACCTGTCCTTTCCAAAGTCCAACGACATCCGTTTGCGTATTGTCCATGTGCTGTTTAGTTTTCCCTTTGCTCACTGTCAGCGAGCTTTTCAAGTTTCTTCCAAATTTTGGCGTCAGAACTTAACGGTTGATTTCCTCCACTCCTGATGTATGCTATCAGTTTTGTCCTTTTTCTTGTCACTGCTTTACCAAGCAAACCCCTCAAATGGTCTTCATTGAGATCTCCAGAATACTCAAAGTTATTGTTCAAACAATCCTTCAATATGCGCATGTCTTGATAAGTTTGTTTCCGAATGTCGGTACATGATGGATCCAGCCACGCACATAACTTGTTCACTTGGGCTGTCTATGCTGGCTTACCAGGTCCAAATGGTATTCCTTCACCATTTAGAGTCAGATAGAATGGTTTCTTCACTCCTATATGTCGGTTTCATCTTTCAGCTTCAGGGACTGCAAACTTATAGTGTTTTCTTTTCTCAACATCTAATGGATAAGACATTGCAGTGTCTTTGCTCTTCCTACAGTTCTGTCCCCTTTCAATTTGAAAGGCTCCATCCTCTGATGACGGTTGCAAAGAGACATAAGGTGACCTAGATTTATGAAAACTTGGACTTTTTTGCTGAAGTCTACAACTTTGTCCAGGTGACAAAGACCTGAGACCTCTGTACCGGCTGTCATCCAAATCTGAATCCTTGCCTTGACAGACCCGTTGAATAGAACTCTCTATCCTTGATTTCAATTATTTGCAGGAAAATAAGTGGTACAAAACTCAGAGACATTACAGTCTATTACAACGTTACGTTATTATTTATCTTCGTATGCTATTTCTCTGTATTCCTTCATTTGTTGGAAAAATGGAGGAAGAATATTCACAACTTTAGAAAATATCTGTTAAGGTTTTTTCTTATTTTACTTACAAGGTGAAAACATTCCTAAAACAAAAACACATTTTAGAAATGACTTCGTTCAAAACCAGAAAAAGGTGGATGTTTATACCATATGGAATCTTGTCCGCATCACGGTGTTTCAAAATGTCTTCTCTGTAGTTCCTTGGGTCAAATTTACAAGGTTGTCACCATCACGTCACGTCTGGACGGACGGACGTGACTCTGACAAAACGTTAGGATCCAATTCCAACGTTTGTCTGTATCAAAAAAAAATTTTTTTTTTTTTTTTTTGACGGTCCTTTTGTCCAGGTCAACGGACAGACCGTCCAGGAAAAAAAATAAAATAATTTTTTTTTTTTTTTTTTGATCTCGACGCGTCCGGACGCGTTTGGACCGTCGCTGACACAAATATCGCCATAAAAAGCCAACGTCACATCAGGATGGACAACCCTGCATATTTACGTATTTTATTTCTTGGACTCCTACGAGGACTTAGTTCCGGACTCACTGGTCATATTCTTCGAATTCTTCTAGGCAAATGATATTGCAAACTCCTTTGCATCTCCTCCCGAGAGCGCTCACGTTGTGATCGAGGCATCTGGAGAGGAGAGACATTTCGGATTTCGTCTCTCCTCTTGTTAAGCTGCATATAAAATTTGGAAACATTTTTTAGTGGATAACAAAGTATTATCCTTGACATTTTGAGAGAATGCTTTGTATACTATTTCATTACCAAATGCACTCATTTGAGGCTATCTATATAAGTCAGCAGAAAATTGACACCCCTTGAGTTCACAGCAGCATGTCCTGGCAATGGCAACATGCACTATAAACAACTTGAATGATGTTGTTAGAATAGAGTTCCCCCAAAAAATAACCCACTAAAAGATGAGACTTCCACGATAAAATCTGTAAATGACTTAATAATGTGTTACCAAATCCTTGCATGCACTCTACCCTTCGGGATAGAATCTTGTCTTCCAATTGTTTCTTTGAAGATGAACTTCAACAGTTTAAAATGATTTGTTGGAGATGAAATTATTTTCTATTGCTCTTGTGTAGTTGCCCATAACGCAAGCTAGGCCTCAGACTGAGAATAATAAGTGTAACACAATTACATAAGAAGATGAAAAGTAGGGAAGAACCTACATTTGAAGGTAGCGCCCAAGATTATGTTTTGTCACTAAACTGGAATCAAATTTGTCAAAGAACTAACAAGAAAGAGACAATGGATTGACGTCTGAGCATAGGTAAAAAACACAGGACAGGCAAAAATCAATGAAGAAAACAAAAATTGGTAATGTCCACTTACATGATTGCGGTGGTATACTACTGGAGAAGGACTACGGGATGCATATTGTTTTGGGTCCTGAACCGGCTCCAAAGATGAATCTAAGTCTTGGAAGTCCATGTCATTGCCCAGTTTTGTATCCACGATGACATATTGATTTGTGGTTTGGGAACCCTCGGAGTCTAAACTCGTCCTTCCACATTTACAAAATTGGCTGATCCATCAGGTCCATCCAGGATTGGCCGAGAAGAGTAAGGAAGTGAAGAGCCTGTCTAAAGAGGCGGAGGACACACTGAGAAAAATAGGGAGTTATGTTTCCCATTCTAGGGATGTGTTGAACAAGGCCAAGTTGTATGACAAGGAAATTCATATGGCCAGTTCCGATGCAGCAACCAAGTCAGTGATGGTGTTGGCAGAGTACTCAGAGGCAGTGGAGAAGCTCCTGTATGAGATCCGTAAAGCTCTCCAACAGGCAGGGTACTTTCCGAGGTCCAAGAAGAGGACAATACCTACACTACTAGTTCCTCTCATGTCCCCACCTGCACCTATGAAGTTTGATAAGCGAGAAGTGGAGAAGAAGACTCCAGCAAAGGCCTCTTCTAAGGTGAAGTCGGAGGCAAGAGAAGAATCGGCGAACGGATCCGGATCCAAGGATTGAACCCGGAAATCAAGATCCGAGACGCCCCAGAGCAAGAGTACAAGGCGGTCTCCTCATACACCTGGTACAGTAAAGAAGAAGACAACAGCCAAGAAGGCCAGGGAGGTGTCTCCAAAGAGTTAGCATCCGGAAGAGGTTGAGTCATCCAGCAATTCAGAGAAGGAGCAAAGTCAATCCGATTCCAAATCTGAACCGGATCCGGAATCTAATGCAGAGTCAGATCCGATGACCATCTCACCTGCGAGTTTTAAGGAGAAGGCTTTGACACCATCGAAGAGCAAGGAAGCAGCCAAGGAGAAGCCGCCAGCTGGAAGAAAACAACCGCCAAGGAAAGGTGCCGTCAAGCAAAAGGAACCTTTACAAAAGCGGGTTAGGAAGCAGTTAGGTATTTTTTTAGGGTAGCCCTAGCATGGTTAGATGGAAATCCAAGTTTTTGGTAGGTAGAAAGCAGTTAACAAGTTGCTTTTTAGCTAGATGCACCTGGACTATATCTTTCCGGATTTTTAGGATTTGAGATCCACATTTTGCGGATCGGTTGGGTTGGTAGGAAGTCAATTTAGAAGGATAAGGAATGACGTCTGTCATTTATTGATCCTTTATTTTGGATTGCTGGGGACCTTTTGGGTTTCCCTTGGGTTGATATTTAGGGGTTGGAAATTAATTTCAACTCCGGGCGTTTTCATACTCTTATTTTCCTATACAATTTCTGCAAAGAAAGATTGGATTTACACTCCACAAGTACTGGTCTGAAAAGTCTTGGTCTTGTGTTGAGGGATTAGGTGGTGTTTTGATCATTGCTGGTTCAGGTAATTTGGTAGTGAAGATTTGAGGAGAGGAGTCGTCCCCGGATTCGGTCCGGATCCGCGTCCGAGAGTATTGAGGACTGGTTTTTTGAAACTCTGTGTAGTAGGAGAAAATTCCATCGGCTGATGTTTCTTGGGAGTCTTCTGAGTGAGATAGCCATTCCTAGGTTAGGTGAGTCCTTGAGAGGAAGGGCAAACACTAGCTGACATCTGAGAAGTCTTGCTGTAACTGGAAGAGAGGAATTGGAAGGTTGGAGGAATCTCCTAATTAGCAGGGTACCACATACTCCTCTTTAGATTGCATCCGGATAGGTCTGTCATTGTAGTAACGTGGAGATTGTTAGGGTTTCTTGAGTGACTTGCTGGCGCGGATTAATTTCCGGATTAGTTGTGAGGAAGAACTTGTGTCCCATTTTTTTCTGTCTTTTTGTTGCTTTCCTCTTAGTGAAGTCTTCAGTCACTTTAATCATCTGGAGGGTAGGATTTACGCGTCCTTCCTAAATCTAAGAGCGGACCCCTCCGTATACGAGGTTAAACTTCTACTTTCTGTTACTAAGTTTATAGGGTGTGGATCCGGATTCGGAAAAGGAACAGGATTATGACACTCCTTCCAATTCTGCATCCGCATTGCTGGGTGATAAGTTGTTGATTTGGATAGGGAGAGGCACAGGATAATGACACTCCTTCATGTTTGGTGAAGTGGTATGAGATTGCATGAGTTGATTGAGAGAATATTTTAAAAGTATTGGGGTGTAAGAAGTAGTTTCCGGGTTTCAGTTCCGGATTCTTGTTGTCTTGGGTTTGGGTTTCCTAATCCTAATTCGAATATATTGAGGAAACTATAGTAAAATCCTTTGGGAACGATACACGGGTCATCTTGGGTGTTTTGTCATTTAAAACGCCTAAAGGTAGAATTTGTGCTTCCTTGTGCTACGACAAATACCTTGTTTGCTGCAAACAAAATATGCACTAATAGCTCCTCAATGGCCTTGAAAATTGACAGTAACCCTTGAAAAAAAAAAAAAAAAAAAATCAACATTGCTTGGATTTGAGGTACTTTGCCCGAAAACATACATTTGTGAACACTTGGACTTACAAACTCAATATCCTTGTATTCAAAAATGCCCACAACGGTCCATCTATTGAATATCTCAGAACTTTCAATGTGCAAGAACATTCTATTCGATGCTGCCACATGCGAAAGCGTCACTTCCACTACTGCTATCTTGACATGCAACTCCAGACAGCTCCTTCAGGGAATTTCCCTTCTGCATGATAACATTTGATTCACGCAGCATGTCTAATACCTACTTTCTCATGTGCAACTTGCTATTCTGACTTCTATTAAGCACTTTTGACTGTCCCCTGCCTTCTATGATAACATTCTCTGCAAGCGGACATTGCTCACTTGACATCCACATGCTGGCCTTGTTTCTCACATTCTCAACAATCTTCATTTTGTTATTATTAGTTCAATTCAAGGAATTCAATAAATCATGGGTTTCCGTCATCCATATGTTTGATAAATTCAAGTGCTGGTTAGAAATCGGGGACACTCTCTAGCGGCACAAAATTCTTTTACCTGTTCATTGTCAACAAAATATTAGTTCTGTATATGGAGTCAGTGGAGAGGGGATAGCAGAGCCTAATCCCACTTAGCTTTTACCTACTGCCTACTTGAAGAGGATTTTAGTAACTACTTACAAAGAATAGGAGTGTAAATATATCAAACAGCATCCATCGACTGTCTTGACGACTTGCACAATGCCTCCAAATACCTGGACATGCCACTTACAGGCATTCAAAATTCAATTGCAAAAATTATATGCAGAAGTTCTGCGACATTTTTTGACTTATATACGCATGCAAATTGTTGCCTGTGATTTGTGAATGTCCTTACATGTACAAACCAGGTACATACTTTGTGAACCACAGGTAAGTAACATATAAGCTAGAACACGTTGCATCAACTTCTACATAGACAGAGAGTGGATCTAGAAGAAACCACAATAATTTGTAAGTAAAACAAAAAAAGGGCTCTTACAAACCAAGACATAACCAAACAAAGAACAACCTGTATCCCGTTTCAATCACAAACATGAATAATGGAAATATTAACAGCAGAATGTAAAGCATTTTCACTATAGTGCAAAACTAAATAGTACTAGAAAAATGAAAATGAAATAAAGCAGAAGGTCCAGGAGGTCCAGGCCTGCGAGCTGGTAAACGACAACTTCTTCTTTGTTGAAATTGTGAGTTTTGAATATGAACCCAAAAATTATGACATCCTCCAGAGATCTCCAAATCATACAAGAAAACTTGACTACTTGCTAAAGAATCACAAAACCATACCTGGTAGTTTCAAATTCCGTAGGTACAACAGATTTAGCCCGAAGAATTTCAACACTTCACCACAACCAACAATACATTCTGCACTACTAAGACGTTAGAATTCCCTTCTTTTTGCTACATTCTGTGAATGGCTTGAAGGCAACAGTCATTCCTAAGAAGTGAGATTCCCATTCAATTTGAATGTTGAAGATGTTTGCAGTTCATACAAGAACATATACAAACACATTACAGTTTCTTTGGCACCAATAGTTCATCTTTCTTTGTCAATTCAAAAAATTCCACATTCGCAAATTCAATAGAATGTTCATTGACTTCATTCACGTTCAGGCAAATAATTAGTGACGATAGCATAGTTGTCCATACTCTCAAGAAACGGGCTCACTTGTCACTAAGGACTCCTTTACTTCTGGGACTGTGTCACATCTTCCATCTGAAAGTGCTGTATAAAATTCTTGATTAAATTAAATTTTATATGCTTGTGAAGTACGTGCCACACTTACAAATAGAAATGGATGAAGCTTCCGCGTGCTCCCTAATGAATTCAATGTCCCGCAATGACACAATCCGTTGAAATCACAATCATGAACTCAATGACAAGCAATCAATACAAAATTAATTACTACATGCTCAATGATGTTCATAGCTTACTCTTGGCAACATTAATGGCAAATGCTACTTAAGCCAATTTAGAAGTTGGGCAGATGAATTAACAACACACCTAGAATTCTAAGAAGGAAACTTCCAAATGAGCGACTCAAGGCCGGACCAATTCTAGTCACTGAGCAGCAATCCAAAAATGAACGGCTCTACCGCCTCTATGTGACACCCTCTTCTGTCAAAAAAGACCTCTTGAATAAAAAATTTTGACTCAAGAACATGCCGATACCTACTCAGATTGAGGTTCTCTGCTTACTAGTCACAAGCCATCACAATGAAGGCTTCAACGACATCCTCTACCCCGACAGCTTAGTGTAAGTACTCTTTAACAAAACCTCAAAGGATAGGACCTTGTATCTTATTGACTTCTACAAAAAAACATTGTCACAGTGCGTTAAGTTAAAAAGAAACCACCAGCATTTCAGTTGGGATCACTTTGATGGTAATTGTCGCTGTTTGTGAGGCTTCTTGTTCTCTTTTGTCATCCCTTACCTCTGCAAAAGCACAGCCATCAGTCATATTTCATTGAAGTTTGCTGCAGGGAAATTAGAAATAGGTAAAGCCACGATAGGTCCAGCATCTAATTGTAGTAGTTGAGCAAGTTCTATGAAAGCATGTCAGAAATTGTGATAAACTAACGCCACTTTAGAAGAAGAATTAGACATAGGAAAATAATGGAAAGCTTATTGGAGGACTTTGTGAGAGGGTTGACATATGTACCTGAGAATGTGGATGTGTATTTTTAAGACGGCACACAGATGTGCATTTTGGAGATGCCACGAAGATGCACCGCATCTCTTGGCTTTGCAGGCATAGTGGCGTAACTTACAATTAAAATTGAGGGGGCCTCCTTTTGTTTCTCCTTGGGAAGTGTGCCTTGTGGGAACCCTAATTAACACTAAATGAATGAAAAGCAATTTTTTTGAACAACCCCTAAAGAGGTGTTGGAGCCCTAAATTTTTTAAGGGTGCTGCCTCCTTCATGTGGGACTACAACCGGATTCTTGGTTGTGAAGATCCGCTTTTACAGGAAAACTTCATTTTGCCATCATTAGTATGCTCCATTTTGTGCACCATTTACTCTCTGTTAGTATTCATGAGTTGTTGTTAATGTGGTAAAGGCTGGGATTTTACAGACTAACGATTTTTTTTGCGACTAATCCATTTACATGCTTGACTCCAATGTAGCTATGAACAGCTCCACAAAAGTGCCTTACAAGACAACGACCTATGTGCTAGGACTGGGAGAGTGAGAAGACGATGATGACCTATATCTTCAAGAACACCCTTACTTGACTCCAACGGGGACCTTCCACAACAGAGGATTGAAAGGTGTGAAGATAGTGGTCACAATTTTGAACATATGGGACGAGGTCTTGTTGCTCCTTTGAAACAAGGGTTTGAGGTGCCACTCCCAGAGGTGCCGATACTGCTCTCTAGTAACACAAATGATGATGTCTGCCGATGTTGTGAAGTGTTTGTGCATTCTGAAGCCTCCAAAGATTGTGGCAAAGATGCTGGTTCTTTGATTACCGTGGAAGACACTCAGTCTGACTGCAACTCTGACTTGCATGCAAGCGAGTAGGCAAGTGATAGAGGTGGAAGAAATAGCGCAACTAGATTACAGTACATAGGCACAAAGAACTTGACGCGGAAGATACTGTCAAGCAGTACTAATTGCACTTACTATCTGCTTAGTAAGAAGGGGAGGCCCGAGACAGCCACTCCACCTCCGTACAAGCTAAGCAAAGTGGAACAAGTGAGTCAAGTGGAGATACTAATTTTCACTTACCGCCAGAGTTGTGACTACTTTTCCCAAATAGAATTACCAATGCTTGCTTTCATTGCATTTATAGAGCTTGCAATCACCGTTGTTCCACATTCTGTAGTTGCTTTGCCATGATGGATTGTCCTTCACTGCCCTAGCCCCATCTCTGCAATTCTCTTTTTATAATACTAAATGAACGTCGTTTAATGAGCAAAAACAGACATTGATTCAAGGGTTGTTAAACAAGTTCCCCATCATATAGTATGTGATTCTTTCATGTTCTTTCTTTGAGATTGTGGACACTTCCGGATCCAGGAATGTATTTGCCAGAATGATAAGTTTGGCTTAATTGCATTAAATTTGTCTTTTGTAACAAAGTAAAGAGGCGACAATGGTGACGTCTAGGAAAAACAAGTTCTGCCAAAAGGATTTGCCCCAAACAACATAAAAGTAGCATCAACCCGCTAGAATATTAGAAGCTCAGCCAAAGGAATCGAAAATGCAGAGCACAACATTCGGCATGAAGTTCAAGACATGCCCGGTAGGAGTTATAGTTGCAAGAAGTCAACTCCCAAGGAAGTCGGTCGTGTCGTACACAGAAAGGGGAAAAAAAAGGAAAAAACACTATCTCCTATGGTAGCTGACATAGTACTTGGTAAATTACAGAGCTCTGCAGCAAGCGCGGATGAACTCCATAGGAAAAGAGAACAAGACACCTTGAAATGTGGCCGAAGGATCAGAACTATTGGCAATTCGTTTAGCAGAATGCGTAGCTCTCAAAAAGTGTTCATGCATCACAGTACAACAACTGTCAGGAGTATGTGTCTGAGGAGGTTTGCCCTAAATCACCAAGAGCTCGTCGACATGACTCAAGAAATGCCACTGTCATTGGTGATTTTCTTTCTATATCAAGTGCCACAACCATTTTCGTGGCAAGGGGCCAGGGCTCAGTGGATTTTGTCTCCACTCATTCAAACTTCTCTGTCCTATTGCAGATCGTGACAACCAAGGAAAGGAGTCAGTTAAGGGAGACCATGGGCAGTTGTATGGCGAAGAAGATCCTCCAATCGACTTCTCCATACTCTTTTCTAGTTGCCAATGGAGACCCTCATTCCTCTTAGTGAGTTCCTTCACTTGGGTCTCTAACTTCCGGGAATCACTATCCCGGACTAATCCTTCCACCCTCTCAGCTAGCTCAGACACCTCAATCCCTCCAAGTAGCCCACAAATGTTCCTGACTACTCCTCTCTCAGTGTCTAACCTTTCTCGAATCTTCTCAAGATCCGTAATAATCCTACCCAAAGAATTCTCTCCCTGTACTTCCGGTTCCTGAGATTCTTTCCTGGATCCTTTCTTCTTCTGTGAGGCTGGAATCCTCTCAGATTCGGTTCTCTTTCCAGGTAACTCCTTCCTTCTATCTGAGGACCCTCCTCCAGATTATCATCCTCTCCTTTTGATCTCTCTTTTTTCTCAGGCTCTCGAGGTGGAGTAATGTTTAATTTCACTAAGATGGTTGTTGCCTTATATTCAGTCCTCTCCTGATTCCCAAGTGTCCCTAGGTGGTCATAAAGATGGAAGAGGAAGGGCCCAATGGGGGTTGCCTTTGTGTTGCCTAAGGAAGTCACCATCTTCCCTATAAGATCCTTTACTATACCACCCCAGAAGACTTTCCTCTCTCCACTCAATGCTCCAAATATGGTATGGGTCCAAGTGACTATGACCCGGTTTGAACGTTCCGAATACAGGATTAGAACTAAAAACTCCAGCAATCTCTTTTCTCTCCCTATCTTGCAATCTGTGACTGCAGAGCCATCCTTGAAGTGCGGTGGGTTCAGAAGCTTACTATCTGCGTACCTGGCCTTCCGTGAAGCTATTTCTTCTCCCGGACGCGGAAAGTCATAGACTTTCTTCCATGTCTCTAATGTCCACTTCTCGGGTAGCGCGCGGTGCGTTTTCGCCCATTCATTCGATTGCTCACTCAAAAGCTCTAGGATCATCGCCTCGTTCTTCAGACTCCAGGGTTAGCGAAGAAATCCTATGCATTCAATTTGGCCCAGATCCTCTTCTAGCTGTTTCCTCTCTCTTTCATCCTTGGGAATCACTATATTGATCGACTTGATCTTTAGGGAAACATGTCCACTCCCTTCTGCCTTCACTATAGTTGCTCTCTCTCTTTCTCACAATCTAGAGTTCAAGTATGCTCTCAATCCTGCAGGAAGAAGGTGCTGCGGTCCTAACAATTTGTCCTTTTTCTCTCGATCAGATGCGGAACACCGGTTCTCACTCTATCCTTCCCTTTCCCAGACCTCAACCTCTCCTCCAGATCTTAAAGAAAACTAGCAACCCCCAAGCTTGAACCGTAAGAAGATATCTGACTTCTGAAGTTCTCTCTCCAAAGCAGTCGCAGCCGTTTAGGGTAGCTGTTTTCCGCAATCATTGGGGAGGAATCTATTCGTTAAAACGGTCATTTCTAATCTTTGGTAGAGCCGTTTGAGCCCTAGATTTCCGTTTAGGGTTCCGATAAGCTCCCGTTATCTTTCTAGATAAGGTTACATCTGGCTCCAATATGATTCAAGATTCCCAACTGAGTTCACAGATGCGGATCCGGTTCCCGTTTCTACTACAATCCCAAAACTTTAACTATGGATATTAACCTAATTATCTATCTATTATTATCCTATTAGCAAGGACGGTTAATTACAGTAAGATGCTTAATTTAACTTTGGATAAACCAAAAAAAATTGTACCTTTACTAATTCCTCCCTCTATTTTCCCACTAATAAGGTTTATCCTTCATTCCAGGCTTCCACAGTATTTTTTATAAATTTATGTATACTACAGATATGGATCTTTGTAATTTTATTTGTGCACTCCACATTGTGTATTTGAAACTTGATTTCATTAGTGAATGTAAGGACATTTGCATGCAAATTTGAGAGTAACATTATACAAATGGCAGAAACAATGAAATGACTCATGCATTTGATCTCCAGTTTAACCCCTAAAGGACTGAGGTGATTTTCCTACCAAACAACATTCAAAATTGTCATTTCTATTGCAAAGATAAAAGAGTTTTAAAAATTGTTTTTTTTTGCATATCCAGCCGTAAGATCTTATATTTGACTAGTATATGAATATGTGGAAGAAATTTCAGAAACTTTGACCACGTAGATTGCAAGATATATGCATTTAAAGTGAAGAAAACAAGTTTTTTTCCACCTTACTTGACTAGATCTTTTGGCTTTGAATTTTTTTAGTTCAAATTTTTTGCACTATTGATTTCAATTTTCTACTTATTTATGTTAAGTAGTTGAGTTGAGAATCTACCAAAAAAATTTAGGAAAAAAAGCATTTAATTTCACTCATTAAAAAATTGTTAAGTAGAGGTGGGTACAAGATTGAAGAAAAAACTAAATTGTTAATAGCTTTTAGATGGAATTGAATCACAGTAATCCAACGGTGAGATTGTTCTAGCAAGAAAATCTAACCTTGTCTAACAAAAAAATTCTCAAAATTCTCAAAATTGCATTCAAAAATGAATTCTACAACTTATTTTTCCAAGAAGATGCTTAGATTGCCCAAAAAACTAAGATTGTCCATAACTTTCTCATTATTAGTCCAAATTGAATGACACAAAGCTTCACATGTAGAAAAAAATATAATCTTTGAGGAAAAAATTTGAAAAAAAATTATCTTGACTTTTTGTGATTTTTTTTGTGCTGCCCACAAAATTTCAATTTTACTTATTGTGCCATAACTTTTGCTCCCGGGCATCAATTAAAATAAAAACTATATATTCACAAAGGTCTTACAAAAATACATAACCTCAAAAAATCCCAAAAAATATTACTAAAAATTGAGATCGTAGGAACCTGCCCGGACCCAAATTGTCCCCCGAGGGGACAATTGGTCCTTTAGGGGTTAAAAGGAGTTGTGTGACAACGAAAAGTCACACTCATATTGGTCTTGCAAATACCATGCTTTCAGAGAATGGAGTTCTCTAATTCAAAAAAGAGAGCGGTAGAATACTTTAACTGTCTTGCAATAGGAAGAAGATCTGATTACTGATAATGAGGCTTATGAAGAAGTGATTCAGGAACCCTGAAAGTATTCTACCGCTCATTTGATTGAATTGTGCGTAAATGGAGTCAATGAGAAGACATCAAACAAATCATTGGTTGCATGCTAGAGGTCAAAATTTGTGTATTGCTACTATAGCTTAGAATTTGTTCTTCATTTTATAAGTAGTCGCTGCCAAGAGTAATGGACACTGCAAAAGTAAACAATATTTTTGGTTTGTAAATCAAGGTGCAGATTGTTGAGGTTATGAAGGGATTCTTGATCCATATTGATGGCAACATAGTGGAAGTCATCCGTATTGCTGGCAACATAATGAAAGTAGGGAGTAGAAGGCACTGGAAAGCATGTGCGCTTTGGGGTGTTAATCTTCTTTGACGTTCAACTGTAATAGATGGTATTCATTTTTAGTTGTATGGAATTCTATTGTACATCCACTTTGTAATGAACTATGTTCTTCCTTATCCAGCACTATGAATTGTTTATTAATTGTGAATTTGTTTTGCAGGATGCGTCCAAGATTATGTTTGGCTTACCCCATCAAACGTAGTATAGCACGGAGGTTAAGATTAGTTGAATATCAGTGTGCTTGCACCCTATGCAAAGGCAATGTTGTGAAGAAAGTTGAGACAGTGGCAAGGCACCACAATACCAATGGACGAGATCCTTACTTGATTTATCCTGTCACTATAAGTTACTGTGACATGAGAAAATTCATTAGTCGCTAGTGTATTGGTTAAAAGGAATCACAAGCATAATTGTTGAAAGTCTAGTACGTTTAAGTTTGGACGGTATAGGTTTCTTTCTAGTTTACTTTGGCTTAGGAGTTCCCATATCTACTAAGTGACCTCATCAATTCATTACAAAGACAACATAGTTCTACAAAAGAAGGAGTTGAATTGTTAGGGCCAAACATAAGATCAAGTGTAGCATTAATCTATTCAGCAATGATATGTTGCAGACAATTGATGGCAGACATGTTCAAGGGCCTAGTGATTGGCCAGACAGAGAGGAAGAGCACTACCGCCGTTCAGAAGGTGATGGCATTGAAGGACAATTCACGTGGCCAGAGGCAAACACAGTGGACGTCAAAAACATGGCTAAGGACACATTCACTCAAATTGATGAAATTCATGACAACGTCTTTAATGACAATGGTTCAGTACCAGAAGATGTCAATGTGGAGAGGCCGGATGATGACAATGAAGTGAATCTAGAGAATTTGTTATGAGAGTTGAGGGAAAGAGTTTTTGATGGTAGTACTCTGAACTGTCTACACTGCTGCATTGTTTTGTATTCCCTCTGCACCCTGTACTCAGTTCCACACACATTTGTGGATGCACTGCTTACATGGGTATCTGGAGACTTGTTACCAACGTCAAATTGCTTTCCTAGGACATCATATGAGTTGAAAAGCGTATTCATGAAGTTTGGGCTGAACTACAAATAAGTTCATTGTTGTCCAGATGGACACATACTATACGATGGGGAGAACAAAGAACTTGAGGAGTGTCCAACTTGCAATCAATCATGTTATATTGATGGTTCTAACAGAGTTCCCCAAAGAGTAATGAGGTACTTTGATGTCATAAGGCATTTATTGAGAATGTTTAAATGCCCAAAAATAGCGAAGCATATGACTTGGTACAACAGACACAAATCTCGAGGACGTAAAATGCACTCTGTTGCAGATAGTGAGTAGTGGAAGGCTATAGATCAAGATTTCGCTGAAGTTCTCACAAATCTACGTCTTGGTCTAGTAGGTGATGGAATTATTCCTTACAAGAATAATTCATTAAAGCACTCAACGTTTGTGCTTTTGATCACTATTTACAATCTTCTGCCTTGGTTGTTGACAAAGAATTTTTTATATCTCTAGCATTGTTAATACCTGGGCCTAAATCACCTACTGCTGAAAATATCAATGTTTTCTTACATCCTTTAGTCCAAGACTTGTTGAAATTATGGACAAGGGTAGAAGCAATAGATATATCAAAGCCTATTGGAGAAAGAGCTTTCAGCTTGCGAGCTCTATTAATGTGGACAGTGAACAATTTTCCTGTGTACGGACTTTTATCAAGACAACAAGTACATGGCTGCAAAGGATGTCCTTTGTGTGGTCCAGAGACTTGTGCAGAACATGCGGCGCTTTTGAATACGATGATATACCTCAGGGCTAGGCGGTACTTGGATGATGACCACAACTTTTGAAGAGTAAGAGCATCTTTCAATAACCAGCTGGAGTAGCAGTTGGCCCCCGAGAGACCAACATGGGAGGAAATTCTTCGTTGGGCTGCACAAAGGTCAAAATATCTTAGGAATGGTGGGGTGGAGATTGCAAATGAAGCCCCTGTGAAGTTGCACGGAGTGAAGCGTCGAAATATTTTATTTGATCTCCCTTATTGGGAGGTACGTATTTGCCGTCCACCTCTTTTCATGTTTGAAATTTTATAGAATTTGAATATAATATAGAATTCAAAGCTTGTGTTAATAGTGAATGAGAAAACATGATTACACAGGATGCTCGATAATGTCAATACAAGTTATCTATTTGGAGAAATTTTTTTATTAGTAGAATGTCTTCTAGTACTTGAAATGTTGGAAAACTAAATTGAGCAATATTATTGTTGAAGTTTATGAAGTATGTCCTTAGATGTGTATGATTGTAATGTGGTAAGATACAGGAATATGTTTGCATGTGCATAGGGGTAG
Organism: Neckera pumila; assembly: GCA_963969595.1. Classification (NCBI taxonomy): domain Eukaryota; kingdom Viridiplantae; phylum Streptophyta; class Bryopsida; order Hypnales; family Neckeraceae; genus Neckera; species Neckera pumila. The sequence goes on along the minus strand of OZ018411.1, from coordinate 24,986,251 downwards.
GTGTGCAATACTTGCCTGCACTGATTAGCATTTTTCATGAGATGATGGATACGTCAAGTAGGATTTCTGGAAACAAAAGGCTTGAATTATTTCCATTGTGAGGAAGAGAATTAGTAGGCATCTAAAATTACATGTCCCAATGGAGATGGCTATAAATCTGTGGACAAGAAGGGAACAATTGAATTTATATGTAGAGATATGTATCTCTATATCTAATTGATAAATATAAGAGAAATGCAATTGAAAGTAGAATTCCATATAGCATATATACGATTTTTGTGACACGATAGGTTTTTGGCAACAATGGTAATATTGAAATGTAATTTATTTGTTATCACAAGGTAAGAAGCAGAAGCCCATGATAATGGAGGAATACTACAAATGTGGTCATTTGTTCTTCAAAAAGTTTGAATTCCACTTCTGAATTTGCAGTAATTAGCATTGGAGCGGACATGATAGGTAGAGTTTCAAAGTTGTATTGAATTGGATGGAAAAACAATTTATTGAATAATTTCTTAAGATGTAAATATTAGTGTTATGATTTGAATCTGAAATGTTAAACCATGACTATGGATGAAGTAGTTCAGTAGGTTCATGTAGACTGAGATTTAAACTATTGAAATGGCTTTTATTTGACAGACATCAAGATTTGAAAGTGGGGATAAGAATTTAAAATGAAGAAGTCTCATCATGCATCTGATTTTTTGTTTCTTATAGGGATTTTAATTTCGTGATTTTGTCTTAGAACAAGATATATTAGTTTTACTTAAAGTAGACCAGCCCATTGTGGTCAGATGACCCATAGTGGACACCTAATGACTCCATGGTAGTTTTTTTGGCTACAATCAATGTCTAACCTGACACCAATGGAGTGATTAGTGACCTCATTAGAAACACCTGCTTTTTCAATGCAAATCATTGTAGGAAGTGACTTTTTATGGCCTTCTACATTAGAAATTATTGTGACCACTTTAGGTGATTAAGAAGAGCATATTGGGTACACTTTTTGTTGGTTATGGAGTAGTCTATTGACTCTTTTGGACTGATCACTTCAAAAATCAATAACAAGTTTATACTTTATTTGAAAAATATAATTTCAATTGCTCTCACTATTTCTCACACTTGTCTTCATGTGGGAATTTTTTTGAAAACTTTCAACAATGGCATGAGGGTAGACTCCAAAGTTTGACCACAATGGGTTGGTTTACCTTATATCGTGGATGATTATAATTTCCATTGCATGTTGAGATAAAACCATGGGTATGTCATGGATGTTTTTTGAGAATTGAAGGGTGAATTTATTAATTAGTAATTTGCAATTTGTACATTGGTAGGCATTGGGAAGTGCATAATGCAGTTCATGTAGATTTTGATTGCATGCACAAAGAAGGCAGTACTTGAAGTCATTTAAATAGAAGTGTTTTGAAGAGGTTAATAGAAATGTTAAAACACAATAAAAAGATGCAAGTAAAAATTAGGTGGTATGTACAAAGATGTGGATGCTTGATCCGGTTCATCATTCTCTCAATGGCTGTCTACAGAATGGCTTGACTGGATCTGGACTGGAGATGAAGTTCAATTCTTCTAATTCATGTTTGACGGTGCTTGATGGTGCCAATTAAATAAAATTACGAGATTCGCGTTGCCATTTGTTTTTTTAGTAGGGAAATGTCACTGTATGAGGGCAAAAGTAGTATGTGCTTTAGGAATTTTTGATATCACATGAATTGCTTTTGTGCTTTGCAGATCCGTCCTGTCTGTCATGTTCTTGACATGATGCATTGCGAAAAGAACATATCAGAAAAATTGTTGAAGACAGCATTTGGTGAGAAGGACTCAACAGCTTCCAGGGTTGACATACAAGTACAAGGAATTTGTCCGCATCTCCACTTGCAGCCAGTTGGATCTAACCATGATAGGCTTCACATGCCAGCTGCGTCATATGTACTCTCAACAGCAAACAAGGACAAAGTTTTACGAGTGTTGAAGAACTTGAGGACACCTACACATTATGTCTCTGCCCTTTATAAGAAAATTAGCAATGGAAAATTCAATGGACTAAAATCTCACGACTTTCATGTTCTTCTACAGCAGATTCTACCTTTATATTTCAGGAAGGTGTCTAACAAGTCTCTAACAGGGGTAATAGAATGGCTGAGTAGAGTCTTCAGGAAGTTATGTGCAAAAGTGGTGAATAGTGACAAAGCCCCTCAGTTGAAGGCAGATGCAGCAGAAACTATGTGCATGATGGAGAGAAAAATGCCTCTGTCTTTTTTTGACATCATGTCTCACCTGCCCAATCACTTAGTGGAAGAGCTCTTCATTTGCGGACCCGTTCATACAAGGTAGATGTATCCGTATGAAAGGTACCCTAAAGCATTGAAAGGGTACGTAAGAAATCTGCAAAACCAAAAGGAAGCATAGCACAAGGATACCAGATTGAACAAGCTCTCGGATTTGTCACTGAGTACATGACAGACTATTACATTACATCTCAAAGAGTGTGGGACGACCAGAAAGAACCAGCAATGGTGGATGAAATACTGGAGGGAAAAGGCAAGCAGAAGATATTGTCAGAGGAATTAAGGAGTGCAATGTATGAGTTTGTTTTAGACAATGCTGCGCATGTAGAACCGTACTACAAGTAAGTGTTTCTGTTAAGCCCAAGTAATAGCAATACCACTGCATTATTTTAGTTCTTCAGCTAGAGATGTTTTGGTACCATGTAGGATGTGAATTTTTCTTTGATGTGGTCATGGTGTTGGGAAGGGACTGAAGTATTGTTTGTTCATTGAAACGAGGTAGGCAAAATATGTTTGTAGGTATAATTAAATTTAGGTGAACAGAGTGTTATTTATGAACGAGAAAGAGATATTTGTGTTGATCACTGTCGCTTCTGTCAAACAAAGAGTACTGTATAGCAGCAATTCAATGAATGAATAGGAGGATATAGATCATATGATAGTTATATTTGTTTGTGGGACATAATGCATGCAATAAGGTAGCTTCACTATAAATAGTAGAAGAAGCAAGTTATCTTGGTTTCTTTAGCTGGATTAGAAATCTTTTTTGTTTTGTTTTTTGGTTAGTGGAAAGGGCATTGAAGACTCTTATACGTTGCATGCGGTGACAGTTTAGGACAAATTACACATTTTCAGAGTGCTAGAAGCAAGTATTTGTAGCAGCAATTGGTTGCACTTCATTAATGAGTGGGAGTACATTTCAGGCTAGAATCTGTAGTGTCTGATTGTAGGAAGCGCATAGTCTTATGTGGATTCTCCTTTGTAGAGGCTAATTGAATTGACCAGAAGATGATGTGGAATGGTAAGAAAGCACAACTCACAATATTTGGTCTGAAAAGAATATTGTGCTTTGAGAAATCTACTAAAGTGTATGGTTTGAAATATCTAAGGTAGTGGTAAAATGGCATTCATTGAAGGACAACAAGTATAGTAAGTTATAGGAAATAAATTTAATGAGTTTTATTTCAATTTGAAGAAGAAGTTTCTATCTCTTTTAAACTTAGGGAAAATAAATATTAAATTTGACAATGATGGTTATAAATGTGGAAGATGTGTAAAGTTTATGTTTAACTATGGATCAGTGTAGTTTTTGAAAATAAATATAAACATGCAATGCGGTAGGTTATGTATGACATAACTTATAGGCTTTAACAACTACTGGAGTTGGTACAAATTATAGAAGTGTATAGTATTCTAAAATTCAACTTTCAGAGGCTGTCTCTTTTTGTTAGTTGTCCAGTTCTTTTTGAGGGTCACTTATCTAGCTCTTAAGCATTACAAAAGTGGTTTCTCTGAGACCCAATATGAGTAGGTGAAGCTCAAGTCATGTGCTGTTAAAACATACAAAGTTCATCTCACATGGAAGTCACAAGTAGTTATTCTCATAGTCCTTGTTGCATGTGAAATTTGTCAAAGTGACTGCTTGAGTGGACACTTGTAAAAAGAGTTCTAAATTGGGGCAAACTTTCCTGAGATTCTTCTCTTTGTGCTCTTTAGTATGGAGTGCATGAACTAGATGCAATCAAGTAGAAGTTGTTTGAGGTGGAATTGTAGACCAAAGTTTTTTTGAAATAAAGATTGTTTGTTCAATTGATGTGTGAATTTCTTAATTCCAATGCAGGCGTTACCAATTGGGATGGCAAGACAGGGCTAACAAAAGAAGGGAGTTTTATAGGCAACACCCACATAGGAATGGCAGGAGAGGGGCTCCGTTTCCTACGGGCATGGAGGAACTTCCAACTTTTGCCCAGTGGTTTCACGAAGATGTTCAGAATGCTATACAACAGGGTTTTGAAGTTCCAGAGGACGTGCAGGATTCTTCAAAATTTCCTTTTGTGGAGGCAAGGAATCTTAAGAGCATGTACTCCTATGGATATCACTTTCAAGTTAAAAGTACCGAGGGAAAATGCTAGAAGCACATGCGACTCAAGAGTGGATGCAGAGTTTCGGCAGCCTTGTCATTTAGGGAGGCAAGATGACAACATGGTGAACGCAGACCTCGAATACATAGGGTAAGTTTTAGAAATTGTTGAGTTGAACTATGGAAGACATTGCACTGTGCTATTAGTATGTGACTGGATGAAGGCTAATTATAGAGGTAGAAATGCCACAATTAAAAAAGATGAATGGAGATTTACCTTGGCCAATTTTGGAGCAATGGTGCCTTTTGGATATGAATCATTGGCATTCCCCATTCACTGTCAACAAGTTTTTTTTTCAAATGAAGAAAACGAACTTGGCTGGAAGGTGGTACCATAAACAGAGGTAAGTAGACGTCAAATTGACAGTGAATTAGAGGAGGAGGAAGAACTAGATATGTTTGCAATGGGACAAGACTCAGATTTTGAAGGCCTTCGAGTTCTAGCAGACATTGCCGAGACGTATCCAAATCCAATGCCAGGAGGAAGAAACATTGGCGTGAACTAGGTGTTCAACGACTTGGTGGACAACAGTGCGTCAATATTTGATAGGGACATGGGAGAATCATCTGAAGGTGAAGATTGACGCGTCTGAACTGTGGAGTAGGTGAGAATTCAATGAAATCATCATTTGAATGTGTTTAAATGAAATGGAATGAATTTGGAAAATGAAAAGAATTGGTAGTCAATGTTCATGTTATACCTCCAAAAAAGTTCAGGAGGTAGTTGGAAGTTGAGTATGATCAAAACAGCCAATGTGATTGAAGCCTAAGCCTTGGGAGATTTAAAATGGCCTACGCATGTAGGTGATAGCTGTGCATGAACCATTGTCATGTCCTCCAAATATTTTGGTAATTCAGTGAATTGAATTTCTGAAATTTTGAGGAGACAATGAGTCTGAGCTTAAATCCGTAGTGTTGGTATAATATTCATTTGTTTCATTATATCCGGAAAAAGAACTTGTTTCATGAGGTCCATAGATTACAATCTGAAGAGTTTGTATGAACAATATGCTGTTAGAAATTAAGTTGAAAGATTTGTTGGATGTATAGCAATGTACATGAAATAGTTGACATTGAATTCCAAATTATTTTGTTGTATCCTTTTGCTAATTGATTTGAAGTAGTTCTTCAGGAGAGTTAATAGAGAATGTCTAGACAGTATTAATTTGAACCCAAGACTCTATTATTATCAGTGGAGTACAAGCAATTTCTCACAAGAAGATTTAATTTTAAATGAACATGGCTGTAAGGGAAGCATTGCGTTGTATTGTCTTATAGTGCATAGCCATGTAATGCCCTTTATTATGTAAGTGAAGGCAATGTGTTCATTTCAATTATGATGAGAGAATGGTTTGTTCCTTGGAGAATGGTGGATATGAGGACAGTGAATGATGTTTTATTGTGATGAAAGTTATTAGTAGAACAGTCATAAATGTCTTTAGTAAATGACAGCCATGTACATGCCATGGGCATCTAAATTGCAAGTGCAGTGCATTTGTCATTTTGTCCTGGAAGTGGATTAAACTGAGCCTTTCTGGTATTGTCTATATTTCACAATGGTGTGTTTGATGGATGGATTCCAGAAAGTGCATCAAGGTATATATGAACATTAATTGGAAACTGTAGTGCAGAATACAATTCTTTTTTTTTTTTAAGGATTCATGTGTTTATGGGGTGAATTATACTTGAAGTTTATGTGAGTTCATATTGAATATAAATTGGTGAAGTAGCTATTGTATGATAGAACTATGAAGTGAACGGTGTCCATGCATAGCAGCAAAAGGAGTTCATGTTCTCACTTTTTTTGTGGATGGTGTTCTTGGCAAGAAAAAACAAGGGGATGCCCAGTGTTTGCAATTATTTGTCCAAGAAAGAAGCATCAGTAGAAAGGTGGATAGAAGAAGCAGATTTAAGGAATCTTGAGAATTTGTGGGTACTGATTGCCTTTTTTGAAGCCTGTTTTATTATTTATATTTTCGAGTTGGAAATAGCACTTACTTGAACCACTTCCATTATATTTGGTTAGCTTTGAACAAAAGTGATGTAGAGTATGCAAGAGGGGCAATGGTGAGTTGGGCTTTTGCAATTTCCTGCCAAGTAGTGGCTATTGTGACTATAAGGAAGACAGAAGAGGGCAAGGTTTTATGTAACTAGATGTCTAAGCAAGTGCAAGTCTGTGTAGCTTAAAGATTTGTGTATGGAGATAATGAAGAAGTGTTTGTGCACGCTACTTTTTTAATCTAGTTACAATATGATATGAAATCCTTATTTCCTGTAGAAATCACATTTTTTTATGTTCATGCTCAGTTTCTGTTTGCATGCGAGTACAAGTTTAATATTCAACCTTTGAAAGGCATATTGTTCTACTTTATGAGTTCTGGAATCTAGAAGTACATGTCAAACACATTCTTGTATGACTTGTTGTTGGGGAATGTATTTATGCCTTATGGAAATGAAGTATGATCAAATTATGATGTTGAATCTTGAAGATAAATGAATTGGAGGCCTATTTAGAGGGATTTTATAGGCATTGTCATCATTTTTTTAATTCAAAAGCAAATAATAATAATCTCCGCATCAACAAATACACTGTCATAATTAACACAAAGTAGTTAGGGTAATTAATTGAATCAACAAAAATCTGCAATGTTTGAAAAAATGGTCTTCGAAGTACCCACATTAACAAAAAATTAGCAAAAAAGTGTTGATTTTGTCAACATTTTCTACTAGTGTCTGGTTTGGCTACGGGTAACTCTAAGGGAAGGGGGCTCTATGGGATCTAGAAGAAGAATTCTAAAGGTAGGCAAGATATGGCTCAAGGTCGGGACATGGGTACTCGACAAGGTTTGTTAGGAGCGGATTTTGATCTTGACTGGTGGTCAGGGGAAGAGGGAGGAGGGGAAGGCATGGAAAGGGATTGGGGATTTCTACTCTATTAGAGGTCAGGTTCTCTTGCAAGTTGTTGTGATCTGAGTAGTCTATTATGTGACAAGGATTATGATGATCCATAAGAGGGGGAGGACAAGGGAGAGCATACCTAAGATAATTGCACACTTCTGCAGTGGAGTAGTTAGCACTGCAAGCCAGTTCGTCTGAAGAGTGCTGTGAGTGGAAAGGGACCTGGTGGAAAACTAAGGGTTAGTCAGGAAAATTGGGATCTTCCCTCCTTCTTTCTATGGAGACCTACTGTGCCCAATAGTGACTAGAACTAGCTAGGGTGGGAGATTTCCTGAAGGAGCGCCCTTGGCGGCGTGGTGGGACTAGTATAAAGCCATATTCATTTAGTACTGGATTAGATCTAGTGGGAAAGTTATGGGTACTACTATGACAGTTGAAGCGCTTCGGCTTTCTTTTCTCTTTGGAAGTAGATGTGCTTGGCTGTGTGACTCAGATTTGGGGTTGAACTATGTCATGGAACAAAGGGTGGACTTAAGGCTGTGGTATTGGACCACAACTATCTAGCTGAAAGCTTTGTTCAGAGGCATGGATGCGGCTGGGACACTGATTAGCTGGATGGTTGAAAGAAAAGCAACAGTGGCACTGGAGAGAAGGTTCCTCATAAAGAATCTAGAGCTCAATCAATCCGCTTGATGGGTTGGCAGTTTGAATTTTTTGTATCCAACCTTGGGATAGATCGAGCGCTACACAGTAACAATGGGAGCTAAGTGTTGGATCAGAGATATCTTTCGCCATAATCCGTCCAAGAGATTGTATGATAGCCTTAGAACAAGAGATAAATTCTAAGGGAAGGTTCATGATTGATAACCAGCACAAGACAAACGGCCCCACTGGGGAATTGTGGTTGAATGAAGGTTGCCATCTCTAATAGGTGGCTTCCCCGCCTGGGAACTAGTCAAGAAAAAGCTCCAAGGTTTTGTCTACAGCTTAGTGACAATTAAGCTTCACATAGTGAAATCTCCACCCTACTGGTTTGTGAAGCACAATATAGCTCAAGTAGAATAACCAATCTAAATCTTGAAGCCAGGCTTTCCTGATTTGCTCCCCGACTAGGCCTCCAATAAAGCTAGCAATGATAACATGTTCTTTGAGATGTAAGGTTCCTTGTGAAAAAATAGCTGAATCAACACAAGACTGCGGAAGTACCTTACTAGGCTGGACAAGAAGCCCCGCCCAATTGCGAGCAAGGGTGGAAGGGAGAGATTCTCCCTCAGAGCTATAGAACATACTGAGAGACTTGGCCAAAGATGTTGATGTACCTTGCCTCTGCTAGTCCTTGTGATGATTGCTACGCGCCTCTAGCAGTGCAGACCGAGGAGGATTCAAGCTGGTAGGTGGCAGGTCTACTGCATCATGCCTCTCACTGTTGAAAGATATTGTTTGGCCTTGATCCCTGCTCCATTGATGCGGGTCTCCTCTCTTTGCCAAATCATGGACTCTAGGTAGCTCCTCCAAATTTTGTTGTCTTGAACTGAGGTTCCTTGCATGTTGACGGTGCAAGTGCATGAAATGATCACTTCTGTAATATGGACCATCTCTAACTACATCCCTGTAGGAACCCATTGTAAAGTACAATCGACTACACAACTACTATGAGAAGATACAAATGTATGGGTTTGGACTAATATTAAAGGAGCTAACTATATCAATTTGAGTTGTTCAACATGAACAACCACTTGTACACCCTTGGTATGCGCAAAGAGACATAGAAAGCAGCACTAGTCTGAAATGCAAGATGTCCTCCAGGGAGATCACAGGATGAATCCCATCTTCAAACCCCTGATTTGAAAATTTCTCCTCTTTTTTTTTTTTTTTTCCGGCTCTTGTGATTTCCGGCTATTGTGAAGCGATTCAGAAAGGAATACACCTTACAACGCTACTTATACTAACAGAATGAAATCCAGCAAATGAATCTCAAATCTCACTCCCGTGAATCTGAACTAGGGCTGGCAAAGTGCTACACTAACTGGATTAGATCAACTTCGACGTAATGAACTGATCAACTCCGACGGAATGAACTGGATCAACTCCCGTGAATCTGAACTAGGTCTCAAAATCAAAGTTTTTCAGTAACTGGATCAACTTCGATGGAGTGAACTGGACCAAACCTAAATTAACTCTAGCAAATCAGATCAACGGATACCACCGAGAGTTACAATATCCAAGTTTTTTTGAGCGAATTAAACCCGGAGAGTATACAACTACTCTTGCAAATCTTAACTAAGGCTTAGTAACGGATCTGAACTATGGCTCAGTGCTACAGCAACGCAATTGAACTTCAACAGAATGATCTCGAGGAACCCTAAACTTACTCCAGCAAGTGAGATCTAAGGAGAGACACACCACATAAAGCTACAGTATCTGGAACGCTTCCGACAAATTGATCTTGAAGAAGCACTAACCAACAAACATGCTTCGCAATTTGATTCATAGCTTGATCCGCGCTTTGACGATACCAAAGAGAAATTTCTAGTCCTCCGCTCAGATCTCTGCCGAGACTGCGTCCCCAGCCTTCAATCCCAGCTCGATCAGATAAGGTTCTGAATTGGTCCGCACTGGCCCCTCCGCTCAAAGCTCCGACTGAGACCGCGTCTCCCAGCCTTTGGTCTGAACTCAATCAAATGCTCCAAAGCAAGTTTCGATTTGGTGCCCCGCTCATCGCTTCGACCAAGATCACGACCGGACCGCACCCCCAGCCTTTGAGCAGACACATAGGTTCCAAACCACCAGCCTTCGAGCAAACGCACAGGCTCCGGACCACCAGCTTCTAGCAGATGCACTGGCTCCGAACCACCAGTCTCAAGCAGATGCACAGACTCCAAACCACAAACCAGAGGCTCCCAGATCCGGATGTTGTGGGATGCTTCCTTGCCCCGATTTCACGATCACGGTAAACAATACCATTGTTATAGACAATCTTCTTTTTCGGGCACTTAGAGCATCTTCCTGAAAAAAATAACTTGTAGGATTCATTTCTGAATGCAATTCTTACGATTTTTCAAAAAAATAAGTTCCACAAGGTATAGTTTTTATGCTAGAACAATCTTACCATTGTATAAAAGATATTAATATTTTAGATTTTCCTTGTATCTTGTACCTACTTCTACTTAACAGTTCTTTTAATAATGAAAATTAAGTTTTTTTGGATTGCTTTTTCCCCTTAAATTCTCAACTCAATCCTCTAATATAAAGATTTAAAGCTCAAAACTTTGTAGTGCAAAACATTTAAGTAAAAAATTTTCAAAGTCATAAAATCTAGTCCCACAATGTGTTGAAAAATTTGTTTTTTTCACTTTAAATGCAGATATCTTGCAATCTATGCTGTCAAAAATTTTGAAATTTTTTCCACACATTCTCATACTATTTAGGTGTAAGATCCTATGGTTAGATGTACAAAAAAAATATTTTTCAGTTCTTTTTATTCTTTGCTATATAAATGACAATTTTGGGAGTTTTTTGGCAGAAAAAAGGTCTTGGACCTTTAGGGGTTAATTAGATTATGAAAAAGGTTGAGAACGGGTTCAAAAGTAGGGCTTGGTGTTGGGGAGCGATCAAAAATGGGTTTGATTACCTCATAAGTGAGAAGCAACGGATAGTAAACTTTCAACCAATGAGAGCTTTCAAAATCGAGAAGACCAAGGAATGTAACTTTAAATTTTAATTTTAAAACCAACAAAGACAATGATAGAGACAAAAATTTGATCCATTGTATCAAAAAAAAAACCAAAATTTTGAATTCCTTGATATTGCAATCATAGACCTTTAGTGTAACAAAAATGCAAGATGCAAGGCAAGACAAGACAAGACAAGTTCTAGAAATGAAAACTTGATATTGAGAGATCAAGAAGTACAAGACAAGAGCTAGAGTCAAAAACTAAGATCAAGATAGGTATTGTCGAGACTGAGAACTACCTTAGTCTTGACTTGCTTATATATTACTCACTAGGAGGTTCTTCCAGAAGCTTCTTCCAACTAGGAAGTGCTTCGAGAAGCTTCCTCCAGCTAGGAGGTGCTTCCAGAAAGTTCTAGAACCTACTTCTATCTACAAGTTTGTTGATGAAGGTTCTAAACTATGTCCGTGATATTTAGAGCATTTTTTCAAGGATTCTCAATGTGAATGTATAGAGGGCCTTAAAGTCATACGCTATAACTCAAGCCTAAATTGAGACATACATCATTATGATCATCAAGTAAAAAATTATACTCTAAAAAATAAATATCTATATTCCTCATTTCTTCAAGAATCTAAAATGTCATCATCAAATATTTTTTGTCCTCCATCTTTTTTACAAAAATAACCTTAAAGGGACAAAGCCTATCACTAAGGTAGTCAACTACTAATGATTCAATTAAATTGAATTAATAGATTCATTCTTTGTCTCAAGAACAACATTGAAAGTCATTCATTGGAACCTTTGAAGAATAAGGATAGGGTAGGAAGCCATTTTCATGTGGGTAGGTGAGGAGGTCTTCTATCTCCACATCACTACCACATATGTATGGAAATGGATGTAAAAACATGCACTCTACTGTGAAAAGGTTAATTTTATATTCTTGACTTCCATTGCCTCATTGATTCCAAACATGAATTCAAATTCAATAAATTTTATCGTTCATGATAAATACTATGCTTATGCATTATTCCATGGAAATTTTTTTGTGCACCCTCTCTAAAGGACCAAGTATATATTCAACGGACAAACACCTAAAAACTCGGATAGATTCCTCTAAAGTAAATTTTGGTTAGATGTTCAAAATTTCTTGATACAAGGTGTGAAAATGTATCCCCTTAGTTAAAATACAATTTTTTTCCGATCAGGTGCTTAGATCATTGCAATTTCATTCTCAAATATCATTGATCTAGGCATCTCTTAGAACTAAATCTCATTGCACAAGAAATCATCAAAAAAAGACTAGTGTATTGCCAAATTACTTAACCTCTTTGCATAGTAGGGTGATTTAGAATAAACTAAACTCCATATTTACTTCTGAAATTTTGCAAGAGTGCACCTAACAAGATTTAGAACTCTTTGGTGGAGAGATTCAAATTCATCAAGAGCAAAAGTTTTATTATCAAGTGGGTTCAAAGTTTGTTGATCTTATTTTGTAGGAATGAAAAAAAGATTTTTTTCTTACATTAAAGCAAAAATCAGCCCTCCGGACTTCCGGAGGGCCGCTCCAAGTTGACATGCCAAGCTATTTGTCAACTTGGAAAAGTACCTTTGGTGAGCAATCAGAGTATATAACTGCTTGCCGTAGCAGTCAGATTTTGCAATTTTTTTCTTTTTTTTGATATTTTTGATACTTTTCTTAAGATTATTTTTTTTTTAATTTTTAATCATTTTTTATTTGTACATCTGGGTTCCTGCACCATTGTCACAGCAGTTTTAGCTATGTAGAAATAGGAGAAAAACTAATTTTTCAGACCCGATAAAGATTTTTGAGTCTTTTACCTTGGTGTGGAGCAGCCCTCCGGAGGGCTGATTTTTTCTCTAATGACTTCAAACATTATAATCTTTCAATCCACATGGTCAAATGGGTCAAAAAAATTTCAACACATTATCATAGTATTCTACTATATTTTTTTACGAGTAAAATTCAATAACAAATTTTTTCTTTTCAATTTTAGACAATGCACTGAAAAATGTTAGTTTTTGACAATTTCTCTTGAAAACACCCCCCAATTCTTTGATGGTGGACACAATGTACGTGAGACTAGAGATTTTCGTATATTACGCTGAAATTTTAATAGATATATGGTGGGCGGAAGGAGTATCTTTCACATGTATTAAATTTCATGACATTTGAAAATATGAGTCAAAAGTTAAAGGTCTAATATGTTACTTTTTTTTCATAACTAGGCAGTCTAGGCAGATTTTTAAAAAATCATCTTTTTCAAAAAAATTCAAAAAAATGATTCAAAAAATTTGAAATTGGTTTTCTAGAGTTTTGTATACATAAAAAGCTTTGAACCACCTCATTTTGATCAATGAGTCAAAAGTTATGAAGATTTTAAGTTTGCAGGCAGTTATAGATTTCCTACTCTAAAATAAACTTTGAAGTCCTTTATCTTACTCAATTTTCAATATTTTTTGGAAAAAACAAAATCATTGGATGTAGATTATTTATTACAACATTGCAACCATTGGGATTAGCATTTTTGAATTCCATAATCAAATTCTTGACAATTTAGTATTTTGAATCATTCTCTACTACTATCTACTTACTATTTTTTTCCTATATGTTGTATAATTCCAATGAAGTAAAATTTCTTAGGCATGTAGCCAACTTCTCTAGGAAAAAGAATCCAAAGAAGAACCATCATTTTGGACATTTTTCCATCGAAAAGTGAAACTGTGAAGTAATGTTGCCCTGATTTTTGCAAGGCCAAAAAAATGGTTTTAGTGAATTAGAATGCTTATATCTTGCAATCCATGCGGTGGAAATTTCTGAAATTTTTAATCTATGTTCTCAAGTCATCATACTATAGGATCCTATGGACTATGGTGACATGTGTCAAAAAAATGTTTTTCTTCAAAAATCGATACTTGTACTAAAATGGCAGTTTTCAAGCGTTTTCCGGTGAAAACATAGTCATGGAACTGTAGGGGTTAAGTCCTTTGCGATGTTGCGAGTCCAGGAAGAAAAATCAATGTGCTAGATAGAAGTCCGGAGTGGGACCTGGAATGAATAGAACGCTGACCACAACAAGGTAGAAGACCCCATTGCGGTTAGAATTAGGAGTGTGCCTCCATGCCATTTTTCAAATTTTTCAAATTTTTTCTCACACAAAGATAAGTGTGAGAGATAGTGAGGACATTTGAAATTATATTTTTTGGACCAAGTATGAATTAGTTTTGAATTTTTGAAGTGATCAGCCCATAGGGGTCTGGAGGCTACCTTATGACCAACTAAATCCGAATTCAATATGGTCATCTTCCTACCCAATGTAGTTACAACATTTTCAAACATGGAAGATCTAAAAAATCAGTTTTTACAAAGAATTTTACACTAAAAAATTGGAAGTACCTATTAAGATCACTAATTACTCCATAACTACCATGTAAGGCATTGATTGTGGTCTGAAAAACCACAATGGAGTCATCGGGTGTCCATCATGGGCCATTTGACCGCAATGGGGTCGTCTACCTTATACATGTTTGAAATTTTTTTTGTGCACTGGAGTGCTTCCTTGGTGCCTGCATGGAAAGGTAAACTCTATGACACACTCAGCCACCACTGCAAAACTTTCAGAACAGAAGCTGAAAAAAGTGAGCTGTTGGGCAGCAGCCACTTGGCACAAGGGGAGGGCCCAAAAGGGTAAAAAAACACTGTTCCACAAGTCAGCGCTGCATTCCGAATTCCCTTACAAAACGGACGGATACGCTCCCGACAACCGTAATGCAACTCCATCCCAGTCCATCTCATTCCATTCCATTTCCTTGCCCAAAAGATCAGCTTGCTTGCTTCTCTTCAAATCAGTCCTTCTGTTTTCTGTTTCAAAACCCCACCGTGACGGCGAATATTCAGCAGCTGCAGCTGCATTTCGACTGCCATTGCCACCATGCTGTCATGTCATAACATTCCTTCACGTGGAATTCTATAATAGCAACACTAGCTACAGTAGATGACTCCAGTAGCTCCTTGCTACTGTTCTGATCTTCGTTCTGGTTCCAGGATCGAGTGGATTGAGTCGATTCGTTTAGTGGCTAGCGAAAGTGATGACTGTGAAGGTTTCTGGGGGAAGCTCGTGGTAAGAGGAGGAGGAGATCGAGAGCCAACTTGCGGTGTCGACGGCGACGCAGTGGTCAGGAGCGACGCATTGATCAGGAGCGGCGCTGCTGGTGGAAGATTCTTGAAGTATGTTTGATTTTGTGTGCGGGGAGTGGGTTGTGGAGGTGACAGAAACGAGGTAGAGGGTAGTTGTTTGCGGTTTTGTTTCCGCTTTGGAATCTGTGGCAGAGTAGAGTACGAAACAGGTCGGAGTCCCATTCTCCTCCTGGAAGACTTTGGCGCGGAGGATATATTCATACGGACTTCCCGTGGGGTAATTGTGCGAGTGGGTGGTGAAGAGCGCGTGGATTGAGATAGTATATGTTGACGCAACAGAAGTGCGAGCAGCAGGAGTAATTTGAGCAGCCGCGTGATCGATGACCAGCGATGGAAGCAGTTTGGCGCATTCCTTCACCGGAATTTCAGCTTCTCCTCGGATTCAGTGATTTAGTTTAACGACGCCTGTGCCAGGTGACAATGAATTCAAGGCGGCGCGTGTAGATGGTGTCGAATTCGTAAGCACACCCAATTGTTGGCGATTGTTCAACTTAATCAGCAAACAAGGGATACTCAGCAGAAAGAAAAACACGAAAGGGATCATATCGAACTTGTTTTGAATGGCCACTTGTGTTGCGAAAGTAGGAATTAGTAGCTTGCTTCTCCACCAAGCTTCCTACATTCCGAGATATAACGGCACGAGTATCGCTGGTGACGGCCGCGCGCAGGCGGTCGCGGGCCGACGCGGCGTGGAGTTTCCCAGACTGGTGACGAGTGGCCTGAGTATCGCCCAGCCGAATGCGAAACCGCTGAACTTTGTGCAAAAAGATCGCGGACATGGTGATAGGGGTGGTGGAAAACGATTTGCATCATCTGCATTGGGGTGACAATGCGCCGCTGCCTTCGACAGTGGATCCCCAAATGCAACTGGAGGGCAATTTCTTCCCCGTGGAGGAGAGCCCCGCACAGCATAATCTCGAAGTAGAGGGCACGCTCCCGGCGTGTCTGCAAGGCGTGTACGTGCGCAACGGACCCAACCCTCAGTTTTTTCCAACGGGCCGTCACCATCTGTTCGATGGCGACGGCATGTTGCATGCCGTGAGCATCCATGGAGGCGATAATTCCGTCAGCTACGCGTGTCGCTTCACGCGCACGTACCGCTTCCAGGAGGAGGAGCGTTACGGGCGCGCGTTTTTTCCCAAACCCATCGGGGAGCTTCACGGCTACGGCGGCGTGGCGCACCTGCTGTTGCACTAGTCGCGGGCATTGCTCGGGATTCTGGACGCGTCGCAGGGGATGGGCATGGCGAATGCGGGTCTGGCGTTTTTCAACAACCGCTTGCTGGCAATCTCGGAAGACGATCTCCCCGTGGAGATTCGCCTGACGGACGATCATGACATCGAGACCGTCGGGCGCTACGAATTCCAGGGCCAGCTCGCGCATTCCATGATCGCGCATCCCAAAATCGACCCCCACCTGGGGAGCTTTTCAGCCTCAGCTACAACGTCCTGTCCGCGCCCTACTTGAAGTATCTCGCGTTCTCCGCCGACGGCGAGATGAAAGTGGAGGTGCCCGTCACATTGCCGGAAACCGTCATGACGCACGACTGCGCTGTTAAGGAGAATTTTGTCGTGATCCCGGACCAGCAGATTGTGTTCCGGTTGAAGGAGATGCTCACGGGCGGCTCCCCGGTCGTCCTGGACCCGAAGAAGACGCCGCGGTTCGGCGTGATGCCGAAATACGCCACCAGTGAAGGCGAGCTCCAGTGGATAGAAATCCCCGATTGCTTTTTTTTCCATTTTTACAACGCCTGGGAAGAGGGCGACGACGTCGTGGTCATCGGAACCTCCATGACCCCCGCGGACAGCCTCTTCAGAACGAGTGAAGTCCCGCGCGCGATCCTCACCGAGGTGCGCCTCAACCGCGTCATGGGCACCGCGGCCAAACGCGAGCTCGCGGATCTCAACTTAGAAGTAGGAAAAGTGAATCCCAATTACCTAGGCGTCAAGACCCAACACATGTACCTCGCCATTGTGGAGCCATGGCCCAAAGTGTCAGGGATCGCTAAAGTCGACTTGCAATCAGGCGAAGTCGTCGCGCGCTATAACTACGGCCGTGACCGCTTCGGCGGCGAGCCCATCTTCGTGCCGCGCACATCCGACCCCGCAGCGCCCGAGGACGACGGTTTTTTGCTCGCGTTTTGCCACGATGAGTCCACCGGCGCGTCGAAGCTGCTCGTCCTGGACGCGGCGTCGCCGTCACTAACCCAAGTCGCAGCCGTGATGCTGCCGTCACGCGTCTCTTACGACTTCCACGGCACATTCATCCCGGCGGCCGATCCGTTATGATCCGTCGCCCCTTCTTTTGCCGTGTTTTCGATTCTCGGGAGGACTGCGTGCCCAACTTGTGCATAGCCAGCTACAATTGCAACCGTTTTTTCGCAGTCTCCGCTTGTACATTAAATCTCAAGGACTCGACGCTGTCATCAGTTACGGTTACGGTTACCATACAACAATCATCTCAGTTTTACGGGCCCCTGGCTGTCGCCATCCTCGCCAAGCACCCATCCATTTGAGATCCTCGCGACCTCACCTTCGGAGCAAGCTTTGAATTGAGCTTTGTGCTGTTTTTTGTGGATATGGATGTAAACCTTGCTAGCATGAGGATGTTTTTCTGGGAGCCCTTGTAGCTGACCTTGTGTAAATCAAGCCCACACTTTTTATTATTGCAAACTCATCATTTTCAGCATTTATAAAGATTGAAATTTTTGATGCACTTGTGGTCTGAATCTTCATGGAGTACTCTCGTGCTTCCTTGACTCGATTCTTGGTATGTTGCTCCGTTGACTCAGATGCTTGTTGTTTCGAGAACATATTTTTGCTCTGTATCTGTTCCGAAGTCTGGCAGTTGCTTTTTTGCAGCAGTTGTGTAACGACCACGACGTGAAAATCGAACATCGGACTTCGTGAAAACTGGCGAATAGGATGTTATAAACATCATTCAAAGCCACTGCAGTTTGAAGCAGGGGGGCTGATTGTACCTTCGCCCACCTACTTGTTACACCAATTGCTGTGTCATCATGTTGCTGTGCAAGCTTGACATTGTGGATTGTGATAAGGTAATGCAGTGAGTGAGTAGGAAGCTTCGGACAATCTCAAGAAGTCGTGTGCATGGCTTTGAAGGTCAGTTATGTAGAAACAAAGAATGCACCTATTCATCCATTACTATTGAATTATTTTGGCTATCTACCTTGGTGATAGACCTATAGGGTCAAGATTTTGATGTTATATGTGTAAAGGTTTTCTCTGAGCTAAAGGGGTGTTAGCTACATATGTAAGAGAATTCTCAACCTAAGCTCAATCAAAAATAGAATTCTCAAGCTGAATTCAATGAGAAAAATAAAGCACAAATGATCATTTTTCTCTTCTAAACCACACGGTATACAAGGAGAAAGTGATGACCACTAAGTTGGTCAAAATGGGGACCCAATTCAATTCAAAATAGAAAAATTATGAGCATTTTATCAAGAGCTTAGCAATGGATCACAACCAAGACCACCAATGAGAGCGTTCGGAATTCTTCATTTTCTTTGGCTTGTCATGTTGAAGTTCAAGCTCGGAGCTACTCTACAGCTAAAGCTCCAGTCAGTTCTGCAAAAGCTGCAAAAGCTGATGCTTGGAATCGCAGGATCCTTGAATCACTGCTAAGTTACTTGAATGTCTTTCGGTGACTTTCATACACTTCCATCAATTCGACATTGATCCGTTCATTAGTTCATGTTTATAGAAAAGAAGCAAAAAGGATAAACAAAGAATTTTTTCCGACACGAACTGGAATCACAAGGTGAAGATGCAAACTTAGTCTTTAACCCCTAAATGCCCAAGGCCTGTTTTTAGCCTCTAGGAATTTGCTCTAATTTGAACAAAAAGCCAACATTTTGATAAGTTGTGCCAATTTCTTTTGAATTGTAACCATACAAATTCAAACTAGACATGTTAGAGATCACATAGGAAAAGAAAACACAACAATATCACTTATGAATCAAAAGATTATAATGTTTGACCATGAGGGTGTTAAAACTATGAAAATCTTTCAAGTCTCTTTTTGTGTATTACTTCTAAAAAATTGGTTACCAAAAAAAAATGAAGTTGAAGGGCCTAACATGTATAACCCCAATCAATTTATGATTTCTCAAACTCTACTCTACAACTTTCTTAAATGAATTTCTAATAAGATTTTCCCTCCAAGATCTAGTGTATTTGAGGCTCATTTCAAGAGCCCCTAACACTGCGAAAAGTCAAGAGGGTACCCTTGCACAAAATCTTGAATAGAAAAATCATAATCAATCATTTTCAAAATCGGATTTTTGAACTAAAACTAGACTTCAAAAAGGATTTTTCAAAAATATGAACTACTAAAAATAGCAAGTTGGTTAGGTTCTATTTAACTTCAAAGTATTGTTGACACCAAAATTTGGTGCCTTAGGGATTTAGGGGTTAATGCTTTCTTTCCATAATTTATACAAATAAATAAATAAAATTAAAAGACCCCCATGCTCCTGCAACAAACCTACTCTGTCCTACCTTCAGCATTGTGATGTCCTTTAAAAAAAAAAAAAAAAAAAAATTGAAATAGAGTGATGATTTTTTACTACAATAATAATAGCAATAATAATATAATTTTTAAAACAAATGGACAATTTGTTCCATTGTAACATTCAGTAGCCTTCATGCATCCTACTCATCACATTGAGCCTCTATTTGTCCACTAAGCTATTGATGAAGTATTGTAGAATATTCCAAACCATCATATTGTAGAGCCAAGGCAATGATACTACATGCTACTTAATGTTACGATTGTAATTAGGGCTTCCTTAGCAAAAAATCATAAGCCAAAAAACAACTATTCAAACCAACCACTTGTAAGAGCATCCCCACAGCAAGACACCAAGTGAGGTTGACTCGCCAAACTGGCGCATCAAGCCAAATATTTTCCCCCACTGCAGGCACGTGGACTCGCCAGAAGTGCCCGGACACTTCAAAATTTGAAGTGCGGATGGGCAAATGAGGAGTCCTAGGCATGCTTTGTTATGGGATTTGACTCCACTTTTTACATTGACTTCAAGGTACTGACACCCCCAATTGGCACTCAAATATAATTATAAGAGTTTTAACTGCCAAGTGAAATTCTCTTCATTTGTATGAAAAACAAAGGAAAAAATACTACAAGAAAAAATTCCTTTATTTGTGTCTATCAAAATTGGAATATAAGTAATTTCAACTTTTGTTGAGTTCCTAGTGAAAAGAGTAGCTCACTTACACATGGATTGGTAGGAAGTAGAACAAACAATGTGGGATAAATAAATCAGATGTAGTAGGAGCTCCACCATTTAATAGTTTATTCAAAAGTAGAAAATGTGTTAAAAATAGAATTTCAAAACTCATTTAGGTATAGTAGAATAATTTTCTCCAAAAAATTTGAACTAAGAAAAGTTGGAGAGTCAAGTTAAATTTCATCTCAAAAAAATTTGTTTGAGCTTTTAAGTCTTCAATCAAAAGTTATGGACAAATTTCTTATGTGGAAAATATAGCTCCAACCATTGTACCAAAGTTGGAGTTTTATAAATATAACAGGTGTTTTTATTTATTTTTACTAACTCACTTTATTACCATTGATTTTATATAAAATAAGTATTTGAAATCTTATTTTTTGGATTCAATTGAACAAAATTATATTGATTGATGTTTAAATGATGCTTTCTTGTATATATTGAATGGTCACTTGGTCCTTTAGGAATTAAGTAACATCAGTTTTTTTTAAACATCAATTCTACACCTTCATGGAAATGCCATTTGGTGGACTTTTAGATTATTGAGGAATACTATAGCTACTTAATCCCGTAAATGATTGAGGGGTGTTTTGAAGGCTTTCATTTATTTTAGGCAAGCAATTCCGCAATTGCAATACATCAAATTTTTCTTCTACGGTTGGAATTTTGTACATAGACCCCCTCAAGGATTATACTGAATGCAAGCCAAGTTTCATAGAATTTGGGTTAATGGTTACAAAATTATGTAAAATTTAGGCTTTTATTTCTCAACATTGACAAGTTGGCTAACAAAAAGAAATTTTTACTTGAGTAATTTTTTCTGAATTCTTTTGTCAATGGATTTTCATTTAGATTTTAGAGAATCTCATCAACAAATTGTGAGATACATACATTTTGCTAGAAAAAATTGAATGATGAACTATTCAAGTTTATGAGAAAATATGTTCTTCAAAGTTTCAAGGTAAACACTTATGAGTGAGATTTTTCACATTTAAATTTTTATACAATACACTTCAATGATTATCTTTCAATTTGCTACATGATTATACATTTGGATAAAAACAAAATAATAATAAAAATATATTTTTCAATTGTCTAGGTTGAGATTGTAAAAGACATTTCACTTCATATTCTACAATTGCTTATTCAAATTGGACACAAATTAGTGTGCTCAAAAGCTCTAACATCCTTTAGAGGGTAATTACATCAAAGACACAATGTCAAATGTTGCTTTAAATTATCTCAAGACAAAATTCCTTTATCTCGTCCAATCACAAAAAAATGAATGAAGCCAAATTCAATGTTAGTCCAAAACACTAAATCTTAGACAATGAAAAGCACTACATATGAAAAGGGTTTTAACCCCTAAAGGACCAAACACCATTTTTGGGCAACATAGCAATTTTGGGCAGCTCACTACAAATGGAAATTTTTATTTTTTTCTTTGAAATTTTCACACAAGATGTGCCCAAAGAGTAGCTTCAAGGCCCAACAATTTTCATAACTTTTGACTTTATTGGTAAAAAGTTATTGCATGATATGTAATTTTTCGCGTTCGGCGGGCAGCCTAGGCAACGCAAAAAAGTTCTTTAAAAAAAACTTTTTTGAAAAATTAAAATTTTAAATTGGTTTTATAGATTTATATATACTTAAAAAGCTTTGAATCATTCCATTTGGATTAACAAGTCAAAAGTTATGAGGAGTTTTAGTTTGAGGGTAGTTATGGAATCCCTACTCTAAAATAAACTTTGAAGTCCTTTATCTAACTCAATTTTCAATATTTTTGAATAAACCAAAAAACATTGGATGTATGTTGTTTACTACAACATTACAACAGTTGGAATTGGCATTTTTCAATTCCATAATTAAATTCTTGACAATTTAGTATTTTGAGTCATTCTCTACCTCTTCCCACTTACTATTTTTCTCCTATATGTTGTACAATTCCAAATGATCTGAAAATTTTCAAGCATGTAGCCAACTTGCCTTGAAAAATTAATTCAAAGAGTAACCACCATTTTGGACATTTTTTCATACAAATGTGACCTTGTGAAGTGCTGCTGCCCGGATTTTGGCATTGATTAAAAAAGGATTTTTGTCAATTCAAACGCTATTATCTTGCAATCTACATGGTGGAAAATTCTGAAATTTTTTCCGCACCTTTTTAAACCAGTCTACTACAAGATCCTAAGGTTACATGTGTTCAAAAATGTTTTTTTCTTAAAGTTTGGTACTTGTATTAGAAGTGGCAGTTTTGGAGCAGTTTTGGTGAAAACATAGTCAAAAACCTTTAGGGGTTAATTTACAATTGTAGCTTTAAATAACTATTATTTTTAGATCTAGGTGAATATGATAGTGTATAATATTGCATTGGCAAATTTTTTATGCCATTTAGTATATATATATAAATCTAATAGTAGGCTTTCAACTTCAAATTACAATAAATTACTCAATTTTATGAATTTCAGATACAATACACAAGAATACCAATTTGAAAAAATCAATATCTAGTATAATTAAAAAACAAAACTAACATGACTTAAATCAATACATGAAGCAACTATGCTACAAGAGACTTTGTCTTTATAATAGTGCCTTGCTGTTGGAGTAAGGTAGTCTGTTCTTAAGGCAACCATTTAAACTTATCTAACTCATCAATGTCTATAATAGATGTTTTAAGGAACCTGTTAGTTAGTCCTAGATAGGGGACTCATTTTGAACATGGCTGCTTTAAGAGCAAACTAGCTGCTTGTGTTTTTTGGCAACATAGAAATTTTGGGCATGTATGAGTGACCAGAGATTTGCATATTTTGGACTGAAATTTGAATAGAAGGTGGGGACAAGGAATATCTTTCATATGCAAAAAATTTAATGACATTTGGAAATATGAGTCAAAAGTTATTGCATGATATGTAGTTTGTTTTTCAACTCGAGCAATGCGGGCAGATAAAAAAAATCACTTTTTTCAAAAATTTGAAATTTGAAATTGGTTTATTAGGTTTATATATATACATGGAAAGCTTTGAATCATTCCATTTTGATCAATGAGTCAAAAGTTATGAGGAGTTTTAGTTTGCAGGCAGTAATGGATTTTCTACTCTAAAATAAACTTTGAAGTTGTTTATTTTACTCTATTTTACTCAATTTTACTCAATTTTAGTATTTTGAATCATTTTCTACTATTATCTACTTACTAATTTTTTCCTATATATTAGACAATTTTGAAATTCTTTTTTTACAAATTCTGACACACCCGTACTACCATTCACTGAATTTGGCCAGATTGGAGAATGGGCCTGAAACGGCCCTCCAAGGCCTCCAAATCCCCTCTAATGATAAACCATTTTTTGGCTTCAGTAACTGTCTAGCGCTAAGGGCTACCTGCCATGCCCTTTCGAAGGGCAAAGTTCATAGAGGAAGCTATAGGATCCAAGTGAGCATTTGCACTTTCTATGGATCCGGTAAGTGGGGAGGAATCTACTAAGATCAAATTCCACATGTTTTGATTCTTTGAAAATTGACCAATCTCGACCAATAGAATTGTCCACCAATTTTGATAATACATGAAATCCTATTTATTTGCTCATCCACTTTGACAAGACATCAGTGGAACTCTTCTTGTCTTCTAGTGCTTTTCCTACCCACCAATGGAACATGGCAAGAAGCCCTTAACCTTTAACCCCTAAAGTCCCATTGTCCCCTTGCGGGACAAATTGGATTGCGGCAGGTACCTGCAGGCTCAATTTTTGGTGAAACTTTTTAAAACTTTTCCATAAGATAGAAAAATTGATTAGCTTTGTGGGAATATAATTTTTATTTCAATTGGTGCACGAGAGCAAAAGTTTTACCACAGAAAGCTTCAAACTGAACTCAGCGGTCAGCACAAATTTTTTTGCAAAAAGTCAAAATAAATTTTAATTTTTTTTCTCTAAAACTTTATATTTTTGTCTACATGTGAAGCTTTGATTCATTTTGTTTGAACTAATAATGAGCAATTTATGGATAATCTTGTTCTTTCGAGCAATCTAAGCATCTTTTTGAAAAAATAACTTATAGGATTCATTTCTGAATGCAAATTTTTACAAATTTTTACAAATTTTTTTTGAGAATGTTGTGTTTGCTTGCTAAAACAATTTCACTATTGGGATTATTGTATTTCAATCCCATCTAAGAGCTATTAATGATTTAGTTTCTTTTCAATCTTGGACTTATTTCTACTTAACAATTTTTTAAAGAATGGAAATCAAGTGTGTGTTTTGTAGACTTTCAACTTACATCTTCAACATAGAAAATTTTAAATTCAAAGTCCATAGTGCAAAAAATTTCCACAAATGGCGGTCAAAGTCATCTGAAATTGCAAGTCAGTGTTCACAAAAACTTTCTTTTTCAACTTTGAATGCTAATATCTTCCAATCTAAACCGTCAAACTTCATGAAATTTTTACCACATGATTTTTGACAAGTGAAGTACAAGATCCTATGGTTAAATTCTAAAAAATTGTTTTTTTTGTGGGTTCTTGGATGAACGTAGCCAAAATGGCAGGTTTGAGTGGTTTTTGACAGAAAAATGGCTTTGGGACTTTAGAGGGTGAATGCCGACAAGGACGGGGGTTTTCTGATGGATGACAAAGAATCCTTCTAGTAGGACAGAAGTGCGACTATTCATCTTCAAAATTTTGTTGTGAAAAGGAGAGGTCTTCTATAGTAGTTGACTTCCAATGAGTGCTTTTGCAATTTTTTAAGCAAATGATTCATACGGTAACCAAAGGGATGATTTCCACATTCACCAGTATGTTATTTAAGGGTTAATATGCTCCACTGGATGAGGGTGAGAGAGGAAGTTCATCCATCCATCCCGAGATAGATCTGAAACCTGAAAGAGGAAAGCCATGATATCCCGGCCCAAATCCAGGTCTTAATGGGGCCCGGCAAAACTGGACCCAGGAGCTCTGAGCCCTCCCCTGTCTCGAGTATAGATGGCAGCCAGGCCCTTGTCCCCAGTCCCTTCCTGCGCTCCTCCAGGCTGCCAGGCTGCTCCCCCCCCCTTCCATGACGAAACCGCTTAATTTAGCGTCCAGACGAGTGGGCCTTATTTGGAGATTAGGAGACCGGTACAGTAGTACAGGACAGTAGTGTCCACATCTCTAACCTAATAAGCTTAGCTTTTGAGTTGTTCTCATATGTTGGGTACAATTAATCTTCCGAATTGGGGTCACAGGCAGATTCAACAATAAGTTCAGGAACCTCAGGAAGCTCTAGCATACACAAAAATGGACAGATTTTCAAGCTGAGAATCATTTGAAGAGTACCGGTACTTATTATCATAACAAATATGTATCACGTGGAATTCAAAATCATATAATAGTTTGCATCTTTTCTATGCATTATGTACCATCTAGTGTTGGCACCTTGGCTAAAAGTACACCTTGCATTCTATTGGGCATATTAGAAATGAGCATTTGCAATTGTTATAGAGATACTTGATTCCATACTATTTGAATTGTTTGTATCATTTCTTGTTTGTTCTTTTGTTTGCTCCGGTCTTACAACAAATCTTTGACTATCTTTCAAAAATTCTCTATAGTGAATTAGGAGGCCAAACTAACTTCTTCATACTATGAGCTTGCCTCCACGTCTTGGGAAGTTTTTGTATGATTTTAAAGTACTGATTTTGCTATGATTTGAATGCAATTTGTGGTTTGAAAATCTTTGCATTTTCAAGCATAAAAGAACATCTTGAAGTTCATGAATTTTTTGCTAGTTGAATTTGCCCAAGAAGAAAAAATTAAGAGATTATTGGATCCAATTGTACTCTAGAAGAATCTTAGAGCTCTTGTGGATTTGGCCACATAGGCAAATAAGATACCTTCTTTTGTCATTAGAAGAGGGTTGAGGGCAAAGGAGGGCCGCAAGTTATCTTGAGTTCCTAGACTGTGGAACTCGCCACATCAGCAATCTGACGTGTTCGAAAGAATGCCACGTCAATTTTTTCAAAAAATAAAATAAAATTTTCAATTTTCAATTTTCTTTTCACTTTTATACTTTAAAAAAAACTCTGACAACATTGTTGCTAGTTTAGAACAAAGAAAAAGACAAGGGGAGCATATCTAAAATTGCCCTTTTTTGTCCTCAAATCTCCTCAAATGGCTAAGTTGGATGGCAGGGGTTGTAGCTCTAGATTCCTTGATGCAAATGTTGTATTACAATCAAACCTTTATTAATTTCTTGGCTATCAACAAATAATGCACATTTTATTTATTTATTTTTTGCCTATAGACAACAATATATATTTTAATTGATCACCTTTTGGGCTATTTTGACATATAGCAACGTATATTTATAAATGATGTTATAAAGAATTAATAATACTTAACATCTAACATTTCTCACTAAGTCACAACAGATTGTACAATTGATACGAAGGCCACTACTACACAATTGTACACTACTAAGTATTGATTATAAAATCTCCATTTTTAAACCCCTAAGTGCTCAAGCGACCACTTTTTGGTCACTACCCGACTTCAAGCAAAATATTTGGGCAAAAAAAGGCTTTTTGTCAAATCTTTTATTTTTGTGCAAAAGAATGGGTTGTCTATCAATATTTATACTCAAAACTTAGATTGCTTTGGTCAAACAAAAATTATAAGAGAAATAGCACAAAGTATCTAGATTTGCCTAGTGTTAAGAAACTTACTATTTGGAGAAAGTATTGGTGCCTGTTTATATTACTAGATCTCATAAATTTTTTCACAAATCAAGAAAAAACACAATTTTGACCAATAAAAAAAAATTCAAATGTGAAAAAATAAAATTGTATTTTTGGTGAATTTTTCAAGTTATATTTTCAAAATTCATTTAAAAAAAATCTAACATTCATTTTATAATTTTGACCATAAAGATGCTTTCTAATTTTTGTGCTTCACATTATCTTCTTTGATGCAAACTTCAAAAAAGTCTTAGAGCTTATATTTTATAGCACATTTGTATTTTGTCCAAACCCCTTGGGCTTTTAGGGTTAATGAAGATTTGAAATTACTATAAATTTTTGAAGAAAATAGTGAAGAAAATTTATATCAATTAAAAAATATACTTAAATTTTTTGAAAATATCTCCATCGGCGTGCATTAACCCCTAAAGGACTAAACATGCTTTTTTGAGAACATAGCTTTTTTGGGCAGCTCACTACAAGCTGAGTTTTTATTTTTTTTCTTTCAAATTTTCACAAAACATTTTCCCGAGGAGTAGCTTTAAAGCCCAACAATTTTCATAGCTTTTGATTACAGGATTAAAAAGTTATTGCATGATATGTCATTTTTCATTGCTCAGCGGGCAGCCCGGGCAATAAAAAAAAATTCTTTAAAAATCACTTTTAAAAAAAATAAAAATTGAAATTGGTTCTTTAGATTTATATGTAGGTGGGAAGCTTTGAATCATTCCATTTGGATCTATGAGTCAAAAGTTATGAGGATTCTTAGTTTGAGGGTAGTTATGGAATCTCAACTCTAAAATAAACTTTGAAGTCCTTTATTTCACTCAATTTTCAATATTTTTGAAAAAAAATAAAAACCTTGGGTGTAGATTGTTTATTATAACATTACAACCGTTGGGATTGGCATTTTTCAATTCCATGAATAAATTCTTAACAATTTAGTGTTTTGAATCATTCTCTACCTCTTCCTACTTACTATTTTTTTCTTATATGTTGTACAATTTTAAATGATCTGAATTTTTTCAAGCATGTATCCAACTTGTCTAGGAAAATGAATCCAAAGAGTAACCACCATTTTGGACATTTTTTCATACAAATGTGACCTTGTGAAGGGCAGCTGCCCGTATTTTCGCAGGGACAAAAAAAGGGTTTTTGTCAATTCAACTGATATTATCTTGCAATCCACATGGTGGAAAATTCTGAAATTTTGCCCACATCTTCTCAAACAAGTTTAATACAAGATCCTACAGTTACATGTGTCCAAAAATGTTTTTTTTCTAAAATTTGATACTTGTATTAGAAATGGCAGTTTTGGAGCGTTTTTGGTGAAAACATAGTCTCCGACCTTTAGGGGTTAAAGTGGAAATTATCACAGTGTAAATCAGTTTTTCATATCTTTCTATATTTTAAAAATGATTTTACAGGCTCTCAAACTTCAAACTACAGTAGAAGACACATTTTATGTATTTTTCAAAGTTTTCAAAGCTCGTTAGAAACTAGACTTGCAAAGCTTTGTATAGATCAAAAGTTGAGTCAAAATTTGTCAAATCAATTTTCCATGTCAACTTTCAGTTTTAAGAACAAATAGCCACTACAATATATTACATTTTTATTATTTTTGAAACAAAATCCCATACAAAATGAAAAATAACTTTTTTGATAAGAACTTAATTCAATGAATGATGTGGATATAGTATATACCACAAAGTTTCATACAAAATACTAGATGAAAATACTTGTTTCCATTTTGACAATCAGTACTAAGAACTTGTTATTTCAAAGTTCCACCTCATTGCTACACAAAAACATTGCATAATGTGGATTAATCAAGAAAATTTCACTTAAATTGATGTTCACTAAAAAAACATTATTTTTTATTTACAAACAAATAGAAAAAGGAATTGAATTAAGATATATTGGTTAGAGATTTTTGGTCATTTTTGGTCATTTTCAAAGTTAAGATTTGAGGAAGCCTTAACATTGGAAGGATGCAATCCTATTGCCAAAGTTGTCCAAAAATTATCTAATTATCTAATTATTAGATGAATTAGTGCATTATTTGTTTCTACATTTCTCTTCAAAATTTGCTCATTGGATATTTTTTGTCCTCCTCAATATTGTGGGGTTGAAGTTTCTTACATTTTTGAAGTATCTTTATGAAGACCCAAAACTATTTCACTAGAGTCTTATTTCTATTACACTTATATTGCATTGTGTGTAAAGTTAGAAACTTCCGCAAAGATGATTTAAGGTAAGGCAGCCCATAGTGGTCAAATGACCCATGGGGGACACATGATGACCCCATTGTGATTTTTCTGACCACAATCAACATCTCACCTAACTTCACTAGAGTAATTAGTGACCCTATTAGGAACATGCAGTAATTTCAGTGTAAGTCATTGTAGGAAGTGACTTTTTATGGCCATCCACATATAAAAAAAAATTGTCTCTTTTAGAAGAGGTAGGTGAGCATTATAGATACACTTGCAGTTGGTTTTGGGGTAGTCTGTCGACTTCTTTGGGTTGAACACTTTAGAAATTCATAGCTAATTCATACTCTGTCTGAAAATTATGATTTCAATTGCCTTCACAAATTCTCATACTTGTCTTCATATGGTAAAAAAACTGAAAAACTTTGGTGATGGGATGATGGCAGACTCCTAATTCTGACCACAATGGGCTGCTTTACCTTAACCCCTAAGTGCTCAAGTGACTATTTTTTGGTTGCTGCTCAATTTTGGATAGCATTTTGGGGCAGAAAA
This sequence comes from Neckera pumila, assembly GCA_963969595.1. NCBI lineage: Eukaryota > Viridiplantae > Streptophyta > Bryopsida > Hypnales > Neckeraceae > Neckera > Neckera pumila. The sequence continues at coordinate 24,956,278 of OZ018411.1, read as the reverse complement.
AACTTTTTTCAATTTTTATCATTCTTTTGTGCAAACCAAATTGGGTTGTTTTTCAATAATTATATTCAAAACTAAGATGGCTAAGGTCAAACAATAATTATAAGGGAAATAGCACAAAGTATTAGAATTTGCCTAGTATTGGAAAGTTACTATCTAGAGAAAGTGTTGATTTTCTCATTACTAGATCTTATGCATTTTCTCACAAATCAATAGAAACCACAATTTTCACCAATTGAAAGAAATTTAAATGCTAAAAATAGAAATCATTTTTTTGGTAAATTCTTGAAGTTATATTTTCAAAATTCATGTGAAGAGAATCTAAAAACATTTTTATAATTTTGACCATACAGATACTTTCTACTTTTGTACTTCACATTATCTTCTTTGATGCAAACTTCAAAAAAGTATAGAACTTATATTTTATAACACATTTGTAATTTGTCCAAACCCCTTGGGCTTTTAGAAGTTAAAGTCATATTGATTACAATTCAACAAAACTCTGTTTCAACAAACTCCTACTTGACATTGAGGATTAGACATGGATGGAATCAAGTAGACAGAAAGAACTCCAACCTATAAGATGACGTGAATTAAGAGTTTGTTCATCTTAGGTCCCACACTTAGCCCTGAAGACCTAAATAACTGACAACTAGACTACATACTTCCAATAGAAGGGATTGGAATCACATACTCCTATCTTTTTTCCCTTCAAAAATAAACAAACACAACATTCTAGTAGCATGCATTGTCACAGCCTTGGCTTTACAATAGATGGTGTGGAATATTCCACATCCAATAGTACCACATCAGTAACTAAGTGGTACAAGTGGAGTGCTCAAGACTACTGAATGTTATTCTGGTATGTTCGCACTTGGTGTTAAGCGGCGTTCTTCGGCTAACAATAGAGTGGGAATTGGTTGTGTGTTCCCACCTGCGCTTTTTAGTATCCCCCAATCTTACATGGCTCATAATGTGGCGTTGAGTTAGGAGCAGTGTTACAGCCATTTATTGTTTGTAGTTTCAGGCCCACCACTACCAAAAACATTGGTAACTAGGATGTGGCAATCTTATGAAAATGTAGATTTGAGGACTTTGAGTGTGCTCTTTTGTACTGTTGCTCTGGGCGCCCCATTACAGAAGACCGCTTGCATAAGACTGGCAAAATTTTGGAGAAAAGGGAGGCACAATCTTCCGGAAAGGTAGTTTGTTCCCTTGTCTTTGAACTTCATGCAATTCTTGGAAGGAGAATTTTTCTGGAGCACCAAGATCCCGTTTTCAAGAATTTGCTCTACAAGCAACAAATTGTCTACCGCAGTCACATCTTGGAAGTATTGCACCTTATAACTTTGTCTCAAGCCCAATCCACCCTTGTTGTTGATGATCCTACTTCTCGATTGGGTTTCTAGTTTCAGAACCCTTACAAGTTCGGTCACTTTGTCGGCAGCTGATGAACTTCCTCAAAGATGCACCAAATTCAGGCAAATTCTCTTTAAAATTACGGGAATCTTGAAATTGCTTCAACAAAAACAAACCTTGGTGTGTGTCTCATCACAAATCCACACTGCTTAGCTAGGGGAAAAAAATTATACAAGAACAGGGCCTCACTTGATCACAAATCCAACACTTCCCAATCTACCTTTCTTTGTCTCTTTGTCTGTATGTGGAACTCATTTCTCTCGATCTTGTTGTGTTGTCCCCCACCTCCAGTTTGTTACAAAGTGGATGCACACAATCCTCAACAGGCTATAAGACAACAAAATTCCTGCCAAATTGGCTTTTCAGAGCAAATTGCAGATGTTCACAGTGCTACCATTATTATTGCCAATTTCAAGGGCAAAGACCTGACAACACAAGCCAAAAGTTCTTTTGCATATGTGAACGCACGATAACTTCTGAGGACTCAATTTTTGCCGAACCAAAGCAATAAATGCATTGCCATAAAAACAGGCCTCCTTGTCTTTGGTCACAGGTCTTATCTTTTAATAACTGAACTAGCAAACACCAGGTGCAAATGTACCAGAAGAAGGGAATATATATCTAAGACCATCTGCATTGCTATCACGGTACATAGTTCAGTATCGGTATAGCTAACTTTTGAATACTAAACAATTAGAATTTGAAAATTGTCTTATTGGAAGTGCAATGGAAAGAACATGGAGAAGGAACAAAAAAACTTCAAACTAGACATTGGACAAGTACTTCAAAAGCAAGGTACAAATCTAAAATTATAGAGGTCTTAGCCATTAGATGATATTTGGGGGTCTTGGAGAGCCATTTCAAGCTTATTCCTTGATCTGCCCAGATTCAGTGAACGCCGGTACGGGTGTGTCAGAAATTTTTTTTTTCAAAAAAAAAAAAGAAAACAAGAAAAATGACCAAAATATCATTTTAAGCAAAAAAAATTTTTTTTTTTTTTTTTTTTCAAAAAATGACGAGGCAGTCGCTTGACCACGTCAACCAATTGTTGCTATTGCATTCCTGCAATCTGGGAACGCAGCAGACAGCAGGGAAACTCGGAGCCCTCCAAGACCCCCAAATCTCATCTAATGAAACCACGGTTACCAAAGCAACATTTGGCCATTGACCCTCTACTTGACAATTTTTAGAGGGTCAATGGCCAAATGTTGCTTTAGTAATCGTGATTTGCTAAGACCTCTATAATTTTAGATTTGTACCTTGCTTCTGAAGTACTTGTCCAATGTCTAGTTTGAAGTTTTTTTGTTCCTTCTCCATGTTCTTTCCGTTGTGCTTCCAATAAGACAATTTTCAAATTCTAAGTGTTTAGCATTCAAAAGTTAGCTATACCGATACTGAACCATGTACCGTGACAACATTGCAGATGGTCTAAGTATTTGGTTATATACAGACAGTTCCAGATCCAGTCATTCTTTGGGCACTAGGACTGACCAAATGAATTCATCTGACATTCTCTCCATAGATGGCAAGTAGATATGGCAAACAAAAAATTCTGCAGGCTTGCAAGGAGGAAGTCAGACGACCCACAAATAAGGCACCTCTGAGCTTAAAATTATAAGTTATTAGGTAAAAGACCCCATTGCAGTCAAATGGCCTATGATAAACACCTAATGACCCTATTGTGGTTTTTCAAACGACAATCAATGCGTTAGAGGAGATTTCGGGGTGTTGGGAGACTTCAAGTTCCCCTGTGTTCCCAGACTGCGGGAACACAGCTGCAGCAGCTGGTTGATAAGGCATAGCAATTGCCACGTCATATTTTTATTTTTTTTGCTTAAAATGATATTTTGGTAAACTTTTTTTTTTTTTTTTTGAAAAAAAAAAAATCTGACACACCCGTACCATCGTTCACTGAATCTAGACAGAGTGGGGAACGAGCCTGAAACAATCTTCCAAGGCCCCTCAAACCCCTCTAATGCCTTATATAGTAGTTGTGGAGTAATTATTGACCTTAATAGGTACTTCCAATTTTTCAATGTAAAATTCTTTGTAAAAACTGATTTTTTTGGTCTTCCATGTTTGAAAATGTTGTGACTGCATTGGATAGGAAGATGACCATATTGGATTCAGATTTTGTTGATGATGAGGTAGCCTTCAGACCCATATGGGTTGATCACTTCAAAAATTCAAAACTATTTCATACTTGATTCAAAAAATATAATTTCAAATGTCCTCACTGTCTCTCATACTTATCTTTGTGTGGAAAAAAATTTGAAAAATTTCAGCAATGGCATGAAGGTAGATTCCAAAGTTTGACCACAATGGACTAGTTTACCTTACATGAGGTGAATGCACCGTTTGCTATCCATTGAAAGAATGTGAATACTTCCAAAAATATGCTAAAGGTCACAATATACTTTGTATACAAAGACCAATTTTACTGTACCAATTTAACCCTTAAGCACTAAAGTTCTATGACTATATTTGCATCAAAAAAATTCTAAAACTGCCATTTGTAGTAGAAGTACCAACATTTAAATAAAAGACATTTTTTGGACATATGTAACCATCTGATGTTGTAGTACACTAAATTGAGAACATGTGGAAAAAATTTCAGACTTTTCCAGTATGCGGATTGAAAGATATGAGTGTTAAAAACATTAGATGTTTTTCAGCTCCTTTAAAGGACTGTGAGTTCCCTGGGCAGCTAGGGTCGGGGGAACAGCCTCGCAGCAATCTGCAGCTGCTGCATGACGTGGCAGAACGACTGCCACGTCACCATAAAATAAAAAATAAAAAAATTGCTTTTCTTTTCATTTTGAATTTTTTTTAAATAAATTTTTTTAAAAATAAAAATAAATAAAAAAAATTCTGACAGCCGATGTTCCTGATTTGCTAGGGAATAGCGTCAGGGGAGCAGGCCCGAAACAGCCCTTTAGTCCCCCCAAATCTCTTCTAATGTCACAGAAATGCATTTTTTGGCCCTATGAAAAGATCAGCGGCTACACTTCACAAACTCGCTTTTTAACCCCTAAAGGACCAAATACCATTTTTTGGCAATACAGCGATTTTGGACAACTCACTACGAATGGAGTTTTCATTTTTTTTCTTTGAAAATTTCACAAAGCATGTGCCCCAAAAGTAGCTGTAAGGTCCAACAATTTTTATAACTCTTAACTACACGGTCTTGTCAAGCATTCAAATTCACTAAACCATGCAATCCCACACGATGGGTTTATTTGAAATTTTTACTACAAATTTTTAGATCAGCATTCTACAAGATCCTATGGTTACATGTGTTAAAAAAAAGTTTTTTTTCAAAAATTTGGTACATTAGAGGACATTTGAGGCCTCTAGAAGACCGTTTCAGGCCCGTCTCCAATGCTGCCCCGATTCTATAAACAGCCGGTTCGGGTTGTCAGATTTGCTTTCCAAAAACAAAAACAAAAATAAAAAATTACCAAAATATCATTTTGAACAAATTTTTTTTTTTTTTTTTTTCGAAAATGACGTGGCACGGTGTCGACCATGTCAGCCAGCTACTTCCCCTGCGTTCCCATAGTCTGGAAATGCAACGGAACTCGCAGTCTTCTAAAGGCCTCAAATCTCCCCTAATGCTTGTACTAAAAAATGGCAGTTTTGGAGCGTTTTCAATGAAAATGGATTAGGAATTAACAATGTTAAAAAATATCCCATACCCATTGTATCCTTTATCTTTATTAGATGAAGATTTATTGACTACAATGTTATGTGTGTAGATAGATGACCCTTTTGTGTGTGCCTACCTTATGTAATAGCAATTGTCACTCTAATATGAAGGTCATTGTAAATAGAAATCTATAGCCTATGCAAATTCTTGAGCTATTTAGGCAACATACTTCAAAAATTCATAGCAAATTCATATTTTTCTTAGGGATGTATGATTTTAATTACTATTACTTTTTCAAAATTTCGTAGGAAAAATTTATAATTTTCAAACATCTCATAAGGACAGGAAAGACACTATATCCTAACAGGATTCATCTATTTTAAGCCCTTACAGACCAAGGGGTAGGTACTCCACAATTCAACTAGTATTGTGAAGATGTAGTATAAAATACAACTTAGACTAATAATTTAATGATGATTTTTACACAAATATTGTAAAACATGATTCAAAGATCATGTCTAATATATGTTTAGATTTGCTACTATACTAACTTCAATAAAATTCACAACAAGAAATTCAAAAGTCCTTCTAAAATTGATTGTAGATTGAATATTTGTGAATTTTATAAGGATTTTTTTCGTTGAAACAAAAATATTAAATTATAGTTTGGATATTTTTTCTAAGATTTATTTATTTATTATTTTACTTATTAATACCAGTTGTTTTTGAAGGCTCAATTTTTAAACAAGAAAAATAACTTAACCTTTTGACACAAAGCATACTATTAGCATTTGAACTATGGAATATTTGAAAAGATTTAAAATATATAAATTTGCACCATATAAATATTAGAGAGCTAACATAAAAGCCTACAAGCATTTCAATGGATGGAAAAAAGAGGATTACAAGTGCTTGAGGCATGTTTATATTTTGTATTGTTCAAAATTAGATTCCTTAATTCTTAAGGGAATAAGGTAGGAACATCCAAAAAACCACACAATCTATTTACTTCATCTATATTTGGCCTTGAAAGGCCATCAAAAATGTCTACAAATTCTAAAGAGCAAGAGCAACCAATAATAGCTCAAGAGATTTTTTTAGGCAACCAATTGGAGTTGAAGCATTTCTAGGTGCAATCAAAGGATTTGAAAAAGGAAAACATTGATTAGACTCACAAGATTAGGAGAGACAAAGGATTGTATTTTTTTCCATTTTCTTGTGAAGTGCCAAAGTGGCAAAATAAAATGTTATTGTGGAGCTCCAAATTTCAACATTCATCCACATATTGGATAGAAAATATCACATTAGCACATATCACATATCCATAACTCTATTTTCATCCACAATATGGCAATTTCATCCAAGTTTTTTTTTAATTTTTTTAATTTTAATTTTTTTTAGGAAAAAAGAACTTTACAGTTTGTAGCAATTTTTTCGCCAATTATTTTTTCGCCAATTTTTGGAAACTGGCATTATTTTGCAATAAAAAAAAAAAAGCCTTGAAGAGGAGGTGAACTTATGTGCAGCCGAGCAGAAGAGTAAGTTAAGTTAGCCCCGCCAACGTGCACGTCCCGAGTCTGCGCCGCCACCACAGGCACCCATCTAGCTCTCCCCTTTTGTTTCCCCCTCGCCCGTCCTGCTTCTAATCTCGTCCACCGGCCTCTAGCGCTGCATTCGAATTCGCTCGCCGTCTTTAGATCACTTTTCTAGCTCCTCTAGCTTCGCTGCTAACGGTCATCGTCGTTGTTGACCACCTAGCTAGGATCGATCTTTAAAATACCCCCGAGTCATCCGATATCATTGCTGCCGCAGCCTGGCTCGCTTGGCTTCGCAGGCCAGCGCTTTGACCTGGTTCCCTTGGGACACTCTAGATTTCGTCTTTCTCAGTTCTGTGTTTACGACTTCAATCACAACTGTTGAGAGGATTAATTCAGTTTTCCTTGTCTTCGCGTACCCGATCTGTCAAGCTTTGGTGTGAAATGGCGAGGGATTTCAGTCGAAATTCGAGTTGTCATGGTGGCGATGCGGATTTCGCTTCTGCAAAAGAATGCAAGTGAGAGCTTCCGAAGTGGCGAAAGATCATGCGTGCTTTATTCCCTCCAGTAGAGAGTGGGAGTAGTAGTCCCCAACTGTTTTTTTTAGATTGTGGGGCACTGAGTGGACTCTCCGCCGTTGCATGGAATCTTTCAAAGGACGACCCAAGTGCTGGTGCAGATTTGATGGTGCCTTTGAGCTGCTGCTGGGTCCGCAATTTTATTTTCCCAAGCGCGGCCATGGTTGTGGGCGTAAGGCAGGGCAGAGATGTAGCGTGTGCAGGAGGGACAGGTTGTACTCCAGAGTGGTATGGCATCAAATGTTGTTGAGGATTCATACCCGTAAGGTTGGAAATAGAAGAGGTGATTCGTGTCGAACTTAGATTTGTTATTCAGCACTGGATTGCCTCAGATTGATTTACAATGTGATCCATTTCTTTAGGGTAAGGCCTGCCTCACAGTGTCTCGCTCAATGACGAGGTGCGTTCTAGTGTAGTCGACCAATCTGGGCTGAATCTGATCGTGAAGAGAGAGCAGGGCTATGGATCAATTGAATCAGATGAAGCAGTGCGAAGGAGATGCATCGGAGGCTTCACCTAAGAAAGTCGAAAGGGAATCACCGTCGTCATGTAAACAACCACCACCCGCAGCCTCGCAACACCGCCGTGACGAGGATTGCAACTCTGGGTCGCCAAAGGTGGGTCAATTGAGTCGGATCTCCAGTCTAATGGGAGCGCAAATCGCTGACGAGGACGGGGAGCTTTTCTTGCGGCGGCAATCCTCCCTGTCGTCCATGTTCTCCGAAAAGATGCGGGCATCGCCAGGCAAGAAGCGTGGCAGCATTGATCAGAGCAATGGCTCTTCTCCTCAGAATCACAGCGGAGTATTGCACTCGCCATCGCCAAGCAAGCGCAACCCGAATGAGAGCAAGGGCGGAGTGTCTTCGCCTGGTATTAGGAATCACAGCGAATTATCATCACAATTGGATTCGATTGCTCATCCCCAATCGTCGAATGGCCAGATAGAGGTACCCGGGAATGCAAGGCTTCCCAGCGGGAACCTCTACCCCTGTGCATCAAACTCTAACAGCACCCTGCTCAATGTCGCCCATTTCACCTTCGACAATAATACTACGCAAGCTCCCGAGAACAACAACCTCACGGAGAGGATCTTTAAGAAGCTACTGGGGCAATCGAGGCTGCACAGATCGAGCGATGAAGGCAATTCGCCGGTGAGTACGCTCGAGTCTTCGAAATCGCCTTCGTTCCGTTTGAAGAAATCGAAGAGAAAATCCTTGCGGAGTCGTGTGGAGGACGCTAACACCGAGGTCGCCGCCAACCCCCGATCCAAATCCCAATTGGCGCAGTACCTAGGATCCATCACAGCGTCCAATCTCGCCACAGACGACGACAATCTGGAAGGACCAAGCGAAGTCGCGTGGCTGGAGCCTGACAGCCCGTACCATTCTGACCGATCCTACGCTTCCAGCCCGAAGAAGAATGAGAGCTGGTATTCCAACGGCAGCACTTGGAACCTCTCTCTGGTGCAGAATCCATCTGCCTTTCTTTTGTTCATAGTTCGTTTTCCCCTGGGGTGGCTCCATACTCGGCCAGTGTTGCATTGAATGTTTTTGCTACTCGCAACAATTCCTCATTGCAATCTGGGTCCCCAATCGCATTTTCCTACTTCAATTTCCCATAGACAACTAAAATTGTGTCGAAAGCTCGCGATATTTAGCCCAAAGTAGAATGGCTGTGCAGAATCCGCTGCGCACGGTGTCGACAATTGTGAGCAGGCGGCATCAGCCACGGAAGCTGTCGCGCTTCGGGGAGTCCAAAGGCGACGCCATCACACGAATCTCCTTGACGGGAAGCTACGATGGAAGCTATTCCGCTCGGTCGAGATCTGGGGCAGTGCGGAAAGGCTCGGAGCTGAGCTCGGGGCGCAGCTGGTGGTCGGAGATTGGATCCGGCAGGAAGTCGTCCTCCATCTGTTCTTGCTCCTGGCGCACGGAGAGCTCGGCCGAGCCGGACTTGCATGAGCCCGACATGGCCCAAGCCAACGCTGCCAAACACCAACAGGTGCGCACCCTAATTCAATCTTTTTCCTTCGTTCAGTGTAACTCAGGTGGCAAATAATTTTCAAACAAGGAGAAACTCCGATGTTGGAAGGGGACGACTAGCAGAACGACCAATAGTAGTGGGCACTTTGAAATCCTATCTTCTCTCAATTGAGGACATTGAGTCTCCACTGTTGGAAGCATGAAGATGAGCCTCCAATTGCTCAACATGGAGTTCAGTTTCCCCTGTTGAAAATCATTACGCACCTCTAAGGTCGTTGACAACATCCAACATTAGTCGGTTTTAGACTAATTTCATTGGCCAAGTGTTCAACATTGAATGTTTCCGATTTTGGAAAGGGAAGATTGGCAAAAGTACTGGATACTTTGAATTCCCATCTTCTCTTAATTATCCATTACAGTAAGCTGAGTTCTCTAATGAATCACAAAACATGAAGATGAGTTTTCACCGTGGACATTACCCGGGTGACAACTTTCTAATTCGGAAAGAGTCCTTAAAGAATTCCAATGCGCTTCACGGCAAGTTCTGCCGAATTTCCAACGATGGAGTGGCCCACAATGAATTCAGTGGAACTGATATTTGGTTGTCTTTGCACAATTGCGAAGGTGGAGGGGGTTCGAGCAAACCAAACTTCAGAAACAGCGTTTCTGTTCACCAAGCCGATCGCATCCTCCATTGTGTTTCAAGGAACATCCGAGACTTCGCAGAGCTCGACCCCGGATGCCGCGTCCTCGCGAGTTTCCAGAGCCACCACTGATCTCCACAAAGCTGTATCTGTGATGGCTTCGGAGAGCGTGTACGACATTTACCTGGACCCCGAGGGCCGGGGCTCCATCAGCGGCAGTGAGGCCTCCCCACATTGGGATGCCATCCCGCACAGCTTCGATTATGTGCGGGAAGTCGCGGTGGGGAGTAGCGACTTGTCGAGCCGCGCTTTGAGCCGTTTATTGCTGATGGAACGGCCCCAGATGGAGATGCGAGATGGCAGGTTTAGCGTCGACTTGCAGCGAGGGCAGAAACTCGACAAGGTGCTGCACACGCGCTCCCCCGATGTGAGGCTGCGCATCTTCGCCGCCGAGACGAAATCATCTCCGAGACGATCCATCTTGTCGCCGTGTTTGGTACGCCATGCTTCACATTCCTATCATTCTTCAACCACACAGAAAATACTCTTTCCGTCACAAGAGATAAGCACTATGGAAAGGATAGTAGACAACTCCATTCTTCATTCAAGTCACGCTTCTTTACACTCAATGGTTGCTAAGCAACCAAGTATTGGTTGGAAGAGATGAGGTGGTTCTGCTAACAGGGTCAGTCAATAAAAGACAGGATCAGGCCCCAATGGTTTTAGTATCCTCTTCTTACTGTCACCTTTGGTTTGAAGTTTCCTGCAGCGCAGTCCGTTCAGACGATGTCTCTAAGAACAAGTGCTGAACTGGAAGACGTAATGTTTTGTGTTGCTGCCTTTGTGCGTTTGTGCAGACTTTTTTGCAGAGATCACCTTGCAATAGTAATCCTGATGCACGTCAACGAGCTCCTACTGCACCATCCAGGCGAAAGTTGCAAGTCATGAATAGCTTCAATGCTCGGCTGGGTCCTGTCACTGAGACTCCTTCCCTTGCCGGTCCAATCTACGTACAATAAATCAAACCAGTGAAGATTTCAATCACAGGAGCTTCTAAGTTAGAGGTGCGATTCCTCTCTACTTTCGTTCGGATTCAAAGATTCTGTAGGGTAACTACACCGAATGCAGTACTTGCATATTTCATTACTAGAATGGTCAGTTTTTGGAACATTCTTGTTTGCAGCTCAATGAAGATTCCAAATTTCTAATGCACCAGCGAATGGATTATTGGAAATAATATGCAAGTTCTAAGCTCCATTCTGATAAGTGATTTTAAATCGACATAAATTCTGATGCTGAGGGTTAGGAGATTCTCAAATCAATATGTGGCTATTGTGCAAGATTCTGGAGTGTCGCATTAGTGGTTGTCTCAATTAGGTGAGTACCTAATTTGCCACCAAAACCCATTCCTGAAACCGTAGATTTGTTTTTCAACCACGTTTGTTTCTGTGTGCTTGCAGGTAAATACCAGAGTTGAGCTGAGAACGGACATGGGACCTGTACCCCTAGCTAATGGAATCCTTGGCCACTTGGACGGTTTATAGAAGAGCTAGCAAGTGCCTAGTTTGTCTTTGCACAGGAGTGGTTGTCAGAGTTTGTAATTTCAGCTGTGTGATTCTGTCATTTGTTTCCGACTCCGGTCCCACGGGATTTTGAATCTTAGAATCTCTCCGTAAAGTAAGGGATGTCAGACCTGCAATTCGGAGTGTAATAACAAACCGGGCACAACACAATTTTCTTTCCTCAAACTACTTATCCCTCTCGTAGAGCTTTGGAACATGATCACCTTCTCTTGCAGGCTAGTGCTAATTAACACTCCTTGGTCCTAGCCCTTTGTAGAGAGTTCAAATCACCTCCATTCTCAGAGCACGAGTCCTGAATTCTGACACGCCCTATGCTGTAAAATTGGAGAGTATGTAGAGGAGCAACTTTCGTTATGAATAGAATTTCCAAAGGGTGATAGAAGCTGTGAGTATGGTAGCTTGGTGCCTGTTTCGACTCCGCCATTCCGGAGAATCATTCAGTTTTGGTGCCCACCATAGTCTCTCACTCATACATTTCAATCCTCCAATACCTGAAATCAATCAACAATTGTAGAGTCACTGATCTTATTATATAATTCTGCTGAACATGGAGTGCCACTCATGGATTGAGGAATTTTATACTTCGTTGAATGTTATCTTGTGAATGGACTCCACAAAGCATCTGTACATTTCCATTCATGAGACAGAGCAGAGGTGGCAGTTGCGGTCTCCATGAACTATTCACAGCCGTTTTCAGCTGCCGACCCAGGCGCATGCCATAATGTTGATTGTGGCTCTTTAAATTTGCAAATTTCCCTGCCTACTGAGTCCATCTCTTCTCCACATGAGTCTTTACGTCTAAATTGCTCTCCACTCAGGTATTACAATTTGCTAGAAGCCCTAGAACCATGTCTCCAAAGAAGAAGCTTGAGTTACACCTTCCTTGTCCTTTCCCCATTTTGACGTGGTTTGCATTCAAGTTGGGCACTTGGTCAGTCACTTTTTGTACAAACACATGCTGCAACGTGGCAAGTGTATTACATAACCGGCTGTCTCCCGGAAAGTTACCTGCTTAGTCTCCCAAGACTGAAGTGATTCATGTCTTGGTGATGGTACCAGGCCCGCGCGTTTCCGTTGGCTCTTCTACACATGGTCTACAAAGACTCTTGGGTGGATTAGCCTAGCCGGACGTCTAAAGGCAACAAGGATGGGTTCTCTGATGAGTTTTACCGCATTATCAGGGAAGTCGTGTGAGGTGGGTAGACTGGTCAAATTTTCATTCTTTCTTGTTGGCAAGTGAAAGGAGGTTCTAACGCACCAAAGAACGCAACATTTGGATACCATATGCAAAAGTTGCAGGCTATTACATTTGGATACTATATGAACAAACTATTCTACTTGTGGATGAAACACCGTAGGTACACATTGATTTTGGAGATGGAGCCAGAGTGATGATGGTGGTTTGGGTCAGTGGTGCTGTTGGGCGTTTCTGAAGGTGGAGCGTGATGAAGAGATTCCTGTGGAGAGCCTACAATTGGTCGGTACAAGGACCAGCTCGGCACCTCCAGGCCTAGTACCTGCATCAGCCATAGTTGTGGAGCCTCTCAGTCACCGATTAAGGTAGTCTGCTCTAAAAGCGACCGGCTTCTTCAAATCAACCCTACAAAATGGTACAAAATGGTACTGAATAGATATGAGTTGGTCTTTAAATGGACCACTTTAGTCATTGATTGAACCCCCCAAAAAAGTATTCTTTATTGCAAGAGCCAATCATTGGCCTTGATTTCCTCAAATCACTTTAGAAGTTGTAAGTGAACGCATTTTGGGAGACCTAGGGTCACAAACAGGTACCTACAACAGAAATCTTAGGAAATTCATAACTAATTCAAAAATGCTTCAAAAAATATGAAACCACTTATCTTACGGCCTTCATCCCTTTTCTTTCTTTGAAAAATGAGCGAAAAATATTTATATTCATGCAAACCTACGAAAAAGGCGGACCAACCCTTAAATGGTCTCTTTTAGAGCATCCTACCTTAGTGGATGACAACATGGACTAAGGACGGCCAAGGTAGTATCTGCCAAATTGTCAAGCAAGCTAGAATGACTATTCACAGTGAGCCTAACCCTGAAGCGCTCGAACATCCATATTTTGGACAATGAACAGATGGAGGGCTTCGAGGCACTATTTCGTTCAAGTAACCTCTCATTCATCCAATGTAATACTTGAATCTAGAAAAAACAACCTTCCTTAATGACCAAATTCATGAAATTATGGTAAAGGGAATTTTTATACAAAGATGTAAGCAAAAATGTGCAAAAAGTCAGAAAAGTTAAAGCTGTTTAGGGGTTAACCTGCCTCTTTTCTCTTATAAATGGGTTGACTTTGCTTCACAATTCAGGACATTAGAGTGAGAAGATTTCATATAGGGCAATGCTTGAGAAGGGCGGAGTCCAACAAGAAGGCCCTTTTTAGCGCGAAATGCCCAATGACAAGAGTCATTGCCTAGTATTTGCAAGCAATCAACTATATTATGGATCAGAACCCACCTCCAAAACGAACGAGTGATTTCTTGGGAGTGATTGACGGTTGGCAAGATTTAGTTTGGAAAGTCTATTGCTTGAGTAGGGGTGAGCGAGGAGCAAATGGAGAAGAAGAAGAGTCCTAGGATTGTTATGAAATTGGATCCATCAATACTCTTCTTGCAAGTCTATGGGGAGGAGGTTTCTTGCCAAGGCAAAGTCACTATATTGCATCAATTGTGACTTGAGTGTCACTTGAAATGGCTTGAGATGAAGAAGAAGAGGTACTGTATGTGGAAGATATATTTGAGAAGTTTTTGGGAAATTGGGACAATGATGCATTACATAAGGTCTTAAGAGCAGTATTCTAAATTGAACATCCATCAAACACTATTTGGACCTTCAAAAAATACTTCTTTGAAAATACTTTTTCAAAAGATATACTTAGATCAGATCAAAGGCGTCACTTGAAGGACTCAATAAAAAATATTGGTCAAAAACTATTTATCCAAAATCATTCATTCATCCACGAATTTGAATACGTCTAGGGTTTAGTGCTTGACAGTTGGCCACCTTTGTTGAGATGGTTGCCTTTGTTTACGATTGGCTGTCTTGCTTTTGCCGTGTTGTCTATTTCACCAGTTGGCAGTTGTCCATTGGAAGAGTCAATGTTCTTGTTTTGGTGCCACTTTGAGGTTTGAGGTTTTAGAGTACTCAACCTTTCAAGCATTGCCTCACTTGTAAGTATTACTTCAACTTGTTAATTGTTACAAAAAAACATTCAACTTGTTAATTTTTATATTTTAACACTTCAACTTGTTAATTGTTATGCAAAAAACATTCAACATTTTTCATTGTTATGCTTCAATACTTCAACTTGTTAATTGTTATGTTCAACACTTAAACTTATTGATTGATGGCCTCAAATTCACGTAGAGGTCTAGGTTGTCTGCCTGGGATGCTTGTCAACTAGATTTGAACTTTTGTTTCAGTGGATTTAACTCCAAGCCAATAAACTACAAAGAAGAAGACTTACAGAACACGGAAAAGGTTGATCTGCATTATAGGACACCAGATTCAAATGAGGTGACTATGTTGCAAAACACACCTAGGAATTTCTTTCAAAAAATTACACAGTAAGTAGAAGATTGGTTGTCATTAATTGTATTGGTCTAAGCCTCCTGGTGGTCCAATTGCTGGAATGATGAAGTGTGAAGCTTTTGAGGAATTCCAACTTAGTGGAATCAATGCTAGAACATGGGGTAAGATTGGGTGTTCAATGATTCAACTCTCAGCAATCAAGTAGCATGAGAAATTTGATGATCATAAGTCTGTGGAGCTTCACGTGATGGAATACAAAGCATCTCCTTCAATAGTGGGATTGGTTGCACCCACTAAGCTTGGCATTAGACTATAATAGATCGTGAAAAGGCTAGAATTCTTACTATGATGAAATTCTTGTACTTTGTGGTTCATAAAGATCAACTATTGCTACAGTATGTTGAGCAATGTAAGATTCATATGCTTCTCTCAACTCCGGATATGCCTCCTAGCTAGCATAGAGTATTCTTCTTACATAAATGATACTGCAGCAATGGGCTTTTAGATGCAATATTTCAGCATCTACATTCAAACCTCACTGATGATGTCGACTAATTGAACTTAGAGCCTCATCTGATTGTATATATTTGCTATCTGATGGGAGAGGGTTCATGTTATCTGTATGTGTAGTTCGTAGGATTTATGCCTCTTTCTTGAGGGACAGACGAGGTTGTGACATTAGATTAAAAATACATTTATTTATACAAAGTGATTGCAGTTGCTTAATATTAGATGATTTGGCAATTCCTTAAAAGAACTAATACTAGAAAGGGTTATTTGGATTAAAAGTGTCTTTCCATCATTTTGAGACTATTTTGGTGCTTACAACCTTTTAGTGGATGTTCTCCAAAGCCTTGAAATTCTGAATAATAGTTTCTACTCTTCTAGTTTGTTTGTAGTATCTCAAAAATGGTTCTTTTTCATGAATTGTTCTAATGGATTTGGATCTAACTTATTTGTTGAACATCATCATTCTTTTATAATATTTTTCTTAAATTGGCCAATATCTCACAGTGTAAATTAAGTAACTTCAAAATAATTTCACTCAAAATACAATTCAATTGATTAAAGATTTGTTTTTAATGTAGCTAATTCTATATCAATTTCGTAAATATTTTTATAATATAATAACTTAAAATATAATTAAATTTGTGTACAATTTATTTTAGATTTGTTAGCATTTTTTTTAATAGATTCTCATATCTTCTTAATAGCAAGGGTATTCAAATAGGCTTCTCTCTATATTCATCTAAGATTTTTTAATTTGCTAATATTTATTTTAAACTCTCTTCATCTCTAAAATACTATTGCCACTCTTAGATTTGAAATTTAAAATTCAATAGGTAGAATGGCTTCTTAACCATTTACCAATTGCAATGGGATTAAGTATATACTTCTTTTATATGTTGTACTATATGCCCACAAGGCACTCCAAAGTTTATCATTCCAATCTTTTGCTATTCTACCAATGGTTTTAGTCAAAATTTTATATAGTAATCTATTGATTCTCTTAGTTTATCCATTTGGTCTCAAGTAATAGGGTGCAATTTTTTATGTTTAATAATAAAATTAACTGTCAATTTTTGTATTGTATCATTTAAGAAATGGGTGCGTGTTGAAGGAGAATAATGACCTAATTGGAAATCATCCTTTCAGTATAATAAGTTGTTCCAAGGGGCATGGTCAAGTAGGAATCTATGCTAATAGGTTCAATCTCCAAAATAGGTAATTTATTTCCAGAATACACAATTACTCTTTTAGTTTTTCATTAGAAGATAAATGTGTCTACTACAAATTATAAAATTTTCAAATTTTTTGGAGAAATTTTGAAATTACCATGAATTTTTTTTCTTAAAAAAGAAGAAAAGTCATATCAAATATGGACTATATTCAAAAAAATTGAAATTTTTACCATACATTGACAAACAAAATTGAGTATAAATTTGAAACATTTTCATTCAAACCACCATACCATAAGCATCAATGGACAGAGTCAAAAAGTAGATATCCAAAAAATGTAGTGTGCGACATATTACACTTTGCTGTGGAAGTTTCAAGAAAAAACTAGTTGTGATTTGAAAGAAATTCAATTTCAAAGTTAGTGATGTCTAAAATTCAATTTTGTTTCAGCAGGATTTGGAATTACTCTATCTTTTGTCAATTTTTTCTTAGAATTCCAAAAAACTTTTTTTGGCATATTGGTATTCATCATTTCAGATCGTTCTATACAAAAATTGAAGAAAATTGACATTTGTAGAATGTAAAATATCAACAATTTGACAAACATGCATTTGAATGATGTTGGTTCTCACAGTAGTTGAATTTTTTCTGGAATTGAGAGCATGGATAAATTAAATGCATTAGCCATTGAAGAGCAATTAACTATAGGTTGCAATATGGACCATTGTTACATTTTAATGCCCTTGTATTTGAAATATTTATTGAATTACAGAATGCGTTCAATTTATATTTCATAGCCATATGATGTGTTTTTAGGTTCAATTTTTTACAACCAGTCATTTTCACTACATCTTTCGTAGGTTAGTGTAATTTTTGGCAATTTTCAACCTTTTGACAACATTAACAATGATAATTTAGTTTTTTTGGATTTATTGGATTAATTATCTGCATCATGAAAATGTACTCAAATACTAAAAATGACTGGTTACAAAAAAACATTTCATTGAAAATGTACTTAAATATTCTCAAAATAAAAAAATTAGATGAAAAAACATTTTTTTGCATCCTACCATGCCAAAATAAGTCATCCATCACACACTTAGTGTTTACAATAGCACTACAAGATTAAAAAATCCTGCCAAGAAGGTAGTGAGGTAAAAAGGCAATATATGGCTTGAGGAATCATGCTTACTAATTATAACTTGATATAAGTACATTTTCCAATGAGATGCATATATAACATGACAAAATCTAAGAAAAAAAGGAGAATGTACAATTAGAGAGTCTACCAAAAGAAGGTTATAGACAATGCTTTCCAAAATGTCCATGAAAATGTGAGTTTCTAGATTCTATAGACCACTCATGTGGCAATCAAGGCAAGCTGAAGATACCTATGTATGCTATTTTAAATTATATTAATCCTTTTGAGTTACATAGTTTACTATAATAAGAAAGATTTGGCACACTAGTTTGGATGGGATGGGATTGGGAGTATGCTACCCAAAAAAAACTTGGAAATTCTTATACCCATATCACACCATTGTCACACCAGGGTTTACGCTTGGTTGTTTTTTTGCTATAAATCGTATCGCCAAAAGAATTTACCCCGGTCTATACATTTCAGTTATTAATCCCACCGCCAGTCCTCTGCAAATTCAGGAAGAAACCGTCCCATGCTCCCATTCCTGACCTTCAGCGACCAAAATGGACTTCTATCTCCAGGATCGAAATCTCGGCATGCCATAGACTCATCCAAGCTATACACACAATTTGCTGGCAACTCACCTCCTGCCATGCCAACAAACATAATCCACGCTCTAGCAGACATTGTAATCGCACCAAAACCTGCGCATCCATCCTACAAATGCAATCCAGCTTCGCTTTCCCCAAGACCGCTCCCAACAAACCCAGCCCCTACCCCACGTAACTACCAGGCTTGGCAAGCACCAAAGCCTGATATAATCCGTTCCAAAGCCCAAACAAAAGGCACGAGGATTTTAATTTGGGTTCAGGGTCTAGGATCCTACTGTTCAACCAGAGCAATCACCAAGTGGAAAATACAAGGTCACAATCCCAGATTAAACAACCACACACCTAAGAAGCAGATTGAAGACTCAGGGTTCGCAAAAAATGTTTTGTAGATAACTAGGACTGTCAAGTACAAGGACCACTACTACTTTAGTTCATCTGGCGAATGAGGGTATTCAACATGTCCTCTCTATTGCCAGCGTCGCCATGTTCAACGTAGTGGTTCCGCTTCTTAGTGAGGCCACCAAGAGGAGCGCTCAGCTTGAAGGGCCACAAGAAGTTGTTGGCCTCCTTGAAGTGAGGGCCGACGGTGTAAATCTCGTGGACAAGATCCTCAATGCAGATAATGCCGAACTTGCCCAGGGCCTGCTCGAGAACGCTGTTGTCCGTCAAAGGAGTCCGGCTCTTGCCCTGCTTGCCGTAACCACGCTTGTAAATCAATTCCCTCACACTCTTCAAGTTAGGGTACCTGCGAAAATAAATAGATAAGTTCCACGAAGTTTCAGATCATAAATCATTATAAAATTAGGAGGAGCCGCAGCAACCGAGCGGAAAGGTCAACATAATACCCGTAAGTGACATAAGGCTCAACCCTGCGCAACATGCTCACGGTCGCCTGATTCACTTTCATGAACACTCCATTGAAAATCTGCTTCAGTCTCAACAGCTGCATGATCTTCCTAGTCTTCGGGTGCATGTCATTGACACTGCATCAACCAGAACATAAAAAGTTTGGTAAGCAACAAACAAGTTCGGTAAGCAATTTCCAATCGAAGGTAGCACAACAACGACATGGTGCACGTCAAGTCTGGAACCCCACCTTCAAAACCTGACCTAAAAGAGAGAATTCAAAAGCCGGAAATTATCTCCCTAACCTAAATTGGCATTTACTCCAGGTGTAAAACTTACCCGCGAATACGAATGACGAACATGAGCTTCGCCTCAGGTTCAACATAAAATCCGCCCTTCAGCTTAGCTTCCCTCTTCAACCTGATCAAATCAGCCTCCTGCTTGCTCACAGACAGATCCAGTGTTTTCATTACATTTTCGATTTCGCTAGGGCAGTTCCCAGGATTGAGGCTCCTAATTCTAAGTCAACTAATTCTGGCGAAATTTGCATAATATTTTTGTTACTTTGGCACTGTAGCTACAATACAATAAACAACGAATTCTCATTGAAATCTAGTAAAATAATTGCATTGCACTCCTAAAATTTCCTAGTTTGTCAAAATCTCACGATAATTAACTATAATTATCACAATTGAGACCGACCGTCCGTAAGCCCCCATTCCAAAACCCTAGACAGAATTCCTAAACTCCATGAAAAATTCACGAAACCTCACCTGGCCTCGGTATTCCCGGATGTACTGCTCAGCGCGCTTGAAGATGAGCGTGCGACTGTTGGAACTCTTTTTCTTGGCGGACTCCAACTGCTCCTTGCGGTTGATCGCCCACTGCTCGTCGCGCTTGCGCTTCTTAAGCAGCGTCTCCGGCACGACCTTCATGGCCGGCGCTGCGTCGGCCGCAGCAGGGGAATTATTCTCAACCTCCATAAGAGCAAATTGGGTTACCCGGGAGGGAAGAGCAGCTGCAATCACTGCTTGAAAGCAGAGCTGCGAAAGGAATGTCTTCGTCGTTTTTGCGTTGCAATGAACTCCGAACCCTAACTATGAGATCTATGACCAGGGAACTGACCGCTAAACAAGAAAAGACGGAGCCTATGACCATGAAGTCATTTGTCAAAATTCTTCACTTTGTATGCTCTATTTTGCATCTATGTATGAATGAAAGTTCAAAAGAAATGGAGACAAATAAGAATGAAACATGTGTTAAATGCAATAGTAGTTTTTGGGGGTTCAATATTTCCAATTTTACATTTCCCATGTCAAATAAAATTGGTAAGTGTAGATGTAAGAATAGCAGCATACTAAGATCGCCATATATGTATTTCAATATTTTCAATCAATAAAATCAGATTGAAAATAGTACTAAAGATCATATGAAAAAAGACGTGCAAAAGTACATGTACATGTTTGGGTAGAGATACTTGCAATTAGGTGCTTGTTTTTTATTTTTCAAAGGTAAAATCTCATTTATTTACATGTCATAAAAAAATTTTATATTTTTTAAAATTTTTTAAAATTATTGTGAATTTTTGAAGAAAAAATACAGATAATTCATATCAAGCACAAAATAAATTTTAAAAATCTAAAAACTTTATCATAGGTATACATTATATATTGTATCTAGTTTAGGATTTATGATTGGCATTTCCTACCAAATAATTAAACAAAGATCGTATATGTGTTTCGACAAATGCTTTAAAATAGAAAGGTTTATTTTTTCTATGCAAAAAGCTTTTCTATGACAAAATGATTTTTCAAATATTTTGGTAATTATTTTCAAAAGAATTGGCCAAACTTGATCGCCAAATATGGTAGTTATCAAAATTTTGCATCATCCTATACTTAGAAATGTGGTTATAAACTTCCAACTTCAACTACAATAAAATATTTACTTCAAAGAATTTTTCAGAAACTTAAAAAAATCATTTCTTCAAGCAAGGAAGATTTAGATTTGAAAACTCTCATTTTGTTAGGTTTTGTTAGATTGTGGAAGACAATTTAATGTTATTAAAATCATCTACTAGCTTCCAAAATTAATTTTTTTTTTTCAATTTCGATAATACAAGCGCTTAGGGACAATAGCACTAAACTTGAATATCATAAAGTAGTTTTATGATTCCAGTAAATGAGACAATAATTTCACCACCCTCCTTGTGTTGTTAGTTCGAAGCTTTCTGCATATTTTTAGCACTAGAAGAAAATGAAGGTTTTATGACTACAAAAAACAACTATTAATTTAGTTCCATAGGACATTTGCGACTAGTGCTTATTTGGGGACTTGTTGTTGTTGTGGACAAGCCGTTCTAAAAATTGCAGTTGTAAAAGACAATGGGATTGATTTTCATCTGATAACCTAGTTGAAACTTTGTCGATGTATTTTTCTAATGTGATTGCCTATACATGTGGCATTTATTACCATGTAGATTTTGTAGATTTTTTTATTTTGAAATTTTCATCTCAATGATTTGTAGATTTTGAAATTTTTGATCTAATTTCTTTTTTAGATTTCAAAAGTTCAAATATTGGTATTTAATAGATTTCACTTTGAGAAACATTATAATTTCATAGGTTTTAAAAAAATTTAGATTTTAAATATTTACATTTCTATAAACCGTAAAAATCTACAAATTGTAGAAATCTATAGATTATAGAAATCTTAGAATTTTATTAACATAATTCATTACATAAAATTACAATAATTTACAAGTCTTTCATATCCAACCTCATGGTGCTCTTGACAATTGATATGGAACAATTGATATAAGACAACGAAGAAAATCACAATCACTATATAGTTACAGTTGCTTTTTAGTCATATTTAGTTTTTTTGTGACTGTAGATCGACATAGTGGATTCCACAAAGCTTAGACTTGTCCACATCGGCAACTATGGGAAATATTGGATGGAAAATAGCTCAGATTCATTTTGAATTTGAACACTATTATATTCCCATAACATTACCTTTCATTCTATGACTACTTGTGACTACAACTATGTACTTGTACAATTTGGTACTAATAACAAGCGCTACAATGGCAACACAATTGTGTAGGACACTTAGTTGCTTTTTAATAAATTGTGGCATACACGTTTTTCTTCTAGTATAGACTACTATTGGGTCTAACATAGCCCCTTTAAAACAAAGCAGCCTTTGGGGCAGTGGACACACCGCCCACTTTGAAAATACAAGGATCCCATCCCAAGCTATTAAAAAAGTAAGATGAAAACACCCAAAATTGTCAAAATAAGCAATTTAGAATAGATGAAAGCATCTTTTTATAGAGTTTTTCTTAATAGTACTAGCAATTGAAAATCATGAATTTACAAAAAAAATAAAAATTGAATAAGGCATGTATTTACTATGGAGTATAAAGTTTCAAAGTAGAAATCCCTAGGCCATTGAAACTATCATATAGCTTTGTCATAATTTTAAATTTAGAGAAATCAATCACAATTAAATATAAAAATGATTTAATTGCACTTTTAGGGGCACTTTTAATAGAAGTCTACTTATTTTCGAGTGAATACATAGATAATTTGGATGTTTTTCATCTTATAGAGAGAATGTTTGTTGTCCCACCATTGAAGATGCTTTTAATAAGTGACTGGTTAAAGAAACCCCATAAATACTCTTCTCCAATCTCAAGCTTCTATTACGGTAGGATTATTTTATCCATGCATAAGGTAATTGTATCCATTTCCGACCTGGATCTATACTCAATCTTCAGGATGCAGTGTTTCCAAAGTTGGATCAGATTTCCAACTGAAGCTTGGAATATATTTGTTTCCTCCTTGTCAAGGTTGGGACTAATAAGGTCATGATATATATTTTGGATCAAATTTCCAACCAAAGCTTGGAATATGTTTCTTTTTCTTTGTCAAGGTTGGGACTAATAGGGTCATGATCCATATCTTAAAGTAGTGGGTGGGAAAGTCGTTCTTTAGTAATTGGAAACAGAAGAGTCTAAACTTTGGCTATAGGTTTTGAGCACTTTTTTGCTCCAAAATTTCATAGTAAATTCAATTTTGGAGATAAAATTATGAGAAAATTGCAATATCCATATTTCCTATCTTTCTACATGGAAAAAATTTGCATCGCTTCACATTGCTCATGATCTATTGCAAAATTGCTTGAATGATTGAGTATGGGTATAATTACTTCAAATGCACCCATTAGGATTAAGGAACAGTTTAACCCTATAAGGACCCTGCGGACCAGAGTGGTCCGATGGATGACTTCATTGTTAATAGTAGAAAAAGAGAATGCACCTCTTGATTCAATAATTGGAGAATTTTGGTGACTACCTTGGTCATGGGGGCCGCGTCATTTGCAGGGTCCAAGATGGTCCAAAATGCTTATAGCTAAGAGCATCTCCTGTAGCCCTCCAAATAGTTAGGCCCCTTCAATCTAAACCATCTAATGTAGAGGGGATGGCCACTTGTATCCCCAATAGTGCAACTCCCTAAAATATACTTCCAACCAATCACAAGTCATAGAACTTGCAAAAGCAATGAATAAGCTATCATTTATTATGACGACTTGTTAATCCCAAGAGAGTATATAGCGTATAAAGGGGTTAGTGACCCCTTCAAATATGTGCCTTATTTGAAAGGGGAAAATGAAAATATACTGTGAAATACATAATTGATTGCTTATCATTCAAAAATTAGAGCTAGTTTCCATGGAGGGCCGGAACTGGAGGGGGATCCAGGCTGACCACGAGCAAATGAAGGGAAATTTTTTAGAATGTTCATCTGGCATAGAGTTTAGAAAAAAAACTGTAGTCAATACTCCGATCCGTCCATCGCTGTTTGCGGCTACAACAGCGTTGGAGCCTGGAGGTCCAGTTCTGGACCCCTCCAGGCCCCCATGGAAACGGGCTCTTAGAGGAAAGGGGTTCTTTGGAGGTGCAGGAGATGCTCTAACTGAATCATCTCCATTCATAACCGGCGAATCCAGATATCCGGGGATATCGAGTCCAGAGAGGCACGCCCACGTCAAACCCTAACCCTAGTCCTAGAGTTACAAATTCTAATCTAAACCCTGGAACAGACCTTTCTTCCACTTCTTCGTCGTTGCCTTGCGGCGGAGCGGCACAGCATCTGGAACTATGCAGATTTTCGTGAAGACCCTGACGGGCAAGACCATCACGCTCGAGGTGGAGAGCTCCGACACCATTGACAATGTGAAAACCAAGATCCAAGACAAGGAGGGGATTCCTCCTGACCAGCAGCGTCTCATTTTCGCCGGCAAGCAGCTCGAGGATGGCCGCACTCTCGCCGACTACAACATCCAAAAGGAGTCGACGTTGCACTTGGTGCTGCGTCTGCGGGGCGGTATCATTGAGCCCTCGCTGATGGCTTTGGCTAGGAAGTACAACCAGGAGAAGATGATCTGCCGGAAGTAAGTCGGATGTTGTTTTCCGTTGTAGGGTTTCTATTGGTTCGGAATTTGTAGTCGTTCGAGAGTGTTTGGGAGTGTAAGAGATTGAGTTTTGGGTTTCAGCGAATAGGTTAGGGTTTTGGTCACAGGGAACCAGATATTTTTTGTCCTGTCCTTTTTTGTCTCTATACGTTTTTTTGGTCGTTAGTGTATTGTTGCGCTACTGTAGTGTGTACGCATTTCGCCTGTCTTCGGGTGACCTCGAAAAGCCGTGGCAGTGGATTTCCAACGGAGCTTTTAACTGAAATCTAGTTTTGTATACACTGGTTAATTGACATCGAGAATTTGATAGCATTAAAATCTCTCAATCTTACCACGTGAGGCCCCAACTTTTTACGATGACGTACATCGATCTTGAGAAATATTCTACTGTCCATGTGGTATGGCAAGTTTGCAGATATTCGAGAGGATCATTTTAGAGGAGGTTCTTAATAAGGAGTTTGAGTGTATGTCTCAAGGCCTATTTATCAGCATTAGGTCATCCCATTATTGTTCGCAAATTGACATGTTCCTTATATTGTTTTGAAGGTGTTACGCTCGTCTCCACCCTCGTGCTGTGAATTGTCGTAAGAAAAAGTGCGGACACAGCAACCAGCTTCGCCCAAAGAAGAAGATCAAGTAGAGGTCAAGCTATCGCAGTTTTTTGTGTATCTGCGGAGGTTTTGTTGTTCGGAAGTGCAAGAGTGCACACAATTCTGTAGTGAAAGAAAGTTTAATACAATTTGTAACTCGGTACCTTTGGATTACGATTCAGGGGTTTCCTCTATAATCGGATGGACTCGTTGCTCTATGTGCTTTTTGCTCAGACATACTGTTTGTTATTCCACGTCCCTGGTTTTGCAGTTGGAGTATTTTTTTCCTGAGTTTTCATTGAATGCGATTGATTACTGAATGGTTTCTCATGCCCTACTTCGGAGTTTGACATCCGATTTGCAAAGTTTTGAGATTTTTTGAAAAGGTTAGCGAGTCTTTTAGACGGTATTGAGTCGTGGAAGTGAAGGGTGCTTTATAAAGGCAATGATTCTGTCACACTTTCAACTGTCACGGTTTTAGGCTTCCACAGTCAAAATTGTGTTGAACGGCAATCGAGAACGGAACGAGTGTGGAACGAGAATCGAACCGGTTAGAGACTGCAATCAAAGGTGTGCATTTTTCTACGTAAGCTTTCCTTCATGATGCTTCGTTACGTGGTCAAAGTGACCTTTGCTAACGGTGTTTGCTAATAAACTGCGTTTTTAATCGCCTAAACTTAAACGAATTCTCATACATTCTGACATATGGTAGCTGTCAGTTAGCGTAGTATAGTACATTACCTCGAGCGTGTATCTGCTTATTACTTCTATGAAGCACAGTTCTCCTGTGATCGGTCATGGACTTCCTTCTTCAATCTTGTGCTCATATTGGCCATCCTGTTGGCAGGTATGGGGAACAGAACGACGGCAATAAAATCATTTTTGTGTGACATCCTGTTTCTTGCTCTTTGGTGTGTACCTTACAAGATCCCAAATAAGATTCTCAGCGCTGTGTTAGCACTGTTCATTAATTGCATCCTTTTGCACCTGATCTTTCAGTACTTCACCTGATCCTTCCGAAGTGGCAATATTTACCCAATGTTTTGGGGCACTGATGCTTTGTGTTGGAGTGGGGATAACCAGAAAATTACTTGTCGATGTGTAAGTTCTGTGCGGAACATTCTGCAAGTTCTGGACGGATTTCCGGGCTATGCGTTTGGAGAAGATACTTTGAGCGTTACGGCTTAGTTTGAAGGTGTAAAGATTCATTTGACTTTCCAAAGTCTGAACTATAACAGTTCTTGAAGGATGGCCATAGTTGGAGACACAACTGAAAACTACTTCGATGAAGCGTACTGGAATAACAGGTACACCCGAGATTCGGGATCGTTTGATTGGTACCAACACTACAAAGGAATAGCTCCCCTCATCAAGATGTACACGAAAACGACGGATGAAGTATTGATGGTTGGCTGTGGAAGCGCACGTACGCGATCAATTCTCTCCCTTTTCGCTTTTCAGATTTAAATTTCTTGGTTTGATCTGAGGAGTCTCTTCGCTATTACTGCCAACTTGGGGAGGCTTGATGTGATTATTGGGTTTAGTCAGCAGCACATTGATGGGAAAGGTGGAAGGTTAAATAATGTTAAAAGCGAAGGTGCTACCAGTGATTTCTCGTCGGTCGAGAGGTGCTGGGGATACAACTTAGACTGTTACTTATTTAAAATTAATGTAATGGTAGGTTATAAGAACTACCAGTCAGTTTATACATTTTGATGTGTAATCCGAGAAGACAGTTCAAAGCAAATGTCTGTACACCTAATGGCAACCCTTAACCATCTGTGTAGAGTCTTGTCGAAAATGTACACAATTTCAATGTCAGAACCTTGGTCAATTTTGTGTACACCTATAATCAACACTTTGAAAATTCATAGCATATTCATATAATGTCCACAAAATTACATTTGTATCCTTTTACAATGGTCAACAAGACCCATAAATTTGAGTTAGTATAATTATTGTTGCTACATTTAGATGCTAATTTGGACTCTTTTAGATGTGCTTGTTGTGCTTTCTAATAGAGGTAGTAGCTTTAGGGTTGATGATATAGTTGATAAGTCTCCTCCATCTCTTCTTCTCATCATCATTCTCTTCACAGTATTTCCACAACCTGTACCTATTGGGGAGCAACTGTGCCTTAAGCAATACCTGCAATTTCACTATATGATTGCCAAAGTATAGCAAGGCCCAAAGTTATGGATAGTCTTTTGGAGGGTTGGTGACTTGTTTTACTTTGGTGTGGATTTCCTCTTAATCCTAGGATTTGTCTAAGTCCACACTTTTTACTACGCGTCGATCCAACGGTTGAAAAATTTAGGATGACAGTTCAACAGGGTGTCTTGCTCTCTTTGCTTGTTGGTGTCAATAGTCTAGGTTGAACTGGATGTGTACAATTTTCATCTGGGAAACCAATCAACCAATCCAGTAATCGTTGCTCCTTGTACTCAATTTGCATTGCCAGAGCAGTCCTGTCAGAAGAAATGGTGAAAGATGGTTACCAAAAGATCATGAACGTAGACATCTCGGATGTTCTTATTAAAGTCATGACTACAAAATACAAACAAATGCCGCAACTTCAGTGTAATTCCTAAACTTCATTGCTTTTGCTCCCAAGATTGCTTGAAATGGTATTTACTTCAAAATTTCTAGTCACGATATGGTTACCTCTGTGCTCTTTTCCTATCTCTGCTACAATTTAAGCATAACATTCTAAGCAGAGGAGAGACTGCTCTTTCCCCGCTAGATGCTGGAATTTGAGGGACTATTAGTACCAATTTATTCAAGTACCGAAAGCTTGATAGATGATTTTGAGTGCATAGTTGTGGGTTTTGGCAGCGCTTTCCATCTTGAACTCAAGATATTATGCAAAATGAATTGAGATTCGTTTTGTGAAGGTTTTGAGGCAGCTTCTCAAGAATGTTATGATCAATATAGAAAGGACTATTTTTTGATGATATGTATCATGAAGTTGCTTCAAAGCCTATCCTATGAGAATGTCAACAATATGCTTGAGGGCAACTCGATTTGGTGGTTGAGTACTAACTAGAAGTGTGTGTAGTTATTCTCCCTACATATTTTGCTATTTTGCTGGTGTGGAATATTGTACCCGGTGGTTAGGGTCAGCAAAAGAATTTTTCTAAGAATAGATGCTAAGGGATATTGTCTTTTCGATGAAAAAGATTTTGGGAAAAAAATGATGCTTTTTGTTTTTAGGCATCTGTCATATCACTGCCAACTTTATTTAATTATTTGGCATAGAATGTTGATCCAAACCACCAAGTACTATACCGAGTACGATATGTTCAAAGTGGAGTTCAATTTGTACTCGAGCATTTAACCATGAAAGGAGGAGTGGCCATATGTATTGGAGAATGGTGAACTCGAAAAAATGTTGTGTGCATGAGATGTTGGATTGAAATACTTCTAATACCGTTCGACTCTGGCTTGTGGAAGACAGATAAAAAAATGGATGTTCGGTGCATGAAGGAATTTGAAGACAAATCATTTCACTGTGTTTTGGATAAAGGTGACTGTCAGATGATACATCAGTCTGGACTTGCTGAAGAGGCTCTTTCTCTGTCAATGCATTCTGTGAACCCAAATAAGAGAAATCACTGAATAATTGCATAGAGGTTTTAACATGATGATAAACTATGGCCTTTGTTGTTGTAGCAACTGCCTAATTGAATTCCGAGTGATGCGTTGTTTCTTGATTAGTATTCCCTGGTTTAACTTCTAATATCAATGTTCATTGCAGGCATGCTAGACAACCTGATGGTAAGAACTCTCAGGCATGTGTGAACCTCTTCCTGAAAATCTTAGAAGCATTGGAAGAAACAATTTAGGGTCAAATTCTGGAGTCGGCTCAATATTTCTTTACTCTAATTTATCCTGTTAGTGTGTGTTACTATTCTACCAAATTCTTGTTATCCTAAAAATCAAAACAAGCTAAAAGATTGCTGCATTGAACTAGTTTCCACAAAAAAGTACTATTGTGTGACATCAATGACTCTAGCTTTTCTTTTAAGGGCCACACAGGCTCTGTAGACAAATCGTGTAATAGGCTAAGGTAAATTGTGTTGGTGGTAGTTGGAGAGAGCAGAACATTGTTTGCAAGGACCTAATGTGTCTTTGGCAATATTCTCTAGCTAGAAATTGTTCGACTGTCGGGTGTAGAAAGATTGGCATGACTGCTCTCAGTGCATGGTAACAGTGTGGAGCTAGTGCACAAGCATGTGTAGCATCTATGCTTTCAGAGGTTTACAGGTTCGTAACTTGTATATTTGCTCTTGTAAAATCGTAATTAATGTTTTCTATGTATCTAGTGGCAAGAGTGGACAAATTTCAAGAATAGACAATTTGATAATTAGCAAGGATCTATGATTAGAGCTGTCGATAAGTTTGAGGAACAATTTTTCTGTGAAAAGAAATCATACTTGAAAGACTAAAATTTGATCAGTTTTATGCTCGAGGATGTATTTGTGCAAATTTGAGGTAGAATGTGACACTGAGAAGTATTTGTGTACTTGTAGACTCTTGAAGCCGGGAGGCATTTACTTCCTGGTAATCCACAACTCAATCTCTGTTAGTTGTGGATTGAACAACTCTATGATTCATGTCAATTTTTGTGAAATTATGGCAGTCTGGCTCTACTTTGGTACTTTGCAGGATGCACTGCCTGAAATGTATATCTATACCTGTTCTAGTTTTGAGAGCTTTGCATAAATGTGTGTCACAATTTCTGGTGCCAAAACTTTTGAGCTAATTTAACAAATTGACGATGAAAAGATATTAAGAGGATACAGTTAGCTTCACCTTAAGCATTTTATCTATTATGAAGAGATGTGGGATTTTTTAGCTCCAAGAGCAAAATCTGTTGAGATCAAATTTTCATCACCATATGTGAATTACCCATATACTTCAAAGTGGGAGGTTGTAGATTAGTATTGTCATCCCATTTTCATTTCAAATGATTAGCTGCTACACACTCTGCCAAATCATCCTTACATAAGGCCACCCCCTGTTGATTGGAAGAGATGAATTGCCGTTGGTTTAGAGTAGGAGACATGATCAGGTCCCGAATAGTTTTAGTACTCTCTTCCTTGGCTCTTAATAGAGAAAATAAGAAGTTTGGAAGTAAACTCACGTGCAAAGCTAGAGTGGTTAAAAGTTTGTTGTTAGGGGTAGTGTTAGCAAAGTGAATTCAATCCAAATGTGCACCTAAATTCAGCCCTAAGATCCTCACTAACTCTATTCTTAACATCAAGTGAAAACATACCATTCTTAATGTACTCTGCAAACTTAAGCAACACTTTAAGGGAAGTGAAGTGGTTGCTTTCCAGCGAAGACCCTTTGTTTCTTGTGTGACCAACATTACTCAACTTGAATGCGCTTCGTTCAACAATACTCAAGTTCCTTGGCCATGCCCACTCAAGCAAAGGAAACGAAGGGCCTTCAGTGGGAAAAGTGAGCAAAGTTGCCCATTTTCCCTTGAGCGTTGTGATTCTTGAACTCTAACCCCGTGAAAGTACTAAGCTTTTGAATTCCTCAAAATTTTGCAAGCAGATTTCCTATGCAGATCCTCGGAGTCGACTGGCTTACGTGAAGACAAAGCACCTGCCATGGGAGAACATCATTCTCCATGCCATACGTATGTAAAGCTTCTTCACAATCAGCCTGTCACAGTAAGGTGGAGGATACTAAAGTCGTCACTTCAGATGCATTTGAACAATGTCTTATTTGAATTCTGTATGCAAAAATATTAAGTGTTCAAGATTTTGGGGTAAAGGACCTAAAACAGACACAAATTCTTATACTGATGGTGTGTTTATTCTCAAATTCCATTTGTACTCATCAAAGATTTTGCTGGAGGCCATGTAACGTACCTGTTTGAATCAGGTTCAGTTACCCAAATTGAGGGCCAAACAAAGTGTTGATTGGAAGTGAGGAGTTTGTTGGTCAGTCGATATGAGATGGGATCAAGCTCCTTGTGATCGGCTTTAATGTCCTCTACCTTACCTTAATTGAGAAAGTAAGCAAAACTAAATCAATGTTACTTGTAATGCGTTTTGTCAAAAAAAAACTGCAAATTAGGTCTTCTATGGCATTTTGTCAGCAAGTTCTTGGTAAATGCAGCAAGAATCAACTCAAGAAGAAGTCATGAAGCTTATCCACTTCGGAAAATCACGGAACCGATTCTGCTGCAACAAGACTTGACTTTGGGTCCACTGTTCAATCTTGAAGACCCTGACTTGCATTTTGTCTACGTATGTAAAAAGGTATAGAAACGCTTGGATATTACCGATAGTTGTTGATTTTGTTGTCATTTTTGACGAGTGGTGGCTTAGAAGCATCTGAAATTCTTGATTAGTGGCTCAAAAGCATGTGTCCATTGGTTAGAAATTCTAGACGTTTTCCAGATCTCAATTCAAACAACTTCAGGGTCCAATGGTGGAAAGTTGTTTAAAATCTGTATCATCTGTGCAGGTGGGTGGTCCCAAGCCTAAGTCAAAGCCTGTTGAAGTGCCTACTCCAATGCTTAGATGCAAGTGGTGATCATGAGGGGCCGAGTAGCATCTCACGGCAAGATATTTGGTTCAATTCGTTTTTTAATAAATTCTGCAGGAAGACATGTTCTGCGAAGATATAATGCAAACGATTGGACGAAAAGCAGGCATTTGCGCTTGACAAATAGACAAGCGTACCTTATTCTCCGTGAAATAGCAACAAAAAAATTCTCGATGTAAGCTTACAGTATCTCAAATCCTGTCCATTCTTGAGGAGTTACCTCAACACTGGGAAAGGAATCTAAACTCTATTTGTGCACAATCTTGAGCTCATAGTCAGATGGGGGAGGTACGAAAAGCTGTGTTCACTGCGAACTGTGCGCATGCTTGCTCGCTAGGAAAATGGTTGAATTCTCACAAATGCTAAAGAACATGCTGCCTTGATAATATGAATTGAGGTTAAGAGCAGAGTCTTTAGAGCAGAGGTATTCCTTCTGTAAGATATTCTTGTGTTCTAATTTTTTCATGGAAGTTTTTTCAAAAAGACAGCAATTAAATGGACTTTTGAGTTCTCTCGAAGCGGAACAGCAGTCCATTGTTTTTTCCATGGAGTCGTCACAATTCTTCGCTCTGTCATGCCCTAAACTTCTGAACCCCGATTTTTCATCACCTTGCGTTGCAAGTGGAGTCTTGTAGGGACTCCTAGCGAGCGTGCTTTGTTGACTTTTCAGCTTCGAAATGATCCAATTCATTCTTTTATGGCATAACTTACTGGGACTTCAAAGACGGCCACTCAGTAAACGGATTCATCCCATGGACGAGGGCGTAAAATTAGAGTCACTAGAAATTAAAAATATTGCAAAAAGTATTGTTTATTCAATAATGGTAATAGAGATGAGGACCCAAAATTTCATTCCTCACATGGACCTTTCCAAAGGAGTCAATTCTCCACCAAATTTAGAACTAATCATATATTCTAAAAGCTAAGGACATGGGAAAAAATGTAACAAACTTTGAAGTGAAAATAATTGCCCTAGCATCCTTTAATATTTGCCAAAGACAAGTTTGCATTTATAATTCATAAAGAATTTTCCATGTTCATCAACATCAACAACATTGTTTTGCCATTAAGTTGCTCTTTAGAATTTGAAAGTGCTTCAAATCAAGCGAGCGCCATATAGATTGATAATGGATTGGTTTTAAATTGGTAGAACATTGGAAGTGGATTTATAACAAATTTTGGAGCTTTTTAACTATGATTTTCATTTATTATTTCTAAATTTTTTTACTATTACTTCTCTTTGTTTGATATGCCTAAATATTTAACGCCTTATGTCTCTCTTTCATAGCCTTTAGAATATACTAGCGGTTGGCGCTTGCTATGCTACGCATTCATCATTAGAATTTTATTAGAATTTTTATGTATTAGATAAATTGATAAAATGAAATGTAAAATTTATTGAATGATGAATGAAATATATGCAGTGATGAATACTGTAAAGGATATAAATTTATTGTAATGCATTCAAAAGTTGACTCAACTGTTACAAACAATGGCAACCCAAAAACTTGGTGAATTGAAAAGAAAAACAAAAACTTCATGAACAACTTAACTGTTGTGAAGTCCAAAATCGCTTCAATTGTATAAATTTCTCAAATCATTTGGTAGTAGCAACAGAATTTTGAAATCATAAAAGCTGGAAAAGTGATATTACAGAGGTGATTGCAAACTACTGCTCTATTTCTGTAATATAACATTGTGTGAAAATATTATTTTTATGTATGCATGATTGAAAATATTTTTACAAAATATCAAAACTAATTATTTCAAAGACTAATTGAAATCATTACCATGCATTCTATTCAAATATATCAAAATTTTACTAATATGTGATACAATGAATGCGTAGCATAGCAAGCATGAGCCCCTATTATTAATGGTAGTACTTGTGATATTACAGAGGGAGTTATGATTTTAGTAGTATGATAGTTAGTTGTAAAATCTGGTGAAATATTAACTATGTGAGGAAGCGTCTCAATGAGGAATGGATATTTTTGTCCCCAACTCTAAATTACTATCACACACACTCAGAAGATAAATCATTGTAATAGAGTAGAGGAAATAAATGTGTGTGGATTTACTACTTTTACATTTATTCCCATCATTTTCAACATAATATTGTTTACCAATGAGGTAGGGGTCTCTTTTGCTTCCTTAGAAGAAAAAAAACTGTAGTAAACAAAAGTGCTTCGTAATGTTCTTTTGCCTGCCAACCACACTGATTCTTGAATTTAATATATACTGATTCCTCTCCTGTATCTAGCAAAATAGTACACCTTCCCAATCTAAGGAGGACCATCAATGGTTATCCAGTGTTATAAATAGGGCAGAAATCCATACCTTAAGTTTGGTTGTTTGTTTTGTTTTGTTTTGTTTTGTTTTGTTTGTTACATTGAGATCTCCCAAACCGTGCGTCCCCCGGCCGCGTGCTTGGTACCGTCGGAAAGCCCTCGACGAGGAAGGGTGCACGGGCTTGGTTTCGTTGCGTTTGCACCCACAGTGCGGAAGTTATTGAATTTTGAAGTGTTTATGGATCAAAAAATTAGAAAATTATTTTTACTTTGATTTTGGTCGCGTTCTTGGTACCATTGGAAAGCTCTTGACGAAGAGGGGTGGATGGGCTTTGTTTCATGGCTTTTGGAATGACGGTGTGAAAGATATTGAATTTCCAAGTTTTTATTATGAATCAAAATATTAGGAAATTTGACTGTGGCAACGGCACAGGGCACACTAGTGATCATGGAAGACCAAGGGAGCTCCGAGTTTTTGAGGCCAATTCCATTGAGCGCATGTCGATTTTATAGCGGCTTCAAAAGTGATCGTGATTGCCCCTTTCGTGTGGGGAATAATCAAGAGGATTGCTTGTTGTAAAGAAGCATGCTTCATAGATGGTATAAAGCACAGCAGGTATGAAAAAGGAGGTCAAGTCAGTAAACTGAAGGGTTAACTTTCTATCCGCAATTTGCATCAGTCCTCTGGTACCGCAGACCCTTCGGTGCAACCACTTGCGCATGTGACTCAGATGCTGTTGCTGTCTGTTTGGTAGATGTTGGTGTCCCAATGGTCCCAATGGGGATGGGGCCACACGAAGCCATGATTCCTATGTCGCACGTTGACTAACAAACCCTAAATTAAAAGGCCTGTTCTCACATCAATGACGTCTGATAAGAGCGGTTATGAAATAACAATTCCTCCGCCAAGGACTGAAAAGTAATAAATAGTGAAATTAATTAGGTTGTCCCACACTAATTTCTCAACGACAATCCACACTACAAAAATATTCACTGCTTTTGTACACTGATGCATTCAATTTAGAGCAATGTTTATGGCATAGATTTGTGCACCAGTTCAAGACGGCCTGGTTAGAGAGTGACATGCACCTCCATGTGGAACAAGCATTGATCTGTGAGGTAAATTTATCTTAGGTAAAGCAACCTAATTGACAAGGCAGACTAATTTCACTATTTTGTGTACGTTTTATGGAAACATTGTTTTGATTTGGTTTGGCATTGGCTCTGCATAACTAGGGTCATCTTAAGTTATGAGTAGTTTTAGACTTAGGGAGAAACTCTCTGCGCGAACTCTCAAACAATAAATTTGGTGTTGAGTGCTTGAGTACAGTCCAAAATTAACAAATTAACCTTACAATTTGTTGATTTCTATCACTGTGACACCACTCAGGAAAAAATTGATCAATTATCAATTACATGCCGTTGGAGGCACGAGCAACTTTGGCAGTGTTACATACGTATTTGCCTACATCTCCTTGCAATATGAAAGACCGTTGTTAGTGCTCAAGAATCTACAAAATCAAAAGATTGAACCTTTCGGTTGCAATTTTGGAGAGTTGTAAACAATCCCAAACTTTTCTCCAATAAACACCACTCGTAACCCTTGTCAGTTCTGTAATCACCTAGGTTTAGAGATTACTAAGGAACGATGGTCTAAACAACTACCAGAAAAGTTACATACCATTGCAGCAAAGGCTGCTTCCTAAATCCAAGTGTAAATGCATCTTAACCTTTAACTCCCATTGTTGGACATCCTCTATACATTAAATTAGGTTCTTTGTTTGTTTTGTTACATTGAGATCTTCAGAATTGTGCATCTTCTATTCGCATTCTTGGTACAATTGGAAAGCTATCTAGGTGCACGGGCTTTAATTCATGGCGCCATTCCAACTCACAACCCAAAAAATATTGAGTTTCAAAGTTTTATGAACTAAAAATTAGAAAACTAATTTTGTTTTTATTTGATTATGTTGTACCAACGGCAAATGGCACACAAGTCCATGTGGAATCCGAAACAAACCTTCATATTTTTCACAATTAGAATCAGTTTTGTCTAGTTCGATAATGCTTTCATCTCTATGTAAGTAGAGGAAAACTACAATTTCAAAGATAGCTTGGCATTTGTTGCCAAACTATAAGCAACCCAAAAGTTCAAGTTCAATGCTGAAATTTTTTTTTTTAGAAATCAAAACCTTACTTCTTTGTCTTTTTAGGAGCTTCCCCTCAAATCTACATCAGTCAACAATTTTGATAAAAGAAATAATTATTCCAAAACTCCATGTAAAAAAATGGAATTCCTTTTGTCTCATTTGCTAGTTTATTTGATTCCATCCACTTGGAAGTTTGTTATGAGAGTCATGGTTGGGAGGGGATGTTAATTTGGAGCTTTTTAGTCAAGATAAGTTATGGACTAAGAAGAATTTGGATAAAAGATCTTCATTTTTGTAAGTTTTACTTTTCTTCCTATGTATATATAAATTGATATAAATCCTTGCACATGAAGCACCGGGTAACTACATTAGTCACATATGTTGCACAAGAAGAAACAAAATCTACTTTCTCAGCATACTAGGATGCATTTCATCCATTTTATATAGCTCAAGGAAGAAGCTCTTAATCCCTAAAGTCCCATTGTCCCCTTAGGGGACAAAATGGATTTTGGGCAAGCTCCTACGGTCTCAGTATTTGTCGTAATTTTTTGGATTTTCTTTTGAAAATAGAGAATCACATTAGCTTTCCAAAATTGTGACTTTTATTTCAATAGGTGCCCAGTAGCAAAAGTTATGGCAGAAAAACTTGAAATTTTAGTTCGGCGAGCAGAAAAAAACTCATAAAAAATTTAAATTTAAATTTTTTTAAATTTGTTTCATGTAGATTTTATTTTCATCTACATGGGAAGCTTTAATTCATTCCATTTGGATTTGTTATGCAAAAGTTATGGACAATCTTATTTTTTAGGCAATTTGAGCATCTTTTAGGTTAAATAACTTGTAGGGGTCATTTCTTAAACTCAATTTTGAAAATTAAAAACAAAAAAGTTTCACAAGGTTAAGATTTCTTTCTAGAACAATCTCACTATTGAGATTAGTATATTTCAACCCTATCTTAAAGTTATTAATGATTTCATTTTCCCTTCAATCTTGAACCTACTTCTACTTAACAAATTTTCAATGAGTGAAAACTAAGTGTTTCTTTTTTGAATTTTTTTTCCTAGATTTTCAACTCAATTCTTCATCATATTAAATTCGATATTCAAAATCATTAGAGCAAAAATTTTAAGTTAAGAAGGTTCAAAGCTAAAAAATGTAGTTGAACAAGGTGCAAAAAAACTTGATTCCTTCACTTCGAATGCAACTATTCCGCAATCTACGAGGTCAAAGTTTCTAAAATTTCTTCCACACATTCTTACACTAGTGTAGTACAAGATCCTATGGTTACCCCTAAAGGACCGGTTGTCCCCTCGGGAGACAATTTGGGTCCGGGCAAGTTCCTATTATCTCAATTTTTAGTAATATATTTTGGGATTTTTTGAGGTTGTATATTTTTTTAAGAGCTTTGTGAATACATAATTTTTATTTTCATTGATGCTCGGCAACAAAAGTTATGGCACAACAAGCAAAAATGGAATTTGGCAGGAAGCACAAAAACATCACAAAAAGTCAAAAAAAAAATCAATTTTTTTGACTCAAAGATTATATTTTTGTTTATATGTGAAGCTTTGTTTCTTTAAATTTGGACTAATAATGAGAAAGTTATGGAAAATCTTAGTTATTTGAGCAATCTAAGCATCTTATTGAAAAAATAACTTATAGAATTCATTTTTGAATGCAATTTTTAGAATTTTTTCAAAATTTTTTGTTAGACAAGGTTAGATTTTCTTGCTAGAACAATCCCACCATTGGGATTATTGTGATTCAGATCCATCTAAAAGCTATTAATAATTTCGTTTTTTCTTCAGTCTTGAACCCACCTCTGCTTAATAATTTTTTAATGAATGAAATTAAATGCTTTTTTTCCTATATTTTTTTGTAGATTCTCATCTCAACTAATTAACATAAATAAGTAGAAAATCAAATCAATAGTGCAAAAAATTTGAACTAAAAAGATTCAAAGCCAAAAAATCTAGTCAAGCAAAGTAGAAAAAACCTTGTTTTCTTCACTTTAAATGTGTATATCTTGCAATCTACATGGTCAAAGTTTCTGAAAAATTTCTTCCGCTTACTTATATACTAGTCAAGTATAAGATCTTACAATTGGATATGCAAAAAAAACAATATTTTAAGTTCTTTTTTCTTTGCAATAGAAATGACAGTTTTGAATGTTTTTTGGTAGGAAAATGACCTTGGTCCTTTTGGGGTTAAATAGGCAAAAAACACATTTAAATTTTATTTTGCTCTTTCCTATAGAAATGGCAGTTTTGAGTGTTTTTTGATGGAAAAGGGGCCTTGGGACTTTAGGGGTTAATCCCTAAATGACTGGCATGCGTGTTTTGGTTGTATATAAATTTTGGGCAAGTATGTGTGACTAGAGATTTCCATACTTTAGGCTAAAATTTTAATAGAAAGTGGGCACAAGGAATATCTTTTAATGCTTATATCTTGCAATCCATGCGGTGGAAATTCTTGAAATTTTTACCATATGTTCTCAAGTCAGCGTACTACAAGATCCTGCGGTTACATGTGTGAAAAAAAGTTTTTTTCCAAAAGTTCGGTACTTGTACTAAAAATGGCAATTTTTGCAGCGTTTTGGTGGAAACATAGTCATGGAACTTTAGGGGTTGAAATCACTTGTACTCCACCTTATGGCATGATGACTTTAGAGGGGTGAAGATTGAGGATTTTGGACAAAATTAAATGTCTTTATAAAATTATGCCTCACAATAGTTAATTCAATTAGTGTGAGACCCATTTCAGTGGATGATGGATTAGTTATGGATGAATGTAATCTAATTAGTGTGAACATTTGGATGAATTTTAGATCAAAGCTGAATGGATGTTAATGAAAGTTATTGACAAGTAAATGAATTTAGATTAGGTGGAGGTGGATGACAAAAATAACTATTGAGACCTTATAAAAAGAGTATAGACCATGTTATATTTATTTTATCTAAAATATTGTGATCTTACATATTAGCACGCCTTGTAAATTTGCATAATTATCAAATTAGTGTTGATATTAAATGAGGTTGTTTGTTTGCTTGTTTTGTTTTGTTTTGTTTTGTTTTGTTTTGTTTGTAGCGTGGACAACTTCCTGACCATGCGTCCCCCGGCTACGTGCTTGGTACTGTCGGAAAGCTCTCGCCGAGGAGGGGTGCACCGGCTTGGTTTCGTGGCGTTTGGAGCGGTGGTGCAAAAGTTATTGAATTTCAAAGTATTTATTGATTAAAAATTTAGAAAATTACTTTTACTTTGATTTTGGTGGCGTTCTTGGTACTGGGAGTGGAACCGGGAGTAGAACTGGGAGTAGAATCGGAAGTAGAACCAGGAGTGGACCGGGAGTAGATGAAAATTGGGCCAACGGCACAAGGTCACACTAGTTAGTGTTGATACTATACAGGTTACAAATTAAATAAACTTGTGTAGTTTCATACCTTTTTTGAAGTTTGCATCAAAAGAAAAGATATTAAGCATTACATTTATAAATTTTCCATATGATCAAATTTAGAAAAAAAATTATTAATTTGTTCCAAAGCATTTTGAAGATTTAACTTCAAATTTTAATCAAAAATATCAATTTTGTTAAGCATTTAAAAATTTGTATAGTTGATCAAATTTTCATTTTCAATTTATTTGTGAAAAAATGAATAAAATTTAATGATGAAAACATCAATACTTTCTCCAAATAGTAAATTTTCCAAAACTAGATTGAGATACTAAATATTTTGCACTATTTCCTTGTAATAAAACCTTTGATTGTAGGGGATCTTAGTTTCAAATTTGAAAATAGAAAGGTGACAAGAATTAGCTTG
This sequence comes from Neckera pumila, assembly GCA_963969595.1. Classification (NCBI taxonomy): domain Eukaryota; kingdom Viridiplantae; phylum Streptophyta; class Bryopsida; order Hypnales; family Neckeraceae; genus Neckera; species Neckera pumila. Next base: position 24,916,152 of record OZ018411.1, on the reverse strand, counting down.
CATAAAAAATAAAATTAGATTTAATTTCTTTTTCAACAACCCATAAACACTACCTAGAGCTAGATAGGATGACAAGAATGGTTGACTGGACATTTAGGATTTGAATTAAAATTAAAATAACCGCACCTAATTACAACACCCACATAAATTTAACATTACAAAATCTTGCACAATAAGCATATATTGTTTTTAAAATGCACATCACCTCAACATTAGAACTTGTGTTTGTTATAATGATCTGTCAATCAAAATTTTAACCTTTACAAATTGTATATAAGGTGACTTTTCCAAAAAATGCTTCTTTTAATGCATTGGAACCTTTTTGATTTGTCAATCTATAGTATGTTTACTTTATAGTGAGTAAAGGTGTGTTTATATAGAAATTCCTAGACTACCCTTTACCTAGGTACTTGTGGCTTTTAATTCATTAGCTTTGGCTTGATACACCATAAGGTGATTATGAATTCAAACCCAAGTGTTGGTGGGGTGCTTATCACCATAGTCTATACAACCATGGTAGAGTGAAATGACCTCATTATTATATATATAGTGACTTGAGAATTTCAAGCAAAAGAAACATGCCAGTTCTTTGGAAGGACTTTAAGGTAGGAGGTTCTAAAATAGTTCAAGCTCTAAAAATGTTCTCTAATGAAGAGGTACATGATTGATTTGTTCAATATACTAAGAAGGAATACATTAGGGGGTGGATACTTTTAGACCCCTCTATGATTTCTACTTCAAAATTTATAAATGAGTCCACAAAGGTCCAAAAAATATGAAACAAATTGACTAGATGCCAATTCCATATGTTTTTCACGAAAAATTTACTGAAAAATATTTCAATGAAGTCAAACACTTCAAAATTGCAAATCAAATGGTCAAAGGTCACTTTATTAACCTCCTATCTTACCTCCTACATGGAACATCAAGGATGGAACTCTCCATCTAGATCCATGACGCTTAGGACCTCTTCATACTATGATCATCCAATTCGAGAGGCTGTGGGATTGAGTGGCTAAACTTTGTTGAGAGTCTAAATAAATGAGCAATAAATAGGCAATAAAGTATAGGAATTGGAGCCTTTGGCCGGCGATAGTGTGAAGCATCCAAAGGCCAAGCCCAAATTCCAAACTTATACCATTTATTCGACTTCTATCCTTCTCTCTCCACATTAATCCATCCACATCTGAAATTTCTGACAAATAACAAATAACAAATGGAGGGGCAATCCAAGAAAAAGAAAAAGAAAAATTGCATAAATAGCCCTTCTAGTCCAATCTCACAGCTAAGATCTTATCCATTTCTGGAAAAAAATCGATGGCCTCTCAACCAAAGTTTGGGTCTTTATTTTTGCATGACCCATTGTGCCTCCTAGTGTGAAGGACCGAGAGGCCAAACTTATGGATTTCTGGACTCGGATTGGTGGAAATCGACGGACTCTCAATCTTGAGCTGTAATGTGAAGTGCCCCTTAGATAGTTGAGCCATTTCCAACACACATTTCATTCATGAAATCCCTCGGAGGACTTTCAAAGGTTTGGGTAGGTACCTATAATCCCTCAATCTTTGGCAAGATTTGAAACTTTTTTCAATACAGAAAAACTAATTAGCTTCATGGTAATATCAATTTTGTTTCAATCGGTGCCTAGGAGCAAAAGGTATACCACAATAAGCCCAAAACAAGAGATGGCAAACAACTTTTTAAAATACAAAAACTTTGAAATATGTTTTTAAATATGTTTTTTTTTTAGATTATATTTTTGACTATGTGGAAAAATTTGATTCATTCCATTTGGATAAATGATGTGACACAAAGTTAAAAAGCTTCTTATTTTGCAGACAATTTTAGCATATTTTTGAGAAAATAATGTATTGGATCTATTTACGAATTCAATTTTAACAATTTAAAAAAAATGCACTTGGTTTAGTTTGTTTTCTAGAACAATCTCACCCTTTAGAGGAAATTTTAAGCCTCCGGAGGATTGCTCCACAACCCTCCAAGGTACCCTAAAATTTGCTTTTATTTGCTCAAAATATTGTTTTTCCCTTATTTCCGCCCTACTGAAACTGTAGCGGCAGTGGCGTAGAAATCCAGAATTCCAAATAAAATTTTATCCAAAAAATAATAATAATAAAATAAAATAAAATATATCTTAAAAAATATTAAAACATTTAAATTTAAAAAAAAAATTCTACGGAAAATGACTGCTCCGGCGAGCAGTCAGAGATTGTGACTGCTCACCAAGAGCAGTTTTGAAGTTAACAGGCCATGCAAAGAATAGCATGGCATACCAACTTTGGACGGCCCTTGGAAGGGCTGGATTTTTCTCTAATGATTGGGCTTGGTGTGTTTCAATTCCACTTTAGAGCTATCAACCATTTAGTTTTTCTTTGTATCTCTTACCTGCTTTGACTTAATTTTTTTTGACAATAAAATCATGGGGTGTTTTTTTGAATTTTTTTTCCCAAATTCTCATTTCTTACTTCTTCAACACTTATTTATTCAACATAGAACAATTTTAATTTGTATTGTGTAGTACAAAAATTTTAAGTTAAGAGGACTCAAAGCTTTATAATATATTCAAATTAGATACAAAGAAAACTGATTTTCTTCTCCTATATATTGTGATTGATATGATCTAAATTTCTGAAATTTCCAAACACTCTCAAAACAATCTAGTGGAAGATCCCCGGGTTGGATATGCAAAACAAATAAATGTTTAAAATTCTTATTTGTTTGCATTGAAAATGGCAATTTTGAATGTTTATTTTAATGAAAATTTGACCTTCAAACTCTAACCTCTAAAGGTCCAAACATCCAAAAAGTGGATGCGCCTTGGTCAATCTCAATTGTAACTTTCAAAATAACTACTTTTGGAATTTCATTTCAACTAAGAAAATAAAGCTAAATTTTTTTGTATCTACTCCATTTCAAAATTTTGAAAAATGTCAAAAATTGAAAGAGTTATTGCAATTGAAAGCTCCATTTGTTCGAATCCAAATAACACAGTATAATGTGTTTTTCATTCATATTGTCTTTTTTTAAAATTTGTTTTAAAGCTAAATTATTCTACCCTTCAATTATGGTAAAAATTAGAGATCATTCTAATATTATAATTGATATCATTTGGTTTCCACCTTTAGCTTAAAAAAATAAAAAATAAAAATTTGATTTTTCCATCAAAATCATTGAAAAAAATAATAATAATTAGAAAATTCATTTTTCCACTAAAAACATATCAAAATTTTATACATCATACTATCATACTACTATAATCATAACTCCCTCTGTAATATCACAAATGCTACCATTAATAATAGGGGCTCATCTTTGCTATACTAAGCAATAATTATATCACATATTAGTAAAATTTTGATATATTTGAATAGAATGCATGATAATGATTTCAATAAGTCTTTGAAATAATTAATTTTGATATTTTGTAAAAATATTTTCAATCATGCATACATAAAAACAATATTTTCACACAATGTTATATTACAGAAATAGAGTAGTAGTTTGCAATCACCTCTGTAATATCACTTTTCCAGCTTTTATGATTTCAAAATTCTATTGCTACTACCAAATGATTTGAGAAATTTATTCAATTGAAGCGATTTTGGACTTCACAACAATTAAGTTGTTCATGAAGTTTTTGTTTTTCTTTTCAATTCACCAAGTTTTTGGGTTGCCATTGTTCGTAACAATTGAGTCAACTTTTGAATGCATTACAATAAATGCGTATCATTTATAGTATTCACCATTGCATATATTTCATTCATCATTGCGATAAATTTTATATTTCAATATATGCTTACTTATAAACAAAATTATACAAAGATTTTAGTAATTTTTATTTGAAGATTTATTGAAATTTTTGTTCTGCATTTTATCAATTTATCTAATCCATAAAAATTCTAATAAAATTCTATTGATGAATGCGTAGCATAGCAACTAGTGGATACGTTACATTTGTAAAGCCCTCCAATTTCCCCCAAGCCAGCGTGAAAAATGGGAAAAGCCCCAAAATGCAATCATACCATATTTGGAGTCTCTACTTTATCAACCAAATTTGGAAGAGCCCAATGCAAAGCCCAATGTAAACTTAGGACGGGCTTACATGCTGGTCCGGTGGGCAAAAAAAGCAACTAGAAGACAAATACAGTAGCACCGATTGATCGGCAAGCGTAGAAGGAGGAGGAGAGTTCTACCGATTCCGGTGTATCTCACACTGTAGAAGAAACATAAAAGTGCCTCCTCTATTTCGACATTGTTGACCGCACCCACCCATTGATACATGTAAGGAGGCCCTTAGAGGCAAATATAGCGAGGGCAACACAGAGGAAAACCAATTCCTCGTATTATAGCGGCACCTGTGGGGTTGCTATTTTGGGCTCCCGAGGTACCAACCACTGGAGTGGGTGTACGCGGTTGGTCTGTCAGGCTGTGCATGAATGAACTTCAGGTTTGGATGAATGTATGGATTTTATTTGACTTCCAGGGATGGATGGAGTATCATGGATGGAGTATCATGGATGGAGAAAGAAAGTAAATTGCATTCACAGGTAATGCGCTGGTGCGACTCAGGGACAGATACAGACACAGACATAACATTCAATAGCTCTACAGTGATGGTGTGGTATATTCCACACCCTAACAGTGTTTCATTAGTAACTATTGATGAATTAGACAGGTGGAGGATGTAGAGGCACACTATCACTGTAGAACCAAGGCAACATCAACACATGCTACTGAATGTTGTGGACCGACTGGCATGAAGAGGGTATTGTTTGGGTGATTTTAAAGCTGCAGCTAAAGAGGCACCAACTATAGTAGTTTATAAGGAGACAAATTTCTTGACTCCTCTTTTTTTGTGGAGGCATTTTACATGGTCTATTTTTTTTAATAAAATTTGGAAATAAATGAACAATGGACTCATTCCATTGTATGAATTGAATGAAGCATACTAAATTACATGGGCAACTTTTTGAATGTCTTCGTCCACAGACAACCACCACTGCAAATTTACAAACCTGGCAGACTGAGCAGTGAGTGAGTGAATCAAGATCTGCATTCAATTGGTCAAAATGATGAAAGAATTGTGATATAATGGAGTTGGGACCTTAGGGGATGTTTGTAAGGTTCAAATTTTAAACTTATAATTACTTTTACTTTTATCAATTTTGTCCATTTGATTTTATTTAACCCCTAAGAGCCCAAGGCCTTTTCTACCTCAAAAAACACCCAAAACTGCCATTTTTAGAGCATTCATTAAAAAAGTTTGAATAACTGATTTTTTGGAAATATAACCGTTGGATCTTGTAGTTAACTTGTTTGAGAACATGTGGTAAAAATTTCGTGAGGTTTGACCGTACAGATTGGGAGATATTTGCATTCAAAGTCTGTTTTTTTGTTTTTTTCCACTGTGCCCAAAAATTTCAGATGCCTTTGACCGCCATTTGCTGAATTTTTTTCCACTACAGACCTCCAATTTCTAATTTTTTCTTATGGGGAAACATCTTAGGCATGTGCATGCCAATTTTCAAGGCAATTTAAGACAATCCCGATATTCAAAAAAAATAAAATTTACCACTATATCCCAAGAAATGACAATACACTAGGCCATTTTCAAAAAAAAATTCCCATCACAAACTTGGTGATCTACAAAATCTGAACGGTGGATTAAAAGATGCACTTGTATTTTAGAAATAGGAAAAAAAAAAATTTGAAAAATGTCAAAATCTCTAACATCTACAAGCTCCTAAAGCCTCAAGTGACCTTCCAATAGGCACAACAATAGCCTCTCTTGCCACCTCTGCTGCCCCCTTGGGAGTCAAAGTCAGATTCTTGAGGGGCAGCAGATTCCCGAACTGAAATTAATTTTCAAATGCTCATAACTTTTGGAGGATAAGTCGGAATTTGATGAAATTTATCTTCCTGCAAAGCTAATGTGATTTCCTATCTCCCAAAAAAGTTTCAGAAAATCATGTGAAAAATTGAGGTCACATGAGCTTGCCCAAAGTACCAAAAAACCCTCCCAGGGACACTTGGGCTTTTAGGGGTTAAATATTAGAATTTTTTTTCATTCTTAGATTGTTTTTTCTTTTTCTTACAATTAATTTACATTTTGATAGTTGAACTCTACTTTTGAGATTCTTTTACTTTAAAAGTAAAAGAATCTTTTACTTTTGACATTCTTTTACTTTGAGATTTATTTTAAAGTAAAAGATAGGAGGACTATAAAAGACACCTCTCGGATTTTCTATTGAATATTACTAAACATCATACACATTGTATGCATTATATAATCATTTGGTTTTGGATTTACTATTGAGTATTTCAAAGTATTTTATACATTGTATGCATAAATTATTGTTTGGCTTTCAAAAAGGTGTATCAAAGAACTATTGGTAGGTCAATTTAATTGGTATTGAAAAGATCATCCAAGCAAACTTATCAACAATGGCGCGAGAGTTGTGGATTGCACCACATCCAAGGTCGAATGAAAAAACTCCAAATGGATTTAACGTTCACAACGTTTATAATCGAGAAAACGATGAATGGGAAGTGGAACGTATATTAAATGTAAGAAAATTTGTTGTTGACAAAGATACCAACAAGTCGGAAACTCAATATCTTGTGCTATGGAAGGGATATTCACTTGACTATACTTCGTGGGAACCGGAAGAACACCTTACCAATTGCCAAGCTAAAGTTAGAAAATTTTGGAAGTTACATGCATTCTTTCGAGAAGCTGTTAAAGAATTTATTGGACATTGTTAGTAATTCTTGAATGACAATTTTGTGATTTTACATTGGTCATTCAAATGTTGATGTAGGTTACAACAAAAATTTATATATAAATGCCAAGTTCTTTAATTTGGTAACATTCCATTACTTTGGCGGATGACCCACGGTTTGAACCCAAAGTCTATACATGTCCTAGTCTATTAAATAAAAGGATAAATTTGGTTTGATAGTTGAACTTGACTTCAAGCTCTTTGTTGTGGTTGTTTTGGGTGTAAAAAATAAACAACCAATTGAAAAAATTTCACACTAATCTCCATTGCTGCCTTTACCTCTTGAGTAAATTTCAGGTCATTTGAATTGTTTTTTCTATTTTTACTTATTTATGTCCAGTTTTTGTAACAAAAATGATAACAATTATAATTTTTCACAAAACACAAATTGAAATTTCTCACAGTGACATAAAATTCATATTATAGTTTCATTATATTAAAAATATAAATTTTTTGTTTGAACACAATTTTGAAGGCAAAATTTAGCTCAACAAGAAGTTTGACTATGATACATTACATTAGAACCTCTCTTAGTGCACAGTGTCGGAATTATGCACTAAGAGAAGTTTATACTATTGAAGAAGTTTTGTACTAAACTCTTGCTAACATGGCCTCTCACTATGGGACCTCCAACTACTCTTCACAATTAAATGCTTCAAAGCATTATACACTCGGAGAGTATGCACTAAGAGAGGTTTTATAATGGATCAAGGGTTAACTTAGGGGTTTATTTTTCAGTCTCCTCTCCGCCTGTCCATTTCAAACGCCGAAGGTCCGAAATACTGTACTCCCTGGCTTGAGCAGATGCCAGGTGCTTTTGCCACGTCACGTAAGCAATGCCACGTGACCGGGCTCTTGCCCTTCAGTTGTGCGAGTCTTCCGCAGAAAATTAGACTTCGGAAAACGTGACACGTGGCAGACCATCTACAGTCAACCTGCGGAAAATCCTGCCCCCGAATTTCGTTGCTCGGGGAGCCAAGTGGAGGCTTGGACTGGTTCAATACTGTAACTTAACTTGGACACGCAGTACGGCGGCCGGGTTCTACAAATAGTTTGTAGTAAACAAATTTTAACAGAAATAGGGTAAACGAACCCATTGTGGTCAGATGACCCATAGTGGACACCTAAAGATCCCATGACAGTTTTTTTTGGCCATAATCAATGTCTAACCTGACACCAATGGAGTGATTAGTGACCTCATTAGGAACACTTGCTTTTTCAGTGTAAATCATTGCAAGAAGCCACTTTTCATGGCCTTCTACATTAGAAATTATTGTGTCCACTTTAGGTGATTAAGAAGAGCACAATGGGTACAATTTTTGTTGGTTATGGGGTAGACTACTGACTCTTTTGGACATATCACTTCAAAATTCCGTAACAAATTCATATTTTGTTTGAAAAATACAATTTCAATTGCTCTCACTATTTCTCACACTTGTCTTCATGTGGGAAAAAATTTGAAAACTTTCAACAATGGCATGATGCTAGACTCCAAAGTTTGACCACAATGGGTTCATTTACCTTAGTCATACAGCAAAAGTGAAGTATGGTTTAAGATAAATATAATTCTACTATTATTTGTTTGTGAGACTAATTTATTTACAGTATCAAGATCACATTATTATTTCATTATTTTCTCATTCAAATGTTACTGTATTGTACAAATTTTCACCAAAAAAAATCATTTGTAGTCTCATTAAAGTAAAACAACCCCTCACATGCCCTCTTGTCATTGTTGAAAATTTTCAATTTTTTTCCCACATAAGGTAGCCGATCCATTTCCAACCACTCTTAAGCAATTACACATATTTGGAGCGTTGGTTTCCTAAGTGTGGAAATTTTCCGGTGTACAAAAATAAAGTTTGAAAGGATTTCATAATTTTATTCCTCAAATCATAATTACTTTGAATTTTTTTAGCTGAAGACTTTGTTCCACCTGTACTATAGACCTTCCTACTTCCGACTAAGGGCTGGTTGCAAAATCAACCAAGGGTTAGTTGCAATATTCAAAGTCTTGTAGTCAATTGTAATGCGCCACAACTATGCCGGGAATTGCACCATAATTGGTCACTATTCATCTCTTCCTATAGAGAAAGGCCACAATCAATGTCATCCAAGACATTGATTGTCAACCTAATGTAATCCAAATCTCATTTATTGAAAACAAGTTTGTCATGGATTGATGCAAGACTAGAATAGATCATTTCCTACTTGTTTGTCATGAGTGGTTTGCATGTTATAAGGGTGCCCAAAGGGTACAATTGTCTAAACAAAAATGTACACCATATACATGAGGACAAATTTAGAATTTGGGTGATAAATTGGTAATAGACTGGTTTGGAGCAGAGGAAGAAGTGCAAAGTAAGGGCGCTCTTGACACGAAAGAGGCCTTTGATTATAACTTAGTTGTATATTGGAAATTAGACATCTACCTTCATTTGTGGAATCCACCATGGATGCATACAAATCATTACAATTAACCCCTACTAGCGTGAATTCCGTCCACCGCTACAAAATACAATATGGGGTTCACAATTTTATTTACACTTTTTAATTTTTAGACACAGGTGAAGAGCTTTCATACATAACATTCACTAGCATTCATGTCTACTATCTTTTCTTTAATCACCCTACTCATTACATTGAGTATCCACCTATCTAGCTACTTAGCTATTGATGGGTGTTTAATATTCCACACCATCTATTGTGGAGCCAAGGTAGTGACAATGCATGTAACTAAATGTTATGTACTAAAAAGGAGGGCAAATAAAAGAAATGAGAGCACAAATGCAAATGCCCAATAAGGAGCCAAGTAAAAGCATCCTCAATCATAGCCTAATGAAATTAAAGGATATGATAACAGTACATTATGCATGTTCCCGCAGATGCTTTTATAATGATGTAGCCCCTAGCTACAATCTCCTATCCTTTTCACAAGACCTAAAACTCTACTTTGCTAGTGTCAGAGACAAAGATGGATGATTGGCTAGAGGAGTTGTGCATTTGGTGGTCGTCACTATGATTCCCTTTTACTATAGCTGTTGGTCTGATTGTCGAGCTCTCCATGTACAACAAAAACTACCGTGCAAGAGCCAAAATATAATATGCCTTTTAAAGTGGTGAGCATGATAGAAGTTACATTAGAGCATATTTTTTTCTATTCTCCTTATCGTTACTGCATCAATATATTGTTTCCATTGAGGATGCTCTAAGTTTTATAACTTTCCCGGGGAGAGATACAAGTTTCTTCTTGTTTTGTGTGATTTCTCACATACTTTTCCACATGAATCTTGACCCTACAACTCTATCTCTAAATTGTTTTTTGGATTTAGGGATTTTTTTGTTTATATCTTTGTACATATTTTTTTTTATTTAAATTTCCTCAAAAAAAAGGTCATTTTTTCAAAAAATTTAAAATTATAAAAAGATATTTGAATGAAACACTAGTTCAAAACACTATGTTCACCGTCACCGTCTAGAATATATATGTTTGGAGAGCTTACTTAGGGTCTGTAATAGTATCGAACTAAACTAAATTATCTTGTATAAATAATTTGTTGATGAACCTTGAATCCAAAGGAGTTTCATTAGGATATGTTATAGGGGGACTTGTAGTTGCGCATAAGTGTTTTGTAATCAAGTTTGGCGATCTGCATTTGGTGTCCAATTATAAGGTGCCATGATTGATTCAACTGTAACCCCCCCAAACAAGTGCATATGCCAGAGAAGTTTACTCCTAGTTTTGCAGAGGGAGAATTCTACAAAATCCTGAGGTTGGAGTAATCAATAGCCGGATCTATACACATAACATTGTTAACCTTCGCGAGGGGTGGTCCCTTTTGCTTTCCTCGAAAGCGGGAGCCCCCCAACACAAAAGGGCAAGAAAAAGTCACAAATTCTTAAACGTAGGCATTATTGACTTTGAGTTATCCTGTGGACAGGGATTGGTACAACTCAACAATTCGCAAACCCGTCCGACTGACAACCCAAACAAAATTTACGTCCACAACAACCAATTTGATGCTTGGGATTATAACTTAATCCCCTCTCAGGCATCTAGGGGGAAATTATCCCTCCTCCAAGGCGGAATGAATCAGCCCAGTGCACAATGTTATGTGCATGCAAGAAGCTGCAATAAGAAATGTGCTACAAAATCGGGGTTGGTGAAAGTGCAAGTACTGATAACAGTCTTCCAACATAACTTAATCGAGTTTAGTTTAGGGAAGGTGTAATTGTCCTTTTGGGTGAGTGTAGTAGTATGCTCTTAAAGCAACCATCTAACTCATCATTGACAGCAGAAGACATTTCAAGCATCATGTCAATCCTTCCTAGATAGGGGTTGCAATTAAAACACGATTACTTTTAGAACAAACTACCTTAGCAAATCAGTCTCTCGGTCTCTCCGTGTTCCATGAAAGTCCGTCTCTGGGTACTCTTTTCCTCCTTCTGTCTGCCACACACGGTTTTGTCTGTAACAAACTGTGGATCCTCCTGCGCAACTGTGACTGCCCTTAGGGCCTCTTCACACTATGGCCGTCTAAGTCAAGAGTTCGTCGTTTTCACCAATCATATTGCAGGGTCCGTCAGTTCCACAAGTCATATTGCAGAGTTCTATAGCCTCTCGACTTGGACGGCCATCGTGTGAAGAGGCCCTTAGTATAAAATGTGGATTGAAACCATACGTGTAACAACTCTCACATTCAATGACTGCATGGCAAGGTATCAACTTTTTTTTTTTTTTTTTTTTTTTTTTTTTTACACAAGTAAGGTATAAACTTTTTGACAAATGCGACACTCATTTGATATAACAATTGATATAACTACACTCATTTGCATTAAGCTTGCTGGTAATAGTGAGGAAGCAAAATTAGTCTTATTGACCTACAAATATTAAGTTAGTGCCATTACTGTATCATGTTCATTAACCCCTAAAGTCCCAAGGCCATTTTTCTGTCAAAAACCACTCAAAATTGTCATTTTTGTTGCGTTCATCCAAGAACACAAAAAAAACATTTTTTTAGAATCTAACGAAAGGATCTTGTACTTCACTTGTCAAAGATCACGTGGTAAAAACTTCGTGAACGTATAGATTGGAAGATATTAGCATTCAAAGTTGAAAAAGAAAGTTATTTTGAACACTAGCCTGCAATTTTAGATGACTCTGACCGCCATTTGTGGAAAAAATTTGCAATACAGACTTTGAATTGAATATTTTTTATGTTGAAGATGTGAATTGAGGTTCTAGAAAAAAAATTCAAAAAACACACACTTGATTTTCATTCTTTAAAAATTTGTTAAGTAGAAGTAGGTCCAAGATTGAAAAAAAAACTAAATTGTTAAACCTTCTTATATGGGTTTGAAACACAATAATCCCAATGGCGAGATTGTTAGCAAGCAAACACAACACTTTACAACACTTTCAAAAAAGAAATTGTGAAAGTGCATTCAGAAGTGAATTCTACAAGTTATTTTTTCAAGGAGATGCTTAGATTGCCCGAAAAACAAGATTGTCCATAACTTTCTCATTATTAGTCCAAATAAAATGAATCAAAGCTTTACATGTAGACAAAAATATATAATTTTAGAAGAAAAAAAGAATTAAAATTTATTTTGACTTTTTGCAAATTTTTTTGTGCTGCCCGCCAAGTTTAGTTTAAGGTTTTTTGTAGTACAACTTTTGCTACCGGGCACCAACTGAAATAAAAATTATATTCCCACAAAGCTAATCAAATTTTCTATCTTATGGAAAAGTTTCAAAAAGTTTCACTAAAAATTGAGGTCACAAGAACCTGCCCAAAATTTGATTTGTCCTCCGAGGGGACAATGGGACTTTAGGGGTTAATGTTTTAGAAAACTCGGGACTTAGCATTGCAAAAGAACCCAATGCAATCATCATTTGTTCAAAAACACATTAGGGGTAGTCACACTCTCTTCACTCCATTCCATGAAGGTCGAGAATGGGGATGTGGCACTTAGTCGTTGGCTCTCTGCGGCTTGCGTCGTCGCCATTCCGTAAAGGTTGAGAAGGGCCGTTTTTCTCTTCCGCAGGTCAAGAATGGGCATGAAAAAATTTACGCACGGGATTTCTTACATTGCATGCTGTGCGGTAGGGTCCGTTCTCTATTCTCAGTCTCCACACCATCTCATTGGGGTGTCACACCTTCTTCATTGCGCTAGGGCTCCCATTGGCTCTCGTTTCTCTCCACACCTTTTCATTCTTCATAGAAGCGAGAAGGGGTGACTACCCCTATTGCAATATCCACGGCAGACTGAACCATCGGCCGGCTTGAGCCAGACTAATTGTTCCTTTTTCCTCTTAATGCAACACCGTTATTTCCCCAAAAAACAAAAAACAAAAACATTGCAATAACCGTTGTTGTTAGGAAACTGATAAAGCTGGTACAATATCCCTCCCGCCACTGAGCATCCGTTCCAGTCCTTTCCTCCCTCAGTCTCGGCCTTTCCTAACTTTGAAATAGTGTGTGTTTGGTGAATTAGGGCCACTTCACACTACGGCCGTCGGTCGAGAGTCCGTCGGTTTCCACTAATCAGATTTCAGAAACCCCGAAGTTTGGCCTCTCGAGCCTTCACACTACCCGCCACAATCCAAAGTCTGTCGCTCTCAAAACTGCCTACATGGCAGCAAAATGCTTACATGGCAGAAAATTCCGATGGACTCTCGAGGAGAGTTTGGGTCCTGCAAAATGTAGGATCCAAACTCTCCTCGAGAGTCCGTTGAATTTTTTTTCTTCATAAAAATAAGAAACTGACAAGATCTCGGCCGCTAGATCTCTGTGGATTGTTTTTTGCAAGACAAAAATGCCTCTCTATTTGTTATTTGTTATTTGTTATTTGTTATTTGTTATTTGTTATTTGTTATTTGTTTATGACCCCTTTCTCATGTTTTTTTAGCTTTTGCTTGAAAAATTTGCCATATGAGTGAGGCTTCATAGGGAATTTCAGAAATTGGATGGACAAATGGAGAGAGAGAAGGATAGAAGTCACACATATGGTATAGGTGTTGGACTTTGGGCTTGGCCTTTGGAGGCTTCACACTATGGCCGGCCAAAGGCTCCAAAACCTATAATTTATTGCTCATTTCTTTGGACTCTCACCAAAAGTTTGGACTCTCAATCCCACGGCCTCTCGACTTGGACGGCCATAGTGTGAAGAGGCCCTTAGTATCCCCAGCCATAATCAGACAAATCCAATGTGTCAGTCTAGTCTTCCGTCTCCAGACTCTCCACCTATCCAATATCAATATGAGCTTAAGCTTTATTTATATCCCAACCACTGACTGACTGACTCACCCTCTTTCTTTCTTTGTCATGGATTGGGTGGGAGTTCCATATTGACTTTCACTGTAGTGATCGTACTAACCCACCAGACCACTGTACCGGTCAGTGATTCAGTGCCCGCCATGTTCAGTTAACTGAACTGAAGTGAACTTCCCTGCCTGGGGTACTACAGTGGAACCGCATAACGTACTCTAGTCTAGGGCCACCAGCAGGGACCTAGAAGAGACGCTGGATCCAATGGGAATACAATCTGCGATATGCTTTAATAAGATTCTCAAATAGATTCTCAAGTAGAAATCAATAAATACAAATTCCAGTTTGACAAACTCAAGTCCCATGGCACCAACTTGGCATTCTGGAACAGAATGCCTTTCATCCTCTAGAAGAATCTGTCTGTATTGCCTAGGAAGATACTGGAATTGGCCCACTTTTAACCCCTAAAGGGTTTTGACTTATGTTTTCACCAAAACCGCTCCAAAACTGCCATTTCTAATGCAAGTCACAAATTTTAGAAAAAAATTTTTTTTGAACACATCTACCTATAGGATCTTGTAGTACACTAGTTTAAAAAGATGTGGAAAAAATTTCAGAATTTTTCACCATGTAGATTGCAAAATAATAGCGTTTGAATTGACAAAAAGCCTTTTTTAATCACTGCAAAAATCCGGGCAGCAGCACTTCACAAGGGCACATTTGTATGAAAAAATGTCCAAAATGGTGGTTACTCTTTGGATTCATTCTTCAAGGCAAGTTGGCTAAATGCTTGAAAATTTTCAAATCATTTGGAATTGTACAACATATAGGAAAAAAATAGTAAGTAGGAAGAGGTAGAGAATGACTCAAAATACTAAATTGTCAAGAATTTAATTATGGAATTGAAAAATGCCAATCCCAGCGGCTGTAATGTTGTAATAAACAATATACACCCCATGTTTTTTGTTTTATTCAAAAATATTGAAAATTGAGTTAGAGAAAGGACTTCCAAGTTTATTTTAGAGAAGAGATTCCATAACTACCTTCCAACTAAGAATCCTCATAACTTTTGACTGGTTAATCCAAATGAAATGATTCAAAGCATTCCGAGTATAATTAAATCTATAAAACCAATTTCAAATTTTAATTTTTCAAAAAAGTGTTTTTTTAAGAATTTTTTTGAGCTACCCGGGCTGCCCGCCGAATGCGGAAAATTACATATCATGCAATAACTTTTATCCATAAAGTCAAAAGTTATGAAAATTGTTGGGCCTTGAAGCTACTCCTTGGGCACATCTTGTGTGAAAATTTCAAAGAAAAAAATTAAAATTTCCATTCGTAGTGAGCTGCCCAAAATTGCTATGTTGCCAAAAAATGGTGTTTGATCTTTTAGGGATTAAAGATGCCTTTGGGATTCAACTGCACTAATAAGGTGGCCAGAGTAATTGATTTTTGAAACATCATAAGCTTTTAACATTTTTACCAACTAGGTTTACAGATGTCTCCCTCTTTGAATACCAACGAGTATGCCTTGTGCCGTTGCCACAACCAAAACAAAAGAAAAAGCAATGTTCAAATTTTATTGATTCATTTAAAACTTCAAAATTCTAAAGCTTTTTGCACCTTAGGTCCAAACGCCAAGAAATCAAGCCCATGCACCCCTCCTCGCCGAGGGCTTTCCGATGCAGCCGGAGGACGCATAGTCCAGGAGATCTCAACATAAAAAATAAAATAAATCAAAACAAAACAAAACAACCTGTCTTAAACATTTGGATGAATAGTATTTATTCCTGAAGGAGTGAAGCACATTTTTGGCATAAATTGTGAAAAACTACCACTATTTAGATTAGTGAGGAAAAAATGAAAAATGAATTATTGAAGGGGGGAGGGAGATTTCAATTGTACAACTTTATATTGGACTACCATTGGAATGTGTGGGAAAAATTTCAAAAACTTTGGCCATATGGATTGAAAGACTATAGTGTTTGAAGTCAAAAGATTCGTTTTCTGAGTGTATCCAACATGATCAACAAACTTTAACTCCTCCTAGAATGAGATTTTACACTATGCAAGGATTTTTTAGACAATTGCATCCTACATTATATGAGTTATATACTTGACAACTTTCAAAGGTAGATGTGGAGTTTAGTAAATGATTCCCTAATTATTTGAATTGCTTGACGTTTTTTAGAGAGTATATTCTCTCATAGATATTTGATTACTTCAATAGTAGAATGATGTCTTCTAGTATCTAGAACTTAAAGACTAAATAATTCATTAGTCAATTCAAAAGACCCATGAGTCCATTTTCCAAAATTGAAAGCGACATCTTGTATTC
This sequence comes from Neckera pumila, assembly GCA_963969595.1. Taxonomy (NCBI): domain Eukaryota; kingdom Viridiplantae; phylum Streptophyta; class Bryopsida; order Hypnales; family Neckeraceae; genus Neckera; species Neckera pumila. The sequence continues at coordinate 24,899,743 of OZ018411.1, read as the reverse complement.
AATATTTTTCATGTGCCCAATGCAAAACTATAAAAGTTTGATTTCCAATAGGTTTCATATGACTATAGTAAGATTAAAAGTTTAAATCAAATCAAACAATATTTAGAAGGATACCACAATCCAGTTTGATTGACCTTACAAGAATCCAAGTAAGAACATTATCATATTTGTTACATTATCACAGCTCAATTTTTATATTTGAAATTATTGTTACGTAATTATTGTTTAAACTATAATTCAATTAATTCAAAATATCAGGAGTTGAACATTATAGCATACACAAACATCTTCTTTCCTACATTTTCTTGAAAGGAGTTTGGATCATGCATTTTTCACTATACAACATTTTTGTAAATGTGACCAACAAAGATTTTAAGAATGAAAACTTGATATCCACTTGCACATGCAAAAGATGAAAAGACTCATGTTCCCCATAGCCATGCATCAAACGTCACCATTGGCATCAAGAGAATTGTAGATTAGTTACTCTATTTAAAGGTGTTGATACATAGCCATACTTTTTAATATTACCTTTTGTTGAAATTTTAACCTCATTGCAAAGGTGAATGATTTCAATGAAGTAAAAACATTCATACTATTAATTTATAAAAGATGCTCAAATGTGACGAACTTTGACTGGAAACTTGACTTAGATCTTAAACCCATCTTTAAGTCATTTATATGGTCAAGTGGTCAGTCTTCCAAAATCTAGTTTCTACTAGTATTTCATCATTTTTTTAATCCTTTTTCCATCATTATAATCCCTAAATAATCTTAAAATCAATTGAAGTTTTGGTCAACAATTGACTTCTGACTTTTAATTTTTTTGCACATATAGATGAAATTTTTAGATGCACGTTATTTTTTGTTGTGAAACCAAAAGTGTTATTTGAACACATATGCAAGCTTGGATGTATTTTATTTAGATTATTGAGTGTTTGGCCTTGACATTTCAAATTTTGTAATTGTTGAAGGATTATGCTAATAATGATATTTGGTGTTTGCAATATTACGGATTCTAATACCAAATTTTAACATGAATACCATTTGTCAACTATTGTAATTTTCAATAGACAGTACTCATGTTAACATATGGTGCACTAAGTGTCAAGAATTCCACTAGTATTACCAATAATGAACATCAATTTGAATACTATTTGTCAACTAAATGAGAATTAGAGTGAGTTTGGTATTAGCATAAATAACATTAAATGTGACATTGCACTACATATCATTGTTAGTAGAAAATTGTTGCTTGGTAGGTTTTTAGGCACTTGAGGCCCGGGCACTTCAATTGCTCCTTCAAGGCCATGGCAAATAAATTCAGCTTTTTAGTTAAAAAAAAATTATTTTTGTTTTTTATTTTTATTTCCCCCTATTCCTATTCTATATTGATTGTTTACAACAATTTACCATTTGGACTATACGACAAGTTTTTTTTTAAAATTTTGGTGAAATTATGAATATTTCTTGATGTTTTGCTCATCACAAAGGGATCATGGCAATGCAGGGTGTGTGAGTCTTCTACAAAATGGATCTGTTTTGTTTTTGGTGTGGTAATTTCCAACCCAAGCGTCTACCCGGGGCATCTACATCATACTAAAATGTATAAACTTAATTCTACCATATTCTGATATTCCTTGAATTTTGAAGTTGAAATACAACCACATATATGCAACAAAAAAAAAATCTTTAACCTTTAACTATCTAATCAACTATATATAGTTAATCCAAAATTTGAGGCTTGTTTCAGTGGAGACAGTTAATTTTTTTTGACCATCATTTAAAAGTTTTTATGGACAAATATTGGAGGTTAACTATTGGAAGCTTCTATTTTCACCAAAAAAGGAAAATATTTGATTTTTGAGAGGTCTTCACGGGCATAAAACATTTTTTATTTTTTATTTTTATTTTTTTAAATTTATTTTTGATAACAAATGGAAACCATTATATAAATCATTAGTGGAAGAGTAAAGCTTATTAATTTTCACTTGATTTCTTGGCTAGAGCAAACCTTGCTAATTTCACATGATTTGAGATCTAAAAAATTGTACTTATCCATTTGCTTTGAAAATGGTTCCAATGGAAAGAGTTTATTGTTTTTATGATTTTCATTGGTGAAAATTTAAACATGCAAAATTGCAAGTGTTGATTTGGAGTTATTTGCAATTTCTACTTATAAAAATTTTGCATTTCATCAATTGCAAGGTGTATTGTTTGATGAATTTGATAGCTATTCATTTAACCTTAAGGTTTTTGGAAATGCATTTTAGTGCACTAATACAATTTCTAGCTGTTCATGTCACCTCCAATCCAAAAAATGTTTATATGTAAATTTCTCAAACATTGTGGGATGGGGCAATATAAAAAAATAGGATATTATTGTTACATTTCTCTTGTTAGAATTTCACAACTCCTGTGCAATTTTGCACTCAAAAACTGGTATGCATTCTATTAAACAAGCTCTTTAAACATCTATACAATTAGATTTTGAGAAAACCAAATAATTTGCTTCATTGAAGATAACTATAAGCCCATGCTCTATTTTTGTAGGAAAAACACACTTAGAAAGCACTTGGGGGTTAAAGATTTCTTCTATAAAGATAAATAAGATTGAGATTAATATTTATTTCAAGATTTATTGTTTAAGAGTCATTATTAAAATGAGATTATTTAAGTGTCATTATTTAAATGAGATTGTTTAAGAGTTATTATTAAATTATTCTTCTAAGTTGTATTTTACAATACATCTTCACAATTTTGGAAATTTGAACTAGCTTTTGGTACTTAACCCCTAAAAGCCCATTGTCCCTTCGGGAGACAAATGCGTTTTCGGGCAGGTACCTACGGGCTGAAATTTTGTCGTGATTCTTTGAAACTTTTTGAGAAGGTGAAGAATTGAGAGAGATATGTGGCGGAAAAAAAAATTTGAAATCGGACCTTTGAGCGAGAAGTTATGCCATTTCTCGGAATGCGTGGGGAGGAAGGGCAACAAAAAAAATTTGCAAAATTTTGAATTTTTTTTTTAAATATTTTTTTTCTCATAGATTATATTTTTGTCTATCTGGAAAGCTTTGATTCATTTCAGTTGGATTTGCTATGAGGAAGTTATGGACATTCTTGTTTTTCGGGTAGTTAGAGCATCTTTTTGAAAAAAATAACTTGTAGGATTCATTTCGGAATGCAATTTTTGTAATTTTTCAATTTTTTTTTTGTCATGGTTTAGTTTGCTTGCTAGAACAATCTCACCATTGGGATTAGTGCATTTTAATTCCATCAAAATTATATGAATATTTTAGATTTTCCTTCTATCTCGTACCTACTTCTACTTAATAAGTTTTTAAAGAATGATAATTAATTTTTTTTGAATTTCTTTTTTCCTAGACTCTCAACTCAATTCTCCACTATAAAGATTTAACCCCTAAAAGACCATTGTCCCTTTGGGGGACAAATGCGTTTTCGGGCAGGTACCTACGGGCTGAAATTTTCTTTTGATTTTTTGAAGCTTTTTTTGGTGGTAGAAAAGCTGATTATCATCATGGGAATATAATTTTTTTCACAATCAGTGCTCAGGAGCAAAAGTTATGACCAAATAAGCTCAAAACAGGGGACAGCAGGCAGCAAAAAAAATTTGCAATTTTTATTTTTATTTTTTAAAGTATTTTGTTTCTCATAGATTATATTTTGTCTATCTAGAAAGCTTTGATTCATTTCATTTGGATTTTGTATGAGAAAGTTATGGACATTCTTGTTTTTTGGGCAGTTAGATCATCTTTTTGAAAAAATAACTTGTAGGACTCATTTCTGAATGCGATTTTTCAAATTTTTCAAATTTTTTTTTGTTGCATGGTTTAGTTTATTTGCTAGAACAATCTCACCATTGGGATTAGTGCATTTTAATCCCATCTAATATATATGAATATTTTAGATTTTCCTTCTATATCGTACCTACTTCTACTTAATAATTTTTTTAATAATGAAAATTAAGTTTTTTTAAACTTTTTTTTTTGGCTAGATTCTTAACTCAATTCTCCAGTATAAACATTAAGAGCTCAAATCTTTGTAGTGCAAAAAAGTAAATTTAAAAATGTTCAAAGTCAAAAAATCTAGTCCCCCAATGTGCTGAAAAACTTGTTTTTTTTCACTTTAAACGCAGATATCTTGCAATCTGTGCGGTCAAAAATTCTGAAATTTTTTCCACACACTCTCATACTAGTTAGGTGTAAGATCCTATAGTTAGATGTGGGGAAAAAACATTTTTCAAACTTTTTTATTTTTTGCTATAGAAATGGCAGTTTTGAGTGTTTTTTGGCAAAAAAAGGGCCTCGGTCCTTTAGGGGTTAAAGCTCACAACGCTGTAGTGCAAAAGTTTTAAGTTAGAAATGTTTAAAGTCAAAAAATCTGGTCCCGCAATGTACTGAAAATCTTGTTTTCTCCACTGTAAACGCAGATATCTTGCAATCTGTGCGGTCAAAAATTCTGAAATTTTTTCCGCACCTTCTCATACTAGTTAGCTGTAAGATCCTACGGTTATATGTGCAAAAAAAACATTTTTAATTTTTTTTTCACTCTTTGCTAAAATAATGGCAGTTTTGGGTATTTTTTGGCAGAAAAAAGGCCTTGGGCCTTTAGAGATTAAGGAATTCAACTCTGCTAACTATTTTAGGCAAGGTCAAAATCTTTAAGCTTCAGACGTTGTAATTTGTCAATGTGTGTAGTCAAATTTTCTAAAATCCTTCCACACATTCCATAGTAGTCTATTACAAATTTGTACAGTTGAATTTGAATTTGAATATTTTTCCCTCATTTCTCTAAAAAGTAGTACTTTTTGATGATTTATGCCCAAAATGTGCCCTCGTCCTGTATAGGTTAATATTTTGATTCCCCTCCAAAGTTGATACAATCAAGTTGGTAAAATATTTGCACTACAACAGGGAAAAATATGACAAGACCCCTTACTACCCCATGTTTTATCCCTAGAAAAAACACTGGAATTTTTTATTTGCCACCTATGACAAAATTTGCAAATTCTAAATTCATATTTGCAATTCGAGTTTCCAAATTAGTGAGGAGAGGTGAAGAAATACAAAATTTACAAGGCACAAAATAGGGGACAATTTTACATTTATCATTGGTTGGCGCAATAAGGGAAAGGGAAAGGGGTTGAGTCTATAGTAGTTCAATGAGCCTCTTGCGGAGGCCGTTTTTTCGCCTGTTTTATCTTTGGGGAAAACGCAGGAACTATTTATTTGCGATGCATGATAAAATTTTGAGTTCATATTCGCAATAAGAGCACAAAATAGGGGTCTTTTTTAGACATTCACCCTTGGCTCTACCTCCGCAAGAGTCTCGTTGCATTAGAATAGACTCGACCGGGGAAAGCCAGGTCCTCTCCGTTACACTCATTGCCGGCAATCTTCTGTGTCACTTTAGTTTGCAACAGCCAGAGCCGGATATCATCATTTGAAAAAACAGAAAAGCAGAAAAAGAAAATAATTGCAAGACAAAGTATCTCCGGTGGAAAAGCCACGTCGGAATTCCAAATTCGGCTTTCGTAATTGATGGGATGCAGCGGCCCCGCCACGTTGGACGGACGAGCCGCAAGCTACCTTACTAATCCAAACGTAGTCAGTCACGAGATTACTAATGAGGTTACTAACACTGATTAGCGGGGTTCCGGCAGCGTGTGAGGAAGACGGTGAGGACGATCGGGCCTCTGAAGTCACGCTGCTGTTGCTGGTGGAGTGTGGACGGAGGTCCCACTGGGAGGGACCATTTGCTGCCACTTTTTTCGTTTTTTCGCATATTTTTAATGGTTGAGCGGCAGGCGATGGCGGAGATGAAGCAGCGCATATCTTTGGAGAAAGTGCTGAAAGAAGGGGGGTGCAAAATTGGTCAACTGCGGAGAAAGTTGGGGCAGGGAGGCAGGGGGACGGGGGAGTCCGGGCGAGCACAACAGCGAAGCGTTCGTCGCGGGGGGTAACTTAATTGCTAGTTGATCACGGGGATGGTTCTTGGATGTTCGGGGCTTACGGCCTGCTTGGATGCATGTCGGGAGGGCAACAATCGGGGGCTTAATTGGTGGGAGCGATAGGATTCGTGGAACGGAGTGCTGATCGGAGGGCTTTGTGGTGAGGGAATCGGGGCGTGGTCTCGGGTTCTGTGCTCAATGGCTTGTTGTTGCGGTTGCTGTTATCGTGTTGCGGGAACGGGAGCTTGGCAATTGGTACATTGAAGAGGAGTTTCTTTGCGTTCGAGAAGAAGAAGGTGTATTTTTTCGGTGTCGGCTGTGTCGAATTGGCCTATGTCTTTAAAGGAGATATTAGTGCTCGGTTGGCGGTCGCAGTTAAGACGTTTTAAGGACGGTGATAGAATTGTGGACTTCGGTTAGAGGTGATGTCTTCTTCGTTCGGCATGGCGGAAGATGGAGCAACCCGAGCATCCTGCATGATGCTTTATTGTTCTTGCCGGAGAGGCTTCTCTTGCTGGTGGCCAGCTTCAGAGTATTAGGACGTACGATTGCGCTGTCACCTTTCTCTTTCTTGTTTTCGGTTTGCGCTTGCGATACTTGTAATTTTGTAGCGACTTTGACAAATTGTTTGATAGTTCAAGCAGATCTGTGGATGCTAAGGACTTTTAAATTAGAGCGATGATAATAGGAAAATAGAAGAAGTCGTTGGTGTTATCTTAGTTCTAAGTCATCTTATGTCGGATGTTCCTAAGTAAGGTATTATCCTCGTATTTGACGTGCTGTGGTTCTTGTTTCCAATTACGGCAAGCGTTGTGCCATATCCTCCTATTTGTCGGTTAATACTGCGTTGCTTAGGTCCAACCCTGTCTGAAGATAGGGATTTGTTTCTTTCATCTTAGTCTGTTTTTTCCTTTCCTGTTGTGATTTCTATTTGTTCCCTGTTTAAGAGATACCATTTTATAACCCTCGTTAGTGTAATTTCGATGAAGAGTAACCTTTAAAAACTCCCCGAAATTTAATTATATACAGACAGAGAATCTTGCACATTGATTTCGACGTCATGAGTGACGAGAAGGCATTATTTGACTCGTGTAATTTTCTAAATCTCCTCGTGACTTTGCTGTGCAGCTTATTGAACAGGAATTAGCGATTCGTTTGTTGACTTTCAGAGGCTCAAAGAGAAATTGTGTGGAATGAGCACGCTTGTGAGATCAAATTGGCGCACATTGTGTCTCTGGAGTATCTGAAGGATGGAATTTCTGGAATGGTCTTCGAACTATGTGGTACGACTGTAAATCCAGTTTTCGTCGGATTGCTCCGATTCTTAAAACCTCATTAGAGTATCCAAAACTCGCGGCGGAATACTCGCCGTGATTGTGCTCTTCCACTTGCTTGCAGTTGAAACGGGATAATCGCCTACTTAACAGTCAATCAATAATTTAACCTTGACGTTTACTAAAATACTCTGAGAAACGAGGTACAGGCCTCCTGTGGGCGAAAAATTTCCTGTGTCTTTTCTACTATTTTTAAAGGCTGAGCTTGTTAATAGCATCGATTTTGAAGTATATATTTCTCGGAGAACGGTATAGACTTATTTATTTGATAACAGTTATAGGAGGGTTAGTTTTGCAGCTACCAGTTACCAGCTACTTCAGAGGCCAACTCGCAACGATATATATTTTATACGGTAAACATTTGATCGCTTCACTAACGCATATAATCATAAAAACATTTTCATGGCAGGCAAGGTGTGCCGTTACAGTATTCGAAGCCGCAGGGGGAGGCTTAGGATGGCATGGCAGTGGCACTGTCGGGGAGCTTCACATGCGGCCTTTAGGAGACGGGATGATAAATTTTCAGCTTCACGATTTGCTGGTCAGTTTTGAGGATTATTGTGTGATATCTCATCATTTTTCCCATGACCAATTCTCTGTCAGGGAGTGAAATTTCGAGAGGTGGAATAAAGTCCGTCTTAAAGTTTTCGATAATTGTGCGCATTGAACAGGATGGTCAGATTGCGGCATTTCAATTTTTTTATTGGCATCACTGTTTTTGTATTGTCATTGAACACCACTGAATTTCCATGGCCATTGAACAGGATGGTCAAATGTTATTCGAACACACAATGCGAAAGCCACAATCTTTCACTGCCCCCGTAGACCGGTTCTTTGTCATACGTCAAGAGGTATCATATCTCTCTTCTGGCCTTTTTTTAACAATGAGTGTCACTCATGGACTAAGAGATGTATGAGTATTTCTTACGTTTATTGGAGAGATGAAGGACGTGTCTTTGCCCTTGAACATTCTAAGGTTTCCTTCATGCTAAACTTTTGTGTCGACAGAACGGCAGCTTTCGAGGATTTGGTTTTGCTGATAAATCAGCAGCAATTGAGATGAAAGAGAGGGTTGTCAAGGCAGTTCAACCCTACATTATTGGAACGACTCCATCTCTCATCGATGAGGACCCCCCAGCCGAGAGTTCGGGAAAAAACTCGGTCATTTCATATCGCAGTGTGCCAAAACGTTCCACTTCAAGGCGTCTCAATAATGCAGGTAATGAAATGGATGCAAAGGAAGAAACTGCGGAAATATTGATTATTGAGCGGTGTACCAAATGGAAATCAAGTTAGCTACAGTACTTGCGATTCTGGAGGAGATAAAATTACTTTTGTGACTGAGCAGTAGACAAGTAGCAGTTATCTTATGTTCTGGTCCACCTCACATCCTGAGATGTGGGGAAGTGCTATACCTCTACCTTTTCTCTATTATAACAACGTTACCTAAATTTTAAATTGACCTGTAGTAATAGCGATTAAATGGCTAGTAGGATTGTCATGTGTTTCGTGTGCCTAGTCCAACATTCTCGAGCAGAAACGTCTCATTTTGGACCGGAACTACATCACTAAGTATACCCACTGTCATTGTCTTAAATTAACGTTGATGTGATACTCACGACTGTGGCTCTATGTACAGATAGACTTGCTCAACAAACAGGAGACACTCGCCATACACAACCACATGATTCTTCTTCGTCATCTGAAAAATCTAAAAAGCGGAGGTTCTGGAAAATGGGGAAAGCTGTGACTGCACTATCTCATCTACTTGGTGAGCTTATCTCCGGCAGCGTTGATAACTACCTATGTCTCGCCAGATTTGAATGTGCTGTATATTGGGCTTGCCTAATCATCCTCTTGCATGGCAGTGTGGAGGAATAACGAGCTGGATATAGGCTATCCAACCGACGTGAAACATGTTGCGCATATCGGTTGGGATGGCCCCTCCATAAATGGACCAGGCTGGGTATGTATATGCAATGTCTCCATCTTAACCCTTTAATTGCCAGGGCTCCATATTTTAGTGTCGACAAAACTTTGAAGTTAAATAACATCTTACCAAATTACTGATTTTATAATTTTACTTTCTAGATGAATACTCTTTCAAGTCTGTTTTTAGCATCGTAAGTCCAAATCTGGAAGGAAAAAAAATACTATTTTTCTATTCAAGATTGTTCAAGGGGTCCATTGCAAAACTTGATTTTGTTGTGTCTGGGAGATGAGTCTCAAATACACTAGATCTTGGTAAAGATTTTACATTGCAAGTTCTCTTAGAATAATTGTAGGGTAGATTTTGAGGTGCCGTAGATTGATGATGGTTTTACATGCTATGTCCTGTACATAGATTGAAAGATTATAAGGTTTGATCACGAGGGGGTTAGAGATTTTGAAAGTGATTTGAAGTCTTTCAATCCTCTTTTTAGATGGAAAATCTGAAATTATGGTAATGAAAAAAACAATGGGGTTGTGATATTGTTGTGGTCTTTGTTTTATAACACTAGTTTAAGATTGTACGGTTACAATTCAAGAATATCGATAACACGTACAAAAGTGGACTTTTTGTTTAGTTTAGATCAAATTCCAGGAAGCTCAAAATAGGCCTCGGACATTCAGGGGAGAAGAGGAACCCAAATCGCTCTGTTATCTTTTGAAAATTGATTTCTCTCGGCTGTGTATTCAATCAATTTCTCTTACAGGAGCCTTAGCGAATTGTTAATCCAACTATCTAAGATTCATGCATGATCTTTTATATGACAGCATGCATTCGGGCAGAACACGATCGGTTTCATGAATTTGTAGCGCTAATCTTTTCGGCATGGTTTGCAGATGGACGAGGTAAGACCGGGTCCAGATTATTCATCAGCACCACTGGCTGATTTTGGACAACCTCGCGATCCAGAGTGGATTCATGACGCATTGTCCGCTTCCAAGTGGATTTCATCTCATGGTAAGATTTCTACCGATCCTGTTCTTTATCCGTGAATGTGGAGTGCCTTAGTTGGGACTCACTCGTTGGGAATGTGCTTATTTGAGAATCGTGTCTCTAGGAAAATTACGGAGTGATCACGGTTCGCAAATTTAAAATGTTGCTTTTGGGTGCTACTTTATGAGTTATGAATTCAATGCTCTGTCGCTTTAGCAACAAGCGACTAATGTCTACTCCCTCTGTCCCACTAAAAAGCTCTTGATTTTACCTCATGTTTTTTTAGTAGTTTTGAGTATGCATATTGGAAGCTTGCTCGGGTCCAATTTTTATTTTGGTTGCATTGAACAGATACACTGTTCTTCATGGATTGTGATGATATAAATTTAGACCATTTTGAATTATACATTTTATAACATGGTCAATGAAATTAGTATAAGAAAAACATGAGATAAAATAAGGAGCTTTTTAGTGGGACAGAGGTAGTATTATCTTTACCCAACTAAAAATGTGACTTTCGGATGGCTCTTTTCACACGATCTTGAGTACAGTTCTCTTATTATAAAACCCTATTTGACGGCCTTAGAACGCTACTATTTCTAATCCACACTGCAATTCTATTATGCATTAGAAATTAACTCTCGGAATGATAGGCCCCAAGCCCCAACTTGTTTGACATGTGTCTCATTATCATTTGACCTTGCAACGTTTTGACTTTCATGTCACTTCTTATGACTACATAGATACATTTGTAACTTTTTGACTTTCACGTCACTATTCCTATGACCACATAGATATAATTCTACTATAAAAGATCACATTCTTTGGAGTGATTGGCCTGAACACCCCACTACTTTCTTAACACATATCCCACTTTCATTCAGCCCCATAGCTGATAACCGCTTTGCTCCATTGCTCTGTCTTTTCTGGGTTGAGATTAGAAATGATTGCCAAGCATCCGTCCTGACTCAGTTTCTATTCCTGTGGGGCACATTTTTTCGTCTGGAAACAGAAATTTACCAATGTTGTGGCAAAGGAATGTGTGCCGTATTAGCTATTATGATTGCTTGATACAAATCAACAGCCTCGATGATATTCACTTGACCTAAGAAATTATCTCATTTCAGAAGTTTATAAGGAAACTCCCTACTGCTTTGTGCAGGGAACAGGTCAGGACTTCCTCCAGCGCCTCCTAAACAATACCTGGAGTTCCTGGAAGTAAACTCAAAATCAAGAAAATTCAAAGACTCAATTCTCCGACAGAGGACAAAGCCTGCTGCCCGAAGGCAACGGCAACGGTGACAGGCAGCAGTTTCCCAAGTTTTCTTTGGAAAGTGGTTCGGATATCAATCTGTGGTGATTACTAGGTGAAAAATGTATACAGCGTCCAACGGGGACACCGCAGTAAAACAGCGTGTACATATTCTTAGGTTCAAAAGCTGTTGGATGCACCATCTTCATTCATTCAGGAGCTTTTATCTTCAATTGATCTTAGGCCTACAATTATCGAGTTGCACTCTCTAGTGCGACAATGACATTTTGATTAGGTTTGGTTGTACCTGTCAAGGGTTGACCAGTAAGTATCAAAACATTGCAGGAGGAGAGCGAAATGTAGCTTGGCTGGACGAGGTGTGCTTCTGGAGACACCTGACTTCCGACTTTTTAGTCTCTAATATGCCACCCGAATAACATTAACTTTCTGGTTGTTATCTGGCCTCTCTCTGCGAGTTCCGGCGCCACACTTGTACAGAAGCAGGACAATAATTAATTATACGTCATTTCCTTGAGCAACGTGTGGTTGCCAGCTTCATGATATCTTATGAGGCCCCTGTTTTTGGTTGTAACTTATTGAATCTTAGAGGGAGTCAGGATACGAGACTGCCAGTCTGGCTTAGTGACTGGAATATTTCAATTTCCAGTGTTCCTACAAAATTGGAATAGAATTTGTGGATGGGACACATTTCTCATTCTAAAGGATGTGCACCCAGAGTTTCCACCTGGAATGTACACATAAAATTCATTTTGACCTGAAATGGACAGAGCAAATTTGTTTCAAGTCGCGATTCTTCCTCAAAGACCAATATCCTATGCTCCACTTGAAGAGATCGGTACAATAGAAAGTTCTATATAACTACACCAGAAATTCTTGACTAACTCTGGCCCGTATGATTTGACTCTGGCCAAATCTTATGTTATGAAAGAGCTAATTGTTCAAGAATGTAGTGTATACACAAAATAATTTATTATCGGTACACTACAGGTACGAAGTCAGCATTTCAATGGTAGGTAACTACACCTAATTGTAACATCATTGCAAACCGTCCCATCAAAGGTAGAAACACCCATTAGTGTCCCTGCTCCCATTCTTGTACCTCAGACTGTCACTAAATCTGTCCCTAGACTTTTCATTGATGTGTCCTTAAATGCTTGGCTTTGATTCGATGACACATTTGAAGGACATGGCTAATTCTCATTTGCTAACTACTGATTTTTGTTGATTTCAGTTTAGGGTTCACTTATGTGACAGTTTTAGTGGTCTAGGGAGCCCTCTCTTTGAAAAATCATAGAAATTACATACCACATCCAAAAAATCTATTTTTTTTTAATATTCATCATTTTCACTTGTTAATACTAAATAATTATTAATTTTAGGAAAACTTACCTCCAACTGTGCTGAATTTCTTAATATTGACTATTTTGGGTGCTTCCACCTTAGATTCTTGCCTATATCCATTGTTATAAAGAATGGTCAAGTATAACAGATTTGATTTTTTGGCACTGAGTTTTTTATTTAGTTTAACGTAAGCCCTCTAAGCATGAGAGTAGAGGGTTGATTTTGGGTACACCTATTCATAGCTTATTCATACATTGTACAAAAAATTCATGCAAAGAGAATCTTAAATCTCCTTTTAATTTCCAATAAGACACAACAAAAATTTAACAATTTCACATTAGGAACCATGTTCTATTGTTTTTAAATTGATATTAGGTGTAGTTGCTTTAGTGTACAATATCCCAAAGAAAGAGTACATAAGTTCGAGTTTGGTGCCTAAAGGCTTAATTTCGAAATCACATTTAGAGGGTGATCCATCAAGATTTTGAAAAAACTTTTTGAACAAAAAACAGCTCAAATTTATAGGAGAACAACTTTTGTTTTTGGCCAAATAGTGTATTTTGCATTTATAGTGAGTGACTGATTGACAAAGTGGAATATTGTACGTTCAAAGGTAAATTTTTCAAATCACATTTACTATACCATTTACTAAGATTTTGAAATTACTTCTTGAAAGGAAACAATTCAAAACTTACAAGAGAATAACTTCCATTTTAAGCTCAAAAGCTTATCATGCCTCCATGGTTCACAAATGAAGCCCAAATGAATCCTCACCCCTCCCAAGTACCTTGAAATTTGATTTTGGGGGGCTGAAAATGTCATTTCCCCCTATTTTTGCGCAGCTAAAATTGTAGTGACAATGGCGCAGGAACCCAATTTAAAAATTTAAAAATTGGTTTAACTTTTTTTATTAATCTTAAGAAAAATATTTAAAAAAAAACAAAAAAAAACAAAAAAAAAATGCGAAATCTGACTGATTTGGCAAGCTTGACTGACTGCTCATCAGGGGACTTTTTCAAATTGACAGGCCAAGCTTGAAAATAGCTTGACATGTCAATTTGGAGCAGCCCTCCAAAAGGCTGATATTTTCTCTAATGACTCATTCCACCAGCATTCTCCAAGACACACATTTCAAACAATAACATACACACAGGACATCATCAGGACACTCATTTCAATTGAGAACCCAATTTAGAAACACATGAACACTTATGAACACACATCAACTTCCAATGTGGACTCACAACTCATAGCTTCCGCCAATTTCACAACCATGTGATTCCACATACATCACAAGGAGACCAATTTGCCGGAGAAGATTTCCATATTAACCCTAATGGTGAACACATCACCATATACAAATTTAAAGCTTACACTGACCATGTCTGATTAATTTCCTCTATCGTTGCATCATCACCAACTTGTAACCACAACTTCTTCATCTCAGCAACTACTTAAAACACTTGCCTCATAACTCCGAAAACAAAAGCAAATATACACCTAATCTGGGCCAGGACTCTCACTCGACACTCTCGCAATGGGTGAGAAACAAAATGAACACCACCAACCTAATAGGATGTAAGCCAGCAGTTATCAGTATGAACCAAATTGGCACTTAACCCCTAAATGCCCAGAGGCACCAAATTTCGGTGTCGACAATGTTTTGAAGTTAAATTAAACCTAACCAAATTGCTATTTTTAGTAGTTTATATTTTTGTAAAATTCTTTTTGAAGTCTAGTTTTAGCATCAAAAATCCGTTTTTGAAAATGATTGAATACAATTTTTCTATTCAAGATTTTGTGCAAGGGTACCCATTGCAATCTTGACTTTCTGTAGTATTACGGGCTCTTGAAAGTGAGCCTCAAATACACTAGATCTTGGAGGGGAAAAATTACATTAGAAATTCATTTAAAAAATTTGTAGAGTAGATTTGAAAAGCCATAAATTGAATGGGGTTATGCATGTTAGGTCCTTTAACCTCATATTTTTTTGGTGACCAATTTTTTAGATGTGATACACAAAAAAGGAATTGAAAGATTTTCATAGTTTTAACACCATCATGATCAAACATTATAATCTTTCAACCCCTAAATGATATTATCGTGTTTTCTTTTCCTATGTGATCTCTAACATGTATAGTTTGAAATTGTACGGTTACAATTCAAAAAAATTGGCACAACTTATCAAAAGGTTGGCTTTTTGTTCAAATTAGAGAAAATTCCCAGAGGCTAAAAACAGGCCTTGGGCATTTAGGGGTTTACCCCTTTAGGCCCAAGGGGACCAAAACTGTCCCTCCTTGTTTGTAATTGGGTATGCCTAAATTTTCTTCTTGATTATTTACAATAATAATTTTTTTTTGAAGTTCTTGTTGAAGTCTTGTTTTAGTATCAAAAGTTTGATTTTGAAAATGACTAATATGATTTGTTTGTTTAAGATTTTGTGCAAGGGTGTCCATTGCAAATCTTCACTTTCTAGTATTGAGAGCTCTTGGAAATGAGCCTCAAATACACTAGAACTTGGAGAAACAATCACATTGGAAACTTAATTTAAAAAGTTGTAGAGTAGATTTTAAGAAGCCGTAAATTGATCAAAGTTACACATGTTGTACTTTACATACTCATATTTTTTTGGTATCCTCAATTTAAATTTGAGATGTGAAAAGAGGATTGAAAGACTTCAAATCACTTTCACAATTTTAACACCCACCTAATCAAATCTTATAATCTTTCAATCCATAAGTGATATTGTTGTGTTTTCTTTTCTAGTGATCTCTAACACATCTAGTTTGAATTTATACGGTTACAATTTAAAAAAAATTGATACAACTTATCAAAATGTTGACATTTTGTTCATCCAAGAGCAGATTCTGAGATACTCAGGAAAGTGCATAGGCGTCAAAGGGTTAAACTGCAAAGGCTAACTA
Source organism: Neckera pumila (assembly GCA_963969595.1). Lineage (NCBI taxonomy): Eukaryota > Viridiplantae > Streptophyta > Bryopsida > Hypnales > Neckeraceae > Neckera > Neckera pumila. The sequence continues at coordinate 24,883,977 of OZ018411.1, read as the reverse complement.
CCGATTTGGAACTGCAAACTCAGTTTGCCATATAAGTTGCACACTAATTTGCCGCACTGCCACTTCTTCACATTTGTACCCACAAATCCAACTTGGCACCGCAGCCACAACTACTTCCAAATTGGTGAAATAGCATGTCAAATCATCCGCTTGGACAACAAAATAAAGAACTAAGCTGACAACTAACCACAAAAGAACCACAAAACAAAATAAAAAAATGTTGGATTTAAATAGAAAATCCAACTAGAAACTTTACATAAATTGAGTTGAAAGTCTAGAGGAAATTTTTTCTTTCTTAAAAATGTTGGATTTAAAATCTTTAGGAAATTGTTAGATAGAAGTAGGGTTAATCCCTAAAGCACTGAACATGCTTTTTTGGGAACATAGCATTTTTGGACAGCTCACTACAAGCGGAGTTTTAATTATTTTTCTTTGAACTTTTCACACAACATTTTCTCAAGCAGTAGCTTTAAGGCCCAACAATTTTCATAACTTTTGACTTCATGGTTAAAAAGTTATTGTATGATATGCTATTTTCAATGCTCGGCGGGCAGCTCAAAAAATTCTTAAAAAATCACTTTTAAAAAAATAAAAATTTGAAATTGGTTCTCTAGATTTACATATACATGGAAAGCTTTGAATCATTCCATTTTAATTTATGAGATCAAAATTATGAGGGGTTCTAGTTTGCGGGCAGTTATGGATTCCCTACTCTAAAATAAACTTTGAAGTCCTTTATTTAACTCAATTTTCAATATTTTTGCAAAAAAATAAAAACATAGGATGTAGATAGGTTATTACAACATTATAACTATTGGGATTGGCATTTTTCAATTCTATAATTAAATTCTTAATAATTTTGTGTTTTGAGTCGTTCTTTACTTCTTTCTACTTACTATTTTTTTCCTACATGTTGTACAATTCCAAATGATCTGAATTTTTTCAAGCATATATCCAACTTGACTTCAAAAATGAATCCAAATATAAACCACCATTTTGGACATTCTTTCATACAAATGTGACCTTGTGAAGTGTAGTTGCCTGGTTGTTCGCAGGGATAAGAAAAGGATTTTTCTCAATTCAAACACTAATATCTTGCAATCTACATGTAGAAAACTTCTGAAATTTTTTCTACATCTTCTCAAACCACAAGATCTTACGGTCACATGTGTCCAAAATTGATTTTTTTTCTAAAGTTTGGTACTTGTATTAGAAATGGCAGTTTTGGAGCGTTTTTGGTGAAAACATAGTCAAAAACCTTTAGGGGTTAAGATTGAATGAAAGACTAAATTATTAGTAGTTGTAAGATGGAATTGAAACACAAGAATTCCAACGGTAAGATTGGCTTAGCAAGCAAACTTAACACTCTGAAACAACTCTTTTTGAGAAATTGTAAAACAGGCATTCAAAAATGAACTCTAGAAGTTATTTTATCAAGAAGATGCTTAGATTGCCCTCCAAAGCAAGATTGTCCATATCTTTCTCATCAATAGTCCAAGTAGAATGAATCAAAGGTTTGTATCTAGAAAAATATATAACATTTGCGGAAAAAATCTTAAAAAAATTATTTTGACTTCTGTGATTTATTTTTGTTGCCCATCAAAACTTGTTTTTGGCTTAGGGTGGCATAAGTTTTGCTTTTGAGCAACAATTGAAAAAAAAAAAAATTCCAAAAAGTTAATGTGTTTTCCTATCTTCAAAAAAGTTTCAAAAAATCATGATGAAAACTGAGACTATAGGAGCCTATCCAAAACTATTTTTGTCCTTGAAGGAGACAAAAGGACTTTAGGGGTTAAAAAACATTCCAATTGACAATGTTATATTTTGAGTCTATATTGTTTTCCTGGACGCTCTTGGGCTTTTTTTGTGGCAATAAATTTTATAGTTTGGTAGTTTAAGCTTAGGCAAGTTCCTCTCAAAAGAGTTTCTTTCTAGATTTTGATCCATGTTTTGTATATATAAATTTTCTTTCTACTATTTGTAAGTAATATGTTTTACATGATACATGCATTGCATTGTAGGTAGTTTTATTGAACTTTTTAGTTGAAGAGATTGGTAGTTATTGTGTATGTGTAATGTTGCACTCTTCCTAAATTAACCCGTGTTTGTTTTTGGTTGACATTTTATATTATTTGTCTTTATTATTATTGAATTTTAAATTATCCTAGAAGGAATTTGGTAGTTGATTTTGAAGGTTGTAAACCTTTGAACTCCAATTTTGTTATTCTTAGACAATGATGATCAAATTTTATAATGTAAACACATATATAGAAGTGGTTACGGTAGTTTTTGCATTATGAACTTGTTGTAGAGTTGAAATCACATTTCATAAATTCAAATTATATTTGTTTTTGTCGTTTCCTTTTGAATTTTGGATGTAGGTCTAATCCACCTATACGTATTGTTAGTGACGGAAACACTGGAAGTAAGCTATATGAAGAGTTGTTGATTTAATTTCCATCAAGGCATATTGTAGATGCATTCAAAATCATATATCCATAATATTGCTTGGCAGTGAGAAGAGCTTCCAAGAGCACATGAGAGTCATCAATACCTATTATCCCAAAGTACATAGGGATGCCACCGAGCTAGAGCATTGGATACTGCCTTTGCCCAATAGAGAGGGCTTGGACTCACAAAGACCTTTCTATAAGTGTGCTATGGTGCACAATTCTAAGGAGGCTATGGAATTATTGTACACCTTGAATTCCTTAACACTTTCTTGGTGCAGATGCAGTGTTGCAAAACCAATAGTTTTCCAAATGCTTCAAGGTATTTGAGTGGTGGTAGTGGGCTCTACTTAAGATGATCAAGAGACATATTCTTTGTTTCTGAATTTTGCAAAGTGCAACTTATTTTGTAACAAAATTTTGAAGCACTTAGATTATTGTATGTGGATGTTTGTATAGAAGTTTTCATCTTCCAAAGCTTTCCATTTGAAAAAACCATCCGCCATTTGAAGGTTTGGTCTTATAGGTATTTGATTGTAATTTTTGTTGGCTATGAAGAGGAGTTTCTAAACTGCCTTTTTGTTTCCACAACTTCAATTATTGGTTCATGAACGATTTTTTTAAATTTGATTTGATTGAAATGAATAAAGAAAGCATCCTCTATATTATATTTATTTTAATTTTCTTCCTCCTTAAATGAATTTTTGTTGTGTCTTTTTTTGCTAAAAATGTTGAATTTACGACTTCATTGTAGTCCAAGAATCACAATGATGTCTTTGAAATTAGTTGAAGTGTAGATTTTTTACATGGATGACTAGCCAATAGCAAGGGTCTATTCAATTGGCATAGCTAGAAGTAACACTAGTGGCTCAATTTGGAACCAATCATAAGTTTGAAATACAAAACAATAAGTAACCTCAGTGCAACACACCAGTTGGTTGGAAAGAAGCCTATGTGAGCTCCCAAAAAAATCTACAAAAAATAGAGGGAGTTGCAGTCTTTGTCAGCATGTAGCATTTCTACTAATTTAAAAAGAAAATTGTTGGGTAGAACCCAATTTATATATTTTTCCTCCTATTTTTCTTGATCTAGCCCAATCTGGTGTGAAATCTCCTTTGTCCCAAATTGAAACATTGTTGATTGTAAAGCTTCCAATAACTATCACACTTCAATTCTAATTATTATTTTTCTCACAAAAATGTCTAAATCTCCTTTAGGATTTTCTTTAGAAGTTTGTCCCCTTATTTTCACTTGATTAACTTTCATTTGATTGTTATCCAATTCATGAGATAATTCCTTAGATAAAACAACAAAGACAAAATAGGTTACTTTAAAGGACCATAAGGCCCCCACATGACTTTTACAACTATATTTGTAGAAAATTCAAAATGTGAACCTTACTAACAGTTCGTGAAGAACAAGACTCCCTAGATGATTTTTTCCATTGAATCCGTTGGTGTAATCCAATCAAAAAATGATTGAATGTGTAATTTTTGGTGATTTTCTTGAGAATGGAAAAGGTGCTTTGGGCCGTCACTTCACATCTTTGTATCTTTTTTCCACACTTCAAAATGATTTGAAAAAATTCGACATCAATATCATGATGATATGTACCCATAGGGAAAAATCAGAGTTTTTGGAGCACTTTTGAGCATTTTGATTTCAACATTCCAATTTCATCATATGTACAAAGTACCTCCTAAGTGAACATCATGGGATTTCCTTGATTTGGACTTTGACAAGGTACCTAGCTGAGACTATCCTTTGTTTTGATTGTTAGGGATTTGAATTACAAACATATTTGGGATGTTTTCGTAATCTTTATTGTTAAAATTCTTTGGATTAACATTTGACATTACATAACTAGATTGACTATAATTGGAGATTGATTATAACCCATTCATTGGTTTCAGTTTTTTTTTCATCTTTAACCCCTGAGCGCCCAATTCATATTCACTACAATCGAGACCCTTATCAATTCATTCTAATCAAACTATCACCTAAAAAGAGATCCGTATAAACTGACCATACCGATTGGTAGTGGAGACAAGTCCAGAGCTCGAGGAAAAGGGACATGTCTTTTGACTGTACTATTGAAAACATTATAATAGTCAAACAAGGACATCTTTCAATTGGAGAGGCCATATTTGAGGCGCTGGGGCGCTGAAGTGCCAAAGTGGCAATATTGAATGTTATAGTGGTGCACTATAACATTCAATACCGCCAAATTTCAACATTCATCACATATTGAATAGAAAATATCGTATTAACACATATAATATGTCCATAATTCAATTTTCATCCACAATTTGGCAATTTCATCCAAGATTTTTTTTTATTTGAAGTTTCCAGGTGATATTCTACTTTTTAGTACCATTTTTTTTCTAAAGATGTGGTGCCAGGCCATAAAATTTGGTACAATTTTGCACCAAATCGCCGGAAAAAAATACACTAATATTTGGTTTTGATAATTAATCTACTATGATTTTTTTTCTATTTCTAAATTATAGTTATCGTTCCAATTATTATTTTCCACTTTGTAAACTTTCTCATTAAGATTTTTCCTAATGACTTCATTGATTAAGCTGATTTGCATATTTCTACAAAATCTATTTCATGAATACCTTCACAAAATCTACATGCAGGATGCAAACCTGGTGGAGGAGGACAATCTCATAGCAATTTGTGTATAAGATATGAGCTCTATCGTTATTTGGTTGATTTTTCTTCTTTGCTGAATTGGTGTCATACACTCTCAAATCTTCTACTCCCTTTGTCCCACTAAAAACCTCCAAAAAGCTTCCCCATGAAGGATTAACTATATTTTTAGTCTTTCTAATAGGAATACATGCATTCAAAAACTAGCAAACCATCCTTTAGATCTTTGCAAAATCTCCAACTTAGGCACCATCATTTAGGCACCCAAAATTCATGCGGAAAGTATCATTTTTGACAAAATTTGTAAATGCTGCCAGCTCCATCATTCTTGATGATTTAAATGTTGGTAGCAACGTTGGGATTCTAAAAACATCTACTACAACCTAAATACCCACAACAAAGATCCCTACACCACTTCAAGAACAACTCTTCAAAGTGTTGAAGTGGTCACCAAATCCATTGTCAATACTACTATCTAAGGAAGCACAACAAGTCCAAGGTGTCTCATATGGGCAAGGCCAAAAAATTTTGGCGAAGAATGCTCCCTAGTCACTTGACTTGCCCCTGCGAAGTCGTTCAGCACGGCCAACACTTACCCAACAATTGAAATCTAAAAATGGAGCTTTTTAGTGGGACAGAAATTGTGCTTGATTTGGAGGTTTTTAGTGGGACAGAGGGAGTATTTGTTTTGCAATTTCCATCAAGTGTGTTTCTTGAATTAGTACCCTTTATTGGATATGTAACTAAAGAATATGCTATATCATCTTCTTGGCCTAACCCCATCAATATTCACAGTTGTAATACAACCATCTATTGAATTTTTTCAACAGATTCACTCACTGAGACAATTTCGAAAATTCAATTAATTTTAAACCATGATTTATTTCGGAATAATTTTGGTCTTGCCAAAGCAACAATGGGATTTACATTCTCTTTTCTTTGGGCTTTTAATCCAAATTGGATTTTTATACCAAGTAGTTTGTTCAATTCTTATTTCTAATGTGTTATTTTTTCTTTCAAATAGACCTAATGGGGAGAACCGTTATGAAGGTTGGAGAATCTTCCCTATATCACCTACAACTTTGAATTTGAACTTTTTTGTACCAAAGTTTGTCTTAGCAGCTCATCATGAGAATTCCAATTGGAGAAGTAGATTCCTTTATAGAACAAATGGACATCAAAATTGTCACTTGATTTAACCCCTAAAGGACCAACATGCGTTTTTTGGTTGTATAGAATTTTTGGGCAGATGCGTACAATTAGAGATTTCTATATTTTTGGCTGAAATTTTAATAGAAGGTGGGGGCAAGGGATATCTTTCATATTCACCAAATTTCATGATATTTGGAAATATGAGTAAAAAGTTATGGCCTAATATGTTACTCTTTTTGTAACTGGGCAGTCCGGGCAGATAAAAAAAATCACTTTTTTTGAAAACAAAAAACTGAAATTGGTTTTCTAGAATTATATATAGGTAAAAAGCTTTGAATCATCCCATTTTGATCAATGAGTAAAAAGTTATGAAGATTTAAGTTTGCAGGCAGTTATGGATTCTCTACTCTAAAAGAAACTTTGAAGTCCTTTATCTTACTCAATTTTCAATATTTTTTGAAAAAAATAAAATCTTAGGATGAAGATTGTTTATTACAACATTGCCACCATTGGGATTAGCATTTTTCAATTCCATAATTAAATTCTTGACAATTTTGTATTTTGAATCATTCTCTACTACTATCTACTTACTGTTTTTTTCCTATATGTTGTCCAATTCCAAATGAAGTGAAAATTTTCAAGCATGTAGCCAACTTGTCTAGGAAAAAGAATTCAAAGAAGCACCATCACTTTGAACATTTTTTCATCAAAAAGTGAGCTTGTCAAGTGCTGCTGCCCTGTTTTTTGCAGGGGCCAAAAAATGGTTTTAGTGAATTTGAATGCTTATATCTTGCAATCTACGTGGTGGAAATTCCTGAAATTTTTAGCATATGTTCTCAAGTCACCATACTACAAGATCCAATGGTTACATGTGTCAAAAAAAGTTTTTTTTTCAAAAATCGGATACTTGTATTAAAAATGGCAGTTTTCAAGCGTTTTTGGTGGGAACATAGTCATGGAGCTTTAGGGGTTAACTTTATCATGTCTTTCCGCTTTCCTATTCACCTATTTGAAAATCTTTCATTAAAATGGCTAGAGGGTTGTCTGAAGAAGGTTCATGAAGTATGAATAAGTTGTGAACAATAATAGTGTTGGCAAGAATATTTTGTAATTACAATAATAAAAATTAATCAACAAAATAAATAAAATTATCAATAAAACAACCATGATCTGATTTGGGCAATTTTTCGGCCATGTTAGATTTTAGAATTTCTATAATTTTGGATTTATTTTAATATTAAAATATATTAAAATTTTATGAATATTTTAAAATTATTTAATTGAAAATTTCCATGCAATTCGGGCCTTGCAACTTGCATAATTTTTATTTTTTATTTTTTTATTTTTTCGGCTAATGACTGGGTACTTGCAGCCCTCTTCATGCCTCATTCTTCTTCTAATGGTTTTGTATTGGTACAACTTTTCCTACTTGGTATACTTCAAGCACTTACTAGAAATAGGAAGTTCACGAGGTTGGCAACAATTAAGTATGAAAAAACAATTCATAAACAAATCTATTAGCAAATGGCTTAAATTTTTATTGGACTCTTTTTCAAAATCTTTTATCTCTATTTTTTTTACTAGAGTAAAAAGAAACAAACTTGTTGTTTATTATAAAATAACATTTCTATTTTTTCTCATTTAAAAGAACATTATTTTAATCCAACCCTACTTGGATGTCTCCTTGATAGTAGCACGAAAATGCTTAAGATTTAATGATCATACAATTAATTTGGAATTTAAATACTTAGTTTAAAGTTTGATTCAAAGAAACTAGGAAAAAAAGGTATGCTAACAACAAATCCAAACTGATTAGTACAACACAAAAATAAGATATTCCTTTCTAATTCATTTAATTCCAAAATTTGTCTCTCTACTTTTATAGGCAATTAAAATTAGAAATTTGTCAAACAAGGTTCTTCTTATTCTTTACCACTTGTATTACATCTCGAACTTGAGGGAGGACAATTTTTCAACAGATATCATACTGAAGTCGTGAATTCATGCCTATGTACCATAATTGTATATATTACGTGTATTTTTACGCATTGAATCAGTGTTGTTAAAATCTTTATTAAAAGTGTACATTTCATGTATTTTAATTATTCAAATGTGGTATCCAAAATGCACCTAAACTATATTGATATCAGTACAACAATCATATGTTATTGATAAGCATTGTTTATGCACTGATTCAGTGCGTAAAGTACACGTAATATGTATGATTATGGTACATAGGTATGAATTCACAACTTCAGTGTTGTATTTGTCCGAACCTATGAACCTTATAAATTAGAGATGTATTGCTTCTTCTAACTCCAGTCGGATATTTTTTTTTTACATGCTTGACTTCTTCTTTCAACCAAAGCATTTGCAAACTAAAAATTTGGAATTTATATTTTAACCACTCACTGTTTTACAAGCGGGTTTGGAATATGTAATTACATTACAAAATTGGCACTTAATCTTACCCAGTCTAGGATCTTCCGTTTGTCTCATTTTCACATGCTTATATTGAATTCATTTATTCACATTCTTAATTTAGATTTAAAAAAATCCCAAATAGTCTATTTGTCACTCCAATACTCAAAACTTTCCAATTTGCTTAATTATTCACTCTTAACAAATATAATATACATTCAATCCAACACTCACGGCCAATTTTCTAATCGGATATACATGCTCACAAATTTACTTTCCTATTCATTAATCTCTAAATCACTTTACAACAGAATTTCCATTTAGATTATGTAACATATACATTCAAAGTATACAACCATTTAGAGGCATTTGTATGGTAAATAAGACTACTTTTTATAGTGCAATGCACTGCGTTTTATTTTTTTTCAACTTTCAAGACATCACTCATTAAATTGGGACTTATAGCATTGCAAAAAACTTACTCCCTTTGTCTCACTAAAAACCTCCAAATCCGGCAAAATTCTTGTCTCACTCAAAAACTCTGTTTCCTAGTTTGATTGTTGTCAACCTTCAAATTTTGTTTTTTTCTAGTCCATTTGACGTTGTAGTGTAAAAAGAACTATTAAATTGACTCATTTACATTTCCAAGTCAATTAGCTTTGTAAAATTCATGGTAGATTAGAAAGGGTGAAATTAGAAGATATGGAAGAATCAATTTGATGGATATGAATAGGGTCAAATGGTCATGACCACTCTTCTTGTGAAAGGTTGTCTTTCTTCTTTTGAGACTATATGTATAAATGTCTATTTACATTTTCTTCAGTTCTTACATGTGCTGTAAGACTCACTATACTTTTTGCGCTCAATTGTAATTCAAGCTTACAGCATTCTCTATTTGCAGCATTGTCTATTTGTGTGATTGTGTGGTGTGTAATTTGTGGAAGTTTGGACAGGTGGTCCAATTATTGTAAGCCAGTTGCGGTCAAGTAGACTGCGAGTAGTTGTTGCACAGGAGTTGTGTGGTCAAATTGCCTGATTTCGTGTCTCACTGGAATTGGCTGTGTGAATCTTTAGTCAAGTCGACAGGAAGGTCTGGCTTATAATATTGATTGTATCATTGTCTAATTGCCTATACCAATAAGTGCAAATTGACTGTGTGAGTTATCCATGTTTGGAAATTAAGTCTATTCGATTGAGTGATTCGGCCTATGAATTGTGAGTTGGTGAGGTTGGTCAAATCAACTGTGAGAGTTGAAGGACTGAAGTATGGAAATTAACAAGAATATATTTGGAGTACTTGTATAAACTTGTTGTGTGTGTGTGAATCATTGTACGTGTGCGTGGTTGAATTGATTGTGAATGAGTTTGCACATAAGTGATGTGAAACCAGTCAAGTTGTTTGTGTAATTTGATTTGCCAAAAATTTGTGAGTGCGCTGCATCGAAAATGTCGTGAACACTCAGAATTGTGGATCAAATCAACTGCTGGAGTTTGGAGTGATTGAAGTAATTCGACAATTACCTGGTAAGTCAATTTGACTTGTGTAATTCAATTGTAATGTTTAAACAGGAGTTTGCTTGAGAGATGCAAGTCCAGGGTAGTTGACTGTGTAGATCTAGCTTGCTTATGAGATGGAGAATTGAAATCTAATTGATAAAGAGTTCCACTGTGAAGTATAGTGTGCATTAAAAGTTTCTGTCTACTTGGCTGTAAGTGATGTCTGGCTAGTAGACCCAGTTAGTGTAAGTGGAACTACTTAGTGTAAATTGGGTCTAATTGACTAAAGCTATCGGTGATATCAATTTGATTGTAAAAGCCAGTCAATTAGATTTGTAACTAATAAGTAAGGATGTTTGGGTATTCTTGTACGCCGAGAATCTCAAATTAGTGCAATGGAAATTGAAAATTAATTACGTATGAAGTCTCCTATAATTTAAAGTTGAATAATCTAGTGGTGCTAAATTTGTAAGTATCTAGAATTTACCATAGGAATTTATGGGTAGAAGTACTGTGAACTTTTAACTTGTTGTTTGTACTGTGAAAATGTTGGAGATGGTGAACTGTCAAATTGACCTTGGTGAAACGGAGGCAATTTTAAATTAGCAAGTTGCTTGATTATTAATGTTGTGGTGTCAAATTGCATTTTGATGGTGAATTGATTTTAAAATGTTTCTAGTCTAGTTGATATTGTTGATGTTGGCTGCATAAATTGTGTATACATGCATGTAAGTTGTGGTGTATTTGCAATTTGAATTGGGCTATGTGATTTGATCAATCATTCAAGTCTAATTGACCGATGCATATTAAACTGTGAATGCGAGTCAAATTCCAGTAGTTTAGTCCAAGTGGTGTAGATATGTATGGGCTGAGATCATCCAAGTTAAATTGACCAGTTCAGTCTCTGAATTAAAATTAAGTCAAATGGAATTGAATTAGGTTTATTCCTATTAAATTAGAATTTATAGAGTTTGTAATTAAGTCAAATCGCACATACAACATACCTAGTAGGTGGGATTTGCCTTTGTTGCCAACTAAGTCCAATTATAAAACTCATTATAGGTCAAGTTGCCAATGGTTGGTAGCGAGTCGACTTCGTTACATAGGACAGCCATAGGATCTATATTACAGTCATAGCCTGTGTGGTTTTAGGAGCATTAGTGTCAAATTGACTCAACTACGCGCAATCAAAAGAAAGTCTAATTGACATGTAAGAATTGGAACGAGTAGCCGTTAAGAAGATAGAAATCAAGCACCAGGGATGAAAACATCTTCCTTGTATTTTTACATGGTTGTATGAGAGAAAAATACCGAATACATTTGGCATACTACAAATCATAAATTACCATTAATAGACGGGAGAGAAAGAAAAGAGGCTTTCACTAAATAAAATATAAATGAATATATATTATATAATACTATTAAGTGGTTAGAGCATACATCAAGACAAATTGACCTCCCGGACAAATTGACATAAGAATTGACATAAGCCAAACACTTGACAGGACTGGGACGCCGTATATTGAGTCTATAAATAAACACATTAGATGAGAAATCAGCCTTGTGGAGGGCTGCGTATTCCCAACCTGTGAGAACTTGTGAGAATTGCCGAATTCAGGGCCGTGGTAGCTCGCTGACATGGCCGAGCGACTGCCACGTTGGAAAAAAATAATTTTTTTTTTCAAAAAAAAAAATGAAAATTTTTTTTTCTGTTTTTTTTTTCATTTCAAGAATGTTTTTTTTGAAATTTTTTTGTCGGGAACAACCGTTCCCTGAAACTGCGGGGGGGGGGGGGGGGGGGGGACTAGCGTCGGGAACGGGCCCGAAACGGCCCTCTCGACCCCCCAAAACTCATCTAATGTTATATCTTGGACTGAGAAAATTGACCTTAGAGATTATCCTTGGGGTTTTCTTTTATTGAAAATTAATTACCAAACATAGAAATAAGTATCCAAAACTCAAATCAAAGTGATCTTAGTCACGCATACGCTAGACTATTTGACCTTTCCTTGGAAATATCCCCCCTTATACTAGTATTCCCTGGGTTTTGTGAATAGACAAAATTTGCATTACAATTGTTGAGTAAGTTTTGGCCGGGTTGGGCAATGTCGTGGAGGTAAGTCAAGCAATCAAAGAGCATTTTTCTCCTAGAAAGCTTGGCCTTGCCAATATGAAACACTTTGTACTTGCTTTGCTTCCTGAGACAATAGTATTGATAACGTATTTGGTGACCACTTAGGTGCTATAAAGATTTGTTCGTGAAGTGGCCTAGGTTTCTTTGTTGTGGATATTTAGGCTGGGGTTCATATTTCTAGAATCCCATTATTGCCACCAACCTTTAAATCATGAAGAATGATGGAGCTGGCAACCTTTACAAATTATGATCAAAAATGATACTTTCTGCATGGATTTTGGGTGCCTAGATGGCGCCTAAACTGGAGATTTGCATAGATCTGAAGGATGGGTTACTGATTTTTGAATGCATGTATTACTAGCACAAAGACTAAAATTGTAGTTAATTCCTCGTGGGGAAGCTTTTTGGAGGTTATTAGTGGGACAAAGGGAGTATTTATCTCAATAGAAGATCATATCATCTATTGAAAAAAATCAAATTATTGATTAAAACACTAGAAAAAAACTGCATTGCTCTCAATAAGCTCTCAACAAGCTTTCAACAAAATCTAGTTGATGTTTTTTTGTTAAAAACACAGTAGAAGAAAACTGTTTCGACTTCAACAAAACCAACTTGACGTATTTGTTGTATCCAACACAAAATCTGCATTGAATGAAGTTGAAAAACGCAGATTTTGCATTAGACACAACAAACACTTCAAGTTAATTTGGTTGAAATTGATGCAATTTTCATCTAGTCTATTTCTAACAAAAAACATCAAGTAGATTTTGTTAAGAGCTTGTTGAGAGCTTATTAAGAGCAACGCAGTTTTTTTCTAGTGAAAAAACATCTTATAATAGTTGAATTGAGGCAATTAGAGAAAGATTGATGCACTAGGCACTAGCACATACCTCAATGCATTCAAAATCCAAATACCCCCCCCCCCCCCCCCAAAAAAAAAAGGTTTAGGATGGATTTTTTAGCTATAAAATTCTTCAATAAAAAATATGTCTAACTAAATTCATCAAGTATTTTATTTTTATTTTTTAATAAGTAAATTTTCTCATTTTAGTCTTTTTTTACTTGATTGACTATTTCTCTTCATAAAATGATATTTTGATGGTTTGAATTTTTAGATGTGGTTTTGAGTGAAAGTCTTCAAGTGATCTTATTAACAAATTTCAAATATAAAATTGATAATGGGCCATTTTTATCCTCAAAGTCAAAGTCTTGCCATTGATTTATCAAAGTATTATTAAATGAGAGGTTTCAAAATTCTATATCTTCAAAATAATTTGTATGTAGATGCCTTTAAACTTCGGGTCTTTGAATTTTGTAATAATCTAATGCTGGACATTTTAAAAATCAATTTAAAAATGAAAATTTTGTCAATATTGTGAAGATTGTGCAGTGAATGTTTACAAGTATACAAATGATTTGTTTTAAAACTAGTGAGATTGTAACTTGCAACCACCCTTACACCCTCATACAATCAATAGTTAACTCAAATTCAACTTAGCATATACACTTGGACACATATACATACACACTGACAGCAAAACATCTTTCCAAATCATTACATAATTTTCACAAACATCAATACAACATCCCAAGCAATTAGAACCGCTAATCCCACTTACAAAACAACAAATCTATCATATGAAAGAAAACCACAAAAGACATTCAACAAGCTAGACTCATTCTCTCACGATTTTAGATAGGCTTGTGTAACTTCAATTTTTGACAAGATTTTGTAGTTAGATTTAGGAATATAAATTTTATTTCAATTAGTGCTGAGTTGCTGAGGAAAAAAAAGTTAATCCACAATAAGTTATATATGGGGGAGACCAAAGAGTATAAAAACTCCACAAAAACTTGAAATTAATTATTTAATTTTTTTTCATAAATCATATTTTTGTCTACATATAAATTTTTTATTCATGCCATTTGGATTAAGATAGTATGCTCTTAACCTCTAAAAGCCCATTGTCCCTTCAGGGGACAAATGCGTTTTTGGGCAGGTACCTAAGGGCTGAAATTTTGTTGTGATTTTTTGAAACTTTTTGAAAAGGTGAAGAATTGAGAGAAGTATGTGGTGGAAAAAAAAATTTGAAATCGGACCTTTGAGCAAGAAGCTATGCCATTTCTTGGAATGCGTGGGGAGGGAGGGCAGCAAAAAAAATTTGCAAAATTTTGAATTTTTTTTTAAATATTTATTTTCTCATAGATTATATTTGTGTTTATCTGGAAAGCTTTGATTCATTTCAATTGGATTTGTTATGAGGAAGTTATGGACATTCTTGTTTTGGGGGCAGTTTGAGCATCTTCTTGAAAAAAATAACTTATAGGATTCATTTTGGAATGCAATTTTTGTAATTTTTCAATTTTTTTTTGGTAATGGTTATGTTTATTAAATAGAACAATCTCACCATTGCAAATAGTGCATTTGTAATTCCAGCAAGAATATATGAATATTTTAGATTTTCCTTCTATCTCGTACCTACTTCTACTTAACAATTTTTTAAAGAATGATAATTAAGTTTTTTTGAATTTTTTTTTTTTTCCTAGACTCTCAACTCAATTTTCCACTATAAAGATTTAAAGCTCAAAACGCTATAATGCAAAAATTTTAAGTTAAAAATGTTTAAAGTCAAAAAATCTGGTCCCGCAATGTGTTGAAAATCTTGTTTTTTACACTTTAAACGCAGAAATCTTGCAATCTGTGCGGTCAAAAATTCTGAAATTTTTTCTACACATTCTCATACTACTTAGGTGTAAGATCCTATGGTTAGATGTGCAAAAAAAAAAAATTTAATTTTTTTTCACTCTTTGCTAAAAAATGACAGTTTTGGA
The DNA here is from genome assembly GCA_963969595.1 of Neckera pumila. Taxonomy (NCBI): domain Eukaryota; kingdom Viridiplantae; phylum Streptophyta; class Bryopsida; order Hypnales; family Neckeraceae; genus Neckera; species Neckera pumila. The sequence continues at coordinate 24,868,833 of OZ018411.1, read as the reverse complement.
TGTTTTTTGGTAGAAAAAAGGCCTTGGGCCTTTAGGGGTTAAAGCAACCATTCAAGCCTACCTAACTCCTCATTGACAGTAGAAGATATACCAAACAACATGTCAATCTTTTGTAGATAGGGTCGCAATTAGAACACAATCGCTTCTAGAACAGACTACCTTAGTGATATGAAAGTATAAGGAGCTTCTTGCTTTGTAGACAATAATGGAAACTTTTTGAAAAAACAATCCACTAGATTCATTGTTGAATTCAATTTTACCAATTTAAAAAAATATAATTTTTCTGAGATTAAGTATGCTTACTCTCTCCCATTTGAGAATAATATGTTTCAATTCCATCTTAGAACTATTGAATATTTTGTTTTTCCTTCAATCTTGTACCTACTTCTACTAAATATTTTTTGAATTTTATTTTTAGACTTTGAACTCAAATAATCAATATAAAATATTCTTAAATCAAAATATTTAGGGCAAAATTTTTAAGTTAAGAGTCACAAAATATACTTAAATTCATTTTTCTACTTCAAGTGCATTTATCTTGCAATCTATTCAATCTTGAAATTTTTTCCACACATTCTTGTCCTAGGCTCATGCAAGACCTTACGATTAAAAATACAACTTATCAAGTTCTTTGCTCCTTACAATAGTATGGCAAATTCAAATGTTTTTGATGAAAAAAGGCCTTGAAAGGCCTTGCATTTGAAACAACTTGAAGCAAAACTGAAAACTACCAAACATACTTTTAAATTCCTATTTAGTTGCTACTTAATAACATATTGGTTATTTCTTTGTATTTACACTAAGAATGCAAATTCTTCTTGCCAACTAGTTTTCTTTAATTGTTAGCTACTTAGCCAATTATATATGGTCAATCCAAAATTTCAAGCTTGGTTTGGTGTAGGGAATTAAATTCCTTTAACCATTATAAAATATTTTACAGACAATTTTCAAGGTTCGTTTTTATTTTTCACTGAAAAAAATAAATATTTGATTGTTGAGAGGTCCTCAAAGGCATATATATACCGTGCCTTCTAACATCCCATCTGTACAGTACTAGCATGCCTCTCTCTGCCTATACATTGGTCACTGCACATCCTTGAAGACTAAGAGCTGTTGAAGATCACTAGACCTAACTTGCTGGGGTCCAATACATCTTCAGGGTTGCAAACCACCTCAAGTGAAATACCACGTCCACCAACAACCAAGGTCTTCCCAGTCCGAAAAGCCATTATTTGTGCAAACAACGTCCGCTAAATGTAAGGTGGATACTCCAAATGCATCACTGATTCAAAACGGCCATCATCACTTTGGGTACATCTCCAAAATCAATGAGCACCTATGCTGTGGAAGAAATGGATTCAGAAATCAGAACCTCTACAAAAAGAAACTTTGGTTGTTTATAACTTTTGCATATGATATTCAAATGTAGCGTTTCAGATTGGTGCATTGGAACTAGGAGGGGAGATAAACACCTCTTTATCTGGAATAGTGGAAGAGTAAAGCTTGTAAATTTTATTTGATTTCTTAGGCTTTGAACAAAGCTTAACAATTCACTTGATTTGAAATTGGAAAAATTGTTTTTATCCATTTGCTTTGAAAATGATCCCAATGGAAAGAATAAAGTGTTTTCAAGATTTTCACTGATGAAAATTTAAACATGTAAGTGTTGATTTGGAATTATTTGTGATTTCTGCGTATAATTGCATTTCAACAGTTGCAAGGTGAATTGTGTAATGAAATTGATAACTTTCTATAAAATTTATTTTTTGAAAGTATATTTTACTGTGCTAATATTATTTATAGTTGTTTATGTAGTGTGACATGGCTGAAGTAGTATTTTACTGTGCTAACACTATTTGTAGTTGTTCATAATATGAACGTAATTATAATGGTGATTTAAAATGTTATGTTTCTTACATGAAAATATTTTGAAGTACAATGTAGAATAATTGAAGTAATCATATATGGTAGAAGTAAGTAACTAATAGATACATATATATTGTCGTTTGCAGCATTCTATTTTATCAATATTTTATTGACCATTAATGAGTTTGTTGACCAACCAAAATGTAGATATTTCAAAATGTGCAAAAATCTATTTCTTAAAAGAAAACCATCATACTACTCAAATCATAATTCCTTTTGTAATATCACAAATGCTACCATTTACAATAGGGGCTCATGCTTGCTATGCTACGCATTCATTGTATCATATATTAGTAAAAGTTTGATATATTTGAATAGAATGCATGATTATGATTTCAATAAGTCTTTGAAATAATTAATTTTAATATTTTGTAAGAATATTTTCAATCATGCATACATAAAAATAATATTTTCACACAATGTTATATTACAGAAATAGAGTAGTAGTTTGCAGTCACCTCTGTAATATCACTTTTACAGCTTTTATGATTTCAAAATTCTATTGCTACTACCAAATGATTTGAGAAATTTATTCAATTGAAGCAATTTTGGACTTCACAACAATTAAATTGTTCATGAAGTTTTTGAAATTTACAAATTTTTCTTTTCAATTCACCAAGTTTTTGGATTGCCATTGTTCACAACAGTTGAATCAACTTTTGAATGCATTACAATAAATGTATATCTTTTATAGTATTCACCATTGCGTATATTTCATTTATCATTCAATAAATTTCAATTGTACATTTCAATATATGCTTACTTATAAACAAAATTATACAAAGATTTTAGTAATTTTTATTTAAAGATTTATTGAAAATTTTGTTTTGCATTTTATCTAATACATAAATATTCTAATAATGAATGCGTAGCGTAGCAAGCACCAATTGCTAGTGTATATGTAAAAAAATTCCAAAAAAACAAAATAGATGACAAAAATGTACTAAATTCTCTTTCATCATCAAAAAATAATTACTAAAATTTATTTGCGATTTTTATTATTTCTAAAAGTAAAATTCGACATTCAGAAAAATAATTTCAAAACATCTAATCTTAATTTTATTTTGAAACAAACGGACAAATCCATTGATCTAATCATAATTTTCATTACATGGTCTAAGTCCAATTTATCCAGAGCAAATAAATTTCAATTTCTAACTACCTATCTTATAGATAATAAAAAAAAAATCTTTTTGAATTTGAAATTCAATTTCATATGGCACCTAAAATCAATGTCAATAATCAAGTAGATAAATTATACATTTTAAACTTTAATATTTAATATAAATGATTGTTTAATATTCAAAGACAAAAACAAATTTTTCTATAAGGCATGATAATATATGCTTGCATTTTCAGAGTCTCCATGCATGCAGCAAATCTTTTCCACATACTTGCATGAAGTGATAACACATCAATATTGAAAAGCATTTTGAAATCAATTATGTCAAAAGACATATGACTACTTACATGTTTTTTTTGTGAAGCAATTCACAACCATTCATTTTTTTAAAACTAAATTTTTTTTAATGATAATAAGAATTATAAATATTTATTTTAAAATATTAATATGTATATTTTTTCGAATCATCTATTTTTAAAAGTAGAATGAAAACAGTGATTGTATCCTTTGTTCATTTATCATCTGTAATTCCTTTCTTGTTGAAAGTACACTACTAAGTCAATTTTTCATACCAAAGATCAAGATCCCCAAATTTTTTTTAGCTTTACCAACTGATTTCTTCTAATTCCCATATTGAACCAGTTTTTCAAGTAACGAGTTTGATTATTTACTCTATTTCCTACTAAATAGAAATATATATTTTTTTCACCGATTTTTTAGTCGATGTTATCAAATTCCAATCAGTTTTTTCTCAATTCAACTGCCTAGCTTTGAACTAGCTGCCGGTTCTTCCCAGATGCTACCAAAGATGATAATATAATTATACATTAAAGAATAGGGGTATAAAATATTCCTGAACTTGATCTAGACTCTGTTAACAATTCCCACTCACCACTATATATTTTTTGACCATCTTCATAGTTAAAGTTGGGACGTTGCGCATGTATATGTGCACAATGCATTACTTCAGAAATTTCAACAAGAGGCTCCATTATTGATACTGCATTCAATACTCCTTCACCTACACACAAATTAATAAAATCATTGTCGTAGTAATCTCCAAAATCATGCAACAAGGAAATAGCTTTAAATCAAATAACATTACTAAATATACCAAGCACCCAATGAATGATAGAGAATCCTCTATGTAAGACAAAAGCACAAATGTTTACTTTTGCAATTTTGTGTGAAAAGGGGAATTCTTGCATAATAATTTAACCTCCATTGAATGCTATCAGGGGTTTCAAGCAAATGATTAAAATCAAAAATCAAAAATCCCTCATAACTAGCTTGGCAATTCAAGGTTAAAAAACATCAATTTGAAAAGACTACAAATATTAAAAAGGAAGAGGAACCATACCATGCGTGATGCATAATATGTGCTCCGAATGAAATCTATCAGTAATCTTCTGCACAGTAGTAGTATATCGACTTTGCATATCAGCTCCACTCTCCCTGCAGGAAGGTAACTGCAAAATAAAACACATTCCAGATTAGTAGAAAACAAATATTTCAAACCCCCCAAAGAAAGCAAAGGACTTCAGCATTTTCACAGGTAGTATACAACTTCATATGGTAAGCACTAGAATGCAACTTCATACTATAACAACATTTATCATTCCTTTTGAAATAGCATTGGCAAACATAAGCCATCAAAGAATCACACAAACTCTTTTTCAACTCTTTTATCATAATTATACTCCAATTAATAAAACACTTGTGTAATCCTAATGAGCAACAACTTCACCACTCATACAAGCAGAATTATAGATCTAAATCAGCAACAGCAAAAGCATTTCCTACTCAATGAAATTGCACTGATGCAGAACATAACCGTTGATAGTAGAAGAAAAGAGTCTTTGTGAGGATACTCCATTCACCCTCCAATTGATGGGAAAGAAAAATTCACTACGCTATATATGTGTGTGTACTGTTTGCATAATGGGCTGATAAGAAGTATCATGAATCTCTGAGGGTATATGTGTGTGTACCGTTTGCATAATGGGCTGATAAGAAGTATCATGAATCTCTGAGGGCAACAGCGAGTAAAGCTTAGTCAGGTCTAACGTCCACGGCTCCAACGAGCTATTGTGGGCTACTTGCGGAAGATGAGACCTTTTCATCACTTCGGCAAGCCCAAACTCAATTGACGCCTTCTTGCACACACAACCATGCAAACTAGATCATTATTCCATTCCACAAAAGAAGCACTTATATTTGTTGATTCCACGTAACAAGCACCAATACGGGGAAAAATACACTGGTGTTTGTTCATTACACAAAATATATACTACGTTCAGTTCAAACCACAAAGATGAACCAGTTTTGGTTGATTCCACAAAGGTGCACCAGTTTCAATGACTAGACGAAATTTGTGTTCATCTAGCTGATGTATTTTCAGTACATAACACACAACTAAATTAGAAATAATGTTAATATAAGTATGTGTTATTTAACAAAAACACATCAACAACACAAAAAGTGCAATTAGGTTGCCTTCTCAATTCGATTGCCTACCCTTAGATAAATTACTTCATGGATCAATGCTTGTCCACATGGAGGCGCATTCAACCCTTTAAACTAGGCCTTGAACTGGTGCACTAATCTATGCCATAAACATAGCTCTAGACTGAATGCGTCATTGTACAATAGGGGTAAATATGCATATAGTGTAGACTATCAAGAAATTAATATGGGGCAACCTAATTTCACTACTTTGTGTAGATGAATTCAAATTTTTTCTAGTGAGTTCATTCCACTAAAGATGTATCCATTCCAACTCATTCCAAAAAATATATACCCATTAACCCCTAAAAGACCATTGTCCCCTTGGGGGACAAATCAAATTCTGAGTAGGTACCTACGGGCTGAATTTTTGTTGTGATTTTCTGAAATTTTTTTGGAAGATAGAAAAACTGATAAACTTCGTGGGAATACAATTTTTTTTTCAATCAATGCCCAAGAACAAAAGTTATGCCCAAATAAGCTCAAAACAGGGGAGAGGAGGTAGCAAAAAAAAATTTGCAAAAAATTTAATTTAAAATTTTTTTTTTTTTTTCCTTATAGATTATACTTTTGCCTATTTGGGAAGCTTTGATCCATTTCATTTGGATTTTTTATAAGAAAGTTATAGACAATCTTGTTTTGGAACAATTAGAGCATCTTCTTGCAAAAAATAACTTGTAGGATTCATTTTGGAATGCAATGTTTGCAATTTAAAAAAAAAAAAAGTTCCACATGGTTTAATTTTCTTGCTAGAACAATTTCACCATTGGGATTAGTGCATTTTAATTCCATCTAAAAGATATCAATATTTTAGATTTTCCTTCTATATTGTACTATCTTCTACTTAACAATTTTTTTAAGAATGAAAATTAAGTTCTTTCGAATTTCTTTTTATTCCCTAGACTCTCAACTAAATTCCCCACTAGAAAGATTTAAAGCTCAAAACTCTATAATGCAAAAAATTTAAGTTAAAATGTTCAAAGTCAAAAAATCTAGTCCCACAATGTGCTGAAAATCTTGTTTTTTTCACTTTAAACGCAAATATCTTGCAATCTGTGCGGTCAAAAATTCTGAATTTTTTTCTACACATTGCCATACTAGTTAGGTATAAGATCTTAGGTTGGATGTGCAAAAAAAGCAATTTTCAGATTTTTTTACTCTTTGCTCTAGAAATGGCAATTTTGAGAGTTTTTTGGCAAAAAAAAGGCCTTGATCCTTTAGGGGTTAAACACTTTGACTCCAGCACTCTTTAGAAAATACCCCCAATTATGGAGCAACGCAACGCCTGGCACTGTAACGAGTGCAGTGGGACGCTCTCACACACAGGCCTCCTGTCGTGAGAGGGCCCCGCCCTCACCTCGCGGCAGGGCCCTCACATGACCGGAGGCCCGGGTGTGAGGGCGTCCAACTATACGTTTCACTAGATTCCACGAAAGATGCACGAATTTCAGTTTTTATTCCACAGAAGATGCACCAGTTTCAGTGGAATGCACCAAAAGCTACGACCATTAAGCTCACGAGAAGTTCTGAAAGAAAGTGAAATTGGTTTGGGGTTCAAGTGATTACGAGCATACCTTAAGAGCAGGAACGGAGCCCGAGGCCGCATTCGCACTGACCCCTTGCTCCAAACTCGAAGGCAACAGGCACAGTCCCGCGATCACTTCCGCCGCCGTCTGCACACACCTCAAGAACGGCGACATGACCACGCGTGTGATGTTCCAATCCTCCATACGCAAGCTCCGCCCCACTCGCCACGCCTGCAGCTTCCCTCGGTTGGTGAGCGGCGGATCCCACGCCCCCTCCTCTTCGTCGACCTCCCCACTCCCGGTCTCGCCATGGCGCAACACGAACAAGTTCTGCACAAACGGGTCCGAGTCGGTGGAGGGTGATTCGTCATCCAGCACTGCTTCGTGGCCCCTGGAAGGAACGCCACTTCGATGTGCCTGCACGAATCAACAGAGAAACCACGAACCCCAAAACACACACACACGAAAGTTAATCTGCAGTTTTCCGATAAAATCCATAGTGAAGCTCCCGAAGGAGCGAAACTCCGAAACCGAACCAGGACGAAGCTCAATATACTGACTCTCCCCCTGCAACTCCACGATTCAAACTCTTCATTTCCCAAGCGAATCACAGAGAAGCTTCAAACAACAGAGGACAAAAAAGAACCCACGGCGATAACAGCTACCTTTAAACCAGGCATGGTGTCTGTCGGGTCTGTCTGGAGAATACACCCCCTCGATTGGCCTCGGATTGCAGCCAAAACAAGGAGAGAAGAACGAAACGAAAGAAACTCCACAACCCAACACCAAAGCTCCACAGCCTCCACTCCAGCAAGGAATCCCAAAACGCTTCGAGCCTGTAAGTTATACCAGAAGCCTTTCCCCTTCCAAGTTCCAACAGCTTCCCTTCCCCCAGCAGCGTATACGTATTACATACCCGGCGAGCCGCGGTAGCGGCGAGTAGGTTATCGGACATAACCGATTGTTCACTTTTGAATCACAACCTTTGATCTTCATGATCCAAGGGTGTAGGAAGCAAGTTGAAAGGAGAGAAGGTTATGAGTTACAACTTGTAATGGCAATGGTGATGGGTTGCCAATGGGGCGGTGCCACGTGAGTGTTGAAAACTCAACAACCGGTTATGAAAAGATTCCGACCTGAATCCCAAGTTCTAGCTAGACCTGCATTCACACGGGCACAGTGCGTGGAACCGTGTCCCGAAGGATCACACTGGTAGTAGCACGAGCTTGCAACCTCTGACCTCGAGAACTAAGGGCCGCTTTACACCAAGAGGCCGGGCCAATTTCTTGTGTCAGAGGCCAAGAATTCTGACTTCTTGATTGGACAAAAGGCTCAAATCAACCCCAACCCCTTTACACCAAGAAGTTGGGCCAATTTAGTGAATTGAATTTTTTATTCAAAAAAGACATGATCTGACATGGCCCGAGCTCACTGAATTGGGTGCACCAAAAATGGAAAGCTAATTTTTGGCCTTGGGGCCAATGTTAGATTTCAATTAAAAAAATCGTTTTAATAAAAAAACTATTTTTTTCAACTAATCATTACCGTTGGATTTTGTGCAATCGGCCTCATGGAGATTAGGACCGGCCTTTAGATGTAAAGTGGCCTTGAAAATTTCAGCCCCTCTCTCTTTCTTTTGTAGGTTTTATTGAATTGGCCCGGCTTCTTGGCCTTAAGGCCTTTACATATGGGAAAATTGGCCCCCATTATAATCTTATTCTAATGGGAAGTTGAGGCTGGCCTCCAACCCAAAAGGGGCTGAAATTTTGTGCAATTGGCTTGAAGGAGAATTGGCCTGGCTTCTTGGTGTAAAGCGGCCCTAAGCTTATTTCTACAAGGATCACAATTTATAACAGGCACTTGAGACAGGATTGAATCAATCCTTGGGAAACAAACTATAGTAGTACTGATCATCAGAAGGGGGACGGGGAGCTCATGCAGGGTGCAGCGTTCACAGAAGTGGCTAAATTTCGCTCCGTTGCTACTTAAAATTTTCACAAGCTAAAAGTATACTGGAACAATTTCCTGAAAAAATTAGATTTTAGTCAAGACTGCCACAAACAATAGAATTTGGTAGCCCGTGTGCAACTTCCTCTACATTTGAATTAGCATCTAATTTGTTAGTTTTATATTCTAGTACTCCTAATAATCCTTTGAAATTTGTAAAATCTTATCTTTTCTATTTTTTTTTTTTAATACTACTCACTCTCAAGGTAGCCAAAGTTGATGCCTGTTTGTCTTGGAGGTAGCATATTGCACTAAATCCTAATAACTTAGGTAGCATGTTGCACTAAGTTCCATAAAGCACTAAGTTCTGGGAGCACTGGCAGGGTGGTTGAATGGAGGGTGGAGGGGTGCTGCTGAGTGGAGTCGAATGTTAGACCGACAGCAGTTGCTTACGGAAAACTGACCAAAGACGGTGCATGCCTGGGCGAAACGCAGGTCACTTTGCGGCCCATGCAATTGTGTCCTCAGTCCCGAATATCTGCTTCCGCATGCATTCCACATGTTGCAAATGCATTGCCTGCATGAGACCTGCACGGGACTTGCATGAGACTTGCATGAGAGATCTTTAGTTGGGAAAAGGGCGATGCATGTCTCAACCTGCATGTCAGGAAAATGGCGCTGGCGACACTTGCCATCACTGGGAGGAGGCAGCGGCACGACGGGACCTGACAAGTCAGAAGTGGTTTCAAAATCATGAAAGTCATTCTGTTCCTTTGTTTAAAAATTTAAAAAAAATAAAAATAAATAAAAATAAAATAAAAAAAAATCATGAAAGGAAGTTGAACTTAACTGAGTCAACGAGGCAGGTGAGGCAGGTTAGAGCATCTCCTGCACCCCTCCAAAGAACCCCTCTCCTCTAATTTTTGGATGATAAGCAATCAATTGTAGTGTTTGGCAGGCTCCACCTTTACTTTCACACACCAAATAATCCATATTTGGTGCAGACCTTTACGGTCACTACATGCTATATTTTCTCTTGGGATTAGTAATTGTCATAGCTTATTTATTGCTTTTGCAAGTTATGTGACTTGTGATTGGTTGGAAGTATATGTAGTCAGTTGTACTGGTGGGGATTCAAGTGGCAATCCCCTTCAAATTAGACAAATCTCGATTGAAGGAACAATTTGGGTGCAGGGCTACAGGAGATGCTCTTAGTGGTTTGAGGGCAATTGAAGTTACACAAAATAGTGAAATTAGGTTGCCTTACCTGAGATAATTACCTATGGATCAATGCTTGTTCCACATGGAGGCGCATGTCACTCTCTCACCAAGCCTTGATCTGGTGCAAAAATCTATGCCATACACATGGCTCTGGATTGAATGCACCATTCAACTTCTGAGGACAAGTGTGCCACTTCATAGAGAGAGAATTAGAGCAACTTCCTAAAGGATGCTCACTGGGGACATTTTTTGGGGGGGAAAGAATGGTGTTCATTAAAAAACCAAAAAAAACGAAGGAAACAATCAATCCGGCTCACGTGGACTCGTGGAGTTCTCACCTTGGGCGGCAGGCTGAATGAAAGATGCCACTTGGGCTTGTGGAAAGTATTAAAATAGAAGACTTTGCTTTTACATCAAGTGTTCAAAAACTCTTGGCAGAGAAGTGCGTATCTCATTAGGGACATTTTTTTGTGTCCTTTCTAGACATTGGACCATAGAATGGAAAAAAAAACATTTTTGAAATAAAAAACTTCTTTTGTGGCTAGAAGTTACTATACTAGAGTGCATTTTCAGGGAATAGTATTGCAAATTCCCTCATTATGGTATTATTGACATGTTTAACCCTTGAATATCAAGCTGGTGACCGTAAAAACCATCCCTTTTGGCTCTGTGTGACATCATTGACTTTGGAAAAACACAAAGTGCTCAATGGAGGTCAAACTAATGTAGAAGACCTATGCTTTTCACAACAAAATTCCAAAGATGAATAGTTGCATTTCTGTCCTATACAAAAGATTTCTAATCATTCATCGGCCGCAAAACGTTCGCTTCGGCATTCAAGAGTTAAAGAGGAAGACTTCTAATCTATGGATCACCCTTGGAGGGAATTTAGGCCACTTCTTGCTATTTACTCTTAACCCCTAAAGGACCAAGGCCTTTTTTCTGCCAAAAAACTCTCAAAACTACCATTTCTAGAGCAAGGAGTAAAAAAAATTAAAAATTGTTTTTATTTTAACATCTAACCAGACGATCTTGTACCTAACTAGTATGAGAACGTGTGGAAAAAATTTCAGAATTTTGGACCGCACAGATTGCAAGATATATGCGTTTGAAGTGAAAAAAACAAGATTTTTAACACATTGTGGGACTAGATTTTTTGACTTTGAACATTTTTAACTTGAATTTTTTGCACTACAAAGTTTTGAGATTTAAATCTTTCTAGTGGAGAATTGAGTTGAGAATCTAGTGAAAAAAAGAACTTCAAAAAAACTTAATTTTCATTCTTAAAAAAATTGTTAAGTAGAAGTAGGTACAAGATAGAAGGAAAATCTAAAATATTAATATCTTTTAGATGGAATTAAAATGCACTAGTCCTAATGGTGAGATTGTTCTAGCACAAAAATTAAACCATGTAGAACTTTTCTTTTTGAAAAATTGCAAAAATTGCATTCCAAAATGTATCCTACAAGTTATTTTTTTCAAGAAGATGCTCTAGTTGCCCGAAAAACAAGATTGTCCATAACTTTCTCATAAAAAATCCAAATGAAATGGATCAAAGCTTTCTAAATAGACAACAACATAATCTATAAGGAAAAAAAAAAATTTAAGAAAATTAAATTTTTCACAAATTTTTTTTGCTGCCCCCTTTCCCCTGTTTTGAGCTTATTTGGGCATAACTTTTGTTTCCGGGGACTGATTGAAAAAAAAATTATATTCTCACAAAGCCCATCAGTTTTTCTATCTCTAAAAAAAGTTTCAGAAAATTACAATAAAAATTCAACCTGTAGGTACCTGCCCAAAATCCCATTTGTCCCCCGAAGGGACAATGGTCCTCTAGGGGTTAATGTGAACTTTTGCCATAAAAAACATGTTTTTGAAATTGGAAGCCAACTAATGAAATGAAGTTCATCAAGTCAGTTTAAATTCCTTTTGAAATTTCTTAAAACAATTTTAAAATTCTATACAACTGCATTGGAATTTTCAAATTTTTTGAGCATATTTTGTATTTGATATGAATTTTCTTTACTTTTTCTGTAAAAAATTAAAGGTAGTTTCAAATTTTCACAAAATTTTTTTAAATTTTTAGCTTTTGTAGAAGACATAGGTTTCATTTTTGAAAATAAACTAAAAAAGTTCATTCATCTTTAGATTCAAAATGGCGAAAACTGGAGAGAAGGATTGCGAAGCTTGAATCCATAGGATAGGCTTGTCATTTAAGAGTTGAAAGCAACTGCAAATGTAGACTTGGAGAATGAACAAGAAATTTTTAGAAGCAAGCATTACAAAAAAATGCGGCCCAAAAGTGGGCCGCAAATTTTGAATAGAACTGCACCCCGATGGTGCAATTAGAGAAAAAATTGTGGCTATGCTGACGTGGCATGACTAGTGCCACATCAGCCCACGTCAGCATATCCAATATTTCTTTTTTTTTTTTTTTTTTTTTTTTCTTTCTGTATTTGCACCGCGGTGTGTGTTGAAAATCAGAAGTTAACAGCCCATTTCAGGGTTCAAATTTTTCCTAATGGTTGTGGACAGGGTAAGGGACAGGTCAATCTACTTGCCAACATTAGCACTTCCAATTGAACACCCCAAGGAGAACCAAGAGATAGAGCAATTTAAATTCTTTTGAATTTTTCTTTAGAATTTCTTCCATTTGTGTGGGGGGGGCATTTTGGGTGAGGTGTCGCTTTTTTTGGCACAACTTAGGAATAGTTGCTTGTATTGTTAAGGGGGCTGATGGAGTAACGGTGGAGGGAGCTTGAGGGAGCTTTTGTGGAAGAGCTTCAAGAATCATCTTCAAATGACAAATGAAGCAAGAGCAAGAGGTCGAACATTTGTTCTTCTAAGTGCTTCAAGAGGATTCATCTTGATGTGAAGATAGTACACTTGGAAGAAATGTGTGTTCTAAGAGAGGGAAGCTTGCCTTGATCGCTTATTTTGGAATTATTTCACGTGAGATTGCACTTTTGATGCATCTAAATTCATATGTTCTTTCCATATAAAGAGAGAGATATTTTGCAGATTGTGCCAGAGGTTTGTGCTATTGACCCCTGGTTCATTCAAAAGTATGATCCAGGGGTTGGTTAGGATTATCTTCCTTATAGAAATGCATTGCAACTATATGGATGTTTGCCTATAATATTTTGAAAGATGTTATTGATGAATATTGCCATACGAGGGAGAGAACCCCAAATGAGTCTATGAAACGTTTTACGGTGATTTCGAGTCCCCTTTTCTTCAGCAACCTACCCTTGATGGTATACATATGCAAATAGAATGGACACTCCTTGTGGCTTTCTAAATATATTTGGTCATTTAGATTGCATGAGTTGGACTTGGAAAAATTATGTGGTGACAAAGCAAGGACACTTCCAAGACAAAGATGGATTGCATAATACTATTCTAGAAGCTATAGCTAACTAACCCCTCTGGATTTGGCATACTTTTTTTGGTTTGCCAATGGACAACAACGACTTCAATATCCTTGACAACCTCGGGGAGGGAACTTGATTCTACTACTACAAACCACGTGCGAACAAGTGGTTTCTAATAAACTATAATTTCAACCTAAAATTTTGAGCATTATTTGGTAATGACTGTAGGTTTCTATTGCCAAAATTTCCAACTCAAATGAAATATGGAATGATTTCTAGAGGAGGTTGAAAATGAACCTAAAATGGCATATTTTTCAACTCAAATATTTATAGAGAACACATTTAGATGACCGTTGCATCAATATTCAACTCAAAATGAGCTTTCAATAGAGAGTTATTTTTAGGAATTTTTTGTTCATTTTTTAAACAATTTTTTAGGATATAATATAGGGGTGTGAAAGTTATTTTTCAATTCTGCAGTGTATCTATTTACTTCAAAAATTTGTAACTAATTATCATTAGCAAATAAAAATATCAATAATTCAAAACATAAACTTTCAAATTAGGAAGATATATTCATATTTTTTTTGTTTTCATTTATTTAAATTTTAGGATATAATATAGGGGGTACAAAGTTTTGGTCGCACGTAGTTTGGATTAGATACACTAAGTGCACCCCCTGTGTTGACAACTCACCTTTTTTACGTAATCTTTTGCAGGGTGATGGAAATGACATGACTCTTGAGATTAATGGTCATTTGTATTAGGGTTACTAATTATTGAAAGACTAGATTTATTAGCCATAGACTTGCGTTTAGCAACCTATCCACAAGCCTCAAGGTCAAAAAAGGAACACTTTACCAAATTACACCTTACCGTTTACAAAGATGTGGAGTAGGCATTTGGAGTCCTACAAGCCTGATTGTCAAGAACTCATACCACTAATGAGATTTGGGCACAATTAACAACATTATGGTGTGCAATATCATTCTGCACAATATGTTTGTGCAAGATGAGCAAGGTAAGGACTTTGAGCTAATATTTGATCAAGGCATAGCAGTTAGAAAAATGCACCAGCCTTTGACATTCGAGGACTCCAATAATTGTACTTGTGAGCTCAAGAACATGCATACACATTTTGCGTTGCACAGCAATGTCATGGACCAACTTTGGTGTTTACAAGAAAAGTAATGGGCTTGATGGCTTTTCCAACGGCCTGTCAAAATTGTTGCCTCAACATCCACAAGACAATTGAGCACGTCAAATTATTCATGCAAATTTGCAAGACATGCTTGGAGGAGGTTTCGGCCAATTTGTCAAGACCTCAGCGAATTAAAGCTACTCTCCAAAGGGGAAGCTGTTACCGTGATTCTATTTGGCTCACACAACTAGGTTGGTAATTTTCATATTGCTACCTACTAGCTACAGTTTTAATATTGCTAGCGATACTTTACGTTCCGCCATTCTTCGACATCTTTGGTGTGCAAGGAATAGGAAACTCTTTAAAGGCCAGGCCATTATCAAGAAAGAGATGAGCTCCCTTGCTTGGAAAAATATCATCTTGGCAAGTACAGCTTATAAGAATTATATCTTGTTCTTTTATAGCCACTGTAATATGGATAGATAGGGACTTATACGCCAAGACCTTTTGTATACTTGGTGTAAAAATGAGATCTTTTACTTTGGTACTCTTCGCAAGCCCAAGCGGCATCTTTCCCTTAGCCTCCCACCCAAGTTGGACATTCCGCATTATTTGGATTGATTGTTCTTTCTTCACTTTTGTTTTTTTAATGGTCACTTTTCCTTTCCCTCCCCAAAAGAGGGATGGACTTAGACTAAGGGTTGCATTGCAGCTTAGCTAGCGGCAATATTATCATTTTGTTTTGATAGTAGGCTTGCTTGTAGATTTGGCTATAATTTTGGATTTTTTAACCATCTAAAGCCAAAAAAGAGTAATTCAAACGATGACATTCATTCAATAACTCCAGTTGTTGGCTTTTTGTTTGGTGATTGTTTTTTTTCCACCAATGGGGGTGGTATTAATCCCTAAAGGACCAAGGTGATTTTCTTATCAAAAACCGCTCAAAACCGTCATTTCTATTACAAAGAGAAAAGAGCTTTAAAAGCTGTTTTTTCTTGCATACCCAATCGTAAGATCTTATACTTGACTAGTATGTGAATATGCATAAGAAATTTCAAAGACTTTGACCTTGTAGATTGCAAGATATATGCATTTAAAGTGAAGAAAACAAGTTTTTTTGCACCTTGCTTGACTAGATTTTTGGCTTTGAGTCTTTTTAGTTCAAATTTTTTGCACTATGGACTTTGATTTTCTACTTCTTTATGTTGAATAGTTGAGTCAAGAATCTCCCAAAAAAATTCAGGATAAAAAGCACTTAATTTTCACTCATTAAAATATTGTTAAATAGAGGTGGGTTCAAGATTGAAGAAAAAATTAAATTATTAATAGCTTTTAGATGGAATTGAATCACAATAATCCCAATGGTGAGATTGTTCTAGCAAAATAATCTAACCTTGTCGAATAATTTTTTTTGAAAAATTATAAAAATTGCATTCAAAAATGAATTCTAAATGTTATTTTTTCAAGAAGATGCTTAGATTGCCCGAAAAAGTAAGATTATCCATAACTTTCTCATTATTAGTCCAAATGGAATGAAAGCTTCACATGTAGACAAAAATATAATCTTTGAGAAGAAAATTCGAAAATGAATTATTTTGACTTTTTGTGGGGGTTTTCGGATTGCCCGCCAAACTCCAATTTTGCTTATTGTGCCATAACTTTTGCTCCCGGTCATCAGTTAAAATAAAACTTATATATTCACAAAGCTCTCGCAAAAGTACACAACCTCAAAAAATTACAAAAAATATTACAAAAAATTGAGACAATAGGAACCTGCCCGGATCCGGTTTGTCCCCCAAGGGGACAAATGGTCCTCTAGAGGTTAAGGTCACACTGACAAATATTTTGTCAGTAGGGATAAAAATTGTAAGCAAAATTCACATCAGTATTAGAAGCGCTTCACCATAAAATTGTTGTCACAATATAAAAACGATAGAAGGTCTATACCCTCCACTTTCAATTGAATTGCACAGAATAATATGTACTCTAGGAAATGCCCAAATCCCGGTCTTAGTATGAGCTTATGCTACACAAAATCCCTTATACGCTAAGAAAAATTAACATTGTGAGCTTCATCTTTGAAGCTGAAATCACATTGTTGCAAAAATAAGCTAAAGTTGATAGAGCTTTTTCAAAATGAATTTATGCAAACACAAGGCCACTTGGATATTCAAATCATTAATAAACTTATAGGAATTAAAAAAGCAGGAGGACTACAAGTAGGATTGTCCATCCTGACGTGATGCTGACTTTTCACGTCGAGATGTCCGTTAGCGTTGGACCAAATACAAATATGTTTTGTTTTTTTAAATTTTTTTTTTTTTTTGGACGGCCTGTTCGTCGATCTAGACAAACTGACCGTTAATAGGAACGGACCAACTATTGACGGGACAAACCAACTGTCCAAAAAATTTTAAATTTAAAAAAAAAAATCCTAACGGATGATGGGGTTGGACCTGACGTTTTGTCATAGTCACGTCCGTCCAAACTTGTCGTGACGGTGACAACCGTGCTACATGTGAAGCTTTGATTTATTCTATTTGAACTAATAATGAGAAAGTTATAGACAATCTTGTTTTTTAGACAATTAGAGCATCTTCTTGAAAAAATAACTTGTAGAATTCATTTTTGAAAGCAATTTTTACAATTTTTCAAAAAAAGTCTTTGACGAGGTTGTGTTTGCTTGCTAAAACAATCTCACCATTGGGATTATTGTGTTTCAATCCCATTTTAGAGCTATTAATGATTTAGTTTTTTTTCAATCTTAGACCTACTTCTACTTAATAATTTTCTTAAGAATGAAAATCAAACAATTTATTTTTTCTTTAATTATTTTTCTACACTTTCAACTCAATTCTTCAACATAAATTTTTTTTTCTAATTCAAAGTCTGTAGTGTAAACTTTTTTTACAAATGGCAATCAAAGTCATCTAAAATTGCAGGCCAATGTTAAAAAAACTTTTTTATCAACTTTAAATGTTAATATCTTCCGAACTATACGGTCAAAATTTATGAAATTTTTATCACACAATCTCAAGCAAAGGAAGTACAAGATCCTACAATTAAATTCTTAAAAAATACTTGTTTTGTTTTCTTGGGTGAACACAACCAAAATGACAGTTTTTGAGTGATTTTTGACCAAAAAATTGCCTTAGGCCTTTAGGGGTTGAATTCAATCTATCCAAAGCAAATAAATTCTTATTTTTAATTGCCTATTTTATCCAGTCAAAAAAATCTCTTCTTGAATTAGAAACTCAGTTCCGCATATTTATAACATTCAAAATCAATGCCAATAATCAAACATATAAATTATGCATTTCAAAACTATATTATTTAATGTTTGATATAAAATATTTAATGATTTGATATTTGATATAAACTAATCGCTTATATAATCAAGTATAGAAATAAGTACATCCACATAGCATGAAAGTAATTGCTTGCGTTGTATGTCCATGCATACATGTCACTTGTTGCAAGCCTTTTTAACATATTTGCATGAATCGATGACACATCAACTTTTAAAAACACTTTACAATAAGAAATATCAAAAGATCTATAATTGCTCATATGCTTGTCATGTGAGAAATATTCACAACCATTCATTTCAAGAAATAATAAACATTTCAGAGATCAATTTGAAAATAACAATATTTTCATAAATATAAAATAAAATACATTTTTTTTTTTAGCACACATTTTTTTTTAAAGTAGAATGAAAACAATAACTATAATACTAAATATTTTCAAATTAAAAATAAGTTTAAAATAAAAACATTGAAAATTTAAACAATCTGTGCTGAAATCATTTTAAATTATAATATATCATAATACAGTTTCAAATTTTTAAAAATAAAAAAAAACATATTTCAATTTGATCCTAATGAGTATATTTTCTATTGTAACATTGATATAGTGAGAACATTCTAATTTACATACTTATTATCTTTCATTCATTTTTCATCTATAACTGATTTTGGTTGCTAAAATTGCACTATTAGGTTAAACTGATAATGTAAGCATAAGTTAAGGAGAAGGGGCATAAAATATTCCGGAGTTTGATCCAGACTCTGTTAACAACTCCCATTCACCACTATGTATTTTGTGACGATCTTCACAGTTGAAGTTGGGACGTTGCGCATGTATATGTGCACAATACTTTACTCCATACATTTCAACACAAGGCCACATCATTGACACTGCTTTCATCACTCCTTCACCTACACACAAGTTAGTCCAATCATTGTCACAATAGTCTCCAAAAAATCAATTAGTAAAAAAATAACTCTTTAACCATGTAACCTTGTTGCGGACACTAAAAGTCAGATGGATGGCAAAGAATCCTTCTATGTAAGAAGGAAGTGCAAGTGTTCATCCTCAGAATTTTGTATGAAAAGGGGAGGTCTTGCACAACAGCTTGACCGTTAATGAGTGCTCGAGTTTCCTTTTAAGAAAATGATTCACACGGTACCAAAAGGGAAGATTTCCACCGGTATTCCAAGGTTAAAGAAGCATCAATTTGAAAAAAGAGTACAAAAAAACAGAATTCAAAAGGGGGTGGAAGCATACCATGCATGATGCATAATATGTGCTCCGAATGAAATCTATTTGCAATCTTCTGCAAAGTAGTAGTATATCGACTCTGCATATCAGCTGCACTCTCCCTACAGGAGGGAAACTGCATGAATAAAACACAATTTCCAGATTAGTAGAAAGCAAATATCCCAAAACAACCCAAAGAAAGAAAACGACTTTAGCATTTTCACAGGTAGTATGCAACTTCATATGGTCAGCGCTAGAATGCAACTTTCATAACTTCATGTCAGTGCTAGATTGCAACTCCATACAATAACAATATTTACCATCCCTCTTGAAATAACATTGGCAAATATAAGCCATCAAAGAATCAGACTCTTTTCCAAATCTTTCATCAAATTAAACTCCAATTACTAAACCACTTATGTAGCCCTAAAGACCAACATTTTCAATTGGCAAGAGCTTCACCGCTCGTTAAAGCAGACAGATCCAAATCAGCGAAAAAATCTCCTGCTCAGAGAAATTCCACTGATGCAGAACATGACCATTGATAGCAGAAGGAAAGAGTCTCTGAGACGGTATTCTCCGATGGAAGAGAAACAATAATTACTGTGTATATATGTGTGTACCGTTTGCCTAATGGGTTGATAAGATGTATCATGAATCTCTGAGGGCAGCAGCGAGTAAAGCTCACGCAGGTCTAACGTCCACGGCTCCAACGTGCTCTTGTGGGCTACTTGTGGAGGACGAGAAATCCCTTGCCTTTTCATCACTTCGGCAAGCCCAAACTCAATCGATGCCTTCTCACACACACAACCAAGCAAACTGGATCATTATTCCATTCCACCAAAAGAAGCAATAATATTTGCTGATTCCACACAAAATGCACCAATACTAGCTAATTCCGGAAAAAGAATGCACCAGTATTTGTTCAATCCACAAAATCTACAATAGATCAAACCACAAAAGATGAACCAGTTCTGGCTGCTCCCACAAAAGGTGCACCAGTTTCAGTTCATTCGACGAAAGGTATACCCCTTCCAGCTCATTCCACGAAATATACACCCGTTTCACTAGATTCCACGAAAGATGCACTAGTTTCATTTCATTCCACAGAACCAATTGCAGTTGATTGCACCAAAAGCTACCATTAAGCTCACAAGTAGTTCTGAAAGAAAGTGAATTTGGTTTGAGGTTCAAGTGATTACGAGCATACTTTAAGAGCAGGGACGGAGCCCGACGCCGCATTCGCACTGACCCCTTGCTCCAAACTCGAAGGCAACAGGCACAGTCCCGCGATCACTTCCGCCGCCGTCTGCACACACCTCAAGAACGGCGACATGACCACGCGCGTGATGTTCCAATCCTCCATACGCAAGCTCCGCCCCACTCGCCACGCCTGCAGCTTCCCTCGGTTGGTGAGCGGCGGATCCCACGCCTCTCCCTCTTCGTCGTCCTCCCCACTCCCGGCCTCGCCATGGCGCAACACGAACAAGTTCTGCACAAATGGGTCCGAGTCGCTGGAGGGTGATTCGTCATCCAGCACTGCTTCGTGGCCCCTGGAAGAGACGCCACTTCGATGTGCCTGCACGAATCAACAGAGAAACCACAAAACACAAAACGAACACACACGAAAGTTACTCCGCAGGTTTCCTTGAAAATCCATATTGAAGCTCCCGGGCGAACGAAAATCCGAAACTGAACCAGGACGAGAAAACCCCTGAAACTCCACGATTCAAACTCTACATTTCCCAAGCGAATCACAGAGAAGCTTCAAAGAATAGAGGAAACTCCAAAAAAAGCACGGCGATAACAGCTACCTTTAAACCAGGCATGGTGTCTGTCGGGTCTGTCTGGAGAATACACCACCTCGACTGACCTCGGATTGCAGCCAAAAAACGAAAAGAAGAACGAAACGAACGAAACTCCACAACCCAACACCAAGGCTCCCCTCCAGCAAGGAATCCCGAACGCTTCCCTCCAGTAGCCTTATTGTACCAACAAAAAGCTTTTCCCTTCCAACAGCCTACTACGACAATAGCTTCCCTTCCCCCCCGCGGCCAAGAAGTCTGACCTGCACCCCGAAGTCAGACCTGCATTCACCCGGGCACGGCACAGTACGTGGAACCATGTCCAGAAGGATCACACCGGTAGTAGCACGACCTTGCGACCTCCGAAGCTGAGAACTTTTCTACAAGGATCACAACTTGTAACACTTGTGACGGGATTGAAACAATCCTTGGGAAACAAGCTAACAAACAAATATGATGGGAGCTCATGCATGGAGCTGAAGCTTCGTAAGTGGTGAAAGTAGGGTGGAGGGATGGGAGTCGAATGTTAGGGCCACTTCACACTACGGCCGTCGGTTGAGAGTCCATGGGTTTCCATCAATCAAATTTAAAAAACCCCGAAGTTTGGCCTCTCGAGACTTCACACTAGGCGACACGATTCAAAGTTTGTCGCCCTCAAAACTGCCTACATGGCAGAAAAATGCTTACATGGCAGAAAAATTCGACGGACTCTCGAAGAGAGTTTGGGTCCTGCAAAATGTAGGACCCAAACTCTCCTCGAGAGTCCGTCGAATTTTTCGGATTTTTTTTTTCATAAAAATAAGAAACTGAAAAGATCTCGACCGCTAGATCTCCTCTTTCTCGCCTCTCTTTTGTTATTTGTTATTTGTTATTTGTTATTTGTTGTTGTTGGGGTTTGAAACCTAGTCTCCACCATGACAATGGGGAGTCTTTGCATTCAATGTACCTACTTCCTTTTGCATTCCCTTTGCATAGGATGCCCCCTTCTTATTCCAATGCCATCCTCTTATTCCATTTCTATCCTTTATATTGCTTGTTTGATGATGAGAGCATGTGCTGTGATTTTTTTTCCAAGGCCGTTTATGACCCTTTTTTCATGTTTTTTTAGCTTTTGCTTGAAAAAATTGCCACATGAACGAGGCTTCATAGGGAATTTCAGAAATTGGATGGACGAATGTGGAGAGAAAAGGATAAAAGTCGAACAAATGGTATAGGATTGGACTTTGGGCTTGGCCTTTGGAAGCTTAACACTATGGCCAGCCAAAGGCTCCAAAACCTATCATTTATTGCTCATTTCTTTAGACTCTCACCAAAAGTTTGGACTCTCAATCCCACGGCCTCTCGACTTGGGCAGCCATAGTGTGAAGAGGCCCTTAGAAGCGGACAGCAAATGTTTGCGGTCTAAACCAAAGTATGGGCAACATCATCATCATTAGCCCCTAAACGTCTCAATCCTTTTCTGAATTTTTGCATATTTTTTATTACATCTTTGTTCAGAATTATCATTTACTGAATTTTTATGAATTTGGTCATTAAGGACTGTTGTCTTTTCTAGATCCAAGTATTACATTAGATGAATGAGAAGTTAGTTGGATGAAGTAGTGCTTCGAAGCCCTCTATTCATCGTCCAAAATATGGACGTCGGAGCACTTTAGGGTTAGGGGTAGTCACACCTTCTTCAACAAGCAGATTTTGTAGGAGAAAGAAAAATTGTTGAGGAAAAACAAAAGCCAATTGGGAGCAGTTTTGGATGAAGAAGGTGTGACATCCCTTTTGTGGCGTTTGGACGATTTCTCTGAAGAATGGATTCAGAATCACATGTGTTTTAAGGAGCACAAGCAATGCAAGGAGCGCATATGAAAAAGTTCGCTTGCGAAGCCTTCGATACGTCCAAACTTCACCTCCAAAGGAGAATAATGGAGCTCACAAAGACTTCGTAGAAACAGTACATTCTGCGAGAGTCAAACCAACCCTAACCCGCCAAACAAAGAAGCTATGACTACCCCTATGGGGATTATGGGTAGTCACATCTTCTTCAACAAGCAGATTTCACACAAGAATGAAAAGTGTATGAAGGAAAATACAAGCTAGTAGGGAGCAGTTCCAGTTGAAGAAGGTGTGACATCCCTTTTGTGTCGCTTGGAAGATTTTTCTCAAGAATGGATTCATCTGAACTAAAAATACGCAAGACAACTTGTAGAATTACAGGTGTTGCATTGTACGCAAGAAAAGCTAGTAGTGCATGTGAAAGCAAGGAGTAGAAGATTAAAAAATTAGCTCGCAAAGGCTTCGCCACGCCCATTATTCACCTTTGCAGGAAAATTTTAGACGTTGCAAAGGCTTCGCCGAAACAATATATTCTTTAAACAACAAAAACAACCCTAACCCACCACGTCTCCATTCTTCAGAGAATGGGGGGAGAGCAAAGAAGGTATGACTACCCCTATTATAAAGGGAGTTCACTACGGAGAACCCTAAACTAATTGATTAAATGTGCACTAGGACAAATCAGTGTAACAAAATATATAAGGTGAAAGCACCCAAAAATGTCCAAACAAGCAACTTAGCAAAGCCAAAGGCATCTATTATTTGTGCAAAAGGCTATGAATTTTCAAACTAAAAGCTGTCTAAGTCTATGAAACCGTCCCATAGCTTAGTTATAAAACTACAATTTAGAGAATCAGTAGTCAACCAATCACAATCAAATAAGGGAAAAATTTACGTAATACTTTCAACTAAAGTTCAAAGCATTGTTTTTCAATGAAGCAAGGGGCACTTTTGCATCCTTTGAAAAACGCACACCTACTGTAAACAAAATTATCTTATATATCACTAGAAGAAACCCGCGTTTTAGGTGACAAGTCCGGATTTTTTAAAACGAATTTTAGATGACATTTATGTTGACGTCCAGCTGTTTTTCTATTTTCATGATGTTACATTGGATGTTAACATAAAAATAGCTAAATGTCAACACAGATGTCACCTAAAATCCATTCCAAAACATCCAGGTTTGTCACCTAAAACGTGGATTTTTTATAGTGCATGGTTCTTCAACCAATGCCAATCCCTGAATTAATTGATAAATTCCTTTGGAATATCTAGTACAGCATCATACCTTTCTAACATGGGAAGGACCATTGCCTCTTTATACAATGTTATGTCTAACTTACTTACCATGAATGAATATAGGGACAATTTTTGATGTTTTCACCTTATGGGCATCTGAGTACTCTAAGGTAGGAGGCTCAAAATCCACTTGGGCATTAGAAACTACCCCTATAATTAGCTCTGAAATGGACATGAGGTGCTGCTTAAATTGACCTCTATAGTTTTTGAATGGATTGAGAAAAAAAATACTATTTATTGCAAGAGCCAATCCTTCTCTTTGCTTTTCCCATTTCTCTTTACAAATTGCAAATGAACAATCTATAGAACATTTAAGGTCATAAATAGATACCTACAACATACTTTGTTTGAAAATTCATAAGTAATTTAATAATGCTTCAAAAAATAAAAAAATCACTTATATAACATTTTGCATTTATATCTGTTTGTCTTAAAAATGAGCTAAAAATATTCACACCTAAAGAAATACATGAAAAAGGCAGATCCACCCTTAAATGAGCGGATTTTGAGCCTCCTACCATAAATGCCTTTCTTTCAATTTAGTACTTTGCAGGCCCTAGGACGGGAGTAAGTGATCACTGCAGCCTACCAAGACCAATGTGGACTCAATAAGTTATGCGAGGGTTGAATTCAATACAATAGTGCTAAGGTAGAACCACCCATTCCCAACCAAGGAGCCATATCCAACCTATAGGATGTACGATTTTAAGCCAAGAAGGGTGCTCAAGCTTGGAATGTATGTATTTCTTTTTTTCAAGGTTGGGACAAATAAGGTCATAGCACATGTCCCAAAGTACTTGGGAAGTGTGAGCAAGATAGTAGGAAGTAGTGAGTAGGAAAGTAGTTGGGCTATGAGCGGAATTAGAAGACTCTAAACATTGACTACAGATTTGAAATACTTTTTGGCTACCAAAATTCATAGTAATTTTCATTTTGGCAATAAAATATTTCTCATATCTTCTACATAAGAATTTTTTTCACTGTTTCACATTGTTCCTCATCTGTCCTGAAATCATTTAAGTGATTTGATATGAGTGATTCTACCTTATTGTGCTTTTAAGGTAACTACACCTTAAATCGCACAACAAAGCAATTCAGCATGATTCAACATGGTTTACTATTATATTAAATTTTTTTTGTGGATCCCATTGGTAGTCAAAAGGGGATTCTAGATTCTTTTAGAATGCATTTTTTGTGTGAATAAACTACAAGTTTTCAAAGTGCTAAAAATAGATGTATCTAAAAGCGATTATAGAATTATATAAATTCTGGGAGTACATTTTAGGCAAGAATATCCACTATACGATTTTAAGAAACATGCAATTTTAGGTGTATTTATCTTAACAATTGAATTCCAATAAGCTTATGCCGTCCATAACAAGTGTCGCTTTCTCCAAAAGATCTAATGCATGCCAAACTTGACCCTCACGCACTAATGTTGGTACTTACGGAATACAAGATATCGAAATCCCTTTTCAGTCGTCTATGCCCTGCAAAGTAGTCTGGAGACCGGATGGACCCCGACGAACTTCGACGGCCCCTGTTAACATAATAGTTAACTTCATTCTTTGCCTTTCAGCCCACAGGTTATTTTTTTTGTTTTTGGACAAATAGATATGTGGCCTTCCTTTTAAGAAGGTTCTGAGTTTCGTGGCTCCTTCACTCTGGGGGTTTGAAACTTTGAATTGAAGGGGGTCATTTTCGAGTATGCAATTTTGAACATTAGTGAAATGAGGTTTTGGAAGCATTGTGGCAATAGTGTGCATGACCATCATTAAAATCTGGAATTTTTTAACACATCTACCCCCTTTTTTACTATAGGTGAAGCTGCACAATTTTTTTTTTTTTTTTTTTTTTTTGAGGAAATTGGGTATTTAATTGCCTAAAAAAACCCTGCTTCAGTCCGTTGAGTTTGCGGGCCATGCAATTGACTCCTCAATATCTGCTGACACATGGTTTCAGATGCATGCCTGCATGAGGTCGAGCTGTACAGTACACTACACTTGCCATCATTATGGGGACGGAGGCAACTGGGCCATTCTTTATCTTGATTTCATCCTGATTCATCCTGATCTCATCCTGTCTGATTTCATCCTCATCTCATGCTATTATTGCCGCCACTTGTTTCAAATTCAAGGGGAGTATGAAAGTGGGCAGATCAGCTGTAAGCTTAGAACCTCGCTGCAGTAAAGTAGTATGCTCTTAAAGCGACCATTTAAGCCTACCTAACTCATCATTGACAGTAGAACATACTTCAAGCAACATGTCAGTCCTTCCTAGATAGGGGTCGCAATTACAACACCGTTGGTTTTAGGTGTAGTTACCTTAAGTTAAGTTATGTGCTTCCGTTGCCATCATTGTCAGTGGTGGAAGATCATTCTGGAAGATTATAAACAATTATTTGACCAATGAACTATTCAGCTTCTCAGGACAAGTGTGCAAACGTGAGAGAGAGAAAAGAATAAGTTAATCCCTATTAATCCCTAAAAGCCCAAGGCCTTTGGGGGGTCCAAAACACCATTGCTTTTGAAGTGTTATAGTGATTTAAGGTAGAAGGCTCAGAAATGGCACATCTAAGGGTTGGTTTGCCTTTTTTGTTTATTTCATCGAATGGGAATATTTTTAGTTCATTTTTCAGACAAAGAAAAATAGATGAGGAATCTAATACAAGTAGTTTGGTATTTTTCCAAGCATTTTTGAATTACTTATGAATTCTCAAACAAGTTGGGTTGTAGGTCCCTATTTATGACCCTAGGTCTTTCATAAATGGTTCACTTGCAATTCTAAAGAAAGATGGGGAAATCAAAGAGAATGATTGGCTCTTGCAATTAACAATGCTTTTTCCCTTGATTCATTCAATGACTATAGAGGTCAATTTTAGAACCACCTCATGTCTATTTCACAACCATTTACAAGTTCCATTCTTAATGTCCGTGCCATTTTAGAGCCTTCTACCTTAAATGTCACTAATTTATAGGATCTCAATTGTACAACTGTACAA
The DNA here is from genome assembly GCA_963969595.1 of Neckera pumila. Taxonomy (NCBI): domain Eukaryota; kingdom Viridiplantae; phylum Streptophyta; class Bryopsida; order Hypnales; family Neckeraceae; genus Neckera; species Neckera pumila. The sequence goes on along the minus strand of OZ018411.1, from coordinate 24,841,596 downwards.
TCTTGTAGTGTACCGTGAATCAAACTTCGAGTCATTTGGCCACATAAATTGCAAGATTATAATATTTTAGTGTTGAAAAAACATGTTGCAATTTTCCTAGCAACACATTTCAAGGTGAAATTCAATTTCTACATCTATTCAAAAGGAAAAAAAAAAATTAAACTATGTAGTGATCCAAAACCAACATACAATGACATTGGTGAAAGAAAATATCATTCAATTAACCACTAAAGGACCAAACGGTGTTTTTTGGCAACATAGCGATTTTGGGCAGCTCACTATGAATGGAAATTTTATTTTTTATTTCTTGAAAATTTCACACAATGTGTGCCCGAGGAGTAGCTTTAAGGCCCAACAATTTTCAAAACTTTTGACCACATGGTTAAAAAGTTATTGGATGATATGTCATTTTCAATGGTCGGCTAGCAACTCAAATTTTTTTGAAAAATCACTTTTTAAAAAAATGAAAATTTGAAATTCGTTCTTTAGATTTATATATACGTATAAAGCTTCAAATTATTCTATTTTGATTTATGAGATGAAAATTATGAGGTGTTCTAGTTTGCGGGCAGTTATAGATTCCCTACTCCAAAAAAACCTTTGAAGTCCTATTTTTAACTCAATTTTTAATATTTTTTGAAAAAAATAAAAGCATAAGATGTATATTTCTTATTGCAACACTACAACCGTTGGGATTGACATTTTTCAATTCCATAATTAAATTCTTAACAATTTTGTGTTTTGAATCATTCTCTACTTCTTTCTATAACCTATTTTATTCCTATATGTTGTATATTCCAAATGATCTGAAAATTTTCAAGCATGTAGCCAACTTGCTTTGAAGAATGAATTCAAAGAGTAACCACTATTTTGGACATTTTTTCATTTAAATGTGACCTTGTGAAGTGCAACTACCCGGTTTTTTGTAGGGCCAGAAAAAGGGGTTTTGTCAATTCAAATGTTAATTCCTTGCAATCTACAAGGTAGAAAATTCTGAGATTTTTCTTACACATTCTCAAACAAGTTTACCTCAAGATCCTATGGTTACATGTGTCCAAATGTTTTTTTTTCTAAAATTTGATACTTGTACTAGAAATGGTAGTTTTTGAGTGTTTTTGGTGAAAACATAGTCTCCGACCTTTAGGGGTTAACTCATTGTGTCTGCAAAATGACTTTGAATTGTCAAATAGTAAGAAAAGTTGAAAAAAAACATCTAAGGTTGAACCTCCTTCTACTAAAATGCTTCTCAGTCACTATCTAATAGCTTCTTGGATTCATTAGAGAAAATTCGGGCCCTCTAAAGTGCCACGAGTTTTCGTAAGTTCTCCAAAAGTTTTGCGCAGATCCCGACTGCTGAAACTGTGCCACTGCAACAGGGTGACATGGTCAAACTTTGGCTACATAAGATTTTCAATTTTATTATTTTATTTTTATTTTATTATTTTTTTAAAATGAAATTTGAAAAAATAAAAATAAAAATAAAAATGGAATTTTTTAATTTTTTTTAGAAATATATTTTATCTGACAGCCCATACCACTATTCACAATTTGGGACAAATTGGGGAACAAGCCTGAAACGACCCCTTCTTGTCCCCAAATCCCTTCTAATGGGTATGAAAGTTTAGCTACACAAACTAGACTAGTATGTGTAATTTTTCCAAAGTTTTTATTGGATATGGACACTATATGAAGAAGTAACAAGCTGCCAAAGTTTAATGTAATCCAAAGATGTAATCCAAAGATTTTAAATTTTGAATTGCTCCCAAACATTCAAAACAATTTGGATTGACATAAAAATTTAACACAATAACTAGACTTCAAAAGAAACATAACTCAAGAAATTTTATTGAAAACAAACATGGGATGAAGGAGATAGAAGCCCCCTGAAGTTGCAGCCATCGAATGCAGTTTGGTAAACTCAAATTGAACTTGTAAACTTTGATTGGCTTCCCAAAAATTAGTACATCATGCGAGGATCTAAATTTTTTACCACACAAATCAAAAGAGCAAGCGCAAAATTTCCAACAAGTTTTATTGAGTTTGGACATTGGATGCAAAAGTTACAGCATCTGAATTGGACTTGAAATAATGTGAGGATACTTTTGGTCCCATGGGGCGTTTAGGGGTTAAGGGCCTCTTTGCATGGTGAGTGGCATCCCTTTTTTTTTTGGCACCATGTGGCCAGATTGCACCATTTCAAAAGAAATGTCTATTTTTTGCCAGATAAAAATAATATTTTTTTGCCATAAATTTTCCATTATTCTCAACAGTGTAGATGAAGTCGCCAACTTTGGATGAAAAAGTGCATAAATATGATTGAAAAGTATTTTTTGATCCACAAGATGGATGAATGTAGAAATATTGTGGTTCACAAAATTTTAAGTGATCGCCATCTTGGTACTATCTCAAAAAGTAAAAAAAGGGGCTGGTGAGTGGGTGGGTGAGTAGATGGATGGGTGGGCAAATGTATTGTTGCACTTTATTCAGATATGGTGGAGAAAGAGTCACCATCCAAGACAATTTGTACTTTTATGTGAACGCTTGGGGTGAGCATTGGCAGCCTACAGGGTTGTGAATAATGTTACATTTTGGCAATTAACCTCTAAATTCCATTTAGCTACAAATAATGCATCGTAACAATGCAATAAATTGTAAAATAATGCATTGTAATGATGTGCAAAAGTGTATATTAATGTGCAAAACCATGAAACAACAATAACCACATGATAATTGTTAACAAACCATAGATTCTAAATTTTGTAATGTAGTGACGTATCCGGGAAGTTGTATTCCCTGTATAATATAGAAAATTGGATTTCCAAGCCAAGGCACCAATATGTTTATATCTCTAATACAATTTGTATCATCTACAATGAATTCACAGGCGTCAACACTTGAATCTTGATGAATATTGTTGTTCTATTCAATCGTCTACTTGCAATCAATTCTTTAAAGTGATTTGACATTAATTAGAATTCAAAACCACATACAGATCCATGAACCCCAATAACATCATCTGTAAATCAAGACTCATGGTCTACAATTGCTTGCATTATTATAGATTAGTTACAATCATGACCATACATACCAATTACTTGATTTGGTATTTGTTGATAAGTCAAATCAAACATGAGAGCAATCAAGAGCACCACAACATTGAGGAATGCCATGTAGATTTTCAAAATTTTATTTCACCTTAGATAATCTTTTTCTTGTTGACAAATTTAAATGCAAAGATAACGCTACTTTTATCATAGCAACATTGAACCGTTGACAGACTACCACACTTATTGAATCGGCTATATCTCGGGCTATATCAAAAAGTTCACCAATTGAAGCATGAGTGTCTCTAATCCCTTGTCTTCATAATGCAATAGCAACTTGTTGAGGAACATTCGTCAATCTTTCAATGATATTGATCAAACCCAACGGTGATTATGTTGCAATTCTTCATGAACCAAGCTGCAAAGACAATGAAAAAGTTGGTTGATTTTGACAATAATAGAAATTGTTGAAATTGCTCCAAATCTTCATACATCATCAAAGTTGAGTTTTGAGCCCACCAGTAAATTGAACGTGGCTTGATGTTGAGAAGACTACATTTTGATCCAAAGAATTTTTTTTGCCATGTTTTCCAACAAAAACTTGTTGAAATGAATGCATTGCATTTCATAACCGACTGCAAAATTGACATTCTATTCCTCATTTTTTTCCACTTTTAATGCCTCATACTTGATAATTTTGGGGACATTCTTTGACTCCTTTTGAATGTCCTTTAGCTAGCCCATTTTACCATTGTCCCAACTGATGCATTTACAACCTCCCCATCGCATGTGCAACTCCAACGCCTAATTCATCTATATTTCACAAGCTTTACATATTATAAATTTCATAATAAATTACGTATATGGTGAAACAAGTATTGAAATACAAGTCAAAGTGCTTCAACATCCACTAAAAAATGAATACAAATAAAAACCAAAAGGAAGATTGGTTGATGAAAAAAATACAAAGAAATCACATGATTGAATTTGAATGATGTTTTGGTAAAGATAAATTAGAATGTATCATAGTAAAATATAATCAACTTGTATATTAATATCTATAGAACAGTAAACCAATATGTACTAAACACATTTATGAAGTTTGAAAAAATATGTAAATGAAGATTTTAGATTGCGAGGTCACATGTGAAGTAATGATTTAATCTACCACCTATTGGAAAGCGCATTGCCAATTGTTTTCATGGCATCACTTATGCTTAACAAAGCATCTACATAAGCCTTTCTGGTGTTATTAGCACTCCATTTGCTCACGTTTAGGCCTCAATAAATTAGAGTGGCGTGCTTTTTTGACTATAGCTTTTGTCTGTCCAATACTATAATTTCCTCACAATTGTACCCAAAACTTATGGCTTCTATAAACTTAAGTCTGATTTTATCCATTGATGCCAATGCACCATCTATAGCTTTCATAAACAAACACAACTCCTTTGTAGAATAATCCATAGATGATTTGCCATTCTTTGCAATATAAAGTATATATTAAAAATCTCTCAATACAACAATAAAGCGTGCAAAAATGACGAGACATAATGATAAAAATGTGAAGAGATGATAAATATACCAATAGATGGAGACATCATACCAATGTTAACCTCTAAAGGTCCGTCATGCGTTCTTTGGTTGTATAGAAATTTTGGGCAGGTATGTGTGACTAGAGATTTCCACACGTTTGGCTGAAATTTTAATAAAGGGTGGGCGCAAGGAATATCTTTCATATGCAATAAATTTCATGACATTTGGGAATGTCAGTCAAAAGTTATGGCCTAATATGTTACTTTTTTTCAAAACTGGGCAATCTAGGCACATAAAAAAAAGTCACTTTTTAAAAAAAATAAAAATTTGAAATTGATTTTCTAGATTTATATATACGTGGAAAGCTTTTCATCCCTTTTTTTTTTATCGATGAATAAAAAGTTATGGAGATTTTTAGTTTGTGGGCAGTTATACATTCCATATTCTAAAATAAACTTTGAAGTCCTTTATCTTACTCAATTTTCAATATTTTTTGAAAAAAAATAGAATTCTAGAATGTAGATTGTTTATTACAACATTGCAACCATTGGGATTGGCATTTTTTGACAATTTAGTATTTTGAATCATACTCTACTTCTATCTACTTACTATTTTTTTCCTATATGTTGGAAATTCCAAATGAAGTGAAATTTTTCAAGTGTGTAGCCAACTTGTCTAGGAAAAAGAATCCAAAGAAGCATCACCATCTTGGACATTTTTTCATCAAAAAGTGAGCTTGTGAAGAGCAGCTGCCCTATTTTTCACAGGGCCAAAAAAATGGTTTTAGTGAATTTTTAGAATGCTTATATCTTGCAATTTACGTGGCGGAATTTTTTTAGATTTTTACCATATATTCTCATGTCAGCATACTACAAGATCCTATGGTTATACGTGTCAAAAAAAGTTTAAAAAAATTAAATTGGGTACTTGTATTAAAAATGGCAGTTTTTGAGCATTTTTTGATGAAAAAATAGTCATGGAACTGTAGGGGGTTAAGTGGAAGATCTCCTTGATCCATAGCATTGGAGATACTCGGGTACCATTCCACCAAGGCAAGACTTAGAGCATCCCCACCAATCTGTTCTCTATCCCTAAACTTGAAGTCTCAAAGCAGTCAACCTTGACTTTATGCAGATGAGACCTCGCGAGTTCTCTAAATGAGCCTCTGGATACAGAATTCGGTGAGAGTTTTACAGAATTCTGTATAACTTACGGATATAGGATTTAGAAAAAGGTTGGTGCGATGAGATTTCTGTATCCCTGTCTGCATCTCAGGTCCTCTTCCCTATACTTTTAGGGAAACGGAACTCCCGGTGGGAATGCTCTTACAACCTGATCTATAGGAGCTCATGGAAACCTCTTCACATGATTCTTCCTCTCCAACAGACTCATTGCAAAATAATTTGACTGACCCAAAGGGAATTTTTTATTTATAACCATGTATTTTTTGAAGCCCAAAGAAAAGTATTTCCATTTGTCTTGGATTTATTGTTCATTGCAATGAACACCTTTTTCTATAAATCATCAGCCATATCCTTCTATCTTTTTGGTGTTGTGGTCATTTAAATGTGCTGATTTTTTGTTCATCCATTTTTTCAAAGTTCACTCTCTTTGCATAACATAAAGATAAAGTATGTACTAAAGACTATCTTCCAGTTGTATATACTCTAGTGTTCATTCTTCTTTGAGGCTCTTCTAATTCCACATGAATGTCATTTTACAACTAATCTTCATGGTATATGGATTTAGGATTCCAGTTGAAATCAATAGGAGTTTCCCAAGACTCAATTTTCTACCAAAATAAATTATCAATGTATGTCGATTATGAAAAGTAATGAATTTCTTTTCATATTATCAAATTAAAATTATGTTTTAAAATTGAAGCATAGCCTACTTTGCTCAAATGAGACTCTAAATTATCCGCTAAATGAAATGAAAGAAGCATTTCATTTTAAGCAACAACACTTTTTTTTGTTGTATCAAACCATCATGTATTCACTTTAGAGAATACTCAATTACAACAAGTGGACAAACTGTGTATTTGAATTATTTTAAAGTCTTAGTTGAATGTGAGTCCAAATGACCAAATCAAGCACAAAGCAAAGCCAAAACCAAAGTGAGATGTTTGCGTCGCACCAAAAGAAAGAAGCTCTTGTAGAGAGGAAAAAAAATTGTATTTCAAGAATTAGTGAGATCGAATACATGAGTCACTGGTATGCAAAAAAAAAGCAAGATCTCCAACCTCAAGAACTCCAACATAAACGCTCCAACTTTAGAATTCCAGTATCAATGCTTCATTATACTCCCAAATAATGGAAGCCAAAAGGATAAGGAGTTTCCAAGATTTATTGGATAGTTTTAATTGACCTTCTATTGTGAGTAGGATACTTGAAGTAATTGCCTTGTGCAAGTAGAATATTCTAAAAAGTCTTTTGTATCCAATGAAAAGACTTCACCAATATTGGTCAAAACCTAGTATATTCTTGTGTGGTGGGATGGTTGCAAGAAAGACCGACCATTTTGTGTTGTGTTTTGCCCAAATTTAGAGTTTTTGCACTAAGTACTAGGAGTAATTTGTAGCAAAACAATCTCAACCATTGATCCAAAAAATTGATAGCTAAAAGTACTTTGTGAAAATTGCAAATACTATGGACTATTTGTAAGTATAGAAATAGTACTATGTGAAAAAAAGACAAATTGTCATAGAAAATAGATACAATGAGGTATAAATTAATAAAAAAATAAAAAACATGAACACCCCCCCTCCCAAAAATTGCCAATTTGTGAGGACTTGATAGTGATTAGATTTCACCAAAAAATGAAGGCAAAACCATCTTCAATGTTCAAAAGTATGTGCGCAAGGGAGCCCTATTGGCACAAATGTGTACGTTATAAAACAATGTATTTTTTGATGTCCTTTGGTAGGTATATGTCTCCCTACTTTGGAAATAGACTATAAATTTTTTAGCTCTAGATCATTAATTTTGGATACTTCCCAATACTAAAACCCCCTAAACTTCAAAGTGTGACAAATTAGCAAAATTGACTTTTAAATTTAAAATATTTCTTTTACATTTTAAAGAATAAGAGATTGATTACAATCAAATTAGCCATCTCCAATAAAAAATTTAAATTCGTAGGGTTTTAAATACAAAAAATGTAGTGGAAAACAATTCCATCACTCTGAATGTAACACAAAATAGTACAAGTCTTTCTTGCAATCACCTTGTGGCCGATTTTGCCAAAGGAGTGGTGGAAATTCTTCCTTGAGTGGCGCCCTAGGGAAAGCTCACATGCTGGTGGGTCAGTTGATTTTTGTGGACCATAGTGGCCAGGCTACCCACCAAGCTCATATGTAAGTCCACCTTAAGAGCAACCCTAATGCAAGTATGGACAAGGGGACGGGCAGTTGGCAAGAGCTAGGTTATTGGTAGGGTAGGAGAGAGGAGGCAAGCAGGGGATTTTCACATTTTTTAGGGCGCACCAAATTCAATTTTCTTCAATTCAAAAATTTCCACTAGGCATTTATGTCTCTACTTCTACAACCTTCAATACTATTTATATTTTTTTTGGGCTTCCTAACAACAATTTTTGTATTAAAATTGCAGGTTACTTTTGCAATTGATGAGTTCAACAACTAGCTCAAGGTGGATATCCAAGATAGATTTAGACATGCTAATGAAATAGCAATCCATCGATTTTCAACCCCACATAGAAGTAAACCCACCAAATTTTGAACACATAGACAAGCAATATCCATCTTAAAGAATGAAAATAAAACTTCCAACTAAATGTACTACACAAAAGTTGGCAAAGGTGATCCTATCTATTTATACAAAAATAATGACAAAACTACAAAAGCCAAATACTGAACAAATACCCACTAAATTACATAATTAAAGAACAAATTCAAAATTGTACATACAGAATGTCCTCAAGTATTTATGAAGCACTGTAGAAGCGTCAAGATTGAAGTATTTTGAAGTTCTCTTGTCATGTACCCATCTTTTATGAATTACAAAAATTATAGGAAAAGCCTACTTTATATGAGTAAGCTTTTGCAATTAGTGTCTCTCTAGTGTGGCCACTTGACTATTTCCACCACTTTAAAAATGGACCCATAATAAGTAATAACCATATAAGAGGCCCAACAAGGATTTGTTTAACCCCTCAACACCCCAGCCAAAACCAACGAGCAAAGTTGGCATGTGAATTGCAGGTACTATGCAATGATTTGTGGGCACCTTTGAGCAATTTTGCCCATCTCACCACTGATTTGAATAGTCAATTTACTGATGCACCGATTGATACAATTCCGGGCTGCTTTCATCGTGCTGATGTGAAATTTATAAGGTTCTAGTAGCGATGGCCGACACAGATTCAAGCACCAGAGCATTGTCAGGAAAGTTTGGAAGACCACGCGATGACAAGTGAAAATGCAAAGCTGCTTACATTCGAACTACAATATCGATGAATTACAAAGTTTTAATAACATCCACAATTTCTAACCTGCTACTAAGAATCTAGCACATCGCACTCCTATGCACAGACATCGTGTAGTCTGGAGGCAGTGTCAACAACTTCTAATCCTGCAAAAAAGGAGTTCCCCACCATTGTAGAGGTGTACAACCACAACAAAATCTGCCCCCTTTCTAGCAAAACTAACCCTACTTTCTGATGATGGTTTGCTGCAACAAACACAACGGGAGTGGTCATTGTTGCAAACGCGGTGGGTCATGCAAATCCAAACTGTATTATTGACAAGTGCAAATGCTAGTCACAGCTGCCATCTTTCCCTCTCCACTCCTACCATGATCTGCTCTTCTCCAGGAAACATGAATGCCCTGTGCGGATGATCAAAGGTGCGTTTTGCGCTTCGAGCTGCCAACATAGGATTTCTTGAAGGAGATGACGCAACGGTCGCCCACCGGCTATATGCAGTCAGCAAGTGGACTTCCGTCCAAATTGCCATATCCGTGAATAGGCTCGGCGCCAATTTGACCGCTGCAGGGTAGTTGCAAGAAACACCTGCCGGTTTTGGTTCAAAATGGCCTCAGTACTGGAGTACTGAGACTTTTGGAATAAATTTTTCTTAAAGAAAATAAAATATGGATAAGCAATTCAAAATAGTATATATACAAAAATTCAGATCTAAAAAAATTCATCTCTAAAAGTTATGCACATTTTAAGAGTGATGGAAAATGCAAGAAAATACATAGTTTGGTATTTTATTTTTAGAAAATAGTAAAAAAAATAAAAAAAAACTCTAACTTGAAGGTGCTTTTTCAACCATTTTTTACTTTCGGGAAAAAAAAATTGTATTGTGTGCACATGTGCAAAGGTAGTACACTTTGAGCACATGTGGAAGGTGGACACTTTATTAATTTTGAAAAATCTCTTTGTAGGCTTGTGAAGCTTTAGTAGAACTCCTTATTTACCAATTTTCACCTTCAAATTTGCATTTTTGAGTTGGAAATAGTACTAAAAACCTCCAAAATAGCCAAAATAGACATCCAACTGGGGGCAATTTAAAAATAGGAAACTAATTTTAAAAAATTGGAAAAAATTACACAATGTCTGGAACTACCACTTGTACCTTCATTTCAAATTTCATGAGAAAAGGATATATGCCGCAAAAGTTATGAACAAAAATGTATGTGTCCAAGGCCAAGGGGACACCCAAAAGGACAAGTGTTTTTATTACAAGTGTTTCAAATACCATTGGAATTTGACCTTACATGTTAGCAAGCATATCGCCGGGTTCAAGGGAAATCCTACATTGTCCATTTAAAACTTCTGCGATTCTGCTTCATCTGGCCCCGCCACTATAAATTGCAAAATCTTGAAAGGCGATTTTTTTGCTGCTTCAGCATTAAGGGGTTAAATAAATGAAGCAACAATCTTTTTAGGATGTGCTAGCAACACTATTGGAGTATTCAAGTGACGGCTTTGAAATGTTTTAGTGGCCGCAATGGAGTCATGAACTTTTTGGGTGTAATAAAGTAAAGAATGTAATAATCTTGTTCCCTGGACATTGTGGCCATTGAGTGAGTTAGATAACCATATGCAGATTCATTTTGGTCAGTTTTGAGGAGCCTAGCGACACTTACGAATGCTAGGGCTAATCAATTCAAAAATTTATAACTAATTCATATTTTTCAGAAAAATATGATTCCACTTTCTTTTATTTTGTATACTATTTCTTCAATTTCAAAAAAAAAGCTTGATATTTTCTCAAATCCTCCAAGGGGTCAATCAGAAAGTGGCCACAATATGATAAATACAAATGGTAATCATATCATACCAATCCAATACTATAGACTTTGCTCAATGGGTCAATACAAGTTGAAGAGGCTACTTAGCACGCTTGTTTGGTAGCCCGGCTGCTTGTAAGGTGGGCCCTAACAAATGCACCACTACAAACCACCATCATCACTTAGTCTACATCTCCGAAATCAATACGTATCTATGTGGAAGAAATGATTTTAGAACATCTATAAAAAAAATTTGACCGTTTATAACTTTTGCATATGGTGTTCAAATTGACTAGGTAATTGCAAAGGAGGCCAAGCTATCAAAAATAATCAGGGAAGGACCTATATACAGAGCCATGGGAGGCAAGGTCGATATTGCCTTGCGATTATTTTTGATGACTTAGCTTGTTTTGCAATTACTAGACAGAATCCCAATGCAAGAGAATTGAGCCATTTGACTTCTTTGATTGCTCAAGATTGTAATATTATCTAACAAAAAGATTGTTCACACCAATATACATAGTTGTTGTAACAACCCAAATTTTAGATGAAGTTATTAAAAGTAGAATATTTGACCTTACAACCCTGGTTTGTAATAGGCATTATATTCATCATTCACTAGATTAGTGGTGAGACTATGTGGCTTGTTAGTGTATGTCTTAGGTAAGCTTGTTGAGATTAAATCTATAAATTGATTCGTGGTTTGGTGAAAAGTTAGGTGAGTTCAACAATTTCATGAACTCACTATTTGAAGTTAGGTGGATCCACACTTACTAAGTTAATACCAATTGGTAGAAGTAGAGATTTCTCCCAGTTTTTTCTCATATCTCTTTCATTAGTAGACCAATGAAATTTCTACTTCATACCACCATGTTGAAGATTTGCACAAGCAAGTAACAAGCATTATCAATCATCCTCTCCTCAACCAATCGAAACATGCCATGATGGCGAAACTCTCCTGCATTAAGATTATGTCACATTCTTTGGTGCATTGGAACTGCCTCCTTTCACTTGCCAACAAGAAAATATGGAAATTTGACCAGTCTAATAATAGTAACTGCCTAGGCACAGCAGAAAAAAGTGGCGGTTTGGGGGATGCCCACATTACGTTACAATACCTTGTTGTTTGGGCACTCACTTTGAAACCAAAGCAAGAACGTTATGATACACGTCCTCTCCAACTCTCTTTCTGCAGCATTTTAATTTCTCTTACGCCAGGATCATTGTCCTTTCATTCTGGATCACTTAACGCCGACTAGAGAACTCCAGCATCCGATCCCCTTCTCAGCCTGCAAGCAATTAGTTTGTATTTCTCTCATAAATTCCGATCCTGTCTCGTTCTGTTTGCTTTGTCAAAGTCCATCATTTGCATTTTGTTTGTGCCACACTCCTTCTGTCGATCCGTCCCATAAAAGATGATAACTTTTACACAGAATTTTGTCCCAAGTTACCGATGATGCCGTCCGTTCCTTTATTCAACTCATGGAGGTGCGGAATCAGATCTAGCGTCGTGCACAAGCGTTGCAAGGATAATCTAGATGCATGCTCCGTTAGTAGGCGCAACATTCATGAGAAGCTTCAAGTTTGGGAATCGCATCGGGATATGCCGCACAGAGCTTGAGGAAATCAAAATCCAAAACTCATCGTATGGAAGATTTAAGTATGTCACTGTTTGCTAGTCTCTCCATGCAAGTCCCTCTGTAGATTTATCTCCCATCTCCTTCCACACTCCTAATCTGAATTCAAATGTTATTGGGTATGAAAGGATCTTTGCAAAAGCATACTGTAGCTCATCTACTTCCTATCAACATTGGAAGACAACAAGAAGTCCTGCCTATGAAGCCAAAATGCGTTGACAAAGCATGAAATAGGACACATCTCATTTGCAATATACCTATTATGGCCCCAAGTAATCAGTCTATGTCATTATAAATTGAAATCCTTTCTATACCAAGTTTTTCAAGATTACAAGGTGCAAGTTCTTTTTATGCATCTTCAATTTTCTTTGTCTCTAACCATATGTATGGTCACCTAAGGTCTAGCAAGCAAGCAATCTCATTAGTGGCAAGGAGTGCTAGAACTAATCATCTTTATAAAAATTCTCAAAGGCTTGCTCCAATATAGAATTTTGCACAATCAATTGGGTATGAGTTTTTGAGATAGGAAGACTACTTGAGCTCAAACTAAGAGAAGTTTGTGAAAATTCCAATGACTGGAAGAGTCCCAAAGGCTTAGTGGCGGGTAGAAAGGCATTGCTACACTAGTGATGGAAGAAACATTCACCATGTCTTTTATTTGTTGCAATATTCCATTCACTTGCCCCATGAATGTCCGGGCTTTTGGATTGGGAAGGCAGCACAAGAGGCCCAAATGAAGGAGATCTACAACCATAGTTTTATGGACTTCAAAATCAACATCCACAATCATGGGTGTGCCTAGAACATTGTTGTCACTACGACACTACCTTTATTACAATTTAGAGGTAAAGAAAGAGTTCCAAGAGCATGTGTGACCTCCTCCTCTAAAACATGTATAAACCTTAAAGGTTGAAGAGTTTGAAGCAATCTTGGATATACCGCATTGAGAAGTGATTCATCTTTATGAGCTTGCCAAATAGTGTGCAACAACACAAGATCCTTAGGTTCCGTTGTTTCCATATCCAAAGGATGCCTTTCAGAAAGAACTTCAAGCACCAAGATGCCAAAACTATAAACATCCGATTCCTTGGTTGCTTTTCCCGTGTAGAGCATCTCTAGAGCCATGTAACCAAGAGTCCCCGCCACCAAAGTTGTTTTATCCAACTTGTGGTGATTCATCAAGCGGGCAAGTCCAAAGTCTCCCAAATGGGCTTTGAAATCTGCATCCAACAACACATCAATTGCTAGACTTGATGTCTTGATGCAAAACACAACTTGAACAATCCTCGTGCAAGTATTCCATAGCTGCACCCACCTCCTCAAGCATGGAGTGCTGCATTTTCAAAGAGAGTACGAATTCTTGGCTGCCACTTGTGTGAAGCCATTCATAGAGGGCTCCATTGGGCATGAAGTCGTAAACCAACAGCAGGCGACCTTTCTCTTGGCACCAACCCTGCAACTGCACCACATTCCGGTGCCGAATTTGGCCCAGGCTGGCCACTTCCGCATGAAAGAGAGACTCCGCCTGCTTGGGCTCCGAGAAATTGATCTGTTTCACGGCAACAAAATGGGATCCACCCGGAGTTTCAAAGGATCCTTTGTACACAGATCCGGATCCGCCTTTCCCGAGCAAGTTTCTTTCATCAAAGTTGTGAGTGGCTTTCCGGAGCTCTGCATACGAGAACACATGCGGTCCTATGCTATGCCCCAGTGGTGTATGGCGGTAACTTCTGGATGGGCTCGCAAGTCGAGAGATGGACCAGAGAATCACGACGGCAGCTGCCGTAACCGTTACCCAAACTCCTGTGCTGATAGCAGCCCACGTTCTGGCTTTCCAACACCAGTTAGGGTTTGCGAGGAAGGCCCACTAGACTCTGAAATCTCACTACTGAAGAAGCTCCAGGAGAAGAGCTCATGCGCTTCGACGCAATTGATAGCGGAGCTTCCCCAAAACGAGAGGTACACTTCGTCTCCTAGCAGCTCGGGCAATTTGTAGTTGGGAATGCGCAGCAGAGGTTGCAGGAGCTTCTTCACGCTGGGATTGGACCCATTCGCAAGCCGCACTTCTAGTGTCCTGGATAATAAATTCAATCCAAGCGGGGAAGATTTTTCCGTCGGAGAAATACGAGCAGTGGGTGTCATGGCGGCAGAGGTTGTGCAAGTACGCTCCGTTGTCATACTCATAGGCCAGGTTTTCCCTACTAATATGTAGCTATTGTTGGTTTCTTTGTCAATAGGGTGGTGATCCGGCATGCCAAAAGTTACACTGACGCTGGAAGGGTAGTAAAAGGAATTTGCATCAATTGGATGGATTGAAGTCCTGCATGCACGACAGCCCCCTGCTGCGGGCAGGAAGTCTTGCGTTTCAGCTAATGTTGTGCTGGAAATGATAATGAAGGCCATTTTAGATGTGCTGCTAACCCGAGGTAAGCCGAGACTGTCGAAGGTGAATGAAAAAGAGGTGCTGAACGAAGCAACTCTCTTTGTTGCGACCTCCTGAATGCGCACCTTCTTCTCGTAGACCATCGCACCACAAGACCCTCGTCGCAAGTGCGTAGCGCGCCCGTTGATGATGTAGGATCGATTGGTGGCATTGTGTGCAGCATCTCCGAATGCCATGATGTTATCATCTGCAGCGGAGAATGAACGGAAGGCGAATCGCGTGTCTTCACTAGCAGCTGAGGAAAGAAACACAACCAGGAAGATGAGATGGAAGATGAGATGGAGTCTCATTCTGCACTATCCTGCTCTACAAGCCCAGTGCACTCATGCGCTGAAATCTAATGAGAAATCGTGCAAGTTTATAGAAGGGCTGCAAACTAAGTTTCAGTTGCCTGGGCGTCGAATGATAGTTTTTTCTCTCGGGAGTTTGATTCATAGATCCAAAAATTGAAGTTTTGCAATCCGGCTCCTGGGTACCTAAATGAAGAGCATAACTTTCAGAGGTGTCACTGACTGATAGTTGGCGTCATTGATAGTAAACTTAACAAGCAGCTAACTTAGAGAGAGAGGAACTCCATCGAAATTTTATAGTTGTCGTATTCTTTTTATGGCCTAGATAGTAGAACTATCCCCAACGGACTCTTCATTCACATTGGTTTCTCTTCTTCTTCTCAGTTGCTGTACTGGAGGAGTCTGTTCCTTCAATTTCCTAGGGTTGACTTTGAAAAGAAGATTCATCACACATGTCCTTGTCCTTGTGGTAATGGAACAATGGCTCACTTTTCCAATAAGGTCCTACTGAGAAGTAAGTTAGTTTTTGTCAATGCATTTGCTTTCTCCAGTCTCGTCCAAAGCAATATATAGTCAAACTTCCCTTGCTGCATGGGAATAGTGGAGAGTAGTTTTTAGCTATATGCACATAGAGAAGCTCAAATGCCAAAGGCATTAATTTAAACATGCTCATATTGTGTAGTAATTGTGTTTGATTGGTTGCTCATCTAAAAAAATCAGTGATGTCTAATATAATCAACTTCATTGTTGGTTTGTGCAGTAGGCTTTATGCACATAAGGAGTATGCAAATAATGAACTACAATTAGTTATACAAGTAGGGAATTTGCATTATGAGAGATTTCACTGTAACATATAAACATAAAGAAAGTATTGAACTTGGATCTTGAACTTGGACACACATTTGTAGTGTTTTTTGAGCACATTGTGACAAATTGTCACTTCTTGCCAATTAATTAATTCACTTGTGAAATGAATGATTTATTTAATTGTACTTATGAAATATATTTTAAATCCCCTCCATTTTAAATTTTTTTTTGGAAGTTGTTATGACTACACTCAATATAGAATATAGTATAATATTATTATTCCATATTCCGTATCAATGTCCGTGTATGTATATCATATTATACTAATATATTGTATATACTTTATGTATGTATTTTGTATATTATATTCTATAAATTTCATTGCCATATCTATAATCTGTAATCTTAACTACCAAGATTGTCTCTTAGAACGGTGCAATCAATGGCAACAGTTTTTTTCCCAATAATACAGATCAATAGCATTGGAGGAGGAGGGGGCATTTTTTTCATATGCAAATCAATGGCTATGGATTTTTTCACATTTAGGGGGGGGGGTGCTTCTGGTCCTGGCAGACTTGTTTGCATCTTTTGGGTACATTATTAATCCCGAAGTGCTCCAACATCCATATTGTGAATGATGAGTGAAGTTGTACAAGACAATGTTTTGTTCAAATATCTTCTCATTCTTCCGCAACATTTCTTGAATCTTTTGAAGATGGCTTTTCTTTACAACCAATTTGATGAAGTTGCTGGAGAACATATATTTGTACAAAGATATAAGCAAACTTTTGAAAAATTCAAAAAAGATTAGAACGTCAACCAAAAATCATCTGGACATCATCCTTGAAATGAAAGCAAACACTATAAGTGTCTAATGGATGACTTGTGCTACTACTATAGAAACAAATAATGCTCCTATTAATCCAAAAATTGGACCATTTTTTATTGACTATCTTGGTAATAGACCTTGACCTTTTCAGGGTTAAATTCGTCACATCAATTCCAAGGTGGCCTGGTTCTGCATTCTGATTTAAAGCTTAACAACATGGGTCATGCCACGATTGAGGATTCATGGCTTCAAATGTGGCTGATGCCAATTGAGGTGATCATGCCAATCGAGGTGTACGCTAGGTTACTTACTTTTTCAGTACATTATAATATATGAACACTTCAAAAATACTCCATCCTCAAGCTGAAGTTGTGCACATCAGAGCCTGAGGTCACCTTCGGCACATCTTTATTGAATAATTATTTATAATTGGAAGAGCTGGTTCGTCAATTCAATTTTTTATTCACAAATTACTTTGCAATTATTAAATATTTTTCCTTCACTTTCAGCAAACCTTCTAAGTTCTGATAATCTTGTAAATTGAACTTCGTTGCATTGGAAAGTTGGAAAGTGATAGTCATAGTTTTCAATGAACTCAAAAATTTCCATAGTGTCCTTCATTTGTTGCAAAGTTCGAGGAATGAATTTAAATTTTGCATTATTTAGTAGACATGTCTTGGGATGAAATTGAATAGGTATCTTGTCCAACATTTTGACTTTCTTTACGTTTGATTTTCCTTGGATTTGACGAAGTGGTTTATTAATTTCCAAAACCATTCGGCTTCAAGAGATGTAAACATTTTTTGCCATAGGTGACCTCAGGCTAAGGTATTTTAACATGACAGGATTACACTACCCTCTGAACCTAGCTCTAACTCAGGCAGTATCAATACTTGTGAACCCTTATCTACTAAAAATCGGTTGCGAGTCACTGGTTTGCTATCATCTATATAGATTTTAGCACCTGATGTTGCTTAAGCAGAGAACTTTTCTAGAAATTGAATGTTTCCATGTGAAAACGCAGAATCTACACTAGCAAGTCACCGATTTTGCATTTTCCTCAAGACTCTGCATCTTGGGGGGGGGGGGGGGGGGGGGGGGACATAGCTATGAAGACATTGGCAAGTTTCGGTAGACGCATGATGCTCTGTTCTAATTGTGTAAGTTCGTTAACATAGAACAGAAGCATCGTAGAATGCAAATTCCATTTGCCTTGCATTTTGACGGTATTCAAACCCACACAGCTCGTTGGTTGATCGATTTCAGCATCAAACATTGTTCATTGCCGTGGCAATAGACGATCTTACATTCCCGTCCGATAGCTTGCAGTGCTAATAATCTATGGCGACCAAGGGAAATGAAGATACCGCTACTGGATTTGCTGCATGCTGACAAAATGAGGATCCCTGAAGGCATCATGAAGTCCGTCATGAAGCCAAAAGATACAAACCTCGACTACGAGCATCACGAACACCAGCGGGGTAACTATCTCTCCACTGCAAATTGCTACGTTGATCTACGTTAGTTCTATTCAAAGTATGCTAACCCTAATTCTACGTTAACCCGTGCAAGACCAAGGTTTCAATTGATCATACCACTAAGAGCGAAACCCGTCGTTTTTCATTCCAGAGATCCGGAACAGTGTCACTTCTCACTGAAAATGATCTAATGTTAGTAGCCGAATCGGGCCCACGTTTTGTAGTTTGTGACTCTTTTCACTTACCCCAGGTTTTGTCGCTATTCCAGGGAGTGAAAAGCGACGGGGTTTGCAGTAGTGTACAGTGCAAAACATAATTCAGATGGGGTCAATTCCTATATCACCAGAACACTGCATGTATTTGTCTACAACAAAATTCCATTGGAAGGAAATAGTCCCTTCATGGCCTACTGAAAACGGGTTTATGAGAACATGAGGCCCAATTTGCGCTGCTTTGGTTAACTCCTTTCTACATGGATGCCCATGCAGCTATGGATGCCCATGCAGCTATGGAACGAAGTCAGCCCATAGACGAGGCATCGCTAACGAAATGCCGAGGGTGGTGCCGGAGCCTCCCAAGTTAAGATACCTGAAGGAATCACGAAGCCCACCATGTCTTATTCAGTCACCCCCGAGCCGTAGTATGATTTGCAAGCTCTCAATTGTAAGCATCCTCTTCGACCTCTTTCGAATGCAATAGAGTATGTTTCAATTGCAAGGTTTCGATTCTGGTTTTGCAAGTTTAAAATGCATGAGATGAAATGACTTTTGGTCCCCCAAGACCGAAATAAGTGCGAGCGTATTGAGTGTACCGAGGTTTCCCTCGAGAGTATTGTTAGCCCTGAAGAGATACAAAACCCAAAATAAATGTCATGTTTTCTTTGGTAATTTTGTGTGGCTCGCACGGGTCATTCTCTGGCTTAATTTTTTGACTCTGGATTGAGGGGTGGAAGCCTAGCATTGCAATGACATAAACCACCGCCAGAAGTTCCCCGTTCAATTTCCGGGCGGGTTCTGAAGCGCAGCAAGACTGTAATGCCCGATTACGCGGTTTTGCCCGCATAATCGGGCATTACGGATTTTTCATCCGACTTTAATCTCATCGCGTATTGTTCATCCAAATCTGGCAGCAGTTTACGTCGGGCAATGCCCTTGTTGTCGGGGATTGTTGTCGGGGATTGCATGAAAAAATGCGCCTCCTCGTCGGGCTCCGCCCTCCTCGTCGACACATTTTTTCATGCAATCCCCTCCTTGGGCATTGCCCTATACAAAATTTGCTTTCTACTATATGCTGAAGTTTGAATAGATTGTCACTCAACCAGCGAACCAATTCCACAGTGTACCAGAGCCTCGTGCATCGTAGTTGCTTGTACTCCGTAATATTCTTTAACATGGAAGTCTTGCTGTCCCATCTGCCTTGCCACAGGATTCAAGGGAAGTTTCAATTCAAGAGGCCCTGGTGTTCAAGAATGTTATACAATGTATGCCCTTCATCTGATTGTGGTGGTATCGTAGCATTATTAAGCAGCTCAGCTCATTCCTCCACAGTAAATGACGAGAGAGCAGGAAAATTCAGGAAATTCTGCGGTTGACATATTTTTAACCCTTCAACAAATACAGACCAGTAAGGTCCATCTATCACGGCTACACCATTAATTTCACCAAAGATCCACCATCTGTATGGATTAAAGTAGTGGATATAAAGTTTAACGCTGTCAACATTTCTGACTTTTCACAATACCAAAGATGATCAAGCAGGTGATTTGAAAACAATGAAATCTGCAGCTGTGGTTCCTTTCAGTCCCAGTCAATTGCTTTTGATGAGAATGGTGCGCCGAGGTTGCGTCTGATCCCGGTCGCGCGAGTCTTGATCCCGTCGGTCGTTCCACACCGTGTTGGTGGCGTATGTGTCGGGGCTGATTTTCTGGTACGTTTCCAGCGTGGGCTCCTGCGGGTGCGGATTGCGCGTCCTCCGCTGCGGATGTTGTCGTCCACTAGTGGGGGGCGTCGGAGGCAACGCCACCGGCGGAGAGTAGTTACAAGCGCTGTGGTGGTGGTTGCAGTGATGGTTGTGGTTATAACTCTCCCTTCTCACCGAAGAGTTGGCAGGACTCAAGGGACTCCCTTGCGCCGCGGACTGCATCTGCGGCACCTCTCGCTGCAGAAGCTCCGGGTGTTGCGCAATCGTCGAATTCAGCTTCGACTGCAACGACGTCGGATCCATCACTTGACCTCGGGAGGAGCTCCCTCCTCCTGCTGCTACAGAGCACGGGTGCATCGGCGAGGTGGCTGCCGATCGAATCCTGCACAATGGGATCCATCCGCCGATGCATGCTTGTCAGAGATCGCCGTGTTCGTTAGATTGGCGAATTCCACGAAATTGAAGCAAGCCCTAAACTCTATCCCTTATGACGCCCAAATGAATCTGTAGCAGTTTTGAATAGCGCAAGTAGAACCCTAATTTGGTGGGTGAATTTCGATCCTAAACTCGTCATAGATTTAGTCAAAGCTCTATTCACTTCGAAATTCAACACTTTACATTAGCGATACATTGGAATTTCTCATGCCACCATCCTGGTTTCGGTAATGGACGCGTACCCAAAAGTTCTGGCTCTCTGAAATGCACGAATTTAATGACAGCGACGGCAGAATGAAGAGGCGAAATTAATCTGGAGCTGGAGGATTCAGGTGCTGTGTCGTACCTGGGGCTCTGAGCTCCGCTGTGGCGTCGAGAGGCGCTGAGGCTGTGCGGAAGACTGGAGCGGGAGCCGAAGGTCGCTTGCGTTTGTGGCGTGTTCTGGTGAGGTGCACTCACGGGCGAAGTGGTGGATTCGGACGCAGCAGCAGCAGTGACCAATGCTGCCATGGGGGGGTGGCCTGGCGACCATGCCGCCGATGCCGAACTGCAGCCTGCGCTTGTCGCGAGCTTGATTGCTTGTTGAGGCGGTGCGACAGCAGCATCGGATGCAACCATGGCCTGCTGCTTCGGAGAGTCCAGAACCGACCTCGGCGTCAACCTGCGAGCGCCACACCCGTTGCAGGCATAAATTCTGAACTTGCAATTAATCAGCGTTTCACTTCATCACAATTCGAGCAATTTCCAACGGCGTGGGGATGCCAGTTCTACCACCCACATCAGTGTGATTCCAACAACCATTAGCCAAATGAATGCGTTGGAACAGCGTTCCGTTTGTTCAGGGGATAGGAACGCCATTCATGGTCTAATTTGTTGGCTCTGTACCGAAGGGGAGGGGCTTTGCGTCGATAAACATGGACACATACAGTACAACACAGTGCAACTTCGACGACGAATTTAATTATGAAATGCAAATAGAAATGGTCGACACTTACTTGGCAGAAGAATGCTCTGATCTGGGACTTCCAACGGCGACGTCGATATGAGGGCTGAAGGGCAGGTGGTGGTGATATCCAGGGTGGTTTTCAGGGTGATTTCCAGGGCTATCGGACGTAGCGGAGGTGGTGGTGGTGAGCGTGGTGGCGTTGTGTACTTGGCGCATCTGATCAGGTCGAGCTTTGACGCGCATGTACTTGGGCATGGCCTTGTACAAGTCTCCAGGGCTCACGTATTGCGGTGGCAGCGGCAAGCCCTCCCCCTCCTGCCATGGCTTCCACGACGCTGCTGGAACAATTTTGATGGGCGCTCCTGCGTCGGATCTCTCTCTCTTTTCTCGAGCGTGCTTGGATTGCTGGCTGACTGGCAACGAGTTTTGGAGCGAGGGGTTGAGCACACTCGCCACTTGCCATGATACCGATCGCGGATTATAACGCTTGTAATCCAGTTTTGGATCCGCCATTTAGTACCGGTAGTAGCTCTCTAATCTGTAATCTTAAATCGCCAATCTCTTATTGCCATTCTCTAATCACTTTTCCGTGTTCAAAGCAAATGCTCAGTCACTCGGCTAGCCACTATTTAATGAATGGCATTCCACTGATAAGTAAGGTCTAATATGAATTAATGGGTTTGAGATTTTGTTGAACCCATCATTTCAGCTTGCTCAAATGGCAATCGACACTAAAGCTACATACTCGTCAACGATAAACTCGTTTCCCATCCCTCAGTTTTTTGTGGCACGAGTTGAATTGAAATTGTGCATCATCTCTCATGCCTATGCTAACTTTCTTGTTGATCGGTAGTGGTAGTGTTCAGTATGGGAAGGATTCCTCAGAGCTTATGTGTTGTTGAATGTTGTACTTGTTCTGTAGCAAGTATAGCCGCATTCTCCCTTAATTAACGCTCAGACATCCCTCGAGGTATGGAACCCAGTATTCTACAAATTTCCAAGGCTCTCTCTCAGGACTTCATCAATTTAAAATCTTTGTCGACTTGAACTCTCAGTCCCTGTTTCTCTTCGTTTGAAGTGGAGACAGATCAAGCCTAATTCCGCTCTTTGCACAGGTCGAATTACGGGAGACTTTAATTATGTCGATTTGAGAGGATCAGCAGCGTTGGAATTGGATACATCACCAGCATCATGTCAGGCAGAGATGAAGCTGAAGATGCGATGTAATGAAACGATTAGAGGGAATTCGATCAAAAAGCTTGGAAGAAAATTGGCGTAAGAGCAGTTTTGCAAAGGATTAAAGGGACTGAGATTGGAGCAGCCAGATGACGGTCTGTTATGACCATCTAACTACCCGAAGTGAACCATCAGTCGAGTATCGGTGAGCAGGTTTACACAAAAAAGCAAGCGTCATGAACTGTTGATATGAAGGCCACATAGTCCAACCGAGTGAAAAACAAGTGATGGTTTGGGCTTGTTTTGTTCGAGAATGGTTAGGCTTGATTTTTACAACCTGGTACTGCATTCCAAATCGACTGATCTTGGTGTACCGCAAACCGGCATGTACAGTACAATGTAACCTTGTGCACAGCTTCTGAAGGTTTAGGACTAGATAATGCTTGAGAGTCAAGAGTCTCAAGAGCATTAGGGGACATAATGCCAAGTCTAATAGTTCATCTCAAATGTCCATTTTTGTACTATCTACAAATCTACGGGTGTAGAAAGAGGGGGTGCATTATGAGTTATAGCACTTTTCTGAATATCCAATGGAATGGTGACAAATCTGCCATGAAAACTAGACTTGGCATTATGTTTAGACAATCAATGTTTGTGCACAGTTTTTTGATTGTCAACTAATTAGCAAAAATACTTTTTATTCATTTTATTATTTTGCTATTCTAGCTTACTGCTTGTGTGACCTTGACATGAGAGGTGAACTCTCTTTTGCAAAATGGTTAGAAGAGAAAATTCTAGGCTAAATTCATTTGTGATTGCCAATTTATGATATAATAAGAGTTCCCAATTGATTTTAACATATTTTGTGGCACATTGGTTAATTGCCCCCAAATAGCTCCTATCATGAAGAAGGTAAAAATTACTAACCAATTTGCTATGTTAGCCCTAGAAGGACGCCTGTATTTTGAGTCCAATGGATGACTTCCTAGATTACCATAGAAACCGAGAATGGAACTATCCAATCAAAAATGAGATGATTTTTTGTTGACTGCTTTGGTGATAGGTCTCATACCAAATCACTACAGTACTGGCATGAGAGGAACTAAGAAAGCCAAGTGGGTATAATTTGGGGACTACATAGATTGGTCAGTCGGCCAGTGTTCCCTTTTTCAGATTTTAAGTGTTGCGATATCAAGGTGGGACTGCGTAGAGTACCTGTATTCATATTCTTCGGTTTGGAATTGGGTCCACATTGAATCAACCACCGTGGGTAGCCCAGATTTCTGCTTGACGAAGAGTTGAATATCCGACGAGACCTGCTATTAACTTACTGAGTCTCGTTGTTGAGCATTTGCAATGCAAGGAGCGGCTTCAATGCAAGGAATGTTGACGCCCGCCTCGGGAGGAGCAGGAGCTGTAGCAACGGCAGGCGCGGGGGGTGCTGCCAGCACGGGCCTTGCAGGCGTGCTGGATCGTTTGGCCGACGACCTCACTTTCACGCTCGATCGCAAGGCCGAGACGGAGCAAGGTGGGTGCGCAATATTAGTTTCGAAGTTAATTCGTCGGTATCTCCATGGACAGTATTAGGGTCTCTACTCTTGCCCGACCTTTTCTTTAAGCTTCAACAACACACAGGGAGCGTGCTTGTAATTCACAAAGGGACATATGCGATAG
This sequence comes from Neckera pumila, assembly GCA_963969595.1. Taxonomy (NCBI): domain Eukaryota; kingdom Viridiplantae; phylum Streptophyta; class Bryopsida; order Hypnales; family Neckeraceae; genus Neckera; species Neckera pumila. The sequence goes on along the minus strand of OZ018411.1, from coordinate 24,817,130 downwards.
GGTTTCTCGAAACAGAGCATTCGGAAATTCAAAATTGTCAGTTTAAGAAATTAGAAGAATTAGGGCATCGAATTCGGGTTTGGGACGATTTCGGGTTTGGGACTTGTTGATTCGGTGTGCTGTTGTAAAATGTTGCTATGCATGGTTCCATTTCAGGTTTGCGGTGAGACTTATTGGATTTATATACTTACCATGGTCATGTTAAGAGTTTATATTAATACAGGGTTTGTCGGATATTAGGGTTTGTAGTCTTGTTGATTCGGTGTATTGCAAAATGTTATTTGCGGTTCAATTTGAGTTTTCTGGTGAGATATCTTTGATTTCATAATGCGTACACGCTCATGTAGGTAACTACGTGTGTGCTTTGCTGTTCAAATAGTTCTGGGGTTGTGTTGAGAAAATTTAACGTTTTGCGGTTGGCCGGAGACAATCGCAGCTTTGTTAGAGGACTTGCTGAGCTCGTTACGCAAGGAGAAACGCAAGATCGAAGAGGATGCGTGGCGTTTTGTTGCTCCGCGTTCGCAGCCGAAACTGATGTCTTGAATTGGAGGCAGATCAATTTGCTTCTGCAGGTGCCCCCTTTGCAACGAGTGTGTTGCATGCACGTCTTTTGAGTTAGTCGAAGTACTTTGCATATGGAGGGAAATTAAAATAAGATAAAACGGCAACGTCGTCTTGACACCGTTACGTACTTGGAAGACTAGGTCCATTTAGAAGTGCCTTCACCTTGTTGATATATGTAGTGCAATAACACGGAATTGAAAATAACGTGTTGTGCCTCTGTATGACAGTGTACCTGTGCATTTTTATGTTGATCCGTTTTGGCAGATTGAATCCTCTGAGGTAGGCTTGGAAACCTTTTCGTGTTGGTTGAATCGCCCTAGGCCGTGAAGGACTTCCACGAACATCATGAGTAGGCTTTAAAAGATCCCCAGAGGCTCATCTGCATGTCGAAGGTAGAGTTTACTCTTGTTATTACTTAAAGCAATTGAACCCAATATGTAGTTGCTTTCATTGTGAAATCACACGCTGGAGCTCACCGGACAGATTACTTTGGGTACAACAAGAACTGAACTGTCTTGAGATCAAGTTGTTTTCTCACTCAATGTATGGGATGATTTCTTATGAAATCATTCAAAGTGGGTCGTTGTAGACTACCACTATTGAAGGAATAGTAGGCAACCCCATTTTCCATTGGAAGATCAGTGGCCATAGACAGAATTACCAGTCATGATTTCTCACACCCACTTAACTTTTTAATTGATGACCCAGCAAGTGTTGATTGGAATAGATGATTGGAAGTGTTGATTGGAACAGCTGTTGGTAAGAAGGATCGATCAATAGAAGACTGGATCGGTTTTCGTATCTTCTACCTTTTGCTGCCTGAAGATTGATCATTTCTTCCTTCTCTTTTGACCATGCGGTACCTCACCCATCAACGTGATGTTTGGGAATGTAGGATTTCTTTTTACTGCGCGCTCTATTGATTCTGTATCTGTTGATTGTTTGTGTTTGGATCCACATATGAAAAAAGAATCTGAGCCTGAGCATACGATTTAAATGATGAGGAGTTTCTGGATATGAAGATAATAGACAAGGACTGCCTGGCTGTGAGTGCTGTTTCCGGGTTGGAAGTAGCTGAAAATTAGTCAGAAGTGGCAGTCGTGAAGTCAGAAAATGTCCAAAGAAGCTTTTGTACAAATGATTATTTCGATTGATGCACAGATGGAGCTGGACAGAGAACTCGGATTCGGTCATCCGGCTTCTGCACTGGACTCAGGTGGAAATGAAAACGTCGGTGCCCAGATTCAGCGATGGGTCCCGCCGGTTTTAGGGTTTCGACTGTCGGTGCATACTTGAGACCTCTGCACTGAACTTGGAGTTCCTCACACCGCTTATCAGGCCATCTGCAGTGGTTTCTCTGAGGACTTGTTGATGATTTCTCCCCACGTGGTAGGAGCTTGACGTCAAATCATCGCTCAGAAAAGCCTGCTTGAGGAGGAGGGCCATTCTCCGTGTATTCAATATCCGGCAACAATGTTATGGACACACAGTTTTGGATCTCTAGCACTCTCAAGAAATACGGAATTCAAAATTTCATGAAAAGCGAGAACCATTGGGCCGCTTGAGCCAGGCAGTCCCTTGCCTTTGGGGGACTGCGCCTGGCCCAATCGAAAGTGAGATTTCTCTTTGGAAAAAGTCTCTCAAAATTTCATGAAAGTGAGAAAGAATAAACTCAAGACTCCTTTGCAAGCTCTTCAATTGATTTTTTACCATTTTATCCTTTGGATTTTCACTCACCTCTTCATGGAAGATGGGAATTTGACCCAAAAAACTTCCACAAGACCATATAATAAGCAAATATTCTCACTTCATCGGTGATGTATGAAATCCGCTTATATGAAATGATTGGTTTTGGGTGTCTATCACGAACAACATTGTGCATCATACTCAAAAACATCTCCAAACCCTACATAGTGCTTAACTTTATCTTTGAGGAATTTCCAATTTTTTCCACGAATATGGGGTTACTTGGAATGTTAGGACCAACTCATACCTAACGAGTTGGGGCATTTGTGAATGGTATGTGTTTTAAAACCAACGCATATTATATGAGCTCGTGCAGATGCATATAGCAATACATAGAAGTTCAACTTTTTTGGAACACTAGATATATCCAACTAGATTAATAGGTGACTTCTACAATACTTTAAGTGAATACTTGAAACCTTCATTGGAGAATTCTCATTGAAGAACAAAGCTTGTCATGCATTGCATTCACATTCTAACAATTCATTCTTTGTCAAGGTTGATATCAATGGAAATTGAACTGGATAATGTTTTTTATCAATAAAAATGAGTTTTTGTGATTAGAGACTTGTTGCTCACAACAAAGAATCATTTGCTTCTAAAATAAAGTGAGATTGAGATTTTAAAATACTCAACATTTTTACACCCATCCTTATTGTATTTCCGTTCCAACTTTGGAAGCACTAAATTATAGTGGAATATTTGCCTCCTATATTACTCTGAAAGTCAATAGTCTTTATATATTTAGATAAAATTTTGGGAAAACCATTGGTTTTAGCTCTTTTTTATCTTAACCTTACCACATCAAACTTAGAGAAGGATGTTTGGAGCAATTGTCTATAGTGCATTCCTTTGGTTTTGAAAGACCAATACAATACCATCCTAGTACTTGTATAGACCATTTGCATTAAATTGTGATGATGTACTTTAGTGCTCCAAGGCTTCTTTTCTACTCATGTCAAACTAACATATAATCAAAGCAGAGATGAACACTATAAGAAACCCCCCTTTTAGGTGACGAGCCCTAATTTTTTATGACGGATTTAGGTGATGTCAATGTTTACAACCAAAAAAATTTATGTCAACAAAAACGTACAACATAACAGCAATATTGACATTAAAACATTGGATTGTCAATATTGATGTTATGTTGTACATTTTTGTTGACATAAAAATTTTGGGTTGTCAAAATTGACATCACCTAAAATCCGTCATAAAAAATTAGGGCTCGTCACCTAAAATGGGGGTTTCTTATAGTGGAAATAAATTAATCTTGTATGAGTTAATTTCTAAAGTTTCATGATTATGTTATATAAGAATCTACTACTAAATTGGCCTTCCTATTGTATAGTGTAAAAATGAAAAGAATGTTATTATTACATATCCAACCATATGATCTTATACTAGACAAGTATGAAATGTACATTGAGAGTTTTCAAAAACTCGGACCACATAAATTACAAAATACTGGCATTTACAGTGAACAAAATGTATTCTTTTTGTACCTTTTTATACTAATTAAATTGTTAGACTTTGAATCTTCTAGTTTAAAATTTTTGCATTATAGATTTTGATTTTAAAAACTTTATGTGGAAGAATTGAATTGAAAGTTTTAGAAATACAACCAAGAAATGAATTTGATCTTCATTCTTCTAAATAGAAATAGCTACAAGATAGAAAAAGAATCTAAAGTATTAATACATCTCCAAGAAGGATATGCACCCCATCAATCTTAAAGGTGATATTTGTTCTAAAAAGCAATCTAATCCGTCTCTATCAATTTTTGTAAAATTAAAAATTTTGAATTTAAAAAACAATCCTATGCATTATTTTTTCAAAAAAAGTACTATGATTTCTCACAAAACAAGATTCTTCATAATTTTTACATCAGTATTCCAAATGGAATGGAAGAAAATTTTACATGTAGATAAAAATTTATTCTATAAAATCCTATTTTATTTATTAAATAAATCAAATTCTTGTAAATTTTTTTGCTACCTCTTAGAGACTTAAGAACATATTTATTTTATTTGGTTGGCATAACTTTTAATGCAAGGCGCCAATTGAAATATAATTATACTCGGACCACAAATTAATATAAGACTCATACCTTAAAATGAAGTTAAAGAAATCTTTCCCAAAATTGAGATTATATGTACTTGTCCAATATTTGTTTATCCTCTAAGAGAACATGCTTTATCTATTCTAATAAATAAATATTGTCACAACTTTCTATCATTATTTTATCCATATCACGTGTGGTCACTTTTTCATCCATTACCTTAATAAAAACTTTTCTTGACTTCAAACCCACAATGACTCGAATTTCTTCAACTAAAGTAAGAACTAAGGTAGGATTACTTTAAACTATGTGAATTTGTTTAACCCCTAAAGTTCCTTGACTATGTTTTCACCAAAAACACTCCAAAACTGCCATTTTCAAGTACAAGTACCAAATTTTAGAAAAAAAAACTTTTTTGAGACATGTAACAGTAGGATCTTATAGTAAACTACTTTTAGAAGATGTGGAAAAAATTTAAGAATTTTTCACTATGCGGATTGGAAGATATTAGCATTTGAATTGGCAAAAATCCTTTTTTTGTCCCAGCAAAAAACAGGGCAGCTGCACTTCACAAGGTCACATTTGTATGAAAAAATGTCTAAAATGGTGGTGCATCTTTGAATTCTTTTTCTTAAACAAGTTGGCAACATGCCTAAAAAATTTCAAATCATTTGATACTGTACAACATATACAAAAAGAATAGTAAGTAGAAAGAAGTAGAGAATGATACAAAATACTAAACTGTTAAGAATTTAATTATGGAATTGAAAAATGTCAATCCCCAATGGTTGTAATGTTTTAATAAACAACCTACATCCTATGGGTTTTTTTTTTCAAAAAATATTAAAAATTGAGTTAAATAAACAACTTCAAAGTTTATTTCAGAGTAGAGAATTTATAACTGCCTGCAAACTAAAAACCCTCATAACTTTGACTCATTGGTCGAAATGGAATGATTCAAAGCTTTCCACATATATATATATACCTCTAGAAAACCAATTTCAAATTTTTATTTTTGAAAAAAGTGATTTTTTCTTATCTACCTGGACTGCCCAGTTACAAAAAAAAGTAACATATTTGGCCATAACTTTTGACTCCTATTTCCAAATGTCATGAAATTTAGTGCATATGAAAGATATTCCTTGTGCCCACCTTCTATTAAAATTTCAGCTTAAAATATGGAAATCTCTAGTCACAAGTACCTGCCCAAAAATTTTATGTTGCCCAAAATCGCATGCTGGTCCTTTAGGGGTTAACAGCCAATATTACTTGTAAGGGAGCTCTCATTTTTTAATCATATAAGACAAATAACAATAAAAAAAAAAGTGCAAAAAATCAATAATGCTATTTGAATTTTATAAGCAAAAGTGAAATTGGCAATTTTTTCTAAAGCATGCCCTAATTCCTATGTCCGCACTTTGAACATGTTGTACGATGAAACAAGCACTTAACTTAGTCTATGGATTGTTTCAAACATGCTAGTGGGAACCTGCTTGGAATTAGGTGATTCTACTTTAATTAAATGAAGTTGCAAATTTTGCAACATGTCACACTAAGTTATTGTTATTCAATGTATTCACATCCATCACGAATAGATATAGATAGCTTAAGAGTCCCTTAACTTTTTCAAAAGCCACTCCCATGACAATTTCCTCAGACATTCAAACCATAAATAACTACTTAAAGATCCTCTCTCACTTCAGAGCATCTCCTATAACCCTCTTGGGTACAGCTTGCCAAATGCATTTCCAAAGGCTAGAAATTTTCTTGTGGCTATGAGCTAAGAGGTCCATCAAAGACTTTACCACAACAACAAATGGCGAGGAACTTGGAGCCACTAAAGTTTCCACAAAGCCACTATGGCCGAGGAGGTTGCTATGGAGAGCTGCTTCTTATACATGCCATGAACAAGTAGCTTCTCACAATCTTCTTTTGCAGGCAATCCCCTCCCAAATCCTAATTTTTGATCAATGCTCATTGTAAAGCACCATGGTTAAAGCATGGAATCCAATGAACAAAGTGAAGTTCTCTTGTACAAATCAAAATTTGGTTAGGTGAGAAGACAATTTTACAAATCCAATGCCTCTACATGCACAACAACAATGTTGTTGTACATTAGCCCCATTGCAACTCACTAAAGCCACAATCTAAACATTTTGCTCCTTTGATCTTTTGGTAAATGAGGATATCAATGGTGCACAACGTTTAGAGTATTGCTTCAATGCGTAGGAATGGGATTGCTCTTAGAGAATCTCCTGCACTCCAGTAAAGAAGCCCTCCCCTCTGATTGTTTGGAAGATAAGCAATCAATTCTAGTGTTTTCACAGTATATTTTCACTTTCCCCTTCAAATAAGGCCATATTTGAAGGGGTCACTAACCCCTCTATACGCTATATACTCTCTTGGGATTAACAAGTCTGTCATAATAAATGATAGCTTACTTATTGCTTTTGCAAGTTCTATGACTTTTGATTGGTTAGAAGTATATTTTAGGAAGTTGCACTATTGGGGATACAAGTGGCCATCCCCTCTACATTAGATGGATTTGGATTGAAGGAGCCTGGCTATTTGGAGGGCTGCAAGAGATGCTCTTAGTGATTGAATTTCACCAAGCCGTTATGGCCATCTCACAAATCTATTGGCTGGGCCATTTTAACGGTGGGCAGGAGATGCTCTCACATTCATTCACGAAGATTGAGCTCAATAGCTCATCACTGACTCTGTCTCATCACTGATCAATCACTTGAGGAAAGTCAAGGAAGGACGTTCTGGAACTGAAGCTCTGCAGAATGGCAATGACAAGGTCGGTCCATGATTCCATTGATGGCATACGACGATGTCGCTACGTCGATTACTCGCCAGCGGCCTTCGGAAATAAAAGAAAAAGCGTCAGGAGCGCTCTGCTTGCTGTTCTGTTGGCCTGTTGGTGACCAAATTTCCTCAGCTTTTGACAAAGTGCACATGTGGAATTGAATTAACCCGCCCAAGGAATTCAAGCTTCAGAGCGGCAGTGAAATTTAATGAAGCTCAGCAACTCACCTTCTTTGCAGCCACGGTCCCCGCCTGGATTTACTTGGCAATATTAGACAACTCTATCCCGCCCAAATCATCGCCAAACTTCCTTCCCTGGTTCCACTTTAGATTCGAGGAAACTCGTTCAATTCTTATTAACTGCAACCCTCTTACTCTCGTGCCTTTGCACCAAAAGTGGAGAGTTTTTGAATTTTAAATTTAACCCCTAAAGGACGGAGACTATGTTTTCACCAAAAACGCTTCAAAACTGCCATTTTGAATACAAGTACCAAATTTTAGAAAAAAAACATTTTTGGACACATGTAACCGTAGGATCTTGTAGTAAACTGGTTTGAGAAGATGTGGAAAAAATTTCGGAATTTTCCACCCTGTAGATTGCAAGATATTAGTGTTTGAATTGAGAAAAAGCCTTTTTTTGTCCCTGCGAAAAATTAGGCAGCTGCACTTCACAAGGTCACATTTGTATGAAAAAATGTCCAAAATGGTGGTTACTCTTTGGATTCATTTTTGAAGTCAAGTTGGCTATAGGCTTGAAAATTTTCAGATCATTTGGAATTGTACAACATATAGGAAAAAAATAGAAAGTAGAAAGAAGTAGAGAATGATTCAAAACACTAAATTGTTAAGAATTTAATTATAGAATTGAAAAATGCCAATCCCAAAGGTTATAATGTTGTAATAACCTATCTACACCCAATGTTTTTATTTTTTTTCAAAAATATTGAAAATTGAGTTAAATAATGGACTTCGAAGTTTATTTTAGAGTAGGGAATCCACAACTACCCGCAAACTAGAACCCCTCATAATTTTGATTTCATAAATCAAAATGAAATAACTCCAGACCTAAAGTTGCATTTATTGATCTAGAGAACCAGTTTCAAAATTTTTGTTTTTTTTAAAGTGATATTTTAAGAATTTTTTGAGCTGCCCGCCGAGCAATGAAAATGACATATTATGCAATAACTTTTTGACAATGTAGTCAAATGTTATGAAAATTGTTGGGCCTTAAAGCTACTCCTCGGAACCAAAAACTCCGCTTGTAGTGAGCTGCCCAAAAAAGCTATGTTCTCAAAAAAGCATGTTCAGGCGTTTAGGGGTTAAACGTCCTCCCTCATTTATGTTTTGGAAAAAAGCAAACCTGTGTAGCAAGGCCACAGATAAAATACAGTGTTTCAATGTGCGTCAAACGAAATAGATGCAGTTTGTTTGATTGTTTTTGACACAAATGAAACGGAATTTCATAGCAAAAGGCAAAACAATGCAGGTTCAGTTGGGGGTGTCAAGGGTGGGAAGAGATCGTGTCTAACAACCGAAGTTTCCAACGAGCAGAGAGCAAACCAGTCAGTTGTTGTGCACTTCAGATTCTAGCAAGTCATTAAATTCTGAACTGCAGCCCTCCTCCCTTTGAACTAAAAACGGAGAAAATTTGAATTTCAAACGTCTTCCCTATTTATGATTTGGAGAAAGAGATAAAAAACCGGATTTCAATTTCTGTCAAAAATAGATAAATAAATGCAGGTTCGGTTGGGATGCCAATGTGGGAACCGAAGAGATCGTGTTACACACCAGGACCGAAGTTTCCAATGCGCAGAGTGCAAACCGTTGTTGTCGGTGCAGCAGAGCAGGTAGCCAGGTACTGGTTCTCTTTATTTTTTTTATTTTTTATTTTTGAACAAATGGGAAACTACTGGTTCTCTTTACACCACCAAATAAGCGATACTTCTGTTGAAAAAAATTACAAAACTGATACAAGGCAAGTCAGTCATGGTGTTGATATTTTTCTAAAAATGTTTACAAGAATATGCAATACCTAGAAGCCACAATGGGATATACAGTAGAACCTCTCTTAGTGCAAAGGTGTGGGGATTATGCACTAGGAGAGGTTTATGCATTTGGAGAGGTGCAGTATTGTTCATTGCCTAATGTGGCTTCTAACTATAGGGCCTCCAACCACATGGCTTCTAACTACAAGGTCTCCAATCACTGTTCATCAATAAAGTCTTCAAAGTACTATCTCTCTTAGTGCATATTATGCACTAACAGAGTATGCACTAAGTGAGGTTTTATTGTACTCCGTTAGTCCGTCCTATTGTCTCAAAATAAATCCATAGTCAGTAGTGCGAAACTAGACGGAGGGAGTATATTACTTTGTTTAACCTCTAAAGGCCTCAGGCTTTTCTGGATTCAAAAACCTCTCTTAGTGCAAAGGTGTGGGGATTATGCACTAGGAGAGGTTTATGCATTTGGAGAGGTGCAGTATTGTTCATTGCCTAATGTGGCTTCTAACTATAGGGCCTCCAACCACATGGCTTCTAACTACAAGGTCTCCAATCACTGTTCATCAATAAAGTCTTCAAAGTACTATCTCTCTTAGTGCATATTATGCACTAACAGAGTATGCACTAAGTGAGGTTTTATTGTACTCCGTTAGTCCGTCCTATTGTCTCAAAATAAATCCATAGTCAGTAGTGCGAAACTAGACGGAGGGAGTATATTACTTTGTTTAACCTCTAAAGGCCTCAGGCTTTTCTGGATTCAAAAACATCACTGCTTTTGAAGTGCTATAGACCTAAATGTCACTAAATTATAGAAATCTCAACCATACAATCTTATAGTGTACATCTTGTAGATGATATAGATCAAATTTGGAGTCATTTGGCCACATAGATTGCAAGATTAATATGTTTTAGTGTTGAAATAGGGTTCTGAAATTTTCCTAGCAATACATTTGATGGTGAAAGTTGATATCCAAATCTACTCCAATGATAAAACTTTAAACTATAAAGTGACTGAAAACCAATATACAAACACATTGGTGAAAGGAAATATCATTCAATTGACTCATTGTATTTGCAAAATGACTTTGAAATGTCAAAAAATAGCAAGAAAAGTTGCAAAAAACACATCTAAGGCTGAACCTCCTTCTATGAAAATGCTTCTCAGTCACTCATAACTTCTTAAATTGATATGAAAATTTAGCCACACAAACTAGACTAGTATGTGCAACTTTTCCAAAAGAAATTATTGAAAACAAACACTATATAAAGAAGAAACAAGCCGCCAAAGTTCACTGTAATCCAAAAATGTTGGGATTTTGAACTTTGGATTGCTCCCACACATTCAAAACAACTTGGATTGACATGAAAATTTTACCACAATAACTAAACTTTGAAGGAAACAGAACTCGACAAAATTTATTGAAAATTAACATTGGATGAAGGGAATACAAGCCCCCAAAGTTGCAGCCATCATATACAATTTGGTGAACTCAAACTAAGCCTGTGAACTTTGATTGGCTTCCCAAAAATTAATACATACGGGATTGATCTGAAAATTTTACCACACAAACTAGAAGAGAGAGTGCAAATTTTTCAACAAGTTAAATTGAATTTGGACGTCAAATGCAAAAGTTATAGCACTTTGAATTTGACTTGAAACTATATGAGGACACTTTTGGTCCTTTTGATCCTCTGAGAGGTTAAACTCATAACCAATTAATTCCTAGCTTTTCAATGCATTTTCAAAAATTGTGATGCACAAGCCACAAGGATGCACTAATGCAAACTTGGGTTGTAGAATGACCCACAAGAAGACCCACACAAAGAACTTGACTACTAGTGGGCCTTCTCATAGTCATTTTCCTGGTCTACACTGTCCAATTTTTATACATTAACCCCTAAAGGACCAAGGTGATTTTCCTACCAAAAAACATTCAAAACTGTCATTTCTATTACAAAGAGAAAAGAGTTAAAATTTTTTTTTTTTTTTTGCATATCCAACCGTAAGATCTTATACTTGACTAGTATATAAATATGTGGAAGAAATTTCAGAAACTTTGACCACGTAGATTGCAAGATATATGCATTTAAAGTGAAGAAAACAACTTTTTTTCCACCTTGCTTCACTAGGTTTTTTGGCTTTGAATCTTTTTAGTTCAAATTTTTTGCACTAATGATTTTGATTTTCTACTTACTTATGTTAAGTAGTTGAGTTGAGAATCTACCAAAAAAATTTAGGAAAAAAAGCACTTAATTTTCACTCATTAAAAAACTATTAAGTAGAAGTGGGTACAAGATTGAAGAAAAATCTAAATTGTTAATAGCTTTTAGATGGAATTGAATCACAATAATCCCAACGGTGAGATTGTTCTAGCAAGAAAATCTAACCTTGTCTAACAAAAAAAATTGAAAAATTCTCAAAATTGCATTCTAAAATGAATTCTACAACTTAGTTTTTCAAGAAGATGCTTAGATTGCCCGAAAAACTAAGATTGTCCCTAACTTTCTCAATATTAGTCCAAATTGAATGAAACAAAGCTTCACATGTAGACAAAAATATAATCTTTGAGGAAAAAATTTGAAAAAAAATTATTTTGACTTTTTGTGATTTTTTTTGGGCTGCCCACAAAATTCCAATTTTACTTATTGTGCCATAACTTTTGCTCCCGGGCATCAATTAAAATAAAAATTATATATTCACAAAGATCTCGCAAAAATACACAACCTCAAAAAATCCCAAAAAATATTACTAAAAATTGAGATCGTAGGAACCTGCCCGGACCCAAATTGTCCCCCGAGGGGACAACCAGTCCTTTAGGGGTTAAGGGACATTCGAGGCCTCTAGAAGACTGCAAGTTATCCTGCGTTCCCAGATTGCAAAAATACAGGATAACTGCTGGCTGATGTGGCCAACACCATGCCACGTCATTTTCTAGTTCTTGTTTTGTTTTTGCTTAGAATGATATTTGGGGAAAAAAAATTGAAACAAAAAATTTTACAGCCCATACCGGCTGTTCATAGAATTGGGACAACATTGGGAACGGGCCTGAAACGGTCTTCTAGAGGCCTCAAATGTCCTCTAATGCTAGTAATGCCAATACATATAACAGTATTAGAAAATGTAGTTTGTTTGCATACCAATATGATCATGACAAACTTACTTCACGCTACTTGAAACCTAATAACAATGGTGCAAACAAAGGGATCTGCACCCGTGAGGTCATAATCAATAGAATCCAAAATGTGACACCATTTGAATCCAAAAACATCACAAAAATTTGGATATTGACTATACAGGATGTACACAATCAACATGCCAGAAATCAGGAGAACCTGTATTGATATCTAACACATTCAAAGATGATACTTTGCAAATTCATAATTTAATTATTTGGTATCCAAATAATTTATGTTTAGGTGCATTGGACTCTTCTTTCAATTGCCATGAAGATTTGTTACAAATAATTTCAAATTTAACAATAGTAACTATGTTTAATTGTAATTTGTAACAATTATAGGTGTGCATACCTTACTACAATAGAAATTTGAGTTCTTACACCAAAAGGCTACAAGTTCTTGTACCTTGGATGGTAGTAAATAATCGCCACACTACGGAAGGATTTCAAAATGGTGCGTTGAGTCATCCTTACATTCACTTCCTCCCTATCCTAGTCAATTGCACTGTTACTATCTTGATACCAAAAATGGAAACAAATTTTAGTGTTTTCTATGCATTTTTTTCTTCTCGTTTTAATTCATCTTTATTATGAGATTTTAGACTTTGTAAAGTTAGATGCATTCCACATGCAATGAAGACTTTCAACACTAATGGTGTTTAGGGTTGGCAAATAAACAATTTATGGGAAATTGTTTTTGAACCCCTAAAGGATCGGCATGCATTTTTTGGGCAGGTGCATGTGATTAGAGATTTTCATATTTTAGGCTGATATTTTAATAGAAGGTGGGCATGAGGAATATATTTCATATGCACTAAATTTCATGACATTTGGAAATGTGAGTAAAAATTTATGGCCTAATATGTTTGTTTTTTTGGTAACTGGACAATCTAGGCAGATAAATTTTATTTTATTTTTTCAAAAAACAAAAGTTTGAAATTGTTTTTTTAGAGTTATGTAAAACATTGAAAGCTTTTAATCATCCCATTTTTATCAATGAGTCAAAAGTTATGAAGATTTTTAGTTTGTGGACAATTATGGATTTTCTACTCTAAAATAAACTTTGAAGTCCTTTATCTTACCCAAATTTCAATATTCTTTGAAAAAAAAAAAAATTATAGGATGTAGATTGTTTATTACAACGTTGAAACCATTGGAATTAGCATTTTCCAATTCCATAATTAAATTCTTGACAATTTAGTATTTTGAGTCATTTTCTAGTACTATCTACTTACATTTTTTTTCTATATGTTGTACAATTCAAAATGAAGTGAAAATTTTCAGGCATGTAGCCAACTTATCTAGGAATAAGATTCCAAAGAAGCACCATCATTTTGGACATTTTTTCATCAAATAGTGAGCTTGAGAAGTGTTGCTGCCCTGTTTTTTGCAGGGCCAAAAAAATAGTCTCCTGTGAATTTGAATGCTTATATCTTGCAATCTACACGGTGGAAATTTCTGAAATATTTACCATATGTTCTCAAGTCAACATACTACAAGATCATATGGTTATATATGTCAAAAAATGTTTTTTTTCAAAAATTGGGTACTTGAACTAAAAATGGCAATTTTTGAGCATTTTTGGTGAAAACATATTTTGGAACTTTAGGGATTAAACAAGTGTAGAAAAATGAATATTCCTATTTTTGGCACTTTTCAAATCACTTTTTTCAATTGTAATTACTTATTCCTTCAGGAATGTTGACCTAGATCACTGGGTATGCTATATACCATATAGGAATATTCATAAGGTAATTTGGAAGAATTTAATGCTAGTTTTTAGAAGAAATTTTAGGTGCTAGTAGAAGAACCCAAATTTAGATTGATTTGAGCATCATGGAGGTTGTACCAATTACCAATCAGTGATGAATTACTACTCTCCTCAAGTAATACACAAACTCAATGCTATTATACAAAATTCTAACAAACTTTTTAACAAAAAAAACTTGACTCTGAAATTGTGATTTGAAATACAAAATTTAGCTTCATATATGCATCTTTTTGAAACAAAGATAATGATATCAAGAAGTTGGATTGTAATTGTGTATGAATATTGATGTTATTGTCAAGATTTCCTAAAAACTAAGCCTTTTATATACATAGTTTGACATTTAAAAGGTTCAATTTCCATCTTTTCCACTTAGAAAATGACACAACAAAATTGGTTGTTTATAGTTTCATGTTAGTAGGGGGACAAAATACTTGTCATTTTCACATTCCAGTAGAAAAGAAAATTTTGGTTTGTGATCTTTGAAATGGTGCCAAAAGCACACAAATTGTACCCTACGTACCAACCAAATTAAAGTTAGATTTGTTTATGAATTGATTACTTATTTTCCAAGTTTTGTGGCCTGCATACTTAAAAAAATGGATTTATTACTAATTTATTGACTAGTGTTTTTTCCAAAATGATTTAGAAGATACACTGCAAGTGCTTAGGAGAATTAGATACCTTGTGCTTCTCAAATTAAAACTTCCATCATGGACACTCCTTTAATATATGTACTTCTCAAAAATGTCATCCACTTGTTAGTTACAAGCTTTCTACCGCTATTCAATGAGTATTTGATGTCCAAGTTTGGAAATGGCAATAATTTAGTAAATAGAAATGGCAATAATATGAGCAATAATATGAGCAATTACCATTACGTTGTATAGTTCCCATTTTAAAAAGTGGATGGACATCTCTTATGATCTCGGATGTTTTTGCAAGAGATAAAATATTAGAGCTTGTTTTCATGCCAAAGGATCAATGCAAAGCTAGTGATTTTGTTGAATTAACCCCTAAAGTGCTATGACTATGTTTTCATCAAAAATGCTCAAAAATTGCCATTTTTAGTACAAGTACCCAATTTTTGAGAGACCCTCAAATGTCAACTATTATTCTTACAATCAATACATTTGAAATCTTTTCTAAATTGTCATTCGAATGGTGCAACATGTTTTATGAAGTCAAAGATTTTGAAGATAATATTAAAAAATTAATAGAATTCTAGTGGTATCAAACTTCTAAATTTTTGTCAATGTATGCAAGCTAGGTTAAAATTAGTGATCGAGGTTAAATAATAACATACCTATTAGTTAATTATTAATTACTCCATTCCTACAAACTTGTAGGCCGCAAAACTAGGTAGATAAGTAATCAGATCATGAAAGAACGTATATTCCAAATTTGGTTGGTAGTGGACAATTTATGTGCCTTTGACACTTTTTCAAAGTTCACAAACTTGTTTTCTTTTGTTGGGATGTAAAAATGCCAAATATTTTGTCCCCCTATTGTACAACTTGGGCCCATTTGGACACCAAGTGAAATATTGTACTAACTTCATACTTAAATTGATACAACTATTGTACCACTTCCTGTACCAAAGGCCCTCTGGGTACCCCAATTAGCATCTATCCTAGAGCTTTGACACTCTACATTGATATTCCAAGATCTCTTTTCTACTTGTATAGGCATCAACAAAAATTCACCCACTCCAAAAGTAGGATCACCATAAGCTGAATAAATTTCTTTAACAACATGATTGAATGACGATATTCTGTCAATTTTAATTAATCACTAAAGACAAATTGCAATAAAGTTGGGTGAAATCCAAGAATGACAATTGATTATAATATGCAAAAGTTATAAGAAGTCCAAACTGAATTGATGAAATTTCTAAAATTGTACCTTATTTTTAATGTTTATACCTTGAAGACATTCAAGAACAATAAATGATTATAGCATACAAAAATTATAAGAAGTCATAAATGAATTGATAGTTTTTCTAAATCGTACCCTATTTTTAATATTTATCGGCACCTTGAAAATAGTCAAAAATGATAATTGATTACAATATGAAAAGTTGCAAGAAGTCAATCCTGAATTAATAGCCTTTTCTAAAATCGTACGGTTGTTTAATGTTTACACCTCGAAGAGCATGCAACAAGCATATACGGAGTATTTTTTTCTATATTTCTTTAAAAGACTTCCTTTTGAGAACATGCTCAAATTTGGGTGATCCGAACTTCGTCACATGTTACATGTACCACAAGGAGGCTCCCCCAACCGAGTGAAATTTTTTGTCAATGCCTTGAATCATGAGTTTGGGAATCATAGAGTTATGAAATCATGAGAAATTGAATCATGAGTTGACAAACATGGCCAGCTCGTATTGGGAGAGAAAAGTACACCCTCCGTACATGGGCCCAGACCAATGATGGGAACATGTACCCACTGCGTACATCTCACCACCGACATGAGCTGTCTATGGCAAAGAAGGTTTCCAAGTGGCCCTGGAGCGGGTTTCCTGCAGGAAAAAGCTCTGAGCACCGACGTACTACTAACGTCCTCTATGGCTCTATGTGCATGTGGAGATAATTTAGACCATCTGCAATGCTGTCACGGTACATGGTCCAGTATCGGTATAGCTAACTTTTGAATGCTAGACAATTAGAATTTGAAAATTGTCTTATTGGAAGCGCAACAGAAAGAACATGGAGAAGAAACAACAAAATTTCAAACTAGACATTGGACAAGTACTTCAAAAGCAAGAACACAAATCTGAAATTATAGAGGTCTTAGCAAATCACGGTTACCAAAGCAACATTTGGCCACTGACCCTCTAAAAATCGTCAAATGTGGAGGGTCAATGGCCAAATGTTGCTTTGGTAACCGTGATTTGCTAAGACCTCTATAATTTCAGATTTGTGTTCTTGCTTTTGAAGTACTTGTCCAATGTCTAGTTTGAATTTTTTTTGTTCCTTCTCCATGTTCTTTCCGTTGCGCTTCCAATAAGACAATTTTCAAATTCTAATTGTCTAGCATTCAAAAGTTAGCTATACCGATACTGGGCCATGTACCGTGACAACATTGCAGATGGTCTTACCGCCTGCATGACGGCCCAGGCCGGCAGATCAGTAACCACCGACACGTTATGTTGCCTGGCGAAATAGTAGAAAATCATATAAACTTCTTCTTAAGTTTACTGTCTAACTTACTGCCGTTACAGCCCTCCGATACTAGTCCGATGGGATCGAACGGACGTCCGTCATCAGGTCGGTCTAGACTCTTTGTCGGTGTTGAAGGTGTGGAACAAGTCCACCACCGCCCAGCTCGCATTTGGTTTCGGGAATGCCGAACCTGTCAGTAGTCACAGTGTAAGCTAGCTGCTCCGGCCTCGCACACAAGTTGAATTTGCGTCATAATTTCACCCAAATGTTGACGTTTTGTAGGTGTCTTTTCCTTGGAGCTAGCTTCTAACTTGTGCTTCTATTCCCATTATGAACTCAGGGAAGGGAGCGTTGTGTTGAATTGGGTACTTAACTTACTTATTAATAAACTCCTTGCAGCATTGCTTGCCTGTCTCTTGGAATGGCTTCCCTGTTGGAATATTGGGAGGCCGGTTGGCTCCCTGGCTCTTCGATTTCAATTCCTCGTTCGCGAGACCGTAGTACCGGATCCCCTGTTCATTACAGGAGTATTATCTCTTCCTGAGCTGTGCCTGCAGTGCACCTTTAAGACATGGTCATCGACATCATATGAGGAAGGAAGACTTTCGGGGGAGGAGAGCTACAAGAGACTGTCGACGGTAGATAATAAGTTAGCAGCTTAGAGTATCTCCTGCGGCCCTCTTGGTTTGACAATGCCAAATAGGCTTTGGAGGGAAGAGTGGCAAAATCAAAGTGAGCGGGGTTGGAAAAGCTCCTGCGAACAGGAAGAAGAGGGCTGGCAAATGATGGTGCAGAGCCAATGGGGAAAGCTTGCGGCTTCCCAAGGCAACTTTCTCATTAACCCTGGAGTGCCGCGGACGTCATTCCGTGGCGTTTCGATGACAATATTGTTGAGCTAAGAAGAGTTCAAAAGCTTTTTTTCATCCTCCTTTTCCTTGTTGACTTTTCACATTGAGTTATGAAGAGTATCCAATTAAGTTTGTACTCTTTCCAATTTTTTGTCTTCACGGAAATGAGAAGTTATTAAAAAAAACTAATTTAGAGTATTTTGGGATGTTGCTCCTTGCTTTAAATCTAAAATTTCTCCACAAAAATAATATTTTTTTGAGTTTGAGTCAAACTAACAAAATGAAGGTCATCTACTCTAGTTTCTACTCCAATTTAAATTTTGAAAAAAGTCTTAATATAGCATATTTATTGCAATTTGAACATTGGATATATTTTCAATGTCTATTATTTTCTAATTATAGAATGACACGGAAATTGAGTTTACACCATGATGTTTGTCATTGTAATATAAACTTAGGATGAAATTTTCAGATTTTTTGAAGTCTTTTTCTATTTAATATGATTTTTCTTCACTTTTTCTTCAAAAATTCTTTTAGAAATTAATTTTCCACGAAAAAATCTAAATTTTTTTGAAGAGAAGAAGACATGTACTTTCATCTCTGAAAACTAAATATAAAATTTTTCATACATATCTAGTTGCAAAATTGTAGCAAATTGAGTAATGGATAGTCAGGTTTGAAATCAATGGTCATGGGTCCGTCATTTAGGGGTTAATTTAACCTTTGACTTGCCAAAACATGGAACTTGATGACAAAGAGGGGCCTGAGAGGGTCCTTGTAGAAATGCAAATTCTAGTGTAGTAGAGACAAAATCTGAAGGCCCTGGACCTTTACATGCCCAACTACATTGCTGTTGGAGATTGGAATTCACTCGGCCGCTCAAAACTTCCTTGACAGGGGTGTTTGAGCAGGTTGCAGGAGATGCTCTTATTACCTTGCAACGGAACAGTGTTTTAGTAACACTGAGACCTCTTTAACCGACCATTTTCTAGTTGGTCATCTCGAGTGGTATTTAATTTGGGCAGCAAATGGAAACTCGGGTTGTGTTGAACATGGATAATGTTGTTTACTAATGAGGCAGGGGTCACTTTTGCATCCTTGAAACAGGGACTCCTACAGTGGAAAAAATTGTCTTCTAGAAATCCTCAGCCAACCCCAATCCTTGCATTAACTGGTAAGTCCCTCACAAGCATTTGATGAGGCATAATGCCTTTCTAATTTAGGAAGGACCATTGCCTGGTTATACAATGTTGATGGAAATGACTCATGAGAAGACTCTTGTGATCAAATAGATCATTTGGAGGTTTGCAAGCTATGGTACACAAGATATTTTGTGATAATATAATGTGAGGGAATAATCAATACAATAGAATGGTTTATTGTTAAATAGGTATATTTCACATCACGATTTATACTTAGGAATGTTTTTGAATGATTGAAAAAATGCAAAGTGTTCACAATACTCTTAGTGTTTAAAAAAGGATAACTATTGGGAAAAGAAATGATATGTTCATCATCAAATATGTTGACTTTCTTTTTTAACTTACTCATCTTATCAATGAAAGATGGCATAGGTATTCAATTGAGCCAAAATAGGATTGGAAAGGGCAAGAATAATCTTCCAGTAGTTACTAATGAAACACTGTTGGTGTGTGGAATATACCACACCATCACTATAGAGCTATTGAATGTTATGGCAATCTGCTACCCCCTGCACTACCTATTTTTTAATTTTTAAATAATACTATAATACTACAGTAGTATTCTTCCCCCTTGCACAACCTATTTTTGAAATTTCAAAAAAATACTATAATTTTTACAGTAGTATTTTTTCCCCTTACTGCCTTTTTTTAATTTAATTTTCTAAAAAATATATAATGCTACAGTAGTATACTGCCCCCCTGCACAGCAGATTTTTATTTTTATTTTTTTCTTGATTTTAAGTTTAATTTTCAAAAAAATATAATGCTACAACAGTATGCTGCCACCCTGCATAGCATATTTTTTGTTTTAATTTTCAGAAAAGTAAAGCACAAATGAAAGTTACCGCCAACCGTCATCTTTGGGCGGGGTGAACCATGACAGCCAGGGAGGATTGACCCCTCTATTGCCCCATTAGAAGGGTAAATGTAAAAACTGCCCCCTACTTTGAACTGCTTAAATTTTGTGTTTCTTCACGTCTCATAACTAATTTGGGGCCTGTAATTGCAAATATGAATTCAAAAACTGCAAATTTCATCAAATGTGGCAAATAAAGAATTTTCAGTGTTTTCTGCAAGAGTAAAACTTGGGACAATACAGGGGTCAATTCTCCCTGGCCAACCGTGACCCGCTTTGTTGTCCCTGATTTTTAACCCTGGGAAAACACTGAAATAACCCGTGATAAAATTTTGAAATTTTGAAATCATATTTGCAATCAAAAGCTCCAAATTAGCTGAGGAAGATTTAGAAGATAATTTGATCAAACACAATATAAGGGGTCTTTTTTCTACATTTCAACCTGGGAATGACTTCGGGAGGACAAGCAAGGGGTCAGTTTGCAACTTTTGATTTTGGAGTCTGCACAATTTTCAAGCTACAATTTTCACTCGGTCCGTTTACTATAAGCTATAGTGATTTATCTTAATGGCCAATTTCGTTACTTTGGGTACTTGTAATAGTTTAGACCGTACGATCTGAACTGTTAAATCTGTACTTGAAATCTATGCATGTTTGAGATTTGTAAAATCTATACCAGTCCTAGATTTTTTAGATTGTGTGGTCTGAAATCTATATTGGTCATAGAACTTTGAAATCTATAACTATCCTAGATGTCTATAATGTATACTATTTCTAGATATCACTTTTGTGGTTTAGACTGAAAATGGCACATGGAATACTGCCATTTTAATGAAAGTCGCCATCTTATTATTGTACTTGGCTATTAGAGATGGAATTAATAATAAACTAAAAAAAATTAAGAATTGAATTTTTTTTGGAATTTTTTTTTGGGAGAGTTGGAAAACAAAGAAAGTAAATGTTGCAAATGCCTTAATATCATAAAATGAACCAAATGGTAAAAATCCAATCATTTGATGTCAAAATTTTAATAATTTAATTTTTATTAACCATGCAAGGACATTTGAGGGCCTGGGAGGGTTGCCCAAATTTGAATTTCAGAATCTTCTTTAATCCCTAAAGTCCCATTATCCCCTCAAGGGACAAAATGGATATTGGGTAGGCTCATGTAACCTCAAATTCTGAGGTGGTTTTATCTTAAGATAGAAAAATATATTAGCTTTTAGGGAATCTAATTTTTATTTCAATTAGTGCTCATGAAAAAAATTTATGCCACAATAAGCTCAAAACATAGGAGACCAGGCAACAAAAAATCAAATCAAATAAAATTGAAATAAAATTAATTTTTTAGCTACTTGAATTTTTTTCTCTTAGATTATATTTTTAGCTACTTGAAATTATTTGTTTCATTCCATTTGGATTAGTGACTAGAAAGTTATGGAGCTTCTTTTTTTTGCAGACAATCATAATTGTTTTTTGAAAAAAATAACAAATTAGATTCGTTTTTTAACTCAATTTTCACAATTTTCTCAAAAAGATTCGCCAAGATTGAGTATGCTTGCTAGAACAATCTCACGGTTGAGATTAGTGTGTTTCAATTTTATTTATAAGCTATTCATGATTTAGTTTTTGTTCATTATTGTACCGAATTCTACTTAATAGTTTTTAAAGAATGAAAATCACGTGTGTTTTTTTTAATTTTTTCCCCTAGATTTTCATTTCAAATCTTCAATATAAAATCCTTTTCATCTTCACTTTAAACACAAATATCTTGCAATCTACATGGTGAATGTTTCTGAAATTTCTTCCACACATTCTTATACTAGCTAGGCTTGTGCGAGATCTTGCAATTAAATTTACAGATACCAAAAAACAATTTGTAAAATTTTTTGTTCTTAACAATAGAAATGGCAGTTTTGAATATTATTTGATGAAAAAAAGCCTTGCCAGACTTCACAGGTTAAATGGGCATCAATGACCAATCAATGATGAGATTTCTGCCCTGCAAGGCTACGATCAACTCCAAATCTACTATTCAAAACTTTTATCAAACTTTTCAAGGCAAAAGCTACAAGTTAAATTGTAATTCAAATCCCAAAAATGGATTGAAGTGACATTTTGTTAAAATCGCAATATTCTACAAACTTGGCACATTCACGTTTAGATCATGTAGTTTGAAATCTATACCTGGACATCTTAGATATGAGTGGAAAAATGGTTTATGGAATACCGCCATTTTAATGAAATTTTTTATATTGATAGACAAATTTTATGAAGCCAAAAATAATGATAACAAAGAAATTCACATTTTGCTCATTACAAAAGGAGTTTTTTTGAAGATTCTCTAAAAACCTAGCCTTTTGAGTTTGGTTTGTTGATTAATGGTAAAATATCACATATAACATCAAATACCAATATATTTTTATTTGGTGATATGAAGGGCTAACTTCATTGATGTGTTGTAAAAAGGCAATGTAAAGAGGTCTCTTTTACAAAGAAGTTTATTGTTCATCAATCTTCAAGAAGTTATGGGATATTTGAAGCAAGGTAAGAGCTCAAAGAAACAAAGAAGTAATTTATGTTCAACTAAGCAACTTTAAAGCTCATTTAAACATTGTAAAACAACTTTTTTTAAATTGAAGTCAATTAAGAAAATGTCAAAAATAAATTAAGTTTCACCTCAAATAATCCATTTGTGATTTGAAGTTTTGAATAGAGAGTTATGAAGGTTTGAAGCCTAGTTGTAAGAACAATTATTGCATTACTTTGACTTGATTAGAAATGGTTGAGTTCTTTCATGTCTTAATGTTTATATTCTACGTGTACATTGATTGTTGTACCTCCTTCTTCACCACTTCTATAAAGAACCGTTGGCTTCTTTAGTCTACATTGAGTTGTAAGTGGCTTGTATAGATAAGTTACTGTACACATAGACAAAGTGGGCACATAAATGGTGTTGGAAATTTGAAAAAATAAAAAAATATTAAAATTTTTAATAATTTTGCAAAGCCCGTGCTGAACCACTTTTCTCGACTTTTATGAATTATTCCATATGAAATGCCAACCCTCATAACTAGGATATAATAGAATTTGTGACACTACTTTATCAAAACCAACCTCTTTAACCCCTAAAGTTCCATAACTATGTTTTCACCAAAAATGCTCCAAAACTACCATTTGTAGTACAAGTACCAAATTTTTGAAAAAAAGCTTTTTTTGACACATGTAACCGTAGGATCTTGTATTATGCTAACTTGGAAACATGTGAATAAAAGTTTAGAAATTTTTGCTACGTAGATTGCAAGATATTAGCATTTGAATTGACAAAAATCCTTGAAAAACAGGGCATCTGCTCTTCATGAGCTCACTTTTCTATGAAAAATGTGCAAAACGGAAGTGTTGCTTTGGATTCATTTTTCAAGGCATTAGATGACATTTCGTGGCATTGGAGGACCGTTTCATGCTCGTTCTCTAATTTGACCCAATTTCGTGAACAACAATACGGGCTGTCAAAATTTTTATAAAATTTAAAAAATAAAAAATAAATTCAGATTCAAATATTAGTTTAAGAAACTTTATTTTTTTTATTTTTTTTGAAAATGACGTGGCACAATGTGTGCTACATTATCCAACTACTGCAGCTATGTTCCCGCAGTCTGAAAACTTAGGGAACTCTCCAGGAACTCACAGTCTCCCAGTGCCCTGAAATGTCATTTAATGCAAGTTGGCTACATGCTTGAAAATTTTCACCTTATTTGGAATGGTATAACGTATAGGAAAAAAATAGTAAGTAGAAAGAAGTAGAAAATGATTCAAAATACTAAATTGTTAAGAATTTAGTTATGGCCATGGTGGAATTGAAAAATGCATGCCAATCCTAATGGTTGTAATGTTGTAAAAAACAATCGACATTCTATGATTTTATTTTTTTTCAAAAAATATTGAAAATTGAGTAAGATAAAGAACTACAAAGTTTAGTTTAGAGTAGAGAATCCATAACTATTCGCAAATAAAAACTCCTCATAACTTTCATCTCATTGATCAAAGTGGAATGGTTCAAAGCTTTCCACGTATATATAACTCTAGAAAACCAATTTCAAGTTTTTGTTTTTTGAAAAAAAATTAAATTATATTTGCCAGATTGCCAATTTACAAAAAAAAATAACAGATTAGGCCATAACTTTTGACTTATATTTCCAAATGTCATGAAATTTAGTGCGTATGAAATAAATTCCTTATCCCCACCTTCTAATAAAATTTGGACCAGAAATATGAAAATATCCAATCACTTGTACACACCCAAAATTGCTATGTAGCTAAAAAAAGCATGCTGGTCCTTTAGGGGTTAATTAGTGCAAAGTAAAATGCTATTGAAATTTATTAATTTGACAAATAGATAATAATGGCAATAAGTGTGCGCTCTGGACAATAAAATAAAGTTTAAGTAGTGAGAATCATCCATCAAATCATATCACTTTAGAAGAACTTCTATGCATTTAGAATCGGCCAAATCTTGCATAGAAGACCAATTCTTTCAGAGTTCTATACAAGACAGAGCCTAATAGTCCCATCATTCTTGTTTTTTACAAAAAGAGTTGAGTATTTTTAATGTTCTCTTAACATATGAGATTTGATTATTTTCTTTTTTTACAAGCAAATTAATATTTTTTTATTTAGAGTTTTTCCAAGACAAATCCAAGAAAATCACCCTTAATTTGGTACTTCGAATGGTGTAATCCACACCTTAAGTTAGGTTTTTTGTTTGTGTGATTTTATTGTTTTGGTTTTATTGTTACGTTCAGATCTCATGGATTGTGTGTCTCTTAGTTGCGTTCTTGGTACCATTGGAAAGCCCTTGGCAAGGAGGGATGCACGAGCTTGTTTCTCAATGGATGAGCACACTATTTGGCATCCAATCATCCCTCGAGCTTCGTTTGAATGGTTTGCAACACCAACAGGCGTAAAGTAGAAGCACATAACATTCATTAGCCTTCTGAGAGGCTACCTTTTCTTCTCTAGAGTCTTCATCCACAAAATTCATCCTCTCAGCATGAATATAAGCTTCGGTACCAAGATAGCGGCAGTAAATTATGATGTTTTCCACTTTCTTTTGTTAATTTTAGGACCAAATATACAAATCAACAAATATTTATAGAGAAAGATGGTTTGCCAAAAACAATGAGTATAACACTAATGCAATCTTACCATTTGCCATCAATAACTCATTTTGGGTTTTCTAGTGAGAAGACAACTCTTTATATACACATGGTGTAATATAAATTTGAATTCTTCTAATTTAATCATCCAATCTATTGTAAATAATAAGCTCCAACATTTTCTTCAAGTAAAAACTAGAATGAGTGTATGGACTAGTTTTCCTTTGTCATATTAGACGGTCAATGTTTAGTCTTAATCATAATGCCAAGTTGAGTTTTCAAGGTAGATTTGTCAACATTCAATTTGAGAGTTTGAAAAGCGTTATAATTCATAATTTTCTTTTTTCTTTTTACACTCTTAGATTTGCAAAAAGTACAAATATGGATGTTTGTAATGAACTATTAGACTTGGCATTATGACCCACAATATTCTCAAACCTATGCATTAGGAAAAATTTCAGCCTTCCAGAAGGCTGCAAGTTCTGCACCTACGCGGTGCAATTATGGGAGAAAAAAAAAAAAAATATATATATATATATATATATATATAATTTTTATTTATTTAAAAAAAAAATTGGATGCTGACATGTCACTAGTAATGCCACGTCAGATTTTTATTTTTTAATACTTTTTATTTTTTTAATACTTTTTTTTCCAAAAAAATATTTTTTTATTCATTCTGAAATTGCACCAAAGGGGGCCCATAAATCAATTCCTTAGCGGCCCTCTGGAGGGCTGAAATTTTTCCTTACGCACGTTTGAGAATCTGTACCTATGAGTGCTAAATCTGATGTGCTAAAAATTTATATCTATTTCTGAAGAACCTTCATAATTCTTGTTCCCCACCTTAGTTCACTACATACAATCAAGAAATAGCCAAGTGACTACTCATCAAGGAGAATAAAGGATTAAGCAACTAAACTTAGGATGAGCAATGATTTCAAAAGCCATTGCTTGACATGCTAGGGCTGAGTGTTAAGAGAATATTGTGATTTATTGTCCACATTTAAAGAGTGTTTTAAGGATAATTAGCCTATGAAAGGCAAAAGTTCCATGCCCACTTAGGAAATGATCCAATACAATTTTACATCCAACCCATGACAACCTTTTTTTGAGTAAATGAAATTTGAGCTACATTGGGTTGAATAAGTGGCCACAATCAATGTCTTAAATGATGGTGATGGAGTGATTAGTCACTACAATAGGAACTTCCTCCTTTTGAGTATAATCTCATCACAAAAAGTGACTTTTTAAGCCTTTATGTTGGGCCCATGTTAAGGTCGGAGCACCCATACCCGATCATTTAAGCAATTCTGAAATAGATCATGAGTAGTATGAAGCAATGCAAATTTTTTCCAAGTAGGAAGATAGGAAATATGGAGACTATAATTTTATTTCCAAAACCGAAGTTACTATGATTTTTGGAAGCCAAAAAGTAATCCAAACCCATACCCAGTGAATTAGAGTTCCAATTCCAATCAATCAAAAGACTAATTTCCCACTCACTACTTCCCGCACACTATATAACACTTCAAGACATGTGTCATGACATTCTTAGTTCCAACCTTGAAAAGGAGAAAAAAATGCATTCCAATCTAAGGTTGTAAATATATTCTAGCTTTGGTTGGAAATAGATGTAAGCTATAGGTAGAATATGAGACCCTGGTTGGGTGTAGGTGTTTCTACCTTAGGAAATAATGTGACTATTTTAAATGAATAAGATGATTTTTATGGATACACTTTTTAAAATGGTTTGGAATAGTCTAGAGACTCTATTGGATCAATTGGGAAGCACACTTCAAAAGTTCATAACAAATTCAAACTTTGTTAAAAAAATAAAATTTCAATTGCGGGCTCTTCCCATTTGTCCCATTTGTCTTTACATAGATGTAAAAATTTTCAACAATGCCAACAAGGCAATCCTGTAACTCTTCCTGTCATAGGTTGGTTTATTGTATATGTCTGCTTTGTTCTGCAATCGACACTCTTTATTTTTTCTTACCCATATCGGTAGCCCGTCCTGTGTAGTACGTAGCCACTACTCATGGACAGCTCCTTGAAAGCAGAGTTTTGATAAGTTATACAATTGAATTTCAAAAGAAAACCGGCCTTTCTCTAAGGGCCTCTTCACACTATGGCCGTCCAAGTTAAGAGGCTGTGGGATTGGGCGTCCAAACTTTTGGTGAGAGTCTAAAGAAATGAGCAATAAATTATAGGTTTTGGAGCCTTTGGCTGGCCATAGTGTGAAGCTTCCAAAGGCCAAGCCCAAAGTCCAAACCTATACCATTTGTTCAACTTCTATCCTTCTCTCTCCACATTCGTCCATCCAATTTCTGAAATTCCCTATGAAGCCTCATTCATGTGGCAATTTTTTCAAGCAAAAGCTAAAAAAATATGAAAAAGGGGTCATAAATGGCCTTGGAAAAAAATCACAGCACATGCTCTCATCATCAGACAAGCAATATAAAGGATATAAATGGAATAAGAGGATGGCATTGGAATAAGAAGGGGGCATCCTATGCAAAGGAAATGCAAAGGGAAGTAGGCACATTGAATGCAAAGACTCCCCATTGTCATGGTGGAGACTAGGTTTCAAACCCCAACAAATAACAAATAACAAATAACAAAGAGGAGAACGGAGAAGCATTTATGACTTGCAAAAAACAATCCACAGAGATCTAGCGGCCGAGATCTTGTTAGTTTCTTATTTTTATGAAAAAAAAATTCTGAAAAATATGACGGACTCTCGAGGAGAGTTTGGGTCCTGCAGTTTGCAGGACCCAAACTCTGCTCGAGAGTCCGTCAAATTTTTCTGCCATGTAAGCATTTTTCTGCCATGTAGGCAATTTGGAGGGCGATGGACTTTGGACTGTGTCACATAGTGTGAATGCTCGAGAGGCCAAACTTTGGGGTTTCTGAAATCTAATTGGTAGAAATCGACGGACTCTCGATCGACGGCCCTAGTGTGAAGTGGCCCTAACTCACTGGCCAATTAGTAACACAGGGATACTGTATGACTGTGTTGTATTGTACAAAAACTACAAAAGTGGTTTACCTACAAGTGGAATACTCTATTTTGTATTGTACAGTACATTTCCAGGAGGCGACGAATGCAGGGAGTATATAGTAGCCCTTTTTTTTGGGCGAAATGGAGCCAGAAAGCACCATTTCATAGTGAGGATTTTTTTTTCACCAGAAAAAAGTAATTTTTTTTCGCCTGAAAAGTTTCAAAATCTATACCTTAAATTTGTTTGTTTGTTTGTTTGTTTGTTTGTTTGTTTGTTTGTTTGTTTGTTTGTTTGTTTGTTTGTTTGTTTGTTTGTTTGTTTGTTTGTTTGTTTGTTTGTTTGTTTGTTTGTTTGTTTGTTTTGTTTGTTACGTTGAGATCTCCCGGACCGTGCATCCCCCGGCCGCGTGCTTGGTACCATCGGAAAGGGCTCGGCGAGGAGGGGTGCACGGGCTTGGTTTCGTGGCGTTTGGAGCGGTGGTGCAAAAGTTATTGAATTTCAAAGTATTTATTGATTAAAAAATTAGAAAATTACTTTTACTTTGCTTTTGGTGGCGTTCTTGCTATTGGGAGTGGAACCGGGAGTGGAACTAGAAGTGGATGAAAATTGGGCCAACGGCACAGGGCCACACTAGTATGGATGAAATTGTCAAATTGGATGAAAAAGTGTATGAATTTGATTGAAAAGTGTCTAATGGTATAAAAGATGGATGCGCAAAGAAATAAAATGCTTCATTTCATTTTAAGTGATCGCCATCCTGGCACTTTTTCAAAAACCAAAATAAAAGGGCTAGTTTATAGTACCAGAAGTCAATTCTATGTACTAAGACCATCTGCAATGCAACCAGCACCTTGCACAGTATCGGCACTGTGCAGGGTGGACAAGAATTTTGATTTAAAATTGTGCTCCAATGCAATCGGTATAGAGACCTTCACATTCTCGGTCTCAGTATGGGACCCCCCGGAATCGGCATATTTTGTCATTTTGCCAACCCCGGCAAAACTCTCGGCAAGTTGATTGATGGGAGTCATCATGACAAAAAGTGGTAGTAGCCAATGGATGCCAAGAAAAGTTTATTGGTATGTGCGCTAATCAATTCAACCTTCCTTGTTTTCATGAAAAGTCCTTTCTTCAATGTAAATACTTTTCTTCTTTTCTTTTTATAATATCGTAAAGTCCATTTGACATTTGGATGCCGTCTTTGCATTGGGGCAAATTTTCCAAAGAAAGAATCGATATTTAAGAGGCCTCGTGGAATGGCCCGCGATGTACTGTTACAGGGCCTTTTTGCCGTTGTTGCATTGCAGATGCTCTAACTTTAGTACAGTACGTTCAAAAATTCAGGTTCAGAAGTCAGAACATCCCTGCCCCCAGAGTCCCAGACGTCAGGCATTAAAAAAACCCGTAATCCTCACTCAGCAACGCAAGGAGCTTGCCCTGCAGAATGTGAACAGGGTGTGGGCAACAGTGGCAGTTTGCGTAGCGTGGGCACTATTTTTTGCAGGCCGGGCGAAACCTGGAGTAGAAACAGCTGGGAGCTTCGGACAGTAATAGTAAAAGCTCCAGCGCCAGGGGAGCAAGCTAATAAATACAGAACACATTGTTTACGAAGGAGGCAGGGGTCGCTACAGTGAACAAAATTCGTTCCTCAGCGAATTCCAATTCTTGAAATAAAATTACTGATAGATAGATAAAAACTCCTGTCTTCCAAAAAGGCCGGTGTGGATAAAGTGTTTGTTTGTAATGACAATGAGCCAATGTCCAGTGGATCAGAGGCCATTGAGAATTTTTTTTACTGATAACTAAGTCAAGACCCTCCCCGGTATCTAGCAAAGCATAATGCAGTACCTTCCCAGCCAGCATGCGGAGGACTATTACTTGCACAGGGAGAACGGGGAGGCGTTACCCTCCCTGGTGTTTATTTGCCCAGTGAAGCTTCACCCCCCCTTGACTTTCTATAAACGGAAAGTCAAGGGGGGGTGAAGCTTCACTGTGCAAATAAACACCGGGGAGGGTAACGCCTCCCCGTTCTCCCTGTGTTGGTTATACGATGTTATGCATTGAGACCAGGGAAAGAAAAGGCAACTCACTTAGAAAAAGGGAAAAAGGGAAAAATGCGTGGACAGAGGCAATTGGGGAATGCGTCCCCCCCGCCTGGCTGGGGTGGAACCGGTCCCGGACCTACCACAACCATCCAGAGTGGTGCACTCTCAGCTATCACAAGCTTCATTGCATGCCAAGGCAAGTCAATGAAAGGCACTGAAAGGGAGAGAGATTTCATTTCTTTTCAGTTCACGTCAGCGTAGCACAAATGCCCCTCCCGTTTCTATAAAAGCCTGCTCCTTCTCCTGCTCGGCCTGCTTGTCTTCAGTCTAGCCCTGTCCTGCGCAGAATCCGCACTGCTTCTGTGCACCCCTCCATGTACCCGCTTCGTCACCAACAACATTCGCAGTACTCCTAAGTTACTACCAGCTCCTGCTCCTGGGTTCAGTTCCTCCGTTCGTCACTGCTCTCAACATTTCGGAGCGTATTGCACAATCTCTGACTCATCTGATCTTCGTTGGATATCGATCGCCACTAGCTACTGTACTCCTCGATCGCAAGGTACTACCCTTCGATCACATTGTTGCTAGCTGGAACGTACGTACTGGGCAGTAAAATTCGTAATGGGGCGTGATCGATCATGCTTGGGAGCGAAGTGGATGATCAATGTGTACACATTCTATCTCTGTGTGGTGGGTGAATCATGTCTGTCGTGGGAGCCTGTTAGATTGAGTCAGTTGGGTGCAGATTGCGAACTCGAGATCGATGCAGATCTTACATTAATTTTATGCAACAGCAGCAGCTGGACCTTCCTGTAGGAAACGATGGCGACAGGAACACAATGTTGCATGGTTAGTGGTTTGGGTGAAATTCTGGGGTAGCTTAGAATCCGGTGGTGCAGACGGTACAGCAGTCTCTAGATCGAATAAGCCGGGATGATCAATGTGGACATAGTACTACCGTGTCCTGGAAAGTCTGTAGAACATTTAGTAGATCGTCCGGGTTGCCTGCTCTGTTTTTGGAAATCACCAAAATATAATTCCTGTCTGCAGTACTTGTCTACCGTATGAGCATTTGCAAAATGGGGAAAAGATAATTTGTTCGTTTGAAGTTATGATCAGAGTGGTAACGAAATGTTCGATGATGTGCAGGAGAAGCTGTGATGGCCATTGCTGTCGAGGTGGTGATCGATGGCCATCCCAAGCTATAGGGGAGGCAACAATAACGGAATGCAGCCCAACGAGAGCAGCTCTGATTTGGTGGCCATGCTTCAAGGTCCCTGCTCGAACTCACCTCACGTGGGCCAGCTACAAGTCGGTGCGTGTCTGCCGACCCCACGCTAGAAATTAATTTCACCACGATTAGAAAAATCTCACTAGAATTGGAAAGTAAGGGGCGAAGAGCGAAGGTTCAAATTAGAGGCTAACTGTGCGTGAGTTTTTGTGTTTGCAGTGGTACCGGAGTTGCTTGTGAGTGGACTGGAAACCGCCATGACGACGCCACTCACGGGTCAGAAGCGACCCTACAGTTACGATGGTCCGATAGTGGAGGACGGGCCGAGCGAGCTGGACGGCGATGAAGTCGGCGACGAGCTTCAGCTCTCGCCAGGAGGCTCCCCTCTGGAGAAGAAGCGGCGCCTGACCTTCGACCAAGTAAGATCCCTGGAGCGCAACTTCGAGATGGAGAACAAGCTAGAGCCCGAGCGCAAAATGCAGTTGGCCAAAGAGCTCGGCTTGCGCCCCCGCCAAGTCGCTGTCTGGTTCCAAAACCGACGCGCGCGCTGGAAGACGAAGCAGCTCGAGCGCGACTACGAGACGCTGGCGGCCGATTACGAACGCCTGAAAACCGATTACGAGCAAGTCCTAGGCGAGAAGAAACAGTTGAAGGCCGAGGTGCAACGCTTATCATCTAACGCTAACGCTTCCGAAGTCAAGCCGGAACCCCCCACTGGAATCCCCACGAGCTCCCAAGAGTTTGTCTCTCACAATCACGCAAGAATCTCCCCCTCCGTGGACGTTTCGCTGGCGCATTTGAGCGAAGACGATTCAACCATGAGCGGCTCCAGCGACGTGCTGGACGCGGATAGTCCTCGCACCACCGACAGCAGTAGCTCCAACGTTCTCAAGGAGGTTCCGCAGCATCAGATCGATGGCCACAGCCCAAATTCCTTCAGCTCCTTCCTTGGGGAGGATTCGGGTTTGCTGCCAGTGCCAGTGGAGGGAATGCATGGTGCTTCCCCAAATTTGAACGATGGTTATGGCAATGGCGGCTTCCATGAATTCGCCGACCAGTCGTGTAATTACTTGCTGCTGCAGTTCGATGAGCAGAGTGGTCTTCCATGGTGGGATTGGCCTTGAATCGATCGACCGCTCTTGCATGTACATACACTCTCATAGTGGTCATCGACCACCTCAATTTTCCAAGGCCTGAGGAGTTCAATCACGGGAGGTCTGCCATATTTGTCGTCGTTAGCCGTCGTTGTATATTTGTAGGGATTTTAAGAGTGGTATTTATCCAGTGAGATAGTATTTGCTGAAGTGATTTGTAGAATGGGACCTGTCGTTTTCTTCCTTTTCAATAAGCTGGGTCACCGACCCTGCATCAGCCAGAAAAGGCAGCAACAACGGCTTACTTACCAGTCATTAACCTTGACTGAATTTGAATTAGGACCTTAATCATATGTTCTATGATTAAGTTCCTAATTAGATGATTACCATTCCTAATCATGGGTCATGTAATCGGAGTAATTATAGTAATGAAGTACCCACTTGACTGAATTGGCTGATGTGAGCACTCTGTTTGTGAACTACCAAAGGCTGAGCCCAGTTGAGGACTGCTTGTGTCGTGCACCAATTTCATTTCTCCAGAATAAAAGCATTGGATTTCTCTCTTGCAAAATAGAACAGACTGTCGAAAGAGATCCATCCCGGCATCGGAGGAACACGTAGACAACGATGTGCAGAATATCTGCTCAGTTCCGGGCAAAAGAGAGTCAGTTAAACGAGGTATCTAAAGAGGCGAACTGTAATCGAATGTTTTGGGATGCGGGCCAGCACAGCTAGAACAAATCTGTCTGTGGAACTGGTGCCTGTTCCTTGAGCGACGCCTTTGTTCTGGGAGATTGTGAAAAAACTATTAGAGTGAACTACAGTAGAGTGTGTCTGAGCCTAGAAGTACTTATTGAAGGTTACTGCTTAGGAAAATTACGAAGAAGGTGCTTACTGCATTTGTTAACCCGAGTTCGGGGCTTGAATCGAG
Source organism: Neckera pumila (assembly GCA_963969595.1). Taxonomy (NCBI): domain Eukaryota; kingdom Viridiplantae; phylum Streptophyta; class Bryopsida; order Hypnales; family Neckeraceae; genus Neckera; species Neckera pumila. Next base: position 24,783,465 of record OZ018411.1, on the reverse strand, counting down.
CTGACGATGGCGACTACTTTCTTTCTATAAGCTGCCTAAGCATTGGCTATAGTCGGCACAGGAAGTTGCCTTCCCTCATTCCATGTTGCTATTTTAAGCTTGGTTGCGACCTGAAACTGTCAAGTGACTCAATTCTATCCTTATATTTTTGATTTGAATTGAATTAAGTTGAATTTCTCAATAATCAGTTTCAGTGAAATGTCAGTCGTCCGTTGAGGAATCTTTCCAGATATGTGGAACGCTTAATTGTTCCCTGCTGGAAGAATTAAATCGAAAGGGACATCACCAGCGCAAGGGATGTTTTTTGGAGTTTTATCATCTATTTTCCTTCAATTTCCCATATTGAACAGCAAGTACCGAGTCCAGGTTTTTTTCTCTACTTTTTACTCTAAATAGAAGTTTTATAGTTTTTTTCACCTTGTTTTTTCCAATGTTTTGAAATTGAAACCGCTTTTTTTCCAATTCCCACCGTAACAACTGAACTAACCAGTGGTTCTCCCCGAACATTGGACATCACTCATTCAATCGACAAACAAGATTTAGCAATCGGGTAGGTGCCTGACACGAATGTTTATTTTACTCATTATTTTTAATTTAAACCCTCCCGAAGTCTGAATTAATGCGTGATTCGCCAGTCTCGTCCTATAATGAGATTGCAACTAATTTTCTAGTGCCACTAGCCCAACTAATTAAGGCAACCAGGCGCAGTTTTGCACGTTGATTTCTGATATTACCCAAGTGTTGACAAGTTGAGAAACAATCCTGTCTGAACGTACTCGTTGACTCGTGGTCCTAGCAAATGCAGAGATTTCATTCCAATGCCATACATCGAAGCTGCCTGGCCGCTTTGTAAATTGCATAAACTAATTTTAACCACAGCACTTGCATTCTAGTTTTAAAAAACATTATATGTACCGCATGCAAACTGTAGTCATATTGGTTAAATTGGCGTGTATCAGAGCGCCAAAAATTGTGACATTCAAGTACACAGCGCTCTAGAAACTAGGACTAGCATAGATCCGAGGTTCCCTGGTTAATTGCCTACAAATCTCTTGACACTTTGCCGTGAGTCCGTGACCACCTGGCCATTGATTCAGAAGCAACTACCTTTTTTAGGACGAAGTTGGAAGGCACGAAGCTGCATGATGAAATTGGCAGAACTACTGTAACACTGACGCCGAGTATAGCCCTTTTAAGGCCGAAGGATTAATGAATACAGAACGGACAGTTATGATTTATCATATTGTGAAAAGTATATAAATAATTGGGAAAAATCTTTTTTATCTACAATGAAGATGCATGTGCGGTTTCAAAAAAAGGAATTATTTGAACAAATAAGAATCCTCGTTTGTTCAAATATTTCCTTTAAAACTGATTAAAACAGACATGAAATTCCTTTTATCTATTGCACCAAATATGGGCTTTTGTGTCCAAAAAAGGAAATAGATGACCAACCTTAATTGGGAGTTGGGACCGTAGCCAGTCTGTGCAATCATCTAAAATTATTTGTCAACGGTGTACAAGTGCGGCAGGAATCACTCAGGTGAAGTCACACGGACATTTTGCCTCACTTTCAAATACCAAACAAGTGCAGCCAAACGGCCATGTCGTTCAAATTCTTCAAATTCCTAAACGAACTTCCGAAAGAACCAAGAAACTCTCATACTCCGCCATGAGTACATAAAACAAGCACAGCTACCGTGAAATCGGCGTTCTCAGATGTATATATGTTCTAGTTTCGGAGCTTTGTGCAGAATTGTAGCACTATGAAACACTTCAGTAGTTCAGTTTACCGAATATGGTCATGAATCTCAGTATCCTGAGTCCTAGCAAAAGATCTGCACTAGCTGCACTTGCTAAGATCATGTACCTGGTTAGTTGATACATGAACCCCTAGGATCTAGGATCTGACGTAGTGTTCCAATCTAGCTTATTTATATTTTATTTTATTTTGTTTTACTTTATTTTATTTTATTTTGCCCTTGTAACCTCAAAAGTCCCATTGTCCAAGGGGGAACAAAATGGATTTTGGATAGGCTTTTACAATCTCAATATTCATCATGATTTTTTTTAATTTTTTAGGTGAAGATAGAAAAATACATTAGCTTTCTAAGAATATAATTTTTATTTCAATCAATATTTAAGAGCAAAAGACATAACGGGTGAATGCAAGAAACACTTGTACTATTTGTTGCGTTTTCACTATTTGATGCTTTTTTTTCTGGAGTACTTTAAGCATAGAAAAAAAAATTTTAATTTAAAAAAAAAATATGGCCAATGAATATACCTTTAAGATGAAGAAACCCTGGGAAGGAAAAGCATAGAAAAATTTTCTAAGTAGGAGAACTAGAAAGTGCCAAATCTCAAGAAAATAGACATTTTGATGCTTTAATTAGTTAAAAATAGTAAAATAAATTAAATAAATTAAATAAAAATTGGCCATTTGCAACAGCTCTATGGAGATGGTCATTCACCCAAAAAACCACCAAAATAATGTTTTATGTGTTTCAAAATGCAAGCAGAAAGAAACTCACTTTGTAGACTTCTACACTACACAAAATTAACTTTTTTTTAAATTCCTCTCCTGGAGAGCTAGAAGTCTACTAGAAAACCACCTCATCCAAATTTCTGCTCCAAATTTGATTTTTTGGGTACTAAATAGTATTTAAAACCTCCAAATTGGAATTTGTGACATAAAATTGGTGGCTGTTTTTGTTTAGTAAAACTCTTTTGAAAATTGCCGAAAAATTAGGCAAACTGTATAGTGGTCATGAGCACCTTCCCTATAAATCTTAAGTCATTTGGATTGAATATGTAAAAGTTATGCCTAAAAAACAAATCAGCATGCAAGGTGTGACAAAAAATAGTACAAGTGTTTCTTGCATTCACCCTAACATTCAATAGCAAACTACAGGTTTGCCTTCTCTCTGACAAAATGGTGTGCATTATTCCATACCATATTTAGCTAAAGAACATGTGTCAACTAATATAGACAGCACATGCCCCCATTGATGAGTTTTCGTGGATGTGGCCTAAGGGAGGGAAAGGTAGCCTCCCTAAAGGCTAATGAATGTTATGGTTATACTACAATAAACCCAAATATTAGATCGAACGTTATGGACAAGGGTCTTTGCAAAGAAAGGGTGTTCAAAAAGCGTAGCGTTTTTACAATACTCATTTTTTCTTTTAGAAGTGTTTTAAAATTAGAAAAGCAATTTTTAAAAAATGTGAAAAATATGTTTAAACCCTAAAGTTCTATGACTATGTCTTCATAAAAAACAAAGCTCAAAAACTGCCATTTTAGTACAAGTACCCAATTTTTAAAAAAAAAACATTTTTTGACACATGGAACCGTAGGATCTTGTAGTATGCTGAATTGAGAACATGTGGTAAAAATTTCAGAAATTTCCATTGCGTGGATTGCAAGCTATAAGCATTCAAATTCACTAAAATCATTTTTTTGGCCTTGCAAAATCGGGGCAGATGCACTTCACAAGCTCACTTTTCTATGAAAAAATGTCCAAAATGATGGTGCTTCTTTGGATTCTTTTTCCTAGACAAGTTGGCCACATGCTTGAAAATGTTCACTTCATTTGGAATTGTACAACATATAGAAAAAAATAGTAAGTAGATAGTAGTAGATAATGATTCAAAATACTAAAGTGTCAAGAATTTAATTATAGAATTGAAAAATGCCAATATCAATGGTTGCAATGTTGTAATAAACAATCTACATTGTATGATTTTATTTTATTTTTTAAATATTGAAAATTGAGTAAGATAAAGGACTTCAAAGTTTATTTTAGAGTAGGGAATCCAAAACTACACGCAAACAAAAACTCCTCATAACTTTCATCTCATTGATAAAAATGCAATGGTTCAAAGCTTTCTACATATATAATTCTAGAAAACCAATTTCAATTTTTTGTTTTTGAAAAAAGTGATTTTTTGTGATTTGCCCAAACTGCCCAATTACAAAAAAAAATAACATATTAGGCCATAACTTTTGACTCACATTTCCAAATGTCATGAAATTTAGTGCATATGAAAGATACTCCTTGCCTCCAACTTTTGTTAGAATTTGGGCCAAAAATATAGAAATCTCCAGTCACACGTACTTGCCCAAAATTTCTATATAGCGAAAAAATGCATGCCGATCCTTTAGGGGTTAATGTATACATCTTTAAAAAGAAGGTACCTCAAGAAGGAAAATCATAGAATTTTTTTCTAAGTATGAGATCTAGAAAAGTGCAAATCTCACGAAAATAGATTTTTTTACTGTAGTTTCTCATTTTTTTTTTTTTGAACAAATGGGGAATCCATATCATTAAAAAAAAACACAAGTACAAAACGGCCAAGCCAGAAGGCTGGACAATGAAGAGAGACTAAGTGGAAAAGAAAACAAGTGACAAAAAAAGCCTAAGCAAATAAACAAGGGCGGGGGCCCTCATGGTCCCAACTAATTTGATTGCCAACAGAGGTGGCAAGTACAAGAAACTGTGCCCAAACCAAATCACACTTGAGCCAAATGGAATCTGATTGATGCGGTCGAAGTTTAGCAACAGTATGAACTTTAAGGAATGTAGTTTCACATTTTAATTTGTAAAAAATAGGAAAAGAAATTTAAAAGAAACCTAAAAAACTAGCCATTTGGGAAGAGTTCATAGTAATGAGATTTCACCAAAAGATTGATCTTATAACCATCTTCATTAGTCAAAAATTGTACGCAATGGAATTGTTGTTTGCACTCATGTAGAAGGCACAAACTAATATATTTTTAGATTCCCTTTAGTAGGCATATGCTTTCGTAATATGCAAATAGACCATGAAAATTTCAACTCCAGATCATTAAATTTGGAGCTCATACTACTCATAACATAGTAAATTTCCCTAAACCGCATCGCTTGACAAATTAACAAAAATGATTTTTAAATATAAAATGATTTTTTTCAATTTCTAAAAAATAAAAGATCTGATTACCATAAAGTTTGGCATCTCCAATAAAAATTTCATGTTCATGAGATTTATGCTTCAAAAGTTATAGAGGATGACAAAAAAGTCATTCTCATTGTGATAGTATATAGGACCGACCTTTCTTGCAATGACCATCAATCTTGTTTTTTTTGTCAATCTCGTTTTTTTTGTCAATCTTGTTTTTTTTGTCAATCTTAGTGTTTTCTACAAAAAATAACTTGTAGGATTCATTTCTGAATTCAATTTTCACAAGATTAAGATCTCTCGCTAGAACAATCTCACCATTGAGGTTAGTGTGTTTCAATTAAATCTCTGAGCTATTAACAATTTAGTCTTCCATCCACTCTTGAATCTACTTCTATTTAATAATTTTCTAATGTACAAAAATTAATAATTTGTACTTTGAATTTTTTTCCTAAACTCTCAATTCAATTCTTAAACACCAAAATCCAAAATTCAAAATTAGGAGTGCAAAAATTTTAAACTAAGAAGATTCAAAGTCTTATATTCTCAACATCTGAGGTGGAAAAAAACACACTTTATTCACTGCAATACAAACATCCTGCAATCTACATGATCAAAGTTTCAAAAATTTCTTCCATACATTTTTACACTAGCCTAGTGTAAGATCCTACAGTTAGATATGCAAAAAAAATAAAAAATAAACTTTTAAAGTTTTTGGCTCTTTGCAGTAGAAATGATAGTTTTCAATAACTTTTTATTTTATTTTATGGAAAAGGCCTAGGGACATTATGAATTAATACAACAAGGGAACTTGTCTTGCATGCTTTGAGTTTTGTAATTGGCAAGAGGATTCACTTAAAATTCATCACAATATTATAAAGAAGTTCTAGACATTTACTAAGACTTCACATTAGTCAATAAGAGGTATCTTCTAGTATTGGGCGGGTATTGATTAAATGTATCTGAAACGGACATTTCAGAAACTATTGTCACAATGCAATGTTCACCAATGTCCACCCAATACTAAGGTAGAACCATCCGTAACCGACCAAATAAGCAATTCCAACATGATCTAGAGTAGTGCAAGGCAAAACAAATATTTTCAAAGGAGCATCTATAGAAAAGACGGGAATTGCAAAAAAATCGGTAATTTTATCGCTTGAAGTGAAATCATTATGAATTTTTAAAGCCAAAAGTAGACCTTGATCTATGTCCAATGTATGTCGAGACAAGAATGGTTGAATTGATGGTTGAAAGTTAAGACTTAATGGTTGGAAATGAGTGCTAGCCTCTCTTGCATTTAAAAAACCTATTGAATACAATAGGGCGGTGGTTGGTAACGGGAGGTTCTACCGTAGTATCCACATTACTATGGAAATTTTATAATGGTTGAGAACAATTTTACTTACCTATAGAAATGAAAATATATGCCTTTGAATTTTTTTCATTAGTAATTTTGCGCTTTGGTGAAGATTAACCCTGAAAGAATACAGAGGACATTAAGGTGAATGTATCCATGTCTGATCATTTAAGGGATTTTGCAACAAATGATGAGCAGTTTAAGGCGCAGGAAATTTTTTCCATATACAAAGTTAAGAAATATGGAGATTCCCAAACTTTTGTAATTTTATTCCCAAAATTGAAGTTACTATGAATTTTGGGAGTCAAAAAGTTATCCAGACTAATAGCTAATGTCTAGAGTCATCCAATTCCAATCATATAAAATATTGCTGTTCCGCTTACTATTTCCTATTTTTCTTCCTCACTACTTTGGGACATAACCTTGAAAAAAACACATTCCAAACTTTCAGCCTTGGTTGGAAATAGTGCCCCTACAAATTGGTTTAGGGTCATGATTGACTATGGGTGCATTTACCTTATATGTCTTTTGGATCACTTGAGATGAATTTTAGGATGAAATTTAGGATGGAAAAAAGTAAATTATTCGTCTAAAATTTAAGGGGAGCTGCTTCAATGATTTTAACCCCTAAAGTACCAATGTCCCCCCGAGAACACTTGGGATTTTGGGCAGGCTTGTGTGACCTCCAATTTTGGCTCAATTTTTTGAAACTTTTTTGGAAGATAGGAAATCATATTAGCTTTTATAATTTTAATTATTTTTCAATCAATGCCCAAGAGCAAAAGTTATGCCATCCAAAGTCTTAAAAACAGTTTGCTGGGTAGAACAGAAACAACACAAAAGAATGAACTTTTTAATTTTTAATTTTTTTCTGAAAGATTATGTTTTTGTTTACATTTGAATCTTTAATTCATTCTATTTGGAGTAGCAATGAAAAAGTTGTAAGCAGTCTAATTTTTTCAGACAATCTACGCATCTTTTTCAGAAAAACAACATAAAGAATTCATTTTTGAATGCAATTTTCAACCTTTTTCAACTTTTTTTGATAGGGTGAAGTTTGATTGCAAGAAGAGTCTCACTATTGGAATTATGATGTTTCAATTCCATCTTAGAGCTATTAACAATTTAGTTCAATCTCGAACCTATGTCTACCCAACAAATTTTTTATATGTAAAAATCAAGTTTTAATATTCTGAAAAAAAATTCTCCCACTCTCAACTAAAATTTTCAACCAAAAAAATTTAAAATTTATAGTCCGTAGTGCAAAAAATTCCACAAAGGGCAGTCAAAGTCATCTGAAATTGCAAGCCAGCATTCAAATAAACTTATTTTTCCAACTTCAAATGCTAATATCTTCCAATTGGTATAGTCAAACTTCATGAAATTTTTACTACATGATTTGAGACAAGTGCAATACAAGATCCTACGATTAGATTCTTAAAAAAAAAATTGCTTTCTTAGGTGATCGCAACAGACATGGCTGTTTTGAGTGGTTTCAAATCCAGAAAATGCTTTGGTATTTTAGAGGTTAAGTGAAGAATATTTTATATTCCTTCACTATTGAATTATTGACTTTTCAAAAGAGGGAGCTACTTAATCCATGAATCACCTTTGTAATGTATCCATGGCCACTTCTTGCTCTACGTTCTTAATGTGAATTTAATCCATAAAAATGATATTTATTGAACTTGGACCCAACGAATGAAATGAAGTTTACTAAGTGTAGTTTCTACTCCAATTGGAAAATTTGATATTTTATTGCAATTTGAACTTTGGACCTATGACCATGGTTTATTGATTTTCTAATACTAGACTAGTATGATAACTTTGGTTTATACCATGATTTTATATACTTTAATATATATTTGCGGTGAAAATTTCAAATTTTTTGAGCATATTCACTACAAGAGAAAGGGTGTTTTAAGTAGTGTCCTAGACATTAAGTCTTTTAAGTAACGTCTTTTAGGTAAGTTTTTACTTAAAAACTTACTTAAAAGACGTTACTTAAAAGATGTGATGTCTAGGACACTACTTAAAGCATCCCTTTCTCTTGTAGTGATTTAGTTTTTGATATGAATTTTCTTCACATTACCTTCAAAGAATAAACAATAATTTCAAATATTTGCAAATTCTCTTAAGTTTGTAAGACTTGTAGAAGACATGTGATTTCATCTATGAAAAATTAATATAAAAAATTTCATTCATATGTAGTCGCAAAATGGCAACAACAAAGTGAAAAATTGTAAGGCTTGGATTAGTGGTCATGCGCCTGTTTTTTTAGGGTTAAGGTAAATGAACATATTTTTTAGTGGGGCAAATTTATCATAGTAAGTAGCAATGAAATAATTTATTTTTATACATTAGTCTTAAATTTTAAAAATAAATACAAATTTTAAATGCACTTTATTGGAAAAGTGACTAATTTTGCTTAGCAAGAGGAAATAAGAGAACGGTTGTCGGGATGCTTCTCAAGAAGGGCAATAAATTGAAGAAATTGAAGAGACATGAGCCACTTTATAATTTGAAAGTTGTCATTGCAAAGAACATAGTTAAAATGCTAAGAAGAGAATTCTTCTGTAATAAGTAATTGACAAGCAATTTATTACACTTGTGGAAAGTTTCAAAGATGTTGTTCCTATCCATCCTTATATAAATCATATCACACCATATAAGTGAGCTTTATTATAAAATAGATAGTAACAACTATATTAATTCTACCAAAGGAGAGCCACTTGCATGACATTCCAAGCTCTGCTTGGAATATAGTGTTGACTATAGTGGGGCCCCTTCAAATGCATTTTCCATAAGGAAGGGCTAATAATAAGTTTTCACCACAACAATTAAAAAGAAATTAAGATAAAGATAAGTTACATATGTTCACGATTTTTAATTAATCTTATTTAAATTTTTTGCATTAAAATCAACAATTATCCAAAATCAATTTGATTATTAAACTTGATAGGCAAATTTTAAAAATAGATGAAATTGAAAAAGAACAATACTTCTATAGAAATAAAAATCTTATGGGATATTTTTATTTTTAGCAAATGACAAATGATACTTTCTTAAAAATTAAATATTGAATAAGGATGTGATTATCTTGCCTTTTCTTATGATAATGAAAACTCAAATATTTTGAAAAGGAAGTTTGATAAATTTTAGGCAAATTTGAAATCTATGGATTCTTTTCTCATGTACATACATTTAGAGAAGGAATCCAAGGAAGAAAATGCCCAAGGTTGAAATATTGAATTAATGTCGATAGGACACAATTGGATTTAATGTCCATAATATGATACGTATGCATACCTTAGAATAAAATAGAACCAGTTTGAGTTTATTTGCAACCAATTCCTTTGAACCATTAGTTATTGGGCGGATAATGAAAATGAATCACGTATGCTTTTCAATTGTTTCGTCATATAAATACAACCTATAAATACTCTACAAGATATTAATGAAAGGAAGACCTATAAAAATGACAATCAAAGTTGAGATAAATCCAAACTTTAAGTGGTTCCAAAAGGTGAGGTTGTAACTCGCTAATGGATCCGTTCTTGCTTTTTCACAAACTATGATGTTGGCCGCAGAACCCACCAGTGTCAAATTCCCAGCAATAGTACTCACCCACGCCAAAATCAACCAAGCTCTAGCAGGATTGGCTCCGATTGTGTCTACTGCGGATGCCGCCACCCGGGGACCTAGTAACAAAACTGAGACAAAAAAAAAACACCAAAAACTCAAATCAATGAACAATGTTTGGAGAGGATTGCCAGTTAGTTGGTGGAATTGGAAAAAAATGGTTGCAATTTTGAAATCATAAGAAAAAAACTAGTGAAAAAATCTATAAAATTTATATTTGGAGTAAAAAAGAGAAGAAAATTGGACTCGGTACTTTAAAAATCATTCAATATGGGAATTAGTGAAAAAATTGTTGGTGAAACTCAAAAAATACCCTGAACGGTGTAAATGAAGGCAATTGTTTGGTTCAATAGGAAAAGCTAAGACATCTAACTTTTGAAGCTTGCTAGTTTTTATATGCTTAACCCCTTAGCATTCTGACCACCCAATGAACATAGAGATGCTAGGGGTTTTTTTTACTACATAACTTCTCATTCATCCCAACCAATGCTTGACTTTAAAAAAAAAATTGTATGATAAATTTGATGAAACGGTGGTACATTATGTATATATTTACAACTATACATACATCAATCAGCCAAAATATGCAAAAATTCAAGAAAGCATTTAGGCACAACAAAGGGGTGAAAGTAGTAAGTTTGAAGATTGCAAGTTTTTTTGCTTCTAGGCCCTTTGATGTGGGGTTCAAGGTCTTGACTTCTTTAACCCCTAAAGGACCAAGGGTGCAAAAAACAATGTTGCAGAAGCCACTTGGTGACCTTATGGTCCTTCAGGGATTAATAATGTTACGTTGTCTTATCACCAGAACATCATGAAGTAAATCAAAATCAAATCCTTTGTATCAGCTCCATTATAAGGTTTTAAGAACCGCTACGATTGAACAAATGGGACTAAAAGAGGAGGGATATGACAATATACAATCGATAGTGGCCAAGGCAAGGAACATGAACATAGGATGCCAATAGCTCTATCAGGGCAGGGTGGTAGGCCTTTCCAAAAACACTCCACACCAATCATTTATAAATGTGATTGTTGGCTCTACACCTCCTCAAGTAAAATCGAATTCATACTTAGAATTAACATTGGTGACTAACTCCGTCTTGAACAAATTTGAGCAGGATTTGAAGCTTTACATTCTCTCCAAGTTTCATTTTTACTGTGATCATATGCTTAAGAAAAGCTGCGAAAGCAACGAAGAATCCAAATGGAATCAAAAAAGAGGGGTAGGATAAATTACAACTGGTGAACACCCAAATTCGGTCGATGGGGCATCCAAGGATTTAACTGATTCAAATTTTATACACTGTTTGTACCCCGAGACCCACATAGCAAAGTCATCAGCAAAGAGGTTTTTCAGTACCTGTTGGAACATTCGATGCCACATTTGAGAGGAAAGTGACAACCAGCGAGAGGACGACCTTGCCTTCTTTGGTGTCGATTCGAGAATAGGGCTCCACTGCTAACCAGAAGTGTGCGGGAGCTCCGGTGCTGTTGAAGCCTTCCACCGTGATGAACATTCCAGAGAAGAAAACGAGAATGGAATACGAGACCTGCAAACGGCAAATCCGGAACAGATTACACAAGAACTAAAAAAATCCATCACCCCCACACAAGGCTTCAAACACACTTGGGCTTACGACTGCCAAAATTGGGATTAAAAATGTGCTAATTTCACTCAAATCCGCCATTCTTGACCGAATATATGCAAGAAATGTGAAGTTCATTGTGGAGACCCTCCATGAATCACAAACTAAGGGCAATGTGAAAGTAGAGCTCAGAATGGCAAGATCACTTTCACGTTACTTGACATAACCTCAACTATCGATGGTACAGTACAATTACTCGCGCGAAACCCTAGTTGGTCGGAAAGAAAGCAACATAATGTTTATCCCTCGGTTGGTTCCAACAATATCCAAATGTTGTATTCTCTTTCCATTGATGTTCCAACAAGACATTTGCACTACACCATAGTCCTTATCAGGTTTGGTTCATTTAAATCTTCACAGGTCTCTGTCAGCTTCTATATGTGCGGGCCACTGGATTTCACTTCACAAAAGAACGAAGCACCTTCGGACACATGCGCAAAACCGTACCAAATAACCAATTGCGATGCAACTGAACCTCTCCAAGACCAAGAGGGTCAAATTTTGTCTCTAGTTTTTCAGCAATTTTGAGTTAGCGAATATGGGGACTTTCTGTAGCTCAATTTCATTTCTTTTCTAACACATGCCATGTTCTCCACAAAGTCTGCTGATATTATATTCGGCACACCTCAACAACACTCTCCACGATATGATCAGCCAAACTGACCACTTCCAAACCATGAATCCCCTTTAAAATGTTCACCCTGTTCGCTCAAATTGCAAGACTTCACCCGTGATTCCAATGAGCTTGAAAACTGAGTACCTACCTTGTCCAGAGTTTCCGTGGCATCTGAGAAATCGACCACAGTGAGCATCATGGCCGCTGTAATCGCAGTCCAAGGTAGCCCCACACCCGCTTCAAATGTATGCATGGTTGCCCCCAGAATCCAAATCCCAACCATCACCAGAAACAACATCAGTTTCCAAACGCTCTGCTTGTGTTTCTGAAAATATGGCACCCACCAACCTTTGGTCACCCATAAGCCTTCCTCACCACGAGTCTCCACATTAAAACTGCAGGAGGGTTTCAGGAGCGCTCTCGATCCTTCCGATTCTTCATCATCTTCCTCAGATCCAACACTCAACCTCCGTTTGCTAGAAGCGAAAGCTTCATCATCACCACCCGCAATATCCTCCTCCAAGACTTCAAGGTGGAGAGACCGTCCGTAGATGAGAAGCAAGCCGAGAATGTTGAAAGCCAAGCCCTCGACTACCGCAGGCAGCACCCCGGCAACAAACTGCCAAAACCCGAGTCCCCCTTGCACTGCGATGACGAGGTTTTGTGGATTACCAATGGGCGTGGCGGCCGAGCCGATGTTGGCGCTGCACGCGAGCGCGAGGAGGAACGGCTTGGGATTCAATCGCTTTTCCTTGCAGAGCTTGAGGACGAATCCCGTCAAGACGACACACGTGCTGTCATTGGTGAAGAGTGCGCTGGCGAGCGCGGCCAGCACGCAGACGCGGATGAGGAGGTCTTTTCCACCTTGGGTTTTCCAGGAAAGAAGGTGCGTGAGGGAGTCGAAGGCGTGGGCGCGTTCCAAGTAGACGCTAAGGACCATGGTGGCGAACAGCAAGCCCAGGATGGAGAGGTCCACGGCAGCGAAAGCGGCGTCGGAGGAGATGACGCCCAAGAGGACCATCAGGGAGGCGCCGACTAAAGACCCGGCCGTGCGGCCGATGGGGAGGAGAGGGAAGGAGGGGAAGACGGCCAGGAGCCACCAGATGACGAAGGCGAGGCTGCCCTTCACCAGCTTGGCGTCCACGGACCACGGTGCCATGGCGGCCATGAATTCCAACCTGGATTTTATTGGGAGTGGAATCTCGTGGACTACAATCGAGGACTACACTCGAATATAGGCTCCGAACTTCAAATATTGAGAATTGATCAGTTTGCAAAGCGTGAATTGATCAATTTGATCAAGGTTCCAGAGCTGAAGGTGCTGCAATTGATCCCATTCAACTTGAGCACCTCCGTCGTTGCTGCATAACAACAACAACATCTCCAACGCGTTGGGTCGATGCACCATCACTTGGAGTGCTTCATTACACGAAAGCTTTACCCTCCTACAGCAAAGTTGCGTGAGAGCATGAATTATTTGCAGTTCCCTGGTTTTCGAATCCAAGAACTCGTTAGAAAACAACAGGAGATGGCAGACCTCCCGATTCTTGCTCCTCAGTTTGTAGGTTGGGCACCACGAGATTTTCCTTTCACTCAAAATACTAGCCCCTCAGAGAAATTTGGAAAGCAGTTGACTCTCAGGTCGCCTTCTCCTGCAGACCACCTCAAAATACTAACACCTCAAACCTATCTACCTTTGCAAGAACATCAGATATAAGCCTAAGTTCGTTCAAAAGTTTACCGACAAAAATGACTAGCTAGACCTCCGTCTCCTAAAGCAGAGTCCTTCAATGGTACGGTGATCCAATTGATCGTGACAAATGGAATATTGAGGCCACGCACAAGGAATGCAGAAATCGGGAGCTCGATCAAATTAATTCAAAGTTGAGTGCGCAAAGTCGCACTAACGAAACGAAGTTCGTTCATGAAACCCCACTGACAGCAGACCATCGGGCGGGTCTAAGATCGATCAGATTCATCCACGTTATAAACAGCATAAAAATTAACAGTGAGCTAGCAACGCCGTGAACCGTAACTTTCTACGCCCGAAATCAAACCATAAAAGCAGAAAAGATGGGAGAGATTCACTCACGAATTGAAGCTGCTGGTGATGAAATCGATGGGCAGCGGGGATACCACGCTTTGTATGTCTTTACATCGTGACTGCCGAGAAGTTAACCTTGCAACTTCCTCGGGAGAGATCTACTAGACTCCACCCGGGCGCCGCAAGTTTGTGTCTCAACCTCAAAGCACAACATTACCGTAAGCTATCCAGGAGACTCTGTTTCAATTCTCTAATTAATTAACTTGCCCACCTAATCAGATCGCCCCAAATTAGGTTCAGTTCGAATCAGGTTACAATCTACTAATTGGTACAGGATGACGCATGATTCACGTTTCACAGTGCAAGCCAGGCGCCAGGCCGCCAGGCCCCCTTCCTGGACTTGGAAACGAAGGGATATCATTATTGTTATATTATTATGGAGAAACGTGTTCCGACTTCAGAGCCCGCCAGTGATCATGATGTTTGACACTTTGACTGAAGAAAGCAATAGTCTTCAGGATTCGTTTATTGTGTACCGACAGTACGTTCTTGCATAAATGCTGATGCTCGGATGCAGTGATTTCTGTAGTTCAGTCTTTGGCTGGGCAGCGCCGGACACGCACCCTGGGGCGCGGGCGGGTAAGAGCAGCTCCACCGCAAACTCCAAAAGAAACGTCACCGGGAGTGTAGCGAGAATGCTACAGTTTTAGAGCTCCACTGCATCATCACTACTAAGTTATGGTTTTTCAATTTTCTTGGGCAACGTTAGAGAGCTCCACCCGTGCTATTGATGAGATCTCTTGAGACCATGGTGGAGCTCATGCAACAACTCAAATTCTTTGATTATGGAAGAATCATTCTCTTTCACGACGTCTCTTGATGATGTAGAACAAGTTGGATAAAGTGTTGCCAAGGGATGAAGCGCGGATTGCACTATGACTGCTTTGGAAGAAGCAGAGACGCTATTGCAATTCGCTCGAGATGTCTCTGTAGGAAAACCATTTCATGCTTTGTTTCTTGTTGAAGTAGTGGAGCTGTTCTAAGAGCATCGCCACTATGGGGCAATCAAATTCCCACAAGAAAGGGCATTTGGAGGGTGCTGTGGGTTTTTGAGTCCCCAAATGAATGGGCCGTCTTAAGCGCCTTGCCCCATCCTTGCACTTCGGACTCTCCATTATTGCTACTCTGTTATTCATTTAAAAAAATTGAATTCCATTTCTTTTGCAGCTATTGCAAGCTTCGACTGCAAAGCTTCTTCATTTGACAAGCTCCAAGGACTAAGCATAGTGAAGTTGGGGCACAAAAACACTAAAAAATCTTGAAAAAATAGTCAATTCCAGGCCTTGTTAAAAGCTCAGCGTCCAAACAAAGCAAAGGGCAAAAGAGGCACACCTGGTGCTTAGGTAACCGTGCCCTATATTACAATGGGGGTTGTTTTGGCCTCTTGTGTTGAAGCATGGAGTCTTGTGAGGGTATATTCAACCATAACAGTGATGCTCTAAGTTTGCTCATCTGTCCATCAATGATTTGTCTTCATCCATATAATTATCTAAATTTCATAAACTTCATCCAAAATTAGGCAAACCTTGAATATTTATAAAGTAATTTTGGCGATAGCATCTTTTTTTTTTTATAGTATAAAAGAAACCAATTCAAAGATCAACTAAGATGCTAGTGAATTTGCCACTAAAAAAATTATTGTATGAATGAGGCTTTCATTTTGGAAATTTTAGTATTAAAATGAATATTAAGAATTAGAAGTTGTACTTCAATAACAATTTGATCATTTTTACATGATTTATGAGATAACTACATCTAATTCCATCCCAACAAGCAAATAACCTAGTAATGTTCCTTTCACTAAATTGCTTAATTTTAGTTGGATCATGTTGGAGTCACAAAAATGTTCATTAGAAAAAAGATCAGCCCTCAAGAAAACTGCTTCCCTTCACAAAGGGGCTATGAATTCCCTGCAAGGGAACTCACAATCCCTTTAGCCACTATTCATCATCAATAAAAAAGTATTTAAATATTTTGTAAATATTTAAATATTTAAATATTTTATAAATAATTAAAAAATATTTAATTATTTTAAAAAATAATAGTAAATGATAATAAATAATAATAAAGTAATAATAAAATAATAAATAATAATAATTCAGGCTAACAAGGATAATTTTGGCCACATCAGATTTGAAATTTGTGAATTTTTTTATTTATTTTAATAATAATAATTTTTTTCAATTTTTTTTCAATTTTTTCAATTATATTATTGAATTGTTTCAACACAGGTCAAGTCTTGCAATTTGCTGGCCTAAAAAAAAAAAAAAAATCTATTTTTTTTCCATATTATCCAAGAACTTACAACTTCCTTGAGGCTTCATTTTTCTTCTAATGCTAGATTCTTTTTTTATATAAATTTTGGACATTGTATGGATAAACTATGAATTTTCAAAGGGTTTAAAAAAAGAATATTCAAAGTGCCTTTACGATGTGATGAAAAGAGGTATTACATTCTAATCAAGAAATGTAGGGATCGGTTGTAGAAAGATGTTACAATTAGGTGCGGTTACCTTATATGTACTTTTAATGAATAATAGATTTTTTTGAAGTAAAATATGAAAATACAACATGTAATATTTTTGAACAACACTTGGGAGTTTTTTGAACTTCATTGTGTGATAACTATCTTGCATATCCTATAGAATGCTTTGGTATGATAATTGCGAATGTGCTAAAAAACTTGTGAGGGTGGGGATATTTTGTTCTCTTATTTAGAACTTAGATAGCCATCAATCAAAGAAGTAGATTTAGTCCCTAAATTTCAATCAATTTTCAAATACACTTTTCTGTCTATTTAGTGTAGGTTATGACATTTGGTAGGATTCATACTTGTTATTGAGGCACAAAAGTAAGCAAACCATATCCGATCATCAGAGTCAACATTTCTTGTTGAATAATTAATTAAAGTTGAAAAGACTAGTTCACTAATTGATTACAAGTTTAAGGATTACAAGTTCAAGGAAGACTAATTCAATAAATGATTCCATTCAATTAAATAATAATAATAAATATCCTTGCATTTCTAGCATATTCTCTAGAAATATTTTCTGCCAATCCTAACCACTAGGTACGATAGCATTGTCATCAAGAAATTCAAGACATTAGATTCTAATTTGGTAAATCTACAGAGATTAGTGCAGAATAGTCTTGAAAGATTATGGTCTACACTAATGTACTTGTAAATAAATCATGTATTCTACCAAGATGCAAAATTTGTGCTCAAAACCTTACCAAGTTACTCTTTTTAGTATTTTATATTTCTAAATTTTTTTAATGCGAAATCAATTATTTTCAAAATCAGATTTTAGCATCAAAAATCCGATTTTGAAAATAATTGATTATGATTTTTCTATTCAAGATTTTGTACAAAGGTGTCCATTGTAAATTTTAATTTTCTAGTGTTGAAGGAGGTGGTTGCAAGAAAGACCGAAGGTTTATCAACTTACTGGAACTGACTGAGACTGAGATCAAGCAAGCCATGACCATCATCTGGGATAACAGACACCTCACCAAGTTGTGAATTTTTCTAAGGTTCATTAACTTCGGGGGCTTACATATAGCCAGTTGGAGTTCAATTATGGGCTACCCTGCGGAGTACTAGAGCTGCAACCTTAACATTTGGGAAAACATGGAGCACGTCCTTTACTTGTGCAGAATCGCAAGACAAGTCTGGAGGAAGTTTTGGCGGATTCGTCAAGACCTCGGCCAGCTACAACTACCCTTGTGGAGAGAAGTTATCACTGGGATCCCACCTAGTACTCACAACTTGGATGGAATTTACACCCCCACCAATTTTAACTTCAATGTTGCTAGTGATGCTTTACGTTTTGCCATTCTCTTGCACCTGGGATGTATTAGGAATAGGAAACCATTAGAAGAGATTTGAGGCCTCCAAGAGCCGGCGAGTTACTTGCGTTCCTGCAGCGTTCCCAAGCAAGAAAGCTGCTGGCTGATGTGGTCAAGAGAGTGTCATGTCATTTTCGGAAAATAAAATTAAAAAATTAAAAAAATGGCCTGAAATGATATCTAGGAGAAAATTTTTATTTTTATTTTTATTTTATTTTTTTGAAAAAAAAGATTCTAACAGCCTGTATCGACTCTTTACAGATCTGGACAGATTGGGGAACAGGCCTGAAACGACCCTCCAATGCCCTCAAAATTTTCTAATGTCTTTGTAGGCCAGACCATTGGCATTGTTGAGATCTGCTCCCTCGCTTGGAGGGATACTATTTTGGCAGATATGGCTCTTAGAAACCATATTTTGTCTTTCTACTGTTGCTGTATTGACGATAGACAAGGGCTTCTTCGCCAAGAGTTTCTAAGTACTTGGTGTAAAAATGAAGTCTTTAGTTTCGGTATTCTTCACAAGCCTGAGTGGCATCTCTCGCTTAGCCTCCCGCCTAGGTTAGACATTCCACGTGAGCGGGATTGATTGTTCTCTCTTTTGGGTTTTTAATGGTCACCATTCTTTTCCAAAAAAAAAAAAACAATGTTTTTTGTAGCGTTTTCCCAATTATTCAATTTTTTTTCCAAGAGTACTGTATACTTAGGCATTTTCTAGCTCCAAAACAATTGAAAACTGCTATGTTTGCTGTAGTCACCTAGGAAACCAACAAAAACATTTTCTTGAAAAATCTAACCATAGGAACTTATACTTCACTTGTCTTAGACCATGTGGTAAAAATTTCATGAAGTTTAACCATACGGATTGGAAGATATTAGCATTTCAAGCTGGAAAAATAAGTTTCTTTGAAAGTTGGCCTGTAATTTCAGATGACTTTGGCCTCCATTTGTGGAAATCATTTGCACTATGGACCATAAAATTTTTTAGGTTGTTGAACATTTGAGTTAAGAGTCGGGGGAAAAAAAATTTAGAATATCAAAACTTGATTTTCATTCATGAAAAAATTGTTAAATAGATGTAGATCCAAGATTGAATGAAACAATAAATTGTTAATAGCTCCAAGAGGGAATTGAAACATCATAATTCCAATAGTGAGACTCTTTTGCAAGCAAACTTCACCCTATAAAGAAAAAAAAACTAAGAGAAACTAAAAATTGCATTCAAAAATGAATTCTATAAGCTTTTTTGAAGTGGAAGATACTTAGATTGCCCAAAAAATGAGATTGTCCACAACTTTCTCATTCTTAGTCCAAATAGAATGAATCAAAGCTTCAAATGTAGATAAAAGCATAATATTTCAAAAAAAGAAAATTTCATTTCATTTGTTTTGTTTTGTTTTGCCCGGCAAACTTCTTTTAAGACTTAGGATGGCATAACTTTTGCTCTTGAACATCGATTGAAATAAAAATTATATTTTTAGAAAGCTAATGTGATTATTTATCTTCCAAAAATGTTTAAAAAAATCAAGTCAAAATTTGAGGTCAGACAAGCTTGACCAATATCCATTAGAAGAATTTTGAATCCAGCAAAAGGTTGCTAAACTTTCATTTTTGGCACCCCTTGCGGAGCAAATACAGAAAAAATACAAAATAAAATAAAACATTATTTTTTAATATTTTTTTGGAAAATAAAAAAATAAAAAATAAAAAAACATTTTTAAAATTGCAGATATGAAGCGGCACTAATATTGCATGGTTCCTATTTCTGTCTCGCAGCCTTTTGCAGGCCCGAAACTTTTCTAATGCCAAATGTCCCTCATACCCTAGGAAGGAAAACTATAGAAAAATTCTCTAAGTAGGAAAACTAGAAAAGTGCAAAATCTCATGAAAATAGGTGCTTTCACGTTTTAATTTGAAAAGATTAGGAAAAACAAATTTGAAGGAAACAAAAAAATTGGCCATTTAGGAAGAGTTGATGGTGATGAAATTCCACCAAAAGAATAATCTTAAAACCATCTTCAATGTTCAGAAATGCGCGTGCAAGGGAGCCCTATTTGCACGCATGTAGAGGATATAAATAATTTTTTCTTAAGTTCCTTTGGTAGAAACATGACTTCCTACTATAGGAATCAACCACAAAAATTTCAGCTTTAGATCATTAATTTTAGGCACTCCCCAATACTAAACCCCCCTAAGCCTCAAAGTTTGACAAACTATGAAAATTAAAAATTAATTAAAAAATTTATTTTCTTTATTTTTGAAAAGTAAGAGGACTCTTCACTATTAGGGGAGACCTCTTTAAAAAAAAGTCAAGTACAACGACTAAAAACTCCAAAAGTTATGGCTGATGACAACTCCGGCACACTAAGTGTGACGCACAATAGTACCGGGCTTTCTTGCATCTACCCAAGGCTCTTGGAAATGAGCTTTGAATACACTAGATCTTGGAGAAAAATCAAATTAGAAAAATTTAGATAAGATTTTGAGAAGCCATAAATTGATTGGAATTATACATGTTTTGTCCTTTAACCTCATAATTTTTTGGTGACTAATTTTTTTAATTTGATTTGTGAAAAGAAGATTAAAAGACTTGAAACACTTTTATAGTTTTAACATGATCTTGATGATTAAGCATTATAATCTTTCAATCCATGAGTGTTATTGTTATATTTTATTTTCCCATGGGATCTCTAATATGTCTAGTTCCAATTTGTACGGTTATAATTCAAAAATAATTGATAAAACATATCAAAATGTTATCTTTTTGTTCAATTTACAGCAAATTCTAAGAAGCTTAAAAAAGCCTTGGGCATTTAAGCATGAATTTATTATTGATATGCAAAATTAAACCAAAATTCTCCAAAGGTGATTGACAGTTGATTGTGAATAAGTTATATGGAACACACAAAGTCTTCAGTTGGAATTCAATGAGTGAAGAATTTCATGTAACACCCCTACCCAGTACCCCCTCGTCAAGAAATATCATGTTCATTTTGCAGGAAGATTATTTCCCATAATCTCTTCTGACACATTAAACCCACATAAACAGTGATTACGAATTTTTCATTCAACAACACATATTTCATCCATTTCTAGACGGGCTTTTATGTCAAGCAATCTTCTTGTTGTAGAGAACTCTAAAAAAAAAGAAAGCATTCCTTGTCAAGCTTCACCTTTCTTCTCAACCTTTTTTTTTCTAAGAATTCCCTCCACCTCCACCTCAATGATTCCCATATATACACACTGACTTGTGCTGCGAGTTGCCAAAGCTGAAATCCATTACAAAAGGGACATTCAATGGTTGCTAAAGCGGTTGCATTTTTTACATTTGCCTTTGCAAGTTCAAACTTGAGATTGCTCAAAGTTCATCTATCTTCCAGTGAGGCATTGTAGATACACTTAGATCCTATTTAGAAAAACTAAGCTAACAATACAAGTTTGTTTTAAGGGAGGCAATTTGAATAGGGATGCTTCTACAACAACAAAAAATAACCAACTAAAAAATAAAACACCAAGAAGGAAACACACTTCCAACTAACAAAACATCAATCCTCACATTTCCATCTAATTACTAATACATTTCCACTCCTCTCTTAATAGCCACAAAGGTAAGTGATCTCCCAAATTGGTTTACCTTTAATTTCTTTTGCACTTGAGCCCTCTATCTCTTACTCCAAATTGGCTCAGCCCATGCACAACTTAATTGTAGTTTTGATCTTCCAAATTGGACTACAGCAAGTACAGCTTAACTGGCCTCTTAGACTTCCAACTTGATATGATCACATTTTTCACTCCTTTGCTTTGTCCTTCCTTATGGAAACCAGAGATGCTTTCTCTACCAATTTGGAATTCTTGTCCTTTATTCCACAATCTAACATAGAATAATTTTGATATTTGCAATACTTGCATTCATTTATCTTCAACTTAGAGTCACTCTTTAACTCACATAACCATAACTCACATCAGATACATACCAAATACAACAAGTACTTAATCACTCTGATTTGGTAAAAGCATAAGCTTAGTCATCCATTTGGTCGCCACTATAGAACATAGAACTAATTGGGACTCTTCTTCAAGATTAAACATACAATTTAATTCCTCATTTCAGGCATACATTCACCATAATATTTATTGCACTCACACAAGGATTTTTATCCAATATAACTCAATTCAACTGCTAACATAACCATTCCGAATTAGACTCATAACCAATAATCACATGCATTCAAATCTTTCTTTACACACAAGAAACAACAATTTAGTATATAATTCCTTTGTATTAACCGATTGGTGAATAACTTCACCATTACACTTGTTTGTATGTTCTGCTCATACACTTCAATTAGGACACAGATCTCACATTTCACCTCCAACTAGTACTCATCTTCCACTCTCCATCGTCACATTAATAACAAAATTTCCAAATAGGCTATGATTCTGCTTTCCAACACAAATGTCTCTCCAATTTGATCTCACAGATCAGCTTCCTATTTGGTCTAAAATATCTGCACTACCATTTTAACATTTAGTAATTTTATTTCTTGTCTACAAATTCTTCCACTTCCTATCTCCAATTTGGACATCTATACTTTACTTCCTCACAGGATTCACCGATTTGGTACACCTTCATGTATTTCAAATTTCAATTCATCCTCCATTCCATACCAACTAGGACATACACATTCAACATCCAAGATCATCTTCATGATATTGCAGGCATACTTCACTCTACTTACAAATACTCACACCAAGCAACCAACTTAAAACACACAAACAAGGAAAACGCAAATTACACAGCATACTTGCTAGGACGCACACCAAACTTTGCTCAACAGTAGGTGAAGACAATTGAGAAAAAATACCATCTAATAGGAAATTCAAATTGATGGTTACTAAATTGGAGAAGACAGCCTAACAACTTCCAACCACCTAAGTTGGAACCTACATACAACCAACCATGACAACTCCCACATTTACTTGAAACTTGGCTTTGACATCTGAATCATGTCCAATTAGGACAAATATCTTTGCAGATGAACATGGTCATCAAAATCCAAATTGAAATCTACAAATGGTTAATAGGACACTGAATTGAAATATTACTTTAATTTTTTTATGAAAACTGAATTTAAAAACTGAATTTCCAATTTGGTAAAATACCTACAAAACTATCAAATTGGAATACAATAACTAAACAAATTGCCCAAGTAGAAGAAAATACACCAAAAATTCACTCAAAATTTACAAACAAAAAATCAAAGTCGATTATCTATAGGCATTTTCTGCAATAATTACAGAATAAGATTATGTTCTACATTACCTTATTATAGGCTCAACAACGTATGAATGAGTGTTGTATATATATTATACTTATTCAGATGGCAACCCAACAGAGAATAAAAAATCTTCTTGAAGCTAGGTATGGGTTCATTGCTTGCCAAAGTTTGTGCAATCATGGCATTCAAAAGTGGAGAGTATCTATCTCGCAGATCCATAGAGGTAGTTGCTGCACTCCTTGTCTTTTTTACTTAGGGACAATCCTATCACTAACTTTTGACCCTTGGAAATGGGGGTGGGATGATGGTGACGGAAAAGGCATATACAACAGCTTTAGGTCGCAAACTTTTTAACAACAACTGCCAATTCAAAAAAATGATTCCCTCCAAGTGGTCAGGCATCTCCTCCATTCCTTCTCTCCAGATTGGATGGACATATTGCACAAGCCAGATCTTAGAAAGAAGCTGCTTTAACGTGGTCAATTTTCTACAATGCGGTTGCGATGAATTCCTGAAGAGTTCGAATCTCTTCAGGCATCCATACAAGTTGCGCCTGCTGTAGCC
The DNA here is from genome assembly GCA_963969595.1 of Neckera pumila. Lineage (NCBI taxonomy): Eukaryota > Viridiplantae > Streptophyta > Bryopsida > Hypnales > Neckeraceae > Neckera > Neckera pumila. The sequence continues at coordinate 24,759,470 of OZ018411.1, read as the reverse complement.
TTGGGATTTAAGAATCTCCACACCATAGGTTTTACTCATGCTCACAAGCATTGGAAGTCTAGGACTATGCCCTTCCTATTCTTTTTCAGATTGATGCAATATAATCGATTGCTGGACCGCATGCAAGATGGGATTTCTCCCAATGTATTTTTGGCGCCCCAATCCCAAGTTCTTTTTTAAGATCTAAAGGCTATTTGGTCTCTACTAAGAGGTTCTTCTCTTTGGATTATATAAATCTCCCGTAACAGTACGATTTTCTTCCAACATCACTAGCCTTTGGGGCTTAGACATAACGCTATTTGGGATGCCCTATTAGACTTAGGTCAAGCAGCTCAGCTGAAGTCTCAAATTAGGATTAGACAGTGTCCTCAAGATGTTGGGTCTATCTGGGTTAAGTTTGACAAAGTGGCTTAAGTCTCCTGTCTTGGCATCTAGGATTGATACTAGTGTTGTTTGGAACAAAAGGGGCCCCCACTCTTATTCTTTCAGTTAGGTGTTCTTTTGGGCTAGTGTAATGGCTCTGTCCGCAGAGAAATTGAAATTTGAGCCTATGTAGCCTGAGTTCCACTTGAGAGGCTAGTTGATAGAACCTCATCTGAGTTGGTGGGTACAGAAGGCTTTGTGAATTTTACAATACGTCTCCAAGCACCCGTAATATGATTCCAAACCCTCGACCCCGTGTAACTGAGGGCTTATGAACTATGAGCCATGTTTGACTGGAGAACTAATAGCCAGACTTTGAATGTGGTTTCATTTTGTGAATCCTGAATCTAAGTAGAACTTTTGTGTTTTTTGGAATAATCAAAAGCTATAATTGTATTTTGATAAAACATCAAGTAAATCATATAATCTTCTAATTGAGTGTTTCAAAGAATTAAATTAGAAATAACATTACACCATCCGAATGTGAATTAATTCATGTTTCTTATCTTAATGAATATACGTATTTCTTTTCCGATGTACATTGCAGTATAATATATTAAATGTTGCAAGGTTAATATTACCACAAAATAAAAATACCTTTGCATGCAGCTAAACTGTTTGTTTTGTGTTTTTGTCAACTATCAATCATATATAGCTTGCAATAACAACTATCATGCTTGTTTAACTTAATTTTTTCAAATCATCAATCTTTTTTATTTATTTTATGTAATTTTCAAACTTATATATTTAGTAATAAATTCAATAAAATCATTGGTTTGAATTATTATTATTATTATTATTATTATTATTAATAATAAATGGTTTCAGAATGTAACCAAAGAAAAATACTAATTAATAATTACAATTATGAATTTAAAGAAATTTTCTTGTTTGGCAATGAATGATTAATATAACATTATAATTAAGTTGATTCAATACTTTAGTTCTACTAAATGATAATCATTAAGTGATTGGCATAAAAGAACAATATTCTTGAATGATTTTATGCAAATCATATTTTTGAAACCTTATCATCTCACTACTACATTTATATTTAATTCCAAAATTAAATTGTTTATAGTTTTTCATTACATCTTGCTAAGAAAAGAATTACTCTCGGATCAAGCATCCTAATCTAACTAATCTTTTGATTTGGATTAAACTGGTATTGATGACAAAATAAATTAAACTAAACAAAATGGAAAACATAGTGCAAAAAATAAAATGCAAAATAAACTAATTTTGCTTTTCAAATGTAAATACCTCTGTAATAGAAATAATTTTCTTGTTTGATATTTAATTTTTTTTTATACTTTTATTCTTTAACTATTCAAAAACATAAGTTAACTTATATCAAATTTGAAAATTTTGATTCATGTTTATTAAGGTTTATGAAAAACATTATTTTGAACATATTTATGTTCTTTAAAACAATGAAATGTTTAAATGTATTTTTTCAATTTTTCAATTTTGAATCATAAGGTAATTAATTTTGGAAAAATGAAATAGATGATAATGTGGTAAACAAACTTGAGTTTTGAATAAATCTACAAACAACTATAGTTATTCTCTACCAATAAATATAGCAAAATTTCTAACATTATTATGATTAATTATAACAAAGATGATACCAATAGCATTTGTATATTAGGAAAGATAAAAGAGTTTGCTTTGGGTATTGATATTTTATGATAATTTGAGATCTACATCTTAAAGCTTATAAAAGCACACACACTACTGCAAATTTTTTTCCAAAGATGAATGCAAGTAGTCTGTTTTTTTTAATCCTTAGACCTATAAACACCATAAAAAATTCACATAAAATAGGAAAATAGCTAAGCATTTTAAATTAATGCCCAAAAAATTTATCATATTCACACCAAATTGAATAAAGAATATAAATATTGGTTTATATTGAAAATTTAAAATATATTTTAGTGAATGAAGTGAAAGAACATTTATTAGCCTACTTGAAAATCTATGATAAAAATATATTGAAAGTTTATTTCTTTCATTATTAGAAGAATCAATAATATAATTTGTTATGTTCAATGATATTGTAGTAACATTTACAGTGCTCGCTTTCTCTTTAATTAAAAAAAAAGTGAACTAAATTTTAAGTTTTTTACACAAAATCAATAAAATTATTGAAATACAAAAATACAAATATGAAAAACATGACAATGAAAAAACATTTGATGTGGTACAAAATCAATGATTATTAACAACATATCATTTTTTCACTATGGATAATATATTAATAGCAAATAAAATTGAACAATACAATGTAAAGTTATCTAATGAAGTTAATGAAGTTGATAAAGATATAAACAATGAAGCTAAGAAAAAGAATATTGAACAACTCAATAGAAAGTATAAGTCATTTTTACAATATATGAACACTTTAAGACCTAATAAAACAAATGATGATGTAAAATTAGAAATTGAAAAGTATCGTATGTGGTCCAAAAATGCTGAAAGTGCATACCATTAATATCTTTTTATTCTAATAAATAATTTAAAGATATTTTACAGGCATATTCAAGTAATTGTATTAAAAATAAATTTTGATGAATAAATAAGAATGTGTAAAATTGTACTATAATAAATTAATAAGATTCTCACAAAATATTTTGATAGAAGTTATGATTTTAACACTCTATAGTCTATACTAATTTCTAATCAAAAGTATTTTTTTTCAAGTTATAATATATATCATGTGATTTATAATTTATTCAAATTTCTTGTATCATATTATTTTCACAATATACAAAATCATCTTGATTTTTGAACATTATATAATTGTATTTATTATAAAATAAAAATTGTAGTACATACTGTAAGTTATTTGCTATCAACATCAATCAACTGTTGGCAACTTCAAAAAATGATTAGAATTAAAGGATAGGTACGAAACATATATTTTTGAGATTTTAGAAACAATTTACAATGGATACTGAAGAAAAAAAAAAAAGTAAACTTTATACTAGTCGTCCAGTGTTTCTTGGAAATTCAATAATGCAATTATATCTCACTAAAAAATCCATCAATAAAGAGACTGGAGAATCACAATTGGGTAGTTTGATTCCTGAAATGATAGAATATACCAAACCACCTCATCAACGCCAAAAATGCTTTGAACATCCTACACCTAGTATATTTGGACCAAATGTTGATCATTCAATAGATCAAGAAGACCTACATAATCTTGATCTTACAATGACCCAAACAAATGTAATGTGCAAATCTATATATGACAAAAACTATGATGATGGAATGTTTCCTGAAACCCCTGAAGAACAAGATGTGGTAGAAATAATAAAAAGTCGATTAGGTAAAATAAGAAAACCTTATGAACCTCCTGAGCTTCCAGAAGGCCCTGCTGATGTTTTAATATGGTATAAAACTAGTCGTTTAAGTGACAAGCAAAGGCTTCTTAGAGCCCATTCACGAGTATTAAGTAGGCATTGCAATGCTTTTGAAGAATTACTAGAATCCGGTATGAGAGATATGACATTACGAGAATATTTGGATAGACAATTCATGCGAACAAGACAATTTGGTTTGTTTACAATATGTTTTTTGTATTTTTATATGTACTCTTTATTAATATTTTACAACTTATGTATGCTAATGCATTTCAAGTATGTACTAAATATTGATTGATCATACTCAATTAATAAATTAGTAATATTATTATCTATAGTTTAAAAAATGTATATTTATATATATTATAATTTTTATAACATTCAATAGTAAACAAGTCTGTGCAAAAAAAAATTTCAGATGAAAATAGTGCAAGTACAGAATGTGAAGTAGAACCAACTCTTGCTTGGTGTACACTTAGACATCCTAAAAAACCAATTGTAGTACCCAGAATTGTAATTGAAGCATTTCTTGCTTTTCAAGAAGCACAGAAAAAAACTTTACTACCTCCACCATCAGAGTTTCCAACATTTATATCCGACGAACAAATATTGCAAGAGAAAATAGATAAAGGAGCTTTTGATGTTGTTAAAGAAAGTCACAAATTAGTTGCAAAATTGTCAAGTTTAGAGCTTCCACCAGAATTAAAAGAACAATTTGATAATTTTGCTGAAATTGTTGCAAAATGTATACCATTCACTCCTACAATCGATGAATCAATCAAAGATATTGAAGAAGAAGTTGAAAAAACACCCGAACCTTATCAACGGACAATACGTATAAGTTTCTCAGATTATGCTCCACCTGGATGGGAAAAGCCCAATGAACGTGAATCTATTATAAATCCACGTCGGAGTACATTAGCAAAGCGTGATGGTCAATCTTCTCAAGTAATTGAAGGTGATACACTTGTAAGGGGCAGTTTAATAGATGGTAAGGTTATTCGAGCTGGTGAAGCTGAGTCCCATCTTGTTGGAGGAGAATTACAAGAAGATAAACCACCAGATTCATCTTTTGATGCAAATTTAATTAGAGGAAGTTTGCCAAGAGGAAGTCTAAAAAAAGGAAGTAAATTCCGTGAAAGTCTCTTAAATGGAAATCTTGTTGGTTCCGAGGTAATAAATATAATCATATAAATTTGAAAAATAATGATACTAAAAAATAAAAATAATTTTTTTATATAATTTAATATAAAATAATTTATAAACTATATTTTATTTTTTATAATATATTATAGAGTATATTTTTATTTATAATATATTAAAATATATATTAATATTTAATAAATCTAACTAAATGATTATTGAATTAATTACCAAAAATTATAAACGATAGATTTATTCTAATAAATAATTTGAAATATTCATTTAAAAATTAATACATAATTTATAATAATAATAATTTTTAATTATAATAAAATATAAATTTATTTTAAAATTTATAAATAGTTTGAATACATGATCATGTTATACCAAATCAAAGTCAAATTATCATTATATTAGATATTTATTAAAATAAGCAAATTTGGTGCCATCAACAAAATTAGAATGTCTTAAAATATCATCCATTGTTCTATGGGTTTTTTATTTAACATTTTTTAATTTGATTAGGTTGAACCTTTGCTTGAAGAATGTGAACCTGATACATGTAAGGATGATGGCAAATTTGCAGAAGAGAGAATAAAAGAAGAACAAACTTTTTTTGCAGATTTTTTAGCAACATTACCATCTACTCCAGAGGATAGTGAGGCAAGTATAGTTCTTCCTCCAAAACCTCCTCCGACATATATTTTAAACAAGAATCAATGGACTACCAATGGTATTCATGGAGTAATGGAATATTTGTATACTGAAAAATGCCATATACCTTGTAATGAACTCCCTGACGTATTTCAAGTGGCAAATGAGCTTTTGCTTACTGAAGTCACCGAGGCCATTACATTGATGCCTCTTATTTCTTATATTCGAGCTGCACTAATGAGTGAAACAAATCGAGTAGCTTTATTTGAATTATGTACACTTGCCGATTCAATTGAGCGTCCAGGTTTCATTTTTATATATTTAAAATTCAAGTTTTTATATAAAACATACAAAATACATCAAAAAAATATTTCAATTTAATGTTGTTCAATTGCATATTAATATAACACATTTCAATTTGAATGCATTTGTATTAATGTTAATTTTTTCATTATTTAGCTAACACTTCATTTGTAATTGATTGAGGTAATTGGGCAGTCAGATTTAAGAACTCTAAAGAAATTTTGTCAGTCATTTGAATATGGTTCCAACTTAGACTTTATGCCATATACCTTTACACTTCATACTGGCCACATTGTAGGGAGAAAATATGAATTTCTAGAAGAAGGTTTTTTTGAGTATAATCTTGTGAAGGTTCCTTTATTATTTCATCTATCATACATATTTAAGGATCATGATATAATTTCAAATTTATGAATTGAAATCCTATTTTTTGTAATGGATATTTTAAATATTTGTTAATAATTTTTTATTATTTTTAGTACAATTAATTTTTAAGTATACATTTGTAAACATCATAATAAGATACCACAAATACTATAAAATATTATTGATGTCAAATTGTGGCAGGTAAATATATTAAGAGTCCCAGAACCAGGTATGAAATTATTTCAAAAGGCAGCTGAGCAAGCTAGACATTTCATTATTAGCAAACCTCATCCTGAATGGATTGGTGAAAAGGCTAGAATTGATGTTTTTCAACACTATCCTCGTAAGGTAATTTGATACAATTATGAATGTATTGATATACTTATGATCTATTTATATATTATTTCTATTGTGAAATTTTATAATATGTTTATTTCAAACTTTGTGTTGAATATTAAAAAAATTATGCCAATATACTTTCTAATATGATTGTTCAAATGCAATATAAAGTTCAATATGTGTGTGAATCAAAATCGAGATAAAGGATGGTTTATAACAGTATTTGGACCTAAGATTGCGGAAGAATGTTATAAATTCTACAAGCATATTCAAAATTGGACTCACAAACCAATGGAAGCTGAAAAATTTAGCATCCGGATGGTCATGGGCTTTCTGGTTTGTCCAATGATGCAAACTTCTATTTCTAAGGTATGATGTTGCCAATTTCATTCAATTTTCATTTAACTTAATTTTTTCTCTTCATATATTGAAATAGTATCATCAAAATTTATATAATTAATTCATTCCGCATGCCTACTTAGTTTTCAATTTGTTTTGTTATTACTTGTAGCATATACAATGAATGATTTATAAAATGGTTTATTTATAATAATGCCTCTTTTATAATTGTAGTCTTTTCCAAAAGAAGTTAAAGTAGAAGAAAAAAGAGGAAGTGGGTATTTTATTGGTGGAGAACCACATGGAAATTCATTAACTTTAACTGGAGAACCACGTCATTTGTTAGCTGCAGCAAAAGCCATACCATCAGATTTAATGGGAAGAACATCATTAAAAATTGCCTTTCCATCAAAAAGGACATTCATTAAAATATTTTCTATTGCTCAAAAATTTGGAGTTGATTTTGAAATGAATTGCATTTATTTACTCAAAAACTTACCAAAAATCATTCAAGCACTTTCATTTTTTATCGATGTATCAGATGCAGCATTCATTCCATGGAATGTGCCTCGAGAAATGATAGAACTGGTTGCACCATGTGATCCATTCTAAAACAAGATTGAAATCATAACTATATTTGAATTAGAGTTGAAGTTAAAGATTAAGTATTTAATTTCAAAATCTACTCCTATACATATGTTAAATATACAATCAAATAATAATATAATATGATTTCAAGATGAAATTGGCATCATAAAAAATACGTAATTTAAAGAAATGTAGCTATTCAATAAATTTGTCATTTGACTTCGTATTGTTTTTCAGAAGTTGCAATATCAAATTTGAATTGCAAATCTTGAGTTTTAAAAGTGATTAAAATTCACTTAAAATTTTGAATAGCACTACAAAATAAGAATTTTATCCTTTAAAGACCAAATACTCAAATTCCAAATAATAAATGAATCCAAACACATTCCAAACATATACAAATGCAATTTTTTCATCCATCAAGTTTTTGAGGATTCTTGTATTTTGAAGTTTTTTGATGTTTTATAATTTTTACAAATAGATTTTTTGGTGACGTCAAATAAAACAATTTGTATTTTAATGTCAACAATAGTGTCTAATGCAACATTTGGATGTTAAATTGGACATTTTTATCGATATCAAAACACAAATTGTTCTATTTGTCGTTACCTAAAATCCACTTGCTAAAATTATTCAGTGTCACATAAAACACGGATTTTTTATAGTGTATAAGTTATATTCTAGTAAAAAACTAGGTCGTTACAACGGATATACAAGATGCAAGACAAAGCAACATAAGACAAGTTCTTGAAATCAAGACTTAATATTGAGAGTTTAAGAAGTACAAGGCAAGAGCTAGAGTCAAGAGCTAGATCAAGAGAGGTGTTGTTGAAATTGAGAACTACCTCAGTCTTGACTTGCTTATATATTACTCACTAGGAGGTTCTTCCAGAAGCTTCCTTCAACTAGGAAGTGCTCTGAAAAGCTTCCTTCAACTAGGAGGTATTTTTAGAAGCTTTTTCCAATTAGTAAGTGCTTTTAGAAACTTCCTCCAACTAGGAAGTGTTTTGAGAAGCTTCTTCTAACTAGGAAATGCTTCCAGAAGCTTCCTCTAGCTACAAGTCTGTTGGTGAAGGCTTTACATTATGTCTGTGACAGTTGTAGAGCTTCGCAATGTCGAATATAATAGCAATTATTGTGCACGCCTATAGTGACAGGCTGACAACTGTTAGGGGCTATATCTAGAGAAAAATTTGATTATGTGTCTCATGCTGCCAGTGTGATGTAAGCGTTTGTAATCAACCACATTTCTGTTCAGATTCGACTTTGTACCTTCCCACAACATTGCAAATAGAATAAGACATATTTGTGCTTTTCAGACATGTGGTACTAAAAAGCAGCTATTCTTTATTATTGACGTTCTCTTCGATAATGCTCATTGTTCTCTTCTATGAATTTTGTAATTAGGTCCCTTGATTTTCTTAATAAACAACCAAGGCACAAACTTATGACCTAGACCAAGTACCCCATTGTTGTTTTCTGCCAAAAGAACGTCATTGCAACACTCCTTTCAGTTTGGGCACATCCAAATTTTATGTAGAGTTTTATATGTTTTTATTGCAATCATTTTTCATTTCCAATTGCAGTCACCAATACCATCGTCATCACCATGAATCCATCCCAAACCCATGTCCCAACTCTAAAAAACAATGGATGAATGAAATTTTATTTGTCTCTGTCTTATATGAGTCGTCAAATCTGTTCATCGTCAACATTTTATTTTATTTTGATGCAAATGTGTTGAAGAACACACTGCAGGGGTTCCTTCAAGTAGAAGGTTGCTTTCACGCCAGATAAATTCAACCTATTGCCGTCAAGTATCAAACCTGCAACCATGCCATTCTATTTGAGTACCTTTCCACCATCACCCGGTAATTTAGGGTCATCTCATACCAAATCGTCTACATTTTAGATGTCGGAGCACTTAGGGGTTAAACCTTTCCCCTCCTTCATTTTTGGTTTATTATAGAATTTTAAAAAATATATATGTAGTAGTACTTTTAGATCCACCACAAACTAAGAACGAACGAAACCACGGCCTTCAGTTCACTCTTATGAACAGTACTGTACTCTACTGTATACGTCCAATGCGGATGATAAAGAAGGATGTTTTCATCCAACCCAGAGTCGCGCGACGCTGCAGGCCTGCCTGCTGGCCTCCACGGCGTCGCTCGCCCCACGTCGCAGCTTGCATCCGATCTTCTAATTCTCTCGACAATTGGAACCCAACATCGAGGTGTCTTCTTTTGTTGCCGACGATGCCGCCATGCGACCTTCCACTTTCCAAAATTCAGGGCGCTTTGCACAGAAATCGGGCTTAGCAGAGCCTTGCATTGTTGTCGCAAACACTGGAAATCAAGGCAATCCTCATCTGCGTTTTGGACGAGGTATGTTAATTCCGATGCTCTGGTGAATTCTTGCGTTGGGTGGCACAGAGGAGCCTGTGATTTGGGTTTCACTTGGTGATGGTGGTCTCTGCTCATGAAGTTCTGTCTACAGTCGGTGTCACAACATTCACTGCAACAGATGATGAATTGCTATTCCTTGGATTCACTCCTGATGAATCTGAGGAACGGGGGAGTCTAATGGAATCCCCTTCGTTTTGAGCTTCTCAACGAATCTGTTTTTGCGTAAATTTATTTTCTGGGTCCTACAAGTTTTCCTCAATGACTTGTAGGCTGTTCCACCATCCTTTCCTCTATTCTGTCCATCATTCTTATTAGTCCATATAAGATTTCATAGATGACGAAGTTGATCTTCAAACTGGTTGAAGAATGCTGTGGTGTGGGATTGGGTCCCCGTGCACGTGAGCTTGAGATGCTCACCCAATAGGGATTTGTCAGGGTTTGCAATTTCAGTTGTACGATTCTGCGATTTGTTTCCAGTTCTGTCTCCGAGTGATCGGAGCACAAAATCTCGTCTTAATATTCTAGTCCCGCCGAAATTGCGGTTGCCCTAATTGTCTGCATTCGCGGAGCGCAAGTCTTGAGTTCTGGCACCTACCGATGTGTTTTGACATTGTGCAGTGAAAATCACAGCATTTGGATTCGTGCAGCTAGAGTGTCACTTCACGAGATTTTCGCGCAAGCAGTGAGTTATGGGCAGCGCAGAGGAGAATGTTGTCGAAGTTTCGGACTTGGAGTTTGCGTATGGGGCCCAAGCGCCTTTCATTAGCAAGTTCTCTCTGAAGCTCAGGCGCGGCTCTCGATGCCTCCTCATTGGTGCCAATGGAGCCGGTAAGTTTCACTTCACCCCCTTGTTGTGATATTCCCGTCTTTGATTCCGTTGATTGCACCGAACTCATAGTAAGGGTTTAGGGTTGAGAGTTCAGGGGTGGATGTGACCCCTACGACCTTTTGGAAGTGTTCGACGGGTGAGGTAGAGGATTGTATAACCGTTTGGGATTTGATCCCACTTCTATTGACTGGCCCATGTTACCAACAGCAATTCATCTCTTGCAACCAACTCTTGGTCGGTTTTCAATTAGCAACCATAGGGTGTAATAAATCATACCTTGGCTTAATGCCTGTAGCCGCTGATCTTTGAATGGAAAATGGGATTGTCTACTATCCCCTCAACAATCTTCTACACAACCTCCCTTTTAAATGATTGCATAAGAAACCATCATACGTTGAGTGAGAAAACAATCTGATCTCAAAGTGATCTCTCTCCATGGAGTGATCTCCCAATGAAAGCACACTCTTACATTAATTGGTAAAAATGCTTAAAGTGACGGACAGAGTATCCTCTACCTTACTGAGTGCTCCTTGTGACTTGCAGGGAAGACGACCCTGTTAAGAATATTAGCTGGCAAGCACATGGTGGGAGGGAAGAATGTGGTACGCGTTCTGGGCCGCTCTGCATTTCATGATACTGCGCTCACTTGCTCGGGTCAGTTGGCTTATTTGGGCGGATCTTGGAGCCGGACTGTTGGCTGTGCGGTGAGTTTGCACTCTCCTCCTTTGAGCCAATTCGTGTATCAGTTTTCCCATGGACGTCGTGGGCCAGTTTGAATTAGCAAGGGTGTAAATTGGGGTTTAGGGTTTAAAGAGTCATAAAAGGTAGTGGAACAGCCTGCATCTGTGATTTACTTAGTGCGACGTTTGTTATTGCAGGGCGAAATTCCTCTGCAAGGCGACTTCTCTGCCGAGCATATGATCTTTGGAGGTAAACTCTCTATCTACCCAAAGACTCTTTTCTAGGGTTTATGTATTTGCGTTGAGGACTAGTTGCTAGGGCATTTCAAGCTACGTGTTTTATTTTCTGGGTTAGTTTTTACTATCGAGGACCCGGAGGATGAAACCAAGTATACTATTGGTTTTTTCTTCCAAGTACGATGCTTTGGAGATCACAGTCCCGGCTTCGGTCATTCCTAAGACCCTCATTTATTGCACACCGTATGGAGAGGAGGAAGTATGGTTTGTGAGAAGCCTTGGACAATTGCTAGGCTGTGTAGACTATCCCGCTCAGGGTCTAATAAGAAAAATTACGAGATTGTGGTACCCTAGGTATTGATCTCTTTGACTTCTAATTTTTACAGATATACTAGGTTCCTCTATACAATCAAATAGGGCTTCGTTGCCTTCTATTCCCTATAGAACTCCGGATGTGCACGGCAATTCCACTATTCTTCTCCTATCCCTTTTGTGATTGAGGACCAGATATGCTTAAGGCAGATCAAGTTAATTTCTTTCCTTTTTTCTTGAAGTGAATGGAATTTTGGAGACTTTTTTATATAGAGGTGACTTGAAGCGAGAATTGGCTAAAAACTGTGGTAAATTGGTGGGGGCAGTGGAGAACGTGGATGCATCTAGACGGTCGTGCTTGATTGAGCTTCTAGACATCGACCTTCGCTGGCGCATGCACAAAGTTTCCGATGGGCAACGTCGTCGGGTTCAGATTTGTATGGGGTTGCTGGTCCCTTTTCAGGTTCTGCTCCTGCTCCAATAGCCTGCTGACTGACCCTTCCCTCATCTTCGGGTTGGTAGTTTAGACCCTGTTGAGAGTTCTGCTTCTATCAGAACTATCTGGGATTGCTGGCAAAGCGTTGAAAGAGAGCTTAATGATAAAATATTTTTTGTACATCAGGTAACCGCAAGTAGTTGCTACACTTTAGGCGCTGAGCATAGTTGCTATCTTCAGATCTTAGATACTCTTGTTAGCAAACCAAAGAGGATTCCGATGCACATCAAAGAGGATTCCAAACCAAAGAATGCTTTATTTTGGATATCCCATGCAAAAGTTGTTATGAGTTCTGATGTTGAGGTGCCGTGCATTCTCAAAATCAACTGTACAAGACTTTGGAAAGTCGCATTTAGGTAGGTGTCGCTATCAGCCGCGGCTACCTAATATGTGTGACGGTATTGTTGGAATGCTTCTTTATAACGCAACCTGGCTTTCTGAAGCGACCAGTATTCAGACGATCTAATTGATTTGAATGATGAGTGGCAGGTTTTGTTGCTGGATGAGATCACCGTGGACCTTGATGTTGTAGCTCGCATGGACTTGCTTTCATTCTTCGTGGATGAATGTGAAGAGGTAGGTCTACATCTCCACTTCCAGTTCCATGATTTCTCACATAGTATGAACGTATGCCAATTTTCACAGCTGCGATCAGCTCCAGTGGGGCTCAGAGTCTGAGAAGCCGTCAGTCTAAGGTCGGTTTACATTTGTCCGAACAAGACATTTCAACCATATTTAAAGAAATTTAAAGAAATTTAGCAATGTGATTGGTCAAACATTGGAGAGCTGTTCTTAGGGGCTTTACACTTTGCCTCGGTGTTCATGGAGAAAGAATCTTAAGAATGAACGATAAAATGACATGGATGTTTACATGGCAGCACTTTTTTTGAGTAATCTATGTGACAATTCTGTGGAGTGCTCCTCATACCATCAGCCCACTAAATGGGCAAATGGGCAAGATCACTCAGCCTAACTTAGCCTTCCATTTTTTAACGTCTTGCCATCTTATCTTGTCCTGTGGGTCCCAAATAGCTATGTCTTGACCTCAACTTTTACTGTCCTCATGGCTTGTGCTGAGAAGTGTAACCTGGCCCTAATTCACGAGTTGCCGCGATTCTGCCGATCTAGAAAGTGTACTAATCGCTAGACTACTTCTCAATATTCATTTGCCTGGACTATAAAATGTGTTAAACGGCAATGTCGTTGAAGGCAAGTATCATGCCGGCTTCTAATTCTGTTAATTAGTGCTTGTAATCAGTAATGCTCCTAATTCATGCAGAGAGGTGCAACGCTGATCTATGCCACCCACATTTTCGACGGCTTGGAGACGTGGGCCACAGACATAGCGTATGTTGAGGATGGGAAGTTGAAGAGGGCGCAACCGATCAAGGAACTTCCGGGGTTCTTACCTCCGAGTGAAGCGAAGAACCTGATTCAAGTGGTGGAGCCTTGGCTTAGAAAGGAGCGAGACGAAAGGGAGAAGAGAGGCCCAAGCAGTGAGGTGAAACTGGAAAGGGTCACACGTCCTGCTGACGTATCTCCATTCACATCCAGTCGCCAAATGGCGTACTATAGGTGATGTATTGCTTCCCTACTCTGTTAGCAACTCGGTATCTCAGAGGATGAATCTTGCTATCTGCATAATTTAATTTGTGAGAGGGTTGGGGACAATACTTCTAAGGTGGGTGAAATGGATGAGAGATTGATGACTCTGTAGTTGCAGACGATTTTTAGAGAGGCAATTCAGGCATCTTCATGGAGTTCTTTAGCTAAACGTGAAAAGTAGTGTAGGTTGTGGAAGGGAGCCAAATAGATGCGAGGTTGAGACCATTGCTGTAGTTGCTAGATCAACTGTTGTCGAATAATAGAAGGCCATTTTTTTTTAAAATTTACGAAATGCTTTCCAAATTATTTGTAAGTGTCAAGAAAACTAGATCCGCTGTCTTGGCTCGCCGTCAGGATGAATTGCCCAAGTTTTCGATTGAAGTGCTGAATTGAGAAATTGGATGTATTGTACTTTTCTGATTGAAATAAACCAGCTCAAAGAGGTACAATTATATTGTTTGTAGACGATGCTTATGAGTTGGGAATTCTCAATACGAAAAGCATATGGGGAATTCTTGATATCACTGTTTTTAGTTAGAATTTGAAGAAAATTTGAAAGGATAGAAATCAGTTTGCATGCACTGTGACATTCGCACAGAATGAAGATATGAATCTGAGGAGGGCAAGGTGGAGGCAGAGTAAGTTAATTTTACCGTCTGAATAAACTCGAATCATTCATTCTATTCCCCAAGGAAGAGGCTGAGTTGAAAATATATTTGTAGTATCAAATTATTTTTGAGTATATTGAATGCAACTTTACCAAGAAAATTTCACCATACAAAGTAGACATCTCAGCACCACCATTAACGGATCCAATCATTACCAAAATTTCTCTCCATCTCCATGTCGTATTCACCATTTTGGGTACTTTGCTTTTTCACTTTCTATTTAAAAGCAGGGGTTGACATTTTAGAGGGAACAATTCTCGGCGCCCTCTACATTAGAATTAGAAGCAAGAGTTGGTGGAGAGCAAATTTTCAGCCAATGAGAACTTTGGAAATGCCACTTTACTGTATACTCAAAATTTTCAATCTGAGAGACCCTAAAAAGAGAGAATGATGGGAATAACATTTTTGTCCTCGGTGGCAACAAAAGTAAACAAATTTTGAATCCTAGAGATTTTGCATCAAACTGGCTAAGAAAGGCTCAAATATTTTGTGTTAAGGGTTGGAATTCTTTTGAATGAATGACCTGATACCATTACAAATTAGATATTTTGGCAATGTGGATCATAATAAATAGCCTTGTTCATTTTGAACTCCATCAGGAAATTCATTGTGTGAATTTAATTATAGAAGAACTCAAGACAATACTAAATGTGGATATAATATTGTCCACATCTTACTTGTGAAGTGAATGTGCTAAGCTATGAGACATATTAAATCTGTAGTCGTTTAAAATGCTTGTTAGTGCCATATTTTTGTAGCTACTATGAACTGTTTAGAGGTGTAAGTTTCAAATTCTAAAATGTATACTCTAAAATGGAATGTTGCACAAATAGATTAGAATCAAATGGTAAAACAAATAAAATACTTTTAAACTCCCTACATCCTAAAATGATCTTCCTGTTAGACAAAATGTTCTCAATTAAGGTTGAAAATAACATTTTTAAACCCCATTTTAAATTGTAGGTAGAGTTTGATGCTCTCCTATTGTCCCAAAATTTCAATTTTGGATTATTTTTTAAAATGTAGTTGTGGATTAGTAAAGAGTGAGAATTTTTGGCCATTTTGAATGAGTATTGCTGGCCAATTTTTTCTTCGTTCCCAAGCTGTGGATTGTGTCCTTTTGTCTTCTAGCATTATGTATTGTCATTTCCACAATGGCTCTTTGAACAACTAACCTTATTAAATCAACTAGCCTCGAAATGCCAAGGTGAAGCGCTTGATTCATGTTTCATCATACTACTAAAATCACAACGACCTCTATAAAATCATAAATCAATTTTGAATAATATCATAGAAATTCAATTGCTTTTGTAACAGCCATAGGATACTTTCTACTATATATTATGTAACCTTTTTGTGAAATATTTGAAAATCAAATGGATACTTCTAAAAAAATTTCAAAGAAACTTTTCAAACAACAAAACTATAGATAAATTCTATGTCTTTTTAAAATGTGATATTAAAGAATAAAGAAGCACCAACCGCTAGTGTTGCTCTACATATCTACATATTCAAATGTGAAGATTCTACTTACATTGTTCACTTGATTAATTTATTCTTATTACAATGTTTTTATCTTTGCAAAGGTTATTTTGTAAAAATTATGATATAAAGATTTTCTTTAATTACTTTATATTGCTGCACTATATAAATTTTCAAAGAATATTGTATGAGGATGTCAGTATTTTCATTTAAAGATTATACATACTTTGTTTATCTACATTCTATCACATGAAAAATTGATGGAAGTAATATATTTAATGCGTAGCAAAGCAAGAACCAATCGCTAGTATGTTTAATAAATTAAAAAAATGATTGGCTTGATTGGCCCAATTGGTGAAGACAAGTAAGCAGTAAATAGTGAATAGCAACTTCTCTGGAATTTTTCAACTTTATTATTCTCTTCACCTTCAGAGAACATGCAAATGTTTCAATTCGTAGGCCCTTCTTCCACATCACAATAGGAAGATCAATTTGGGATAGAAAATAAAGGCCTACACAAAGATCATTTTGTGATAGAGCGTTTTCTTGATTGGGGATAAATTCCTCAATTGGAAGTCTTGTGATCTAACCCTTGGTAGTTAATAGGTTGTCAAAGTTGTCACTTCCTAGTTTCTAGGTCTACTAACTCTAGTGATTGATCAACCATTTTTTTAAGATGGAGAGATTTTTTTGGTTCTCTATAGAATATTATTATTGTATCTTCCAAAATATCCACTTTAGAAAGCATTTCATGTTGATTGACTTTTTATTAGATGACTTAAATATATAGTCAATGTCCAAGATTTTTTGGGTAAGATTTTAGGGTGTAATAAATAGAGGGGATGTAATTGGATTTTCTACCTTAGATTCCATTAAAATTGCTACACTTGAAAAGCAATTTAAAATATGAAACTTAAAGTACGTTCACACTTAGACTTAGCAAATATTTTTTGCTGTCATAGTACATGACTTTTCCAATAGGTATTCACCCCATTATTCCTTCGTATACACCAAACCTAGGTGGTCGCAAAGCTAGCAAGGATTATGAGCAATGTTTACTCTAGGAAAGTTTAAAATTATTCAAAGCTCTCCAAAATTGTAGGCTTATTATTACATAAGTTCAATCTTTCAAATTTGTAGGGAGCACTAACAATGGCTTCTCATAATGCAATGAGGATGGGGGCAACTATGTAACATTACCAACATGACGTTGCCCATGAGAATGTCCCCGTAACCACTTAAGACCAATTGTAAACTTAGCTCTTCTCAGGTCATTTCCCAGAACATGCTTCATCTCGTGCAATGTGGGAAAACCATGATTGAAACAAAAAAAATTGGTTCAACAGAAGCATCAAACTCAATGTCACCAGCACTCAAATTCTCTTACCATCAGTAGAGTATTCTATGACCATCATACCTTGACAAGTAAACAGGACTTCACAAAACAAAACAAAACAAACTGCCAGCAATGAGACACAAAATTGATCCAGTGGAAAGATGAACCTCTGTTGAGCAATGGCCATTCCTAACTAAGATACAGATCCGTTGCAATCTAATGGAAAAAGTACTCCCGCACAAATCAACTCGCAATACCTACAGTAAGTGAGCGTAACAGAGACGTATCAACTCATTTTGAAGTACATGTACTAATCAGAGTTCCCACTTAAGGGACAATCTGCACTTCACTTAAATATGCAAAATGCAATGTTGGTCTTCTAAAGCATCATCGTCGAAACAATAATGGAACAGCCTTCTCAACACTCCGCCATGTTACACCTTTCATCAACATTTCCACCAACATGTGCTGCTGTCATTAAAAGCTTGGAGAATCCAAAGTATTGCTCCAGATTCCGTACTGTCTCAAGTGGAAAGTGTTCCTTTGCCAGCAGAGGGAAAAGTCGTAAATAGATCCAAGTTTTTAATGAAATCCAAGTTGGATCTCACCAAAAGCTGTACAACATTGTCACTTTGCACTTTGCAAGTTCCATATTAAGATGGAAAAGGTGATCTCCAAGATTTAGTTGTTGATAGCGTTAAAGTTAAACCTGGATAACTGCTGGGGAATGGCAGAAATAACAGGACCGTATCTCTGCAACATAATAATTAAACAGTAAGAATATCAAACAAAACATCATTCCGTTACATCAACTTAAAACTCATGATATCAAATCATTTCTAGTACTGTAAAGGAGATGCATTAAATAGCACGCTCTAAATTTCAGGATAACTAACCTGGACGTTGTCATAAAGCTCAAACAAAGGGACTGCTAGAAGCTTTAGGTTTTTGGGAACCGCAAAATATTGCCTCTCGGATAGGCAAACAACAAACAACTTCTTACATTCCTGCAATCCACAATGCAATTCTTCAGTAAAATTGACTCACCACATTAAAAAATGTTAGCCATCATGACAGGCATGAAACCGAGAACCATACCTTGGGTTTAGTGATGTGGGGAGGTTGATAAGGATATAAAAGAGTCTCAAAATTTGGGCGCCACCACATGGCAGCACATTCTCCTATCTGCAAAATCTCACGCAAGACATCAAATAAAAGAATTACGTTACACTATACCTCTCCGGCATTCCGTATCTCATACCACTTTTTTTGCTTTTTCTTTCAGGGCATAAGGTAGCTGATATTACAACTGATAGGCACCTATTCCCGTTCTCCCAATCTTGCAGATTTGGTACATATTAAGGTACAGGATGCACAACTCTTGTAGATGATGATAAAAACGTAAACTGTTTTAAATACTGACTCTACATAATCCAATGCAATTGGTAAACAACAGGGAATATATTACTGTACCTGCCACTCAGGTTGTATAGAAGAAGCTGTTGGGGCAAGCTTGCTGGTGAGCTTCCGCTTGAGCCCCTCAATCTCTACACAGATATGCTCAACTCATAAGATATCGCAGGAACACATACTCTAGCTAACAGGGCGTTAACATAAATAACGGTACTATTCGGAACTCAAAAGCGTCAAAAGCCTACAAAATAATATGCTCAAAAGTGTAAAATAAAAACCAATACATGCTGGCATGTTATTCGTGAGTAAATGGTAAATAATGCGTGAAAGATTCAGCAAATAATGCGATGCTTGGCCAAATACTCTAGAAACTGACCTCACTAAATAAATAAACTCAACCCCTAAGATCAGTAGCGGTCTCTTCCGTGTCTATAGAAATTGAAAAAAAGAGTCTAGAACACTCCAAGGAAGGTAACAAAATGTCCCAATAGAATGAAGATCCCATACACTGCGCTTTTTATTATCCGAAGTGCACTATTTTAGATTAAACTCTCAGCGAAAATTACACGCTTTTCGAGCCAGATCCACGATTAGCATGACAGGCTCGTATTCCAAGTACATGATGGAGACCATCTCACCATTTTCTCCAGTCTTTAAACGTCCCCCAGGAAGCTTGAAGAAAGTATTGCCGATTTGCAACAACAAAACATGAGGATGGTTGTGTTCTTGGACCTACAAGACCATTAAAAAAATATCCCAGGTCAAAACCAGGTGTGGACAAGGACATTACCGACCATCACTCCCAAGTAGAAATTCGATTTTATCTAGACACACGGCAAACGGAAAAAAACCCCTAAAACTCATTCAATATCAAAGAGACCAACTCCTTACCAGCAAAATTCCCTCCACGCTGGTCCGCATGCCTTCCTTCATGTAACTGCGTAGCACACGCCGTAGACTTTTATTAACACTTGCAATGCTTACATTCTCTATCAATATTCTTCCTCAAGCTTAACGATCAAATTCCGAGTACCATGGATACAATCACACCAACTCAAACTCTGGATTTTAGGTCAGAAACCCTCAAGTCCTCAAAAAACAAGAATAAAATCCGCGAACTTATCAATGCTCACATTCTATCAATATTCCTCCTCGAGCTTAACAATCAAATTCCCAGTACCACTATGGAATCATCAGCCATCCCCCCCAAGTCCCGAAAAATCAAGACCCAAAAAAAGAAGGAATATCATCAGCGTGCGTACTTCTGCTTCATGCGAGCAAGACGATCAGCAACGGAGGTATCCTTCTCCATCTTGGCTTCTTTGCTGCCAAACGTGTAGCTTGAGAGCGGGTACACATTGACCACCGGCCCAGACACCATCGCGGCTTGCACTTAAAAAAACCCGAAGAAAAACCTCAGACAACAAAAAAGTCTCTGGAGTGTCGCGCGTGGAGAAATGGAAGCCCTAGAATAAGAATGAACGGACGCAGAGACAGGTTGCAGCTGGAAAGAAGCCTGGCAAAAACTTAGAAAGCGATCGAGGGGCAAATGCACGCAGACTTTCGAGCGAGAAGAGAAGGCGACGGCGGACGACATGCGCGCACGCCACTCTGCGACGCCGTGCTCAAAGCCTTCCTTCGTTCTCTGCCTAGACACAAGTCTGGACCCCTAAGGGCACGTTCACACAGGCCCTTTTTTTTAACTTTTTGAGAAAGTGCCAAGAGCATTGTATTTCTACTTTCATCCATCTTTTGGAGCAAAAAACACTTTTCATTCATATTCACGCACTTTTTCATCCAAATTTGATCACTTCGTCCTCATTTTTAATAGAAATGGAATTTTTTGTCAAAAAAAGATTACTTTTATTTGTCATAAAGTAAACATTTTATTTTGAAATGGTGCAGTCTAGCCTATGGTGCCAAAAACAAAGGGCTGGTTCACACCGACGTTCTTGAAGAAAAGATTGGGGATAAATTCGAATCTTATGGGACTAAACAAAAACCTGTAATTAACGGTCAGATTCAAGAAGGAAGTCTTGAAATTGAATTCCCACATTAGATTTTGAGGTATCTTCATCACTTTAAGCCAATCACAAAATGCTGGGTGGCACTCACTAGAAGGAAAACGTATCCGGCACAACCGGCTACTATGCAACTAGTGTCCTATACAACTATCTTGCAACTGTAATCCTCTCTATTAGCACCAAATCTAACTTCATTGTTTTATGTTGTTGTTTTATAGTATTGATACATTGTTTTAGTTGCAAAGAAGTCAATCTATAGTTGCAAAAAATGACTAGAAAATAACTAGAAAAAGATTGCAACTGTAAAATAACCAAAGTTCTTTACTAGTTGCTTGCTAATCGCTTTCTAGTCGCTTTCTAGTCGTATACTAGTTGTTTCTTAGTCATTTTCTATACTACTAGAAATTTAGCTTTCCTTGTTGATTTGGTTGCGTAGATTTGATTCACTTTTCTATTGACTTGGAGAATGATTTGTTGATTTGGAAGAAATCAATAGAAAAGTGAACCAAATGAATGCCACCAAATCAACATAAAAATTGAATTTTCTAATTGTGAAACTAGCCGTTTCTTAATTGCTTTTAAGTTATATACTAGTTGTTTCTTAGTTGTTTTCTAGTTGTTTTTTAGTTGCTTCCAAAGTTCATTCCCATTTGTCTTATATCAACTGTCCTATATCAATTGTAAAGACTACCATTAGATTGGACATATAAGACTTGTAAATTGTTGTAGTCTTATGCAATTACTTTTTTTGATTTAAGATTTATATAATTTGTAGGTTTCTACAGATTTTCAATTTCTATAATTTGTAGATTTCTACAATCTATAGTAATAAAAAAAGATTTAAAATCCAAAGAAATTTTTAAAATCTATAAAATTGTAAGGTTTTCTAATCGATGAAATCTATTAAATACCAAAATTTGAAATTTGAAAATCTAGGAATAAGATAGATTCGGAATTTTGAAATCTAGAAAAAGATAGATTTAAAATTCTAAAATCTAGAAGAAAGGTAGATTTGAAATTCAAATATTTAGATGAAAGGTAGATCTGAAATTCAAAAAATCTAAGAAAAAATATTTTATCTGAAACTCAAAAATCTAGAAAAAAGGTAATTCTGAAATTTTGAAATCTACAAATCATTGAAAATAATATTCTAAAGCAAACAAGTCACACTGTCACACATGAGATGGTGTCCTCAGCAACTACAAGTCTACCGAGAAGTCTCCCCATTATCACCAGTTGCAAAGTAGGCACAAGTGTCCTATGCAACTGAAAACTAGTTGCATAGTGTAGTTGCAAAAACCCTCATTTCCTTCTAGTGACTAGCTTTCACTAAAAATCTTAATTTATGTTCAATTTGATTTGTAAGTTGGGTATAATCACTTGTATATCATATGTGTAGGCCAATATAAAAAATAAACAGGGAAAACTTAGATCAAGGCTAAAATTTAAAAAATTCTACAACTATTTTTGAAAATCTAAAAAAATTTCACCGTTAATGATTTTGAATATTCAAAAATTATTCTGGAGAAAATTTAGAAAATAGAATACATTTATGCATGATAGAAAAAATCAATTCAAAATTAGGAGTATCTAGAATTAAAAAAAGCAAAGTGCTGAAAGCCATGAAATCCAATTCAAGTTGCCAAATTGTCAAACTAAAAAAACTAAGCTACTTTGACAACAAGGTGCCAAAATTGACCTACGCGTACAATATAAAGATTCTAGAGTTGGACCACAATATTGTTTTGTGCTAATAGATTCTACAATCTTGTACCAAATTAAACATTTTTTTTGCAAAGATACGATTAGACAAATGTCAACTTTTGTGAATGTTTTCAAAGATTTTATTTCTTACTACAATAAGAAATTTAAAAAAATTATGTAAATTTTTTCATTTTATGTTTAGAATCATTCTATATCAAATCTTTGAGAGTCTATAAATACTAAATTAATTCAATTAGCGTGAGATACATTCATTATTTATATTGCATTTTTTTACTAAAACAAAGTTACTTCCAATATATTAATGACTTAAAGAAGAAGAAAATCATCCCATCTTTTTCCTATAGCCACTAAACAATTTAAAAAAAAATTCTAGTGGAAAAAACATTGTATGACATTTTGGGGGTCTAAAGGACAGTGAGTTCCCCTGAGTTTCTAGATTGTGGGAACTTTGTTACAATAGCTCGCTAACATGGCACAATGACTACCATATTAGATAATAATATTTTCCTAATTTTTTTAACATTTTTTTGAATTTTAAAAAAATATTTTTCTAAGTATTTAAATATTTTTGGGGGATTTTTTTATTTTTTATTTTTTATTAATTTTTTATTAACAAAATATTATGACATCATTACTATTCATTCTGACAAGGAGATTAGGGTTGAAACGACCCTTTTTACCCCCCAAATGTCATCTAATGAGTGCAATATAAAAAAATTATTATATATCTTATAATAATAAAATTAACTTATGTGGTACTCAATATGAAACAAAATCAAATCTAAGAGAATAGGCTCACTTGATGACATGGTTGTTTCATATGCATGGCAACTACACGGTAGAGATACCAATGCAATATTGAAATATTCACCCTAAGATTATGAGTTCGTTTGAGGAAGTAAATTTTTATAAAGGCCTTTGATTTTGTAACAATGATTTGTTTTTTGACAAATGGCCTTCCTCAAAGCTCCTCATATATGACATATGTCAATGTAGTCTTCTTCTCTTTAGTCCAAACCAATAAACAAAGTGGATATGATCTTTAAAGAATAGCTAGTAAATAAAACATCCCACCTTCCCATGAGGTTTAAATGCTTCACAATTTTCTTGCAATATTTAATTCTAAAAAAAATTATAATCTATATTTATGAATTTTAACTTTAAAGTATTTAGAATATAAATCACATGTCATGATTTCTTCCACATTGGATTTGAATAACAATGTTCACCCGGCTTGGTGCAAACACTTATCTTGAGTTTGAAATCAAAACCTCCTAAGTTTTATATTTTTGGATGATTGCAAAAATGACTTATTTTTTCGGAAAACTTTATGTATCGAATTTTTTTCAAAAAAAATTCTGGGAACAATGATCCAAATTCATAGTTGAAATTCATAGGAAGGTAAATATGACTATTTTAGAGATATATTAAAAATGATTATTTTCTAAATTTGATAGGAGATATTGATTGTTTTAATATGTTACACTTGAAGTTTTTGAGGTTTGTTGTACTATTGAGTATCCATTTAAGGAGTTCGAAGTTAAAATATAAAAGACATGGTTTTCAAGTAGACTAGCAACTATTTTATAAAGGATGAAAAAAAATTTAATTTACAATTGTATGAAAGTCTACAAAGTAAGCGATGTATTCTAAATAATAGAAATTGAATATATATTTTGAATATAGAAAAACTTTTATCATTTGGTGTCATGGACATTCAAAGATCTAGATACCTTGAAAGCCCTTTTATAATCTTGTGGAACTTTCCATAATCCTAAGGAAGCTTTTATAGATTTTCAACTTTCTATAGTCTTTCATAACTTTTCCCAAGGACTCTATCCACTAGTATTGGTAAGAGGCAAGATGAGGGCCTCCTCAATCTTGCCAACACCAGTTTTAAAGTAATCCTTTATTGTTGCCTTATCTTACATCTCGTCCAACTATCAATCTAGTACAGTACACTTTTGTGAAAACCATTATTATGTATTATTGTACTTTTGTCAGTTTGTAGTTTTCATGTCCCTAACATACAGTTTGGCAAGATTACTAATAACAATACTATAGTTTGATCTTTCTTAATTGAGAGTGGATTATTCCATTTCTTGTATGTACTAGAGCATTTTAGAGGTTGCGAAGTACCCTCCTCTAAGATAGTATTATTTCACACCAAAAATATTTTTTTAGTTGAGAGTGGATTCTTCTTCTTCTTTGGCAATAAGTTTTGTTTTTTAAAGGTTGCAAATTATCTATCATTAAATTGAATTTGTCTCTATAGAATTTTTTTAGCTTTTCTTCAAAGTGAATTCAAGATGTAAGAACGTGTGAATACTGGTGTGGTCGATTTATCCAAATCAAAGTTGAACACCATTCTAAAAGCCACTAAGGAGTTATGAATAAGGACCAACCATATCAAAGAGTTTGTTATTAAATTCAACAACAATCATGGGGCTGAAAATTCTCAATCTATGATGAGCAACATTCCTCAAGAAATTCCACAATACCCCCAATTGAAGAGATGAATCCATATGCTCAATGCTTAGATATTCTTAAGTTTTAAGAACCAATGTTATCCAACAAACAAATTGCAAGTAGGTCTAATTGAGACATTGCTTACAATATACATTTTATCTTAGTTTGTTCCTCTATTTGCAAAAAGATTGCTAATTTTGAACAATTTTGAGCTTTTTTTAGCCATATTTATAAAGGCTTTTGGAAAATATGACAAAATCTGTTGAGCAACAACTAAAATTTGTTCTTTACAACAAGACTTGTGTTTTGCATCTTTATATATATGTTAGAATTTTGGCAAGTCAAAAAATGAAGTGCAATGAATTTTTTCCTTGTTACTATCCAATCTCTACAATCAATTTTCAAGTGAAGAAGAAGTCCAAAAGTTTGTCAAATATCTATACTTTGAATGAGGCTATTTGTTTTGTTTTCTTTGTTTTGATGAGATTTTCTAGTCTAAGTGCCCTTCTAGTGTTCTTGATACTATTGGAGAGCTTTTTGTAAGAAAGGTGCGCAGACTTTGTTTCATGGTGCACCAACACACTTCCAAAAAGACATTGAATTTCAAAGTTTATGTGATTTAATCAAATGAAATTTTTTTTGTTTTTATTTTATTGTATTGTGGCAATGGCATAGGGCATACAAGTCCATATGAAATTACAACATGCCAATTAAGGTAATTGATCCCATTGTGGACACAAATAGGAGCAAGCTTGTTGTAGATAAAATTATAATGATGGAGTATATCCAACTTCTGAAATGTACACCACTAATGTAATTTTGTCTACAACGTGCTTGCTCAAATTTGGTAGCCAGGGTGAATAGACTCCCTTATTGCCCCCACTTAAATGAATGTAAATGAATGGAGTTTGTTCTTGCTGCTTGTTTCCACAACATAAATGTAGAAAGTTTTTGCAAGGAAGATCTCAATATAACATTCAGTAGCATTTAGAGCAATTGCCTTCCCGCGGATAGAATGATGTGGAATATTCCACACCCAAATTAGCTAAATGGCCACGTGTCAATAATGTCAAACTTATGCTTAGTGCCAAGGTCACGACTGCACAGCCGGGTTATTGGAAAATCGAACACCTTCAATTTGAACTACATACAAAAAAACAACTTTAAGAGAAAATGACAATCAATTCATTGAGGGCAATAATTTCAGTGTTTGAATTCCCTCACATTGCTTTGTAAGCCATTCATGTTTTGTGATTTGGAATTAGAAGACAACATTTTATATACACATGGGGTGGTAGGAGGTAAATCAACCCATGTGGGATATGTAATTTAGAATTTGTAGTTTCTCAACCACTCATAGTTAAGTCTAAAGTAGCAATTGTGTTAAAACTATAATTTCAAACCTCATTTAGGCATAGTAGAATAATTTTTTTAAATACTTTGAATTGAAATAAGTTAGGAAATCAAGTTAAAAAATCAAGTCATCTACAAAATCCGTTTGAGATTTCAATCTTCCACTTAAAAGTTATGGACAAATTTTATAGAGGGGTTGGAAAGGATTTTTTTTTTGACATTTTCATACATCCTCTCTAAAATTTGTCTATAACTTTTAAGTGGAAGATTGAAATCTCAAACGGATTTTTGGAGATGAAACTTAACTTGATTACCCAACTGTTTTTAGTTCAACTTTTTTTGAAAAAAGGTATTCCACTATGAATAAATGAGGTCTAAAATCATAGTTTCAACACAATTCCTAGTTTAGACTTAACTATGAGCGGTTTAGAAATTACAAACTTTGAATTACAAATCCCACATGGGTTTTTCTACCTCCTACCAACGCAAGTGTACATTAAGAGCTTCTCTTTCTACAAAAAACTCAAAGTAAGTTAGTGATGGCAAATGGTTAGATTTCATTGGTACCTCAAGAATCCATTGAGTTTGTCATAATCTTCAGTTTGACAAACTATCTATCTTTATAATTATTTGTTGTTTGTATATTTTGTCCTAGAATTAGCCAAAAAAAAATGGAGCGCACTATAAATGCATTGCCATTGTCTCGGTCCTGAAGCTTATATTAATAATATATGGATGAAATTTGTGGATGAGGACTCCAGAGAGTAAAATGCAGTCTCATTGAATGCTATGAATGTTATGAGACCTTTTTTCAAGTATTTTATGTTACAAATACTAACAGCAACTATAAATTACTCTAATTTTCATAAATTGACAATTTCTTTGATGTAATAAAAAGTGACAAAAATAAACTGTTCAAACTGGTTGAATTAATTATGTTCATTATAAACTCTAGTCTTTGTACTAAAACTTTGAATCTAAAACTGTATCATATGGTTCTAATATACAAATTAAATACATTGTCCTATTCAATAATAAATATTTCAAATGTAAGGGCATTCATATGTAACAATAGTTCATGCTACAACCTATACTCTCTTTACAATGGCTAATGCAATTCCATACTCTCAATTCCAAAAACATTCAAATATCGTGAGAATTCAGATTGTGAATATTCAACATTCTATAAATGTCCACTTCCTTCAAGTTTTCTATATAACAATTTGAAATGATGCATACCAACATATCCAGGTACAAAATTTATTTTTAGAATTCTAAGAAAAAAATTACAAAATACAAAGTAAATTCTAAATTATCGAGCTCAAAACCAATTTAGACATGGCTAACTTTGAAATTAATTTTCTTTTAAATTACAACTAATTTTCCTTCAAACTTTAATAATAATGTGTTATATGTCATATACTATAACTTTTTTTATATCTACTTTTGAACTTTGCCCATTGATGCTTATGGTATGGTTGTTTGAATGAAAAAAATTTAAAATCTATACTCAATTTTGTTTGTCACTATATATACATATGTATGTGAATCAAATGATAGAAATGAGCTTGGCAATGGCTAATCTTTAAACTGTTCTGCATATTTTTGGCTTGCTATGCATTTCTTAGTTATCCTTGCTTTGTTATGGCAATCATTTATTTGGCAAATAACCAAAATATGGAGTATTATATCTCACCACTAATAACAAGCTTTTGTGGATACCAACACTAGGTGTGTTTTTTTGCACAAAATTTTGTTAAAAAGTGGTACAAATTTTTATTATAGGAAATATTTGACGAGATATTCTTTTTTTTCAATGGATAAAATTGCAAAATGCTACCAAATCTTGGGACGGTACTGCTTTACTCTAGATGAATGTGCACTTTTTGGGATGAATAAATAAATTTTCATCCATATATTGCAGATTTCATCCATTCCGTAATATTGAGATATCCATTTCATCCATATATTGGGATGCAAATAGCTTCATCACTCTATTGACAATTGTTTTCTGCACTACCTACAATAAATGGAAAAATCCCTATCCAATACAAGTTGAATGCTGCAATTTCATATTTGAGTTCCTTGATCATGATTTTGTGCTTGTAAGTGTCTGTAACAACAAAATATATGAAAAAGGTATGTGATCTTCCTTGCAACAAGTTTTTGCATTTTTGTAGGAAAACCAAGTAGAATTAACGTGCCAATGACCGCATAGATCCAAAAACCACACAACTAACATTCCATTACTATATACTAACCGCCCAAAGAAATGAAACATTTTATCACTTTGAAATCCAATAACGAATTGACAATACACTGTGCGATGAAGGGCCGCAAGAAAATTTTGACTAGATATTAACATCATTGCCTTTAAATTACAATAAATTTTTCATAAAAAAACTTTTTAGCGTTCTATTTTTTGAAGGTGAATCTTAACATGACAATTAACAATCTTGCCAAATTTGAAAGCACGCAAATCTCTACATTATTACGGAGAAGGATTTGAACTTTGTCTATGCGGTGATTGGCATGTTTACTATAGTGGGAACCAACGTTTGGAGTTATTTTTGTGTTTTCCGTCTAATTTCCTTCAGTTTCCAAGTTCAACCATCTTTTTAAGAGTGCAGTCTAATTATTTTCTCTATTTTTTACTCAAAAATAGAAATTTTATGGATTTTTTCACCAATTTTTTGCCAATGTTTTCAAATTGCAATCAGTTCTTTTTCCAATTCCACCGGATACCTTTGAACTAGTTGTTGATTTTTTGCGAACATAAGCGGGAACATACTATGGGAACGATTCCCATTCATTCAAGTGGTAACAATAAAGGTTGGGGTTAATTGGCCCCTCGCTTGACTTGTCTAAGTCATTTTAAGGCATGCATATAAAAAATGACCTCTTATTTTGTGCTTGATTAACTTACCATATACATCTCTCCTAGTTAATTTGCAAATATGAATTCAGAACTTGCAAACTTTATAATGCATGGAAAATATAATATTTTAGCATTTTTCCTCCGGGTCAAGTGAGGGGGTCAATTCATGCCTGCCCCCATTTGGCTTGCAAAGGGGTAATTTACCTTATAAGGCTGGACTACCTATACCTAATCACTTAAGCCCCTGTGGCGCAAATGGTGAGCAGTTGAATGCAATGGAGATTTTTCCCGTGTAGAAAGATAGAAAATACCGAGATCGCAAAATTTTCAGAATTTTTTTGGCAAAATTGAAATTTCTGTGAATTTTGGGAGTCAAAAAGTATTCCGAACCAATTCCCAATCTATAGAGCCTTCCAATTTCGATCACTCAAGAACTAGCTTCCTACTATCTACTTTCTTCTTACTTTTTGCATACTTTAAAACATGTGTCATGATCTTACTAGTTCCAACCTTAAAAAAGAGTAAAAAACACATTACAAGCCTTGATTGGAAATAGGGGCACTACCGGTTGGGAATTGGTCCCTGGTTGGAAATGGGTGGTCCGACCTCAGCTAAGGTAAACCAGCCTAAAGCCGCCAGCTTCCTATTTCTGCCATCCTAGTTTTGGCCCCATTTCCATTACTACACTCATTCAACTCTATTCACTTTCCTGACAAAATCAGAGCATTGATATCACCAAGACTAATGTGTCAATTTTTCATTGGTCCATACTTATGTGCTAATAGATACATGGAAGGGTGGTTATGGGTTGTTGGTATGATGTTTATGACTCCAGTCTACAAGTGGTTTTATAATTTCAGGGTGGACACTTCAAAAATTCACAGAAATTACAGTTTTGATTGAAAAATTATAATTCCACTTGGGTTTGATTCGCGAAACAAGCGCACACCTCTGAAAAATACATACCCTTCTTGGAATTGGCCCCAATATACTCAGATTGCAAATCGGGGTGGTAATAGACTTGTCTACCTTAGTATGCAAAAGCGCAGATGCAATTCCATTTCCGCAGCAAGGTGGATCCAAATGTCCAATCCAGTCAGCCGCCCTGGCCAAAAACGCCAGACGACAGGTGCACCTACCACCCTTTCTGGAAACCTACCTGAAAAATGGATGAATGTGGTGACGGTGCGTGACGGCATCCTCATCCACTCTGTTCATCCATCCCCGCAGACCCCTAAACGCCCCAGAAGTTGACTTCCTTCCAAGTAACTGAACCGAACACTATACTGTAACGAATGGCACTGAAGATAATTTCAGGTCTCGTAATACCGTACGTGCAACTGCCCTGTCCTGCCGAATTAATTTAATTTTAGCAGTTCAACAATTCGGCCAGGAGATAGGGAATTTTTTAATTTTCAGCACTTTATGAGGATGCTCCTAATTTTGGATCGATTCTTTCTATTCATGCTTAAAAGTGTTGCTTTTTTTTCTAATTTTTCTCAAAAACAATTATTTCAGATTTTTAGAAATAGCTGTCAATAATTTTTTTAATTTTGACATCTTCCAAATTTTCCCGAGTTATTTACGAAACTGACCTACACGTACGGTAAGCCTAAAGAGTCTTTGACCTCTCCCTCCACTAAGCTGAAGTGCTCACTGAGCTTCGTCCTCCGCAATGTACTCCCTTCTGTCCGAACACTACGGACCAAGGCCGCAACTCCCAAGACCCAAGGATTTTTCGCCCCTCGGGGCCTTCGAGGCTTCGACCCAAGTACAATACCCAACTCCCCCAAATACAGAAATCACGCGCTCTCCATGTCCGCTGCCATTCTCCGCTTCTGCAGCCATGATAAGTTAGTACAGCCGTGGGGGATCCAAATCAGGCCATCAGGGCCATGAACAAGGACGACTCAAGGAGGGAAGAATCTGATACTGTAATGCATCAAGGAACGGAAGAACCCCACGCAATTCCCCGTCGCCATTCGTAATTAGTCCTACACTAGGGTTTCCATTCTGAGGACCGCAGGTGCAGGCTTTAGTTAGTTGGTCTCAGGTGATAGCTTGACAGACACGGGGAGAGGCGAAGCTTCTGGGCGCCATGGAGATTCCACACAAATCAAGGCCTTGATCAGGGGGAGAAGGGCTTGGGAGTGTGTGTGTGTCACGGTGTGTGTGTGTGTGTGAGAGAGTGTGAGTGAGACTGAGAGAGTGTGAGTCAGATTGAGAGTGAGTGTGTGTGGATCCTTGACGTGATTCGGACGCAAAGAGTGTCACTTTGTTTGTGAGCTTCACGCCAATCCGAGTTTGATTGTCACTCTGCGGTCTGGACGTGGCTTCTGTCTTGTAGGAGCTGGCTTTCACAGGATTAATACTTTTTGGTGAGTTCCGCTGGTAACGCATTTCCGTGGGGTTTTGAGACTTCATTGCGAGCGAATGTGAGTGAGCCTCGAGGTCTCGAAATCTAGAGTCTTCGACGCTTTTGAAGAGTGTGCGCACCAATTGTTGTAGTGGAGGGTTTTATGCTCGAGGGTTTTATTTTTCTGCTCAAAGCAGAAGCAGAGTGTCTCCAGTGAGTGAGCTTCACTACTAATTCCAGTTTTGAGTGTCGATCACGGTTGGTGAAGCTATCCGAAATTTACGGAATTGCTGGAAAGCCTTGTCACTGTAGATCGGAAACTTCTAGAGGAGCTCCCTGAACATCTTTAACGAACATTGAGTCAGGAATCAAGCTCTTAATGTGCTCAATCTTGAATTGTGTAAAGGCGAGTGTGGCTCACATTAGAATTATTTAGTTTCTATCATCCAATCCTTGCTTGGCGTGTTTACATGTAGGCTCGTCTGAGAGTTGGCAGTGGAAGGCATTGCTTCAAAAGTGGACGAGTTCTTGTATTGGTGTTTCAAATTCTTTGGTGCCATAGTAGAATGGGAGCAAGCTTCAGAATGCTATGCCAAAGAGAATTGAAACCTCTCGAAATTTCATGTACAGGGACGACAAGGCGATCAGGACACTGGAAGAGCTGGATAGAGAGAACCCAGATTAAGAGATTTTGGATTAGTGCTCAACGGGTGTTCAAGATGGGCACAGTATTGGGGAGGCAACTTCAGGCTCATTATCCACGTTGCTGCATTAGCAATCGAAACAGTTAGAGTTAGCTCCTTCTGGACACAAGATGTGGTGAAGAACTGGGTGACTTGACTACTTGCATTGCTTAACATGAAGTACCAATGCTGAAGCTCACCCTTATTAATAGTGGATACACGTTTTTAAGTAGTCACTCTTTGATTCTCTAGTCCCATGCTATGTAAGCTCTATTTAAGTGAGTAGTTCTTCTTCTTCTCTTTCTACGAAATGAAACTGCAAGTGCACGTGTTAGAGGCTCGCGGTCTGGCGGCGCGGGATGTGAATGGGCTCAGTGATCCATTTGTGCGCTTGCAATTGGGCAGTACCAAGGCCAAGTCGGCGACGGTGTACAAGAACTTGAATCCCTCGTGGCATGAGGAGTTTTTCTTCAACGTGGATGGCTCGGATGAGGAGCTGCTGGTGGTGGTGTGGGACGAAGACCGATTCAAACGTGATTTCTTAGGCCAGGTGAAAATCCCCATCAGTGACATTCTTACAGCGGAGAAGCAGACCGTCTCGCGAAAATGGCACACTCTCAAGAACAGTGAAAAGTCCAAGTTCTCTGTCACTGGTGAGTGCTAACCATGTTGTTGGTAGAGGCTCTCTTTCCGTCACTTGAAGCTTTTTGCCAATCATCGGAGGAGTGTGCTTTCACTTGGGGGTTTATGGGGTTTAGGGTAGAGGATAACCTTTTTGTTACTTTAGGCATTTTAACCAATATCTAGGAGTGTGCTTTCATTGGGAGATCATTCGATAGAGCTCACTGGAAAGATTGCTGTGGGTACTACAAAGTGCCAAACTGTCTTGAGATTAAATGTATTGGGCGATTTCTTATGCAATCATGCAAGGCTGGAGGTCGTTGTTGCTAATTCATGTCGAACTAAGTGTTGATGAGTTGCTGTTGGTAACAGGTGTCAGTCAATAAGGGAGAGGATCAGACCCTAGTATCCTCTATTATAATTCTCAGTTGACAATCGAAGCATTTATTCAGTGTCTTTGCAAGCAGAGCTGTTGCAACATATAAGTGATGATATTTTGTTTTCTACAGGCGAGATACTACTCAGTCTCATTTTGTTTGGAAAGGATGTCTCCACCGGCCCAAGGCTGCAGAGATGGGTGGCAGAGTCCAAGCCTGAGGACAGGTCGACTTGGTCTGTGGCTGACGATGGCGCGTCCACGGTTTCCCCCACCAGTTCCGCGGACCTGAGTGACTTCTCCAATGACATTTCGAGCTTGGAAGTTAATAGCGCTCAAAGCGTAAGGGTAATAAATCAGCCTTTCAACGTGTTGTGAATGTCAAAACGCCTCAAAGTATGAGGCCTCATTGATGCCTCAGGACATTCATTCAGATTTTTTTAATCTTTTTCTTCTTAGATTTCCTAACCCGTAAGTGCACCAAAGCTACAGTTTCAAAGTTCAGTTTGGAATTTAAGAATGCATTATAGTAACTTTTAATCCTATTTCAGTTGTTCAACGGAGTTGCGTATGGTTTTTCTTTCTATTGGTACATTTTATTCCCTGGAAGCGTCATAAAATGAAGTTTCCTAGCGAAACCCTTGGCTATTGGGTCACTCAGGGGCTAACTTGTGATGCTTGATTAGTACCGGTATATTGCATCTTGTACGAGGGTGGTTATTTTATGGAAGAAGTCATTATTTATTTGTTCCCTGTTGGGGGTTGATTTAGGTTGCTGACTGAAGGTCTGGATGAATGCAGGGATCTTGGCCTGGGACTTCTCAATCGCTCCATGAGGAAGACCTTGCAAAAGAGCAGAGTAATAAGCATCCCAAGACTTTAGCAGATAGGTTCACTGCTGTTTTCAATAAGAAGAGTAAAGCAGGGGTTGACGGGGCTTCCAAACATGGTGGGGAAGGATCTTCTACGTCTACTCCAAAATTCAGCGACAGGTGGGTCTTGCACTTTCAAAGTGTTTTTGTTGAGAGATGGATTACGTCACCCTTGTTATTGCTGTTTGTGATTTGTGTGCATGAAGTGCACTGTGGAGTGGCGTTAAACTTATAGCTCGTCATCCGAAATTCCTGTGAAATGGCCTCTAGAAAGCATCATATTCAATCAGAGGTTGCATGGTCTTATTGTGTCAGCAACATTGGGATCACAATGAATAACCATGTTAATATCCATTGGACTGACAAGAACAATGAATTCCTATTGGACTCAACAAGTGGTGTATAGTACTTTTA
Source organism: Neckera pumila (assembly GCA_963969595.1). NCBI lineage: Eukaryota > Viridiplantae > Streptophyta > Bryopsida > Hypnales > Neckeraceae > Neckera > Neckera pumila. The sequence goes on along the minus strand of OZ018411.1, from coordinate 24,724,710 downwards.
TGGTCACCTACATCGTTTATTCTATTTACTGTATGATAGAATTGATGCACTATTTCGGTTGCCTATTACACCCTGTGAACACCATATATTAGTCTACCTATCAGTGAGCATCATTTATAGAGCTTGAATCTCGTTTTAGTATGCCACTTAATGTAGTAATTATTCACTCAAATGCTTGATGGTGGTTACAATGTACATATTTTAGCAAGAAAAATTCATTCACTTCCTTGTCATCTATTCTGTTTTTACGTTATTTCGTAGGTCTATGATGCACTCTGAACATCATGTATTAGCGCCCCTATTGATGAACACCATTTATTGGAGGCTCCGCATTGCCAAAAGCTACATTTGCAGTGAATGTGAGGAAGTTTGAGTAGGACCTAAGTACTTGATAGCGAGCCAGTACTGCAGGCACAAAGCCTCTCGTAGCGTGGCTGCCTGTTGAGCTTTGGATCTTGTGTTGGCCAATTTTGTTTCTCGTTCGAAGGCTTTTGATAGCGCTACCAAGGTATTTCATTTCATTTACAAAAAGCGTTCATTTCCTCAATTTTGGTGTTAACATGAAATCATGAATGTTGCAGTGGCTCTGTGGGCATGGATAGTCCGGATAGATCATTCCACCCAGAGACCGGCGAAGACTGCAGCGACGAGGAGACGGACACTGTGGTTACGTCTTTCTTTGACGATGACGGCAAGAGCATGGAGGCCGCTGCGAACGATTTCCCTTCCCCTTTGGCTGGGGGAGTGTCGCTGGATCAAGTCTATGCCGTCAGTGCCAAGTCTCTGAGTGCGTTGCTTCTGAAGCCTGACTCCCCATTTGTTCAAAACCTCAATGCTGTACAAAAGACCACCGAGTATTCCGCCGAGCCTTGGAAGAACGCCGAAAACGACTCCATACAACGAGTTGTGACTTACATGAAAGCCGCAACCAAATTGATCAAGGCCGTGAAAGCCACGGAAACGCACACCTGCAGGAGGGTGGATGAGCGGGGCTTTGTTTGTGACATTTCTTGTGCCACTCCTGATGTTCCCATGGGAGGCAATTTTTTGGTGGAGCTTCAGGTAGTGAATTTTCATCTTATTTGTCATGCTTTATTGTGAAGTTTTGAGGTACTTTAGTCTAGGATAGTCATATTTGTTCCAATGAATTAGTGAAGAATGACTACCCTAAATTTAGGTTCTGAAATGAAGAACGGGCATGCATTGTGATCGCAATTAGGTGTTTTCCTTTGCTGCAACTGGTGTTAATTCCTTCTGTGGTAACTGGATAACAACCTGTTAAGTGCAACACTGACATTAATGTTAAAATTGAACATTACTTTTGAAAAGTGCATACTATCCGTAAGTTCCGATCAAGGATAGTGTTCTTGTAAAGTTCTGTAAGGGACTATTAAAGATATTGGAATAGGGAATGGATAGTTGTCAACTCCTTCCAGCTTGAATTATTATATCAGAAACAGCATGGGTCTAATATTGCAAGAACCCTTGTATAGGTGGAATGGGATATTAGCCAGAAAAAAGTGAACATGACTTTGCACACGTTTAACTAATTTAACTAGCATCAGAGTATAATGTATGTGCTCAGTTTTATGTCTTGGTGCTTCCAGTTTTGCATATTGGCGGGACAAGATCTACCCTCCAAAGAGAAAACTTGTAGATTGCAAGTTTCGTGGAGAATCAATTTTCTACACTCTACAATGATGAAGGGAATGATTGAGAACGGGGCTCGCACTGGCATCAAGGATTCCTATGAAATTTTCAAAGAGGTTTGTGCACTCTATGTCGCCGATTTGTTATAACAATTATTTCTTGATATTTCTTTTAGTTGACAATGCTGGAACCTCCATTGAATGGGTTTGTCTAGATCTTATTCACTAAGGTAACTGCACCTAATTGTGACCCGTTCCTAAAACTGATCTCTACAGATTTGTGCCAAAATTGTACAGCCTCTGTCCATGAGAGTCTAGGGTTGATTTTGGGATGCACGAAGAAAAGAGTTTCACTATTCCCCTTTTTGTGTTTGACAGCTTGACTCCCTTGTACTGTTCCCCTTTCTCATGCCCATTGCCAATCTCCTTTGTACTTCTTCTTAGTTATTTCAGCTTGTCTATGCCGATTTCTTCCACAAATTTGTCCTTCTCAGCAACTGACTAAGACAACGTTGACAATGTCCTTCTCCCTGTTAACGTTGGCTGAGGGGAAATTCCAACTTGTCTGACGTTTCTTCTAGGTTTTCATTTTTGTATATTTTCATTTTTGTTTTCATTTCACACCCTGTAATCTTGTGTCTGTGTTGAGTTGCAGATCTTATCCAAGCATGCCAAACCTGTAACAGCAGATCCTCAAGGAAAGGACTTAGTGGCTGCCTTGAGGCAGGAAGAAGTGCCCTTGAGTGACTGGGAATTAGTGCGAGGCTACTTCGGGAAGTGGCATGTGCTACTGGCTGTGTTGTCGCTGACTATTGTGCTGTTGCACATCTGCTTTGCTCCTCCGACGTTGAGAGCCACTCTCATTCGCTGGGGCTTCGACCTGCCCGACTCCATCTCCGAGCTCCTCTTTGCAGCCATTGTGGTGTTACAAGTGGAGAAGGTGGTGAAAATGGTGCACCAGTTTCTTCAAGCACGCTATTGGCAGTGTGAGTGGAAGCTTGTTCTCACGCATGGTTTATGAAGCATTGTAGTGAGATAACATGACTGATAAGAGTTTATTCTTTGATGTCTGTAACCAACTTGGACTCAGATTGTTCACTGTATGGTTTTGCAGCTGGAGATCATGGGGTGAAGGCTTTAGGCAATGGTTGGCTTATGACAGTGACATTGATTGAAGGAGAAAACTTAAGCCCTACTGAAGAGTCCAGTTATGCCAACCCATATGTAGTCTTTACTTGCAGTGGCAAGAGACGCACAAGTTCTGTGAAACTAAGAACTCTGAAACCACGTTGGCGTGGTACACACTTAATTCCTCTCTTCATTTCTTTATACTTTTTAATATTTTTTTCGCACCTTGTTGTTGGACAGAATTCTAACGCTCGCCATATTCGTTTGCAACGATGGCAGAAATCTTTGAGTTCGATGCTACGGAGGATCCTCCCTCCACTATGGATGTGGAAGTGTTTGACTATGATGGTCCATTTTCGGATGCTGAGTCACTGGGTCATGCCGAGATCAATTTCTTGAAGCACAGCCCGGATGATTTGGCGGATTATTGGTTGGATTTGTCTAGTAAAAATGCCAGAACTCATGGGTCTAAGTTGCATGTCCGAGTCTTCTTGACAAATACCAAACAGTCGGACGCTCTTCCGGTCTTCCTTGAGCGGGTGGAGAAAGAGGTCGGAACCAAGGTGAGTTCGTCATTTCCAGTGTGCTTGTCTGTGTCTGTGTGAGCAAGTTTAACCTTGAGCCCCATACTTTTTTTGCTCATTTTCACTTAGTTTATACAAAATCCCTTTTGGGAAACTACAAATTATACAAAATGAAACCAAAACAGTTAATTTGTCGGTCAATTTACTTTATTATTGAATTTTGACATTGGACTTAACACATTGAAGTTCAAACTTATTTCGAGTTTTTCTTTGAATGGCTAGATGAATTTTAAAGATCAGATTGATTTGAATAACATACATAAAAACGTGCATTTGACATGCTTAGAATAGAAAACCATCATAATTGAACAAGACCTCGTGGATCTATAGATCGTCAAAACCTGTTGGCTTTTGAAGAGCTGCTGGTTCCAAATGTTTATATCTCACTTGATGTTATTTAATTTTGTGATTGAGTAGCGCCAATAATTTTTTTAATAATTTGGGTCTTAATTGTGGTCACTGAATTTGAGTTTTGCAACTTGAGAAGTTCCCACGGAGCTTGTTGGGCAAACGTGGTTCTAATTCGGTCCTCTTGTGCAGGTCGTGAAGCGTTCTGCTCAGAAGAATGGATCGTTCCAAAAATTGTTTGCGCTTCCAGCTGAAGAGTTCCTCATCAACGACTTTGCATGCGCCATTAAGAGAAAAATGCTTATCCAGGTTTGTGACGTACACTTCCTTCAGATTTGATCAGTGGTGGTTTACATTTGTCGGGACAAGCCTTGAACGCAAGACCTTTCCACCATATTTTGAGAAGTTTGGCAATATAATTTATCAGAAGGTGGAGAGTTTTTCTTAAAGAGCTTTGACCGGGTGACCATGGAGAAAGAATGTCAATAGTTGATGACAAATTTACGTGGATGCTTACATGACAACACTTTTTCGGAGTGGTTTTGGCTAAATGACCATTTTGTTGAGTACTCCAAATACCATTCGTTCAAAAAAATAGTCAAACGGATAAAGATCACTTAGCCTAACGTAGCGTAATTATCTTTAATGTCTCGTCATCGTGCCCAAATACCGGTAACCATTTCTTGTTGTCAACGTTTGCTTGTCTCAAGACTGGTTTGGAGAAGTGTAAACCAGCGCTTAAGCCCGTAAAGGTCCCTTTAGGAATCATATGTATGTACACCATTTAAAGTCACGTAAATTCCTCATTATGTACTTAAATATGACTTCGGACTTGTATACCCCATATACTACAGTATGAATTTTTTCAATACAATACGTTAGTCAAATACGTTATTATGAGATACAAAAACATTCATACACAAGCGTAAAGATCTTGCCAGAAATGGGCGTCTGAGACCTGTGAGGGCTAACACATGAAGAACAACGAGTTTTCTCATTGATGTTGTGTGTGTTTCACTGAGTTTTTAAGTTTTGGGGTTCTTTCACTGTTGCAGGGACGTCTGTTTCTGTCACCCAGGATGTTGGGCTTTTACTCCAACCTGTTTGGCATGAAAACCAAGTTCCAGTTCATTTGGGAAGACATCGACGAGATTGTCGAAACGCCGGTGGCCATCAACCCTTGTATTGTCATCTTTTTGCGGAAGGGGCGAGGTCAAGATGCTCGAAATGGAATGAGAGGCGTGGATCCCAATGGGCGTGTCAAGTTTTACTTTTGTTCCTTTGTCAAGCCTATGACGGCGTTTAGGTACTTATTTTCACAGAGATTCAACCAATGGTGTATTTGCTCATACTCATTCTGCAATACTCTGGTAGAACTATCTAGACTGTTCATTGAAACTAATGTGTATAGATGGGGTCAATGCAGAGGTAGAGGTTATTTTACTTGTAGGCAAATGGAAATCATTAATTTTCAAAAAAAATTACATTCTTAATTATACAATAGGCATGCTTATTCCTGTTGATGTCTTTGGTCATTAACTGCTAATGCTTTTGCTGTAACTGTTGAAATGCCAAGGAATTACATCGAGACAATTTTGCCCTCTGTACTATTGGGGAGTTTATTTGGGTGGGGGTGGGTGGGGGTGGGGGTTGTGCTTCTTCAAGTGTTCTAAAATAATATCTAATGCTGTTTCCAGAACAATCACGGTGTTATGGAAGAACAGGAAGCTGAGCCCAGAGCAACAACTGGAAGTGGTTGCTAACGTGGAAAAGAAGTACCCTGAGCTAGAGCGACAAGCAGACGACGCAGACTGCTTCACAGGAATGGAGGAGGCGAAAATGTCGCATGTCTGCTCCTTTGACATTCCGCTCACGGTGAGTGGGACATGCATCAAGTAGATATCACCTGCTTTGCTTTGACATGAACTGTAAAAGCTCGCCAAATTCATTTATTTGTAATGGCTATCGACTATTGAAGTTTTTTGCGTTAAGTGAAAATTCTTATCAAGTAGTTTTTGCACAAAATTGATCATGAAAGACGTTGGGAAAGGGGGTGGAGGACTGTTTATTCTCTGTAGCTTTACTTACCATATAAGAAGCTCATTGAATGTACTATTGAAGGTGGAAAAAAGTGCACAAAAACATGTGCACTTCTGTTTACCTTATTATTTAGAAAAATCTTCAATTATACGTACCTTGTGCTTCTTCCGTGGTAAATTAAAGCTAGAGGGGCTAGACAACCATCCACCCCCTTTCCCAACATCTTTGGTGATCATTTTTGTGCAAATACCGCTTGATAAGAATTTACGGTTTATGCACAATTTTCAAAAGCCATTTGCGTTTTTAATGTGTCTAGTTTTGACACCCGAGTGAATCCATCCAACCTTGCACAATTAGCACGCGTAGCATTATTAAGCATGTTGGGAGGGTGTCTTGGGGTTCATACAAAGAAATTTATTCACTGACATGGAGAATGAGACTAATAAAGACGACCGTTTGCAATTGTGTTAGGCTCTCCTTCATTGTAGCTCCTTCTATGACGTGCTCCTTGACTGCATGATGTCGATGTATCTTCTCCAATTTACCCGTTTATTGAAATCGTTTTAGTATCTGACCAGTGCAGAATATTATGTATGTGAAAACTGCAGAATAGAATGTATGATAGATGGATTAAATATAGTTTTTTTTATCAATTGCGCGTGTGGCAGACGGATTGTGTGATGGCGGTGTTTGAGAAGGGTGCACTGGAGAAGGTGGTGGCGGAAAAAATGGGGTACATCAACTACTGCAGCACTGCTTGGGCCCGTCTGGACAGCCAGCCGGGCGTGCAACGTCGTCAGATCAGCTACCAACTGAACCGTCAGATCAACCAGTTCGGCAGCAAAGTGTCTTGCATTCAACAGAGGACTAGCTTGGACATCGCCAAGTCGTGCGTATTTGACGAAGTGCTCACCCTCCATGATGTGCCTTTCGGGGACCACTTTCAGGTATGGCCAAAGCTCACACACTTCGGGGGGGATTATATTCACTCTGGTAACATCATCACTCCACACCCCAAGTGTGAATATACCTTGAGAAGTACAGTGGATGTTATACTTGAATGTTATAGATGAGTTTGTGCACTTTCAATAAAGAATTTGAAGCTGATGTACTGTACATAGTATGCCTTTCATTTGTTGATTTTTTTTCGAACTGGGGCTGATTCAATTCTCAGGTCCAAGTGAGGCGAGACATCGAAACCATAGCCACCAATCCACCGAAAAGCTCCGTGAAAGCATCGGTGGGGGTGGCTTGGCATAAGAACACGGAGTTTAGCAAGAAGATCAACAAAAATGTACACGACCACATGGCCAAGGAGATTCGGGAGGTGATGAACATTAGTATCCGGGAAGTGAAAGCTCTTGTGAAAGACCGGAAATTAGCTAATGGCTCCAACCTCTCTTCATGAGCTACACTCATTCATTCCGTGACTGTCTGGAAGAGGCGAAAGAGGCCCAAAGGGTATGATGAGATTCATTTATTGGAGTATAAGGTAGTTAGTGTACCATTCTTAGTGTACAATTCACGACAATGCAACATTGCTTGATTGCTGTGAAGAAAATTTCACCCAAAACTCTTGAATTTGTCACTGCCGAGGTATGCAAATGCGTGTGATTATGAATTGTTTGTTGCTATTCTTGATGATGCTTCCTTTGAGAGGTAGGCTGTACTATAGGCGACCAACAACAGATTGTTTCAAAGTCTAGGTCTTGATAGTGGCTGTCAAAGCTTGTAATTCATTTTCAAATAATGAGTTAGTTGCAAACCTGTTGCTGTAGAGAAACCCTCCGATTTAGTGCTACTTAAAAACAAACCAATGCAAGGCGAACATATCTTCATTTCGTTTATGGGAAACCATATATGGTTTGTTTGCATCCTATATATATATATATATATATATTACGGAGTATTATTTTTGAAACACATGGACAAATTCCATTGATAGAGGACCAAGTACAGGCAAACCAAGGGAACCAGTCCCCAGCGAAATTTTTTAAGATTTTCAGACAGCAAATTACCGATCAAGCAAAACAAGCAAAACTCGGACCGCAGGCAATCGAGCCCACGAAAGACCACAGAACCAAAAGGTAGTTAGTTGAATAGCCCCATCTTGGGCATGGCTAACTTCCATTGCGTCGATAGCCGAGTTCTCTCTCCAAAGAAGCTGGTTTGAAGCAGGTGTTATCAAAGTGTCAAAGGAAGACGTCAGTCTTATCAGGATATAGCTTGCAGAGCTTCACTGAATAGGGGTATTAAGGGAACCAAAAAATTAAAGGGACTTACCTCACAGTGAATGCATGCAGAACGTAACCACTGAACATGTGTACATAAGTAGTGACTAGTGAACATGTGTAACCAGTGAGCCAGTGAACATGTGTAAATATTTATATAGTGTGAAATGTCAATGAATTAGTATAGGTCCCTTTAATACCCCTATTCAGTGTTGTTAGCTTTTAGCTAGGCAACTCAAACATGATCTGTGAATGCATCCCATAATATTTGTTCAGCTTCTGGTCAAACCACAAGGAGTTGTTGAAACAGAGGGCATTCTTGTCGAGCCATGAGGTCCATATGACGGAGCCTCTAAAAAAGGACCACATAGTAATCCCTCGCTTTAGTTGATGCAATAATCTTGAACCCAAAACGCATTGTTGCCAAGTAAGATCCAATCATCCAATATTGTTTGTGTAGACTCTAGATGCAACCCCCTTGTCTGAACTTGTTTTTTTATTGTTTGGCAATTTTTGAGTAATATTAAGTTTGGACAAGAAATAAACTAAAACATTTTTAAGAGAATGAAATCCCTTATTGTTCAAAGTAAGATTATATCACCAAATTTGGGTGAATAAATGATGTTCCATCCATAATCTAAATCATTTGTTTGTGTAATTAGCTTTGCCACACCAATAAAGATTGTAAGTTATCCCACCTTGGAAAATTGAAAATCTATGATATGAATAAACAAATGGAAAGCTAGTTGTTCATGGCAAAAGTATTGATGCCTTTGTAGGCTTTCATGAATAGCCTATATTTAGGTGGCAAAATTATTCGTTGAACAAAATCTATTTTTGAAAATGCTCAATTTTATCAAACAAAATCAATCAACTACACTTGATTGCCACTCTACCTGATATATGCATGTCTGTTATGGACCCAGGTACCCAAATGCTCCTCTATCTACACTTTCAACATTTTAGGGACTTAAATGTTGGACAATTATAGATAGGGATGCAATTGGGTTGAGGGCTAGAATGGTATGCATCATACTTTATATTTCAAAATTTGTACTGAAGAGGGTGTTCATTTGGCTTCCATAAGTCTAGTTTGCAAGCTTGATAGGACAAGATATCTTGAGGATTAGGATTTTTCTGGGGGGACTTTCTAGTGCCAAATTGCACCAAAAAAAAATAATTTGACTATAAAATGGCAAAAAACCGTGAAGTTTTCGAACCAAAAAAATCCTTGGATGAAATCGCCAGAATTGGTGGATGAAAATAAAATTATAGACACGTGATATGTGGTACCGTTATCTGATATTTTCTATCTAATATGTGGATGAATGCCGAAATTTGGAGCACCACTAAACATTTCATATTGCCACTTTAGCACTTCATAAAAAATGAAAAAAAGCCCCGCTGAGGACATGAAAGTAGTCTATCCTGTTACTAACATCAAATGAAGCGCCATCGTAGATTTCGACCCTCGTGAAGGGCGAGCTTGGAGGCCTCTCTCACATTTTGTTGCAGTAGCAGGATCAGGTTGCCATTAGTTAACTGAGCTCCGCAGTTGTGGTTGTGTTTTTGGTTGCGCATTGCCCTGCAAAAGTTCCACTTAGGTTTGAATTTCTTTCAGCACTTGTAAATTTTTCGGATTTTTTCTTATCGCCTTTTTACGTTTTTAATTCCTTCGTAACGTGGGGAAAGATCGGTCGTTCAGTTGTGCGTTTGGGTGGGTGGTTTCTTTTTTGAATTTTATTTTGATTGTTGGAATGCTCATTGATATTTTTAATGCTGGGAATTTCTGGTGTATTCTGATAAAGTTTGGTGGGCTAGTTCATTTCCTTGCAGGCAATTGAACTCTCGCGGTGCGGGACTGTCTTACAAGCTTGGAATGTGGTCGGTTTGCCATTGAAGTTGATAGAATTGAAGAGTTCTTGAAGTAAGTTCCGCATGCGCAATTGCATTTCTTTGAAATTTTCAGGTTGCATATGTCTGTGGAATCCTCTTTTTCTTCATGCTTTTACTAGCTCCGGCTTGTAACCCGAAATGTGGCAGCAGTAATTCTCTCTTCTGTTTTAGGTTTCGTGTAAGGCTTTGACATTCGAGCTTTTAGGCACAATGGCGTCGCTGGGCGTTAGAGGAGTTACTCTTTTCTCCGCCACAACATTGGGGACGCCCTCGCCATGTCCCCGCTGCTCGTTGTCTCGACGCTCCTCTGCTCGTCTTGCAGACCGCTGCTCACTCTTCTGGACTGGAGCTAAGCCCAATTTGGCGACGCCTGTGTCAAAGGATTGGAGACAGAGCGCTGCGCACTCACTCGTCTGCACGGCCGCCCTAGATACATCTGTTCGTGAGGTACTCGTCTTATGATTCTAGTTTACGTTGGAGGATGATCAGTGTAATTTATCCTCTGAATTTGGAATTTGCGATCTCGTGTAAGAGACAAGCACTTGTATTGAGTAATTCTTTAACTTTGAATCTTAATAACTGTGCATAGAATGGGCTGGAGGTTGATCAAATTCATTGAAAGAATCTGAATTGTTCCAGGTATTTAGATAGTACAAGCTGGAGCCTGTTTGTAAAAAATAGAACTGATCAGCTGTGCAAGTGGCAAAGAATATACTTTTTCCTCAAACAGGCTCCACATTTGAGTCACCTAACACAATTTATGGTGAATTTTGTCACAGGTGTAAAGTTTATATCTTTTCAAACTGGCATGTCTAAAGCTTATTTGATTTTCTCACATAACATTCTTTTCAACCTTTGTACTGGAGTAATTGATACAGTTCTTTGCATTTGTTAATTCAGCCTTTACAGAAAATGGGATGGGCAGTTTCTTGATGACGGTGCAGACCTGGAAGTACGTGTGCAAATTCCGGATGGCATGGTGGGAGAAGATGATGCCACTGTGAGTGCCCGACACGTGCAAGTGGACTCTCAGGATGATGCTCTGCACATAGCTGTTCGGACTGCAGAAGGACCTCGTATGATTTATTCTGCTTCACGCCTCTATGGCCGTGTGAAGTCATCCGAAACTGTCTGGTAAGCCGTTTTAGAAGGATGGTCATGATTGATTGCAACTGGTCGTGCACTGAGGTGACCACACGTTAAGCTCTGAGCATAGTTTCTATTATTTTGAGAGGCCCTAGTCTTAAATATTCATTTTAGCAAATCAAAGAGGATTCCTGCACACCAAGGAATGCATTACTTGGATACCATATGCAAGAGTTTCAAGGGTTCAAAGTTTTATTGGTAGATGATCTGAATCCAACATGAATATGATGTCGAGGTTGTGCACATTTTTTAAAATCAGTATGTATTCATTGTGCAAGATTTTGGAGGGTTGCATTTGGGTAGTTGTCGCAATTAGTTGCAATTAGTTGTGTATACCGTAGATCTTAGATCTTGTAGTTGTTGAAGATGAGCTGATTGGGAATCATGACCCTTTCATGTTGCTTCATTGCCATATGGCGCATCGCACTTGGGAAAGAGGAAGAGGGTCAAAAGTCATTATTCAACCTCATGTATTTAGCTTGGAGGAGGGGAAATGCGTCTTATTTAGAAGAAAAGTCAATAATATCATAACGAGGGAATTTCCAACTCTATTTGCTGCAAATGCATTCGAACAAAATTACTTTAGGTCACAGTTTCTCGAGAATGCCAATTTTTCATCCTGAGTTGGGTCAACCTGCAGGTACATAGACAATAACGAGATCGTTCTCAGTTTGAAAAAGATGGACAACGATGTTAAATGGCCGTCTTTGGAAGAAGAATGGGCTTCTCTGGCTGAAGGAGTATCACAACTGCTGAAGGGAACTTCTGTTTACATTGTCGGCAGTTCCTCGGAGATCAATTGGGCAGTTGCAAAGGAGCTTGCTACTGGTCTCGAGTATGTGTTTTTGACCATTTTATTTTCCCGGGGTTTTACCTACTCATTCTATGGACATGGATTTTAACCTAAGACCTCTGTTAGATCTTTGGCCTTTGGGAAGTCAATGAGATGGACTCTGGGTGCAGGTATGTGCCTCTTCAAATACAGCAGCTGGTGCAAGACTATACAAACAAATCACCGACAGAGTGTAAGTCAATTCAACTACTGACAAACTTTTTTGGCACTCATTTTGTGCAGTATTGTTTCTTATGGTCCACTTCAGATGGCACAGGTCAACAAGCTTGAGATAAGAGCCTAAAAATTTTAACGAACATCATGTGCAACTACGGGTGAGGCAATACTGTGTATTTATATCTTATGACACATTTAACGTAGCAAGTGTACTTCAAGGGGTAGCTTCAAGTCTTGTTATTTCAATCATGTTTGGCATGCCACATAAAATCCACATAGGTGCCAGCTTTTAATGCTCATTCTGTTACTTGGACTATAGGTTAAAGTCATCACTGAACATAACAAAGGTCAAGCAATTGAAATATTAATTGTTGCACTAATCAAGGTAGGATTTGGTTTAATCTCAAGCTTGTTGCTTCAAGCTGTTCACTGAAACCTTTGAGGGATTATTCCTCAAGGGAAGACAGGGTGTCTTGGTCTTGCAAGTGATAAATAGTACGGAGTACATACTACGATTTATCTTTTCCTTTTGCAGTGGCAGCTGAAGAGGGTGATCAGTCTGTTTCAGAAACTGAGTCTGCAATACTGGATAGCCTTAGCTCGTAAGTCGTGAGCTTCATTGACTTCATACTAGAGAGAACAACTTTTCATTCAGCAGTGTACAAATGAAGTTCCGGCTGGCTGTCGCTGAATTTTACAATGCAATTGGAATTCATTCTGCTACTTGTGTGGATTTGGTCTGCTATTTCTTAATTGATAATGCAATGTTGTTGGTGCAGGCATGTCCGTTGCGTTGTTGCAACACTAGGCGGCAGCCAGGGCGTGGGTGCCCAATATGGAAACTGGAAGAGCTTACATGCTGGATTTACTGTCTGGGTCAATCAGACTACTGCCACGGGTATTCATTTGAATCTGTTAAATAGCTACAGAAGCGGAATTGTTTCTGAAATTTTCCACCCCAAAACATCAGTATATAAAATCAAATTCATTTCCAGGGTGTCCTTCTAAAAGACAGTCATGTCGAATTAGAAAAGTGAGAAATGATCTGTATATTTAATATAGGAATATAAATCAAATTGAAATGGTTTCCTTAATGGATGTTAAATATGTGAGGTGAGATAGGGACAACCGTAATCACTGCTCTAAAATCATAGACAATGGATATATATTGATCAGACAACCTCAACAGCTGTTTAAATGTTGTCTTTGGTTCAGTTATGAATAAAAATTGAACCGTCATAACTTTTGCACATGGTATCCAAACAACACATACTTCGGTCTCTTTCATTTGCTAAGAATTTGACTAGTCTAAATATTAGCGTGTGGCAGATGAGGGAGCTGCAGAAGAAGAGGCGGCAAAGGCCAAGCAGGGTGGCTCAGAAGCGTATGCACAAGCTGATGTTGTTGTTGCCCTCGGAGGCTGGGACGAGGATTCAGCAAAGCCTGCAGCCGAAGGTGCTCTCCGTGCGCTCAAGGTTCTTCTCGAAGCCGACAAGGAGTTGCCAAGTTCGTGCCTAAACCCTTTCTTATTGTTATTCTCATCTCAAATTCATACAAGTTGTCTTAGTTGTTGCATGAGGCATGGCCCATAAGAAGAGAAGCTTTGTAGATGTGGTCCCTGATTTCCATTCAGATTCCCAGGTAATTGACCATCCATGTGTAAAAAATCTATATATTTATATATATATATATATATTTATCAAGATGTAGAGTCTCAGCAGCAAGGTATTTTCTGTCACCAAGGTCATCTGTCATCATGTGCAACGGAGGTTCTCTGGGTGCTGTGCAATAGTGAATACAGGAAAAACAATTCTCATGGGCCAAATGACTGAAATTTCTTCTAAAGGATATGAAATGATGAAATGAACTCGGAATAATAAACATTTCTGTAGTTTTCAACCAAGTTTTTTTGATACCAAATTCACTTATTTGGTCTCTAGATTCAAGTCACTGCTGGCAAGGTATTTGCTTGTCACTTTATACATCTGTCACCATGCAAGACCAAAGTTCTCCAGGGGTTGTGCAATAGAAAAGATAAGAAACTTCTTAGGACCAAACTTGAAATTACAGAGACCTTTGTAGAAAGCGTTTCACCAAGTCTTTTTGATAACAAATATGTATTGATAACAAGTCTCTGTTGTTAAGCATTGTGGAAATTCATGTATACGCAGGTAAAAAGAGTTTGTATGTTCGCCTTGGCTGCCGTGGGGACTGGCCAAATATCATGCCTCCAGGTTGGAATCCTGTAAGCGGCAAGGAGGAAGCTAAAAGTACTGCATATTACTAAGTAAGACTTTGTTGAGTCGCTCATTGGATAGGACATGAAGGTCAAGGACTCTCCATTTTTTTGGTCTCTTCAGACTAATATATGCTGGAAGAAGAATAGATGGTTTGTTTTTTGAGATGGCTGTGGGACTCTTCGTACTGTAGAGAAGTCTCTAACTCCATACCTTAGGAGACACTTAATGAGGGTGAAAGAGTAAAGGTTAGCTGAAGAAGTGAGGTGGTTCCTGAAACAATGTAGGATGTTAAAAATCTGAAGGTGAGTTTTTGTTTTTTTCTGTGAGGTAACTACACCTAATTTTGACCACATTCTGAAACCAACCACTACAAATTCTTGCCTAAAATGTACTCCCACTATTTATGAGAGTCTATGGTCAATTTTATAAACACCTATTTTCAGCACTTTGAAAATTTGTAGTTTATTCATATGGTGTCCAAAAAATACATTTTACAAGAATCTAGAATTCCCTTTCGACTACCAACCTTAGGAGACTCTACAAAAAGTTTTTTAATATAATATTGGGAATCATGCTAAATTGCTTATTTGTGTGATTTTAGGTGTAGTTACCTTGCCACTTTTTCTTTTACCAATGTTGTGGTCTTTGGAGGAGGTGTCTACTTATTTAACCCTTGAATGCCCAACTGAAGGCACCAAATTTTGGTGTTTAGGAAACTTTGAGCCCATACTAAAGATAATAGTTAAATAGTTTGTTTTTTCAATTTCGTTTTTGGAGAAGCTGTGGTATGAAGTCTACTTCTATGTTCAATTTAAATCTCTTGTATATTACATTCCACTTTGGGGGGTAAAAGCTCAATTACAACCATTACCACTGCACAATGAAGGGTGTGACTCAATTGCCTATGAAGTACTACAATGTTAGGTTTGTGGCTTGATCACAATAGTGAAGAGGGGTTGCATTGTAACACAAAGACAAAGGGGAACATCCAATCAGGTAAAAAAATGGTTTTGGAGAATCTAATGCTAGCTATGAGGCCTATGAAGGGAAGCGGTTTAGGTTGCCTAGCACTTCCAACAATGCACAAAATTGGAGGTCTAGCAATGTAGAATACACAACAACTTGTGGCAAGAATGAAAATTTCAAAGAAGCTCCTTGTGGAAGATGTACTCATAGTGAATTATGTATAACTACAACAATGTGATTCAAACATTGCCTACAACGACATTGGCAAGTGCCACATCCCTTTCCTTCCATAAAGTGAAATGCAGATTGAGGCAAAGCATGCAACCAAACTACAAAAAGGCATTGGTAGATACATGCAGCAAAGAGAATGAGAGAAGAGAACCACGAATAGTAGAAAGAGCAACCCTTGAAGCAAAGATAGACAACCTCAACCCAACATGACAAGATCATGGATACAATTATGTACACGTGGTCACAATAATAGTGAAGAAGGTTCATGGTGGGAGGAGAAAGATGACATTCTTGAAGCTGTTGCCATTATTGCTAACATTTACAAAGATGGCCATAGCTTCAACTTTGATCAAGAAGATGAGTGGTGCCAAGTAAAAAGGAGGTAGAGACAACATGCGCTCACCTTGGGTGAGCAGAATTGCAAAGAAGCAAGTGACAATAGAAATGTAACCAAGTAAGGATTTGGGATACTCATTTGAAATGCCCAAGGGAACTAGGGTTGTACTGTACATGTCCTTGAATTTAGACCACATCACTAAGAGTATCCAGTATGCTATGAAAGTAGAAGGAGAATTCAAAATGAAAGTCCCGTTTCATTGTTTGGAATTCATCCTAAGAAGTGGTCTAAATCATGATGCTTTAGGCATTGAAGATAGTGATAATAGTGACTACTCTAAGGGGGACGATAGTGACTGTTTAGAGTGGGGGGGGGGGACTCCAATGAAGAGTTGAGCAATAATGAAGATAAGTTGTTTGAGTTGCCTTTTGTGATCATTCTTAGAAAGGAAAAAATTTATGAAGAACCTAGAATTCGAGAGGTATTTGAAGATGATATATGAATGAATGAACATAAATCGGGTCAGATTGGGGAATGGGCCTGAAAAAGTCCTCCAATGCCCCGGAATGTCATCTAATGCAATGGAAGTTTTCAATGATTTGTCCCACTTTGATATTTATTTGCACATGGATGTGCTTGAAATTTTTAATTCTAACAATACTAAACTAAAGACTACTTTGTCTAGTATGCATGGAATTAATTGTGGAAAATATTGATTGTTGGATTTTTAGATTATAACAGTTTTGGATGCTCAACTTTATAGGCAAAAAACACAGCTGTTGGAGAAGAAAAATTATAAAAAGATGAATAATGCTTTTATACACACACACACACACACACACACACCAAAAGAATTATATTGGAATCTAAGGCAAATGTGGTGTCTTTTCATTTTTTTAAATGAGAATTAAAAAAATCTCTCAAATTTGTACACATTTTCAAACAGATGGAGTAGAAAGCCAAAATTGACCAAATTGGATCCTCCAAAATTTTAAAAAATTATATATGCGTCAATTTTTGAAATTTAATAGTATATATTATTAGCATATTGTTTGGAACATCTTCAAAGATTTTGAATCATTCTAATTATTTTGTATTAATCATACCAAATTAAACCTTGTATTTTTAAAATTGTTAAAAATACAAATTTGAATATTTTTTCTTTGGACCCAATTTTTTGGTTCAAAGTGAAGACTAGAAATGTCCAAGAATTTTTTTTTTTCTATCCCTACTATTCCTTTCATTGTAAAAAAATTATGTTTGCTCCCTTATTCTATTAGACTACATTTCCTAATTAAAATTTTAAATACTTCTTACTTTGAAATTCTGAAAATTGGAAAATGCAACAAGTATGTCAACTTGTTACTCTACAAGTCCCTAATATACAAAATATAGAGATTATTTTCACCTTACCGAGGATTTGCCATTGAAAATTTGAGGTGGATATATTGTGATCTCTTGGTCTTTAAGGGTTTAAGTCGGACATGGATTGGTAGAAACTCTACAATAGCTACTTTCTGATGCTAATAAGCATGTAAAGGGGCTGAAATGGGATGCCTAAGGCGGTAGCCTTCTATAAGTATTTCAAAACATTACATGGCCTTGAAAATTATTTTTTTCAATTGTACCTTGCCTTTTATTGCTTGTCTAAATTAACAATGGCAGGGATGGGTCCCCGACTTGTAGGATACCAATATTTCCAACCAAGCAAAATTGTTTTGTGAACCGTGTTTGGGAGGCTAGATGTAATGACATGCACAATATGCGAGGCTGCAAGGAACGATTAGAGAATGATAAGTGTTACGACATGTTTATTTTGAAATTTGTAGGCTTGAGCAAAAAGTATTCTCTTTAGTAAGCAAAATTGCAGGACTCTAGATGTAAGAGGCTAGTTCGGAACACTTTTTGCCTCCCGAAATTCATAAAAATTTCAGTTTTGCAAATAAAATTCTGAAAATTTCGCAATCTCAATATTTTGTATCTCTCTACACGGGAAAAATCAGGTCTCCTGGTCTCGGAACTAGTCGACGACCACCATCCATTCCATCCTCAAATGCCATAGAAAGCAAAACGGCATTCATCCATCGCATTCATCCATCGCGCGGGGCACTTGCGACTATCTTCCCTTCATATCTACATTTAACCTAGATGAGAATCCCCCAATTTCCAAAGACATAGATTTTGGAATCACAGCCCTAACGCCTTCCACGGGCGAGCTCCGAAGGATGCCTCTCACGTCTGTGCAGCAGCAGCAGCAGGTTGCGACGGAGTTCCGACTTTCTGGTCATTCTTTTCCTCCTGTACGGCCCCTGCCTTACCTCGGTGCGTTTCTCACTCCCTCCGTGTCGCTCTGTCTTTTCTCTTTCCAACGAGCTCGTTCTCTACCAAAACGGTCTCGTCTGCGTTGCGTTAGGCAGGCGTTTACGGTTTTTGCATTGTCCCGCGGGAGAGCCTTAGGTTTGCTTTGCGATTAGGTTTCGTAGTTCGTTATTTTCCTCCTTTTTTATCGTTGTGTGGATTCTGTCTTGAGGCGCTGTTTGTGTTCTTCGCTTTTTCGGGGGGGAGAGGGAGGGGGGTCCCTGGCGAAAGTCGTGGTGCATTTGGGCGGGATATTTTTTTTTTTGAATTTTAGTTTTGTCGTTGGAGTCTGTTCAGGCTTATTATTGTAGCTTCAATGCTGGGACTTTGGTGCGTTTTGGTAAGGTTGGGGCGGCTAGTCTTGCGAACCGCTTCTTGTTAAGGTGGTTGTGTAGTGTATGGTTTTAGGCTGGTGTGTATAGACCATCGATTTGGTTCATGTTTGGCAATGTTTTTTAATTGATTTATCACGTCGACGTTCTGGGAAAATTTCTTTTGAATTCGTTGTAGTGACGATGCTTTCGATTTTTTACAGAGGTTCTGCTTGTGAACTGATTACCTCTGCTTGTTGAATTTTGCAGGGTTTTGGACGGCTATTGTATGCATTGGGTTTTAAGTTGAAAAACATACAGGGAAGGGTGGAGTTGGTTTGTAAAAATGGCAAAACCTGCAGGGAAACCTAAAGCGACGTCGCCGTCAGTTACCACAGGATCTTCGTCTTACACGGGTTCATCGTCAGCATCAGGGTCGAGGTCGAGGTCTCGATCGTCTTCATCTTCTGGAAGTGATACCTCCAGGAGTAGGAGTCCTCCTGCGAAGACAAGGTAACTGCTCTGAATTTAATCTTGTTCAAGCCAAATGTTGTGCATTTTTTTCTGGACAAGTTGGATGATGTGCTCTGGCTTTCAGTATGTTCCGGAGGAGGTATCTCTAGGTTTACGTCTGAGGTTGATTATTTTCGAGTAAGGAACGGTTCTTAAGGAGATCATTTAGGTTTCGTTTTGACTTGTTTGGGGCTTAAGCATGTAACTATTTCGTTGTTTAGGGTTTTCTTGTTCACTTTGCTCTTTCTAAGTTTAAGAGAACGTATCACCTTATCCTCTTCACCTTCATCCATTCCGGGTGTCCGAGTCAGGGACAAAGGAGAAGTGAAACCTCCATTGAGGTGGACATTCAAGTGTTTTATACGAGATGAGGTTTTCTGAATTTTGGTGTCTACTCACAGTTTAGTGAGTCACAGTATACGAGAGCCTGTTCAGCAAGTAGATCAGTGCTTTTCTACTCGTAGAGATTATACCTTTTTGGTAAATCTTTGTAATCTTTATGATGTGTGCAGTGATGCTGTGGGTCCAAAGAAAATCAGATCATCGACACCCCCACCCAAGAAATCTTCTCCAGTAAAGTAAGCAGTTCGTTAAATCCATCAGTGCAGACTGTTTTCGATATGGCAAAGAGAGCTCTACATCGGTAGCTGGTTCTTAGACCTAATTGTATTTCTCTTTTTTGAATGATGTATTTCAGCTTATTTGTGCATTGATCTTTGTGCACATTTTGAATCTCAGGAAATTACGCACTCCAACTCCCGAGTCTACTGTATTGCATGTTGGTTGTCTTACTCGGAATGTGAATGAGGCGCATCTGAAAGAAATCTTTGGTATGTGTGCTGAGCTCTTCTCTGTCTCCTTGGCACGTATTTAAGAGTGGGTTTAAGAAATCTTTATTATCTGCTGCATTATACTGCTCGGAGACCACACGAATTTGGGCTAGCAAATTCAGTTGATATATGTCTCCTCATTCGTTATAATCATGGAGCGATTACACACTGGCACGATGCAGGAATTTATGGGGATGTCGTTAATGTGGAGCTGGCTATGGATCGTACTGTAAGTCTTCTATTTTTTATTCTTACATGTTGCGTATAAAATTTATTGCTTACCATTGAAGAGGCCACTCTCTGTTATGTTCGCTTCTTTATTTTCCTTCTCTCTATCCCTTTCCTTTCCTTTCCTAAACTTACTTTCGTTCGAGCAGGTTTGCTTCTGTACAATTGTAGATATTCTGTTGTTAGGCACATTTGTCAGCGGCGCTAGAAGCACTTATCAACGTGCAGTTTGACCATGTTGCATTGTTCCCATGCGTTGTATAAATTGTACTCCGTAAATGTTTAGTTTCAGAGGGATTGTTCTATTCATGGTCATAGGAATACGTCTGACATTCTGATGATACAATAAACAGGTGAATTTGCCCAAAGGATATGGATATGTTGAGTTCAAAACAAGAACTGATGCTGAGAAGGCATTGTCGCATATGGACGGGGTTCGTGATCTTTGCTACTAGAACGGAGTTCCATTTCTTGTTGTGATATGAGTTCAGACCTATTTAGGTTATCTAAATGATTCGTGGTCGAAAATTATGGTCTCGTTAAGTCTAAGCCATTCGCTTGAGCGCTTGTGGCTAGTGACTGGTAGTGCGCTATATCAATCGTGCTAAAGTATTTGGCATATTAATATATGAAGTTTGATGCAAGGTCTTTCTTGTTTTCTGTCTTCGTGGAAACACTGGGCATTTCTTTCGAGGTGCCAAACGGCTAGGAGCCAGACTACTGAAGACCATGACGACAGTAACACAACGTGGGACATCGTGATGCAGGGTCAAATTGATGGGAACATTGTGAGTGCTCAATTCATTTTGGTGCCGAGAAAGAAGGCAACTCCCCCTCCTCAAAGGAGAGAGGTTTCACCTCCCCCTCCGAAGAGAGAAATAATGGGGCGAGATGTGCCTGCACGCGATAGTCTGAAGGACGGTCCACGCCGGCGTGATTGTAAGTGATATTCTTCAGTTTTTTCTGTTTGATATGATTCTTGTCATCATCTAGATGCCATGTTTTTCAAGAAGTCTTTTGGGCTTACACTCATTTTGAGTCAAACATGTGCCCTCAGCTCCGCCAATCCGTAGGGGAAGATCGCCCTCGCCTCCCCCTAGAAGGAGAATGGCTGATTCACCACCCCGTAGGCGGCCTGCCGTGGCGTCTCCCCCTCGCCGACGGTCTCCTTCCCCCTTCCGTCGACGTCGTTCACCTATCAGGGATATCAGGTTTGCTATTCTTAGACAAAGCGAACTATGAATTTAAATGATTATTTTCCTCAGGGGGTATCTAACTATTTTTTTCTAATTTACTCAGATCGCCTCCTAGGAGAATTAGAGGCAGTCCTGTGCGACGTCAACGTTCTCCACCACCATATAGAAGAAGGTACGTTATGCTGATTGTCTTGACTATATCTTTTATCTAATCATTTTTATTGTTGTGAACAGTGTGTTAGGTATAGGGTGTGTTTGTCAGTGATATCCATCACCAATAGCGAGTGAATGTATCCGAAGTCTGGGTTAGTCATTATTTCTCATCGACTCTTCTTGGCAAAAGAGTATCCTGACGGAAAGGTAAGGGTGTGTAGTGCAAGCTAGTACCTTACATTTTGACTTATTTAATATGTGCAGAAGTCCTCCACCCGGGAGACGCGCGAGGTCACCCCCCCGCCGATCACCACCACCAAGACGTCGCATCAGCAGGTCTCCACCGCCTCGTCGACCAGTTCGTTCAAGATCTCGTTCAGCACCAAGGAGGTACGAGAACCGGTAGTCTGGTTGGTGTTTGTGACTGAAAGCAGCAGAATATTGTGCATCTTCTTTGGTCAATCCAAGTATGTGTGTTGAAAGTAAAGTCTGGTATGTTCGCAGGGCACGCTCTCCCATTAGCAAGCGCAGGAAGTCTACCTCGTACTCATCTTCGCCAAGCCCAGTAAAGAAGGTTGTTAATGCTTTACCTTGCGGAAGTGCCCTCTTTCTCTAATTTCTACATTTAGAAAATGAAAATGTGAGAGAAATTGAATGTTCTTTTCAGTCGGTTCTTGGCACCTTTGCACATCTTTGCACCAAATATCTCTTGGTATGCATGTTGGCGCCAAACCATACATCCTACGTTTACAGAAAATAATATTGTCTCCTATTGGCCAAAGAGTATAGTTCTTACTTGTTACCTCTTGATTCCTACTTTCGCTTAGTTGTTGCAAAATGTTTTATGGAAAGCTGACCTCATTCTAACGAATTTTCGAAACCTGCCTTGTGAATAGTATAGTCTAGCCTGATTCATTCAAGATCACACTATTTCTATCATTAATGAAAGCTGTGCGCTGACTTCTTCTTGGATGTGATGCTCTTTTTGTAGCGCGCGTCTCCTCCCCGTGGTGCGAAAAAGTTCTCAAAGAGCCGGAGCCCAAAGAAGTAAGCTTCGCTTGCTTGAGCCTTGTCCGGGTGACTCCAGCTTTTGAACACCAAGTCAATACAATTATGAAATCTGCTCGCATTGTCAAGCAACCCAGTTGCCTGATAGAGGCTATTCTAATTGCCGTGGTTGTATTGTTGGTGTACATTGTGAATTAATATTATCCTTTTTAACTGAATTGCAGGGTCATTGCTAACAGCAGCCCTAGCGGTCGGAGTAGTAGCTCTCCATCACCGTCAAAAAGCAGCCAGTGAGTTGAAGTGGAGTGGATGTTTTTTCTGAAGGTAGTATCTGTTTGCATAGTTCATTTTGAGATGCGCAGCTTGGTTGTGCACTTTTGTTTTACCTTTGGTTCTAGTCCCTAGTTGATTACAGGGCGTTTGACAGGCTGGTGCTTCTCCAGCGTGCTGAAGGAGTTGAAAAGGGGTACATTTTGATGTTTTTCGAAGAAATCTTTTAAAGAGATGACATGGTCTATAGGCGAGAGTTTTACATGGTATTCTGGCGAAGTGCTAATTTCAATATCTGTTCTTTCTGCAGGGCCTTGTTGAAGCCAATCCCCATCGACAACTAAGTCTTATATCATAAGACTATGGGCACCTTTTCACATTCTCGCAGGGCACTATCTTTCTCTCAACTATCTACATGCGCGAATTTGTATGTGACGCATGGATAGGTGCTTGCATCCTTTATTCTATGCTAAATTGTGTCAGACATTTTGTTCGGTAGCCTTTGTCTGGTTCTGGGTGACTTGCCTTTTCCTTCTGCTACCTTGTTCTGTGTCTAGTTGTAAGTAGAATTAGTGGGCTTGGCTGTCGTTGTTTTTGCAGATTACTTCAGCTGCTATACCTATGTCAGTGGATTACCAATTAGTCGTGTGCAAGTACTGTTCGAAGAGATCTTTAGTCTAGAGAAGCGTGACACGCTTAGTTTTTTTGTTTGTTTCACCCGTCTTGGGACGTGCTGGCTGCCGTCTGTTATTTGCTCAGGCGATGTCGTCAGACGCAGTTTTGGCTGGCAACTGATGCGTTCTTCAACAAAATCTGGGGCCTTTTTTGGTAGTTAAGGTTGCGTTCTTCACCAACAGTTCTGTGGAAGGAATCTGGGACATCTTCCGTTGAAAGGGGTTTGGAGACGTCGTACCGCATGCAGCCGCTGAAGTACAGATGTGGATGGATATGAAGACTTTTTGTGGATAGGTCATAGTATCTAGTGGAGAGATCTTTCTCGAAGTGCCTTGAATCTTTCCTACTCTCGAGGTTTCCTGGCATGTGGAGAATATTATGTTAACTTTTGGTTTTGCTCCTCACAGCACAAATTAATTGACATTGGGACTGTGCCTACATATTTCACGGCTGTGAGATTGTTTAATACTTCTGGTTTTGACCTTTGCGATTCTGCAGAATATGAAGTCTAGTAGGGAATGATAGGAATTGAGTCAAGCTAATGGAGTTTTGCCATTCTCACAACTTTACATGCAGAAGACCCTTCAGGCCGTCACTGTAACGTTTACGAGGCATACACTGGCAAACAGATATTAGCAATTGATTCACGTGTGCCTTGTTTTAGCTGAACTACGGAAATCTGTAAACTGTCCTTTTCTGCAAGTGAAGCGCAATGTGTGCTGTTCACTACTCTGCTTGAACATTTTGCTCGACGATCTAGTAGAAAATAATATTTCGATATTCCACCAAGGTGTACATTCATGACGTAGCGAATCCTTTCTGTTCTCGTGGTTACACCATAAACAGACCATATGTGAAGACCATATATGAAGTGAAGTGTATAAAACATAGAGTCGGGGACAAAATGATCCATTCCTGATTGAGACACTTCTTCACATAGTCTATTCTTCACCAAATTTTACAACTATACATTCTAAAAGCTTATAAAAAAGAGAACAAAAGGTGTTAAATTTTGAGGCATTTCAAACAAAGAGAAGTAATAATAAAAACATTTGCAAGTTCAACTCCAGTTGGATTCACATTGATGGGAAGGTTTGGTATAGAAATAATAAATGAAAATCACAATTAAAAGGCTCCAAAATTGTTATAAATCTAAAAATTAAATCTACTAAATTTAATAATTTAATCAAATCTACTACCAATGTTTTATCAATTTAAAGCAATTTGTTATCAGTCTACAAGGGGCTCGCTTGATTTGAAGCATTTTCAAATTCTAAAGAGTGATTTAGAGGCAAAACAATGTTATTGATGTTGATGAGCATGGCAAATTCCTTATGAATTATAAGTGCAAAATTGTCTTTGGTAAATATTAAAGGATGGTAGAGTAATTATTTTCACTTCAAACTTTAATACATTTCTTTCCATGTCCTCAACTTTTAAAATATATAATTAGTTCTAAGTTTGGTAGAGAATTGACTCTTTTGGAAAGGTCCAAGTGAGGAATGGACTTTTTGGTCCTCATCTCTATTTAGGATTGAACTTTGAAATGGATAAAAGGTATGTTTGCACTTGCTGTTACAGAGTGTTGTTCTTGAGGGTCTTAGCCAAGAAGGATGGACCATGTCCATCACTTGGTTTGCTGCCAATTAGCAACCAGACATAAGTGAGAGAGTTTATATTTATTTTTCATAGATGGAATTGCATGTCTTCTTTTTCCATAAAATTTTAGATTTTTTGTGAAAATCTGATTTTTCTGAGAATTTTTGAAGAAACCATGAAGAAAAATCATAGCACATAGAAAATTATTTCAAAAAATTGGAAAATTTCAACATGTGTATATTACAGTGACAAACATCATGGTGTAAACTCATTTTCCTTGTCATTCTATAATTAGAAAATAATAAACATTGAAAATACATCCAAAGTTCAAATTGCAATAAAATATTCAATATTAGTAATTTCTTCAAATTTTAAATTGGAGTAGAAACTAGAGTAGATGACCTTCATTTTGTTAGTTGAATTCAAATTCAAAAAATATCATTTTTGTGGACAAGTTTCAGATTTAGAGCAAGGAGAAACTTCCAAAAATACATTGAAATAGCAAATTTTGTGATCCATTTTTTTACCTAACTTCTCATTTATGTGAAGACAAACACTGGCAAGACTACGAACTCAATTGAATACTCTTCATAACCCACCATGAAAGGTCAATAAGAAAGGCATGGATGAAAAAATGCTTCCAATCTTGTACACAACACATCATTGTTATTCAAAAACTACAAAATGGCTCTCGTGGTGTTACAAGGTTACGAACAAATTTAGACCTACTTCTAGATTGGATGCACATTCCAAACATCACCCATAACACCAAAGTGCGAACATACCTAAGAGTTCTTCATCAGACACTTTGTCGCAAGTACAATAAAGTCTACTTCATTTACAAACTGCGGATGTGAGCCATTCCAATTTTTATTGTATAGTATAGAAAAAGAATGGAATTTTTTTGTCTTGCATAATTAAAATCCAGTTCTTACACAATCCCAACCAAGTATACCAAATTTCAATTTCAAAAAAGAAATATTCCATTTTGGGTGAATTATTGAAGTCAATTTTCATGGGTTTACATAATATTTTATAGAAAACAATTGGTGATGAATTTTTTTAATTTGATTGCATAGATATGTAGAAGATATCCATATACACATCTTTCATATTAAAAAACACCCCATTAAGTAACAAAGATATAAGCTTCTAGTAAAGGTTCAATATAAGGCATCATATGATCAAACTTTGCAAAATAGATATCTCTATAGATTTTGTCAAAGTAATTGTACTACCATTCTCAAATGTACAAAATTATTTACCATATTAGGGAAAAATTTAAAAAATTTAAATATAATAAAAAGATATCTATTTTTATAATATTTGGGCATTGTCATCTCAACATTGAAATCTCTATAGAAGGATTTGGAGGGTTGATATTATGTGAGCATAGGAGTATGAGCCCATGAGCCTAGAATACTACAAACCTATGTTATAGATGTATAAACTATAGAATCCGTCTACGATATAGGATATATATGTTACAAATCACCCATAGTATAGGTGTTTATGATACATATACCTTTTATAATGTATGGTATTTATTTTATAGGTACATATATTGTAGGTTCAATGCTCACAAGCTCGCATTCTTAGGCTCACATACTAGCACCATTAGAAAGAATTATAAGACTTTTTGGGAGATGCTTGCAGAAGAAAAGATGTGCGTCAAAATGTTTTCTACATATATCCACAATCAAACTTAAAAAATTCATCACAAATTGTTTTCAATAAAATATTATGTAAAATCATGAAAATTAACTTCAAAAATTCACCAAAAATAGAATTTTGCTTTTTTGAAGCTGAAATTTGGTATGCTTGGTTGGAATTGCATAACAATTCAAGAATAATTATGCTTACCAAAATGTAACAATTATACTATACATTGTACAACAAAAATTGAATGCTTCAAATTGGCAGTTTGTAAATGAAGTAATCCCTTACTGTATATATTTCGGATTTAATCTATGAGAACTGTGAGAAACTTTTAATTTGAAGGGAAGTATATCCCACAATTATATTCACAATGTAAGCAAATCTTTAAAAATTCATAAGTTATTTATAAGATATTCAAATATTAGACATTAGAAATCCCTAATGATCCAAATACAAACATCTTAGAATCCACCTAAAGTATATCAATTGCAACCAACTCCTATAATTTCCAATTGCTAAAAATTAGAATATCTTTGATACAAACTATAGACAATATTGTATTCCCTTAATAACTATTTATAATGTTCACAATAATTACAACTTTTGTTAAAAAAATATAAATTCCACTTCCCTACTTCTTATAGTTGAAACGCCAATGTGTGGAAAATCACAACAATAACAAGAATAAAGAGATATAGGCAAAATATATACCAATGGCTAAAAGTTCACAAATAAGTTTTCAACCTTAGAGAAACTAGTATTTGTGAGTTTTGAAACTTTAGAACTAAATTTGGAGAGTAGAAAGTGAATAAATGTCTACATGGTGATTTGAAACATATTAGATTTAACAAAAATTAGCTACCAATCTTGATGACATGCAAAGACACCCTTAGCTCATTGACATAATGTAATTTGTTAGACCATATTATCCCCAATATTCAAATTCCAAATATAGGTGAAACTACAGGTAGCATTAGACACCTAAACCTTCATAGCCACTTTCCATTTGGTACCAAGCCAAGATAATAAAAGTTTGTCACCACTTCCATTCACAAATTAGAATGAGTATACCTAAAGCAATATACACAAGACCAACGATATAAGATAAACCAACCTTATTCCAAAGATAAACCAACCTTATTCCAATTGTTGTTCGACAAATATTTAATGGAGAATAAAGATTTTTGAATTTAGGCTGGCACATGTACGATATTTTAATTTAGTTTGGAAGAATGGGTTGGGCATTCTTGGAATGGTTTAGACCCCACCTCCTAGCACATTCCTATTTTCCACACTCGGTTGAAAATTCATAGCAATTAGGTGGATTATCCAAATTGACTATTTCTAATTGCACATGGCTAGAGATAGACTTCTGGTGTAAGAAAAATAATTGTGATAGCAAGTGTCTCCACCTTGATACAACATTCACAAATCCACATGGTGATACGCAGGCTTACCTTACCCAAGACAAGTCGCTAAAAACACTGCTAAATGTAATTAGAATTCAGCTATAAAAATTGTGTCCATCATTCTGTATCTTTACAAAAGGTTTGGTCGAAGTTTCGCCAAATTTTCTGAGAACTCTGCACAAGAATTGAATGAAGCGTGACGACCGTGGAAGTTTGAGTGCGCGCATCATCATCTTTTCCGCGAGTACGCCATGGCTCGAATGCCGTCGGGGTCCGCAATGAATCCCAGCGGCTGGTAGAATCCCACGACTGTGGACTCCGCGTACAAGGCGATGTTGCTGATGCCCATCTCCACCAGATCCGACATGAGGCGCTCCATGAGCACCTTGCCCAGCCCCAGTCCTTGGTACGCGGGATCCACCACCACATCCCAGATGATGGCGTGGAACACCTGGTCGCCAGTAGCACGAGCGAAGCCGATCAGACGCTTCGACGCCGTCTCCTCCACCCACGTCAGAGCTTGCGTGTTCTGAAGGGCTCGCAGCAGCTTCTGCTTCTCCCGCTGCGGAAAGGAGACCTGAGAATGGGGGACACGACATCGTGTGAATTTGGGACGAAAGGAACCGAGGATGCGTGAGGTGGAGGATACAGCAGCATTAGGGACCTCATCCCGACTCGAATGGACTGACTCACCCCTGGTACCAATAAGCATTGGTCTGACTAATAATGTCTATGGCCTATGAATTTTCTGATGGAATATGGGGTAGTCTACTTTCCCTTCAATAGTGGTGTACATGACCTCCCAGATTGAAAGATTGTATAAGAAATATCCAATACATTGAGTGATAAAACAATTGCTCTCAAGTGAGTTTAGCTCTCTTGTGAAACCTACTGAGTGATCGCCGAATGAAAGCACCCTAGGGCATAATTTGCGCTACAGAAAGTGTCGCTGGGGTGGAGTTTGATTAAGATTACACCAAGAGTTCTTTAACATCACCTACTGTAAAGTCACGTGCTCTCTTCTGTCACTAGACCTCGGGAATGGACATACCCAGGCTCGAAATTCACTGTGTACTATCGTTATCACATTCACAAGAAGTGGCAGATAATTGTGATAAAGGAAAAGTTCAATAATTGTATAAAGAATTCTAGACCTCGTTCCTAACCCCTGCGACCCTCTGCACTTTCTTTCACATGCTACACAATTATTCACATCAACGTCAAGAACTGGCGTACAATGCACGTGCACTTTGGAGGATGCGACAGTCCTCCAAAGAGGTCAGAGTGTATGCATCACCTTGGAGAAGAGAGAATTGAGCTTATCGAGGTCTAGATCGTCGAGGTTGTAATGGCAAGACAATCCTCGAGATGCCAGCTCCTCGTCACTTTGGCTGAATTTACCGGACTCTGTCACGCCAGCCGCTTCCGACGACTTGCTGGGAGCGAAGGCCATGGAGGACACGATGCCACGACTACTACTACGAAAATTCTTGGGCCCGTCGCCATGCTTGACAGCCAGCCTGACCTCCCCACCTGACTATACAGACTCAATTTTCATGTCAACTCCACAGTACCTCATTCATTGCTCGAACAAAGAAATTCTTCAATTCCCTTCCACAGGGTAGCATCCAAGAATGTGCACAAATGGGAGGCGTTGAGGGAAATTTCGCCGTTCTCCATTACAACCCCACTAATTGACCCCCGAATTGAACAAAAAATCTTGGGACAAGGCAAGCAGTGCAATTGAGGGGGGAGATGCACACACCCGTGCACGACGAATTCGCTGCGATCACGAAGTGGGTCCGACGAGATCCGCGAGCAGGAGCTCCAGAAGAGCGAGCCGAGTGGGAAAATCCGGGCGAAGCCATTCGGTGAGGGTGGCATGGGACAACGGAGGGGATGGAGCAGAGCGACGCTGCGGATCTGTCCACGCAGAACGCCATTCTTGCCCCGCACCCCGGGGGCAGCTCGCGGCTGCTTTAAAACCCACAACAACCTCGCGGAAGAGTTAACTTATTGGTGATTCTGGTGGCGTCTCCAGCTTCTCGTGTGTCTGCAGGCGTCTTATCTGCGAGCCGCAGTAGGGTGATGGCGCTTGCGAGCCTCGCAAATGGGGCCTCCCTGTCTGGCTCGCTTGCAGGGGGGAAGCTTTTACTTTTCGTTCTGCGTTTTCGTTGTTGATCGTTTTTTCGTTACGATTTCTGGAGCCACTGGACGAAAAGGATCATGCAAGGTTGGTCGAGTTGACAAGAAGTTGTAAACGGAGGTCTAACCCTTGACCCTAAACGACCAGGGGGGTTGTAACGACCAGGGGGTGTCCAGATTTCCAAAATTGTGAAGATCTATTACTTCCTGCATCCCAAAATGATTGTCCATCTTTCCAAAAATAGATGTCCAAAAATGATTGTCCACTCCTTCAAATTTAGTTATATGAAGATTCAATTCATAAAATAGTCAATATGTCACAATAAGAGTTTTAGTTAGACTAAAACACAATTCATGAAACAGTCAATGTCAATTCTACAAAGACACAAGTCATGAAATAGTTAGTTTTAGTTACATAAATTGCTCACAAAAAGCTGCTTACAAGCTGCTCAAGAAAATCCAACCCCAAACTACTTTCACAAAACCTTCACGTGGTACATTGACAAGATGGAAAACAATATGTTGCTATGCTTAATACTCATTTTTGGTAGGAAATCATAAGCTAGTAGGTGATTTATTATATAAACTTGCAACCTTGATTTTCCCGCTTTAAGTAGTTCAATGCTTTAACTCCTAAAGGACCATTGTCCCTTGGGGGAACAAATGGGATTTCGGGCAGGTACCTACGGGCTGAATTTTTGTCATGATTTTTGAAACTTTTTTTGAAGATAGAAAAACTGCTAAGCTTTGTGGGAATATAATTTTTTATCCAATCGGTGCCGGGGAAAAAAGTTATGCCCAAATAAGCTCAAAACAAGGACACAGGAGAGCAAAAAAATTTTGCAATTTTTTTTTTTTTAATAATTTTTTTTCTTATAGATTATATTTTGGTCTATTTGGAAAGCTTTGATTCATTTCATTTGGATTTGTTATGAGAAAGTTATGGACAATCCTGCTTTTCGGACACTTAGAGCTTCTTTCTCAAAAAAATAACTTGGAGGATTCATTTCTGAATGCAATTTTTACAGTTTTTCATAAAAAAAAATTCCACAAGGTTTAGATTTTTTGCTAGAAAAATCTCACCATTGGGATTAGTGTTTTTTTATTCCACATAAAAGATATTAATATTTTAGATTTTCCTTCTATCTCATACCTACTTCTATTTAACAATTTTTTTAATAATGAAAATTAATTTTTTTTGTATTTTTTTTTTCCCTAGACTCTCACCTCAATTCTCCATTATAAAGATTAAAAGCTCAAAACTCTATACTGCAAAACATTTAAGCTAAAAATGTTCAAAGTCGTAAAATCTAGTCCCGCAATGTGCTGAAAAACTTGGTTTTTTTACTTTAAACGTAGATATCTTGCAATCTGTGCGGTCAAAAATTCTGAAATTTTTTCCACACATTGTCCTACTAGTTGTGTATAAGATCCTACGGTTAGATGTGAAAAAAAAAACAATTTTCAATTTTTTTACTTTTTGCTATAGAAATGGCAGTTTTGAGTGTTTTTTGATAGAAAAATGGCTTTGGTCCTATAGGGGTTAAACTTGGTATTGCCGTTTTTGCAAACTATTGAGCAAGTCAAGAGTTAATCTACATTTTTGCATTCATTACTTTACCAAATTCTCAAATTCCCTTTTAATATTGAGAAAAATTTGTCACATGACAATCATTTTGGGATGGAGGGAGTATAAAATGCAATTTAGAACAATTTATTTATAATGACTCTCAAACAATAGTTGTAAAGTATGATTTATAGATTACATCTATACGATTAGATCAACAAATACATGAACCAATATTGTATAATAGAATTTGAAGTCAAAAATTGAAAATTCGTTCTAAAATCAGTTTTAGATTGAATATTTATAATTTTTACAAGAATTTATATTCTACAAGTTCAAAATGCTAAGTTGTAATCATAGTGATTTTTGAAGATTTTTCTTTTCTATTTGATTCAAGTCATTTTTTAAGGATAATTTTTTGAACTAAAAAAGTTTCTTTTTGAGTCAGTACCTTTTGAATTATAGAATATTTGCAAAGCAATATCTTCATGTTTTGTATTGTACAAATGTTAAAGAACTAATACAAGAATCTTGAAAAAAAATTAATGGATGAAAAAAACGCATTTTGGTGAGTTTCAGATGTGTTTCCGTTCATTTGTTGTTCAAAATTTGCACTCATGGTCCTAAGAAGTTAAAGGACGGACTACTGACCGTGGAAATCATCCATTTGGATAACATGGAAATCATTGGCTTAAAAAAATGCAAAAGCATTTCTTTGGAAGTCAAACTACTATAGAAGACCTTCCCTTTTCACAACAAAATTTGGAAGATGAATAGTTGCACTTTTGTCCTAGAAAGATTCTTTGTCATCCATCAAACACAAAATGTCTTGTAGCGTCGTGTATGGGTTAAGGAATTGTTTCATTTGTTTGAAAGAAGGTTGATATCTCTAATGTAGTCAAAGATTGTTGATAAGGTATATATTAGGGTACAAATGAAAATGGTGCTTTTGCATTCCCGGAGAGGGAATTTACTACTGCCAACTTTGATAGTATCTCCATGGGCTGAAAAAAAGTCTTTGATCAGAAACTGTTTGCATGATATTGCCTCTGTTAGCTAAATGTGTACCAAATTTGGTGGTCTAAAAATTCGCAAAAATAGAGATATTACAAATTTTGAAAATATATGTAGTTCTGGGAATGACTGTAACCCCTAAAGACCCAAGGCCTTTTTCTGCAAAAAAATACTCAAAACTACCATTTCTATAGCAAAGAGTAAAAAAATTGAAAATTGTTTTTATTGCACATCCAATAATAAAATCTTATACCTAACTAGTATGAGAATGGGTGGAAAAAATTTCAGAATTTTTGACTGCACAGATTGCAAGATATTTTTGTTTAAAGTGGAAAAAACAAATTTTTCAACAGATTTTTTGACTTTGAACATTTTTAAACTTTAAATTTTTGCACTACAAAGTTTTGAGCTTTAAATCTTCATAGTAGAGAGTTGAATTGAGAGTCTAGTAAAGAAAAATTTAAAAAAAAACTAAATTTTCATTATTAAAAACTTGTTAAGTAGAAGTAGGTACGAGATAGAAGGAAAATCTAAAATATTAATATCTTCCATATAGAATTAAAATGCACTAATCCCAGTAATGAGATTGTTCAAGCAAAAAAAGTAAACCACGGGAACCACGGTAAAAATTACATTTAGAAATGAATCTTATAAGTTATTTTTTCAAGAAGATGCTCTAAGTGCCTGAAAAATAAGATTGTCCATAACTTTTTCATAACAAATCTAAGTGGAATGAATAAAAGCTTTTCAGATAGACAAAGATAGAATCTATGGGAAAAAACATTCAAATTTTTGCTACCCCCTCTTCCTTCTTTTGAGCTTATTTGGGCATAGCTTTTGTTCCCATGCACCAATTGAAAAAAAATTATATGCCCACAAAGTTATCAATTTTTCTATCTTCAAAAAAAGTTTCAAAAAATAAGGACAAAAATTCAGCCCATAGGTACCTGCCTGAAATCTCATTTGTCCTTTGAAGGGACAATGGTCCTTTAGGGGTTAAGGACATACAAAAACTATTGAGGTAATTTGGACACCTCATGATGTCACAATGCAGATATCTATCTTGCACACTCTCCTAAATTAAAGACTTCTCAAAAAAATCATGACATCTACAATACATCTAAAAGTGTCTCCTTGTTTCATCTAAAACAATCCACTTATTTAGAAATTGTGCACCTTACATGCATGAAATTTCTTATTATAAATCTCAATGTCTGCATTTTGAATTGTATAATACAAAGAGTGGGATATAATGAGAGGCAAGTAGACATTATCAATGAAAGTTTGTTTGAATGGAAGGATTAAAAGCATTTCTGTGATTTCAAACATGACACGTTACTTGAAAACATTAAAAACATTAAAAAGCGTTATGTGTCATTAAATATGCTTTTTAATGTTTTCAAGTAACAAGTCATTTTTTTTCCCAAAATGAATTGATTGATGTACTTGTGAAACAATCTTTGATTTGTTATTCTATTGCACCCAAAGCTTTGTGAATCCAATCAACACAATGACAATGGATATATTCTACCCTTAAATTAGGGAAATGTCCTATAAGAAAACTCACATGACAACTTTGATTATTGGTGTCTTTTTTGTAGTCATCTCCCTAATATATTTTGCCTTGATTTCTACTATTGTAGTGAAGAAGTACAAAAACTAAGGTAATTTTTTTCTACTTGTATGGGTACAAAATCAATATCACCTACAAAATTAATGTCACCACAAAATTTAATGTTTGTAAAAATTGTTGCAACAGAGTCATATTTAAGCCTTTATTAATTTAAATTTTACAAATAGTATCTTTGGTGCATTAGAATCATGCATACTAATTTAGAACAGATTTGTATCATCAAGTTGACTTGCATCACATGCACAAAGAACTCTCCGCTTTGAAGGTCAATGAAAATTTGATATAAATATCAAATTATGAATATCTAAATTATTTTGGTCTTTGTATTTCAAATAGAAGTTTCTTAGTATTTCTAAAAGAATAATCTCTATGGACAACAGATAAATAAAATTGTTTGTGTTGCATTGACTTGTACATAATTTTTAATGTTTATATCAATTTGAAATATAACATTCTTGAACAATATTATAGGCCATTATAATACAAATATATTCTTGTTATAGTGCTATTGTACACCCCCCTACAAGAAAGGTTGACGCCCCCCTTTTGCACCCTTCAGGTTTTTTTGACATTACTCACAATGTAATTGACATTTTTTGTTTTTGTCAATCAACATTTGTGTCTAACCCAATCTCCCTCAAGTATACCAAACTTTCAATTTCAAAAAACCAAAACTCCATTTTTGGTGAATTTTTTAATTTTTTTTCACGGTTTTACACAAAAACTCATAGAAAAATATTAATAATGAATTTTTTAAATTTGATTGCGGAGATACATAGGAAACATCCAAACGCACATCTTTTCTTCAACAAGCATCTCCAAAAAAGTTTCACAATTATTGTGGCAGAAGTTATAGTGGAGGCATGAATAGTGCCCAAAATTTTGAAAATTCATATCTCTTTATTGTAATTAGATTTTGATAAAGTAATTGTACCATCATGCTCAAATGTGTGAAATTAGTTACAATGTGAGGGAAAAAAAAATCTAATTACAATAAAGAGATATGAATTTTCAAAATTTTGAACACTATTCACGCCTCCACTATAACTTCTGCCACGATAATTGTGAAACTTTTTTGGAGATGCTTGTTGAAGGAAAGATGTGCGTTTGGATGTTTCCTATGTATCTCCGCAATTAAATTTAAAAAATTCATTATTAATATTTTTCTATGAATTTTCATGTAAAATCGTGAATTTTTTTTTTTTAAATTCACCAAAAATGGAGTTTTAGTTTTTTGAAATTGAAAGTTTGGTATACTTGAAGGAGATTGGGTTAGACACAAATGTTGATTGACAAAAACAAGAAATGTCAATTACATTGTGAGTAATGTCAAAAAACCTGAAGGGTGCAAAAGGGGGGCGACTACCTTTCTTGTAGGGGGGTGTACAAGAACCTCTCTACCCTCCCATTCAAGAACATTAAAAATCATTCCTTATGAAGCATCATGTTGTTTTATTCTAAAAAATGCAATTCAATGCTCACTACAAATTGTTGGTTAGAGCAGCACTTTCACTTAAATTCTTTTTATTAAAATAATTGTAATCATGTAGGAATTAATGAAGTCTCTTTGATTGCTAATTACAAAGGAAAAAGTCTAAACTCCATGTCTTTTACAATAAGTGCACCTATAGTTTTCCTAAAAAAGATTTGAATATGGTTCCTATTATTTAATTGTCATAACTGTTTTAAGTCTTAAGACTCTTATTGGCAATTGAGAGGGGATTCCTAATTCTCTTAGCATATCGTTTTGGAACATACTACAAATGAACTATAAGTTTGCAATTCCTAATTTTGGATAGAATCCATATTCAACCTTAGACTCTCATATTAAGCTATATATTAATGCAATAATTTGTATGTATCTATTTTAATCGTATTTAATTGAATGCAATATATCTAAAAGCATCCACATCTAAAGCAATATTTTGAATGTTTGTCATTATTATTATTATTATTATTATTATTATTATTATTATTATTATTATTATTATTATTGTTATTATTATTAAAATGGTCAATTTTTGGGTGAAAGAATTATAAGAGATCAAAGTTTTATCTATATATTACCAAATCTACCGTAAGTTCTCATGTAAAGTGGGAGGGTTGCTATTATGTAAGCATAGGAGTGTGTGAGCATAGGAGTATGTGAGCCTATGAGCTTAGAATACTACACACATATGTTATAGGTGTATATACTTATAAAAATCATTATAGGATTTATATGTTATAGTTACCCATATTATAGGTGTTTAGAATACATACACCTTCTATAGTGTGTGGTATGTATATTATAGGCTGAATGCTCACAAGCTCAAATTTTTGGGCGCACATACTAGCACCGTTGTGTAAAGTGGTGTACAATATAATACATTCTCTAATTCATTAAGCATTGATCTTGCAAAGTGTGAAAGATTGAAGTATTGCATTTAGGCTGTGTCTCAATTAGGTTTCTTTACCTTATAAGGTAAAAGTACCCAAACCCGTTAATATATCCATTCTAGCACAACAGACTTCCATCAAAGTGTCCTCCAAAAATGTCATCAAACCATCTATATATTTAACTGTGATTGGTTGTCTATTGATTTTTTTAGATTTTAGTTTTAGATCCACCTATATAACAGTTTTAATGACCTAAAGAGCTTTCACTTTGAAAATTCATAGAAATTACATGTCTTATCCAAAAATTATATTTTAGTTTATTTATGATTTTCAATTGCTAATGTTGCAAAAATATTTTTTTCTAAGGAAAAGAAGCCTCCAACTATGCTGAATTGTTTATTTTGATAGTTTTTGTTGTTTCCACCTTATATACATTCAAATGCAAGTCACCTTTTGTTTATGCAATCTTGTTTTTTAATTAAAAAAGTGGAAGCCAAAAGGTAGACAAAGAAAGGAGTTACAATGATTTAGAAAATTACACAAATGTATTTGTAAGAATACACTATAGGGTATTTGTATATGACCAAGACCTTTTATTTTACTTTTTGAAAAATTGACAAGATAGTGATCATTTATAATTTGGTGAAGTATTGTATTTCTATGTATCCATCTTTTAGACTACAAAATACTTTTGAATTAGATTCATAACTTTTTTCATTGAAATTTGATGACTATAACAATATTTTAAATAGAAATGAAAAATTGAAAAAAAAAGTATCAATTTTAATTGTCAAAAAACGGATTTTTATTTTAATATATGGCGCAAAATAAAAAGGATCTACATGTGACCCAAAAATGTTTCAAAAACTATGATAATATATATGCTTACATGAGATTGGAGCTTTTATGAGTTTTATTATGAAGATCTCCATAAATGAACAAAGCTTTATAGAAACTTTGGTGATGCAAATGGAGAGCCTTTAATTCTTATAATTAGTGGCTGATGTGCATTGGTGGTTAATTATTCATTGTTGCATTAGATGATATTCGGGGGTCTTGGAGGTCCGTTTCAGGCCCGTTTCCTGATCTATCCAGATTTAGTGAACACAGGTACGGGTCAGGATTTTTTTTTCAAAAAAAAAATTAAATTTTTTTTTTACCAAAATATCATTTTAAGCCAATTTTTTTTTTTTTTTTTTTTCAAAAAATGACGTGGCAGTCGCTGTGCCACGTCAGCCAGCTACTGCTGCTACGTTCCCGCAGTCTGGGAACGCAGCAGACAGCAGGGGAACTCGGAGCCCTCCAACACCCCCGAATCTCATCTAATGAGTGGTTTGTTAAGTGTTAATGTGCACTATAACATTTGCTTTTGGCTTTTTATTCTTGTCTCATACAATTTATATACAAACCAATTAATAGTATTCAAAAGCAACAAAAAGATGATTAATTATAAGTTATAGAGATCAATTGGTTTTTAAACCCATTAATTGATAAATAAGAAAATAAATAGAGGGATTTATTGTTTTATTTACTCATCAATTCACAAGTTGATTAGCATTGATAAAAAAGATTGCATGAATTGAACAAGAGTATCGTCTCAAGGATTCTTTGAAGATGACATAAACTATTTATCATCTTGCAAATACAATCAAAATTTGTCATATGAATAATCAAAATTTGACCTTAAGCAGATACAATCTATATATAGTCATTTTAGGTGTATTTTAGCATTATGAATGATTCCAACTAAGGTTGATTATTGATTTAGGATTGCCCACAATTATTTCATTCAATAAACAATATCTTCTACTTTATGGCTTTAAATTCTTTGAATTTGTTATTCTAAATTGGCCTTTATTTAGTATGAAAAAATGTCATATTTTAAATGCACTATATAGAGAAGAATTTAAGATTTACAGAGAATTATTTCCTTTTTGGCACTCATTTAGTCACTTTCGGTTAATTTTGATCATTCCGTAATCTTTAAATTGTACCATTGAATCCCAGTAAAAATTTTGCAAGCTGTTTAAAATCAAAACTTCTTCAAGATTTTACAAGTAAGATCAATGCCTAATTGTTTCATTTTTGAAAATGGAATTTTTTTTCATATAATTCCCATAGGTAGATAGAAAGAAACCAAAAATTAAAGATTTTTTTTTATATGCAAAATAACATAAGAATATAACAATAATAATCATAATAACCAATTTCGAGATAAGATATGTGTAATGTTTAGGTATTTTTTTAAACTCCACCAATAATTTTTCTTCATTTTTCAAATTCAATTGGTTTTCAAGTACCAACTTTGATTTCATTGTCCCTATTAAAATTATAAGTAAACATATTTTTGAAATTTGAATGTCTCTATTCAAATAGAGATTCATTCTATGATTCAGTATTCACTTTTTTTTTTCATTTTTTTTCCATTTCACGATTACTAACCATTGATTCTCCTTAACCCCTAAAGGATCAGCATTCATTCTTTTGCTGTATAGAAAATTTGAGCAAGCACGTATAACTAGAGATTTCCATATTTCAGGATGAAATTTTAATAGAAGGTGGGCGCAAGGAATATCTTTCATATGCACTAAATTTCATGACATTTGAAAATGTGAGTAAAAAATTATGGCCTAATATGTTATTACATTTGGTAACTGGGTAGTTCGGGCAGATCAGAAAAAGTACTTTTTTCAAAATAAAAATTTGAAATTGGTTTTCTAGAGTTAAGGTAAACCAGCCCGTTGTGGTCGGATGATCCATAGTGGACATCTAATGATCCCATGACAATTTTTTGGGCCACAATCAATGTCTAACGTGACACCAATGGAGTGATTACTGACCTCATTAGGAACACCTTTTTCAGTGTAAATCATTGTAGGAAGTGACTTTTCATGGCCTTCTACATTAGAAATTATTGTGACTACTTTAGATGATTAAGAAGAGCATATTGGATACAATTTTTGTTGGTTATGGGATAGTCCACTGATTCTTTTGGACATATCACTTCAAAAATTTGTAACAAATCCATGTTTTGTTTGAAAAATATAATTTCAGCAATGGCATGAGGGTAGACTCCAAATTTTGACCCACAATGGTCTGGTTTACCTTATATATCTGTGGAAAGCTTTGAATTATTCCATTTTTATCAATGAGTGAAAAGTTTTGAAGATTTTTAGTTTGCAAGCAACCATAGATTCTCTACTCTAAAATAAACTTTAATTGAAGTCCTTCATCTTACTCAATTTTCAATATTTAAAAAATAAAATAAAATCTTAGGGTGTAGATTGTTTATTAAACCATTAGGATTGGCATTTTTCAATTTCATAATTAGTTTCTTGACAATTTAGTATTTTGAATCATTCTCTACTACTATCTACGTACTATTTTTTTTTATATGTTGTACAATTCCAAATGAAGTGAAAATTTTCAAGCTTGTAGCCAACTTGTCTAGAAAAAAGAACTCAAAGAAACACCACATTTTGGACATTTTTTCATCAAAAAGTGAGCTTGTGAAGTGCAGCTGCCCTGTTTTTTGCAGGGCCAAAAAAATGATTTCAGTGAATTTGAATGCTTATATCTTGCAATCCACACAGTGGAAATTTTTGAAATTTTTACCACTTGTTTTCAAGTCAGCATACTACAAGATCCTATGATCACATGTGTCAAAGAAAATTCAAAAATTGTGTACTTGTACTAAAAATGGCAGTTTTTCAATATTTCAGGTGAAAACATAGTCATGGAACTTTAGGGGTTAATCATTGGTGGATGCTAAGTTGCAAATGCAACTATTAAATTTGAATGACAATAAGCTAACTACATCTACATGCTTTCCAAGAAGGAATTGAACGCCTTTCATATTATTATTCCCTAAAAGACTAAGGAGCACACTTAGAAAGGATCTATGGACTTCATAATTTGAAATTTTTGCATAATTTTTTTGAAATGGATGCCAATCATCCTGACCTACGTGTAGAGCTTTGTTTCACATCATTCCAATAAATATTGCAAAAGCTAGAAGGATTTTTTTGATTTTAATGTCAAACTAGGTAGCTAAATATATATTCTAATTTTTTATTGGATTGTATAGATTGATACCTATTCAAAAACATTTGAACCATTCAATTTTGAATAATTGGGTGAAAGTTATGAAGGGTTTATTTTGTAGACAATGAAGGTAGAACAAAAAATAAAATTGTATTTTGA
The DNA here is from genome assembly GCA_963969595.1 of Neckera pumila. NCBI lineage: Eukaryota > Viridiplantae > Streptophyta > Bryopsida > Hypnales > Neckeraceae > Neckera > Neckera pumila. The sequence continues at coordinate 24,683,755 of OZ018411.1, read as the reverse complement.
ATTCAATTGCAAGTAGTTTCAAATAAAAACAAGCATTATAGGATATGAATTGTTTACTATCTAGAATATTCTCACCTTTGGGATTAATAATTTTCAAATTCATTCAGTTTCAAACTCTTTCATTCAATTTTACAACATACTTTATAGTTTTTTTAGCTAGATTCTTTTCCATGTATTCTCAATGGCATTTTCCAATATATTTACTAAAATACACAAGCTATGAAATATACATGTTTTTTCCTTAAAAGTGTTGAAAGACGAACTTCACCTTTAGGAAGGATTAGAAAAGCCTACATTTTGAAGTTTAGGTACATTGAACTTGCAATCAATGGGCATATTCACTCTAAAATTTGTAGACAATATACTTGAATAAGTTAATTAAAGGATCTTATGATTGGATTTGTTAAAAGATTTTAGCCTTGCTTTAGAGATGAGTATTTTGAAACAGTTTAAGACCTCTAAAACATGAAAGAATTTTAGAACCTATTCTTCTGTTGGTGGATGTTGTCAGAAGAGGATTCTATGCATTTCTTTGACACTATATAAATAAACTATAAATTTTCAAAGGTCGTAAAATAGGTTTATCTAAAAGCTAAGGTCGATTTTCGGAAGGTTTCACAATTAAGTACAGACACTTTTTCCAATGATTGGGAAAAGGCGGTAGCTAGTTCAAAGATAGGATCTTGATAATAAAGGATGCAAAAGTGGAAGGGAATTGGTTGGGCAAAAAATCAACATATACCCTTAAAAAATTAAGGATATTTTACCCGCCTTCTTACAACACTAAGTAGATTTCAGTTGCCACTTGTAAGATAATAGTCACTGGCTAATACCTAGGCAAGGCAAGGGTCATACCTAAGTATCCGCCTTATGGGATACAGTATCAAACTAGGAGGGTCAACAACTTAGGCACTTTAAGGAATATGAGTAATAGGATAAAATGCATACTAAAAATGCTTGTGCAATTCCATGACTTTGAAATTCAACTTTTATAATGCTTCCAATTCTTGTTGCAACAATTTGTAAAGCTGTTACATAAATCTTACTTAGAATCTTAACTTAAATCTTTAAATCCTTGAAAACCAAACCAAGAGGCCAAAAGCTATACATACAATATTCTTCATCAATTTTGGTGTATCAATTTTCCCGAACATTGTTATATTCTACAAAGCAACTTAATGATCATGATGGTACGTAAATAACAATGTATCACAATTCATATACTAAACCATAATTGATGAGTTATAAGGCTAAATATGAATCGTATAAAGGGACCCCCAAGGGCCTTTCAGGGGTTAAGGTATGGATGGATCATTCAACTACCTAGTAGAGTAGTATTAGCAAATCTACCTCAAAGGCATGTCCCAATAATTTGACAAACGTAAGACGTTAAATCCATCCTACAAAATAAGACCAATATGATAAATTTTGTATTTTTTGGGATAAAATTAAAAATAAAGCCCCCTTCTTTGTACTGTGTCTAAGAGCAAACCCATGGTGGGGCCCCAAAGGGCGTTGGCACGCGGAGTGAGCGAGCCCGGGCAAAAACAATACCCCATGGAAGCCACTAGAAACAACAATTTCAGCCCGGCCACTTCATAATTTAAAGAACACTTGGGCAAATGGTGAGTCTTGAACGTGGCGTGCCAAGGCTTTGACTTACCTTTTTCACCCCAATTTTAAGGTATCTTTTTACATGCCAAAGAGGGGAGAAGAGTTGAATGGGTGACACACTTCACGAGGCGAACAAAACTTCTTGGTTGTTGTGCTTCTCTTCTTGGCGTCCCTCTTCCACTGTCTTGCAGTGGGATAGGCTACCACCACACGCACTAGCTGCCTTGGAAGGGCACTTCCAAACTTGACTTGATGCTCGTCCTTCGTGAACCAAGCGTGGGGATGTTCTAAGATAAGTTGTACAACTATCCCACCTTATTGGGGGTCTCTGATTGCTAATATGAATTCAAAATTTGCAATTGTTTTTTTTAGCAAATAAAAAATTCTTGCGTTTCCCCTCAAGGTACAGTAAGTCCACCTTGCTGGTCCCACTTCGTGGAACGGGTTTACTGTAACGTCCCCCTTGACAAACCATACTAATAGATGAAGATACTGAATGATGTGGCCTATAAATGAAATTAGATATAGATTTTTCAATCACCCGAGGAGACTTCCGGCAGTCCGGCACACGCCAAAAAGGATCAAATATGCTTAACCCCTAAATGCCCAAGGCTTGTTTGGAGCTTCTTGGAATTTTCTCTAAATTGAACAAAATGCCAACAATTTGATAAGTTGTATCAATTTTTTTCGAATTATAACCGTACAAATTCGAACTAGTTATATTAGAAATCTTACAGGAAAGAAAAACACCACAATGTCACTTATAGAGTGAAAGATTATAATGTTTGACCATGAGGATGTTAAAGCTGCAAAAGTGATGTGAAGTCTTTCAATCCTTTTTTCACAAGTCAAATCTAAAAAGTTGGTGACCAAAAAAATATGAGGTTAAAGGGCCTAACGTGTATAACCCCAATCAATTTATGGCTTCTTAAAATCTATTCTATAACTTTTTTAAATGAATTTTGAATGTGATTTTTTCTCCAAGATTTAGTGTATTTGAGGCTCATTTCCAAGAGCCCTCAACACTACAGGAAGTCAAGATTGCAATAGGTACCCTTGCACGAAATCTAGAATAGAAAAATCACTATCATTTATTTTCAAGATCAGATTTTTGATATTAAAACTAGACTTCAAGAAGAATTTTCCAAAAATATAAACTACTGAAAACAGCACTGAACTTGGTAAGGTTTTGTTTAATTTCAAAGTTTTGCAAACACCAGATTTGGGTGCCTCGGGCATTTAGGGGTTAAGTTAAGTTACTCAACGCCCATCCATTCATTTGTGCCTTACTTACAGCTTGATTTGTTTTGATTTAAAACAACAAATAAAAACAACAAATAAAAAACAGATAATGGTCACCGTTCTTTTAAAATTTATAAAAAATAAAATAAAAAATTTAAGACAAGGTCAATACGACGCCTGCCACCAGTCCCGGCAGTCAGTACAGTGAGTTCTAGAACAAGCCGTCCACTTGACGTACATTCGTCCGTTCCCCACCGTCCTGGCCGTTCACGAGTCCAATCTGACCCTACAATGATATCCTCTATCGGGTAATTTGTCAGGCCAGGAACAAACCAGTTGGAGATCCCATTAGTGTACTCGACCGTGAAGAAATAAATATCTAGGAAATGGTTACCGTACGTGTAGGTCAGTTTCATAAATAACTCGGGAAAATTTGGAAGATGTCGAAATTTAAAAAATTATTGACAGCTATTTCTAAAAATCTGAAATAATTGTTTTTGAGAAAAATCAGAAAAATCACAAATTTACGCATGAATAGAAAGAATCAATCCAAAACTAGGAGCGTCATCAAAAAGTGCCGAAAACCAAAAATTCCTATCTCCCTGCCAAAAGTGCCAAATTTGAAAATTAAATTATTTTGGCACTGTCTTGCCGAAACTGCCTTGCACGTACAGTAGATAAAGGGTCCGTGTTATTACCAAGAGAGTGGTATAATAATGGAATACAATCATTATCTACAACAAAAAAAAAATCGTTGCAATAAACTAATTCCAACAAAGTAGTTGCACCTACAGTGAAATTGTTTGAATAAGTGAGCATTAGATTATGCTTAATATTATTAAGGGATGCGTTTTTTTCCCCCAAAGAGGCAGTGACAATTGTATTAAAAAACACAAGAAAAGTGAACAATTAGTCCGGCTACTTAGGACGGGGGCAACCTAGGAAGAAGGTTGAGAGACAAGTGTCACTTGGGCTTGTGGAAACTATCAAAGCAAAAGATCCATTTTTACAACAAGCAACTAAGGGACGCTCTTACACTTGGAGGCGGGGTCAATTCCCTTGAGGTCGATTGTACAATTTTAGCTTGATATTCAATTACAAGTGCGGATTTTAACATTTTATTCAAGTACAAGTGAGGATTTTGGACTTCTTATACAACAAATGGGCCCAGCCTCTAACTGTAAAGCGTCCCTAAATTTCTAAGGTAGAACAATCCAATGCCATTAGTCAACTAATTCCCTTGCCTATTGGACCCTCTCATTTGAGCCAATCACCTATCCATTACCACAATTTAGCAATCTTTTAGCATTATAACAATGCACTTGGAGAGGGGCTATGTTAATGTGTGGTTTAGCATTTTCTTACAGAAATGTCTTGATATTACTGACTTGCAAGTGTCTTCTCTCGAACATTACAAAAAATATGAGGCTTCAACAAGGCTGCTAAGCCTGACCCCCCGTGGTGATATTATGGAAAAACAAAATTGAAAATTGAAAATGTAACATGGTCACATTTCAACCACATTAGCATTGGCAGTGCCACGTTAGCGCCACATCATTTAAAAAGTAAATAAATAATAATTTGAAAAAAAAACTAAAAATTAAAAAATTAAAAAATTAAAAATTAAAAATTCCGTAATTGCACCCTGCAGGTGCCAAAAATCACGCACTCGCAGTCTTGTTGAGGCCTAAAATTTTTTGTAATGCTTTTCAATCTTTGAAAGATACATGAGTTAACAAATAGCTTTTCCAAGATAACTAAATAGCAAATTTGCTTGGTAATAGGCATATTTTCCTTATTGAATTTTGTCAGGAGATTTGAAATTCTCTTAGCATATAATTTTTGAACATTGTATGAATTTTTAAAGTGTTGAAAACAAAGACATCCGCAAAATCAACCTTAGGCTCTCATATTCAAAAACTTATATTTTAGGCAAGAATCTAGATGGGATAGTTTTTGCAAATGCTGAAATTTTGAATTTTGTTTATTCTTCAATGATCCTTGATCACTCAATGCTTCATGATTTTTGTACAAAATTTTGAATCAATTCATGTTCATGTAAAAACAAAGAAAATTCTTCTAAAACATTGAACCTTGCGTTGGCCTCACTATAGTGGCCAAATTTTAGAGGGACCAAATGGGAGAGGCCACAATCTATACATTACAACGATAAATCACCTCTATGTAGGAAGAAAGAAAACTTGCAAAAATGAATATCTTAAGCTTGGATTCTCTTCAAGTAGTAATTGATTTTGTTTTGAAAATTTATAAATTTACATTCTTCTTTGTACTTTCTTATTAGATATGTAAGAGCGGTGCCAACTAACTGAATTTAGTCCAAAGGTTGATGCAACATGAGTAATTACGGCTTAAGAAGAATCCACTTTGCCTTTAGATCTTCAATTTTTCAGTTTCTTTTTGCCAGTGACATTAAATGAAACAATTCAAACCTTGTGCAAAAATCATGAAACACCAACTATCCAAAGCTAGTTTTGGATTGATTCTTTCTATTCATGCCTAAATGTGTTGCTTTTTCTGCTTTTTCTCAAAAATAATTATTTCAGATTTTTAGAAATAGCTGTAAATAATTAATTTAAAAAAAAAAAATAGTTTTGTTTTCAAATTTGGCAGTTTTGGCAAGGAGTTAGGATTTTGTTTTTTGTTTTTTTCGAGCACTTTATGAGGACGTTCCTAATTTTAGATTGATTCTTTATATTCATGCGTAAATGAGTTGCTTTTTCTGATTTTTCTCAAAAACAATTATTTTGGATTTTTAGAAATAGCTGTCAATAATTTTTTTAATTTCGACATCTTCCAAATTTTCCCGAGTTATTTACGTGAAACTGACCTACACGTACGGTAAGCTCGACCATGCTAGACTACTTACCTCGTGGATTCCTGGATGTCAATCTACGTCCACGCCTCAGCATCTACGAAACCGGGGTTGGAGAGCGGTTGTCAGGCCAGGGTGGAGATCAGTACTCACTGCCCGTGCATTGCTTGGAAATTGCGGTGGAGGATTCGTGTTGAATTCGGGAGCCGTGGAGCAGAAGCGTGTCGATCTTTGGGGGTGGAGGACTTTTGAGGCGGTGGGTCGGGCGGCGATCAGACTCCCCTCACCACCCTATTTACCTCGCACTGATCCATGGTAGGGTCCCACAGTGACATTATTCAAGCGCAAGCTGCAAATCCAGCAAAACGAGAGAGACACACCCAGTAACGTAGAGCTTCATAGCCGTTTCAGTTTGTGGTACTTGAACTGAAGGGAGTCCGTTCACAGCTGCATTTGGTGTGCTTGTTTGCATTGAACTTGAGTGAGATTGGGTAGTTTGGCGTTAGGCTGTGTGGGTGTTTGTTTGAGGGTGTGGGTGACTGTAGGTTATTTTACTCCGTTTGTAGACTGGTTCGGTATCGAAGAAGACGCCGCGGTTTAGGGGGGGTGGGGTCACTTGACGTGTCGGTACGGGTGTTGCGGAGCAGTAGGTTGAGAGTGGTTGGAAGTGGGCGGCGCAATCGCGACTTTTGGTTGGGATTTGGACATTTCCAGTGGATTGAAGTCACTGAGCAGTGGGCCGGGGAGCTTCGAGTTGTGAAGCCAGCTGCGATACATATTGTTTTGGTGACGAATTTGTTCAAGTAGTGACAAGGCCCGCGTCTTGCGATTGTCATTGGGTTTCGAAGATTTGGCAAGCATGGGGGAGGATTTTGTAGGGCAGAAGCGGCAGCAAGACCTGTTCCAATACTTCTTGACCGGCTCGCTGGTGGCGGCGCTCATCTCGGGGTGGTTCTTCCAGTCCCTGAAGACGGGGTGGCACGCTTACCTCGTCGGCCTGTTCTTCACGTGGTTGGTTAACATCGTGGAGTGGGAGTATTTTTTTCACGAGCCGACTTCCTGGGCGGAAGGGAGGTACCTCGATGGCCCGGGGTACTGGGAACTCGAAAGAATGGCCGCTATGAACAACTTGCCAGCTGCGTCTGCGTCTGCGTCTTCGCCTTCTTCGTCTTCATCGTCGTTGTCGACGTCACCGAAGCTGCAGCAACGCGCACAGATCACTCTCAGCGGCGGGCCTGCGAGGATGACGATCAGCTCGCGACCGCCATCGCCCGTATCCAGATTCAAGAAATGGTGACGTACTTTATTGTTTTCCATTTGATTCAATCTTCCTTTGATCTTTCCGGTAGTTTTATTGTATTCAGAGTTGTCAGTATGGCTGATTGATGTCGTGCCTTTGGAGGTGTGAAACATCATGGATAGGCTAGTGAAGAAATTAATACCACATACTGCTACTTTGTGACTCTCTGTCACCTTCTTTTTTTCATTTAATTTCCTCCAGCTGGCCAAGCCATGATTGGAGTCAGGAGTCGATCTTAGGAAACGTAATAAGGAAAATCCTAGCCTCGGGTGGGGGGAGGGGAAGCGGTAGAATGCACTGTAACTTTCCTTCTTGAAAGGATGGACATGGCGATAATAGGAATTGATGTGTTGGCGGCAACGTCGTCGTCGTTCCAGTTTATAAGCAGCAATTGTACAAAGCTTTTATCTCTGCATCCATTACAGAGATCTTTTATGGAACGTCTGATTATCATTACGTCACTTGCAGAGTGTCTGTCTTGCAGTCAGTAAATAGGGTTGTCTCAGGTCTGTGATTCGTGCTGCAAGATTTCATGATTTCTTTCCAAATTTTGCCGCATTGCAGAATCTCATCCGAATGTACTACTCTGTGTAGGGTTTCGATTTGCATTTGCAAATTAAATAGCCTTCATTCTTGAAGCAGAAAGCTTGCTCTGTGCCTACCCCTAATTTTGATACGTTAATTGAGAATGTGATTTGTGTGCATGCGTTTTAATACCCTAGTGTAGTGTTGCTTTTAGACTTCTGCTTGGAACCATCTTTGTTTGCTTTAGTGCTTGAAACCATCATTCTCTGTGAGTTAGTAACGTGCAATTTATGAATTGACTTCTTTGATTGGCTTCACCAATGGAAGCCAATTAAGACCCGGGCTTATGGCCCATGTGGTTGGTCAAGATTTGAGGAAATTGCAATCTTGGCATTGAAGAGGTTTGCTTACAGTTGAGTTCAATTTCATGTGGTGGCTTGCACTCTCCAGTCTCCACCACTTTCCGACTGATATTCTGTCACTTCTTAACTTACATTCTGGCACCCTTCTGAGTGAAATTATTCCTCAGTGTCACTCGAAAGACATTAGTGCAATTTATACCACCAATGTGTCCAGAATTTGTCTTTATGCTCTTTCTGATCTGGAGGCTGGAGTTTTGAGATACATTGTTGCGTGTGTACACTATTCCAGCTACGATTACTAAAGCCGTTGTCATTTCTTCCGAACCTTCCAATTGCACGGTGCAGGAGCCCTTAGAAAATCATTCCATCTGCAAATTTATGGCACCGGTAGTTCATGAAGTGCACTCCATTGGTTGTTGACTGGACTGTGGCCTTCAAGTTTCAATATTTAAGCTTGGTGGATTTGGGTGAGGCTTCTGGATCCAGGACTGGGGGACTTCCAAACGAGTTTGATCACCAAAAAAATCCTTTCTCTTTGATAACAAAAATCTTGAGGTTCATCCTGTTCAGACTTCAGACCTCTCATTTTCATTTTTCATTTATATCTCCACCTGACAGAAACGTGGGTTGTAGGTCTAATTTTGCAACCCACCTTGTATTTTGTAGTGGGCAGGTTGCAATAGACATAACATTCATGAGCCTGTGAGAGCAGCTGCCTTTCTCTTGATGGAATGATGTGGTATATTCCACATCATTTCATCCGGAGGATGGAAAGGTGTGGAATATACCACACCCCATATGAACTAATAAGCCACGCGTCCTAAACTGTCAGTGTGTAAGGAGGAGGTAGGAAATGAGTTATGTTGATGAATTTTCATTCATGTCTGACACCTTCAAGGAATTGGATTTGAGATCAACTTGTTCAAATTAGTAAGTTACTGCTCGCCTCATACTGACAACTGAATGAACCTCGAAAAGCCCGACTTCCAAAGTATTGTCAAGGTCAATTTTTAAGCATGATTAATAAGTTATTAGGTTGCATTAAGTTCAGTTCCCATTGACTCCTTGAAGTAAGTTAGAGAAACTCGTATGAAATTTACAAAACTTGGCACATTGGCAGGTACTTCCCCAATTAATTTTTTGGAAAGTAAAAAGTGGATGCATTTCGTGGATGAAGCCTTCACAGAGGCAAAGGCAGACTCGCTGAAGGCTCTTGAATGTTATGGAAGCTTACGATTCATTTCCAACCACTTAAGGAAATTGAGCATATCTATAGGATGGGTTTGGTGAGGGAAAAAATATCCTCGTGAAGTAAAATAGATTTCATAAGGATTTGAATTTTTTTTACATTTTTTTCCTCAAAAACAAAATTGCCATGAATTTTTTTTGTGAAGATTCCATTAAACCTATTCTTGTTATATAGGTCATTCTATTTTCAACCATAGTCTAGTTATAAAAGCAATGTAAGTAATAATTGTGGCTTTCAATATACATGTTGTGATCATTCTATGCTTTCAATGTACAATTCTTGGACATTTGTGTTGCTCCTCTTGGTCCTGCACTATATGAGTTGTAATATAAACCACAACTGGTTGGAAATAGAGAAGCCTACACTCTGGGCATTGTGTGTGTGTATGTCAAGAATGGGTCACCTATTCTACTTTCTCTTTTAGTTTAGTATTTTGCCTACAAATTTTTCTTTGGTTAGAAAGTAGAAACTTTCAGTTGCTTATGTGGTATCTTATTGGAATACCATTTTTGACTTTTACCTTATTTTTGAAGTAGTTGTCCAATGTCTAAATTTTCAATTTTCTTGTACTTATTCAATGTGCTTTGGGATGGCCTTCCAATGATACAAATTTCAAGTACTAATTATAGTTGGAGACAAAAAGATCCATTCTTCACTAAGACCCTTCACTGCATAGTTAATTCCTAGCCAAATTAAAAACTAATTATACACTCTAAAAGTTGCGGAAGAGAAATAAAATATATGAAATTTTGAAGTGTAGCAAACAAAGAAATTTAGTAGTACAAAAATTTAAAAACAAAAAATTATAATCACATCAGTTGGAAGGCTCCAAAAGTTACTTTAAATGCACCACCAATCTACCACAAATTTACTAATGTATTCTCAATCTACAAGAGTTTTGATTGGTTTGAATAACTTCTAGGTTATAAAGATCAATCTAAAGCCAAAACAATGTTTGTAGATGCTGATGAGCATAGCACATTCTCTAGGAGTTGTAGGTGCAAAATTGTGCTTGGCAAGGATGGTAGAGTAATAATCTACACCTCAAACTTTAATACACTTTGTCTTCCTTTATAGAGTTCTAGAATATGTAAGGTAGGAGGCTCGAATTCCGTTTGGCATTTAGAACCACCCCTTTAAATGGCATTGGAATGGAATGGAGGTGGTTCTTGAATTGGACTTTATTGTCATTAAATGAATCAAGAAAAATACTATTCATTATTGCAAGAGCCAATTAGTCTCCTCTCTTTTCCCATTTCTTTATTTTTAGAAGTTGCAATGAATACTATATGATCCAAAAAATATGAAACAACTTGGGATAGATGCCAATTCTTCTTCTCTTTCAAGGAAAATTTATTCAAAAGTGTTTTGAGCAGTTTCACTTGTCCAAAATTCAGTTCCAGTGCTTAGATGGTGGTTTATGGACGGACTACCTTAGTTAGTTTTAACCTCTAAGGATTTTTGACTATATTTTTACCAAATCCGCTCCAAAACTGCCATTCTACTACAAGTACCAAATTTTAGAAAAAAACAACATTTTTGGATGCATTCTTGTAGAACATTGGTTTAAAAAGATGTGAAAAAAATTTCAAAAATTTCCACTATATAGATTGCAAGATATTAGCTTTGAATTGACAAAAATCCTTTTCTTGGCCCTACAAAAAATCGAGTCGTTGCTCTTCACAAAGTCACATTTGTATATAAAAATGTATGAAATTATGGTTACTATTTGATTCATTCTCGAAGGAGAGTTGGCTACATGCTTGAAAAATTTCAAATCATGTGGGATTGTACAACATATTGGAAAAAAACAGTAAGTAGAAAGAAGCAAATAACTATTCAAAATACTAAATTATTAAGAGTTTAGTTACGGAATTGAAAAATACCAATCCTAATGGTTGTAATGTTGTAACAAACAATCTACATCAAATGTTTTTAGTTTTTTTTAGAAATATTGACAATTGAATAAAATAAAGGACTACAAAGTTTATTTTAGAGTAGAGATTCCATAACTACCCGCAGACAAAAACTCCTCATAACTTTCATCTCATTAATCAAAATGGAATGATTAAAAGATTTTCATGTATATATAAATCTAGAAAACCAATTTCTTATTTTTAATTCTTAAAAAAATGACTTTTTAAGAATTTTTTGAGCTGCCTAAAGATCAATGAAAATTACATATCATACAATAATTTCTTAAACATATTATAGTCAAAAGTTATGAAAATTGTTGGGCCTTAAAGCTCCTCCTTGGGCACATTTTGTGTAAAAATTTCAAAGAAAATAAAATAAAAATTCCGTTCATAGTGAGTTGCCCAAAATTATCATGTTGACAAAAATGATGTTTGGTCCTTTAGGGATTAAATTTGGTGAAGAATTGACTTTGTCGCAAACATCCAAGTGAAGAATGGATTTTTTTGTCCTCAACTCAATATACGATTCAAAAGTTAGAAATACATTAGGAAGGCTGATATATTGGTTGGACTGAGGGTGCTCTAGCCAATACCATTGTGTCAATTGTTGTTGAGTAGATATACAACAATCTATGGAATTCTTAAATTTAGATATGTTTACTCTACATTGTCATGTCCCTGACACAAAAGCCTCACTTCGCTTCAATAATTTACTCAAGCACAATGCCATCTATTACATTCATTGCCACAAAGTCTACACCTACTATGTAGTGACAACCAAAAGACGGTTTACACCTAAAAAATAGGCCAATTTGTTGTGTAGGAGGCCTAAAATCCTCACTTGTGATTAGACAAAAGGTTGAAATCCTCGCTTGTGATTGGACGAAAAGTTGAAATTTGTGCAATTGGACTCAAGGGAAATGGCCGGTCCCAATGTTACTGGTATAAACTTATGCCCTGGACTCCATTTTTAGTTTGTTTTTTCTTGAAATACATAGACAATTTCCATTAATTGAGGAAACAATACAAAGAGACCAAGGGAGCAAGTCCCTGGCGGCAATTTTTTGAGATTTTCAAACAATAAGAAATCACTTTTAAAAGAATAAACAAGGGAGAATGCAATCAGCGGCCCAAGGGCAGCAATTCACTACGTAAACACCCCCATCTTAGAAGAGCTAAGTTCCAGGTCATCAAGAGATGAGAGCTTTTTTCAAAAAAATCCAATTGTAACCACACAAAATAGTGAAATTAGGTTGTCCCATACTAATTTCTCAACATTCAACACTATATAAATATGTACAGTCATTGCAGAATGCAGTAATGAAGGAACTATGTGTGTTGTATGGGTTGGAGCACTGTTCATGACTTGGGTTTAGAGAATTGCATGTGCCTCCATGTGGACAAGCAATGGTTTATGAGCTAACTTCTGAAGGTAACCTAATTGTTGAGGCAACCCAAATTCACTATTTTGTACAGATATTGTAGAATCACTTGAGAAATGTGCCGGCTTTGTTGGGGTAGAGCTTTGTGGAATTGCACCAAGCAGCTTGGGCATGATCAATGAAGTCTTCCTAAAGAGTCCATTTGAGTTATTGAGTGGACCACGTGGAGTTGTTATTTTAGGTTTTGTTTTAAGAAGCTATAGTAGGCATTGTCATTGCAAGGGACACGTCTGAGGTATCCATGATTCCATACAATGTGTCCTCTAAACCACTTAGGGGTTAACCCCTAAATGCCCAAGTCTTGTTTTGGGCTTCCTGGAATTTGCTCTATATTGAACAAAATGCTAACATTTTGATAAGTTGTATCATTTTTTTAAAATTATAACTGTACAAATTCAAACTAGATAGATTAGAGATCTCATAGGAAAAGAAACACAACAGTTAACTTATGGAGTGAAAGATTATAATGTTTGACCATGAGGATGCTAAAATTGCAAAAAAAAATCAATCTTCTTTACACAAGTCAAATCTAAAAAGTTGGTGACCAAAAAAATATGACATTAAAGGGCCTAATTTGTATAACCCCGATCAATTTATGGCTTCTTAAAATCTACTCTACAATTTTTTTAAAGAAATTTTGAATGTGAAGTTTTCTCCAAGGTCTAGTGTATTTGAGGCTCATTTCCAAGAGCTCTCAATACTAGAGGAAGTCAAGATTGCAATGGGTACTCTTGTACAAAAACTTGAATAAAGAAATCACTATCATTTATTTTCAAGATCAGACTTTTGATGCTAAAATTAGACTTCAAGAAGAACTTTGTAAAAATATAAACTACTAAAAATAGCAACTTCATTAAGTTTTATTTAACTTCAAAGTTTTGCAAACACCTTTCAAGATTTGGGTGCCTTGGGCATTTAGGGGTTAAGCTTAGTTACAGGAAAGGTGAAGTGGAATTGGATAAGTTTCCTCGATCAGTGTTCTTTCTCATTGACTGTGAACAAGAGGCATTGATAAGCTTAGAATTTATCGAAAGGGAAAGGAATGACTGGATCATTGGGTTGACAGAGTGCTGCACAATGCTTTGGTACAATCGTCTTTCATGCTTAGGGCCTCTTCACACTATGGCCGTCCAAGTCGAGAGTCCGTCATTTCCACCAATCATATTGCAGGGTCCGTCGGTTCCACCAATCATATTGCAGAGTCCCATGGCCTCTCGACTTGGACGGCCATAGTGTGAAGAGGCCCTTTGATCATGTGCACTCTACTCACACATGCCAAAAGCCAGCTAGAATACACTGAGAGGTAGGTAAGCCATCATATTTGTGCCACGCACTAAGGTAGGAGGCTGTGAAAGCGAGCATCTAAGGTCTGAGCTGCCTTTTTCATGTGGTTTCTTGGATGCGATTATTTTTTGCTCATTTTTTCAGACAAAGAAAAATAGATTCTACTTGTGACACAAGTTGTTTGATATTTTTTGAAGCATTTCTGAATTACTTATGAATTTTAAAACAAGAAGAGTCATAGGTCCCTATTTATGACCCTAGGTCTTCCATAGACCGTTCATGTGCAACTTCAAAAGAGAAATGGGAAAGCAAAGGAAAGGATTGGCTCTTGTATTAAATAATATTTTTTTTATCAACCCATTCATTGACTATAAAAGGTCCATTTAACCCCTAAAGGCCCATGGCCATTTTTATAGTAAAGAGTAAAAAAGTCAAAAAATGTTTTTCTTGCACATTTAATTGTAGGATCTTACACTTAACTAGTATAAGAATGTGTAGAAAAAATTTCAAAATTTTTGACCACACAAATTGCAAGATATCTGCGTTTAAAGTGAAAAAAACAAATTTTTCAACACATTGTGGGACTAGATTTTATGACTTTGAACATTTTTTACTTAAATTTTTGTTGCACTATAGAGTTTTGAGCTTTAAACTTTCATAGTGGAGAATTGAGTTGAGTATCTAGGGGAAGAAAAAAATTCCAAAAAAACTAGATTTTCATTCTTAAGAAAATCATTGTTAGATAGAAGTAGGTATGAGATTGAAAGAAACTCTAAAATACTAATATCTTTTAGATGGAATTAAAATGCACTAATCCCAATGGTGAGATTATTCTAGCAAGCAAACTAAACCATGTCATTAGATGATATTTGGGGGTCGCGGAGGGCCGTTTCAGGCTTGTTCCCTGATCTACCCAGATCCAATGAACGCCGGTACGGGTGTCAGAATTTTTTTTTTCAAAAAAAAAAAAAAAAAAATTTTTTTTTTACCAAAATATCATTTTAAGCAATTTTTTTATTTTTTATTTTTTCCAAAAAGTGACGTGGCAGTCGCTCAACCACGTCAGCCAGCTGCTGCTGCGCGTTCTTAGACTGCGGGAACGTAGCAGACAGCAGGGGAACTCACAGTCTTCTAAGACCCCCGAATCTCATGTAAGGGGAATCTTTCTTTTGAAAAATTGCAAAAATTGCATTCCAAAATGAATCCTACAAGTTATTTTTTCAAGAAGATGCTATAAGTGCTCGAAAACAAGGTTGTCCATGACTTTCTCATAAAAAATCCAAATGAAATGAATCAAAGCTTTCCAAATAGACAAATATATAATCTATAAGGAAAAAAAAAAAAAAAAATTTAATTTTTGCAAATTGTTTTTACTGCCCACTCTCCTTTGTTTTGAGCTTATTTGGGCATAATTTTTGTTCCCAAGCACTGATTGGAAAAGGTGCCTGGGAACAAAAATTATGTAGATTGAAGCTTAGTAGATTTTCTATCTTCAAAAAAAATTTCAGAAAGTCAAAACAAAAATTTAGCTCGTAGGTACCTACCCAAAATCCCATTTGCCCCCCAAAGGGACAATGGGCCTTTAGGAGTTAACGACCACCTCATGTCCATTTCAGGCAAGCCTATATAGGCGGTTCTAAATGCTCGCTTGCTTTTAGAGCCTCCTACCTTACTTTCATATTAATCATCACTTATAAGTTTTATTTGCCTTCCTATGTGGCAAACATTTTTAATGGTATAGAGTGGCTATAATCCAACTTTATATGGGCCCATTTATGGCACATTGGAGTTTGGACAAGGTCTTCAGCCATAACTTTAATTATAATTTTTGTCTTTTTTATTTTTTTATTTTTCTATATATGTTTGTCAACAATTTTTATTCTTTTTATATACGATTGCAATGCAACTGTTTTGAAGTAGCTTAGCAATTGATTCCTTTTTTTTTTTCCTTGGAGAATGGTTAGACAATAGTTGTGTATTAGTTTTATTGTTTGCTCTATGAGTAATAGTCCACATGTGTGCTTCTTCTATAACAAGTGTATGTATTGGATAAATTATTGACATATTACTTGGCCAACAATGACATTACAATCATAAATGAGTCAAATGTTTTATATAATTCCAAAATATTTTTAAATTGGTTGCAATTATATAAAAGCATTGAGTTTCTATATCATATTTCTTAATTATTAAAAGCATTGACATGAAAGATTTGTCCTAGGGTAATATCTAAAAGTCATAAAATTTCATGTCAAGTTTAACTTTGTTCTCCAAACCACCTATTGTTCTTGCAACCACGTTCTGACTCTTAAACCATAGATAACTACAACCATCCAACCACCAATTAAAAATAAATATTTGTGTAAGTATCTATAGAAAGAAGAAAGAATACTTGACATCAATCAATAGATATTTTGGAGTAATTAGTTTCAATTATTTACTATAGTTTCTTAAAAGTAATCTCATGATCTTTTATTTTAGCACTAAGAGTTTCACCATTAAACAAGAGGCCAAGCCCTTCGGGCTTGGTTTTGAGAGAATCATTGACAAATAGTGTTTTTTGAATTTATTTATAATGTTTCAACCTATTGAACCTACTTCTAAGTTAGTATGGCATGCCAAGCACCATATCTACACTTCAAAGTTGAAGCACTAGTCACTAGTCATTTTTGCATGTCCTAAATGAACCAATTTTGGGCAAGCAACAAGATCCATGCCCTACTTCAAGGGGATTTTTAATTCTTCCTTGGATTGTCCACTCAATTGTCCGTTGGGCAAGAAAATGTCATTTAAAGGTTAACTTTACCAAATATACAATTGATTACAAATGAGACATTTCCAAATAATGAACTTAGTAATTAACATCTAATACCAACAAAATTGACATTTGAGCTGCCAAAATTAATGTTGGATCTTATTGGAAGTCAAAAGAAAATTCTTGAGTCTTTTTGCATGTTTTTTTTTGGACATTGTATGAATAAACTATGAACTTTTAAAGTGCTAAATTTTGGTGCATTTAGAATCGATCCTACACTCTGATTTATAGAGGTTGTATATTGTAAGCAAGAATCCATGTGGGACAATTTTGCAAACATGTTGCAATTATGTGCACTTACTTTAGAAGTGTACTTCTTTATTTCAATTTGAATCTTGACATATGATACATAAAATAAGTTGATGGCCACATTTGGCTTATGACTTATCATGTTTGCCCCTAAATGCCCAAGGCTTTATTGAGCTTCTTTGACTTTTCTCTAAATTAAGCAAAAAATCACAGTGTTTATAAATTTCATCAATTTTTTATAAATTGCAATTGTATGAATTTAAACTAGACATATTATGGATCACATAGGAAAAGGAAAAAACAACAATATCATTTATAAATTGAAAGATAATAATGTTGATTATGAGAGTGTTAAAAGTATGAAAGTGATGCAAAGTCTATTAATCCTCTTTTATACATGTCAAATCTAAGTGAGATCATAAAAGAATAAAAGTTTAAAGGACATAACACTACAATCAATTATGGCTCCTTAAAATTTACTCTATAATTTTTTTAAATGAATTTCTAATGTGAAGTATTTTTCTAGATCCATTGTGTTTGAGGCTCATTTCTAGCAAAATATCTCAAGACTAAAATATTCAAAAATTTCCATGGATACCCTTGTACCAAATCTGGAATAGAAAAATTATAATTATTCATTTTCAAAACTAGATCTTGACTACTAAAAGTAGACTTTAAAAGCTAAACTAGAAAAATATATATATTAAAAAGAGTAATTTTGTAAGATTTTATTTAACTTCAAAGTTTTACTAACACCAAAATGTGGTGCCTTGAGCATCTAGAGATGAACATATCTATTTGAAATGAAATACAAAACTTACACTGTCTTATTATATCATATTTAATGCTCAAAAGGTACTCATATCAACCACTACTGTCATCACTTTTGCTTAGAAGGTAGAAGGTCCATTACGCATTTGGGCTCTACAAGCATCCACCTCCTGAAATGTACCCTACTTGCACATTTTGCTTTCTTATTGCACCAACAACGTACAAATTTCATGGAGAGGACGCTTTTAGTGACCATTGTTTTTCAACTTCAAAAAATCATTACTAATTCCACAAACTAAGCTTCCAAAAATATGAAACAACTTGGGTTACAAGAGATGCCAATTCCATTTGTCTTTCAAGGAAAATTTATTTTAAAAATATTTCAAGAAGTCTAACCTCTCCAGAATAATTTCCTAATCTTAAAATGGGTGCTTTATGGACCTCCTGTTTTACCAATCCTTGCACTAGCTATCATTTGGATGACACCTACCACTAAACTTTGTCATGAGGTAAACACACCCATTCTTGTCCCTTTACCCATTCCAACATCATGTACCAACAATGCACATTTTCTGTCTAGAATGTACTCCATTGGTACATGATGACGGAATCAAGTACATGGACGGGAATGGGTGCGTCTACCTTATACACATACGCCAGTTGCAGAGTGCAGGCCATCATGAACAAACCTAAGCTTACAAATCCATTGAAATGCCACTGTCTCATTCTTAGATGTTGAATTGGTGAAGAGAAGTCTGAGCGCAGCAACGTTTTATTGTGATTGATGAGCTATTATATTAGTAGCACAATTTCCAGAGTGCAGTTCCTATTTTTGGAATCGTCAAATTTTCATATTTTTTATTAACAAGTCAAAGAGGATGAATTCCAACACACAACATAACATTGTTAACTGACTGAGGTTCCTCCCCTTAAGGTGGAGGTAGAATCCCCCCAAGATACCTGGGGGAGCATTAAGTTATAATAAGTTACAATACTAAAAACTTGATTGGTTGGGCACAACAATGTTGTTAATGCTTGGAAATTCATTTGTTGGGGGGATCCTGATTTTGGAGGAGCAAAAGAGACCCCCAAGCGAAGGTAATAATGTTATATAACAGATACATTGTTTAGATATCATATGCGAAAGTTACAAGGGTTCAAAGTTTTATTGCTTGGTGGCATAAAATCAACAATATTCTTCAGTGCATTGGATGCACATCCTCAAAAACATTATGTACCCATTGTTTAACCCCTAAAGGACCAACTTGCTATTTTTAGCAACATAGAAAATTTTAGGCAGGTATGTATGACTAGAGACTTGCATATTTTAGGTTGAAATTTTGATAGAAGGTGGAGATGAGGAATATCATTCATATGCACTAAATTTCATGACATTTGGAAATATGAGTCAAAAGTTATAACTTAATATGTAGTTTGTTTCTCAATTCAGGCAGTTTGGGCAGATAAAAAAAAATCACTTTTTTCAAGAATAAAAATTTGAAATTGGTTTATAAGATTTATATATACATGAAAAGCTTTGAACCATTCCACTTCAATCAATGAGTCAAAAGTTATGAGGAGTTTTTGTTTTTGAGCAGTTATGGATTCTCTACTCTAAAACAAACTTTGAAGTCCTATATATCTTACTCAATTTTCAATATTTCTTGAAAAAAATCAAACCATAGGATGTAGATTGTTAATTACAACATTGCAGCCATTGGGGTTGGCATTTTTCAATTCCATAATCAAATTCTTAACAATTTTGTATTTTGAATTATTCTCTATTTTTTTCTACTTACTATTTTTTTCCTTTATGTTCTGCAATTCCAAATGATCTGAAATTTTTTAAGCATATAGCCAACTTGTCTAGGAAAAAGAATCCAAAGAAGCATCAACATTTTCAACATTTTTGCATATAAAAGTGAGCTTGTGAAGTCCAGCTGCCTTATTTTTCGCAGGGCCCAAAAAATGATTTCAATGACTTTGAATGCTTTTATCTTGCAATCCACATGGTGGAAAATTCTGAAATTCTTACTAAATGTTCTCAGACTAGCGCACTACAAGATCCTACGGTTACATGCACTATAAGAAATCCGCTTTTTTTTACAAGCTTGGATTTTTTTTATGACGGATTTGGTTAGACATCTATATTGACATCTAGCTGATTTTATATTTTCATGATGTTTCATTGAATATTATTGTTGACATAAAAACAACTAGATGTCAACTTAGATGTCTAACAAAATCCGTCACAAAAAATCTGGACTTGTCAAAAAAAACAAGGGTTTCTTATAGTGATGTGTCAAAATTTTATTTTCTTCAAAAATTTGGTACTTGTACTAAAAATGGCAATTTTTGAAAGTTTTTGGTGAAAATATAGTCATGGAACTTTAGGGGTTAAGATTTTAGAGGGTTGGTGTTGGATAAGATGCTAATTTGAATATATGGTAACTACATCTAAAATTAACACCTTCCTAAAACAAACATCTATAGATTCTTGCCTAGATGTGTACTCCCACTATTCACAAGTTGAGTGTTGGTTTTAGAAACATCTCTTTTTAGCACTTTGAAAATTTGTAGTTCATTTATACGGTGTCCAAAAAATGCATTTTAAAATTCCCCTTTTGACCTACAAGCAAGACTCCACAATAACTTTTTCAATATAATAATGGAACCGTGCTAAATTGCTTATTTTGTTGGTTGTAGGTGTGCTTACCTTGCATACCTTGGAGGTTGGAACCTAATCTCCATTACCAGTAACTTTCTGCTCAGAACATACTTGAGCGGAGTTCCTGACACTTTGGGTCTTGGCACTAATACAAGGAAGAATCAGGGTGCTTGAGCCTTGCCTCTTTTCTTGCCTTGCATCCTGTTACATCTTGCGTTCAAAGAACTTTGGAAATGAAAACCCTCGACATCAATCATGTCAACAGCTCCAAGAGTGATACTTGTTGTGCGTAGCATGTTGCTGCTCACCATTTTCAGCCCCATTTATTCAATCTACATCATATCCTGCTTTTCTTTTTATGTGTTTGCAGATGAATATATAGTAAGATGAGTGCACTCAAACAACTTCAAGATGTTAATTATCAATTCCAAGTCAGGAGCACTCTGACAATCAAAATGCTCAATAATTGGTCTCTGAAAATTAAGTCTCTCTTGCTCTTGATTGATCTTCAGAATTGTAGTCCAAACAATGATTCACACTTCACAGCGCACGGCAAGCGACTGATGAAACTGCAAATACCTGCACCACACAGACAGTGTCAAAGTGTCAAACTAAGTTAGTAACGTTGCCGATCACTAGTTCTTCTCAGTTGACGGCTAGTGCTACATGAAGTAGATGAGCCCGTGGTGGCCAGAATGGATGAGATAATCTTATTTTATTCTAAATAAAGACAAATGTAAGAGAATGTTTAGCAACTGAAACTTCGTTTTTCTGATAAAGTATGAGTTTGTTTAGAATTTTTGAAATGTGCTACCCGAATAGCTCAAGAGTCGCGAGGACCCCCTCCTTCGTAATCGCATTTGTAATCCTGGAATATGCTTCATCTTTAACCCTTGGTCGATGTTTGGTACACCTAAAGACTGCATTCTTGAAATTCATATCTTATTATCCAACGTCAATACAATACATATTAAAGTGTGTTTGAGTCCTCTTCCACTTGCTAATAAGATCCAATAAAAATAATTTATATCTAATGTTAAATAGAAACTATGCTCAGTTGCTATGAGTTGCTATGGGTACATGTAGTCACGTACCTAACGTACTTAATGGAAGAACATCCTCCCTCTTGGAGTTGATCGTGGGGAAGATCAAACGCTGATGAATAATCTCCTGTTCAGCGCATTGCTGAATAATACTATGAAAATTTGTCACAAATGTAACTTATCACACAATAAATCATGCCATGAAGTTATATTTTTCTTCGCTCCATGCATGCAGTTCAAGAACACCAGGGATTCTAACTCCAACAAAATTGAAAACCTTGCATTGATTCACAAGGCTCTTTCCTTTACGGAGTTGCACATAATGTCTTAATTCTTCGAAAAGGACCCGGAATCCGAATCAGTGCACAGGCGTGGCTTACTTTCTCACACTCAGGCTGAGTACCGTTGTACGTTTCCCTCACTGGAGTTTCAGAAGTTACCCAGATTGATGGCACAAACTTCCCCGTTGCCAAACTGTACGTAAGCCTGGAATGGCAATCCGGGAACCAGAGCCGGTATTACTGGGAGGACTTTCATGAAAGCTACATAGATATGGCTGGTATGTCAACCTTCAGAGTATCAGATGACTATCCTGAACTTGCGTGAATACGATCTAAGGCCTCCTGGCTTGAATGTAAGAAGGCGACAGCGGATCTCAGTTTTCGATCGAATGCTTGAGTCAGCTATGGAGTGAATTAAATGAACTTCTCCGTCAAGCAGCTGTCAGGCTAGCTACTATTTGTAGGTAACCGTAAATTCCGTTCAATTCCGTTCAATGGGACAAGTTAGTTTGCTACAGTCGATGATAGTGCGGTTCAAGAATGTCAATTTAGCGAAGGATGTAATAAAGAGGTTTGAGTGGAAGAGGGTCCTTGAGATGATCATTGATTCCTCAGGACCTAGAGAACACGGTCAGCGTGATGGAGGCAGCTAGCTAGCTCCCTGTTGTTGCAACGGGGGAATCGTGCAATATTCAGCCCTTCATCCAACCAGTTGTTGACACTCAGCCTCTTCAGCCAGATCTCTCAACGTCTTTCAGAAACACTCCACCCTCTTAGTGTAATTGCGTTCCTTGTATATCCTGAGAATCTCTCATGTTTTGGACGTACACATTCGGTTGGACAATATCCCCATGATTCTCAAGTTGTGAACACATGTGAAAGTGCAATTCGAAGCCTATTAACTTGTCCCCAAGTTTTCCCTCGAGATGATGTCAATAGAGAGGCCGGGTTCTAGGTGTACTGCTTGCTAGCTTGGAACAAGTTCAGCCAATTCGAAGCTCTATCATTGTTGCAGAACTATAACATCATAAGAAGCAACCAAGAAGTGATACTAGAGAGTTGCAACACGTGCTGCACATAGACATTGTTGTCCACGGTGAGCCCATGGCATTTTATTTGAGTGAGGTAGCCATTATGCGCAGATGATACTGAGATGGTTACGGATTTGATCTCAACTTCTGTTGACTGACCTGGTACCAATATCAACACAATTCATGTATTCATACACTTGGTTGACTATCATTCAGCAAGTGATGTTAGCATGACTTAATTGGCCATTGATGTTTGAATGGAAACGCCGTGAAAATTCTCTGCGATAGAGGTCCACCACCTCCGACTTAGAATGATCGCAACTGGTTTGGCTCTCGTACGTTCATACTAACCAAAGGTGATCCCAAACGATCACACCCCAAAATAATTCAAAAAATGATTACAAAGTGCTCAAATAATATCCTCAATCTTGGATGTTATAGGAAGCCATGAAATGTCGGCACGAACCGGCAAACCCAATGCCAATTGGGCATGGCAGAGGGATGAATTGAGATTCTTCGTAACCATGAGGGCTGGCACTGAGGAGCCCCAACCAGTACATCAGCAAGGAAGTGAACGAGTCGAGTTAGTTTAAAGGGATCATAAATTTCCTTAAATTGGTATGATTCTACGCACCAGAGATTGTGAAATTCACAAAGCTCTAAAACCTAGTACTGATGTACGTAGGTTTACATTTCAGGCCACACGCCTGAAAAGAAAGGTGCTAAAGCTGTGGAATTTTTCCAAATTCGTTGGATACCGCCGTGTGAACAGCAACAATGAATCCGCAGTGGAGCAATCGTTGCAAGGGGACAACATTTCGAGTCACTCAGGCTGACCGCCATGTCGATCATGAACTAGATAGTCGACAATCAGTGCAGGCTAGGAATGGGTGGCCTGAGATGATTATCGGACATGACGGATCGACTATTCAATATACAGTATATCAATTTGTGAGGCTGTTAATTAGAGGAGAGGATCGGAGAGGATGCACATTCACAAACCATATTGTGCGTTCATATATCTACAGTATATATATATCGATCTATGAGTTATCTGCACTCTCCGATCACAAGATTATGAAGAATTCAGTGTCTAGCTAGCTAGCATTGCAACCATTTCAGTTGTGCGCATGATATTAAGTGGCTATTGCTCGATAGTTTGTTGGAGTACTAACATATAAGGAGGGGCTGGCAGTTCTGGCTTTGGCTCATGACTTCTTGATACACTCTACTAACCTAACTTCTCAAGTAGAGGGTAGTTGCAAGAAACACCTGCCGGTTTTGGCTCAAAATGGCCCTAGTACTGGAGTACTGTGATTTTTGGAATAATTTTTTTTTAAATAAAATAAAATATGGATAATTTATAAAGCACTCAAAATAGTATGCATGTGAAAACTGAGACCTAAGAAAATTTATCTCTAAAAGTTACGCACATTCTAAGAGTGATGAAAAATGCAAGAAAATACATAGTATGGGATTTTATTTTTAGATTATAGTAAAAAAATCAAAAAACTAAAGAAAAAAAATCTATTTTTCTTGGCTTGGAGGTACTTCTCCTCAATCATTTTCACTTTTGGGAAAAAAAAATTGTATTCTCTGCACATGCGCAAAGGTAGTACACTTTGAACACATGTGGAAGGTGGAAACTTTATTATTTTAAAAAAAATTCTTTGTAGACTTGTGTAGTTTTAGTAGAACTCTTTGCATACCAATTTTCACCTTCAAATTTGCATTTTTGAGTTGAAAATAGTACTAAAAACCTCCAAAATGGCCAAAGTGGACATCTAATTAGGGGCAGTTTAAAAATAGTAAACTAATTTTTAAAAACTGAAAAAAATTATACAATATTTGAAACTACCACATGTACCTTTATTTCAAACTTCATGAGAAAAGGACATACAACGCAAAAGTTATGAGTAA
Source organism: Neckera pumila (assembly GCA_963969595.1). Classification (NCBI taxonomy): domain Eukaryota; kingdom Viridiplantae; phylum Streptophyta; class Bryopsida; order Hypnales; family Neckeraceae; genus Neckera; species Neckera pumila. Next base: position 24,659,210 of record OZ018411.1, on the reverse strand, counting down.
AAAAGTATATGTTCAAGGCCAAGGGGACACCCAAAAGGACAAGTGTTTCTTGCAACCCTAGAGGACTTTGGAGTATGAGCTTCTAAGTTTGAACTACATGATGCCCATTGAAAAACCACATGAGAGAAAAGATAGGGTCTTTTTTATTCAAAGTATATAAGAGATAAACTACTTAGAAAGACAAGTAGTTTCAATATAGTTTTTGAAATTTTTATTTAGATAATAGTTTCAAAACATTCATAAAATATTCTACAAAATGCTTCAATTTTATGAAATATTCTTAGGGTGGAAGCAAGAATGATTTATACAAAATGTTGCATCCTAGAAAAATTGCGGTCTAGTTTTGCTACTACAAATCTACAATGAGTACTTCATTATATTGAAAAAAAATCTCAAGTGCCACATCTGGGCTTTTTATATGTAGTGCCACATTTGGGCCAACAATAAGTACTAGTTATGACTTGTATTAGAGAGTACTTTCTAGAAACAAATACTGAGAATTTACATAAAATTTAAAAAAATTGTTTAAAATTACACAATAAATGTGGAGCTTGCAGAAATGCAAATCATAAAAGCAATCGTTTTTTAGAACAAAGAAGTGATCAATGTAGTAAAAAGAAGAAAATGAAAAACTTTTGAAGACATGAAAAAAGTTGGTATATAGGGCGGTGTCTTAATGAATGTTTGGAGTGCAAAGTTTTGCTATTAATAGAAATTCTTTGACAAAAAGGTGAAATATAGAATTATATATGAATCTTTAAAAGATGGATTATGAATTCCTTGTTTATGGATTCTTATTGTACTCAAAACCTTATAAATCTAAAGTGTGGTAAATAAGGGGAAGATAAAAAAAATAGGATGCTATTTTAATTCATTATGGAAAAAGAAAAAAATTACTCTTAATCTTGAGGACCTGCATTAAAAATTGGGAGTTTGACGAGCCTAAATCTTGAAAGTTATGGTCACTTTTGTATTTGGTGCGCAATGTGAGATCAGTTTGTTTATACATAATGCCTTCTCCCTTATGCATCATTGATAAGTGGGGTGATCATAAAGTGTCAATCAAAGCACTAATTCAGATTTTTGGAGTAGTTGCCAATCATTCTTCAACAAATTTTTCTTGAAAGAAAATAATCTATTTTGATTTCTATTTTGGGAATTATTGTTGGATTAATTATGTTTTTTTTAAGTGGAAATTGAGAGTTATTTTATAATTGTTCCCACTTCAAAATATTTACTTTGGATACATTGAGAATTCTAATATGTACTCCAATGTTAGAAGATGCATTTAGAGGAGGCAATCTTAGAACTATCCACCTTACTATGTAGTAGGTGATGTCATTACATAAAATGGCAAGCATTGTCTTCAACTAGCAAATTGTCACTAAAATATGTGTAAGTTATGAATATGCAGTTGGGATTTATATAGATTCAATCTCATCTTGTATTAGATCAAACAATTGCACATCTCCAATTAAACTTAAGTTAGAGGTCCCTTAGGAACTATATGTGTATACTTTTTGTAAAGCCTTGTAAAATCCTCTTTTTGTATTAAAATATAACTTTGTGTACTATAAAAAAAAGTTGTATATAAATAGTCTATTGCAATATTATTAAACTACAAAAAACAAAAAAACATAAGTTAAAGCAAAATTATATAGTTCAAATGGGCCTTTAAGACCTTCAATTTGGATTAAGACTTTGAGATAGAGAATTTGATCATGAATGTTTTTCCTTTAGGGGTCTTATTTGCATTGATTTATTGAGAGGATCTAAATTCACTAACACTACTGCAAAATCCATGTTGAAAATTTTAATAGATATGTAGTTTCAACCACTCTTTAGCAAGGATCAAATGACATGTAAATGTCTTTGAGGGTGTTATTTTCTTAATGTCATTAGAACCAATGCATTTGGGTTACTATTGCAGATGTATGCTTTGGAGAAGTCCTCAACAATGAAAGACATTCACTTTTGGTAGTATGGCTATACTAGTGTAACTACAAGAGGCTACATACTTTTGCTTAAAGTGTATGGGCCACTTCCTTAAAAGTCAAACTTCTTAAATACTACTCCCTCTGTCCCAAAATGATCTTCTGATTCCCCTTCATTTTTTGTCCCATACTGATCTTCTGGGTGTATGGAAGGAACATGGAAAGAAGGAGTCTTGGGGTGGGTGGCAATTCTTGAAATGACATAAAGAAGCTCCAATCAGAAATCTTGAATTTGTATTTATTAAAGCATGCACTGTTGAGATGACTGGACCCCGTATGGCAGCTTTTACTAATCAGGTCGTAAGTCAATTGTTGATGTCCACATGGTTTGGAACCATATGGTGAGAGCTTAGTGCTGGCCCACTTTTTCTATTCTTATTACATAGAAATTGACCAATGGATTCTAGTTCTGATGCAGCAATTGTGTGGCCAACGGTGTTCTTCACAAATGTCTCAAAAATCCCACTTTTGGGTACCCTAAAACAACATTTCGGAAAGGAATTACAAACTCAAAATTTCAGGGTAATAGGAGAACACCAAATTCTATTTAAAGCTCAATTTTTTTTTGAAAAAAGGTTATTTTTAACCTTAATCCAAAGCATTTTGTGTAACAAGAAGATCATTTTGGGACGGAGGGAGTAGTATACATGTGTGAATAGCATGTTAGATGTCTTCTAACCTATTTGTGTGAGTTTTCTTGAAGCCATAAAATGTCTCTTCTAAACCATGGGCTTCTCTAAATATTCTAGAATTTTTTAGTATCTCCTAAAAGATCTTGGGTTTCTTTCAATTGACTTCAAGACATAATAATAGTATATATTTGAGGCAAGATAAGAGGAACCTCAATCTTGCTAACACAAGTTTTTAAGCCTTGTAGCCAAGGTTGTTTCTTATACTTATTTATACCATTCGCTCATTTCATTGAACACTTACAATTTTCTTGGCCTTGCTACTTATTTTGGCTTTGAATCTTCTTTGATTTAAATATCCATTCTTTATCTTTAACAATTATATATGTCACTATTTTTTATATTCAAGCAATCACTTATTAGTTCAATTTGTAGATTATAATTTGGAATGAACTTTGTAAGTTGTATAAAGTTCAAGTTTTTGAGATCAAACTATTTTGTAGATTCTAATTTCCGTTTAACCCCTAAAGCCCCAAGGGTGTTTTCTGTCAAAAAACATTGAAAACTGCCATTTCTGCTGCGTTCACTTAGGAAATCCTTAAAAAAACATTTTTTTTAAATATAACTGTAGGATCTTGTATTTCACTTGTTTAAGATCATGTGGTAAAAATTTCATCGAATTTAACTGTACAGATTGAAAGATATGACCATTCAAAGTTTAGAAAAAAGTTTTTTTGAACTCTGCCTGACAGCTCCAGCTGCCTTTGACCGCCATTTGTGGAAAAATTTTGCACTAAGGACTTTGAATAAAAAAATCTAATGTATTGAGGATAATGTTATACATATGTCCACCAAAAATCACTTCAAAAAAATGTGTGGAACACATCCAAAAAAAATTTGAAATGACACAATGCCTAGAAAATTGACAATACACTATCTTTTCTTGCTAGCAAGTTTTCTACCTCATAAATTCAATATATGAAAAATCCCAACGGTGGATTGAAAGATTTATTTTCCTTTAACAAACTCTCAAAAAAAAAAAAAAAAAAAAAAGAAAACTCTAATTTCTATTGAAATTAGAATGCATTGGTGAGCCAAAGTCTTGTGGGCAATGACAAAAAAAGGGTCCCGGTTTGTTCCCCTGTGTTCCCGATATGTTCCCTACAGCGTTTCATTGCATGGGACCTCCAACTCACTACATCATCCATCTACAATGTACTCCATCCATCAAATGTTTCTATCCAACTACTTCTCTATAAACTTCAAAAATTCATAACTAATTCCACAAATGTCCAAAAAATATGAAACGGCTTGGGTTAGATGCCATGTTCATTTTTCTTCCTCTGAGAATTTACTGAAAATTATTTCAAGCACTCCATCTTCCCCTAAAAGGCAATCAGCCCTCAAAAACAGCATACTTCCTTCTCTATGAACTTCAAAAATTCATAACTAATTTCACAAATGTCCAAATAATATGAAACGACTTGGGTTAGATGTCACTTTCATGTTTCTTCCTCTAAAAATTCACTGAAAATTATTTCAAGCACTCCATCTTCCCCTAAAAGGCAATCAGCCCTCAAAAACAGCATACTTCCTCCTCTATGAACTTCAAAAATTCATAATTAATTTCACAAATGTGCAAAAAATATGAAACGACTTGGGTTAGATGCCACGTTCATTTTTCTTCCTCTGAGAATTTACTGAAAATTATTTCAAGCACTCCATCTTCCCCTAAAAGGCAATCAGCCCTCAAAAACAGCATACTTCCTTCTCTATGAACTTCAAAAATTCATAACTAATTTCACAAATGTCCAAATAATATGAAACGACTTGGGTTAGATGTCACTTTCATGTTTCTTCCTCTAAAAATTCACTGAAAATTATTTCAAGCACTCCATCTTCCCCTAAAAGGCAATCAGCCCTCAAAAACAGCATACTTCCTCCTCTATGAACTTCAAAAATTCATAATTAATTTCACAAATGTCGAAAAAATATGAAACGACTTGGGTTAGATGTCACTTTCATGTTTCTTCCTCTGAAAATTCACTGAAAATTATTTCAAGCACTCCATCTTCCCCTAAAAGGCAATCAACCCTCAAAAACGGCATACTTCCTTCTCTATGAACTTCAAAAATTCATAACTAATTTCACAAATGTCCAAAAAATATGAAACGACTTGGGTTAGATGTCACTTTCATGTTTCTTCCTCTAAAAATTCACTGAAAATTATTTCAAGCACTCCATCTTCCCCTAAAAGGCAATCAGCCCTCAAAAACAGCATAGTTCCTCCTCTATGAACTTCAAAAATTCATAATTAATTTCACAAATGTCCAAAAAATATGAAACGATTTGGGTTAGATGTCACTTTCATGTTTCTTCCTCTGAAAATTCACTGAAAATTATTTCAAGCACTCCATCTTCCCCTAAAAGGCAATCAGCCCTCAAAAACGGCATACTTCCTTCTCTATAAACTTCAAAAATTCATAATTAATTCCACAAATGTCCAAAAAATATGAAACGACTTGGGTTAGATGTCACTTTCATGTTTCTTCCTCTAAAAATTCACTGAAAATTATTTCAAGCACTCCATCTTCCTCTAAAAGGCAATCAGCCCTTGAAAACAGCATACTCCCTTCTCTATGAACTTCAAAAATTCATAACTAATTCTACAAAGGTCCAAAAAATATAAAACGACTTACATTAGCCCCTGAAGGACCATTGTCCCTTTGGGGGACAAATGCGTTTTTGGGCATGTACCTGCAGGCTGACATTTTCTCCTGATTTTTTGAAACTTTTTGTGGACATGAAAACAATCAAAAAACTGTGAAAAATTCAAAAAGTGTCCAATGCTTCTACAATTTGACATGGAGGTGCCTAATGTAGTAAGCCACATGTACACAAGTTTTTAAAACGTTCCACCCACCAAAGACAAAGTTGTAGCTATGTTTACTCAACTGTGACTAATGTGACTAATACCCCCAAGGGATATTAGTCACATTAGTCACAGTTGAACCAATCTCTTGAAATGCATGCCTTCAAAGTTTAAAAACGGTCCCAAAACTTTCCAATAGTTTCAACTAATCCTAAACAAGCACCCAATATATAAAATTAGAAAAGTCAATGCCAAATCCATTTTTAATTTTAAATTAGAGTTAAACAATCAAAAAATTGTGAAAATTTCAAAAAATGTCCAATGCTTCTACAATTTGATATGGAGGTGCCTAATGTAGTAAGCCACATGTACACAAGTTTTTAGAACGTTCCACCAACCAAAGACAAAGTTGTGGCTATGTTTACTCAACTGTGACTAATGTGACTAATACCCCTAAGGGATATTAGTCACATTAGTCACAGTTGAACCAATCTCTTGAAATGCGTGCCTTCAAAGTTTGAAAATGGTCCCAAAACTTTCCAATAGTTTCAACTAATCTTAAACAAGCACCCCAACATACAAAATTAGAAAAGTCAATGCCAAATCCATTTTTAAAATTAAACTGGAATTAAAACAATAAAAAAATTGTGAAAATTTCAAAAAATGTCCAATCCTTCTACAATTTGACATGGAGGTGCCTAATGTAGTAAGCCACATGTATACAAGTTTTTAGAACGTTCCACCCACCAAAGACAAAGTTGTGGCTATGTTTACTCAACTTGATTATAATTGTGTACATAGAGTGATGTAATTTCTCAAATGTGAGTGAAATTAATTGCACACGCTTCAATTTAGGTGCCACAAAGTCAATTCATGGCTTCTTGGTGCTCATGAAGTCGATTTTGAATGCAAATTATGGACTTTGGAGATTCTTCTCATTACCAAACTTGACCTATTTTTGTTTCAAATTTCACCCTAAACCCTGATTCAACGATGTAGAATTGACAAATTGAACACCCACAAATCCAAATTGAAGAATCATTGTGAAATTGAAGCAGGGGCACGGAGGCACGGCCTGCAGCGGAGCCCCGCAGGCGCGGCCCCGTAGAGGCGCAACCTCGCAGGCGCTCGGCCTCGCAGAGGCCCGGCCTCCTCTCCAACCAGGGGTCGGCGCTCACCTAAACACACACACACCCCACCTCCGCCGTCCAATGGGCGCCGACCAAGCACAGGGCAGGGTCTTCACCTGCTACCCACCCCGGCCTGGTCCTCGCAGCCCAAAGTTCTGCCCGCCCTGAAGTCAACAAAAATGTGACAGCCCGGTCTGCCCTTAAATTGAAAAAGACTTATAACTTTTTTTTTCTAGAATCCGATTGAAACAAAAATTATATATCCACAAAGCTCTCGCAAAAATACACAACCTCTAAAAATCCCAAAAAATCTGACTTCATATTGAGACCATAGGTACCTGCCCGGACCCATTTTGTCCCCCGAGGGGACAACCGGTCCTTTAGGGGTTAAGTAGATCCTTTCTTGGTCTCATTTGTAGATTAAAATTTTGGAATGAATTTTGTTGTATAAATGTTAGGTTTTAAAAATCAAATTACCTTGTAGACTCTAATTTTTTGATATCTATCTTTAAAAAATATTTGTCACTAAAATCGGCCTTGTAAGCAAATTTTAGTTCTTAATACAATCCCAAAATATAAATTTCAATCCCTAGAATTCATTCACTGTATAGATTTATGAAGTTGGAATTTAGAGATCAATATATGTTGCACTGATATAGATTTCTACATTCACATTGAATCTTTGCAAAAAAAAGATGTTAGATACTACATCACTGCCTATTTTTCGCTCTTTATTGTTCATTCTTTCTTCCTCTTAACAATCAATATGGAATAATTCTTAATTCAAAACATTTATCAAGTTTGTTGAAAGCAACATCCATTCTAGTTTGGGGTTGAAATTATATTCTAGAGAACATGTACTTTCAAAAAAGAGTTTATAGCACTTGGTATACCATTTTTATTACTTGAGTATTTTGTGAATAAATGTATTTTAAAAATTCAATTTTTTTAATAATAGAGTTTCACTCATAAGTCTAGACTATCCTTGAACTATAAATATTACCTTTTCTAGATATTCTATATAAGCATCTTTGACCACAAGATAACCTACACAAAATAGTCAAATTGGGTTGCCTTCACTAACAAAAATTAGCTCATGAGCCATTGCTTGTCCACATGGAGGCGCATGCAATTATCTAAACCCAAACCATGAACAGTGCACCACCCATACAACACACATAGTTTCTTCATTATTGCATTCTTTTGCAATGACTGTACATATTTATATAGTGTTGAATGTCAAGAAGTTAGTATGGGGCAACCTAATTTCACTATTTTGTTTAGAAGTATCTTAGTTTGTATGAGTCACGGATTTGGATGACACTTTTATGTACAATACATGGGTTTAGTTTTTTTACATGTTTCTCAAACCATGGGAAATAAAGCCAATGTGGATGAATTCTCTAAAATAATAAATTTTGACACAAGAGTGATATTCCACACTTTATGTCCTCAACACTTGTCAGAAACGCATTTTGTTGAATGGTAGGATTTCAATAGCACTAGAATCTCACTTCCAAAAAATACACTACTGAAAAAAACCCTAAACCGATCGGTACTATTTTGTGTCACATTTGGAATGACGGAGTTGTCATTCACTATAACTTTGAATCATGAATCCAATTAACTTGAAATTTTTATTAAGATGTCTAATTTGATAGCAATTTGATCTTTATTTTTCAAAAAATTTAAAAAATAATTTTATATTTCAACTTCAATTAGCTAATTTATTGCACTTTGCAGTTTAGGCTTTTTTAGTACTAGAAAGTATCCAGAATTAATGATATAGGGCTGAAATTTTTGTGGTCTATTTCTATACTACGTGGGCCAATACCAACCAAAAGAAATTTAAAAAACATTATTTATGTCCTCTATATGCGTGCTATAGGGCTCCCTTACACGTGCACTTTTGAACACTTAGGATGGTTTCATGATCATTTTTTTCTTGAAATCTCTTCACCATAAAGTCTTTCTAAATGGCCAATTTTTATTTCCTTTGAGAAAAAAAATTCCTATTTTTTGCAAATTAAAATGTGAAAGTACATATTTTCATGAGATTTTGCACTTTTCTAATTCTCCTATTTAGAAAAATTTTCTATGCTTTTCCTTCATAGGGTAACTTTTTTTTAAAGGTATATACATTAAATACATTTGTTTATATTTTTTTCTAATTATAAAGTATTTCAAAAAACCATGAGTACCATACAAAGCGATACAAAAATTGCACGGGGTTTCTTGCAACGACCACAAAATGGGACAAATTTATACTTTGAAGTCCCTGCACATGTGAAAAATATGCACAAATAAATATTGTCTGTCTTTGTTAGCTAGGTTTTTGTATTTACACATTCATTCACACATCTACTTTGTAACGCCTACATAATACTGGTTATTGTACACCTCTGAGAACCTTTCGAGTAGTCACAAAACAAAGCTAAATCATAATGGAATTCCAACAAATTTTTTGGAGCAACGCTTAAAAGATGCAACAATCATCGTAGACTTCATAACAAGAAAGTGTATGTATCTTTATTCACATAAAACTCTCAAATGCAAGGAGGGTGTAACTTGATTATTTTCTAACCTAAACAAAGTCTAAGCATATATATCTTTAAATGCCTCTATCAAAATTTGTATATTCTAAGTACTTAACATCTAGCCAGGCTACAATTATACTAAAAGAACCTTAGCACTATCTACTTTTGGCTACAACACTGACTTTTACCTTGGTTGTCTGTCAAAGGATCTGACTTTGTTCAAGACAATGGCTTAGGATATTTCAAGCTTATAAATCTTGGCATATGAGATTCATTTTTCTTATTACAAAAGAAAAGTTACAACATTAATGTGTGAAAGCAAACAAACACCTATTGATTATATTGCATTGAGAAAGCAACACTAGAAATACTTGAGCTTTTAGAAAAAAATATTTGAAATAAAATATATTTAGTTAGAAGAACACTAAAAATATCATATTCCTTAAAAACTAGGACGTAAAAATTTAGACGTAATCCAAAAGTCATTCAAAAATAAATAAATGAAACTTTTTTATTTTTAGTTTAAATTCTATAAACCATGAAAAGTTCAAAAAATTATAACAAAAATAATCCATTTTTTGGCAACTTGATGGAGATAAATATTTCACCATTTTTTTAATAAAAGAGTACTTTTGAATGTCTAGAAATACATTACACAGTACTTAGAGCCTTCTTTGCATCTATGAGGAAACAATAATAATTACTTTTAATTACTTTGGCAAAGTCTTGAAACCTAGGTTGAAGAACATGATGTCCAAATTTTGAAGTAAAAATCATCATTTCATATTCATATACAGTCCAAAAAAATTTATAATCTAAAGTGTGACAAATTAGAGAAATTATGTAATAATTAGTAATCTTCATTTTGAAATTCCACAAATATATTGATTGATTTAAGCAATGTAATTTTTACCTTCAATATGAGTTTCAAGTATAATGAGCAAAATCACTAGAAATTATGGTCAATTAACTTTGTGTTGGGTGCGCAACATGTGACGCTAAATAATACAAGTGTTTTATGCTTTCATTCCAATTAGGCACAACATGATTCCTAACATTTTTTGATTCATTGTAGAAGGCTTTTTTTTTCTTGAAGAAAGTCCAAATCTCTAAAGAAGAATATTCTCTTAAAAGATGAAATGTCCTAACTTCCCTAATCCATACAAAGAATAATTCTTCTTATTAATACTCTTACTCATCAAGCTTATACATTCAACTACCTCTAGTTGCATCATCTTGGGAGGAAGTATATGAGTCTGAAATGCACTTCAACATAGGTTTGTAAATTGACATTTGGAAGTGTTCAATGAACAATGTATAGGATACCTAACATGAGAGATTCTTAGAATATATGAAAAACATGCTATAGTGTGTATTCTAAGCCTCTCTTATTGCACACACTATAAGGCTTGAGAATGTAACAGACAAGCTTTAGAAGTATACTTATTTGTTTTATTATAGGGGGTGAAAAGCTGTTTAGTGTCACCTATAAAATTAATGTCGAAATTTTACATAATACTCCGTATTATTTTGTGGAAATTGGTACAATACAATAAACTTTTAGCCTATATTAATTTAACTATTACATAAATACTTTGACTATTTGGTGAATTGAGTGTCATATGCACTAATAGGTCAAAGCAATAGGAGTTGCAATCGCAGATGCGCAAAGCATAAATTGTCCCATGCATTCGTCTTATGTAGGCTTGACAATTCCCATAGCCAACCGTAACTTGTACAGGCCCTAGCTGACTTGAACAAAGTGCATTTAAAAAAGACAGCCTCAATAAAAATTAGAATTGTAGTGCACAATCCTTTCTAAGGTAAGATGCTCTAAAAACAACCTAGCTTGCTCTATACGGGTCTTCTAATACAAAGGTACGTTTTGCTTTCTTCAATGTATCAATAGTGTATATTTCAGGAGGTGGTTGCTTTTAAGGACCACTACATTTCAACTTCAAAAATTTATAACTAATTCCATAAAGGTCCAAAAAATATGAAATGACTTGGGTTCGATGCCGATTCTATTTTTCTTCCTACAAAAATTTACTGAAAATTGTTTCAAGGAGTTTAACTTCCCCCAAAATACAACCAATTCTTAAAAAGTTGCTTTAGGAGTAGACTATCATATATACATGATCAAGCTGGCTACAGTTTTTTTCATGCAACCAGGCATGCAACAACTTCCAACACATTGACATAGAAATATAGAATCATTCAATGAATCACAATAACAATAACTCTGGAAGTAAGACACCATCCAAGTTCATATAAGAGCATGTCCACCTCTACTCACCCCACCTAGCTAGGGTGGGTTTGTTCGGGGCCGAGGCATCTTCTTCACCTCATTCGCCAAGTTTTTTTTTGTGGTGCCAGGCACACCACATATTTCCACTAGTAGAAAACCAGATCAACCAATGATCATACAACATCCGTTTGTTGTTAACTTGGGTACTATAAGTTCTGTTTTCGCAATTTTTTGTAGATTTTGTCCAAATTAACAAAATGGTCAAATTAATTTTGTTGATTTAAATAGTGCAAATGACCAAATCAACAAAAGTTTGTTGATTTTTTGGAAATCTTTTAGAATCTTTTGAAATCTTTTGAAATCTTTTGGATCCTCTGAAGTCTTCTTGGAATTTTATGGAATCTTAATCAATAATTATGTACAATGCAAGTTTTCTTTTCAAATAACTACTCACAATTCGGTGTCTTCTAAAGTGAGCAGACTTCAAGGTCAATTTTGGCCTAGAAAACGGACATTTTTCAAAAAGCTTTGAACCCAAAAAAGTTGGCAAATCATTCCAACTTTCACCTCCAAAAATCTATTTGAGATTCCAAGCCTCCAAGCAAAAGTTATGGACAAAAATTAGAAAGAGGTGGAAATGAACATTTTCTTTGACATTTTCAAACACCCTCTCTAATTTTTGTCCATAACTTTTGATTGGAGGCTTGGAATCTCAAATAGATTTTTGAAGGTGAAAGCTGGCTTGATTTTCCAACTTTTTTTAGTCAATGTTTTTTGAAAAAAAGTCCGTTTTCTAGGCCAAAATTGACCCTAAAGTCTGTTGATTTTACAAAGTATCGGAAAAAACATGAAAGAACTATGATAAATAAAATTTTACACACGCTATAGTCATATGTAGTTGATTGTGGTGCATTGGTAAGGTCCTTGGGCCTCAACCACAAGGTCCAAAGATCAAACCTTGGTGGCAAAATTTGCCATGTGGCAGTTCCTTGTATGGCAAATGGGCTGCCACATGGCAATTTTGGATTGCCTACATGGCAGGTGCCACATGACAATTTTTGAATGGTTGTTAATTTTTTTAATTTTTAATTTTTTTTCCAAAAAGGCCAAATCAACAAAAAATTCAACACTTTTTTGTTCACAAGTACCTAAATCAACTCTTCCAAATTAACAAAAAAAATTAACACTTTTTCTATTGAATTTTTATTGATCTGGTCACTAAATTTTCTGCTAGTGTTCCCTTTTCTTCTCATAACATTTAGTAGCATTTAGTGAGACTGCCTTTTATTCTCCGGAGTCTTTTTTTTTTGGCTAATTTTAGAATGAAATACACAAACAACAAATATTTATAAGATAGATGGTTGCCAAAACCCAAAGAATCCATTGAGTACCAATGTAATCTAACAAATTGCCATCAACAGAAGCTCTTTATGTACACATGGAGTGGTAGGAGGTTGAATAACCCATGTGGGATATGTCATTTAGAGTTTGTAGTTTCTCAACGGCTCATAGTTAAGTCTCAAGTAGGAATTGTGTTAAAACTAGAATTGTAGACCCCATTTAGGCATAGTAGAATGACATTTTGCAAAAAACTTTGAGCTAAAAAAAGTTAGTAAATCAAGTTAAGTTTCATCTCCAAAAATCCGTTGGGGATTTTACTCTTCCACTCAAAAGTTATGGACAAATTTCATGGAGGATGTTTGAAAATGTCAAAAAATAAATTCTTTCCAACCCCTCTATGAAGTTTGTCCATAGTTTTTGAGTGGAAGATTGAAGTCTCAAAAGGATTTTTGGAGATGAAATTCAACTTGATTTCTCCATTTTTTTAGTTTAAATTTCTTTGCAAAATGTCATTCTACTTTGCCTAAATGAAGTTTGAAATTCTAGTTTTACTCAATTCCTACTTTAGACTTAACTATGAGCGGTTGAGAAACTGCAAATTCTAAATTACTTATTCCACATAAGTTTTTCTACCTCCTACCACCCCATAAGTATATAAAGAATTTTATTCTTATTCCAAATCACAAAATACAAATGGCTTACAAATCAAAGTGAGGGAATTTGGACATCAAAATTATTAACCTCAATGAATTGATTGTCAATTTGTTTAAAGCAGTCATTTTGCATACTGTTTTAATTGAAAATGTTTAATTTCCTGGTAATTTGACCGTGCAGTTGTGACCTTGGCACTGAGCAAAATTCTGACATTTTTGACGCATGGTCATTTAGCTAATTGAGTCTGGAATAGTCCACATCATTTCCGTCTGCAAGAAGGGAATTTCTCTGACTACATTTGAATGTTATGCTAAGCATCCCGTGGCTGGGCAATTTTCTAGAGCAATAGAGTTGACTGTGTTGATGAAATGTATCTTCCTTGGGATTTGAAGCCAATAAGATTGAGAGACGTAAGCTTATCCGGAATTTTTTTCAAAAAAATTCAGGCACCTTCGATGCATATGCAGGTTGTTATCCCCTAGAGGACCGGTATGCATTTTTTGGTCGTATGAAAATTTTGGGCAAGTATGTGTAACTAGAGATTTCCATGTTTTTGGCTAAAATTTAATAGAAGGTAAGCACGAGGAATATCTTTCATAAATACTAAATTTCATGACATTTGGAAATGTGAGTCAAAAGTTATGGCCTAATTTGTTATTTTTTTCCGTAACTGGGCAGTCCGGGCAAATAAAAAAAAGATCACTTTTCTCAACAAAAAAAATTTTGAAATTGGTTTTCTAAAATTATATATACTTAAAAAGCTTTGAATCATCCCATTTTGATCAATGAGCCAAAAGTTATGAAGGTTTTTAGTTTGCAGGCAATTATGGATTCTCTACTCTAAAATAAACTTTGAAGTCTATTATCTTACTCAATTTTCAATATTTTTTGAAAAAAATAAAATCAGGGGATGTAGATTATTTATTACAACATTGCAACCATTGGGATTAGCATTTTTCAATTCCATAATTAAATTCTTGACAATTTAATATTTTGAATCATTGTCTACTACTATCTATTTACTATTTTTTTCCTATATGTTTTACAATTCTTAACAAAGTGAAAACTTTCAAGCGTGTAGCCTACTTATCTAGGAAAAAGAGTCCAAAGAAGCACCATCATTTTGGACATATTTTCATCAAAAAATGAGCTTGTGAAGTGCTGCTGCACTATTTTTTGCAGGGCCCATAAAATGGTTTCAGTAAATTGAATGTTATATCTTGCAATCCATGTGGTGAAATTTTTTGAAATTTTTACTATATGTTCTCAAGTCAACGTACTACAAGATCCTAGAGTGACATGTGTCAAAAAAAGTTTTTTTTCAAAAATTGGATAGTTTTTTTGAGCGTTTTCAATGAAAATATAGTCATGGAACTTTAGGGGTTAATAATGGTGGTAGGAGTTGCCTAGCCCACAATTGGGGATCCTAGGGTCACAGTGCACACCAATGACACCATGTGTACAGAGCTTGCTAACCCTTGGCTTTCCCCTAGGTATTTGAACGTGCAATAGTGGCCGTGCTCTAAGAGCACTCCCACCGACAGCAGCACGTTTGAGCAAATCAATGGAGGACATTCCACTATCATAGAAGATCAATGGTACAGAACCTTTAGAGGTCAATTGTGGTGTGTTCCTGTGGGTCTGCTCTAAGTTAATTTGTAAGCTGTAATTTGTTTGGTATTCCCATGTCCATTGCGGAGAGAAAAGATTCCCAACCAACAGACTGAATTTCATGATTGGGTCAGCAATAGTAAAATCAAGCCAGTTAGAGTTTTGGGAAGGCATCTATTGAATTGGACAGCAACTAAGGGCCCCATCTGGAATGGGAGATTTGGTTCGGTTCTCTGTGTTGGGATTCAACAAGCAGATGGCCGAGAAACTGGTCCCGCTTGTAGTTGTGCAACGAGCCCAATGCAGTGGCCTAGCCAAGGGTGAATGTAAAAAAAAAGGACCCCCTATTTTTGTGCTTAATTAATCGGCTAATTTCTACACCTTTCTTAGTAAATTTGGGACCTTTTATTGCAAATAAAAATATGAACTCAAAATTTGCAAATTTTATCATGCGTGGCATATAAAAAGTTCATGTGTTTTTTCAGGGGTAAAATGTAGGGACAAAACCGGTCACCACATTCGGCTTGCTGCACAACTATAAGCACGACTTGGGAACTAGTGTTGTGGAATAAGTTAATTTCTTCCAGCTGCAAGCAAAAAATATTTTGAAATTTATCAAGAAGGATTGGAATAAGGGACGTCAATATGGTGGTTTTTGCACTATCCCCTCAAAAGGGGTAAATATAGATATTATCAATTAATTCACTACCACTGCAAATCAAAAATAAAATGAATAAAATTATTGAATTGCCTAGGCACTCACCCCTCAAAGTTGAAACCAAAAATAAAATAAATGAATTGCCTAGGCACTCATCCTTCAAAAAAAAAAAAAAAAAAAAAACTTTGATATGGGTGTGTTATATGGAATTTTGATATGGTTTGACATGTACATATACCGTTACTAGGTATAGAATATGGGATATGGTTCTTAATCCCAAAATAATTGTAATCTAGCACTTTCTAAACTAAAATATATATAGGGGGGTCAAAAAAATATTATAATCTAGTCACTTATTAAAATCTTGTAACGCCGTTGTAGACACTAAGCGTCCAATGGATGATAGAGAAAATCCTTCTATGTAAGACAAAAGTGTAGATTTTCATCATTAGAATTTTGTGCAAAAAAGGGGGGTCTTGCATAATAGTTTGACCTCCAATGAGTACTCTTCACAAATCAAGAATGACTATGGGAGATTTTTAAGTTGGAACCATTCATTGAGCTCAATGCAAAGGCAGACACAATGTGATCAATCGTGAAGGCCAATGTGCACTAGTTCGTGAATTACTCACCAAGCGGGGGTCTTTGACGAATCTTCCACGTGTTGTAAAAAGAGGTTGCATAACCATTGCAAATACTGTGTGGTTATGATTTGAGAGTAGCCCCTAGCAAAACTCCAAAACCATATGTAAGGTAACTACACCTAAAATCATACGGTTCCTAAAATCGCAGAGTGGATATTATTGCCTAAAATGTACTTCCACTATTCATATGACTCTATGATTGCTTTTGGATACACCTATTTTCAGCACTTTGGAAATTTGTAGTTTATTCACACGGCATCCAAAAAATGCATTCAAAGAGAATAGAGAATCTCCTTTTGACTACCAATAGGACCCCACAAATTTTTTTTCAATATAGTAGTGAAAACCATGATGAGAATTGCTTAACTGTGCGATTTAAGGTCAGTTACCTTACTTCCAGTAAAGGACAACCTTTATTTGTGTAAAAAAAAAAATTCCAGAATCATATGTACCTTACTTTTGGCTCAATAAAGGATGGAAACTTTCTCTCCTTACAAATTTTGAATAGTTTCTTCCGTAGCTTTCCAAAGTCTCAACTGAGCACATGGGTCATGCCTTGGAATGGCTTATGCTAGACATTCTCCAGTCCCTGGCTTGCTCATCCTCGGTTTTATTCATGGGGAAAACATAGGACCTTTTTATTTGCCATGCATGATAAAATTTGGAAATTTGGAATTCATAAGGTAATTACACCTAAAATTGCACACTTCCTATAATTGCACACTTCCTAAAATCGTAGAGTGGATATTCTTGCCTAAAATGTGCTCCCACTATTCATATGACTCTATGATTGCTTTTAGGTACACCTATTTTCTTCACTTTGAAAATTTGTAGTTTATTCACACGGTGTCAAAAAAATGCATTCTAAGAGAATCTAGAATCTCATTTTGACTACCAATGGGACCCTACAAAAAAAAATTCAATATAATAGTGAAAATCATATTGAATCACGCTGAATTATTTAATTGTGCAATTTAAGGTGTAGTTTCCTTATTTACAATTCAAGGCCCCAATTAGCTAGTAGTGGTGAAGAAAATAGAATAATCAAGCACAAAATAGAAGGTCTTTTTAAAAAGATGCAATTGTGGGGGAAAAAATAGGGACTTTGGGAGGACGAGCGAGGGGGTCTATTCACCGCAACTGTTGTCCTTGATGTTGATGCTTGGAGCTTAGGAAGTAACAAAGGTGGGCACATCCAAATGTGCCACCGATCCTAAACTACCATCTTCGCTCATGTACATCTCCAAAATCAATTATGTACCTATGTGGAAGAAATTGTTTTAGAACCGAACTTTGTTCTTTCATAACTTTTGCATATGGTATCCAAATGTCATGTTTTTTGGTGCTTTAAAACCTCCTTTCAAGTGCCAACAAGAAAATATGAAAATTTCACCATTCTAATAATAATAGCTAGGCATAGAAGCAAAAAGTGGCATTTAAGGGATACCTACCTTAGAGAGAGATTTAACTTAGCATACAATGACCTAAGTTCACCCAATTACACACTTTATCTACACTACCGATAGTAGTAGTGTCCATATAGGCCTTTGATATCATGCTCTCACATTATAGTTTGGTGTCTCAAGACTTTATTACAAATAATACAAACAAGTTACATACTGTCTTACCTAAAGGTTTCTATGACCTAAACCTTTGAACACGGGAGCTTAGGATCAACCATGTATAATTTATAATCATTGTTATCATAACTATTGTCATAACATATTGTTTTCAAAAAATACATATTATCAATACAATGTGTTGAGTCTTTGCAACTACAAACCAATCCCAAGAAGAGTAAGGAATTTTAACCCCTAAAGGACCAAGGCCTTTCTTTTGCCAAAAAACACTCAAAACTGCCATTTCTATAGCGAAGAGTAAAAATAATTTAAAATTGATTTTCTTATACACCCCACCATACTATAAAAATGTGTGGAAAAAATTTCAAAATTTTTGACCTTATAGATTGCAAGATATTTGCGCTTAAAGTGAAAATATCAAGTTTTTCAGCACATTGCGGGACTAGATTATTTGACTTTGAACCTTCTTAACTTCATTTTTTTGCACTCAAGAGTTTTGAGCTTTAAATCTTTGTGGTGGAGAATTGAGTTGAGAATCTAGGAAAAAGAATTCAAAAAACTTGATTTTTGTTCTTTAAAAAAAATTTAAGTAGAAGTAGGTACAAGATAAAAGGAAAATATAACTTATTAATATCTCTAAGATGGAATTAAAATGCACTAATTCCAATGGTGAAATTTTTCTACAAAGAAAACTAAACCATGTGGAACTTTTTTATGAAAAAGTGTAAAAATTGCATTCAAAAATGAATCCTACAAGTTATTTTTTCAAGAAGATGCTCAAATTGCCCCAAAAACAAGATTGTCCGTAACTTCCTCATAACAAATCCAAATGGAATGAATCACAGATTTATACATAGACAAAAGTATAATTTGTAAGAAAAAATAATAAAAAAAAAGAATCCAAATAATTGAATTTTTTTTTGTTGCACGTCTCCCCCCTTTTCCAAATTCCAAGCTATTTGGAGCATAACTTTCGTTTGCAAGCACCGATTGAAAAAAAATTATATTCCCACAAAGCTAATCAATTTTTTAATCTCCAAAAAAAATTTCAAAAAATCAAAACAAAAATTCAGCCCGTAAGTACATGTCCAAAATCCCATTTCTCCCGAAGGGACAATGGTCCTTTAGGGTTAAGGTAGGAGGTGCTAAATATGTGCATGCTCCAAGAGTTGTTCCTATAATTAGACCATGAAGAATTGTCCAGTGACAAATTGGTGCCATTTCGAGATTACTATTGTATAATTTTATAAGTAGTATGGGGAGTGAATTTGATTTAGAAGTAGACAAAATTTCAGTATAAATAAGGGGGCCAACCCATTTTTGACCACTTAAGCAATTGAACAAATTTGGAGCACAAGTATGTTGAGTGGTAAAATTTTCCCCGTGTGCAAAAATAAATTTTAGGAGGATTCCATAATTTTTCACAATTTATTTCCCAAAACAAAATTACCATGAATTTTCTAGGTGAAGATTTTGTTTGTTCATTTTTGGTCATACTGGTCATTCTATTTCTGACCAAGGACTGGTTGTAAAATTGAGATTCTTGTAGCCCAATCATAATGCGCCATTCTTGATCACTTACTCATCTTATAATTGATTGAAAATAGATCCCCGTACACTACCAAACTTGGGGGGGGGGGATCAAGAATGGATTGGCTCCCATAATGTATGAGTGGTGGGACACTTTGTGCTATCCTAGGCAATTACTTGCACCATGTTGTTCTAGTTTAACCCCTAAAAGACCAACCTATTGATTTTGGGCAAGTACATGTGACTAAAGATTTGCGTGTTCTAGGTCCAAAATTTAGTAGAAGCATTAGGAAAAATTCCAGCCCTCCAGAAGGCTGCTAAGGAATTGATTTACGAGACCCCTTTGGTGCAATTTCAGAATGAATTAAAAAATAAAAAAACTTAAAAATATAAAAGAAATACTAAGAAAATATTTAAAAAAAAAATCTGGCGTGGCACTACTAGTGCCACATCAGCATCCAATTTTTAAATACTAAAAAATAATTTTTTATTTTGTTTTGTTTTCATAATTGCACTAGGTGGGTGCCAAACTTGCGGCCTTCTGGAGGGCTGAAATTTTCCTAATATTGTGGACAAGGAATATCTTTCATATGAATCAAAATTTTATGACATTTGGAAATATTGGTCAAAAGTTATGGCCTAATATATTTGTTCTTTTGTAAATGGGCACGCTGGGCAAGATAAAATAAAACCACTTTTTTTTTAAGAAAATAAAAACTTGAAATTTGTTTTATAGAATTTATAAATGTGGAAAGCTTTGAACCATTCCATTTTTATCAATGAGATGAAAGTTATGAGGAGTTTTTGTTTGCCTGTAGCTACGGAATCTCTACTTTAAAATAAACTTTGAAGTCCTTTATTTTACTCAGTTTTCAGTACTTTTTGAAAAAAATAAACTCATAGAATGTAGATTGTTTATTACAACATTGCAACTATTGGGATTGGCATTTTTCAATTCCATAACTAAATTCTTAACAATTTTGTATTTCCGAATCATTCTCAGCTTCTTTCTACTTACTATTTTTTCTTATATGTGTACAATTTCAAATGATTTGAAAAGTCAATAGCAAAACTCTTTCTCCCAATTCAAACGCTAATATCTTCCAATCCACATGATGAAAAATTCTGAATTTTTTTCCATAGCTTCTAAAACCAGCATACTACAAGAGCCTACGTTAGATGTGTTCAAAAACTATTTTTTTTCCAAAATTTGGTACTTGTGCTCAAAATAGCAGATTACAAGCATTTGGGGGAAAACATAGTTTGCTTCAAGGTTAAGGTTTGATTGCCTTCAATTTGAGACAACATTTGCACCATGGATGGATTGGACAAATTTTTGACATTTAATGGTAGTACCTATGGCCTTCAATCAATAGCACCATACTACTGTGAACTTTAGAAAATCATATCTACTTCAATTTAGGTCAAAAATTTACAAATCAAATTGTGATGGAGGTGTTCCAATCTTCTTTCCCTGAAAATTTGTCAGAAAATGATTTGGTCACCATAGAAGAGATCCTAAGCCAATATGCTCTTAAATGAGTGGTTTTTGCACCTCCTACCTTCATCATACTAACCAGACTCATATTAATAATTGAGCACTTTAGAAAGGCATGTACTTTACTTAACTCCTAAAGTCCCAAGACCACTTTTCTATCAAAAACAGCTCAAAACTGCAAGTCCTGCTGCGTGCGTCTAAGAAAAGAGAAAAAATATACTTTCTAGAATCTTACCATAGGATCTTGTACTTAATTTTGATCATGTGGTAAAAATTTCATAAATTTTGACCATACAGATTAGAAGATATTAGTATACAAAGTTGAAAAAATTTGCTTTTTTTAATGTACATTTTGCTTTCTTTAATGTACTAGCAGTGTACATTTCAGGAGGTGGTCGTTTTAGTGACCACTGCATTTCAACTTCAAAAATTCGTAACTAACTCCACGAAGGTCCAAAAAATATGAAATTACTTGGATTAGATCGATGCCAATTTTATTTTTCTTCCTATAAAAATTTACTGAAAATTGTTTCAATTTACTAAAAATTGTTTCAAGGAGTTTAGCTTTCCGGAAAAAGGCAATCAGCTCTTAAATGGTCGGTTTAAAAGCATACTACCTTATAGTAATTTCTCATTGAATCTTGCATTTCAATTCTCATTGCAAACATGCTCCAGAACCAAAAGGATAGTTTTTGAGTGTGTCCAAATTAAGTTAAGTTACTGACTAAGAGTACGATACAACTTAGAGCATCACCACGTGGCCTCTTGTTTGAGGCCAGTTTGGCTTGGAAGGCGGGGTGGTGACATCCAATTTAGGGGCCGACTGGAGGTTGTGACCCCCACCCATGACGGCCAGGGAGGACTGACCCCTCTATTGCCCCATTGGAAGGGTAAATGTAAAAACTGCCCCCTATTTTGTGCCACTCAAATTTTGTATTTCTTCACGACCCCTATCTAATTCGGGGCCTCTGATTGCAAATATGAATTCAGAAACTGCAAATTTCATCAAATGTGGCATATAAAGAAATTTCAGTGTTTTCTGCAAGGGTAAAACTTGGGGCAATAGAGGGTCAATCCCCCCGGCCATCCATGACCTCTTAAAGAGGCCAAAATGGGGAGTAAACGGCTCTTCCTGGATTTTGATACTCCTGCTGCAAGTTCTCTGAAAGACTGCCGGCAGGGAGGCAGGCCTGGCCTGGGAGCCTTTGGAAAATTCAGGAAAATTCTGAATTTTTTTGAATTTTTTTGGAAATTAAGGAAAACGTTTAAAAGTAATGAAAATTTTGAAAGGTGTCCCAAATTTGTGAAGGGTTTGAAAATTAGAAGATAAAATTTGATAAACTCTAGTGTGCTCCATGATATTGTTGCCATATAATAAAATAAAAATATAAGTAGTAATGTTAATTTTTTAGAAGCACAAATTTTAAAAGCTGACAAATGTTGAACTTAATAACTACTAGTGTGGCCTGTGTCGTTGCCACAATCAAAATCATAGTGAAATTAATTTTCTAAATTTTTTTATTCATAATAAGAACTTTGAAATTCAATATCTTTCACTCCGTCATTACCAACAAGAGGCTTGAGGCCCTCACATTTCCAGTCACACACTCAAGGCTTATCGCCGGGGAGTCAATTTGCCAATGATATCAGTAACTTATCAGTCCGCAATGCCCCCCTGCACGCCCCCAGAATATTACCAAAGGCATTCAAATTGTACAGATCCTGTCATGCAGAGATTTTTTGTTTAATTTATTTGGGGTCAAACAGAAAAGCCAAATCTTCACTAGACTGAGGAAGCTATTGACATCCATGAACTGGAATGAAAAAAACATGAAAAACATGGATGAAATATGATTTCCACATCCAAAATGAGGTACATCAGTTGCAAGGAGAGTGCTCAGTTGATACCATCCAAACTGAAGATTTTGTAAAAACTACGCAATTGCATCCATAAATATCCCTTGCCTGTTGGTCGTCATCCTTTAGGCTTTGTCCGCCTCTTTTGGGGCAGGATGATGACCTCAAACGATCAAGCATTCTCTTTTTGGAATCATGAATGATAATGTGTCCAAGTGCAATATGGAATCATGCCTATATTTTAATGTGTTTTCTCACTTTTCCTCATGAATAAAATAACAAGAAAATCAACTAAAGATACCGTGCCTTGACTCATGAGACCTTGTTGGTGACGGTTTTCCAAAAGGAAAGTGGGATTCTATAATACGTAAACCACTTGCAGGAAATGTCCAGTCTATTTCCCAGGCAGGTTCTGCGCCATAATGCCCGATCATGCATTAGAGCAAAAATCAACCCTCCGGAGGGCCACTCCAAGTTGACATGCCAAGCTATTTCAAGCTTGGCCTATCAATTTGGAAAAGTGCCCCCGGTGAGCAGTCAGAGTGTATGACTGCTCACTAGAGTAGTCAAATTTTGCAATTTTTATTTTTTTATTTTTTATTTTAAATATTTTTTTAAGATTAGAAAAAATAATACTAATAATAACAATAATTTTTATTCAAAAATATGGGTTCGTGCGCCATTGTCACAACATTTTTAGCTATGCAAAAATAGGGGAAAACCAATTTTTTTAGACCCAATAAACGAAATTTCAAGGTACTAAAGGGATCCGTGGAGCAGCCCTCTGGAGGGCTGATTTTTTCTCTAATGCAATGTTGTCCCCGTAATCGGGCATTGATGATTTTACATCCAACATCAAATTCTCATCTCAACTCTTCATCTAATTTGGTTGATTTCCTGTAGCAGTTTACGTCGGGCAATGGCCCCCAGTGTTGGACATTGCACCAAATAAGGTAAGTACATCCAAATGTGCCATTGACTATAAACCACCATCTATATTCTTTATACATCTCCAAAATCAATTATATACCCATGTAGAAGAAACGCTTTTAGAACAAAACTTTAACCCCTAAAGGACCAACATGCGTTTTTTGGCAACATAGGAATTTTGGGCAGGTACATGTGACTGGAGATTTGCATATTTTGGGCTAAAGTTATTATAGAAGGTGGGGACAAGGAATATCTTTCATATGCACCAAATTTCATGACATTTGGAAATACGAGGCAAAAGTTATGGCCTAATATGTTGTTTGTTTCTCAACTCGGGCAGTCCGGGCAGATAAAAAAAATCACTTTTTTCAAAAATAAAAATTTGAAATTGGTTTATCAAATTTATATATACGTGGAAAGCTTTGAATCATTCCATTTTGATCAATGAGTCAAACGTTACAAGGATTTTTAGTTTGCGAGTAATTATGGATTGTCCACTCTAAAATAAACTTTGAAGTCGTTCATTTCACTCGATTTTCAATATTTTTCAAAAAAAATAACATTGTAGGATGTAGATTGTTTACTACAACATTGCAACCATTGGTTTGGCATTTTTCAAATCCATTATTAACTTTTTAACAATTTAGTGTTTTGAACCATTCTCTACTTCTTTCTAGTTACTATTTTTTTCCTAAATGTTGTACAATTCCAAATAATCTGAAAATTTTCAAGAATGTAGCCAACTTGCTTTGAAGAATGAATCCAAAGAAGCACAACCATTTTAGATTTTTTTTTCATACTAATATGACCTTGTGAAGTGCAGCTACCCAATTTTTTGCAAGGCCAAAAAAAGGACTTTTGCCACTTCAAACGCTAATATCTTCCAATCTACACAATGGAAATTTCTGAAATTGTTTCCACACATTCCCAAACTAGCGTACCACAAGATCCTACGGTTACATGTGTTCAAAAATGATATTTTTCAAAAATTTGGTACTTGTGCTAGAAATGGCAGGTTTGGAGCATTTTTGGTGAGAACATAGTCAAGGAACTTTGGGGATTAACCCCTAAAGTTCCATGACTATGTTTAATAAAAAATGCTCAAAAACTACCATTTTTAGTACAAGTACCTAATTTTTTGAAAAAAAACTTTTTTGACACATGTAACAGTAGGATCTTGTAGTGCGCTAGTTTGAGAACACTCGGTAAGAATTTCAAAATTTTCCACTGTGTAGATTGCAAGATAAAAGCATTCAAAGTCATTGAAATTATTTTTTTGGCCCTCCGAAAAACAGGGCAGCTGCACTTCACAGGCTCACTTTTCTAAGAAAAAATGTCGAAAATGTTGATGCTGCTTTGGATTCTTTTTCCTAGACAAGTTGGCTACATGCGTAAAAAATTTCAGATCATTTGGAGTTGCAGAACATATAGAAAAAAAATAGGAAGTAGAAAAAAATAGAGAATGATTCAAAATACAAAACTGTCAAGAATTTAATTATGGAATTGAAAAATGCCAATCCCAATGGATGCAATGTTGTAATTAACAATCTACATCCTATGATTTTATTTTTTTCAAGAAATATTGAAAATTGAATAAGATATAAAGGACTTCAAAGTTTATTTTAGAGTAGAGAATCCATAATTGCCTAGAAATAAAAACTCTTCATAACTTTTGACTCATTGATCAAAATGAAATGATTCAAAGCTTCCCATGCATATGTAGCTCTAGAAACCAATTTCAAAATTTTGTTTTTGAAAAAAGTAATTGTTTTTAAATCTGCTCAGATGACCCAATTACAAAAAGAATAACATATTATGCCATAACTTTTGACTCACATTTCAAATTGTCATGAAATTTAGTGCATACGAAAGATACTACTTGTCCCCACCTTCTATTAAAATTTCAGCCTAAATATGAAAAACTCTAGTCACATGTACCTGCCCAAAATTTCTATACATCCAAAAAACGCATGCCGGTCTTTTAGGGGTTAATAACTTTTGCATACAGTATCCAAATACTACGTTTTTTGGTGTGTTGGAACCTCCTTTCACTTGCCAACAAGACAATATGAAAATCAGACTAGCCTAGTCATAGTAACAAGGCACAATACCTATCTGTGGCAATTTTGGGTGTACCCACCTTAACCCCTAAATGCCCAAGGCACCCAAATGTAGTATTGAAGAAACTTTGAAGTTAAATAAAACCTTATCAAATTGCTATTTTTAGTAGCTTATATTTTTGAAAGATTCTTTTTGAAGTTTAGTTTTAGCATCAAAAATCTGATTTTGAAAATGAATGATTATGATTTTTCTATTCAAGATTTTGTGCAAAACTAGCCATTGCAATCTTGACTTTTCATAGTGCGGAGGTCTCTTGGAAATGAGCCTCAATTACACTATATCTCAGAGAAAAGATCACACTAGAGATTCACTTAAAAACATTGTAGAGTAGATTTTTGAGAAGTCATAAATTGATTAGGGTTATATTTGTTAGGCACTTCAGTCTCATATTTTTTTGGTCTTTAATTTTTTAGATTTGACATGCAAAAAGAGAGCTCCAAGATTTTCACAGTTTAACACCCTGATGATCAAACATTATAATCTTTCAATCCTTAAATGATATTGTTGTGTTTTCTTTTTCTATATGATTTCTAAACACGTCTAGTTTAAATTTGTATGGTTACAATTTTTTTTTAATTGATTCAACTTATCAAAATGTTTGCTTTTTGTTCAATTTAGAGAAAATTCCAAGAGGCTCAAAACAAGCCTTGGGCATTTAGAAGTTGATGGGGTCTCCTTGTTGGGCTCCGCCCTCGGCTTGTCGACCAATTATTTGACACAATGTCCTCTTGTGCAAGCATTGCCCTAAACTTTCCATGTTGTCATGATGTTTTACCATTGTGATTTGTTCAACTATGGTAAAGATTTTGGAACAAAGGTGACATCTTTTCACATAACATTGTAACATTGTTAAGCAGGGGTTTTCCTTCCCTGTCAAAGGAGGGATAATCCCCCTCGGGATGCCTGGAGGAGATTAAGTTATAATCCCCTCCATCAGATTGGTGGTACTAACGTATTTGGTATGCATTGTATCGGCAGTCCATTGGATGGGTGCATAAGAAAGTTGAGCCGGCCAATCCCTGTCTTGAGGGAAATTGACAAGCTACACAGGTGCATTGAATGAACTGTTGACTTGGCGCTAGGGGGGCTCCCACTTTGGGGGGGAGGAAAAGGGACCCCCCAGAAATGATTAATAATGTTATGCAACTGTATGATAAGTGGTAAGAATAATTGGCAATAATAAATAATAATAAAAATAAATGTATACAATTTAGATTGTTGTAGTATGGAGTATATCAGTTCACAGTTTAATTTGCATACTATTCCTTTTTTCATTTTACACAATTTAGGTGTGTCTTAGTGTGCTTTCCATCAGTATGTGGATGAATTGTTATTTATGCAATTACTAATTTATGTAAAGTCCGTCATCCAATTGTTGCACTATCATCCTATTTAAAAACTTTTGGGTGAATCTTCATGGTTTCATTCATTGAAATTGGAGGTTCAATAAAATATTCCAAAGTGGTTTTCAATACGGCCACAAATAAATTTCATGTTAACCCCTAAAAGTCCAATTCACCATTTTCTAGTTGATGCCCTTCTTTGATGGGCGGCTTGGATCATAAAACAATATTTAAATATTTAAAAAATTCATGGTGTTCAACAAATTATCTTTCCATAGGCAAAAAAAACTCATGACTTGGACAATAAATCCATCTTCGATCATTTTTCAAATTTGACACTTCAAATTGAAGTTTATCTTGGAAAATAGCCCTAACTAGTGAAAACCCATCTCAAGAAAGCATGTTCTATGGAAATAGTTGTTAGGCTTGATCACGTGGAATTCTTGTTTTCCTAATGTACCTTCATTGATTGCAAGACTTTGTAAGAAACCTTCCATTTCTCCAATACTTGTGAAAATTGAAATATATATTTGACCCCTCCAAAGAGTCATTCTACTCAAGATGCCTCCCTTCATTTCTTAGAAACTCAACTTTGGTTGCTAAATATCAAAATCCATTTAGTCAAACACTTTGAAAAACTGGAGGGGGTATGAATTTGATAGTTATTAATAAGAATCTTTGGTTTGATTTTTTGAAAAGATTGCAAGCATGGTAAAGTGCTTAGTTTTACACCACTTTTGGAAGTACTTTCAAGAAACCAAGAGCCATTCAATTATTGTGGTGTCTTTGTGTTATTTATTTGCTTTGAACTCTAAAAAGTATGATATGGGCTTGTAGAGTTGTAAATTTAATTTTTCAATTATATTGCAAACTTGGAAAACATTGAATGCTTATTGAAGTAGATGCTTTGTAAACATGTACTTGAACATTCTAATTTCATCTCCAATGCTTATCTTCCCATCCAATTTGGAGATGTAGAAGCTTTCCAAAAGTTGATTTGAAACATTGAGAAGATCATGGTGTTTAAATATAAAAATTGTACGGAAAATAGCACATCTTTTTAGAAACCATAAGTGCATAACATATCACACACACATCATTGGGAAGTAAAAAAGAACTTTTTAAATATTTTAAGCATAAGTTCCTTATTTGAGCTACTTTGTCGATTTTTGCTTCTTCTGAAGACGCGTAATGTATTACAAAAGTACCTCAAAATGACTTTCCTTTAATCCAATTGTTTCTAATAATAGCTAGACAAATTTAGAAAGAAAAAAAATACAAAACGTAAAAAATAATCTTCTTTTAGACAAAAATGCGGGCAAAAATGCCTTTAGAAGGATGAAATATACCACTTTTAAAAAAAATTACTTGGCTTGCATCCAAAGATGATACTAGAAAACATTATTTTGTTGATTCTTAAGAATGACAGTTTAGAGGTGATCTTGAAAAAATGATTCTTTTGGGTCTCTAAGTGTTATGATAGATTTAATTCTAAATGTCCTAATAAGATGAATCTTTAGTATACATTAATGATAATGTTCTTTAATTTAAAATTTGGAGTGTTATTCTTACAATGGCATTGGAGCTTGAAGTATTCCATCTACAATCTTGAGGGAAAGCATTAAATCAAGATTTTTAACAATTTTCAATGTTTTAATTCTAATAGTGGAAGGATTTGCAATGCATGGGAGACTAAAAATCCATCTTTGAAAATCAAGGAAGTTATGATAGGGTTTTCACTTTTCTTGACACTATCACCAATGACAATTGATGGAAGACCTGATTGAAGATTTTGGAATTTTAAATAATGAATATTTTTGAATTTAAATTCTTATATGTAATAAATATGGTCATTGTAAATCTTGAAATTTGTTATTTTTTAATATATCACTTGTAAATTTGTTGCCTACATATTTGTAAATTTATGGATTTAGTTTTTGGGATTTTTTGACTGATTCTTTTTAAAATCATTAAACCCTAAAAGACTAAAGAGACTATTTTGGATTTTTGAGAACTTGGGCAAGCTCTATTGACGTCATAATTTGGAATTTTGACATGAGTGTTTTGCATGAAAACCAATCATCCTAATCCACGTGTGAGCCTTTTTTTTATGTCATTCTAATAAATATTGCAAAAGTTATAAGAATTTTTCCTACTTCAATGTCAAACTAGACGGCTAAAAATATATTTTTGAATTGTTTAATTTGATTGTATACATTAATAAAATCACATAATCATTTGAACCATTCAATTCCAAATAACCAAATGAAAGTTTTTGGTTCCCTAACACTCTAATAGGAATTTGCTTACTCTGGTATTGTGCAATGCAAGTTTTCTTACCACATGATTGTAATTGTAGGCTGACTTTTTATACTATTTTTGATCCAAGACTAAGCAACAACAAGCCTTGACAGCATGACCAACATCCAAAAAGGAGCCACCAAAGATCTTACATCCTGTGTCTAGCGCTTCAAGATGGTATGTATTTGTTATGTTCGGAAAGTCAATTTTAAAGGCTTGCAAGTCAAAATCATGT
Source organism: Neckera pumila (assembly GCA_963969595.1). Taxonomy (NCBI): domain Eukaryota; kingdom Viridiplantae; phylum Streptophyta; class Bryopsida; order Hypnales; family Neckeraceae; genus Neckera; species Neckera pumila. The sequence goes on along the minus strand of OZ018411.1, from coordinate 24,629,497 downwards.
GCTTGTATGCCTTTCAAGTTTTGGGATTATGTTAACAGTATGTATAAAAGAATTCAGTCAATTGGACCTATCTATCTTGGCTATCCAAAACTACCTGTGATTTTTTTTAAAATCCTTTTGAAGCATTTCTTTTTAATCGTGACTTGGATTGGTCTGAAATTTTCTAAGCACCAAGCTTACTAGTAGTAAAATACATCTCTTATAAAGATTTCACAAGAATACAACAAATTTTGCAGTGGGAAGGGCTTGGCTAAAAGTAGAAAATGACTTCAAATCATGCCTTGGGCCTTTAAGGGTCAAATATAGAGATATCTATTTTACAAAGTTTGGTCATATGGCACCTCACATTGAATTCTTAATAGATCATATTTTTGTTACTTAATGGATCTTAAAAATATGAAAGATATGCTTAGGAATGCTTTCTACATATCTATGCAATCAAAATTTAAAAACTCATCTCCAATCCTTTTCAATCAATTATCAAATAAAACTATGAATATTAAATGAAATAATTTGCTCAAAATGGACATATGTTTTTTTGAATTGAAATTTTGTATGCTTGATTGGGATTGCATAAGAATTGAATGTTAATCATGCAAGATAGAAAATGCCAACTGTATTCTATATTGTGCAAAATTTAAACAATACAATAGGATGTTTATAACTTGGAAGTTGGATATTGTGTAGTCATGTCCAATAATCTTACAAATTTTTCTTCCTATGCAGATTTTAACTATTAAAAAGTCCATTATTTTCAAGATGCTTTTATAGGTTCAAAAATGCATAGATTTCCAACCACAAATTGCATTGGAATCATAGTAAAATGTACTTGAATACCTTGTATGAATTAGGAGGCACAGTCTTGGTATAAAGAAGATTAGTTTGGCCTCCTAATTTACCAAAGAAAACCTTAGGATATAGTCAAGATTTATTGTAACACGGTTAATACAAACAAATTCAAGTGGTAAGGGATTGAGAGTCTCTACAACAATTGCAAATGCTCATTTCTAATACGCCCAACAGAATACAAGCTATCATTTCAACAAGCTCAGGATAGCAACACAAAATGGTAGATAGTGCATAGAAAAGATCCAAACTGTTGTATGATTTTGTATTTCACATGTATATATAATTGTTATGCTGATCAAGTACTACTCTTCACTACAATTCCAACGCAATTTGCAGTTTGAAAATCTATCTAAGGTGGGCACCCCTAAATGCCCCAGTGACTCTAAATTGCCATCTTCACTTTGTGTACATCTCCAAAGTCAATAATATATATTTGTGGAAGAAACGATTTTAGAACCAAACTTTGTTCCTTCATAACTTTTGCATATGGTAAGTAAACGTTAGGTTCTTTTGTGCGTTGGAACTTCCTTCCAAATTCCAACAAGAAAATATGAAAATTTAATCAATCTAATAATAGTAAATAGGTCCCAAAACAGAAAGTGACAACTTTGGGGGTACCCACCTTATAGGCAACTCACTACGAATGGAGTTTTTATTTTTTTTCTTTGAAAATTTTACACAACATGTGCCCAAGGAGTAGCTTTAAGGCCCAATAATTTTCGTAACTATTGACTACATAGTCAATAAGTTATTGCATGATATGTGATTTTCTTTGAACTTCGAGCAATCCGAGCAGCTCAAAAAAATTCTTTAAAAATGACTTTAGAAAAAAGAAAAATTGAAATTGGTTCTTTATATTTATATATACATGGAAAGTTTTGAATCATTCAATTTTGATAAATGAATCAAAAGTTATGAGGAGTTTTAGTTTGCGGGCAATTATGGTTTTCAAAGGCTCCATACCTACCCTCAAACTTAAACTCCTCATATCTTTTGACTCATTGATTCAAATTGAACAATTCAAAGTTTTTCATGTATATATAAATCTAAAAAACCAATTTCAAATTTTTATTTTTTTTAAAAGTCATTTTTAAAGAATTTGTTTGAGTGGCCCGGGCTGCCCAAAGTTCAAAGAAAATCACATATCATGCAATAACTTTTTAACTATGTAGTCAATAGTTACAAAAATTGTTGGGCCTTAATCCCTAAAGGACCGAGGCCCTTTTTCTGCCAAAAAAACTCAAAACTGCCATTTCTATAGCAAAAAGTTAAAAAAATTGAAAAATGTTTTTTTTCCACATCTAACCGTATGATCTTACACCTAACTAGTATGGGAGTGTGTGGAAAAAATTTCAGAATTTTTGACCGCACAGATTGCAAGATATCTATGTTTAAAGTGAAAAAAACAAATTTTTCAGTACATTGTGGGACTAGATTTTTTGAGTTTGAACATTTTTAACTATTTGCACTACAGATTTTTGAGCTTTTAATGTTCATACTGGAGAATTGAGTTGAGAATCTAGCCAAAAAAAAAAAAGTTCAAAAAAACTTAATTTTCCTTATTAAAAAAATTGTTAAGTAGAAGTAGTTACAAGATAGAAGGAAAATCTAAAATAATCATATATTTTAGATGGAATTAAAATGCGCTAATCCCAATGGTGAGATTGTTCTAGCAAGTAAACTAAACCATGCAAAAAAAAAAAATTGAAAAATTTGAAACATTACATTCAGAAATGAATCCTACAAGTTATTTTTTTCAAGAAGATGCTCTAACTGCCCGAAAATCAAGAATGTCCATAACTTTCTCATACAAAATCCAAATGAAATGAACCAAAGCTTTCTAGATAGACAAAGATATAATCTATGAGAAAAAAAATACTTGAAAAAAAAAAAAAAAATTACAAATTTCTTTTGCTGCCCGCCCTCCCCTGTTTTGAGCTTATTTGGTCATAACTTTTGTTCCCGAGCACCGATTGTGAAAAAAATTATATTCCCATAAAGCTAATCAGATTCTCTACCTCCAAGAAAAGTTTCAAAAAATCAAAAGAAAATTTCAGCCATAGGTACCTGCCCGAAAACGCATTTGTCCCCCGAAGGGACAATGGTCCTTTAGGGGTTAAAGCTACTCCTTGGGCATGTTGTGTAAAATTTTCAAAGAAAAAAATTAAAAACTCCATTTGTAGTGAGCTGTCCAAAACCGCTATATTGCCAAAAAATGCAGCTTGGTCCTTTAGGGGTTAATGTGTCCTTGAAATGCTTAATTTTAATTTGCCGACGCATTTGAAGGACACATACCTAACTCTCAGTTGCTGACTACAAATTTTTGCAAATTTCCGTTTTGGGTCCACCTCTGTGACAGTTTCAGTGGTGTAGGAGCCATCTCTTTGAAAAAATCATAGAAATTACATACTACAACGAAAAAATCTAATTTTTTTCTTAATATTCATGATTTTTTAACTTGCTAATACTACAAAAATATGATTTTTTAGGAAAAGGTGCCTCCAACTATGCTGAATTGCTTACATTGACGATTTTGGGTTTGATGATTTGGGGTGTTTCCACCTTATTGCACCCGAACTGTCCAGTACAGCAAAGGGATTGCACCCAGGCAGCAGAAGTGTGCGCTTAAAAATTACTTAAAACACGTTTTCTACGGCCTGCTGCGTAGCTTTCAGAAAGGTGTGTTGAGTGGCAAGGATCTATGGTAGTTGGAGATGCCAGGCTAGAGCTAGGCGAGCAGTCTTACAAGTGCACATAATTACTTCAAAGAGGTGTTTGTTTGTTTGTTTGTAGTGCTTGTTTGTTTCTCCAGAGCCCCTGAGGAGATGAGTTTGTTCGTACACCACATGGAATCAACATTTAGGAGCAACGTGGGTGGTGTGGCATTTTTCTTGCCAACTGAATTAGGACCAATGTGGTGGTGGAGCATCATTAGATTATACAGAGTTTGGAAGGTACACACCACGTTGAAAATATTCTCATATTCTCTGAAGGATAACTACACCCATAATGACAGACACTTTGACCCTTAAAAGAGCGGACCAACCTATGACCATGTAGCTCTATCATATATAAATATAATACATACATACATGCATGCATGCATTGTGTGTGTGTGATTGGAAATTATTTTATTTTACTTAGCAAATATTAAGTTGCATATCTTTTGGATTTTCTAAAAAAAAGTGTAATTTCTATTGGGTGAGAATTTGAAATTCCTTTGAACTTTTGAAATAAGAATAAAAAAAGTTGATATCAAATATATATTACAATGCAAAGATCTAAAAGGATTTCTTTAACCCCTAAAGGTTTTTGACTATGTTTTCACCAAAAACGCTCCAAAATTGCCATTTCTAATACTAGTGCCAAATTTTAGAAAAAAAGCATTTTTGGACACATGTAACCAAAGGATCTTGTAGTAAACTTGTTTAAGAAGATGTGGAAAAAATTTCAGAATTTTCCACCATGTGGATGCAAGATAATAGCGTTTGAATTGACAAAAATCCTTTTTTTGTCCTTGCGAAAAACTGGGCAGTTGCCCTTCACAAGGTCACATTTGTATGAAAAAATGTCCAAAATGGTGGTTCCTCTTTGAATTTATTCTTGAAGGCAAGTTGGCTACATGCTTGAAAATTTTCAGATCGTTTGGAATTGTACAACATATAGGAAAAAAATAGTAAGTAGGAAGAGGTAGAGAATGATTCAAAACACTAAATTGTTAAGAATTTATTTGTGGAATTGAAAAATGCCAATCCCAAAGGTTGTAATGTAATAAACAATCTACACCCAATGTTTTTGTCTTTTTTCAAAAATATTGAAAATTGAGTTAAATAAAGGACTTCAAAGTTTATTTTAGAGTTGAGATTCCATAACTACCCTCAAACTAAGAATCCTCATAACTTTTGACTCGTAAATCCAAATGGAATGATTCAAAGCTTCCTGCGACATATAAATCTAAAGAACCAATTTCAAATTTTTATTTTCTTAAAAAGTGTTTTTTAACAAAGATTTTTTTGCTGCCCGGGCTGCCTGCCAAGCAATGAAAATGACATATCATGAAACAACTTTTTAATCATGTAGTCAAAAGTTATAAAAATTGTTGGCCCTTAAAGCTACTCCTCGGGAAAATGTTGTGTGAAAATTTCAAAGAAAAAATTAAAAACTCCGCTCGTAGTGAGCTGCCCCAAAACGCTATGTTCTCAAAAAAGCATGTTCAGGGCTTTAGAGGTTAAATCTATGTTACAGCGCAAAACATCATAATATAAATCAAAGTTGAAATCTCCCAAAGATAATTTTTATGGCTAAAATTAAGAGCAAGAGCAAGGAGTTTGAAGTTGCCAAATATATTGCATGGTCATCTATAGAGACCTAATTGCAACACACCTAAGAATCTTATTGATTTTAATTTTGAAATCTTGGTGTCATCATAGTTTGTATCACAAATAGAGTAGTCTCACAATTATATATTATTATAGAAAATTTTGTATACAAATTGAAATAAAAGTTGTTATAATGAGTTACTACTACTTAATTTCTAAAGTTTTGCTTGCCAAAAATTGATAAGGGCTTCCAAAATTGCTTACCTCCTAAAGGCCCAAGGCCTTTTTTCTACAAAAAAACACTCAAAATTGCCATTCCTATAGCAAAGAGTAAAAAAATGTTGAAAATTGTTTTTGTTGCACATCCTAACGTAAGATCTTACACCTAACTAGTATGAGAATGTGTGTAAAAAATTTCAGAATTTTTGACTACACAGATTACAAGATATCTGAGTATAAAGTAAAAAAAAAAAGTTTTTCAACACATTGTGACACTGGATTTTTTGACTTTGAACATTTTTAACTTTAAATTTTTGCACTACAAAGTTTTGAGCTTTAAATCTTTATAGTAGAGAATGAGTTAAGAGTGTAGCAAAAAAATTAAAATAAAAACCCAACTTAATTTTCATTATTAAAAAAAATGTTAAGTGGAAATAGGTACAAGATAGAAGGAAAATCTAAAATATTCATTTATTTTATATAGAATTAAAATGCACTAATCCCAATGGTGAGATTGTTCTAGCTAAAAGATAAATCCATGTGGAATTTGTTTTTTTGAAAAATTGTAAAAAATTGCATTCAGAAATGAATCCTATAAGTTATTTTTTCCAGGAAGATGCTTTAAGTTCCCAAAAACTAAGATTGTCTACAACTTTCTCATAGCAAATCCAAATGAAATGAATCAAAGCTTTCCAGATATGCAAAAATATAATATATGGGGGAAAAAATTCAAACTTTTTTAAGAAAAAATTTGCAAATTTTTTTTTGTTGACCCCTCTCCCTTGTTTTGAGCTTATTTGAGCATAACTTTTGTTCCTGGGCACCGATTGGAAAAAAAGTTATATTCCCACAAAGCTTATCATTTTTTCTATCTTCAAAAAACAATTCAAAAAATCTGGACAAAAATTCAGCCCACAGGTACTTGCCCAAAATCCCATTTGTCCCCCGAAGGAACAATGGTCCTTTAGGGATTAAAACAACGCTTTGAGGGTCATGTGTTAAAAGAGTATAAATCCATTTTCATTCATTTATTAATATTTGTAAATAGATGATCTTATCATTGGTATTAGGATCACATGTAAATTTCTTATTTTGAGGGTATTGTAAACAAAGCTTGCAAAGTGAAGCAAAATGTTTTTCCTTTCAAGACCATCTAGCTTTTGGCAATGTCACTTTATTGGGCTTTCAAACCCTATAACTCCAATTTCCTTTAAAAAAAAATCTAGGGACATATATTAGGGTAGAGGCTCAAGTTAGGAAAAATTGTTCTCAAAGTAAAATGATGCTCTGCTTCCCTTGCTAGAGTGCAGATCCAAACATTGGATCTTTGTACAATTTGATTTCCTAGAAGTTTGTTTGTTCTCTAATCTCAAAAAAAAATTGAGACCAAAAAAAAAAAAATCTAAATCTAATTCTTTACTTTGGATTTTTCCAACTCTCAAAAAATAGTATAGTGAACAAACCACATGAACTTTTGTACTTTGTAAAAATGCGGAAACAAAAAAGGACTATTTCAATTCAATGTATAATGGATGTCTCAAAAAAATATAGTGCACAACCAATTTAGGTGAGTACACTATAAAAAAACAGTGTCCGAATTGACACGTCCTAATTGACTAAAATGTCCAAATTGACAGAATCCTGTCAAAAAAATGTCCAAATTGACAGAAAATTGACAAAATAATGTCCAAATTGACAAAAAATTGACAAAAAAATGTCCGAATTGACACTGCTCCCTTGTTGTGGTAACATTACCACTATGGATGCACTTTGGTGACTTTTTTAGTCTATTTGAATAATACACTTTAAAAACTCATAACAAATTCTTAATTTGTTGAAAGATTATAATTTCAATTGCTATAACATCCTCTCATAGGTTTCTATTTGTGAAAAATAAAAATAAAAATTCCAGCATTCCATGGGGGTCAAGCATCCATTTTGCTAACAATGAAGTCATCCACTATATATTATATGTAGATTGTTTGCACTCAATATTAACAAAGTTGATATACAAGATTAAGGTCTCTAAATTTAAATAAATATTCAAACCAATTTAGTATTCCACCTATTTATATTTACTGATCTTGTAAGAAGAGTTGAAGGATGGTTGGGTTGGATTTATGAACAATTTATGTTCAATTCACATTCAATACCAAACTACATGGCAAAAAAAACTCATAAGCACTTGACCAAAAGTTTCCTACCAAACATTACCACTCTTTATGAATCTACATTTCCCTAAAACTTTGGACAATCTTACATTTATTTTAAAAACTTTAAACACTCTCTCTTTGCAATTACCTTATTAAATGACCTAAGAGTAATATAAAAGTTGATTGGGCTTCAAAGCTACATCAGTCTCACTCTACCCTTAGATTCTTTCCTTTTGATTGCCAACCTATATATTAGGGTTTCCTTTTTGCAATGCCAAGCTATAACCATGGTCAAGTTCTAATAGTCCCTTCAAATTTGATGCCAATAAGCAATAGTTGTTGGTTTAGTCAACCCGAGGGACAATTTGAGCCACTCAAGTGTTAGGGTTTGGTGCTCTGGTGTGAAGGCTTCAGAAGGCAATTTCTAATTTTCAAAATGAGCGAAACTTTTCTCTTCATCTCAACTGTGCAAAAGTTAGGGTTTAGGGGTTTTGGATCCTGGATCTAAGGTTTGACTTCAGGTGCAAACAAAAGAGGCAGTTCCGTCTCAAACATGATTTGATTATGTTACTCGATCTAAGCTGGGGGAAATGTACCTAAGTCAGGATTTGATTCTGGGCATGTGAATTGCTTGGGTCCAAGCAGGGCTTTTCTGGGGGCAATTAAATGCCCAATTTCCTCAATAAGGGGGGGGGGGGGGGGGCAGCTTCAAGCCTATAGGAAAAAAAGGGGATAAATGTGTTAAAATATGCTAGACTATTACGGGGGCCCTGCACACTATTGTCACAATGCTTCCAAAACCTCATTTCATCCATCGTACGGAGCCAACATATACAAAAATTGCATACAAAAAATACATATTCAAAATTGTGTGCTCAAAATTTGCCTCTTTCAAATCAAACCCCCATAATGAAGGAGCCAGAAAACTCAAAACCTTCTTGAAAGAAAGACCACATAACCATTCATTGCAAAAACCAAAAACCAAACCTGGGTCCAAGTAGCCAATGTAAACTTGTGAAATCTGGCATTAAGTTTGAGGTTGAGTTCTGTGACCCCAGTACAGGACACAACTAAGTTTGCAATTTCAGCCCATGCAGTCAAGTGGTTTGTTTCCAAATCTCGCTGTGTAATGCCCTAACTTAGCTTCTTCGTGGAGATTTCAAATTGGGTCACGCCCAATGGGATTCTGCTTTCCACAAACTAATAAGTTCCCTTCAATTGCATCAGAATAACTATTCAGTTGCATCGGATATATTTCTCTTCAATTTTCCTTTTAAAAGTTTTATATCCAGTGAAAAAAATGAAAAAAAAAGACTAGTGCATCCCTTTGAGAAAATGTTTTACAAGTTTTACAACTGAAGGAAAAATGACACATGTATCCCTTTTTGTAATTCATGTATGGTTTCCAATGCTTTTGAACATTTGTGAACTATGTGGTCAAAAGGGATGGGGTGAGTAGACCCCTTGCTCGTCCTTTCGAAGTCATTCCAAGGGTGCATGTAAGAAAAAAGTCCCCCTATTATGTGCTTGATTAATTTACCCTCTACACTTCTCCATCTCAGCTAATTTAGGGTCTCTAATTCCAAATACAAATTCCAAATTTCCAAATTATATCCTGCATGGCAAGTAAAAAGATTTTGTGTTTTTCCCAAGGGTGAAATTGGGACAAGCGTGGCTAGTTTGGTTTGCCCCGACCATCAAAAGGGTCGATGTTAACCGGCTTTATCACTCAGCCCCTCCAAGTCTTTCCACAAGTATAAGGTAGAAGCACTAGTTGTTGACGCCGCCCAGTACCCAACCATTAGGATAAATTTCTGCCCTCCAGAAGGCCGCGAGTTTGGCACTTGCCCGGTGCAATTATAGAAAAAAATCAAAATAACAAATTATTAGTTTTTTTTTAATATACATATTTTTTAATTTAAAAATGGATGCTGACGTGGCACTAGTAGTGCCACGTCAGAATTTTTATTCTTTTAATATCTTAATATTTTTTTAAGAAAAATCATTTTTTTATTCATTCTAAAATTGCACCAAAGGGGTCCCATAAATCAATTCCTTAGCGGCCTTCTGGAGGGCTGAAATTTTTCCTAATGCTGTAGGGTGCGCTATTCCAACCTTAGGTTGAAATTAGGCCTGGAGTTGTTTTTTTGTCCTTTTCAAGGTCGGGACTAATATGATTATGACACAGGTCCCCAAGTAATGAGCATCCTTGAACGATCGGAATTGGAAGACTCTAGACATTGCTTATTAGTGAAATGCACTTTTTGGCTCCCAAAATTCATTGTAATTTCAATTTTAGGAATTAAATTCTAAAAATTTTGCAATCTCCATATTTCCTGTCTTTTTGTCTGGGAAAAATTTCAACCACCTCATACTGTGCACAATCTGCTCCAAAACTCTTTAAATGATCGATTACTGGTGCTTCTACCTTAACCCTAAAGGACCATTGTCTGTTCGAGGGACAAATGGGATTTTGGGTAGGTACCTATGGGCTGGATTTTTGTTGTGATTTTTTGAAACTTTTTTTCAAAGATAGAAAAAATGATAAGCTTCGTGGGAATATAATTTTTTTTTCAATCGGTGTTTGGAAACAAAAGTTATGTCCAAATAAGCCCAAAACAAGGGAGAAGGGGCAACAAAAATATTTTGCAAAAAAATTTTAAATTTTTTTTTTTTCCCTTATAGATTATATTTTTGTCTATTTGGGAAGCTTTGATTCATTTCATTTGGATTTTTTATGAGAAAATTATGGACAATCTTGTTCTTTGAGCAATTAAAGCATCTTCGTGGAAAAAATAACTTGTAGGATTCATTTTGGAATGCAATTTTTGCAATTTTTCAAAAAAAAAAAGTTCCACATGGTTTAGTTTTCTTGCTAGAACGATCTCACCATTGGGATTAGTGCATTTTAATTCCATCTAAAAGATATTAATATTTTAGATTTTCCTTTGATCTTGTACTATCTTCTACTTAACAATTTTCTTAAGAATGAAAATTAATTTTTTTTTGAATTTCTTTTTTTTTCCTAGACTCTCAACTCAATTATTCACTATAAAGATTTAAAGCTCAAAACTCTGTAGTGCAAAAAGTTTAAGTTAAAAATGTTCAAAGTCAAAAAATCTAGTCCCGCAATGTGCTGAAAATCTTATTTTTTTCACTTTAACCCCTAAAGTTTCATGACTATGTTCTCACCAAAAACGCTCCAAAACTGCCATTTCTAATACAACTACCAAATTTTTGGAAAAAAACAATTTTTGACACATGTAACAGTAGGATCCTGTAGTATGATATTTTGAAAACATGTGGTAAAAATTTCAGAAAATTCCGCCGTGTGGATCATAAGATATAAGCATTCAAAGTCTTGAAAACCATTTTTTCAATCCTGCGAAAAACCGGGCAGCTGCACTTTGCAAGCTCACTTTTCAATGAAAAAATGCTGATAAAGGTGGTGCTTCTTTGAATTCAGTTTCCTAAACAAGTTGGCTATATGCTTGAAAAATTTCACATCATTTGGAATTGTACAACATATAGGAAAAAAATAGTAAGTAGAAAGAAGTAGAAAATGATTCAAAATACTAAATTGTTAAAATTTTAATCATGGAATTTAAAAATACCAATCCCAACGGTTGTAATGTTGTAATAATCAATTTACATCCTAGGATTTTTTTTTTTTCCAAAAATATTGAAAATTGAGTTAAATAAACGACTTTAAATTTTTTTTTAGAGTAGACAATCCATAACTGCCCACAAACCAAAAACCCTCATAACTTTTGACTCATTGAGTGAAATGGAATGACTCAAAGCTTTTTGAGTATATATAAATGTAGAGAACCAATTTCAAAAAAAAAATTCCGGAAAAAATGATTTTTTCTGATCTGCCCAAACTGCCCAGTTACAAAAAACAACAACATATTAGGTCACAACTTTTGACTCGTATTTCGAAATGTCATGAAACTTGGTATACATGGAGATATTCCTCGCCCCCACCTTCTATTAAAATTTCAGCCTCAAATATGGATATCTGTAGTCACAGGTACCTGCCCAAAATTTCTATATGGCCAAAAAACGCATGTTGGTCCTTTAGGGGTTAAACACAGATATCTTGCAATCTAAGAGGTCAAAAATACTGAAATTTTTGCCACACATTGTCATACTAGTTAGGTATAAGATCTTATGGTTGGATGTGCAGAGAAAACAATTTTTAGATTTTTTTACTCTTTGCTCTAGAAATGGCAATTTTGAGAGTTTTTTGGTAGAAAAAAGGCATTGGTCCTTTAGGGGTTAAGCAAAACAAAAGCCCCCTATTTTGTGCATAATTAATTTACTTTGTACACCTCTCCTAGCTAGCTAATTTAGGATCTCTGATTGCAAATATGAATCCGAAAATTGCAAATTTTATCACGTGCGAAAAAATAAAAAAATTTCAGCATTTTCCCGAGGGGCCTAGCAAGGGGTTCGGTTCACCTGGGCCATCAAAAGCAGCAGGCACTGGCCACACAAAATCCTGTTGTACTGTATCACATGTATCACATTGTACTGCAAGTTCCACTCATGTTACTTGTATGGTGGGGTATTAACCCTTAAAGGACGCAGGGGTGACCCTGGAAATCCTCCTTTTTCATTACCGTGTGATATCATCTACATTAAAAAATCCAATTTAATATATTGGAAGTCAAGCTACAGGAGAAGATCTCCCCTTTCCACAACAAATTCTGAAGATGAATGATTGCATTTCTGTCCTATACAGTTTGATTCTCTGTCATCCATCGACCACAAAATGGCCTCCGCGTCGTTTAAGGGTTAAGCTTGACTTGCGGCAGTGGGCTCCCTCTATGGGTCTAAAAAATAGGGCACAATGACTTGGAGATTACGAAGTACACACTCTTTGCTTGCTTTTTTTGGGGGGTGCTGTACACTCTATTGTCGCTCTAGGCTATCACAAGGTATATCCCCGACATATCATACAAATCTACATCACATACTACTAAAATCACAACGACCTCTATAATATCACAATTCAATTTTGAATAATATTATAGAAATTCAATTGCTTTTGTAATAGCCATAGGATACTTTCTACTATATATTATGTATTCTTTTCGTGAAATATTTGAAAATCAATTGGATACTTCTAAAAAAATTTCAAAGAAACTTCTTAGACAACAAAACTGTAGATAAATTCCATGTCTTTTTAAAATGTGATATTAAAGAATAAAGAAGCACAATTGCTAGCATTGCTCTACATATTCAAATGTGAAGATTCTACTTACATTGTTCACTTGATTCATTTATTCTTATTGCAATGTTTTCATCTTTGCAAAGGTTATTTTGTAAAAATTATAATATAAAGAGTTTCTTTAATTACTTTATATTGCACTATATAAATTTTTTCAAAGAATATTGTATGAGGATGTCAATATTTTCATTTAAAGATTATACATACTTTGTTTAGCTATATTCTATCACATGAAAAATTGATGAAAGTAATATATTTAAAAATGAATAGGGTCATTGGGGTCATTAGGGACCACATTGTGATTTTCATGACCCCATTGTGATTTTTCAGACCACAATCAATGCCTTACATGATATTTATGGAATAATTAGTGACTTCAATAGGTACTTCCAACTTTTCAGTGTAAAAGTCTTTGTAAAAATTGATTTCTTAGGTCTTCCATGTTTGAAAATGTTGTGACTACATTGGATAGGAAGATGACCATATTGGATTCAGATTTTGTTGGTCATGAAGTAGCCTACAGATTCCTATGGGCTGATCACTTCAAAAATTCAGAACTAATTCATACTTGGTCCAAAAAACATAATTTCAAATGCCCTCATTGTCTCTCACACTTATCTTTGTGTGGGAAAAAAATTGAAAAATTTCAGCAATGGCATGTAGGCACACTCCTAATTCTGACCGCAATGGGGTCTTTTACCTTATAGGATACTAGCATGTTAGCTACTGCCCTTAGTCTCCAAATTGGCTTCAGGCCATCCCCAATGCACTTCGGAACTTGCTGCGCCAAATACAACTCTAGTTTTTCATTGTTTTGTTTGGGAATTAGAAGTTGAAATTTCTATCATTGGAAGCACATTCAAAGGTATTTTGGGATAGGTATAAGAAAACTCAAATTTAGACATTGGACAAAGAAAGTAAATCCACTAATAAACAAAAACTACGGTGGTGTTGGCAAATCATGGTTACCAATGCATTTCGCACTCCAAATCAAGCATAGCCACTTAACCCCTAAAGGACTGAGGCCTTTTTCCTGGCAAAAAACACTCAAAATTGTCATTTTTATAGCAAAAAGTAAAAAAAATTAAAATTGTTTTTTTTACATCTAACCATAGGATCTTACACCTAACTAGTATGAGAGCTTGTGGAAAAAATTTCAGAATTTTTGACCGCACAGATTGCAAGATATCTATGTTTAAAGTGGAAAAAACAAGTTTTTCAACACATTGCGGGACCAAATATTTTTACTTTGAACATTTTTAACTTTAAATTTTTGCACTACAGAGTTTTGAGCTTTAAATCTTTATAGTGAAGAATTGGGTTGAGAGTCTAGGAAAAAAAAATTCAAAACAACTTAATTATCATTCTTTAAAAAATTGTTAAGTAGAAGTAGTTGCAAGATAGAAGGAAAATCTAAAATATTCATATATTTTAGATGGAATTAAAATGCACTAATCCCAATGGTGAGATTGTTCTAGCAAGTAAACTAAACCATTTCAAAAAAAAAAAATTGAAAAATTACAAAAATTGCATTCCAAAATGAATCCTACAAGTTATTTTTTTCAAGAAGATGCTCTAACTGCCCGAAAAACAAGAATGTCCATAACTTCCTCATAACAAATCCAATTGAAATGAATCAAAGCTTTCCAGATAGACAAAAATATAATCTATGAGAAAAAAATATTAAAAAAAAAATTCAAAATTTTGCAAATTTTTTTTGTTGCCCTCTGTCCCCAAGCATTCCAAGAAATGGCATAACTTCTTGCTCGAAGGTCCGATTTCAATTTTTTTTCCCGCCACATACCTCTCTCAATTCTTCACCTTCTCAAAAAGTTTCAAAAAATCACGACAAAATTTCAGCCCGTAGGTACTTGCTCGAAAATAGCATTTGTCCCCCGAACAGACAACGGTCCTTTAGGGGTTAAACCCTAAAGGTCCAAAGACCCCTCGAGGGGCACTTGGGATTTTGGGCAGGCTCGTGTGACCTCAAATTTTGACCTAATTTTTTGAAACTTTTTTGAAGATAGGGAATTACATTAGCTTTCTAAAAATATAATTCTTGGGAGCAAAAGTTACGCCATCTGAAGTCTTAAAAGCAGTTCGCTGGGCATAACAAAAAAATACAAAAAATAATGTTTTTTGATTTTTAATTTTTTTCTAAAAGATTTATTTTTGTCTACATTTGAAACTTGATTCATTCTATTTGGACTAATAATGAGAAAGTTATGGTCAATCTTGTTTTTTCGGGTAGTTTATACATCTTCTTCAAGAAACAACTTATAGAATTCATTATTGAATACACTTTTCAATTTTTTTTCAATTTTTTTTTTATAGGGTGAAGCTTATTTGCAAGAAAAATCCACTGTTGGGATTATGATGTTTCTGTTCTATCTTGGAACCATTAACAATTTAGAATTTTGTTAAATCTTGGACCTACTTCTGCTTAACAATTTTTTTATATGTGAAAATCAAGTTTTGACATCCTGAATTTTTTTTCCACGGCTCTGAACTCAAATGTTCAATAATTTTTTTTTAATCCTATGGTTTGTAGTGCAAAAACAATTCCACAAATGGTGGTCAAAGTCATCTGAAATTGCAGGCTAGCATTCAAAAAAATTTACTTTTCCAACTTCAAATGCTAATATCTTCAAATCCGTATGGTCAAACTTCATAAATTTTTTATTATATGATCTGAGACAACTGAAGTACAAAATCCTATAGTTAGATTCTAAAAGAAATGATTTTTTTTGGTTTCTTGAGTGATTGCAGCAGAAATGGCAGTTTTTAGTGTTTTCGGACCCAGAAAATGCCTTGAGCCTTTAGGAATTAACTACATACTCTAGATGCCGCTGCAAATTGTATCGTGAAATCAATTGATGTAAGACCCAATGAGAGTAATTCTGGAGTCTTTAGCCGTGGGCTTCCTTTCGGATCACCCTATAGAAAAGTAGTACTACGGGTGTTGTTTGAAGTGGGAAATTAATTTTACCTTGAAAAAATGTAGTAGCTTAATATTTACCTTTGGAATGATCAAATTTGAGTTCATATTTTGATTTATAGACCTTGAATTAGCTAGGAGAGATTACAATACCAAATTAACTTATTAACTGCTCCAAAATAGGAGATAAGTATTACATAATTATCACCATGGCAATTGGAAGAATTCTTCCCCCACCATATCCTAAACGACACCCTTTCTTTCTTAGCAATGAATCAACTCATTTAATTTGTTTTTCTCCAAAACAATCAAATAAAATTACGTAAGCTCAAGATAATGTACTATTGTACCATGTAGTGTAAGTTGTAGTCTTTGGAGTGAGATAAACACAAGCAAATCTTTATTTGTGTGATGTTTCTTTCCAATGCAGTTTTGGAATTTTTTTTGATATATTTAATGAAATATTCTCCAATTTTGAATGGATGAATTGGTGAAATTACCAAGAGTCATTGAAAGGAATTTCAAAGGTTAGGTATTACCAATATATGAGGAGGTATGCATGGAGATGTGCACAAAATCTAAAACCTTAGCAACGTGGGGTCTAAGTTTCATAGACACGGGTGTAATTGTTTATTGGCTTTGGACTGCTATACATTGACAAAAGCAAAGCTCCATGTAAGGTGGAGGCACCTATTCTTGTCACTTTCAATAAGGTGAAATCAACATAATGAAATTACTCTTTAACACATTGGCAATTGAAAATCAATGAATTTTCCAACTTTTTTGATGATTTCCTCAATATGTATGATATACTATGAGTTTATGAAGTTTAAGTACATGGTGCACCTCAAACTATTTTTATAATTAGCACTCACATAAGTAAGTTGTACATTTTGGACTTCCTATATCCACATATTTCAAGATTGATTTCAAGAAGGGTAAACTGTTGCAAATAGGTGTTCTGTGGAGAATTTTTGCCTGGCCAGAACCTTGAGCCCTCGAAAAGCTAGTCAATGGCTCAATGCTACAGAACCGAGCCTATCCTGGTGTAGCTCCTTGTTTCCCATTTGCCAGCCGCGAAAACTACACAGCTGAAGCGTTGCGATAGACAAGCTTGTAGCACAGACAGCAACATACAAGTCCTGTTATAAAGTCCGCTACGGCATCTTCCCCTGCTCGTCTGTGCACAAGATAAGCTCGCTTTGCTTCGTGGCGCTTTGCTGTCGACGGTCGACAACCGTAGCGATCTGTCAGAGGGAGCCATAAACGCACGATCGTCGTATCCGACCACGCCTAGCTAGCTTTTAAGAGTCAGCAATTGACTCACCACCGTCGACATCATATCAAACCGGATCAATCCCCCACAACTCCGTCCGCCCATTTTGTCATTGCTTCTACAGTATCTATCTAGAACATTAATGGCCAGACCAGAGCTGCAGTAGTTGTGTGCAGAATCTATCGACGTACTCCAGAATCGAAGAATTGAAGATGCAAGTTGAGGCTTGAGACCCGATCGAGGAGGCAAAGTTAGGGACGATGGCCAGGGTGGACGTGGGTGTGGAGCCGGCGCTGAAGGACTACCAGGACCCGCCGCTGGCGCCGCTGATTGACGCCGAGGAGTTTCGGAAATGGTCGTTCTACCGAGCCATCATCGCGGAGTTCGTGGCCACAATGCTGTTCCTGTACATTACCATCGCCACCTTGATTGGCGCCAAAAACAAACCCGGATGTGCAGGCGTGGGCATTCTCGGCGCCGCCTGGGCCTTCGGAGGAATGATCTTCGTGCTCGTGTATTGCACGGCGGGTATCTCAGGTAACTAGAGTAATTCGGGCCGCGTTCTTACAAAATTTATATGTAATGGCCGACTAGCTAGTGTACATACTGTATAGATATATATTCAGGGAATTGGAATTAGAAGCTCAACCAGCACGGTGATCATATTATTCCACCGACTCCCGCCAGTTACAATTTAGACTGTCTCGTGCATGAGTTGGTCGTGAATACGAAGTTTTGAATTGTGGATTATGAATCCTGTCGTCGAGAGGAGTATGGCACGTACGTTTCGAGATATACCCTCCGACTTGGCTTCTCAACTTACTACAAAATATGACAGTAAATTACAGGCTTGCCAGTTATAGGCGAGAAGTAACTTTGTCTCCGTTGTAGATGATTAGAACTGTCGTTGTCACGAATTGAAAGCCAGACATCGTATCAGAATCTTTCTTGAAGTTTCTAGAATTAATGGTAATTTGGAGCATGCAGTTACAGCCAAATGGCGAGTGATTCTCCAAGAGATACTGTATATATTAATAACGGTTGTGTACTCAACAACAAATTTGACTATAAAGGGTTGTCTTCTGGAGGCTAGAATACAAAAATTTCTACGACGTTACCTGTTGTCTCGAAATCCAGCAGTATCCGAATTTCGTTAGACTGGAAGCATCTCGGAAGGTAATTTGGAACCTGCATACATTTTAGCGGTGAAAGTATTAGAAGCCAAGTTTAGCACATGAAACTCGTCACTCTGGCGAAGACAAATAAGGAGGACTAGTGCAGTAGTCCTATGGTGCATAACATTCTTGAAGCTAGAGCTGACTCAACACTCATGAAAAAGGAACCCAGGTTCTTTTCTAAGCACAAATTTGAGCTCCTTTGAGAAGGGAGTTACCAAAGTGGTCTGAGCACTGTTCTGAGCACCGGCCATGCATGCTCTCTACAACGAGATTTAAACTTTCAAATGAGTCTTTCTTTCGTAGCCAGTAACGGTGAATTAGGAGCGTGAGTTTCTCAGAATTGCTGAAGAGTGTAACGGTGGGACGCCTGCCATATATATTACAGGTGGTCACATCAACCCGGCGGTCACGTTCGGGTTGCTGCTAGCGCGTAAGATCTCCCTGCCACGAGCGCTTGCATACATGGTGGCGCAGTGCTTGGGTGCCATCTGCGGGGCGGGCCTGGTGAAGGGGTTCCAGCATTCCATCTACATGAGCAACGGCGGAGGAGCGAACTCCGTGCAGGTAGGCTACAATCAGGGGACGGGCCTGGGTGCGGAGATCATCGGCACTTTCGTCCTCGTGTACACAGTCTTCTCCGCCACCGATCCCAAGCGCAATGCCCGGGACTCTCACGTGCCGGTACAAACATTCATCCACACGAACTTCTTTTTGCATGCTTTGTGCGCGCAGGCTTCTGACAGTGGCCAACCGGCCTCGCTTCCTTCTAGTTGGTCACCATGATGCCAAGAGTCTTTTTTCGTTTTGGAAATATCATTCATACGATTACACTGACAAAATGCTTGAAAGGAAATCGGGATAGACATGCCATCTTCGTCGAAACGTGAATGTGTTCCGGAGCTCCAGTTCTGTAACATTAATCAAGGGCCTACAGTAGAGCTCTGAAAACCAACTGGTGCGTAGCGCTCTGAAAACTAGGATTTGTGTAGGCCTGAGGCTTCAGTCGAGCGGCTGAAACTGCACCAGTTTTAACTTAAATAAATCTGCCATTTTCAAAAAAATGTTTCAATGCGTCAAAATTATGACGTTCAAGTGTTCAGAGCTCTGAAAACAAGGACCGTTGTAGATCAAAAGTTTCAGTCTCACTGGCACCTGAGACACACCAGTTTCATGTACTGATATCTCCATTTTAACTGTTTGTGACGGTGCAAACAAACTCTTGACAGTCAATAGCCGGGAGCTCTGAATACTAGCTGGGACCGGTCTAGATCTGAGGTTTCAATAGGGTGACTGAAACTGCACCTCGTTTCCACCTGAAAGTCGGCAGCAGGTACTGAGAACAATATGAGCTGAGGCTGTGCATATATCACGTAGTCACGTAGTACGGATTCCGGGAAAATCCACTATTTTAATGAATGTGAGGTATTGTTAATATAAGTAACGTGCCTACGAAGTTAATAAACCGTTCATTTAAATTCAACGTTTGTGTCACGTACTTTGTAATACATTAACATTAAGTCGCTCGCTTGCTCCTCACTCCAAGTTGCTTCAGTGAAATTCCACAAACGACTGTTTCTCCACGTACTAGTCAGAAATTTGTGCCATGAAACCAAGTAGGAACCTCGTAGCCTGAGTGCGTTAACTTAACTTACTTAGTTTTCCGCGAGCCACGGCAGCTAGAAAAGTTTCTTAAGCTTATGCTAAAGTTTGATTAATTGCGTTTGATCTCCAGGTTTTGGCTCCACTTCCCATTGGCTTTGCAGTGTTTATGGTGCATCTTGCAACCATTCCCATCACTGGAACTGGCATCAACCCCGCCAGGAGCTTCGGCCCAGCCGTGATTTACAACCGCAGCAAACCTTGGGATGATCATGTGAGTGGCCGCGTTATCCCCGCATGCAGATACACATGTCCTATTATGTTTTTTTCTTTTTGTACACTTTTCTCAGATATAAATGCCTGTCTTAATTTAGTATGTTTGGAACAATAAATGTTTGAGTACTTACAATATGAAATGTATGATGACATGTATGTTGCAGTACATCTTCTGGGTGGGTCCATTCGTTGGAGCTGCTCTGGCTGCGGCTTATCACCAAAAAGTATTGAGAGCAGGCCCTTTCAAAGCTCTGGGTTCATTCCGAAGCTCACAACATGTTTAGTCATAATCTTCTGTACAAAAGTGTCCATGTTTCGGTGAGTTTAGTTCGGTGACGCCATCATCGAGTTTAGAGCAGATTCGGAGTGTTTTGGGTTTGCTTTTGCGTTGATTGGAAAGTGGACGGTCACCATACATTTCAATCAACGCAAGAGACCGTCCATTTTACTTCAATTTTTTCCAGAGTGCTCTAGGGATGTGGAATCCTGTTCTCAGGTTTTGAGCAGAGGATAGAACCTTGGTTGGGCTTTGCTTGTAAAATGGAACCTCATGTCTTCCTCCTGTTCGTCAAAATGTACCATTTCTGCTAGTGTAAGTTCTAGTTAGAGCAATAAAACTGGAGATTAGCAGCACAAGACTCTTGGTTTTTTTTGCTTTTATATATAAACTCCTTAACTTCTGTTGGTAGACTGTAGTACTGTACTTAGGAATAAAATTACATCGATCGAGGTTGGCTAAATCCCGATTGTCAACAACTGGGACAAACGAGTTACTATTGTTCACGGCTTTGCAAAGATTTTGCTTCCGAAGAAATAAATCCGTTCATGCTGACTTCGAGCTCATAATGTTGCGTGTCGCTCCCGTACTGTAGCTCTTGCATGAATTTTTAGATTATTTTCTGTTAAATTCACGTACCATTGATCAGGCGGTCTCTGGAATTCTGCACCTAGGCTGTGTGATTGCAACTTACAAACTGAGCATAGCAAAGCCTCAAGAGAAACACAACCCCTGTAGTTTCATAATTTTCTGACTCTCTAATCGGTAATTTCATTAAAATGGCGGTATTCCAAGTGCTACTTTGACAGTGTGCCATTTTCACCATCTAGGACAAATATAGATTTCCGAACGGCCGTTTTGAATCATCGAGGATAGGTATAGATTTAGAATGGTCATTTTGAGTTGTTTTCACGCCATTTAAAAAAAATATCGCCATTTTAATGAAATTGCCCATTCTAGTAAAATTTTAAAAACTTTCAAAGTTGAGAATACAAGGTATTCTATGTGCAACACTAAACTCACCTTGAATGGACGCACCAAATGTCTTAAATCTC
The DNA here is from genome assembly GCA_963969595.1 of Neckera pumila. Lineage (NCBI taxonomy): Eukaryota > Viridiplantae > Streptophyta > Bryopsida > Hypnales > Neckeraceae > Neckera > Neckera pumila. The sequence continues at coordinate 24,608,122 of OZ018411.1, read as the reverse complement.
ATAGATTGCTGCAAGAAAACTCCTCACCTATCCTTGGTTGCATCTAAAAAGTTGTATTGATTTTGAGTCAAGAAGTGTTCATTTTAGCCAATTTCTTAGGTGTTGACAAACGGAAAATGGCACTTGTAGGTGATCAACAACTCAATTGGAAGTATGGATAGGTTCCTACAAAGTCATTTTTGAATGGATCTTTTTGAAATTTTGACACAATATAAAGACAATTTTAGGAATCTTTTCTTTGTTTCCCCCCCAATAGATATACAAGTATACGTCTAGATCAAAAGCTATATTGTCCAAAGTTCTTTGGCCTTTGGGCAATATGTACAAAACTCCTCTACTTTAGAAAGTTGACAAATATGTAACTAACATGATCTATAGGATGCCATTGTTGATACAATAATTATGTGTAGTGCAAAAATCTCATTTCAAAAGTCAGTTTGTTGACCATATTTATGAATCTTTTTCTACACATTCATGATAGCCAAATAGTACAATTTTGTATAGTTAATTTTGTTACTAAAATCTTTTTTCATTTTGTTTTCATTGCCCTAAAATAGACAATTTTTGACAATTTCCCTGCCAAATGTATCCCAATCTTTTAGAAGTTAAATTAATTAACTATCTAAAAACATCGGATGTATCCAATTAGTTTACAAATTTATTAAAGCCGCAATACTTAAAGCTAGTGAGGTTGAAATATCACATTTTTTTATTGTTTTAATTTTTGAAAAGCCCAAAAATAGAACAAGTTTGTAGTGATACTAATTTTGTACCCTCACTAATAGTTTAAATTAGTGTATTTAGTGAGTCCTTGTTTGGGTGACCAATTAGGCTAGTACCATTCATATACCTAATTTTGATGTGGTCTCATTGCTTCTCAAATAGAGCCTACAAAAACATATATACCTTCATTACAAACTACCTATATGTCTACTACGGAAGATGGCTCCAGTCTAAATGCTTTAATATTCACTTTAGACACACAAGAATAGTCCCTTTTTTCTAAAATGTTGTTGCTTCAACCTAAATTAGACATTCATAAATAATTGAAATTTGAGCCATAATGAAATGAATAGTGGCTACAATTAAAGCATTGAATGACACTGATGGAGTAAATTAGTAACCATAATAGGAACTTTTACCTTTTGAATGTATTGTTTTAGAATGTCATGACTCCGACAACCTGAGTTGTCCAGGCTACTAATGCTCCCAGCTCTCAGTCCATTGTGCAATCCTAACAGCAGGAACTGAGATAAAGGAGAGAAGAAACCGCAATAGGAGAGAACCGGTCAGTGGCCATTACCGCTCCCTCTCTCTTGTTGCGCAGCTGCATCCTTGGAGATCTCGTCAAGACATCACCGCTCCCCGCCAGTACATCACCTCCCCTCCCCTCCTACTGCGGCAGTCCCCGCGTTGTGTAGCGACTCAGCGAGCCCAGACTCCTCCCGACCCGGCGCAGCAGCCAGTCGCCGCACTCCAAGGATCCACCCTTCCCGGCCCCTCATCCGCCATTACCACCGCGGCCACCTGCAGCTTCTGATACGGCCCTCTCGAGACTCACGTAGGATCAAGTTAGTAGCCACAAGCTTCTACATGCGTGCACATCTCCATAGCTAGAATTATTCATTGAACTAGGACATCACATGACGAGAAACTTGCTTAGTATTGAAAGTATGTCGAGTGAGGGACATCACCCCCCTCACTAGGCTTTATTTCTAGTTTGCTAACTGCCTCAAGATAACCGCTCTCTTGTAACTTCCTCCTCTCCTTTGGTGATTGTAACGTGGTGTCTTTGTCCAGCTGGAACGGCGTAGTCGTGACATAACCCCCCCCTCCCTTCACAGCGTGAAGTTGGTGGATGGTATGATCCAACCCTTTGGATCCTTGAACTACGCTGGGGTCGTTTTGCCCTGGTGCGTTAAGGTGACGCTGGTGAAAGTTAGCAACTACATCTGGCGCATTGTGCAAATTTTGGACTAGCTCCCATGAGTTTTCATTGGGCCCATATCCCTCCCACACAACCAGATATTGAAGTTTTCTCCATTGCCTGGCTAGTCGAGAATCCAAAATTTTATTGACCTCCCACTCCATATTGCCTTTGGGAGTGACAATGGGTGGAGGTGGTCTCTGTCTGCAACCTGGAATGGTATTGGGTCAATATTCTCCAGCAAGGATATGTAGAATACATTGTGAATACAAAGAGTCTTAGGTAGATTAAGTCGATAGACGAAGTTTGATAACTTAGCAATAATGGGAAACGGTCCCAAGAACTTGGATGCTAATTTTTTGGTCGGAGCTGTTGTAGAGATATTATCGTGACGGAGTAACACTTTGTCGCCTATTTGAAAAGAAGGCTGCAATTGCATGCCACAGTCATAGTTACGCTTGGCTTGGTCTCCAGCGATTTTAATCATGGATTTAACTTCTTCATGTATATCTTTGAGGAGTTGAATTTGGTCTTCCGCTGCTGGGACAATTGAAGCTGATGGCATAGCAAATGACAACGCTGGATGGTATCCGTAAATGGCATAAAAGGGTGAGAGACCCATAGCCGAGTGGACTGCATTATTATAGGCAAACTCCGCTATTAGAAGGAGGTCAGTCCAATCGTCCTGTCGTCGGGTTGTGAACATGCGGAGAAATTGCTCTAGCACTTGGTTCACTTTTTTGGTCTAGCCATCCGATTGTGGATGAAAAGGCATTGTTGGAGCAGGGCAAATGCGGAGAAGTTCATATAGCCGCTTCGTGAATTTGGAGATAAACACCGGTCCACGATTAGATATAATTTTGTCGGAGGTGCCGTGATGTTTCCATACATGGTGAAGGTTAGTGTTGCTGTGGCCGAGGAGTTGATTGTTTTGATTGTTGGGATAAAGTGTGCTAACTTGGTATTTTTATTGACTACCACCATAATGGAGTCGAATCCCTTGCTATTTGGTAGTTTAACAATGAAATCGGCTGTGACTCGTTTCCATGGTGCATTTGCCACCAAAATAGGCTGTAGCAAGCCATATTGGGCATGATGAGTGGATTTTGAACACTGGCAAAGGTTGCAACCATTGACATATCAATGAACGTACTTTCGAAGTGTGGGCCAATAGAAAGTTCTTGCGACGAGATCCATTGTTTTTGCTCGACCTTGATGTCCTGCCACTGGGGCGTCATGTCTAGACTGTAGTATTTGGTATTGTATATCCTCATCATCTGGTACAAAAATTGCATTTTGGAAATAAAGTATACCATTATTAAGTGTATAGTCTTGAAATCGCTGGTGGATATTCACCGGTGCCCGGTCAGGGCCATTCGTAAAGAATGCTAATATGGGCTTAAGTGTCATATCCTGCCTCGTGGCTATCTTAATGTGGTCCATAATTTGAGTGTTGCTCCAAACTAGCTCGCAGATTTCCATGGCAGCTAAACGTAATAGCGGTTTAAATTCTTTTGGGGAATATTTGAGGATATTGGATCGCCTTGAAAGCATATCTGCGCATCCATTTAACATCCTAAGTTGATGGTGAATTTCAAAGTTGAATGCCGAGAGTTGCTCGGACCATCGAGCTTGTCGTCTATTGAGCTGCTTGGTTGTTAAAAAGTGTTCAAGATTCTAATGATTGGAAATCACTCAAGTTTGGTGGGGGACCCTTCAAGATAGACGCGCCATTCTTGGAATGCAAGCACAATGCTCAACAATTCCTTGTCGTACATGTCATAGTTTTTTTCCGCTAGTTGCATTTTAGAGCTTCGATATGCCCATGGGTGTAAGTGCCCATCCTCCCCGCGTTATGACAAAATAGCTCTTGTAGCATTGTTGGAGGCGTCAGTTTCTACTACAAAAGGACGTTAAAAACTAGGGTGAATCAACACAGGAGCCTTAGTGAAGCGGGACCGGAATTCTTGAAATGCCTCATCTGCCGAATGAGTCCATTCAAAACATTGATCTTTGCGTGTTAATGATGTAAGAGGAACTGGAATAATCACAGATAAAGCGACGATAAAAATTAGCAAAACCAAGGAAAGCTTGGACCTCCTTCATTGTCTTCAGGGTGGGCCATTTTTGAATTGCTTGGATCTTGTCCTAACACATTTTCCAAGCCATTTTATGAGACCACCATTCCCAAAAATTCCACGGAAGTTTGGTGAAATTGACATTTAGATGCTTTGGCAAAAAGGCCATGTTGATGCAAGCGTTGTAAAACCATTCGGACAATTTCTTGATGTTCTTTTAAATCTTTGGAAAATATAAGAATATCATCTAAATAAATTACCACTGAAATGTCCAATAGATCATGGAAGATATTTTGCATGTGAGCTTGAAATTGGGTAGGGCAGTGGTGGGCCCAAATGGCATCACTAAGTATTCAAATAACCCATAGCGAGTTTTAAAGGCTGTCTTAAATTCATGGCCCATTGCCATTTGTACTTGGTGATACGCTTGCCTTATATCTAATTTTGTAAATATTCTTGATCCCACCAACCGATCCTTTAAATTAGGAATGAGAGGCAGAGGGTACCGGTTCTTGATTGTGATCTGATTCAAGTTTCTATAGTCGACACAAACACGGATGGATCCGTCCTCCTTTCAAGCAAACACATTGGAGGCCGAGACTGGAGATTTATAGCATCGAATCCAACCTTTGCCTATATTTTCTTCCAAGTATCATCAGAGTTCTTCTAGCTCTACAGGAGACATCGGCCTTAATCTGGTATTACGAGGTTCTCGCCCCTCCTTGAACTCTATTCTCATATCTGACCCACTATGATTGGGTAGTTCATTGGAGGCTTTTTCACTAAAAACATCCAATAAATCTTGATACTCCTTTGGGATTTGTTGAAGCTACTCTTCGGTCTTGTCTCCATCAGCCAACTCTGAGATCTCTAGTACATCTGCCCATACAACTTAGCTTCTTTTGCCAATAGGCGGAGTACTGGTGTTGATACTAGGGCATGCTTTGGTGCCACCAATTGCAACTAGCCGGGCTTTGTTAGCTGGGCTGGCTGGTCGAGCTCGCCGAGTGTTTCCCACTTCGCACTCTACGGGCTCCCTCCCTGAGAATTCATAACACGCCTTCCCCTCCAGGCTGCGCGGTTGGCGCCGTGCCAATCTGGGACCTTAAATGGATGCGACCTCCCTCCATTCCTTGAAGTTGGAACGCCTTCGACCCTCCCATCGTGGACCTTGAGACCAATATTGTTGGTTGCAAGCAGTGCTGCTTGCAGTACTTTGAGTTAAAGATCACTTGCTTTTGGGACCAACAAATTGTGGGGTCGTGACGTACAAGCCATAGCGTCCCCAACGACCGATATTTGTGAGGTCAGCAACCATGGTTTCCGAATGATTTCCCATTGTCAAGTTGAATGTTGCTTCGTGAGTGATAAGGCCAGAGTTTATAACTCTACCATCTATAACTCGAATCTCTCGTGGAGTTAACTTGGCTCAAATTTCTGTGCCACAATTTTAAGCACATTAGGAAAAAAATGAGCCCTGGAAGGGACTCCTTTGTAGTGTAAGCTTCCTCTCTAGGGAACTCAAAGGAACTCAACAGTGATTTACAGTAAAAAAATATTTAAAAAATATTAAAATATTGATAAAATATTAATAAATAAAAAATAATAAAAAATAAAAAATAATAAAAATAATAAAATAATAAAAATTGTAATGATTGCAATCTGATATGGCATGTGTGGTGCCATGTCAGATTTGAAAATTTTATAATTTTGAATTTATTTTAATAAATTATTTTTTTAATATTTTTGTAAGCAGTTCAGCTGCATTATTCTCTACTGTTCTATGCCGTTCCACGCCTGCAGTTCGCTGTTGCAAAAAAATAAAATAAAATAATTTTTTTTTTTTTTTTTTTTCCCGGCTTACGTTCTCTGCGTTCTCTGGTCTCATGGCCTCTTCCAGGGGTTCATCTTTTTCCTAATGAAATCTCAATGTATAAAGACACCGGTAGCTCCCGAGTCTACTAAGGTCGTCGCCGTGAACGAGTTAAGATGGGCGTCTATTGTTAGATGTGCCCCTGGTTCCGTGGTAGCACGTAAGTAGTGTGGTGTGGTGGCTCCATCCAGCCGCCACGATTGCTGAGATGGGGAAGGGTTCGTCAACCAAGTCCCACTTGGAGATTGCACTTGCTGCCGTTTGAGATGCGCCCAGGTACCAAATGAATGGCTTCAGTCCTGGGCTTGACCTTTTCCCGCTCCACTGCTCGCATCTTCCTCTACCCCCATAACTGCAAGGGAAAAGGATTTGGAAGGGTTGGTGGGGCATTTCGCCCGTATGTGCCTAGACAACCCACAACCCCAGCATTTTCCCTGCCTTTGATACTCTAAGTGATCCGCCGCCATCTTTGTCATAGTGGTTGTTGCAGAGATGGCGTCAATGTCCACTGGCACCGGCCCGGTAATTCCCGGAGTAACTTGGTATCCCCTGATATGATCTCATGGATGCGCAGTTGGTGCTGGTGGGCGTTGATTTTGGCGACGAGTCCACAACCGTTCATCAATTAGCAAGGCCATTGCCATCCAGTCGTGTAGCCAATGTGGTTGGTTCTCCGTGGTGGCAACCGAATCAAGAATCTCCTCCTTCAACCTTCCACGAAATCGTGCCCTTAAACTCGGCTCATTCCAGTCCACTTGGGCCGCATATTCATGAAACATAGAGATATATGTCGCTATTGACCTCGTTTGTCGGATCCTCCCCAAACGATCTTCCGCCGTGCTCTTGTGATCAATATCTCTGTAAACTGCAACAACAACCTCTCAAAATGCATTATAATCAACCAATAATTTGTAAGGTCGCCCCTCGTCCAACGCTTGAAGATTGGCATCGCCCAATTTTGTGCTGCGCCACTCATGTATGAAAGTGCATAAGCAATTTTATCTTCGTCATAACAATAAGCTTGCGGCTTACCTCAGAACACTAGGCGCAATTGGACAAACCACTTGTAGACTTCTCCGCCCTTTTTCCTCGCAAATTTGTCTGGTATCGCAATCTTTGAGTCTCGGCTTTCAAAATCCTCACCGTTGCCTCCTTGAGAACTCAGTTGTATTGTATTGCTCATCCCTCTTGACGCAGATGGTGATGTCGGCCTCGGCCTTGTTGCAGCATGCTCCGTAATTTGCTGCACAAGGTGAGGGATCGTTGTCTGGAGTATCGCTTGCACTTGCTGCTGAATAAAATTCATCCACTCAGGCCCCATCCCTTCCGGCAATGGCTGCCCATTTCCCTCATCGCGGGCTCCCTCCTCCATAACATGATCAAAATACTTCCTCTCGTAACTTTAACTACCTCCCAATGCTAATTGGCTTCCCACCACTAGCCAGAACGCCTCCGACATCTCTTGCCCCGGAAGCAAGGACACTTGTTGTGACTTGACATAATGTCATGACTCCTACAACCTGAGCTATCCAGGCTGCCAATGCTCCCAGGCTCTCGGTCCATTGTGCAATCCTAACAACAAGAACTGAGAAAAAGGAGAGAAGAAACCGCAATAGGAAAGAACCGGTCAGTGGCCATTACCGCTCCCTCCCTCCTACTGCGCAACTGCAACCTCGGGGATCTCGCTGGGACATCATCGCTCCCCACCAGCACGTCACCTCCCCTCCCCTCTTACTACGGCAGTCCCTGCGCTGTGCAGCGACTCAGCGAGCCCAGATTCCTCCCGACCCGGTGCAGCAGCCAGTCGCCGCACTCCAGGGACCCGCCCTTCATCCGCCATTACCACCACAGCTACCTGCAGCTCCTGACATGGTCCTCTTGAGACTCACGCAGGATCAAGTTAGTAGCCACAAGCTTCTACATGCATGCACATCTCCATAGCTAGAATTACCCATTGAACGAGGTCTGGACATCACATGACAAGAAACTTGCTTAGTATTGAAAGTATATTGAGTGAGGGACATCACCCCCATCACTGGGCTTTATTCCTAGTTTGCTAACTGCCTCCAGATAACTGCTCCCTTGTAACTTCCTCCTCTCCTCTGGTGATTGTAACATGGTGTCTTTGTCCAGCTGGAACGACGTAGTCGTGATATAAAAAAACATTAATTATAACCAAGATAGATAAGTAAAATGTCTATTATGGGTGCACTTTGTATTGGTTTGAGGGGGACTAATGACTCCTTTGGATTATTTGGCTAGTACAATTTAATAACGCATAAAAATGACTCATACCTTGTTGGAAAAATATAATTCCAATTACTATTGTCTTTTCTTCAATTTATCTATATGTGAAAAATATTTAAACCACACTTTAGCAAAGGTAGGGCAATCATTGTACTCGCAATAAGGGTCTTCCACCTTACACCATTGTGAACTTTTGATTATCAATGAAATATGAATGCAATGGATGATCCTACTTTTGTACCATAGTGCACTAAAAAGCCAATTTTGTAATTTTAAGAAAACAATGGATAAATTTAGAAAATAAAATTTGGTGTAAAATTAACTTTAGATGATATGTAATGTTAATCTTGCCTTCTTTCACCAAAAGTTTGATGATGCGGTGATTTTATTTTCACAAATACATCAGATTCTTAAACACATTGCACTCCATGGTATACTTGTGCACCCAAAGTTTCATAAAACAGAAAGACGTCCATGGAATTTTTAGTTGCAATTTTCTTAAAATATAAAAATTTGTGAATTTTTTTATGATTCTTGTTCATTAGAGAAAATCTGGACTCACTACAGGGCTGGTTGGAGTGCGTGCCAATGTGCAATTAGAGAAAAAATTAGCCGAAAAGCTGCAACAGTCAGTGTAAGATGAGCAGTCAGTGTAAGATGAGCTGTCAGCCAAGGTTCCCCGTCGGACTGCTGTCGGACTGCCGATTAAAAAAATATATATATATATATATATATATTTTTTTTCCCTGTATTTGCACTCCCGCCGAAAATCTGGACTCTCCCAAACAGCCCTCTGGAGAGTCCAGATTTTCTATAATGGAAGTCAGACTATTTCATTTTTGATGGACTTTTTTTGTGAGTTTGCTTGCAAATGGTTAATTTAGTTGAGGAATCTTTTGAACATTTGCCATGCATTGGCCCTAAATTGGTATGATCTCTCATAATTTTCTATTCCTAATGCATCACTTACTTGACATATCAGGTAGCTAAATCAAGATGACAAAGTCTCTTTACAACACTAATTTTTTGAGCTTATATGGAGCAAAATTTGCCATAAGCAATCAATCTAGGGTCACGCAGGTAAGTGCAGAAGATTGGTGGACAATGAAGCGGTAAAGGTATTTTTCAAATTAGGGAGACAAGAAATTATACTCAAAGTTACATACATTAGATTGTTTCATTTCATGTTATAGTCTGACTTCAACAAGAATCATCAAATTAGGGTGGCACTTGCAATCTATAACCACCTCAAATGTAGATTATAAAACTACTCACAAAAAAGACTCTTAATCTCATTAATGTTTGTCAAAACTCCTATGTCACTTTTCTTTTTCTGTTGATTGCTTCAGAATAAACTCTCTAATAGTTGAGGAATTCAATTTGTAAACTCCAAGTCAAATTACATCATGCTAAGAGATCTCTAGCACAAAAGTTGGATTGTTCAAAAGCAAACAAATATAAGGGAAACCACCCGGTGATAGGAAAACCAATCAAACCACGTTTGACAGACACCTAGAGAATGACCCATTACAATCTCGCATCAACCCTTAATCGGGCCCTTAATAGACTTTTTTCAATGAATGAGATTGGGGCTAACATTAGGTTGAGTTAGTGTCCACAATCAATGTGTAACTCAGATGATAGTGATGGAGTGACTCCAATAGGAACTTCCACCTTTTGAATCTAAATTCATCAAATGAAGTGATTTTTTTCGCCCTTCATATTGTGACTGTGTTAGGAAAGATTGTGACTGCCGTAGGTGAGTAAGATTACCATTATGATTAATGTCTACACCTTTTGTTGGTTTTGTTGTAGTCTAGAGACTATTTTGGAATAGTTGGACAACACAAAATTTCACAACAAATGCTTACTTTGTCAAATGAATAAAATTTCAATTGCTCTCCCCATTTCTCCCATTTCTCTTTATATGGAATTTTTTTTAAATGCCCAACAGGGCAAACCAGTCATTAATGATGCCTGTCATAGGCTGGTTTCCCTTACTCTTGGACAAAAAAGGGCAAAACCTGACTGGATGTTCAAAGTTATTTTCCAAGGGCTCAGACACTTGTTGGATTCTGTGTACGTCACTACAATAGTCCTGCAAAGTGCAAACACCTCTCCCTGGATCCTTACAAACTGCCAGATTAGGATTGTTTTCAGGCCTCAAGAAAACCTGCTTGCAGATCGACAGAGGAATGATGGATCATGTGTTTTTACAGGACTAATTTAATTTGTTGGCTGGTACAGTTGCTTGCTGGCCCAGTGAGTATCGATCCTTATCAACAAGCTAGTGATCGACACAGTACGTACTCCTGAGTTTTCTAGCTCGCTTTGACAGGAATGCATGCGTCCGGAGCGGAGAAAATATCATTCCCGCATTCCTGTACGTCTGATCGAAGGCTTCCCATGCCAGAGATGCTCTTGCAGACTTTACTTTGCTTCAGTGGTCTCATGATCGAGTGGGAGAGGCGCGCCAGAGGCCGAGTGCGCGCCCCTGACGTTTTGTACGAGACCTCTGTTGGCCGGTGCATTCACTGATCGGATCGATCGGTACGTTGCAATAGTGAATTAAACGCTGTGAAGCTGTTGCCTTCGTTTATATGGTGTGTTGCTATTTCTGCACTCCACGTCTCGACCCCAATTTTGAACAGTCGAAGTTAGTGTCGGAAGTTGCAATGATGTGATGTGTGCAGTAAGTGCCATGATAGAAAAATATTTTGATGAGAAATTATATGAAAATTTCAGGCCATGGGAAGGCTGGTAGGATGCATGAAAATGTGCATTTAGAGAAAATATCAGCCCTAAAAGGCCTTCAAGGAATCTCAATGAAGGTGAGCAATCAATTGGTGTGTTTCCTCAGATTTTTTATTTTTTATTTTATTTTAATTTGAAAATAATAATAATAATTAATAAATAAATAAATAAATAAATAAATAAATAAATAAATAAATAAATAAATAAATAAATAAATAAATAAATAAATAAATAAATAAATAAATAAATAAATAAATAAATAAATAAATAAATAAATAAATAAATAAATAAATAAATAAATAAATAAATAAATAAATAAATAAATAAATAAATAAATAAATAAATAAATAAATAAATAAATAAATAAATAAATAAATAAATAAACAAATAAAATAAACAAATAAATAAATAAATAAATAAATAAATAAATAAATAAATAAACAAATAAAATAAACAAATAAATAAACAAATAAATAAATAAATAAATAAATAAATAAATAAAAATCAGATAAATAAATATTTGCACATTCGCCGAAACCCTAGTGGTCCTCCACTGGACTTATATTTCCTCTAATGTATGTATTTAGGGACACTTTAGACCTAAAGACTAGGCCATTCTCCTTGAGGTCAATTGCCCAAATTTCATCCTTTTGTCCAATCACAAGATAGGATTCCAACCTTCTATCTAATTGTAAGTGAAGATTTCAACCTTTTGTCCAATTACAAGTGAGGATTTTAACCATTTGCCTATTCACAAGTGAGGGAGTTAGTATTTTGTCCAATTACTAGTGAAGATTTTGTGCCTTTTACACAACAAATTGGTCCAGACTCTATGTGTAAAGTATCCCTTGTAGAGTGTGTTATTAAACAAGGTTGAGTGTAGTTTTCAATGCAAAGAATAGTCTCTTGTGTATATCGATGGAATTTGCTTTTGAGATTTAGAGTAACTGCAAAAAAATACATATCCTATTTTCTGTCACACCTTGCGTCTTCTTTTGTTTTTTGGCCATAACTTTGCGTTCAAGATCCAAATGCCTTAAGATTTATAGGTAAGGCACTCATGATTATTATACATTTTTTTTGAATCTTTTTACTATTTTCAAAAACATTTTACTATATAAAAACAGCCCCCAATTTTATGTCACAAATTCCAGTTTGGGTTTTTTTTAGTACTATAGTAGTACCCAAAAAATAAATTTGGAGCTGAAATTTGGAAGAGATGGTCTTCTAGTAGACATATAGCTATAGTCCAAAGGAATTCTAAAATAACTTAATTTTATGGGATGTAGATCTCTACAAAGTGAGCTTCATTTAGCTTGCATTTTGAAACATCTAAAACATATTTTTGGTAGTTCTTTTGGTGAATGATCATCTCTATAGAGTTGTTACAAATGGCTAATTTTTATTTTAAACTAATTAAATCATCAAAGTATTGATTTTCTTGAGTTTTGGCATGTTTCTAGTTCTCCTACTTTGAGAGTTTTCCTAGGCTTTTCCTTTGTTGGTTACCTTTGTCTTAAAGGTGTATACATTATCCTTCTTTTTTTAAAATTTTAAAATTATTTTTCTAATTTTAAAGTACTCCAAGAAAAACATGAGTATTATTACAAAATGCAACAAACAGTACAAGTGTTTTTTGCAATCACCCTTCATTGAATTTGCCATTAAAACTCCCTGTCATCAAACAAAAGGTTTGCAAAACAGAATCTAGGTTCTTTAGATTATCCTAGGACACTAATTTCTTATCATGTCACTTTTAATTTTCATAATCACTTATAGTGTTAATTAAGATAATTTTGAGTTTTCAACATTTAGCCATGTTGTAAACATTTCAATCCAAGATTTAATCATGTCTTCAAATTGATATTTCTTTTGCTAGAGAAGTAAAGAGCAAATGAAAGTGTTTTTTTGGTTAGAAAACCTTGGAGGAAGGATTGTGAATGTTAAAACTTTCACATGATTTTGAACTACAAGACAAATAATATTGAACTCCAAATTTTTTTTGTCAATGAAAATGATGTAAACTTGGGAATAAATAGCCAAAGAAAAGGATTTAATCTCCCTAGCTATAAAGCAAAGGATTGTTTATGATACCAATACTATTGAAAGGCCCTTAAAGAAGAATATTGCCACATTGAAATATATACATTGAAATGAAATGACCATTGACATGAAAGATTTTTTAAGTATTTATTTGTGAATATTTCATTCACAAGAAAATTAGTCAAAAGAAATGAAAGTTAGTAACAAAGACATAGACAATAGTACTTATTCTTTTTAATCAGGTCCTTTCTAATTATTTATTTTCTTTTGTTTGTCATCTAGTTATGAATCTCTACTAACATAACATTGTAACATTGTTAAACAATGTAAGAGAATCTTTTCTCACTCTCCAAAATCCACAATGGCCTCTCCAACATTGGCCAATATTTTTTTTCAAGCCCCTCTCCCCATTCTCAGGAGGGATTAGGGGGAGAAATCACTACTATTATGCAATGCTATATATGTCCATGGAATCAAGTTGTTTGTTATTGACATAATTTGTAAAATTCTTGTAAAATGTCAATAAACTCATGGTTGCACATAATTTGGACTGATAGAATAGAAGATATTGAATTTCAAATTATGATTGAAATAAGAAGCAACATGAACATTAAAACAAAAATTGGCAAAAAAAAAAAAAAAATGTCTTCGAAATTGGATGTGGTACTTTTGACCACCGTTCTGTGAAGTCTCCAAGCAATTGCAAATATTGTTTTGTGTTGCAACTTCAATTTTGAGAATTATGGTGTATATAATACACCATTGAAATGGTCGTAAAAATACCTTTCCATAGGTATATGACATGCCCTGAAATTCTCAAAATTGCAACTGCAAACTTAAAAAAATATATCTACAGTCATTTAAAGATTGCACAGAATGGTGGTTAGAAGAACCATATCCAATTTTTAATTTTTTAAAATTTTTTTTACCAAAGTTTGTTATAGTGGAATAAGGTGATTAACACAATTTGAATCCAGACCAATGCAACTGTGACAAACCATACTAAGTGTTCCTTGAGTTGGATCCATCCAACAACACATGTACTTGACAAGAACTCCAAAAGGATGGAACATAACATTCATAATGCATGACGATGGGGTGCCTGCTGTTTGGTGAACAATGTAGCTGCGACAGCAGTAGCTCGCATGTCTCTATATGAGTAAGTTTAAGAGTCTATCAACTCTACCTCTAGTAGTTTACAATGGGAAAGGTCTTGACTCGCAAAATAATCTTATGGATGATACATGGCTGCCTAATATCAAATTACTAAGTAAGAATCCTTCAATAACTTGAACTAAAGAAGAATAGCTTGTTCAATGCTTGTATTACCACTCGGAATTGAAACATAGTATATATTCAGCAAGAGTATGTCAAAAGGAATATATCGAATATACAACAGTCCACACCCTAAAACTCCCCAGACCGAGAGAGATTCTTACAAACCCATCGTCACTCTACTGCTACAATTCAAGTTCTTCACTTCAGCAACTAAATTGAAACTTAGAAGCAACCTGACGGAGAAGGTATGTGGTTTGAAGACTACGTAAGGTAAGTTTAATATCACAACTATAGAGAGAAGTATCCCGTAAGAATATGCTTATCAATCTGCGGAGCTATGAAGAGTTTCGTTTCTGCCACCAAACCAAACCAAAAAACTACCAGAGTACCCGTAGCCCGAGTTTGATCACCTGGCTTGATAGGGAAAACAAAACTCCTGCTACTAGCAGGGGTCTCCCTAGGAGGAAATCTTGGAGCGGGGTGAATCTGGTTACTTGTCGTCGCAGCTTAGTCGTGGCAGCCCGCAATGTGTGCCCCAAGAAAAAAACTGAAATCTATCAGAGTGCAATTGCAGCTATACTCGGGGCTTCTAGCTGAATGAAAACTGCTCAAATCGAGGTTTGAGACGCTGTACTCGAAGCTAGAGCTGCACCTGCATGGAAGAGACAGAAGGGCAGAGACGAGGAGCTAGATCGAGCTCATGAACCTTCCTTTAGAAGAAGGCTTTGGACAGTCTTTCGGAGTGGATGACCGATGGACTGTAAATTTTAAATTCTCACACTTGGTGATATGTTTGCATGGAGTCTATTCTGAATGTGGCAGTGCGGAGGATCCCACCTCATGGCAGATTCCCCTGCACAACCTGCAGAAGGAAAGAAACAATATCGATTGTAAGAAAGAGGTAAATCTGATTAATATGGTAAGAGGTTTATTAAACCATTGCGGACCGGCAATGTTGCTCTCTCCTCCCTGATGACTCCTCCCTGTTACCAACACCAACTCATCTCTTCCAATCCACTCTTGATTGGTCTTCAATTAGCAACTAGGGCGAAAGCATGACTTGGCTAAATGTTGATGGTCATTGATTCTCTCAAAATTGGCTTCTTTGTTAATAGGAAGGATCTGAATGAAAATAAGGTTGTCTAAAACCTTTCAACAGTGGTCTACAACCTATGATTACCTACGAGATCATCATGCGTTGAATGATGATATAATTTGATCACTAGAGTTTGGCTCTTGCCCCCTAAGTGAGTTTTCCAGTGAGCTCTTCAGGTGATCTCCCAAAAATCACACTTGGGACACATATTAAAATGCTTAAAGCTATGGTCCTCTATCTTAACCTCACTTTAGCAGCCCAACAATTTACTTAACTAAGGGACATTTTTAGACTGCAAGGTTGATATTGGTTTGATGAGCGGGGTGAAGAGGGATCAAACTGATATTGATAGCAACACGGTAATCTAAAAATACACGAGAAGAGTCCCTACACATAGCATTGTTTTACTGAATGACAAAGTATTGACAAGGTGTAGACGAAGTATAGACAAGATATGACCTTTTTCTTTAGTTTTATCCAAGTTTACTAAGTTAAAACATCTAGAGACTTCGTTGCTCGTGAACATCTTGTGTAGTTCCTGAACTCTGCTGTTGTTTCGGGACATGCCACTGAAAGATGTGACCATGTTGCAAATGATGAGGCATATAAAATCAAGATCAATTCACAATAAAAACGTGGAAGGCGTCATACCTTCGGGCCCAACAGGCATCCGTTGCTCAGATGGCCATCTGCTGGAGCTTGGGAGGTATGACTCCGAAGAGAACATGCTGCTCAACACACACACACACACACACACACACACACACACACACAACAAAAAGCACAAACGTCATCCAGTCTGCCTTCCCCATGATTTGAATGCCTCACAATTAGTATCCGTATTCAGTTAAGGGAACCACACCTAATTGCAACACCTACCTAAATGCGACACTCCAAAGTCTTACACCATGACTACATATTATTATTTGGGAAGGTACAGCACTTCAGTGTCAGAAGTCATTTTGGTAATAGACAATCTACCGATAAATTTTTTTAACGCTTCTACTTTTGCATATGGTATCCAAACAATGCACTCTTTGGTGTGTTGGAATTCTCTTCAATCTGCTAACAAGAATATTAAAAAAAAAGAAAAAAAGTAAAAGTAAAATAGAATAACTTTCTAATAATTAGGTGTGGTTTCAAAACACGGCCTTGGTGGTTCTCTCTATCTCTCTCTCTCCTCTGATCCATTAGAATAACATATTCTTACAGGTTGATGAGGAAGTAACAGTGCATACCCCAATTGTAGCGAAGTCTGTGATCTTTGTGCATCTCGAAGGTTGGGATGAGGATACACAGTTGCTGCTGCCGGCTGTGAGCTTACACCGATATCAAGAGCGTTGGTCAAACGCTTCGGGCTCTTTGGCACGTCGGCTCGAGCAACACCTGCGGCGGCGGCGGCGTCTGCAATCCCTTGGGCGTCTGCAAGCTATATCAACACGCGAAACCGCACAAATGCCTGTTCGTGAGTGATTAGTTTCCACAATTAACCCCTCCCGCACCAACCAACTCGTCTTCTTAGTGAGAGGGTAACATTAGTGTCACTGCAAAATTAGAAGTGGTTGTTTAAGTAAATTCCACTGCGGTGATGAATTCCACTCCACTGGTGATTATATTCTGAAGCTTTTACTAACAATGGTCAATTAGTGTTGCACGTACTAATAGGATAAATCGATGTTTTTGGTGCCTTAAGCCCTGCCTTAAATGGTGTTAGTTACACCATTCATTCTATTTAAAGAATGATATACTATATCGAGGGCTCATGAATAATATGAATTCGAGTACCTATTGATGAACATCACTTACTGAACCTTGGATCTTGAGTTGGCCACTTGTTGCTTGAGTGATTATTTACTCAAAAGCCTCTTGATGGTGGTCCCAAGGTATTAAAGCTAGCAAAAACAACTGTACGGCACACTTTGACATGCTATTTTGATGTTACATTAATCATGCGACGCTCTAACTGAAATAAAATGTAGTTGGATCAACCTTCTATGTGACTGCACTTCCAAGGAAATTAACAGAGTTTTCAGATAGCTAACTGCCGCTACTTGGTTGGCCCAGATGAGGTTAGCACTTCAAACTCCTAGCATGGACAAATTAGTTTACTTGTCCAAAGTCAAAGAGTTCAGTTAACTTGTGAAACGAATGTAAATCCCAAGCGTGTTTCAGTAGTGGGAATTAGCACCAATTTGCTAACTAATGCTACTTTGGCAGTGCAGGCACCTACTAACTAATTCAAGTCAACTAAAGCCACTACAAGGTTGGTGGGTCATAAACATATTCTGAACTTATCACGAGTCACTCATATAACGAGCAGATGAACTATAACCGGGACAACAAGTACTTTTGATGATGTGGAAACAACATTAACAGAATTTGGCAATAGCTGCAACAAAATGCTTACGCATAAATTATACTTACCTTCTTCCGAAGATCTTCATTTACAACTTGAAGCTCGCGCTCCTGTAGAGGGAAAGAAACCATAAGTGACCACACTACACAACAGTGAACCAACCAACAGACTGTACCACACAAATAGACGAAAAAGAGCAGGCAACGGCACACACCTTCCTTCGTAAACCGTCGATCTCTTCTAATATGAGCTGATTCTGAAATAAAAACCACAGCCACAATAAATCAATAAATCAAAAATTTGGATGAGACTAGGATGAACCAAGTATTGCTCCAAATCCACATGGATAAATCGTAGCTCAAGGGGTGATACTGCAGATCACTGGGTGAACCGCCAACAAGGCACACTGTAAGCTGCACAGCACCAGGCATGTTTACATTGCAAAGTGAACCTCACCGAGTGCCTCCCTCAGCTGAGACTTTGCAATTTGCACGCTGCACCTATATCGTTGCGAGCAGCAAGGTAAAAGTAGTTTCATACATTTAGATTCACTGAATTGATTCAGTGAATAGGATTCAATCTAACTTCCGGTTTCTTCCTCAGAAGGAACCTGGATACTTGCCTTTTTTGCCCTCACTCGTGAAGCACCCAGATCAAGCTGCTGCTCCAGCTGCAACAGGTCAGGCATCTTCAGCAACGAAAGATCCTCACCAAGCATGCGCCTGCACGGGATATCACAAAGTTCACTACTCTTTTTTCTCAAATACTGCTGACGAAGAACTCCAAAACAGTTCGGCACTCAGATTGAAACGCATCTCCATACGATGGATGGAAGATTGAACGAAAACAGTATTTTCTCCGAGGCAGAAGCGATTTCTTTTTAAGGGAGCTCTTCATCTTTTTGGATTTGGTAGTCACCGATAAAAACACTCGGCAGTAGTACAATCACACATTTCGTAGGGTGGAGAGCAGATTGAAAAAACCCAGCTAATAGAGTTAATAGTAGAGTGGAAGGAAACTGGGGTTTCTTCCCCTTGGATAGCAAAAAAAAAAAAAAATGGAGCTCTTTTGAGTTTCGTCCCTCGTTTTGCTTCCACCAATGAGAACTTACGAGCATGCAACATGTGGGACTAGGGATTGTAACTTAAGCCAAGAACCATGAGATTAGAGCTAAACTCAAGATGAAGTGGTGGACCACAATGCATTTTTTGCCAGGGACCACAGTTTAAACTTAGCTTGCAACTCCAGACCAAGTCCAGACCACTTTACGATTAACTCTAATGCCTTCAGGAAAATACCTCTGAGAACTTTTCAACTGCTCCAACTGCTCCTGTAGCCTCACCACCTCACGACCCATGAACTGCCAAAGTGCACAGATTCGTCAAGAAAAAATGCAAGATAATTATGCCCATCTTGCCGGCTACATCCATAGCAAAATTCCTGACGGGAGCGCGGAGGGTAAATGCATAAATTAAGAGTTTGCCACACCAAGATAAAGTGTATCCAAGGTCCCTATGTTAGGGCAGCCAGGGTAACAAGCACTGAAATTGTATGAGTAGTCCCAGGATAGCGTACAATTAGATGTTTGCTAATCTAGAATAATCTTTCTCCAAGATCCCAATGTTTAGGGTACCTAAGGTAGCACCCACCTAATCTGTAGGTGTATATCCCAGGGTAAACATAGGATTTAGCTACTAAGTTGCTACTGGAGTAAACGTGTCTCCAAAGTCCAGTGTCAGAGCACCGAGGGGAAGGGCTTACATCGGTGCTGGTGCCCGTCTTCACTCCGTCCGCGCTTTTCTTGTATCGGTCGATGATGTCCCGCATGCTACACAGTGCAACACAAGCTCAAAATGACCAGAGTACAAATAATTGATCAGATCAATTCACTTCCACCCCATAAACCCTAAATACAAACCCTAAACACTGCCCCCATCTCCCAATTCACCAGATCTCCAGCTGCAACCAATTCTTTGGTCATAGGTGCATAAAAACTGCAACATTCGCTACTTCAGCACGTCCCCTCACTTGCTTAACGCTGGGATCTCGAAATTCAGCTCCACATTCACAATTATGAGCTACTCTTGCGATCGAGCCCATGCACACTGTGCACTAATTCTCAAGAGACGATTCGCAATCAGCGAACTCGAGCAACAGTTTGTTGATGATCCAGCGCACTGCTACCTCGTCCACAGGAATTGACGTCAGCGGACAATCTTAATAGCTAATCTGTCCAACATCTGAACCAAAGTCGTTTCGGCTGTCGATCGAACGAGAACCCAAGTAGCAGCTAGAGAATTGGTGCCCAGGAATTCTAAATCGGAAAAACGGAAGAAAGATCTCATCAGTGAGAAGCCAATCCTATCCCACGGATGCAGCCCGCCAGCCCGCCAGCCTCGAATACCCAAGTTAGTGTAGAAGGACAAACGGCACATTCGTCTTACCTGCCTGAGCTGGCATACTCGAAGAGCTTCCCCGTGCTGGAGAAGATCACGAGCGCCACTTCCGCATCGCAAAGCACCGCTAGCTCGTGCGCCTTCTTCAGCAAGCCGCCGCGGCGCTTGGAGAATGTCACCTGCCTGCTGGTGGTATTCTCAATCTTCTTAATCTCAATTCTGCCGCGACCCATCACCCGACGCTGCTGCACCTGCTTCTGGTGCTGGTGCTCGTGCTGCTCCTGCCGCCCCTGCTGCTGTTGCTGAGACGAGGACTCGGTGCTGTAGTGCGACCCTTGCAGCAAATCCCCGTCCCCTCCTCCACTCACCCGCAGCGACAAACACGTCGTGGGCACCCCCCAATCGCCGGCCCCGCCGAGATTGGTCGTCGTCTCCCCGGACGACGTCGTCGTCGTCTCTTCTAACGGTACCACTCCCCTCGGCCACTGCTTGCAACACGGCACTCCCGTCACTGTGGTAGTCATTGTCCATAGCCCACTTTCAAACCTCTCTAGCTGCTTCGCTACCTCTGGGGAGAAGCTCCCATTCAGAAAGACAGAGAGAACAGAGGGGGGGGGGAGAGAGACAGAGAGATCGATTGCGGGCGCAACAAACCAAGCTAGTAGATCAGAAAAGACAGAGCCCAGCCCAGGCCAGAAGCGTTTGATACGGCACAGGCCTGCCCCGGCGGATCTAGCTTCCGATCCAGCAAGCTAGCTTGGCTAGCCGTGCCAAACTGGAGCAGGCAGGCTGTTATAGCGGTGGCCCATGGCCGTAGAGTTGGCAGGGAATCCATCCGGCCCGTTCCGGCTCTCCGGATCCAGTGGTGGCGAGCCGACAGGTGCATTAGCTGCCGACAGCCGGGCCATTATGGTCCTCCACCAACTTTTTTTTCCCGACTCAGACATCGCTGCCATGAATAGGAATAAACTCCAAGCTTGCCCAGCAGACCAGCTCTAGCTGTGATTGCCTGAAACCCACCCGCCACTCCACAGGTCCCACTTCACTTTGCGCTCGAACTAAAACTGGAACTCCTTATTATTACTGCGCGCACTGCTCCGCGTACCGCGGTATAATTCTACGTACTTGATCGGAGTGCATGGAAGGAAAGGCTCTGCCGTCCGTCCGCATCGGACAGGCTACACCGTTTGATCCAGCACTGCGTAACTTCATCATCTCAGTTCTGCACAGAAGTGAGGCACACTTGGATTTAGTGTTCTTGAGAAAGAAAGAAAAGGGAGATTACGTTAGGTTTCTTCTGGACACAGTTCTAGCTCTCAAAGAGCTTAAGCTAAGTCTTAGTGAGCTCAAGCTAGACCTCCATGGCGTCCAACTTTAGTAAAAGTATTATCAAATGAATCATGAAACCATTGTCCTCTGTTGCCTTTAATCTACGGTATACACACACAGAAACACAAGGGAAAAACAATAATACAATTTAAGTTAGAAAATGGGGCTGCAACCATTGCAATACTGTACTGTAAAACAAAGCATGCCATCCTTATCTGGCAATAACTTAACATCCCAGAATACGGTAATCGATTGGAAGTACACGTTCGTTTTCACTGTACTGTACAGTAGTAAACTATCACATCAATGTAGAATCCGTCAAGGATTTTTATAATTATCAATCACCAAAGAAAACTGGGCACATGAAGCTAAGGAAATTCTAAACGTGGCTATGCTAATCCTGTACCGTTGATCGAAACGAATCCCCAGATGTTCTGAAATGTGCAAGCCAGTGCTGTGCAATAAAAAATTCCACCACTGTAGTATAGTACGAACGTCATCATTGACTGAAATGACCATTCATATATTAAAATAATATCTCCAAGTTATCTTAACCCTTAAATTTTTCAGCGACCCAAAACAGGTCGATCCATTTTTAGAATGGCCATTTTTGAACTTAGGAATGTAAAGAGTCACTTGAAGTTGGGCTCATTTTCAAGAGAATCAAGTTAGCTATCTAGTGGTGTTTTTAGATTTAGAAAAAGAGTCACTTTTGATTTATAAAAGTTTCCAAAGCATGGGTGATCTAGGGCCCTAACATAGAGTCAACGCTTTAGGAAACTTTGGGAGTGAGGTGGAGGCATGTATTTATAGGCGGGCAAGGTCGAAGTTGTACCACCCAGTATTAGCAAGGCCAGGCCATACCTTTGGGATGGAAGAGAGGTGGAAGAGTAATGATGATGCTTGGAATTCTAATGGGTTCCTCGCATAGACTGTTCATGACCCTTTCAATGAGTTGTCCAATAGTAGATTAGACTTAGAGCGGCACTACCCTCTCCCTTTTTTAACCCCTAAAGGTCAGAGACTATGTTTTCACCAAAAACGCTCTAAAACTGCCATTTCTAGTACAAGTGCCAAATTTTAGAAAAAAAACATTTTTAGACACATATAACCATAAGATTTTGTGGTAAGCTTGTTTGAGAATGTGTAGAAAAAATTTCAGAATTTTCCACTCTGTAGATTGCAAGATATAGTAAACTTGCCAATCACCGCACGGACAAAATTCAAATCCTTCTCCATATAATATAGAGATTTACATGTTTTGAAATTTGGTGTGATTATTAAATGTCATGATTAGATTCACCATCAACAAACAAAATACAAAAAGATTTCTTCTTACAAATTTTATTGCAATTAAAAGGTGATAAGGTGGTATCTCTTTAAAAATAACTTGCACCCGATGACCGCACGGTGTGCGGTCATTGGGTGGTGACACAAAATTATGCTTCCGTCCCAAGTGAATTGGTAGTTGCATTGTGCAGTTGGCGTGCGGTTGGTGTGCGGTAATTGGCAACTATTGTTGTTTGGTTATTGAATGTGTGCGGTGAATGGCAAGTTTACTCTAATAGCGTTTGAATTGACAAAAATGTTTTTTTTGTCCTTGCAAAAAAACGGGCAACTGCACTTCACAAGGTCACATTTAAATGAAAAATGTCCAAAATGGTGGTTACTCTTTGGATCAGTCTTCAAAGAAAGTTGGCTATATGCATGAAAATTTCCAGATCATTTGGAATTGTACAATATGTAGGAAAAAAATAGGTTGTAGAAAGAAGTAGAAAATGATTCAAAACACTAGATGGTTAAGAATTTAATTATGGAATTGAAAAATGTCAATCCCAATGGTTATAATGTTGTAATAAACAATATACATCCCATTTTTAAATTTTTTCCAAAAAATATTAAAATTTGAGTTAAATAAAGGACTTCAAAGTTTATTTTATAATAGAGAATCCATAACTAGCCGCAAACTACAACACCTCATAATTTTCATCTCATAAATCAAAATGGAATATTTCAAAGCTTTACATGTATATATAAATCTAGAAAACCAATTTTTTTTTTTTTTTTTTTTTTTTTAAAGTGATTTTTCAGAATTTTTTGAGCTGCCCGCCGACCATTGACAATGACTTATCATCCAATAACTTTTTAACCATGTAGTCAAAAGTTTTGAAAATTGTTGGGCTTAAAGCTATTCCTCAGGCATATGTTGTGTGAAATTTTCAAAGAAATGAAATAAAATTTCCGTTCATAGTGAGTTGCCCAAAATCGCTATGTTGCCCAAAAAATGCCATTTGGTCCTTTAGGGGTTAACTCTGCTGGTTTGTGGGCACAAATAGCCATAGGAATATACTTTTTGCACTCAGATTTGAGCCGTTTTTCAAAACAAAATCCTATTGTATGTCTTTTCTTATGTTTCCTTCATTCTACCATATTTGATCTTGAATTCTATCTCTAGATTAGTGACAAATCTTCTATTTCTCTCATAATTTTTGAAATTTTAACAATGAAGTGGTCACCATTGCAAAACCATTTCTCTCATTTTTGGTTTTAAATATAAGAAAACTTGTTTTCATGCATGTGGAACTTGGCTACTTTAAGAAAGAGCGTAGGATGACAACTTTTAAAAATCTTATGTGTCCAAAAGAGCTAGTCAATGCATAATTTTGACTACTCCAAAACATTGATTTCCTTGTCATATCCTTCACAATTACGTTATTATCTTTCCATTTATGACTTGAAATGAAACCAAACTTTGTATAGATGATAAGGACTTGGATGCCTACAAGATCCTATGGTTAATTTTGCCTAAAAATGACTCATCATACTTTGAGCTTCAACCCTTTGTAACTTACAAACTGAAGATCTAAAACACCTTCAAAATGGCCAAAAAATTTAAGGGTTAAGCTCAACCTGACAGTATTATTTTTTCAACGTTGTTTCTCCACAAATGAAAGATTTCAGTTGCAGTAAGCTTACAGTTCAAATACTGAGGGCCAAGGTAGCTCAGATAGTCATGTATTTATCTTTCCTTTTAGACATGACTCAGCTACCTGAGTTTGACTAAAAATTACTCCGTATCATTTGAACCTTATTTAAAAATAGCCACACCTAAGTCATGACCATTGAAAAATTCAAGGCACAATTCTCGATTCATAATTTGTATACTATGCATGTTTAAAAACTAAAAAGTGATTTCTTTTAAACCTTAAAAACTAATCTGAATTTTTAGCCATCAAAGCTAAGAATAAAAATGATAAAGTAACAAGAATATATCAAAATAAAATCCTTTTTATTCTAGAGATTTGTACTAATTTTTTTTAATTTATCTCATTTGCTAACAATGAAATCCCTATATTATGAATGCATATTGTATTGTGATGAGCACCCTTGTTGATGAGCACCCTTGTTGATGTAAATTTCTCAATTTTGAGCATTGGGAGACTTTTAAGAGTTTGGAGGAGTGGTCACAAGGCTTAGATAGCCTTGGTCTCCCCCAAATTAGCCTCTAGATATTCTAAGTTCAATGTGCATTTACCACAATAATTTCTTAAATTCATCAAAACTACACTTTGTAGTTGATTATTGGAAAGCTATCCTTGTACTTCTTTAAAAAAACAAGTGCCTTGGGTTGAGTTTCACTTAGAGAATTCCAAAAAAATCTATGCCATCTATATCAATCAATGTCATATTGCAATTGTGATGCATTTTTCTTTCGTAGCAAAGTGGTCATTTCTTTGCATCCAAAAAAGCTATTGTAGTTTGAAGAAAGTTGGCACATAAGTTCATGAAACAATGTTACCTACTACATAGGTAGTTAGTAAAAAAATGATGTGATTCTTGAATGAATATTGACATGTAATTCATAAGGCATTTTTCTAATAGCACTAGCTTGCTTTTCACATAAGATCCTACTCAAACTTCTTCACGTTCATTGTAATATAAATTTTTTAAATGCAATGACTCTATTTGTTTGATCGAGAGCCAACAAAATAGTTTATAGCACATAGACACTTCAGTTGTATACTTAGCACCAAGCCTTAATGCATGACATTGGGTTTTAACAAAACCTCGATGTCTTTTTGCCCTAGATCATTAAAAAAAAGTTTAAAATATGGTTTTTGGAAATTATCCATATGCTCAAAGGTGGAGAAAAATTCATAAATTTTGCCAAATAAATAATTTTGAAATTACCAAATATCAATTTATTATTTTCAATAATTGAATATTAGTATATAGACAAAAATTACAAAGTGATAATATGGTATATAATAAAGATTTTGTCATATGTATATGACTTTCGAGTACTAAAAATTTATATAATAATGATTCTTTCAATAGAATAATTTAATTTATTCCCTTACTTGAATTATATTTATAATAGAGTATATTATACAAGAGTAAGAATCTATCAACATTAAATTTTATTAGGTAATTCATTGTCCATTCAATCATATTTATTACCAATTTCCTATAATCGTTTCTCTATATAAAAAAATGACTTTGAAGATATTGAATTTATGCTATCTAAAATAGCACCCAACAATAATTAAGGAGGTGATTGGAGATCACTTATTAAACAGCCTACTTTGAATTGTTCTCATCTTTTTAAGCACCAGTATATCCAATAGACATGTTCATTTTCATTCATTCAATTTTTCTAAGATTCTTGTATTGGTTTTAAAAAAAATCTAGTATGAATTTATGAACATAGATATTATTGTTCACCTCCAAAAATTAGACCTTGATATACTTCTTCAATGAAAAACTTAAAAACGATCTTCAAAAATACTATATTTTGATTCTTATATTCTAAATCTATAACAATGTTATCGTTGATTCTAAATTTGCAATAACTTTAGAAGGAATTTTAGCTTTTTTACTTCAAATTTTATCTATAAATATTAGTTAATGCAATGGTAGATGTAATCATTAGGAAAAATTTCAGCCCTTCAGAAGGCCGCGAGTTTCGCACCCGCCCGGTGCAAATATGGAAAAACACCAAAATAAAAAATTACTTTTTAATATTTAAAATTTGGGGTGCTGATGTGGCACTACTAGTGCCATATCAGATTTTTATTTTTTTAATATTTTTTTGATATTCTTTTAATAAAAATTATTTTTTGATTCATTATGAAATTGCACCAAAGGGGATTCGTAAATCAATTCCTTAGCGGCCTTTTGGAGGGCTGAAATTTTTCCTAATGTGGATAAATATGATTTGTGAAAAATTATTTTCAACTTTTATAAGTTTGAAATTATTCCTTTGAATTGCATTATATAAAACATCTTTATATTTTGGGAATTTTAACAACTTCAAGCTCCTTTGAAGATAAATATTCTACTCCTTCCGTCCCAAAATAATCTTTTTGTTAGACAAAATGGTCCAGATTAAGCTTTAAAATAGCAGTTTTTAATTTCTTTTTGAGCTGTAAGTAGAATTTGATGCACTCCTATCCTCCTAGATATTTCAATTTTGGATTAGTTATGAAAATGTAGTTATGCAATAGTAAAGAGTCGGATTTTTTGGCCATTTTAGACTTTTAGAGGAGCACTGCTAGCCAATCATTTTGTGAATTCCCGCGTTGCTTGTTGCTTCTTTTTGTCTTCCCGCGTGTATGTCATTCTAGCTTGTCCCTATTGTGTCATTTTGTCTTTCGCCTTTAATGCAAGAAGTTGAAAAGAAAAAACCATTATACAATATATTAATGCAGACTAGGTATGGCACAATTGTTAAAATGTCAACAATAACAAATCTTAGGCTTTAAGCATAAGGTAGAGCCATCCATAACCAACCAAATAAGGAATTTGAACATGATTTGGAGTAGTGAAGGCAAAACAAATATTTTTCAGAGGTACATCAATAGAAATGACAAGGATTGCAAAGAAATTGGTAATTTTATTGCTTGAACTAAAATTACTATGAATTTTGGGTGGCAAAAAGTACTCTAGACCCATGGCCAACCTCTAGACTCTTACAATTCCAATCTTTCAATAACTTTTTTCCTACTCATTATTTTCTACTTTCTTTCTCACAACTTGGGACATGTGTCATGTATTTATTAGTTCCAACCTTGAAAAGGAAAAAAAAACATTCTAAGCTTGGTAAAAAATACGTGCATCTATAGGTCAGGAATGGGTCATTGGTCGAGAATGGGTGGCTCTACCTTAGATGGAGCAATTTGGATTCTCCGAAGTATTGATCCCAAGTCAGCTACAGTGCCTATTTGCTATAGCTGCATCTAAATTTAATAGCTAAACGGAAATTCAATGACTCATTAGTGGCTACAAGAAAATTCTCTCAAATTTATCATTATACAAACATCTCACTGCTCTTGACTTTCTGAGAAAGTGTAGGCTATTCTTCCACATCACATTGGGAAGATCATTTTGGAATGTAGAATGAAGGCCAAGAAGAAGATCATTTTGGGATGGAGGGAGTAATTGTCAAGACTATATATAGCCTCAAATAGTTAACATTGATTAGTTTAAATTTTACAAAATAGAATGATTAATTTTAATACAAGCTTATAAAGAATGAACTCTTCATTTCAATTTTAGCGCATAAAAATTATGATTTACAAAACAATGAACAATAAATGTTGATTTAAAAAAGTTTGTTAACTCTTAAAGGACAAATCCAACCCAAAGGGCTTGATTTTCATAAAACCTTCACAACAACTTGTCAAACAATTTCTAAATATCATTCTTTGCGTCTCTAAGAGGTGCATCTATCATGCTAAGTTTTGGATTCCAAATTACAATTTGAATGTATGATTCTTGCAATGGAAAGTTTGTCAAAATTCTTGAATACGTAGTAGATTTGAAGTTGCCCATTGCCTTGAAGAGAAGCTCATCATTTATTGGCCTTTGAGCAAGCTTTGTGCTGCATGTGTTATAAAGATTTTGAAATCTAATCTTATAGTGATTGACTCTTTATGACCCAAAATGAACTTTTGTGGGTTAACTTAACACTTTGTATATGCGAATTTTCATAAGATCTTTTTTTGAAAATGAATAGAATTCTGCATTTCACTAATGTATTGTTACCACATCAAGAGGTTACGTTTTTCTGGAGAAAACTGTATTGCTCAATGTAGAAACTAGAACGCTGTAATAAAATTAAAAAAATAGCTGAATTGGTTCATTTCCCAAGAAATTATTTGATTCATTAGTAGTTTAGAAAAATAATAATAAATTTATTGGAAAATGTATTTCAATCAAATTAGCTTAAAAGTTAAAACATAATATAACTGACAACAACAACTTTCCTAATTTATAAATATGCAAACTATAAAGCTTTAAAGTCTAAGTTTATAAACTTTTAAATTTAATTGATTTTGAAAATTCAAAGCGTTCAATTTTTAAAATTTCAAACAATGAAAAAAATTGGTCTTTATTGGATTTGGATAGAAAGGGAGGAGACTTTGCATGGACATTAAGGTAAACCACCCGTTCCTGACCAATGACCCATTCCCGACCTATAGGTGCACGTGTTGTTGACTAAACTTAGAATGGGGTTTTATATTCCTTTTCAAAGTTGGAATCAATAAATACATGACACATGTCCCAAGTTGTGAAAAAAGAAGTAGGAAACAATGATTAGGAAAAAATTCTTGAATGATCAAAATTGGAAGAGTCTAGATGTTGGCCATGGGTCTAAAGCAAGGTCTGGAGCACTTTTTGTCTCCCAAAATTTATAGTAATTTCACTTCCAGTGATAAAATTACCAAATTTTTTGCAATCCTTGTCATTTCTATTGATGTACCTCTTAAAAATATTTGTTTTGCCTTCACTACTCCAGATCATGTTGGAATTCCTTATCCGGTCAGTTAGGGGTCACTCTACCTTAGATGTATGTGAGGAAGTTTGAATTGGACTTGACTACTCCCAAAAGGCTCTTCATTTTGTGATGCTCTTTGGACCAATGTTATTATTATGAGTTGAACTTGTGTTTCAATTTTCTTGAATAAAAATTTAACCACATTAAATTATAGGAAATTAAAAAAAATGTGTTATACATTTGCTTCTTACTTGTCATTCCATTTTTTAATGCCATAGTGAAGTTGTTTTATTAATTGTATAAACAACATTTGATCTATAATATTGAAATATATAAAAATTCTTCTATCTATGTGAAGCATATATAAACCACTTTTGTGGTCTTCAAAGCTCAAGATATACCTTTATACTTCATGTATAATTCAACTCCAACCATTTTTTTTTCTTTGCCTCTATGGCATCTTCAATCAAAGAATGGAGTGCTATACAGTGGTCCTCTTGTAAGATGCACCACCTATAATAAACCCTAGGTCCTAAGATTGCCCCTTTTTTGTAATGTGTTTAACTATGCCAATTCAAAAAAAGATTAATTTCACATGTTGGTAACATAGACTATCACCTAAAAGAAACGCTCCCCTCCCCCCCTCCGTCCCTCCCATCCCCTTGTTTGAATTAAAAAGATAAAAAATAAAACACTCAATTTGTCCACGTACCCCTTCAAACCAAAAGCAAACTATTTGTATACATATATGATATATGGAATACATATGGAATACCATAAAAGATTCTTATTCTATCTATAATATGATGAATGATAATCACTGTTTGAAATATTCAAAATTAAAAAACTAAAACCTTTTACTGGAACTTCAACTATACAAAAGTGTTGTAATCTATGAAAATGTGTGGAACAAATTTCAGTCCATTTGACTACTAATTATAATATTTGCAATGAAGAAAAAACTTTTTTCTCAGTCTTGCAAAAATGCAAAATGAGGTCTATAGACTTTGAGCCCGCATACAAAATTTCAAAAGCAAATTTGGAGTCTAGTTTATCCTAAATCACCTTGCAATACAAGGAGGTCAAATATACAAAGAAGTTGGGCACAACTCCTTTTAGAATGATTTTTTTGTACTAAAAAAAGTTTGATTTATGACAACTTCATATTATATTATACTAGTATCATAGATGACAAATTTTTGAAGTAGATAAAGATGCTAAATTGACCCCCAAATCATAAAAAATCATGTAAAAATACTTTGTATACTTTTCAAGATTTCCACAATTTTTTTGGAGATTTTGGGAGTAAATTATAAAAATCATTAATATATGGAATTATGTGTTAGTCCATATTAGTTCACTCAATAAACTTTCAAGATTCATGAAATTCTCATTGCACAAAGTTCCAAAAAGAATTTTGATTCCATTTACTAAAGAATCTTGAATTTTATTTTACTAGTATTACGAGTTTTTTTTTACCAATAAATTCCTAAAATTATGAAAAAGATCAATTTTTTTTGTAAACTGAAATTCTAATTTATATAAATATGTTACATGAATCCAAAAGACACGTCTTGATTTTGTTGATAATCTCTTATACCTCAATTAGCTATGGCAATTTTGGGAAGTCATACAAAACGTTATAAAGAACTACTCTTAAGTTCACTCAAAAATTGTCATTTTTAGTACAAGTATCCAAGTTTTGGAAAAATGTTTTTTTTGACACGTGCAATTGTAGGATCTTGTAGTACACTGAGTTGAGAACATGTGGTAAAAATTTCAGAAATTTTCATCACGTGGATTGCAGGATGTAAGCATTCAAATTTGCTGAAATCATTTCTTTAGCCCTGCAAAAAACAACGCAGCTGCACTTCACAAGCTAACTTTTCTATGAAAAATTGTCCAAAATGATGGTGCTTCTTTGGATTATTTTTCCTAGACAAGTTGGCTACATGCTTGAAAATTTTCACATCATTTGGAATTGTATAACATATACAAAAAAAATTTGTAAGTAGAGTAGTAGAGAATGATTCAGAATACTAAATTGTCAAGAATTTAATCATAAAATTGAAAACTACCAATCCCAATGGTTGCAATCTTGTACAAGTAATAAACAATCTACATCCTATGATCTTTTATTTATTTTCTAAATATTGAAAATTGCGTAAGATTAAGGACTTCAAAGTTCATATAAAAATAAAGGTTCCATAACTGCCCGTAAACAAAAACTCTTCATAACTTTTGACTCATTGATCAAAATGGATGATTCAAAGCTTTTCACATGTATAAAACTCTAGAAAATCAATTTCAAAATTTTGTTTCTGAAAAAAAAGATTTTTTCTAGTCTACCTGGATTGCCAGTTACAAAAAAAAGTAACATATTGGGCCACAACTTTTGACTCACATTTCCAAATGTCATAAAATTTAGTACATATGAAAGATATTCCTTGTCTCTACCTTCTACTAAAATTTAGGCCAAAAATATGGACTCTTCAATCACACGTACCTGCCCAGAATTTCTATGTAGCCAAAAACTGCATGTTGGTCCTTTAGAGGTTAAGTTAGGCTGTTTGTGGTTGTTGTTTTGTTTTGTTTGTTATGATGAAATCTCTTGGATTGTGCGTCCTCTAGTCATATTCTTGGTACCATCAAAAAGCTCTAACTTATGTGAGGAGAGGTGCACAAGCTTTGTTTCATGGCATTCTAACTCACGATGTAAAAGTTATGAATTTTTGAATTATTTTTTAAATAAAAAAGTAGAAAAATGTTTTTACTCTTATTTTGACTATGGTAACGGCACAATACACTAGTGTCATTTCAAAATGAAATGAATCCCAGAATAATAATAGAAAACTTAGTTTAAATTAGACACGGTACTATTGAGTGGCTCATTTGCCTTAACCCCTAAAAGACCATGAGTGCAAGTTTTGAACAATGAATGTTTTATACAGAGGATTGTAAGTTAGAGGAGGACCATATTCTATATTAATAACAGCTCTGGAGCAACAAGGACAAAGGGACATAGTCACTCACTTATTAGGGCCTCCTCAGAGCAAGCCCAATGCGAACACGGAAAGACATACATTATCCAGATTTTAAAGCACAAGGAGGCGGACCTCATTCCGTACCTGCAACTTTTAGAAAAAAATGGCCCCAATGCAAAGCCGGCAAGCCAAACTTCAAATTGACTTTCTGCAATATAAAAAGAAGAAGAAGAAAGATTATACATTAAAAAAAGATGTTTCATGCAAAAGGGAAGCTCCAATCAATCGGCACACATTACAAGGCTTGAAAAGGGGAGACATTTATGACTTTTATGACTTCTGTGCTCTTCAAATTTCCTTAAAATGCAGTGCAGTGGATGGAAATTGCTGGGTCCAGAAAAATAAAGAGACCCATGCCGTATGCATTGGGGCGTGATTTTTTGGTAGGCCTGGCATTATGCCGTTCCGTGCATGATCGAGTAGCTGCATTGGAGTTGCTCTTAGGGTTGTTCGCATGCAAGCACCGGACCAGAGGTGGAGCTCCATGCGTTGCACTCCGAGGTCCAGTCCAGTCCACATCTTGCTTCCGGATGCGCACCGGTTTTCAAATGAGAATTTTCACTTTTTTTGTAACGTTTGAAATTTAGTGGCATGTGGCAACCAATGAATGAGGCAAGCCACGGAAGCAAGTCTTGGAATAGATGAGATAAGGACACAAAAGGAGAAAACTTTTAGAAAAATACTAAGTCGGGTTGATGGAAAGAAGAGCGGGCTTGAAAATCCTACATTCAAGGACGGAAGAGAATGGGAAGAATCGGAGCTCCATATCGAGAATCAAGTTGTGAAAACGTCCATGCAAACCCCCTATGCCCGGTTGAAGAGCGGGTTGAGTCGCCCCATGAACAGGCCAACAATGTACATGTATTAGTGGGTGGATGCGGTCAATAATACCGAAATATAGAAGGCACTTTTATGTTCCTTCTACAGTGTGAGATACACTGAGATCAATAGAACTCTCCTCCTCCTTCCATGATTGCCGATCAATTGGTGGTACTGTGTTTGTCTTCTAGTTGCTTTTTCTGCCCACCGGGCTAGCATATAAGCCGTCCTTACTAGGGAGCCTGATCCATCCAAAATTGTTGATATCTTATTACAGTAGCTTACACAGGGCCATGTGCCGTTGCCAAAGCCAAAATAATTGAAAAGTAAAAGTAATTTCTAAATTTCTAATTCATAAAACCTTTTGAAATTCAATATCTTTCACATGCCACAACAAAGTTTATGTACCTCTCATCATAGAGAGCTTTCCAACGGTACCAAGAACGCAACCAGGGGGCTTTTGGTCTAGGAGATCTAATTGCAATAAATAAACAAAACAATCAAACAATCTAATTTAACCTTTAAAGTCCCAAGGCCATTTTTTTGTCAAAAACTACTCAAAATTGCTAATTCTGCTGCGTTCATTTCAAAAAAAAGAAAAATGTTTTTTTAGAATCTATCCATAGGATCCTGTGTTTAGGTTTTCTCAAATCATATGTTAAGAATTTCATAAAGTTTGATAGCATAGATTAGAAGATATTAGCATTCAAAGTTGGAAAAAATTGTTTTTTTGAACACTAGCCTGCAGTCGTCTGACTTTGACCACCATTTGTGTAAAGATTTTGCACTTCAGACTTTTAATTTAATTTTTTTTATGTTGAAGAATTGAGTTGTAAATCTAGGATAAAAATCTCAAAAAAAGAACACTTGATTTTCATTCTTTAAAAAATTGTTAAGTAGAAGTAGGTCCAAGATTGAAAGAAAAAATAAATTATTAATAGCTCTAAGATGGGATTAAAACACTATAATCCCAATGGTGAGATAGTTTTAGCAAGCAAACTTAACCTTGCCAAACAATTTTTTTTGAAAAGTTGTGAAAATTGCATTCAAAAATGAATCCTATAAGTTATTTTTTCAAGAAGATGTTCTAATTGCCTGAAAAATAAGGTTGTCCATAACTTTCGTATAACAAATCCAAATGCAATAAATCAAAGCTTCCCATATAGATAAAATTACAATCTATGAGAAGCAATTTTTTTAAATTTAAAAAAACAAAATTGTGTGAAGAGATTTTTGCCCGCCGCACCGAAAAAAAAGACCTTTTGTGTTGTAACTTTTGCATTCGGGCACCGATTGAAATATTGAGGCTGTAAGAGCCTGCCCAAAATCCATTTTGTTCTCCAAGGGGATAGTAGGACTTTAAATCGTTAAATACTAATAATATGGTTACAGTTCAATATCGTCACATCATGTACACCCGTATTCAAATGGAACTACTAACATAGGCACTTCCAAAGTGGCAGGCAATTGAGCTATTATGCCTAATTATTACTATTATTAGATTGGTTGAATTCTCATATTTTCTTGTTGGCAAGTGAAAAGAGGTTCTAACGCACCAAAGAACACATGATGTTAAAGTGGTCATACAAAATGGGTCCAACGGGGTGAATTTATCCCAGAAAAAAGACAATTTTTTTAAATTTTCCATCCATGATAAAAATTTGGAAAATTAGAATTCATATTTAGAATCAAAGGCTCAAATTTGCTAGGGGAGGCAAATAACATGTAATTAACACAGTACAAAATAGGAACTTTTTTTACAATTACCATGCAAAACACATAATTCATCCTAGAGGACCCACTTCATATGACCATTTTAATGTTTTTTTCAAAGAACACGGCATGCAAAAGTTATGAAGGATCAAAGTTTTTTTGGTAGAGATTCTAAAATTGTTTCTTCCACATAGATACATGTTGATTTTGTTACCTAGAGTGATGATGGTGGTGTTGGGTCAATGCAAATTTTTTGGGGCCTCAATTTTTCACATACTAGTGAGGAAATAATTATTATTGAATGAGACTCATGAAAGTCAATCCTTCAAATTTCTAATAATTTGGTATTAAAAAATGTCATTTGTCTACCAAGACAACGGGGCTTTTAAAGTGGGGCTTTTTAATTCCTAATCTCCCAAGGCATTTTTTTCATCAAAAAACACTCAAAACTGTCATTTCTATTGCAAAGTGCAAAAAATGCAGATATTGTTTGTTTTGCATATCTAACCGTAGGATCTTGCACTAGACTAGTTTAAAAATGTGTGGAAGAGATTTCAAAAACTTTAACTGGGTGGATTGCAAGATATTTGATTTGAAGTGAAGAAATTTGAGGGTTTTTTTGCACCTTGCCTTAATAGATTTTTAAGGCTTTGAATCTTCATAGCTTCAATTTTTTGTATTACACATTTTGAATTTATTAACTTTTATATTGAATAATTTAGTCAAAAGTCTAGAATAAAAGTTTAAGAATAAACACTTAATTTTCACTCATTATAAAATTGTTTAGTAGAAGTAAGTTTAAGATTGAAGGGAAAACTAAACCATTAATAGCTCTAAAATGGAATTAAAATCACGAATTCCAATAGCAAGATTGCTCTAGCAAGCTAACTTTTTCCTTTTTTGAAAATTGCATTCAAAAACAAATCCTATGAGTGATTTTTTCAAGAAGATGCTTAAATTGCCCATAACAAGATGGATAACTTTCTCATCACTAATCCAAATAGAATGAATCAAGTCTTTGCATGTAGAAAAAAAAACTTTTGATGAAAAATACTTTTTAGTTTACTTTATGTGGTTTCTTTTGGTGTTGTCCAACAAACTCCATATTAGGCTTTGAGTGACATAACTTTTGCATCCGAGCAACTATTAAAATAAAAATCTATTCTCAAAAAGCTAATGTGATTTCTTTTGTTCACAAAAAAATTCAGGAAATTACCACTCAAATTGAGACTGTAAGAATCTATCCAAAATCCATTTCGTTCCGCAAGGAGACAATGGGAGTTTAGGGGTTGTGTTTGTACCTTCTCAAAGGAAATTGATAACCAAAAAATTCTCAAAAACTTTAGAAAATATTGGATACTGGCA
Source organism: Neckera pumila (assembly GCA_963969595.1). NCBI lineage: Eukaryota > Viridiplantae > Streptophyta > Bryopsida > Hypnales > Neckeraceae > Neckera > Neckera pumila. Next base: position 24,572,024 of record OZ018411.1, on the reverse strand, counting down.
CCAACATTGAAAAGTTACGCCTTTATGATGAAAATTGATGAGTTTTTACCTTTGAATGAATGAAGAGTGTTTTTAAGGCTTTAATCAATTTGGTCAGGCAATTGCGATTTCAATTTTTTTAATTCTACAATTGAAATGCATACAAAGATTCTCTTGGATGCAAAATAAATTATTTAAAATTTGGATCAAAGATTACAAAGTGATCTCCAATTTCCTCTTTTTGTTCTCAACATGGGGCAATTCAAGCAACAAGAATTTTTTTGTATTTGAGATTTTTCTTTAATTGTTTTCTATGGATTTGCAACTAAATTTCAAAGCAAGGCATTAGCTTGTACACATTGTGGGACAAGTATATTTTTGTAGAAAAAAAATTTAAAGATGATCTATGCATATGCAGAATGATGTAAAAAGTATATTCTTCAAAGTTTAAAGGAAAATATCTTACTATTAGTGAAGTCTCTTACTTTGGAAGTTTAACACAATATACTTCAATGAATTAGCTATATGATGTTAATATGGTTGGATTTAGAAAAATAAAATATCTTTTAAATTCCTGTGTTGAGAGTGAATTATCTCATTAAACTATGATTATTTAGTTAGACTAGTACAAATTAATATGCTAGTAAGATATTAACATGACAAATGTTCACCTAAAAATGCATGAAGATGATATAAACTAATAAATGTAGCAGGGTCATTGCATGAATGACCTTCTGTTTTTATTCCACTTTGGCCGTTTTCAGCCATTTTTTCGGTAGTACTATAAAAATAAAAAAGCATTTTTAGAAAAACATGAAAAATATGAGAAATATATACACTTATAAGAAGAAGATACCCTATGAAGGAAAAGCAAAAAAAAATTCTTTAAATAGGAGAACTAGAAAAGTGCAGAATCGCAAGAAAATACACACTTTAACATTTTAATTTGTAAAAAATAGGAAAAGTAATTTTTTTTTAAATCAAAAAAGCTATTTGAGAAGACTTCATGGTAAAGAGATTTCACCCAAAAAATGATCCTAAGACCATCTTTAGTGTTCAGAATTGCATGCGCAAGGGAGCCCTCTTTGCATGGACATAGAGGATATAAAATAAAATATTTTTTAATGCCCCTTGGTAAAAACATGAGTTCCTACTATGGAAATAGACCATAGAAGTTTCAGTTCCAAATCATTAAATTTGGGGACTCCTTACGTAGTAAAAACCCTAAAACTTAAAACGTGACAAATTAGTTTAAATGATTTTTGAATTTTTTTGAAAAATATGAAATACGACAACAATCAAAAGAAGACTCTCCACTGAAAATTTCAAGCTCATACGAGTCATGGTTCTAAAGTTATTGCAAAATGAAGCTTCGGCACTACGTTAGTGATAATGTTTCAGTACTGGTCTTTCATGCAATCACCCAGTAGTCGTTATGCATGTGTTTCTTGAACTTTTGAAGGATAAAAATAAACTTCTGAGGACTGTTACAAATAATTTAGACCTACCTTGTATCATATTTGTGGTTTTTATTTTTAGTAAAAGCATGAACATCTCAATTCATTCAAAACATGTAGAATGTTATAATTTTCAGCAACCTTTTAAGTTTAAAATGAACGTCAATATGATATTTTTCACTTTCATATTGCTTTTTCAAGGTACATGGCATAGCGTGAGGTCACCTTTGGCAAATTTTGGCTGAATAATTATTTAAAATTGGAAGGTGAGGCAATTCATTTTTTGTTAATAAGTTATTTGGAAACTATTAAATAGCTTTTCTTAACTTTTAGCAACCCTCCAAATAATCTTTGAAGTTGAATGGTTCTCTTCATTGCATAAGAAAGTAATAGTTATGTCTTTCAGTTATATCTCCTTATTATATTCTCTCCGTTCCAAAATGGTCTTCCTATTAGCCTTAAATTTTTTCCCCAAAATGATCTTCATGTTGTACTTTGTGATGTTGTAAACTGTCCAGATTTGATTTTTGATCGCCATTAATTTGGGACCAATATAACAACTCCAAGTAGTTGCCCCTCCTCCATCCATGCCATCACCAATTAAAAGATAAATGAAATGACTAAAAGGGTCAATCAACATTGTTCATTCTTATTACTTCCATCTCTTTGAATACTGCCCCATTGAAGGAAATGAAGCTTTTGGAGGCAAAATAAAGGGCCACATATGGTATTGGGCATATACTAAATTCCTACAAAATGACGACCTCACACTCAACAATAAATTGACCAATGGTACTCCATGAAAATGTTCCAAAAATTATACTTTTCAATATTCCAAAACTACACTTTGGAAAGGGCTCCGAAACTCAAAGTTTCTAGAATGCTAGGAGTGCACCAAAACCTCTACTTATAGCATGAATTTGGTTTTAAATATGTTATTTTTTGCCTTAATTCAGATCATTTTGTCCAATATGAAGATCATTTTGGGACGGAGGTAGTCCCTCTTTATTTTTCATAGTATCCCTCCTTTGTTGTAAAATTAGAGGAATGAATTTCGATTTTTTGTTTTTTAGTGGACGTGTCCAGAGATGAGTTGTATTGTACCTTTTTCAACATTTTGACCTTTTTTATATCTAATTTTCCTTGGATTTGGCAAAAAGGCTTATTAATTTTTCAAAATCATTTGACTTCAAAAAACTTAATTATTTTTCATGGAAAGTGACTTCAAATTACAGTATCTATAATTTACAATTTAGGCAAAATAATATTTATAAGAAAAAACACATCCAAAACATATAATGACTTACTTGTAGGAAGTTGACAAGAATACAAATACCATACCAAATAACAAATATGTAGAGTTGTCAAAAGTTCTTTAATTATGTTGGTATGTATGGCTAGTCATCTTCTTCAACTTCCTTAAATATCATTTCAAGTTTCACAAACAATATAAACATCAAACACGTATTATTTGATAATAAATGGACCTTGGATTCTATCATAGAATTTTGCATTTTAATTAGTCCAGGACAATGAAAGCATATTTAAAAGGAAAACTCATGGGAAGCAATCATAATCAAAGACATGAAATAAACATATGCAATGTGATGCATATGCTTGTTTCCTATTTGTTTACATGATTTTAGACTTCTATACAACAAAGAGAAAGTCTCAAAGTTAGTGTCACAATATTGAGTGCTAGTCCTATTGTAGTTGTAGCATAAAACTATATATGTAAGTATTGTTGTATGAAAATATGTGGTTTTATTTTATAGAGGTCAAATCAAAAGAGTATTACACATCAAAACAATATTATAGATCTAGATTGTTCAAGGACAACATTATATCAAAACTTAAAAAACTACTAGTAAAAGGGTAACATGTCAAAGAAGTGAATCTTTACCAAGTGAATTGAATTGGAGTTGGTTGGTGCAATTGATGAATTTTTTAGTGTAATGAGAATGAAATTTGTGATGAACAAAAGAAACTGCATACTTTTGGAATGATTGACATTTAGTTATATTTTCTGAAATGAAAGCTAATAAGCCACTATTTTATTTCATAGGTGGTGTTGTAATTACATGGCATAGTTTTGTAAATGGGCCATGATGTATTCTAAAAGCACTTCTCTTGTATTAAATGGTACACAACATGGTTTTAGAAAGTGTCCTTCACTAATTGAAAATGGAACATTGAATACAAAACATTCATTATTATATTGCTACTAATTGAAAAGAAAACATTTATAGCTTCTTATAATTTATTTTGTTTAAAATTTGAACGTGTATTCTTGAATCCCTAAAGTCTAAATAATACCTTGTTTGTATAGAAAGGTTTGATTCATTCCATTTGGATAAGTGATGTGAAAATTATAAAGCCTCTTATTTTGTGAGAAACTTTAGCAAATTCTTGCCAATCTCCGCATTGAAATTAGTGTGTTTCAATTCCATCTTAGACACTAGTAGAAAAACATGTCTTAAATGACTAGCCACTATGGTTGAAAAATATCCATAATGAGTCATTTACAATCATTGTGGACAATTTTTCAATAATTTAGGACAATCATTTAGAGCATGTTTTCTACTAGTGAGACCTATCAACAATTTATTTAGTTTTTCCTTCTAACTTGTATCTTTTTCAACTTAACAATTTTTGAAAGAGGGAAAATGATGAGGTTTCTTTTGGATTTTTGTAAAACTCTCAACTAAATTCTTCAACATTAAAATAATTTAATTCACAACTTGTAGCACAAAATTTTTAAATTAAAATGATTCAAAGATTTATGATCTAATAAGACTAGGAACAAAAAGCTTGTTCTATTTACTTGAAATGCTTATATCTTCTGATTGATATGGTCAAAGTTTTTGAAATTTCTTTCAGGCATTAGGGTTAATCAAAAAGTGTGTGCAATGAGGGACCAGGAACCGGAATTTGAGGAAAAAAACAAGACAAAATTCACCTTGAAGCACCCAAACTTGGTCTAATGGAATTTGGTGTTGTGTTTCTTTTGTACTATTTTTAGTAAACCTTTAAAAGACATGCTAGTGACGGTGGAAATCATTCCTTCAGCTATTGTATATATCACAGGCTAAAAAATTGCAAAAGCACTCATTGGAGGTAAAACTATTGTAGAAGGCCTCCACTTTTCACAACAAAATTTCAAGGATGAAAAGTTGCATTTCTGTCCTACTAGAAGGATTCACTGTCATCCATCATACACAAAATGTCCTTGTCAACGTTTAAGGGTTAACCTTCCTCTGACATCCCTTCTACAAATTGGAGTTCACTTTGCGATTAACTCTATTTTCTTACTAGTTTAGTGCAAGATCCTATTGTTGCCAATATTCAAAAGAAACAAATATTTTAAAAATTTCATTGTTTGCATTGAAAATGGTAGTTTTGAGTAGTTTTGAATGATAAAAATGGCCACGGGATTGTATAGGTTAAGAGCAAGCCCAATGCTCACTCTGCATAGGATGTTGTTAATTGATAGGCCCAGGGCCCATGCAGAGTGAGGGGGCGGGCCAGCTTGTATAAGCTCCAATGTTGGGATGGGCTAAGGCCCGGCAAGTTACCCCAACACCTGCTCTTTTTCAATTTTGAGCCGGGATTCTTTGTACTTTTCCAGTGTAGGCAATTTAGGTGGTTTGGACTTTGTGAGAGTGTTAGAGAATCTAATCTTCCGTGTGATGTTCTGCGCTCAACACATTGTATCCAAATGCCGAGTAGGGTCTCTCATTTGCCAAGCTCTGAAAAATGCAATTGACTAGAGCAGCCGCATTAGGGACCAAATATTTCAAGAAGGACATTACAAGTCCCATTGGTGCCATTCTCGTGCTTGCTCTAGTGTTGCATTGGAGCTGCTCTAAGGGCCGGGGTAAACTTTTCTAGAAAGAAAGGTTCAGCACATTCAATTCTAAACATAGAAACAATTTGTAAGAATCTTTTTTTTTTTCTGTCTCCGTACAACAAAACTTCTCAAACCTTTTTCCTTCAAAGTTTTGCTATCTGACCACTTTTAGAATTATTTTGGGACAAACCTACCCTACCCTACCCTACCCTACCCTATCCTGCAGCACCTAGTCGATCTTCACCTGGACCTGATTGCCCTGGATCATTGCACCGCCCCCCTCGCTCCTTGTCACTACGTATGCAGCACTTGCTGTCCATTTGCAGCAGCATTCAGGTTCTTTTGTGATCATTTCCACTTTGCCAGAGATCTCCAAAGAAGATAGAGTGAGCACCTGCAATTTGTAACAGACATGAAAATATCAAATTCTCTAGCTAGCTAGCAAATTGGCACCCTACCAGACAGACACATCGGTTCCGTCTGGACGGACTCGCTCTCCAATGCAATCTTGAAGCTTATTCCCCCATTTCATTTCAGTTTCGAGGCCTGGCTGTGCACTTGAATTTCCCCATTTTTGTCACTTGGAAACATGCCATGTGCACGACGAAGTACCGGTAATGAGCATCCCAGGTCCAGTTGACACAAGAGACGGGTTCAACCTTTCTACAGTAGTACACCACAGTAGGGTCCAAGAATAATTCGAACTCTTGCTGTGGAAGCTTTGCTGTTCGTGAAAAGCTTGGCGGCGCTCTGTCCAGCGGAATCGATCGAGCTCCCTTTATTCCAACCACCTTTCCACCAAGCAAAATTGCAATTTGTCATGTCCTCCGTGGTCATTAATCCCCGGCCCATCAATCAATCACGGAAAAAATGGTCACAAAGTAGAGAATATGATTCGCTTCAGTAAAAGGCATTGTCACGAGTTTAGAAATGGATCTTGAACTCCTGGACGGAACCACTTGTGATGCGTCTATATATGGCATGTGTTCATTGCACTTCATAGTGCTGAAAGGGCCAAAACCAAAGTGTGTGACATCAAATTTCAATGCACGAGAATGAGCAATATTACAAGAGGTTAGCTTGCACAGAGGGATGCTTACAAGAGGTTAGCTTGCATACAAGAATCTTCATAGAGTATGTATGGAAGATTGTCAAAAACTTGTTGCAGCATTGTCATAGACCAAGAAATAAGGAGAAATCAGTGGTGCAAACTATTCAAACAATGAGGATTATAATATCTCTGGAGCAACTCCATATCTTCATTACATGTAAATTATGCTTGATAGAGTATGTACAAGCAATTATTTCAACAAAAGGTGGTAATACTAGATGGTAGACATTGTGTTAAAAGGCTTTTTCTATATTATTGTATGATAATGTAGTTTTGTAACGGAAATTGATTATATTGGAAACTAAAATCTACCATCTTTCCAACGCACTTTACAGCTTGAAGAACTTTTGAGCATACAGGAGCTTTTCATAGCTCTTAGTTTTGGTTCCGATTCACCTAATGCACTTTGCAGCTTGATGAATTTGTGAGCGTACAGGAGCTTTTCAAAGCTCTTAGTTTTGGTTCAACCAACATACACACTTTACAGCTTGATGAACTTTTGAGCGTACAGGAGCTATTCCAAATTCTTAGCTGTTGTTCCGATTCACCCAACGCACTTTGCATCATGATGAATTTTTGAGCGTACAGGAGCTTTTCCAAGTTCTTAGCTGTTGTTCCGATATATGCACCTTGGGAGAAAAAACTTGAATGATTTTTGGACCCTACTGGACTCCAGATGTACTTTATCTGTCTGGACTCCCCCAAGATCTTGAAGCTTAATACGGCAGATTTTAATTCGAGGCCTGGCTGTGCACTTGAATGTCGATCCCGATTTTGTCACTTTGATCGACAACAAGCCATGTGCATGAAGAAGTACCGGTAATGAGCATCCCAGGTCCAGTTGACACAAGAGACGGGTTCTGCCTTTCCAGTACAACAAGTAAGCTTGCACCGCAGGTGCGTCGGACTGCGCCTCTGACACAGCAGCGAAGTCTGAGGAGTCAGAACAATCCCAAATGCAGCAACCGAAGAGAAAGATCACTCAACTTCAGAGTTCGACAGGAGCGCACTCAACCCTCTCTGATTGCGCTGCCTCTGGGGGACAAATGGACTCCTGCCATGGCAAATTCCATCAAAATGGCGCCATTCCAGAACTTTGGCACTTTTGCAGTTCAAACCGTCCAGTCTGAAATCTACATATATGTCCTAGATGGTTCAGACTGTCCGGTCTGAAATCTATACTCGTCCTAAATGATTCAGAATGTGCGGTCCAATAGTGGTGTATATTATTTTATATACCATTTTAATGAAATTTGTCATACATGGAAGTTGTCCAAGAAGTTAAGCAACTCTTTGGTTGGTGCCGTTTCATAATGTGTGAGGGAATGGAAATTGTGGTGGACTATATACACACAGAGATAGATAGATAGATAGATAGATAGATAGGTAGATAGGTAGATAGGTAGATAGGTAGATAGGTAGATAGGTAGATAGGAGGTATTTAGGTAAGGTGAGTGAAATCCCTAAGGGACATTTCCGTTTGAGGGGAACTTTAGGAATGTGTCATAGTGATTTTAGACCGGACAAGCTCAAGAACTAGTAGGAGAATTTGATACAACTTTGTTGAAAATGAAACATCTCTCTTAACTTGGGCAAACTCTCAAAGAAGACCCTCCACCCACTTGAGCTCCTCCCAATTCACAATGCTTTCATTGTGACGATAAATTTTCAAAGCAATCAACAAGTGCAGTTGATGCCTGCAGGGAAGAGGGAAAAACGATGCAATTTTTGAAAAGAGTCATTTACAACACCTTCCAACAATTTGCGTTATTCCCTAGACAAAAGGCCCAAGGAGCACAAAATGTATTTAACCTCTAAATGCCCAAACACCGTTTTTTTGCAACATAGTGATTTTGGGCAGCTCACTGTGAATGGAGTTTTTATTGTTTTTCTTTGAAATTTTCACACAGAATTTTCCCAAGGAGTAGCTTTAAGGCCCAACAACTTTCATAATTTTTGACTACATGGTTAAAAGTTATTGTATAATATGTGATTTTCAATGCTCGGGGGGCAACTCAAAAAAATTCTTAAAAAATCACTTTTAAGGCCATATTCGTTATATTGAGACTTTTCCCAGTCTCATTTTTATCTTCGACTCGAAGATAAAACGTTATAACTGTTCATTTATAAGACTATTTGGTAAATTGGGACTATAATATATTAATACGTATAAAAACCTTTGATTGCCCAAAGGTTGCAGTGTCATCTTATCTTCGACTCAACAATAAATCACCATAATAAGTTTAGGGTTGAAGTCTCAAAATGTGCAAATTGTCTCATTTTAACGAATAAGGCCTTTTTTTTTAAAAATAAAAATTTGAAATTGGTTCTTTAGATTTATATACACATGGAAAGCTTTGATTTGTTCCATTTTGATTAATGAAATGAAAATTATGAGGAGTTTTAGTTTGCGGGTAGTTATGGAATCTCTACTCTAAAATAACCTTTGAAGTTCTTTTCATTATTTTGAAAAAATATAAAAAATTGGGTGTAGTTTGTTTATTACACCATTACAACCATTGGGGTTGGCATTTTTCAATTCCATAATTAAATTCTTAACAATTTAGTGTTTTGAATCATTCTCTACTTCTTTTGACTTACTATTTTTTTCCTATATGTTGTAGAGTAATTCCAAATGATCTAAAAATTTTCAAGCATATAGCCAACTTGACTTCAAAAATGAATTCAAAGAGTAACTACCATTTTGGACATTTTTTATACAAATGTGACCTTGTAAAGTGTAGCTGCCCGGATTTTTGCAGGGACAAAAAATGGATTTTCTCAATTCAAACACTAATATCTTGCAATCTGTACAGTGAAAAATTCTGAATTTTTTTTCACATCTTCTCAAACCAATGCACTACAAGATTTTATGTGAGTTGTAAATAAAAGGAGGTGGTTGACTGTTTTCTAGTCTTTGTTTGTTGTGTAGTATGTAAGTTGCATATTTGATTGTGATGTGATTTAGGTTTTGGAGAGTGTTTGAGATGGGAGATTGAGGATTGTCAAAATATATTTTAGGATTGATTTACACTAAGGCTGAACTAAAGGCCTCCTTGAATTATCAAAGCAAGGATTAGTGGAGAGATAGTCATGGTCTAAGTTGGGTTTACACTTTGACCAAGGCCCATTCCATTTATCATGGATGAAAAGTCTTCTTGAAATCTTACATGGCCAAATTAGATGATGTTTTGCCAATTTCTAAGAGCTTTTTTGTTGACCACCTCTTTGAGATAGGACTAACAAATTTCTAAAAGACCATGGAAGGCTAGAACCTCACAACCATAGATTTTGTTCAATTAGTTGATCTTGCGGTTGTCAATGTCAGATTCAATAATAAATGGATATGGCATGGCTATGGTCTTGCTTAGGTTTATACCAAGCCCATGCAAAGTGCCAATACAATTTTCTATTTTGGATTCTTATTTTGCATACTCACATGATTCACATCTAACAAAGTGGGGTACCCTGGAATGCTTGTGGTCTTTAGTTAGACCCTAAACCCTTAATTAGTTGAGTTAGAGAATGTGTATGTGTGGTTCCACGAGCGCAAGCAATTATGACTAGGAGTGGTTTAGTGTTTCATCCATGTAGTGTTGTTTGTCAAACGAGTGATGCATCCATTTGTTTGTTTTGGAAAGTATGGTGGGCACCTGGGTAGAGTTGAAGGTGAACTCTATTGGAATAGTAAGGTACAAATGTATAGTGCGTCATAGTAGAGTTTGGCAATACAAGAGTATAGATTATTTGATCACAAATGTAAAAGCATGGCAAAAATAAAAGCATCACCTTATGTTTGACTTTTGACTCAAAAATCACAAATGTAAAAGCATCACATTAAATTCATGGATATGGTATTTATGAATTGATTCTAGCTTAACCTTTTAAGGATGACAAATTCATGATTTTAAATTGCTTATTTTCATTGGTCATATTGCAGAAGTATAAATTACATGTAAAAGATATTCATATCAATAGATTGAGTGAAGAAAATCGCATGTATTGGCTCAAAAATGTAATTATTTGAACAAACAGAAATTCCCCACATATTACTAGTATCACTCCGTAACTATTCAATAAACATGGCGCTAGAAATTGGTCTCCTTCATCCTTAACCCCTAAAGGACCAAGTGTCCATTCAACATATGCAAGAAATCTTGAATAGGTTCCTACGAAGTCATTTTTGGTCGGATGTTCATGAAATTTGGACACAATGTGTAAATATATATCTCCTTATTGAAAAACTATTTTTTTTCGATCCGGTGCTTGAATCAAAAGTTATGTTGCCCTGAATTTTTTAGGCAGCACGGGCGATTGGAGAATCTTTTGGGAACTTTTTACAAAAAAGATCATCAACTTTTAACATTTGGCATGTATGTAACTAGTAATATATGCATTAGATGAGATTCGGGGGTCATAGAGGGCCGTTTCAGGCCCAATCCCTGATTTGGTCGAATTCAACGAATGCATGTACGGGCGTGTCAGAAAAAATAATTCAAAAAAAAAAAAATAATATTTTTTTTTACCAAAATATCATTTTAAGCAAAAAGAATTTATTTTTATTTTTTCAAAAAATGACGTTGCAGTCGTTGTGCCACGTCAGCTAGCTGCTGCAGCTACGTTCCCGCAGTCTAGGAACGCAGTAGATCGCAGGGAACTCAGGGCCCTCCAAGACCCCCGAATCTCATCTAATGGCATACAATTGTCTTAAAATAAACAAAGTTTAATTCTCAAATCACATTCTATGAGGAATCAAACATTGTTAGCTATATTGGGGCGGTTAAAAAACATATTTTCTTCTAACTTCAAGTCCTATTATCTTGGAATCTATGAAGTCAAAATTCTTGAAATTTTTCCCACATATTCCAAATGTTTGTCTCTAAATTTTTATTGCTCATATTTCAAATTAAAAATTTCCTCATTGCACAAGAAATCATCAAAAAATGACTAGTGTATTACCAATTCAATTAACTTCCTTGCGTTGCAGGGTGATTTAGTGTAAGCTAGACATCTCAATTGCTTCTAAATTTTTTCATGAGTGAAGCTAACAACATATACTTATGAATGGTCAAAATCCTCATTTTTGTGTAGAGCAAAAAAATTTCTCCAAGAGGGCCCAAAGTTTGCTAACTCTGTTTTGCAGGAATGAAAAGTTTTTTTCTCACTTCAAACATTATAATCTTTCAATCCACATGGTTAATTGGACTGAATTTTTTTCCACACTCCATTTTGTATGGTTGAGGTTTCAAAAGAATGTTTTAATTCTAATTTTCAAATAACATTCAAAAAACCGCAATTTTTGACAATGTCTCCCAAAAAAACCCTCAGTCCTTTACAAGTTGAAGGATTAATTGTGGCTTTGTAGGATAACCTGAGAGAACAGAGAAAGGAGAAAGCAACTACAGCAAGGCAATCTATTCCCTGCATAAATCAAAGTGATCATCAAGCATGATCAAAACTGAAGTTTAGAGAAGTTAACCTAATTATGCATCTCATATGCTGTCACAATTACTTTGGATTGCAAAAACAACTATCACAAACTAATACTAATAGAACACGCATCATCATTGAAGTGATGAAAGATCAAGCCATCTTGTGTCTGTTTGAGTCTCCTTGCAAATACTAAACTTCTCCAGTGGTACCCAGAGAAACAGGAGCAACGCATCTGGCTTGGACTAGTAGACAATGGCAGGGTCAAATGGAGGAAAACTTATAGTGTCATGACAAAACATCCAAACCGGGTTGCTAACACTAAAGAGAGGTTTCGGAAGAAATGGTGTTGCGTTGAAGTCATCGCTGAGATGGTTGGAGGGAAGTCCCGTTGGGCACTGTCAGGCTCCCGTGCTGGCTTCGTGTATCAACCTCTGCTATCTTAGACGCTGGTGTGGGGCGGCTCATGTTGCGCTTGTCTGGTGATTGTTCTACTAGCTAGCTGACCAATAACCCCTAATCCTGCCCCAGACTGCCTGCGGCTGGAGGGTTGTATTCTTTCCTTCTTGCTATAAAGGTTAACCTTTATTTGTGTCAAAAAAATAGATATTGAACTTCATTGATTTGTTGGACAATTTCAGCATACTTGAAAGATTTTGTTAACACAAAAAGTTCTATTAAGTTATTGTTGGGTGAGCAAAAATGTCCCTAGTGTGTAACCAACTTCAAGTATGAGGGCAATTTATAAGTTAACCCCTACAAGACCAAATTTTTTGGCAACATAGCAATTTTGGGCAGTTCATTACGAACGGATTTCTTGTTTTTTTTTCTTTGAAATTTTACACAACAAGGAGTAGCTTTAAGGCACAACAATTTTCATAGCTTTTGACTACATGGCTAAAAAGTTATTGTATAACATGTAATTTTCAGTGTTTGGCGAGCAAACTGAGTAGCTCATATATTTCTTGCAAAGTCACTTTTTAAAGAAATAAAAAATTGAAATTGGTTCTCTAGATTTATATAAACATAGAAAGCTTTAAAACTTCCATTTTGATTAATGAGATGAAAATTATGAGGGGTTTTAGTTTGAGGGTTAGTAGTTATGAAATCTCTACTCTAAAATAAACTTTGAAGTCCTTTATTTAACTCAATTTTCATTATTTTTGAAAAAAATAAATTTTTTGGGTGTAGATTGTTTATTATAACATTACCACCATTGGGATTGACATTTTTAATTTCTATAACCAAATTCTTGACAATTTAGTATTTTGAATCATTCTCTATTTCTTTCTACTTACTATTTTTTTTCCTATTTATTGTACAATTCCAAATGATCTGAAATTTTTCAAGCATGTAGCCAATTTGCCTTGAAAAATGAATCAAAGAGTAACCACCATTTTGGACATTTTATTACAAAACATTTCAGCCTTCAAAGGGTTGCAACTTGCAGTGCAATTTGGGGGAAAAACATATTGAAAATAAAAATCTGACATGCATTAGATGATATTTGGGGGTCTTGGATTTTTTTTTAAAAATAAAAAAAAATAAAAAAATTTTTTTTTTACCAAAATATCATTTTAAGCAAAAAAAAAAAATTCCAAAAAGTGACGTGGCAGTCGCTCGACCACATCAGCCAGCTGTTGCTGTTGCGTTCCCAGACTGCGGGAACGCAACAGATAGCAGGGGAACTCACAACCTTCTAAGACCCCCGAATCTCATGTAATGCTATGTATGGTGCCATGTCAGCACTCTTGGTGCCACATTAGTGCATGTCAGATTGGAAAAAATAAAAAGTAAAAAGAAAAAAAAATTTACTTACATGCTTTAAAAAAAAAATCCTTCAAAAATTTGGTACTTGTATTAGAAATGGCAGTTTTGGAACAGTTTTGGTGAAAACATAGTCAAAAACCTTTAGGGGTTAATCTTTGTTGTCAATACTATGCACTGCAAGGTAAGGATCTGAAAGGCAGCCCTCATCCTTAGCCTATATCTCTAGGCCAAGCTGATGAACTGAGCATATACCATATCTCCTTCAATTCTGGGTGGTATCTAAGGTAAATCACCTATTTTGTCAATGGCCCTACTTGCACAATATATGGTAACCTACTTTCGTGAATGAAAATAATAAATGTGGTTTAGCAACTTCATAAGTTGTATGACAAATAACACATCAAGTGACACCTTTTAATAACACTTTTCAATTTCGCAGTTCTCGAAAATAGTTTGCTTGTACATTGTGAACAAGTTGGACTGTAATCTACATTTCCTTAATTTTTACTAACTCCAAACTTGATTAAAAAAGTAGTGCCAAAAAAATAGTACAATCTTCATTATTTCTATTCTTCAACCAGAGAAAATCACCTCCACCCCCACCACCATTGCTCAATCAGACATATGCTAAAAGGCCTTACGTTGTCAGAAATATGTGATATACTTTATCCATTACCACCAATAAGGTCATAGATCTTATCAACACCTGAATACTAAGTTAATCCCGTAAGGACACTGCATACTATAGTGGTCCAATGGATGACTTCATTATTAACTGTAGAGAAAATGAATGCACCTATTGGTCCAATAATCGGAGAGTTTTGATGACTACCATGATCATAGGTAGTTGCCTCTTTACAAGATTAATTCACTAGAATTTCAGACTCACATCCAAGTTGCAGAAGTCCTAATCAATCATCCCAGTCCAAGTGAATGAATTGTGTTCCTCTGTTCTGTCAAAAACTAGATGTAGGGTAGAATTGCCTATTACAACCATCCACCCAATTCTGCCACCTATAATAATGCCTCCCATTTGTGTCACTGGACCATCCATTACCACAATCTTAGCACCTTTTTATCATGATGGCAATGCACTTTGAGAGTGGACATGTCAGTCCACGTTTTAACAAGGGTTTGTCCATGCTTTAACATTTCAACTTTGAAAAATCATATGAAATTCACTTGTCAAAATGGCTTCAGTTTTTTTGCAAATGACTTCTCTCAAACTTTTCAATCTCTAAAATTATGGAAGCTGACAAATAGCTTTTCCAAAGTACCTGGATAGCAAATCTGTATGATAATGGGTAGTTCTACCTTACTTGTTAATATTGCCACACTTTGCATACAAGTGGACTAGCTGTATAGTCGGGTACTATAATCTTGCAACTGGCCAATTTGAGCCATTTACATTTTTTTTTACAATGTGCAATATAATTGGTATATTTTGTTAAGCATAATTAATACTCAATCCTCATGCAATCCCAATCAAGCATATAGAATTTCAATTTCAAAAAAGTAAGATTCTATTTTTGGTGAATTTCTAAAGTCAATTTTCATGATTTTACATAATATTTTATTGAGAACAATTGGTGATGAATTTTTTTAACCAATTGCATAGATATGTAGAGAACATCCATAAGCACATCTTTCATATAAAAAAACACCTCATTAAGTAACAAAATTATGAGCTAGGAAGAGTAAAATGTGAGGCGTCATATGACCAAAATTGGATTAAAAAAATTCATTGCCCACTGTTCTCAATAAAATATTATGTAAAACCATAAAAATTAACTTTAAAAATTCACCAAAAATGAAATTTTGCTTTTTTGAAACAAAAATTTTGTATACTTAATTGGGATTGCGTGAACAATTGAGTGGCAATTATGCAAGTTGAAAATTCCAATTGTTTTTCTATGCTATGCAAAAATCTTTGAATGGTTCAAATTAGCTAGTTGTAAGATTACAGTACCTGACTGTACAACCCCCTACAAGAAAGGTTGACGCCCTCCTTTTGCACCCTTCAGGTTTTTTGACATTACTTTGAACATAATTGACATTTCTTGTTTTCATCAATCAACATTTGTGTCTAACCCAATCTCCCTCAAGTATACCAAATTTTCAATTTCAAAAAACCAAAACTCCATTTTTGGTGAATTTTTTGAATTTTTTTTCACGGTTTTACATGAAAATTCATAGAAAAATATTAATGATGAATTTTTTAAATTTAATTGTAGAGATACGTAGGAAACATCCAAACGCACATCTTTCCTTCAACAAACATCTCCAAAAAAGTTTCACAACTATCGTGGCAGAAGTTACAGTGGAGGCCTAAATAGTGCCTAAAATTTTGAAAATTCATATCTCTTTATTATAATTAGATTTTGATAAAGTAATTGTACCATCATGCTCAAATGTGTAAAACTAGTTGCAATGTAAAGGAAAAAAAACAAAATCTAATTATAATAAAGAGATATGAATTTTCAAAATTTTAGGCACTATTTAGACCTTCACTGTAACTTCTGCCACGATAGTTGTGAAACTTTTTTGGAGATGTTTGTTGAAGGAAAGATGTGCATTTGGATGTTTCCTACGTATCTCTGCAATTAAATTAAAAAAATTCATCATTGATATTTTTCTATGAATTTTCATGTAAAACTGTGAAAAAAAATTAAAAAAATTCACCAAAAATGGAGTTTTGGTTTTTTGAAATTGAAAATTTGGTATACTTGAGGGAGATTGGGTTAGACACAAATGTTGATTGATGAAAACAAGAAATGTCAATTATGTTCAAAGTAATGTCAAAAAACCTGAAGGGTGCAAAAGGAGGGCGTCAACCTTTCTTGTAGGGGGGTGTACAGTACAGTACGTGCAGTCCTGCCCCCCTTTTTTTTTAGATTTTTATGTTGACACATGTAAAGGAGCCTTTACTGCATGAAAATCTTGAATACATCTGAGAACCTAGCCGCAAGCAGCCTGGGGGTGTGGCAAGTGCCACAAAACCAACAAAACCAACATGCAGTCCTTCTTTCATAGCATTGCTGTCATGCTGTGAACCACAGATTGGCTGAGTCAAGCATGGCTAAGATAACCACACACATCAGCGTCCGTTTAAGCCATGGGGAGCATAACATGAAGTCCGTGTGGAAAACAAACGGACAGAAGGGAAGACAAATGGGAGAGAGTGAGATGCAAAAAAAAAACACTCTAAAATATTAAAAAATGACTTCACAAATCTTGGTCAAAGTGCAAAGTTGAAAAGCACCTACTCCCAATTGTCAGTGGACCCATTTCCAACCACAAATCACAGAGATCCAACAGCCACAAATCCACCATTTAAGCCTACCTAACTCATCATTGACAGTAGAACATACTTCAAGCAACATGTCAGTCCTTCCTAGATAGGGGTCGCAATTAGAACATGGTTGGTTTTAGGTGTAGTTACCTTATTCACTTATGTACTTTGGGGACCATTTTACAGCTGATGAGCTGGCACATACTTGAGCATGCATCCGACCACAATGGGCTGGTTTACCTTAATTGCACAACTTCTTGTCCCATTGCACGATATAATTAAACTTCTTTTGCATCTGCTGCTGCTGAATTGTGCTGATTATAACCATCTTCAGTTGTAGCCTGCCGGTTTCACAAAAAATATGGATCCTTCCTATGGAGCCATCAAACATGAAGCACGCATATACCCTCTAATCTCCCTCATCTGATGTAGAATGCTGCATATGTTCCAGATGCTCTATTCTAAGCTTATGCTTGTTGATGCAAGCATGAACTTGCTTGGATAGCTGCTCTGGGGTCTTCCTGCTTCAAGCACCACTTCAGAATTTCAAAAGATTTGCAAAGTAGTAGACCTCTCAAGCTTCTTCAACCTATTTTGCATGGAACGTACTTCATGCCTAAGAATCATATTCCTTCTAGGAGAGAAAAATTCTGTGGCTCAAAAAAACAGCTCTAGATTTATATAGGTTGGAGGGAGTGTCGGTGACACAAGTCACCCAACTGTTTCTGTTATAAGGCCTGAAGTCAACACTAACTCACTCACCTGTGATCCGGTCAGCTCCATCCACTGAAAAACTTCTTTGTTTTCTTTGTTGTATTTGCCACACAGATAACTCTCAATGATTTGGTACATATCTTTTGTGTTGATGTATTGAAATGTTGAAGTTTTTGTGTGGTATAAGGTAGGAGGTTGTAAAACAGAGCAGGCAATAAGAATGGACCCTATAAATGGCTATGAAAAAGACATGAGTTGGTTCTGAAATTGACCAGTATAGTCATTGAATGAATCAAGGAAAAAAGTATTATTAATTGCAAGAGTCAATCATTCTCTTTGCTTTCCCCATTTTATTTAGAATTGCAAGGGAATTGTTTATGAAAGACCTAGGCTCACAAATAGGGACCTACAACTCAACTCGTTTTAAAATTCTTAAGTAATTCAAAAATGCTCGGAAAAATACGAAACCACTTGGGTTAGGTTCCTCATCAATTTCTCTTTGTCTGAAAAATGAGCTAAAATACTCCCGGCCAAGGAAATACATGAAAAAGGCGGACCAGCCCCTAGATGCTCCATTTCTGAGCCTCCTACCTTACTATCTTTTGTATCAGACTGAGACACAGTAGTTGCAATTGATGTGGCTTTTCGAATCATGGTATTTTCTTTTGTCCCAATTGGGTAGGAAATGTGTGCAAAGCGGTTTTGAAACATGACTACTTTTGCTCATGCCAATTGCTTGATAGGTCTCTCCTGTTTGCACTGAGTGTGCAAGTTTGTAGTAGTTCAATATGCAGAAGATTACACTTAATTCGAGCTTGTTGTTCTCTGGTGATGATTGCTCACTTTTGACATGATGTATTCTGAATGAAAGCAAGCTTTCTTTTGTTGACAGTTGCTATTATATTATTTCTAGCCCCTCTAGTTGGAATATGCAGATGGGGTGCAGAAATTTGTCAAACTGTGCAGACTCGACAAATTCTCAAGCCATATTATCCTATCTTCAATTGTTTTCCACCATTGCCAGACAATACTGATTTTATGACTACCTTATCGGAACCAACAATATTTTTGGGCAGAGAATCTCATACTCAGGCCTCTTTAAACCCTAAACATGCCGAAGTCAAATGAATATTGTGTTGGATGATGAATAGAGTGCTTCTGGGCAAAGTTTCGGGCATATAATTACTCAAACATCCAAACTAATGCTCTATGACCAAATTGATAAAAGTGCTCGGTAAATAGCATCATTGTACGAAGATGCACTCAAAATTTCCAAAAATTGAACTATTGAAGATAGGATAATATGGCTTGAGAAGTGAAGGGTTAATAATGTGTCATCCTGTAATTGACATTTTGGAATGTCCTGCATGCGAACTCGCCACACTTTCATTGTGTGTAGCTCACCTGTCACACATTCAAACTCTCTCCTAGTTACAGAACTGTCACCAGGCATTCAGGTTAGCGAACTCAGACTGCAATGACACAATTTAGAGTGGCAAAATTTTTGGGTGGGCGCCAAAGAGGATGTTCATGTTGCCAGGGCTTCCAAAATACGTGATACATGCGCGCATATAGATTTGAAGCTCAACTTGGCCAATCTCAGGTTTCGGTTGGCAATTTCAAATTGCTTTAGTTTCAGATGGAATGCAAAGCTTTTGTGCATGTTGAAGATGACGGAAGAATGCAAAGCTTAGGAATGAGTTCCCGTAATTGGCGACTCCATAGACGCATCAAAATATGGACTCTATCGATCAGTGAGTATCAATCCGGTCGCAGTAAACGTTAACATCGACCAACGAGCGGACTGTGCAAATGGTCTGCGATTCTCTCGAACGCCTCTCCTGATTGTGAGAAGGCCTGACGGTTTCGACTTCCGACCCTCGAATAGCTCTCAAGGGTAAAACTACAAGCATTGAAAAAACGGATAAACGCATCGGTCGACCTAGTGCCCGTGAAATAACGGGGACTGATTCAAATGGTCTATTGTTACGATTCTTGCTCTTACTAGAGAAAATCATCGTCGCACTCAGTTTTGTAAGTGCTGTGACTGCGCTCCACAAGGAGCTCCGGACACACTCCCTGTGATGTATGAATCTTACACCCTGTTCCACATTATGTTGTGAGAGGAAGTGGAATGTAGTTTGCATTTCCCGTAAATATCTTTAGAATAAACTAGTAAACAATTAATTGTCACGGGGAGAATGCTCGAAAAATCATTGTGAAATCATCGTAGGGAAAACTCTTACACATACCTACTCTTAAGCACCGAAGGGACAACTCTTGCACATGAACTGCTCTCAATTCTCTTAATTGTCACAGGGAACACTCTACCAAAACTGTCATCGCCTATCACTTGTGCGTAGTATTGACCACCGAAAAATTGCAAAACAATGAGTGATTAATGGTTTCTTGTACATGGTTTCCATGTACTGGGTTTGAAAATTGAAGTTAAGTTCTTTCCAAGTATTAAGCAGTAAGTGACCCGAAACGCCACACAGAGAATTGGCCAGTGCACAAGTAAATTGACTTATGTGGCACTATACAACTAGTGCACACGTTTTATACTCTAGCATGTTACATTTTGAGCTACTCCACAGGTCTTCCATTATGGAACTACACTCTTCTGAAATCAGAAACAAATGACACAAGCTTGTGCCAAGAGCATGAAAATTTTGTTTCAAAGATGCTCGTAAGTTTGCGAGAACGAGGTCCAAAGGGTAGACTCACACTCAAATTCACAAACTCTTTGACATTAAATATTAGAACAAATCAAACACTCTCAACAAACTAGATACTCCTCAAAAACAACCATTCATTCTAAAATTTGCAAAACATCTGGGTTTGTTTATGACCTTCAATTCAACTTGCTTTACTTGAATATGAATCCAATTACAATCATCAATGCTAAAGCTGTAAAGGTTGCGTTGTGTATTGAATTTGCACAAGTGAAAAATATGTCTAAGATAACTAGAAAAAGAACCATTGAGTTCACCAATGCATGAGAAATTCCACCAAATTGAATGGATGTTAATTCCATTGATTATCTCAAGCGTAGTTTCCACTATTGTAGATGCTATTCAAAATTCAAAGGTGCCATTGGTTTTACAAAAAATTGAGCAAGATAGATTCTCTATATTGTAGAACTCCAATGAATCATTTCTATGCCAAAAATGACTAGCATTATACCTCAAATACATGTTGCCTAAAAAATTGTGCATTTTCAAAGAGGAAAATGAATAAGCTAAAGAAACTTGTCTAAAGTATAAAGGCAATACAATAAGGGGTAGACAAAACATTGAGATGTTTGAGGATGACTTCTACTCAAGCACATCAAACCACTTCAACAATTCATATACACTTACAAGATGCTTGCCTTTTGAAAACCCAAACATGTATAGTATTTGTAAAATTAGTATTTACAAAAATATGATTTAATTTATAATATGAATAATTGAAGGAAATTAAGATTTCATATGAGGCCTTTCCTCAAGTATACAAAATATATCTATATTGTCTACATATAGTATACTATGAGGATGACACTTTCCAGTAAGGGCAAAATAATATATGAGCAATCTACAAGTGATTACAATGGACTTTGGTAGATAGAAAAATTTGAAGTCTTCTTTGTGATGGAAATAGATAAATAAAAAATAAAACAACTTTCATGCCTTGCATTTGATGGCAAGTTGAGATAATTAGAAAGCTTATGTAAATTTCAAGTGACTTGATTTGATCCAAAGCTAAGGCATGAATGTTGTCAAAACACTTGCTATCTTCGTTTTGGAGATTCTTGTACGCTCAATTTCATTCTTGTTTTTGGATTCGAGTAGCACACCCTTGCACTTGAAAGCTGTGAATTGGATGTCAAAAATGGCTTTGGTGAAGATTTTTCCGGTGAAGTGAATCCCAACTTCTTCTTGGATGCTAGTGTTATGGATTTTGGTTTGAAAGATATAGAATTGTTTCTCCCTGTAGAGACTCCACTGCTATTGAGGGACAAACATGGTGTAGGATTGTCAAGTACAAGTGGTGTCTTACTAGAGCAACTAGGAATTGGACAACTACACATTCCACAACAACATGAATGTGTGTGCTTACAAAAAGGGCACTCGATTTTCATAGGAAATCGAGGTTTGGTATACTCACACTTTCCACAACAACAAAGTTGAGTTATATCTGATTGGAAAGGCATATCTTTATCCAAATCCCTAGGCGTTAGTTCAATGTCTTCATCACATAGTGAGTCAAAGTTGACTTTTGGATTCTTAGTCAAGAACTCTGAGTCCAATTGATATGGACTCTCAAGTGATATACCTGAGACTTGGGAAACCAAAGTTCCTTCCACGTCTACAAGCTCATCATGTTGTATAGTAGATGGCTTAGAATAGTCAGTGAGAAGTTGTTGCGTTGTATGATATTCACAATAGCAATAACCTGCCCCTTGACAAAACTTGCAAATTTGGGTAGATAGCTTGCAATTTTTTGGCTTATGGAAATCACAATCTTTACATCTTGGGCTTGTTGATTGAAATCTCTTGAAGGTGGGTTTGTCAACATCATCATCAAAACTAGAACAAGATGGCCCAATTGGCCTACATGGTGAACAAGAAGGTGGATTAGGTCTACAAGATGGTAGTGATGGTGGACATTTTGGCATATGACATTCACATGTTGCACATCGTGGATCCATGCAAGAAGAAGGATTTTTGCCACAAACTTTGGCTTGGCTAATACATGCTTCTGTTCCACTCAACATCTCTGCAGCTGATAGAGGCCGACAAGGTGTCACTAGTGTACATGGAGAGCAACAAGGATCTTCTAAAAGCTTTGGGCTAACCTTAGGTGGCCCTAAACAATTGCCTTGGGTCTTATGACAATCACAACTTTGACATCTTGAGCTCATTATAGGTGATGATATAGAACAATTGCCATTACGCATAGGAGACTTGGACCTTAGATCTAATGAAGGGGATTTGGACCTTGTAGAACTGGGTGATAATGGCGTCTCCACAATGTATTGTGGATTGCAATTGGAGGGTCCCTTGCAACTATATGGCGATTTACATTCCAAACATTGGCTTTGGTTTAAGTGGAGTTTGAGACGAGGCTTTCCAGGTGTTTGAAATCCTACCTGGCATCGGGTGTGGGTACCTTTGGATAGACATCCAATTACCCCTTGAGACGGACTCCTAGCACCTAAATGGCAAACACAATCACGACATGGACTAATATTTTTTGGCAAAGGACAAAGGCTCCGTGTACTAATATCTTTGTGACATAGACATTCTTGGCATGCAATGTAACGATTGCCAACAGGAGGAGAAGGGACCTCATCTATATAAACAGAACTACATTGTTGAACTGGACGAGAGCGACTATAACTAGGAGAACTTGGAGGAGAAGGAGGTGGAGAACAAGATGGAGGAGAAGAACAACCAGGTAATTTCTTGATATAAGGTGGGCAAGTGCAATCATTTGACGGTGGTGCGGGACATGGAGCCAATTTCTTGATGTAAGGTGAGCAATAGCATTGTATTTTAGGTCCACATGAACTTGTTTGAGGAGGGCAAGGAGGAGGAGGGCACGGATTGCAAGGTGGTGGAGGACTTGGTTTGCAAGGAGGTGGGGGGCAAGGCTTACATGTAGGTAAACAAGGTAGAGGATATCCACATGGATCTTTAGGGAAGGCAGGTGTACAAGGTCTTGAAGGTGGTAAATAGATATCTCCATAAGTAGAATCTGAATCACATATACGCAAGTCACAAGGGCACATGCAACGAGGCGAGTACTCATCGCGTGTTTTTAGAGGCAAATACAAGTCATCATGATCTGTTGAAGATGGACTAAGGGGCCGTGATGGAGGCAAATAGAGGTCATCATGTTCTACAAAACTTCGGTATCCGGCAGGAAGGTGGCCTTCTATACATTTTTTAGAATCATAGACTTCTACATGTTTTTGGTGCAAGCCAGGTAAGCAAGATTCCACCGGTCTCTCCAGTCTCTCAGGGCAAGGAGGACAAGGGCAACAATTACATCCATTGCCACCTGCAATTCGTGATGGCCTAGAAGGGACATATTCTTCAATATGAGAAGAACGGAACTTTGGCTTAGAAGGAACTTGAGTACTCACATCCCAACGTTCAGGTCTTAATGATGACAAGCCTCTATATTCAAGATATGTTGCTGAGCGTTGTTGCTTGCACTCAAAAGGGACCTCAGTGATGGGATTCCAACATGATGACCGTGGTGGAGAATATTCAAGATGGGAGGGCAATAATTTTGGATTGGAAATAGAATCCCATCTTCGCCTTTGTGTTGGTCTATCATAAAATTTACTATCATTTGGTCCAACCCCATCTTTCACATCTTGAAATGGTTTCCACATCTTGTTTCTAAACAATATCTTTCAAATGTCGTACAAAATGTTTGTTGCAATCCATTTGAGTCTAGCAATGCCATATAGATCCAAAAAAATCAAATGAGACATTCATTTATCATGCCATAGTTTTAGCTATAGTAATTTGCTGCCAAACTAAGTTGCTGCCAATAAGAATATTCCTACCATTTTTTGTTGAGATTTTGATTAGTAAAAACACCTGAAGTATTGTTATCATTCACCTTATCTAAAAAATGATTTTATGTTGTCAAAATTAAGCTAATCTATATATGTAATAAGTTGGCTGCAAAGTGCAACATTAAATTTTCAATTCCAAGTGCCATATTTGAAGACATGATTTGATCTTCAATAATATATCCTAGCCAAATCAATACATTATCTATTTGAAATCAAAAATGGCAACTTCCTTATTATCTAGGTAAAATGTGATTATTCATCTTTTGAAGCAAAATATGATCTTAGAATTTCATCACATACTGCATTCAAACAATAATTATTTTCTTGATACTAATTTAAATTGGCAAGAAATTATCTACCATAATGCACTACAAGAACATATGCTTCTCCATAAAGATAGAAATGAAGTAAAGACTTTTGTGAGAATGTTATAACATTTTACATTCTATTCAATCAAAATCTTCACTTAGAGGGTATCTTACTTCCAAAACTATTTCTATCATTTAGGATTATGATCACTTTATAAATGTTAAAAATAAAAAAATGACATTTAGTGAAAAATCAATCTAACAACATCTTTATAATTGCAAACTTTGTTGAGTGTTCCTCAAGTATCATTTGTGTCCTTCATTTCTTATGTTTTTTTCACTAGTTGCCACTCCATTAAATGAAATTTCCTTTCAGCTGTAGTATATTCATAAAGCTTTGCTATGATTTATAGGCAAAATTGACGATGAAGGAAGAAAAAATTCCAATATGTTTAGCAATCTACAAGAACATAATAAAGCCTTTGAAGACAAAATCTTCACAAGGAATGTATCAAGGGCAACAATTTTGATGTAATAGATAAAAATACATAAGATGTAAATAAATATTTACTATGTAACTATTCATGCAACATTCTTTGACTATATTCAACTTCAAAGTTATCGTGTGATAGTTTATAGCTTATGTGACTATAAAATCCAATGTCTTTTCAAGTTTAAATTTGTAAACAACATTCAATGTTTTTAATTATTGGTTTCCTACATGTAATACAAAGTTTATATCAGTAGTCAAATATGAAATTTATACCTAGTACCATAGTACTTGAAAATTCAAAATTCTTCTTGAAGAATTTGATGGCTTATAATAATGAGCTAGAAAGACAACATAATCCTCCAAAACAAGGCATATAAACTATAGAAAGGATGCCCTTATATAAGGGGTTTTTTGGTCATGAGTTAATCGAGTCATTGTTGTATAAAATTTTGTTTATCTTTCATGAAAGATTTATAAGTTTTACCAAATATGTCACAATAAAATATCCTAGGTGAAGTTTCTATATCATCCAAATTTACAATCACACCATATGATCACTTCTTGTCTAAAAATATATAGCTTCTAATAAAAATATTGATAAAGAGGGTGCTCTACCAAAGCTCAATCACAAATGTGAGAAAATTGTAAGCAATTGTTTATACATACTACCCCACAACAATAGCACAATGAGATATCACAAGTGAAGTATTCAAAATTTTGAGGTATTTCAACATTCAATAGTTTAGTACATATTTTAAAATTAAAAATTGAAGGAGTTTCAAATCATAATCCACAAGAGCATTTACTCATATTGATACAATTTACCATATAAGAATATAAAATATATTTGTATATTTTTGGACTAAAAATCTCAAGAAAAATCTTATTTTATATTAGTGATGTTTGTAAACTTCAAAATCATGACATGATAAGAAATTCCATGTCAATTCAAATTTTTAACAGTAACATAATAAAAGAAACAAAGGGAAGGGGAAGAGACATGGGCCAAGAGACACGGTTGGCATTTAGGAGATTTCAACTAAGACAACTAGTGACATGGACACATCATCTTTCTCTTCAACTCTATAATTGGAATCTTAAAGCAAATCATTCATGCAAATATAAGAAAAAAAATAGTTATTATTCCTTACTCTAGAAAATTTATATAAAGAATTAGCAAATTTGATCATTGCAAATCCGACCCTACAAACTTGAAGAAGATTTCAATGCATTATATAAAGCCCACGTTGGTAAAAAGACTCATTAATTTAAGATGTACATGTTCAAACTGAAATGTCATTGTCCTCAAACAATTATCAAAGTTACAATATGCTTAAAACTAAAATCATGTGTCTTACACAATTGCATTAAAAGCATAACATCTGTAAAGGACCTTTAGTGACATTGTTAAGCAAACCTCAATTCAAGTGGTGTTTTTTAAAATACACTTGTATATCCATGATTCAAAGCCAATTCCACTACATTCTTTCCAAAATAACAACTTAGCAAGTATAAGTTAGATATAAATTTTTGGCATGCATCAATTTCAAAGTACAACTCATTTTTTTCCAAAATCCAATGTAGACACGTGTCTTCATAAATTTAGCATAGAGCAATACTATGTTAATTATAAAAAATTTGAAAAATTTGACCTGTTGGATGTATTGTGACTTCTCTAGTATAATATTGTAGTGCATCAAATAATATTATTGGCTTCTTTGCAACCATATGATCTCTTTTGATATTCGGATATATCAAACGTACTTCTTGAATGCATCATGTATATTATTACATTGTTAAAAACTCTTCCATTCAATAAACTCCACATTGTCGCAATGAATGACTTAAAAACTATAAAAAAATAGCATCATGGGAAAACTAAACTCCATGTTTTTCCTATTAAAAAAATTAATTATATAATATGAATAGATTTGCAATATTTTCATGGTTTATTAACATTTTTAATGTTTTTGAATGTAATTATTATTTAAAAATAGAGTGGTTTCAAATAGAATTAAAACAATTGTATTTTGATATGATAAAACAATATTCAAAAATTGTGATAAATTCTTGAAATATTTTATTTTTCTTGATACTAAGTACAAATGCTCTTTTTGTTCAATAAATCATCGCAAAACTCTGCTCATAGTTAACTTATGGACATAAGCTTGTAAAGTCTTCAAGCCTAATGAATGATGCCATAAATTAAACCTATATAGTAAATTTTGAAGCATTCCTTGCATTAATGTTGGTTTTTGAGGACAAAAAAAGATCTGCAAAAAAAATTGAATCCTCGATGAAAAAAAAGCTTCAACAAAAGTGGATAGAAATTCACAAATTATAATACTACAAGAAAAAAATTCAAAAGAGAACACTCTCAAGGCATGCTTTGGAGCCATTGCATCTCAAGTAATAAGACAAGTATGACCAAAAGAACATAATTCCTAAAAGACCTCATGCATCCTTAGTCCTAGTCGAGGTCCTAGTGTATTTATCTAACTAATAGCCCTAACTTACTATACATGAGGCCTTTATTTTAGGATTTATTCAATAAAAAACCTCTTCTAATTATTATAAATTTGAAATATATTATAGTGTATTTGCAATTATACTATAATATATTGCAAATATATCATGCATTTCTAATGCAATATTACAACAAAAAAAGATGTTTTGCATTAATTCAAGGCTTTGCATGCAATAATATTGATATCATAATAAGGTATTATTGAATTTCAACAATTCAATGTATTTTTCATCAATAGAAATTATAATAATATTGATTAGATATAGATGCAGTATCCTTTAACTTTTGAAATTCAATGACTATGTTTTATCAAAAAACACTCTAAATTTGTAAATTTCTATTGCAAAAAAAAATATATATCATTAAGTTTTGTTTTTAATATCCAACTATATTAGACCAATATCAAAATGTGTGGAACAAATTTTACAAACTTTGACCCTAATATAGATGGCAAGAGAGAAGCAATTAAAATAGATTACATTAAAATAAAATCACATTTTCCCTCTCCTTTCAATATTAAATTGTAAGACTTTGAAATTTTGCACAACACAATTTTGTGATAAAGTATCTTTATGGTAAAGAAGTGAATTGAGAGTTCAATTCAAAAGTTAGTAAAATGTTCAAAAGAAGAAACTTGACTTTCATTCTTTGTTAAGTAGAAGTAGTAATAAGATGGAAAAAAAACCTAATCAATAATTTTTCTATGAGGGAATTAAGAGACATCAATTCTAATGGTAATATCATTCTTAGAAAATAATTAAAACATCATGGACCATTTTTGTTGTTGGCAATTCTAAAAATTAACCCCTAAAGGCCCAAGGTCTTTTTCTTGCCCAAAAAACACCCAGGACTGCCATTTTTATAGCAAAGAGTAAATAAAATTTAAAAAATTCTTTCTTGCACATCAAACCATAGGCCTTTACACCAATCTAGTATGAAAATGTGTGGAAAAAATTTCAGAATTTTTAACCACACAGATTGCAAGATATCAACGTTTAAAGTGAAAAAAACAAGTTTTTCAGCACACTGAGGGAATAGATTTTATGACTTAGAACATTTTAACTTAAATGTTTTGCACTAGATTTCTGAGCTTTAAATCTTTATAATAGAGAATTGAGGTGAGAGTCTGGGGGAAAAAAATTTCAAAAAAGTTAATTTTCATTTTAAAAAAAATGTTAAGTAGAAGTAGGTATGAGATAGAAGGAAAATCTAAAATATTAATATCATTTAGATGGAATTAAATTCACTAATTCCAAAGATGAGACTGTTCTAGCAAGCAAACTAAACCATGTGAAACTTTTTATTGTGAAAAATTGCAAAAATTGCATTTCAAAATGAATCCTACAAGTTATTTTTTCAAGAAGATGCTCTAATTGCCCAAAAAACAAGATTGTCCTTAGTTTTCTCATAAAAAATTCAATTGAAATGAATTAAAGCTTTCCAAATAGACAAAAATATAATCTATAAGAAAAAAAAAAAATTTAATTTAAATTTTTGCAAAAGTTTTTTTGTTGCCCCTCCACCCTTGTTTTGAGCTTATTTGGGCATAACTTTTGTTCTCGGGCACTGATTTGAAAAAATATATATATTCCTACAAAGCTTGGCATTTTTCTATCTTCAAAAAAGTTTCGAAAAATCAGGACAAAAATCAGGACAGCCCATAGGTACTTGCCAAAAATTCCATTTGTCCCTCGAAGGAACAATAGGCTTTTAGGGATTAAGATATAAAGCAAATATTAGCTTGTACTTTGTTTTTTATGAAGTTGCTCTTATTGCCCAAAAAATAAGAGTCTTCACAACTCACATAATGAATTCAAATTTAGTGAATTAAAGCTTTTTATATAGATAAAAATAATTCTATAAGAAATTAGTCTTATAAAAACTATTTGTTGCCTATGCTTAGCCATTTTTACTTTGAATGTCATAAACTTTGGTCTCAAGCGCGCAATTGAAAATATGTTTTTACATAGCTCATTTTTTTCCCTATCTTAAACAAAAGTTTCAAAAAATCATGTCAAAGATTGAAATTGTAGGTGCTTGGAACTTTCATGTGTTCCTTCAAGGGGACAAAATTTCTTCAGATGTTTTAGTGTTTTAATTTGTGCAATTGCACTTTTCAATGAAAATAATCAAAATCTTATTGAAGCAAAGTTTTTAGTTAATTTTTTACCACTAAAATTTTGCAAAGATATGAAGTCCAAACTTGCTTCAAAATACTCATATCCATAGCTAAGCTGTATAATTCTACTTTATTTATTCTTTAATAAATCCAACCATAGAATTTTTATTTAACTTGTTGAAGTACATTCTCCCAAAATTTTAGATTGAAAACCCCGAGTAATTGTAAGATCAATGTGCCTAAACACCAAAGAGTAGATTTTTGAAGCCTTCCAAAAACATTTATATCCTATAACTTGTGCAATTTAGCCAATATGTTGTAAAATGGTTTGAAAATTCATGAGAAAAAAGTCAACCATAAAAACTTTCATATTCATCTTTTAAGAAATTTATAAAATAGAAGCGGAAGTACTTGATGAAAGAAAAATCTAAATTACTAATAACTTAAATTACATGAAATTGAGAATTATAAATCCCAATAGTAAGAATGTTCTAGTACAAACATATCTAAACTAAGCAATATGTACCATATGTTATTTTTTTTGTTTAAAATTTTTTAAATTGTGCAACAATAAACAAATTCATTTGTTTTTTTGCCTTTGGTGCCCGCTAATTAAACTCCTCATAGCTTACATTTCATACATCTAAATTGAATGGCTTAAAGGTTTTGGAGTAGGTATCAATCTATACAACCAAAAAATTTACTTAATTTATTTTTAGAATACATTTTTAGTTGCCTACTTTGACATTGAAACTCAAAAAAACTTATAACTTTTGCAATATTTGTCGTAATTGTGTACAAAAAAGCTTCACTCATAAAGTATGATGAATAGAAGCTATCATAAAAGTTTCATACAATAATCCAAATATGAAGGCCAAAGTGGGCTCCGTGGGCCTTCCAAGATTACTATGTATTCAAAACTAATTCAAATTTTTTGTATTAAATGTTTATTGATCTTATTAAAGAACTCTGTGTAAGTTTTTCCACTTCAGTTCTTTTAAGTCTTCAAATTACAAAAAAAATTGTAATCTTTATTCAAAGGTACTGAAAAAATTATTCATCTTTAACCCCTAGAGGCCCAAAACCTTCTTTTTCCCAAAAAACACTCAAAACTGCCATTTCTATAGCAAAGAGTAAAAAATTTGAAGATTGTTTTTTATTCACATCTAATCATAGGATTTTACATCTAACTAGTATGAGAATAGAGTTATTCGTAAAGTCCGAACTAATTTGAGCGGGACTTTTTTGGAAACAGGTGGACTATAGAAAGGCATCTCCAACCAATCGTCAAGCTTTTTTTAAGAAGCCTGTGGCACATGACTTCAAAAGTGGGGTCCAAATCTTCTTAAGCACCATTTTGATGCAAAATTTAGTTGCACACCCAATTTTGTCCCGACTGTGCACAACTTTCTGAACTCATCCTGCTTTTTCGCAAAACTGATGGGTTTCAACCCTGGTTTAGCCTACTTTACAAATAACTCTAATGTGTAAAAAAAATTTCAGAATTTTTGATCACACAGAGTGCAAGATATCTGCATTCAAAGTGGAAAAAAAAATTCAATAAATTGCGGAACTGGATTATTTGACTTTGAACCTTCTTAACTTTATTTTTTTGCACTACAAAGTTTTGGGTTTCAAATCTTTATAGTGGAGAATTGAGTTGAGAATCTTAGAAAAGACATTAAAAAAACTGAATTTTCATTCTTCAAAAAATTGTTGAGTAGAAGTCCGTATAATCTAGGTACAAGATAGAAGGAAAATCTAAATTATTAATATCTCTAAAATGGAATTAAAATGCACTAATCCCAATAGCAAGATTGTTCTAAAAAGCAAATTTAACCATGTGGAACCTTTTTTTTTTGAAAAATTGTAAAAATTGCATTCATAAATGAATCCTACAAGATTTATTTTTTCTAGAAGTCCAAGTAGACAAAACTATAATCAATGAGCACATTTTCTTTTTTTTTTCAATTCAAATTTTTCAGTTTTTTTTGCTGCCTCCTCTCTCCTCTTTTTCTCTGTTTGAGCTATTTGGGGCCAACGGTGCTAGTATGTGAGCCCAAGAATGCGAGTCTAAGAACATTGAGCCTATAATATAGGTACCTATAATATAGATACCACACACTATTGAAGGTGTATGTATCATGAACACCTATAATATGGGTATTTGTATTATATATATCCTACAATTATAGACGATTTTTATAGTATATACACCTATAACATAAAAGTGTAGTATTCTAGACTCATGAGCTCACAATCACCTATGCTCACATAATAGCAACCCTTCCATTACACAAGATGCCACTTGACAAAAGGCATGAAATATTGAAGTCACATGACTAAAAGTCCATAATTTACTTGTTCCTTCACATATTAGACAACTATTTTTGTTTGTGTTTTTTGCAAGGCTTGTTGCATGTCCTTCTCCACCATTCTTTTAGGTGTCTTTTTAATCACAATGCATCTGGTTTCTAGTTTTTTGAACCCCAATCCATTGAAATAGATTTGACCAATTAAAATAGGTATTTTTACTTTTCTATATTATTATTCTATATGGTAAGTTCATAATATTTAAATATATTATTGGCCAACTAAAAGACACAACAATAGGTGACAATATAGAGATGAAGAGAAAATATATAATAATACATTTAATCTTTGACCATGAAAATTTTGGTACAATACCATCTTTATGTTAATTATATGTGTGCCAAATTTCTAGGCCAAAAGATTTACTCAACAAAAGATATTTAAAATCTACCAACATGTGTAGCCGTGAGAAAAAAATTTCACTACTGCCAACTTTGACACCCTCCCAAGAACTGAAAACTTTTTCATTTCCATAATTTTTTTGGCGTAAAACCGTTTATATGTCAATTACATGTGTAAAAAATTTAAAGTCCAAAAGATCCACACAAAAAAGATATTCAAAATATACCAACATTTGTAGTTGTGAGAAACAATTTCATAACTACCACCTTTGACACTATCTTAAGGGTTAATTACTATTTATTTACCATGAATTTTTTTTCTTGACATCATCTCTATGTTAATAGCATGTGTGCCAAATTTCAAGGTTAAGAGATTCACACAAAAAAAGAAATTTGGAATCTACCAACATTTGTAGTTGTGAGAATGATTGTTTACATCCATGTGAAACTTTATTCATAAAATGACACTACTTATTAAAGGGCTGAAAAAAATAATTCTTACAAGTACACATATTGGAAGAATTAAAATATCTGTTTTGTATAAATTTTTTGACCCTGAAATTTGGCATGCATGTTTTTGACATAGAGATGATGTCTTAAAATTTTTTTTATGGTAAATAAATAATTTGTCAACCCTTGGGATAGTGTCGAAGTTGGTAGTAGTGAAATTATTTAACTACAGATGTTGGTAGATTTTGAATATCTTTTTTTGTGTGAATCTCTTGGTCTTGAAATTTGTTTTATATGTTACTAACACAGAGATGATTTCATGCCAAAAATTTCAGCCCTTGGAAGGGTATCAAAGTTGGTGAAAGCAGATGTGAAATTTTTCTCATAGCTACACATGTTAGTAGATTTCAAATAACTTTATTTTTGTGAATCTTTTGACCTTGAAATTTGGTATACTTGCTATTAACATAGAGAGGATCTTGTGCAAAAATTTATGATAGAAAAACAATTTTTTAGCCCTTGGGAGGCTATCAAAATTGGCAAATGTGAATTTCCTTCTTTGCAAATGCAAAAACGCCATTTTGAATGGTACCTTTACAAATAGGCATGAAAATTTATATACAAATTAAAAGGCCACAAAAGTAACTAATTTCTACATATATTGCTTGGATAAAATAATTACTAGAGTGTTACTAATCAATAAAGCTTCAATGTTCTCCAAACTAGTATCAGTGACGTCCAATTGAAATTTGTATTGATTGAAATTATAAAATCTTCAAAATTTTAAAATTGCAACTTGCAAATTTATAAATTTATGAATATTTTTGTTTTTAAATTTGAATATTTACTCATTATAAAACAAACTATAATTTGTTAAATTACAAGTTTCTAAATTGATAAACTTGATGTACTATTAGATTTAATGTTGATAAAAAAAATCTATTTTTTATTTGATAGTTACTATTTATTATTTATTAATAATGCCAAAGATCATACTGAACTTGGTAGTGCCACAAAAAATAACATGTTTTGAATAAATAGAAGAATTAGTGTTGTTGCTATATGACGGCTCTATTTTGGGTTTTGCTAAAAAATACAATCAACTTACAATTATAAAATTTGAAAAATTTGAAAATGAAAAATCTCTTGATTTTGTGTATTCTCAAAATCTCAAATTAAATTAAATACTAATAAATTTAAAAAAACATTAAATTATTAGTATTTTGAGTATTTACATTTGCACAGTTATTGTAGATAAATAAAAAAATAAAAAAATAAAAGGTCATATATTATGATTAGGTTTTTAAATTTCTAAATATTAAATAATTAATTTTAAAATTTAAAATTCATTATTTTTATAATTTTTTACTAAATTTGTATTTAAAACATCATTAAAACACTATGTATTGTTGAATTCAACTACAATGTTGATAAACATGAAGAAAATCAAGAAATCGATAAATTTTGATATTTCTATTTTAATTTATTCATATTAAATAAATGAATTGAAATTAATATTTCTCTCCTCCTAAAACAAATTTTATAGATTAAATTGGTGTATCTTCCTTTAACCACTAATGACCCAAGCAACCACTTTCTGGTCACTACCTTTTTTATTTAGCTGCCCGTTCTCAAATTTTGAATTTAAAAAAAAAAATTATTTTTTTAAAATATAGTATATTAAAAATTCAATGGCAATAGTTTCATCAAATTCCAAGTTAACTCCACCTTGTGGAAATTTTCAAAATTAAAAGGTATAGTATAGTTTATATCTCATTTATTTGGGTTTGATTTGGGCATGGACTAAAAAATCAGCCAACCAATGTGATTCTTGGCCACCTCTAAAAGAAAGATCCACTTCAAAAAAAGTAGATCCAAGGAGTTCAAGGAGAAGACAAGTGTCACATTTTCTTTCTTTTCTTACAAACACTACTCTCATTTCAGTGACCACCGTGCATTGCAGGCTCCACCATGAATTGAAAAATGCTTGGGATGCTGCGAAATTTTAGATGTACATTTTCAACTCTCTAGTCTTCATTGTGCACAAAAAGGCTAATTTCAAAACATTCTGACAAAGATATGCTCCTTCAAAGTGCGTTGCTCTGAATTTCCATTGACCTAAATAAACTTCAAATTTAAATATCTCCTAAAATATTTGGTCAAATCATTTGAAAGTTTTTGAGGTGCTCACTTCGAATGTGAATTTCAAGATCATATGGTTAAACTCTATTGTCCGATCTCAAGAAAAATTGCTCAAGTTCTTAGCAATTCTAGCCCATTTTTAAAGTACATCCCCTTGGAGTCACTAGGGGTTAAATGATGAGGCACTTTGGCAAGTCCAATAGGCTCCAAATGTGTATGTCATTTTCTTATTTCTATAAATTTAGAAATCTATATATTTTTTAAATTTTATAATATTTTAAACAATTGCAATGACCATCTATTATTATATAATTTTGTTAGGATATGATTTGAAAATGTGCTTTAATTAATGTTATCTTTGTCCTTATTAAATGATAATCATAAAACTTGTGCCATTGAAAGTGCATTATTATGTGAATGGAATATTTTGTATGCTTATTTTTTTCTTTATAGTATATTTTATTGTGTTTGATTTAACCCCTTAACCCCTAAAGGACCGTTGTCTCTTTGGGGGACAAATGAGATTTTGGGCAGATACTTACGGGTTGAATTTTTGTCTAGATTTTTTAAACTTTTTTTGAAGACAGAAAAACTAATAAGCTTTGTGGGAATATATTTTTTTCCCAATCGGTGCCCGGGAACAAAAGTTATGCCCAAATAAGCTCAAAATAGAGAGGGTCCTACAAAAATGTTTTTGCAAAAATTTGAATTTTTTTTTGGAATTTTTTTTCTCCATAGATTGTATTTTTGTCTATCTAGAAAGCTTTGATTTATTCCATTTGGATTTGTTATTTTTTGGGCACTTAGAGCATCTTCTTGAAAAAAATAACTTGTGAGATTCATTTCTGAATGCAATTTTTGTAATTTTTCAAAAACAAAATATTCATGTGGTTTAGTTTTTTTGCTAGAATAATCTCACCATTGGAATTAGTGCATTTTAATTCCATATAAAAGATATTAATATTTTAGATTTTCCTTCTATCTTGTATGTATTTGTACAATAAGTTTTTTAGCAATTTTTTTAATAGTGAAAATTAAGTTTTTTTGAATTTTTTTTTGATAGACTCTTAACTCAATTCTCTACTATAAAGACTTAAAGCTCAAGACTTTGTAATGAAAAAATTTAAAGTTAAATGTATTCAAAGTAAAAAACACCCAAAACTCTTCCTTCTTATTATCCGAGGAATTAGTGTCAAAATCGAGAAGAGAAGGTGGAATATGGGAAGACAACTTCATAGCCATTTATGTGACATTTTTTTGGGATAGACCAATTGTGTGTTACAATATAAATGTGATCTTAATGATCAAAATCCGTGCTCATAATGAGATAGTTTGGACTTATTTCTAGAGACTGTTGCGCCTTTCTATATTGTATGGGTGAACAAGCATTTCTATCTAATGTTTCTAGTCGAATACAATTTTTTTAGTGATATAGCTACAAATGGTATAGATGTGGACAAGGCCAATTTTTTGATGTTGATCAAAGGTTTGCCCAAATTTGTTGACCTATCACTTGTCTCGCTAACAAAAAAGTAAAAGTACACAATCTTGAACAATTCAAAGACGGGCTACATGTGATCTTTGATCCCATTGTAATTAAAGTGTATGCTAGTGACAATGTAAATGACAGGAACAACTTCAAAGATTGTATTGTTTCTTATTTGCAACGTTTTCATGGTTTAATATTAACACTAAACAATAAGAGCGTGACTCTTTCAACAAACCAAGTCACCATTTAGTTCAAGCCATGGCAATGGTGTTGCATGATTTGAGAATGAGATATATAAAATTCTTACTTTCAAAATGAAGTGAAAAATTCCAATGGCCAAGCCAAAGATTGATTTTTTCATAAATCAATACTTTGAAAGCAAGGCTCAGAATGATAAGCTAGCACGCTCTAAAGATATTTGCTCATGGAGTTGTTGATCATGAAGTCAAAAAAAACACCCTCAATTTATTCATCTTCAGTGATACTCAAATTATAGAGAATGACAAAGCAACATTTCAAGCTCAATGAAGTATATGAAAGATTTGGGATCAGAGGTTATAGGTCCATCACTTTTAAGACAACCTTTCATTGGGAATTTGAAGAAGTGAAAATCATCCAGAGTTGGTTCATGAAGTTCTCACTAATTTAAAAAATAAACATTGGATGACTTGCCAAAAACAATCCAGACTAGACTTAAGCAACTCCAAAAATAGTTGCAACATTAAGAAAGCATGCGTTTTGACAAAAGAGCGACACAATTTTTAGTTAGCAAAGTGGAGGCCATTGTTTGTGCTCGTATTGTTGTGGAAGGTCAAGTACTATGTACCACTGCAAAAGAGACTCGTCAGAGTGGTAAACATATGAAGAAGCATTTGAGAGCCCATCATACATTTCAACATGCTGCGGAACGCCAGACAGCTAATTGGGAAGCTCCAAACTATTAGTATGATGGTAGGGAATAAGATGGTCCTTATCATTGACCATATAAATGCATGCTGGCAATATCCATCTTGGCTAAAAGACAAGCTTAATGTCACACCTATCATGCTCTAAAATCCAAATATGGGTGGAGCTTTGCCAAAAAACTATAAAAAACCAAGTTGGAGCAACTTGCTATTATGTATACTTATATGGATGCAATTGGCACCTGCATTTAGATGGCAACTCAATTTGTAGTTGTAATAAGCTTAATAAGATTTTAGACATGCTCTTATTATATACAAAACACGTACTTCTTGTGTACAAAAACAAACAATATTTTGTACATGCTAAATTAGCGCCTTCTACAACGATCTAGCATGAAGCAAGTCCACTATACTTAGACAATAATTTAGTCCAAATCATGCTTACAACATTTGCTAATTACAATGGTTAATTTAAACAAGGATAATAATTGAATTCAGTTGAATAGAGGGATTGATAGCGAAGGTGGGATTAATTAAAGGTGATTGCAAGAAATGCTTGTACTATTTGTTGCGTTTTTTTAACAATACTTATAATTTTTTGAAATATTTTAAAATCATTATTCATTTTTAAAATTTAAAAAATATAGCTAATGTATACACCTTTAAGATGAAGGTAAACACCAAAAGAAAAGCATAGGAAAACTTTCTAAGGAAGAGAACTAGTGCGTAGTGCGTGTGGTGCATAGAAAAGTGCCAAATCTCAAGAAAATTTTCTAAGGAGGAGAACTAGTGCGTAGTGCGTGTGTTGCATAGAAAAGTGCCAAATCTCAAGAAAATAGATACTTTGATGCTTAAATTAATTAAAAATAGATAAATTTAATAAACAATTTTTTTTCCATTTGTAATAACTCTATAAAGATAGTCATTCACCAAAAGAACCACCAAAATAATATTTTACATGTTTTGAAATGCCAACTAAATTAAGCTCATTTTATGGACTTCCATACCACATAAAATTAATGGTTTTTAGAATTCCTTTAAAATAGCTACAAGTCTACTAAAAGACAATCTCTTCTAAATTTTAGCTCCAAATTTGTTTCTTTGGGTACTACTTTGCTCAAAAAGCTCCAAAATTGAGTATTGTGATATGAAATTGGGGTCTATTTTTGGATAGTAAAACATTTTTTTAAATTTCAAAAAATTAGACAAGGTGTATAATGTTATTGAGTACCTTAATTGTAAATTTTGGGTCATTTGGAGCAAGAATGCAAAAGTTACGGCCAGAAAATAGGCTCAGCTTATAACGTATGACAAGAAACAGTACAGGTGTACGACTCTTGCAATCACCCTTAGGTCCTTTTTATATATATATATTTTTCAAAGTGGTACTTTATATTTTTGTGTTCTCGACCTTATTTCTATATTTATAAATTGTCTAGCTAAGCTCTGCATCAATTTATTACCAAAACTGAAATTTGGAGTTGAACTCCCAGCAAACTAAGCTCTGAAACATGAAGAGACTCTTTATTTTCTTGTCAATTTCCCCTTGAAGAACATTTGGAAATTAGCTTACCAGGAGTTGCAACTAGAGTTGAGCACATTTCCAAGGTGAAATTTTGATTCAGCTCTACTTGAGCAATAATGCAAGCCGGATGCGATATGACTGCATTTCACTGCGACTGCCTTCCCTGGACGGAATGATGTGGAATATACCACATCAAATCTCAGAACTCAATAAGGTGCTTGAGTCAGTTACAAGGTTGTAGCTACACATTGGGGTTAACAACAAATTAAGTATTTTGAAATAAAACTGTAAATAAAATAACAAACTTATTCAAAATGGCAATCAATTTATAGAGATCAATTATCTCAATGCTTAAATTACATCACTTTGATGTGATTGTCATTCATGTTTTGTGTTTCCAAGTGAAAAGACAACTGTATATATTCACATGGGGTGGTAGGAGGTAGAACAACCCATGTGGGATAAATAAATTAGCATTTGTAGTTTCTCAAGCACTCATAGTTAAGTCAAAAGCAAAGAATTGTATTAAAAGTAGAATTTCAGGCCTCATTTAGGCATAGTAAAATAACTTTTCTCAAAAAACTTTCAACTAAAAAAAGTTGGTGAATGAAGATAAGTTTCACCTCCAAAAATCCGTTTGGCATTTTGAATCTCTAATAAAAAGTTATAGACAAATTTGAGAGAGGATTTTTAAAAATGTTAAAGAAAATGTCCATTCCAACTCTTCTGTCAAATTTGTCCATAACATTTGATTGGAGATTCAAAATTCTAAACAGATTTTTGGAAGTAAAACCTATCTTCATTCACCAACATTTTTTAGTTCAAAGTTTTTTGAGAAAAGTTATTTTACCATGCCTAAATGAGGCCTAAAATTCTACTTTTAACACAATTCTTTGTTTTTGACTTAACTATGAGTGCTTGAGAAACTACAAATGCTAATTTATTTATCCCACATGGGTTGTTCTACCTCCTACCATCCCATGTGTATATATAGAGTTGTCTTTTCACTTGAAAAGCCAAAATTTGTTGTTTATGACAAATGGTTGTAGTGCATTATTCATTGGATTCTT
Source organism: Neckera pumila (assembly GCA_963969595.1). Taxonomy (NCBI): domain Eukaryota; kingdom Viridiplantae; phylum Streptophyta; class Bryopsida; order Hypnales; family Neckeraceae; genus Neckera; species Neckera pumila. The sequence goes on along the minus strand of OZ018411.1, from coordinate 24,532,102 downwards.
TGCCAACATCTTTTTCTACAAATATTTGTTCATTTGTATGTCTGGTCCAAAAATTAACAAAGAAAATGAAACAAAACATAATGTACTTCTACTATCCTAGTATCTAAGCTGACATTAATTATTTGAGGATGAATTTCGTTGATGAGGAGTCCATGGAGGGAAAGGCAGCCTCTTTGAAGGCTACTAAATGTTATGTGGACTAGGAGCACTCACTGGGTGGTATCTTAAGCTGATAATAATTGCCCTGCCACTTGCATCCAACAATAATTCATCCAGTAAAATGATGTAGATGTGAAAAGCAAGATGTAGCCCAATATACCCTTCTAAAAGCAAACCTTTTTCTATTTTTAGTTGCAAATAATGCATTGTAATGATGCAATAAATTATAAAGTAATGCATCATAATGATGCAATAAATTATAAAGTAATGCATCATAATGATGCAATAAATTATATATTAATGTGCAAACCTATGAAACAATAATAAACACATGATAACTGCTAACAAACATCAAGTTCTAAACTTTGTGATGTTGCGCCAAAAAAAGAACAACTGCAATTACTATATGCAGTACTGAATTCTAATCCTAATGGAGGACATGCACCAAATAGATTTGTGAAATACAAATCAAGACCAAGTGAAGCCATGCACTGATTGACATTATTCTTGTCTACCCCAGCCCCTTGAATTTCAATACTTTCTAATGTCTAGGTGAATGGTCTTCGGGGTTGACATTTGGGTAGTCATTGGCATATGGACTTCGGCAACTAGTAGAATAATATCCCATTCAGGCAAGTATTGTTCTTCCATTATCTCTAGACTGTAAATTCAGCAGAACTCTATTGTTGTGATTGTACTGCAAAATTCCTTGATCAAAGTTCATGAATAGAATTTAAACCAAGAGGTGAACTTGTTGCATTGCTAATTTGTCGATTTCTAGAGAATTTGAGGATTAATTCTAGAACCAACTTGTCCTGGCTGATTGCAACTAGTCGTACATCTAGACGTCACAATTGGAAGTGCTTCATGTGAGATCAATGTGGAGGAGACAAACTGCGGTCAGTCTCATCTACTTAGGATCCGGGAATCCAATCGGTTGTATGTGTCATAGGGGGTATCCACATTGCCACTTGCTCAAGGGCCATCGATAAAAAAAATTGAAGTTGTCCTACGCACTTAGTAGGAGCTTGCTCAATCAATATCGTTGCACTTAGACTCTAACATTGTAGCTATCGATTCAAATTCTAAATTCTCAAAACAATTTTTGAATATTATTGATATCAATTCGAATTCAATTTTCAGTTTGCATAGTAAAGATTTTGGCAGTGTTGTAAATTGAGGTTGCTTGGAATTGATCAATACCATCAAAGTTGTGCTTACATTTAGGTGAGTACTATGTTGTCACTATTGTGCAAGGTAATAGCCTTAGTAATTATTTTAAGTTCGTCAGGAAGCACACTGTATTCTTTGGTAGCTAGAGGCTTTGTGGTGCACCTTTAGGTGTTATTCTATAGCCTTGAAGTCTATGTTCTATTACACGTGGTTCTCAACTAGCAAAGGATTCTATTGTGAAACCTTGCCAATCACATCAAGCTTTTTTAGTCTAGAATTTAAGATCAAATCTTAATAATTAGGCTTTAAGATCGAACCCGTGGATATCAACCTCTTTGAAACTAGAATATTGAAAGAACGAATGAGATGGGTGTTTTTTTTGATGGTAGGATTCAGTGGAACGCTTACGAAGATTTATTCATGCAGATCCTAGACATATTAGATTGTAGAATCATTCTTTTCTTCAATTGCTACTAATAGACCCAATTGGTCCGCTCTTAAAAGGTTGGAAAATATATTAATCTAGAAGGGTCATTGCAAGAAACACCGTACTAGGGAATTGTCACAAAGAGTTTGTGGAACCTACCTTTTACAATAACTTTTGAAGCATAACTTGCATGAAGTTGAAATTTTTATTGGAGATGCTTGTCTTGAGATTATTTATATCTCATATTTTTCAAAAAAAATTAAAATCATTTTATATTTAAATTTCAATTTAGCTAATTTGTCACACTTTGCAGTTTAGGGGTTTTGAGTAAAAAGGAGTCCCCAAATTTAACTATTTAGAGCTAAAGTTTCTATGTCTATTTGCATTGTCGGAACTCATGTTTCTACCAAGGAGAATTTAAAAATATTTTATTTGTATTGTCTACATCCATGCAGAGAGAGCTCTCTTGTGTGCGCAGGTCTGAACATTTAAGATGGTTTCAAAATCAATTTTTTGGTCAAATATCTTTACCATGAAGTCTTCCAAAATGGCCTATTTTATTTTCTTTGAAGTTTTTTTTTCCTATTTTTTACAAATTAAAATGTCAAAATATGTATTTTCTTCAAAATTTCAGCTCACTCTTTTTTGTGAATAACTTTTAACCTAGATTTTTTTTAGATCTGAAATTGTGGAGATATGCTACCTTTAGTTTTATACTAATTATGATTATTTTATTTTATTTAAAAAATTAATATACAAAAACTCATGAGTATTGAATACTAGCCGAAAACAGGCCAAAATGGAACAAAAGCGGTCAGTGTTTCTTGCAATGACCCACAAATCATGTCAGAAGGTAGAAGAAATTGTTATTGTCACTTCAAACTTTTAACCAAAAAATTTAGGAGTGTAATGTTGGTGAAATGTATAGAGTTGCTGAGAGATCTTTGGTAAATTAAAAGAGCCATTTATTTTTTGTCAAACATTTATAGCTTTCTATGAATTTATTATGAATTTAGATTTGGATTTTCGTTTGTATTGTTAAGATTTTGGTAGCACTGGGAGTCCTAGCTCTTCAACTACCTTGAAACCAAAATAATTATTGGAGCATTATTTGAGCATTTGGAGCCATTGTTGGATGTAGATTGCATATTTTACTGACAATAATATTCTAGTATAAAACATGACATGTGATTTTTGGTAAGCTGAAAGTCTAAAACTTAACTTTAAATTTTCTTTGTTTGCAATTTTTGGATCTAAACATTTTGAGCACTAAATATTTTCATGAATATTTTCTGTCACTTAAACACTTGCATGTTAAAAAAAACAGTAATCAATTTCATTTGTAAAATCATTTACAATGTACCAAAAAGAAGCATCCCGTCCTGTGAGCCAAATACCCACCTCACCCCACCTCTGGTAAATAAAGTGAGCTGTCCGATGTGATTCAAAAATTAAAGAACCTTCGAGGGACCATTGATTAATACACCATGAATCGTGCTCCTTAATGGCCGTAGATCTTCTTGAAAAATGTCGGGATGCCTGTGAGAGCCGTCGATGCAACGCTGAATGACAGAAAAACAGGAGCCGTTTGATGGGTTTCTCGATAGGGTTTGGTGCTTAGGCTGGGCATTTGAATTCACGATTTTTGAGTTTGAGAGTTTGTGAGTTTGTGATTTCTGACTCTGTTACAAAAATGCCACATGATTCTAGAGGAAGCATTTGGAGGAAGATTTTGAGCGGCAACTAAATTCTTTGTTGGGGTTGAAGGTCAATAGCAGTAACCTTGTTGGTGTTCGTTTGTGTTTGCTTTTGTGTTCATGTTTGTCTTTGTATTGGCAATCTTGTCTTCATTTTCCGCTTAATCTAGATGTGAATATCCTTGTTAGCTTCAGAGATCAACATGCTTGGTGGAGGTCGACTCTCAAGGGTAAGAGTTGGGTGGCGACAGCGTACATCTCAGATACGAGAGTACTTCATTGCTGTATACATTGTATGTTGGTAGAAAATAGTTGCTTTGTTTTTTGTGGTGCTGAGTTTGTCGTTGAAGATTGCTAGTGATTGCTTTGTTTTTCTTGGCGAGTGTCTCACCCTTTTTTGTATACTCCGTATGCTCCAGAAGATTAGGGTTGTGAGTGCGATGATGCTTGGCATGGAACTCTAGGAGAGCGCAGGCTGAATAGGGTTTCACTGACATTTTCACGCTGATTTGTTGATTTATTCAAAGGGATTTTAGTTCCGCAACATTCTGTGGTCTCGAGTCGATCATAAATGCATTCTTCTTATCAACCTTAATCTTGCTTCAATTGGTATTTTGGCAGTCTCTGCAACATTTGGTTTTTTCTTGACTGCTCCGCTAGCTTCTTAACTGTTGATTTCTACACTCTTGGAAGCCATGACTATATGTGCAGGCTATGACTTTGTGTTGAAGAGATTAGGGTTTAAGGTCAAAAAATGAATCTTTTAATAGAATTGCAAGCTGAGTTTATAGCAACATTGAGTTTTTCTTCAGCACTTCTAAATAAAAATTCTACCTTGCCATTTTTCCTTTGAAGGGAGTTTTTTGCGATTGCCAATAGAGCTTTGAAGGCTTCATTTTCTTCTCCGGAATTTTTGGTGGGCCCTGTTCACTAGCATCATCTATAATGTAGTTGATGCTCGCATGTTCCCATAAGTGCATTAACGTTTGAATCTTAGTTCGCAAGCCCTGGCAGGCTGGCAAGTACTCTGGAGCCAGAGGAGATTCATGACTTACTTGATCAATTTGATGCAATGAATGTCGATAGGAGCAACACCATTACCCTAGAAGGAATCAGAGATGTACAATTGAACATTGTGGCTTTTTTGTATTCAAGTTAGTTTTTTGTACTTCATTGCAAGTTAATGGTCTTGGTAAGATGGATTAGGGTTTGGAGTTTTGCTACAGGTTAATGGTCTTGGTAGATAGGATTAGGGTTTGGAGTTGTGGGAAGTGAGAATAATAGCTTTGCAGAGAGCTGTGAAGAAGAAACCATTGCTGAAGTTGGAACAGCTCAAATTCAATGTTTAGGATTTAGGAGTTGATTTTTTACTCACTTGATCATTCAGATTTGATAATAGCTGAATGTTAATGCCAAATTCATGACAATTGTATTGTGGTACAGTAGAAGCTTATCTAATTGTATTGTCTTGTTTGATTACTCCTAATTGGACTTGGTGGTGTATCAAGTGAATAAAAATTGAGTTTTTAAAACAAAAAAGAATACATGTGTATTCCTTTCAAAAAAATTGTAAAATTTTTTACAACGAATTGAAAAATGACACGTGGTACCCCTTTGAAATTCATGTATGAAATTCTTGAAAATATGACAATTTGTCACAATAGGCTCAAAAGAGGCAGGAACTGCCTACCTCCAAGCCATTTACAGTGGCATCAAAGTTGTTGAAGATTTAGCAACATACAAGGTCAAAGTACCCATGACAAAGAAAGAAAAATTATACAAATCAAACAAGGACTAAAATAATTAAAAAAAAATAATCACAAAGCTATAAAACAAAATAATGAAATAAAACAAAATAAAAAAATAGGGTTTAAAAGTAGGTTGATATGATTTATGGAGAGGAAAAGTTTAAAATTAGGATTTAAAAAAATTACAAACACAAATACAAAAAAATATAAAAATCAAAATAATAATAGAATAAATTTTTTTTAGGATTTGTGAAGGTCCTAGTAAGTCCATAAAATTATCAAGGGGTTGGAGGTATAATTTCACAATAAAAGAAGAAGAAAGATTGGATTAGAAGCTACAATGAAAAGGAGAAAATAAATAAATAATAAAAGTGAGAATCTATGGTATGGAGGGGGATTTAGGTGACGTGGCAAGTCACGTGGGAAGCTCAAAGAGGAGGGAGCTTTGGCTTGCGGACATGCAAGTTGGAGGGACTAGGATTACAGGAACAAGCAGAGAGCGCCATAGACATGAGCGAGAAAAAACAAAGCGGAAGTAGGGATGACGCGTGAGAATGGAGAGTGGCACATGACAAGTAGAAGCAAAAAGCAACATACAACAAAGCGAGATAGGCCAGATCAGCACAAGGCGGGGTGGGACAGGGGATGGAAGTGCAGAGTAGAAGTAGAGATGGGAGATGGCAAGCAACCTTGAGGAAGAAGAAGGGCAAAGCAACACTAGGGAACAATGTATATAAGCAATGTTGAGGAATTGGGATAAGGAAAGCAAGTGGAGAGCTATAGGACTAGGAAAACACTAAGAAATAGTAGTGGTGATGAGAAGAGAAAAAAGTCAAATTGTGTTGTAAAGCCGCCTTAAAAAAATTTAAATCAAAATTTCAAAACTCAAAACAAAAGCACTGAAGAGTGTGTTGATAATGTGTTGTGAATAAGAAACAAAACAAATCAAAGATTCTATAGAGCACAATTTATAAATCAAAATATACAAGTATGAAGAGTCTTTTCAAAAGGCGTTTGAAAAACATATATAAAGGAGAGAGAAGGTGGAATAAACCATCATCCATTGTTTGCCTAAGAGACTCTTAAGTAAAAACTACAGTGTTTGGAGAGCGTGCATTGTAAATTGGATTCAGATTTTGTTAGGCCCCATATAAAATCATTTTTTTTAGCCAAATTTTCATTTGTTAATTCGATTTAGAATTTTTATAGTTCATCTTATACGATTCAGAATGTTTTATGAGTTTTAGTAATACTCACAACTTTATCAGAACTCAAGGCTTTACCAATACTTGCAGCTTTTATTGGTATTTACGACTTCAACTTCATGATTTTTTGGAAGATTAAGATTATTTTCATTAAAGTTTTCTTCACAATATAATTATGCCACATTATATTTTTTGAAAATTTCATTATATGCCATATGTAATTATATTTTGAACTTTTTTAAACAAATTTGACCCTAGCGTAGAGTATGTCCATTTATAACTTATGCAAAATTTCCGGTAATAATAATATTTCTTAACCCCTAAAGGACCATTGTCCTTTTGGGAGACAAATGCATTTTTGGGCAGGTACCTACGGGCTGAAATTTTCTTCAAATTTTTTGAAACTTTTTTTGGAGGTAGAAAAACTGATTAGCTTCATAAAAACATAATTTTTTTCACAATTGATGCTTGGGAACAAAAGTTATGACCAAATAAGCTCAAAACAAGGGACAATGGGCAGCAAAACAAATTTGCAAATTTTTTTTTTTTTTTTTTAAGTATTTTTTTTCTCATAGATTTTATTTTTGTTTATCTAGGAAGCTTTGATTCATTTCATTTGGATTTTCTATGAAAAAGTTATGGACATTCTTGTTTTTCGGGCAGTTAGAGCATCTTTTTGAAAAAAAATAACATGTAGGACTTATTTCTGAATGCGATTTTTCAAATTTTTCAATTTTTTTTTTGCATGGTTTAGTTTACTTGCTAGAACAATCTCACCATTGGGATTAGTGCATTTTAATCCCACCTAAAATATATAAATATTTTAGATTTTCCTTCTATCTCGTACCTACTTCTACTTAACAATTTTTTTAATAATGAAAATTAAGTTTTTTTGAACTTTTTTTTTTTGGCTAGATTCTCAATTCAATTCTCCAATATGAACATTAAAAGCTCAAAACTTTGTAGTGCAAAAAAATAAAGTTAAAATTGTTCAAAGTCAAAAAATCTAGTCCCACAATGTGTTGAAAAAATTGTTTTTTTCACTTTAAACCCAGATATCTTGCAATTTGTGCTGTCAAAAATTCTGAAATTTTTTCCACACACTCTCATACTAGTTAGGTGTAAGATCCTACGGTTAGCTATGGAAAAAAAACATTTTTCAAAATTTTTTACTTTTTGCTATAGAAATGGCAGTTTTGAGTGGTTTTTGGCAGAAAAAGGGCCTCGGTCCTTTAGGGGTTAATTGAGAGTGGATGTTGAAATCCGTTGATGCCATGTTTTTTTTGGGCATCTTGTCGTCAATTTGCACAAAAATAATGGGCCACATACCAAGCCTACAAAACAAAAAAGTACAAAAATGGGCAAAAAAATGCCACAAAACTTTAAATTAAAACAAAAACAAAAACCTTGAATGAAATGCCTAGATTGTAGATTGTGTATGTGATATGTGCTCATGTTTTATTTTCTATCCAATATGTGGATGAATGTTGAAATTCGGAGCACCACTGTAACATTCAGTATCGCCACTTTGGCACTTCATAAAAATAAAAATAAAAAATTAGAAATAGAAAACCCTGCGCTGGTGCCACCTGAGAGTAGTTGGCCCACCCTTCTTGACCACCAAGTGTCGCCATCTAACGTTCTCCACGCCTCTCTCATAACTCACCGCACCATTTTGCTTGCATGCCTTGCCCTTCTCCGCTTTCTCCTTGGCACCGTCATCACTAAGCTTACTGCTTGCCTTGGCTTGCTTGCGATTTGTTCAGCTACAATCCACACTCCTGCGATTCTCCCCTGCACTTCATTCACAATTCTCAAGTCCTCGTTCCTTCCCCGCCTGCGTCGCTGCGTTCCTGCTTCTCCCGAATTCGAGGTACGGTACTGTTGACGTTTCATACAGCATGTCCTGCCCTTAATCGCTTCCGGCCTTGCTCCGCGCATTGCTCGCTTCTTCATTGATTCGTCTTACCCTAGCTTCTCCGTCATTCGTTTGCGCGCTGCTGGCTTTCCATGTTCTCTTCAGTTCGCTGCTTCCTATTTTGTCAGCTCCTCGTCCATCTTCTGGCGCTCTAGGTCGACCATGTCGCATTCGATTAAGTGCGCTTCACGGAGAGTTTGTTCTGGTATACTTTTGCGCCTTCTGTTAATGTGTGTTTCTCTGCACGGATCGAGTAATGTGTCGTTGTGTCTTTGCAATTTGTGCTATGATACTCTGTTTCTTGATTCGGCGAGGGTTGGTCTGATTGGACTGCTATGCCGGTTATCTCAATTACTAGGAGACTTACTAATTGTTTGACATTGCACTTTTCTATTGGATACATTTTAGTTTAGTTTTGAATGACTACTGGGAAGTAATGGGAGTGTCGTCTTTGCCTTTAAGTCATTACACTTTTAGTAATGGAATCGCATCGCTTGAAATAATCGTTGTAGTACTGCGCTTTCGCTTTGCCTAGCAATATCTGGATTGGTGGCGGGATTTTTCTCCTCGAGTTGTTTGTTTGATAGCTCGCGTGTTGTTCGCGAATATCGTTGGTGGAATGGTGCCTCAATTAAGTGTTGGTGTTAGCTCGTTGCTCCGATAGAGATGCAGTGCAATTACGGTCCTGGATAATGTTTGATCAACAGGCCGAATTGTATGAATTCTCAAAAGATTTGAGACTGTTCTTGAGCAATAGCAGAAAAAACGGAATAATACTGTTTTCCTTCGCTGTCGGATTTCTGGTTCCGTGATAGTTTCAACGTTTATGAATCGGTTTTCAATCTTTTGTATATTTACTTACAGCTTAAGAACAGAGAACGGTAATTGAGAATGTAGTAAGCAGAAGATTTCGTTTTCCGGGGATAGTGAGCGATCGGTCGTAGGAATTGATAGAAGTTTTATTGTTTCAGTGAGTCTCTTTATCATTTATCGATTGTCTTGTTGCTGTGGCAGGGAGTTTGGAAGAGAGTAGCGGTTAAGAACAATGGGTGGCTTGTGGAATTATCTGACAGGAAGTGCTGGTCCTAGTGGCTTTGGATCTCGTTCTACTGCCGAAGATGTTACTTCTGGGATCGACCTTAGTTCTAAGACCATCGTCATAAGTGGTGATTTTCTCACGCCTTAACTTATAGTGTGTCTACAGACTCGGTTTTGCACGATCAAAGAGGGTGGCACTTGCACTTCGTCTGAGATCGAGATCTCTCTGTCTGTCTGTCGTAGAGCAGTACCTTTCCTTGACTGAATTTTCGATTGTGTATTAAAGATTTAAGGATCATGAACAATTTTGACGGAAATGACAGTACCTACTCTCAGCAGGGTTAAGAACGATGACGAATGGGCTAACTCGGATTCGTAGGTATATCGCTAATGTGTTTATTCTTTCTTGTAGGAGCAACTTCAGGGATTGGAAAGGAGGCAGCTAGAGCCTTAGCAAAGAGAGGGGCTCACGTAATTATGGCCATTCGCAATACGGAGACTGGAGAAAAAGTGAAGTCAGCAATTACAGCCGAAAATCCTCAGGCACGTGTGGATGTCATGAAGCTTGACCTCGCGTCCGTGGAATCAGTGCGCCAGTTTGCCAACGATTTCAGAACTCGAAAGCTCCCCCTCAGTGTTCTCATGTATGGCATCTTGACCCTAGTTTGATGGCGATCATTATCAGACGCTCTACAAAGTTTTACGGAGTAACAGGGATATGAAATGATGTACTTGTTACTTTCATGGATATTGAGACCATTCTGTGCGGCTGTGCCTGTTCGAATGAGATTTGGACAATACATTCGTAATTTTGATGTTTACATCAGAATAGAATCTAATCTGCTTTTGTGAATGCGGCTTTCAGAAACAATGCAGGCTACATGTCAGGAAAGTTTGAACTGTCAGCGGACGGACTTGAGAAGGTTTTTGCTACGAATCAAATCGGTGAGTGCACTGAAGACCCTCAACTGTCTCCTATTTTACATTCATTTGTAGCTATGCAACATGTCGTGCGATCTGCAGTTTATTCCGCATCAACGCGTGACATATTCAGCGGTCAAGGGATGCAGACGGAGTAATTCATCCTGACAATTGCAACAAACCCCAGAGAAAGAGTGAGCATAGGTACTCTTGAACGGAGACTTTCTTGCTCTTTAGCTGGATAATAATCAATTTTTGTTGTGGATATGATTGTAGGCACGTTCCTCCTTACAAAACTTTTACTTGACTCGTTGAAAACCACCGCCGCGGAGACTGGAGAGGAAGGCCGAGTTGTGAATATTGCATCGGAGGCCCACAAGTATGCTTACAAGGGAGGGGTTGTCTTTGACAAGCTGAATGAGCCAACAAGGTAATGAGTTGAGCAAATATTCGGTACAGTTGGGTCTCGATAGATTTTACACTCATAAACGTTATAATTTTCATATCTGTTAACATCGTATGTGTAAACATCGTACACCCAATATATTGCAAACTAATAATGTCAAGAATAAACAATGTTTTACTCGTTATTTTGACACTTACAAATGTTGAACCCCTAGGTTTTTTGGTAACTAGAAATCATTGTAGAATGCCAATGCACCCGTGGAAATTCCGGCCATGGTTTTAGGGTTTGGGTAGATCACTCCAAGCATGCCACCATCTAAAGCAGCCGCATGGCCAGGCTATAGGGGTGTAAAGTCGGACAATAACAATTCTGAACATCGACTGTTTTTATATATACAAAACTAGATATTCTATGAAACCAGAAAATTCTAAGAAATATGGAGTCTTAAATGTTGTATTTGATGGATAACAGAATTGTTATATTATCTGTCAGTAGTATTCAGGAAGGTTTAAATGAAATGATGTGAATACCTGTGGCGACGTACTTATCAAAATCGAGGATTATTAGAAACTCTTCCACACCAAAAATTGTGTTTTTTTACCCTTTGTAACACTTTTGTTATCTATGGAATAGCTCCAATGTCATCGAATATTACATTACAATCTTCTAAAATTAGGAATGCATAAACTTATTAGTACATGAATGGTCCACATGAATTATTGATTCAGGGTTAGTGAATGACGTGCTTACTTCTGTTATATTTTTTATATACTTAAATTTTTCTATATGTTATATATTTGCAATTTTATTTGTTTGATTGTTACAATGATATCACACTATACCTGTTACAAAATGTTTACTCCCGAGGCATAACGTTGGAAGTGGATCGATTTCAGTCTATTTTTGTGCTTCTAGGGCACTAATCAATTTATTCAAGTGCATGCAGAGCTTTTTGTCCTCGTGAGCTTGTCCTGTTCATCTCAAGTCACGATTTGTCAGATCGAGTCTGTTTCGGGTTTAGAGATTCCTTTAAATGCATCCAGCGTGTATCCTTAGGGTCCTACCGGATTTGAGGTATTAGACACAATGGAAATTATCTTTGGTTTCTTTTTTTGAAAGCTATTAACTTCTGTGTAGGATTATCTAAAAAGTTTAAATATATGCATTAGGAGCGCTTTGTTTTGTTTCTTAGCTTTTGAAGATTCTTGACATGAGCAGGTATCAGTCAAACATGGCTTACGGACAGTCCAAACTAGCAAATATTTTGCATGCGAAGGAGCTCGCAAAGCGACTGAAGGTATTCTTTACCTTTGAGATGTTGAACTCGTGATTGGAAGTAATTACAGACACTGATGCTCACGCTGGAGGAAAACATGTGTTGCGGTTGACTGGTTGGCCTTTAGCAGAATGGCTCATTGAATCCCAGGCCTGCCAATAATTATGGGTAATTGATCTGATACAGGAAGAGGGAGCGAACGTGACAGCTAATGTGCTCCATCCTGGTGTTATTTCCACAAACTTTGGAAAGGGACAGAGCGTTCTGTTCAGTGGTAATGCCTTCAATAGTTGAATGCTTTCAATAACTGAAGTTGGATTATATCATCAAACATTTTGAACCTTAAGAAAACTGGTCTCCTAGTAGCTTTTCGTCTGTTGTAAATGGATGTGTATAGGCTCGAAGCCAGAGTGTAGCAGTTTCAATTTTTTTATTGATCAGCTATTTTGCCAAGCGGGTACGACTTGACGTGGTAGTGAAATTCTGAAATGGTTACTTATTTCAACTAGTATTCTACGTCTGTCTTTCCAGAGGCAGCGTTGTCGCTCGTCAAGTTCGCTGTGAAAACGGTACCCCAGGTACAAGTCCATGCCATTCTTTCAGCTTTAACTTAAGGGTTCATGCTTGCTGGAAACTGAACAAATGGTTGTGCTGCAAGGTTTGAGCTTGTAGTGACCTTGGTAGGATCTATGGATTCGGTGCTCGGAGTAATCCTGCGGTGTGCTTTGGAAATCTTGTCGCCTGATCAGGTTAATTGGGTTAAATACTAACAGCGGTTTCATGAACGACAGGGAGCTGCAACAACATGTTATCTTGCCACAAGCCCTCAGGTGAATGGGGTTTCAGGAAAATACTTCAAAGACTGCAACTTATATCCGTATCTCTCTTCATATGCAAATGATCCTGAGCTGGCAGCGAAGTTGTGGGAATACAGCGAGGAATTTGTCTCTTCGCATTAAGGAAGCCTTGGTGACCACAAGGTTTTTCAGAATCCGGCATTGTTTAATGCGTCTGGTGAAGGAAAATTCAGTTTTTCTTGATTCAAATAGTGGTTTTTGCTGCATGAACACTTCTATTGTTCCGTAGCTGCTCACTGCAGATACTACGTTCTAGATGTATAATGCTTAGTTTTGTGTACATTTTTTTAGAAGTATAGCACATTGTAGATTGATAGGATTTCTCAGCACTTTTAATAGTTTGAAGTAGATCCAGCCAATTAGTTTTCCTGTGCTGTCAAGAAATTGCTGATTGTCAGATCACGCTAAGTGGTTGTAATATAAGATCTTTTGAGTGTGTAGAGGAGCTTACCTTGAGTTTTCCAGTACCCAACGCTAGGGTCAGATTCGTTAAAATTAATTCAAAATATAGTTAAATATGACATCCAATGAAATTCACAGAAATTATAAGGTGGCATAATTGAGTAGTGCAGAAAATATTAATGAAAATAATCTTACCTCTCAGAAAAAGACAATGAAAAATGAAAAACAATATAGATACCAAGGTGACTGGTTTATAAATCCATGGAATACATAATGAAATGGTATGAACTAATTGTTTCTAGATCAGGCTGCCATTTGAGAGTTGGCATGTCGTTGCAACCTTGTTCTAATTCGATGAGGTGCCCCACACTAGGGTCAGATGCGGAGAACCGACACCTGCCCTGAAGAATGATAATCTGGAACACCGGGAAACTAGCCTGGATCTTGGATCCTAATTCCAGCGTCTACTACGGGGAAGGAGTGGGAAAAACCACCACCGTTCCTACCGCCACTACCATCTTCTCGAAATATTCTGAACCATCTAAAAGACGAAGTTCCAGATATTTTAAATTGAGTTAATAAACGGAAATCCAACCAAAAAAAGAACTGATTTCATATAGGGCCTAATGCATCTAACAGCAAGGTACAGTACTTTGAATAACAGATTTACTTTCACAAGAAGGTTTATGTATTTGTTGAGTTCTTGCTCTAAGGTAGAATAATCTAGAATTGTTCATCTATCCATGTAAAGACAGAGCCTATGACCACGAGTCAAACTTCACATTCTGTCAAGCTATATGTTCCATTTTACTTCTACGGTAACTACACTTAAAACCACCTCATATAGATTCTTGCCTAAAATGTACTTCCACTATTCATGAGAATCTAGGGTTAGTTTTAGAAACATCTATTTTTCACATTTTGTCAAGTCGTATGTTCCATTTTACTTCTGAATTAACTACGCTTAAAACCCCCTTGTGCAGATTCTTGCCTAAAATGTACTCCCACTATTCATGAGAATCTAAGGTAAGTTTTAGAAACACCTATTTTTTAGTACTTTGAAAATTCATAGTTTATTTATATATTATCTAAAATATACATTCTAAAAGAATCTAGACTCCCTTTTTTACTACTCAACAAGACCCTATAAAAATTTTCAAAAGTATTATATGGAACCCATGCTAAATTGCTTATTCTATTGGTTTTAGGTGTAGTTATCTTATATATGAATGAATTTGTCTTAGTTTTATTTTCCTAAGATAAATTCTTATGTCCTTTATATGTTGTAAAATTTTCAAATTTATTTTGGACAGTTTGAAATTATATTTGGAAGAAAAGGGTGAAGAAAATCATATCACATAGAAATTTGTTCAATTGATTTGAAAATACTATGCATTTTGGAAGAAAATAGTGAAAAAACTCATATCAAATAGAAGCTGTGCTCAATAGTTTTGAAAATTCAATTGATGTATATTATTATAAAGAATAGGGCAATGTAATTAAAACTTCTTTGCCACTATATAATTATAAAACTAATTGACCATGGTTAGGAGTCCAAAGTTCTAATTACAATATAATTCATGATTTTAGGGATTTTTGAAATTTTGAAATTGGGATAACTAGACTTCATTAACTTAATTTATTAGTTAAAAAAGATCAGTTTTCTAGCTAAGATTAGATTTGGAGTAGGAAGTACAGAAAACCAAGAGACATTGAAAAACCATTCTATGTGATTCATTTGTTTAGCATCTTCTTGTATAGAGAGTTCTTAATGCCTAAACTACCAAAGTCCCCTCAGGGGATACTTGGGATTTGGGGCAAGCTCGTGCAACTTGGAATTTTGACCTGATTTTTTGAAATTTTTTGAAGATAGGAAATTACATTAGCATTCTAAAAATATAATTTTTTTTCAATCAGTGCTCAGGAGCAAAAGTTATGCCATCCAAAGTCAAAAAAACAATTTGTCGGGCAGAAAAAAAAAATTTTAAAATTGAATTTAAAAAAAAAAGAAAAAAATCCTCAAAGATCATGATTTTGTCTACATTTGAAGCTTTGTTTCATTCTATTTAGACTCAGAATGAGAAATTATGGGTAATCTTGTTTTTTGGGCAATCTAAGCATCTTCAAGAACAACTTATAGAATTCATTTCTGAATGCAATTTTCAAATTTTTCAAATTTTTTTTGACAAGGTTAAATTTGTTTGCAAGAATAATCCCATTGTTGGAATTATGGTGTTTTAATTCCACCTAAGAGCTATTAACAATTTAGTGTTTTGTTCAATTTTGGACCTACTTCTACTTTATAATTTTTTTATATGTGAAAATCAAGTTTTAACATTCGAAAATATTTTTTCCTAACTCTCAGCTCAAATGTTCAATATAAAAAATTTTAACTTTATGGTATGTGGTGCAAAAAAAGTCCACAAATGGCTGTCAAAATCATCTGAAATTGCATGCCACAGTTCAAAAAAACTTAATTTTCATACTTTAAAAAATTGTTCAGTAGAAGTAGGTACGAGATAGAAGGAAAATCTAAATTATTAATATCTCTAAAATAGAACTATAATGCACTAATCCCAATGGTGAGATTGTTCTAGTAAGCAAACTTAGCCGTGTGGATCTTTTTCTATTTAAACTGTAAAATTGGCATTCAAAAATGAATCCTATAAGTTATTTTTTCAAGAAGATGCTCTAATTGCTTGAAAAACAAGATTGTCCATAACTTTCTCATAACAAATCCAAATGGAATGAATCAAAGTTTTTTATGTAGACAAATATATAATCTATGAGAAAAAAAACAAAAAACAAATTCAAATTTTTGAATTTTTTTTTGCTGTCCCCTCTCCTATGTTTTAAGCTCATTTGGACATGACTTTTGTTCCCAACACGGAGTGAAAAAAAAATTATATTTCTATGAAGCAAATTAGTTCTTTTACCTTTAAAAAACTTTCAAAAAATCAAAGCAAAAATTTAGCCCATAGATACTTGTCCAAAATCCCATTTGTCCTTGAAGGAACAATGGACCTTTAAGGGTTAAGTTTCAAGAAATTAAGATCTGTTTTAATAGGTGATTTGTTGAGTTAGAAAAATTAGTTTTTGAAATCAAACATCCTTGCATTCCTTGCATTATAGAATATTTATAAAGAAAGGTTTTGAAAATCTACATTATAAACATGTAAAAGAACCAAGACAAAAACCTACAAACATCCAAATGGGAGGGGGAAAAAAAGACTTTGTACTAGCATTTTTGACCATTTGCTAACTTATGAATATTAATAGTTCCCAAGATTCTTCATTGTCCAACATATTTTTTAACATAGTTCTTCATAAATCCTGCTAGAGTAAAAATTCAATTAAACTCTAAATTAAAAAGTACAACTCAAAAAATGATTATGGGATAATTCACTTCTATTCAAAAATGAAACCACCTACAAAAACTCGTTTCTTTGACCAAATCTATTCACAAAAGACATCTACTACTACCTCCCTAGTTCCTACTAATGTTAATCATCAATATAGATTACCACATCAGTATCCTTTACAAGACAAGTACTAAAATATAACAAATGTCAAAAATATAGGAGAATTCATTGTCTTGGAAATTGCCGAAAAGATGGACACTACTCGTAGCAAGAACCAACTCAAAATATGATCCTATGATGGTTGGGAAATAAGATAGGAGGTACATAAATCATCCCTAAAAGAGTATCTACTTCATTAATGACAATCATAGATATTTCAAGAAAAATGTCACTCATTCCTAAACAAGGGATGCATTTAGAACCCAACTGATTTATAGACCTCCTTCCATACTTGTGTCATAATCATTGTATCTGTTAACCCTTAAACGTCAAAGCGTACATTTTGCAGACAATGAATGACAAGAAATCTCTTGTACAGGACAAAAGTGCAACCATTCATCTTTGGAATTTTATTGTGAAAAGGGGAGATTTTATATAATAGTTTTCCCTCCACTAAACACTTTTGTTTTTTTCAAAGTTAATAATGTCATACAATGCCAAAAGAGATGATTTCTACAAACCTCAAAGGGGCTGCAAAAGACAGTGCAATTATGGAGAAAACAAACAAACAACAAAAAACTAAAAATTTGAAATCTGACATCAGCGTTGTTGGTGCCACATCAGTGCCACATTAGATTGAAAAAAAATTTAATTTAATTTAATTTAATTTATTCTGTAATTGCACCCTGGCACCCCGGGGGTGCCGAAAATCAGATTCCAACCCCTTTGAGGGCCAAAAATTTTCCTAATGCTCCGGGCAAAATCAACACAAAAAAAATTCTCCATCTCTTGCTGGGTTACCGTGACTTACACCAAAAGACCACAACAATGATACAAGAGTCCCTACCAGCCCTTTTTTTTTAGCGAAATGGAGCCAGAAAGCATCATTTAATATTGAAAATCTTTTTTTGGCCAGAAAAACGATTACTTTTTTTGCCAGTAAAGTTTCAATCCAATTTTAAGTATGGATGAAATTGTAAAATTTGGATGAAAAAGTGTATGATTTGATTGAAAAGTGTTTTATGGTACAAAAGATGGATGTACAAAGAAATAAAATGCTTCACCAAATTTTAAGTGATTGCCATCCTGATTGCCAAAAACCAAAAAAAAGGGCTGGTCCCTACTGACATACTAAGCGGAGTTCTCAGCCGGGAATGTCTACAAGTTGCGCAACCCTCGGGGTTGAGAATCAATTGGCTTAAGACTCAGCCTTACATGTGATGCTGGAATGTGCAGTTTGAGCTAGGAGTAGAAGCTCAGAGACGTTAGTCAAGGGGAGCAAGTGGTATCAAAAATTCTGCAACTCTCATGCCGCCAAGGCTTACACCAAAGTGCCATAGCATTGGATTCCATGACAATCTGCAAAAGGGTAATAATCTGGGGCAATGACAGCGTCCGTGGTGAATATGAATGGCGATGACAATTGGGGACCTCTGAACCTCAACTCCACAAAGTATGCACCGAACCCCTCCTGGAAAACAGAGTTGCTTCAGAGCAAGGCAATTATGGAAACGAACCAGATCAGGCACATACGGGTACGAAGAGTTTCCACTTGATTCAACGGATAATTCATTTCAAAACAATTTTACTACAAGTATGTTTCATCTACAGAGCGTCCCCTGGTCATTCAAATTCACAGATGGATTTTGACTCACCTTTGGCAAGGCCGCGGTGGCAGCACACGAGTAAGTTGATGTGCTGAATGCACTAGTACTGAGCATGTGAGGTCGGAAAAGAATCGGTTGAAAGCACATTCCAGCCACAGTGAAAGTAGAACTGAGAAATACAATCACTCGAATGTTAGAACTGAAAACAAGTCCCAGTGACTCCACGAAGATTCACTACTATGGTGAGCAGTCATCCAGAACATAGTACAACTCAAAATTAGTTAATTTTCGAACTTTTTTATTAGATCTAAAGCACCGAAGGGCCGTTGATCTTTGCCCCTCCAACAATGATCAAAATCACTTCAATGGTCACTTAAAAGAATCAAAATTTGTGTATTTAGGTTCTGAACTTTCAAAGAGGATTTTAAGCATTTACATTACTTCTAAACAGTTTTCTATCAACAACTTAGGTTGAGAAGCTCTATATACGCTCAACAGGTGCTTGATATTTGACTTACATTATTTCTAGGCATTTGACTTGGTCTAGAATTTCTTGTACTTCAGATATTACAATGGAACTTGACATAGCAGTATCCATTCTGATACCTGACCAAGAAAGAGATCTGCATACCAGTTTCCAAAATCTGCAGTAAGACACCGGAAGTCCCGTCTCCCGCTACTGGGAATGGAATGAGCGTACCACAGAGTGGCTTTGAATGGATGCTCAGATGCATTCACAACAAAGTTTCCAGTAGTTCTGTCAAAGGTCCACCAACACCTGGGCCGAGAAGTCACGCTTTGGTCTTCGCCAGCATGTTTAATGTGCCATCTGTCCATTGCTATACTTAAGTGGAAAGCTTCAGTGGCTGCCAAGAGCTGCAGTCACAACACACCAGTTCAGAGCCTTTTCACAGGAGTGGTTCCCTCCATGAGGAAAAAGCCCGGCAGCACATCCTTTGCCTTACTTATTAGTTAGTAGTCATTCCCTCCCCCACCCCCCCGATCATTGAAGCCCACAATATTATTCTAGTCACTACTTACATCGTGAATTTCAACCTTCAATATGAACAGCATTACTGAAGTCTTGGCCATTGCAAACTCAATTGACATAGTTCACGAGTTGTTCTAGGATCGGACGCGAACTAAGGAGATACACGATATCTCAAAAGAATCCCTATTAGATTCAGAGTTATAAATGGTAAATATGTTGGTCTAGTGGTGCATCAGATCAACTTCAAATAATGTTAACTAAATAGTTGCTGGTATAATATCAAGTTGATGCCAAAGGCAATACTAGCAAGTTAACACCGTTGTTTGCATTACAGTAACATTAACTTAACAATAAGTTGCAATTAGAATCTAATGCGCGAATCTGATGCCTATTAACATTAAAAACTTGTAAATCTGATGCAGGGGGGCCATTATGATGACTGCCGTTACCTTGGGCAAGCCTGTGGTGAGAGAGTGTTCAGTGTTGGCCAAAACCAAGTGGTGCTTCTCACCTTCTAATTCGTTCCAGAAAAACGCGCTGCGAAAGCGAGCAGAGGTTTGCACTTAGATGGCCACTGACAACTCAGTACATATGGGCACATTTTTCAGGCCTTGGTGAGGAGATATTCACCAAACAACGTGTACTGCGATTTCAAAATGAATCCAAAGATACTCCTCTATCACATGCAATGAATTTCCAAGGGCATTCATTACACACCGCCGAACAAAACTAAAAAATATACGCCAAGTTACGGAAATTCCAAACTGGAAAAATGCTCCTGCAACTCTCAAGCAGACAATCTAATCGTGAAGGGTACTGAAAAAAATTACAAGTGCAAGAGGACAATGGATTTTCGAGGTACCTGTCGTCAATCAAGAAAAACTCGTCATTTGAAGAGGTGATGATAAGCTTTGGCATGGTGAGGCGACTAATATATATGTAAGGGTCCACAATTGCCTGACAACACGCGTAGATTACCTTTTGTCATGTCGGAGTGAACAAACTAGCAACAATAGAAAGACTTTGCACCTCATAAGCCTCCTTCACAGACAGAGCAGGCCCCTGCCGTTTCAAGTTTCCCAGCACGTGGCTAGTCTACAAAAATGCGTACTCACCATGAGTTTGTTAAATTCAGTTGTGTCGAGATTGGCAGTCACATTCGATGAATAGTAAGGTTCAAAGGATACTGGCCAGCCGCCCAGTGAGCGATAAAAGTGGTGCAGGTTCTTTACAGAGTTCAGCAAATCCATGACCATGGGGACAATTCCGACCACACGCTGTAAACCCCCCCAAGCAGCCACGATATTTATGTCAACGTTTGGTTAGCATCACAATCTGAAAGGCATTACTTCCTCAAGTTTTGCAAAACTACTGTCATTTCAACTGAATAAGACAGTCACTTGCTGAGTCACTGAACAGAGATTCCCAGATTTAGCTGGCAGGCTGTAGATATTAGATACTAATACAGCTGAAAATAGACAACATGTCGATCCAGAAAATAGAAGAAAACATCTGAAAGATGTGAAAATGATGTGTCAAAGGTAAAACTAATCTCAGTCCTAAACTAACTGAGAAGAATCAGAAATACCTTAATTGAAGACCAAAACGCCACTGGGATACATATCAAGCACTAGTAGAAAACCAAACCCTCAAAGGTGTACTAGAAAACCTAGCCACATTGCATTTGCCCGGGTTTAGGTTAGAAAACTGCTTAGAGTGGCGTTACAGTTGGTCGGGCTTTAATGCAGTCATGTTAATACCTCATCTACGGCACCTGTTAACCAAGTCGTCCAGCCTCGCTTACTGGCACCTCCAACAACAAATGACACCACCTGCGGGGCAAGAGAACTAGTAGTGCATATGGGATCATCATTTGCGAAATACTGAAGAAAAAAAGGTAAGAAGTGAAAAGTCCTTGAAGTTGCTAGCAGTCCCATATTGGCAATGATTCCTTTCACAACAAAAAATTGGGACACTAGAAGACACAATGAGACCCAAAAAATCTGTATTCAGGTTAGGGTTTTAGTCAGAATTTTAGGTCAAAACCCGCAACTTGGGATATGAATAAAGCACAAGGCCACTGAAAATATTCAACAGAAGAGCTGTTATGTACAGCAATTGCAAACAGTTCTGTGCTCTCTCTGTTGAAAGTATTGAAGAACAACCTGCAGATTCAGCTGACCAGAGGCATAGGCTTGTACAGTATCCAAAGCACGAATGGTTGCCTTGGTCATGGGGATGTGGGCAGGCCATTCCACCCTCCTGGTATCCTTGAAAAAATGTGCCCATGTATCTGTGGAAGCGATGCATATATTGACATTTACTCAGGTACGACAAATCCAGACATGTAAATCAAACTGCAGACAGAAATAACAACAAATGAGATTAAAAAATTATAAGTATTCAGAGTTTAGGCAAATAGCGTGTACATTAGAGGATCCTGAAAAGGTAGAACTCAAAGGCTCACATGCAATAATGTCGTCTTCAGATCTCAGGGAGTGAAGTTTGTCGCTTTCAAAGCGCAAAGGCTGATTTGGAACCTGAAACACGACCGCTGCCAATGTCTGTGTCTTCACTGCCAATCTGAGAAACCAACGAGTTGACCCCCCGAAAACAACGACACTCACTGCGATCACGCCATAGAACCCCTTTTCATACCACTAAACTCTACACACTCCTCACAACAGGCTGGGAAGTACACCGTTCCTTCTATTTAGTGCTGTTCATGATTTAACGTCTCACCAAAATGGCATGCTGTACAGAAAATGATCCATCCTTTTTTTCGGTTAAATAGAATACTTAGTTTAATTAACTTAAGGATCGCCGAGGAGAGGAAAGAGAAGCATCTGAGTACGATAACAAACAAATAATTAGGAAGTTTGGGATTTTTACCTTTTTGCTACATGATGTTCCAATCTTATCCATCCAGAGGTACGATAATACATGGTGTCTGCATTAGCAATCAATCTACAAATATAATGCATCATACACTAAATTAAAAAAACGTTGTAGGTGGCACTCACGCAGCAGCAAGTAGCACAAGTTCGTCTGTCGCCTTTGGGAGATCACCGCGGTTATTCCCTCCGCCGATGAGCAGAAACGCGGTGTCATAGACAACCCTCTTCGGTGTCTGTTCACATAATCTATCATTACCACATTCGTACTCTTTGAAGAAAAGCTTTCTCGCCATGCAACTACTTCATTTGCTATTCAAGAGTGAATAACTGAGCTCACCGCTATCTTTTCAATTTATCCACAAATGAATGGGAAACACCCAGAGTTGTGAGGAAAACGAGTGCTCTTCACCGTCATCTTCAATAGTGGATCATAGAAGTGCACTTGCACATACCCATGACTAGGTGCAGATATATTCACTTACATGAACTGTGAGTTACTAGTAAGAACTACTCTTTACCCTGAAACAAAATCGTCTGTTACAAAGAAAATGGTAGCCTCAACCAAATTGTTCATAGCACCAATTTCTTTGGGACAGTCGATGTTGTTTTCAGAGTAAAGACAGGTTCTCGCTAGTATCTCTTGTCACTTGAAATTATTCTGTAGCTACCCAAATAACAAATGAAAATGCAAAATTGGTAGCCTCAATGAGTCCATCCCAGCCAAAAACTAAAAATGCAAAAGCACCGCTGGATACAAGTGCAATTGCAAAGGTCTGCAGATAGGTGTAAATACACTTAACTTACACTTCTATGAACTGCAATGAAGATGCGCGCATGCTAATGAAGCTGGACATGAGCTAAGAACCACTCTGTTTCCCACCCAACATTGACAGAAACATCAATGTGGCGTAGAAATTGGTGCTATGAACAAACGAAGAAGTATTGACAGCCTCGATAGGACGATTTTCAGACAATGAAGCTATTCGGTATGGACAAGAACGGCGTTGTACGAAAGGTCTTGGAGGCTCCTACCAAAATGACAAGATGGTGCGTCCAGACGGAGCGGTCCACTTCGGACGACGACAACCACTCTTGGCTCGTCATGTTAAGCACCACACCGGTCCACGGCCCCGTAATGAACCTCCCCTTCAACCGCGCCCCAGTGTCGTACCATCTGCCAAAAGCTCCCATCCCCAGCAGTTAAATGAGCTCTACACCATGCGCATCAAGAATTACACTGTCTAGAGATGCAAGACTTACCCATAATGGGCGTCCGGCTTGGAGACGTAGTCGTCCAAAGGAGTGCAACACACAAATGAGAACGGCACCGGCAACAGCAGCAACAGACAGACAGAGGCAGAGCAGAGCTGCCACTGCCACAAGCGTCTTCTTCCAATTCTTAGCTCCATCGAAAATGCACAATTCCACACAACCCAATTTGAAACAGTTTCTTTCGTTTTACGGGGAATCCATCGCTGGGGCGGTGATGAATCATACGACCTTTGACAGATTTCAGGTAAAGCTCGCAGAGCCAAATTTAGGCATTGCAAATTGAAGACGACTGCTCCCACAGTCCCTTATAGTGTCACACACAATGGCGATGGATGAATGAATCTATATATCATTACTACTATCCACGCCACTGGCAGGCATTCAATGTCTCCGGAAGGATGAAAGGTGGTTTGAACGTTTGAACTGTCGCCTGCTCTCTGAAAGCCCGAGTGTACGGGGTGAGTTTTAATACAATTTTCGCCCATCACATGTCAATTGAATGCCTCAAACATTGAATATGTGAAAATGTGACTATTTGAAATTTGGTAATCCTTGTCTTTTAAAAGTACGTGTAAATCTTGCAAACTATGTAAACCTTAGAAGGGCTTATCGAGAAACACACTTATCAACCCAGCCATCATTTACAAACAGGAATGTACTTATAATGTATTGTTGAGATTCACCTATTCATGGTGTGCAACCCCATAACGAATTTGATGAATTCCTCAAGGAGAGGGGAGTTCATTGGCTGAAATGAGAGTTTTCAGTGTTTTCAAAGTTATTCTCTAAAAATGGATAATACTTAGAATTTCTGTTCTGATTTTTGAGTGACTGCAGGATCTGGTACTTAGGACAATTTCAAACAAAGATTGCAACAAGTTTCAGAGCCAGTAGATCAATAGATTATAGCACTTGAACTGGCACTTCTCTTTAGGCAACACAATTTGTGCTTCTTCGTTTCTAATTCCTACACGATAAAAATCAGCTATGTCCAGTTGTTCACTTCTTTGCTGCTCTGTGCATTAGGGGTTAGAGATATGATTCTGTAAAGGTACAAATAATGAAGTATACAACATAATACTCCATTGAATCATCACAAGATACTCATTTCCAAGAGGCTTAGGTGAAAAAACTAAACAAAAGCAATTCAATTTCCATCTTTTCACCTCCATAGCTTCTGTTGGGACATCTCAATGAATTAATTTGATTGATAAAGTCAAGACAGTCGAGCAAGGTAGATGTATTCCATTATGATATTTTTTAAATGGACACTCAAGATTATTAAGTTCAGAACTAATACACAAGGCGAAAATGGGGGTGAGAAATGAATTTACTCTATGAAGGTCAAAATTGAAAAGAGGATTGGAATGAGTGCTTTTATGACTGCAAAGAGAGGTGTTTCAACTTCCAGTTCCAAAAACAATTAACGAAGCATTCCGGATTGGTCTAGGAGATGGCTTTGTCGCCAGTCCATGACAACAGTGAAAAACGCGGGTGTCAGTCGACAATAACGAAGCCACCCGCGTCATCTCTTCCACAACCGCCAGGCCTTCGAAAAATTCGAGCTTCTTCTTAGACAGTCCACCAGCTAGGGATTCCTCAAAAGGGTGTCGTCTTCCAGTTCGTTATTAAATAGAAGACAACCTCTAATATAAAAAAGTAAACGTCCGGAACGGACTTCATTCCCCCCATCCCTACCTTCATGGCCAATACAGAAAGTTGAAACAAAGAGCATGATCCATACAAAGCAAACACCAGAAGATTATTCCGCACACGACAAAGGAAGTTGATATACACCAAACCGTTTTAATATACAAACCCAATACCTTATTTGCGAAGCTTTAGGTTCCAAGCCCTGGAAAAAATAGGGCAAAGTGGAATTATTTTACAGTTCGCCGAGCTTCCTTAATTGCACCTGTCAATCCCTTGAACATACCTGCAGGGCGTTCACAATAGGGCTGCAAGACTTGAAAGAGGGCTTTTGCATCAACCCCGAGTTGCTGCGTACCACTTCTAGCGAACCGTCCGCTCGTCGGAAGTAACGTATTCACAAACACTTCATCCAATTTCATCACCAGGTTCCAGAAAAATTCTCTGAAGTCCTCTTCCTGCAAGGAGTCGCTTAGTACCTTTAAATCCTGCTGAAGCATGAAGAGTGCCTCCACAAAAGCACTGGACACGCTGCTTGGTTTGTCGACAGAAGTAATTTTCTCGTCCACAATTGCACCGGATGAATCCTGAGAAGCGTGTCTATCTGGAATGCCTGCATCACACACGTAGTCCACAGTACTAGTCGTCTTAAGAGATGGAATGGATAGTCTTCATTTCACAAAACGGCTTAGTTACCTCCCGCAAGGTATTGAACTTCAGTACACCCACCCAGTTGCAGAGGAACTGAGACATCAAAGGGTCACAATCCCGATTGTAACATATCACTCTTGATCAGAAATCACGAAAGGAGTGAAGTTTTCCTACAGACTATGGATAGCAAATGCATCCCACAAAACAAATAGATATAGCAGGACAGAAAGAAATTGAAAATGACTCACCTTCAACTGATTCAGAACCATCAGCAAGCCAAAATGCCATGCTGTCACCATAACTCTTGCTAAGCCTTTCAAACTTCCCTGTGAAAACGGATACAAGATTGACAATCCGATCTTCTCTAAAGCTAGCATAGAGGCTGATCACGTCATCAAAAA
This sequence comes from Neckera pumila, assembly GCA_963969595.1. Lineage (NCBI taxonomy): Eukaryota > Viridiplantae > Streptophyta > Bryopsida > Hypnales > Neckeraceae > Neckera > Neckera pumila. Next base: position 24,505,885 of record OZ018411.1, on the reverse strand, counting down.
TAGTTCCTTCAAGACCAGAGATTCCAATGTCTTTAGAATCTTCACCATCCAGATCAAACTCAACACCATATTCAATATTTTGGCAAATATCTTCCAAGCGAAGCTCCATAAAGAAGTAATCCTCTGACCATTCCTGCAGAACACATCAAAAACAGGTCTTAATTTGCAGAGTAGCCGATAATTACTTTTCTAACCTTCTCAAAATGTTTAATATGAAATTTACTCAACAATGAACTTTCATTAAACCGAACTACCAGCAATCTAAGAAGCAGTCATTCAATGACTTTGCCACTGCAAGAACTAAGTCGCAACAGCGCAAGCGATCGTATTAGTACTGCTCCTCTCAACAATGGCTGGAGGGAGAGACCATGTGTTAAAAAATATGCAGTTAATTAAGCCTTCACATGAAAATAATCTCCACATATACGTTAAGGTCGAAATGTGGTACCTGCAGTTTATATTCACAATGCCGTGCAGCATTAATACAGTTAGCAAATTTACGGTAATCCATATCAGTGGTACGACCAGCAAAGCCTCCAATCTGATCGCATCTCCAAAGGAGTTCATCATGATACTTCTCAGCAATGGGGATAGCACCCTTTCGGACAAAGGCCAGCCGAAATTTAACTTCAGGTAATGTACGACATCTATCAATAACAGACCACATGGCTGCCAAAACCGCAGTCACTCCAGAAGGAATCCCCTTCTCAGGCATTGTCCGGTTGTTTCCTTTCACAAGCCAAGCCTCTTCTGTATCTAAAAAACCCATCAACTTCTCCCATGCGTCAGCATACTCAACATAAGCCCATACATCAAGCCAATGAGGTCGTTCGACAAATATGTGGACAACACCGAGTCCTTTCTTCGACTTCTCAATGATTCCATACTGTATGATAGAATCAACACCCGACCTGAACTGGACAATACCAGTATCCTGCACTAATAGGGAATTTAGTTTAGTGTCAAATGCCAGAATTTGATCAAGAGTGTGTAGCCACAGAGAAGTGGCTGGTTTTGAAGCGTCAGATCTTTCCTCCACATCTTCAGCTAATCCAGGGAACACAGAAGATTTGAAAAAGTTCTGAACCATCAATGAGAAGCATAACACCCACTCCTCTCTTGCATTATAACCCGTAAGACCAGAATCACTGATCACTGGTTGCAGCAACACATCAACGGTATCCACAAACTCTTGACACATGCTGTGCGCAAGCGCACACACAAGCTCTGGCTTCTGAACCCATTTCTTGAAGTGATACACAGCCTGGGAAGCGAATGGGCTGACAAGCTCTTCCATTGCCCAAAGGGGCTCATAAACAAGAGATATATTTGCAGCAGGATCACGAGTCTTTTCCCGTCTATTTGAAAAATCTTTATTGAGTCGCTCCAACGCTCGCTTCTGCTGTAGGGCTTGCAAAACTGACAAGACTCGGAAGTAAAGTTTCAATCTGCATAACGAGCACTCACAGCTGTAAAGACCAAGATAATTTTATGACGTCTAGATTTAACACACCGATATATATTCAAGCTAATTCAGGTATCCTAGAAATGAACCTAACGAATGTCCACAACAACGGGCGCCCAAAATACACAAACTGAGATTGCCAAAATATAGAATTGAAAAAGGCATTCTGGCGATCAATTAAATAGGCTAAACGACGAAGCAGTCTGTCATAGACCCTTAGCACGGGTACATGACCTAACATTCTGTTTGGACCAAGAAGCACAAATTAGGTGTCATGTTTGTTCAGCAATTTTGAGTAAATCCTATGGCGACTTTCTTTTGTCCAATTATATTATTAATTGACCAATACATTTAATGTTCTACACTAATTCTGGTCATACAAAATTTGGCTCCATCTGAAATATTGATTTTTCACAATATTATCAATTGAACAGGGCAATTTTAAACCATGAATCCTTGGTCCACGCAAACTACCTGGACAAAGTCGAATCAGAGGCCTCCAGAAGCGGGTTCGACCGTTGAGAGTCGTCCCTAAACTCACGATCGCCCAAGGTAAGAGGAGGAGGCCAGCCTATGGATTGCAGAAACGATCTAAATTCAGCAACAGCGGCCGAACGAATGGTCGACGCGGCGCGATCAAGCCGCAATTCCACAGCCCGCACAAGCTGCCCTGCCTCCGGCCCAAACAGCGACACCATTTCCGCAACGGATTGGAGGCAGTTCAGAGCCTCCAACAAGTTCTCTCCACTGTCCCCGCGCACTCCACCAGTCTTGAACCGCTGCTCCGCAAACCCCATGGCAATCCCGGCCACGGCATCTTCCAAGTTCCCGACCAATTTCTCAACAAGCAAAACGCGCTCCACGTACCCCCTGCAAAGCTCCACCCTCCCCAACTCGTCAACAACCGCAGCGAGGGTCTCCGCTCCCGAAGACGACGTCCTCTTCGAAAACTCCACCTTATCAATGATCTGCCCAAGCCACTCCAAGATCCTGCTCGCATCCGCAGTGCCATGCGCGATCCGATCGAGAACCAACGCCCGAAGCTCCCGCGGTTTGTGAAGCGCCTCAGTATAATCACGGTGCACAGCGGGGAGAAGATCGGTAGCGCTGTCCAAGTCCGTGGCAGTTCGAAACTGAGCGGCCAGTCGGTCAATCGCAGCTGGCGAGAGGTGCGCGGGGCGACGAACGGGGACAGTACCCACCTGTGCCATAGCTGGGGCAATCAACAATCAAGAGAGAGAAGTATTCAGGCAGCAACGCATGTGGATCCCTAACCCTAAAAACTGGGAAAACGTTGAGAATTCAGCGGTGCTGAAGACGCAACCAGGAGAGCTGGAGCGATGGCATGAGGAGGCGAAATTCATGCCATGGATTCCAAGAAAAGAGGAGTAGTCAAGCAGAAAACGCCTGTGCACCACGTAACCCTCAAATCTGCGAAACAATAGTGAGTTCTGAAGTGAAAACCAAAATAGTGTCATAGATTGCAAGCTCGTCGATGGCTGTAGTCGTTCAATGGGACACGGAAGGATCGGCCATGGCCAACTCCGCTCCCTCCCTTCGAAGTCCTGAAATCGTTGCGCTCCAGTGGTGGCGATTACCTCATACAAATTCTATACAGCTCCATCATCCCAAGGGCCAAGATGCTCATGCTTGGAGCGGTCATACTTTGCACAAAAGGCACAAAGAAAGGCACAAAGATTCCGATAGTCTTCATGGAGGTATGCAAATTGCAAAGGAGAATCTGAATTGGTAAGTCAGCAAAATTTTAGGGAGAGGCTTGTGAAAAGTGGGGAGGGAACATTTTCGAATTCAAAAAACTATTATAACATAGTATTAATCTTAAAGTGGGAGGACATTCATTTGCACTTACAATCTAATTTTGAAATGTGGTCCCCAAAATAAATGCACCATTTGGTCTTGAGTTGAGCGGCTCTAAGGTTGGACCACCTATACCTAATTACTTAAGTTCCTTGTGGCGCAGTTGGTGAGCAATTGAATGCAATGGAGGTTTTTCCCATGTAGGAAGATAGAAAATACTGAAATTGCAAAATTTTCAGAATTTTTTTGGCAAACTAAAATTTCTGTGAATTTTGGGAGCCAAAAAGTGTTCCGAACAAATTCCCAATCTATAGAGTCTTCTAATTCCAATCAATCAAGGACTAGCTTCCTAGTATCTACTTTCTTGTTACTTTCTACATACTTTAGGACATGTGTCATGCTCTTACTAGTTCCAACCTTAAAAAAGAGTAAAAAACACATTACAAGCCTTGATTGGAAATAGGGGCACTACCGGTTGGGAATTGGTCCCTAGTTGGAAATAGGTGATCCAACCTTAAATTCAAGATTCTCATCCGGAGTTACAATTCCTTTTCCTAAATGCCGCCGTAATCTCACTGGTGAAAATAAAACTTAGGACAAAACTCAAAAGAATTCCAAAATGAACTTAAAAAGAGTTTGATTCTTGGTTCTCTATCTTTTTTCTATTTTAAAGAAAAAAAACTTTATTTCCTCTAGTTTACAACTAACTCTACTAGATTAGAACTTTTTGGTTGCTTTTAGTTTGGCAATGATAACAAATGTACTACTAATTTGTTTTCCAAATTATTATATACTATTAGAACATATTTGTTTTGTTTTGTTTTGTTGTTTGTGACATATATTAAGATCTCTTAAACTATCAAGGTGATAGAAATGCCCTTGGTCTTGTTTCAAAGTCAATTTTGCAATGTTTTGACCAGCGGATGAAGGATATTGAAGTTTGAAGTTTCTATTGCATAGAAAATTAGAGAATAATAGTAATTAATATAGAATGAAGTAATTAATAGAGAATTAATTACTATTATTTTCTTTATAGTTTTTATTGCATTAGATATTGACAAATGAAATTTTCGAGAGGGATTTCATCCAAAACTTTGAGAATCAGTAACTTTGCATTGTAATGTCAAATTAAGACATATGAAATCCTTTTAGAATATTCAAGAAAATCTCTAAGATTCTAAATGATTGTAATTGGGTTAAAATAACTAAAAGCTTGAAGTTCAAAATTCGTTGCTAAAAGTTTAGAATCTAATGGCATTTTGGAAGTGAATAAAATTTAGTTTTGCATTACTAAACTTTGCAAATATCACCATTGGATTCTATATTTGAAAAAAACTAATTGAAATAGAACTCTAGAAGTTAATACAGAATGAAGAATGGAGCTAAAATGGGATAAATTAGATGAAAATCTAAGAAAGGAACTTAAGAGTTCCGATGTTTTAGTAACCTTTTATAACTTGATTATTAATGCTTTCTAAATTGATCTCAAACTTAGAATTTGAATCAAGAATCTAAAAGATGACTACGGATGAAGCTTTAGTCAACAAAAAGTCATCTAAACTTTGAATTTCTATAACTTTTGATACAAATTAAAGATCTAATTAGGAAGTGCCATTTGCAGTGACATAGGATGGAGGGTTTGGTAAGAGAGAGATTTGAGAGATAGAGCTTCACCTGGTAGATTTAAAATTCTTAATGAGTGTGGTGATCTTAAAATTGTAAGCTGGAGGTTAAATGATCGATGTACTAGTAATAAAAGCGGCAGAAATAGGAATAAGATTACAATTTGAAGGCTTAGAATTGAGTGATGACATTGTTGGAAGGAGCCTTCAAAGGCAAGGGTTGTAAGCATGTGCCAAGAGTAGAAAGTCACTTTTGACAAAGAAGCATCAAGCATATTGTTTTAAATTGGCAAAGAAGTACAACCATGCACGAGGGGGTCACTCTATGTGGACCTTTGGATATCACGTGCGTCCAAGGGTTTTTTTGGAGGGAAATTTATATATTCCGGGCCAATTAAATGGTCCCTATTATTACCTAATTTTGGAATTCATGGTGTTTTAGGTCCCTGTATCATTACTTTGAATTGCAAAGAAGGTCATTTTTTAATATCCTAACTTCATTGTAAAGAAAAAAAGTAAAGTGAAAAAGGCAAATATTAAGATTAAAGATAGAAACAAATGGTACGGAATAAATTTAGGAGCCCAAAAATCAAAAACTATCTAAAGCCACCAAGAAAATGGGAAGGAAAAAAAGTCACAAACTACCTTTGGGCCCCCAAAATAGGAAGGACAAAAAATCTTAAACTACCTTGAGCCAAAAGAAACAGGAAGGAGAAAAATTGTAAACTATCCTAAGTCCAAAAGAATGGCAAGGAAAAATAACCTTAAACTACCGTGAGCCAAAAAAAATGCAAAGGAAAAGAATTGTAAACTACCTTGAGCCTAAGAAAATGGGAAGGAAAAAAATCCTTAAACTACCTTGAGCCCTCCAAAATGGGAAGGTAATAAAATCCTAAACTACCTCAAGTTGAAAAATTAAGGAAAGGAGAATAAACCTTATCCTACCTTGAGCCAAAAAAAATTTGGTAAGGAAAAAAAATTGTGTACATCCGCAAAAAATGTGAAGGAAAGGACCAATTTGAAATTGCTTTCAGTTGGAAAAAAAATTGGGTTTAGGGTCAGACTTCACAAATTTTGTATAGTACATCACATACTATAATTCAAGAATGATAAGACATGTATCAGACACACTTGCACTTTGTGAATAAGAACATTTCAAGTCACAAAACCAAAACAACTCCTTCCTGTCAAGCATGGATGACATAGAAGTCTCAAAATCACAAAGTTAAGCAAGGAAAAATGGTTGAAATGCAAACACGGTTATGAATGGGAAAATGCTAGCAAGAATAGAACACAACAATCCCAGGACGTGCGCATTGTTGAAACTCATTACATTAATCCCTGAGGACCCAAGCGACCATTTTTTGGTTAGTGCCCCTATTTTTTGAGCTTCTTGTTCTCATATTTATTGAAAAAAATTTACATCTACAAAATAGACTACAATACAAATCCATAGGCGGTGGTTTCATCAAATTCCAAGTTAAACGCCGCCTTGTGGAATTTTTCAAAGTTAAATGGTGTAGTGTAGTTTATAGCTCGTTTTTTTGTGTTCAGTTTGGGCATGGACTAAAAAGTTAGCCAACCAATATGCTTCTTGCCCACCTCATAAAGGTCAGATCCACCTCATATAGGGCAGATTTAAGGAGTTCAAGGAGAAGACAAGTGTCCCATTCTTTTTTCTCTTGCAAACACTATTCAAATTTCAGTGACCACCATGCATTGCAAACTTGACCATGAATTGTAAAATTCTTGGAATGTTATGAAATTTTACATGTATAATTTGAACTCTCTTATCTTTCACTGAGCACCAAAAAATCATCATTTCAAAATATTTTCACAAAGATATGCTCCTTCAAAGTGTGTTGCCTCGTATTTCCACTGACCCAAGAAAGCTTTCAAAATTAAATATCTCCTTGATTGTGCAGTCAAATAATCTGAATTTTTTTGAGGTGCTCAATTTTAATGTTAAATTTAAGATCCTATGGTTACATTCTATCCAATCTCAAGAAAAAATGAGCAAAAATTGCTCAAGTTGTTAGCAGTTTTGGCCCATTTGGAAAGAATTACCCCCCTTGGGTCATTAGGGGTTAATGACTTTGTCCATCCTGTATTAGTATTTTTCCATCCAGGCAAGTTGTTGAATAGTTCTATAAATTAAACTATAGTATACCTAGTTTTTTTTACTTTAACAAATTGTCTTTTGCAGTGGGAAAACAACTTAGATCACAGCAAGTTCCTCTAATGGTGAGAGAATGTGAAAATAATTTGCTTAGGGATCCAAAATGATGTGAGTAGCTCAAGATCTGAAAGGTGACAATTTGTTTAGGTGATTCTAGGAGACTAATAGTCGTCATTGTAGATATAAGGAGAATTTTTCCTTTCTTTCTCTCTCTTCCTTTTGGGTTTGGTGTGTGTGTATGTGTTTGTAATTTAGGATTTTATGTGTACTTGTTTGAGAATATTTTTTTTGAGTAATAATAAGCTTCAAGCATATATTTTTAATTGTGTGTGTAAGTTCTAGAGATTGGGCATCTTTGTGTGTGTATTATTAAAATCCTAGCAATTGGATAATGTAAGAAATTATGAGTATATAAAGATTGGATAAGTGAGTTCTTGTTTGTAGCTTGAAGTTGAAGTTGTATCCATATTTGTATATGATTTGATTTAGTCAATGATTGGCTTTATTATTTTGTTTTATTCATTATCTTCCTATTCCATTACAACATTCCCTGTGAACAAACTTTTGCCACTAAATTACAATAAAAATGACAATCCCATGCGGGGTGTTACTTTTTGGTTCAACATGAACCTAGTGACAATAAACTTCTAAGATTCATATCTAGGACTCTATCTTAGAAAAAAAATTATTAAATATGAGGTTTTATTCCCCTAGGTATCTTACTTATAATTGAGTGCATATGATTTAGTACACCGTATATTAGCTCTAAGTTATTTCTAAATTTTTGACAGTGTGAATTAAAACCTCCCTATATTATACCACACGTTGTTTGCTAAGTTTTTCTAAGTGCCCCCCGTGCAACCATGTAACTTGGATAGATTGGAATTATTTCATTTTATGTCATGAATCCAAATTTAACCTTTTTGGTATAGATGGGTGACAATGTTGTTGGAAAAAGAATGGAATGCATCTCTTAGACCAACATGTGCAATGTATAGTTAAACTTGGAGGAGTAAGCATAATAATTTGGCGTTGTATGAGCTTGAAAGGAATTGACAAATTTCATTTGATTGAAGGAAAAATAGATAGATATGTGTATAAAAACATTTTAGAGATACATCAACAAAAATTTAAGACAAAAGTGTTGGTTTTTTTTGTTGACTTGGACGTGTTGATTTGGGCACATGTGAACAAAAAAGTGTTGATTTTTTTGTTGATTTGGTTAATTCAAGAATGAAAAATAAATAAAAACTTAAAGGAAACTTGACCATATAGAAATTGACACGTGGCAAGTGCCACATCATCACAAAAGTGCCACCTTGGCAATTGAAACCAATGGAGAGCCTCCACCTAGACAAGCCGCCACCTAGGCTAGTCAAACCAATAGGAAGCCGCCACCTAGGCAAGCCACTACCTAAAGAAAGGGTGCCAATGGGGTTCAAACCTTGCCCCCCTTGCTTATAGTACACCAAGCATCCGTGTACATGTACACATGTGAGTTTCCATTTTTATTTATTTAGTTATTGCTAGTTAAATTTAGTATTTTTCAAACCCAGCAAACTTTAGAGGCCATTTAGGTATAGTAAAACAACTTTTTTCAAAACACTTTCAATTGGCAAAAGTTGCAAAATCAAGTTAACTCTTACCTCCAAAAATTCTTTTGCAATTTAGAGTCTCCAGCCAAAGCTATGGACAAAATTTAGAGAGCCTTCAGTAAGGCTTGTACTCATAGCACTCGTATGTGATTTAAACGTCATGGTCAAAAAACTCAGCATCATGGCCATAAAATCCAATTTAAACTATGGCTATAATACTCTTACTCATGTCCACAAAATCCACAGTCAATAAATTCACATTCTTAAACGTTAGAATCACAGCATCATATTGACAAATTCCATAGACATCTTAGACATCCAAATCTAGATCATGGTTTGAAATCAAAGTTGTACTACTAAGTCATTTGATTGTAATAAAAACTTCTTTATGACTTAAAAATACAATTAGCCCTCTCGTAAAGAAATAAGATTGAAGGGCATTCCACTAAATGTTACAGTTCTTCACTTGACCTTCTTCACAACCACTTTGGAATTAAATTTTCAAAACAAATCCCTCCCAAAACATGCTATTAGAGGGTTCTCGTTGTTTATTATAGATAAGCTTAGGTGCTAATTGAATAGACTAAGCTAATAGTATAAGTTTGTTCCAAGGGAGGATATTTGAATAGTTATGCTTCTACAATGACCAACAATGACCAACTAAATAATAAAAGACCAAGAAAGAAACATACTTCCAACTTGTATAACATTAAATCCTCACATTATTTGTCTAATAACTAATTCATTTTCACTCCCCTCTTAATAGCGACAAAGGTAAGTGATCTTGCAAATTGATTTATCTTCAATCTTTCTTTGCTCTTTAATCTTTAATCTTTCTCCCAACTTGGGACTTTTCAGGCACAACCAGCGGGTCTTTTAATCTTCCGAATAGGATTTGACCACCTTGCAAATATCTTTGTCTCCTTCCATCAATACAACAGAATCTACTTTCACCAACTTGATTTCCTCATTTATTGTTTCACACTTTAACTTCATGTCTTGACAATTACAATACTGACATTTTTTGCCTCCTAATTTGGAATTCTTCTTTTGACTTTCCTTCTTATCCACTTCCCAATTAGGCAGTATTATCTTATCAATTAATACTTAGCAAATACTTTCAGAAGAATGTCAAATATCCACTCTCAAATTAATCCAATTAGGAGTTGCTTTAATGACAACATTCAGGCTTTACTTACTCCAACTTGGAAAATACTCACAGCAATCAACCAGCATCGTAATTCATAAACACAAGCAGAAACAGTCACTCCAATTTACACATACTCATATCAAACACTTCTCATAATGACACTTCTACACACATATTCAGCACAGCCAACTTGGCTTGAAAATATTTTGTATTAATCTGAATTGGTGACTAAATCATCGTTTACAAACTTTATGTTTTTCTTAAAATCTAACTGGATTCACTCTAGCAGTACCTCCATCTACTTCATTGATTTTAACTATATCATCTCCTTTCGTAGCTACCAACTTGGAATCTAAAATTTGATAACATAGCTCACTTCATTCCTATTCCAAACTTGGTATGAATATTTTCTTTATAACTTTAGCACCATTGCACTCACAGTTAACTTCGTAATTTGGACATATACATCACAATTGACATTCACATTCACACACAACCAGACATCACTTCAAACTCTCTAATTTGGCTCACCTTTGTGAAACTGCAAATTTCCAAATTACTCTCCCTCACAACTAGGACACATACACGCATTCAATCACACTCAACTTACCTGGATCACCCTCATGATACTGCAGGTACTCTCATGGTTCTCACAACCTGACTCTTCATTTCACGCACATGATGCACTCCAATTAGGAACACACAAAAATCCAAACACACTGAAAAACACAGCCGGCTAGTTGGGATGCACACTGAAACTCTCAACAACAGTCGGTGCCCAAAAACTAGCCTAATAGGAAACTCAAAATTGACGGTTACCAAAAATGAGAAAGACAGAATAAACGCAACATAACTTCCAATTTGGAACTACCAACTTAAATTGTAGACTAGACATAGACTCCAACTTACTCAGCCAGGTCATCATCCTACTTGACCAAACCTATCCAACTTGGAACTGACTTAATACCATTCAAAACATCACCAAAATGACTCCAAATTGAAAATTGACACACACAAAAAATACCAATTCAAACACATACAATCATATAAACTATCCAAATATAACAAAATACACCAAAAATACATCCAAAATTTATAAACAAAAATTAAAGTCGATTCTCTACATTTATTATTATTAATTGTAAAATTGATTTCTTGAGATATTGATTTATACTCCACTAACAACACATTTATTGGCTTTAAATAAATTGATGACATTTATCAAGTTTAGATCTTCAATTCATCTTCACTAATGAATAAATTAATGCTTTTATAGAATGATGGTTGATGGCTCATAAAACCTAGGCTTTGACATAGACTGTAACTTATATGTCAATTGATCATATGAATTGATTAAAACATTGGCAAACAACCTTGTATATAGATGCCCTCTCAATTGAACACCAATCCTAGGTAAAAATCAAACATCTAGGAATCATGAACCATCAAAATTCAAAGAAAAAAATGAAAGCCCCACAAAATTCCCATGTAACCCCTCAAAGGCCTCCATCCCTAAAGATGGGAGACCTTAAGCCTCCATTTTTAACCCTTGTAGGCCCCACTGCCATGGCAGGGCCACTTGTAGAACATAAATTAAATAAATGATACAACATTTATAAAACAAATGTAGCAAAAAATTGAAGGAATGTTTTACAATAGTAACTAAATTGTTAATCTATAATCCTATTTGAAAGAACTACCGACCATTTCATGGGGCAATGAGAAATTTCCTTGATTTTGAAGATTAGGAAAATATATATTTTTTCAGAGTGTATAAGGAACTCATTTTCATCTACTAAGGTATAGGATGTCACTATGAATACTTAGTATCTGTTATATTAAAATAATAGTATTCAAAAATCAATGTAAATTAAATTACGTTTAATTAATTAATTAGATGAATGTGGATGAAATAATTAAAGATTTCATTTTGATGGACAAAAAATGTGCAAGACAAAATTTGCATTTCCATAACACATGCTAAAGTAGATTTATACATATTTGAATAGATAAAATTGCATACTAAAAAATAATAATGCTTTGGGATAAAAATAGAAAAGGTCAAACATGAAATAGTCAAATAGGTGAATAAATAAAACATTTTTATATTATAGGCCAAAAGATTGAAGAAACATAATTTTTAAAACAAAATAATATAAATATAATAAAAAATATATATATAAATTTGAATGCGTTGAGTACAAAATAAGAATATACTTTAATATTGTAAAGTCTATAAAATGATGGAGAAATCAAAATTGAAAGCATTAGTATAAGCAAATGCTAAATCTTTAATATAAACTAGAAGGCTGTGAAACTATGAGAAGGATGTATGTAGAAATAAATAGCAATAAAAAAATTTAATAAAAAAATTAAAAACATTAATAAAACAAAAACAAAAACAAAAATGAATTAATCAAACTTACTCACATAAATCAAGAAGCTTGAAGTTATCTCAAGTAGATTAATAGTTATCATGGCTTATATTTGTGAGATTTGTATATTTTGATATAATCAGAGGTGCTTTTTAAAACTTCAAAACTTCATCAAAAAACTTATTGTCACTTCCAATGCTAAAATGTGGCAATTAAATAAACAAGATATTAATAAAAAATAATAAAGATAGAGAAAAAGACAAAAATATATAAAATAAAGCATAGATCAAAAAATCAATCAAAGACATGTATAAAATAAAAATGAAATATTGTATCTGTAAAAGTAATTATATTTGTCACAATACCACTTGCAGAATTCAAACCATGAATCAAAAGTCTCATTAGCTACTCAAACTTCTCTTCAAACTTTTCCAAATCTTACTGTTTTTTTTTATAACATTTTTGGTAGTAATAGAATTGAAGAAGAAGCCATATTTAATCAGGTGAAGTTGAAAACGGGAAGGGCCTAGGATAAAATAAACTTTCAAAGTTGCTTTGCAATAAAAGAGATAAATCATCGAATCAATAATAAAGCTTTAAGCTTCAAAGGTTAAAAATCAACATTCAATTTATATTAAAAATAACACAAATTATCAAAACTAATGTGACTAAACTAAACTCAATGTTTGCCAAGGAACTGAAATTGTAAAACTATTATGTATATTTTTTATTTTCTATTATTTTTTCTCATTTTTTTTTGTTTCAAAAAGATTAGTTTTATTTTTTTCTATATGAATTGAGTGAATTAAAATAGAATGGTGATACATAGAATCTTTTTTTAAATTCAAAGTGTTATCTTCTTGTAAGAGTTGTAGCTCCTCATATTGCCATCATTGACTTATATGAATTGGATCAATTAAAATTTAGCGATGACATATATAGTAAATTTTTGCCCTTTGAGGTATTGTCTTCACTATAAGAAATCTATGCTTTTGTAGATGTTTCCACTATTTTTTGAAACGCATTTTTGTGGACATTAAATAAAACAATCCATGTTTTTATATCAACAACGATGTTCAATAAAACATCAAGAAGTTTTATTGAATATCATTGTTGACATAAAATCATGGATTGTTTTATTCAATGTCTACAAAAATGCGTTCCAAAAAGTAGTGAAAACATCCTAAAAAACATGGGTTTCTTATAATAATTAATTGTTGATTAATAATAATGCGCATTATGCTCATAACATTATCATTTTTGATTTGATTTTTGAAATTTATTTGCACATTGAATTACAATATGGATATACAGAGAAGAAGAAACAAAATAATATAGAATTGATTAATTTTGGTAGTACATAAAAATATTTTTAATATGCTATATGTAATGGAGAAATAAAAACGTGAATAAGTTAAATTATAGTTTCTTATCTGAATGCCTTGTCAGTACAAATGTCTGACTCATGACAAGTTGTAATTCAAGACAAAGCAATAAATAAAATTACTTTAATAGTTTGTATTACACCATTCCAGAAAATGTCAAGGAACACATATGGTCAATGTGAAGAACTTATCAATATATTAATAGAGGTTTTTGAAAATGCAAGCAATATCACTAGAAACGATTATCTTCAGAATGGTGGAAGGCAAAATCATGAAAAGTGTTGGTTGGAGGGTAGGATTCAAATCCAAATTTTTTTTATTCAATATATTCTAGTGCCGTAAGGACAACATAGTAAATAAGCACTTGCAAATTAGAAGAACAATTAAAAATTTTGTTTGAAAATTTGCAAGTTTTTAATAAGCAAAATTCAATGTGCTTATATCAGCGCTTCATAATTTGAAGCAAATGGAGTTTGCTGATCTACAATTAATAGATAACATATTTGCAAACAATTTTACTTAAACTTATAATGATTTTCATAATCAAATTCACTGTGATTATTATCACAATTCTTATACTTACAAGATTGGAGCATCGATTGAGTGATTTATATATAGTTACTAATTTAAATCTGTTTACTACTTTGAACTTGAGATTACACTCAGCGACTTGTTTTTAAACTTTAAAGTGCAATAAAGGCTTTTGGAAATGATAATTAAGATTTTGATATTATAAATGCAAAAATAAAAGAATTAATGGTGGATACAAAATATAAACTTGCTTTGTCAGATACAAATACAAATTCAAGCTTAAATTTGGATTCATAGATTTTCTAGATTTTCTAGATTCATTTTATATCTTATATATTACATCTTTTATCTTTTATTTTATCTTCCATCTTTTATCTTATATTTCATCTATATAACATCTTTTTTCTTTCATCTTTTACATTTATCAAATCATCTATATTTTTCATTCTTATATCTTTTGTTTTATATTTTATTCCTACAATTAATATCTTTATTCCATCTTTACAATATCTTTAGGACTTTGTGAGCTTAATCAAAATGCAAAGGATATTAATTATCACTATGTAAAGGCTATATGTTTACTACTTTGAACTTGATCAAAATGCAATAGATAATAAAATATAAAATCATAATAAATTGTATTTTGATTAGGTAAAATATGTTGTTTTAATAAAATATATTAAAATAAAATAAAATAAAGAGTATAATTTTTTTTTATGAAAAAATAAAAAATAACAATAGTTAAAATTTTTGGACAAGAACCAATTTGGAAGGGTTACTAGACTACTAAAAGAATGGTAACAAAGATTTGGTCCTAAAGTCATGAAGTTTGAGTCCAAAGTCTTTTTAAATTTAAATTAATTTGTCATTTTATCTCAAGGATTTTCGATAATAAACTCTTCAAATTATTAATCATTCACAGTTTTTTATGGCTGAATAATTTGTCTATTCTTGCAGACTGAACTGCGACTAAATATACAACTTTGAATAGTTCTAATTACTCTTAGCTAAAGAATTAAACAACATTAATTACTTCTTTTCTTGCAACTTGATAATTAGTCAATTGATTCAACTTTCAATCTACCAGGTTTGTAGACCATTATTCATATAAAATTGAATTGAATACACAATAGCTTGAAAAAAATCAATTACATTGATATGAAAAAGTTCATGATATTAATTAAAAAATATATATATTTTATTCATCAATAAAATTCAAAGATATATTCTTCAAAGTTAGAATTTTAATACTTGGTGGATCTACATGGATCTAATTCTTCTTTATCCAATAAGTCTTTTAACAGTGAACCTAATGACATTAAAAAAGTCAATTTAAAGTGGAAATTCTTTTGGTATGAATTATATGATTGAGTGAAGTTTAATAATGATTTGAAGAATTTTTTGTTTAAGACTTGTAAATAGAGTGAAGGTAATTTGTCTTTGCCACTAAAGGTTCCATTTTTATTAAGATTTTAGCATTGTAAGATTATAGTAAAACTGTAAAACACTGAAAATTGGCTTGTGTTAAATATGGGGGACAAAAATCTTTGCAAAAAGCTATTGCAACTACAAATTGTAGTTGTAATTAAACAATGATATCTCTATTCAAGGTTGCATACTTTATGGAGAATTCTCCTTTTCTAATTTCTACAAATTTTCACATTAATGTCATCATTTACATATCTTGAAAAGCTTCCATCAATCAAAATTTTTACTATAATGAAAAATTGTGTGTTGAAATGATAATTGATTTTCATTTTGTCACTAAAAATAAAGCTTTTTATCAATTTTATTCAATTGAAAATTCTGTATATTTGAAAATTGAATGAAATTGAATGTGGAATTGGATGTAGAGTTGAATGTAAAGTTGTTTATTGAAACACTGTAATTGAAATGTGAGATTAATTTGGCAAGTTTGCTATGCCTTAAAAAAAAAAATTGTTTGAAAAATTGGAAAAATTGCATTAAAAATAAATAAGTAAGTGTGGAACCATATGTCATTACCTTTGGGACTAAATCCTTGGAACTCTTGCATCCAAACTTCAAGATTTGGAGATTGTCAACCATTGATTTTGAAATCCTAACTTTAAACTTCATTCAAAAGGTAATGTTACATCACTTCTTTGCATTATGCCACTTATTACATGCATTGAAGTTCCTTCTCTTCAAAACCCTCTTTTCTCCATGACATAGCTAATTACCTCTTAAAAAAACTGTAATTGTTTTCAAATTGTTTGACTAAAGCATATTAAACCCACGAGTCTAAGACCTAGGCCCGGTGTATTTGATAGATGCACTTTGAAAATTTGGGATCCAAACAATGTGAGTTTGGGACTCAGACTTTATGAGTTTAGGATCTTAACAAAATGAATTTGAGATCCAAACAATATGGGTTTGGGACCCAAACCTTGTGGGTTTAGGACCCAAGTGCATTGAATTTCTATATTAACATTATTGGATTTGGACCTAATCCTTAATGCTTTGGGACAAAAACCTTGTAAATATAAGATCCAAATTCATAAGATTTATAAACCTAAACCACTGATTTTTTAAAAGGACATTCTATGTTATTGCCGTGCATCGTGCTACATATGTCAACTACAAGAATTAAAAGAAAAAGAAGTGCAGTATGAACTGATTGTCAAAATCAAAATTCTACAAGTTTTATAAATTCATCAAATCTATTTGTAAAAATGTTTTTCTATGCAAATGATTTTTGTCCGATAGATTTTTATTGAATAAAATAAAAATTATTCTCGACCTTTAAACTTTAATTTTTTTGAATGAACTATTTTTTATTTTAAAAAAGACTACACATTTCAATACTCGTTAAAGATTGTCCAAAAAGTAAAAATATGTGTGAATTTTGATAATTTTAAAAAACAATTGATTATCTTGAAGACTATATTTTTATTTCCAATTTTAAGAGAATTTATAAAATTAATGTAAATTTTATAAAAAAATGTAATTAAATTTGCTAAAAAGATACTATATCAATAAATAAAACAATAAGCATACGCAGTTTTATTAAAAAATTTGTCTACAAGCTATCCCATCATCACTTTTTGTAGATGACAAAGTAAAAAAAATCATACCTCCTATATGTAGGACAAAAATAAACCTCTCTAGCCTAATCTAAGCTGTAAACATAAATTTGCTTAGATATTTATATTTATATATTTTGTCAAATGCATTAAAAAATCAATAAAATGTGGGATATTAAGAATTGTGGCTTACGCATGGTCAACAAATTTTTTAAGGCTTAACTATTGCACATTATTTCAAAAGCTTACTATGAGTTTAGAAACAGAATCTAAGGGATGCTCGACACATTTGTTATCTAACGTAAGTCAGAAGAACACTAAACGTAAAGATCGCCGTCTATAGAGGACTTTTTGTAGAGGACACTATATATATTGTAAATAGGACTGAATAGGTAGGCCTGTGTATCCAGCCTTATGAGATCTGATATCAATTATACAACTGTACTATAGCTGAGTATGAAGTCTTTGAGTATGGAGTCTTTGGAATAAACTTTAAAATGAAAACATTTATAGTTGCCTTGTAACAATCGGGACGAAGTTCCTGTCTTATCCCTACACTTGTTTTATATATACTGTTCATTTGAACACAAGGAATAAACTACATGCTTATTGTAGTACAATTTTTCTAGGACAAAACCAAGGCAATTTCAACTAGGTTCGTTCCGGGGGAAAACTCAAATTAGCTTAGTGTTTTAGTTAGCTAATGTCACTTTGTAGGTAAATTATGTTGTTAATCTTAATATATTAGGATATTTGGTATATTTCATATTCTATTTAGGAATAGGAAGGAATTCTCTCTCTAATTTCCGTCCAATTATGAATATAAATTTCTAACCACTAAATCCGTCTCGGTTTTATCTTAAAATAAGATGTGAATTTAAAGGCGTGAATTAAGGGAACCTGCATTCATAAATCTCATACTTTGAATTCACTGAAATATATTACAAATGTATTTATTTGCAACTTGCATTTCACAATATATATATTTGAACTTTGAAAATTCGGTTTAACCGAGAATTCATTTTCTATTTTGCACAAATATCCTCTTAACACCTAAGTCGCTTTAAGCGTTAATGTCTCAATTACTTAAAGTAAATGTAACACATATCTTTTCAAAAGATTGAGCAATCAACGACATTGCTTTAAGCAAATACACACACACACAAATGCTTTGAGCAATTCTAAAATTTCCCTTGAGGGATGTATAATATACTTTGCTAAGTTAATTAAAGAATTTCAAATTCTTCCTTTTTTAAGATTCCGTTCTTTGTTTGACTATATATCCTTCCATCTTTAGCTTTAAGCTTTCTCCATTTGCATCACCATATTATCATGAAACCTTTTGTTTTAATTGTAATACTAATTCTAAATTATGCTTACTAAATTCACACAATTACACACAATTGCTAATCAAAAAATTTAAATACACATTCATACATTCAATCATGTATTTATATCTTCAATTGGAATATCATTTATTAAACATATGAATAACCATTCAATATTTAGAATGTACAACAATTGTTTTTGATTGTTCAATGATTTTTATTCACTAGAATTGTAAACTTATTTTTCAACTCAAAATAAATCTCAATCCCTAATTTTGTTTCAAACATACATGTCCATTTGTGATACAAAGATATTCCAATCCTTTAAATAAAAATAACTACCACTCACTAGAATTATTAAGTTTCAAAATAAAATTCAATCTTTGGATCACTCAATTCCAAACCAATCCCTGGTTTACAAATAATTTTCAATCACTGGATTATTAAATTAATTACTAACTTAATATTTCGCTCCTCTTTACTTCAAATCTTGCTTTAAGCATTGACACAAAAATTCTCTTAAAGAGATTCTCCTTTATAAAAATTGCTCAAGGCAATGTAACATCAAAATTAAACTTCATGCTTGAAGCAATAAGCACTATCACTTAAGTGAATAAAAACAACAAAAATGAATATGATGAATCTATAAAATTAATACAACAACACAAAAAAACACGACTTCACATCACAAAAACAAGAGAAATTAAAGAGGAGAGAATAATGAGAGAAGAGAGACTATTTATTACCATCCTTCCTTAAACACCCCTTCAAATCTCTTGGTAAAAACCTGTCAAAATTCACAACCGTTTAAGTCAAAAAGTCTTTTCACACTTTAACTACAAATAACACCACATTCACACTTGATTACTCAAAATTTTAAATATTTAACCCATTTCACACTAAAAATACAAAATTTAACTGTAAAATAAAATTGTCTTAATTACATAGCCCACACTCCAATTTTTGACGTCCTCGTCAAAATTAAGTCTTTCGCCCTTTGTCATGATCTTGTTGTCGTTGATGTAACCATTGCTCATATCCAATGTTGATTTGCTCATTGGATCGCACCTCACGTGGATTTAAACAACCTTGCTTCAAATAAAATCGTTGTAGAGTTCCATGACACACATCAAATTCATTCACCAAACATGGATGAGCTCCCGCAATAAAATGCACGATAGCCTTCACCTCTAACAATCTCCTGATTTGGCTTGATCGATCTTGCATCTTTACAAGTAACCATAATTCTTTGTTGCTCTCCTTTCAATTATTAATGTCGATAGTTATCTTCCACTCCATGCACCACGTTGCTAAAATAGAGGCAAATACAGTTGCCCGGAAACAAACAGGATCTTTGTGGTGTTGATGTAACTCGAAAAGTTGATTATAAGTATCATAACAATCCTGGTAGGACTGGAATGATCCTACAATTCTTGACCAATTATACTCCACACTGGCAATGGTTGAATTCGGGGCCTATTTATAACGACGCTTACAAGGACAAAAATGTGGATCTGCCGAGACTGTTGGTGGTGGCTCCACGGTCCATGCCAATAGTGGATCTCGGCTTTTTTCTTGAAGAGACTTGTCCACATATTAAATTCTCATTCGTGCCAAATTTGGCCATAGTCCTTTAAAATCCATTCAATAGCTTTCCAAGACACATAAGGAATCTCATTGAAACCATTGAACATCAAATGATATTGGCCCAAATATTCAAGATTCAAATTGTCAACATTTATAGGGCCTTTAGTTGAGCGCGGTCGAAGTAGAAGATGAATAGGACTCTACCTCAATGGTTTACACTGCTTGATCATGTACCGCCACTTTTGATGGATTTGCATGAAAAGTTAGCTGCAATTTCATGTTTTTCATCTCTTGTTGATAACGTTATAGCTCCTCCTCTTTTTGTGCAAGTAATAACTCGTGGACATTCTTATCTTTCAATAATTCAATAATATACTCTTTTTGGTTTGCATTCATCTTGGTATCTTTACTATTTTGTTCTTTTAATAATGAAGATAATTCCATCAAAGTAGAATACTTTTCACAAAGACAAGAGTTAGCACTAACAAGAGAGCGAATTTGATCCCACATCTCTTGATTCTCCTTCTTCAATGTCATAACTTCCATCTTTTCTAGCTCGTCAATAGGTGTGGGTGATGGCAATTGGTGTTGCAGCATCATGCGGCTCACTTCATTCACAATTTGTTGAGTCACTTCTTGCGGAAGAATATTGGCCACCGATGTCTTCTTCGTCCGCTTTGCCTTAGCATTTTGTTTTTCTCCTTCCACCACTGGTTGCACCAAATCTCATTTTAGTATACCACTTGGTGATCGCCATCGCTCTTTCTCTTTTCCTCGTGGAGAACTAGCACCATTATGTAATGCCGCAATTGAAACCATAATGTTCGATCTCAACACTTGTTTACAAAAATAAGTGATGATATTCTTGGAAGGATTGGTTAAGACCAATTCTCTTTTCTTTACAGCCTTCATTTCACGGAAAAAACAGATGAACAGTACTGCAACCCAATCCAGCCTTGTCCTATGCCACGCCATGTAGGACATCTGTACCCAAAGTGGGTGTAGGGATGCAGCATGATGCTCCAAACACATGTAACGATTGATGAAGGAAAATCAATCGTTCCAATGTTTAATGGTTGTAGAGAAATCCCACAGATCCGTTTCTAGATCATAATTCTCCACACAATCTGTAAAAATTTGGTCAAGCACCTTGTTTGACAACATTTGCTTAGGATTTATTGGTGCAGCTCCCTCAGCTTCAGGTCTACCAAAAGTATCCGCTATGATTTGTTATGTAATCAATAATTTACGGCCCTTCAAACCCACCATAAAATTGTTGATATCTTCTGACATGGTCTGTATAAATGAAGCAACCATGTCCTCCTTATAGAATCGTGGAAGTCTTGATAATTGCACAAACTTCAACAATCCAGCTACCTCCAAATTCTTGGCATTAAGAGATAGTCGTTTTGAGAAGTCATCCAATGGAACTCCCACCATTGAAGGCTGCCTCTTCATAGGAGTGGATTTATCTGCCATCCTGCTTAAGATAATAAATACACCCAACTACTTTAAACATCTCTTCAAATCCTTCCATTATTGAATTGCCAATTGATCTTTGTATTACCTGTTCATCCATTTAATTTTTCTTGATGTAATTTTGAGAACTTTCTTAACAATGAACAACCATCCTTTTAAAAAAAATTCAAGCTGTATTTAATTAATTAAGTTATACTCTCCAAATTCATTTAGTTATTTAGTTATTTTTACGTTGTTAGGAGTGTTATTAAATGAAAAATAAATAAATAAAATATAAATTTTGGTTCACAATCTTGACAATAAGTTGATAACCTTACACAATCATCATAAATCACCCTTCAAGGGACACAACAAACTTTCTACAAAGGAAAAATAAATAAAACTTTCTTTCTTCATCTTTTATTAAAACCCTTTTTATTTCCACAAAACTTCTTATCTCAATGGAACCTCTATATATTAGTCATATACTTTATTAGCTTGTCTATCATCACTATTCTATTTCTACAAAAACTATCACCCAAAATATAAAGGCCCATTATTATTGACATCATAGGATACAAAATCCAAATTAAAATAAATATAATTAAAGTTATCATTAGAAATTTCAACTTGGTTCAACCATTCTAACAAACTAGATGGCACTTAAAGTGATTACTCCAAAATGTCTAAATCGAGAAGTATATATTTCCACTTTATAAACTAACTCTTCAAATTTAACTATCCATAGAATTCTTACAAAACACTCATAACATTCCAAACAAAAATTTGCTTTAAGCATAGTAAAACTAATTCTCTTAAGAGAAATACATAATGAAATTGCTCAAGGCAATAAATATCTAAATTCTCTTAAAGAGAAAAATAATAATTCTTACTTTAAATATTGTCTCTTAAGGGATTTTCATTATAAATTTGTTCAAGGCAAAAGATACAAAGTTACCTTTAACACATTCCTCTAAAATTCATATACTTGACAAATGTATAATAATAATTCAAATATTATCTACTTTAAACTAAACAAAAAGATTTAATTATAGTTGAATTAAAAAATAGATAAATTTACAATTGCTTGAACATATTAATTATTGCAATACACATTCAACTTTCACTTAAGTGATAATACTCTATTCATACGCTTATAGTGAACAATTAAATTTTGTTTAAATATATGCTTAAAGCAATCCTTAAGTATGCTTGGAGCAATCATTAAATCTCTACTTTGGTTAATCCAACAATTTGTCATCACTCAAGTGAAATTCTGAAAATATACTCTAAAAAATTTTCATTTTCATTTTCATTAGAAGAAAATTTTAGTTTAATTTAATTTAATTTTTTTAATTTATTATTATGAAATTATTATTTAAATTCTCTTAAGAGTCTCCTTTAAAATATCTCTTTAAGAGAAAACTTAAATTTGGCTATAATAACATAACACCAACTTGAAAGTCTAAATTGCACCATAGTTGGAAAGTTTGACAACAATGTCCATACCCTTGAGGGAAAATGCTCACTTGTTCTTCACTAAAAATATAGTAATCATCACTTCAGTGATATAATACAACTACACATATAGCTTTAAGCTTGGAAAAATTCACTTAAGTGAAAAAAAAGAAATTGTTTATAGCGTAAGACTTTAATTTTACAATTTGCTTAAAGCAACTGGTTTTTATTTTTTTATTTTTTATTTTTATTTTTATTTTTTTAACGCTTAAAGCATTCACCACTTCATTCTCTTTTGAGAAAATATAATTGGTTTAACCAAATAATTCACATAAAGTTTAAAATTTTTATGATCACATTGTCCATTCTATGGATTTTAAAAACACTTCTTTTAAAGAGAATTACATTCAATCTCTTAAAAGATGACCATATTGCTTTGAGCAAAACAACATATATAGTCACCAAAAATTCAAAACACTTCTCTTAAAGAGAAATTCAACTCAATCTCTTAAGAAATAAACAATTACGCATAAAATTAAACAAAAATTAAATTTTCTCATTTCCAACCATGGCTTCTTACCTGAGTGGTGAATCACTTTGGAAGGGAAGGAAGGCCCGACCTTGTCCCATACCCAGTCACATAGGCCTTCCCCTTCGGCTAAAGGGCTCACTGCTTTCGCGTGGGAGGGCCTTAACCTTTTACCTTTTAGCTCCTGAGGTGATTTATTGCACAAAATTTGAATGAGGATCACCAAGGAGTTTTGTGCTAATTCCAAGATGTCGGATTAAATCACACTCTCATTCAAATCCCCACTTTTGTAGCTCAGAGTTTTTCATAGATACATCCAAACAACATAATAATAATATTTATTTATTTATTTTCACTTTTTTCGAATTCTACCAATGGTCAAATTTTTCTTATCTTTTTTCTTCCCGCTTTTACTTTTGGTCAAATAATTCCAAGTCAAATGATCCAAACCACAGGGTCAATCTCCAGTGTCAATTTCAAGTCGCTCCCGCTGCTGCTCTTTAGACACTCTTTCCAATCAGGACCTCCGATTAAACTTCAGGCTCCTCCGATACAGCTTCAGGTTGCCACTCCGACCTTCAGTCACCAAAACAGCACCGTTGCAAACAAGCTCCGGCCTCCAACCAAATTCTGCAAGTCGATCAAGTTCCGGTCAGGTTCAAGAAACCGGAACTACCACCAAGATAACCCCAGCGACAACGAAGAAAACGAGAGATGATCCGTGATCAGACCCACCAAAATAGTCAGACCATTGTTCCACTCCAAACCGAAGCTCCAGCCTCCAATTAGGTTCCGTCGCCGCAAGGTCTCCGCAGCCAAAGCTCCTCCGCTCAAACCTCGACCAAATACATTTATGCTTCTCAAAACTCCCAACCGGTCCTCTCTCGACTTCCAATACCTCTCTCACTCAAACTTCACACTCAGAATCGGAAACAGCACTCAACTTACCAAATCAACAGATCAACTTATGCCATAGAGTTGTCCTCAAAATAGGCTTTTATGTTGCACTTTTGTTGCTGTTACAAGAAGATGACCTAACCGCCCAAGAAGTTTAAAAACTCTCAGTCACTAGTTAGTCTCACAGTCACTACCTGTAGTGACTTCTCATGACATTAACTTCTACTATTATTATTATTATTATTATTTTTTAATCATCCACTTTTTTTTAATATTTTTAGTTAGTTTTTTTTTTAATTTTTAATTTTTAACTAATTATTATTTATACTTCCAAATTTATCATGTTTTCATAAATTTTACAAAAATAAAGTCCACCGCACACTTAAATTAAAACCTGTCCCCAAGTTTTATTAAATTTTAGTAATCTGCAAAAGACATTGAACAACATTAGGAACAATTTAATCATCCCAAAGGTTGTAGGTCCATTAAAAGGAAGAATAATTACTAACCTACAAAGGCAAATGAAATTCAAAAGGGTTAGGTTAAATTTATATATATATATTATTACATATATATATTTTTTAAATTTTAATACCCTCATGTATTTATTATTAACCCAAAACTATAACTATATTTAATAAAAATAATAAAAATAATTTTGGAATAACAAGTGATTCAAATAAATTTTCAAAATTATTGATAATAAAATTTGAGTTGATTTCCATTGAACCGGGTAAGATGGACTTTCCCTTCAAAATCTTCTAGCTCAAAAGAACCATTACCAAAACTTTTTAGAATTTTATAAGGACCAAACCAACGCATTTGAAATTTGCCTGGGAACTTTTGAAAACGACTATCAAGCAAAAGTACCAAATCATTAGTTTTTAGTAATTTAGATTTTAGCTTGCTATCATAAAAACTTTTTCATTGATTTTGAATGCTAGCCATATTTAAGTATGCTTGAGCACGAGTTTCATCTAGTTTTTCTAGCATTGCATAGCGTTCTTTTAGAAATTCTTTGTCACTAAGTTTATGATCAAGGGCTATCCTTAAGGATTGCAGTTCTAATTCTATAGGCAAAATAGCCTCTTGGCCATAGATCAATTGAAAAGGGGTATGTTTTGTCGTTACTTTATAGGCAGTCCTATAGGCTTATAAAGCGTCAAAAAGTCTTTCATCCCAGTCCGTATTTCATCCTGGGACAATTTTAGTAATAATTTTACATAAAATCCCATTTGTTTTTTCAGTTTGTCCATTAGCTGTAGGATGATAGGGTGTAGACTTTCTATGTTTAATTAATTACTTATTGGTTAAATTTTCAATGGTAGAATTTATAAAATGGGTCCCTCGGTCACTTACCAATTCTCTTGGACAACTAAACCTAGTAATTATATTTTCATATAAAAACTTTGCAACCGTTTGTGCATCATCTGTTCTTGTAGCTTGAGCTTCCGTCCATTTAGTCATATATTCAGTTGCTACAAGGATATATCTTTTTCTACCATTTCTACTAGGGGGTTTTACAGGTCCAACAAAGTCAATCTTCCATTTTTCGAATGGCCTTTGAACCAAAATAGGGGTTAAGGGCATTGCCGAAGTGGCAGTAGGCTTTCCAACTCTTTGACAGGGATCATATTGTTTAACAAATTTTGCGGCATCTTTAAACAAAGATGGCCACCAATATCTAGAATGAAGGGCCTTTTTAGCTGTAACAAATCTTGCAAAATGCCCTCCACAACTAGATTCGTGGCACCCTTTTAAAACATCTTCTATTTCACTTGGATTTACACATCTACGTAAAATATCGTCATGTCCCAATTTAAATAGTATTCCATCTAATAAGGTATAAGGTCTAGATTTTTGTATTAATCTTGCCTTTTGTTTAGTAGTGAAATCAGAAGGAAAATTTCTTGTGGACAAATAATTCATAATTTCTGCATACTCTAAAGGAATGAAATCTACTTGAAAAAGTTGAGCATCTGGATAATTATCATCAACAAGTTCGGTGCCAAATTGTTCATTAAGTCTAGAAAGGTGATTTGCATTAACATGGGCTTTCCCAAGTCTAACATTGATTGAAAAATTAAATTCTTGTAATAAAAGTACCCATCTAGCAATTCGGCCACTTAATTGGGGTTTATTTATCATGTACTTTAAGGCATCATGATCTACATGAAAAGTAAACTTATAACCCAATAAGTAATGGCAGAATTTCTGAATGGAAAAAATCATTCCGAAAGCCTCACGCTCCGTAATAGAATAATTCCTCTCAGTAGAAGTAAGTTGCCTACTTGCATAGTAGATAGGATGATCATGCTTTTTATCATCTTTTTGACTAAGAACTGTGCCAATTGCAAAATTAGAAGCATCAACATAGACCTCAAAATCTTTATCCCAATTTGGACTTACTAAAATTAGGCTATTTATTAGTTTTATTTTTAAGGTCTGGAACGCTTTAGTGCATTGCTGAGTCCAAACTAGATGTTGTTCACTCTTTTTTAATAAGTGTGTTAAAGGTAGGGCAATAGTGGCATATTTATAAATAAATCTTCTATAATAGCCAACATGACCTAAAAATCCTTTAACTCCAGTGACAGCATTTGGGAATGATAAACTTACAATAATCGCAACTTTATCTGGATCATTGGCAATACCTTGTTTGGATACTGTGTGTCCCAATAGTTTTCCAAAAGGTATTGCAAATTGAAATTTAGCTGAATTAATAGAAATCCCAAATTTCTCACATTGTTCAAAACATTTGGTTAAACAAGTAGCATGATTAGACTTACTACTAAAGATACAAAAATCATCTAAGAAAATTTCCATAAATTTTTGTAGATATTTTTGAAAAGCTATAGTCATTAATTTTTGAAATGTAGCAGGCGCATTACAGAGACCAAAAGGCATTACTCTACACGCAAAAGTTCTCCAATCCGTAGTAAAGGTGGTCAGTGATTGATATATTAAAGCAATTTGAACCTGGTTATAACCTGAAAATTCATCCATCATTGAATAACACTCATATCCTGACACTGTATCTAACATAATGTCTGTAAAAGGTAGGAGAAAATAGTCTTTACAAGGAACACTATTCAATTTCCTTTAGTCTTGACAAATATATAACTTGCCATTTTTCTTAGGAACAATGACAATTGAAGACACCCACTTACTATAAGGTACCGAATATATAAATCCACATTCTAATAATTTATCAATTTCCTCTTTTACCATCAAAAAATACTTAGGGTTTATTCTGTATTGTCTTTGACGTACAGGTTTAGCATCTTTTTCTAGAATAATTTTATGCTCACAAATTTCTGGGGGGACTCCTCTCAGGTCTTTATAGGTCCAAGCAAAACCACTCTTATTTCTTTTAAAGAAATTTCTTCGATAATTCCATTCAACCTTAGTCATTTTAGAATAGACCCTTATATTTTTTGGATCCTCATCCATTCCTAAATTCATATCCTGACATATATCTTTTAAAGATCCAAAATTAATAGGAGTGTTATCATCATCCAAAAACATTTTTTCGAGGTCATGTGTATTTGAATCAAAATGCGGTTCTAACTCAGATTCTTCCGTGGTCTCAACCATCCTTACTTCAGAAGTCTACCAAGCTAGAATTGCATCATCTGAATTATCATAGGTTGTTAATGGAGTAAAATATTCTCCAGGTGCGACACACTGATAAGGGAAGGGACTTTTAGATATATTTTTAGAAGATTCTTCAAAAGATGTATTATAACCATTATTAGAAGAGTTTGCTGATGTGATATTTGATTCATCCTCTTGGGTTTCCCCATGATAAATAATTAGAAACATAGGTAATGTTAGTTTTTGTTTTCCTTTCCCAATAATTATTAGGCCTTTTCTCCAATCATCTTTTACATTGGCCATATGTACTTAAGGTCGGCCAAGTAAAATAAGATAGGAAGAAATGACATTGGGGAGTTTGAATATAATGTAATCCACTTTATATTCTAAGTTACCAATAAAAGTAGAAATCTGGGATAACATACCCAAAGATTTGACTCTACTTTGATCTGCCATACGTAAAATTATGGGCGTGGGAATCATTGTTGTTAATCCCTATTTCATCCATAGTTTCTTTACTCATAAGGTTAATACTAGAACCCCCATCTATTTGAGCTCCTGAGATTAAGGTGCCATCAATTCTTACTTCAATGATTGGGGCACCCGGATCTAAGGAAACATCATGAATTTCATTTTCCTTAACCCTCTTTTTTACTAAGGCATGGCTAAGTTCACTCCTACACTTAGGTGAAATAGCTAAAAATTGCTTTAGGGATATTTGGGGTTGTATAGAGTCCAAATTATCTAAAATATTATAAGATTTCATTCCAGCTACCAGTCTCATCAAACGTTTATTATTTCTTTTAGATTTAGACCCATTTTTACTAGGTAATGAAATTGGAAGTCTCTTCATAGGAATTTTAGTTGTAGATGGAATTAAAGGTGTATTGGAGATTTTTGGCAATAATACATTGTTCTCTAAACTTTTTGTGGATTGTAGAGAAGGTACTTGTGATAAAAGAGGTTGATTTTTTAAGGGTGAAGTTGGCGAAGATGAATCTCCATCTAAAGATTCACATTTGCTCCTATCATCCTTTGAATTACTTTAGAAGTCCCCTTTTAAATTTAACTTATTTTTCAAGGTTGCACCATGGGTATTAACTGCAAAAGTAGGTTGTTAAGTTGGATGTCCATTGTTTGGGTTTGTAAAGCCTTAGATATTTTATGGACTTCCTTTTCTTTAGATTCATCTTTAAATGTCACTTGCTTCCCTTGATGCCAATCCCTCTCAGAAGGTGGAAACTTAGAAAAGTCTTCCCGACAGTCATTAGCCGTATGTCCTGGCTTTCTACATCTTCCACATAAAGGGACATATCCTTCTTGTTTTCTAGGATTTGGACACTCATTGGCATAATGGCTTAATTCACCACATCTATAACATACCACATGTTTCCCTTTTTGTGGGGTGTTATATTGGTGTGTATTCGGGTTATAAGGTGGTCCGTTCCAGACAGGTGGTGCATTATATTCATCATTCCATCTGGAACGATTATCATTTGGTTTATAAGGGGGATTAGCTCTAGGTCGTGTAAATGGTCTTTTGTTCATATTAGCTTGATTCCCTCCTTTATTAATCCAAGATCTATTATTAGGAGAACTATTTACCTGTTGAACACTTTGTAAATTTCAACATTTAGTAATGTCATAATTTTCACCACAATACGAACACTTAAGTGTTTGGTGTGGAGGAGATGGACATTCATTAGCCATATGTCCTTGACCCTTATAAATTGAACACCATACATTAGAACGGTTATTACTAGGTTTAAATAGTTTAGGTCTACCTCCCGCCAATTTTACCTCCATGTTTTGTAATTGTTGAGTAAGTTTTTCTATTCGATCCATGTTAGGGTCAATAATTGGCTTTTCATTAGGTGACTTTTCTACAACAATTTTAGATGGGGTAGCAACCATAGGTTGAGGTTGGGGCATTAAATGAGGTTGTAGATACAAGAGTATATTTTGATCGACAATTGGACAAATACGCCCTTGTAATTGATTCGGTGTCACTCTAGATTGAGATTCTAAAGTTGGATAAATTATTTGGTCTGCATAAGGCATATAGTCCTCGTCAATCTTAGACTCTTCCCATATTTTTGCATGACGCAAACTTTCTAATGAAGTGTTAGGGCGTTTTTCTTTAGTATAAAGTTTTAATTCATAGGGGTACAACCCCCCTACAAATAAACTTACTAGAAAATCTTTAGGCATGTTATGATTAGTCCATCTATTTAGTAAATCTTGCATTCTTCCATAATAAGAATCTACACTCTCACCTACTCCCATTTTTATATGTCTTAGTCTTTCTCGCAAACTTTCACTAAATCCAATTGGCCGAAATTGTGCAAGAAAGGCATTTTTTAAAGCATCCTAATTTACAAAGGTATCTTGATTTTGTCTTTGATACCAAGCAAAAGCATTTGCTTGTAAAGTTGCTGGAAATGTGACCAAATAATCAGCTTCTGGGATTCTATTTGCTAAACAACATGCTATAAACCTAGACAAATGAAAGTCAGGATTGGTTCCTATTTGGCCATAATAAATAGGCATAGGAGTAAGATTCAAAGGTCTTTGATTTGCCATTGAATTCTTTTGACTTTTACTAGATGAAGATGAAGAAGGAGTAGAAGGTGTATTATTAGAGTTCGTCGAGGAAGTAAAAGATTCCCTAGAGCTATCAGACTCTAGTTTACCTCCTGAAAAATTTAAAGGATCAAAATCTTCTAAATTCCGTAGAGAGTCAAAATCAAAAGGTTTATCCTTTTGTGAATTTGTAGGCGAAAAATTTTGTTCAATAACTTGAACTCCCTCCCTAACGGTTTGTGTATTAGATTCTGATTGAATAAATTTTTTGTCTGAAAGAAGTGTGGTATTTAAATCATAATCACCTTGTCTATAAGTATAAGTAGGAGTACTAAGAAGAAGTTCTATTTTTTGGGCTTTTTTCTCATTTTCTTCTTCACTATCTAGCCTATCTCTGGGATTTGGAAATTTAATTTCATCTCCCTCAACTTGAATAAAATTAGTCTTTACTGAAGGAGAAGAAGGGGATCCTGAAGGTGATGTTTGATGTCCCACTTCACGATGTGAATGTGAGTGTGATTTATTACAAGACGGTAATTTCCTTCTATGATCCCTAACTTTGGCGCGTTTATCCCTAACAAGTTTTTGTAATTCTTTCTTAAGTTGAGATGGAGAAGGTACTTTTGACAATAATTTTCTCCATATAATGGGAATAAACATTTTACCAATTATGTATATAAATTTTTTATTTTTTTATTTGTTTTATTTGTTTTTTTAATTATTTTAATTATTAAAATTTTGATATTAATTTATTTTTTAAAGACAATTTAAATCTAAAATTCATATAAAGAGATTCTCCTCTTGATTGTATAAAATCAGGAATAAAAAGAGTGGATAGGAGATTAATTGGTCCATATATCAAAATATATATTTTTCTTTTGATTTTGACTCCATTCCAACCTGCATAAATCCTTGGTACTTGATTTTTAGTAATTGCTTTTAATTTTCTATATTGTAAAAATAAATAATGTAGTGAAGGATCTAGAAGTAATATAATTAAAATACTCTACCTACATTTTAGCTATCACTTAGCCGAGTTTTCTTTGGCAGCAATGTTTTAAGTAAATACACACACACACAAATGCTTTGAGCAATTCTAAAATTTCCCTTGAGGGATGTATAATATACTTTGCTAAGTTAATTAAAGAATTTCAAATTCTTCCTTTTTTAAGATTCCGTTCTTTGTTTGACTATATATCCTTCCATCTTTAGCTTTAAGCTTTCTCCATTTGCATCACCATATTATCATGAAACCTTTTGTTTTAATTGTAATACTAATTCTAAATTATGCTTACTAAATTCACACAATTACACACAATTGCTAATCAAAAAATTTAAATACACATTCATACATTCAATCATGTATTTATATCTTCAATTGGAATATCATTTATTAAACATATGAATAACCATTCAATATTTAGAATGTACAACAATTGTTTTTGATTGTTCAATGATTTTTATTCACTAGAATTGTAAACTTATTTTTCAACTCAAAATAAATCTCAATCCCTAATTTTGTTTCAAACATACATGTCCATTTGTGATACAAAGATATTCCAATCCTTTAAATAAAAATAACTACCACTCACTAGAATTATTAAGTTTCAAAATAAAATTCAATCTTTGGATCACTCAATTCCAAACCAATCCCTGGTTTACAAATAATTTTCAATCACTGGATTATTAAATTAATTACTAACTTAATATTTCGCTCCTCTTTACTTCAAATCTTGCTTTAAGCATTGACACAAAAATTCTCTTAAAGAGATTCTCCTTTATAAAAATTGCTCAAGGCAATGTAACATCAAAATTAAACTTCATGCTTGAAGCAATAAGCACTATCACTTAAGTGAATAAAAACAACAAAAATGAATATGATGAATCTATAAAATTAATACAACAACACAAAAAAACACGACTTCACATCACAAAAACAAGAGAAATTAAAGAGGAGAGAATAATGAGAGAAGAGAGACTATTTATTACCATCCTTCCTTAAACACCCCTTCAAATCTCTTGGTAAAAACCTGTCAAAATTCACAACCGTTTAAGTCAAAAAGTCTTTTCACACTTTAACTACAAATAACACCACATTCACACTTGATTACTCAAAATTTTAAATATTTAACCCATTTCACACTAAAAATACAAAATTTAACTGTAAAATAAAATTGTCTTAATTACATTTGTTCTTCATTTTATTGCATTATTTGTCTTTACAATCAGCTACATTGCTCAGTAAATTGGGAGTGAAAATGGCTTGTTGCAAACAGGTAGGTTGTCAAATTTGTTGCAAGTTGAGTTGTGTTTGTTGCTAGTTTGTTGTTTAATACAATTTTGTTTGGTTCTATTTTTCCATGTGAAAACAAAAAAAAAATGTAAGTAAGCTAAAGCTCTTCTTATGCAGTATATCAACTTCAAATTCTAATGTTGGTTATCCTGGGCAAAAGTGAGGCTAAATATCTCAGAAAACAAGAGACCTTTGAGATATATTTAACCTTGAAAACAATTCATTTTATTTAACTATGAAATTCTTCAGAGCTATTATTGTGGTTTTTGATAATACATGTATTGAGTAATTCATGCTGATCCAAGTCTTATGTATATTCAATGGTTTGACAAATATCGCTTATACATTGTAGACATATTGTGGACATTTTCTTACTATTCTAGAATATTGAAAGACTGATAGACATAGCGTAGATTTTTTTACAGAAACAATTGATATTTTTACAAAATTGCAAAAAGTGATGTTTTCATAAGAACTTAAAATGGATAATATACTTGTTGTTTAACTTTTCTTGATACAAACATTAGAAAGGAAAGGATATCAATAGTGCTGTTGAAGGATAAACAAAGAAAATATTTTTTTGAAATAGTTTGGAAATAATTCAATTGATGAGTAGTAACAAAACCATTAGAAGATGTGCATGTTTTCTATATATATCTTCAATGATCGGTTATATAAAGACTTCATCATTGATTATATGAGGACTATAATTAGATTAAAAAGTGCAGACTGGAATAAGAGTAAATTTTGGAGAAACTTTGCAGCTTCATTAAAGCAAACTAAACTTAAGTTCAACTATACTGGATATTCTCAATAAAAATTAAATGCCAGAGACTATATTGCTATTTTGTCTTTAGTTTCCTTCTATGTAAAAAAAATACCTTCCAATGGACAACGGAACTTAAGGAAAAATTACATTTTTAACAAAATTCTTCTCTTCCATGATAAGTTCTTGAAAAAATAGCTTGTACAATTTGTTTCTAGAATCATTTTTTACAAAAACTGAAAACAAAATTTACTACATAATTTATTCACTAGATTCGAATACTCTTATTATTAAAATTAATTTGTTTTAACCCATAAAGTTCCAAGGCCATTTTTTTTCAAATATGACTACAATTGCCACTTTTGTAGCCTTCAATCAAAAAAGCCAAAAAGAAAAATTCTATTCCAAAATAAATCCGTAATGTCTTATTGTTTATTAGCTTAAGATTATGTGGTAAAATTTTCATGAAGTTTGTGCATATGGATTGAAAAATATAATTAGCTTTCACAGTTGGATAAGAAGTTTTTTTTATCATAAGCTATCTATTATCAGATGATTTCAACTACCATCTGTGGAAATTTTTTTTGCTTCGGACTTTGAATTTAAATTTATTTTGAGTTGAAGAAAAAAGGTGAAGGTCTGGGAATTTTTTTTCCAAAAACACACACTTTATTTTTGTTCATTAAAGAATCATTAAGCAGAAGTAGGCCCAAGATGGAACCAAAACTTGATTTGTTAATAGCTCAAAGAGTCAAAGATAGTTTAAAATACAATAATTTTAAAGTTGGTATTATTTAATAAGCATACAACCATACCCAATCACACAATTTGTTCTGCAAAGATGTGAAAATTGCATTTAGATATGAAATCTAAATGTTTTTTCTCTAGCAAATGTTCTAATTATTGATAAACAAGATTGTCCATAACTTTCACGTAATAAATCCAAATGTAATGAATCCAAACTTTCCATATGTATGAAAGTTTATTCTACAAGAAAATAATTTTTTTTATTTTCTTGATTTTTTTTTGGGTGAGGGGGGGGATTCCATCAACAATAATTGGAAAAAGAATTTTTTTCAGCCATAACTTTTGTTCTAGGGAACTAGTTGAAAGAAAATTATATTTCCCCAAATCTTATGTATTTCTTGTTTTCAAAAAAAGTTTCAAAAAATTACGATAGATATATACACTATAGAAGCTTACCCAAAATCTACTTTGTCTTCTAAAGGAAGAGTACATTGGGTATGCAACATATACCTTTGATATTTTATTGCCTTTTCCATTGAACAATATATTTAGTTTTTGCTTATGACGTTTCGCGGATTCTAATGGTTTTCAGTCTTCTAAACATACTTAGTGAAAATGTCCGATGAAAGCATATAATTGCTTTTAATGCCACTGTGCAAAGTTGACATTTCATATTATATAAGCCCGTAGCGTGCATCCATGGTCACTAAATGGAGTATATTGGAAAATGCAACAAGGAAGGTGAAGGTTGCTCGAGATTGCCATTGACTCATCGGGACTGCATCTAAACAAGAGACTTAAAGCTATACATGAGAGATGAAGATAGAGAAGCAAAAAATGACATGAATAGATATAGATTAGGGGGATTTTTTTGCGCAAAAATTTGCTCAAAAGCGATGAAAATTGCAAAGCCAATTTTTTGTATAAAGAAATGGCACATTTTAGAAAGCCTAACATCACCAGAAATGTGGGCCTGTCTCCCCTTCCATTGTTGTCCAATTCCAAGAAGAGATTAGCACATTGTACGGCCTAGCGAGGCAAATTGGATACTTATTGTGAAACACGATCTCTCTGTGCCACTTAATCGTGATCAACCCAAACAAGTTTCAAAAAAAAAAAATTTTAGTTCTAAGAAAAAAATTACTTGTGCGGTGAGCCCTTGATTGCTACCGAGCCTCCAAGGCACCAAGGTATTAGTCTTTACAAAGCCACTATAGTGACTGTACTCTGTACCTACACTCCTATAGGTCTTTGCGAGTTTGCGTACAGTTTTGTCTTCGAGATTTTTTTTTGGGAAGAGATTGCGGAATGTGGATATGATGATGCTTTCTTTAGGTGAGCGGGGTTTGTTTGATTGTTTCTACTTGCTATTGGCTGTTGTGTTTCTGATAATTGTATGTTTGTTGCTTGTGCTTTAGTTGCTTGTAACTTTGGTAATGGATTTTTTGTTTCGGTCTCATGCTTGGTGGTACAAGTGTACAAGAATTGGAAAGTCAAGGTGATAATGTTGCACTAGAAAGTGCCTTCGAAAGTTTGTACGTACATTGTTTCAATTCTAATGTAATTAGTACGTAAAAATTAAATTGTTAGTAGTCACTAGTTGGTCTTTGAACTTTGAAGCCTTCAATCCGTATCCCTTCAATTCACTCGATTCATCCTCTGGGAAGCACAGCAGCATCTTGCTGAGGCGTGGAAGATTGAGGGGGATTAGTTTCAAGATTTCAAACTTTTAAAAGACACAAAAATATTGCACAAAAATCACTTCAAATTTTAAATAGCAAAATAAGCTCAAGCAAAAGGATCCCAA
Source organism: Neckera pumila (assembly GCA_963969595.1). Lineage (NCBI taxonomy): Eukaryota > Viridiplantae > Streptophyta > Bryopsida > Hypnales > Neckeraceae > Neckera > Neckera pumila. The sequence goes on along the minus strand of OZ018411.1, from coordinate 24,469,671 downwards.
TGTCTTTTGAATTAAGCTAAAAACACGATAAGATAATGGAAACACAAGAAAATAGTTCAAACTGCAAGAAAACACAGAAGTTTTGGCAAGGTACCAAAAAACTCAACAACATGGCCTTGTTTGGCGAAAAAAACAAAATGAAAAAAGGGTGCAAAGAGGGGAGGAGAGGACATTTCAAGGCTTCTAACTTTTCTCCAATTACCTATTTCTACTCCTAGGTAAATAAAAATTAACCTTAATTACAATTCTACACTATTGCTGTGATCGCTCTAGCTTTTGGAGAAATGCTTTTCTAGGCCGTTCGCAAGTCAAAACCAACGTTTAGTGAAAAAAGGTAAAAATACCCGTGGTTAGAGATGATTTTTCTTTTGATTGGCCTGGATTGTTGTTAAGATTCAAGATAGTAAGAAAAGAGTCCAAGTTGACTCTAATTGAATATTGTGAGCTCTTGGTGCGCCGGTCAACTTGTCGAATGTTTTTGAATTCGTTAAAAATCCATTGAGGTCGCCGATCTGGTAGTTGTCGGGGTCAGAATGTAATGGAATTTGATTGGGCGCTTTATTAGAACTAAATAGTCTATCCTAAATTTTAGTGGGATTTTGCCGCCACTTTGGGATTTTCTAGTAATTTTTCAATGCGTAAAAATACGATTGACTTCCCATGGAGTTATCTTCTGCAATTTGAAAAACTATGGAACTTTTTTGGGCAACCTCTAGGAAGTTCCCAAATACCCTTGTGCAAGCTTACATCTCACTTTGTATTAATTAGAGGAGTGTCTAAATCAATACCTCCCGGTTTAATTTCCACTCGGGGGGGAAAAAATCATTTTGGGTCTAGGGTTAATTCCCGCCCAGGGGGGGAGAATCATTATTTGTTTAGGAAATCTGGCAATCAAACTTCAACGTTATGTTCTTGGCATATCTCTTAGTTAGAAACACTGTTCTTTACTCGTGGATTGCATGTAAATATGGTCCGTAGGCACTATAAAAAAAACATGTTTTGGGTGATATTTTACCTCTAACGTGCGATGTCTAATAAAACATAAAGATTTCAAAGGACATTTGACCCGACAAGGTAGATTTTGGTGGACATTGCAGAGAACATTGGCTTTTTACTATAAATCTAAGTTGATGTTATCATTGACGCTGACGTTGTATTTGACATGATTGAAATTATGTTGATGTTGTTTGGGACCTCCAAAAAAACATAGACTGCCAAGTCAGCAAATAGGTCCATTTTGTCTATGGATAAATTAGTAAAAAATACTACGTGAAATGATAAAATGTTGACCATATTAAAAAATTTAGGGAAAGGGCAGCCACATGGTATATTTTGCAAAAAAAGGATAATGGATGGATGTGCACCATGGATGAAAAGAGATGGTCTTTATACTGTGGGGTGATAGGAAGTGAAACAATCCGTGTGGGATATGTAAAGCAAAAGTTGTGTTCAATGTAAAATGTCTAAAATAACATGCTCCAGATGTCTGAAAGAACATCTAGACGTCTAAAACAATGTCAAAACTTACAATTGTTAAGTTCCCATATTTTTGTTCTCCCATATTTTTTTGTCTCACCATGGACGGACAATGAAAATAAATAGGACCTCTTAATCCTTCATTTTCACTAACTTTTAATGAATGAATTCCTTCATTTTGCCATCAAAAATTCTCTTAATGGTAGATGGTAAGTTTTATTTAATTCTTGTTCAATTCTTGTCATTTTGATTGTTTTTTTATTTTTTTGTTTTTTTAAATAATTTTTTTCTACTGACCTTGTCTTATGGGTACAATATGCAACAATTGATGTCTCACAAGACATCTAAGTAGATGTCTAAATTGACATTTAAAAAAACAACATTAAAATTTTCTAAACAACATAAAAGTATGCTGACAAGGCATGCCACATCAGATATTGGCAGATCCATGTCACTTTTCCCTTGGTCCACGTCAGCAACAAATCAAATGAATTTTTTTCCTATGTGGCACTGCCCGCCCACACGGCGCTTACGTGGAGCTGAGTTGTCCGCCAAATGGCACACTTTTGGGACCTTGAAAAAACATGTCATGTGTGATGTCAAAAAAAAACAAGGCCAAATTGGGCATGTTTTTTGAAAACAGCAGACGTTTTTTGCTTGTTTTCCGTGACGCAATTTTAGGTGACATCTACATTCACTCTCAAACATGTTTTTTTGGACATCAGACGATGTTTTTTCAGACATTATAAAAAAGGCTAGTTTCTTATAGTGTGCATTGTCACATTATTTCTTTCCTAACTTTCATTTTTTTATCTTAAGTCTTTCATATGCACTTTTACTTGTTAAATCCTTCAAAAGTCTATATTTAAATGGTTTTAAACGGTTTGGCCATTTGGGCTCAATACTATCTCAACCCTTAAATGTTCTTTCTAACACAGAAGGAGACCTAAATATTAATAAATAAAAGCCCTTAGAGTGCTTCCGGACTTCTTGGCCAATTCACATTGCATTCATAGGGATTTCTTTCAAATGCCATGTGAATACATAAACGCCATGTGAATTTATTAACGCCATGTGAAAATACTTATCTTTTGAACTCTAATTAATTGAAAATGTGAGCAAAAAGCAAATAAAAAAATCCTAAGGCTCAAGTGCTAACCTGGGGGATCACACTCCGCGCCTTACAAGACTCCCTTGGCATCACCGTCTCGGCTACATCCTACTGTGCCTATGGTGTAAAAGTTATTGAACTCATTCTCTTCGTCTAGTTTTCAAAAAGAGGTAGGCTTATCTGAAGAACAGGGCAGACCTTAGTTTTTAAACAACACTGCTACCTTGTTACCACTCAAGCATCACTAAAATCCAATGGCCACATTATTGACAAGCAACATTGGGGTCACATCTAAGTTATTACGTTTTTTTAGAGCCAAAAAGAGGTACTCTAGCCTTCTAATAGGGCTATCTAAAATGAATGCTCATGCATTTGAGGCCATGTACTTTTGAGGGGTCACCAACAACACCTTCTCTATTTCCAGTTGCTTTTTTTGCCTTAAACTTGTATGTATTTTGTCATTTATTGCATGTTACAAATAGACCTCACTACGTACAGTTTGTCACATAGCAAATCAAAATGGGCTGGTGTGAGGTTCCGATTCGTCATCCGGGACTCACTAATTTTTTTTTTTTGTTTATAAGAAGTTTGAGTGTATTTTTAGTAACAAAACCCCCAAAAAGAGTGTAAGACCAAAATAGATGTGTCACATATCAATATAGCATTTGGTCCCTTATCAGTCAAAGTTGCCCTCAACTAAACTCGATTCCCATTTGTAAATAGGTTTAAAATCGGGATTTTACATGATTAGACGGGTTTATAGTAAATAGGGCTAGAATCACCAAAACCACGGTGTAGGTGACTACTTAGGTCTAAATTTGGTTTGAGAAAATACCATTGAGGTCATATGTCCATTCCCGATGATAGATTTCACTTTCTCCATTCTATCGACAAAATAACAGAAACCCCAATTGTTAGGCCTGCAGGAGTTACAATCACAAGACGGACATCTGGGAGGAATTTGGTGATGCAAGATGTTGTTCTTGGGTGGAAGTCATGTCGAGAGGCCAACAGCAAGAGCGGTTTGTCAAAATTTTCCCCCATTCAAAAGATTCCCTAGTTCCCGATTTCACAAGGAGAAGACAAGATTTGATTCTCCTGTGACCTTTGTACAAAGTAAGAATATGAGCTCGCACATCCTTTGTAGAATTCTATGAAAAATTCCATAAAAAGATTTGGAATTTTCTGACTTACAGAAAATGCCTTTCCGAATGGTCAACCGCCAAAATCTTGGATGGAAATTTCTTGTAAATCACCCAAATTGCGGTAAAATCTCACTAAAAATTAGACTAGCTTGTTTTATGCTAATAAGATGCCTCAACAAATTTCAAGACGTTTTGATAGCCAGAAGTGCCCAAATTGGCGAGATTCCCCGACAATTGTCAAATTTGAAGAATCTGGTGGAGTTGACCGGCGCCCCGGGAGCACACAGAATCGGAATGGGGTCAAAGTTGGGTCTTTTCTTACTCACTTAGACCTTCTAAAAAACTTAGGCTAGTTACTTTTCTTAAAAAAGTCAAATCCCAAAGACTAGGTTTTTACTCTTTTTTGGTGTTCAATTAGTGCTAAGTATTATTGCATTTTTGAAGTCAAATTAGGAGAGGGGGATTGTATGACTAAAAATGGCCTTTTAAAGCCAATGGCGCAATCCGTTTGTGATTTGGAGTTGTTCTCCAAAAGTTAGAAGTTTGGTCCCGTGTAAAAAGTCAAAAATTAGAAGATTAGGATGAAAATCGCAAGTGATAAGATTACTAGTAGGAAAAGAGAGGGGGGTGAGCACCCTTGGAAATGTATATGAAGAGCTCACTTTTCTCTTACAAACACCCCTAGGACCATTATTTTTGGCTTTCAAAACACGTTGATCCATTTGTTTGGACTTTTTTGGCCATTTTTAAGCCAAAAGTTGTAAACGTGTGTTTTTGGAGCATTTTTAGCTCCATTGTTACTAATTTTCAAACTTTCTTTGAAGGACATTGGGGTCCCTTCAAAGATTGTCTCTGTCTTTGGATGTTTGACTAACATACTAACTTGGCCTTTTGTTATAGCCAATCGAAGTTGTTTTTGTTAATCCTTTTACCAATCCTAGATTCCTCCCCTTTGTACTTAGACGTATGCCGCTTTGGGGGGCATTCTAGTGTCTTCTTGAAAGATTTTGTGTTCTAATTCTTCTCCACTAACGTGTATTCGTGTTTTAGAGATGTACTAACCAAGTCCTACTAACCACGTGGTGTCAAATTATTGTCCTAAGTACTTGTGAAACTAAAAATACGGCAACGCTTTGACTTTCCAAGGTCTTAAAGTCCTTAATATTTGGTGAAAACTAGAAATACGGCAAAGCTTTGACTTCCCAAGGTCTTAGAGTCCTTAGTATTTTGGTGAAAACTAGGAATACGGCGAAGCTTTGACTTCCCAAGGTCTTAGAGTCTGTAGTATTTTGGTGAAAACCGAAAATACGACGAAGCTTTGACTTTCCAAGGTTTATACCAAAAATTCATAATTACTATGAATACTAGTCAAATGTCACTAAGAGGCTAGAACCTTTGAAAGCCTAATTAGACTTCTTGTTCTTTTTTATTAGTCCTGTAAAGAGCCCAATAACCACCAACAAGGTGAATACGACCCAGACCGAGTAAGTCCCTGGAACCCCCACCAGCAGAAAATACAAACCAGATCTAAGTGAGTCCCTGGAAATTCCCCCCAAGGAGAATTCGAACCCAACTAGTCGTCGCTGGACTAGCCGGCCTCGGGTCTCTACGCTAGGGCACGACCGAGGGTCGTAGCCCGTCAGACGCCGTCACGCGGCTGACGGCAGCAGGGGTCCGACGAACTGGGCGCAAGCGGGAGGCTGGGGTCTGAAGCTTGGTTCTGCTAGGTTCTGTCAAGGGTCTGAAGCTGGATTTGAGCTGGGTTCTGTTGGGTCTGTGCTGGGTCTGAAACTGGATTCTGTGCTGGGGTCTGAACCTTGTTGAAAAACTCTTTCAAAATTTGAGGGAAACAAAAAATTGCCATTGACACATCTCCAAAACATCAACAATTAGGACTCACGTCCCTTGACCTTGCTTGGGAAAAATTCATAAGCAATTAACAATTAAAAGTAGAAACTAGTGAAGGAGAAGGTAGGAGGTTAGAATCTCCCTTGGCAATGTTTCCATTGCCAAAGGAGACTCAAAAACCATAGGAAGTAGACATTTAGGACTTTCAAATCTACATTGAACATTGAGAGAGATGAAGTGACAATTTAAGAGTTAGAAGGGAATTTAGGAAGAGATAGGATTAGGTGGAAATCGAGGAAAAACACTTAGAACCATCAAAACTTGGATAGAATAATAATTGAAGAGTCCATTATTGTTTATGAGTTGACTTCAATTATTTTATTCCAAGACTAGTCAACGTTTGGGATATTTAAATAATTGAAGTAGAATGGTAATAAAAGAAAAAGAAGAAGTAAAAGCAGAAAGAAAAGGAAATAGGAAGAAATCAAGAAATTTGTATTAAAACACCTACATTCAAGCGGTGAGCAAAATTTTAAGATAATCCCTGAAAATGGCGGATCAAGAATATCTTGAGGAGCTACTCTACAACACCGCGGATGAAGGCCAACTTGAGGTAAACTACTAATCTCTTCCCCTTCTTTTTAATTGTTTAGATTAGCAATTCTGAACACTTAGCCGAAATTCAAGACTGATTTAGAGTATCAAGATTAGATGTTTTTTCAAATTCAAATTTAAAAAATTTGTAGATTAGGACTAGGGATTTCCAAAATCATCTCACACTTAGGATTTGGAGTTGAAACGAGTGAGATATGGAGGGATGAAGTTTAGGACCTAATCTGGATGAAAAGTGATTAGAAGCTAATCAAGAAGAGTTAAATTAGGAAGTATTAACTAGAAATAACCTAGGTCTCAAAAGTAACATTAAAAGTTAATTATCAAATTAGGGTTAGGAGTAATCAACGGATGAAGTTTGAACACCGATTAGCAGTCAAACTTCATTTATCAATAACTTTTGATAGGATAAGCGGAATATCAAGTAAGATACCATTTTGGAAAGCCTAGATTAGTCCCTCCAAGGATAAAACTTAAAACTACTAAAAATAGTAATTAACCAGAATCCAATCCAAATCTCAAGGAACAAGGGTAGAAAGAGTTAGGTTGTCTTAACCTAATCAAAGGAAGAATTTAGGACTAGGAAGTCAAAGTAGAACCCTGAGGTAACCCTGAAATGGTTTGAACTTTAAGAAATACCACAAACCTTAGGAATTATTCAAGGATGAAGTTTGGATCAAGGAACGGATGAAGTTGACCTAAAATCTTTTATCCAAGTCAAAACTTAGGGTTTAGTTAGTTCTTAAGTCTCTAAAACTAAATTTCAATTTCCGAGGCTAATTGAATTAGAGAACTTCACCTAAATCGTGGATGAAGTTTAAATAGCCTCAAAAGGGCTAAACTTCATCTGTCCATAACTTTTGCTAGGAGAAGGGGCTAGGATCGAGTTTTATGTTTTTAAAAATGGCATGAAATGTTCTATGAATTCAAACAGATGAGTTTGGATTGTAACTAGTTCAATTTCAAAACCACCGTGACCTCTTTTGATTGAAGAAGTTAGAATAGAAATCATCAAGTAGTTCAAATCTTTGATTTTTGTGCATATTGTGGATGTTAGGAACATAGGGAAAAAGATCCATTGCTCGGAAGGCACAATGGATTGGCGCTAGGCACCCATAGGCTGTATCAAAATCCACACAAAAACTAGAGCCTGATTGTGCTTGCTTATTTACCAAGGGTGGGTAAATAAACGCTCACAGCTGGCAAGAGGTTGAAGAATACAAGGAAGCCTTTCAAAAGGAGAAAAAAATGTGAATTTGAGCTTACATGAGATAGGTGGATTACGGATTTGATAAAGAATTTGAAGCCCATCTAAGAATCCTGCAATGACTTGTGAGTGGTATTTATGTTCTTTCTATTTATTAGTTGGTCGGATGTTGTTTTTGAGTTCCAAAGCAGTCATTGGTCAAGTTTTGTAATAGTCACTTTTGGATACATCATCAACAACTGCATTTGTAATGCAATAAATGCAACGGCTGCAGTGCAACGTGGCGACTACAGAACATGCAAGCACCAATTTTAGGTTTTCAATGGCCCAGATTGTGTCTCTTCCAATTTGAAGGGTATATTTCGACGCTCTTATCTATCATTGTGTCTCTACCTTTGTTGCTGCAGATATCTTGTATTGTTTTCTCCAAGCTTACAATCCGTAGTCTCTTCTTGATTTCGAATTTTGATAGCTTCTTCTTCTCTTGCTTTCTTGCTTTGAGATAGAGTATTTTTGGTAGTGAAGGTGTGAATTTTTTAGCAGAGCATTGTGCTGGCAAGGATTCTATACTTTTATAGGACAAGTCTATCATAAAATGAAGTGTATCAATTGCACTACGGAAGAGGGGTCAAGCTTGAAGGAGACAAAGACCAATTGTGATTTCTCCAAAGAAAGTACTGTCAATTTTTGTGCTAAATTTGAGGCTCAGGATCTTGATGTGGAATCAATGAGAACACCCTAAACTAATTCCTGTATTTGCTTAGGGTTTAATGTCTTGTATTATAGTCATTTTTTATCAAGAGAGCTGCTAGTCTCTATGGCTTTGTTGAAGGGATGAATGAAATTGTCAAAACCACTCCTAGCTTAGGGATTGATGCTATTTTTTGTCACTCTTTCTAAGTGTAAGAAATGGAGGAGTTGTAGCTTAAAGGAGGAGGTTTTTAGCATTTAGGTTTGTAGTTTTTTTGAACTTGTTATAACCAAAGGTACGGCCTTTCTTGCACTCATATTGTTCTTTTTTAGATGAGAATTTATGATTAGCTAATTGAATCAATATTCCATCAAATAATTCTTAAATTAGGATTATGCTTTGGCTACATCATCTATTTATCAAATGCCCAAATGTTGCTCAACTGGAGGATTTTTTTATCCTCTGTGATGTATTAAAGTTGGAATGTGAGAACATTGTTTTCAAGTTCCAGAGTAGTGAACTTATACATAGTCCAGATAAGCAGTTGCCATGAAGTCAAGTACATGTCATGTACAAGTCACAGATAGAATAGTAGGGAACCAGTGGGGAGTTTGGTTTGCAATTATGTGAGTACTTCATGAAAGATTGAAGTGGGTAATGCGTTGCTTGTTGCAGCTCAACATTGGCAATAAAGTCTTTCTCATGGACCCTTGGTCCGTGAGGTAGAAATTGGCTTAAGGGAACATTAGCGAATTGCAATGAGAACACAATGACCACTTTCAAGACATTCTAAAGCCATAGATGAAGGTGGACATCCAAAACATTTTGTAGCTTGAGGTGGCCTAATCTTTCCCACTCTTGATGTAGAGATGCAAAAAATTGAAGATACAAAAGAAATGCTTGCAATGTGGTATGCAAAGTATATAAAGTTTATGACTTGATGAAACCTTTGGCCAGGGTTGCTAAAGTGTGAGCAGGGAGCGGTCACATTTGAGCAATAAATTTTTTTTTTATAATATTTTTTAGATCTCATAATTATCAATAACTACACATTTAGAAATGAGCCTAAAATAAAAAACATAAAAAATAAATATTGGTCACTTATTTCATCCGTTGCTTTGGATGGATGAAGATGTTGATGAATGAATATAAATGAAAATTGATGGATGAAAAAAAAATTGGTCTTAAAGTTTTTATATTAAATGTATATGGATCCCTAGTTTGAAGAACTCATCCAAAGATTTTGCGTAAAGAGGATTAAAATTAGTACAAAAGAGATGAATGGAGATGAATTGATGTGGATGAATTGTTATGGACATGATTTGTTTTGGATGAAATACATCTATTGCTTATTGCATTTGATGAGAATAAGTTTGGATGACAGCTAGGTGGGACATTGGGACCAAAAAATGCAATTGTATGCCACTTCTAAAGCATAGATCTCAACATTGATTTAAGCATTTTCTGTATATATTTAAGCACTAAAGTCCAATAGAATAAAAGTATTTTTGAGATTTAGTCCATAATATTATAAAAAATCAAAGATAAAATTTTATTACATCTTAGCTTTCCAACAGAGGAAAATAAATATTTTCATCTCAAAATGCAATCTCTCAATTTGCCTGCTTCTACTTTAGCAAATTTAAGAATACATTTCATGAAATAATATGAACAATATTATTCACATTCTTTCAAAAGAAAATCACTAAGACCTTCATAAATGTCAGATGCACATTTTTTAGTTTATATTAATTTTGTAAAAATTAATATTTTTTGTAAACAAAGAGATATATTTGAAATTCTAAAGTACAGTCCCCATGTCATATAAACATATAAAATTATTTCTTATTTCTTATCAAGAGTAGAAAATATTCATAGATATTAATATATAAAAAATTTCATATATATTTTTAAAAATTTCAAATAGAATGATTTGGTTAGAGTCTCTCAAATGACACCTAACAAAAAATAAAGGGAGAGTCTGTTGATGTTGACACTACAAAATGGCTCCTTGGAATTGAGGAGCCATTTTTGAGCTTTCAAGGACCTTCACTGAAATCATAAGTCCTTGGCACTAAAATAGGGCTCCTCAAAATAGAGAAGGCTTTTTCTAGCTTCCAAAGAGCTTTCATTTGATTTCCAAGAGCCTTCTTGCACCTCTAAGGAAACGTCATACAGTCCCCACTAACACATGCCCCCCCCCCCCCCCCCCCCCCCCCCCCCTCCCTAATTTAAAATGCAATCTCCATATTATTTAAACACGTAAATTATTTCATTTAAATATCAAAAGTAGGAAATGTTTATAAAAAATATTATATATATATTTCAAAATATATTAAAAAAATATTAAAATGGAATGGTTTAGCCGTTTAGTTACAGTCTTTAAAATGAGGACCCAAAAAAATTTAAGGGAGAGTTCCTTGAAGTTGGTAGTGAAGTCCAAAAGTCTTTGGCACTAAACCCTTGAAGTTGGCATTAAAATTCAAAAGAGAATCTCTTCAAGAATTTGGCACTAAAAATGGCTCTTTGGAACCAAGGAGCCTTCTTTTGGCTTTCAAGGATCTTCATTAAAATCAAAAGTCTTTGGCACTAAAGTAAGGCTCTTTGGAATCAAGGAGCCTTTATTGGGTTCCAAAGAACCTTTATTTGATTCCAAAGAGCCTTTTTTGTGGCTTTAAAAGCGTTTCAAAAATCCAAATAAATTAAATGGCCCTTATTAAAAAATTTAGGATAAAGAATCTTTGTACCAACAATCATAAACCACTTCATTTTGAAGTGCAATGGACTACTTTATTTTAAGTTCATTTCTGATTTAGGATTCTAGTTCTATTGCTTATGAAAAAACAAAATGGAATTCATATATATACTTCTCTTGCATTGAAGGCATTTATAAGGATATAAGGTGATTCTATCCAATATGAAAGTGATTAACTGCTATATATAATCAATGAATTTCAATTTCAATGAATAAAAGCCTCCAAAAACTTTGCTTATGGGCAATGCAAAGTTGGAAATACCAACTCCGAAGGTGATACACTGCAAATTTAATCCACAAGTGTACAAGCCCTTTATTTAAAATTTTTATATAGTTACTCATTTGAAGTATTTAGAAGGTACATATACTCAACCTTAATTAGAATCTACTCCATCTATAATACTAATTGCATCATTGCTGTAGTCTTCCTCACTCTCACTCTCACAACTATCCTCAATAGCCTCCACATCCATATACTTCAAGGTCCTATTGCATAACCTTGGTCCTCTTAGTGTCGCCATCGGTGAAACCTCTTCTGCAACAGCCACGGCTATTGCTTCAGCGTAAACAGGTAATAACCATGGCATAGGTGGACTATAAAACAATCTCACCAATTTGCACAACAAGATGGTACATCACAAATAAAGTCAACAACTATAAGAAATAAAGACAGTGATAATCAAAAATCAAACACAATGATGAGATGAAGGTTTAAACTTACGGACCAAAGCGATTTTGTGCAATCGGCATAGAGCTCTTAGCACCCTTGCTAGTTGGGCTGTCATCATCTTCTTTGCTTGATAATTCATGATACTTTCGCTTGGATCGAATAGAATTTGCCATAGCCTCGGGGATGTTAAGGGGGACAAGAACTTCTTGAAAAATTGCTGAGTCTGATTCAAGCGCCACGATATGCCGGCCAGCCCTTTTACACGCATGAATACTAGCTTCTAGTGCAGGTGAAACAAATAGTTAGGGAGATTTTTGTATTTAAATGGGTCTAGCAACAAATGAAATGAAATATGCAACAAATGAAGATAGTAAAGTTTAGACTTTAGTTTTAAAGCAGTAAAAGAACCTGTGGATGCATGGCAATCAAACACTACGTCACCAGGCTTCAAAAAACTCTCGATGAGAATTTGGAGAAACAAGGGATCTTTTTCCTGAGCACCTCTTCACGGGATTCCATCTTTCTTTAGTTGATTGTTGACTGTAGTGAAGTTGTGCACAAGTCCTTCTCCTATTATACAATCTTTGACAAAATCACATAATTTCAATAATTTTAATAGTCTAAAGTAAATTACCAAAGAACATCCATTATCAATGAAAATCCATTTCCAATGGAATTTTATTTAGGAAAATCCAGTTCATTAAATTAAAATTGGCACATCTCTTTAAGATAGAAGCACAGTATTGCATTGCTATTGAAAATAAAAATTTTATGACCTTCAGTATACAATTGCAATGATTTGCAAAATTATACAAAAATGTATCAAGAACAAGATTTATGAAACAAAACTAGTGGTAGATTATCAAAATTTCTTGTACTCTCTAGCCTCCTTGAATTTGAAGAGGATTAGACCATAACAATTTCATGTACATAATACCAATTTTGTAGCCCATTAGAGTAATAGTTTTAACTTCTTTAAGGTAAATAAATCATCAATTTAGTTATGTTGTAATAAATGAAGCAACTATCCATCTAAAAGATAATATAGCAGTTAAGTCTGTGCCATACCCACTTTGCTTTTGATTCTCGTCAATTGAAAAAGTTGATTCCCCCTCCTTTCCTTTGTATGAAACTCAACATACAATACAATCCAAAAACACTTTGTCTGTAAAAGCAACAAACAAAGAAACATATAATTATTACATTAGGTCAAAGTAACTAACTAATGAACAAATTTACAATGAAATGAAGAGCTTTATAATGGCTAATTGTTACTTACAGTGTGCTTGATGTTCCTGTAGGAAGTCAGGCGTAGCTTATTAACTCCCCACCAGTCATAGATGCACTCAAAGCCATGTATTTTGGCAAATTTGTCGACTCCACGTCGCGTCTTGGGATTGTCCAAGAAAAACAACATTACCGCACCGTTGTCTTGAAGCATACCACTCGCAAATTCAAAGATGGATTCTACAAAATTGGGAGTGTAAATGTTCCATGATGGAACAGTACACGGTGGTTGTGATACATTTAGTACTAGCAAGCCATCAGGGACATCACCAATAGTTAGATCAAAGCAAGCTTCGCGTTTGCTAAGTCCACCAATTGGACAATCTTGACCTCTACCTGCTTGTCGACACCAAAATATACTTGTTAATAAAAGAATCTTCAATATATAGAAAAAAAATAAGAACAAAAAAACAAGCATGCACTTAAGTGGTTACCTTTTTTGCAAAGTCCAATATTTGGATTTGTTGAGGAGATTGTTGCTTGTTTTTTACCATATACTTGATGGCCTTGTGGATGGAGTATTGAAGAACAAGGCAAATGACATTTACGTCTATTGTCACAGAGTGGAGGGTGCTTGCAGTTTGCCACTGTGAAGGTGCAAATACAACCGTAGATGAAGATTGGAGAAGAGGAGGGCCTTGTGATGAGGCTACTGCGACAACCTCCACTTCCACCACTGCAACAGCACCTTCATGTCCGGATGTGGCCACAGATGCTTTCCCCTTTTGAGGCTTCTTTGTAGCCAGCTGTGCTTTCTGCTTCTTTTTTGTCTTACTATCGGTTGGCGGCTCCACAACTTCTTGGTCTACTTCATCGTCAAATAATTCTTCAACAAGAGTCTTTGTAATAGCTACCTTCTCCGTTTCTTCTTCTGCAAGTGCATAAGATCTCTTGCATTCCATGTACCATGGACATGCAACGAGCTCTTCGGTAGAAAAACATCGAATTTGTGAGGCAGTGAATACACATGTAGGCAAGGTTTTGTCTACCTATGCTCCAAACAGTTTTGGCATTGCCCTCTTGACAATGCCTCCTTTTGGATCTAACTTGCAAAGGAAGTACCTACAACAAAAGCAAATCATAAAAAATTACATAATATAAGTTTTAAACCAATCTTCAAAAAAAAAATACAAAATCAAAAACAGAATTGAAATGAAGGCTAATAAAAATATTGGTATAGGCATCGGAGCATAATGTGCTCCATTCCTTCTTGGCCAAGGAATGGCACAATACGTGAGTACTTTGAGTTTTTGCCAAATAACTCATAAAAGGCATGATCCCAAAAAATGATTTGGTAACGTTCAATATAATCACCAATCCAGTCAAGGCTATCATCAGCATTCCAATTCACAATGATGCGCTCTAAAGCTATTGTTGCATTGGACCATATAGTAGCAGCCTCTTCAAGCTGCAAGATTTCCACAAATTTATTCAATTTTGAATACAAGTAAAAAATTAAAAGATCACAATATATGACACTCATAGAAAGATAATTACAATTTATTATCTGGCAGAAAAGAATAGTATAGACATATTAGTCACCTACTCACCTCTGTCCAAAAAGTTGCCTTAGGTAATCAATTTTTTTGAGTTTTTCCTTGGTTGCTACGGGAATCAGAAATCAAAGGGCCGCTCGGTTCATATTGCTTGAATTCCACCAAGACAACCATCGACTCTTATAAATTGGCAAGACAATGGTCGCAGCTAGGTGTTGGAGCTTATTGAAAGTCATGTCCGGACGTTTGTGTTTGCTCCAATGGAGATTGATCTATATAAAATAATAATAATTTATTAATAAAATGATTCATATGAAACGGAAGACCTATGGCCAAAAATGTTCTTCAATTTTAAATAGATGTGACTTGAATTCAATAAGAAATGAATGAAACTAATGAAACTCACCTCTTCCAGCCACCGAGTTCCATGCTTGGGATTCCCCATCGCACTAAGCTTATCAAACACAGACCAAAGAGATTTCACTTTTCAATTGGCTGCCTCTTTCCTAACATCGTGCAAAGCTCTTGAATCCCTCTCCTCTTTAGTTGTTTATTCTTCATATAAGCCGGCAGCCTCATCCGCAGCAGCTGGCACTTCTTGCTACAAAGGGTAAAATGAAAAAGTCAAATTGTATATATTTAATTTGTATCTTTCATTTATTTCAAATATTGTTAGCAATTCTTACCCGATATAGGAATCTAATGAAGACATCGGAGGTAAGCGGATACCAAGGATAAGGTTTACCCCTAGTCTTACGAATTCAATATTCTTCTTCTTTAAAAAGGTTTTTGAAGTCTTTCAACTTCAATGATCCATAAGTGTTGATTCGATGAAGCCGGTGTACGACATTGGTCTTCATGTATGCATTTTCCGTAGATCTAATAAGATTTTGTATTTAATTAGTATAGACTACAACAAATTGAATGAGGCATTTTATAATATGCAAAAAAATAATCCAACACAACAATTCCAAAAAATATACTAAAAGAAGATGCAACAATTTTGACCTGTTTATATCATTCATGGCATTCATCAAGATTCCTGTAACGCCTTTGGTCTCAAGAACAATAGAATCAACCCAGATATGCTACTTTTTTTCTCCAGCATGCATATTGCTGATGTAATTTGTCTACGCCATAAGCCGGTGATTACCGTCCCAAACAAAAAACATAAATCCGGCTAGACATAAGCAATCCTCATGGCTCTTCAACTGCTCCTCAAAAGCTGCATTCTTTGCAATCCAAATAGCATCTTAACCACTAGAAATCTCCTCGGTGATCCTTTGAGTGAGTCCCTTGTCATTGGTTATCGATACATACATCATCCTATCACCTTCTTTGTACTCATGCACAAATTCCAATTGAAGGCATACAACATCCGTTTGAAGAACTGGCCTTACCATTGGAAGTGAGATCATTCTGCACAATGGAATCTTAAAGCGACTTGATTCATGAGGTTTAAATTGCAACTTCCATGTAATTGAGTTGGAGTCAAGTCACTCCATCCGCCAAGCATCTCTTGTCTCCGCACATGTCAACAAAGATGGTTCCTAAAAGTTCACAATCAATGTTTCCAAGTAGGTTATATATGCATTCATTTTCTTAAACAATCGTGAATATAGTTACACCATAATGACCATATAATAATTCAACATGCTTATATCCCTATTTGATTTTCAAGGGCAACAGGACATCTCTCAAATAGGCCCAACAAGTCTCCATCATATAAAAATATTAAATAAATTTAGAACATGAATAATTTGTAACCTTGCTCAATAGAAATGAAGTTAAGCATTCTAATTGAGCCAAGTTCCCTTCTCGATTTCAAGGAGAGATAAGACATATAACATCCAAGCTAAATATGTCCCCTTCATATTGAAATAAAATTGTTATAGCTAACCGTATTAATCATTTGAACCCAACCAATAGTAGTTCAGGTGGACTTTGAAGTAGGCACTTGTGAATAGGCTAAGCCTCCTTGATTTTGAGGAACACAAAAACATCCAACTGTCTACTTGTATAGATCTTCAATAACTAAATTTTTATAAATTTCTTAGAAAATGGTTAGTCAATTCCAAACAACATAATGGTAGGTTTATGATGTAGAAGGCTTTTAGAAACAAGCTAGAACTGCTCCTCAAATCCGAGGAGCTCTTAGGCATATCAATCTCAACGTGCAAAATCCCGTACTTCTACAACAATAAGAGATTTCTATGAAATTAACCATCTACCTAAGAAATGATGCAATTTTATTGAACCAAATTTGCTTGAGGATCCCTCCTTGATTTCAAGGAGCGATAAGACGTAGCTCGTTGGACAAATCCAAAGAGGCTCCTCAAAATCCGAGGAGGCTCCTACGGCCAGAGGCCGCAATGCTAGGTAAAAATGCTTCTTGGATTAGAGGAGCACAAAGGCATACAAAACACCATATTCACTAAAATGAGAGTTTTCCATTGAAATGAGAGTTAATTTAAAGAAAACTCAACAAATTTTTTTATGCCAATTCAGCTAAAATTGAAAGGTCTTATGTCAATTTAACTCAATTTGAGTTAAATTGACATAAAACCTTTCAGATTTGACCTTTCAAGATTTGACCTTTCAGATTTGACCTTTCAAGATTTGACCTAAAATTGAAAGGTTTTATATCAATTCAACCCAAAACTCTCATTTTAATGGAAATTGATGATTTAAGTTGAGATCAACCAAACTATTTTGAGAGGTCCCCAATCTCTCATTTTAGTGAATATGGTGTTACAACTATTAGACCAAATATGTATCATAAATTCTAATATAATCAAAATCCTAGACCAACTATTAATCAACTAGCTCTTCATTTTGACTATGACAATAATGTCAATGGTCAACATTTAGTAAATCACTTAATAATCCATAAGACCTTGGGCACTAATACTTCATTCAATAGGCCAATAGTCCTCCTTGATTTCAAGGAACACTAATAGATATTAGTCTCAGATATTCACCTCCCAAAATTTGCTAAGAAGAATATCTCCTCGATTTCAAGGGGCCTTTGTTGATAAACAACTCTATCTGAATAGATACTCAATTTAAAGAAAATTGCTAAATTATGTAGGTATAGGCTTTAGTTTTTGTAATCTCTAAATAGACCTTGGGTCTCTTTTGCATGACTATGGGCTCTTATGGAAAGGCAACTAGTCCTCCTCGAATTTGAGGAGGGCTTAACTATGAGCTCTCTTGGAAAGCAACTACTACTCAAATCCGAGGAGGGCTCAACCACAAGCTCTCTTTGAAAGTCAATTATTGCTCCTCGAATCCAAAGAGGGATTAGAGATGTCATTCTAAACCAACCCTTGTTACTTAATGAGGTTGTTTTCTAAATTATCTTACACATAAGAAAGAACTAAATTATAACATCAAGCCCCTGTGGTCCAAGGAGTGCTTGAAGACACTTCACTACACTCTATCAAATACTTTGAATTTGTAATCTAGCACACATGTAACAAATGCGGTTCCATTGTCTTTAAATTCCAAATATGAATTCCGTAATTGTAGAGATAAAAAGAACATACTCATATCCATCCAAATAAACACCCTCCAAATTACCGCATCAAGGCAAACAAAAACCAAGAGCCCATTCCTTTAAAACGCCAATTGACTGTTTATATTATGAACATATGTACTAGCACCAAGTTGGTGAGTGGTCTCAACTCAAAACTAAAACCATGAATTACGTGAAAGGCCAAGCCATGAGAGCACCCTAACACATTTTCTCTTAATAAATATCCTCATTTAAAATCCTAGAATTATCAAATTCATTAAATTCACGCCTCCTCAATTTTGAGGACCCCTTGGTTGATAAACAAGTCAGTCTAGGCACATTCCTTCACAACCTTCTAACAATCTGATACACTTCTTTGATTTCAAGGAGGGTAGAAATATTAAAATTGAATTTTTTTTGAAAAGCTACCAACTAATTGTGTAACTGAGAATTTGTTCAAGTTTTACATCAAACCAATAATAAAGTGCAATCCTAGACCAACTATTATGCTCACATATTAATCTAGGCAAGAGCAGACAATGCAATTCAAAGTTGTCATCATACCAAGCACCAGAATAAAGAGTCAGGGACAAGTTCCAACAACAGCTATTGACAATCCCACGAGAACAAGTCTCAACAATTTCTACTACACTTCATCAATCTATCTATTATGATCATGATCATCCAAATTCAAAAACTGATTTCCAACATATTTTATTACAATTTTTAATGGTTTAAAGTTATACTAGTTGAAATTCCAACCTTTTCGAATCTAATAAATCAGTTCTTTTAATAAATTGATCCTTCTAAGAAAGTTGTAGAAGGATGCAAAGGTTGTAGAAGGATGTAAGGAGGAAGTTGTAGAAAGTCGTAGAAGGATGCAAGGGTTGTAGAAGGATGCAAGAAGGGAGTTGTAGAAAGTTGTAGAAGGATACAAGCAGGTTCCAAATACAAGAAAAGTAAGAATCTCATGCAAGTCACCTGTTGCTTTCGTTAACTTTCAACTAATTCACAATTGTTAGAATAAGTTCCACTATGTTCCGCCCTAAAATCTGGCTACACACTTGACAGTTAATCCTTTGCAAAGAAAAAGGCTACCAATTGTTCATGGACTACACAAAGTGGTACAAAATGATGGAAACTTCGCACAAAGATAGTGATATCAACTGCATCCATTTCCTCTTAAATGCATTGATTTCCTACTCTCAGTCAAGCTCTCCTCACCAGGAGCTCCTCTATAGTTTTTCAAAATGAAGCATAACTTTGACATTGAGACTAGTGTGAAGGAAGAGCCTCAACTAGAGGCACTTCCAAAGTCTATTGATGGTGGTAGGCTTTAATTGGACTTTCTGTCAATGTACATTTAAAATCCAGAATGCCTGCAAGGCTTCCTAAACGAAGCTGGACCAAATTTTCATCAAATTTTGACTATAATTTTGAGTTGCAAATACTCTTATACACACCGCAATGGTAATGGTCTGCAAGCATCATGGAAACTACCGTACAAAGTCTGGGCAATCAAAATTTTTGTTTTGGTTCAAGAGACCAGGCATTCTTGATTTTTTGGGATAAAAAAAGCTTAAGAACTAAATACATTGAGGTTAAAAAGATTTATAAGACCTGCGAGCACTCCTTGGAATGCCTTCAGTGCTCCTCAGTTTCGATGAGCATTCTGGGTTTGGAAGAACGTACTAAAACTTATGACCCTAAATCCATTATCTCTACGTCAACTAGTAATGATTTTACATTTATACATTTATACAAATTCATTCTCTAATCTCCGATATTTACATTTGTCATCAATCTCTTGAAACTGCATCAATGAAATAATATGGAATAATATGAAATAATAATCAATGAAATTGGTTTTACATTTATAGAACAAGAATCCAAGGCAAGTGAATCCTGAATGAAATTGTTATTCACCATGCTTTAAATTCATTCTCGAATCTTTAATATTTACATTTGTCATCAATCTCTTGAAACTGCATCAATGAACGAATATGGAAAACTTACAATAACTGTAGGCGCAATTTGATCCTTGCCGGATACAATAATTTCCTCTGCACCACCTCCATGAAGTTTGACCTCTCTCGTGGATGCGCCTTGTTGTTTGTCTAGTGCTTGCATATGGATCACCATGCTTTATATTCATGGTTTTTCTTATCTCTAATCATTGCAACTATCAATCTTTGAAAATTGCAAAAATGAACAAATATGAGAATCACACAATGAATGAAGCTGCTGTTTGATCCTCGTTGGTCTCAATTATTTTCTCTGCAATGCTTCCATAAAGCTTAACCACTCCCGTGGATGCCCCTTCTTGTTTATCTATTGTCTACATATGGAACCAAATAGAACTTGAAATTGTCAATGTACAAAATCCTAGAGTGGAAGATGGACAAGCAATAAGGCGGGAGGAAGATGAACCCTAAGTGCAAACCCTGAACCTTGAACTATTGACAGTAATGTTTATAGATTCAGCTACCTTCAAACCTCAATTGTCACTGATGAATTGAAGAATGTTGCTAGAACAACGGAAGTCTATAGGCCCTAGTCACAACAACCAAATTCTCAAACTCTTGGCTAGAAAGGCACATCTATCCAGTTCGTTATGTAGTCAATCCAACACCACACATTCACAGTTGATCAGACTGATGTAATTCACGGCAGGATACGAGTTCAAAATCCAGCAACATTAGCTCATTTTATTGCAAAGCCTACTAAATGTGATCATGTCTATGAAAAAATTGGCCTGTTTCAGAGATCCAAAATTTTGACATTCACACATTCTATGAGATGAGATGGTGTGAAGAAATACTTATAGGAACTTGAACACACCTCCTGCACCTTGATTCCGATGCAATTTTCCCTAGACCTAAAATGCCTATTCTATATATCTTGCCATTTTTGAACTTAAATTCTAATCATGACTAACATGGATAAGTGCTTGTTTTTTCACCCAGCCGTTTTGCAGTGCAATCATAGTAAAGTGGTGAAGAACAACAGACTTGGCTGATGTTAAAGTAAGAGTCGTCAAAGACAAGGTCCAAATATAATCTTGAATTGTTATCAATTAGCAAAGGATTTGAATTTGGATAGCAAAGGATTTAGATAGCAAAAGACTTGAATTTGGAGAGTAAAGGATTTGAACTTGGGGAGCAAGGATTTCAGTTTGGAGAGCAAAAGATTTAGAGAGCACTGAGAATTTGGCAATACTATGGACAATCGGGATCCGCAAGTGATTGAAAGAAATAAGTTAGCTCCAAGCGGTGAATTTATGACAAAAACCTAAAATCGTGACTTTGTGCTCCTTGGAATGCACCTAGGGCTCCTCGATTCCGAGGAGATGAGACCACAACAGATTTCCCCGATTGAGCTTCTGATCCTCGGGATCAACCTTAAGCTCCTCGGGATGGACTTTGAGCTCCTCGATTTCGAGGAGGTGAGACCGTGACAGATTTCTCGGGATTAGCCTTAAGCTCCTCAAAATAGACTTTGAGCTCCTCAATTTCAAAGAAGTGAGACCATGACAGATTTCCTCGATTTAGCTTGGCATCCTAGAAATCAACTTCGGGGTCCTTAGGACGGACCTCCAGTACCTCGATTCAAAGGAGGTGTGAGAGATGTAGTTGACTAGACCTAAATGCAACGCTACCTCCTTATTGTTCTCCTAATCATGCTTTCACTTTCTTCCAATTGCATAGACAAAGTACAAGAAGAAACTTACAGAAGCATTGATCACGATTGTTTTTTGTCCACCACCTCCACCGCCTCCATCGCCCCCATGATGCTCGGCCTCTGTTGGTTCTCTTGATAATGTGCCCATACCAGCCTCCATCCTCTGAAAACATAAGCAAGAAGAGCAACAAGACTCAATGTCGTGAATCAGCAGCAAGGAAGAACGAAGACTGGCAAATAGAGGTGCGATTAGGGTTCGCTGGAGTGCAACTAGGAATTTAGGGTTCATTGGGGTGCAATTAGGGGGGACTTTGGATTAAGAGATCAATTAATGGACTCATAAAAGGGAATGAAAGGCAATGAAATCTTCATTATAGTATATTTGTAAAATCTTAAATTTAACGTATAGGACAATTTTTGTATGTTCTAAGATATGATTAAATATTTGAGATTCATAGAAAACAGAAAAGACTTTAAAAAAAATGGTTAATATTATTTTGGATAAAAATTAGTTATTTATCTCCCATTTAAGATACAAATGTAGCTAGTCATAAACAATAACAATTGTTGCATAACAATTGCAGAGAAATATTATATATATGAGCAGAGAATTGTTCTCTTTATACAAGTTAATCATTCCTAAAACTAGTTGTAGCAATAGATAGATGAACTTACCCCCTTTACCGTAGTCAGAAACATGCCATTCTTTGTTGGACTTAATTGGCATACATTCTCTTCATTCTCATCCACTCTACCTACCTTGACAATATTAGTTCCATTATTGTTTTCTGTCAAATTGTCCCTAGAATGAAAATCCCCAACTTCAACTCCATGATCCTCATAGGACAAGCTCTAAACAGTGCTATTAATCTCATCACCACTAATCTTATGCAAGCGTCTAACTATCTTTGCTTTCTCTAACTACTTTTTACTAGAAAACCAAAGACTAGCCTTACGCCTCTTCCTAAGGGAACCCTTTGGCATCCTCTAAGCAAATCAAATACAACAACACTTAATCTATTTCTTCTTTGGCAACTTTGCAACCTCTTCAATATATAGGAATATTAGACTACGATGAATGTATTCTCAATAGATCAATTAGGGCTTCTCGGGACCAAATGACATCCAATTAGTAGAATATGAATGATCACTAAATACATCCTTTCTTTGATCAACTGTCTTATGATCACTCTTAGATTTGAAGATATCACTCTACATTAATGAAATCTTCATTTTGGTGGCCTCTGACGTGCGATCTTCTCAAAATGTGGTGCTATCTGTAGTTAATCATTCTAGTAATTGTATACTGGTAAGTGAAATCAAATAACTCAATTGCAAGTCGTTTAAGAAATCCAAAGATCTGACCATTTGAATTTGAATTTCAAACTAATAGAACCCAGTTGAGAACCACTTAAATCCATATGCGCTATCTAATAGTCAATCATCAAAAAACTTTAGGAATTTTGCATGCAAGCAACTGCATTAAGTAGAAGTTTGAATATGAGTTTGTAAATTGCATGCTCATCCAAAGATGGACATGGCAGTGGTTCACGGTGACAGGTCTAGTATTCCCATTTCATTTCCTAATAGAGATGATGGTGTGGCATGGGTAATTGGGTATCAGCTTTGATTCTTAGTGTAAGGTTCAATGTAGACTTGGTGTCCATGTGGATGGAGGAGGAGCTATTCGATTCCGAGGGAGTAGAAATTGTATCAATTGTCATGCAAATGAAACTCAAGAATGACATGGGAGATGTTTGGAAATTCAATCCTGGCATGTATCATATCTTTGGTATTCCAAATGCTGTTAGGTCCGTGTCAACAGATATTCCTACGCCAAGGTCTGCAACCTCTCTTGTGCATATCTCTTTAGGAATTTGTGTCAAAATAGAGCCCTCGGATCACAACTACATTGATCTTATTGAGTCTTCAAATGATGAGACTATTCTTGTCAGTGAAACATCCCTAAAATTGTCTCCCATACTTGAGATGGCCAACGACACTGATGTGATCATGAGCAAAAGTGCTCCAAGTAGCACATTGCCTCCTTTAAGTCCTCAAAGTGCATCGCAATTTCGAAGCGTTTTCGAGTGCCTGAGAGATATGCAGAGTCAACCACATGCAAGGAATGAATTAAAGGTTCTTGAACTTGAATAAACTTCGTTGTCAATTTGTGCATCATCTTCCTCTGTCATTTAACGGAGATGTACTCTTTGAATTGCCTCCTCTTTCCTCTCCGCCATCCTCTTCTATTGGTCTGTCAAAGTCGACATCTTCATTGTCAGTAGGTCAACAACTTGAGGGCATGGATCGAAAATTTAGTGGCCACAATTGGACACATACACACACTACAAATATAGTTAACAACTTTGGATTTAAGTTCCGCTACTTTGTGTTGGCCGTCTAGTTTGCGAGAATCCAGATTGTCCTAGAGTTTGGCGAGGTGGAAACCAGAATGAGACTGAGTGGGAGGGCTCATCTCTTGTAATCTTTTCTGTGGGAAACCAATCTCTTGCAAAGTCTAATCTTGTATGCCGGATTTGTAAAGTGTCCCTTGCTTGCAAATCTTTGTGCCCTTGTCGCATGTATAGGATCTTAAACTCTAGTGGTTTTCCAAGAGCGTGTATCCATGTTGGTCATCACGAACATCCTATAGCTAAGGGCACTTGTCGTGCTTCCGTTGAGCAGACAACATCTTTAATTAGTCAGCAAGTTTCTAGACACCATCTGCCACAAACTCGGCCATTAGTCTTGCTGCCAATAAAGAATTTCTTGCATCTCAATTGTTTTGTGAGGATGGATTGCAAGTGACCCAAAGCCCCTCCATGGAGAGGCCTTAGAAGCAAGAAGTTTTGAATACTTAATTCACCAAGTATTCGAAATACCATTGCTAGTTTTTGTCACAATACAAACGGGGGACCTATTGACAACATTATCTCATTGAAAATGAGAAGTGCATATTCATTTATTCAAGATAGTGTGTTTCTAGGCCAAGGTAAAGATAAAGTTTACCTTTTCAAGATGTTTGAGGAAGGTCCGGGAAGCGGGGTGGATTTGGTGAGGCGAATGCAACTTGGTTAAGACTTGCAGAACGCTTGGTGCATATTAGATCATGTAAAGAGGGTGAAGGGATGGACGTCAATGGCTGCCTATGTGTACAACCCTAAGTTTTGTTGAGTTCAAACTATATGCGTTTGCAACATGATGAGCAAAGATACTCAGTCCCAAGAGCAAATGTGGAGATCCCTTAACTCTGTCATGGAGCGCCATGGAATTTCTACTCCAAATTTCAAGGGTTTCATGGTTGACAATGCAATGGCCAACTGGCATGCAGTTCATGTGGTATATGGAAGTGGTAACAAGCAAGAACCAATGCAAGATCAAGAGTGCTCTTGTCTACTTCATTGGACAACATCACTAAATAGACATATGGAGAAGTGCATTTGACCCAAGTTTCAAGAAACTCACAAGAGGCTCTGTAAACGATACAAGGATGCAAAGTCAATGGTGGAAACCAAAGAGTGATACCTTGGAATCAAGGGTTGGTGGCTTTCTGCAAGGGCTGCGTAAAAAGACGCTCTCCGAGAATTAGATGATTGGCTAGGTTTTGGGCACTTCCGATACCGCCAGTGGAGTGGATTTCTGGAATTGGTAAGTCACAAGCCTCCTTGAATTCAAATTCTCCTTTTTGATGGTTGAACTTTTGTTCATGATCAAGTTCTTTCAAAATCCAAAGCATATGTGATTTTTGTTTAATTTTTGTCCTTGGACACATCTATAGATTTTGCAGAATTTGAATTGAGCATCCACAATGAGAGTAAAAGTGAGGAGGCTATAGTAGTGATGCATTGAATGTTCTAGATGGAATAGGATCCATCTAAGGTTGAGTCTATATACCTTGTAGATATTTCAAATCAATAACTATATAAAAAATTTAATTGAAGGGCTTGGATATTTGTAAATTACATCCATAGTGTATCACCTTTGGAGTTGGTATTACCAACTTCACATATTCTTAAAAATGCTTTCAATGCAAGAGAAGTATATTTGAATTCTATCTTATTTTGGCACAAACAATGGAATTAGAATCCTCAAAAATGAAGCTCCCTCGAACCCTAAATGAGAAATGAAATCAAGATAAAGTGGTCCATTGCACCTTAACATAAAGTAATAGATGATTGTTGGTGCAAAGATAATGTATTTAAACTCTCTTTTGGGAACTATCTTTTTTTGGATTATTATTATGCTCTATTAGAGCTGGGTAAAGGCTCTTCGGAGTCAAATGAGGGTTCTTTGGAATCCAAAAAAGGCTCCTTGATTCCGAGGAGCCCTACTTTGGTGCAATGGACTTTTTATTTTAGTACTTCATGGGACTTCCTCTAGTATTAAAACAATCATTTGGAACCAAGGAAGCGTTATCTTGTCATTTAAAGTTGTTGTTGTTGGTGCAGAACTTGAACTTGGAGGAGCTAGCTGAGATGCCTTCATGCAATTTGGCGGAGACAGTTCAAAACAAGTGGCTGCAAATGTCTGGGAAGAGGGGAACTTGCTTGTACGTTGCTACTATGAATGACATGATGCGGGCTATTCAGCAATTGACTAATTATTGGGCATACCTCCAAGGATATGCATCTGGCACCGGCCTCCACTTAGACAAGCTTTGCCTTTGAGCTGCAAGACAAACCAAACATCTTGGAAAGTTTACCGAGGCAATTGCAAAATTACCAAGTGCTGACCTATTCACCACGCGAGTTCCCCATTTGGAAGGTGAAGAAGTATTTGGCTCCTTGAAGCGCAAATTGAATCTACCACCTGGATCAGATGGTGACTCCCATCGCCATGGCATTGTGAACTTTTCTGTGCCCAAAATTCAGACTCGACCAACTAGAGCACGTACAGAAGCAGGTGCATCAACACCAATGTCTATACCAGAAGGAGAACCAAGCATAGTACGTCCTCATGCTACAAAAATACTTGAAACAAACTACAACCCTTCTTTGTGCCACATTGCAAGGTGCAAGAAGGAAACGAAGACTTGTCATGGAGTTCAAGTAGGGATGAAGAAGAAATGTGGGGCCAAATTTAAACAAGTCCAAAAAAGGTGGAACGGCGGCACCTACCTACAAGGGCCGTATGATAGAGTATGGAATGAAGGTCATCATCAACTTTGACTTTTGGTTATGCGCAGACGACCTCTTTTGCTGTGCAGGAGGCTCTAAGATGAAGTGGGTTCACGACTGGCCCGCTCTTCCAAGTATTTGGCCTGTTGCTTGTGGAACGCATCTCACCAAATCCAAAATACTTTCTCTAGAAGAAGCAGGGTTCCAATTGCAAATCAAAGAAGTAGGCAGAGCAACACTCCACCTCTTTAATGAAGAGAGTACGGGGAGAGGTGTATCCTTCCTTCATCCAAAGCAACCAGATAGCGATTTGCAGCCAGTTGACGGTGACATGCACCCCACAAAGTGATTGAGAAGGACCATTTGGTGTAATCCTAATGTGCCCACATTTGACCACCGCAACAAATGGGAGACAACACGGAACTTGGAAGCGGTCGTTGAATCTGTAATTGTTATTCCATACCCTGGCTATGGTAGAGTGATAAGTCTAAAGTCTAGTATATTTTCCGTCCACAAGGTCGACTGAATCACTATTTCAGACTTCCCTTCTTGTACCTGCGAAGACTTCATCACCATGAGTACGGCTGCACTTGGTAGTAGGAAATCATGGGTGAACTGCAAGCATTTGTATTATGTTTTTAGGTTTCTTTGCAAGGCAAACTCAGAGGACGACAAGTATATAAATGCCCCTAGTTTGAGCTTTGATGAAGTGAAGCTCCTACTTGCAAGTAGCAATCTATAAAACGTGTAATTGGCTTGTTATAAACCACTTGTGTTTAGAAGTGGGTAAATAATGGACCAATGGAGTAGTTGTCACGTCCCTTGAAGGCTTTATAGTTCAAGGTAGAAATAGTTCATGGCACCCCAGGGACCACTGATTTATTTGTAAAATCCTAAACATCAAAAAAATATGTTAAAAATAGGCTAAATTTAGCCAAACAATAGTATATATTGAAATGTTACAATCCTACAAATGAACCTTGAAGGTGCTCCTCGATTAGAAGGAGCCTTAAGCCATAGTAAAACTACATTGTAGGATTGATTGTTACATTTCTCCAAAAGACCCTTAAAGGTGCTATTTGGTTCCGAAGAGCCCTAAACCAACTTCAAAATAGTTAATAGAATTTTGAGGTCAACAATGCAAATGATTTTTTGTTTTTTTAATAATTATTTTTAAAATAAATAAAAATAAATAAAAAATAAATAAAAAATAAAAAATAAAAAATAAAAAAATAAAAAAATAAAAAAATAAAATATATATATAATACATACAAATTTTTGGGATATATATTACAATGTCCAAATAAGCCTTTTTTGGATGAATGATGAATGGATGACATAGATGACATCAGATCTATGGTTGTACCTTTCTTATTGCAATAAATGCTAGTCCTTCACTAATACCCCTTTGTGCAACATTTGATTGCAAAATTGATTATTTGAAATCAATTCTTTGCAAATTTTTTGGGAATTTTTTTTTAAATCTAATTTTTGACATTTTTATTTTTGAATCTGACAACATCATTAATTATCCTAACATTTCTATTTTTAATAAAAAATATCTGCAATGAATGTTCAAATCTAATCGCTCATTGCTCAATGCTCAACGCTTGTCGCTCCCTGCTCATACTCTGGCGTTGTTGAGCCTTTGGCTTCCTACAGATGAATGGGCAGGAGGGAATAGTTCATTTTATGGTACAGGTAGAACTACATAAAATGCTCGGGGAGATCACTCTTTATAATTTAAGGTATACACTTGAGTTAAGAGGATACTTGATTTGGGGCTAATTACCTTAATTATTGTATTAAGAAAACCGTATTTTTACATACATAGCTATGTCAAGGGGCATATATCCAATATCCTATGGTTTTTTATAAATTCACTCATGCAATTTTTTAAGCGAAGATATCTTACATATAAAATTTAAGTGTCCAATTGACCAAGTGGTATTTTTTAACCCCTGAAGACCAATTGTCTGTTAAATGAAGAGTTGAAAATTTGGGTAGGATCTCAAAAGTTAATTTGGGTTGGTTGTTCACAAAATTTTGACACAAAGTGTAAACATGTACTCCAATAGTAAGTATGCACTTTTTCCTAATTGAGTACCCAAAACAAAAGTTATGTTGCCTTGAACTTTTTTGGCAACCAGAGCAATTTGGGCATCTTTGGGGCACCTTTTGCAAAAATGTTTGTCAATTTTTGAAATTAACCATGTATGTAACTAATAAAATATGGAATACAATTATCAAAAAAAAATTTAGTTCTCAAATCATAAACTAAGAGGAGTCAAATTTTAATAGCTATGTTGGGATGGCTTCAAGAATAAACATTTTCTTCTACTTCAAGGAGTTCAAGCCCTATCATCTTGCAATATGTGAAGTCAAAGTTCTTGAAAATTTTCCCACATGCCATAATCCAAATTTTTGTCTCTAATTTTTATTGTTTGGATTTCAATTAGAAAATTTCCTCATTGCACACGAAATCATCAAAAAATGACTGGTGTATTGTCAATGCACTTAACATTCTTACATTACAGGTTGATTCAGAGTAAGCTAGACTCCATGTTTGCTTCTAAAAATTTTCATAAATAAACCTAAATCATATACATATGAATGGTCAAAATCGTCATCTTTGTATAGAACAAAAATTTTATACTAAGAGGGCTCAGGGTGACAGGGTCTGCTAGCTGTATTTTGCAGGAATAAAATAAAGTTTTTTTCTCACTTCAAATGTTATAATCTATCAATTCATGTGGTCAAATGGGCTGAAATTCTTTCCACACATTGCCTTACTTGTTTAATACACTTGAATATGGTTGAAATTCAATTTTTTCTTTTCTTTTTGGACAATGCATAAAAAATGGGTAGTTTTAGACTTTTGTTCTTCTAAAAAACCCTCCAGCATTTAGGGGTTAATAACAAATTTATCTTTGAGCACTTCAAAATTCTCATTGACACTATCCTGTAAGCATCCCATTCAATATGAGAGTGTTATATGGCTTCAAAGAATGAAGTTAAACAAACTATAAACTTTATCCTTGTGTTATACAGTTATTAGTTTGTTGAACCCACTGAGGTAATTTAATAAACCTCCCTATTTGTGCAATGTGACATTTTTTGCCAGTTATGGTCAATGCCTTATGTTTACACTTTTTTTGATATATACACTACTAATACCATGGCACAATTTCAGTCAACCACCCTTCATTGTAGATTTTCTTGACTATGTCCATTTTATCATCTACATAAACTTATTTGTCTACATCTATACTCATTGTACTATGAAAAATTTGCACGACTTCTATTTGTTAAGGCTAACTTATTAATAAAAATTCCTACGACATGATGTTTTTCTATACCCTAATTATATAATATAGCATGTAGCATTTTATAGACCCTATAGTAGCATTACATATTATACAACATTTTTCTACATTAGAAGAGATTTGAGGGCATTAGAGGGCCGTTTTAGGCCCGTTCCCAATGCTATCCCGATTTTGTGAACAGCTGGTACGGGTTGTCAAAATTCTTTTAAAAAAAAAAAAAAAAAAAATTGCCCAAAATATCATTCTAAGCAAAAAAAAAATTCTTTTTTTTCAAAAATGATGTGGCACTCTCTCGACCACGTCAGCCCAGCAGCTATCTTGCGTTTCACAGCGTGGGAACGCTGCCGGAACACATGATAACTTGTGGGCTCTTGGAGGCCTCAAATCTCTTCTAATGCTTTGAATTAAATGGACCCTATCTTTTAACTCACATAGTTTTCTAAAAAACTAATAGTGATCTCCCTGGGATAAAATGATATTGGAACTATTAAGAGCTTGTGGATTGCTCTGCCTTTAAGAAATGTAGACTTCCTATTTTACCATCACTGCTTTTAGGTTGAATGGATTGCATGATACGCCAACCCAGTTGTCAATGGCCATTGTTTGTCTAGAATGCAATGTGGGAGTGCATTAAAAGTCTTTGTTTAGTAGAATTGGCCCAAGTCACGGAATGATGTGCCAAAGAGTTGTCATTGTTTTATAGTCATGTCTCCTTGTGCGTTGGAGAACTGTTGTGACACGCCCAACAATAATGCTATTGCTTCGCGAATGGATAGCAGCTATTTGTCATTTTAAATGACTAGACCGAGATAGGAACCGTATTTTAACTCAACTCAAGAATGACTTCTACCCTATCAATGTGCCCCATAGTCCCGTCCGTGAACTTCATTGTAACATCCATGATACATCAAAATGATTGATGATTTCATTGTACATATTATTAATAACTCCATTGCAACTCGTAATTGACTTGAAAGACTAGACTTGTGTCATGATGGAGTCGTGATGGAATCGTGGCGCAGTTGAGGATTCCGAAGTGACTATGATCCTTAATCCTAAGCTGCAGTCCACATCAGATTTGAAAGAGATTAGCTGCAACGGATAAATGATTGGCAAATGACTGCTGACGCGGCTGTCTACGTTAGATGTGTAAGGGGTCAGCTGCATCTGTGGCGCAACTCACAAACAAATGGACACATGGATTTCTACATTGTATGCTTGGCTATCGTACTTTCCACCCATTAGGAAAAATTCAGGCATCGAGAAGGTTGTAAGTTTTGACCCCTCTGGTGCAATTAAAGAGGAAATAATTTTTTTATAAATTTTTAAATTTAGCATCTGATGTGACACGATTGGTGCCACATCAGCCCCACATCAAATTTTACTTTTTTATTTTATTTTTTATTTTTATTTTTTTAATAATTTTTTTCAAGAAAACAAATATTTGAAAAAAAAACATTTTTTATTTTTCTGTACTTGCATTGCGGAGTGCTAAAAAATGAAAGCTTAACGGCCCTCTGCAGGGTTCAGATTTTTCCTAATGCTCAGACTTTCTCATCCATCGCCCACCCCCAAAAAAAGACGGTGGTATTAGCTCTTATGATCATTTTAGACTTGGTAGATTTTAGAACAATAAAAGTGGCAGCGACACGACTACAGTGGTTATAGTCATCATCCAGTCGCATTTTTGAAAAATGACTATTAGGAGTCATCAAACAATCATTTTTCGCAGTCATTTTCACCCCTATTTTCTTGTAAGGTAGATCCCCCATTTTTGACCAGTGACCCATTCCCGATCTATAGATGCACGTATTTTTTACCAAGCTTCGAATGTTTTTTGTCCTTTTCAAGGCTGGAACTAATAAATACATGATACATTTCCCAAGTTGTGAGAAAGAAAGTAGGAAATAATGATAAGGAGAAAAGATATTGAATGATTGGAATTAGAAGAGTCTAGACGTTGGCCATAGGTCCGGAGCACTTTTTGCCTCCCAAAATTCCTAATAATTTCAATTCAAGCAATAAAATTACCAAATTTTTTGCAATCCTTGTCATTTCTATTGATATTCCTTTGAAAAATATTTGATTTGCCTTTACTACTCAAGATCATGTTGGAATTCCTTATTTGGTCGGTTATGGGTGGTTCTACCTTAGTGGTTGCTTTAAGAAGGTCAAGTCTATTATAGTGCAACGAGCCTCTTGTGGAGGTAAGGCCAAGGGTGAATGTAAAAATAAAGCCCCCCTATTTAGTCTCATATTTATTCTATAGTTAACACCTCTCCCAGCTAATTTGGGGCCTCCAATTGCAAATATAAATTCAGAATATTATCATACAATGCAAATAAAATGTTTTTGCATTTTTCCCATGGATAAAACAAGGGCAAAATGGGGGCAAAATGGGGGCAAAATGGGGGCAAAATAGCCTCTGCAAGAGGCTTGCTCAACTACTATAGACTTGACCTTTTTAGAGTAGGCTACTTTACACAGGTAATTGTGCCATAAATTATTACTCTGTAATAAGGTAACTATACTTTAAACTGCATAGTTAATCCCTAAAGTTCCTTGACTATGTTCTAACCAAAAATGCTAAATAACTGCCATTTCTAGTACAAGTATAATTTTTTTCAAAAATATCACTTTCGGACATATGAAATTGTAGGATTTTATAGTACTTTAGTTTGAAAAGATGTGGAAAATATTCAATAATTTTTGCTGTGTAGATTGCAAGATATTAGCATTTGAAGTGGCAAAAATCTTTTTTTTGGACTTGCAAAAAAACAAGAAGCTGCACTTCACAAGTTCAGATCATTATGAAAAATTTCCAAAATGGTTGTGTTTCTACAAATTCATTCTTCAAGGCAAGATGGCTACATGCTTGAATTTTTTCAAATCATTTGAAATTGTACAAAGTATAGGAAAAAAATAGTAAATAGAAAGAACTAGAGAATGATTCAAAATACTAAATTGTTGAGAATTTTGTTTTGGAATTGAAAAATGCCAATCCCAGTGGTTGTAGTGTTGTCATAAAAAATCTACAATACTTTGAAGTTAAATAAAACATTACCAAATAATTCAATAATGCTTCAAAAATATGAAACCACTTGTGTTAGATTCCTCATCTATTTCTGAAAATGAGCTAAAAATATTCCAGTCCAAGTAAATATGTGAAAAAGGCGGACCAACCCTTAGACGAGTGGTTTCTGAGCCTCGCACCTAACAGTCCTCGAAGAAGCCACTTGTCGTTTAGACACTCACTTCAAGTGTCTTTCAAGAATCTCGAGTGCAAGCCAGTTTTCAGAATTAGGGTAAGACTAATGGCAATGATCTCTATTGCAATGTCTGCATCTGGTGCTTTACATGTTCGATGACTTCAGATGTTCAATTGCTTGCTTAGTCCACCTTGAAGATAACAATGTACATTGGCAACGGGGAAGTAGTACAGTATATAAAGTTCAGGTTTCGATTCTAGAGAAATTGACATATTATACTGTTTCACTCATGATTTTTTACGTGTATTGGTTGAACCGTTTGGTCTCCTTTCAAATTTTTTGTGAAATTTGCTGCTTTTCTTACGTACTTTTTGGAAGTACATGGATATGATTGTGGGAGAAAGAGGGTGAAAATGCTAAGTGGTCTTTCCATGTTGGCATCAGATTTGCCCTAACGTTTGCATATAGATTGTGTATAAATTCCAGCTTCCGATCGATTGCAGGGAATTGGCCTATCATGACTTCAAGAGAGCGTAGGTTTCAGTGATGCAGCACGTGCATCTGTCAACAGCTTGGTCAGTTTCGTCAGTTCTATTAAGCCTTGGAGCGTTTGTTGCTTTCTGGTTTCGAGTATTTTAGTATTTTTGCGAAACGAAGGATTCTTAGCTTGTCTTTTCAAGTAGGCAACAGATTTGCTTTAAACGTGTTGTGTGGGGATGTAGGAATGGAATGGATTGTAGACATGTTCTCCGAAATCAATGTTAGTATTTCTCGTCTATTAATCCTCAAGCAGGAGTTCTCTTGGATGGATCACCACCATCTGGACGGTGTCGCATGCATTTTGTAATGTGTGCGCTCTGTTCTTCGGTTTCCTGACGCAATCTTGTTGTCACTTGCGGCATTGTACAATGATGGGAAATGATTATCAAGCTCCAGAGAGAATCCATTTTGACAGACTGAAAAGTGAGATTCGTTTGGTATTCGTTCCCTGACGAGGCTTAATTTTGTGTCCAGAGGACGGAAATTACCAACTTTCATATTATTTTCTGTTGTTCAGGGAGCTTTGAGCATCATTGGAGCCATCAGCGCCTCAGCTTGTGACGTTGAAGGTTTTGATCAGAATTGGTGGTTTGAGTGTACAAGTTAATCACATCCTGGTCTGTGTAATATCCACTTTTCCTCAGTGAGAGGCAAAGGATTTGCGTGCAATATACTGTATATGAACTTCGTATGGAAGCAAGATTTCTTGAATGACCAATTGGACAATATCTAACGAAGTACTTGAATGCATGATTCTTACTCATTCAAACGACAGCACGGTTCACTTGGTATTAGCTCTAGTGATTACGAGATAGCGTTGATTAGAATCCACACGTAAGCAAGGTAGTACTATGACTGTTTTTTTATATTGATGAATCTGCCATCGTTCTTCTTCCAAATAGAGACGATGCACTTGATCACCAACCTTGATGCTTAATAGTCATAAATTCACAAATGCCCGGGAGGATTGCATGAACAACTGCATTATTTTTGTTGGATTGAAGGCAAACCCCGCATGTTGCAGACCCAAGTAGTTTTTCCCATTTTTCTCCGACCTTTCTGTGTGAAATCCTAGATCAACAACACTTTGTTAGTCTGATTGCAACTCGCGCTCTCTAACGTTTGTTCTAACAAAATCATCAGAAATTCGTATTAAAACTGAAAAATTTCAGTCGAAAAATGATACAGGTGATCTGCCACTAAATTGTAAATACATTTGTTGTCAGATCTCACAGGGATTCTAATTATTCCCTCACCTGGTAAATGCAGAATTCCCAAGATGTTTCTAGCTCAAGTGCCATTCTACGTCAACGAAGTGAAGATCAACGTTGACAACTCCTCATCCAGTAGAAGAATAAGCCACGAAGAATACTAAGTTCCAAGTCTACAAGCCTTCAACTTCGATGGAACCGATTCGTCTGTCATCCCAAACGTGCACCAATTACGAATGTGGCGTGCAAATGACTCCATGTCTGCTCACAAAGTCGATAATGTTGGCTTATTATTACTATGGCAGAGGGAGGTGGCAAGCACTTAGCCTATCCTGTGCTCGCCAGAGACTTATCCTCGATCTGCGAAGGCTTCATTCTTCAATTATCCCTGTTTCAAGAAACTCAAAAGCACGAACAGTGCTTCATCCAATCATCCACAAAGCCTGCAGAGCCCGGCTCAATCAAAATGGGCTACCGTATTCTGGGAGAAACGGCTAAACAAGAAGTCACCCAGGATTGCAAAATTGAGAGCAAAAAGGGACAAACTCGTCCAGGGATTGTAAATTACCACAAAATAGACCGTGCTCGTGCAAACATGTGCGCCTCTTAACACAAAAAGCGCAATCGGTTCACATGGAATATACCAACCAAGAGTCTAGGCGAATAGCACTACAGTTAACTAATACGGTGCTGCCACGAAATGAAGAGAGCCAGGTGAACTTATGGATTCGTGACTCTCGCAAAGCACTCTTCAACCCAGGCCACTCATCGCAAATCCACGACCTAAAAGTCGACAAGCAATGGCCAGCTTGGAAGTCCGAATTGCAAGCAGGAAGGATCCTCAGTCCTCACAGAAAGAATTTTGGATAAAGTCAGATGAAACCCGAATCTGTCCATAACCCCACATTTCGTAACGACGTGGCGCTCCACGTCGGATATTTAAGACGGAAGCCAGTGTGTGCAGGCCACGGTGGCGAGGGTCTCGGATAGAATGGGGAGAGTGGTGGTGTGACAGTAAGCGTGTCTTCCATTGCTTGGGCTCATCACTGTCCTGCTGGTCTCTCTCTTTCGTGAGTTTCCTCCGGCTCCAGCTTCGGACTGTTCGGAGGTGGCAGTCGGGGTGGTGGATAGGGTGCTCGGCGTTGCTGCAAAAGGGGAGCAAATCAGTGCGCGCGCCCCTCGAAAGCCAGGTTAGTGAGCACTGTTGATTTTTATTGCTGCCCGGGCAATTCATTCAGAACCCTCTGTCTCTGACGTTGTGGGTTTTTCGAATTCTCATCTTGCGGGGATTTGAAGGCACTGGGCTTGGCATTCAGACAGGTTTCGTGTAGCCGCTTTTGGGTTTTGGCTGAGGGTTTAAGAGTCGATTCTGACCAGTGGGTTGTTGCTGCACAATTGCTGTGCTCGGAGTCTATTGCATTGCCGCGTCCCATGTTGTCCAGTTCCTTCTCGAGTGTTGGCTGTTTATCACAACCTAGTGTCGAGAATCGGAGATGCCACAGTCGATGGAGGCTTTGGTTGCTCTGCCAGGCCATGGGAGGGAGAATCGGTGGGTGCTTGCCGTTACGTTACGAGGGTGGTTTTTTCCAGCAAGATTAGTGTTTGCCCTAGTTGCGCATCGTTTGTCGAGATAACTCGAGCGCCAAGGCCGGGGCCGGACCTGTCGAGGAGCAATGCACATACTTGGGGGCTTGTATTTGTTTAGTACCTAAGCGCAGTGGGTGCGTGTGACGGATGGTGGAGGGCGCCGATTAATGTGCTAGAACATCGATCTGCGTCACTTCTCCTATCCACTCAGGAACCGTGTTGAGCATCATCCCTCCAGAGTGGAATGCTTGTTGGGCAGAATGTATTGATTCGCAGAAGTAGAAAGCATTTGGAGGAATTCTCGCTTCTGAACGATGGGTGATTTTTCGTTACCCCAGAATAAGACCCAACGTTGATTAGGGGGTTGACTAGTGAGGCAATCATCCTGGCCTCCGATTCCGGAGTTGAGTTGAACGCCATAGCTGGCGTTGTCCAGTGCAATGCGGTTCGAGGTTCCTCTGCTGCCCTATCTTGGTGATGGCACGGATTGGATATTGTTACCCAATTAGGTTTCGGCCTGGTTTTCACCGTGAGGCTGTGAAATCAGTGGCATAGATGTGTTTCAAAACGATCGATGTGTCTTCATTCGGTACAAAGAATCTCAAGGATGTGCTGTTGAGGATATGAGCTGCTACTGTGGTTCCCCCCAAATATTTGAGACTATCCCAATTCCAGTTCCCTCTCTGTCTCGTCCGCACGCCACTGCTTCGACATCTAAACTTATATTACGCAAATTTTGTCGTTGCTGTGGCCCCTCTGCTACACAGGGGCATGAATTCTAATCTGTCTCAACGACCCCTAAGTGCTGTAGGGTTTCAGGTTTCGAGTACTGTTCTATCTGGGTCTTCGCAATGATTGGGTTGTTGAATTAGGTTTCGCTCTGATTTGCAGTGTTGGGATGTGGAATTATTACGGCAATTGTCCGAGGACTCTGCCTGAAAACGGGTGATTTTAACAGTTCTGGCCCGAAGAATTTGGATGATGTGCTTTTGAAAATGTGAGCTCCTATTGAGCGTCTTGCCGAATTGCGATGCAGCAGTTGCCATTCTACGATAATGCTCGCCGTTGGTAGCACTTTCGTCACGTAGTGCCTGGGCACCGCCAGCATAACTTGCAATACATCTGAACAATCCCGACAGGGTTTTGTCTGACGCAGGATGGCGTACATTGCTCTACCCGCGAGGGACAGCAGCTTCCTTCTTCTGGCCAATGCTGCGCCGAGGCTTCCCCGCAGCGCCATCGTCAGGGCGTCGGCGTCGTGCTCGTCGGTGGATGGCGCACCCGTGAGACCCATGAGGGTGCACGCCTCGAGGCTGTGCGGTGCCTACCTCAGCTCTAGTTTTCACCCGAGAGGTCGCAGGGTGTTCGCCTCCGTGGAAGGCAGTGTGACAGTGGAGGAACCCGCCGTGAGTACTGCTTCCGAGGAGTCCAAGGAGGAGACCGCTCCAGCTGAAGCTGTGGCCGCTCCAGCAGGCGAAGGCACCGAGCCCTCCGATGCTCCTGCGAAGAGATTGCAGCGGAGCAACACCATGAGGAGACCAGCCGCTGGTGCGAAAAGGGAACTCACCGTGACGACCGAGCAGCTGGTGGTGGGGGCCGTGTTCACGGGCAAGGTCCGCGCCGTGCAGAGCTACGGAGCTTTTGTGGACATCGGTGCGTTCACGGACGGCTTGGTGCACATCTCTCAACTGAGCTCCGGGTACGTGAAGGATGTGAACGATGTGGTGACGGTGGGTCAGGAGGTGAGCGTGACGGTGGTGGAGTTGAACGAGAAGTCCGGTCGGATCGCGCTGTCGATGCGGGAGACGGAGAGCGAGGCGGAGCAGGAGGCCCTGAGGGCTGGAGGCGAGTCCGGCGTGCAGGGCGATGGCAGCGGCAAGCCCATGAACCGGGGCAAAATCGCCGGCCGCGGTGTTGGGACTGCCAGGTCGAGCTCGAGGTCCAACGACGATAAGAAGGTATGTCCCTTTCCCGGTGCGCCTCGGAGTTGTCGTCCTTGGAGAATGTCCTTTGGTCCCCATCGTGCTTGTTTGGATGCGGTGTCCGTGTGATGTTGCTGCATTTTTGGGAGAGTGCGGATGAATGAACTCCTTTGGAGTTTGCAATGGCGTGTTTTTTGGTGTTTGTGGGAGATGTTGATTTTGCCGGTTGATGGGCGCTGTAGGCGACGAAGTTGAAGAAAGGTCAGGAGCTGAAGGGTACAGTGAAGAACATCATCCGGAATGGGGCGTTCATCGCTTTCGCGGAGGAGGGCGAGGAGGGTTTCTTGCGCGGCTCTGAGATCACGGAAGGAGGCGAGAACGTGGCCGTGGACAGTCTGCTGACGGTGGGTCAGGAAGTGACGGTGCGCGTGCTGAAAATCGAGCGAGGGAAAGCCGCTCTAACCATGAAGTCGCAAGTGGACGTCATGTCCATCAACGACTCTCTGAACACAAACGTAGGGGCGGGCGGCGCGTCCAACCCGTTCGCAACGTTTTTCCGTAGTGCAAACTTGGTCCCGGCGGCCGCCCCTGCTGCATCTGTCGATGCACAAGAAGAGGCCGCTGCGCCTGCATTGGAAGAGGAGACCCCTGCAGCATTTGTGGATGCGCAAGTAGACGCATCTGGACCTGCGTTGGAGGAGACCAGTGCAGTACTGGAGACTCCTGCAGTGGAAGAAGTATCCAAAACGGAGGACACCCCCACGCCTGCAGTGGCCGAGACTCCGACAACATCTATAGATGCGCAAGTCGAGGCAGGTGGACCTTCGGTGGATGAGGAGACACCTGCACCTGCTGTGGAGGAGCCAAGTGCTATTCTTGAGACTCCTGCAGTGGAAGAAGTATCCCAAATGGAGGATACCCCCGCGCCTGCAATGGCCGAGCCCCCTGCTGTGGAAGAGACCTCTTCCCCCGAAGCCGCGCAATCGGAAGAGGCCCCAGCCGCGGCGAAAGAAAGCACGGATGATTCCTCCCAGGCCGAAGAGCCCCGTTCGCTTTCTCTGGGGGAGATTGCCGAGGGGATCGGTGGTGCAGTCGCCGAAGTCGAGAAGGTGGCCGAGACTGCTGCAGGTACTGTTCGAGACCATGTGGCGGTTTCATATGTATAAGGGCTTTGTCATTGAGTGTCGGCGTTGCACATGTTGTGATGGTTGCCCTTAAGTTGCGGGTGTGATGTGGAGGTTGTTTATGGCAACGACAGTCGCAGCGAGGCCGGATTGCTGGTTCGTGGGCTTTTGTTGGCGGCAGTCGTGGTATCGCAGTGCATGTTTGTGTTGTGACTTTTTTTTGACATAATCGGTTAACCCCTCAAGGATCAGTAATTGTGTAGGGATGGGCATCGCTAGCGCTCGTGATTGAGGCGCTGGAGCGGCGCAGAGGGTGGTAATTAGTGGTATTTGGGGGCTCTCTATGTAGCCAGCTCACGTGCGGTTTTGATGCGCATGTGGCCGGAGATAGGCGGTGAGGTGATGCGTTAGGCTACCATTGTTGAAGACAGAGACCGATTGATGCAGGTAGAGGCTTTGTCCGCGTTGGAGGGCTTGGTGTTTCCCACGATGTGGTCCTCCGTGCTCGGAGGGACGGATCAATGTGGAACGAGAGTTTGGATGTGACAGGATGATCTTGAATGCGTGAATTTGACGACATTGATGCTCGAAAGATTGGAACCCAATATTCGAACAAGCTCAGACTTGCATTTCGTTCTCCGGAGTTGGTTTGGATTTGTCGATTGTCTTGCACGGGTGACGATTGTGATGATGTGTGATGTAAGTTCATTTCCGGGGATCGTGGTCCGTTTGAGTTTGAGTGTTGCATTGTCCGACTACGTGAGCCTGAGTTGTCCGGTCCTTGAGGGGTCATCGTGCGTTTGTTGACAGATTTGCTGAACGTCGGAGACAAGGATGACGGTGGAGTGTCCGAAGCAACTGGTGCACCCAGCGGGAGAGAGACCGAATCCCGTGCCGAAGAAGCAAGCTTTCAAGCTGCGGTCGAGGCCAGCCCGGAGCCCGAGATTGTTCCGGAGGCTGTTGCACCGCCGCCTGTGTTGGATGAGTCCAGAGCCGAAGCTGCCCCGGTGGTGGAGGAGGCGAAGGCCGAAGCTGCTGCCCCCGTGTCTGAGAAGGCGAAGGCAGCGGCCGTCTCGAGCGGTCCCACTGCCGCCCAAGTGAAGGAGTTGCGGGAGAAGAGCGGGGCCGGCATGATGGAGTGCAAGAAGGCGCTGGTGGCGTGTGGCAACGACGTGAGCAAGGCAAGCGAGTATTTGCGGAAGAAAGGTCTGGCCGGCGCCGAGAAGAAATCCAGTCGCATTGCTGCGGAGGGTCGCGTGGGGAGTTACGTGCACGACGGCCGCATGGGCGTGCTGGTCGAGTTGAACTGTGAGACGGATTTCGTGTCTCGCGGCACCCAGTTCAAGGAGTTGGTGTCGGACATGGGCATGCAAGTCGTGGCCTGCCCGGATGTGAGTTTCGAGTGCCCGAGTGGTTTTCGATGCTATTGTGGGTGTGGGTTAGTTTGAGACGCTTGTGGGAGGATGTGTCACTGACGATGTTTTGTGTGATGGCGATGTATTGGTCAGGTGCGCTACGTGAGCGTGGACGACGTGCCGTCAGAGTTTGTGCAGAAGGAGAGGGAGATCGAAATGGGCAAGGAGGATCTGTCGAGCAAGCCTCCCCAGATTCGTGAGAAGATCGTGGAGGGTCGGATCGCGAAGCGTTTGGCGGAGCTGGCGTTGCTGGAGCAAGCTTACATTCGCGACGACAAGTTGCCGGTGAAGGATCTGGTGAAGGAAACCACCGCGAAGCTGGGCGAGAAAGTTCAGGTTTGTGCTTCTTTTCGTTTTCGGATTGCCCAGGAGAAGGATTAAGGTCCGTGTTTTTGAGGGAGCGGTCGTGCGCCACGCGTGGCATCTAGTCGGAATGGATATGCTGAGTTGGGCATGACATTCCCATGGAGTGGATGGATATCGGCGGTCTTGTTGTGAGGAGGGTTTCCATGGAGATCGTTGGTGTGTAGGACAAAGACATGGCAATGAGGTTTGTGCTATCTTTGTCGTGGAGTGCGCGTCCAGTTCTGAAGGCGATTCGTTTCACTATTGCGTGCTCAGATTCGACGATTCGTGCGGTTCAATTTGGGAGAGGGCCTCCAGAAGAAGTCGTCTGATTTTGCAGCCGAGGTGGCAGCGCAGACTGCAGCCAAGGCCGACGTGAAGCCCGCAGGAGAATCCCCCCCGAAGGTGGAGGAGGCGAAGAAGGAAGCCGAGGCTCCCAAGGTGAGGTTTGGTTTTTGGATGGGTAGTTGTATAGCGGGATCCTTTGCAGTCCCGGCGATTCCCTCTTGGTTTTCGTGGCGTGGTCGTGAATACCGCAGATTCCATTGGTTGCGGATTCTTGTTTCCTGGGGGTCTCTTGCGATGGTGAATGGCTGGCAAGGCATTCGTGCGATGATTTGGATTTGCGAGCGGTGGTTGACATCGTGTTGGCGATGAGCCGGAACAGGTCGCCGTGTCTGCCGCGACAGTGAAGGAGCTGCGGGACGCGACGGGGGCAGGCATGATGGATTGCAAGAAGGCTCTGGCGGCTTGCGAGAACGACGTGTCGAAGGCGACGGATTACTTGAGGAAGAAGGGTCTGGCGAGCGCGGACAAGAAGTCGGGCCGTGTGGCGTCGGAGGGTTTGATCGGGAGCTACATCCACGACGGACGCATCGGCGTGTTGGTGGAAGTGAACTCGGAGACGGATTTCGTGGCGCGGAGCGCCCAGTTCAAGGAGCTGGTGGCCAACATCGGAATGCAGGTGGCTGCGTGCCCACAGGTGAGCAGTTGGTTTCCACCCTGTCGGGAATCGGATGTTATGTGTGGTTGGCTTTTTGATTGGTGATTCAGGTGTGTTTCCAAGCCAGGTAGCTGTCTCTGGATGGTTTTGCGTTGGGGCATGATAATTTGTGACGTTTGGCAAGCCATATCCTTTCTGGTAGCATGGTTGCAGTTGGTGATGCGTGCGACCTGGTTGCTGCAGGTGCAATATGTGTCGGTGGACGAGATCCCCGCGTCGTTCGTGGAGAAGGAGAAGGAGATCGAGATGGGCAAGGAAGACTTGGGCAAGCGTCCGGAGGCGGTGCGTAGCAAGATCGTGGAGGGCCGTGTGGCCAAGACGTTGAACGAGCTGGCGCTGCTGGAGCAGCCCTACATCCGGGACGACAAGCTTTTGGTGAAGGACTACGTGAAGCAGACGGTGGTGGCGCTGGGCGAGAACATCCAAGTGCGGCGTTTCGCGCGCTTCAACTTGGGCGAGGGCATCGAGAAGCGCAGCACCGATTTTGCCGCCGAGGTCGCCGCCCAAACGGGCTCCAAGGCTTAGTTGAGATTCCTTACGGTAGGGAGTGTATCTTAGAGGGGGTAGGCCTTCTTTAGCTAGAATTTTTATTGGTGGGCCTGGAGAATTGAGGATGCAGTTGGACTGCCATCCATGAGCAGGACCTCCTGATTGTAGGGTAAGTAGGACAGGGTGCGGCGACGTACACGTGTATCGTAGAATCTGGCAATTCCAGTGGCAGTAAAAATTTTGACTGTTGAGGATTCCATATCTTGGTTGAGAAGTGGATCTACAAGTCCAAGAATCTCCCAT
Organism: Neckera pumila; assembly: GCA_963969595.1. Taxonomy (NCBI): domain Eukaryota; kingdom Viridiplantae; phylum Streptophyta; class Bryopsida; order Hypnales; family Neckeraceae; genus Neckera; species Neckera pumila. The sequence continues at coordinate 24,426,581 of OZ018411.1, read as the reverse complement.
GGCAGCTACCAAGAGTTATTGGAGTTTTGTTGGCATGTGGAAGTGTCCAACAATGCGTTGGGGTCATGTATACGTCAGGTGCAGTTTGCTATTCACTGATGTCGGGAGAAGAGAATGTGGTTGCATTCGCAATCAGCAAATCTTGTACAGTAGCACCTGAAGTTGAGGTAGTAGTATCTGTAGAAATTTGGTTTGGATCTGTAAACCAAGAAAACTAACACTTCAAGCATTCATAAGAAAGTATGACTATACCAATGGTCGATTGTAAAGAAGGTGATGCATTGGTTCTGGATCAATGGATCGAAGGAGAGGAGGCTTTGCATTGATAATTTCTGCATTTAACCCCTAAATGCCCAAGGCACCCAAATGTGGTGTCGAAGAAACTTTGAAGTTAAATAAAACCTTACCAAATTCCTATTTTAGTAGTTTATATTATTGAAAGCTTCTTTTGGAAGTCTAGTCTTAGCATCAAAAATTCAATTTTGAAAATGAATGATTATGATTTTTCTATTCAAGATTTTGTGCAAAGGTACCATTGCAATCTTGACTTTTTGTAGTGTTAAAGGCTCTTGGAAATGAGTCTCAAATACACTAGATCTTGGAGAAAAAATCACACTAGAAATTCATTTAAAAAAATTATAGAGTAGATTTTGAGAAGTCATAAATTGATTGGGGTTATGTTTGTTAGCCCTTCAACCTCATATTCTTTTGGTCTTGAGTTTTTTAGATTTGACATGCAAAAAGAGAACTCAAAGATTTTCATAGTTTTAATACCCTAATGATCAAATACTATAGTCTTTCAATCCTTAAATGATATTGTTGTGTTGTTGTTGTTGTTGTTGTTGTTGTGATCTCTAACATGTCTAGTTTGAATTTGTACGGTTACAATTCATAAAAAAAGAAACTCAACTTATCAAAATGTTGGCTTTTTGTTCAATTTAGAACAAATTCCAAGAGGCTCAAAACAAGCCTTAGGCATTTAGGGGTTAAAATGAGATGGAAGTTTTTTAGAACCTTACTTGAAAAGTGAATTAAGGTAGGAGGTCCATGAGTGCTCAGGCTCTAAAAGTTGTCCCGTCTTTGGAGATACATGACGCTTTTAGTGACCACTAGGTTTCAACTTCAAAAATCCATAACTAATTCCATGAAGCTCAAAAAGATATAAAACAACTTTGGTTCCATTTATGTTTTAAAGAAATTTGCTGAAAAATATTTAAAGAAGTGTAAGCTTTCCAAATTCATTTTCAGCTATTAAATGGGTGGTTTATACACCTTCGTGCTTGAGGCCAAAGCCACAAAAGTGGCATTACACTAAACCTGTGATGTCTATATTATCTATTAGGATGACCATATGTTGAAAAGAAACCATGGCACAATGAAACACTATTAAATTGTGCCATTCAACATGCCAACAAAACAACAAATAAAAATAAAAATCTAGTTTGCACATATTTAGAAGGAAGGCTAGGGTGGACATATAAGGTACATCACATTCATATGTATAAAGCCTTCAAATTGAATTTAGAATAACATGTCCAACATGCTTTTCTTGTAGTGAGGACCATCTACACACTAGGGGAGATTTGAGGGCATTGGAAGGCCGTTTCAAGCCCATTCCCAATTTGGCCTGATTCTGCGATCAACCAGTACAAGCTATCAAATTTTTTTTTCTTTAATGAAAAAAAACAAAAATAAAAAATAAAAAATTCCCAAATATCATTTTAAGCCAACTTATTTTTTTATTTTTTTATTTTTTTTTTCAAAAATGATGTGGCACACTCTCGGCCACATCAGCCAATAGTTATCCTCCATTCCCGTAGACTAGGAACATTGTGGGAACGCAGGATAACTTGCAGTCTCTTAGAAGTCTCAAATCTCTTCTAATGCCAAATGCTTTTTATTTCAAAACAAAGGAAACCAAGTGAATTGTTTTTGTTCCCCAATCTGCATTTAAGAGAGTAGGGGTCAAGAAATTTGGATTGCTAATAGAATGTGTTTGCAAAATTGTCCTTTACATATATTGATATTCTTGCTATAGAAAGTAACTTCTTCATAATTAACCCCTAAAAGCCCATTGTCCCTTCGAGGGACAAATGGAATTTCAGGCAGGTCCCTATGGGCTAAATTTTTGTTGTGATTTTTTGAAACTTTTTTTGAAGATAAGAAAACTGCTAAGCTTTATTAGAATATAATTTGTTTTTCAATTGGTGCCCAAGAAAAAAAGTTATGCCCCAAAAAGCTCAAAACAATTCAAAGAGGCAGCAATTTTTTTTTTTTTTTTATCTCATATATCATATTTTTATCTATTTGTAAAGCTTTGATTCATTTCATTTGGATTCTTTATGAGAAAATTATAGACAATCTTGTTTTTCGGGCATTTAGATCATTTTCCTGAAAAAAATAACTTGTAGGATACAATTCTAAATGCAATTTTTACAATTTAAAAAAAAAAAGTTCCACAAGGTTTAGTTTTTTTGCTAGAATAATCTCACCATTGGAATTAGTGCTTTTTAATTCCATATGAAAGATTTTAATATTTTAGATTTTCTTTATATCTTGCACCTACTTCTACTTAACAATTTTTTTATTAATGAAAATTAAGTTTTTTGGATTTTTTTTTCCTAGACTCTCAACTCAATTCTAAACTATAAAGATTTAAGGCTCGAAACTTTGTAGTGCAAAACATTTAAGTTAAAAATGTTCAAAGTCATAAAATCTAGTCCTGCAATGTGCTAAAAAACTTGTTTTTTTCACTTTAAGTGCAGATATCTTGCAATCTGCGCGGTCAAAAATTCTGAAATTTTTTTCACACATTTTCATAATATTTAGGTGTAAGATCCTATGATTAGATGTGCAAAAACATATTTTTTAACTGTTTTTACTCTTTGCTATAAAAATGGCAGTTTTGGGTGTTTTTTGGTAGAAAAAAGGCCTTGGACCTTTAGAGGTCAACAACTCATTGTAGAGTTAACTTGTAAGTTTTTGAAATGATGTTTTTCATTTGGCCATCTTTTGAACGTCAATATTTTTATTTTTATTTTTATTCAAATTGTAATTTGTTTGAAATGATTGCAAATCATTGTTGCATGCATTCAATTGCATTGAGTTTTCTCTTCCCAAAATTGTAAAGACAATAATTTTTTTGCAATTTGAGCCTTAAAAAGGGATAAAACGATTTGAAGCACTTATAAAGGTTTGTGACGTTTAGAATGGAGCTTCATGTGTTTGGTAGTTTAGCCATGATTTATAAACAATAATCAAAGCATATATTCCCCTTATTTGATAATACTAGTCCTTTTTGTTTTTTGTTTTTTTTATTTTGTTCCAAATTATTGGTCCCTCCCTATAATGTATGTCCAACTTTATTTTTGGGATGATGTTTTTTGGATTTTGAGCTCAATTACTGAAAATGAAGTGGAAGATGGTTTGCTTCATTCTACACTGTAGCTATCAACAAGATCCAAAACTGAATTTATTTTCTTAAAGCAATTTGGAGTTGATGACTAAAATTTCTGGTATCCATCTTTTTCATGGGTCAATGTAAAAGTATAAATAACAAGGGCTCCGCTACTCTCTTTGCTACTAGTGACAACCCACTAAAGGTTCCAATATTTAATTGTTGAAAATATTAGAAATATTGTTCAAAGTTACCAGTCTTGAGAAACATTGGGGTGAACTTTTCATTGTTGAGGCACTTTTGCACATGCGCCTTCATCCGATAGGGACGACATAAACCAAAGTCTTGGACAGGATGCAAAATATGATGTTTACTGCGTATATTATTACGGAGAGACCGCACATAGTGCCATCAAGCTAGTCCATGACATTTGTATACCAGTGTCAAAGACCCTCATGGCTTGGCAATAAGTCCTCCAATTGGGCCTTGACCTCAAAATGCAAACATTTTGTGTGTAACATCAACGAGTTGTAGATCATGCACAACCTGAAAACATCGTCAGGGGCAACATAGGCAAAGATCTAATAGATGCCATGAACATTAATGAATTGCATACATAGGCTCATGAGCATGTAAAAATTGGCAAAGTCTATTGAGTAATGATGCACCTTACAGCCTTGCCTTGGCAATTTGGTATTGTACAATACCTTCAATATGGCATCCAAGTGTTGAAAAGCAAGTCATTTTCCATTTTGCATCAAATCTTGCTCGTCTTCTTTAGAAAGTAGCAGGTCCTCTTTCTAGTGCAATCCGGAGTGCAATGTGACATTGTTGAAAAACGGAAGTAGAAACAAAAGAAGAAAAGCATATTCAGCTTGTATACTTGACGTTGAGGCCATTAAGCTATGCTGTGGTTGTATTCCTCCTTTACCTCAAAGGGATGCCGGGAGGAAATAGAAGAGGTGTGTTCTTTGGTAGAGCCTTGCATCTTTTGTGTATCATAGTGTTCCTTTCTTGTCAACTGTGGTACTTTGTTAGACCTGTTGGAGGGTGTACACCGTGCATTGTCAAATAGAATTGGAAGCCGTCATATATTCTACACAACCTTTTTGAAGTTGTAGTGCTTCTTGTCTTAGTACATGATGCCCTAAAAAGTTGACAAGGTTGGTGAAGGACTGGAGTTGCGAGAGGGTGACATAGATACTGGGCATGTTGAGAGGGTGTCCATTGGCAAACTCTACAAGTTGACAATCAAATGGTTGTACATTTCTCCCTAGCTTTTGTAGTTGGTGAGGTAGAAAGCTAAGATTGAAGGCAATTGGAACCTCTTTATTTTGAACATCTTATTGTGCTTGAATTCCTTGGTGTTGTATAAGTATTACATAAATTTAGAAATAAGTGCAACGGACGCAACATTCTTGGCCAAGTCCAACAAAGAGGGTAGGTTGACTGACAACAAAAGCAGATAAATCAGTTAAAAATTCCATAGGCGGATGCATGGAATCGCTTTGCTTAAAATCTAGAATTTGAAGGAGGAGGATGTGGATCTTTCTAACAACATTGTTGATGAGGTCAAGGAAGGGGTACTCTTTCTTAGTAAGCATGACTTTTGTCCTCTTTTGGAGCTTAATTAATTGGAGCAACATTAGGAGGAGATTGGACCTATAGGAGGGTGTTTCAACTTGGTTCCCTTTACCGCTCTCCTTATCAATTCTAGAAGTTCAATTCCCACTTACTAGATTCTTCTTGGAAAGCTCATGGGTGCTTTTCAAGAACGTTGACGATTGGTAGGTTAATCACTAATGGCCCAGGTATGCCAAGTTGTTATATTTCCACTAACTATTAATCTTTGACACTTTAAATTACTATTTGTGAAGAATTCGGAATGAAATTCATAAAAATCAAACATATCCAGCAACTATATTATATAGCTTCAAAAGCCACTTATTATGGGTGTATAGTTATGAAAAGACAATATCTTTATACATGTGGGGTGGTAGTAAATAAAAAAAATCATGTAGAATTAATAAATTTAGGATTATAGTAGGATCTCAACCGCTCATAGTCATAGTTAACTTAAAAGCAAAAATTGTATTTAAAATGGCATAGTAAAATATTTTTTTCAAAAAAACTTGAATTTATTAATGAAGGCAATCAAGCTACTTTCATCTCCAAGAAACCATTTGAGATTTCAAGCCTCCCATCAAAGTTATAAACAAAATTCAAAGAAGGGATGGAAGGAACATTTTCTTTGAAATTTTCAAATATCATCTTTGAATTTTGTCTATAAATTTTTTTCAAAGGCTCAAAATCACAAAAAAAATTTGGAGATGAAAGTTACATTGATTTATCAACACCTCTTAATTTAAAGTATTTTGAAAAAATTTACTCTACTATGCCTTAATAAATTCTAAAATTCTACTTTGAATACAATTCCTTTGTTTTGGCAATGAGCGGTCAAGCTCTCATCTTCAAATTATCCCGTACCATTCGAGGATTTATGACGGACAATGCATTTCATTACAAAAACAACCTCCCCACCCTTCATTCTCATAAGATGGCAATGAATTCCTTCCTTTCTTTTGCCATCAAAGAATATCTTGATTGTTCCAACAACAACCACCAATAAGGTGGGCTTACGGGAATATATAAAGAGCTTATAGTCTTCCAATGCCTCATTTATCATCAAATGATTATGGCTCTTTTCAGGGGGAGGGGACAATTTATGGAACAAGCAATTGGACAACCAACGTGAGGTTGCTTATTATCCCCTAAAGGATTGGGCATGCGTTTTTTGGCTGTATAGAAATTTGGGTAGGTACGTGTGACTAGAGATTTCTATATTTTTGGCTGAAATTTTAATAGAAGGTGGGTGCAAGAAATATCTTTCATATGCACCAAAATTTTATGACATTTGGAAATGTGAGTCAAAAGTTATGGCCTAATATGTTACTTTTTTTCGTAACTGAGCAATCCGGGCAGATTAGAATAAGTCACATTTTGATCAATGAGTCAAAACTTATGAAGGTTTACAGTTTGCGGGCAGTTATAGATTCTCTATTCTATAATAAACTTTGAAGTCCTTTATCTTACTCAATTTTCCATATTTTTTGAAAAAAATAAAATCATAGGATGTATATTATTTCTTACAACATTGCAACCATTGAGATTAGCATTTTTCAACTCTATAATTCAATTCTTGACAGTTTAGTATTTTGAATCATTCTCTACTACTATCTACTTACTTTTATTTTCCTATATGTTGGACAATTCCAAATGAAGTGAAATTTTTCATGCATGTAGCCAACTTATCTAGAAAAAAGAATTCAAAGAAGCACTATCATTTTGGACATTTTTTCATCAAAAAGTGAGCTTGTGAAGTGCTGCTGCCCTGTTTTTAGTAGGGCCCAAAAAATGGTTTTAGTGAATTTGAATGCTTATATTTTGCAATTCATGCGGTGGAAATTTCTGAAATTCTTACCACATGTTTTCAAGTCAGCATACTACAAGATCCTACGGTTATATTTTTCAAAAAAAGTTTTTTTTTCAAAATTGGGTACTTGTATTAAAAATGGCAATTTTTGAACGTTTTTGGTGAAAACATAGTCATAGAACTTTAGAGGTTATACGAGTTGGTCCAGGTGATGATCAGATATGATTGCCCTATCTTTTTGAGGTTGTGCTCAATATTGTGGTAATTGATCATGGACCAGAAGCCATTTCCAAACACAATGTATGTCACATCATCCTACAAAGGTTGTAGCATATTCAAACACAAGCGACACTTGAGTACAAGTTGAAGAGGTCAACTTCCAGGTTCTAGAAAAAATTGATCTTCACAAATATTTTTAGGAACATGCTAAACGTGTTTTCTTCTGCTTGCTGCATTTGCTTTATGAACATAATTTTGTCAAAGGCTCTTCCCAATGACTTTCTTTTTATCCTATAGGTAAGCAAAATCAATAGGTGGGTGTTGAATGTCTCAATGATGGGTGGAAATTGTATGAAGTTGACCCCCACCACTCATAGCAAGCAAGGCCGTTCATTGTAAGAAATGAAGAGAATCAGTCAATAGTAGAACTTTTGTTAAATAAATCTGAAAGCAAAGGAGATTTGAAAAGAGGTAGATCCAAAAATTGTGAATCTTGAATCATGCTCCAAAAATTGACTACGTACTAAAGAAAATGCTCTACAGTAAATCCCTCTAAATTTATTATACAATTAAACTCAAAACCCTCAAAAACTCTAATTGCAAAAAAAGGTAAGTATTTTTTTAAAATTTAATCTATTTTTTCAATAAATTTATTTATTTAATCATTATATTCAATGAAATGAGAGTCATGAAGGATCTAGACATTAAAGACAAAACAAAGTCAATAAATCATTTGTGATAATAAAAAATTTCATCAATTTCATCCAGTGACAAAAATAAATTCAATAAAGAATATCCATTAGGTATGAACTTTTCTTACTAAGCTTTCTTGCCATTGAGTATAAATTTTTCTTTCATTTTTGATAGTGGAAGTTTTTTATATTGTATTATCGATAGTAGTAGAAGTATAAGTTTTTGAATTTTGAGTATATATGCATCTCAAAAAACTCTTCATCAATTCTCATTATATATTTATATAAATAATGCATTTGTAGATGAATAAAAATAAAAATAAAAATAAAAAGGATTGTACAATATATGAAAGGCTACACAAAGAATTTGACACAATAGTTGTCAATGGCTTCGCTCTTACCACTATTCTTTTGTTGTGGCTTTCATTCAATGATTTTGGCCGTAGATTCAGTTCTAGCTTAACTTTCTACACTTGATTTCATGGCTTTTGTCATATCTGTTCACATCTAGTGCATCCAATATTTGTCAATACAAAAACATAGATATAAATATGGAAATATAAGATTTAAAATATTGTCTAAGCCAATTTAGACCTAAAGGTCATCACTGGAATTTTTTTATTCAAGGTTGGTCATTAAATAGCCATATAGCTAATGCAAAAGTGATCTTTTGTTGATCCTTTAGATTCTAGACCATTTTTTTAAACACATTTTTAATTATTTGTTTAATAAATACTATTGTTTATGAAAACATTGAAGCCTATATATTGATTATAGTCAACAAAGTATATGAAAGAGAAGTTGGTGGTTTTATGGTACATTAAATTTGGATTGCTTCCCATAAAAATTTATAACAAATTTTGTATATTGTTGAGTATGCAATAGGAATGTTTGTGCATTACTTTGTAATGTCTTCATGTCTTTGGCAATACAAATATCAAAGTCATTTTTTTCTATTGAAGCAAATTCGGATGTGGAGCTACATATTGTTGCTTTCCAATGACAAATTATAAACATATAATGGGGTCCAGTATTCTTATAGAATGCTAATTGTGGCATTCAAAGAATATCATATAGTATAAAATATAATTTCTACATTTTTATGCGTATTTGCCATAGTAGTTGCACGCAATCTTGATCAAATATACAAATATCAATTTTAATTTTTTTTTTAAATTGGTGAATTTTTTATTTAATTTTTAAGATTTTATATAATAATAGATTGAAAAACATTGGTGATCTTATTTTCAAATTTGATTTTTTTTTGTCTAGGAAATATCCATATGTACATCTTTAATGTCAAAAAAATGTCATGAAATAACAAGAGTTAAATCTATAGAGGCTTCAATAATGAAGTATACTATGACAAATTTTATCAAAATATGAGATTTTAGTATTTGTTCTCTATACCACAACTAGCTAGTATTGAACATTTGAAACCAATGGTCCAATTAATTTGCCAAATTCTAATTTTAATATAAAAATATCTAGCACTATTTGTAAGGACTTTTTACACTGGTCTACAATTTTATAATTTTTTTCATGAATTTTATATTGAATTTCAATATAGAAAGAGTTATTTATGTATGGCACAAGGGGTATGCTTTTACACGCTTTTATTATTGGCTCACATACTTATTATACAATTGGAAGGTCAACCCTCAACATTACTCTCTTAAACTCTAGATTACCAAGCTTGACATTTGAATTACATCCACTTTAAAGGTACAATCATATTCTCACTTTAACCCCTAAAGGTCGGAGATTATGTTTTCACCAAAAGCACTCCAAAACTGCCATTTCTAGGACAAGTATCAAATTTCAGAAAAAAAACATTTTTGGACTTATATAACAATAGGATCTTGTAGTAAGCTTGTTTGAGAATATGTAGAAAAAATTTCAAAATTTTCCACCTTGTAGATTGCAAGATATTAGCATTTGAATTGACTAAAACCCTTTTTTTGACCCTGCGGAAACCTGGGCAGCTGCACTTCATAAGGACACATTTAAATGAAAAAATGTCCAAAATATTGGTTAATCCTTGGCTTCACTCTTCAAAGCAAGTTGGCTACATGATTGAAAAAATTCAGATCATTTGGATTTGTACAACATATAGGAAAAAAATAGGTTGTAGAAAGAAGTAGAGAATGATTTAAAACACAAAATTGTTAAGAATTTAGTTATAGAATAAAAAAATGTCAATCCCAACGGTTGTAATGTTTTAGTAAAAAATATACATCCTATGCTTTTATTTTTTTCAAAAAATATTAAAAATTGAATTAAATAAAAGACTTCTAAGTTCATTTTAGAGTAGGGAATCCATAACTGCCCGCAAACTAGAACACCTCATAATTTTTATCTCATAAATCAAAATGGAATAATTCAACAATTTATGCGTATATAGAAATCTAAAGAACCAATTTCAAAATTTTATTTTTCTAAAAAGTGATTTTTCAGAAATTTTTTGAGCTACCGGCCGACCGTTGAAAATGACATATCATCCAATAACTTTTTAACCATGTAGTCAGAAGTTTTGAAAATTGTTGGGCCTTAAAGCTACTCCTTAGGCACACGTTGTGTGAAATTTTCAAAGAAAAAAAATAAAATTTCCATTCATAGTGAGCTATCCAAAATTACTATGTTGCCAAAAAACGCCGTTTGGTCCTTTAGGGGTTACAATTAACTAACAATATGATCCAAATAAACCACCATTTCATTTCCAAACTCACAACATCATTATAAAATTAGGAAATAAATACTACAGAACCTCCTCCTTAATATCTGAACATACATAGTTTGAATGTCATTTGATTCCTTCAATGAAATACTTCATGAGATCCAAAATAGATTGCCCATAATTTTTGCCAACCTTCAATTTTCTCTCTACATTGATATATTGTCATATATAAGCATATCATTAGTTTGTTATAAGTATACATTGTGGTACTTAAAGATCTTCTATAGTTTTGACTTTTTCGGAATTCATGCATTGAAAGAATTCCTACATTGAATCTTATTTGAATGAAATTCTAGATTTGAACCAATTTTATATTATTAATCCTTAACCCCTAAAAGCTCAATGTCCCTTTGGTAGACAAATGGGATATCGGGCAGGTACCTACAGGCTGAATATTTGTGATTTTTTAAACTTTTTTGAAGAAAGGAAAATTGCTAAGCTTTTGTAATTTGTTTTTCAGTCGGTGCCCGGAAGAAAAAGTGATGCCCAAATATAGTTTGTTTTTCAATTGGTGCCTGGGAAAAAAATGATGCCCAAATAAGCTCAAAATCGCCTTTAGGGGGCAGCAAAAAACATTTTGCAAATCTTTTTTCTTATAGATTATATTTTTTTCTATTTGGAAAGCTTTTATTCATTTCATTTGGATTTTTTATGAGAAAGTTATGGACAATCTTGATTTTGGGGCATTTAGAGCATCTTCCTAACTTGTAAGATACAATTCTATATGCAATTTTTACAATTTTTTAGAAAAAAAAGTTCCACAAGGTTTAGTTTTCTTTCTAGAATAATCTCACCATTGCAACATTAGGAAAAGTTTCAGCCCTCGAAGGGGCCGCGAGTTTTGCACCCCTAAGGTGCAATTAGGAAAAAAAATAGAAATAAAAAATTATTTTTTATTTAAAAAAAGTTGGGTGCTGACATGTCAGTGCCACATCAGATTTCTTATTTTTTTAATATTTTATTTTTTTAATATTTTATTTTTAATAAAAAAATATTTTTTATGTTTTTGTAATTGCACTGCGGGGGTGCCGAAAATCAAAAACTCGCAGCCCCTTGCAAGGTTCAGAATTCTTGTAATGTTCATGCTTTCTTATTTCTATATAAACTATATTAATATTTTAGATTTTCCTTCTATCTCGTACCTACTTCTACTTAAAAAAAAATTAATAATAAAAATTAAGTATTTTTAGAAATTTTTTCCCCTAGACTCTCAACTCAATTCTCTAATATAAAGATTTAAAACTCAAAACTCTATAGTGCGAAAAATTTAAGTTAAAAATGTTCAAAATCATAAAATCTAGTCCCACAATGTGTTGAAAACTTGTTTTTTTCACTTTAAACGTAGATATCTGGCACTTTGTGTGGTCAAAAATTCTGAAATTTTTTCCACAAATTCTCATACTAGTTAGGTGTAAGATCCTACAATTAGAGGTGCAAAAAATATTTTTTTAATTTTCTTAAATTTTTGCTATAAAAATGGCAATTTGGGGTGTTTTTTGGTAGGAAAAAAGCCTTGGGCCTTTAGGGGTTAAAGTCCTGAGGAGCGATTTTAGGCCATTTTCTACTTTCTGGCAAGCCCATTTAAGTGCAATATTTGTTGAATTCTTGTGAAATTTTTACCAAAGGAATGTTTCACTACTAGTTTGATACCTATAAAAATTCAAACCAATCTGAGCCGTGGTTAAAAAGTTATGCCCCCAAAGACCCTTTTTTGAGTTTCAAGTAGTTTTGGACAGCTCTGATCAATAGATAGTTCCAATTGGGCCAAAATGTTTTATACATACTCTTGATAAGCTTGTTAATGTAATTTTAAGAGTTAAGAGGCATGCAAGCATAAGATTTTGACTTAGAAGCTGTTGAAATTGGGCTTTGAAATTGAACATTGCTCGAAGAAAGAAAATTCAATTTCAAAGGCTTGTGATTCAAAATCATATACTCATATGCTTTTCAACTTTTGGAATAATGTTAACAAGCCTGTTGAAATTATGTGTAAATTTTTCTAAGCAATAGGACCTATCTGTCGTAGCTACCCAAAATTGCCCATAACCATTAAAAAATTGTCTTTTTGAGGCAAAACTTTTTAACTGCAACTTGGATTGGTCTAAATTTTTTAAGGCATTAAGCTAGTAGCAAAACACACCTTTGCTAAAAATTTCACAAGAATCCAACAAGTATTGCATACAAAAGTGCCTGCACAAAGCAGAAAATGACTTGAAATCATATCTCAAAGCTTTAAGGGTTAGAAATTAAATACTTGTAGTGACTACTTTAGGCTTTGGGATCTAAAGTGTGAATTCAAATGGAAAACATCTTTGCACAAGCCACAAAAATAGCATGGCATATGAACTCTAAAACAACACTATAGGGTTGTGCTACTAAAGCGACTCTAGTTTAGAAAGCATCCCTATAAAAAACTCTTAAAGAATACAGAGCTATGAGGGGGTTCTGAAATGGATACAGTGTAAGGTAATTGCACCTTAAATCGCATAGTTAAGCAATTTAGCATGATTTTCACAATTATATTGAAAAAAAAATTGTGGAATCCAACTGGTAGTTAAAATGGGATTCTAGATTCTCTTAGAATGGATTTTTTAGACACCGTATAAATAAACTATGAATATCCAAAGTCCTAAAAATAGGTGTACCTAAAAGCAACCATAGACTCATATGAATAAAAGGAGTACATTTTAGGCAAGAATATCCAGTGTGCAATTTTAGGAACCATGCAATTTTAGGTGTACTTACCTTAGCTATTGAGTGCGCTATCCATGGAGTGAGAGCAATTTTAGATTGGTGAAATATTGGTTTTCAATTCATCAAAAGGATCGAATAAGAGCTGCGGTGGATCCATTTGGAAGGCATTGAACAATTGTCCAAATAATTTTTGAAAAAAATACTGGCACCAAAAATGAGATTTTTTTACTCATGGTAAAGAATCAGAGAGAATGATAATCATTGTGTATAGGACAAACAGAGGATAAAAAATGTTTGTCTTCCATTAACCCCTAAAGGACCGTTGTTTGTTCGGGGGACAAATGCGTTTTTGGGCAGATACCTATAGGCTAAAATTTTCTCATGATTTTTTGAAACTTTTTTTGAAGATAGAAAAACGGATAAGCTTTGGGGGAATATAATTTTTTTTCACAATCAGTGCCTAGGAAAAAAAGTTATGACCAAAATAAGCTCAAAGCAGGGAACGACGGGCAACTCGGGCAGCAAAAAAAACGGACAAAAGTTTGAATTTTCTATTGTCTATTTTTTTTCTCATAGATTATATTTTTGTCGATTTGGAAATCTTCATTAATTTCATTTGGATTTATATGAGAAAGTTATGACATTCTTGTTTTTTGAGCAATTAGAGCATCTTCTTGAAAAAAATAACTTCTAGGATGCATTTCTGAATGCAATTTTTTGAGTTTTTGAGTTTTTGAGTTTTTTTTGCATGGTTTGTATTACTTGCTAGAACAATCTCACCTTTGGGATTAGTGCACTTTAATTCCATCTAAAACATATGAATATTTTAGATTTTTCTTCTCTCTTGTATCTACTTCTATTTAACAATTTTTAAAGAATGATAATTAAGCTTTTTTGAATTTTTCTGTTTTTTCCTAGATTCTCAATTCAATTGTACACTACAAAGATTTAAATCTCAAAACTCTGTAGTGCAAAAATTTTAAGTTAAAATGTTCACTGTAAAAAAATCTAGTCCCGCAATGTGCTGAAAAACTTGTTTTTTTCACTGTAAACGGAGATATCTTGCAATTTGTGTAGTCAAAAATTCTGAATTTTTTTACACACACTCTCGCACTAGTTAGGTGTATGTAAGATGTGAAAAAAAAACATTTTTCAAATTCTTTTTAACTTTTTGCTATAGAAATGGCAGTTTTGTGTGTTTTTGGGCAGAAAAAGGGCCTCAGTCCTTTAGGTTAAGGATGCTTTTGCGGACCTTCTTCATTACTTTATGCATGCTGAACTCCTTCTCGTGTATAGATATCTTTTTTCAAATTTTGCATGGATGCCTTTTGTAAAGTCTACAATTCGGAATAGGTGCCTATGGCTTCTTTCTTTCAAAATTCACTAGTACGGAGTAATTCATACAAGCTTAGATAATATGGCACCCATTTTCTTTGATTCTGCAATAGTTTCCTTCCAAGTAAAATTTAGCCTAACATCTCAAACTCATTAAAAACAAAGATCAGCTCTTAAAGGGTCGGTCGTTTATGAACACACTACCTTATATTTGTGAAGGCAATCCAAACTTGAGAACTGGACGATGAATTTGGTCTCTCACGTATATAAATTCTCGTTGTTTACATCAATAAACTGTTTTAATATCCACATATTTTTCATGCGTCACAATTTGTGTTCAACCATTTTGTAATTGTAAAAACTTCAGCTAAGTTGATTTCACTTGCCACATCATGAATACCACATGTTGAATCATTTTAATAAAGTTAAATTTTTAAATTACAAAGCATTTCTTCATTTCTTCACTAATTTTTTTTTTTTAGAATGCATTTAATTGAGGGAATTAATAAGAATTACGATACCACAGACTACAATTGTGAGATATTAAATCTAGCAAATGAAGCAGTCACTTAAGATATGGAAATGTGGATTTACAACAGGTTAGAATTTCTTTTGCTAATTATTTGTTCTCTAATAGAATGATTCTTTCTAAGAACAAATAAACATTAGTAATAGAGATTTCAAATTTATTATTGTGTCATCACTACACTAGTGATAATAGTTTCTAGTCTTAAAGGTATACTAGTACAATGACAATACTAAACATTTAATGCCACTACAAAATTACTAATGCTACCAACACTAAATGCCAAAATGTCAACTAGACCCTTAAAAAAAATTGATTGAAATATCATCAATAAGATCATCAATTATAGGTTGTTTTTAAACATATGATTATCAATTATCAATACAAAATATCATGATTAGTTTATTATAGTCATATAGATTTTTCTAATGTATATTAAGGTGCCTTAGGTAATTGATTTGTTGGTCATTTGCAACAAAATCATAATTAAACCATATACACAAATGCATTCAAAATTAATTTTTTTTCCACACAATTCAACAAAATGGCAAACTTAAGATCAAGGTTGAGATCTTTGGTTCTAAATTTCATGAGCTTTGCTAGCTCACAATTTCTGTAAAAATTTGAGATTGCTTGTTTTACAAGACAATCTTTAATTGTATTTCTGAAACATGTCATAAAAGTAATTGCAAGAAAGACGTACTAAAATTGTACATTTTTTTTCTACAACATTCTAATCAAATCCGAAAAATATTTTAAAATACTTGAAAGATATGTTCAAATGAATGTATAGACTATAGACACTAGTACAAATCCACCACATATTGACTAAATAATTTTGTATTGAATTTGAGTTAAAGCTAATACAAATTGCATTGAAACTTATACTTCTTTGCTAAATTTCTTTCATATTTAGAGTCTCAAAATTATTTCAAAATATTTGTATCTAAATTAAACAAGGCTAAAATCTTCATCAATTTTGATTTTTAAATAAAACCAACCATAGTAACTTTTAATTAACCACCATAACTATGTTTTCATCGAAAACGCTCAAAAATTGCCATTTTTTGTACAAGTATCCAATTTGAAACAAACAAAGTATTTTTGACACATGTAACTGTAGGATCTTGTAGTATGCTGACTTGAGAACATGTGGTAAAAATTTCAGAAATTCCCACCATGTGGATTGTAAGGTATACGCATTCAAATTCATTGAAATCATTTTGTTAACCTTGCAAAAAACAGGGCAGCAACACTTCACAAGCTCACTTTTTGATGAAAAAATGTCCAAAATGGTGGTGCTTCTTTGAGTTCTTTTTCCTAGATAAGGTGGGTACATGCTTGAAAATTTTCATTTCATTTGGAATTGTACAATATATAGGAAAAAAATAATAAGTAGATAGCAATAGAGAATGACTCAAAATGGTAAATTGTCAAGAATTTAATTATGGAATTGAAAAATGCCAATTCCAATGGTTGCAGTGTTGTAATAAATAATCTACTTCCTATGATTTAATTTTTTTCAAAAAATATTGGAAATTGAGTAAGATAAAGGACTTCGATATTTGTGTGAAAAATATGAAAATCTCTAATCACATGTACCTGCCCAAAATTTCTATGTAGCCAAAAAACACATGTTGGTCCTTTAGAGAATAGTTCATCCTCCCAAAAAATTTGAGTGAATATCCCTACTAACCACATATTCATTGTACCTAAACTTCAAAACATAAGCTCTCCTAGCCCTTTTAAAAAAGTGAAATATTGTATTTCAACAATTTTTGTAAGATACATGTCATTTTTTTCATGACATTTTTAGTGTATGTATGTTCAATAACTTGTGTGTTTAGTTCTTATGTTGGAAAATGAGTTGAGGACATATATAAAAAAAAAATTGAATGCTTTGATTTTGCAGTATTGTATGAGTATGGATATACTTTGACCTAAATGAATACTAATATGTTGACAATTGTATATACAGTAGAACCTCTCTTAGTGCATACTCTGTTAGTGCATAATATGCACTAAGAGAAATAGTACTTTGAAGCCTTTATTAATGAACAGTGTGGGCGCTTATTTACCCACCCTTGGTAAATAATCGTACACAATCAGGTTCTAGTTCTAATTGCAAAATTCTATCTTAAGTGGGTGCCTAAACGTCGGTCCATTGTGCCTTCCAAGCAATGGAACTTTTCGAACCGCTAAACATCTAATTCCCTTGCAAAAAAGGCCTCAAACATTCTAGCCTATGACTACCTACAACTAATGTGTTCTAGCTATTTGAACCGCAAGGGTCCTGGATTTGCCTACTCTATGGTCTGATTTTAATAATTTTAGGTGATGGAGTATTTTATGCCATTTCTGAAACCCTAAGGTTCACTAGAATCGGACGTTCTTAGCAAAAGTTGTACGTGGATGAAGTTTGACAGCTACTCGGTTCATCAAACTTCATCCATGGTTTTCTATGCGTTTCTGCTTTTAATTTTGCTTGATATTTTTACTAATTTGAGTTATCCTAGCTAAATGTGACTCTAAGTTTTTACCGGAAAAGCTTAATCTAATTTATCTGATTAAATCAAATTTATCCCATCAGTAATTATTTATTGGATTTTTCTTGTTTTTTCTTGTTTTTTACACTCTTGCTTTTACGAGGTACTTTTATCCTTCCTAATTTACTATTCTATTTTGGAATTGACTTTTATTGACTTGATTTACTGATGGATGAAAGTTGGTTGGTAACTTGGATTTGGAACTTCATCCACTATTTACTGCTAATCTAATTTCCTAAATTAGTTTTTACTTTTATTTTTTCCCTTCTAGGTTAAATTTTCCTCTCGGATGTGAGCTTTCAATTTTTTGGATGATTTTTGGATGGATTTTAGCAGGTTTGTGGACCAAACTTCATCTACATGTAACTTTCCTGTTTTAACTCAGAATTGAACGTACTTTATCTTCTTGGAAACTCTTAGACCTCTAGTTTCTACTTTCTAACCTAAATTTGACCTGACTTGTTGTCTATGCTACTCTAGCTCTTGGCCCCCTTCTAATTACGCTAATTAGGACAAGGTTTAGCAAGGAAGAGTGGGGTTTTTAGTGGCCCACCTTGTATTGGAGATCTTGGATTAGATGGTTGAGATTCCTCTCCTCAGCCATGTCCCCTTCTCTTGAATTTTCGGCTCTTTGAGTGATTCTTGAGTCGGAGAAGATTCTAGAAAAGATTGGTAGATGCAACGGGATTTCTTTCTTCTTTCCCTTCCTCTTTCTCCTTCTTCCCACACTATTTCTTACACAAAACGACTTTGCCTTCCAAAGCTCTTACGCGTTGACTTAGTTCTTACTCCTCTTACACCACGGCCTTGTTCTTATCTTTCTTACATCTTGACTTTGTTCTTACATCTCAAGGGCACGCGCTTTTTTACTCTTACACTTACTCTCAAAATGGTCCAAATTGTTAATTGAGATTTCCCTTAATCTATCTACTATTGATCTTCTCTCCTATTTCATCTTCCTCTTTGGTTGTAATGCCCAAGTTTCTAGTTTGAAGTGTGTAGAGAGCTTGGGTAAGTTGTGCGTGGAGTGATTGTGTAAGTTTGTAGGTTACCCTTGTGCTTCAACACAAATTCCTCTCCCAACCTAGCCTTCCCCTTCCTCAACCCTACAATGTCCTACCTTTACTTCTACTTTGCTAATCTCATACTTCTACTTTGCTAATTTCCTACTTCTACTTTGCTAATTTCTAATTTAATTTCTCCCGTTTTTTTCTAATTAGCCTTTCCTCTTCTTCCCTTATTTTTTTCCCAAAAGGAGAATTGAATAAAAGACAAAAAAAAAGATGGAATTGGGGAGGCAGGGCCTAGGGCGGAGCCGGGCTGGCGGATACTAGCTGGCTGCAAGGCTGTTACTGTTGCTCAAGCAGCTAGGTGCTACTCGGGCTGGTTGGCTGGCTGGCTCAGGTGGCCTAACACCCTTTGTTTTTTTTGTTTTTTTGCAATTTTGGTGATTGCCAAAAAATGGCCGAGGGAGCACTTTGACAAGGGGGAGCCAACGGTCCAACTAATCCTAGTCCTACACAAGTTTTTGTCTACCGTGACCCCTAAGTTCTTGGATGCTAAACTTTGAAGATTTCCAAGGATATCTTGGAAGCTAAACTTTGGAAAGAGTTAATTGGAGGGGTTAAGGCTTCGCCGTTGAATTGGGTTTAACACCAACTCTAGGATTTTCCTTACCCGTAGGTCCAAAGCTTCGCCGTATTGCAGATCTTTAACACACACTCTAGGTTTAAAAGAGAACTAAAAATCAAAGCTCCGTCATCTAGGGGGAAAAGGGGCACATGTCTACAAGCAACTTCAAAGAGGGACTTTAAACGTTAGAACATGACAATCCTGGGGGGTCCAAAGCTCCGCCGTATCGGAGGGAGGACCACACACCTAGGAGGAACTTCAAAGGAGGAACTTTAACCGTTAGCACATGACAATCCTGGGGGGTCCAAAGCTCCACCGTATCGGAGGGGGTACCACACACCAAGGGGTAAGTTACAAGAGGGAAGTTAGAACTTTAAGAAATAACCACTCCGGGGGGGGGTCAAAGCTCCGCCGTCCCGGGGAAGAAGATACACACAAAAAAGACTCTCAAAGAAAGTTCAAAAGGTCCGATGGGAACAAGACTTAGATATTAGTACGAGACACGTGGATTAGTAAATGACAACTTAAAACATTAAAGTTCCCCCAAGGCGGCAAATCCAAGGGACAGAGGAGGGTAGCTTTAGGATTAGTACAATACTCAAAAACTCCCAACCTCAAATTAGTACTTCAACCAAACAACTCCACTTCACAAGTTAGTGACTAAACGACTCAAAATAAAGCCAAATAACACTCAAGACACCACAAGAGCTTATAATCACAAAGAAAGACCTTCAAGACCTTCAAAAGCTGAAAATAAAGCAACAACGGAGCACAAAGTGCTGAAAAAACACCGTGGAAGTTCACTTTGGCAAAATGCCAAAAAATTCAACATTGGTTGGACCCACGGACGCAAAACAAGAGTGGGGGTGGTTTGAGAGGGAAATAAGCCCCCTTTTATAGGTTTTCCAAGGAGCCCACCTCCTCAAGTTACATTGGTAACCTTATCAACTTAGATTTTCATCTTTATCTCTAAGATTTTCACGGCATTTGGATTTTACGCTGGTCCAATGTTGTATCTTTTGGAGTTTATCTTGGAACTTCAAACGGATTGTGCCAATGGCTTTAGAAGGCCATTTTTAGTCCAGAGATCTCTTAACCCCATATTCTGACGTCTAAAACCTCTCCTAGATTAGTGCTAACTGAGGCCAGTAAAAGGGTAAAAATCTAAAATTTGGAGTTGGCCTTTTTTGACTAAAGTAATTAGCTAGGATTGTCAAGAATATCTGAGGGAGTAAGAAAAGGTCCCTTGTTGACTTGATTTTGACTTCGTACGCTCTTGGGACGCTAGTCACCTTCACGCAAATCCTGTCACGTGATTAATTTGGAGGTGGTTGCTGATTGGGCCACCTCCTGCTATTGGAACGCCATGAAACTTTTTGGAGCGCATTATTAACATAAAAAAGACTATTCTAATTTTTTGTGAGATTTTGCCGCAACCTAGAGAATTCCCATGAATTTCCCATTGTCAGTTTAAGTGGTTGACCATTCGGAAGGGGTATTTTCCGAAGTCGGAAAATTCCGAAACTTCTCGGGGAACCTC
Source organism: Neckera pumila (assembly GCA_963969595.1). Classification (NCBI taxonomy): domain Eukaryota; kingdom Viridiplantae; phylum Streptophyta; class Bryopsida; order Hypnales; family Neckeraceae; genus Neckera; species Neckera pumila. The sequence continues at coordinate 24,405,830 of OZ018411.1, read as the reverse complement.
TCATGGAGTTTCCCAAGAGATGTGCAAGTTCATAATTCTTCACCTTGCATACGCTGGTTTGGATGGAACCGGCAGTCATGGAATCTTCCACATGCAAAGAAATCTTGGCGGATGGATCTCACTTTTGACCTCCTGGCATGTTTCCAAATCAAGAGCACAATTTGGCAGCCGCAGATTCCTCTGCTGGCCCATCTTGAGAAAGTAACTCCTGCAAGCTAACATTTGGAGTTTCTACTATTTCAACGGTGGAATGGGGAAACTAAAACCTCTCCAAGGGAATCTATCCTGAGACTCATCTAGACTTCCCTTGGACCACTTTTAGCCAGGCAAAGTCACATGCACAGCATTTTAGGCTATTTTGGGTAAGAACCCTTAAACCCTTGTAATCCCGCTACTTTCTGGGTTCTAACCTATTTACAAGCGGGATTTAGGGATCTATTAGGGAAAAAAATCCTATTATTGACCAAATGGTACATGGGTATGTAACAACTCTAGTTTGGTCTTTCACACTTTTTTGGTCCTTTTGTATCTTCTTACGACTTAAATTGCACAATTACAAAAAAACAAACTATGAGTCCCAAGTGACGAATTGGGAGCTTACAAACAGCACCTGTAGGCCTTGTAGTTAGAAGCCATGTGGTTGGAGGCCTTATAATTAGAAGCCACGTTAGGCAGTGAACTATACTGCACCTCTCCAAATGCATAAACCTCTCCTAGTGCATAATCCCCGCACTATGCACTAAGAGAGGTTCTACTGTACTTTATACACTAGAAGAAAATTGTGTTCTATTTGACAAAATAGTATCAAGTAGTTTTTGTTGAGTTCTCTATTTGTAACGTAGAATTCTGCATTTTAAAAACAAAATCCTATGTTTCACTTGTCAAAAATTTGCATTTTACTTGTCAAATTTGTGTTGAAACGTTGAAACGCAGAATTTTGCATTACAAATGGAGAACTCAACAATAACTACATAATATTGTTTTGTTGACTCAACAAAAACTACTTGACACTGTTTTTTTGAGTACAACGCGATTTTTGTCAAGTAAAACGCAGATTTGACATTCATAACATAGTTTTTGTCAAGAAAAATGCAATTTTTTTCTAGTGATATGAAGTGGTAAACACTTATGTATGGTGTATATGAAGATACAATTATGGAACTCCATGTTTTCCAATATATCTAGTTGCACCTAGAAAACCAATGTTTTTCCAAAGCAAATCCTCTCTACCCAAACAAGGTGTCTATTCAATTTCCAAATTCAAGAAAAATAAGTATATGTAGATTTTATTTTGCATATTTTAATATGATTAATCTATTTGAGTTGAAAATTACTACACCCAAAATCAAAACTTGAATTCATTTTGTGGAAGAATAATTATACACCTTGCATCATAATTGTTTGTGAAGAATAAAGCATTTAGACTGAATATTTATAAATTCACAAAAATTTCAAAAATGAGTGGTTCTAGAATTTGACAATTGATTGTTGTTTTGAATTAAAAATTAATAGGTGGTGAAAATAATAATTCAAAAATAAATTTTATGGCCAAAAGTTGAATTTTTTGGCAATTGCTCTCAAGGAGAAATTGAACACCTTTGACCTTAAGTACCAAAAAAATCTATCAAGTGGCAAGTTCTTCATTAGCCCTTCAATAAATCCATGATTTCAATTTTTAGGCAAAACCATTCATTTATTCATAGAAAATTTATCCACACATACAACTCAAATTATATTTTGAAATTTAAAAAACAATATACATCCTAAATTTTAATTTGTATGTAGAAAAGCCAAAAGGCAAACTCCAACACGTATATTGAACCTCAAATAACACAATTTGGTCTTAAATGGTTTTTACGAGTTAAATCACTTTTGCTTGAATGGTGTGACACATTATTTGAATTGTTGTACTTGTGGAATTTCATCCTCCATAGCTTAAATCACCTTTGCTTGAATGATACGCCATACTATTTGAATTGTTATACTTGTTGGAGTTTCGGACCTCTATTACTTCAATTACTCTTGCTTAAATGTTACATCACATTATTTGAATTGTTGTACTTGGTGTAGTTTCATACCTCCATTACTTCAATCAACCTTGCTTGAATATCATGCCACATTATTTGAAACCTTGTTTTGGTGTAGTTTCATCCTCCATCGTTGAAATCACCTTGGCTTGAATGATACGCCATACTATTTGAACTGTTGTATTTGATGTAGTTTCGTACCTCCATTACTTCAATCACCCTTGCTTGAATGTCATGCCACGTTATTTGAACTATTGTAATTGGTGTAATTTCAACGTCCATTACTAATATCACCTTTGCTTGAATATTACTCCATCAAGCGAATACGCCATATTATTTGAGCTGTTGCACTTGGTGGAGTTTCATACCTCCATCACTTCAATCACCCTTGCTTGAATGTTATGCCATGTTTTTTAAACCGTTGTACTTGGTGTAGTTTCATTCTCCATCGCTGAAATCACCTTGGCTTGAATGATACGCCATCCTATTTAAATTGGTAGAGTTGGTGGAGTTTCGTACCTCCATCACTTCAATCACCTAGGTTGCTTGAACGTTACGCCACGTTTTATACACCAAGTTGGTGGAGTTTCATACCCCCAATCACTTCAATCACCCTTGTCTGAATGATACGCAACATTATTTGAATTGTTGTATTCCATGTACTTTCATATCTGCATCACCACTTAGAACCTTCTAGCTTAATATTACATCATACCACTTGTGTTGTACTCCATGCAATTTCATATCTTTATTTGACTATATTCTTTGAAAGATGGTTGAAACTTGTTGTTCTAAAGGTTTGTTTGGATATATATTAAGCCACCCTTTGTATATCCACCTTCTTTTAATAATGGTAGCTTTCAATTTCCTCTTCATTCAATTTCATGTTTCGATTGCATAATCATTTTCACAACCTTAATCTACAATTGGCAAGTAGAAGTAGTCATAATGCATGATCATTTGGTGGGCCTTTTGTGAGTTGAAATGAAGTGAAAAGTTAGAAAATGTGGGTTTTTAGGGAGTGGCCTTTCATAGAGGTTCTTACAGGATAAAAGGCAAGATAAGAGGATGAATTCATGCAATCAAAAGTTTTCACCAAAACCAATTCAAGTTGTTGATATCAAAAGTGGCACCACTTATCTATATTTAAAATCACTTCCAAGAGACATTTCATTAACTTAGGGTGTAAAACCTAACTTTGAGATAAAAAAATACATCTAATATAGAATTTTTAAAATTTGCTAATTTGTTTACTGTACAAAAGCTTTATTCATTTTGATTATGAATTCTTATACCATCATATTATATACTGCAATTAGGCCAACATTTTAGTTTGGTTCTCCAACCTTTGTAGTGAAAAATTGAGTTCAAAAAACAACTTTATATATTTTTTCTACCTTGTTCATTGCCTACAAAACAAAACTCCTCATAACTTTCACCTCGTTATTTGAAATTGAATGGTTCAAATGTTTCCAAGTAGGTATCAAGCTACAAATAAAATAAAATAAATTAATATTTTTTTAGAATATGTTTTTAGTTGCCTTGTTTGACATTGAATTTGAGAAAAAAACATATTTAGCTTTTGCAATATTTATTGGGATGACATGAAACAAAGCTTCACATACAAATTAACCCCTAAGTGCCTAAGCCTTTCCAAGTGTGTTCTTCCTATGAAAAAAGAACACGGACTTATAGTTATCCCCAATGACGCAAATTGTTTTTTTTTTCAAAATCTAACCTTACAGATGTTTAAAGAGCTAGCTTATTAGTAGATATACCAATTTTGAGTGCAAAATTGCATAGGAGTTGTGAGATCATAACAAGAGAAATGTATGTTTTCTATTTTTAGTATGCTGCCCCTCCCCACAATGTTCGAGAAATTTGCATATAAATATTTTTAGAGATTGGAGGTGACATGAACAACTACAAATTATGTTAGCACACTAAAATACACTTTCAAAAAACTTAATTTCACATGAAAAGCTATCAAACTCATTACACAATCTACCTTGCAATTGTTGAAATGCAATTTTTTTTATAAGTAGAAATTGCAAATAACTCCAAATCAACACTTGCATGTTTAAATTTTCAACGGTGAAAATCATGAAAACAATTTAATCTTTCCATTGGGACCATATTCAAAGCAAATGAATAAGTAGAACTTTTCAGATCTCAATTCAAGTAAAATTGGCAAGCTTTGCTTAAAGCCGAGAAATCAAATAAAATTTGTAAGCTTTATTCTTCCTCAATGAGACATATATGCTTTTGAAGACCTCTCAAAAATCAATTATTTACCTTTTTTAGTGAAAAATAAATGTTTCCAATAGGTAACCTTCAATATTGCCCATTTAAAATTTTTAATCGGTCAAAGGAATTTAACTACCCATACCCAAATGAGCCTGAAATTTTGGAGCGACCATATTTGGTCGCTCAGGCAGTTAGAGGTTAAGATGATTAGCATCCACCTAAAATTTCATGAAAAAATTCCAAATCATGAAGTCCATAGAGCCTATCCAAATTCTTTAAAATTGCTTAGTCCTTTAAGGATTAAAAGTTAAAACCAATTTTGTTCATAGTAGATTTCTATTAAGGAGGTCTTTAGGAAGATTGTACCCTATGAAGATCAAATATAGAATAATTGTCAAAGGAGGAGAATTAAAATAATGAAACTTTATTTTTTTAAATGCACTTTAACTTTATAATTTGTAAAAAACAGTGAAAACAATATAAATTCAGATAAAATAAGCCAACTATAATGATTTTAAATCTTTATAAAGATGGTCCTTCATTTAATTCCTAAAGGACCAAAACCATTTTTTTGTCAAATACTGACATTCAAAACTGCCATTTCTATAGCAAAGAGTGAAAAAAAATGAATTTTTTTTTTCCACATCCAATCGTAGGACCTAATTAGTATTGAATGTGTGGAAAAAATTGCACAATTTCTAATTGCACTAACTGCAAGATATTTGCATTTAAAGTGAAAAAATAACTAGTTTTTCAGCACATTGTGGGACTAGATTTTTTGACTTTGAACATTTTTAACTTTAGATTTTTGCACTACAGAATTTTTGAGCTTTAAATCTTTATAGTGTAGAATTCAGTTGAGAGTCTAGCAAAAAGAATCAAATAAAAAACACTTAACTTTCATTATTAAAAGAATTGTTAAGTAGAAGTAGGTACGAGATAGAAAGAAAATCTAAAATATTAATATCTTTTATATGGAATTAAAATGCACTAATTCCAATGGTGAGATTGTTCTAGCAAAAAAATTAAACCATGCGGAACTTTTGTTTTGAAAAATTGTAAAAATTGCATTCAGAAATGAATCCTACAAGTTATTTTTTCCAAGAAGATGCACTAAATGCCCAAAAAATTAGATTGTCCATAACTTTTTCATAACAAATCCAAATGGAATGAATATGGAATGAATCAAAGCTTTCCAGATATACAAAATTATAATCTACAGGAAAAAAAATTAAAAAAAAATTGAATTCTTGCAAAAAAAAATTTGTTGCCTCCTCTCCCTATTTTGAGCTTATTTGGACATAACTTTTGTTCTTGGGAATTGATTGAAAAAAAAAAATTTAGTCCCCCAAAGCTTATCAGTTTTTCTATCTTTCAAAAAAGTTTCTAAAAATCAAGACAAAAATTCAGCCCATAGGTATCTGCCCGAAATTCCAAATGTCCACTGAACTTACAATAGTCCTTAAGGAGTTAAAGAACTATTGAATAGTTTTTTCCATATTCAAAATGCATACAGAAAAGAAATACTTTGTGGACTTCTATATAATATAGAAAATTTGGTTTAATTATTTTTAAAATTCCTTCACACTTTCAAAGCTAGTCTATATTCTTTAGAATGAATGTTCAATAGAACTCCAGAACTATCAAGTGACTTAATTTTAAAAGTCAAAATTTCCTACTGTATCAAATGGCAAAATCTACCTTCACTATATATGAATTTGAACTACATCAGAATATTATTCTAAAAGTTGTTCTTGAAAAACACTTCAAATACACGAGGTGTGACAAAAAAATAGTACAAGCCTTTCTTGCTACCACCCGATGACAAAAAAATATCAACTTGTTTCCTTTTAACCCCTAAAGGACCAAACGCCATTTTTTGGCAACATAGCAATTTTGGGTAGCTCACTACAAATGGAAATTTTAATTTTTTTCTTTGAAATTTTCACACAAGATGTGCCCAAGGAGTAGCTTCAGGGCCCAACAATTTTCATAACTTTTGACTTTATAAATAAATGGTTATTGCATGATATGTAATTTTCCGCGTTCGGCGGGCAGCCCGGGCATCTCAAAAAAATTCTTTAAAAAAACCTTTTTTGAAAAATTAAAATTTGAAATTGGTTTTGATTCTAGATTTATATATACTCATGGAATCTCTATTTAAAATAAACTTTGAAGTCCTTTCTCTAACTCAATTTTCAATATTTTTGAATATAGCAAAAAACATTGGATGTAGATTGTTTATTACAACATTACAACCGTTGGGATTGGCATTTTTCAATTCCATAACTAAATTCTTGACAATTTAGTATTTTGAGTCATTTTCTAACTCTTCCTACTTACTATTTTTTTCATATATGTTGCACAATTCCCAATGATTTGAAAATTTTCAAGCATGTAGCCAACTTGCCTTGAAGAATGAATCCAAAGAGTAATCACCATTTTGAACATTTTTTCATACAAATGTGACCTTGTGAAGGGCAGTTGCCCGGATTTTTGCAGTGATTAAAAAAGGATTTTTGTCAATTCAAGCGCTATTATCTTACAATCTACATGGTGGAAAATTCTGAAATTTTTTCCACATCTTTGTAAACCTGTTTACTACAAGATCCTACAGTTACATGTGTTCAAAAATGTTTTTTTTTCTAAGATTTGGTACTTGTATTAGAAATGGCAGTTTTGGAGCGGTTTTGGTGAAAACATAGTCAAAAACCTTTAGGGGTTAAATCTATTTGAGAAGGATAAACTTTCAATTGAAGCAAGTGGAGCCAAAATCAATGTAGAGATGATTCTCCACTTTCCACTAACATTCGAATAATGTCTTGAAAGAACCTCCAACACTACTTCTTCTAGGCAAATCTCCAAGAGGCAATGGCCAATTTGATACATAATTCCAAATAAGCATTAAGACCGGATTGACCTTTATCCAAAGCGTGCACGACACAAGCATATTCAGTGCATGTGGTCACTCCTTCCCTCCAGATATGGCCAAACCAAAAGGCCCCTTGCTATATCAGGAACTCCCAAGGGATCAATGTTATTACCGATAAAACCCCGGTGCTAAAAATACCAGGAGATTCAACATTCATTGTATGTGGTCCCTCCGCAGGAACCGTCAATGTCAAAACGAATCCAACTCCTTTGGCCTTTACTATAAAAAGAGTTCCGGTTGCACGAGATTGTTTTTGGGCTTCACTTAAGCTCTCCAATTCCAACGATGCTTTCGAAATCTCAATTCTCACGATGTATCTCATCCTCGGGCCCGATCTCACCGACTGTATGGACGTACCAGATTCTGATCTGGTGAATCCTCAATCCTCTCCTTCTCCACTAGCTTAGTTCGTTTTCGCAGTTAAGCAAGCGCTCGCTGTGCAACACTTTGGTTCTGTATTTAAGTAATTAATGAAAAAGGCTTGGCTGCAATGGAAAAGTTGTCGGCTCATAGGCTACCGAAGGTGAAGGTTTTTAGTATGATGCTTTTTTGTGTGACATATATGATTGGAATGCGCGAGCTAGTTCTCTATTTAATTCTGTGAGTGGAATTTGTATGTAACAGCTCCAACTGCCGCTTACTAAGTCTCCGTCTGCGGCTTATTCCTCGCCAGGCTTGGTCACCTCGCAACAACCGAAGCACGAGCACGAGCACTCAGGTTTTGCACTTGTTCCGTTTTGTGTGGCTTCAGTGTTTTCGAAATGTTGGAATGAATTAGATATCTGGTTTGGATCGAGAGTAATTGCGCATTATCTATATATGCAAGCGTTACTTGACTCTGTTGAAATGGGTAATGTGCAGAAACGATATGGGACGGAAGTCTAAGCCCTTTCTTGGGAAAGTGTTCTCAGCTGCCCATGTGCTCAGCTGCCGAGGCTGCTAAGGCGCGCTTACGCTGGACTCCGGAGCTGCACGGCAAGTTTGTGGCCGCTGTCGCCAAGCTCGGTGGTCCCGACAGTAAGTCTACCCAGTATGAATTTCAATCCAACTTTGAGCATCAGTGAATTTATTAGAAGACTCCTGGATATGTTCTTCACAGTTGGCTATGGATCTGCTCGATCTCTCATTGAAAGCTCCGACTTACGTCTCATATTGACGATATGACGTGCACGTGGGTTTCTACTTTTCAGGAGCAACGCCCAAATCGGTGCTTCGTCTGATGGAATGCAACGATATCACTATCTATCATGTGAAGAGCCACTTGCAGAAGTATCGCCTCATTCCACAGATGTCGAACGCAGGAAAGAATTCGAGAGCCCAAAAGGCACAAGCTCGTCAGTTGCAAATGGCGGTGGAGATGCGTCTACAGGAGCACCTGGAGGTACGCTGTACATCTGCAGCATTGCTTCTATGAAAATTTCGGATTCTATTTCTGTATTCTATGGAATGAATGCTCTGCACTACTGATAGTCTGCAATTTGCTAGACAATCAACCTTCTATGCAATATAGAGAAATGTAGAAATTCCAGCCATCCTAAGTTGCGTTGGCCCCGAAACAGACTCAGAGGCAGCTGCAGTTACGAATTGAGGAGCAGGCCGCCAACTTGCGGAGGATGATAGCGGCTCAAGTGGAACTGGGACAAGTATTGGGCATTCCTGCAGACCAAATCGCCAGCGGCGAATTCTTTGCACGCGCCAGCAGCAGTAACTGGGATGCTAGAGCGAGTATGAGCACTCCTTCAGCTGATCCTGCTCCATCCATAAGACGAACTCGTGTGGAGGTTCCCAACATTGTAATAGTACCCGAAGTCACGTACTGCAGTCCTGTGCATAACAGCCCCTCCATACTATCACCAGCTCCAAATTTTGCAGCAGGCTGGGAAGCTCCAGACCCCGGAACGACCTATTCAATTTCTTCGCCATCACCTCAGATCTTCACTGGCAATTGGAGGTCGACCCAATTCAACCCCAGGGCAGCTGCATTTTCATGAACGGTTGTACTCTTGCAGAATCCATGCCGACCTATACTAGCCTCAGTGTCTTTTGATTGATCAGGACTCTCCGAGCTACTTTTGTCCCTTCCAGCAATTCCCATTCAAGAACTTGCTCTGAACGTGGATTGTGGTGACGTCAGGGATAGCTCGCATTCCTTGTTACTTACTTGAGAATTTGTGATGCGGTTAGTCTCAAAGGAAAAGAGCTAGGGGAGCTGCTCAGGTGATACCCGTACGTGAAAGTTTCAGTACCAGGGGTTTACATTTCAGGGTGCGGTTGCACCAAAACGTCTCTCTTCCATGGTTGACTAGTTGACTTCGATCTTATTTTTCAAGTTTGAGCTGGACTTTTGTTAGTTAGAAGGTGACGGACAGAAAGATTAGCCCCCATTACTGCCACCTTTGGACCGTGCATTATACTGGGTGTACACAAACAACCAATTGCTTCATATCATTTTTTCATGTTAATAACTCACAATCAATTCAATCTGGTCTTTTTTTCTCTTTTTTTTTTTTGACACAAATGAAACGGAATTTCATTGATACGGTTAGAATTCAATCTGGTCTTAACAACGTCATCATTGGACTAGTCAGTTTGGCATTTATGCACAAAGTAATGTTCTTCGGTAATCTTTACTAACGTAATTAATTTGGCGGTATTCCGTGCGCCACTTTTGATTAGCATGATATGCCGATAGGTATGCCAACTTCTATGCAGATTGCATTTCATCCACATCATTGAGCACGCTAAGCCAGGACTTCCACCCCATGCCCATGCAGAGTCCCTAAATCATGCATTTAATTTCCTTCCTTTCCTGAGGGTCCAACGCGCCTAATTTCACGAAATTCAAGTGAACTTCATGTGATCATCTCGTATTTCATTTCCCCCCCTCATCCCATGCTGCCGATCGAATTGAATTCTCTTCATGCATGTCCCTAGAATGACAGGAATTCTCTTCAAGTCAATTAGTCATGTGCATGAATTCTCGATTCTCGATTCCCTAGATTTCATCGATCTGTGCATAATATGAAAATACATGAGCGCAGTGGGGAGTTGAAAGAATTGTCAGTTGCTGTGAGAGGAAAGGAATGTGAAGAAGCAACTGGATGGCAACTGAAATCTGCACGCGTGGCATGACGATACAGGTCCACGCTGGGGCGTGCCAGGCCAAGTCCTGCGCGTGCTCTAGCAACAAGCCCCATGGACCAGCAGTCACCCAACACTCCGACAGCACGCATCAATTTTCTTATTCTTGGCTTCGGAGTTGACTTTTGAAATTGTATAGTAATCCTATTTTCGTACGTTACTTGTCGTCTGAAACCTCTTAACACCCCTTCTTCTTCTATTATCAAAAGCAATACGAGATTATAATAATTCAAAGACCACTTCTGTCACGAGTAATGCTTTGAGTCGGTCCATGCCGGCTCGTACAGACTTTATTATTAGACGGAGAGTTGCTTCGTCGATGCACGTCTACTGTAGATTCTGTCAATATTTTGGGGGGCCAGGAAATTTTGACTTTGAGGATCCATCATTCCATCTCCAGCACTCAGAGGTCTACATCGAGGACTGCAATCATTCGCATGCATAGAAATCCAAGTTCATCTCAAGAACGTGGCTCCGATATTTATGCGATCGAATTGGCAATCTGCGAATAGAAACCAAAGTAGTATGAAAACGATTTGAGACCTATTGGTGATGGATCTTTCATTTAGTGTTTTTTTTTAGTTTTGGGGGCAAATGCAAGAACGGATCTTCTGCTTTCCACTGACAGGAGGTCCGGATTCCGGAACGACCGGAAGTGGTACGAGCATCTGGATCGATTCAAATTTGTGAATGTGATGCCTTAGATTTTCAGACTTCTAGTATTCTGGTGTTGATGGGATTTGAGCTTCGATGAGACTGAGATACTTCGGGAGATCCACTTTGCGGGAGATCCACTTTTCGAGAACTGATAAGACATTGCTGAATTCTTGAGGGCACGCGTATTTTTGGATTCAGATCATTAGGACACGCTCATCACTCCAACACATGCCGATCTCGTGGCATATTATTTTTTGGTTTAGTCGTTCACAATTCAGACTGTAGCCTTCTGACGTAATTATGAATGACCGCAAATGAGGAACCTCAAAAGGACCACATGCAATGAATGTCAGGTAAGTGACGGTAATTTGTGAAAATGTAAGATGGTTAACATGCAACATTATGGATATTTTCTTATTTAGTGTTGAGCGGTCAGCAAATAGTGTCACTTATCCTCTTGGAATCCTACTACCCTGGAGTATTAACTGAATGAAACTATTCATAAGTTTTTAATCAGTTCAAGATCGTCAATCACACGATTCACCGTTTGGCATTCTTCGATCTAGTGCTCTTAAGTTTAAATTTTAAAAGTTGAAAGTAGACATATGGCCAATTTCATTAAAATGGCGGTTTTCCAAGTGCTCCTTTGACGGTGTGCCATTTTCACCATCTAGAACTGGTATAGATTTAGAACGACTATTCTGAACTGTTTTCACGCCATTTAAAAAAAATATCACCATTTTAATGAAATTGTCCATACATAGGATCTTTTTTTTTTTTTTTGTAATTTGAATTTTTTAAATTTGATGGAAGGTTCAATACGTGCGGTTACATTATAAATGACAAAAGATTCAAAATAACCAAATTCTTGACATTATTATACTATATTGCCAAATTTTAATCATTCATTGTGTTCACAATGTCAAAAGTCAATCTTTAAAGGACATTGCAAGCCCAAGAAGTGTTTTGTTAGTCAAACCTCAATTTTCACATAGTTCTTGTCTTCTTGATTTCAAATGCTTTTAAGCTTAACTAAAAAAATGTAGCTCTAATAATCTCTATCTCACTAGTTTATATTCCCTTCTAATTTTTTTCAAAATTTTTAGAATTGTAATTTTTGTGTCCCTTTGAAGGTTCATAGCATAGAATACACAATTTTTTGAACTTTTCCTACCAAAAGTTTCTTAGTGTTTAGGGTTGAGGAGTACATCAATTATACCATCAATACCTTAAATGAGGCTGTTTGTTTGTTTTGTTTTGTTTTGTTTTGTTTTGTTTGTAGCATGGACAACTTCCTGACCGTGCGTCCCCCGGTCGTGTGCTTGGTACCGTCGGAAAGCTCTCGCCGAGGAGGGGTGCACCGGCTTGGTTTTGTGGCATTTGCAGCGGTGGTGCAAAAGTTATTGAATTTCAAAGTATTTATTGATTAAAAAATTAGAAAATTACTTTTACTTTGATTTTGGTGGCGTTCTTGGTACTGGGAGTGGAACCGGGAGTAGAACTGGGAGTAGAATCGGAAGTAGAATTAGGAGTGGAACCAGGAGTAGATGAAAATTGGGCCAACGGCACAGGGTCACACTAGTAATGTATTAATGTTTATCAATATTACATTCAATTTTTTTTTTAATTTATATTATTTGAACTTCTAAAGTCCCATTGTCTCCCCAAGAGACAATGAATTTTGGGCAGGCTCTTACGGTCTCAATGTTTGTCAAAAAATCATGAATTTTTTTTGCAAAGATAGAAAAACACATGAGGTTTTGGATAATATAATTATTTTTTCAATTGGCCTCTCCGCCTAGGAGAAAAATTTATGGTGTAGTAAGCCCAAATTTTAGTTTGATGGGCAAAGAAAACTAACAACTTTAACCCTAAAAGACCAATTATTCCCTTGCATCTTGAACTTGAGGGAGGACAATTTTTCAATAGATGTTGTACTGAAATTGTGAATTCATACCTACGTACCATAATTGTACATATTATGTGTATTTTTATGCACTCAATCAATGTTGTTAAAATATTTATTAAAAATAAACAATTTATGTACTTTAATTATATAATGTGGTATCCAAAATGCACTTAAACTATACTGATATCAATACAATAATTGTAAGTTATTGATAGGCATTGTTTATGCATTGATTCAGTGCAAAAAAGTACATGTATTCTTTTTAAGATTGTGTATTTTCACAAGAGCTTTGTAAATATATAATTTTTATTTTAATTGATGCCCGAGAGCAAAAGTTATAGCGCAATAAGCAAAAATGGAGTTTGGCAAGTAGCACAAAAAAATCATAGAAAGTCAAAATAATTTTTTTTCAATTTTTTTTTCAAATATTATATTTTTGTCTACATGTGAAGCTTTGTTTCATTTAATTTGGACTATCTATGAGAAAACTATGGACAATCTTAGTCATTAGGGAAAATATGAGGGCTGCTCTAGATCGGCTTGCCAAGCTATTTCCAAGCTTCGCCTATCAATCTGAAGAAGTCCATTGTTAGGTAGTGAGGAATATACCTGTATTTTGAACAGATAGTGAGAAACAAGTTCCAGATCAAATTATTTTTCAAATCCCCTCATTTTATTTTGGGGGGGGTTTGAAAAATAATTTGATTGAAAAATCTCAAAATCCCAGTACCCCCCCCCCCCTCAATCTTGTATTTTTGAAAACAAAGTCGTTTGACAATCGATATGGGTTAATCCGTATCCGTTTTCCGTATCTATTTTTCGTATCCATTTTTTGTATCCATATACATACGATATATATAAGGTATGATAATATTTGTATTAGGATCAATGGCAAGGAAGGGGGTGTTTTTATTTTTTTTCAAAAACAATCAATGGCTATTAATTTCTTGGGAGAAGGGGGGGGGGGGGGGGGGGGGGGGAGGGGCTAATTAATTGAGCAGGAAGTGTTCCTCTCTTTTCAAGGGATAGTAAGCCAAGTTGACTGCTTGCTGAAATAGTTAGATTTATTTTTAATTTTTAATTTTAATTTTAATTTTAAAAATTTAAATGTTTTATTTTTAGTAAATGTTTAATTTGTAAAACTTGGTTCTTGTGCCACTATCATTATAATTTCTACTGCGCGGAAATAGGAGAAAAATGAATTTTTCAACCCTCCAAAAATCAAATTTCAAAGTACTTTGGAAGGCTGTAGAGCAACCCTTTGAAGGCCTAAAATTTTCTCTAATGTTTTTTGGGCAATCTTAGTATCTTCTTGAAAAAATAACTTGTAGAATTCATATTGAATGCAATTTTTAAAAATTTCAAAAAAAATTATTCGACAGGGTTATATTTTCTTGCTAGAACAATTTCATTATTGGGATTATTGTGATTCAATTCCATCTAAAAGCTATTAACAATTTAGTTTTTTCTTCAATCTTGAACCACCCTCTACTTAACACTTTCTAATGAGTGAAAATTAAGTGCTTTTTTTCCTAAATTTTTTTGTAGATTTTCAACTCAACCACTTAATATACATAAGTAGAAAATCAAAATTATTAGTGCAAAAAATTTGAATTAAGAAAATGCAAAGCCAAAAAAACTAATCAAACAAGGTGCAAAAAAATTTGTTTTCTTCACTTTAAATGCATATATCTTGCAATGTACATAATCAAAGTTTTTGAAATCTCTTCCACTTATTTATATACTAGTCAAGTATAAGATCTTATGGTTGAATATGCAAAAAAATATTTTTTAAAGCTCTTTTCTCTTTGCAATAGAAATGACAGTTTTGAGTGTTTTTTGATAGGAAAATCACCTTGGTTCTTTAGAGGTTAAATTAAAAAAAAAATTCTCATTGATAATGTTTTAATCTACATGGAAAGCTTTAATTCACTCTAATTGGATTTATTATGAGAAGTTATGGACAATCTTGTTTTTCAAAAAATCAAAGCATCTTACTGAAAAAATAACTTGTAGGATTCATTTTTAAACTCAATTTCCATAATTTTTCAAAAACAAAGTTTCACAAGGTTACCATCTCACCTTTGAGATTAGTAAGTTCTAATTTCATCTCGAGAGTCAGTCTGGAGCAGCCCTCCAAAAGGCTGAAATTTTCTATAATGTTTCTTTCACTTTAATGTAAATATCTTGCAATCTACATAGTGAAGTTTCTGAAATTTCTTCCATATATTTTTACAATAGTCTAATATAAGAGCCTATCATTCCTACAGTTAGATATGCAAAAAAAACAAATTTTAAAGATTCTTATTCTTTACGATAGAAATGGCAATATTGAGTGTTTTTTGATGGAAAAAACCTTGGAAATTTTCGGGTTTTGTATTTTTGTATTTACTTTTCTTCTTAGAAACAAATTGATTTAAAAAATCAAAATAAGATTCATTTTAATTTTTTTATTTATAAAACTTTGAGAATAAATTTTAGATATAATCTAATACATTAGAAAAATATAAATTTTTTTGAAATGTATGTTGTAATATAAAAGACTAAAGAAACATGATTTGTCTTTTAAGGGTTAAAATATGATTATAAGCTTCTTCAATATTTTTTGAGAGGTATTCAATTACAAGGTGGTTTAAAATAGGAGGTCAAAATCAATACCTTAAATGAGGCTGTTTGTTTTGTTTTGTTTTGTTTTGTTTGTAGCGTGGACAACTTCCTGACCGTGCGTCCCCCGGCCGCGTGCTTGGTACCGTCGGAAAGCTCTCGCCGAGGAGGGGTGCACCGGCTTGGTTTCGTGGCGTTTGGAGCGATGGTGCAAAAGTTATTGAATTTCAAAGTATTTATTGATTAAAAAATTAGAAAATTACTCTTACTTTGATTTTGGTGGCGTTCTTGGTATTGGGAGTGGAACCGGGAGTCGAACTGGGAGTAGAATTGGAAGTAGAACCAGGAGTAGAACCGGGAGTAGATGAAAATTGGGCCAACGGCATAGGGTCACACTAGTCCAAATGAAATTTAAAATAATATAAATAAACAACAACAAAACTTCAAATGACCATTGTCAATAGCTAAGTTCTAAAGAATTATTGGACAAATTTAGACTCAATAGAAATTCATTTGGATTCTCTTGATTGAAGATTGAATGGTGATTTGCTTAATTTGGTGAAGATATGTGCATAATATTGGAGTTGTAATCCTAAAAACTCCTATTTTCAGTTTCACTTCCACTTCTTAAAAGAATGTATATTTGTAAACTTAATGAAATATTTCAACACTTATATAATATTGCGCACCTATGTACAAACGCATTAACTCAATTTTCTAATCAAACCAACAACAATCTGATCTAGCATGATTGGATTTACTACATTAAACAAATAGAGGCATTCAATTTTTTTGAAGGGAAAAAAAGACAAGATGTTAAATGGTATTAGTTGATTTTTATTTTGTAATATCTATATCTTTTACATTGTGATTACAATGATTGGTTTGATTCAAGATTTAAATTTGATAGTATATGATTACTCTACAATCATGGAAATGTTCCATTATATATTTCTAAATAGACATTTTAAGGACAACCATGAAATTGATAAATAGAAAATAGAAAAATACAATATGATTGTTATGGTAATCCCAATTTTGATTAAAAACTAGAGTTAAAGAGAGCGGAAAGACATTGTTTCATTAGAAAATCGTACACCCCATTCATAGTCTTATATAAGTTTCCAAAAAGATACTTGTAAGCTATAATTATATAACTTCAATTTTTATATTAATCAATAATATAATTTGTCCGGTAGTACAAATTATATAAGGCTAGTATCCAAAACTAAAACCATTTGGAGATAAGTTATGTTGTTAAATTGTCTAAGATTTAGTTGAGTTGTGTTGATAATTGTTGGCAAAGAAAGAACTCTAGATTTTCATAATGCTTATCTTTTGGACCTTGGCTGGAAAAAATGTGAATCTTCAAAGTATTGATTATAGCTGTATCTAAAACCAACCTTACTCTTTTATATAATAATACTTAGATGGTGTACATTTTAGAGAAAAATCAGAATTCAAAAGGGGTTGGAGGCATTTGACAAGGTTTCTTTTTGTTTCAAAGCCTCAAGGTGATTAATCCCTAAAGTCTTATTGTCCCTTTGGGGGACAAAATGGATTTGTGCAAGCTCCTACGGCCTCAATATTCATCATAATTTTTTGAATTTTTTGTGAAGATAGGAAAACACATTAGCTTTTCAAAAATGTAATTTTTATGTCAATCGATGCCTGGGAGCAAAAGTTATGGCACAAAAGGTCTTTATTCGGTGCGGCGGGCAGAAATCTCCTCACACCAAAAAAATTTAAAGAAATTTAAAACTTGTTTTTCACATAGATTGTAATTTTATCTATGCGGAATGCTTTGATTCATTCCATTTGGATTTGTCATGAGAAAGTTATCGACAATCTTGTTTCTTGGGCAATTAGAGCATCTTTTTGAAAAAATAACTTATAGGATTCATTTCTGAATGCAATTTTCAAAATTCTTCAGATAAAAATATTTGACAAGGCTAAGTTTGTTTGCTAAAACAATCTCATTGTTGGGATTATAGTGTTTTAATCCCATCTTAAAGCTATTAATGATTTGGTTTTTCTTTTGAATATAGATCTACTTCTACTTAACAATTTTTTAAAGAATGAAAATCAAGTGATAATTTTTGAGATTTTTTCCTAGATTCTCAATGCAATTCTTTAATAAAAAAATAAAAAAATTCAAAGTTTGTAGTGCAATTTTTTTTCATACATGGCAGTCAAAGTCATCTGAAAGTGCAAATCCGTGGTCAAAAAAACAAAAATTTTGAACTTTGAATGCTAATATCTTCTAATCTGTGCGATCAAACTTTATGAAATTTTTATACATGATCCAAGATAAGTTAGTTACAAGATCCTATGGTTAGATTTAAAAAAACATCTTCTCTCTTTTCTTGGATGAATGCACCATAACTAGTAGTTTTGAGTCACTTTTGATAGAAAAATGGCCTTGGGACTTTAGGGGTTAAACTCCACTTTCCATAGACAAGTGGTTTTTAAATACCCACTCCGGTTATTGTTTCTTTTCATAGGCAACAAAGTCAATTGCCAAGTGGGAATAAATGTAGAATTTTTTGCTTGTGAATAGCAAAAGACTTGAGAACTAGAGATTGAACTCCATTAAGTTCAAAATGGAGCTTGTTGAATTCTACACCTAATTTTGCTTCCACTAAAGAGAAATTATAATGCCAGATTACTATGCTAAATTTAAAGTTTAACTAGAGAAAAATTAGTGGACCAAAGTATACATTCTTTATCACAATCACAACTGAAATTTAGCAAATAATTAGTAGGCCAAAGTATATTTATTGTCACGAGGGTCGTTGCAAGAAACGTTTTCGAGTACTCATGAGATTTTGCATATGAATTTTTGAAAATAATATAAAATAAGGACAATTAGTAAGAGACTAAAAGTAGGATATCCCCAAAATTTCAGATCTATAAAAAATCTAGATCAAAAGTTATTCACAAAAAAGAGTGAGCTGAAATTTTGAAGAAAATACATACTTTGAAGTTTTAATTTGTAAAAAATAGGAAAAAAGAAGTTCAAAGAAAGTAAAAATAGAACATTTGGTAAGACTTCATGGTGAAGAGATTTGACCAAAAAATTGATCTTGAAATCATCTAAAATGTTCAGAACTGCGCGCGCAAGAGAGCCCTCTTTGCATGGACGTAGACAACACAAAATAAAATATTTTTTAATGCCCCTTGTTAGAAATATGAGTTCCTACTATGCAAATAGACCATAGAAATTTCAGCTCTAAATCATTAAATTTGAGTATTCCTTATTATTCAAAACCCCTAAATCGCAAAACGTGACAAATTAGTTAAATTGAAATTTAAATATAAAATGATTTTTAAAAATTTCTAAAAAATATGAGATATGATTAACCTCAAGATAGACATCTCCAATAAAAAATTCAACTTCATGCAAGTTATGCTTCAAAAGTTATTGCCAAAAGAAGCTTCCACAAGCTCCTTGTGACAATTCAACAGGACTAGTGTTTCTTGCAATGACCCACGACCACATTTTAAACTTAGCAAACAACTCCTTGCAACTGTCCATATTACTATGCAATTAATTTTTTACAATTAAAATTTTATTGAAACTATTTATAGATTTTAATTTTGCAATATTATTCAAGAAATAAACATCATTATTTTAAAATTCTATTATACAAATGGTACACTAACATAGATGTCACACCTATGTCTTCACCTTTCACTAACATAGACATCCCATTATGACTGACATCTTTTACTGACATAGACGTCCCAGTGTCCCACCTATATCCCGACCTTTCAGTAACATACATGGTACATTGAAGTAGATGGGACATCTATGTTTTATCAAGTCTTGACCTTTCATCATGCACTAATTGCTTAGTTTTGAGTATTTTGCACCGTCATTGCCATCCTTGCCGTTGTGTCCAATTATTGACCTTTTACTAACATACACGATACAATGACATAGGTGGGACATCTATATTTTACCAAGTCCTGACCTTTCATCGTGCACTAATTGCTCAACTTTGAATATTTTGCACTGTCATTGCCATCCTTGCCGTTGACCCGTTGTGTCCAATCGTTGACCTTTCACTAATATACACAATACAATGACGTAGGTGGACATCTACATTTCACCAAGTCCTATCCTTTCATCGAGCACTAATAGCTTAGTTTTGAATATTTTGCACCATCATTGGCATCGTTGCCGTTTTGTCCAATTTTGACCTTTCACTAACATACACGATACAATGATGAAGGTGGGCCATCTATGGTGAATCATCTATGTTTCACCAAGTCTTGACCTTTCATTGTGCACTAATTGCTGAGTTTTGAATATTTTGCACTGTCATTGCCATCCTTGCCGTTGTATCCAATCATTGATCTTTCACTAACATACACGGTACAATGACGTAGGTGGGACATCTATGTAACTGTTTCACCAAGTCTTGACCTTTTATCGTGCATGAATTGCTCAATTTTGAATATTTTGCATCGTCATTGCCATCCTTGCCGTTGACCCGTTGTGTCCAATCATTGACCTTTCACTAACATACATGATACAATGATGTAGGTGGGACATCTATGTTTCACCAAGTCCTATCCTTTTATCATGCACTAATTGCTCAGTTTCAAATATTTTGCACCGTCATTGGCATCCTTACCGTTGTGTCCAATTATTAACCTTTCACTAATATACACGGTACAATGATGTCGGTGGGCCATCTATGGTGAATCATCTATGTTTCACCAAGTCCTGACCTTTCATTGTGCACTAATTGCTCAGTTTTGAATATTTTGCACCGTCATTGCCATCCTTACCGTTGTGTCCAATCACTGATGTCCCAATCGGATTTACATTGGGACCGCAATTAGGTGTAGTGCTGTTTTGCCAAATGTTGGAATTAGATTCGCTAGGCTTTATAAAAAACCATTATTTTTTTGGATTGAATTTCCACTTAGCATGGTTTACAATTTATTTGTACTCACGCTTTATCAATATTTGTGGTTTGATTTACCGGTACTCACGGCTTTGTCTTTGTGACTTTTTGCGGATTAAGATTAGTTTCATTAATATTTTCTACACCATTCAGTCATGCCACATTATAATTTCTGAAAATTTCATTAGACGCCATATTTAATTATATTTTGAATTATTTTTTTAGCGAATCTGACTTTACCGTAAGGTAACTGTGATTTGGGTTGGGGTTCAATTTTGCTGTACTTTATCCTTGGCGTGAAATCTCTTCCATATGTGTCATGAAAAAGAAAAGAAAAAGAAAAGGAAAAGGAAAGGGGGTCATGATGAGTAAAGTCCGAAAACCGAGGCGTGTGCCGCCTGCGTGCTCCGTGACTGCAGGGTCATGGGAATTGTTGCTGCAGCACACGCTCGAGGTGTCTTGGCACGTCCAAGCGTGGACTGTGTCTTCATCCAATGCGTGCAGGATGCCGTTGCTTCTCACGTTCCTTCTCTGTTCCACCTTCAACTCCTGCTTATCACAATTCGAAAATTTCCATTCCCCGCTGCGCTCGGAGGTGCGCACTTGAGCGTACTTATGGCCTGAGGACGTAGGATTGCTTGCGTGGAGGCGATTCTCGGAACTGAAAGAGAATTCCACCGGTAGCATGGAGTGAGGGAAGAAAAATCGACCAGCAGGTAAGGTTACTGCAGAATTAGAGCGCAATTCCCACACCGATCTACTGACTGGTGCAATGAATGAGTACAGCTTTCAATGAATGAGTACAGCTTTCAATGGACAGAATCGATTGAAGTAAGCAACATGAAAGAATGTTATGAAACCATGGCTTGTTTGTGTAACACCCACTGCACCGGCCAATACGTGTCCGCGATGGACTCTTCTAACTCAGAGGAGTACAACCCGAACTTGATTCAATATATATGCAGACCATATGTTGAAACCCTTTCCCTTGGGGCTAGACCAACGGCAGTAAAATCAACTAGGAACTAATGAACAGGAAGAATAGTATTGCAGAGTTCTTGAATAAGAATTGCTGGAAGGGACAAACGTAGGATCCCTATCGAATATATGTATATATATATATATATATATCAAGCCAAGCTGAGGTCTGGATAGCGGCAGCTCATGCAGCAGGATCTAGCACCGCCATCCTTGGGGATGCAGCCGCGACCCCGGGTCAAACCGCCACTCTGGCCGCCACCCTGAGGTTGGTTCGAACCCCACGGGGCTATCACGGGCTGAGAAGAAGCTGAAGGTATGGCTTCTGTAGTACCGGGGCCTGGAGCTCGAAAACCTGCTGCAAAATTTGGAGCTGATGATAGCATGGAGGGGTTGTTGTGTTCTGGATTGTGGTACATGATGTTGGGGACTATTACAAGTTGAGGAACCTCCACGCGATTTCGTTTGGGGGTTGGAGCTGGATCCGCCGACGGAGTGCTTGTGCTCGCGGGTGCAGCCCAGTTACTGTTGCTGGCCTGGGCAAAGAATTCACCGGTGGCGATTTGTTCGGAAGGAATGCCCAATGCTTCGCCCGCTTTCACTTGGGCTTCTATCATTCTCTGCAGGTTGGCACCCTGCTCCTCAATTCGAAGTTGCAGTTGCCTTTGAGTCTGCAGTTTAGATGTCAGGACCAACGCAATCTTAATTAATGAGGATGTTCGTTTAGCACAGAAATGTCTACATTTTCAATATTGCGTGGGACGTGGATTCATTGTCATTGTCTATTCACGTATTACTGACTCTCAGTGGTGTAGAACAATTAATATTGATAGCATGCAGCATACGGCATAAAAAAACCAGCACAGAAATCATCACAAAAGAATGGTTTGATATACAACCTCCAGCTGCTCGTATAGATGCTTCTGCACCTGCATTTGCACCTGAATAGCTTGTGACATTTTTTCAGATCTGCACGGATTTACAAACCATTGTGAGATCCAGAATTACCGTAAGCAGGGTAACATTTTTGGCTGACTACCTCGGTGAATCGGTGATAGGCTCCGTCGTTTCAGGGTTGAGGAGTTAGGACGAATTAAATCAGCAAGAGTTGATATTTCCGCCATGCAAGAACCATGGATGAGAATTTGAAGAGGCTAGAAACGAATGCTTACGAGGGTGCATTGAGAACTTTGTTCTGAAGGCCAAGTCGCTTTCGCTCAGATTTGGGTTCTGCACCACGCCACATATACTAAGCAGTCAGTACTGAATACCTTCCATTGCACCTCCTTTGAATGTCAATGAACACAGCTCAAGTAAAAATGAACGCTTGAATTAGTTTGTTTGAAGACCGATTCGATCAACGGATTCTGCCATCAATATCACGTCGTACGTTGCAGGTGAGGAGCTCGCCCTGTTATGGCGAACAACAGGCTTCATTCTTTTGGACTGAACTCGGAGGCAACAACCGGGCACCCAGGCTCCAGGATTATTACCTGCGGTTGAAATCTCAGGTATGAGGCGATACTTTTGCAAGTGGCTCTTCACATGATAGATAGTGATATCGTTGCATTCCATAAGACGAAGGACCGATTTGGGCGTTGCTCCTGAAAATTAGAAACCCACGGCAATATCACTCTACCTACATCAGTACGTTGAACGAGAATGATCCAATGCCAACTTCACGGAAGAAGATATTAAACTCAGTCGGACTTCTTCACAGATGCTCGATATCGAAATGTATGGGACCAATGTACAGTATGAATGCAATTCATTGTTTATTTATTTTCTTATTTTTTTGACACAAATGAAAGAAAATGCTATACAATATTTGAGAACGTGGCAGGTGGATAGACTTACGATCGGGACCTCCAAGCTTGGCCACAGCTGCCACGAACTTGTCGTGCAGTTCCGGAGTCCAGCGTAAGCGCGCTTTGGCAGCCTCGGGAGTTGAGCACATGGGAGACGACGTTCCCAAGGAAGGGCCTGGACTTCCTTCGGACACTGTTTCTGCTCATTGCCGATATGAATAGGATGTCAGGTGATGGTTGCAAAGTGTGCAGTCAATTTCAAATCAGATTTTTGCGAAACCTTTTCCAAATGTCCGAAATTGCAAACCTGTGAGCTGTTGCTCTGTTTTAGGAAGCTGCACAGAGAGCAAGCCTGGCGTGGAATTAGCCGCAGATTCGGACTCATCGTGCGGCAGTTGGGGCTATACAGTAAAATTTCGCACAATTTCATGAATTAGAATCGGATAATGAAGCTCGAGATTGAGAGATGCATCAATAACACTCGCACCTTGGACCAATTATGCGTTATATTCAAGATACACGTTTCAGAAACTTTGATGCTTCAAAAGGGTCAGCTTCAAACTGCAGCTGTAGAGCCGACTAACTTCCAAGTCATAGTAGAAGCAACTGTTTCACAAGGACTGCTCAATTAGGTGAGAAAATTAGCTAGTTGGAGGGAGAGAATTCACCAGATCAGAATCAGGCATGGCCAAACAGGCAATGAGATCGGGCCAGGCGCAAGATTCCCAGTCGGATGGGAGCATTGGACTGTTTCCTGCTGATGCTGATCCTGCTTCCACACTACCAATGGGTTGCTCAGAACTAGAACCACTCTTCAGCAATACCTGCACCCAAGCATTTGTTCAGAAATCTGCATTATCGAATATCCTGCATACCTCTACAAAATTTATACTCCCGTTTGACTCTCTACAAGTCGATCCCATAAGTTAGAAACACTATAATCATTAGAGACCTAATGCCGTGTCGTAACAGTCTCCCAAAACTCAACTGGCATGGATCATATCTATACACGCACTCAGTTGACGATAATGATATAATTAGGAAGTGAAGAATATAGTCCCTAAGCTGATTGTCAAGACCACTATTGTAACCTTTAAAATGGAAATGGGATTGTCTGCTATTGCTCACAATGGTCTGCAACCTCCCACTTTAGAATTGCGTAAGATCTAGTTAAAGAAATTCAAACATTGTGATAAAAACTTGCCTCAACAGATTTGGTTCTTGTAACCCAAACAACTCTCCAATGCACGATACCATCTCCCCCAAATGACACCACGGTACTCTACTTAATGACGTTAAATGGTTCAAGAGTCGCTAATTGTATCCTCTCTTCTGGGAAGGTGAATGGTCTACAGTAGCGATCTTCATCACTCCATCACTCCATCTGCACGTAGGGAAACTTTACTATATCACTCTTGGTCGACATGTAATCCTATTCCATAGCAGCCTCGCGACTCTAGCTATTTCAAAAGTTAAGGCTCCTTTCAATACAGAAGAACGCATCCAGCCACAACAAAACTGACGACACCTCTGAATATTCCTTAAAATGGCGGATGTAGGTGAAATTCGCAGTTTCAGTCACCCAACTAAAAACTCAGATCCATACTGGCACTCCTGGTATTCAGAGCTCCGGGCGCTTAAACATCACTATTTGGCGCACAGAGACAGTCATGCCATTTTAACGAATATGGCCATAACGAGAAATCCGAAATCGAATCAGAGCGATAAGGAGTTAGGAAGCGAATTGAATTACGAGCCTCTCACCTGCAAAGAATCATGCATGTCCGTTGCAACATTGATAGGAAGGCGTGCAGGAACCACCGGTATCGCTGGAAAGTTGCCAGGCCTTCGAGCTTCCAGAGCGACTTCCTCTGGGGAGATGACAACCGGTGGCAATGGAAGCGGCGGGCGAAGGCTCGGGGTGGGACTGTTGTGCAATTTGAAGGCATCCAGTTCCTCAGGAGACGGAACGGCACTAGGACCAGGACTCATCGACGGTGAGCTCCGCCAGGAAGGGGGGATGAGCCTCGGCGACAACAGGAGAGGCGGGGGCCGAGGGCTTGCAACACGCTCAGGCTGCGTCGACGCCATCGCCTTGTCCACGACGTGTTGCAAATCGTAATCATCGGTTGCCATGACCACTCCTGAATCCTGCTTCTCCTCACAAGGAGATCCGATCCTGCACGAAACCTTGCAAGCTTCTCAACGGTTCCAAGTGCACAAGATCGACCACACCTTAACTTGTGCAAGGAATCGATCACCGAGGAGGTACGTTATTTATCGTTCCAGCAAGCTGCGGAAGTAACTGGAGCAGTGGTAGAAGTTTTCTTCTTTCAGGCTGCAAAATAACCTTGTGGACTCGAAGAAGCTTCTGGTGCCACCGGAGCGCTCCATTTGCGGTGTGCTCAACCTTCTAACAGTGTCTTCATGAAGCCAGCGTCCTGCGCATGCACACGGATTCTCATAATTGTTTCGCCGCCCCAAACGTACAAGTCTCTTAGAGCTTGATCCACCTCTATATTATTCTAACGAGTTGACTTAATCAAATCCATCCTCAGGCCGTGGAAGGCACCCCGTCATCGTGGAATCTGAAAGACCAACAAGCAACTAGCGCCATTTCATTCTCAGTGCCACCTTTAACTAAGATGCATACTTAACCGTGCACCTCCCGGCACTCAGCCTTGAACCTTTCCGAAACCCCAACTTATATACTTACTAGTGCAAGTACGCCCTTCCCTGGTTGGTGCTAGTACAACAGGGAAATTGGTCATCTAAGTTATGTTTCCCCTCCTGAAAAATCAGAAGTTTCCCAAATAACTTTCCACTGGGGAGGGGGGGAACCAGGGACGGGCGAACGGGGGACGGGGGAACCAGAGCCAAGCGGCAATCAGGGAAACTCAGTGGCGTGCACAAATTCCCTTGTGGGCAACACTGTTAACCTTGAATGGCAATCCGGGAATCAGAAACGGGATGAGAGATTACGCGCAACAAAAAAAAGGTAGAAATTCAGACATTATCATTCATCAGTGTCCAATTGGAACAGACGTGGAATTCTAGCGCAACGGTATACGTCGCGCGCAGCAGCAGCAGCACGTACGAAATACAAGCATGAATGCTCCGGTATCACCAGCAAACTGACAAAGTCACGCTAATCAAAGCAAGCAAGCAAGGAAGCCAACAGGCCCGCCAGTCGATTCCTGGAGAACTCGTGCGGGCGATATATTCGGCACGAACTCAAGCCAGTTTCCTTGGCTTATCTGTTTGCTGGAGCCTCATCATTGGTGGGGTGCCAGGAGTCTGCCGCAGGGACCAAGCTCTTCAACAGGGCCACAGGCGAATATGCTTGTGTATTTTTGGGTGGGGGTGGGCGGACAAGCACCGCCGACAGGGTCGGAACTTCAGGGGACGAAGCTGCCTGCTGGGGTTTGGTAAAGGAAACGCTTAAGGAAGCTGCAATTAGCCTCTCCTACAATACACCTGCAGAAACGTTCGTAGCCTTTGCACAATTGCCGTAGGGGGAGGCTTCGAGGCTCTCCCTGCAGCGGGTTCCTGTAGGAAACAAAAAAACAAAACTGCATGGCCTGGGAGGAGAATCTTATTTTTGGGGAGAGCCAATGCTTTGCTCATCATGTCATCGATTCATCACGAACCAACTCGGGATTCTGCAGTTTGCCTTCATATCGGAGAGCCTCTCCTTCATGGAAATTCAGCTTCCGGCCCCTGGGCACCCCCTTTCGAACTCCTTTGGCACCCGGTGGCACCCCGTTTGCAGGCAACTCGGTTGACTCTGCAAGCCACCGTCGAGACCACCATTTGTACAGAGACCCGCTTTTTTAAGCAAACGTCACGCCTGTTGTATTAATAAAAACTTAAACCGTGGTTATGCAATTGAATTCAATATCGATCACGGCTTCTGATTTCTGGTCATAATACCGATCCTGCTATCAATGATCGCCCCATGAAGGAAGGACAGGGGATCACCCTTTTTTGACAAGGGATATTCTAATTGTTTCATTTTGTTTTGGGGGGCACACCTTGGATTAACTCAACTGCGAAAAGTGGGGTTACAGTACAGAACCACCCGGAGATAACGGACCACTGGACCAAACTGAAAAAGACGTAAAATTATTTTTACAGGGAAATAAGTGCATGGACGGGACCCTGGCCAGGTTGGGACCAGTGGTCACCAGCGTGATTTTTTGGGAACCGGCTGCCACAAGCCTTCAGAGCACTGGCGCAAAACGGAGGGACTGAGTGTGACTGAGGCTCAAACCTGTCACAAAATGGGGCCTGGCCTGAGTGTGAGAGGCTCAAACCTGTCACAGAGTACAAAATTTCGCCCCCTAAATCCCGCTACTGCAGTCGTCCCAAATCTAGCTAAATTTAGCAAAATTTTGTTGGAAGAGCAAAATTTCGCCCCCAAACCCACCGAAGATGGTCATAAAACTAGCTAAATTTTGCAAAATTTTTACTTGAAAAAACTTGCAATTACATGTCTACTAACGTTGAGGGGCTAAAGTCACGTCATCTTCACCACATTCTAGCTGAATTTGGCAAAAAATATACTTAAAAACCTTGCAGTTACGTCACGTCATCTTCGCTACATTCTACCTATTGATAGTGAAATGTTAACTTCACTACATTCTACCTATTGATAGTGATTAGTGAAATGCTAAATTCACAACATCATCACCACATTCTTCCTATTGACAGGAAGGGGCTAAATTTACATCATCTTCATTACATTCTCCCTACTGATAGTGAAGGGCTAAACCGCTAAAGTCACGTCATCTTCACCACATTATGGGCTTCTGGCTGAGTTTTGCAAAAAAAATTATTTGAAAAAACTTGTAGTTACGTGCCTATTGACATTGAGGGGCTAAAGTCATGTCATCTTCACTACATTCTCCCTACTGATAGTGAAATGCTAAATTCACATCATCGTCACCACATTCTCCTTATAGATAGTGAGGGGCTAAATTTACATCATCTTCACTACATTCTCCCTATTGATAGTGAGGGGCTAAAATCACATCATCTTTATCATATTCTCCATATTGACAGTGAGGAGATAAAAGCATGTCATCTTCACCATATTCTTCTTATTGACATCCATAACACATAACTTTTGAATTTCCTTTAGGATTACATTGAAACATCCCCTCCTAAGATGACCCTTCTAACAAAACATAGGGAATGCGACTATCTTAGGAGAAGGTGAAATAGGGGAATTTGAGGAATGTAGCTATCACAAAAAAAACGTGAGACATGGAATTTTAATAAGGGCAAATTTGAAGAATGTAGCTAGCTGTCTTAGAGAAAGGTGAGATAGGAAATTTTATTAAGGGATAATTTGGAGAATGTAGCTGTCACAAAAAAAGATTACACAAGGAGTTTTAATAAGGACAACTTTGAAGAATATAGCTGTCACAAGGAAAAGTGATGGAGCATTTTAGTAAGGGTGAATTTGGGAAATGTGATTGTCACAAGAAAGGTAAGACATCTAATTTTAGTCAGGGCAAATTTGGGAAATGTGGCTGTCACAAGAAACAATGAGACAGGGAATTTTAATAAGGGCAAATTTGAGAAATGCAGCTATTACAAGAAAAAGTGAGAGGAAATTCTAGTAAGTGTAAATTTGAGGAATGTGGTTGTTATTAGAAAAGGTGAGACAAAGATGAGACAAAGAATTTTAGAAAAGGCAAATTTGGAGGATGTGGCTGTTTTAAAAAAAAGTGAGAGGAATACAACTATTACTAGAAAAGGTGAGATAAGGAATTTTAGAAAGGGCAAATTTGGAGGATGTGGCTGTTACAAGAAAAAATGAGACAAGGAATTTTAATTAGGGCAAATTTGGGGAATGAAAGGTGAGACAAGGAATTTTGGTAAGGGTAAATTTGGGGATTGTGACTTTAATAAGAAAAGGTGAGACACGGAATTTTAGTAAGGGCAAATTTGGAGTGTGACTGTCACAAAAAAAGTGAAATAAAGAATTTTTGTAAGGGCAAATTTGAGAAATGTGGCTGCCATAAGAAAAGGTAGGATAGGAAATTTTAGTAAGGGCAAATTTGAGGATATGGTTGCTACATGAAAAGGTGATAGGGAATCTTAGTGAGTGCAAGTTTGGAGATTGTGGCTGTCACAAGAAATGGTGAGACACAAAATTTTAATAAGGGCCAATTGGGGGATGTAAATGTTACAAGAAAAGGTCAGATAAGGAATTTTAGTAAAGGCAAATTTGGAGATTGTAACTGTCACAAAATAAAGTGAGACAAGGAATTTTGATAAGGGCAAATTTGGAAAATGTGGCTGTCACAAGAAAAGGTGGTACAAGAAATTTTAGTAAGGGCAAATTTGAGGAAGTGTGGCTATCATAAGAAAAGGTGAGATAGGAAATTTTTAAGAAGGGCAAATTTGAAGAATGTAAGGTGAGGCAAGGAATTTTGGTAAGAATAAGTTTGAGGATTATGGCTACCACAAGAAAAGGTGAGACACTGAAATTTACTATAAGGGCAAATTTGGGGAACGCGGCTGTCTTAAAAAAAGGTGAGACAAGGAATTTTAATAAGGGCAAATTTAGAAAATGTACTGCTATAAGAAAAGATGGGATAAAGAATTTTAGTAAAGGCAAATTTGGAAAATGTATCTATTACAAGAAAATGTAAGACACATAATTTGAATAAGGGCAAATTGGGAAAATGCGGTTGTCATAAGAAAAGGTGAGACAGGTAATTTTAGGAAGGGCAAATTTGGGAAATATGGATGTTATAAGAAAATGTGGGATAGAAAATTTTAAAGAAGGGCAAGCTGAGAAATTTGGATAATATGTCTGTTACAAGAAAAGGTGGAATAGGGAATTTTAGGAAGGACAAACTTGGAGGATGCGGCTGTCACAAGAAAAGATGGGATATAGAAGTTTAGAAAGGGCAAATTTGAAGAATGTGGTTGTTATAAGGAAAGGTGAAATAAGAAATTCTATTAAGGGGGAATTTGGGGAATGTGCCACTATTACAAGAGAAGGTGAGACAAGGAAGAATTTTAATAAGGGAGAATTTGGAGGATGTGGCTGTCATAAGAAAAGGTGAGACACACTATTTCAATAACGGCAAATTTAGAAAATGTGGCTATCACAAAAATTGGTGAGACATGGAGTTTTAGTAAGGGGGGATTTGCTGATTTGGGGGATGTGGGTGTTACAAAATAGGATGAAACAAGGAATGTTAGTAAGGAAAAATTTGTGCATTTTCGGAACTATTTGAAGATGTTCCTACCTCGAAATTAACTTAATGTATAATATTAGTAATCTTGAATATAGATTTATGCCTCTAAAACCTTACTATAAGGTAAAATTTAGTGCACCTAATCAATATATTTTGTAGATTTTGGAGTCTTGAATAAAACAATTCCCTAGATTTTGAATTTTCAATCTCATTGATTTGTAGTCTGTACATTTCAATTTTTTTTATTTGGACCCTTATTTAGGTTTTAGGAATTTAAAATATTAGTATCATGTAGATTTCATTTCCTTAATCATTTTACAATTTTCATACATTATAAAACTTCTTAGGTTTCTAAATTGTGTAAATTGTAGAATTGTTATATTTTTGTTAATAAAATTCATTGCCTCAGAGCTTGACAACTTACAACTCTTATATGTCCAACTTCATGGTACCCATGACAATCAATATGGGACAATTACATCTTGTAAGATCTACCAAATATTAGGTGGAACAAACAATGAAATGTAAGATGTGTCAATGTGTTGTAAAATCGACCAAGTTTGGATTGCATATGGAGGATTTTGGGGAGAATTTAAAAAAATCTTTGCAAAAAAATCCATCATTTCATTATGTATATATAGGAATTTTTTGATGACATTAAAACACCAGAAAACATAGGAATTGAACAAAAAATACCCTATGCTACAGTCAAATTTGTTAAAAGATAGTTCAAAAGATAATTAAATATAGCATCTAATGAAATTTTCAATAATTATAATGTGGTATAATTGAATAGTGTAGAAAATATTAATGAAAGTAATCTTAATCTACTAAAAATCACAAAGATAAAGTCATAAATACTTGTAAAAGCCGTGAATATTGGTAAAATTGTAAATACCGATAAAATCATGACTACTACTAGAGGTCACAAAATATTTTAAATTGAGCTAAATGTCACAAAACATTCCAAATCTTATAAAACAAACTTGTAGAAATTCTTCTAAATCAAGTTAACAAATTCAAATCAATTCAATAAAAAAAATGATATTTTATAGGGCCTAACAAATTTGACCCTACATACGGTTCCTACGGTAGTACAATACCACACTTGATTGCGGTCTTAGTGCACTTCTAATCCAAACACCAATGATTGGACACAATAGCAAGGATGCCCAAGACAAAGCAAGTTTCATTTGTGGCCCATGCATTGAGCATAATTCACTTCAGTTGCAAATTTTCAAAAATGAGCAATTAGCATACTATAGTGAAAGGTCAAGACTTAGCGTAGACGTCCCATCTATATGTGTACCGTCTATGTTAGTGAATAGTCAGGACGTGGTATAACATAGACGACCCACCTGTAGGAATATAGAATCTATACTAAAAGGTCAGGACATAAATGGAACGTCTACATATGTTAGTAAAAAGTCAAGGACATAGGTAGGATGTCTATGTTAGTAAAAAGTCAAGGACATAGGTAGGATGTCTATGTTAGTAAAAAGTCAAGGACATAGGTAGGATGTCTATGTTAGATTGTAGTGTACCATTTGTATAATAGAGTTTTAAAATAAATGATGACTTAATTCTTGAATTAATATTATAAATTAAAAATCTATCAATATTTTCAAGAAAAATTCAATTATACAATGGTATGGACAACTGCAAGGAGTTGTTTGCTAAGTTTAAATTCTAGACATGACAATGAACACACATCGACCTACTAATTTCTCTCTAATTAAGCTTAAAATTGAGGACATTGAATGAGGATTACAATTCTTCTTTGATGGAACCGAATTTACATGTAAAATTCAACAAGCTCTATTTTAAATCCAAATGAGTTTGATCCCTATAGCTGGATCTCAAGTTTTTTTGCTATTTACAAGCACAAAAATGAGCACAAAATTCCAAATTTATTCCTACTTGGTAATTAACATTGTTGTATAAATAGAGACAATAACTGGAGTGGGTATTTGAAAAAACACTTGAATATGGAAATTGGAGTTTAATCACCTTGGAGCTTTGAAAACCCTAAACCCTCTTCAAATGCCTCCAACCCTTTTTTTACTCCGGTTCTTTTCTAAAATGTACATCTTCTAAGTATAAATATACAAAAGAATAAGGTTGATTTTAGATATGGGTATAATCAATACTTTGAAAATTCACATTTTTTCCAATGCAATGTCTAAAAGATAAGCATTATGAAAATTTACAATTCTTTTTCAATCTTCAACATGACGAAAATAAATCTTAGACAATTAACAACATGATTCATCTTCAAATGCTTTTTGTTTTGGGTACTAGCCCTATATAACATATACTATTTGATTGACTATTACTATCACTCTTTAAATAAGACAAAATAAAAAGCTTATAATTATAGCTTACAAGTGTGTTTTTGGAACCTCATACAGATTAATAATTGTGTGTATCATGGTTTTCTAATAAAACAATGTTCCTCTCTCCTCAACTTTAATTTTTAATCAGAATTGGAATTTCCATAACAATCATCTCGCATATTTTTAGCTTATGTTTATCATTTTCATGGTTGTTCTAAAAGTGTCTGTTTGGAAATATAATGGAACATTTTCATGCTTTTAGAGTAATCATACACTTTTAAATTTAAATCTAATAATCAAATCAATCATTGTAATCACACAATGTAAGAGATATAGGTATTACAAAATGAAAATCAACTAACACCATTTAACATCTTTTTTTTGTCTTCAAAAGAATGAATGCCTCCATTCATGTAACCCCTAAATGTTTTGACTTCTCACCAAAATCGCTCCAAACTGCCATATCTAGTACAAGTAACAATTTTTAGAAAAAAAACCTTTCACCTCTCAAAATGCTTGTTCATAAACATTTTTTTCCCAATAAGCCATATCTAAATAAGATGTGAAATCATCATAGACTTTTGTAGTTTGTGGCTCTACTATCCTAATATCCTTCTGCCAACAAAATGATGTAGAATATTTATGCCGGGTAGATTGCAAGATATTAGCATTTGAAGTGACAAAATTCCTTTTTTTTTTGCCTATTAAAAATCAGGCAGCTGCACTTCACAAGTTCACATTTGTATGATAAAATGTCTAAAATGGTTGTAGTTCTTTCAGTTCATTCTTCAAGGTAAGTTGGATACATGCTTGAAAATTTTCAAATCATTTGGAATTGTACAACATATAGGAAAAAAATAGTAAGTAGAAAGAAGTAGAGAATGATTCAAAATACTAAATTGTTTAACAATTTATTTATGGAATTGAAAAATTCCAGTCCCAATGGTTGTAATGTTGTAATAAACAATGTACCAAAAAGTGGTTGCACACACATTGGGAAGCCTCCCTCCCCCCCCCGGGTTAGAAAAAAAAGAAGCCATTGATTGTACAAAAAAATAAGTTGAATCCCCCCTGCCTCCCACTGATGAGCCGCTGATATCGCCTAAGAGACGGTTGGGCGATTCCCCCTCAGACATGTCTTCATGATTGGAGCCCCATTTGTCTTCCTCTTCCTCTTCTTGGTCGGAGCCCCTCGCCTCTCTTCCTCTTTGTCTTCAAAAGTTCAAAAAGAGTCAAACAACCCTACTCTGAAATATCCCGTACTGCCAATAAATAGCTGTCAATGTAGAGCTGTATGGGAAAAAGTGAACAGGTAATGAAGCCGCTCGGATTCAGATAGGGTGTGAAGATTTTCGACGATCTGGGGTGTAGTTGTTGTTTTGAATGCATCTCAAGAAGTTTTGTTGAATTTTTTGCACACAGTGAAATGTAGGGTTTCAAATAGGTGAACAATTGGGAAGCTTCTACCTCAGAGAGTTCACAATTTTGACTTGATCAAGACCTAGACATCACCTTTGCTGACATTGCCTTGGACGTTGGATCTTGAAATGAGAATCATTGGCATGTTCATGTAGGCGTTGTTGAGAGTTCAAGTGCCTGGCTTGTGGACATGGGCCGCGTGAGAATTCGGGTGGAGGTTGGGTTTGGACTTGGACGATATGATTTGAAGATTTGTCGCGTTTTCTTGTTTATGGAATTTTGTACTTGGAATCCTTAATTTATAGAAATAGAGCTTGGAATTCCAACCAATTTCAGCAAAAGGTGCAAATTCTTGCTGTTTGTCAGTATGTTTCCTTATGTGTTTGCGTTACTGTTTAATGCTTGAATTTTGGTGTGCACATTGTGTACATGATGCTTAGTGTGCTTAGTATTGCCGTTTAGGTTTAGGTTTTGGTAATGTACAAAGTGTAAAGCTGTCAGAAGTACACCTGGCTTGATCCAGCCATCTTGTTTGTAAATTGCTACTTAATATGTGAATTTCGTTACATGCTTGCTTTTGTCAATGAACTGTGAATTGAAGAAGTTTCTTTTGTAGGGTGGTCATATTGCAAAACAAATAGTGACACCAAATGCACTGGCTGGACTCCGGAGTCACTTTAAGCTATCAGGTTCTGACTTGTGGAGAAATAAAATAAAATTAATGTCTCCTTATAGCAGCAATTATACTCAAAGGTTGGAACAAGCAAGCAGAAGCTGGCAGCAATTTGGCTGCTGACAAATAAACAAGTTGCTTTGTTGCTGGAATTCAATAAATTAGTTTTTACCATTTGAACTTTTTTTTCCCAACAAACAATTTTATGTGTATTCCTTTGGGAATTTTGCAATCTAAAAGTCTAACATTCAATACATAAATGCCTTCTGTATCCTTTTGCAAAAGCTTAACAATGAATGGGATAATGCCACGTATACTCCTTTTCAAAATGATTTATGTTTGTCTTTAAAAATGGACATTCTCTCACAATCAACTCCCACAATAAACAATCTATCCCAGTATTTTTATTTATTTTCAAAAATATTGAAAATTGAGTTATATGAAGGACTTCAAAGTTTCTTTTAGAGTAGACATTCCATAACTATCCGCAAACTAAAACTCCTCATAATTTTCATCTCATTAATCAAAATGGAATGATTCAAAGCTTATATATATATATATATATATATATATATATATATATATATATATATATATATATATATATATATATATATATATATATATATATATATATATATATATATATATATATATATGAATCTAGATAACCAATTTCAAATTTTTATTTCTTTAACTAGTGAATTTTTGAAAAAAATTTGAGCTGCCTGCCGAGCATTGAAAATCACTCATCATACAATAACCTTTTAACCATGTAGTCAAAAGTTATGAATATTGTTGGGCCTTAAATCTACTCCTCAAAAAAATGTTGTGTGAAAATTTCAAACAAAAAACAAACAAACTCCGCTCGTAGTGAGCTGTCCAAAAATGCTATATATGTTCTCAAAAAAGCATGTTCAGTGCTTTAGGGGTCAGTAAGCTAAAAATCACTTAAAATCATTTAAAATCAAAAGCTATGTGAGGTTTGACTATCAAAATACCTCTTGGACTTGTAAGGACCAAGGCTTTTTTCTACCAAAAAACACTCAAAACTTCCATTTCTATAGCAAAGTAAAAAAAAATGAATTTCTTTTTGTGCATCTAACCAGGGGATCTAACACCTAACTAATATGAGAATTTATAGAAAAATTTTCAAATTTGTGGAAAGGCAGTTACTGCTTTTTTTGAGCTCAATTGTCACAATGAGCTCAAAAAAAAAATTAATTCAAGTTTTTTTCAATCCCTCTTGTAAGCTCAAAAAACATTTTAAATTAAATTAATTTTCCTTGTACCCCTCCATCCCAGTCCTTTGTAATTTTTGATACGAGATATATCTTATATCCCTTATTCGTATCCCATATCCCTTATTTGTATCCGTATCCCATATCCCATATCCGTACTACATCTATATCTATATTGTGTCTATATATGTATTGTATCCCTATCCATATACAAAAGTTGTTTTTTCAAGATCAACAGCATCAAGGGAAGGGGGTGGGGTGGGTAAAAAAAATCAATGGCTCTCAATTACTTAGGCGGGAGGTGGGGGAAGAAATAGAGGAATAGAAGGATTTACCACTTTTTGATACATTGTGTGGAAAAAAATTCAAAATTTTTGACCACATAGATTGCAAGATATCTCTATTTAAAGTGAAAAAAATAAGTTTTTCAATACATTGTAAAGACGATATTATTTGACATTGAACCTTCTTAACTTTAATTTTTTGCAATATAGAATTTTGAGCTTTAATTCTTTGTGGTGAAGAATTGAGTTGAGAGTCTAGGGGAAAAGAAATTCAAAAAAAATTAATTCTCATTCTTTAAAAAATTATTAAATAGCGGACATAAGTACAAGATAGAAGGAAAATCTAAATTATTAATATCTCTAAGATCAAATGAAAATGCACTAATCTCCAATGGTAAGATTATTCTAGCAATCAAACTAAACCATCTGGAACTCTTTTTTTTGAAAATTTGTAAAAATTGCATTCAAACATGAATCCTACAAGTGTTTTTTTCAAGAAGATGATCGAATTGCCCTTAAAACAAGATTGTCCATAACTTTCTCATAACAAATCCAAATGGCATTAATCAAAACTTTCCATTTAGACCAAAAATTATCTATGAGAAAAAAAATTGAAAACATTCAAATTTTTGAATCTTTTTTTGGTGCCCCCTCTCCCTTGTTTTGAGCTTATTTGGACATAACTTTTATTCCCGGGCATCAATTGAAAAAATAATAATATTTCCATGAAGCTTATCAATTTTTCTATCTTCAAAAAAATTTCAAAAAATCAGAACAAAAATTTAGCCCATAGGTACTTGTCCAAAATTCCATCTGTCCTGCAAAGGGACAACGGGCCTTTAGGGATTAAACATTAGTTTTTGATATTGTAAATACAATGAATGATTAAAATTTGGCATTATAGTATTAGTAATTTCAATAATTTGTTTATTTTGAATATTTTATCATTTGCAATATAAATGCAAGTATTAAATCTCCCATCAAATTCTCACAAAGAAACATTCCAAAGATCCTACGTCTACTTTCAATTTTTTTAAATTAATAGCATACCTTATATTAGGGTCAAATTCATTAAAAAATAATTCAAAATATAATGAACTATGGCATCTAATGAAATTTTTAGAAATTATAACGTAGCATAATTGAATAGTCTAATAAATATTAATAAAAATAATCTTAATCCTAAAAAAATGACCTAAAGTTGAAGCTATAAATACTAGTTATTTTGCAAGTATTGATAAATCCTTGATGACTAGTAAAGCTGTAAGTACTATTGAAGGTCATGGAATATTTTGAACTGTGCTAAAGATCATGAAATATTCCAAATCATGTAAAATGAACTTCCAAAAATCTTGATTTATCCCCTCATTGTCTATAAGCAAAATGTGGTGAGAGTGACTTGATTTAGACCTTCAATCACATCGCACTTGTTTGGAATTCCTAATGAAGAAGGAGATTCAACAGCTTGTCCTTGCTACTATAAGTTTGGGTCAGATTCATTGGGCCTATATAAAATCATTTCTTTAAGGTTGAATAATTATTTATCAATTTGATTTACATCATCTCCACCACATTCTCCCTATTGATAGTGAGGGCTAAAATCACATCATCTAGCTTTACTACATTTTGCCTCTTGATAGTGAGGGGATAAAATCATGTCAGCTTCACCACATTCTGCCATTGACTTCGAGGAGCTAAAATCACATCATTGTCACCTCATTTTGCCTATTGAAATTGAGGGGATAAAATCACTTCATCTTCACTACATTTTGCCTATTGGCATTGAAGGGATAAAATCATGTCAACTTCAACACATTCTGCTATTGATAATGAGGGCTAAAATCACGTCATCTTCACCACATTTTGCCTACTGAAAATGAGGGTATAAAATCACGTCATCTTCACCACATTCTATAGTTACTGACGCTGAGGGGATAAAATCACATCTGCCTATTAACAGTGAGAAGATAAAATCATGTCATCTTCATCACACTTTGTAGCTGTTGAGAATGAGGAGATAAAATCACTTCATCTTCAATATATTCTGCAGCTATTGACAGTGAGGGGATAAAGTCACATCATCTTCACAACATTTTGCAGCTATTGAGAATGAAGGGATAAAATCACGTCATCTTCACCCCATTCTACCTATTGACAATGAGGGCTAAAATCATGTCATCTTTACTACGTTTTGCAGCATTTAACAGTGAGGGGTTAAATTCACATTAGCTTCACCACATTTTATAGTTGTCGACACTAAAGAGATAAAATCACATCAACTTTTCCCTTGGCTTTTCCACATTCTGCCTATTGACTTTGAGGGGATAAAATCATGTCGTCTTCACCACACTTTGTAGCTATGACAATGAGGGAAAAAAATCACGTTATCTTCACTTCATTCTTCATCTAAATTGTTATTAGGGAGACAAGGCATAGATGACTTGGTAGGTGGGATTGCAAGTCAATCCCCCACCCATAAGGTCATCAAATAGTTCAATTTCAACATAGGTCGTGGATTTGGAATTGGAGTGGGTTAATCTAGGCTAATTTAATCATTCTCTTGAATTCTACTTGGACCACATTTGAATTGACATTAGAAGGACGAGGTGCAATGGACTTATTAGGTAGGTGAGCAACTACTAGCGCTCATCCACTTATAAATTCCAACTTCAAATTCATAATTATTTCTACAAAGGTCCAAAAAATATGAAATAACTTAGATTAGATGCCACTTCCATTTTTCTCTCACAAGTTTAACCAAAAAAAACTAGAGAAGCTGCAATTTCTTTGATACACAAGCTTTTTACATTGGCAAAATGTCAAAGGCGATTACAAGAAACGCATGTGTTATTTTGCGTCACAACTTGTGTGCTTATTTGTTTTTTGGCCATAACTTTCGCATTTTGGCTCCAAATGACTCAAGATTGATAGGTAAGATACTCATGACTATTATATACCTTTCATATATTTTTTGCATTCTCAAAAATGTTTTACTATAAAAAAATAGCCTCCCAATTTGGGAGTGGATTAGTACCATTTTAGTATCCAAAAAGATGAATTTGGAGATGAAAGTTGGAAAGGATAGATGGATGGTCTTCTAATAGAATTGTAGGAATTGTTTGAGTTAATTCTAAAAATAGTTTATTGTATATTGTATGGAAGTTAACAAAGTGGTTTTAGACTTTCTACTTGGATTTTGAAATATGTAAAATAGTTTTTTAGATAATTTTTCTATGTTTTATCTTCCTAGGATATAATGTTCTTAAAGGTGTAACATTGGCAATATTTATAAAAAAAATTAAATTAATTTTCTAATTTTCCAGTACTTCAAAATAGTAAGCATGAGTATAATGAAAACGCAACAACACCAATTGGTATTTCTTGCAATCACCCTCAACCAAAAAATTAAAATGATAACACATTTGTTTCACAAATCATTCATCATGATATCCTTCTCTTATATATAGAAAATTAAAAAATGAAGCCACTTTACTATTGAAAACTCCATCTCCAATTGTGTTTTAGATAAAATTTCACCCATGTTAGCATAATTTATGCCTACCCCACTACACAAGAATGGGGTGTTTTAAGTGAGTTTTTAAATATAGTCCTAGACATAAGATTTTAAGTAATGACCTTTAAGGCAATTTTCAGAAAAACACATATATTTTTAGTAAAATTTTGCTGAAAATTGCTTTAAATGTCATTACTTAAAATCTTATGCTAGGACTATACTTAAGAACTCACTTAAAGGCCCAAGGCCCAAGGCCTTTTTTCTGCCAATAAACACCCAAATCTGCCATTTTTATAGCAAAGAGTAAAAAAAATTGAAAAATGTTTTTTTTGTCCATCTAACCATAAGATCTTACACCTAACTTGTAAGAAAGTGTGTGGAAAAAAATTTAGAATTTTTGACCGCATAGATTGCAAGATATTTGCGTTTAAAGTGAAAAAAACAAGTTTTTCAACACATTGTGGGACTAGATTTTATGACTTTGAACATTTAAAACTTAAAGTTCTTACACTACAGAGTTTTGAGCTTTAAATCTTTATAGTAGAATATTGAATTGAGAATCTAGGAAAAAGAAAAATCTAAAAAAAAATTAATTTTCATTAATAAAAAAATTGTTAAATAGAAGTAGGTACAAGATAGAGGGAAAATCTAAAATATTAATATCTCTTGTATGAAATTAAAAAGCACTGATCCCAATGGTGAGATTGTTCTAGCAAAAATATGAAACCTTGCGGAACTTCTTTTTTTGAAAATTGTAAAAATTGCATTTAGAAATGAATTCTACAACTTATTTTTTTCAAGAAGATGCTTTAAGTGCCTCCAAAATAAGATTGTCTATAACTTTCTCATAAAAAATCTAAATGAAATGAATAAAAGCTTTTCAAATAGAAAAAATTATATTCTTTAAGAAAAAGAAAAAGAAAAATTAATTTTAAAAAATTGCAAATTTTTTTTGCCGCCCCCCGTCCTCTGTTTTGAGCTTATTTGAGCATAATTTTTTTTTCCCGAGCACCAATTGAAAAGAAGATTGCAGCATTTAAGGGTTAACTGCTTATATCTTTGAATCTTTCAAAAACATCATTTTTGTAAATGATGTTTTTGCTTATATCTTTGTACAAAAACATCATTTACAAAAATTTCATGAATTTGGGCATTAAGGAAAGATTGTCTTTTCTAGATTCTAGTATTACATTGGATGAATGAGAAGTTAGCTTCAAGGTTAATATAGAAACGTGGACGGACTCTAGTTTCAGAAATTGACTTTAAGAATGTTGCATAACATTCATTAGCATTCAGTGAGACTGCCTTTTATTCTCCGGAGTCCTCATCCACAAATTTCATCCACAAATTTCATCCACGAATTTCATCCACATATTATTTATATAAGCTTCAGGACCAAGACAATGGTAGTATATTTATGGTCCACTCCATTTTTTTGGCTAATTCTAGGACAAAATATACAAACAACCAATTATTATAAAGATGGATGGTTTGTCAAAACCCAAAGAATCCATTGAGTATTATACCAATGAAATCTAACCATTTGCCATCACAATCTATTTTGAGTTTCTTGTAGAAAAGAGAAGCTCTTTATGTACACTTGGGGTGGTAGGAGGTAGAACAACCCATGTGGGATATGTAATTTAGAGTTTGTAATTTCTCAACCGCTCATAGTTAAGTCTAAAGTAGGACTTGTGTTAAAAACTATAATTTCAGACCTCATTTAGGCGTAGTGGAATGCCTTTTTTCAAACAAGTTTGAACTAAAAAAAGTTGGGTAATCAAGTAAAGTTTCATCTCCAAAAATCCATTTGAGATTTCAATCTTTCACTCAAAAGTTATGGACAAATTTCAGAGAGGATATATGAAAATGTCAGAAAAAATCCTTTCCAACCCCTCTATGAAACCTCAATGAATTAACTCAATGAATTAACTGCCATTTGGTTTAAAGCTGTTTTTTTGTGTATTGTTTAAATTGAAGGTGTTCAATTTTCCATTAACCCGACTATGCAATCGTGACCTTGGCACTGAGCAGAAGTCTGACATTATTGACATGTGACCATTTAGCTAATTTGGGTGTGGAATATTTCACATCATTCCATCAGCGGGAAGCAATTGCTCGAACTGCTACTGAATGTTAGGCTGATGGAGCTTTGGGACTGACAAGTTTTTTGCAGTGAAAACTCTGTCTAAATTATGTCGGAAATTGAAACAGTGAGGCGGGGCTGTCTTGTTCAGAATGCAGAGAGCAACGCAAATCAGTTTACGGCCGTTTCAGTTGGTTATTCGCAGAGGAAACGTGCGCCACAACAATCGACAATCGGTCTGAGATTTGCTTTTTAGCGGAAGTCATGCAGGGATGGCAACACGGTGCTCTTCTTCCGAGTTCCATTCAACTTCACTTAAGTTATTACATTCGACATAACGTAAGTTCCATCCTTGACTAAAGTTGTGTGGACATCAGTAAGGTAGGAGGCTGTAAAAGCGATCCTCTCCTTCAAACCAACCTTATAATTAGTTGTAGAATGGATTGCAGGTGATCCTTGAATGGACCACTTTAGCTATTGAATGCATCAAGGAAAAATTAATTTTCTATTGCAAGAGCCAGTCATTGATCTTGATTTCCTCAAATCACTTTAGAAGTTGCAAGGGGACGGATTTTGGAGACCTAGGTGTCACAAATAGGTAACTACTACAGAAATCTTTGAAAATTCATAACTAATTCAAAAATGCTTCAAAAAATATGAAACCACTTGTGTTGTGTTTGGCATCTATTTTTCTTTCTCTAGAAAATGAGCTAAAAATATTTCTGATCATGCAAACCTATGAAAAAGGTGAATCAGCCCTTAAAGGGTTGCTTTTAGAGCCTCCTACCTTACATCAGTTTTGTCTCCATACCACAATAAGTTAGAATACTTTTCAGTACAGTTACGTCAAGTCCAAGTAACTCTAATAAATTCTACAAACAAGAAGTTCAAATTGAAATTATTATGCATTAGATGATATTTGGGGATCGCAAAGGGCCGTTTCAGGCCTGTTCCCTGATCTACCTAGATCCAGTGAATGCCGGTACGGGTGTGTCAGAAATTTTTTTTTCAAAAAAAAAAAAAAAAAAAAAAAATTTTTTACCAAAATATCATTTTAAGCAAATTCTTTTTCTTTTTTTTTCTTTTTTTTGAAAAAGTGACGTGGCAGTCGCTCGACCACGTCAGCCAGCTACTGCTGCTACGTTCCCAAACTGCGGGAACGCAGCAGACAGCAGGGGAACTCATAGCCTTCTAAGACCCCCGAATCTCATGTAATGCTACAAAATCCCCAGTTTACAAATCAAAATTACAATATTAAAGATTTATAATACTTGGTAATAAGTGTGATTGCAAGAGAAAATAAAGGTGATTGCAAGAAAAATTGAAGCTATTTGTTTATATATGGATGCAAAGAAGGTCTGCACTATTTTGGATGAAAAATTGCATGAATTTAATTGAAAAGGGTATTTTTGTCCAAAATATAGATGAAAGTAGATATTTCATATTTTACTGAATTAAAAGTGATTTGCCATCTTGATACTTTCTTAACAAAAAAAAAAATTTAATTTTTCATTTATTGTAAGTATATGTATCATTAAGATTTGTTAAACCAAAGGAATTCATATAATTTAAATTCTTCACTCCGTAAAATCATTACGTCCCCTTCAATGTATGACAT
The DNA here is from genome assembly GCA_963969595.1 of Neckera pumila. Lineage (NCBI taxonomy): Eukaryota > Viridiplantae > Streptophyta > Bryopsida > Hypnales > Neckeraceae > Neckera > Neckera pumila. The sequence goes on along the minus strand of OZ018411.1, from coordinate 24,362,217 downwards.
GTTTTTATTCTTGTCAAGCTCTTAATTCAATTCTTAAGCCTAACTGATATAACATTGTTAACCGGGGAGATTCATTCCCTGTTAGAGTTATAATCCCCTCCATCAGATTGCTCATGCTGACGTATTGGCCTGCATCAGATTGGTGGTGTTGACTTATTTGGCCTGCATCGTAGCGGTAGTCCATTAGATGTCTGTACAAGGAGGTTGAGCTGGCCAATCCTTGTCTTGAGGAGAACTAAAATTCTACAGTGGTGCATTGAATAAGCTATGAACTTTTGTTGACTTGGTGCTGGGGGCTCCCTCTTTCGGGGGGAGCAAAAAGGACCCCCCCCAGTAAAGGTTAATAATGTTATGGAAAAGGAAAATTAAGAGAGATGCATTAATGGATGAACATCAATCTAACAGATTCTATTAAGTTGATAAATTACCTTTCACACCATGAATGTTAGAGACACATGAGCTCTCTAAGGCCCAAATTTGAAGTAAGGTATTTATGAAGAATCATTTTAATGATGATCCCATGTGGAGGGGACAAGACCTTTTGTATTATTATTTTTCAATGAATTTTGCATGAATGGTCAATCAAAGCGATAACTAATCCACTATGATTTTTATTTTGGGGAGTCTTGTAGAATTAGTTGTGAAATTTAGAAGTTGAAATTATTGGTTTATGAAAGTTTTCTTAAAGTATTCCATTTTTTAGTAGGGGACTTGGGGCTTGGGACTTCTATTAGATGCAAAAAGATAGATATGCATACATCACGGATGACAAATTCAATCATGTGATGGAAAAAATCTGGAAGATGCCTAAATATCTAATTATTAGTCCTTCACTTGTTTATGCAACAATATTATAATCTCAAGAATTAAGGGTTTGCTTGTAATATAAAGTTGCATCCTTATTAGTCCTTCATTTGTTGTTTTGTCCATGACTTGATGCCCTTCTTTGGAATAATTAAGGTTTTGCTTGTAATGTAAGGCTACATCCTTTCAAACAGTGATTTGGATTGTAAGAGGATTGTACAACTCAAAACAATCCCATTCAATTTCACTTCAAAGATAAGAATGAGTTGTATTCAACTTACTTTGATTTTTTTTTTTTTATTCTTATCAATGGATTATTATTAATGTTTAACGAGTTGCATCCTTAATAGTCCTTCATTTGTCATTTTGTTCATAATTGGTGCCATTTTCTTAAATACTTAAGGCTTTCCTTGTAATATAAGGTTGCATCATTTCAAACAATGATTTGGATTGTGAGAGGTTTGTACAGCTCAAAACAATCTCTTTCAATTTCACTTAAAAGATAAGAATAATTGTATCTAACTTGTTTTGATTCTTTTTTGGATTCTTATCACTGAATCATTATGAGTTCTTAAGGTTGCGCCTTAATAGTCCTTCATTTGTCATTTTGTCCATGACTTGTGCCATTCTCTTGAATAGTTAAGACTTTGTTTGTAATATAAGGTTGCATCCTTTCAAACAATGATTTGGATTGTGGGAGGTTTTTACAGCTCAAAACAATCTCTTTTAATTTTACTTAAAAGATAAGAATAAGTTGTATCTAACTTATTTTTATTCAATTTTTTGGATTCTTATTGAATTTGTTACATATTTTTCAAGTTGGAAATGGGAGGTGTGTGATTGCAAGAATCCCTTATACGATTTGCTATTGCATATCTAATAGGCTATCAAGCTTAACTTTTGAACAAGATTTTGAAGTCATTTGTAGGACAAAAACTGGCCATGGTGTCATTTTAGCGTTGAAAATTGTCATAAAATAAAAGAGCGTTATATTTTACTCTTTTAACCCCTAAAGGACCAAGGTGATTTTCCTACCAAAAACCATTCAAAACTATCATTTCTATTGCAAAGAGAAAAAAACTATAAAAATTGATTTTTCTTGCATATCCAATTGTAAGATCTTATACTTGACTAGTATATGAATACATGGAAGAAATTTCAGAAAATTTGACCTTGTAGATTGTAAGATATATGCATTTAAAGTGAAGAAAACAAGTTTTTTTGCACCTTGTTTGACTAGATATTTTGGCTTCAAATCTTTTTAGTTCAAATCTTTTGCACTATTGATTTTGATTTTCTACTTATTTATGTTAAATTGTTGAGTTGAGAGTCTCCAAAAAAAATTTAGGAAAAAATTCATTTAATTTTCAATCATTAATAAATTGTTAAATAGAGGTGGGTTCAAGATTGAAGAAAAAAATAAATTGTTAATTGCTTTTAGATGGAATTGAATCACAATAATCCCAATGGTGAGATTGTACTAGAAAGAAAATTTGACCACGTATAACAATTTTTTTGAAAAATTCTAAAAATTGCATTCTACAAGTTATTTTTTCAAGAAGATGCTTAGGTTGCCCAAAAAACTAAGATTGTCCATAATTTTCTTATAATTAGTCCAAATTGAATGAAACAAAGCTCCACATGTAGACAAAATTATAATCTTTGAAAAAAAAATTTGAAAAAAAAATTATTTTGACTTTTTGTGATTTATTTTGTACTGCCTGTCAAACTCCATTTTTGCTTATTGTGCTATAACTTTTGCACCCGGGCATCAATTAAAATAAAAAAATTATATATTCACAAAGCTCTTGCAAAAATTCACACCCTCAAAAAATCCCAAAAAAAATATTACTAAAAATTGAGATTAAGAAAAAACATCCCATTATTTGAGAGGAAAATTTGGAACATGCCGGTAGTTAGTAGCAATTAACATTTTAATGCTCGCTAATTTCTAGTTAGACATCTTGATCAGTTTGACCCCATTTGACTATAATAAATAGAAAATTTCAAGCCTTCGTCAACTAAAATAGTAAAAGAAATTGAGTTGCCATTGAGCTCTATGAAAATGATTTGAAGCCTTCAATCACAAGTTAAGGACAGAATTTAAAGAGGGATATTAGATACCCTTTTCTACCCCTTTTCAAACTTTATCACTCATATTTTCTTGTTCAATCAAATTTCGAATTTTTTTGACTTTCTATTATTAAATGAGGCCTAAACTTATGCTTCAACTTCAATTATTGCATTTTGATTTAATTCCAATAAATCCTATTTAATACATACTCTACATAGATTGTTGGACCTCCAACTACTCCACAACCTACTTGTATATAGTATTTGTTTTTTTCCCCAAAATTTAAATATTGATCAATTTATGAAGCTATGCAATTTATCCATATTCTAAAGCGGCTATTATAAGTTTCTCTATTCTCTATTGTTTTTAGATTTGTATGATTCATATAATCCCATATAGAATCTTTTTGGTCTTCGTCTGTTGGACAACATCTTGAAGTGATAGTAATAGGGTATAAAATCTTTGATCTTTGTTTGCTAACTCACAAAGTGATTTGTGACATAGAATTTGCGGTCATTATCCATTGACTAGTGCACCAAAAGTGATGTATGGTATTAAATCTTTGCAGTCTTTATCTAGTGACTAGTACGTCTGGAAGTGACATATAGAATTAAATCTTTGGTCTTTATCTACCAAGTCTTTATCTAGTGACCAGCACATCTGGAGGTGGTATGGAATAAAATCTTTGGTCTTTATCTGCTCAGTAGCGCATGTTGAAGTAAGATGTAATATAGAATTTTTTTATCTTGAAGTAATATAGGAAATAAAATTTTTCATCTTTATTTGCTGACAAACAAATATTGAAGTGATATAAGATATAAAATTTGCAGTCTTTATCCATAGACTAACACATGTTGAAGGGATGTGGGATATAGAATCAAAACTACATATTTTAGATCTAACATCACTTCTAAGTGCATTAGTTATTGAAATAATCTAACATGTAGAATCTATGGTCTTTGTCCATTGGCTAGCGCATCTTGAAATGATGTGGGGTGTAAATGAAGGGCACTGCACTCAAAAGTCCATCTCTCTCTTCACAAGCCCAAATTTAATTAGTTTTGTAGAGAAGTTATAGATTATAGTGTCTACATGTTTTTGTTCCATTGACAAGGAAATTCTTATCCCCTAAAGTCCCATTGTCCCTACAAGGGACAAAATAAATTTCCTTGTACAAATAGATCATTGGTTTTAGAAGAAACATACATAATGTACATACATGATGTACAAAATCCCACCATATAAAATGGAAGATTACGTGATAGATATGTGTGTAAAAAAACGATCATAATTTACCCTTCTACATTGAAAGAAAGTTCTCATCAAAGTGAGTAAATAATTGGTATTGTTTGTGACTTACAAAAAAGTGTGAAATACAATGTATGTTTGAGCAGTCACAAAGAAAAAAAAGGAAGGAATGAGGCATTTTGGATTATAAATACATAGTACTAATGTTGTCAAGCAAAACAGAACCACATGCCAAATACATATTTTGCACCAAGAAACATGAGCATTATACAGAAAACAAATGGATTTTGAGTACATCTTTTGCACTTCTTTCTATAACTCTATAATGACTTTCTCAGTCATGTAAAAACCTTCATAACTTCCACATACATCCATATTTTCCAAATCGGACATAACAAACGATGCTCCACAGAAAAAATGAGGGAACTCTCTTCCCAATTCCCAATCAGACTCCAATTTCTTCTTGGATTTTTACTTATTACTACAATACACAGTTTTGAAACCACTTTCCAGTCTCGTGGAAACTAAAAGGGTTAAATTAAACTCTACTTCTGCACTGCACAACATCCCTGCTCATTTTAAATCTGTCCATAGTCAACAAGTTGATCTCTTCCGAGAAGGAACATTAAGTCAAGTATACCCAAAAGGGCCCAAAACTACTGAAACTATACCTAAAAAACTGAATTCTAAAGTTAGGGCATCAAATGTAAAACAACAATACATGTGTCGGTTTGGGGTGGCCAGGACCTCACGGAGACATGCAAATCGGGGCCTTCTATTCCAGATATAGATTCAATTTTTTCAAATTTATCATCGGTTGTAGATAATAAGTTCCAATCTTTTCCCTGCGGATGAAAAATAGAAGCGGTAATGAGGGGGTCAGTTATCCCTGGCCGTTTTTGGGTGCACTGTTGGTTGAGGTGTACATACCTTACATGTTCAAATGTAAGATTACGATCCAGCGAAGCGCTCATGGATTCAGACGCAATGGTATAGCATATACAGTACAAGAAAACTGGAGCTGACAGAAAGCAGGAGTAGAAAATGAAAGAAAGACCTGAGTCCAGGGGTGTATATACCAGAAATTTCAAATTAGGATCGTACTATCGAACAGGATAGGACCCTGGAGATGTCGGACTTACAGTTCTCATAATATCAGCGCCTAAGTTTGTCAGTTTGCCTTCGCTAGTTAAGTTCACAGTATGTTGTTGCGAGATATTACTGTTGCTACAGTCGTCCCCAAGCCCTACCCTCTCGGAGCTCTGAGGGGCAGACCCATTGCAATCTTCCACCGAGCAACACTCCGTTCCACTCTTACTGAAACCCCTCGCAGAGCAACCCACCTCCAATGACTTAGTAGGGTTCTCTCCATTTGCACATTCTTCTCTCACAACGTCTCTTGAAGCTTTATCTGCTTCACACGTGTCTTTTGCAGTTTCTGCTGGCACATCAAGCCCATCAGTTGCAACCGAGCCAGCGTTGTCACTGATAGATATCACAGGGTCAGGATCTGAAGGAGTCATATACAAATCTTGATGTTCATGCTCGCCATCCATTCCTCGAATAGCTGCTTCAGGTTCGCTCCGACTAATATGGTCTGAACCAGACGCCTGATGCATAGCATTCTGCTCAGGTGACGCTGCTTTTGATACCTTCGTAATGATATCCTGCGATGTAGAAGCTGTCGTTACCGGCTCCGCTAACCCGCGAGCCTCCGAACTTGCATCATCAGACACAACTCTACTAGAATCGAAGATCTCAGGCTGGCTGTCGGAATCGACAGTGTGACTACCTTCGGGCTTTTGCCTCTTGGGCGGGGTCGCATCCCTTTGTTCCAAGCTTGCGGCAAGAGAGGTCTTTCGCTTAGCAACAGTTCCATCTTCTACTTCTTGCCAAACAGGGTCTGTATGAGGGATTGCCGGTAGCAACGTCTTCTCCAACACTCTACCAAAATCCTTGCCATTGATGCCCAATGCTGGAGGCATCTCCTCGTCCTCATCTTCATAGTCCACAAGGCCGATGGCACTTTCCCTGCCAAACAACAACGTAAGTTGGCTAAAATTGACCATCATACAATCATAAGTATCTCTAACCAGCAGATGAATGAAGAGGTGAGATAGTGACCTGAAAGGAACGCCATCTAGAGCATTGCCATTTACTAGAATTGCTCTTGTCGCGTGCGGTTGTGAAGCAGTGCTCACTCTTGCAGTTGCTGTATCCTCCTCCTCATCACTGTCAAGACGTTAACGAATTAATTCATAATCATTATTCACATGCCAGGAATTTCCACGACCATGATTTAGGTAGAAACTATGTTGCAAAATCTAAGGCAGTTTCCCGCATTAAAGTGAAGCATTGGGTACCTGTCCTCATTAAAATAGTCCTCTTCATCTTTGTCCAGTGCTCGGTCATCCTTCCGTCTCCGCGCATCAGAAAAGCCTGCATGACTGTGCCTATCACGACTTGTGCGTGAACCATGATCAGGCCCGCCACCTATAACAGCACCTCCTGAATCTCGTGCGCTAGGGGGAGGACCTTCCTTTATCTGCAGCAGCGAGGACAAGTCATAGATAACTTTTCAGCACGACTACCAATCATGATTCTGAATCTTTGCAAGAAACCTAAAATTCGGTGCAATAAATATTACTAATGGTTGCAATCCTCTAAGACGATGTTTTAAACAAACTTTAAAAAAAAAATACGTATAGAAAACCAATCCGCCCCGCCTCGAGGCAACTGCTCACCTGCTCATACTTCAATTTCAGTGCCCGAAATGTGTCTGCATAGTCGATGGATTCTAATTTTGAAGAATACTTCTCGATCAGATGTACGATGAGAGTTTTGATGTTCTCCTGTAAATATTGCCATAGAAGTTCTTAGTAAAATATACAATCCCAGTTAGAGGGTTCCCACATTTGTTGAAACTAAATAATATTTGTTCGCTGACTTGTCAGATGTGACCTTAACACCTAGATAAGGAAGCGAACGCTTCAATTCTATGCCATAGACTAACCGCAAAAGACACTAATTATCTTATTTGAGGTAAAGACACAGCAGACTCGTTGCTCCCCATGAATAACCGCCAGGAGACTAATACATATAATACCATTTTCCCAGAACAGTAGCAAAGAATTGACAAACAAACAAACTTGCTATCATAGGAAGGGTTTGGGATGAAAACCGACTTTTGTTGTATTGAAAACATTCCTAAAATTGTGATTGCTTCATTGAAAATGACGGATTGGATGAGATTTACAGAGGCTCTAACTGATTGGTTGATTATTTCATCTTTAGTAACTGATAGATTTATCACTCGACTGACTACTAAATTGAAAAAGCTATTGATTGATAGACTTACTGATCTAGAAAAAAAACCTGGGTTCTTAAAACTCGAGGTACATAAAACCATGCCAAAACATCCGAGTAAGACTTTGGAATTCATCCATCGAACAAACAGGCAACACACCTTGCGGATGAAATCAATGAGTTCCAATACAGCTGAATTGAGGAGGTTGTAGCGATTGCCATTGGCCATAAAAGCTCCAATAATGGATTCAAACAAATTGTGATTAACTATGTACCGAAAGTAAAATTCGTCCTGCAGCACAGCACACCCAAGTTAGACGAGCTCCATGGATTCTCTTGCTAAAAGAACCATCTAATTCTATTCCAGAACATTGATGCTCTCTCAGAACAGTATCAACCAACAACCTAAACACAAAGGACGGAACCATATAACTCACAACCAGAAGAGCCTTCAGAGTTAGGCTGATGCACATTACTTCTAGAAACAGATAAGATGATATTGGTCTACTAGACTACATCTCCTTTGGCCTTCATTTATAAAAACACTGCATCCTGTATAACAGATTACATACCCAAAAAAACACGAGTAAAATATCTCTATCCTTCCAAAATCTATAGGACTTGTTTCAATAAAAATACTCAGTATGCACCTAAGCAAGGTATACTCCAACAAATCCAACCTTCAAAGCAATACATGTCCTTAGAAATCGCACTGCAGCCACAACCAGGTACTTTTCTTTCCTACGAATCAACTTCAACACTTTCTCGACAACATGATTTCTCATCACATAATACCTGAGCGGACACAAAAACAATAACAAATTAAAATTCATTAGCAATTTCGTACAGATAAATTGCAAATCGACTGTGGACCTGTCCCCGACACTGCCATGGACTAACTACATAAATTCAAAAAGAGTTCAGAAATCTAAGTGCTGACCTTTGCAGCCTAAAATCAAACCAAAAGGAGAACAGCAAAGATTGATGCTATTCACAACTAGACTACAGGAAAAATCACCATAAAGCGGCATTTCACTTACTTGATTCTGAACCGATGATGCTGGACACAAAAACACATTAGTTCACAGATGTTTCCAAGAATTTCTGGAGAAACAGTCCGCCTTGAATCATTAGAAAGCTCTGCACTCCCCGGTTCTGGAGGACACCCATCTGTAAGAAGTTGAACCATTTGGTCCATGTATTTCTCATAAAATATCTCCAGAAAAAGGCTTTTGTAAACTGGCTGCTGCGATCATGTGAAAAAAAAACATACCATCAGTAATTAAGTTGAATCAGAAGAGGAGCTTCAAGACACCATTGTATACTCTTCATGGAATTCCAAGGCACAGGTCTACAACAAGAAAATTCTTTCAGATTTGTAAACAGCTTTACATTTGCCATGGGTACCCTTAGCTAATAAAGGTTCTAAGGTCAAAAAATAGCACACAGAAGCATACGCACTAAGCAATCCTGTGTTTAAAACTCACAGTATCCATTGTCTCAGAGTCAAGCAGCATGCGCATAATCTCCAGAAGCTGTGCTTGCAATCCACCTTCGCTGGGAGTCAACATCCCTTCCACCTGTAACCTAATGACTTCATCAGTAAACCAGGGTAGCCATGCCGTTCAAAGTTCATACTCTCACCCTTCAGCTGGTAAAGATTACAACCCTCGGGTCTATATTTAACCCTCATAATTTATAATAAATCTTACTCAACTTATAAAAACAACAACTGAATCCACGAACTCCTACAACAGAACTCTATTCAACTCGCTTTGCAGGTGATATCGTCAATGAAAATCAAAATTTTCAAAGAGCATGCAACAAAAAATAAGTAAAATGACCCACCAATTCACTAAACAATGCGTTGGACGGTTGGTGCACCAAAAAGGTCCGTAGTAGTGCTGGTTCATGGTTCAAAACTACTATTAAAATATCACACCTGGCATCAAAGCATACCAACTCATGCAAATCAAACGCTACAATAACCACTGAAATCCAAACCCTTTGCAAGTATTCAGAACAGGCTTCACCAATCAAAGTGCATCAGATATACAAGCTAGCACAACAACAATCCTGTATAGGCAACTATGAAAAACACTGCTAATAAACAATAGATGCGAGTTGTCATGAAGCACAAAGAAATATGCTTACCCACTGAGTCGAATACCCTCATCGGGATCGTTGAGGATGTCCTTCACAAGATCAAACAATCCCAAGTGCTTGACAAGTGCACTGTCATGAAGGACATTCGCAAATTTCTGGCATTAATTAAAAAGCGAGACAGATGAGGGAAGAATAATAGCTTCGTTACACAAGTTTGTGACAAGTCAACATTAACCAAGGGAACGCAACCAAATTATTACTGCGTGCCTTAAGCAAACAAGAATAATCTGTCCACCTAAATCAATAGTGCAGCAATAGGAAACATTACCTAAAGAGCTGGCTTCGCACTGCTGGTTGAAGATGTTTGCTCAAATTGCAGAACTCTTGAACAAATAACACCTGCACCAAAAAAAAAATAAAGTACATCAGACATAGTTGGGCCTCCTATAATCCCCTACATAGACTTCTTTCAGCAAATTAGCATCCCAAAACAAAACATCTAAGAGTATATTAAAACTCAATAATCTTAGGAAGACCAACTCCTACTCTGCGACAAAAGTTAAAAATCTGCCTAAAGTTATTTGATCACAAATCACAAAGACCAACATGTTTAATTCTAAACCATTGATTCCTAACTAACCTCTTTGAAAGACATTGTTTATCTGCCGTTAAGAGTGGGCAGAAACAAATGAACTTCTCATTTTCTGTCCCCATGAGAAACATGAGCATCTAAACAATCTAGTACAATCCACAAAGGTGATGCTTTGGAAAAATCAGTTCCACAAATGTCAGTGAATTTGGCACTCACCAAGTCCCGCCTATTTCTCTCAGGGGTTTCGGGTGAGCGAAGCCTCGTGAAAAGTTCTGTCAGAAAAGCAGAATCGTTCTGGAGAGCGGTCACCACCTGCGCAAAGAATATTAATTAGCAACTTTCATCCAAAAACACTTCAATAAAGGACTAGTTAGGTGTAGATTTACACATATTTCATAAATATAGGACTTGCACAAAGGAAATACAAAAAAACTTACTTGAACATTGTTGAAGAGCATAATTGAGTTGATCGTAGCAAATGTTGGGTCATCAAGCACCCTAGGCAATATTACATCCTGTTTCCAAAAAATCAACAATTTAAGTCTGAAATCAAGAAATCGGAAGAGCTAGATAAAGGACGTACAAGATAAAACAAAACCCTGGCACAATTGTGCAATCGTAGTGACAATGATGTGAAAAATAGTACATCACGCTGACCTTGATGTAGCCAATACGGTACGTCTGGTGAATCTTCGACAAGATTACGGGATCACGAATAGGAACAGTCTGCTTTACCAAATAACATCCTCTTATAAATACAATATATCCACAATATGAGCAAATACATACATAAGAAAATTGCATGCAGTCCCTGGCAGCATATATTCAAGAAATTTTAGTAATAACCAACAAGATTTCAGGTTGATACAATACTGTTGAGTAAAAAAAACAGCTGTTTTACCTCCTTGAAAACCACTTGTTCCCTGAGAAATTTGCGGTGATCTTGGAAATTCGTCACATCAGGATCATCTACACATAATAGACAAGCGAGAACCATCAGTCCATCGCAGAACACAGTTAATGTAACAGTGAAGAACAAACTTTTTGCAAGACCTGAAATATTTTGCCGATAAACATAGATCTGACTACAAAAGTCAGGGGACAAAGCCAAGGACTCAGAGATTAAATAGCAAGCTACTCTTTCTCAACAGAAGCAAAACATAGTTGGTAAAAGAAAGTGCGCTCACATTCCAAGGCCCCAACGGTATCCATTATGTACTCATCACTAAAGATGATATCAAAAAGGTGTCCATCGTTGAGTGAGACTGCAAACAGAGAACAGATGATACGTTAATTCAGAATTGCCACATGAGGTTCTACTTAAAACATAAAAGAGCAAACTCTACGTGAATATAAAAGAATTCCACATAAATATTGCAGTAATCATGCGATTATTCCAATTGCAAATGAAACATTCCGTAATGAAAACTGAATGATGAAAGAGGTCATGAAATGCATGCAGGACTTAATTTATGTTAATTCCTCAATACGCAGGCCCAACATGCATTCCCCATCACCAAGTCCACATACTTATTCATACACAGCAAATCGAAAGACAGTTCAACTTATCGACTTCTGATTGTAAACCCTGACTCCAGTCAAGGCATGTACAAAAAACCAGTACTGTCTTGGCTATAAGCATTCATGTTGCATGCAAAACTATATAGCAAATATAAAACTCTCGGGGGGTAAACTCAATGAGACCATAAAAGAAGATGAGAAACTCAAATCAGTTAAGAGTGGGTGCTGCAACTCACTGATTCCTTTGACAATCTTGAACATCAAACGCAAACCTTCAAGGTTCTTGAGTTCCTCACAAGTGCGGAACAGCTGTACAAGTTTGCGGATGTAACATTGCTGGACATAACGACCCACAGACCCACTTGATCAAATTACCACTCCTAACAAAAGCGAAACAAGGGAGGAAGTAGAGCGCGTAACAAGAGAGATACGTTGATAAATTATAAGCCAGATTTTCACCAATAACAATACTTCCTGTTAAATCTCTAAGAAGGAATCCAATAAGAACCAACAAAAACTTCTAAAATAAAAACGAAGTTTGAACGAGGAGCCTGCTTTGCGATGCTTACATCGTTGACAATCAAGGAGGCCACCAGGTCACGGTCACAAGGCATAACTTCTGCGACAGTCTGCAATAAATTACGAAGCAGGAGTATGATCAGCAGAGGCCAAAAAGGCCATGTACGTGTGTAGAAGGACGCCTTTTAAGAGGTAATGCCGGATACTCAAGGAACTGAAGAAATAAGTAACTGCAAGTGATGTGACATTTCAGTCAAAACTATAAGAAACTGATGCTAGAATGTGAGAAGAAGAGTAAAAGAATAAGCACATGAGTAGCCACTGCCACAAACAGGTCAAGGATGCCCTCAGGTACTGTGAGCGTATCAATTCAGTGATTAATCGAATCGCAGAAAGACGCACAAGACATGAGAAACTCCTCACTAGTTAGTGCAAACCTTAGCAATGAGAGGAAGAGTAGCAAGCTCCACTGGCGGGAGCCCCAGCGCTTCAGCGCCTCCACCTTCACGAAATGCATCATCTGTGAAAAAATGACCGCATGAACATATTCAACATCTACCACCAAATATAGATTCTCTATCCATATAGTGGATTACTTCTGCTCATGGATGTTTTAAAGGCAGTACCCTAAAAATTAATATGCAAGAACCACTGGCCTACCATCATCTTGAGAAGTACCAGAATGATCTAGATCGTCACCAACTGGTCGCGCATTTACCTCCGTACCTGCAACATCGATATCAAAAGTTTGTTTCGAGAAACCAGATACTCCGAGATAGTAAAAGATCTACAATTATTACCCCTCAATAGTGGTAAATAACGAGAAAATTCACCCCACCTAAGACCACCAACAATACAGGCTCACAAAGAGCCCTCTGCATGTCCAACCCCAGGTTACGCTGTTTCTGTAACTACCCAACTCTGCAGAACTACCATGCGGAACAAGGTCCCAATAACAGTGAAGTGTAAATAATCTTCGGTTTGTCAAGCTATTTCATGCAAAAAAAATTTATAAAACAAAGACACAAGCCAGAAAACTACAGCATGTCAGCCTCCAAGTGCAGAGACGTGTTCTAAAGCCTCCATAGCAAACCCAAATTTAAAATAATAGATTCCAATAGCTATCACTTTCATTACAGGGTGCTTACTAATGCCTTGACCACAAACTTACCACCAACAGATGGAAAGTGAATTGAGCGTTGGACACTGCATATTTGATCCCTGTAGTATACATATCATACAGCTCATATTAGATAAAAACTAGTTCCTTTTCTTTCAGAAGGATTAAATAGACCATGCCACTGACATGATCAGGTTATGGAGACAACTTTGAACTTAGGAAAGCAAAAAGGAACAACCACCCAAGGGCCCCCTTTACATTGAAGACAGTACTGCATTTCACAAGCTCACATCTGACGCTGTCAAGGAGGTTCGGGGAATGTCGCCTAATACATAACAGGCATCACCATTACTTTAAATGCATACACAACATAAATCACTCCCCATAAGAACCCAAGAACGATGATGAAGCAATACTAACTACAAACATGAACATTCACACTAAAAGGCTGCCAACACACCGAAGGCCTTCCTCTCCATCACTTTTTATCGACTTGGTTCATTTGAATAATATATGCAATCACGAATAACACAAGTACTCACGACTTGAAATGTATTCATGGGAGAGAGCAAGGAATGTGACGTGGTGAAATCAAGCTAGTCCCTTGAAACATTCATTTGATACTCTTGACTTACCAAATGAATGAACAGCCCATGGTCTCTTGAAAACTGAGTGCCAAATCTGTTGCCACTTCAGGATCAGTCCATGATATGATTGTGTCTGCAACAATCACATATATAGCATTGATACAAATTAGAACATCACATATACTGCAATAATGTACAGTAGCAAATAGTAGACATGTAAAAATAGCAACATACTACACTATCCTAAACAACTGTATAAGCAGCAACCATCTAGGACTACCTAGGACAATGCAACTGATCCATTTACAGATGAAAAACAAATAGTTGTACCTTCTTGACGCCGATATATGTCATCAATTGAAATCCGATGGACCAATAAAGTCTGATTGTCTTCTTCATCAATGACCACCAAACCTACTGCATCTGAACGCTGCATCAACCAAAAAACAAGATGATCAACATGAATGAAAATTCGGTACATCAAACTTATGTGTTTCGGGCCATATAAGGCCATCACTTTGAAAAGCTATAGCAGGGATCATATGGTCATCCTCAACAAAACACAAACCACCAAAAGCTATAGAGCGGCAATATCAAGGAAAGGGCACTCCACCCCTAACAACTTCTTCTATCGGTGTGTGCCAAAAAAGACCACACATAAATTCAATCCTAACAACAAACTCAAACTTGTACACTATTGTCTTCTAGAACCTCATGGATTATCTTGCTTGAACTGCACTGCACACATTTCCCTAAACTACCTGCTGAGATCAACTTGTGTAAATAACACACCGAACTATGAAACCCTAAAAACTTAAGAACTTGATATTCTAAACTTCTAATAGCCAACGATTGACTTCAGATGCAAAATGGGGGTTAAAGCCACACCCAACCCAAACAGGAAAGCCACTAGATCAAGTGAGAAAGCAACCGCAGTAAAACTACATGACTCTTCCAGTCAGTTGACTCTTCTTCTTGCTCTAATGCTCGCAGAAATATTAGTTAGACTACAATCATAGGTACTAGCTTCCTGGTCAACTTTAAAGATCAATGGGTGTTACATGCAGGCCACTATGACATTTTTAGATGATTTTAAATGCTAGCTATTAAGCACTACTTGGAAATAGATTTTGGATATAGATTCTAGGGCCACCTGAGTTTCGGGACTTTGCCACCGTGCTAGTGAGTGGGTGTGGCCAATTGCAATTCCATAACTTATTGGCTCACTGTCCTGCTCCCAAAATGAGATCCACCAGCGTAAACCAGAGGCGGTGTCTCCAATGACCTGAATCTTTGGAAGTCTTACTAAAACATTCTACAATTCAGTAATGTAATTTCCAGATATTATATTCTTCCATTAGATTCTTGTATTAAAATCTCTTAAGTGAGCTGCGGGAAAGTTAGGGTAAGAAAAAGTACCTCTAAATACTCAACAGAGACATGACCTGTTCCTTTGTCGTCCCATTTACCTTCGTCGTTGAGGCGGTAAACCTTCACCCGCTGTGAAACATACGGAACACTGTCACAAACTAGTCCGCAAACAGGTGTTTAAGGAAAAGTCACCGGATGAGGAGCTGCATTCTTAATATCTCATAACAACAATGTCATAATTCCAGACAGCTTTCCATCCTTAAAGTCCCCATTTGTAACAGAGGTTAAAGTAACATGAGCCTAATTTTGTGTCCCAGCACTTTCGTTTCAGTCCTATGAAAAGCCTATACACCTTACTTCTCTCAAACTAACTATCAAGGAGCAAAACAAACTACTATTCGATGATTATATAGATTCCACAATAAGAGCGACAGCCATTGGAAACAGCACCTACTCTTGTGAAGCTGCATTCAAAGTTCAGGCACGACCTAATCCTGTATCAGCTCCTGATTGAAACTCTAAATGGCAGTAGGATAACAATCCTGATACTAGGTCATTCCAATTTTATCTCCTGCAATGAGTCAATTCATTGTCCCAAAACCTCTCGAAATACCATGCAGCCTCGTTAAAGATGAATTGTTGAATGCTATGCAGCAGCTGCTAATGGTCACGGTAACCACAGACACTCCATCTACTAATTTCCGATTGAGTCTACTAATTTCCGATTGAGTCGTAATTGTATAACCAATTAACAAGCTGAGCTAGAAAACAACTAGAAGCTTCTCTCAGTCCAGCATTTGAAGGTCAAACTCCTCACCAACCAAAGGAAAAAAAAATCTAGTACCACAAACAGTGGGGGGACGATGTCTGCTCCCTAAGGAGAAGAGGAGTACCTGGAGATAGTTGAAATCCATGTGATTCGAGCGCACTGTTAAATCGGTCATGTATGATCCCTCCGATATTAAAGTCAGTTGTAGGCCTCTTGCATAAACAATTATTTTCCACGCGATGTCCCTTTGCGAATTTGAGGATGCCGGCAAAAAACATGTAGGTTTTATTCGCTTTTTGCCATATAGGTTTTATTCGCTTCTTGGTACTGTGGCACAGTTATAATTCTGAGATTGTATTTACAGATACAACCTCTATTTTTCCGGGAAACCTAACCTGTTAAATCTCAATTCCACCTAGGAGAATTGCCGCGATAACCAACCCGGCACATGCTCAACACGCTTCCAAGGTACTGCCATGATGACAGAGCTTCAACCACATTAAGCGAAGAATCTCATCGAACGCATTGTCATCAATGTTGACCATCGCCTCATCATACTCAAAATTGAGTCCCCAAAAAGCAATCTTCCATAGGATTCCTCACTCGCCAAATTAATACGCATAAACCAATATATCGCTTTATAACCCAAGGTTTTCTTCGTCAGCTAAAAACAATTAAAGCGATGATAAGCTGCATTTCTTCGTGCTCTCATCATGGCACTCGAAAGATTACCATGCCGCCTGTGCTCCAACTCAAAAGCTTCCCAGGAACATATATAACCCCCCACTCTTCATAACCATTCTCCGTTTTCCCAAAGAGACCCAGGCAGAATCGTTTCCCCTTTTCCCCTAGAAGCTCCCCGCTTCAAAATTCACAACCAATTCCACCACATACCGCCGTAATTCCACACGGCTAACCACATTTTCACTTCCCTGCCCAAACGCACACACGAGCTACGCAAGTCCCTTCCCCGAGACAAAACCCTAGTCCGGCAAACCTAACACTCCCTCCCTCCAAACTCTACGCACCCTTCGCCACGGCCACGGCCACGGATACTACTGATACTCCGTAGCCCCCGCAGCAAGGCATGTGATCAACCTCCCACAGCACCAGCACCAGCACCGAAGAAGTTCGTAACCCTAGAAGTCGGAAGAAATGATGATTCCAGGCGAAAAAAGAACCAAATCGGAGCGCACAAAGCACACGAGGGAGGGGCGCAGGACGCGGAAGCGACCGGGCTCGAGGCGCGAGTGCGAGCGGAATATGAGGCAGCGAGGATGGGGAAAGGAACCAAGGAAAGGGCGACGTCGTCGTCGTCGGTCCGCAATGGGTGCGATGGCTATGGCTATGGCGACAAAAAATCGGGAGACCCGCTGAGAGTCTTCAGTCAAGCGCCTATGGCCGTGGCCACAGCCCCTCGTCTACGCCCCCGCCTGTCCTTCTAGTCCCCTATTTGGGGGAGGAAAGACATTCTAAGCTGACACGTGTATTTTGTACCTTTAGGTCCATAAAGTGATCATCTATCAGTTGATTCGCAACTGTAGAGGGTTTGACTTCTTAAAAAAAACTTAACCAAGTATTCCTTGAAAAATAAATGGAATTGGCATTTGGTACAAATCCATTCATATTTCATGAAGTAGTTATGAATTTTGAAGTTAGAATCCTATAAGGTTTTATAAGTTAAAAGCAATCAACCTTGATATGTTCACCGTCGCTACATTGACAAATGCAATTGGTGCATAGAAGAGACCAATATGTGCCTCTGAATTTTAAAATGTTTGCATGCCTAGTTGCTTTGTGGACTCCTTACCTTAATGTAAAGGAAGTCTTTCTTTTCCAAGAGCCTACCACAATTGCTAAAGGTCTGGGTGAAAATATAGTTTTGTTTCCAATGGTCAAGGTCATCAAAAATATTCCATATATGTCTAAAATAGTTTTAAAATTGGATGCTAAAATTTTTGGAAAATAATTATGAAAAATATAAATTTGTATAGACAAAAAAATATTAGCAAAATATCCCTAATTTTTGGCAAATTAAATAATGATTCAGCAAAGAATTTGCCATAAGGGTAGGGGTTATGCATCAAAAATATTCCATCTTAGATAGGAAAGTTTAGGATGTATGCTCACCGGACATTTCACACAAGTTTGGGAATATAGCTACAAGGATGACTAATAATATTGATATATAGTTGAATTAGATGAAAGATGATAAATTGGATGAAAGTTGGTCATAAATTTTTTCAAGTATAATTTGTAATTTGCTTATTTTTTACCTATTTAATCCTTTAAATGTTTAGAGATCCCAATTTTAGTTACAACAAAGTTGCTCTTCTATATTTGACATAAAAGGTCTATAAATTGAAGTATACAATGAAAAAATAAGTTTGTTTTCACTCTAGTTGCATCCAATGATATATAAGGTAGAGCCACCCATTCTTGACCAGTGACCTATTCCTGACCTATAGATGCACGTATTTTTTACTAAGCTTAGAATGTTGTTTTTTTCCTATTCAAGGTTGGAACTAATAAATACATGACATATGTCCCAAGTTGTGAGAAAGAAAGTAGGAAATAATGATTAGGAAAAAAGTTATTGAATGATACGGAGTTGGAAGAGTCTAGAGGTTGGCCATGGATCTAGAGCACTTTTTGCCTCCCAAAATTCATAGTAATTTCAATTCAAGCGATAAAATTACCAAACTTTGCAATCCTTGTCATTTCTATCAATGTACCTCTGAAAAATATTCGTTTTGCCTTCACTACTCCAGATCATGTTGGAATTCCTTATTTGGTCGGTTATAGGTGGCTCTACCTTAACACTTCCAATTTGAATCACTATTGCATTTCCTTCATATTTGTAAAGCTCTAAATTGGTCATTTATTGTACTTGTATAATATCACACTTAATAATAATGAAATTTTAGATTATGATATAATTTTTCAATGAAAATTGTTAATTGTTAAATTGTCAATTCAATGGCATATGTCTTACCATATTTTAAAACATAAATCATATTTAGGAGACAAATACCAAATTCTAGATGCAATTTTCTAAAGTCCATTGAAGCTTAAAATTATTCAATGTTTAAAATTTCATATTATATTTAATAAATGTATATATATTAAAATACGTGAACATTTAGCAAGTTTCATCTTGTGGTTTACATCTTCAAATCACTATGTCATAGGTGAAAATCAAATGTCAGCATTCATTTGGACCTTGATTTGGACAATAGTGATTTAGTATAGAAAGATGACATAAATACAATTATGAAATTTGAGACTCATATTATAGAAGGACAAAATTAATGTTAATATTATACTAATTATTAACAATTACTAGGAATGAATTCCAAGAGGGAGAAGGATGACATTGAATGGCTATAAACTTAAGATTTGTGGCTTAGAAGGGTGGCATTTTTGTGTTTGTAAATTCTAGTAAGAATATAGTCAAAGGCATTGGATTAATGCAAGTGAGAAACTTTAAGACTAGTGGCCAAAAACATTTGATTATCCTCTAAAGTTTTTTGGCTCAAAAATAAGAAAATACTCCGTTGAAATCGCAAAAAAATAGCACCTTGAACAAAAAGAATTGTAAATAAATTTTTATGCATTTTGAGCAACTTCTAACTATAGAATGTCATTTTTTATTTGCACTACAATGAAATAAAAAAAATCTAGGGCTTTTAAGCACTGCATGAGTGAGATCCAAAAAATTTGTTTTTTCTACTTCACTAAAAGTCACAAAAATGGTCCAAAATAGTTTGGGAATTAAAAGAGCTTTGGAAAAAACGAATACTCTAGACTACAACTTGTTTTGGATTCAAAAAAGATATTCCTAATATTGATGAAAAAATGAGAGTTAGAAAAAATTGTCATAGAGTCAAGGACAAAAAGATGCATTCCTCACTCAACCACTTCCTACACCTTCAATTCTGAAAAGAAATGTTTCTAAAAGCTTAGAAGGTTGGAAAGAAGGTATTAAAATTTTACGAAGAACTCTACTATATTAAGGGAGTTAGACAATATTAAATTTGAGACAACTAATTCAAGGTTGGAATGATGATCTGCCAATTCATGTTGGACTCATTCACTGTCACTACCACTCTTAGGCACACTATCTTCATCACTAATGTCAACACCTTCTTCAAGCTCCTCCTCATAAATGAAACAATAGTCTTCATTATTTTGATCATTTTCTTCCACAACTAAATCAATTGGCAGGGCCTGATGTTAGCAAACAAAGTAAGTAGACAATTCCACAACAACAACTTGATGTCATCAATGTTTTGGAGCCACAAAAATCAGGTTTTTAACCATAGCCTACACTTGCTCAATTAGATGGAATTCACAATAGTTTAGTGGGGTCTTCACGATCCTATGTTGGTATGTGTGAAGATTCACTTTTGTAGCTAGTTTGCAGATGTTTGAGGCAAGTGTAGATCTTTGTCAAAGTGTCATAGTTCTAATTTTGTCGGTACTCATCCGTTCTCCTTTGATGGCATCACGATGTTGTTGCAATCTAGCAAAGCCTGAACATCAACTTTATTCATCAATGAATTTGATTACGAGTTCACCTTCCTAACGTGGTACTTCACACCATCTATATGAATATGACATGGTTCGTAGTCCTCCAGGAGTATTATGTAGAGCCTCTTGAAAAGCTTCTCAAAAAACTCAGAAGTGAAGTTCATTTGATAATCATGAAAGTCTTAGGCGATATTAGTAGTCTGAATATACTCAAGGACTATCTTCCGATGATCAATGTTGTCAATTAGTCTACCGTCCGTCAAACTTTCCCTTTCATTGGCCAGATCCTCATGTTGCTCCCAATTAGGTGAGCTTCAAGCTTGTTGTATTGAGTATAGACTACAAAAGCATCAAAGATCACCCGCATGGGCTTTAGACCTCGCTCGTTCACAACTTCCTTTGCCAGAACCCAAACTACTAACTATGATGATCCAAGTGGCAGTAGTAACTTGCTGCAAAATACTTTTGAGAACATAGGCAATCTATTGGCATTCAAGTTGAATCATTGTTTGGCATAGGTGTTGCCTATAGTCAATGACAGCTTGTGAGTCAGGTTCCTCTAGTTGCCTTTGTATAGTAAAAATTCATCATCTTCAAGTATCACTGCAAAGTCTGGACATTGAGATCGATGTCTTTCTTTCTCAACTTAGTCACAAATAGCTTGGCATGGACAAGGCTACTAGACAATTGTTTTCATCGATTTCCAATTCACAAACTCATTGCACCTATTTAAGGTTCAATTCTGAATTTGGGTGCCTACCGATTTTTTGTACCGGAGTCTCATCAACATTAAATAGACAAATTGCTTCATATACATAAAAACTTGCGGAAGTTGAGCTTCCTCTAGTGAATGACCAACAATCCATTCCAAGAAGGTGTTTGTGAAAGTTGATAAAAATACCGAATTCATTCAAAATAGTGGATGCAGATGCGCATTTAGGTGCAAGCATAATCATCATGTGGAGGTGAAACAAAGCTTGACAGAGAATTGAGAAGCAAAGCTTTCAAATACAAGTGTTTTCATGAGGTATTGCTCAGACAACGATTAGGGTACTATCTATGAATAAAGTAGTGAAGCAATTAGGAGGTATGTTTCCTTTTATTACAATATTTGAAATATAAATTAAATGAAATATAAGTTGAATTTTCTTCTATGATCAAATAAAAGAGATGATATTTCAATTTCTTGGAGTTTGCCTCAAGGCTTAGGCTTATTGAATTTGCTCTTCAATTATAATATATCATTTTTTACCTTTCATTTTTTTAGCATCTTCTTTTTAGAGAAGCCAATTAGACTTCAATAGTGTAGTTTCCTCAACACAACCATAGAATCATGTACATTCAAAGAACTCTAAAAAGGAGAAAACCAATGGTAAATTCTTTTTCTTGTTTTGTATTGTTTGTTTGATATCATCTAAATGCCACAAAGCAACTCCTATGGCATCCCTTCTAGGATCAAGGCACATTTTGGGCATACATTATCAAAATTTGCCACTTCTTAAGGCAATGAGGCAAAAAGAAAAAATAATTTAAAAAATTCAACGTACAAACTTATGATAGACTAAGTTACTAAAGGAATGAGTAGAAGATTTTTTAGAATCTTTCACTATATAAATTGAAAGATTACAATATTTGAATTTAAATTTTTTTTTCTTCTAACCCAGCCTAAAAAGATCAATAAACTTTTATTCTTCCTGAAGTGGCATTTTTCTACAATCCATGGATTTTTTGGGGAGTTGCTTCCTATATTATGTTAAGTACACACCTATCAAATATAAGGGATAGAAGAGAAATTTTGTATATAATTGCCTGCTTTACTCAAAAAAATTCATACAATATAATTTTTGTCCTATGCACCTAATTGGAAGAATTATATTACCAATAAGGTGGTATACGTCCACACCGAAATCAATTTTCAATTGGTCATTTACCTTGTCATTTACCAACCACTTGGTCAGTTAAGTATTAGTCTCAATTTTTTTTCTTTTATATGTTCTACTTCTTACTAAATATAAGAGGAATTTTATTCTTTTATATATCATTGAGGATGAAATCACATGTCTTCTACATGTCCTAAATTTTTTAAAGTTTCATTGAAAATTTAAATCACGGTGAATTTTTGAAGAATATATAAAAAAAATTCTTATCAAATACAAAATAGCTGGCTTTTAGAATCTAAAAATTTCATCATTGCTACATATTGTGATTTGGAACATTATGGTATAAGCTAAAATTCCATGCTATTCTACAATTAGAAAATCAATAGACCATGGTTATAGGTCCAAAATTCAAATTGTAATATAATATTCAATTTTAGGAATTTAGAAAAGACTAAGTGAAAACTAAACTTAATAAGCTTTGTTTTGTGTGTTGGGCTTAAATCCACAAAAATCATATAAATGCCTAAAATTGAGACCAAGACTAAGAATGTATACGTTACCAAAAGACACTAGATGATTACTCCATATTTTTTATCATCCATTTTTTAGCATCTTCTCATATGGAATGTGGTACACACACACACTAATATATACATACATATATATATATATATACATTCAAAATTGCCCTAGTCCAATTGTAATCCCTATTATTGGATCTAATTGAGCCCTCTTGAATTCTAATGTAATAAAATTATATAGGGTTGCATTTTAGTTTTTTCAATGTAGAATTGGGAATGAACGGGTTGGAATTGGTTTGAAATAGTGATGGTTTTATAATTTCAAGGGAATTTTGACACGTGGCAAAAAGCGCATTCATTATTCCACAATTTGAATTAACGCATCTGGATTACCATTGCAACCATGTAGTGAATCCAAAGAACCACTCTAGAATCCAAATAGACAAGAATATTTTTCCTAAAGGACAACAATTAGAAAACTATATGTTTTTGCTTTTATTATCTATAATGTATCTTTTTTTATGAAAATTAAATTGACCGAAATAAAATGATGTGAAAAAAACTTGATTTGCAATTCTATTAGGAAAAAAAAATCTTGAATTGATGAGTTAATTATATGCAACAACCAAAAAGACAGCAATGGGTCATCCTATTTTACTACCTTAGTGAGGGAATCCCCCCTCAAACATGTTCAAAGAACTTTAACCCCTAAAAGACTAATATGTGTTTTTTGGCTACATAGAATTTTTGGGCAGGTACGTGTGACTAGAGATTTCCATATTTTTAGCCCAATTATTAATAGAAGGTGGGGACAAAGAATATCTTTCATATGCACTAAATTTCATGACATTTGGAAATATGAGTAAAAAGTAATGGTTTAAAATGTTACTTCTGTTTGTAACTGGGCGGTACGGGCATATAAAAAAAAATCTTTTTTTTCAAAAACAAAAATGGAAAATTGATTTTTTAGAGTTACATATATGTGGAAAGCTTTGAATCATTCTATTTTGATCAATGAGTCAAAAGTTATGAGGATTTTTTGTTTGTAGGCAATTATGGATTTTCTACTTTAAAATAAACATTGAAGTTGTTTATCTTACCCAATTTTCAATATTTTTTGAGAAAAATATAGTTTTAGGATGTAGATTGTTTATTACAACTCTGTAACCATTGGGATTGGCATTTTTCAATTCCATAATTAATTCTTAACAATTTAGTATTTTGAATCATTACCTACTATTGACTACTTACTATTTTTTTTCCTATATGTTATATGATTTCAAATGATGTGAATTTTTCAAGCATGTAATCAACTTTCTTTGAATAATGAATCCAAAGACTTACCACCATTTTTGACATTTTTCCATACAAATGTGACCTTGTAAAGTGCAGCTGCTCGGTTTTTTTGCAAGGACCCAAAAAGGATTTTTGTCAATTCAAATGCTAATATCTTGCAATCCAGATGGTGGAATTTTTTGAAACTTTTTCCACATCTTCTCAAACTAGTGGATTAAGAGATCCTATGATTACATGCGTCAAAAAAAGTTTAAAAAGATAATTTGATACTTGATCTAAAAGTCGCATTTTTTGAGCGTTTTGGGTGAAAACATAGTCATGGAACTTTAGGGGTTAAAAAACAAGAAGAAAAATTCCAATCCTACAATCTTCAATTTTAGATGTTTGAATTTTTCTTCCTAAAAAGCGATAGGTTTTTTTTTGCTATACTAAAATAGTTATTTAATATGGTCTAAACTATTTACCACAAGGACATACTATTCAACACCGATTGTAAATGTGACGTTGTAGTGTTTGTAGTGTGTAACGGTGGCATTGTTAGATTGGGCATCCTAATTCTCAGACCAACCAATTATCCACCATACGACGATAAATTACCATTTTCAAATTATTCTTCCAATGCATGGTACCATACTACATGCATAGGTCCGGGGCCATCTGACAACATTCATTTAGAGAGGTTTTGCAATTATAAGGGGTGCATTTAGAAAGAGTTCTACTGTAGTATCGTCTCAAGCTAGGACCGCTGGACCGAATAGTTAGAGAGTTTTTTGCAATTATAAGGGGTGCATTTAGAGGAGTTCTACTGTAGTGAATAGTAAACCAGAGAGTTGCCTACGTATCATCCAGAAAGACGAAGATTCTCGAGGGTCGGATGAATGCTTTCACACAAGCCCTACTTAGGTTCGTCTCTAAACCCTAACTAGAACCCCAAGAGCTCGTTGTCCTGCACCCAACCTCAATTGTTCCACCTTCGTGATGCGTCCTACTTGAGAGACAATTGCGAGATAGCTTTTGGTTGCTTGTAGCGAGTGAGATCATTGTACTTTAGAGATTAGAAATTGAAAGGATTGAAGTTGCTGACGGGCGGATTCGGGGCTGTGAAGGCGATGATGGACGGTCATGCGGCGTCAGTTCCGCAGACGAGCGGGAAGGTGGATTCTGTTTTGGTAGAGAAGGCCGTGGATGCGCTGCTGAAGTGGAGCGGGGCGCAGAAGCAAAAGGCGCAGCTGCTTGAGGACGACCATTTGGTCTATGTTGTGGTTGGGATGAAAAAGGCGCCGGAGCAGGGCAGGACGAATCCCTACAGTGTCCGCCTTCCTCACCCGCTCCATGATTTGGATGGGCATCATGAGGTCTGTTTGATTGTTAGTGATAGGGAGCATGGGAAGCAGAAGCTGAACAAGCAGAAGGCCAAGGAGCGGATTGAAAAAGATGGCTTGAACATCGCCAAGATTATCCCGTTGTCGAGGCTGAAGAAAGACTATTTCTCCTTCGAGGCGAAGCGGAAGCTTTGCGGGTCGTACGACCTGTTTCTGGCGGACGATCGCATACTCGGAGAGCTCCCAAAGCTGCTCGGGAAGGGGTTTTACAAGAAGAAGAAGCACCCCATTCCAGTGAATCTGACACGGGGGCAGTGGCGAGGGCAGATAACGGCGGCTTTGAATTCGACCTTCGTGTATGTCAGCGGTGGGACTTGCAGTGTTGTCAAAGTTGCGAGAGTGTCGCAGCCCCGAGAGGAGATCATTGAGAATGTTAAAGCAGTAGTGGAGGGTGTGGCACTGCAAATTCCACGGAAATGGGCCAATGTCCGAGCGTTTTTTTTGAAGACTTTGGAGTCCGTCGCTCTGCCTCTGTACCAATCTCTTCCGGGTAGTATGCCATTGAAATTCGAAGTGCAAGGCAAGAAGAACTTGGAACCATCGAAGAAGAAAGCTAAATTAGCTGAAGGTAATAAGAGTAGGATATTGAAGAATGAGGAAAAGGATGTGGTGGATGATGCTGTAATAGCGGAGAAACCAAAGAACAGGAAACGATCACTTGTGGAGGGCAAGCAGAAAGGAGTTCGACCCGCTGTGTTTGCAACTGGAGCATAAATTGTATCGTTCTTTCCTCCTTCAATTTCCTAGCAATTTTGATCCCTACTTTTAGGAGCGTGCTGCGCTATTGCCTTGAGTCCTGCAATTCCTTGGGTCTGATACAATCCATCGTAGCTATATACTCTCATTTTTTTTGGTATGTTAGTATCTTTGGCTTGGCAAGGAGCGGATGTAATTTTACAAGAAAGATTTTTTTATGTTCAACCTCTGTCGGCATGCATCGGCGTGGCCTAGCACAGATTTTCCTTGGCCAGCTTTCGGATTATGATAATAACCGAAGCTCGTTTTCCTTTCTTAGATGAGTTGACGATAGTGAGAGGATATTCTTATTGTTTTCAGAGGAGCGCAGGTACTGGTTTTTGGGACTTCAGAACTTCTGGCTCTTTGTGGATGTGCACTTTCGATTGGAACTGTTGGGTGAGGATTTGAAGACTGGGGCCGCAGCTGGAGAATATATCACAGGTGAGAAATTTGGAATTAATTCAGTCGATCAGGAATGATGAGTTTATGATTTCTTTACGAATTGAATATCTCCGGTGCTGGCGTGACTGAGAGATGCTTGAGTTGCAAATTGCGACCATTGCAGGCTAGTTTTCCGAGACGCAAGAACCTGTTTTTTTCTTCCTCCCCTTAGTTGATTGACGAATTGGTGGGTATTCAGGGGGAAATTTGTTGTATAGTTTTAGGTTCGGTACACTCGAACGACGGATCGTCGTGGTGTGTAAAAATTGTCTGTACTAGAAGTAACATTGTAAGGTTGAGGATAACAGACATCGTTAGGGACCTGAACCTGTCTGTTAACAACAGCAACTCGTGAATTCGTACACTTGGTGAACTTATTGGCAAGTGTTGTAATCGTGTAAACATGGCTTGGCTAACTGTCTGGCCATTGATCTTTGAATGTAAGTGGGTTGTCTGATGTTACTTATTGTAGTCTACGACCTCCCACTTTGAAATTGCATAAGAAATTCATACATACTTGATAATTTCTTGGACCTCAACAGATTTGACTCTTTAGACCCAAAGATTACTCCAAAGCTCAGTACATTTCTCCAAGAACACACTCGTATACCTTACATATCTTAAGAATGCATCAGATTGAACCCTATGCACAAATGCTTCACATGTGTCCAGAATTGACAGTATTGAATGGCGAATTGAATTGGAATATTGAATGTTGAAGTCAAATTTGTTGACTTTGCTAAATCAAAGAGAGGAAACTTCCATCCCTACTAATATAAATATGGAGTAATTTATGTTACATTCTAAAGAGTATAGTACTGTACAGTCAGGTACCGCTCATTTATGAATTGCCAATTTGAGCTATTCAGAAAATTTTGTATATGTGGATTTAAATTTATTTATTTTGGTCAACATAATTATTGTTGCATTTTAACACAATCACAATAAAGCACACCAAATTTCACTTTCAAAAAAATAAAACTCCATTTTTGGTGAATTTTTTTATTTAATTTTCATGGTAGTATAAGTTAATTCATTGACAAGCATTGGTTATGAATTTTTTAATTTGATTGCATAAGTATGTAGGAAACATCCATATGCACATCTTCCCTTCAAACAAGTATCTTCAAAAAAATCCCATAATTCCTTTTATAGAGATTTTAATGATGAAGTCATAGTGCCCAAATTTTGTACAAAAGATATCATATTGTATTTCAATTTTTCTATTTCACATGGTAACTAATTTTGTAACATTTGAGCATGATGGTACAATTACTTTGCCAAAATCTAGTTAAAATCTAGTAATATCCATTTCTCCAAAGTTTGGTCAAATGACACTTGTCATTGAACTCTTCATTGCTCATTTGTTTGTTACCTAAGGGAGTGATTTTTAATATGAAAGATGGGCATATGTATGTTCCTTACATATCTATGCAATTGAATTAAAAAAATCATCATCAATTGTTTTCTATAAAATATTATGTAAAATCATGAAAATTGACTTAAAAAATTTGCCCAAAATGCAATTTTGCTTTTTTGAAATTGAAATTTGGTATGCTTGATTGAGAGTGGGTAAAAATTCAATAATAATTATGCAAGACAACCAATGCCAATTTTATTTATGTATTATGTACAAATCTTTGAACTTCTCAAATAGGCAGTTTGTAAATGAGCAGTACTTGACTGTACAATGCCCTACCAAAAAGTTTTTGCGCACTCACTCGAGTGAGAAAATCTGTGCAAATTTTTTTGATAGGGCACTGTACATTGCATTAAGGGAGGATGCTCTAAAAGCAACCGACTTTTTCAAATCGACCCTACAAAATGGTAATGAATAGATATGAGTTGGTCTTTAAATGGACCACTTTAGTCACTGATTGAATCCAAAAAAAATATTCTTTAATTGCAAGAGCCAATCATTGGCCTTGATGTCCTCAAATCACTTTAGAAGTTGTAAGTGGAGGCATTTTGGAAAACCTAAGGTCACAAATAAATTCCCTATAACAGAAATCTTAAAAAATTCATAACTAATTCAAAAATGCTTCAAAAAATATTAAACCACTTGTGTTACGTTTTCCATTCATTTTTCTTTCCCTGACAAATGAGTGCAAAATAATTCTGTTTGTGCAAACCTACGAAAAAGGTGGACCAGCCCTTAAATGGTTGCTTTTAGAGCATCTTACCTTAGCGATGTTTCATGATTCAGTAATTATCTGTCTTGCACCGTGGCATTGACATCTTTGCTACAGGCAAGGCATCATTCTTCCGTTTGGCTCTGTTTAAAGAAATGACCAGCACTCATGATTTTTTTCCTTTTTATCCTCCAGTAGGATTGCTCAAAGAGTTTGGAGGTTAAAAAATTTAGCAAATTTTGCATAACAATGTATGTTGTTCTGGTGGTTACAATACAATTTCCGATAATTCATAACAATTTTTTATGCTGAAATCTGGCAAAATAGTTGCCCTTTATTCCTCACAAATTCAATAGGCTTATATCTGATTACAAACAAAACTTCATTGAAATGTGGCAATATTTAGTGCAAAAAAGTATTTTAGACCAATACATTCACACTCAATAACCAAAGGCAGTGCCTACATTTTACTTCTTAACCCCTAAGTGCTCAAGCAACCATTTTTTGGAAAAAAACTTTCTAAATTTTTTTTGTAAATTTTAAAGATTGGGTTGGCTTTCATTATTTATACTCAAAATTAAGATTGCTATAGTCAAACAAAAATTATAAGAGGAATAGTACAAAGTGTTTAGAATTTGTTTAATGTTGAAAAACTTATTATTTGGGGAAAGTGTTGGTATTCTGATTACTAGATCTTATGCATTTTTTTACAAATCATTAGAAATCACAATTTTAACCAGTCTAAAAAGAATTCAAATGCTAAAGTTAAAAATAATATTTTTGGTATACTTTTGAAGTTACATCTTCAAAATTCATTTGAAGAGAATCTAAAAAAAAAATTATAATTTTGATCGTACGGATACTTTCTATTTTTTGTGCTTCACAATTATTACCTTTATTGATGCAAACTTCAAAAAAGTTATAGAACTTATATTTTATCACATTTGTATTTTGTTCAAACCCTTTGGGCTTTTAGGGGTTAACACTTGTTGTTTAGATACTTCATATAATACTGTGTAACCAAACAATGGTCTTCCCTATGTATTATGCCTCCTTAGATGCTTGGAAGAGACTATCAGTGAATTCAAGGATTGGGGTTGGCTAAAGAGCTATAGAAGACAATTTTGAGAAACAATGTTATACTTTGGATAACAATTTTCTAAAGAATGAAATTTTCCTAAGATTTTAACTCAATTCTTCAACTTATTTTTTTTTCAATACTGCTAGTTCAAAAATTTTAAGCTAAGAAGATTCAAATCTTTAAAATCTAGTCATGAATGCAAGGTGCAAGAAGAATGGCCTTTCATTCACTTCAAATACAAATATCTTGCAACCCATGTGATCAAAGTTTTTGAAATTTCTTTTACAAATTCTTAACTCCTAAAAGTTCCATTGTCCCCTTGAGGGACAAAATGGATTTCGGGCAGGTTACTATGGCTTCAATATTCATCATTATTTTTTGAAACTTTTTTTGAAGATAGAAAAATACATTAGCTTTATGGGAATATAATTTTTATTTCAATCGGTGCCTGGGACCAAAAGTTATAGCATTAAAGGTCCATTTTTCGGTGCGGCAGGTAGAAATCTTTTCACACAGAATTTTTTTTTTTAATTAATTTCTTTTCTTTCTCATAGATTATGTTTTTATCTATAGGAAGCTTGGATTCATCCTATTTAGATTTGTTATGTGAAAGTTGTGGACAATCTTATTTTTCAGGCAATTAAAGCATCTTCTTGAAAAAATAACTTCTAAGACTCATTTTTGAATGCAATTTTCGCAAGTTAAAAAAAAAAATATTTGACAAGGCTAAGTTTGCTTGCTAAAACAATCTCACCATTGGGATTATAGTGTTTTAATCCCATCTTAGACATTACAAGAATTTTGAATCCTGCAAAGGGCTGCAAGTTTTTTATTTTCGGCCCCCCCGCCGTGCAATTATTGAAAAACTAATTTTTTTTATTAAATATATATATATATATATATATATATATATTTTTTTTTTTTTATTTTTTTTTTATTTTTTTTTTTAAATACATTTTTTTGGAAAATATTATGAAAAAAATAAAAAATAATTAAAAAAATAAAAAATTTGACATGGCGTTGACGTGGCACCAGTAGTGCCATGTCAGTACCCACCTTTTTTAAAATAAAAAATAATTTTTTACTTCTATATTTTCCATAGTTGCACCTTGGGGGTGCAAAACTTGTGGCCCCTTTGAGGGTTGAAGTTTTTTCAGATGCAACTATTGACGATTTAGTTTTTCTTTCAATCTTGGACCTACTTCTGTTTAACAATTTTTTAACGTATAAAAATCAAGTGAATTTTTTTTGAATTTTTTTTCCTAGATTCTCAACTCAATTATTCAACATAAAAAAAATTAAATTCAAAGTCCGTAGTGCAAATATTTTTACAAATGGTGGTCAAAGTCATCTAAAATTGCAACTCAGTGTTCAAAAAATCAAATTTTTCCAACTTTGAAAACTTATATCTTCTAATCTGTACGGTCAAAATTTATGAAATTCTTACCACATGATTTGAGATAAGTTAAG
The DNA here is from genome assembly GCA_963969595.1 of Neckera pumila. Lineage (NCBI taxonomy): Eukaryota > Viridiplantae > Streptophyta > Bryopsida > Hypnales > Neckeraceae > Neckera > Neckera pumila. The sequence goes on along the minus strand of OZ018411.1, from coordinate 24,330,726 downwards.
TACAAGATCCTACCATTAGATTCTAAAAAAAATTATCTTTTCTCTTTTTTTAGATGAACGTAGCAGAACTGGCAGTTTTGAGTCAATTTTGACAAAAAAATGCCTTCGGACTTTAGGGGTTAAACTAGTATAGTGCAAGATCCTAAGTTAAATAAATGAAGAAAACATCTTTTGAATTTTTTTGCACATTGCAATAGAAATGGAAATTTTGAGTGTTTTTTTATGAATAAAATGCTTTGGAAGTTTAGGGGTTGATTACAAATAAGAACCAACGTACAAACACTAATATGATACTTTTATAATGACCAATAACGTTATTCAAATGTTTATTCAAACATTTTTAGTAAATTGTAGTTATCTTATGTAATCTACTTAGATATCTTGTCAACATATCAAATCATGAGTGTAGTAGTGGTATCTCAAATATATTAACCCCTGAGCATCCTGGTGTTTCAAATCCAGCCTCCTAAGTTTTGAAAGGTTGTCGTGTTTGACTATTGTAATCTTTTCAATGGTATGGTCAAATCATTTGTCCATTTCCTTGCAACTTCAGACTTATCTCCACCACCAATTGGTATAGTCAAATTGTGTGAATCTTGTTTAGGTGATTATTTGGTTGAAGGGTCGTTGCAAGATTGACCTTCCATTTTTGTTCCACTTTGGCCATTTTCAGCAATTTTTTCGGGAGTACTATAAATATAGAAAAACATTTTTAAAAAAATATGAAAAATATGAAAAAATGTATACACCTATAAGAAGAAGTTATCCTATGAAGGAAAAGCAAAAAAAAGTTCTTTAAATAGGAAAACTAGAAAAGTGCAGAATCACAAGAAAATATATACTTTAACATTTTAATTTGGGTGATTGCAAGAAATACTTGTACTATTTGTTGCGTTCTATCACACCCTAGTTTTTGATTTTTGTTTTGGCCATAACTTTTGTGTTTTAGGTCCAAATGAATCAAAATTTATACAAAAGCTACTTATAACCATTATGTACTTTACCTGATTTTTGAGGATTTTTCAAAAATAATTTACTATTTTTTAACAACTCCAAAAATTTCTCACAATGGCTGATTTAGGGTTTTTTAGCACCATTAAACGCAAAAAAACAAATTTTGAGCTGAAATTCTGAGAAGAAGGTTTCTTAATGGACCGGTAGCTATTGTTCAAAGGAATTTTAAAAATACTTATTTTTATGTGATGTAGAGGTCCACAAAGAGAGCTTCTTTCTACATTTTTTTCCAAAGATACAAAACAATATTTTGGTGAATTTTTTGGTCAAATCTCATTACCAAAAAGTCTTCTCAAATATACAATTTTGTACAATTTTTAAATTAAAAATCCTATTTTCTGCAAATTAAAATGTTAGAAGTGGTATTTTCTTCATTAGACTTTTGGACATAGAATTCACATAGAATTTGGGTGAAGAAAATACCACTTCTAACATTTTAATTTGTAAAAAATAGGATTTTTTTTTTAAATTATATAAAAATTGAACTTTTGACAAGACTTCTTGGTGATGAGATTTGACCAAAAAATTCACTAAAGTATAGTTTTGTATCTTTGAAAAAAAATGTAGAAAGAAGCTCTCTCTATAGAAAATTCCTTTGGACAGTAGCTACTGGTCTACCAAGAGACCATCCTCTCAAAATTTCAGCTCAAAATTCGTTTTTTTAAGTCCCAATTAGTGCTAAAACCCCCTAAATCACCCATTGTGAGAAAATTTTGGGGTTGTTAAAAAATAATAAATTATTTTTGAAAAATACTTAAAAATTATCTAAAGTATATGATAGTTATGAGTAGCTTCCCTGTAAATTTCAAGTCCTTTGGAGCTAAAAGACAAAAGTTATGGCCAAAACAAAAACAAAAAACTAAAGTGTGACATACCACATTAAGTGTTTTTTGCAATCACCCATTTGTAAAAAATAGGAAAAGTAATTTAAAAAAATATTGAAAAATGCCATTTGAGAAGACTTCGTGGTAAAGAGATTTCACCAAAAAAAAGATCCTAAAACCATCTTCAATGCTTAGAATTGCATGCACAAGGGAGCCCTCTTTGCATGGATGTAGAGGATATAAAATAAAATATTTTTTAATGCCCCTTGGTAGAAATTTGATTTCCTACTATGGGAATAGACCATAGAAATTTTAGCTCCAAATCATTAAATTTGGAGACTCCATGCTTTGTAAAAATCCTAAAACTCAAAACGTAACAAATTAGTTTAAATGATTTTTAAATACACAATGATTTTTGAAAATTTCTGAAAAATATAAGATATGATTAAACTCATAAGAAGACTCTCCACTAAAAATTTCAAGTTCATACAAGTCATGTTTTTAACGCTATTGCAAAATGAAGCTTCGGCTCTGTGTTTGTGACAATGTTTCACTACCGGTCTTTCATACAATCACCCTGAAATGAGTTCAAAAGGGTCTAGATTTTGGTAAACACGGGGTAGGCGCTCAAGGGAAGTGAAAGGACAAAAAGTATCACTATGTGGTTAAACTTCAAAATCCTTCAATCTGGAATTTGTATGGTCCATTTTGCGAAAAATTAATTAATTTTAAAAAAAGAAATCATGGATTTTCAGGGATTCAATTCAAATCTTATAAAAACAATAAATTGTTGTGAATTTTGAAGAAAAGGTAAAAAAACATCATACCAAATACAAACAAGTTAAAAATTTGAAAATTTCACCATAAGTATAAATTTTGGTATAAAACATTATAAAATAAATCAATGTCATTTTATAATTAGAAACTTAGTTGATTGTGGATGCAAATTTGAAGTTCAATGGTGATAAAATATTCAATTTGAAAATTTTACAAAATTTCAAATTAGGATAGAAACTAGCATTTGTAACTTTCATTTCATTTGTGAAATTCTAAAGTATTCATCTTAATTCAAAAAATTCAAATAAAGAGCAAGTAAATAAGGATTACAAAATCAGTTAGAAAGGCATCTTTTGTAATCTATAGGTTTAGCATACTCTTTTGTAGACAATACTCTTGTTTAGCAGTGAAGGTCTTTCCATCATCAAGTAATGCACACACATTAAAGAAAATTCTCTCAAAATAAATTGGGGTGAAATCCATCCATTTTTTAGGAAGGATAGATTCTATTTGATCATTCATCAGCCACTTCTTAGCTCCGTCAATGTTCTAAGGTTGATGGATTGTTCTAAGTTCAAACTAGCAACAAAAAATCCCTAGCACAATATAAAAAAATTAAGATCAATTTTGGTCATTTATAACAAAATCATAATAGCCTTTATATCAATAAATTGACTTATTATTTTTAAATTTCAACCACTACTTGGCATAATATTATTCAAATTTAAAAAAAAAACATTAAAGAAAAGAAGTAGAATACTTTGCCGATGGTAGTGACTAATAATTCAATAAACTTATTTTGAGAGTTAGAAAAGTTGGCTTATGTTGGTTTGAAACTTTAACCTAAATAAGAAGGGGTCAGAAAACCGCCGGCACCTGTAGTAATTTGGTGCTTACTTCATCGACAACATTACTAAATAATACCATGGGAAATATTTAACATATTTTAGTTCTCAAATAATATATGATTGCTACGAAAAGGTATTTTCTCCGAATTCATTTTTTAAATTTGGTACGATTATGGTTCTTCTTTTAAGGAATGAAGAATCAAAAAGTGGGATATCTATATTTTTAACCCCAAAAAGACCAAGCAACGATTTGGGGCAACTCACTATAGATGGAATTTTTATTTTTTTCTATGAAATTTTCACACAACATGGGAACCAAGTTTTTCTTTAAGGCCCAATAATTTTCATAACTTTGATTACATAGTTAAAACGTTATTGTATGATATGTGGATTTTTTTCCTCAATCAAGCAATTTGGGCAAATTAAAAAAATCACTTTTTTCAAAAATAAAAAATTGAAATTGATTTTCTAGATTTATATATATGTGGAAAGCTTTGGATCATTCCATTTTGATCAATGCGATGAAAGTTGTGAGGAGTTTTAGTTTGCGGATGATTATGGATTTTCTACTCTAAAATATACTAACTTTGAAGTTCTTTATTTAATTCAATTTTCAATATTTTTGGAAAAAAATTAAAATCATATGATATAGATTGTTTATTACAACATTGCAACCATGGGATTGGCATTTTTCAATTCCATAATCAAATTCTTAACAATTTAGTAATGGAATCATTCTCTACTTCTATTACTTTTTTTTTCCTATATGTACACTACCAAATGATCTGAAATTTTTCAAGCATGTAGTCAACTTGCCTTGAAGAATGAATCCAAAGAAGCACCACCATTTTGGACATTTTTTATACACATGTGACCTTGTGAAGTGCAGCTGCCCAGTTTTTTGCAAGGCCCTCAAAAAGATTTCTGTCGATTCAAACGCTAATATCTTGCATTCCACATAATTATTGAAAGTTTTTGAATTTTTTCTACATCTTTTCAAACCAATGTACTACAAGACTTTACGGTTACATGTATCCAAAAATATTTTTTTTTTTGAAATTTCAAATGGCACTTTTGGCGTTATAGAAAAAACGGGGCCTTTGAAGGGCTGCTCCGTAGCCCTTCAAGGACCCTACAAAATGATTTTTTTAGCAAAAATATGATTTTTTCCCTATTCCCGCCTACCAAAATTTGCAGTGTCGGATGCTTGGCTGTGGCCCGAAAACCGATTTTAAAGAGTTCAAAAATCAAGGTTAAGGCACTCTAATGCACTTTAACCCTGATTTTTAATCAACTTAAGTTAGGGTCAAAAAAAATAAGCCAAATGAAGTGGCTTTTGAAGCTAGTTTTATCCGCAATTAGCTTCAAAAGCCACTTCATTTCTTGGCAAATTGAACAATAGAAGTCAACTTAAGGCACTTGCTTAGTTTTATATATTACAACATGTGGAAAGAACTCTTTATACTAGTAGGGTAGGAGTAGGGGAGACAATGCATGTGGATTATATGAATTTGGAAGAAAAAGAGCTTGGTCACTCATTTTGAAGTAGAATCCAAAAATGATGTAAAAATTGAAATTTAAGACCTCATTTAGGCATAGTAGAAAAAAAAATTTGAAAAATTTTGAACTTAAAATAGTAGGGGAATTATACTACCTTTCATCTCCAAAAATTTGTTTGAGGTATTAAGCCTCCACCTAAGAGTTCTGGACAAATTTGAAAGAGGGGTTGGAAGGGACATTTTTTTGGACATTTGTAAACACCTTCTTTCAAATTTGTCTATAACTTTTAGGTGGAGGCTCAAAACTTCAAAATGATATTTTCAAAAAGAAAAGTAGCATAATTCCCCCACTTTTTTTAGTTCAAATTTTTTTCAAATTTTTTTTTCTACTATACCTAAATGAGGTCTGAAATTTTAGTTTTTACTTCATTTTTGGATTCTACTTCAAAATGAGCGATCAAGCTCCTTTTCTTCCTAATTCATATATCCCACATGCATTGTCTTCCCTACTCCTTTCCTACTAGTATAAAGAGCTTCTCTTCACAATTTCTAACTCACTAAACTAAACAAGTGCCTTATTTGACACTTATATTGTTTCAATTAAGTCAAATAAAATTTAACTAGGTCAAGTTTTGTGGCTTGATTGTTTTAATTTGATGTAATTGAAACCATTGTCAATTAAGCAATTAAGATTTTTTTTTATTTTTTTTAATATTTTTGAAACACATGGAGCAATTAAGAATCTTCAAGGGAATGTAAAGGTTAGAAATTGAATATATAGTGGTCTGTATGTTTAAAACAAATTAAAACATTAGTCGCAAAATTGTTATGGCCTGCAAAATTCACCCACTCTGACTTCTCACTTCGGCATTTTTTGGAGAGTGTCATACCATCTTGTTAGTAGCTTGGTCTATCACTGCAAAGCAACCCTCTCATGGACTTAGATTTTCTCTATTGAGTGCTTTTGATAAAAAAAATAGTCAAGGAATTTTAGGGGTTAAGTTAGATTCAAGTCATATTAATTATTGTATAATATTCCATAGGGTGTTGAATCAAAAAATAGTATATCAAGATAATGTGTTTTTTATCATTTTTCTCCTCCTTAATACTTGATTTTGACATTCAAAATCATTTTGTTGTGAATGCAAGAAACACTTGCCAGTTTCGTTGCGTTTTGATTTTGGAACGCTATAACTTTAAATTATGAATTCACTGTCAAAAACAAAAAGTTTATTTTTAGATATTTTGGTGCAATTTTTATCCCATATTTAAAAAAAAATTTAAAACATATATATATATATATAAGTCAATTTTGTTAATTTATCCCACTTTGACATTTATGAGTTTCTAAAACTATTGGGCAGTGTAAATTAATGATTCTAGCTGAACTTTCTATAGTATATTCATGTAGTAGTCAAACATGTTCCTACCAAAGGTCATCTAAAAATAAATTATTTTATATCCTTCCCATTTTTATAAACAAGCCTCCTTTGCGCGCGCACTTCTAAACATTAGAGATGGTTTTGACCTAGTTTTTTTTATATCAAATCTCATTACTAAGATGTCCTTCTACATGGCTAATTTTTTGTTTATTTGAAAATTATTTTTCATATTTTCTATAAATTAAAATGTCAAAATATGTATTCTCTGGGATAAATTCTTGGACATAGAATTCTGGCAAAGAAAATTAGAAGTAGACCAAATACTATAATGGGTTGACACAACCCTATTTTGATTCTACACTCTTTTTATGTTTTTTGTATATTTTTATCTACTTTAAATTGCAAATTTAAAAAAAAAAAAATCCTCGAGTCCCAAATGACAAATTGGGAGCTTACATATGGCAGACATCTGTGATATGATTGCATTTCATAGAAAACCCAGGTCTCCCTTGCTTATATGTCTATGGGCACACGGTCAAAAAATCTTGTATCTTGGGTGGACTGACAATTGGTTTTAGAGATGACTCCAGAACTAGAAAAAACAAACTTACCTTGCTTTTTAAGGAAGCACCTCATCAAATAAAAAGGGTATCATAGACCTAAAGATGGATTAGAGATTATCGATATGCAGCTCTATCTGAAAGGTTGTTGATTTAATAAAGAGGTTTTGATCATGGATTAACTGACAAGGAAAGAGAGCAGAGAGAAATATAGTACACCTTCCAAGCGGAAGGACTAGGGGCTAGTGCTATATTTTTTAATTTTTAATTTTCTTGTTGTTTTTCCATCCGCCTTGCACAGAGTGGATGTTAGAGTTTGCTTTTAAAGCCCAAATACTTTATACGCCGACTACCTTGGTAGAGTTTAAGTTCTCAATGTTTGGTCGTATCTACATCAAAATCTCCAATAGTATATGTAAAACAAATAAATTAAAACTTTCTTAGAAGGAATTCTATATTTCAAATTGCAAGGTTGACAACAAAATACTCCATAGGATAAAAAGTATCCAATAGATTATACTACAATAGTATAAAATCATTGAAAGTAGCAATTACGCTAATAATGAAATTTAGTGTAACAACAACAATTGTTTTGGAAATGCAATAAGTTTTTATTTTGGATGAAGATTTTTATCGGGATTACAAATATCTACACTATTCAAAGAGGGTGATCTCCATAAAATATAGGTGGTAAAAATATTCATCAAGAGTGAAAACTTATAGCATTTCCAAATCAGTTGTTGTTGTTACACTAAATTTCATTATTAGTGTATTGAAGTCAATTTTGCATGTAGAGGCAATTGAGGCCCTTTCCAAACAAATATTTTTGAAAAAAATCTAATTTGATCTCATGTTGCTCTTCTCTCCCGTATTCCCCAAAAGATGTTAGTCCCATGAACTCAATGCGGGTACCAAGATTCATACTTGGTGACATTTCCTCCTTCAGACTTTTTTGGTCATCACCATAACATTGTTTACCAATGAGGCAAGGGCCCTTTTGCATCCTTGAAAAGGAGACCTTGCAATGAATAAAATTGTCTTATATGGCTCTTGAATTAACTGATAAGTCCATCCGAGGTATCTAGCAAAGCATAATACTTTCCCAACATAGTAGGACCATTGCCTGGTAATATAAAGATATGACTCACTAGGCTTTTTCCTCATATGACAATTACTGGGCCTTTGTTCTTCTTTACCAGCTTGCTATTGTAGTAATGGAAACCAAGCATTTGTCTACATACAAAAGTTCAAAGCCTTTGAGCAGCAATTATACCTGAATTGGAGGTGATGAACCATCGTTACATAAAAAGAATGTAGTTTCCTACAAATTTTTGACACTAAAATGATGAAAAAATGTTACAAAATAAACTCATTTTTTGACGTTAATATTGGAAACAAGTATCATACATGATATGTTGGAAAAATTGTCAAAATAGTACCACCAAAAAGTGTGTCAAAAAGCAATTGAGCCCCTACTAATTCTAATTTATATATCTTACATGGATTATTTTACCTACTACTACTCCTCATATAATTCAAGAGCTTGTCTTGTTGTCTCTAAACACACAAAATAAGTGGAGTTCAAAGCTATGCAAGATAGTTGTGAAATATTTTTAGTTCTTTTGAATTCAATGCCAAATTTTCTAAATTTATATTTCAAGGAGTAGTTGTCTTCCGGCCATCCCTTCCTTGTACTTTGTCTTGAATTTAAGGGTCACCCCAAAGTCAGAAGCAATTTGTTTTCAATTTGTGGCCAAAAATCTCCTCTAGGCCTACTCCAGTATTTCCACTCCCTCGGGCACTGTGATCAAAATTTTGCTCTAGTGTAGATAATCATGCCCGTGCTACCTTAATCCATCAAAAATGACATTTTTGCCATAATTCCTTGTGGGCAAATCCAATTGTAAAAAAATTGGGTGGATGAGCAAGGTACTCCTCATCACTACATCCTACTAAATTCAAAAAACATAATGAATATTTTCATTCTTAATAAACTAACCAAAACTGCTATGTATCCAAAAAACGTTGTTTGGTCTTTAAAGGTTAACATGATGGTGACTCATGAAATGATTAAGTTAACATGATAGTGTAGCTCACACTAGGACCTTATATTGCATTTGCTCCATTACCAATCTTGATAGCGGGTTTGTAGATATTACAATATACATTAATAATATGCTAATAATATTCAAAAATGTTGGAATATATACCAATGTATGTATATTTATAGCTTATGCAATGGAATTTCAATGTACAGTAGGATGATTTCAAAAAACACTTGTATAGTTTTGGCATCACATATGACATGCACATCGTATCTTCTGCCAAAACTATTGAAGTAGAAACTTGATGAGTTTTAAATTTTGAATGAAGATGCATGGCACCTTATAATTGTACTTTACAACTTTGATTTAGAAGTAAATCCTACTTAAAGTTTTAATTTAGTAATTTTTCACACTTTGTATTTTCATGTTTTTTTGAACTCTAAAATATTCACAATGAATATCCAAAGGTGAGCTACCACGGCTACATTTCTAATATAGATATTAATTGCCCATTTGAAGAAAACATACATATAGAAAAATTATTTCTCCATTTAGTTGTGTGCAAAGGTGAAGCTCTTTCAAATTAGATTGGATTTTCATTCTATTTGTAAATTTGAAACCAAGATCACTACTTTCAAAAACTTTTTATGTAGAGAACCTATAGTGTTTGAAATTTATCTAATATTAGAAGATTATTATATTTGAAAAAAGGATTGAAGTTCTCATCATTAAATTTTGGCAAATTCAGTTAAAACAACAAATTTGACCAATTATAGAAATTTTCAATGCTAAAAAAAGAATCATATTTTTGTTGAGTTTTTGAAGTTAAATCTTCAAAATTCATTTGAAATAAAACTATACATATTTTGATAAATGGCTCTAAATAATTAATTTTCCCCTAAACTACATGGACAATCTTGGGAGTTGGGAGTGTAAGCGTCTATAGATGAGGGCCCTACAAAAACTCATTGATTTCAAGATCATAACAGTTAAACTTCAAAAAAATTTATAAAGCTTCAATTTGGAAAATTTATATTGAAAGCATGAATATTCTATAGTTTGAGCAATTTGGTCATATATTGCAAAAATGACACGAAAATTTGTGAAAAAAAAACTTAGAAAAAAAGGCATATTTGTTTTTGAAAAGAATTCACAAGGGCGTCACTCTATGTGGACCTTTGGATATAATTTGCGGCCAGAGGTTTTTTAGGGGGATATTTAGATATTCCGGGGCCAATTAAATGGTCTCTATTATTATCCGCTAATTTTGGAATTCATGGTATTTTAGGTCCCTGTATCATTACTTTGAATTTGTAAGGAAGGGCATTTTTTAATACCCTAACTTCATTATAAAGAAAAAAAGTAAGGTGAGAAAGGCAAATACCAAGATTAAAGACAGAAACAAATGGCACGGAATAAATTTGGAAGCCCAGAAATCAAAAACTACCTAAAGCCACTTAAAAAAATGGAAAGGAAAAAAATTCACAAACTACCTTTGGGCCCCAAAAATAGGAAGGACAAAAAATCTTAAACTACCTTGAGCCACAAGAAATGGGAAGGGAAAAAATTGTAAACTACCTTGAACCCAAAAAAATGTAAAGGAAAAAAATTGTAAACTACCTTGAGCCTAAGAAAATGGGAAGGAAAAAGAATTGTTAACTGCCTTGAGCCAAAAAAATGGGAAGGGAAAAATACCTTAGACTACCATGAGTCCCAAAAAATGAAAAGGTAATGAAATCGTAAACTACTTTAAGTTGAAAAATTTAGGGAAGGAAAATAAACCTTACCCTACCTTGAGCCAAAAAAAAGTTGGTAAAGAAAAAGAAACCCAAAATTGTTTACATCTGCAAAAAATGTAAAGTAAAGGAACAATTTGAAATTGCTTTCAGTTGGGAAAAAAATGGGTTTAGGGTCAAACTTCACAAATTTTGTACAGTCTAGTACGTTCTATAATTCAAGAATGATAACACATATTTCAAATACACTTGCACTTTGTGATTGAGAACATTTTGAAGTCACAAAACCAAAACAACTCCTTCCTGTCAAGCATAAATGACATAGAAGTCTCAAGATCCCAAAGCCAAGTAAGAAAAAATAATTGAAATGCAAATACGGTTACAAATGGAACACATCAATACTAGGACGTACGCACTGTTGAAACCATCACATTAACCCCTAAGAACTCAAGCAATCATTTTCTGGTCGCTGCCCCTATTATTTAAGCTTCTTGTTCACAGATTTTGAGGTTCTTGAAAAATAAAATTTATTTCTATAAAATAGACTGCAATCCAAATCCAAAGGCAATAGTTTCATCAAATTCCAAATTTAACTCCACCTTGTGGAATTTTTTTAAGTTAAGTGGAGTAGTGTAGTTTATAGCTTGTTTTTTGTGTTTAGTTTGGGCATGGACTAAAAAGTTAGCCAACTAATATGCTTTTTGCCCACCTTATAAAGGTCAGATCCAAGGAGTTCAAGGAGAAGACAAGTGTCCCATTCTTTTTTTCTCTTGCAAATACTACTCAAATTTAAGTGACCACTGTGCATTGCAAGCTTGGCTAAAAATTGTAAAATTCTTGGAATGTTATAAAATTTTACAGGTATGTTTTCAACTCTCTTATCTTTCATTGAGCTCCAAGAAAGCATCATTTCCAAATATTCTCACAAAGATATGCTCCTTCAAAGTGTGTTGCCCCGTATTTCCACTGACCCAAGAAAAACTTCAAAATTAAATATCTCCTAGATCGTGCAGTCAAATAATCTGAATTTTTTTTGAGGTGCTCAATTTCAATGTTAACTTCAAGATCCTATGGTTATAGTCTATCCAGTCTCAAGAAAAAATGAGCAAAAATTGTTCAAGTTGTTAGTAGCTTTGGCCCATTTTGAAAGATTATCCCCCTTGGGTCATTAGGGGTTAATGAATTTGTCCGTCTAGTACAAGAATGTTTCCACCTAGGCAAGTTGTTGAATAGTTCTATAAACTGAACCTAGTGACAGTAAACTCCTAAGATCCATATCTATGACCCTATCTTAGGAAAAAAATATTAAATATGAAGTATTATTTACTTAGGTATCTTATTTATAATCGAGTGCACACGATTTTGTACACCACATATTAGCTCTAAGTGATTTCTAAATTTTAGACACCATGAATTAAAACCTCCCTCTACTATGTCGCAAGTTGTTTGCTAAATTTTTCTAAGTGCCCCCCCCCTCCCTTGCAAAAATTACTAAATAGAAGGAACTTTGTGATGGAATAAAAAATGAAATTGCTATTAACCATGATTTGGAGTTAAGAATTGTCAATACTAATTGCATGAATGTTATGCCACGCAATCTACACCATCTCAATCTTTACTATAGAAAAATATTGAAAATTGAACTAAGAAATGAACTTCATAAGTTAATTTTGTGCAATAATGTATCAACTGTCCCTCAAAAATTCCCCATGATTTTCACTTCAATAATCTAAATGGAATGAATCAAATCTTTTATCATAGATACAAATTCATCTAAAATGAAAAAAACTCTTGTAACTTTTGCAAATCTACTCAGAATCATATGCAACAAAGTTTGATGTGTAGAACATGTTTAGGCAATCAATCCTCAAAATTTGATTCATAATTTGAAAATCCAATCATTCAAGGGTGCCTAAAATTGCTAAAAATCCAAAATAGGCTCTTCCATCCTTTAGGGGCTAGTTTGCTAGTATATTAAAGGTGGCATATGGTACAATATTGGTTTCAACCAACTCTTTTTCCTAAATTAAATCTTAAAGTGAATGTTCATGCTAATTCAAAAACAGAAATGTATTGTTTTCGTATATTAGAAGTATCATCGCCAATTTTTATGATGCTTTCACTTTTATGTTATATGATAGCAAAACTTCATTTCAGGAGTAATTATTCCTCATTGTCAAGCAAAAGCCAACCCAAAAGTTCAAGTCCAATGTTGAAAACAATCATTATAAAAAAATTCAAGCCTCAACAAGAATGCGAGTGCATGATTTTCGGCACCCGCGGGATGCAGTTACGGATTTATTTTATTTATTTTAAATTGTTTTTCGGAAAAAAAATATTCAAAATGACATGGCGTTGACGTGACGCTGACATGCGACCACGTCACATTTTCAATTTTCAATTTTTTTTTCCATAATATCACTAGGGGGGAGGGGGGGGGGCTAAGCGACCTTGTTGAGGCTTCAAATTTTTTGTAATGATTCTGGAAGTTAGGAAGTTGTTCCACCTCGCTTTTCCTAAGCCTCTCAATAGAATTTTGCCAAACCAACCATTCTAATTTCCCTCTCACAATCCTTACACACTTCCATGAAGAATTCTGAAACTTCTTGTTTTTTTTGTAATAAATTTTTACCGATGTTTGTACATGGAAGTCTACTCTTATGGTAGAGCCGCAGGTTACCAATTATTGCCCCATCGTCATTCAATAGGGTTTCTTAACCCCTAAAGGCCTGAGGCCTATTTTCTACCAAAAAACACTCAAAACTACCAATTTCTATAGCAAAGAGTAAAAAAATTGAAATTCTTTTTTTGCACATCTAATTGTAGGATCTTACACCTAACTAGTATAAGAATGTGTGGAAAAATTTCAGAATTGTGACTGCAGGGATTGCAAGAAATCTGCGTTTAAAGTGAAAAACATCAGTTTTTCAACACATTGTGGGACTAGATTATTTGACTTTGAACTCTTTTACCTTTATTTTTTTGCTCTACAAAGTTTTGAGCTTTAAATCTTTATGGTGGACAATTGAGTTGAGGATTTAAGGGGGAAAAAAACTTTAAAAAAAAGTTAATTTTCATACTTTAAAAAATTGTTAAATAGAAGCAGGTATGAGATAGAGGGAAATTTTAAATTATTAATATCTCTAAAATAAAACTAAAATGCACTAAACCCCAATGGTAAGTTCATTCTAGCAAGCAAACCATGTGGAACTTTTTTTTTTGAAAAATTGTAAAAATTGCATTCAGGATTGAATCCTATAAGTTGTTTTTTCAAAAAAATGCTCTAATTGCCCATAAAACAAGATTGTCCATAACTTTCTCATAATAAATCCAAATGGAATGAATCAAAGCTTTCCAGATAGACAAAAATATAATCTATGCGGAAAAAAAATTAAGTTAATTAAATTTTTTGAATTTTTTTTGCTACCCCCTCTTCCATGTTTTGAGCTTATTTGGGCATAGTTTTTGTTCCCAAGCACCGATTGAAAAAAAATTATATTACCATGAAGCTAATCAGTTTTTCTATCTTCAAAAGAAGTTTAAAAAATCAAGACATAATTTTGGTCCGTAGGTATCTACCCAAAATTCCATTTGTCCCCCGAAGGGACAATGGGCCTTTTAGGGGTTAAATGCAAGAGAGGCTAGCACTCATTTCCAACCATTAGGTCTTGGTTTTCAATCATCAATTCCACCATTCTTGTCACAACACATGTGCTTGGTTTGGAGTGCTAAAATGAACAAGAAGTAGTTTCTTAAATAAACGGAATTGAAAGACTTTAAACATTGGACATGGATCGAGGCCAACTTCTGGCTTTCAAAATTCACAATAATTTCAATTCAAGCGATAAAATTACCAAATTTTTTGCAATCCCTGTCATCTCTATTGATGCACCTCTGAAAATATTTGCTTTGCCTTGCACTACTCCAGATCATGTCCGAATTGCTTATTTGGTTGATAATGGATGGTTCTACCTTAGAGCAAATTAAACTGTACACCCTCAAGACATGCCTATGATCCTTCTCTTCCCTCAAAAGTGCAAGTAGGCACTACGAATCGACATTCCTGAACCCCAAAAATATCCATTGGAATGCGAGCCGGGTACATGACCTGGGATACATGAGTCGACCTTATCCACCATGGAAACATGAGCCCACCTTCAAAAAAGCCCAACATGGGCCTCCATCCCTCTGCTGCTTCTTCCATCCTCTTTGCAGGAACGAGGAAAACGCACCAATGATCGCCACAAGGAGAAATTAAGGTGGGGACAGCAGCAGCAGCAGCAGCAGCAGCCTACCGAAACAGAGCGGTGCAAAAACTGCAAATCCTCTTTTTGTTTCTGAACCAGATCTAGTTCTAGTTGCGGCGGTCCTCCACTCACTTCTCCCCCCTTCTCCTATTGCCACACCCAAGAGACTGATCACTGATGTATAAGTTAGAGACTGGAATTTTTTCTTTTTCAGTTCATCAATACTTGTGCACACCTCCCAAGGAGAAAGAGCACCTGGCAGGCAGGCAGGTCAGTCAGCTGGAATTTCGGAGCAGGCTGCTTTTTCTCTTGTGTTGTGGGGTGTTTGTCGGGTTCAATCCCTGGCTTGACTTGTATGGCCTTTGTGCACTTTCCCCTGTCACCGAATGATTAGCTCGAGCCGGGGTGCTGGATTTAAAATCCCTTGGTTCCACTCCAAACTCTCGCTTCATCTGACTTGCAGTGATTGTACAGTACTTGAGGCTTCCTGGAGCCTAAATCCGTCCTAAATCGCGTCCTAATAAGGCTATACTCAAATTAAAACGAGGTAGGGACCTGATCCTGTGGCTACAACTTTGCACTTTGAATCTGGGGAAGAAAACTCATGCGTGCTGTGATCTCAAGAGATTTGGCTCATGTGTTCAAAGGTGCAGTAGGCTCCATAATTCTATTCACATAATATTTTTGAGCTAGTGTGAAAACTCACCCTGTTGGACTGTAGCTGAAAACCAAACCCGAAAAAGATTCAAAAACCTGACATTCACTGTAGAGCGCGTGAACGGTGTTGATGTTACCAAACTTTATGTTATCCAACTCCCAATGAAATCTCTCTCCTACTGTACATATTTTAGAATGCTTGGAGTGAGGAAAATCGCATCTTCTTCCTCGCAGTACACCAACACTATCAGGTGTTATACTAATTCATGGATTCAGGGGTATATTGAAGAGTCATCACCTTCAAATACAGGTCCAGGTGGCAGACTGAGCCAAATGGCAGGCCGTTTCTCATACAGTACCTTGTTGCAGATTCAAATAACTTATACAATTCACAAACAATCAGTTACATCTTCAAGAACTTGATTAACATAGGATGAATAAGAAATAAGAAACCAATTGCAGTTGAAAAATGTCAGAAGCCATCTCCAGAAGCCCCAGCCAATACCAAAACTCATATGTTTCCAATTTTATTACTTCAGGCCGTGGGCACAAAAGACCAAATACATTGAAGTTCAATCACACCACACACCAATCACGTTATAAGTACTCAATAATGTAAATCCTCTACCTAAAGCTGTACTGTACAATGAATAATAATCCCACTCCTAAGTCCCATCCCAGACAAGCTACAAGTGAACCAAATTCGTATCATAATCCTACACACGACAACAGGGAAACTATTGTCAGCAAGGCTGACCCCGTTTCATGGCTATTATTTTCTTACAAAAGGGTCATGACAACAAATTATTGGCATGGCAGCTGATTATTAGCTGCAAATCTCATTTAGAAACGACGTGTAACTGGAGTCCCCATTCTCCAACGCTTCCTGGATCCCAAACTCTGTAAAATTGTCAAAGGAGTCCAGCATGGAGTTGCTGTTGTTATTGCTATTGTTGTTGAATCTAGACTTCTCCTTCGTACAGGCCACCGGAACACCCCCTTCCGGCACCGTCCTCTGCAAATCAGAGCCTTGAGGAATCGGAGGACAGACACCCACCACTCCATTTCCCATCTCAAATCTACCATCGCTTGGATACGAGGAGCTGTTGTCCACGGGGACAGTCACACTGGGAAGCTTGGACAGGAGAGCTTGGAGGCTGGTCATGGAAGGCGTCAAAGGCGTGGTTATGGTCATACTCGTGGGGCTTTGATGAAGTCCTGTGTGAAGAGCTTTAGGAGGAGGAGGGGACGGGCAGTCGGGTCGATATTGCTCGTAGCCATTAATATAGGAATTGGTACTAAGGTACTCCTTCAAAGGCCCGGAAGTTGTACTACTATTCTCCGGGGGCCTCTTCCTGCCTGCGACAGGAGGAGCTGTTCGGGGTGACAGGAACTGGTCCATGAATCCCTGGGAGTAGGGCATGAAGCGCTCCACGGGGTTGCCTCTCTTGCCGGTGGACCCCAATTCTGTTGACGATGGGAGATGTGGCACCAACACCCCTGGTATGGAGTGTAAGAAGCTGAACTTGCGTTGCACGTAGAGGACGAAATTCAAATCCTCCATGATCTGCCCCACCTCGCAAACACGTGTGAAATCATCCCATTAGGATGTGTACTCATTACCCTCTTCCGGTGCATAGGGGATGGAAAAGAAGAGGGTTGAGAGGCTGTGCTCTCAAAGAGTTGTAAAATTCCAAAGATATATTAAGAGTCTAATGGTGCTGATTTAGTCTGGAGGGGAGAGGGTTAGGCCAGAGAATCATCTTGAGACTCCTGTAATACATTCTTTTGAAGTATTTTTACTTACATCAGAGTAGGATGGGTTAGGAAAACTAGTACCCTTTGGGTGGAACCTAGCTGAAGCACCCCTTCCTGCACTGCAACAACGGCAATGGTCTGGATTCCGGACTTGAACTGTCCCTCCCATGTCCTTGGATGCTGCAAACCGGAATCATTTAGACCCCTCTCATAGAATAGCTACTAGTTATAACATTCCAGAGTGATACTATAGTGGCATGCATGGTACCTTTAGAAAACATTGCCAACTGAGAGTTCTTTAGAGTAAGGTCTTGTCAAAATTAAAGCTTTGACATACTCTCACTAACCGAAAGCTTTGAACATTAAAACAAGGTCTGTGTTTGAGATTCGTTTTCATGACGATTCAAAGGGTGATTCGCTAGAATGTTATATAAAATAAGAAGTATGAATGAGCAAAGAGCAAATCTGAAGTCAAAAAGCACCCTTGGATACACGAAAAGGGGTTGTTTAGCTTGTCCAAGCTTACAGGGTCGATAGCGTTCTGCCAAGGGGAGCTGAGGAAGCCGATCTCATTCTCCAGAGGCTCCCGGCACACCCATTTGTGGCTGTTGTCGACGGCCACCTTGCCCATTAAGCTGCAAAATCACGTCAAATGAATTAGCGTGGCTATGGATGGTCGGCAGCAATTTAGCAGAGAAGTTAACAGACAGACTTACCCTTCGCCATAGTTGTAGACCTCGTGCGTCATCTTGAAGAAAAGTTCCGGATTCATGGTGAGCTCCATTGACTCCTCGTCTTGCTGTTGCTGCTTCTGCTGTTGTCTTACAGACAGGAACGAGTTCGAGCTTCCTCTGCTCTCGCTCGTGCCTGAACTGCTAGTGCTGCCGCACGCCGAGAAGTTGCAAAATCCATCCTCCCAAACCAGAATCCTGTTCACAATCATACATGTCCCTTCATTATTGCTTACCCTTGCTAGCTTGGCTCTGTACTTTTTGCAACTCGAAAGAATCTCTGTAAGGCCGGAGCTAACTGAACTAGTGGTCATCCTAGTGGCGAAGTGGGAATGATGATAGTTACCAGTTGCGCTTGTTGCCTTTGGATCTATCCATGATGCCGCCTTCCGTGTCCCACCTGTGGCGACACCCACAACGGCGGCAATCAATGAATTACATACGACCGTTTCTTACAGCAAGCAGCACGACTCTGGATGAGCTAGTGGTAACGACCTAGCTAGCAGTGATCATAACGTCTCTCTTTACAGGGAGAATCATCATTCTACAGGTGAATGAACCTTTCAGCTAGAGGATGCAGATTAACCTCAAAATCTTGTATTGGGAATTCTCCCGTGGACACAAATTCAGATGGGAAAGGGGATGGGGACGCACTGGGGGGGAGGATAATTGCGGGGCAGGATGCGCCAGAACACAGCGTACACCCATTGCGACTCATTGCTACACATTCCTCGCAGCGTGTGTTGCAGCATCATCGGGTTCATCGGCGCGGTGCATTGCCGCCACGCACAATCCATCCCACAGACACAAACAGACACTCTATGTGAACCTCCAGCGCGCCTTTGACCTGATTGCAATCCGAATCCGCAGCACAGGCAACTAATGCCAGACAGTCCCCGTGCTCGTTAGCCGAGATTCTTCCCCGCGCAAGCACTACGTTGCTGCAAACTCAAACACCCGGGATGATTTCTCACTGATCAGGCAATCCGAGTACATGTTTGTCCTTTCAGTAACGTCGCCACCACTCCAAGGAATCGTCAAATCGGGCGTCACACTTCAGAGAATCGTCAAACTTCACAGTGCCGCCAGGCGATCAGACAATTGTGGTCATTGCACTCCTCTTCCTCCTCCTCCGTACAATTAGTAGAGAATGCTAGCTGTGAACCTTGCGAGCTCAGGTTGTGACGACATTCAAGGATCTAGCTGTTCTTCCCAATGAGGAAGGGGGGGGGGGGGGGGGGGGGAGGGGTCCCAATGCTGGTGTCGGTGTAGGCGCAGAGACAGAGAGAGGACGTTAAGAAGAGAGAGGAAGAGAGAGAAAGAGAAAGAGTGAAGAGATGGCGTCCTCTAAAGTGGAAGCCTACAACTGGCGATTTGAAGCGAAGAGCGCCTGTTGCTCTCAATCCCTGGCAATGCTGTTGCAGCAGCTTTCAGTTCTCCCGTCTGCAGCTGCAGCTGCAGCTGCCCCTTCCTTGGCCTGCCATGCAGCTCCCTTCCCATCTGTACCCACCGTTGCTGCTGCGCAGGTCCACTTTGCCCAGCCAGCACGTCTCCTCAACAACAACGTCGTGAAAGAGAAGAGCACATCACAAACTTGAATCACCCCGAGCCCACCCCGAGCCCACCCCGCTCCTCCTTCTCCTCCTCCTTCTAAATCAGGGCACCTTCACTTCCGAAATTCCAGTAACGCCTCACAAACTCACAACCTGCAAGAAGAGCCGCTGCAACTAATCTCCAGTACATACTAGCTACGACTCCAGAGCTTGCTTCCTTCCCAGGATGTGCAAGAGCGAGCCTCAACTCAACTAATCCCCAGTACCACGTACTACTCCAGAGCTTGCTTGGATCGAGTGTGAAAGAGCTTCAACTAATCTCCCCAGTACTACTAAGTTAAGTCCGCCACTTGCTCATTAGATTGTGAAAGGTGCCGCTTTTCGTCAGTGAGTCCCTCCCTCCCTGCCTCCCTGCCTTTTAGTGGTGCAGTAAGCGGGTCCGTGGCAGCGTCGCGCTCCCTCCCCGGCCCTGAGCTGAATGATGAGCAATCAAGTAATCTAATGCACACGATGGCAATCTGGGGTGTCTTAATTATGAATGCATCAATCGATCCCTAATTAATTACGCCGCGTACCATGGATCGTCCGATCCCTTGGCATGGTGTACTGCTAATTGGACAAGGAAGGGACGAAGGGTACCAGTAACTGCCGCCCTCTCCAACCAGTAGGTCAGTTAATGGGAAATGTACAAGTGGGTGAGGATGGAGTGTTTGCGGAGAGGAGGACCGACTGGTGAGGAAGGAATATTTGGGTTTGCAGCTGACGGAAGCCTTCAGTACCGTCACACGGGCTCTTTCGAAACTAGTAATTCATCCGTGGCTGTGGCTGTGGTGAAGCTAGTTGCCGAGTAGCTAGCTCTGGAACCAAGCTATAGTAAGCTGTCCCTCGGGGTCAGAGATTGCTGCAGTGGATGTGAGAATTCTGCCAATAAGTTAATCAGCTTTGAGGTCCGTCCAGACTCCAGAGGATGATGAAATTTCAATACGCTATCATGGTATCATGTCTTGTTTGAGCTGGAGAGCATTTAATTGTTGCACCCCCTTCTGTTTGGTCTTTATCAGTCAGAAGGGGCTTTCGGCATGGCGAGGCAGAATGCATAACATTAGGGGTAGTCACACCTTTCTAAGGTCGGTCCACCCATTTCCAACCAGGGAACAATTCCCAACTGGTAGTGCCCTATTTCCAATCAAGGCTTGTAATGTGTTTTTTACTCTTTTTAAGGTTGGAACTAGTAAGATCATGACACATGTCCTAAAGTATGCAAAAAATAACAAGAAAGTAGATAGTAGGAAGCTAGTTCTTGAGTGATCGGATTGGAAGACTCTACAGATTGGGAATTGGTTTGGAACACTTATTGGGTCCCAAAATTCACAGAAATTTAAGTTTTGCCAAAAAAATTTTGAAAATTTTGCAATCTCAGTATTTTCTATCTCCCTACACAGGGAAAAATCTCCATCGCACTCAACTGCTCACCATCTGGGCCACAGGAGCTTAATCCCTAAAGGACCATTGTCCCTTCCGGGGACAGATGCGTTTTCAAGCAGGTACCTACGGGCTGATATTTTCTTTGGATTTTTTGAAACTTTTTTTGGAGGTAGAAAATCTAATTAGCTTTGTGGGAATATAATCTTTTTCACAATCGGTGCCCAGAAAAAAAGTTGTGACCAAATAAGCTCAAAATAGGGGACGGCAAGCAGCCCGGGCAGCAACAAAAAAATGGACAAAAATTTGAACTTTTTTTTAATATATTTTTTCTCATAGATTATATTTTTGCCTATTCGGAAAGCTTTGATCATTTCATTTGGATTTGTTATGAGAAAGTTATGGACATTCTTGTTTTTTGGGCAATTAGAGCATCTTCTTGAAAAAAATAACTTCTAGGATGCATTTCTGAATGCAATTTTTAAAATTTTCATTTTTTTTTTCCATGGTTTATAGTACTTGTTAGAACAATCTCACCATTGGGATTAGTGCATTTTAATTCCATTCAAAACATATGAATATTTTAGATTTTCCTTCTATCTTGTATCTACTTCTATTTAACAATTTTTTAAAGAATGATAATTAAGTCTTTTTGAATTTTTTTTTTCCCTAGACTCTCAACTCAATTCCCCACTACAAACATTTAAAGCTCAAAACTCTGTAGTGCAAAATTTTTAATTTAAAAATGTTCAAAGTCAAAAAAATCTAATCTAGCAATGTGTTGAAAAACTTGTTTTTTTCACTTTAAACACAGATATCTTGCAATTTGTGCGGTCAAAAATTCTGAAACTTTTTCCACACACTCTTATACTAGTTAGGTGTAAGATCCTACGGTTAGATGTGGAAAAAAAGCATTTTTCAAATTTTTTAACTTTTTACTATAAAAATGGTAGTTTTGAGTGTTTTTTGGCAGAAAAAGGGCCTTGATCCTTTAGGGGTTAAGTGATTAGGTATAGGTGGTCCAACCTTAGCTTTTATGAAGGTTGAGAAGATGTGGAGAGGAAAGTGGAGCCAATGAGAGCCCATTCTCCATGAAGAAGGTGTGACACCCCTTCTTGCTTTCTATAGAGAAAGAGACTAGAGAACTTACTTGTTGTGTCACCTTGTCGGAACATGAAAATCTAGTTTTACTATATTAAAATATAAATGAAGGAATAATATTCTTCTTAGTAGTAAATTTTTTCGATTTTTTGATAGTTATAGACCGTCTAATGTTTAGAACCGGAAACCGGAAATGGATTGATCAGGAATTAGAGTAAAGGCTAACTGAGTGTACCGGAAATAAGGAACCGGAATTATACTTTGCTTAGACCGGGTCAGGAAAGGGATAACAGGAAACCGCCATTCAACGGTGACCTACTTAACCCTAGGGAACAAGGGGAACGTTCTAATCATTAGTTAAACGGGGATCCTAAACGGGCAAGATTAACGGGCAAGGCCTTAATTAGGGTAATTACTAAGAGCTGCTGAGATTGGCTCTTTTAGATCCTATCTGTCCAAAGGTTGGTCACTTGTGATTTCTTGCCCTGATGGAGAATTGTACAGCGTACGCGATTACTGATTTCCGGTCTGAGAGGTAGTATTGGTGTTTTGAGTTGACAAGACTGCAGACGTGAGTGCTGGAAGGTTATTGAGAGAGAGAGAAGGTTGTTGGCGCCTGAGCTTAGAGTTAATACCTTCCAGTTGAAAGGAGAGAGAGAGAGTGAGCCGTGAGGATCACTAGTCTTACCAATACCCGACAGTAGACCGGTTCCCTCTGATCGACGAGAGATATGGCCGCAAGTCACAGCGGAAGAGCGACCATCTCGCTACGCTACATGACGCCACGATTACCCAAGGATGACAAGGAGATGGCGGATCTGAAGGAGGACTTGGAGCAAATGGGATGCGCCGGCTTCCTGATCAGACCGTGGGATTTCCGGAGTGAAGCAATAGTGGCGGAGTTGAGCTCGGGAGCACCAACTCAGGCCGCGACCACGGTCCGTGCAAAACCCAAGAAGTGGACGGCAGAGATGTGGAGGAAGGTGTACCAGTTCGACCGGGAGGGCGAAGGCAACGCATCCCGGAAGGACCAATTCACGGTGGATAAGTTTCATACCCCTATTAGCAAGAAGGATGGGTTCGTGGTTACAGATTGCGTCAATGAGAGAGAGAGGCGTTTGTTGCAATACGTCTTGGCCATTCTTAACCCGGAAAGGCCAAGCCGGGTCTCTCTGACACTCGCCAACACAGTCTTTGGCGCGCTGTCAGGAGACCGGAAGGTAGATTGGGGTTTGGTAATTCAGGACCAAGTGTTGAAAATGGTCAACAATGTCGGGAAGGCTAAGCCTTTCGCCATCTGTCCATTCCTCTATCACCTGTATGATTCGGAGGAGGTGATGACAAAAGAGGATGAGGTAGAATATGAGGCCGCCGCAGCACTAGTAGAATTTGAGGTCCCTGACTTAGATCAGGAGACCGGAAATGAGGAAGAGTCCTCCGATGAGGACGATGAAGATGAGTCTGATGATGAAGAGGACAAAAGTGAGGCTGAGGACAAGGGTGAGGAAATGAGAGGAAAGGATCTGATAGAGAGAGAACAGACTAAGGATACCGATCCGGTCTGGAGGGAGGAGCCTTTGGACAGGATCACCCGAGATCTGAGTGATTTCAGGAAACGATACACAGTGGTACAAGGTGCAATGCAGATCATCTGCCAAACGGTGGGCGTTGACCACCCAGCACAAGCCTTAACTCGAGTGATCCGGCTCAACCGGGAGAAAGAGAAGAATGAGAGTAAGGAGGAATTGGTGAAGCTTTCCAGCCAAGTGGACGCCCTTAAACAAGAGTTGCGCCAGAAAACGGAAGAGGTAGAGTTGGAGAGGACGTTCTCCAAGCAGACGAAGGATATCCTTTCCCGAATCTGGGAATTTATCACCCATCCGGGTGAAGTGGTCAACAAGGCTAATTTGTTTGACCAACAAGTGATGACGGAGGGAAGACAGCTGCACCAGAAGCTCCTACTGGCAATGATCACTTACCATAAGAAGATGGAGTCGACACTGGAGCAGCTGCAAGAAGTGATGCGTGAGGTGAATCCTCATAGTGTGCCTGCGCCGAGACCGGAACCGGATCAAGAGCCAGTTCAGTAGTTGGCAGCAGAAAACACGGGTAGAGGTGAGACTTCTCACGAACAACCTACCTTACCTGTACCTGAGGAGCACCAGGAAACCAAGACGAGTCAGGAGCAGCAGACCGAGGTGAAAAGCACCAAGGTACCCGATCCAATTCCGGAGGATGACGATTTGGAGATTACAAAAGTGACGGCACTGGATCCAGCCAAGGCACAGGGACCGGAACCAGCAACCGGACCAGGAGGGTCTACTCCAGAGGAGAGAACCAAGACGAAGAATACAGCAGTCTCTCCCCCTCCAAGTCTTCTCCCAAGACTCCAGGGAAGAAGGTGCAGTTCGGCGAGGCAGAGAAGATGACGGCCCTAATGCAGTCCATGGTGAAGACGGAGGCTGGAGCCGGTCGCGGGACTTCATCAGGATCACCTAGTAAAGGTATGATCATGAAACCGGTTGGAGGAGAGGCAACACCTCAGAGCAAGATAGCCAGACCTGCTCCAGTCCCGCAGAAGAGAAAGGTTCCTGAGCCACCGTCGGCTAAGAAGAAATTCACCAAGGCTCAGGAAGAGGAAGAAGACGAAGAGGATTCCGATGATGAAGAAGAGGAATCCGGGTCCAATGAGGATTCTGAACTGTATTCAGATCCCGATCAGGCCCTGGCAGAGACCCAAGCAACGAAGGTGAAGGCGGCCAGAGAGAAGGCCAAAGTCCGGTCTAAACAGATGGCGAGACAGCAGACCGGAAAGAAGCCCGTGGCCCGGAAGGTACCAGCAAAGGCCGGATTTTCTCCAGTTAAGAAGACTAGAAAGTAGGCGAAGGCTCTGGCAGTGATTGTAGGGCTGCATGCTTAGATTTCTGACAAGTAGTTGAGTAGGAATATTTTTAATGTAAAAGGAGTTAGGACTCAAGTTAAGTCCAAATTTTTAGGATCTAAGATCCACATTAAGTGGAAGCTTTTTGATTATAACTTAGGTTACCTAAAATTGACAGGAAGTTAGGAATGAAACGTGTCATTCCTCTTGTTGTTTTGGGCCTTAGGCGCTTTTTGAGTTTGAATGGTAGTTTAGTATTTGAAGGCGGATTTTAGGTTTAATCCGGGTAGCATTTTCATACTTTGTATTCCCAGTTTTTCTGCAAATGCCATTGAAGTTTTTCAATTCACAACCGTGAGCTGTACCTTTTAGCACTTGTCCGTGTTATTGTGAGAGCAGTGAAATCGTGCAGAGTGGATAAGGAGGAAGTGATATTCGGATACAGGAAGTATCCGGTCCCTGGAGAGATTGCGTGTTAGACAGGATACCACAGGATTTCCTTGCGAGGATTAGAACTTGCTTTTGTCAAGAAGTATTATAGCTCTCCTGTGTTTTCCTGACGTCCCTTCTCTACCTAGGCCGTGGATTGTCTTGTGGTCTATCGTTGTAGTAATTGTTAGGAGAATCCAGACTGTCTTGCGTGACCTACTAGCCTGCGTAGTCAATCCGGTCTAGTTGTGAGGAAAGTCTCTTTCTCATCGTTTTTGTTAAGGTTTTCTTTTGAAGTTTATATCGTGGATCTTCTGACACGTTAAAACTCGGAGGGTAGGAGTTAAGCGTCCTTCCTGAAGCCCAAAGTTGCAGATCCCTCTTGGTTCAGAGGTTAAACTCGAATTTATTACATAGTTAAATACTCTAGACCGGATAGATATATACGTGGAAAAGGAGTTTCCGGTTCCGGATTACTGGAATTGGAACCGGTCTAGACTAGTACTTGGGGTTTGTTTTGGGATATCAACTCACTTCATTCCGGCCAATTAGGAGAATTACACCAAGATCTCTGCGGAACGATACACGAGTCACTTTAGGGTCCACTAAGGCCTTAGGGAAGGATTTTGTGCTTTCTGTGCTACGACACACCTTTCACTAAAAAAACCATCGCTTAAACTCCATTCTTGTCCTGCGGAGGAAAAGAACGACCCTTCTCAGCCTTCACTGAAAGGAGCCGGTGCAAGCAGCGGCAAGCCAATTACGCCACCCCATGCCCTTCTTCTCCACCTTCACGAAAGGGGATGAAGGAGCCGTGAGTACCCCTATTGTTAAATCCTTCGGGTCCCAGGGAACCACAATCTTTTGGGTCTCTGCAGTTTGAAAAAGAGAAATAATTCATAATCCAAGAGGAATGGAAATTGCAAGTGAGTTAGGAAATGGAGGTTTTGGTAGAGAGTGAATTTGAGCAATCACATTTTGGGAATACAATTGCATGCAACAATTATTTGCATTTAAATATAGGTATGTCTATCAATCTTTGTATAATACTTGAACATACACGGAAAGAATTGCAAAAAATGTGTCCCTTTTGCACCTTGAACAACATTCAATTGTCGTTTTTTGGAGGGGAAGTGAACACAAAGATGGCAGAAGCGGATCACCATAAAGAAATACTATGTATAATATTGTGTATAACAATGTTTTCAGTACTTTCATATATTATAGTCAATAATATGCCTTTTCTAAGTCTTTTTTTCAATTCATCTTCTGCAGTAGAAGTTGGCTTCAACTACCTCAATGTAAGTGTTGATCAGTTATGAAAGAAGCACAAATGAACTTGTGTCAATTTTGACTAAAAGATTTTATAAATGCCTAGATGTTGAGTGTTTCTCGTATTAAGCATATATTACACACATTAACTTTGCATATTTTAGTGTTGATATCTTTATATGAATCATGAAAGCAATGTCTATCAAATCCAAAGGTCCTCAAAGTGAATTTTTTATGAGGCAGCTAGTGTAGCATGCTCATATTTGTGCATTTTTCATATGCCATTGTCAATAATGTTGCACATTGTCAAAGAACTCTAAGTTCTCCCAATACCAACAATGGATCTATCTAATTTTTTACACTCATTGTCTATCACTCATTCTCCAACTTAATACAATCACAGTTTTTCACTTCAGCTCCTATATCTTTATTAATTTCAAGTTGGATAAAGATTCAATCTTGGCCTAACCAAAACAAATCCATGACCTACAAGATTAACCAATGTTGGTGGGCCTTTTTCATCTTTAAATCTAAAATAGTCTCTCCAAGCATTGTCCTATGGTAGTACAATCATGGACAAATAAACCAATGAGGGTTTTTCATCTCTTAATTGAAAGTCTTCCAAGGTTTCTTGGGATAAAGCTAGGTACCTTCTTTAGGAGGCAATTAGGGGGAAATTGGCTATTGATTACCAGTGTTACATTAGAGAAAAAATGAATCTTTCGAAGGGCTGCTAGAATGTGACAAACCAAGCTATTAAAAGCTTAGTCTATCACACCAAGCTGACTGCTGCGGTGAGCAATCAACTTGGCTGACTGTTCCCCGTAGCAGTCAGTGATTTTTTTTTTTTTTTTAAATAATTTTTTTTAAATAAAATAATAATTATATATATATATATATATATATATATATATATATATATATATATATATATATATTTTTTTTTAGTCGTAAATTCTGGTTCCTGCGCTACTGCTGTTGCAGTTTTAGCAAGGCAAAAATAGAAGAAAAACAAGTTTTTCAGCAAAAAAATACAAATTTTAGGGTACCTCGAAGGGCCGTGGAGCAACCCTCCGAAGGCTTGAGATTTCTTCTAATGTGTACCAAACTAAAGTGCATATAATTGTTAAAAGCCTCCATATAAGTAGTATTTATGTCATTGGGCTAACTTCAATTTTGTTAGTCTTGATGGTTGTAAAGGAGGTCCAACGCCTGGTAATATGTATTTTTTGGACATTATATGAAAGAATTATGAATTTTTGAAGTATTGATTATCTAATGCATGGGGAAACAAAATGTATGTAGACTATTACATGTGGGAGTTAATATAGATATGTAGCTAATTAAATTCTAAGTTTATAAACCATTATCTTGTAAATATATCTATTTTGTACTATTAAAATAGATGACTAATTATTTGTTTGTTTGTTTGTTTGTTTGTTTGTTTGTGATGAAGTTGGGCCACCAAGTCAATGGAGGTGTGTTTGATGTCATCTAAAGCCCTTCGCGAAGGTGTGTGTACTAAAAGAGAGTTTACAGTGTTCCAACCAATGAGGCGAAAGATATCAAGTTTCTAAATTCTAATTCTAATACACTCATCAGAGATTAATACACTAGACAGAAATTAGAAAATTTGTTGTAGGGAGTCCTGGAACATCAGGCTACAATTGTTGGGCTATTGAATACTTGTCCATTGCAAAATTGAGCCAATGCTTTTACTTTTATTTTATTTTTATCTTTATTTTATCTTTATTTTAAATTTTTATTTGTTTGCCAGTATTTTATTTTAATTTTTACTTTGCTTTTAGTTTTACTTGAGTTTTAATTTGAAATTTTGTTTGCTAGTACTTTTGCAATTTTTTTATGCCAATTTTATTTTTATTTTATACAATACAAAAATTGATAGAACATATGATATTAAATATCAATGATGAGGATAATTTGCCATATTTAAAGGATTGAAAATGGGTATGAAAGGAAATTAAGGAGGGCTTTGCCGTTACTTTTGTGCCACTTACAAAATTTGTGGCAATAACACAAGGCATACTAGTCTATACTATTAAGTAGGTATTTATTTGTTTATGATGACCATCAGACCTCCTAAACCTATTGGATTACCGAGGGCGTGCTTGTTGTTGTTGAAAAGCCCTTGGAAAAGGGGCATGCACAAAGCAAGTTTAAAAGTGGTCCAATGTAGTTAGCAAATGATATTGAACTGAAAAGTTTTAATGAATTGAAAAGTTGGAAATTGGATGGAAATTAAAAAATTGGTGGTAGAAGTCGTCAAGCCATTGTATTGAACACTTTGGCCATCATTACATTGTGCCAATACTTTTACTTTTACTTTCACTCTCACATGTACTTATACTTTACTTCTTCTATCGAAACTTTTATTTTACTTCCACTTTCACTTTCACTTTTTTTTTCATTTTATTTTTATTTTCATTTTTACTCTTAAAATTTGTTTGGCATACTATCTTCTTATACCAAACAAATTTAGAATAAAACATAATGACAAAATTGATATCACAGATGATATTCATCCTTAACCCCTAATGAACTGGCATGCATTTTTTGGTTATATAGAAATTTTGGGCATGTACGTGTGACTAGAGATTTCTATATTTTAAGCTGAAATTTTAATAGAAGGAGGGCGCAAAGAATATTTTTTATATGCACTAAATTTCATGACATTTGGAAATAGGAGTCAAAAGTTATGGCCAGTTACGTTACTTTTTTTCGTAAAAGGGCAGTCCGGGCATATCAGAAAAAAATCACTTTTTTCAAAAATAAAAATTTGAAATTGGTTTTCTAGAGTTATATATACACGAAAAGCTTTGAATCAATTCATTTTGACCAATGAATCAAAAGTTATGAGGTTTTTTAGTTTTTGAACAGTTATGGAATCTCTACTCTGAAATAAACTTTGAAGTTGTTTATTTAACTGAATTTTTAATATTTTCTGGAAAAAAAAAATCATAGGATGTAGGTTGTTTATTACAGCATTACGACCATTGGAATTAACATTTTTCAATTCCATAATTAAATCTTAACAATTTAGTATATTGGATCATTCGCTACTTCTTTCTACTTACTATTTTTTTTGTATATGTTGTACAAATCCAAATGATTTGAAATTTTTTAAGCATGTAGCTAACTTGTTTAGGAAAAAGAATTCAAAGAAGCACCACCATTTTGGACATTTATTTATACAAATTTGACATTGTGAATTGCATCTGCCCTGTTTTTTGCAGGGACAAAATAATGATTTTTTCCAATTCAAATGCTAATATCTTCCAATCCGCATGGTGGAAAATTCTGAAATTTTTTGCACAACTTCTAAAACTAGTTTACTATAATATCTTACGGTTACATGTATCAAAAAAGTTTTTTTTTCAAAAATTTGGTACTTGTATTAAAAATAGCAATTTTTGAGTGTTTTTGGTGAAAACATAGTCATGGAACTTTAGGGGTTAACTAATGACTTTTTTGAGATGCCTAGAATTTACTCAAAACTAAACAAAAAGCCCAACTTTTGATAAGATTTGATTCTAAGAAAATTATAATTGTACAAATTCAATCTACACATGGTATAAATTATATAGAAAACAAAAACACAACAATATCACATGTGGTTTGATTATAATGTTTGATAAAGAGGGTGTTAAAATTGTGAAAGTAATATGAAGTCTTCAATCCTCATTTACATGTCAAATCTAATTGAGGTTGTAAAAAAAATGTGAGGTTGAAGGACATAACATGCATAATCAAAATATGACTTTTGAAAATCTATTCTACAATTCTGTCAAATAAATTTCCAATTTTCCCCAAGATTAGGTGTATGAGGCTCACCTCCAAGAGCCTTTAATATTAAAAATCAAGATTTGCAATGGACACCCTTGTACACAATCTTGAATAGAAAATTGTACACAATTTTATCCAAAATTAAGTTTAGGATGCTTAAAATAGACCCTAAACCATATGCATGCATCTAAAAAAAATCAAAAATAATAATTTGGTAAATTTTTATGTAACTTCAAAGTTTTGTCAACATCCAAATATGGTACTTTAACCATTAGGAGTTAAACATCGATGCTATATATAATTTAAAAGAATAAAAAATGGATGTAAAAGGAGATTAATAAAGGAATTGGCCATCACTTTGTGGCACTTATAAATGACATACTAAGCAACCGCATAGGAGGAACTAGTCTATATTGTTAAAATATATTGTTTGTTTGTAATGTAATGGGATTTTGGTGATTGCTAAGGTGTCACAAATGTGCTTGTGTTGTTTGGTGAGGGTGTACGCACAAAGTGAGTATTGCGGAGTTTTTACCAACAAGGCTTAAGATATTGAATATTTAAAATGTTAAGAATTAAAAAATTTGAAAATGGATTCCAATTAAGGCGCGTTTAGTATCGTAAGAAAGCCCTCAGCAAGTACAAGCGCATAAAGTGAGTTTTGCGGCATTTCAACTAAATAAAAGATACTGAATTTTGGAATTTTATGAATTATAGAAATTAGAAAACTAAAAAAGGGGTTGCAAAGCAATCATTTTTTACTATTATTT
Source organism: Neckera pumila (assembly GCA_963969595.1). Classification (NCBI taxonomy): domain Eukaryota; kingdom Viridiplantae; phylum Streptophyta; class Bryopsida; order Hypnales; family Neckeraceae; genus Neckera; species Neckera pumila. Next base: position 24,299,416 of record OZ018411.1, on the reverse strand, counting down.
GGATTGTTTTTTTTTGTTTTAAATTTTAGCTTTTTACTTTTACTTTAACCTTTACTTTAAAATAAATTGGCATAATATTTTTATATGTCAAAAAATATGTTTAAGCAAAACAAGGATATTAATAAAGAAATTGATAGCATGTTTGGACTTAAATGTTAATGCTACAGATAATTTACTTTAATATAAATAGATATGAAAAGAGATTTAAACCCTAAAGGACCATTGTCCCTTTGAAGGACAAATGGGAATTTTGGGCATGTACCTATGGGCTGAAATTTTAACTTGATTTTTTGAAATTTTTTGGAAGACAGAAAGCGGGATTAGTTTTGTGGGAAAGTAGTTATTCTTACAATTAGTGCCCAAAGATAAAAGTTATGCTCAAAACATTGGAGAAAGGGGGAGGGGGCAACAAATAAAATTTAAATAAAATTTAAATAAAATAAAATAAATTTTTTTTTTCTCATAGATTATATTTTTGTCTACTTAAGAAGCTTTGATTCATTCCATTTGGATTTGTTATGAGAAAATTATAGACCATCTTATTTTGGGGGCAATTAGAGCATCTTCTTGAAATAATAACTTGTAGGATTCATAATTTTTATAATTTTTCAAAAAACAAAGTTCCACATGGTTTAACTTGCTTTCTAGAATAATCTCATCACCGGGATTAGTGTATTTTCATGCCATTTTAGAGATATTAATAATTTAGATTTTCCTTCTATCTCGTACCTACTTCTACTTAACAAGTTGTAAAAGTATGAAAAGTAAGTTCTTTTGAAGTTTCTGTTTTTACCTAGACTTTTGAGTCAATTCTCCACCATAAAGATTTAAAGCTCAAGACTCTGTAGTGCAAAAAATGAAGTTTAGAAGGTTCAAAGTCAAATAATCTTATCCCGCAATGAGCTGAAAAATTGGATTTTTTTACTTTAACCCCTAAAGTTCCATGACTAAGTTCTCACTGAAAACGCTTGAAAAATGCCAAGTACAAGTACCCACTTTTTGAAAAAAAAAATATTTTAACCCATATAATCATAGGATCTTGTAGTATACTGACTTGAGAACATGTGGTAAAAATTTCAGAAATTTCCACTGCGTGGATTGCAAGATATTAAGCATTCAAATTAACTCAAACCATTTTTTTGGCCTTGCAAAAAAACAGGGCAATAGCACTTCACAAGCTCACTTTTTGATGGAAAAATGTCCAAAATGATGGTTCTTCTTTGGATTCTTTTTCCTAGATAAGTTGGCTACATATTTGAAAACTTTCGCTTCATTTGGAATTGTACAACATATAGGAAACAAATAGTAAGCAGATAGTAGTTGAAAATGATTCAAAATACTAAATTGTCAAGAATTTAATTATGGAATTGAAAAATGCTAATCCCAATGGTTGCAATGTTGTAATAAATAATCTACATCCTATAATTTTATTTTTTTCAAAAAATGTTGAAAATTGAGTAAGATAAAGGACTTCAAAGTTTATTTTAGAGTCGAGAATCCATAGTTGCCCGCAAACTTAAAATCTTCATAACTTTTGACTCACTGATCAAATTGGGATGATTCAAAGCTTTTTATGTATATAAAACTCTAGAATACCAATTTCAAATTTTTGTTTTTGATAAAAGTGGCTTTTTTTAATCTGCCTAAACTGTCCAGTTATAAAAAAAATAACATATTAGGCCATAATTTTTTATACACATTTCCAAATGTCATGAAATTTAGTGCATATAAAAGATGTTCCTCGCGTCCACCTTCTATTAAAATTTTAGCCTAAAATATGGAAATCTCTAGTTACACGTACCTGTCTAAAATTTATGTACAAACAAAAAATGCATGCCAGTCTTTTAGGGATTAAACGCAGATATCATTAGAGAAAAATTAACCCTCCGGAGGGCCTCTCTACGACCCCCTTTAGTACCTTGAAATTTAGTTTTAAGGGACTAAATATTTATTTTTTCTCCTATTTCCGCACAGCTGAAATTGCAATGACAGTGGCCCAAGAACCTAGATTTACAAATTAAAAATTAAAAACAAAAAATTAGTTAATCTTTAAGAAAATCTTTAAAAAAAAAATGTTAAAATAAAAACTTGCGAAATCTGATTGCTACGGCGAGCAATCATACACTTTGACTACTCACCGGGGGTACTTTTCCAGCTTGACAGGCCAAACTTGAAATAGCTTGGCATGTCAATCTGGAGAGGCCCTCCGGAGGGCTGATTTTTTTACTAATGCTTGCAATCTATACACCCAAAATTTTGAAATGTTTTCCACACATTCTCATACTTGTTAGGTGTAAATCCTACAATTATATGTGGAAAAGAAAATTCAATTTTTTTACTCTTTGCTATAGAAATGGCAATTTTGAGTGTTTTTAGGCAGAAAAAGGCCTTGATTTTTTAGGAATTAAGAAGAAATTGGTCATCACTTATGTAGAAATTACAGATGATATTCTAGTTGTGGCAACAATACATGGCATACTAGTCTACACTATTTAAATAAATGTTTATTTACTTATGTATTTTATTAGAGACGTACGCCACAATCTCCTCAACTACTAGGCCAACAAGAGCACTTGTGGTATTGTCAAAAAGCCCTAGCAAGGAGGGTGCACAGAAGAAAGTTTCAACTAACAAGGCAAGAGACATTGAATTTCCAAATTTTAATCTTAGCCAAAATTAGAAAATTGGACAAAAATTAGAAAATTGATTGTGAAGATCCATCAGACCATTATGCTATAGTTGCCGGGCTATACAACACTTCGGCCACCATAACATCAAGCTGGTACTTTTACTTTTACTTATTAAAATATATTTTATATTTTATTTTTATATTTTAAATCTTTTCGTTTGCAAATAAATTATTTTACCTTTTTTTCCTTCCTTTAATTTCATTTTTTTCCAACACAAATGCTATTTGTCTATGCCACTTTTTTGTCTAAACCCAAAATAATAATACTCAAATACTCCCTCCATCCTGAAATGATTGTTCCAATTCAAACTTTTCTCAAGATTAAGGCAAAATTTGAGAAATCAATTTGGTAAAATAACAAATGCAAACATGGAGATTAACTCTTGATTTGTTTAGTAATTTGCAAATCGGCAATATCAAGATTAAAGCATGAATTACTTAAAGCGGGAAAATTGAGGTTGTAAGTTCACATGATAAATCACCCGCTAGCTTATGATTTCCCACCAAAATGGATTTTGAGCATAGCAACATATTATTTTCCATGTTATCTTTGTACCATGTGAAGATAGTTTAGGGTTAGATTTTTCTTGAGTAACTTGTCAACAACTTATTGTGAACAGCTAATGTAACTAAAACTGACTATTTCAAGAATTGTGTCTTTGTTTAACTAAAACTCTTATTGTGACAAACTAACTATTTTCATAAATTGCATCTTCATAGGACAAAACTTGAAGTAGTGGACAATCATTTCTAGACATCTAGTTTTGGAAAGATGGACAATCATTTCGGGACGGAGGAAGGAGAATACATGATATTAAACTTCAATACTATGGATGACTTTTTTTACTTTAAAAAAATTCCAATACTTTATTTTTTATCTATATTTACTTTTATTTTTTAAATTTGTTTGTTTGCCAACACATTGGTTTTATTTTTATTTTGCATTTAGTTCAAAGTATCAATACTTTGCTATTTTCATATGCCAAACAAGTTGTTGTTTTTGTTCTTTTTTTGAAACACATAGACTAGCTCCATTGATTAATGCCAAACAAGTTTTAAAAAATACTCACTCCATTCCAAAATGATTGTTCAATGACAATCTTTCCCAAGATTAAGGTAAAATTTGAGAATTAGCTAAAGTAATGAATGCAAACATGTAGATTAACTCTTGATTTGCTCAGTGTTTTGAATTTTTGAAGTATGAACTGCTTAACCCCTAAAGGACCAACATGCGTTTTTTGGCCGTATAGAAATTTTGGGCAGATATCCATATTTGAGGCTGAAATTTTAATAGAAGGTGGGGGCGAGGAATATCTCCATGTATACCAAGTTTCATGACATTTTGAAATATGAGTCAAAAGTTGTGACCTAATATGTTTTTTTTTTTCGTAACTGGGCAGTTTGGGCAGATCAGAAAAAATCATTTTTTCCAGAATTTTTTTTTGAAATTGGTTCTCTACATTTATATATACTCAAAAAGCTTTGAGTCATTCCATTTCACTCAATGAGTCAAAAGTTATGAGGGTTTTTGGTTTGCGGGCAGTTATGGATTGTCTACTCTAAAAAAAACTTTAAAGCCGTTTATTTAACTCAATTTTCAATATTTTGGGAAAAGAATAAAATCCTGGGATGTAAATTGATTATTACAACATTGCAACCGTTGGGATTGGTATTTTTAAATTCCATGATCAAAATTTTAACAATTTAGTATTTTGAATCATTTTCTACTTCTTTCTACTTACTATTTTTTTCCTATATGTTGTACAATTCCAAATGATGTGAAATTTTTCAAGCATATAGCCAACTTGTTTAGGAAACTGAATTCAAAGAAGCACCACCTTTATCGGCATTTTTTCATTGAAAAGTAAGCTTGCAAGTGCAGCTGCCCGATTTTTCGCAGGATTGAAAAAATGGTTTTCAAGACTTTGAATGCTTGTATCTTATGATCCACACGGCGGAATTTTCTGGAATTTTTACCACATGTTTTCAAAATATCATACTACAAGATCCTACGGTTACATGTGTCAAAAAATTGTTTTTTTCCAAAAATTTGGTAGTTGTATTAGAAATGGCAGTTTTGGAGCGTTTTTGGTGAGAACATAGTCATGAAACTTTAGGGGTTAAAGCGGGAAAATTAAGGCTACAACTTCACATGATAAATCTCCTGTTGGTTTACAATTTCCCACCAAAAATGAGCACTGAGCACAGCAATGCATTGGTTTTCCATCTTGTCTTTGTATCGTGTGAAGCTTTGAGAAGGTAGCTTAGAATTAGATTCCTTGTGAGCAGCTTGTGTGTAGGTTGCTATGTCTTGTGTAGCTTGTGCACGACTTATGTCCAGAAGCTACTTGCCATTTTTGAATTTCAACTAGAGTATAAGAATTCTTCCATCTCATATGATGAGAAGAATGTAGTGGAAGCAACTAAGTGGAAGCTATGTAGAATTAAGACATAGACTACTTAAAGTACTGGACAATCATTTTTAGACATCTTTTTTTGGAATTATAAACAATCATTTTGAGAAGAAGGGATTGAAATTTTAATATAAAAATTCATAGAAGACATTATATTAAATGTTAGTGCTGCAAATAATTTGCCATATTTAAAAATGAAAGGTGATTAAGGAAGGTTTAATCCCTCATCGCCTAAGGCCTCTTTGAGTTCAAAAACATCATTGCTTTTGAAGTATCACAGATCTAGATGTCACTAAGTTATGGAGATCTTACCGGTACAATCTTATAGTATACGTGTTGTAAATGATGTGAATCAAATTTGGAATCATTTGGCCATGTAGATTGCAAGATTATAAGGTTTTTGTGTTGGAAAAGGATGTTGAAATTCTCCTAGAAACACATTTGGAGGTGAAATTTGATTCTAAAGCTACTCAAATGAAAAAACCTCAAACTATAAAGTGATTATACAAGCATACAAGTACATTGGTGAAAGAAAATGTCATTGAATTTACTCATTGTGTCTGCAAAATGACTTTCAAATCTCTAGAAAATAGCAAGAAAAGTTGCATAAAACACATCTAAGGCTGAACCTCCTTCTACTAAAATGCTTTTCAATTACTCATAAATTCTAAAATTGATTTGAAATTTTAGCCACATAAACTAGACTAGTATGCACAACTTTTCCAAAAAATTTTATTGGAAAAGGACATTGTATAAAGAAGTAACAAGCCGCCAAAATTCACTGTAACCCAAAAATGTCGGGATTTTGAACTTTGAATTGCTTCCAAACATTCCAAACAACTTGGATTGATATGAAAATTTTACCACAATAAATAGACTTGAAAGGAAACATAATCCAAAAATTATGTTAAAAACAAACATTGAATGAAGGAAATACAAGCCCCAAAAATTGCAGCCTTTAAATGCAATTTGGTGATTTCAAAATGAATATGTGAACTGTGATTGGCTTCCAAGAAATTAGTACATCTTGGATTGATTTGAAAACTTTAGCACATAAATTAGAAGAGAGAGCGCAAATTTTCCAACAAGTTTTATTGAGTTTGGACATTAGATGCAAAAGTTACAGCACTTTGAACTGGACTTAAAACTATGTGAGGACACTTTTGGTCCCCTTAGGCGATGAGGGGTTAACCATCACTTTTGTGACAATTACAAATGGCATACTAATGGTTGTGGCACCAACACATAGCTAACTAAAATGGGTACCCCCAAAATTGTCACTTTTAGCTATTGGACCTAATTACTATTATTAGATTGGTAAAATTTTCATACTTTTTTGTTTGCAAGTAAAAAAAATTCTAATGCACCAAAGAATGTGACATTTGAATACAGTGTACAAAAAGTATGAAGGATAAAAAAAAATTGGTAGGTGATCAAAAAACAATTCTTCAACACATGTACATATTGATTTTGGAGATATTCAAAAAGTGATGATGGTGGTTTTAGGCAAGAGATGATTTTGGGTGTACCCACCTTAGCTGTCCAACACTGAGCCAAAACAAAATACATTACCAGTACTCTTGACTTGTAACATAGAATTGTTTACAAATGAGGCATGGGGCCTTTTTGCATCCTTAGAAAGAAGCCCCCTACAATGAACAAAATTGTCTTATATGGCTCCTGAATGAATCTCAATTCTTGAAATCAATTGATAAGTTCCTTTCATGCATCTAGCTAAGCATAATACCTTCCTAGAATCAGAAGGACCATTGCCTAGTTACCGTATAAGGTGGGCACCTCCAAATGCACCATTGATCCTAAACTAGCATCTTCACTCTGTGTACATCTCTAAAATCCATTATATACCTATGTAGAAATAACTATTTTAGAACCAAACTTTGTTCTTTCATAACTTTTGCATAGAGTATCCAAATGTTGTGTTCTTTGGTGCATTGGAACTTCCTTTCACTTGCCAACAAGGAAATATAAAAATTTGACCAATCTAATAATATAAACTAGGTACAGTAGCAATAAAGTGGCGGTTCAAGAAATACACACCTAATAAAGTTATTCCCTTTGTCCTAAAATGATTGTCCCAATACAAACTTTTCTCAAGATTAAAGCAGAATTTGAGAATTTGGTAAAATAATGAATGCAAATATATAAACTAATTCTTGATTTGCTCAATAATTTGCAAAATGACAATATCAAGTTTAAAGCATGAACTACTTAAAGTGGGAAAATTGAGACTGCAAGTTCACATGATAAATCACCTGTTAGCTTATGATTTCCCACCAAAAATGATCTTTGAGCATAGCAACACATTGTTTTCCATGTTGCCTTTGTACCATGTGAAGATAGTTTAGGGTTAGACTTTTTCTTGAACAGCTTGTCAGCAGCTTGTTGTGAGCAGCTAATGTAACTAATATTGACTATTTCAAGAATTGTGTCTTTGTCTAACTAAAACTCATATTGTGACAAACTAACTATTTTCATAAATTGCATCTTCATATAACAAAATTTGAAGTAGTGGACAATCATTTCTAGACATCTAGTTTTAGAAAGATGGACAATTATTTTGGGACGAAGGGAATATGAAAGAGGCTAAAGTTTTTTTTGATAAAATTTCTTATTGGTATAAGATGGATCAATTCATTACCATCACCCTTCACAATTATGCCCTCATATACTCATAGTGTATATTTTTCCTATAAAATGTAATTTATAAGTACATAAATGTGGAATTGAGAATGGTGGTGATAGGTTGGTTCATCTTATATCAACAACCAAAGGTCCCTCCCTAGAAGTAAAAGTCTTACTTATAGCCACTCATCAAGACTTTTTTTTATAGGGGGGAAGGGGGAAGGAGGGGCAAACGAGTGCACCAGAAGAAAATAATTTGGTTGAACAATGACAACAAATCGTGAAGTTTTCACCATCAAACTACAAAAAATTCTTGGATGAAGTCGCCAAATTGTCAATGAAAACATAATTATGGATGTATAATACGTGCTAATGTGATATTTTCTATCCAATATGTGGATGAATGTTGGAATTTGGAGCACCATAATAACATTTTATATCCAAGGTTGCTAGTGTGTAAACCTAAAATCTTGAGCCCATGAGTCTTGGTACTTATATAATAGATACCTATATTATAGGGCACCTTTTATGATTATAGCCACTACTAGAATGTCCTATCCGAACCAAAATGTCTGAGCCAACTGAAAACGTCCGAATCAACACAATTGTGTTGAAAATTGCCAAATCAAGATGTTCGAACCAATTTAACATTGTTAATTCGGGGTGTCTTTTCTTGTAGTGTTATAGGATTCCTATATTATAGGCTCCTTTTATGATTATAGAATTCCTATGTTATAGGCACCTTCCATGGTTATAGGATATCTATGCCACAAATAACTATATATTGAGCACCTTTCTTGGTTATAGGATACCTATATTATAAGCACCTTCCATGGTTATAAGATCCCTACTTCCACCTGGGTTCAAGACTCATAGGCTTGCATATCTAGGCTCACACGTTAGCATATTTGATTTTATGTTGCCACTTTTCCACTTCATAAAAAAATGAAAAAAAAATGAAAAGAAAAAAGAAAAAAAAAGTCCTACCACTCATTATCAGGCCATCGGCACTTCCCTTGCAGCAAACTCCATTGATGATGATGATGTGGAGCCAGCAGGCATGAGTGCATTTTCGGGGCGAAAACCCCATCATTCCATGTGTGAATTTGATATCATTTTTCTCTCGTTCTCCTCCCAAGCCCCACTGGTCAAAGGTGTTTCCCCTCCCCTGAGTCCCTCAGTGATTGCAGCTCTCATCCGTTGTTTTTACATCCATAACTTACGTTTATTATGACCTCTTTTTGACTCTTACCAATGTTTGGTTCTGCACTGCACTGCACCAGTCTAAGTTAGTGCAGTGGAGTGAGGTCATCATAACCACCCTTGGCAGAGCCTGTCCCTTCTTCAGTTTGTCAAATTGACACAGACAGACACAGACAGACACAGTGAGTGGGATCATCAAATGGCCATGACAAAATACAAAGAAAGCTCCGGCCCCAGCACAGCACTGTAAGTTAAGAATGGGAGGCTCTGCGCAGTCCTTTGTCGCCTCTCCTTTCTGGTTTGTACTGGGGGCTACAAGCGAGTTATGAAAAACTTACAGGCCGGAACTCGCAAGGGAGTGAGTGGTTATGACGATTTCTTATGCCTTACGCTTGAATTGTTTGGAAGAAAGTACATTTTTTTTTTCTTTTTAAAAAAAAAAAAAAATATGAAATGTCTCTATGCCATTTTCATCATCATGGTCTTCTGAAATTATCGTTGGAGAGGGATTGATAAGTAGGGTCAGTGTTAACTGAGGAAGTGATTTTGGAAGACTAACCTCTAACTGAGGAAGTGATTTTGGATGTGTAAATAATTGTACAGTACACTAGGCCTTTTTTGTAAACAAAAATTTCCACCTCACTTTCAAATTAGAAGAATCCCAATTGTGAATGCTTAGAAACATTTTTTCTTCACAAGTACAGAAAAAGAAAGTGCCAAAAAAAAATCTGTAAATTCTTTAGAAATTACTGTGATGCAAAAACGTCCCTTTATGTTCCCTGCATCTGTTCCTATGAGTTCCCATCATTGATAGCTTTGTTCCCCACGTTCTCGTATGTTCCCACAATCAAAAAAATGTTGTTCCCATAAGTTCATTGGGAACTATGGTCCCTTCAGTTCACTGCCCCAACTATTGCATGTGAGCCTTTGAGTTGGCACTTTGGTCTCTGATTTTTTTGTTTTTTAAGCTTTTAATTAGTTTTAGTAGGAAATGTAGGGAAAAGTCATAAAAAGAATGTTTTAACCCCTAAATGCCTGAACATGCTTTTTTGAGAACATAGCTTTTTTGGGTTGCTCACTACAAGGGGAGTTTTGTTTTTTTTCTTTGAAATTTTCACACAACATTTTCCCGAGGAGTAGCTTGAAGGCCCAACAATTTTCATAACATTTGACTACATTGTCAAAAAGTTATTGCATAATATGTCATTTTCATTGCTCGGCGGGCAGCTCAAAAAATTCTTAAAAAATCATTTTAAAAAAAAATAAAAATTTGAAACTGGTTCTCTAGATCTATATATGCAATTTTAGGTCTAGAATTATTTCATTTTGGTTTATGAAATCAAAATTATGAGGGGTTCTAGTTTGCGGGTAGTTGTGAATTCCCTACTCTAAAATAAACTTTGAAGTCCATTATTTAACTCAGTTTTCAATATTTTTGAAAAAAAATAAAAACATTGGGTGTAGATAGGTTATTACAACATTATAACCTTTGGGATTGGCATTTTTCAATTCTATAATTAAATTCTTAACAATTTAGTGTTTTGAATCATTCTCTACTTCTTTCTACTTACTATTTTTTTCCTATATGTTGTACTATTCCAAATGATCTGAAAATTTTCAAGCATATAGCCAACTTGACTTCAAAAATGAATCCAAAGAGTAACCACCATTTTGGACATTTTTTCATACAAATGTGACCTTGTGAAGTGCAGCTGCCCGATTTTTTGCAGGGACAAAAAAAGGCTTTTTCTCAATTCAAACACTAATATCTTGCAATCTAAATGGTGGAAAATTTTGAATTTTTTTCCACATCTTCTCAAACCAGTTTACTACAAGATCCTATGGTTACATGTGTCCAAAAATGTTTTTTTTCTAAAATTTGGTACTTGTATTCGAAATGGCAATTTTGAAGCGCATTTGGTGAAAACATAGTCTCCGTCCTTTAGGGGTTAATTGTAATTGGTAGAAGTCACTATTGATGCGGTGGTTTATACCCCTAGAAGCTTAGAGCTTATAGATCACTCCAGTTCTTTGCCTCTAAGGTCTAAAGCAATGTTTAAGAGGTAGATTAGGTGTGTGAGAGATGTTAGGGATTTGAGAGATAAGCAAACTCTACTATTGAGAGATTTCTATCGGAAATTGAAATTGCACCTGCAAGTGCATGTGACAAGTCTAGCTAATACAAGAGTCTATAGTCCACAATGGAGAGCCTTTTAGTCTTAGATGTAATAGTAGTTAGTCTATTTAGAGTTCACCATCCAATTTGTCAAAGTCTTCAAAAGTTAGATGCTACTTCACCAACAACATTCAAATAGTACAAGATGGAATTTCAAGCAGTAGAAGGATGGCGTGATCGAAGATTGAAGAGAGGTGATTTTAGCATAAAAAGATGTCAAGAGTTCAATGGCAAAATCAATTTGTCAAAATTTCCTTCTAAGAAGATTTCCATTTCAACAAGATTTGAAAGAGGTAAGTAAATTATGCATTGTGAATAGTATGGAGTAAAAATATAAGCCAAAATTTAGTATTTGTCAGATTTTTCGGAAGTTACCCAAACGCTTCTACCAATGATGGGGAATTCCTAGAAATTACCTTAGTGGTAGTAAAAGCCCACTTAAAAATTCGGATAGAATTTTTGTAATAATAATATGCCTCAACAAGTTTCAAGGCATTCCAACACTGACATGTGTTTGAACTGGCGGCTACATTTAATTTAGGCGGAATTTAAAAGTATTTGATGGATTGACTGACGTATTGGGAGCTCGCAAGGTCTAATTGAAGTCAAAAAGGACTTTTTTCTTACTTTCACAAACCTTCCAAACAATCCAAAATAGTCAAATCCTTTGAAAAATTCAAATCCATCATTGAATTTTTACAGTTCCTTTGACTTACAATTTGCTAGCTTTTGTGAGCCGTATGACCTAGAAGGAGGGATCAATGGGCTCCCTTGACTACTTTTGACCTTTTGAAGCCAATAGCATAATCTTTTTGTAAATTTAAGTTTTTTTTCAAAAGTTAGATAGGGTCCAACAATCGATTTGACTTTTTTCATATAATTAAACGTAATTAGGGTTAATTTAAGAGAAGGCCTTGGGAAGAGTATACAAGGCCTCGGGAAGAGTATACAAGGCCTCTCCTCTCCTCACAAACCACCCATTTTTCAAGTATTGTCAACTCACCAACACTTTATTGCTTTAACCCTTGAAAGGCCATTGTCCTTTTAGAGAACAAATGAGATTTCAAGTAGGTACCTACGAGCTGAATTTTTGTCATGATTGTCCAAATTTTTTTGTGAAGATAGAAAAGTTGCTAAGCTTTCACTAGTAGAAAATTCAGTTTTTGAGTTGGTTTGGTTGCATTGATTTGGGTCAATTTTCTATTGATTTGAACAATAATTTGTTGATTTCAACAGATTACAGTTCAAATCAACAAAAAAGCGACCCAAATCAACGCAAACAAATCAACAAAAAAACTAACTTTTCTACTAGTGTTTGTGGAATATAATTTTTTTTCAATCGGTGCCTGGGAAAAAAAGTTATTGCCAAATAAGCTCAAAACAACATTCAGGATAGCAAAAAAAATTTGCATTTTTTTTTTCTTATAGATTATATTTTGTCTATTAAAGTTAAAAATGTTCAAAGTCAAAAAATCTAGTCCCACAATGTGCTGAAAAACTCGTTTTTTTCACTTTAACCCCTAAATGCCCAAGGCATCCAAATCTGGTGTTTGCAAAACTTTGAAGTTAAATAAAACTTAATGAAGTTGCTATTTTTAGTAGTTTGTATTTTAAAAAAGTTCTTCTTGAAGTCTAATTTTAGCACCAAAAATCCGATTTTGAAAATAAATGATAGTGATTTTTCTATTCAAGTTTTTGTACAAGGGTACCCATTGCAATCTTGACTTCCCGTAGTGTTGAGAGCTCTTGGAAATGAGCCTCAAATACACTAGCTCTTGGAGAAAAAATCACATTCAAAATTCATTTAAGAAAATTGTAGATTAGATTTTAAGAAGCCATAAAATGATCAGGGTTATACAAGTTAGGCCCTTTAATCTTATATTTTTCGGTCACCAACTTTTTGGATTTGACTTGTGTAAAAAGATTGAAAGATTTTTGCAGTTTTAGTACCTTCATGGTCAAACATTATAATCTTTCACTCCATAAGTAATATTGTTGTGCTTTCTTTTCCTATGAGATCTCTAACATGTCCAGTTTGAATTTGTACGGTTGCAATTCAAAAAAAATTGATACAACTTATCAAAAAGTTGAAATTTTGTTCAATTTAGAGCAAATTCCAGGAGCCCCAAATTAGGCCTTGGACATTTAGGGGTTAAACATGGATATCTTGCAATCTGTGAGATCAACAATTCTAAAATGTTCCACACATTCTTATACTAGTTAGGTGTAAGATCCTATAGTTAGATGTGCAAAAAAAATATTTTTTAAGTTTTTTACTCTTTGTTATTAAAATGGCAGTTTTAAGTGGTTTTGGGCAGAAAAAAGGCCTTGGGCCTGTAGGGGTTAAGCTTTGGCCAATTTTTTTTTTTTTGTATTTACTTTGTGTTTTGAGCATTTGCAGATATTTTTTGTGCTTTTGGAGCTCTTTCTTGAAGGATGTAAGAGCCTTTTTAAGCATTTAGCATGTAAGTTTGTGCTTTTGTAGGTTTGATCCCTTGAGTTTGTAGTTTTTTCTTTGGATTATTGAGTCCTGTACTAACCCTAGGATATTTCTAGCTGAATTCTAATGATTAGGGTTGTTAGTTAGAAATTCTCCTATAGTCTTAACATGCAAACACTTGGATTATTGGATTTGGTTGTTTGGATTATAGACTTTTCTTTGTTGTTGTCGCAACCAGAATTTTTGGTTTTCCTCTGCTTGTCTAAATAAGGGAACGGAAACATGAAATTAGGATCCGTATCCGGTTACAGGGGCAGCAGGAAACTAGAGATAGGCAACGCTAATTCCGTAAGGAGAAAACTGTATCTGATCCAGTCAAAATGTTAGTATTCAGGAGCGGAATCACATCCGAATCTCACCTCAGATCGGATTAGGATTGGACCTGATTGATAAAGGACCGGACCGGAAAAGGTCATGATGACCTGCCAGGGGTCGTGGGACTATATAAAGGCTGGTCGTCCTCATTTTCACTCCTTTACTTCCCTCAAGCTCTGGAGCTGACCTTGAGTGCTTTTATGTCTCCGTTTGCGCCAGAGCCGTTGTATGTGTGTGCGTTTCCGGCTGGGCATGTCCAAGAGTGTAGGAAGAGTAGAGAACGTGTGGGTTGCAGGTTTTGTGGTATTTTTCGATTGAGATCGGACGAGAGGAAGTGAGGAACGGGACGTGTGGCTAGGAGAGAGTGAGGTAGCGATCGGTAAGGGTCTAGCGGCCATTTAGTGTCCATGCCTCAGTTGCGTAAGGCCAGACCAAGCGCGCCTAGTTCCTCCTCCGACATCAAACTCCAAAAGGTAGTTCCAGTCATTCCTACGGAGGAACCGGCCCGGTCCGAGCTCATGAAGGATCTCAACGCCATGGGGTGCCTCGTCTTGATGGATAAACCTTGGGGGTTTCGGGAGGAGCGGATGGTCAGAGAGATTAGGTGTAAGGCGTCGAACGAGTTCGACAGCACTCTCCGGGGCCGCCCGACCAAATGGGAAGAAGAAAGGTGGAGGGAAGTTTACAACTTCCGGATGGGAGGTTTTGGCATGGCTGGACGGAAGGACAAGTTCATCCATGACAAGTTTCATGGAGAGCCGAGCAACAAGGACAGGTACGCGGTTGCGGACTGTAAGAGCGACCGGCACCGAAACCTCCTCCAGTTCGTGGTTCCGATCGTCCACTCGGAGAAGCCGACGAGGGTGACGATGACCATCGGCAACACCATTTTTGGTTCCCTGAGCGGGGAACGGAAAGTGAACTGGGCCCGAATCTTTTCCGATCTGATGTCCCAGCTGGTGACGAGGATTAGAAAGAGTAGGGCCACTCCTTTGAGTCCCTATCTCTTCCACCTCTACCACCGCAACCAACTCCTCATGCATACGGAGGAGAAGACGTGGAGCCTTTAGGAGTCTATCCTGAAGTACGGAGAATTGGGTTCGGATGATGAAATGGAAGAGCAAACCGGGTCCGAACCCGAGACAGAAGAGGAAGAAGAGGAGGAGCCATCCCGGCCGAAGAAGCGGATGAAGACGACGCCTCCTCGCAAGAGAGGAATCCCTCCAACCGCCCGGTCCACACTAGAACAGGGACCGGACGTGGAGATGCCGGATCTCGAGGACCCGGCCGACCCGTTCAACTAGTTGACGGTAATCCTGTGCGGGATACAAGCAGACTGGAAGGTCAAGAAGAGAGCTCTCACCAGTATCGGAGAGATGGTGGGTGCACCGGCCAATAGCGATTTGCTGGATAAGGTTGGCCAATACCTAGCCGATCCGGATGAGAACCGGAAGCAAGAGGCAGAGATTCGTCGGCTTCAGGAGGAAGTCGACACTCTAAGGGCTGACATGGTAGCCCTCATGGAAGACAAGGCTGCAGTCCAGGAGATGGCAGAGACAACCCGGAAGGTGGCTGAGTCGGTGAAGGACACTCTCGGAGAGTCCGGATCCACCGCAGTCAAGGCGGCACTATTCGACAAAGGAGTGCATGAGGAGAAGAAAGTATCCGGTTCCCGGATAGTTCGGATCCTGACCGACTTCACCGATCGGGTGGAAGTGTCCTTAGTGGCAACAAGAGAGGCGGACAACCGGATGGACGTTAGCAGTCGAAAGCTGAACGGATCCATGTACTCCCGGGAGATCCACCTCTCAAATATATTGCTACCGGATTCGTTTGCAGCCGGAGGATCGAATCCAAGGGAGCGCAAGGATCAGACACCCGAGTCAAGGAAGAGTAACCGGAGACCTGGGCCTGGGCAACCGATTCATCTAGATTCATCGCCAGGGTCAGATCTTCCGGATCCAACTGCCGAGGAGCGGAGCCGGAACCTTGCCGACGTCTTCAACCAACTGCCCGAGGAATCCAGAAGTCCTACGCTGGGTGGGGGAGTTGGAGAGTAGGTAGGTAGTTAGAAGTGTAAAGTTTTGTAAGATAGTTAGGACCGGATCGGATGTTGATCTGGTCTGGCTGGTTAGGATTGGACCCGCATGTCCAGCGCGGATTTCCAGGGCCTTTTTGCTTTGTAATCAAGTTGTATATAAGTCAGCCCCTGCTTGGGAGCTGGGAGTCTTTTCACCTCATTTTTGTGTACGTCTTCTCTTGGCCTCTTGTTGCGTGTCTCTCCCGTGTGTGGCAGGGTTTTGTGGTGAGGAGTTAGGAAGGCGCATGCTGGTGCGGGTGTGATTTCTCCCTTTGGCGTCCTTGTTTTGATCTTATGTGCAAGTGAGCGGGTTGCGAAAGTGTTGGAAGTGGATTCCAGTTCCTCAGCAGCTCCAAGGTTTAGGATTCCGGGCGAGACAGCCGTTGTTAGGCTAGGCGGATAGGGAGGATTCCTTAGTTGTGCTAGAACTCCTGGGTGGGAAATCTGGTTGAGTGTCTGATCTCTTGAGAGATCTCACTACCTTAGTGGGCAAACGGAAGGACTTTAGTTGATGTTGGAATGGACGGGTTCACTTGCAGCCGCCTGGCTTCGTACAGACAGAAAGTGGCGCTAAGGTCGTTGTAGTACGGGGGGTCTTTGTGTGACCGGTGATCCGGGGAGTTCTCAGGATTGCTTTGAAGAATCAAACCGGATCCGGATTAGTGTAGGAAATTGGAGAAGGAAGAAGTGGGTCTTCAGCCACTATAATTCACGGAAGGAGCGGCGGGCCTGCCACTCTCAAAAGCAAAGGGGGAACCCTTTGATGGTGAAACAGAGGTAAAACTAAACCGGATGGTAGTAAGAGCGAATGTGAGTTGATCTGACCGGATCGAAAAGTGGACCGGATCGGAGAAGGAGAAGAGGGTCTGATTGTAGTTCTTGGTGTTGTTGTGTTTCCGGTTGTTGTGTTAGAACCGGAAGAGGAAATATAGGTACTAACTTAGCTTAGAGACCAAATAAGGCTATCTACTTCACAGAATCTCGCGGGTTCGATCTTTAGAGTCACTTTGTTATACTTTAAAGTGGTTTTTGGTAGTATAATTGGAAAATTGTTTGCCATGTGCTACGACAGTTGTGGTCTTACTCTACCTTTTTGGGTGGGAATTCCTTTTAGGAAACTCCCCTAGAGCCTTTATTTGAATGACACATGTCATTGTCAATTTTTAAAGTTTGAGTCATCATTTAAAAGTCTAGTCCTAACCAAATGTTTCCTTTATCATTATACTACCCCCCTTATTTGTTCATTCTAGTTATTATATTTTCTTTATATTGTTTTAGTTGTTTCTTTCTTCTCATTGTGTGGCTCTTAAGAAGATGCTCTAATTGCCTAAAAAACAAGATTCTCTAAAACTTTATCATCACTAGTTTAAATAGAATGAATCAAATCTTTCTATTTAAACAAAATATTTTATATAAGAAAAAAAATTGTAAAAATATTATTTTGAATTTCTATGATTTTTTTGTCCAACAAAAAAACTCCATTTTGAGCTTAAGAAGGCATAATTTTTCTCCCAAGCATTGATTGAAATAAGAATTATATCCCACAAAGCTAAATTTTTTTTCTGTCATTAGAAGAGATTTGAGGCCAAAAGAAGGCTGCAAGTTCCCAGCTCATTCTTAGCCTAAATACTATGCCACATGCCCAATCTGACATGGTGAAAGAGTGCCACGTCAAATTTTTGAAAAAAAATTTAATTTCCATAAATTTTCACTCTTGTAGGGTGGTTTTTTTTGGGTTTTTTTTGACAGCATTAATGATGGTTCAAAACAAGGGAACAGGTAAGGAGAATAGGCTTGAAACGGCCCTCCTTTGCCCTCAAATCTCCCTTAATGCTTTAAAATAAGTTACAAAAAATCATGCCAAAAATTGAGATTATAGGAACTTGACCAAACCTTCAAGTGCCCCCCAACATTTGGATTAAATTATGGTTCAAAAATTTTACTTTACAATACAGCTTTACAATTTTAGAAATCTAGCCCCCTATGATCCTTACCAGATTAGTTCCTAATCAAAAATCATCTTCTAAATCAAAAATCCAAACTCATGTCAATTGTAATGAGGAAAGAGTAAACTTTATTACAATCAAAAATTGCAAGAAGAGTCTAAACAAACAAAAGCAAAAAGAAAGGTAAACATCGTGAAGTACAAAACAACATCATGGCAACAAGCAAAATAGAAGGGAAAAATATGAAGCAAGAGTGGAAGAGTATTGAAGAAATGTTGCAAAGAAAGTACAAAGTTTTGGGGTTGTAAAGAAGTAGGGGGTATGCAAAGTTGCAAAAGTGCAGAGGAGCTTTTACAAAGCTAGATAAAATGTAGAAAAATAAATATAACAACTAAACAATTAATGCTAAGTCAGTGAATGGACTTTGAAAGAGTAAACAAGATAACAATGAGATGGGCTATGGAAGATCAGAGTAGATTAGAAAACATAGAAATAAGAGTAGACAAGATGAAGGAATTGCAAGATGGAGAAAAAAAATGGACCTCAAGAATGAATGTTGGGAACAAGACCAAGGAACAAGGTGCTTCATCCACCCCCATCCATCCAAATGGAGGACTGGGGACTTGACTCTTGAGTAGGACTAAGGGAACAACCTTTTGTAATGCAATTTTGACCTTATTTGACAAGGATTTGGATCAAATTAGATTCATTTGTACTCTTGATAGGAACTTGGTTTCTTGAATGAGGAACCATCTGATTGTGCCTTAGGTCTTGTCATTGCTTTGGTGCATCCATTCTTGGCTTTGCCTCTAAGTGTTGTTGTTTGTATTTTTCATTAAAGTTCAATGTGGGCCTCAAAAAATACTATTTGATCTAGATTCTTGCATAAAATGTACAACCTTCATTCATAAGTGTTTAGGGTCAATTTAGACACACTTATGTTTAGGACTTTGAACTCGTAGTTTATTTATATATAGTCTGAAAACAACATCTTAAGGTTATCTAGAGTTTCTTCATAACTACCAAGAGGAATCATCAAAAGCATCTAAATTTCAAAATAGGAACTATACTCAAAAAATATTCAAATGATATTTGCTAGTGTCACCTTAACCTCCAACTATTTTAAAGTTCATTTTTCAATGATGAATAGAATGCTCCTAGACAATGTTTTGTACAAATAATTTCTCATTCATTCAAAGTCACTCTTAAATCTTCTAGAAATAGCCTTCTTTCTATAACCAGTTGAATGAAATGAAGGTAACTTATATATTTGAAAAGAAAAAAGAAAATATATACAAAATTGCAAAAAGAAATTGAGTGTTCAAGGATTAGGTGAGTGGAAACTCTACAAATTCATTTATTGATGTGAATTACACTCCAATGTGAATAGATACAACAGTTCTACTACACATTTGCAGTACGAGGTAGCTTCAAACTATGTCAATAAAGACTCAATCAATTTCCTATTTACCTTCCCTAGATACATACCAACTCAAATCAATTTCCCATTTATCTTCCCTAGATACATACCAATTCAAATTACTTTCATTAACTCTTTCAAGACAAAATGAGCTCAAGGGCTTGGTTTTTAGAGAACCTTCACAATAACATCTCCAATACTTAATACATACCAACATTTTAATATCATTTTCTTTGTTTCCAAAAGACGCATTTATCACGCTAAGTTTTGGATTCCAAATCACAATTTGAATGTGTGATTCATTCATTAGAGAGTTTGAAATTAACTAAAAAATTTCAAATTAACCTCTTACTTGACAATATTTTGATATTTTAAATATAATTTATTGTGTGCATTACGCAAACTTTGAATCCCTCTACAATACACTTCTAACCTCCTACAACCTTCATCTTTAAAAATTAATAACTAATTTATAGTGCTTACAAAATTCATGCATTTCATTTCATAAACATTTGTCAACGTGCAACAATCCTTCATCATTTTTTTGGAAATGCCAATAGTACCACAAAGTGTATAGAGTTGTGTTTTTGGTGTAGTTGCTTAAGTTTTTATTAGGCCTCATGGGCAATTGAAACAAGGTTCCAATTTTTTTCATGTTTTTTTTGGATTCTTTATGGATAAACTATGAATTTTGAAAATGCTAGTTAAAGGTGAATCTAAACTCAATCCTAAGCTCTCAAATTGAGAAGATTGACTTGTTTGGTACAAGGGTGAGGGGTAGATGCATGGATGAGGTTCTCAATATACTAGTCACAAAGATGTTTTTTGAAAATGTTTAGCATTAAAAAGGCTCTAGGCCACAAATGGTCACCTCTTTCTCAATTGTTTTTGCCCAAAATACTTAGCAACTTGATTATGAAAACATTTATGAAGTTGGTTTAACCCCTAAAGTCCCAAGGCCATTTTTTTGTCCAGAATCACTCAAAACTACTACTTTTGTTGCATTCATCCAAGAAATCAGAAAAAATAATTTTTTAAAGAATCTAACCACAGGAACTTGTACTATACTTTTATCAAATCATGTATTAAAATTTTTGTAATGTTTGACCGTATGGATTGGAAGATATTAGCATTCAAAGTGAAAGAAAAAGTTTTTTTCAAAAAGATGCTTTGATTGCCCACAAAACAAGAAACTCTATAACTCTCGCATCACTAATCCAAATGGAATGAATCAAAGCTTTATATTTAGACAAAAATATAATCTATTAGAAAAAAATAATGAAAAAAATAAACTGAATTTTTTATGGATTTTTTTTGTTGCCCGGTCTCCCCATTTTGAGGTTATTGTAGCATAACTTTTGCTCCTGCACACCAATTGAAATAAAAATTACATTCCCAAAAAGCTAATAAGTTTTTCTATCTTATGGAAAAGTTGCAGAAAGTTTCACAAAAAATTGAGCTCATAGGAACTTGCCCAAAATCCATTTTGTCCCTTGTAGGAACAATAGGACTTTAGGGGTTAACAACTTTCAATTTTTAATAGGAGTACGAGACTTTTGAAGTGTAGAGTATACGGACTTGTCCCAAATTCAATAAAACATTACATATAGACTTTTTTGAGAATATAGATGTATGAAAATGTTTTCTAGTGAATTTATTATGAGTGCTCTAAAGATTTGGCTAGAGTGAAATGCTCTCTATATTATAAAAACTTTTTTTAACACCTAAAGTCCCAAGGCCATTTTTTTGTCAAAAAACACTCAAAATTGCCATTTTTACTGCGTTTGCCTAAAAAAACCAAAAAAAACATTTTTCTAGAATGTCACCATAGGATCTTGTACTTCACTTGTCTGAGATCATGTGGTGAAAAAATCATGAAGTTTGACTGTATTGATTGGAAGATATTAGCATTCAAATTTGAAAAAACAAAAATTTGAACACTGGCCTGCAATTTTAGATGACTTTGACCGCCATTTGCGGAATTTTTTTGCACCATAGACTTTGATTTTTCATTCTTTAAAAAATTATTAAGTAGAATTAAATCCAAGATTGAAAGAAAAATTAAATCGTTAATAGCTCTAAAATGGGATTAAAACTCAATAATTCCAATGGTGAGATTGTGTAGGCAAATAAACACAACCTTATCAAACAATTTTCTTTGAGAAATTGTGAAAATTACATTCAGAAATGAATCCTATAAGATATTCTTTCAAGAAGATGCTGTAATTGCCCAAAAAACAAAATTGTCTTTAACCTTTCTCATTATTAGTCCAACTAGAATGAATCAAAGCTTCACATGTAGATAAGAACATAATATTCTAGGAAAAATAAATTCAAAATTTTTTTTTGACTTTTTGCAAACTTTTTTTGTGCTACTTGTCGAGTTCAGTTTCAGACTTTTTGTGGTATAAATTTTGTTCCCGGTCACCAATTGAAATAAAAATCATATTCCCACAAAGCTAATCAGTCTTTCTATCTTATGAAAAAGTTTCATAAAAAATCAAGGTCACAGGAACCTACCCAAAATCCAATTTGTCTCTTGAGGGGACAATGGCCATTAACCCCTAGAGGACCGTTGTCCCTTCGGGGGACAAATGAGATTTTAGGCAGGTACCTATGGGCTGAATTTTTGTCTTGATTTTTTGAAACTTTTTTGAATATAGAAAAATTGATAAGCTTTGTGGGAATATAATTTTCTTTTCAATCGGTGCCTGGGAACAAAAGTTATGCCCAAATAAGCTCAAAACAAGGGAGAAGGGGCTGCAAAAAAAAAATTTGCAAAAATTTGAATTTTCTTTTGTTTTTTTTTCCTTGTAGATTTTATTGTTATTTATCTAAAAAGATTTGATTCATTCCATTTGGAGTTTTTATGAGAAAGTTATGGACAATCTTATTTTTTGGGCAATTAGAGCATCTTCTTGAAAAAAATAACTTGTAGGATTCATTTCTAAATGCAATTTTTACAAATTTTCAAAAAAAGAGGTTCCATGTGGTTTAGCTTACTTGCTAGAATAATCTCACCATTGGAATTTGTGCATTTTAATTTGACATGAAAGATATTATGTTTTTAGATTTTCCTTCTATTTCAAACCTACTTCTACTTAATCATTTTTTTAATAATGAAAATTAAGTTCTTTTTCTTTTTCTTTTTTTTGCTAGACTCTAATTCAATTATCTATTATAAGATTTAAAGCTCAAAACTCTGGTTTAAATTTAAAAATGTTCAAAGTCAAAAAATCCAGTCCCACAATGTGTTGAAAAACTTGTTTTTTTTACTTTAAACGCAGATATCTTGCAATCTGTGTAGTCAATAATTCTGAAATCTTTTCTATACATTTTCATACTAGTTAGGTGTAAGATCCTTTGGTTAGATATGCAAAAAAATCAATTTTCAGATTTTTTTACTCTTTGCTATAGAAATGGCAATTTTGAGTGTGTTTTTGTTGAAAAAAGGCCTTGGGCCTTCAGGGGTTAATATAGAATTAGGGACCTTTTAGTAGTTAAAATGAAGGTCAAGTTTTGAGGATTTTTTTTATAAGTAGTAGTAATAATAATAATAATAATAATAATAATAATAATAATAATAATAATAATAAAAATAATAATAATATAAAATATTCTATTGTGCTTATTTTAGAAGATGAAGTTGGAATGCACTTCACTTTGAACTTTTTTCTATTTATTTTCAATTGATGTGGTAGTCATCAAAGGGAATAGCCTTCGATTCTACACAAAATAGTGAAATTAGGTCGCCCTGTCAATTAGGTTGCCTTGTCATTTAGATTGCCTTATCTGAGATAAATTTACCTCATGGATCAATGCTTGTTCCACATGGGGACTCATGCCACTATCTAAATTAGGCCTTGAACTGGTGCACAAATCTGTGCCACAGACATAGCTTCGAATTGAATGCATCGTTGTACAAAAGCAATGAATATTTCTATAATATGGACTGTCAAGAAATTAGTGTGAAGCAACCTAGTTTCACTATTTTGTGTAGTGACTTATAGTGAAGCCATGGGTGCCGCTATTGAGACACTCATCCATGCAACTACCCTGAGACATTTGAACTCTAGAAAAGTGACAAAGATAAAAAAAAATAGCTTATAGGTGACTTCCAAAATTATTGTGAAAATAAAGAATGCATCTACTGCAGCTAGGCTTACCTTGTACTTCTGGCTTGACATGGTTATTTCCCAGTCTTTGGACCTATTGATCCATAAATTGGATCATTTTGGGCAAAGTACCTTGGTGATAGGTCTCATCCCTTTCAGGATTAATCCCAATGATCTAAATTTATTTTATCTCTATTTGATATCATGTGCACCACTTCACTCATCATGCTTGCAGCAAGTGTCCCCACAGACAAAGCAGTTTGTGCACTTCAGTTGAAATGGGTGTCTTTGCCATGTGATGTATGGGTTACAAATGTGTGAAGACACACAGACAGACAGAGCACTAAGCTTACTTGCTACAGTGCATTCAGCAACCAAGAGTAAGTCACAGCTCACAACTCTTCCATTGTTTGGACTTTCTTTCTTCAGGTCACTATCAAAGACCATGACCACAGGTCATAACTAAGGTAGGATGCTCTAAAAGCAATCATTTAAGGGATGGTCCGCTTTTTTCATAGGTTTGCATGAATAGAAATCTTTTTCACTCATTTTTCAGAAAAAGAAAAATGGATGGCAAACATAACACAAGTGGTTCATTTTTTTTGAAGCATTTATGAATTAGTTATGAATTTCCTAAGATCTCTATTGTAGGTACTTATTTGTGACCCTAGGTCTCCCAAAATGTGTCCACTTACCACTTCTAAAGTGATTTGAAAAAATCAAGGCCAATGATTGGCTCTTGCAATAAAGAATACTTTTTTATAGATTCAATCAATGACTAAGAAAAGTGGTCCACTTAACCCCTATAGGCCCAAGGCCTTTTTTCTGCCAAAAAACACCCAAAACTGCCATTTTTTTAGCAAAGAGTGAAAAAAAATTAAAAATGTTTTTTTTGCACATTTAATCGTAGGATCTTACACTTAAATAGTATGAGAATGTGTGGAAAAAATTTCAGAATTTTTGTCCGCACAAATTGCAAGATATCTATGTTTCAAGTGAAAAAAACAAGTTTTTCAGCACATTGTGGGACTGGATTTTTTGGCTTTGAACATCTTTAACTTAAAGTTTTTGCACTAAAGAGTTTTGAGGTTTAAATTTTTATAGTGGAGAATTGAGTTGACAATCTACCAAAAAAAAGAACTTCAAAAAAACTTAATTTTCATAATTAAAAAATTGTTAAGAAGAAGTAGATACAAGATAGAAGGAAAACCTAAAATATTCATATATTTTAGATGGAATTAAAATGCACTAATCCCAGTGGTGAGATTGTTCTACAAGTAAACTAAACCATGCAAAAAAAAAAATTGGAAAATTTGGAAAATTGCATTCAAAAATGATTCCTACAAGTTATTTTTTTCAAAAAGATGCTCTAAATGCCTGAAAAACAAGAATGTCCATAACTTTCTCAAAAGAAATCCAAATGAAAAGAATCAAAGCTTTTTAGATAGACAAAAATATAATCTATGAGAAAAAAAATACTTAAAAAAAAAAAAGTGCAAATTTTTTCTATTGCCTGAGCCGCCCCCCCCCCCCCCCCCCCCCCCCCCCCCGTCCCTAGTTTTGAGCTTATTTGGTCATAACTTTTGTTTTGATTGTGAAAAAGAAATATATTCCCACAAAGCTAATTAGCTTTTCTACCTCCAAAAAAAGTTTTCAAAAATCAAGAGAAAACTTCAGCCTATAGGTACCTACCCGAAAACGCATTTGTCCCCTGAGGGGACACTGGGCTTTTAGGGGTTAAAGACTACCTCGTATCCATTCAATAGCTTTTTATAGGATTGATTTGATGAAGCCGCTTGCTTTTAGACCGTACTATGTTGGGGTCAGATTCATTAGGCTCCATATGAAATCATTTCTATTCTAATGGATTGTTTGTTCATTAATTCAATTAAGAATTTTTGGAAGTTCATTTACAAAGTTCGGAATATTTTGTGAACTTTAGCACGGTTCGAAATACTCTGTGACCTTTAGTTAGTACTCACGGGCTGCCACAGTGTCCATGGTGAGGTTTGCTTGTAAATTTATGGGAGAAGATTTGCACTACGTTACAGACTTACAGTATCTCAGTGATAAAACAGTATAAGTAACTTAATGCAGTCACACCTACTGAATTGATGACAATTTCTTGAGTGTGTTCCATGTGTCACCAAAAAACAATCGACAAAATTAAGCTGTGGACCACATAACTTAACTTAATTTCTGAAATTCAAAATAAGAAGCTTGTTTCAAAAAAATAAAAAATAAAAAAAATTAGAAGCCAGCCAGTAGGATTTACTTTTGTTAAGTACTTTGATTACTTTCAATATTTGGAGAAATTCAAACAAAAAACATCTGAAATAGTATATATTGATACCCAATGTTCCAACCACCCAGGATTCATTGAGAGGCAGTCTTTCTAAGGTAGAAGCACCAATTGTCAACCACGCCCAGTATCCAACCTGTAGGGTGCACTATTTCCAACCTCAAGTTGGACATCAAGCTTAACCTCTACAGGCCCAAAGCCCCCTTGTGGGACACTTGGGATTTCGGGCAGGCTTGTGTGACTTGAAATTTTGGCCTAATTTTTTGAACATTTTTTGGAAGATAGGGAATCACATTAGCTTTCTAAGAATATAATTTTTTTTCAATCAATGCCTAGGAGCAAAAGTTATGCCACTTGAAGTCAAAAAAGCAACTTGTCAAGCAGAAAACATTCTGAATTTTTTTCCCCGACTCTCAACTCAAGCATTCAACATAAGAGAATTTAACCCAATGGTGTGCAGTAGAAACAAAATCTACAAATGGCCATCAAAGTCATCTGAAATTGTAGGCCACAATTCAAAAAAACTTCTTTTTCCAACTTCAAATGCTACTATCTTCCAATCCGTATGGTCAAACTTCATGAGATTTTTACTACATAATCTGAGACAATTGAAGTACAAGATTCTACAATTAGATTCTAAAAAAAAAGTTTTTTTTGGTTTCTTGAGTGATTGCAGCAGAAATGACAGTTTTCAATGGTTTCAGAGCCAGAAAATGCCTTGGGCCTTTAGGGATTAATGTTGGTATTTTGTCCTTTTCAAGGTTGGGACTAATAGGGTTATGACAATGTCTCAAAGGAGTGAGCATTCTTGAATGATCGGAATTGGAAGACTCTAGACATTGGCTTCTGGTGAAGTGCACTTTTGGCTCCCAAAATTCAAAGTAATTTCAATGTCTTAACCCGCTCCAAAACTGCTTAACCCCTAAAGTACCAAAGTCCCTTTGTAAGAAACCTGGGATTTTGGTCAGGCTTGTGCGACCTAAAATTTTGACTTGATTTTTTAAAACTTTTT
This sequence comes from Neckera pumila, assembly GCA_963969595.1. Classification (NCBI taxonomy): domain Eukaryota; kingdom Viridiplantae; phylum Streptophyta; class Bryopsida; order Hypnales; family Neckeraceae; genus Neckera; species Neckera pumila. The sequence continues at coordinate 24,272,601 of OZ018411.1, read as the reverse complement.
TTGAAGATAGGAAATCATATTAGTTTTCTAAAAAAATAATTTTTTTTTCAATCGGTGCCCGAGAGCAAAAGTTATGCCATCTAAAGTCAAAAAAGCAACTCGCCGAGCGGAAAAAACTTCAAAAAACTGAATTTTAAGAAAAAATTAAAAAAATCATTAAAGATCATGTTTTTGTCTATGTTTGAAGCTTTGATTTATTCTGTTTGGACTCAAAACAAAGAAAGTTATGGACCAATCTTGTTTTATGGGCAATCTTCCAAAACAAATACTTATAGAATTCATTTTTGAATGCAACTTTCAAAGTTTTTTCTTTTTTTTGGCAAGGTTAAGTTAGTTTGCAAGAAAAATCCCACCATTGGGATTATGGTGTTTTAATTCCACCTAAGAGCTATTAACAATATAGTGTTTTGTTTAGTTTTGGACCTACTTCTATTTAACAATTTTTATTTTTTATATATATGAAAATCAAATTTTTGACGTTCTGAAAAAAATTTCCCCGACTTTCAACTTAAATGTTCAACATAATTTTTTTGAATTTATGGTGTATAAAGTAACTGCACCCATACCCAATCATTTAAGCGATTTTGAAACAGATCATGAACAATATGAAGCAATGCAAATTTTTCCCAAGTAGGAAGATAAGAAATATGGAGACTGTAATTTTTTGGTAATTTTATATCCAAAATTGAAAATACTCTAATTTTTGGAAGCCAAAAAGTAGGCCGAACCCATACCCAATGTTTAGAGTCTTCCAATTCCGATCAATCAAGAAATTACTTTCCCACTCACTACTTTTTGGCATACTTTATAACACTTTAGAACATGTGTCATATCATTCTTAGTTCCAAAGTTGAAAAGGAGTAAAAAAAACAAAAAACAAAAAAACAACTAATGTAGCAAGGGTCCTCTTTGGGTCTCCAAGTCTCTAATAGCAGGCTTCGCTTGCTATTGTTTGTTGATTTGGTCTTTGCTGACTCTCGCTTCTTTGCTCTCTATTAAAAAGGTTGATTTATTATTGCTTTAGAAAATATAAAAATTTCCGCCAAGTATGTGGTCCTTTGGTTTTGTGTATTTGTTCCTTTATCAATGGAAGTTGTTGTCCATGTATTTCAAGAAAAAAAAAAAAGGAGAAAAAAATACATTCCAATTTTTGGTTGTAAACCTGCTCCAGCTTTGGTTGGAAATATGTGCATGCTACAGGTTGGGTTTTAGACCCTGGTTGGGTACATGTGCAGTTACCTTAGTGCAAAAAAATCCACAAATGGCTGTCAAAGTCATCTAAGATTGCAAGCCACATTTCAAAAAAATTCTTTTTCCAACTTCAAATGCTAATATCTTCAAGTCTGTATGGTCAAACTTCATGAAATTTTTACTACATGATCCAAGACAAGTGAAGTACAAGATCCTACGATTACATTCTAAAAAAAAGTTTAAAGAATGATTGCAGCAGAACTGGCAGTGGTTTTGGAGCTAGAAAATGCCTTGGTATTTTAAAGGTTAAATGATCAACTTTTGGTGCTTCTACCTTAATTGAACAAATTGTCTCAGTTTTCAATCTGAATGACAATAAAATGGATGAGCATCACTTCATGCTTCAGTTGGGACTTGGGAGTTGGGACCTTCAAAGACAGATTTATAGGTTCCCTAGGTTCTTTGTACTGTTCCTTATAGCAATGGGAATTGTCCATGTGTTTAACCCCTAAATGCCCGAGGCATCAAATTTAGATGTCGACAATACTTTGTAGTTAAATAAAACCTAACCAAGTTGCTATTTTTAGAAGCTTATATTTTTGAAAAGTTCTTTTTGAAGTCTAGTTTTTGCATCAAAAATCCGATATTGAAAATGATTGATTATGATTTTTCTATTCAAGATCTTGTGCAAGGGTACCCAATGCAATCTTGACTTCCTGTAGCATTGAGGGCTCTTGGAAATGAGCTTCAAATACACTAGATCTTGGAGAAAAAATCATATACAAAATTCGGTTTAAGATAATTGTATAGTAGATTTTGAGAAGCCATAAATTGATTGGGATTATGTGTGTTAGGCCCTTTAATCTCACAGTTTTTTGGTGACCAACTTTTTAGACTTGACATGTGAAAAGAGGATTGAAAGACTTCAAATCACTTTCACAATTTTAACCCCTAAAGGACCAACATGCGTATTTTAGCCGTATAGAAATTTTGGGCAGGTACGTGTGACTAGAGATATCCATATTTGAAGCTGGAATTTTAATAGAAGGTGGGGACGAGGAATATCTTCATGTGTACCAAGTTTCATGACATTTTGAAATATGAGTCAAAAATTGTGACCTAACATGTTACTTTTTTTTGTAACTGGGCAGTTTGGGCAAATCAGAAAAAATCGTTTTTTCCGGAATTTTTTTTTTACAATTGGTTCTCTACATTTATATATACTTAAAAAGCTTTGATTCATTCCATTTCAATCAATGAGTCAAAAGTTATGAGGGTTTTTGGTTTGCGGGCAGTTATGGATTTTCTACTCTAAAAAAACCTTTAAAGTCGTTTATTTAACTCAATTTTCAATATTCTGGGAAAAAAATAAAATCTTAGGATGTATATTGATTATTACAACATCACAACCGTTGGGATTGGTATTTTTAAATTCCATGATCAAAATTTTAACAATTTAGTATTTTGAATCATTTTCTACTTCTTTCTACTTACTATTTTTTTCCTATATGTTGTACAATTCCAAATGATGTGAAATTTTTCATGCATATAGACAACTTGTTTAGGAAACTGAATTCAAAGAAGCACCACCTTTATCGGCATTTTTCATTGAAAAGTGAGCTTGCAAAGTGCAGCTGCCCGGTTTTTCGCAGGATTGAAAAAATGGTTTTCAAGACTTTGAATGCTTGTATCTTATGATCCACACGGTGGAATTTTCTGAAATTTTTACCACATGTTTTCAAAATATCATACTACAAGATCCTACAATTACATGTGTCAAAAATTGTTTTTTTCCAAAATTTGGTAGTTGTATTAGAAATGGCAGTTTTGGAGCGTTTTTGGTGAGAACATAGTCATGAAACTTTAGGGGTTAACACCCTCATTATCTAACATTACAATCTTTCAATCCATAAGTGATATTGTTGTGTTTTCATTCCTATATGATCTCTAACGTCTCTAGTTTGAATTAGTAAAATTAGAAATCTAAAAAATTATACAATTTATCAAAATGTTGGCTTTTTGTTCAATTTAGAGCAAATTCCTAAAAGCTCAGAAAAGGCCTTGGGCATTTAGAATTTATAAATAAATAAATTTTTAAAGACAAGTTTATGGAGATGGGATTCAATTAATTTGTTTTAATACCAAAAGTTCCAGTGTCCCCTAGGGGGACAAAATGGATTTCATGCAGGCTCGTACGGACTCAATATTTGTCGTGATTTTTGAATTTTTTTTTGTGAAGCAAGAAAAACACATTAGCTTTCTAAAAATAGAATTTTTATTTCAATCGGTGTCCAAGATTATGGCAAAAATCAAAACCCGCACACGGGCTAAAATGCTAAGGTAGGATGCTCTAAAGCGACCATTTAAGGGCTGGTCCGCCTTTTTTGTAGGTTTGCATGAATAGAATCATTTTTCACTCATTTTTCAGAGAAAAAAAAATGGATGCCGAACGTAACACAAGTGGTTTCATATTTTTTGAAGCATTTTTGAATTAGTTATGAATTTCTTAAGATTTCTGTTGTAGGTACCTCTTCGTGACCCTAGGTCTCTCAAAATGCATTCACTTACAACTTCTAAAGTGATTTGAGGAAATCAAGGCCAATGACTGGCTCTTGCAATAAAGATCATTTTTCTTGGAGGGTTCAATCAATGACTAAAGTGGTCCATTTAAAGACCAACTCATCTCTATTCAATACCATTTTGTAGGGTTGATTTGAAGAAGCCGGTCGCTTTTCGAGCAGACTACCTTACCTAGTAGGGTTGCTTGGCTTCCATCCTGGCAAAGACATTGAACTTGCATCTCCTCTTGGTGAAGGCATCAAGCAGTTTGTGTCGCTCGTCTAGAGATCTCTTCTTCTTGGAGCAAATGTTGGCCCATTCAACCTTTCCTTAATCAATTTGTCTACCTCAAATATGCTGGAGAAAACGCTTAGAACATCTTCTTGAAAAAATAACTTGTAGGTTTCATTTGTAAACTCAATCTTCACAATTAAAAAAAAAAAGGTTTCACAAGGTTAAGATTCCTTGCCAAACAATCTCACCGTTGAGATTGATGTGTTTCAATTCTATCTTAGAGCTATTAACAGATTTAGTTTTCCCTATTTAACATTTTTTTAAAAGTGAATACTAAATGCATTTTAAAAATTTTTTTTCCTAGACTTTCAATTCTTTATTATATAAAAGTAGAAATTCAAAATCAAGCAAGCAAAAATTAGGTTAAAAAGGCTCAAAGCCAAAAAATGCAGTCAAGCAAGGTACAAAGAACTTGTTTCCTTTACTTTGCATGCAAATATCTTGCAATCTACATGGTCAAAGTTTTTGAAATTTCTTCCACACATTTTTTCACTAGCCAGTCTAGTACAAATCCTACTATTAGTTGTGCAAAAAAAAATACTTTTAAATTTTTTTGCTCTTTGCTGTAGAAATGACAATTTTGAGTATTTTTTGATGGAAAAAAAACCTTGGGACTTTAGGGGCTTAGGTAGTCTGCTCTTAAAGCACCCTTTTAAGAAGTGACTGAATTTGGGGGAACCAATTTCCTTGAAATAATGTTCAGTCCATTTTTTGCAGGAAGAAAAATGGAACTGACATCTAACCCAAATTATATTGTAATTTTAATATCTTTGTGAAATTAATTAGCTACAAATTGTTGAAGTTAAAAACCAATGGTTACTAAAATTGACCCCTCTTGAAATATACAATGTTGATACATTGAAGAAAGCAAAATGTACTTCTATGTTAGAGGTTGCTTTTAAGAGCACGCCCCTTAATATCGAATAAGGATGTAATTTGACAAAGGAAGTGTGAAAGGTGAAGAAGGTGTCAATGCCAGTTCACCAACTGAAGATGCAGAATCTAGACTACTCCATCAGAGATATTTTTTCCCCATTTATTTATTTATTGTGGAATGATGGTAACCTTCAATTAAAAGTGCAAGGAGAAAAATACAGGGGGGCAATCCGGGTCCCAGACAAACCTTGTAAGAAAGTTTTACTTCAAGTTTTGGTAGGGACCACAAATTGCAATTTTCACTGATGAAGCTATGGCCCCGGTTTACACCAAATCGAGAGGTGGTAGAGGGGGAGGGGCCAAAATTTGAAGGTTTTGATTTGCTGAAATTGATAAAATCTTCAATAATGGGTTTATACCTTGAAATGAGAGGTCTCGGGTCTCCAAGAAGACGCCATGATATGAAGTATATCTTTTTTTCTATGTGGCAACAAAAGTCCTTACTACGCAACCTCATGGAGAATTATCTGCACCTACAAATGATATTAATACAACTGTTCCATTAGCTCTATTAACCTCAGTACACTAAAAATGATATTTAGTGTAGTATGAGATTTAGTGTTTTATCCCCCTACCAGCCACAACACTAAATCTGAATTGTAGCGGATTTAGTTCATTTTTTTTAAGTGTTCATTTTTTTAACGTGTTCTAACACTAAATGTAACCCTTTTCAAATTTCAGATTTACCATAGAGCATATTTAGTGTTAGAAATTAGATTTAGTGTTACTTACTTATGATATTTAGTGTCAAGGTTCGTAATTAGTGTTGCCAACACTAAATATCATTTTTAGTGTAGCTTATTTTTACGCAGGTCTTCATAAAAAAGGTTTAAATTATTTTGGTAAATATATTCAACCAACTCCAGTATTTTTACCAATAAATACTTTTAAACATTATCTTTAAATTATTATTTTTTATTTCTTGGCTTCTTGACGGTTTACACCAATCCAAAGGTCATGACTTCAAAAGGAGGATTTCTAGATGACAAACAAGAGGACTTGAAGAGGGAGACTTCTCAATCTTTTGGCCCCTTCTGTGGTGTAAATTGGGCCTTAACCCCTAAAGGACCGGCATGCGTTTTTTGGTTGTATAGAAATTTTGGGCAGGTACGTGTGACTAGAGATTTCTATATTTTAGGCTGAAATTTTAATATAAGGTAGCGCGAGGAATATCTTTCATATACACTAAATTTCATGACATTTGGAACTATTTGTCAAAAGTTATCGCCTAATATGTTTATTTTTTTTGTAATTGGGCAATTCGGGCAGATAAAAAAATTCACTTTTCTCAAAACCAAAATTTGAAATTGATTTTCTAGAGTTTTGTATATACGGAAAGTTTAAATCATCCCATTTTGATCAATGAATCAAAAGCTATGAAGATTTTTAGTTTGCAAGAAGTTATGGATTCTCTATTCTAAAATAAACTTTGAATTCCTTTATCTTACTCAATTTTCAATACTTTTTGAAAAAAATAAAATCTTAGGGTGTAGATTGTTTATTACAACATTGCAACCATTGGAATTAGCATTTTTCAATTCTATAATTAAATTCTTGACAATTTAGTATTTGAATCATTCTCTACTATCTACTTACTATATTCTTCCTATATGTTGTACAATTCCAAATGAAGTGAAAATTTTCAAGCATGTGGCCAACTTGTTTAGGAAAAAGAATCCAAAGATGCACCATCATTTTGGACACTTTTTCATCAAAAAGTGAGCTTGTGAAGTGCAATTGCCATGTTTTTTGCAGTGCCAAAATAATGATTTAGGGAATTTGAATGCTTATATCTTGCAATCTACGCAGTGGAAATTTTTGATATTCTTATTGCATGTTCTCAGGTTAGCATACTACAAGATCCTAAGGTCACATGTGTCAAAATTTTCTTTTTTTTCAAAAATTGAGCACTTGTACTAAAAATGGTAGTTTTTGAGCATTTTCAATGAAAATATAGTCATGGAACTTTAGGGGTTAAGTAGGATGATTCATTGTTGTTACTATGGTTGTTTTATATAAGTAGACTAATCAAATTCACAATTTTTTTGGTCTGATAGAATGGTACATTGAAGGAATTTTCACATGTATTTCATTCAACTACGTTTTGAACAAAAAATCATACATTATTGGTAGTCAAAAGCAAAAGCATATATTGTAGCTTCTCATTGGTGTCCCTAGTTGCAAACTATTCTCATCCATTTGGATTCTAATGTGGTTCTATTAACCTCTAAAGGACCAAGTGAACATGTTTAGAAGCTCAAAACTGCTTCAAAATATTTATATCCAAAGTAAGGTCAAAATTTTCATCAATACTTGTTTTAAAAAAAATTGAACTATAGGATCATTTGGTTATACTAAAGGACATTTGAGGCCTCTAGAGACCGTTTTAGGCTTGTTCCCAATGCTGTCCCAATTCTGTGAACAATTGATACGGGCTGTCAAAAAAAAAAAATTCAAAAAAATTCAAAATTCAAAAATCAATCCCAAATATCATTCTAAGCAACTTTTTTTTTTTTTTTTTTTTTTTTTAAAAAATGACGTGGCACAGTTGCGGCCACATTAGCCAGTAGTTATCCTGCGATCCCACAGTCTGGGAACGCAGGATAACTCATAGTCTTCTAGAGGCTTCAAATGTCCCCTAATGACTTTTTCAAGTATATTGTCTCAAAATTTAACCCCTAAAGGACCATTGTCCCTTTGGAGGACAAATGGGATTTCGGGCATGTACCTACGGGCTGAATTTTTGTCATGATTTTTTGAAATTTTTCTTGGAGATAGAAAAATTGATAAGCTTTGTGGGAGTATAATTCTTTTTATCAATCGGTGCTTGGGAACAAAAGTTATGCCCAAATAAGCTCAAAATAGGGGACGGGGGGGTAGCAAAAAAAACTTGCAAAAAATTTAATTTTTTCCTTATAGATTATATTTTGGTCTATTTGGAAAGCTTTTATTCATTTCATTTGGATTTTTTATGAGAAAGTTATGGACAATCTTGTTTTCTGGGCAATTAGAGCATCTTCTTGAAAATAATAACTTGTAGGAATCATTTTGGAATGCAATTTTTGCAATTTTTAAAAATAAAAAAAGTTCTACATGTTTTAGTTTTTGTGCTAGAAAAATCTCACCATTGAGATTGGTGCATTTTAATTCCATTTGAAAGATAGTAATATTTTAGATTTTCCTTCTATCTTGTACCTACTTCTACTTAACAATTTTTTTAAGAATGAAGATTAATTTCTTTTGAAATTCTTTTTTTTGCCTAGACTCTCAGCTCAATTCTCCACTATGAAGATTAAAAGCTCAAAACTTTGTAGTGCAAAAATTTAAGTTAAAAATGTTCAAAGTCAAAAAATCTAATCTCGCAATGTGCTGAAAAATTTGTTTTTTTTACTTCAAACACATATCTTGCAATCTGTGCAGTCAAAAATTCTGCAAGCTGAAATTTTTTCCACAAATTCTCATACTAGTTAGGTATAAAATCCTATGGTTAGATGTGCAAAAAGACAATTTTTAAGTTTTTTTACTCTTTGCTCTAGAAATGGCAGTTTTAAGAGTTTTTTGGCAGAAAAAAGGCCTTGGTCCTTTAGGGGTTAAGAGTAAATATCCCCACCAATTGCAAGTTCAATGTGCTTAAACTTCAAAATGTAGGCTTTTCAAGCCCTTTCCAAAGTTGAAGTTTTGTCTATCAAAATTTTTAGGAAAAAATTGTATGCCTATAGATTGTGCATTCAGTCAATATGTCAGAAATTGAATTGAACCGTATGCAAAAAAGTTTAACCAAATTCTTTTTCATATTCATCTCTTAAAAAAAATAAAGTAGAAGGTGGTATTGACTTAAAGAAAAAATGAATTTGCCAACAACTACTTTTAGATATTAAAAATTATTAATTCTAATGGTGAGAATGTTTGTGGCTAGGTGCTTAATGGCTCTAATTACTTTTGAAGGTTGACAAAATCATGAAAAATTGAAATACTAGTAGAAAACGCAGGAATCTTAACAGAATTCTGTTAAAATTCCTGCATTTTCTACTAGTGAAAGTTTCTGAGGCATTACCTTTTGTATTCAAACAGAATACAAAAATAGAAATACTCTCATAGATAATATCATAAGCAATAGTAGATTTGATAGAAAATAATTTTGAAAAATAATGTCAAGTTTTTTGGAAATTATTGGTTTAATGTGTCAAAATCAAGTGAAAGTCCAAAATGTCAAATTTCATAATTTAACCCCTAAAGGACCAAGGCCTTTTTTCTGCCAAAAAACACTCAAAACTGCCATTTCTATAGCAAAGAGTAAAAAAAATTGAAAAATTGTTTTTTTTTCACATCTAACCAAAGGATATTATACCTAACTAGTATGACAATGTGTGGAAAAAATTTCAGAATTTTTGATTGCACAGATTGCAAGATATCTGCAATTAAAGTGAAAAAAACAAGTTTTTCAGCACATTGCGGGACTAGATTTTTTGACTTTGAACATTTTTAACTTAAAAGTTTTGCACTACAGAGTTTTGAGCTTCTAATCCTTATAGTGGAGAATTGAGTTGAGAGTCTAAGAAAAAAAAAAAAATCCAATAAAACTTAATTAAAATATAATTTTCATAATTAAAAAAATTGTCAAATAGAAGTAGGTATGAGATAGAAGGAAAATCTAAAATGTTAATATCTTTTATATGGAATTAAAAAACACTAATTCCAATGGTGAGATTGTTCTAGCAAAAAAACTAGACCTTGTGAAACTTTTTTTTTTGAAAAATAGTAAAAATTGCATTCAAAAATGAATCCTACAAGTTATTTTTTTTAGGAAGATGCTCTAAGTGCCTAAAAAATAAGATTGTCTATAACTTTCTCATAACAAATCCAATTGGAATGAATCAAAGCTTCCTAAATAGACAAAAATATAATCTATAAAAAAAAAAAAAAATTAATTTTAAAAAAAATTGCAGAATTTTTTTGGCTGCCCGACGTCCCTTGTTTTGAACTTATTTGGGTATAACTTTTTTTTTCGGGCACCGATTGAAAAAAAATTTATATTCCCATGAAGCTTAGCAGTTTTCCTATCTTCCAAAAAAGTTTCAAAAAATTACGACAAGAATTTAGCCCGTAGGTACCTGCCCAAAATCCCATTTGTCCCCCCGAAGGGACAATGATCCTTTAGGGGTTAATTTTGACTAAGTATCACATGCCCAATCAAGTATGAATAGATTTTTGCATGGTGAAAAGAATGACTACTTCAATGATACTAGAATGCCTTGTGTTGTTGCCACAACCAATTGAATGTCATGTGCAATTACATCAGAGGTGATGGAAAATCTCTTCATAAATCTCCTTTCATACCCACTTTGAATTCTCAAAATTATATACTGCACCAATGTTTAATATCATTTGTGATATCAAATTTTGCATTATATTTTCTTTTTTAAAATTTCTTTGGCTTATGAAAACAGTAAGCCAAATAAATTTTAAGAATAAAAATAAAAGTAAATTCTATTATAATTATAGAAATACAAAAAATTAGGTATAAAAATAAAGAAGTACATTTCTGAACTCAATTTTCAAAAAGAAAAAGTTTCACATAGTTTAGTTCAAAAAGAAAAGTTTCACATAGTTTAGTTCAAAAAGAAAAGTTTCACATTGTTTAGTTTGCATGCTAGAACAATCTCACTCTTGTAATTAGAGTGTTTCAATTCCATTTGTACATGAACTATTTACAATTTAGTTTTCCTTCAATCTTGTACCTATTTTTATGTAAAAAAATTTAAGTATGAAAATCAAAGTTGAAAAGATTCGAAGATTCTATTATAAGATTTTGATATAATTGTGCAAGGTGCCAAAAAACTTGTTTCTTCACTTCCAACATAAATTTTTTGCTTTCCATGAGGTCAAGGATTCTACAATTTCTTCCATACATTTTTATTCTAGTCCTATGGTTAGATTTGCAAAAATGCAATTTTTAACTTCTTTTTCACTTTGCAATAGAAATAGTAGTTTTGAGAGTTTTTAATGATAAAAAGCCTTGTGAATTTAGGGTTTGAAGACCAAATGTTTAAATTTGGAAATAACAAATGAATGCAAAAACATCCCAAGCATGCAAAATGCATTTTTTTATCCATCAATTTTTGTAAATATTTTTGTTAATCCTTTAACAATTATATGGATATCTCAATCTGATACAGGACTACTGTACCCTGTTCCTTAAAGGATTAAATAGTTGTTTTATTTTTAATCTTTTATTCCCTTGGAGATGACATTAACCCTTAAACGCCGGGCTGGTGGCCGTGGAAATCACCCTTTTGCAAAACCATGGGAACAATTGGCTTAAAATAATGAAAAAGTACTCATTGGAAGTCAAACTACTGTAAAGGACCTTCCTTTTCACAACAAAATTTGGAGGATGAATAGTTGCATTTCTGTCCTACACAGGAGATTCTCTTGTCATTCATCAGACGCAAAACATCCACCTTGACGTTCAAGGGTTAAGCCACTTTACAACAATCAAAGCTAATGCTAACCCTTGTATCATGGTTTGATAAAATTTTGATGTTGTCCAATATGAGAACAATTGTTTTCTACGGGTACTGATTTTTAGATTTTTTTAAAAGAAAAATTATTGTAATTTTGAAAGTATAATTTATAAAAGTAATAATATCAATTATTATGCATATTAGAATATTTGATTTTTTTTTGACAAAAATGAAGGTTAGAATGCAAAATAGTATTTTATAATTTAAAATCCAAATTTACTTTAATTTAGAAAATACAAATGAAAAATACACAATTTTATGAACATTGGATTCTGTTATAAACATTGCAATTTCCATCATTTTTGAATTTTTGAAATTAAAATAAATAAATTATCCTTAAGTATCTTTTCATTTTCTTTTATTTATTTATTTATTTATTTGAGCAAATGGGAAACCCATTGCATTAAGAAAAAAAACCCACCAAATACAAAACGGCCTAGCCAAAAGGCTAGACAATGAAGAGAGAGCGAGCGGAAAAGAAAGCAAGTGGCAGGAGAAATCCTAAGCAAATAAATAAGGGATGGGGTCCTCCTTGTTCCAACTAATCTCGTTGCCAACATGGGTGGCAAGCACAGGAGACTATGCCCAAACTAGGTCAAATTTAAGCCAAGTGGAATCTTTTTTTTATTTTTTGGTAGATTCAAATGTTAGGTCTTTCAGCTAACTTTTTGTCCTACATATCTTTACGTAGCCAGAAATTGTGTAATTCAATAGAAGACTTCAGTGCACATTCAATAAAAAACTAGTGTGATCCTGTGCCGTTGGCCTAATTTTCATCTATTCCCGGTTCTACTCCTGGTTCTACTTCCGATTCTACTCCCAGTTCTACTCCCGGTTCCACTCCCAGTACCAAGAACGCCACCAAAATCTAAATAAAAGTAATTTTCTAATTTTTTAATCAATAAATACTTTGAAATTCAATAACTTTTGCACCACCACTTCAAACGCCACGAAACCAAGCCGGTGCACCCCTCCTCGGCGAGAGCTTTCCGACAGTACCAAGCACGCGGCCGGGGGATGCACGGTCAAGAAGTTGTCCACGCTACAAACAAAACAAAACAAAACAAATAAACAAACAAACAAACAAACAAACAAACAAACAAACAAACAAACAAACAAACAAACAAACAAACAAACAAACAAACAAACAAACAGCCTCATTTAAGGTATTGATAAATAAAAATTAAATGGATAGTGAACCATTTACATGCAAGGATGTGTACATTGCACTTACTGTATGTATAGATGCATTGAAAGACATCCAAAACCACTTAGGAGTTAACCCCTATAGGACTAAGCTGCATTTTTTGGCAACACAACAATTTTGGGCAGCTCATTACAAATGGAATTTTTATTTTTTTTCTTTGAAATTTTCATACAACATGGAGACCAAGTTTTTCTTTAAGGCCCAACAATTTTCATAAGTCTTGACTACATGGTAAAAAAGTATTGTACAATATGTAGTTTTACTCACTGGCCGGGCAATTTGGGCATAACAAAAAAATCACTCATTTCAGAAATAAAAATTTGAAAATGGTTTATTAAATTTATATATAATTACTTTGAATCATTACATTTTGATCAATGAGATGAAAGTTATGATGAGTTTTAGTTTGCGGGCAAGTTATGGAATCTCTACTAAAAAATAAGCTCTGAAGTCCTTTATTTAATTCAATTTTTCAATATTTTTGGAAAAAAACCCATAGGATATAGATTGTTTATTATAACATTGCATCTGTTGGAATTGGCATTTTTCAATTCTATAGATAAATTTTTAACTATTTAATATTTTAAACCATTCTCTACGTCTTCCTACTTACTATTTTTTTCCTATATGTTGTACAATTGGGTACAATAACCTTACAACCTGTTGATTTGAAGCATTCAAAGATTTTTGCATAGCATAGAAAAAGAATTGGAATTTTTCATCTTGCATAATTATCACGCAATTCCCATGCAATCCCAATCAAGCATACAAAATTTCAGTTTCAAAAAAGAAAAATTCCATTTTTGGTAAATTTCTAAAGTTGATTTTTATGGTTTTACATAATATTTTATTGAGAACAATTGATGATGAATTTTTTTAATCAAATTGCATAGATATGTAGAGAACATCTATACGCACATCTTTCATATTAAAAAACACCCCATTAAGTAGCAAGAATATAAGCTAGGAAGAGTTAAATATGAAGTGTCATATGACCAAAATTTGTGAAATAGATATCTTTATATTTTAACAAGATTTTGGCAAAGTGATTGTAATATCATGCTGAAATTTACAAAAGTAGTTATAGTGTGAGGATCAAATAGCAAAATCTTGTTAAAATATAAAGATATTTATTTCACAAATTTTGGTCTTATGATGCTTTATATTTGACTCTTCTTAGCTCATATTTTTGTTACTTAATGGGGTGTTTTTTAATATGATAGATGTGCTTATAACTATTCCGTACATATCTATGCAATTGGATTAAAAAAACTCATCACTAATTGTTCTCAATAAATTATTATGTAAAATCATGAAAATAAACTTTAGAAATCCATCAAATATAGAATTTTGCTTTTTTGAAACTGAAATTTTGTATGCTTGATTAGAATTGCGTGAGGATTGCATGATAATTATGCTCACCAAAATATACCAATTATATTGCACATTGTACAAAAAGTTGTGAATGGGTCAAATTGGCCAGTTGTAAGATTACAATACCTGACTGTACAATTCCAAATGATCTGAAATTTTCTCAAGCATGTAGCCAACTTGCCTTAAAGAATGAATCCAAATAAGCACCAACAACATGGACATTTTTTCATACAAATGGTGACCTTGTGAAGTGGCAATCCACACGGTGGAAATTTTTGAAATTTTTTCCACAACTTCTCAAACCAGCGTACTACAAGACTGTATGCTTACCTGTGTCTAAAAATGTTTTTTTAGTCTAAAATTTGGTACTTGTAGTAGAAATGGTCGTTTTGGAGCCTTTTTGGTGAAAACATAGTCAAGGAATTTTGGGGGTTAACTTGAAGAGGCTGGGATTATATTGAAAAACTAAATTGAGAATAAATGAACAAAAATCTAACCAAAAGAATTTTTTGTTTCCATTCTTTAGAAAATATTAAATATGCAAAAAATATTAAATACTGAATCTGCATAAATGTCTATAGTGGTTGACTCTTGAAAGGTTTTTGGATAACGTTTTGAACAATTTTCATCTTTCATACATGTTGAATTAGGATTGCGAGCTCCTTACGGACCATGCATCATTGCCCTCAATATTGTATCAAATAGAACAAGGTCTTCTTGTGGGTTAAAAAAACTCCACATGGACAATGCAATCCACAACTACTACAACTATTTTGTCTTCTTCTGCAAAAAAAAAATAAGAAAGGCATGTGTAGCAATCCACGCTTCTAAAACTCTATTGTATAGACGTGAGCTATTGTTTGGCCAAGTATATTGTTGTCTCAAAGCAGAGCTTGTGATTTGAGTCTAAACATACAGGCCACCAAATCGGGTCGATCAGACATCTTATATTGTGGCAACAATGCGTTTTCCATTTCAAGCCATTCGGGGATTGCTGTCATAGTTCCAATTATGTTGGGATGTTTGAAATAGCAAGTAATTGCCATTGAATCTTGAAAAATTTCAAACATATTGCGAGCACTTCTTGAAAATGATGAAGGCAATATGACGTGTCGACCAAGATTTTGCAGATCTATTTCTTCACTGGCAACATCTCCAATTGTATCAAAAAGTCCTTGATACACATTTGCTCTTAGTGTACCTTGATATATTTGTATCCACCGCAAGTGGGCTTATCCTGTGACTACCCACGCATTGACAATAAATGCGTGGAGTAATTTTCCTCTATGTAGAATTGTAGAAAATTCATTGTTTCATGGAAACAATCTATATGAAGAAAATTCCATTTGATTGACATATGATTGTCAAGCTATATAAAGGATGTTTGGATGCCAACCAAGTTTTCTATAAGGAAAAAACAGTGCATAATGCAAGGCTGGATATGTGGGATGACATTCACTTATGAGGTGAAGCGCTCCTCTATAAAAATGTATGACAATGTCACGGATTGCATTTGGAATATCGCCATCTCCTAGCAAAATCAAGGCTATCTTATTAGTTTGTGGAAGATTATAATGTCCAACTTGGTTACCATGCTCAACATCTAGATGCATCGCCAAATCTGGGTTACTATTGCCATTTACACATTCTTTGTATAGAATTTTGTGTGCTTGTTCAATTGAAACTATTGAATCATCAATTTAATGGTGTATGTCTTGCTATATTTTGATACGTTTTTACATTCTAAGAGTCAAATATGATATTGTATATTTTATTTTTCATAGACTTTAAGAAATTAAGATCTAACTTAAGTTAATCTGCTCTTATAGTGACTTTTTAAGAGCTAATTACATTTGAGAGGAATCTAAACTCCCTAATACAGTTTTCAATAAATTTTTTATAGGAAGACAAAACGGAATTGGCATCTAATTGCAAGTCGTTTCATATTTTTTTGACCTTTGTGGAATTAGTTACGAAGTTTTGAAGTTGAAACATAGTGGTCACTAAAAGTGACCACCTCCTGAAATGTACACTAATGGTACATTGAAAAATGAAAAACGTACCTCGTTGTTCGCAAATGTTTTCAAAATAGGGTCATGAAGATTGACTTTAGACCATCCTATGTTAGAGGTTTATGATCCATTTTCAACCACTTAAGGAACTGAGCATATTTGCAAGATGGATTTGGTGAGAGAATTTTTTTGTCCATATAGTGAAATACATTTCAAATGGATTTAAAAAAATTTACATCTTTTTCTTCAAAAACTAAATTACCATGAATTTTTCATGAAGATTCCTTATTATATAGGTCATTCTATTTCCAACCATAGGCTGATTCCAAAAGCAATGTAAGTGAATATTTGTGGCTTCCAATGTACATATTGTAATCATTCTATGCTTTCAATGTACACTTCTTAGACATTTATGTTGCTCATATTGGGCATGCTTTTACGTCAGCAGTTTCTTCTAGTTACCATGTAGCTGATAAAAAACAGAACAGCTCCAACTCTGGAAATGGGGGGAGGGTGATAAGAATGGGTAAGAGCATTGCCATCCATTCCCGAGCTACTAGGCTTGGAAAATGTGGTGGTGCGTGCCCTAGACCTCTTTAGCTTCTTCCGGCCCAACACACAAGCCATCCATTCCCAAACTATGGTCCTGGCAAAGCAGGTCAAGACAAATTTTAATTCATTTGTTTTAATAAAAAACAAAAAAGCAAGCAAGTCATAATGCGGTTTATAATACTTTAGTTATTTTAGCATGACAAAAGATATGGGCCGACACAAAAGGTATGGGCCGACAAAAAAGGTAAGAAGTCAACAAGCATGGCAGGGACGCTCTTCTAGTTTTTGAAGAGAGAATTTGGGCGTTACCGGTCCCTTTTTGTTCCGGGCCGGGTCCGCGATGGTCCACCTTTTCTTGGCCGACCACGTCCAAGCCCAGACCAGAAGCTTCCCCGTGAATGGGTGGAAATGCTTTAATCCCTGAACGACGGACTGGTCGCCGTGAGCTGGAACTTGGAAACGGACCTATCACTATTTGGTTTCACAGAATCGAATATGGAGACTCCAATTGTGGACAGTGAGATTGGAAGACTGTGGGGTTACAAGAAAGCATCTCCGGAGATGTGGAAAACGTCAGAACTCAAGCAAAAACAACCTGGGAATAGAAATCGTGGCGGAATTGCATCAAAGGTATTAGTTCGTCTTCACGAGGGCAGGTGCAAAGAAATCGTGAAAAAAATCTGACATGGAGTAGCACGGGATTGGAGCACAAGGATTTCAAAAGATCACAAACAATGTAGCCAACAATTGAGATAAGATTGAGAAGATGTTCAAAAACTTTTGCACAGTTGAGGTTGCATTCCATTCGACAAGCTGGGAAAAAAAAAATGGCCAAGCACGTTGGATTCATCGTATGTCACGTTGACTCCGCCTACTTCCTGTGATGAAATCCAATGCTGATGCAACCCACATGTCATGAAATGCAAATTCCGAGGAAAAAATGGGAGGACCGCCACGCACGATGAGGATCCTGACGTACAGTAGCCGGGCAGTCTGGTCCGACTGCGCCTCGCGGCATTTCTTCATGGGTAGCGGACCCGTAGTGGCCCGACCTGGAACTGCTGACCCTGTCAAGTGCTGCCCTGCCCTCCGCCACCACCACATCGGACGCCCTCGCGATGACGCGTGCCCCCCCCCCCCCCCTATCCGTTCCCAACTACCACCATTTGGTGCTGAAGCCATGGACTGCTGCTTCCTGCGTTACTACTCCAACGGCACTCCTGTGGCATTCACTGTCGGCGCTGGTAGGTTTGGAATGGAACTGAAAACCTCTTGTTCACTTCCGCCCTAAATTCTAACAAAATATACACTACTTTCTCCAAGAAAGACAGGTAAAATACTGAGAAGAACCGTACTATCTACATATGTACATATAGTTGCACTAGTATGCATCCTATACAAGCTATAAAACAGGGAGTAAATCAGAATGATAATTCTTGTCATCAGTGAGTGTCCTAGTAACAATGGCCTTTGCAAATGTGTGTTTGGCAACCAGGGCATGCCTGATTTGTTCTTCTACCGCAAACAACACAATTGCCTTGTTTGTTGCCCACACTCTTCGTGCCATGTGTGGATGATACATGCGGTGAGTATTTGGAGTAACCTTGAATTCGCCCTCCCCATTTTGCAATGAGCTCCTTCACAAGGTGCATCTGGAAAGACAAATGGGTCATGGGCTCTTCCATGAATCAAAAACTGATGTCACTATAAATTATTCATGCATTGCTGACAGTTATATTGAGCAAGTAGAAAAATAGCCTATGCCACCATTTGTGGCTTCTAGTAAGACAAGAGTACACGCCCCTCAGCTGATCTATTGTGTCAACTCCCCTCATGTTTTCCGTGTATTGCAAGTACATTGGTCCGATTTTGAATTTTTTCTTCTTTCCATGTATCTTGCGATATACAAATTGCTTCACTCCCGGTGCTGACAATGGTTCTGCATGCATGGACAAGAGAACTACAGCGTTCTTGTCTTTCTATACTGAACAACAAATGTCACCTTCATCGTGCATGCAAAAATCTATCCAACTGTAGTCTTTTTTTTTTGTAACCACTTTGGCATACATATCTTGTGGTACATATTTGTGATTAGCTTTCAACGTCCCTGTTGCCATTATCCCCTATTCCAATAAATCAAGGAAGAAAGGGACAGAGGTGAAGAAACTATTGGTGGTGACAATGTGACCTCATCCGCCCAAGTCTTGGAGAAGATGTTTTACCACGTGGCGACCTTGCAAACCTTCACCTTTGCCACTTCGTGGACGGTGCTCTTCCACCAAATTCTCTTTGTCACTGCTCTCATTGACCTCAGCATCATCATCATGCGGATTGTCCGTCTTCCACAATAAATCTGGAAGTTCCAAACGTACTTTGATAGCGCATCCGCGGTTGCCCAAACTTTCATTCCGAAACAAACTGGTTTGTTTGGCATATATTGTCGAGTGGGCGAGTACTTCCCTTTATACATGACCATACTCTTGTCTACAGTCAGTTGTTGATTCGGTGACCACATTGCTTGAAATTTGTCACAAACTTTGTCTACCATCCAACAAATCTTGTGTAATTTATCAAAATTCGGACTCTTACAATCTTGCACATCCTGAGGCGCTATTGCCACATGTAGACACCTTGTGATTCTTTCAAATCGATCCCTCGTCAATAATCGAGATATGACATGGCAGTGGTAAAGTTCATCTCCCTTTGACCAATATAGTCTTTGATTTGGTAATTTCTTAATTTCCATGAACAGGCAATGGAAATGTAAGCACGAAACTTGGCCAAGCCCAGTGGGGTCCAATCCAGACCACCACGCGTTCGACCATCCTTATGTATAACTTCTGAAGCATAAAGATTAGTCTCCCTCACGAGTCTCCTCTGCATTTTCTCCGACCAAAACTTCTGGAATAAGCCCATGATAGAGGGGAGACGACCATAGGGATGCGTACAACCAAGATCCTTGCCAGTGAAAGGTAATGGAGGACGCCTATAATACGGGATGTCTGGTTTCCACCTCTTAGGTCCAGAGCGAGCAAGAAGGAGGTCTAGAAGCTTGGTTTTTCTTTTCTAACAACCAGCTTTATTGGAGATGGAGACATGATCTCGCCGAGATTTACTCTGTGCATTCCGAGATTTCTCATATTCTGCCCCTTTATACCAAGAATCTGAGCTACTGGCCCCAAAACCGTCATTTTCTTCATGCTGTCCAGAGTTACCGTTGGCTGGATTGATGCCACGTAGACGGCTTGGGCCCCCCGCCGCTAATTCACAGCTCATTGGAGCTTTTAGCGTAGCTTGCTGCCGGCGCTGGGTCCTCCTTTTATTGGCGCTGCAGAGCCCTGCATGGGCAATGCCTTCGTCATCCGCCTCATTCCCCGCTTCTTGTTCTCCATTAACAGGTCTTCTACTGCGCTTTAGAATGCCGCGTCTTTGGAAGCTAGTACCGTCATTCCCAAGGACTGCGCTTCCCTGTGCCTTGTGCTTTCTTGGCCAAGGTTTGCCCGTTTTTTCAAACTCTCCCTCCAATAGAGTGCTTTCTGAGTCGTTGTGTTTGCTTTTGTTGTGCAGCCGGGAAGATTGTGCCATGTCTACACCCTTGCTGATCTTGTCTTCGGTGTCTTCTAAAGAGGATGCTTCTGATTGTGATTGATCTTCTTCTGTGTTGCTGAAGAAACCGTCTGCGGAGGAAGGGTGGCCATCGTAAGGGCATTCAGATTGATCTTCCGCTCTCACGAACTTCTCCAATGTTGTCATGTTGTCCCCCCATTGCTGTCTTCTTCATGACGAGGGTATTGGTTTTCCAAGGAATGCCTAAAGTGGGGTTTGTGCACTGCACCCGCAGGATTGTCTTTGATGTTCCCATTTTCAATTCTCACTAGGAAGAATTTTTGGTTCGGCACTGGATGTACTCTCTCTCCAACAAGGTGTGCTTGGCTCCATTGCTCTATATCTTCCAATTCATCTACTATGTCTACTTGAAGCACTCCTCTTTGGACCCTGACAACCTTAGGACTTCCCGCGTTTGCCAGTATCCTACTGTGGCCACTAACAGAGTTGTAGTTTGTTCTGACTCTCACCTCAGTATTGGATTGTCTTGCCGCAGGTTGTTCTTCCGCTCCAACGTTGGAGTCTGATTGCCATACTGCCTCCATCTGCGTCAGCGGCGCTGCAGTCTTCCTTCTTCTCCCGGTCGTGAACGCCGCAGGGGTCCTAATTTGCACCGCCGCAGGGGTCCTGATCTTCACCGCCCTTGAAAGGCCCGCTCTGAAGACGGAGTCGATGTGTTGTGCCCATAGTGGACCTTTGGAAGCCTTGTGCACTGCCAGAGGTCTGTCGGGCACTCGTAGCGCTTCCACCGTCGGCTCCAAGGTCGGCATCAAATTTCTCTAAGAATGCTTCGCTGCAGGGATGCTGGTCCGCACAGCAGCCCACCGAGCTTCTCTCTTCAATCTTCTCATGGACATGATGTTCAATCTTAGGAAAAGGAAAAATTCTCTCTTTCAATGTTGTGTACACTTCCTTTGAGAAGCCTTGCTGATGACCTTCGGGCCTTTTTCTAACCCAACCTAACAGTTTAGAGCTCCAGCAGTACCACAACCAGCGCAAGTACTCAGGCAATCTATCAAAATCGAATTCTCCTCTCTTCTCCCTTTTCAGTTTTGGCAAGCTCATTAAATAATTCTTGTCTAACATAGATAGCATGTACTAGACTTGCCATTTTTGCACTCTATGTTTCTTGACTGCATGAGAGGCGATCAGTGTTGCTTCCTCAGCACACCATAATGGATGTGAACAAGGGTAGGGTAGAAAATGAAATTGTGTCTCTCTTCTGGGTTTCGGCATTCTTGCTAGCACTTTGTTCTGTTGCAATGCATGTCTTTCAAAAATTGCCCTATTGCTCTGCCTCTGTCTTTGCTTCCTCATGGTACCTTACATTATTGTCATTCTAGTATGAGAGGTTGCTTCAGCCGCCTTCTTTAGCTCTACAATGCATAATCTAATAACTAGAGTCGGAAGAAACAAAAATGGTGTCTGCAGTAGTTATGACGAGCTCCAAATTTTTTTGGACTTCCCCCTGGCTCTGTGCTCAACGGCCAACAGCGCTTTCTTCAGAGCAGGAACAACCCGGACGCTGAGTTAGCAGCATACCCCATAGTCGGTTCTACGTCATTATACCAAAATTTCTAGTCTCGGGCTATTTTTTATTCTTTTGCCCTTTTTCTGGGGGCAGCTACTAATGTATATTCGGTCAAGTAGCCTGCCCGACAAGTACGATTGCTCCATCCCGTTTTTCTGACGGTAATCAATTTCCTTCGCCAAAAACAACTGCACAACTGCGCTGACAACGTCCAATTGTTCACAACCTGGACTACCACATGTTCATACCAAAAATGGATGAAATTTCTTCATAATTCTCCGTCCAAGTCGCCCTCTAGTCATCCAAACGCCACAAAATGGCGCTTCCGGCGTTTAGGGGATAATATTGATACCCAAGCAAAACACTTAAACACACGTGGAGACAATAAATTGAACTTCTCTCTTTCATAGGGTTTATGATCTCAGTTAGTTTGGCTGGTGTTGTGGGAGGACTGAGCCTTTGGATTTATAGCATTTGTTTTTGGACCTTTTTTATTTATTTATTTTTTAAGTAAATTTTTTTCTTTTAACACATGGACATTTCCCATTGATGTTTTTAGAACTTTTGAAGTTTGTACAAGAGATGGAATTAAAGAGAGCCATGATAACTTAACTTAACCACTGGCATGAATAATAAGGGGGTCAGAGGAATGCTAACTACTATGTGGGTCCTTGAGAGTCCGTTGTTATTTGTTATTTGTAATTTGTAATTTGTAACTGTAATTTGTTATTTGTAATTATTATTTGTTATTTGTTATTGTTGCCATTGGGGATTTGAAATTTAGTCTCCACCATGACAATGGGGAGTCTTTGCATTCAATGATCCTACTCTCTTTTGCATTCCCTTTGCATTTAATGCCCCCTTCTTATTCCATTTATACCTTTTATATTATTTGTTTGATGATGAGAGCATGTGCTGTGATTTTTTTCCCAAGGCTATTTATGACCCCTTTTTCATATTTTTTTAGCTTTTGCTTGAAAAATTGCCACATGAGTGAGGCTTCATAGGAATTTTCAAAAATTGGATGGACGAATGTGGAGAGATAAGGATAAAAGTCAAACAAATGGTATAGGTTTGGACTTTGGGCTTGGCCTTTAGAGGCTTCACACTATGGCCGGCCAAAGGCTCCCATTCTTATATTTTATTGCCTATTTATTGCTCATTTCTTTGGACTTTCAACAAAGTTTGGCCACTCAATCCCATAGCCTCTCAACTTGGACGGCCGGAGTATGAAGAGGCCCTAAACTCTAGGCCAAGGCTCAGAGAGAGGTTGTGAGGCCTCTCACGGCCGACCGCGGGGTGACGCCATTAATTTGAGTTTTCATAATTAGGAGGATGCCATGTGTTGTTGCCACAACCGGCATGTGACAAGCATAATGATTGGTTTGCCATGTGGCTTTGTTGAAAATTTTGAAAAAAATAAATTCTCATAAAGACAAATGGGAGAACTAAAATAGGGAGAGCAATTGAAATTATATTTTTTTGACAAAGCATAAATTTGTTGTAAGTTTTTGAAGTGTGCTGTTCAATTGGTTTTAAATAATATCTAGATTACTGCAAAACCAACAAAAAAGTGTAGCCATGATAGTCATCTTATTTAACCCTTGAGCGCACAATGCAAGTTTACTAAAATTCACACCTTTTGAATTCATTCCAATCAAACTATTACCTAAAAAAAGAACTATTGACCATACCGATTGGTAGTGGAGATAGGCCTAGAGCTCCAAGAAAAGGGACACATCCTTTTGACGGCACCGTTGAAAAGATTATAAAAGTTAAACAAGGAAATCTTTCAAAATTGAGAGGCCACATTTTGGCCTGTGGGGCGCTCTAGCAGTTATAGTATTTCCTAACATTGACAGAGCATGAAGGCCTAAAGCAGTTGCTTTCTCTGATGGATTTACGCTCAAAAGGTAGAAGTTTCTATTGCATTTACTAACTCAATCACTCCACCATATCATCCAAGATATTAATTGTGGCCACTAACTCAACATAATGTACCCCAAGTGTCATTTATTGAGAAAGATTTGTCATAGGTTGATGCAAGACTTTAACCCCTAAAAGCTCATTGTCCCTTCGGAGGACAAATGAGATTTTGGATATGTACCTACGGGCTGAATTTTTGTCTTGGTTTTCCAAAAAAAAATTTGAAGATAGAAAAACTGCTAAGATTTGTGTGAATATAATTTTTTTCAATCGATACCCGGGAAAAAAAATTATGCCCAAATAAGCTCAAAACAGCCTTCAGGAGGCAGCTAAAAAAAACTAATTTTTAATTTTTAATTTTTTTATGTTTTTTTCTTATAGATTATAATTTTTCCTATTTGGAAAGCTTTTATTCATTTCATTTGGATTTGTTATGAGAAAGTTATTGACAATCTTGTTTTGGAGGCATTTAGAGCATCTTCCTGAAAAAAATAATTTGTAGGACTCATTTTGGAATGCAATTTTTGCAATTTTTCAAAAAGAAAAGTTCCACATGGTTTAATTTTTGTGTTAGAACAATCTCACTATTGGAATTAGTGTTTTTTTAATACCATTGATATTAATATTTTAGATTTTCTTTCTATCTCGTTTCTACTTCTATTTAACAATTTTTTTAATAATGAAAATTAAATTTTTTTGAATTTTTTTTCCCTAGACTCTCAAATCAGTTTTCTACTATAAAGCTTTAAAGCTCAAAAATCTGTAGTGCAAAACATTTAATATAAAAATGTTCAAAGTTATAAAATCTAGTCCTGCAATGTGCTGAAAAACTTATGTTTTTCACTTATTTTTTCTACGTTAATATATATCATAAAAAAGCCTCAAACTGAACTCGGCGGGTAGTACAATTTCTTTTGCAAAAAGTCAAAATAAATTCTAATTTTTTTTCTTTGAAACTTTATATTTTTGTCTACATTTGAAGCTTTGATTCATTTTATTTGGACTAATAATGAGCAAGTTATGGACAATCTTGTTTTTCGGGCAATCTAAGCATCTTTTTGAAAAAATAACTTGTAGGATTCATTTTTGAATGTAATTTTCACAATTTCTAACAAGTTTTATTCTTGAGAATGTTGTGTTTGCTTGCTAAGCAAATCTCACCATTGGGATTATTGTAATTTCAATCCCATCTAAGAGCTATTAACAATTTACTCTTTTTTTCAATCTTGGATTTATTTCTACTTAACAGTTTTTGAAAGAATAAAAATCAAGTGTGTTTTTTTTGAATTTTTTTTTGTAGACTTTCAATTTACATCTTCAACATAAAATTTATTAAATTCAAAGTTTGTAGTGCAAAAAATTTCCACAAATGGCAGTCAAAGTCATTTGATTGAAGGTCAGTGTTCAAAAACACTTTCTTTTTCAACTTTGAATGCTAATATTTTCCAATCTATATGGTCAAACTTTATGAAATTTTTACCACATGATCTTTGACAAGTGAAGTACAAGATCCTACAGTTAGATTCTAAAAACATATTTTTTTTTGTATTCTTGGATGAACGCAGCCAAAATGGCAGTTTTGAGTGGTTTTTGACAGAAAAATGGCCTTGGGACTTTAGAGGTTAAATTGACAAAAATCCTTTTAAAGCCCTTGTGAAAAACCAGGCAACTGTACTTCACAAAGTCACATTTGTATAAAAAAATGTCTAAAATGGTGGTGCTTCTTTGGATTCATCCTTCAAGGCAAGTTGGCTACATATTTGAAAAATGTTAGACCATTTGATATTGTACAACATACAGGAAAAAAATAGTAAGTAGAAAGAAGGAGATAATGATTCAAAATACATAATTATTACGAATTTAGCTGTGGAATTGAAAAATACCAATCTTAATGGTTGTAATGGTGTAATAACAATCTACATCCTATGGTTTTATCTTTTTTCAACAAATTACAAATTGAATTAAATAAGCAGGACTCCAAAGTTTATTTTAGAAAAAAAAATCTATAAGTGCCTGCAAACTTAAACTTCTCATAATTTTCATTTCATTAATCAAAATGGAATGATTCAAAGCTTTTCTTGTATATACAAATTTAGAAAACCAATTTCAAATTTTTGTTTCTTAAAAAAACAATTTTTAAAGTATTTCTTTGAGTTGCCTAAGCTGTCCGTCAAGCAATGAAAATTACATATCATACAAAAAAATTTGAACCATGTTGTCGAAAGTTATGAAAATTGTTGTGCCTTAAAGCTACTCCTTAGGCACATACTGTGTAAAAATTACAAAGAAAAAAAATAAAATTCCATTTGTGGTGAGCTATCCAATTTTGCTATGTTGCCAAAAACATGTTATTTATTGCTTTAGGGGTTCAATCTCCTTTCATGCCTAGTTTTTTAATTATTTTTTGTAAATCTCTAAAGGACCAAAGCCTTTTTTCTGCCAAAAAACACTCATAATTGCTATTTCTATAGTAAAGAGTAAAAAAATTGAAAATTATTTTTTTGGACATCTAACCATAGGATCTTATATCTAACTAGTATGAGAACGTGTGCAAAAAAATTGCATAATTTTTGACCTTATAGATTGCAAGATATCTGCATTTAAAATGGAAAAAACAAAATTTTCAACACATTGTGGGACTAGATTATTTAACTTTGAACCTTCTTAACTTTGTTTTTTTCATTGCATAGTTTTTAGCTTTAAATCTTTATGGTAGAGAATTGAATTGAGAATCTAGGAAAAAATCAAAAATCAAATAGAATTAGTTTTAATTCTTTAAAAAATTATTAAATAGAAGTAAGTATGAGTTAGAAGGAAAATCTAAATTATTAATATCTCTAAGATGGAATTTAAATGCACAAATTCCAATGATGTGATTGTCTAGCAAGCAAACTAAACCATTTGGAACTTCTTTTTATTGAATAATTGTAAAAGGTGCATTGAAAAATGAATCCTACAAGTTATGTTTTCAAAGAGAGGCTCTAATTGCTTGAAAAACAAGATTTTCCATAACTTTGTCATAACAAATCCAAATGGAATGAATAAAAGCTTTTCACATATACAAAAATATAAACTATGAGAACTTTTTTTTCTTAAAATTCAATTTATTTTTTAAAAATCTGCTAGCCCTTCTCCTACATTTTAAGCTTATTTGGGCATACGTTTTGTTCTTGGGCACCGATGGAAAAAAAATTACATTTCCATGAAGTCAATTTTTCTATCTTCAAAGACAATTAAAAAAATCAGGAAAAAAATCGAGACCGTAGGTACCTGCCCAAAATCTCATTTGTCTCCCAAACCGACAATGGTCTTTTAGAGATAAATCCAAAGTTAATTTTAAGAGAAGTTTTAAAATTATTTAATCCCAAGAGTCCTTTCTATTTAAAGGCCCAAAACTACTTCAAAATACTAGTCTCCAAAGCAAGGCTAAAATCATCTATGTTTATTTTTCAACAAACTCAATTTTTCAACAATTTTTCAACAAAATCCTTTAGTGAATATGTCAGAGTATACCCTTCTAAAATTTAAAAATAAGAAACCCTTACCAATTGCAAGATCATGATGCTTGATTTTAAAAAGGAAGTATTTTTCAATTCTTTCCATGTGGTTAGATTTGATCTTTCAACCTTTTTACTCAAAACTGTGTAGATCCTACAATTGGCAACCTTCCATGATATGTTGAAGAAATAAGGGACACTACATATAAAAGATTTGAACAAAAATATTTCATATTCATGTTAGAAAATAATAGTTAATAGAAAGAAGTTGAGAATGATTCAAAACACTAAATTGCTAAGAATTTAATTATGGAATTGAAAAATGCCAATTCCAATGGTTGTCATTTTGCAATAAATAATCAAAATCCTATGATTTTATTTTTTTCAAAAATATGGATAATTGAGTAAAATAAAGGAATTCAAAGTTTATTTAAAAGAAGAGATTTTATATATAACAACTTGCAAATTAAAACTCCTCATAACTTTCATCTCATCAATCAAAATGGAATAATTCAAAACTTTCCACGCATATAGAATCAAGAAGATCAATTTTAAATTTTAAATTTTTGCCGTGATTTCAAGTTTTATATTTTATGCATATTCAACTATATGATCTTGCATAATACTTATGTAAAAAATGAATTTGTAGAAAAAATTTCAAATTTTTTGACCATGTAGATTGTAAGATATTACAATGCAAAGTAAAAACATTGAAAAAAAAATTGAGAAATCCTAGGTTTTGAGATTTGAATCTTCTTAATTTAGATTTTTGCACGGCGTAGTTTTGAGGTTTAAATCTCTATGGTAGAGAATTAAGTTGAGAATTTAAGGATTTTTGGGGAAAAAAAAATTGATTTTCACCCTTTAAAAAGTAATTTGGTAGAAGTAAATACAAGATAGAAGGGAAAATAAAATCGATAATAGTTCTAAAATGGAATTGAAACATGTCCATCCTAATGGTGAGATTGTTGTAGCAAAGTAGGAAATTAAAAAAAAGTTGTATATATATTTGCAATGTATTGTTAAAAAGGTTCAAATGTCTAGTTTTAAGTCTCAATTTGTCTCACAGAGTAATAGATTTAATTTGATCACTATATGGTTTTAAACATGAAGTATTCATTTGGTAAAATGTAACATGTCATCTACATGTTTACAATAACAAAATCTATTGACAAAGTTCATCTTGGGATGCTCAATATACTATAGCACTATTAAATGCATTTTGTCTTTTTGTAATTTGAATCTATATATGGATGCTATATTTTCATAATTAACCCCTAAAGGCCTAAAGTCTCCTTGAGGGACACTTGGGATTTCGGGTAGGCTTGTGTGACCTGAAATTTTGGCTTGATTTTTTGAAACTTTTCTTGAAAATAGGAAATCACATTAGCTTTCTAAACAAATAAACTTTTTTCAATCGATGCCTAGGAGCAAAAATTATACCACCCAAAGTCAAAAAAGCAACTCGCCTGGCAAAAAAAAACACTGCAAAAAATTGTATTTATAAAAAAAAAAAAAAATCTTCTCAAAGATCATATTTTGTCTACATTTGAAGCTTTGATTCATTCTACTTGGATTCAAAATGAACAAGTTATAGACAATCTTGTGTTTTGGGCAAGCTAGCATCTTCTTCAAAAAACAACTTATAGAATTCATTTTTGAATGCAATTTTCAAATTTTTTCAAATTTTTTTTTGAAAAGGTTAAATTTGTTTGCAAAAACAATACCATTGTTGGGATAATGGTGTTTTAATTCCACCTAAGAGTTATTAACGATTTAGTGTTTCATTCAATTTTGGACCTACTTCTACTTAATAATTTTTTTATATGTGAAAATCAAGTTCTGAAAAAAATTCCCCGACTCTCAATTCAAATATCCAACATAAATTTTTTTAATCCAATGGTGTGTAGTTCAAAAAAAATCTACAAATGGAAGTCAAAGTCATCTAAAATTGCAGGCCATAGTTCAAAACAATTTCTTTTTACAACTTCAAATGCTAATATCTTCCAATCCATATGGTCAAACTTCATGATCACATAATATGAGACAAGAGAAGTACAAGATCCTACGGTTAGATTCTGAAAAAAAAGGTTCTTTTTGGTTTCTTGAGTGATTGCAGTAGAAATGGTAGTTTTCAGTGGTTTCAGAGCTAGAAAATGCCTTGAGCCTTTATGGGTTAATAGCAATAGTGTTATAAATCAAATATTGAAAGCAATATTTAAGAAAAATTGAACACAATAGAATTTTAAAAGTTAAAAAGACATTGAATCTAACATATTAAGAAATGTTGTTATTAAAATAACAAATTCACAAATGTGAATAGTGTTGCTTAGTTATATACAAGACAAATAGTCAAAGAAAAATTCAATGTAACAATAGTTGTATTTTTAAAGCTAAAAATGTCATCATATTAAGGATAAGAGTGTCTCTATTGAGTAGAAACTAATATTTTTGAGAGGGATTTTAAATACCAAGTTTTTTTAATTTTTAATTTCATTTGCTTTTGACAATGTATTATCTAGAAGAATAACAAGGTTTTAAGAATAAGGTAGTTTGCTCTACAAGCGACCTCTTCAAATCCATCCTATAATAAGCTACTGAATGGATATGAAGGTGTCCTTAAATGGACCACTTCAGTCATTGATTGAATCGATAAAAAAATATTTGTTATTGCAAAAGCCTATCATTGGCTTTGATTTCTTCAAATCACTTTAGAAGTTTTAAGTGGATGCATTTTGGGAGACCCAGGGTGACAAGTAGGTACCTACAACAGAAATCTTAGGAAATTCATAACCAATTCCAAAATGCTTCAAAATTACAAAACCACTTGTGTTACATTTGGCATCCATTTTTCTTTCTCTTAAAAATGAGTGAAAAATATTTTTGTTCATGCAAACCTACAAAAAAGTGGACTAGCCCTTAAATGATCACTTTTAGAGCATCCTACCTTATGTCTATGATAAGCTTTCTAACTAAATGTTTAGTTGTTTAGGATATACATCACTACAATGTATTGGTGTTTGGCATCATTGTGGACTAATTGTTTTAGCGTAAAGTAATGTTAGTTATGCTTGTCTGTATTCATAAGAATGGCATGTTTGAAAACATGATACTCAAGGAGGTATTCAAGTACACCAAGCCCTAAAAACTATTTACTATTGATATAAATTTCATTGAGGTTCTATATGGGATATCTAGAAAAGAGTAAAAAAGTTTTGGACTTTTTGTCATTTTTATTGATATGACCACAAACAACGGTTGGCCCTGTCAGTCAAACAAAAAAATACAACTCATCAGAGTACGATGAAGAAGACAATCCTTGCACAGAATCCTTTGAGAGGACAAGGTTGCTCTATCTTTCGATTTTTCAATTGTCGAAACTTTATATGAACTGCTCAACAATGGCTCTTGAGTCTTGACAGGAGTCAAAACAGCTATTATTCTATTGTAATGGGTACTGCAGCAGAGAAATCAGTTTTAGGAGGTCAGAGCTAACTCTGAGAGGATGTCTCAATATTTAACCCCTGAAGGGCCTTTGGGCTCCAGCGATACGGTACCAAATACGGTCGCAACCAATATTCAGAAGTTTGAATCAGCTGGAAATTAAGTGTTACAACCATACATATTGAGGGGTTGTACGATGGTGGGTGCGTAAAAAAAATTGGAAAGCCCTCGGAGCAGCTCAAATACATCTGTATATACGACCGTATATATGGCAGAAAAGGGCTTTCGTGACATTCAGGGGTTAAGGACTTGGAGAATTTGGTAGATCAGGAGAAACCAAGTGGGTTACCTTCCTTTACAAAAGCCTGCTCAGTCTTGGTTGGTTCTTTCACACATGGTGGAAATATTGTATTGTTCTCTGAAGAGCATTGCTGGGAGCCATTTTTTATTTTTATTTTTTGAAACAAGTGAGATTCCATTGCAAAGCGAAATTACACAGCAGCCAAGCCACGGGGGCTGGACAAAGTAGAAGAAGAAGAAAAGACAATCAAAGAATAACTAAGAGAATAAGCAGTCTGGGAGCCAGCAGTTTGACAACAAAACCCAGCAGAAATCTCTGTCATTGCTATTTGTGGATTTCGTTTATATGTGACAATTGACAAGACGACATGAGAATTCTTCCCTAATCAACAATGCATGAAACCCACTAGATTTGGGGAATGGACTGTATTGTACAGGATGGACTGAACCCCACAACAAAATGGAGTTTTTGAAAGACAATAAAGGAGAACAGTGCAAATCACTGGTCAATTTGTGTCCTGCAAGAACATAATTCAGGAAAAATTCAGTATTGGAGCCTGCAACAGTATTTTGGAACAGTATTTCAAACAGCAATTTTGAACAACAGTACCAGGTAGTTAACCCCTAAATGCCCAAGGTCATTTTTCTGCCAAAAACCATTCAAAACTGCCATTCTATAGCAAAGAGTAAAAAAAAATTTGAATGTTTTTTTTTCATATCTAACCATAGGATCTTGTACTAAACTAGTGTAAGAATGTGTGGAAGAAATTTTAGAAACTTTGATTGTGTAGATTGCAAGATATTTGCATTTAAAGTGAAGGAATCAAATTTTTTGGCACCTTGTTCAACTACATTTTTGGCTTTGAACCTTTTTAACTTAAAATTTTTGCTCTAATGATTTTGAATTTCTAATTTTGTATGATGAAGAATTGAGTTGAGAATCTAGGAAAAAAAGATCAAGAAAGAAACACTTAGTTTTCACTCATTAAAAATTTGTTAAGTAGAAGTAGGTTTCAGATTGAAGGAAAAATGAAATCATTAATAGCTCTAAGATAGGGTTGAAATATACTAATCTCAATGGTGAGATTGTTCTAGCAAGAATTCTTAACCTTGTGCAACTTTTTTTTTTAAATTGTCAAAATTGAGTTCAAAGATGAATCCTACAAGTTATTTTTTCAAGAAGATGCTCTAATTGCCCGAAAAATAAGATTGTCCATAACTTTTGCGTAACAAATTCAAATGGAATGAATCAAAGCTTTCCACGTAGATGGAAATAAAATCTATATGAAAAAAAAATTAAAAAATTTCACTTTAAAGTTTTTGTGAGTTTTTTTTTTGCCCGCCGAACTAAAATTTGGAGTTTTTCTACCATAACTTTTGCTACCAAGCACCAATTGAAATAAAAATTACATTTTCGGAAAGCTAATGTGATTCTCTATTTTCACAAAAAAACTTCAAAAAATTACAACAAATATTGAGACCATAGGAACCTGCCCGAAATCCATTTTGTCCCCCGAGGGGACAATGGGCCTTTAGGGGTTAAGTGTGTCATCTTGACACACTTGACAGCATAGTTCTACGGATCTGCTCCAACTTCAGCCAGTTCATACTGAATCTGTTGTATGAGTCCCTCGTGTTGAAAATTGTTTGTTGTGGTCCCACAGCAGTACTACTGCGACCATTTACCTGCTATGATATGTACAGCACATTTTCAAACAGAGGCCATTCAAAATCCCATTCAAAGTCAAAGTGAGCCGACTGTGCTTATGTGTGGTTCACAGCTTGAGAAGAAACAAAAAAACTAAATCGAAGATACAGCATCTGCAAACTTTGGGTATGCTGTCTGGCAGAAAGAACAACGAAAGGAGATGGATGTATCTTTGTTAGATACACTGTACCGGCTAGCTTTAGCCAGGCCTTCCAATCTTTGATCAAACCAAAGGTATCTTAGAACTATTTACGATTTTACTGTTTTGTTCAAACTTGGACCTACTTCCACTTAACAATTTCTTAAAGATTAATGTGAGCATAGACATGAAGTTTGAGCGAAATCTATGCTGCCTGAGATCATTTCAAGGGAGGACTAAAATTGCTAGATCAAAGACATTTCTTCTTCTTCTTCTCAGGTCAGACATAATATAGCAGTCAGCAAGAGCCAGATGACGAAATGACGAATGAACAATCCTTGTAGCTTTATGAACTGGAGGATCCATAATTCCAAACAGGATGTCTTTTGTACGGACTGCTGATAGTTTTTGATTTGAGAACAAGTAGCTCAGTTTTAACTCATATATCATACCTTCATCTTCTGATTGGTTTGTCCAGTACAGTTTTTTCGCTGTAACTTGCACCCCAAATTGAATTTCTTAGTACCCTATGTGAAGGTCAGATTCAGACATAAATTCAATATTTTCTGGAATGTTTGAACGTTTGGAGTATTACAAGTGAAATGTTTGAAATGTTGCAGAAATTTTTCATCCATATTGCCTAAATTTTCAAATATTTCTGAAAAGCTACATCACTCCTTAAGCCCCGCATGACAAGTTTCCACAAACAAGAAAACCTAGAAGTTGTCAAACACAAAAAAATTTGAACACCAAAATGTCAAAACACTAATACCAATAGTTCCAATTGTCCGAAATCCTTTACAAATAAAAGAAGAAACCATTTCGACACTTAATAGGTGCTGAATCAGAACTTCACATATAGTATGTGGAGTTTGAGAAAGAGTGTACAGACAGTTTGAAAGAGTGATTGCCCATATTTGTCTCGCTTACTCTGATTCCCTATCACCTGTGACTCCAAAATAGATTTGCCTAGTATGCAGAAAATTGACAATGATTTGATTTGTTACTTGTCTGTCTCGATGTATAAGTTAAGCCTCCATCCTATGAAGATGCTAGATCAGGGAGGTAGAAGAACTTGTGGCAATTGAACAAAGCATCTCATCAATTCACAAAACCAAATCTTTGGATGCTGATAGACTTTCCCCAAGGAAGATGGCTGAACAACTGCAGTATCAATATTCAAGAAGTTGGCCGGAGTATCATGAAGTTTGGCTTGCAACTTTGAGGTTTAAAACAAAAGGAAGGTGAAATTTTCTTTAAAACTTTTTGTTGGCCCTGTTATGAAGGGAAGAAGGTGTTGCAAGGACGAAGGCT
Source organism: Neckera pumila (assembly GCA_963969595.1). Lineage (NCBI taxonomy): Eukaryota > Viridiplantae > Streptophyta > Bryopsida > Hypnales > Neckeraceae > Neckera > Neckera pumila. The sequence continues at coordinate 24,238,487 of OZ018411.1, read as the reverse complement.
ACATGTACAGTACAGCAAATGTGATGAAGTTTGAATTGGAAAAGCATGCCAATGCAACTGCATAGTACCAACAGTGTGGTTTGTTTGAATTACTTGCCATAGCACTCTTTGGATAATCATTCCATCAGTTGCAAAAGTGGGTTGGCCCTCGAGAGACACTACTACCACTTCATTCTTAAGTGCCCAAGGCTTTTTTTGAGTCTTCTTGGAGTTTGCTCAAAACTAAACAAAAGAATCCAAGTTTTGATAAGTTTTATTAATTGTTTTAAAATTGTATCCATATGAATTCATACAAACTACAGTAGATGTGTTACAGATGACATGATGAAAACACAACAATGTCACTTATGGATTGAAAGATTGTCATGAAGCGGTCAATGCCAAGTTGCAACAAAATTAGACCATTCCTTCAACTTTCACACAACATCAAAAGATAAATTTTTCCATGGTTCATAGGAAGGCCTTTCAGTTGAGTGATTAATATGATTGTAAGAAGTCCTCCCTAGGAATCATCCAGAAGAATTTTTTAATAATGTTGTCTACGGTAATAGTTCATGAAATACTCTAATTTGTTACTTCTGTGAACAGAATGGGGAAATTATATTTGTGATCCTGCTTCTGGTTTGGGGTTCCCAAGTTAGTAGAGAAGATCTGCTATGGGCTGTAGCTCTTCAGTTGCAAGTACTAATCAAACTGATTGGGCTCCAAGAGCCTGGTTTGAATGAATTGGTCAGTATATATTTGATGAGTACAGGACTACAAAAGCCGTTCGCAAATACAAACCATTCTTCCCTTCAAGAATGAAAACATAGCCATTCTTCATGTTGATGATTTGATTGTCACTTCTAACAACATTCAAGGGGATGAACTAATTTGAAAATGTACTCAAGTCAGAGTTAAGACATGACCAAGTTCAGGTGTGCTTGAGAGCAGAGTTCAACAAAGATGTACCCTAGCTTGTTCAGTATTGACCCTCATCTGTTGATAACAAAGTATACAGTAGAAAGTTCAAAGATATGCAAAATCTTGTAGCTTTTTGAATGAATTTTTGAAAAATTAAAACTTTGACTTACAAGTAACAAACTATTGTAGCTCTGTGCACTTAGAGATGTTATGTTGGATGTTATTGTTAACATAAAAATATGGGTTATTACATTGGATGTCACCTAAAGTCCGTCACTTAAAACACAAGTTTCTTATAGTGGCTTTAACTATTGTATTTTGTACTTGCTCCTCTAAGTGTGTTACTGTCATTGACTTGCTAGGAAAAATTGACTGAAAGCATGGTGTAAGTGTCAACCTATGCATCGAACCCCACTCCAGAGCCAACAGAAGGCCACTTGAATTCCAATTCCCACTCGTCGTCTGAGGGTTTCCTATTGCTTAGACCTCTCTATACACGGAAATTTGAATCTTGACCAATCCTGATTAAGTGCTCTTAGATAGTCCTAACCAACGATCGTCTACAACCTTTACACTTGCAACAAGGGCAATACATCTTCAAGTTGAAGAAATGAGCATTCCAAAGTTCCCTTGGTCATCTCAGAGTAGTTGCTAGCATTCATGCAAAAGAGAAAGTCTCTGACTGCCCATGCTGAATTTGAAAGAAGTGTGCACCACAAGTGTCGGATTTCCCTACAACTCACAGCACGATGCCCGTTACCGTCTACACAGACAGAAAGATGTAACAACATTCCCAGGCTTTTGGAAGTTCACATGACTTTTGATTTTTGAACAGGATTAGTTTAATTTGCACATGATGAATTGTCTCCTCTTTCCAACAGTGAATTCCCACATTCACAAGACAAATTGAGCGGGGAAAAGAAGAATGACTTACCTAGTTATGTACTTGCATTCGAGAGAGAGGCAGTGAAACAGATCGACGTAGCTTTTGTTGGCCCTCTGCAACTGTATGATAACCTGCACTGGGGAGCTCCCGTTGATCGCTCCTATTATCAAAGTCTAAGATTTGCACTGCAATCCAACTACAGCCCACTTAGGGTCTTCTTTAGGTTCACATTCATAGAGTTTAGTGTGGCATTTGTCACATCAGTAGGACAAAAGGTGACTACAAACAGTCGATTATGGCTTAAGGCTAATGAGCGTAGGGTTTAAGACTTGAGCTCACTTTGCAATTGGAAGATACAAAGTTCCTCTTCTACAAGTCTGTGCATTGGAAGCAACAGCAAAGGGGCAAGACAACGTGATCCTAAGTACTATAGGTTTGATTCCCACAGTAAAGCAATTACATTACAAAGTTCGAAGGCAAAGAAGAGTACAGCATGGAACACAAAGAATGTACCGACTCACGGACACAAAGTCGCAGAGCCGGATGCTAAGTCACCGCATGAATTGCTATGCTACGCTCGTGTCAAGGAACTTGCAATATTTACTAGAACCTGTGTATATCGCCTCCATGAACCCGTGTACGATGTCCAAACTTTCAGCTGCAAAAATACATTTGTGATTTGAAGTTTTCATTCAAAGGTTATGAACAAAGTTGACCCCTAAAGTACCAAAGTCCCCTCGGGGACACTTGGGATTTGGGGCAGGCTTGTACGATCTCAAATTTTGACCTGATTTTTTGAAACTTTATTGAAGATAAGGAATTGCATTCGCTATTTAAAAATATAATTTCTTTTGTCAATTGATGTCTGGGAGCAAAAGATATGCCATTTGAAGTCTTAAAAACAACTCGCCATGCAAAACAAAAACAAAAACAAGAAAATGATTCTTTTTAGTTTTTAATTTTTTTCTGAAAGATTATGCTTTTTGTCTACATTTGAAGCTTTTGATTCATTCTATTTGGACTAATAATGAGAAAGTTATGGACAATCTCATTTTTTGGGCAATCTACGTTCTTTTTCAAAAAAAAAACTTATTGAGTTCATTTTTGAATGCAGTTTCAAATTTTTTCAAATTTTTTTTTCAATATGGAAGAGCAACTAAGGTAGCAAAATCTTACCATGGATGAAATAAGGTGACGCACGGCAAGAAGTTTTTTTGAATGTCACTTAGTCATGGAGTCGTTTTTTGGTACATTAGGAAAAATTTCAGGCCTCAAGAAGGCCGCGAGTTTTGAATCCCTCGGTGCAATTAAAGAGAAAAAAAAACTATTTTTTATTTTTTTTATTTTTTAATTTAGCATCTAATGTGGCACTACTAGTGCCACGTCAGGTTTTACTATTTTATATATATATATATATATATATATATATATATATATATATATATATATATATATATATATATATATATATAATTTTTAATAATTTTTTTCAAAAAAAATATTTAATTTTTTCTATACTTGCACCGTGGGGGGCCAAAAAATGAATGCTTAACAACCTTCTGCAGGGTTCAGATTTTTCCTAATGCTTTAGTAAAACTTAGAAGTAACTAGCAACACATCATTAGAGAAAGTTTCAGGCCTTTGGGGGACTGTTCTACAGCCCTTCGAGGTACCCTGAAATTCACCTTTTTTTTCTTCAAAAATTTGTTTTTCCCCTATTTTTGTGCAGTAGTTTCTACTGTGACAATGGTGTAGGAACCAAAATTTGTGAATAAAAAATAATAATAATAATATAAAAAAAAATAAACTTAAAAAAATCTTTAAAAAAAAATTAATAATAATTCTACAAAATCTGACTGCTTTGGCGAGCAGTCAGCCACTCTAACTGCTCACTACAACAGTGAGCTGGAGTGACAAACCAAGCTTTTTAATAGCTTGGTTTGTCACTCCAGAGCAGCCCTCCGGAGAGCTGATATTTCTTCTAATGACCACATGACTATAATGCATCCATGTATTCAAGGCTGACAATTCTTTAAAAGTGAAGAGGATTTACCATAAGTCATAAATGACTTGGTCGGTCCGGATCTTTTTCTAAGTCCTTAATTGTAACTCCTAAATAAGTTGTAATGAACAAAAATATCTAACACATCCGCATGGACAATCAACTATACAACTCACAAATAACAAACATGTGATGCATGCATGCACAATTCAACATTCATCAAACGATTTTCTAAAGGATGGTTCAAAATCATTATAAAATATGCCTACAAGTGGGACGCATATCAATATCCAAAGGTAATACATCCTCGCCATATTAGATGGTCCACGTGGATTACTTATTACACACTAGTCATAAGACAGAACAATTGAAGTTGTAGTCTTTTTGCATGCTGCCAAGTTGGAGAGCCAAAAAAAAAAAACGGACTAGACATGGTGAGTAGAATTTAAGTGCCACATTATATTCCACATCAATATGTTTAGTAGATGAAGTTCAAAGTATTCCATCGAATGTATTAAGAATCCTTTTATCCGAAACTATTGAAATGACAATAAGGACTTGTCCATTATTGTTAGAAATCCTTGAAAATACACCAATCATACATGTCCTACGTGACAGACAAAGCAGTGGTATAAGCAGTTGTAGAACTCCCATTTCATCTAATGATTGTATATCTTTAGATATAAGGCAAAGCATTAAAAAAAAAAAAGTAGTTTGGGCTTCAAGATTTCATTCTTGTAGTTGTACACTTCAAATGGCCCCCATGGGCTCTCAAAATTTCAAAAATGGACCCAATATACGTCAATGCAAAAACCTTAAGCTAAAAAATTTAAAAGCTAATTTGTTGCAAATTTGCATATGGATAAATATTTGAGCTTATAGTTATTTTATATGTATTTGCTTATTCAATTTATAAAATATTTATATATTTATACTGTTATAAAAGAGGAAGATTTAACCTATTGAGACATAATTCAAATGGCTAGCAATTTAATGCCTCTAAGGTGAAAGTGTTTGAGATAAATTGTACGGATGCTAAATAATGAAGCTTCAACTTTCAAGACTTTAAATTTTCAATTGTGTCACCTCACAGGAAGGTCATGCTCTTGAACCTCAAAAATACCTTACAACCAATGTTTCCTTCAAAATTTGACAAATGGCCCCTACATATGTCAATGCATCAACTATCTCTGATGCCAATATATTTTTGGCAATTCAGTTAGTTATATAGATTATCTAAATCCTATCTTTACATATTTACAAACATCCTTTACTACATTATATTATACTCAAAAATAAAAAAAACCCTATTTATAATTAAAATATACAGTCAAACTTCTCTTATTGCATGGGAACGATGGGGAGTCCGGGAGTAGTTTTTAGCAATATGCACATCAAGAAGCTCAAGTGCCAAAGGTCAATTGTTTCAACATGCTTATGTTGTAAAATTATTGTATTTGATTGGTGACTCATCCAAAAAAATCTCAAGTGGTTCCAGTCTCAATCTAATACAATAGCTCCATTGGTGGTTAGGTGGTCCTAGTTCCATCTAATACAAATAGCTCCATTGGTAGTTAGGTGGTCCCAGTCCCAATTTGACAACAAGAGCTCCATTGGTGGTTAGGTGGTCATAGTTCCAATTTCATACAAATAGCTCCATCAGTGGTTAGATGTTCCAATGTGATACGAATAGCTCCATTGGTGGTTATTGCACCAAACTTTATATACTTAAAGAGTATGCAAATAAAGAACTACAATTATTTCTACAAGTAGGGAATTTGCATTACAAGAGGTTTGATTGTACTATGACTCTATTTCCTTTCATGCTACTACTAGTGATGACAAACATTGGATTTTAGATTGGGATACAATTTGACTATATTTCACCAAACCACATTCACTTGTCAAAACAGCCCTAACAATGCCCTAACCAAATGCATTTGTATTTTCAAATCACATGGACACACTATACAACTCTTCACATCAATTTCTCCTCATGTTTCACATATTAAAACAATACAAAGACTAAGAATAAGATATCCTTCAATTCATAATGTTTTGACAATTAGAAAATCCCAAAACTCTTCATCTCTCATTGGTTGCTCTTGAAATCTTGTAAATGTTCTTTGTGGCTATAGGTGGCTATTCAAGCAAATGAAGATGGCTTCAAAACAATTATGCATGGCTCTAATTATGAAGATTTAGTAGCATATCTAGCTTTAAATTCCAAATAATTGCAGATCCTATTAATTTGATGTTTAGTGGTATGGCTTCAAAATTTAATTCTTTTAGTGATGCACTTTAGCCTCATAAAATGAACGCTAGATACTTCAATGTATAGTGTTTTAATTTTTAACTAGCTTGGACCTAAAGGTGATCACTGCAATTAAAACTTAAAGTTTCAATTCTATTCGGCTACTACTGACAACCAATCAAAAATTTGAAAGCTTTAATTGGATAGTTTCAAATTATCAAACCTTGGTAGCAACTTAGGCACTTCTTTACCAAAACTTAACCAAAAATTGAATTTGATGAATTTATAAAATAGAATTATTCCACCATTTATAGTTTTGGCCACACATTTTATAGAGCACTTTCTAAACAAGTTTGAAATTTATTTTAAAAATTTATTTTAAAAATTTATTTTAAAAATTTATTTTCAATTGGGACTACTATCCAAGTATAGTATTCAACTTTAGTTGGATTTTAAAAGAGGCACAACCATTGTTCTCGTCTTGGAGACTACATTTTTCATTCTATTTAGTTTTGCTTTTCAAAGGATGTTACTCCTACAAACATATAACCACATTACATAAAGCTTTTGTCATCAATTACTCTAGAATGTACTTCACCCCAGGTTTGCAAACCCATAAATTTCAAACCCTATAAATGGCAAAACCTACATGTAATTGTAATACTATTCAAAGTAAAAGGAAAAAACTCAATCATTGAATGGTGTGGATCATTTTTTTTTCATTTTTTATGAAGTACCAAACTAGAGATATAAAATGTTATTGGTGCTTCAAATTTCAATAATTATCCACACATGGGATAGAGAATATCAAATTAGCACACATCACATGTCCATAATTCTATTTTCATCCATAGTTTGACGATTTCATCCAAGATTTTTTTAAAACTAGAAGTATTCTAGCCAAAAACTTCATGATTTGTTGCCATTTTTTTAGCCAAATTATTGTTTTTGTGGTGCAGTCTTGAATTGTGGTACCAAAAAAAAAAGCCCTGATGTGAATTCCTTAAACTACTAGAGCAACATTAAACAAAATTATCTCATTATCTTAAATACCATTGTAAGATAGACCAACCTAAAATCGCTAGTTACCTATTTCCGCTATCGTACTTTTGGCCCCAATTCCGCCACCAAACCCATCCAAATCCACTTACTTTTTTGACAAAATCAGCGCAAAAATGCCACAAAGGATAACATGCCAATCTTCCATTGGTCAATATTTAAATGCTACTACCTCTGTCCCACTAAAAAGCTCCTTATTTTATCTCATGTTTTTCTTATACTAATTTCATTGACCACTAGTGTGACCCTGTGCCGTTGGCCCAATTTTCATCTACTCCCGGTTCCACTCTTGGTTCTACTTCCGATTCTACTCCTAGTTCTACTACCGGTTCCACTCCCAGTACCAAGAACGCCACCAAAATCAAAGTAAAAGTAATTTTCTTATTTTTTAATCAATAAATACTTTGAAATTCAATAACTTTTGCACCACCGCTCCAAACGCCACAAAACCAAGCCGGTCCACCCCTCCTTGGCGAGAGCTTTCCGACGATACCAAGCACGCGGCCGGGGGACGCACGGTCAGGAAGTTGTCCACGCTACAAACAAAACAAAACAAACAAACAAACAAACAACCTCATTTAAGGTATTGATGTTGTAAAATGTATAATTCAGAATGGTCTAAATTTTATATCACCACAATCCATGAAGAACATTGTATTTGTTCAATGCAACCAAAATAAAAATTGGACCCAAACAAGCTTCCAATATGCATACTCAAAACTACTAAAAAAACAAGAGGTAAAATCAAGAGCTTTTTAGTGGAACAGAGGTAGTAATCGATACATAGAAGGGTGATAATGGATTGTTAATAGGACGTCTATCACTCCACTCTATGGGTGGTTTTATAATTTCAGGGCAGCCCACTTTAAAAATTGACAGAAATTACAATTTTAATCAAGAAGTTAAAATTCCACTTGGGTTTGATTCGCAAAACAAGCATACACCTCTGAGAAATATATGCCCCTTTTGTAACTAGCCCCAAAATATTCAGATTGCAAATTAAGGTGGTAATAGGCTTATCTACCTTAATGGTATCTCTATTTAGTGGGGACCACACTAACTACACAAAATAGTGAAATTAGGTTACCCCACTCTAATTTCTTGACAGTCCACACTATAATAATATTTACTGCTTTTGTACAATGGTGCATTCATTTTAGAGCCATGTGTATGGCATAGATTTGTGAACCAGTTTAAGGCTTGGTTCAAAGAGTGGCATACTGACAAGACAACCTAATTTCACTATTTTGTGTAAGTAGAATGAAGACTGTAGCGCCCGGTAAACCATGACAGCGTTCACCCATTTCATGTCCACGACGTTCTTTGTATTCCCCGAACTGCGAAACCTAGTCTCATTCTCCGTTCCGGAAACGAGAAGCTCCACATTCTAAAATGAAGGCCGCCAGTTCAGTCCCACGGGGACGACCGGCATCCAAAGAAGATGAGATTCCGAAAGGACATTTCTGCACTTGGGACAACTGACAGGTGGCCTTCTAGGGGCGAAAAAGGAACCGGCAGCAACGAAAGAGAACACGACAACTGCAGAGCGCTACAAACAACAACAGGCTGAAATGACCGGTCCACCGTCTGTGTCCGGTCGCTCTGTTGCGCGGCCTTTCTTCCCGGCCGCGTCGTCGCTGCGGAGGAGGAGCTCCTCGCCATAGCCCATTTCTACCCCTCTTCGCGCCTCTTTGCCTCACTCTCTCGCTCCCTTCTCGCCTTGTTTCCATCTCCGTCGCGTCGGCCGTCGCGTGGCCTTTCCAACGAGCGTTCGAGGAGTTTTTTTGGTGCGGTTTCGGTGCCGTTGTGCGGTCTGGTGCGTGGACGTCGGGGTACGAGGTTCGTGCCGTGCTTCTTCGGCTTCGTCTTGGCATTGGCGAGCGTTCGTGGCGTGAGGAGGTCGTTTCAACGAGCCGCGGAAGGCGTAGTCCATCTTCGACATTCTTTCTTGTGGTGCCGGAGTTTCGGTGTCTGGTGTCTGGTATCGGGGGTTTGTTGTTTCTGTGGGAGTATTTATGCGTTCGCGTTCTTCGTGCTTTCGCGGTGTTTCCGAGCGAGTTCCTGGATTCCGTGTCGCGCAGGTGTGGTTAGCCGTGTGCTTGTTAAGGCTTGGTAGGTGGCTGGAGCGTTGGCTTCTTGAGCGGACGGTTCCGACGGTTGCTTCCGTTGTGGGGGTGTACGCGGCCGGAAGGAGGCTTAGGGTTCAGGGTGACGTCCTCTTGGTTCGATGTGAAACTGGAGACTAGAATTTTTTGAGTCCAGACCCGGCTCCATTGAGTTCTGTGCAATTCCCAGTATGGTTAAGAAAAGGTTCGAGAAGGTTAAGGTCGGTTTTTTCATGCGCTGAACAGGCTCTCGGAACAGCCAGTATGTAGGTTTTGGTGCAACACACTCTAGTGCGTCCAGTTTCGTCGAAGTTTTCCGTCTCCGTGCTTATGGCGAGGTTACTCTGCACGAGCGGAGCGTAGGGTTTACTCTGGAGGTGGAGGTGTGGATACTCTTGGATCGCGAAGGAGGGAGCAGCAAGCCAACACCGCTCTTACTTGGCAAGAAATGAAGAAGAAACTGGATACACGCTTTCCGGCTGTAAGTGTACAAACCCTATCACTTTGAAAGAAAATATTGCTTTTGGGCTTTGAGATGACGAAATACTGAACTGAAAAGCGAACCTTCGACAGCAGATGGATGAGAGTGACAGAGAGGCAAGTATGATGTGAGCTTGGGTTTGGGTTTGGGCTGTTATCGCAAGAGTGTATGTCCTTACGTAAACGCCTTTAGAGTTTAGATATGGCATACGAGTAATGATTGAAGAAGATGGACCGCTTTTCCAGGTTCTGTTCTGGTCATCTACCACCGACGGCCGGTAGAGAGAGCTCCTGTTCTCTTTGTCGAAGTCGGTGGAATACCGGTCTTGCCGAAAGATGCCTGTGCAGCCGCTCGAGCGAGGAAAGCTCTATAGAATGTCAGCGGCTTGCACTAGCTTCATATTTGGTCGTCAATTTTCGGAAATGAAACTGTAAGTTGCGAGTCATGATTGCGGGAGAAAAACCTCAGAGAATGATTTTGGGGTTGTGCTGGGACGGGTTTTCCCGGTGATCTGTCACGAGCTTTGGAAGTAGGAGGCCGATGTGTGGTGATTTTTCGGGGAGTTCTGTTTGAAGGGTGGGGCGTGGTTTAGCATAGACGAGTCGATGTTTTATGCAGTGAGCTCGCGAGCTGCGCTTATTTTTTTGGTTACCACATTATTCCTCGAACATGAAGTTTATTTCTTACGTGGAATGGAAAAGCACATTTCTTGCTTCACCGCACGTATTCTGTCTTTGGGAGGAGAGATGTAGCGCTTCTAAGTTATCATCCAAGTAACAGCGAGAGTGAATAACCTCCTTTCCTCTGTCTCAGGCACGGATAAAAAAGATTATGCAAGCCGATGAAGAGGTGGGGAAGATCGCTATGGCGACACCGGTGTTGATCTGTATGTTCCTCTAAGCCTTATCTCTCTTCGTAAACTCTCCTCGGGTGACCGATCTGGAAGGCGCTTGGTGCTTACAAGGATGTTTGGCTTGATGGTTGAAGCCAGTGGAACATGCTCCTTCCGGTTTTTCCTTCTCTTGAGGTGTGGTAGGAAGTGAATAGCGTTTTTTCCCGTTTCGTTTTATGCATCCACAACGGGGAGCTGATGAAGTCAGTGGGCAGTGGTGGCAGGTTGTCACTGCCGTACATTGTGTTTCCAGGCGTCATGCACGGTCCGAGACTTTGTGACTGATTAGTCATAAGGTCAAGACTGCACTCCCAAGTCCTCGTGCTAGCAATATCTGTACGTAGCTGATGAAACGTTGTTTAGCTTGTAAATGAGTCTTCCGGCTGTTTTACGGTATTCCAGAGTTTAACACCCGGAGTTTCTCTTTTTTGGTGCAGCTAAAGCTTTGGAGCTGTTTCTTCAGAACCTCTGCGACAAAACTTATGAGATCACTCTTCGGAGGGGCGCAAAGACTATGAGTTCGATCCACTTGTAAGTGACGGCGCGTCTGTCTTTGCTTGTGAGGGTTGTGTGGAACGATGTTTACCGTCGTCGAAGCCTCCATTCGTTTCTTTTCCACTTGGAAAGTGGTACCTGAACTCTTTCATGTGGATTTGACGGTGTACTCGTTTGAGAGAAACTATTGTTTCTCTCGTCGTAAGTGAGTTCGTCGAGAAATTAGAGTACTCTAATCCTGATTTATTTATTTCCCGTGTTGACCCCGCAGGAAACAGTGTGTTCAGACGAACAGTGTTTTTGACTTTCTTCAAGAGATTGTTTCGAAGGTTCCCGACATCGGGCCCGAATCTTACCATGATGAGAGGAATCCTGGAAGGAGGAGGTATGCGGTGTTTCAGGTTCCATGGCTTTGGAGTCATTGCCTCAGATGTGAATCTTCTTGTGGTATCTGATCCTGTTGGTTTGTATTGCTGAAACGTACCTGCCGTGTTGGTCGCCAGTGGGCTCGAGCTCTTGGGACTCCCTTTGTTGTTGATGTTCCCATCCGGGAATGTTTGCGGTGGAGCCAAATGTGTCCGCCTTTGATGAGTCATATGATAACCTGTTTTTGGCTGTCGTCTTTGTGCAGAAAGCAGTCCGATGGGGATGACAGCGACGAGGAGGAGGTGGTGAAACGGCCGAAAGCGGTATGTGGTTTCTTCGCTCTGTCTGTATCCTTTCCGAGCACTGGCACTCCTGCATGCACATCACTTTTTTGTGAACGTGCTTTGCGCTTCTGCGTTTCTACGGTTTTGGTGGTATCTGTGAGATGTTTTCAGGGATGGTACTCCAGCCTTGAACATTGAGAAATCCGCATCGGCTGGAAGGTCTGCCATTTTCGAGACGCTTATAGGGTTGACCTGTGTGTGCAGGAGGTTCAATCCACTTCAGGTCGAGGTCGAGGACGAGGCCGGGGTAGAGGGCGGGGAAGAGGGAGAGGGTCCAACGGGACTGCAAGTGCGCGCACGAACGGGGTTGAGAAAGCGGAAGATTCCGAAGATGCAGAAATGGATACGGGCTCACCGTCCTCTGACCAAGCGGCTGATGTAATTTTAGACCCTATAGATCATAAACCCAAACCGGAGGCCGTCAGCGCGGATGCTACTCCCACTTCGTCCGGCCCTTCATCTAGATCTCCGAAGGTCCTTGGATTTGATTTGAACATGGATTTGGACGAGAATGGCGAAATAGCTCCCGAAGCCCCTGCGAAAGAGGAGGAGGAGCAAGAGTTGGACGGGCCTCCCAAAGATTCGGATGTAGATAGTGAGAATGTCTTAGGGGTCACACTGCCTGTACAAGGGGTCGAAGGTCGCCCCTCCGTGCATCCCGATGAGGACGATTATGACTGTGAAGATGAAGAAGATGGTTAGCTAGGTTGCTGTGCTTTCGTGACTGCCATGTGTGATTCTCGTGGCTTTTGCTTTACTGACTACACTGACCGCTTGTATGGAACACTCTTGGGGTTGATTCATCCCCTGCGACTACATTTTACAAATGTAAATACAATCCTTCTTCACAGCGTCGGGTCGTTGTGCTTTGGTTGAGGGACGATCTGAATTTGTTTGTTATAAGTTATTACAGAAGGTGGTGAGCTTTTTATGTTAGATAAGCGTTCATATTTAAGAGTTTTGGCCTCCTGGGTGTAAATCACTGACGGAATTGATGACCCATTCTAGTAATCCTGCGGTGGCCAGAAGGTGGAAGTGGGAAAGCTGCAAGCCCAGTATAGTGACTTTTTATTTCCCCTTCAATTACCGCGTGCGAAATGTTGTGGGCAGAATCGCCATGTGGGATTTCGCACAAACAAAACATAAGATATGGAACACGGTACACCAAATACAGGACATGAAATGAACGCTACACTACTAACAATTATTTTTAGTGTTACCCCTAGACTAATTGGTTTAGAAAAGCTCTACACTTTTACTCTCTGATGCACACTTTTACCAACTATGTTTATGGAGACCCTCCTCTTTGAATATTGTTGATATCAATGTTCTTGATAGAATTATTCATGAAGATTAAAAACTTAGAGCATTTTTAACCCCTGAAGTCTCATTGTCCCCTCGAGGATAGAATGGATTTGGGCAAACTCCTACGGTCTCAATATTTGTTGTAATTTTCTGAATTTTATTTGTGAAGATAGAAAAACACATTAGCTTTCCAAAAATATAAGTTTTATTTCAATCGGAGTCCGGGAGAAAAAGTTATAGCACAAAATGTCCTATTTTTAGTTCGGTGGGTAGAAAAAAATCCTCCCAAAAACTTAAAATTTGAAATTAATTTTTTTTTCCCGTATAGATTATACTTTTATCTATATGAAAAGCTTTGATTCCTTCTATTTGGATTTGTCATATGAAAGTTATGGACAATCTTGTCTTTCGAGCAACCAAAGCATCTTCTTGAAAGAATAATTTGTAGTATTCATTTCTGACCTCAATTTTCACAATTTTTCCACAAAAGAAGTTTTACAAGGCTAATATCTCTTGCTAGAACAATCTCACTATTGGGATTAGTGTATTTCAATTCCATCTTAGAGCTATAATTAACAATTTCGATTTTCTTTCAATTTTGAACTTGCTTCTACTTAACAAATTTTTAATGAGTAAAAACCAAGTGTGTTTTTAAAAACAAACAAACCCTAGACTCTCCATTCAACTCTTCATCATATGAAATTAGAAATTTAAAATCAATAGAGCAAAAAATTTAAGTTATGAAGGTTCAAAGACAAAAATGTTGTTGAGCAAGGTACCCCAAACTTGTTTCTTTCACTTTAAATGCAAATATCTTGCAATCTACACGGTCAAAGTTTCTAGAATTTCTTCCACACATTCTTACACTAATCTAGTATAAGATCCTACGATGAGATATGCAAAAATAATATCATTTAAATTTTCCTTTTGCTCTTTGCTATAGAAATGGTAGTTTTGAGTGGTTTTTGATGGAAAAGAGGCCTTGGGACTTTAGGGGTTAAAACCAGCTAGTATGGATATTACTAAATACCATTATTAGTGCAGTGATGTTTTTTGACGTTGTAGTTCTTTTTGTCTAAAACAATCCAAACAAAATAGAGGCCAAACAAAGTCAATTCATAAAATTTAAATGTATTAAGGAAAATCTATTAAATTTGAAAGAAAGAAATGGATTCTCTTGCCATTATAACATTTTTGAACTTCAAGGGAAGGACCTTTTTCTTCCATGAATCAAAGCTTTTTTTTGCACTATAAAACACCTTGAGTGCAAGTTTGTATTGTGGGTCATTGTATTAAGTCCCTTCTGTCGGGAATTATTTAGATTCTAAAGGACCAGCATGCATTTTGGGGCTAGAGAGCAATTGGGCAAGTATATACACTATTTTTCCTAACATTTGGAAATATGAGTAAAAAACTATGGCCTATTATGTTATTTTTTTTTCGTGAATGGGCTATCCGAGTAGTTTAAAAAAATCTCTTTTTTCCTAAACAAAAATTTGAAATTTGTTTTGTAGAGTTACATATACGTGGAAAGCTTTGAATCATTCCGTTTTTATCAATGAGTCAAAAGTTATGAGGAGGTTTTGCTTGCAGGTAGTTGTTGGGATTCTCTACTCTAAAATAAATATTGAAGTCCTTTATTTTACTCGATTTTCATATTTTGTGAAATAAGTAAAATCCTAAGATGTAGAATATTTATTACAACATTGCAACCATTGGGATTGGCATTTTTCAATTCCATAATTAAATTCTTAACAATTTAGTATTTTGAATCATTCTCTAGTACTGTCTATTTATTATTTTTCCTATATGTTGTAAAATTGCAAATGATCTGAAAATTTTCAAGCATATTGATCCAACTTGTCTAGGAAAAATAATCCAAAGAAGCACCACCATTTTGTACATTTTTGCAAAGAAAAGTGAGCTTGTGAAGTGCAGCTGCCTTGTTTTTTGCAGGGCCAGAAAAATGATTTTAGTGAATTTGATTGCTTATAACTTGCTATCATCACAGTGGAAGTTTCTGAAATTTTTACCACATGTTCTCAAGTTAGCATGCTACAAGATCTTACGTTTACATGTGTCAACAAAAGTTCTTTTTGGAAAATTTGATATTTGTATTAAAAATGGCAATTATCAAGCGATTTCAGTGAAAACATAGTTATGGAACTTTAGGGGTTAATCCTAGAAGACCTAGAAGACTTGGGAGGCCAAGGATATTTAGTAACTCTAGGAGACGGGGAAAAAGAAATCTTTATATTTTGTTCATTGTTTTTTCCATTTGTGCTTTTTCTAGAAATATAAAGGCGCAATGCTACTACCTTTGCATTGTGCAAAAAAATTAAGAAATTCTGGTAGTTATGTCCTCTTCAATTATTAATGATACTGGCGCATGACTATAGAAGCATGATGCTACAATCTTTGAACCTCATTTTAGGTATGTTCCTACAACCATTTGAAGCTGTTTGTAACATATTTGTTTACAACATAGGTATACTCCTATAACATGGAAAGAATCTATACTATAGGTATCTATAATTTAAACAACTATAATTATAGAGCTTGTCTATAATATAGACTCCTAGATTCATGGGCTCGTAGATTCTATGCTCACATACTAGCACTTCCCCTTCAAATACATTGCTTTATCCAAAATTGTATTAAATAACAACTCTTTTGAAATGTTCAAGACAAGAACCCTTGGCTTTATATGAAGCTTGGCATTAGAACACTTGAACTTGCAGGTATTTTAAACGTTGTAAGGATGATCGAGACCTAAAAGGTTTGCTAGATAACTTCATTGTGAACTCTAGAAACAAAGAACAACATTGTAAGGATGATGGAGACCTAATAGGTTTGGTGGATAACTTCATTGTCATTGTGAATCCCATAAACCAAAAACACACTTGCTCATTCAATAATCAAAATATATTGGTGACTACCTTGGTCTTGGAGGGTTGTAATTTTTGAGACTTAATTGAAGTTGAATGAACAAATCAAAACAAGACTAAATTCATCTAATGACGTAATTCTATCTCACAATAGAAGGACCCCTTTGACTTCCCATTTGGAGAGGACTCCCCATTCAAAGATCACAATTTTGAATTACAAAATCTTAACACTTTACAAACTTGCATGATGCTACTATTTATCATTGAAATTTTATCTTTTTTATATTTTAGAGATGACACCACAAGTCATCTATAAGTCATAAAATTTTCAGATGCTTTTGTGAAAACTTGAAATCACTATGATATTTTGAATAAAAAAAGTGCAAAAAAATCATATCAAATACAAAAATTATCTAAAAAGATTTGGAAATCTCTCCAAAGGTGTATATAATAGTGTAAATATCATGGTACAAAAACATATACGATGTCTTTCTATAATCAAAAAATCAATGGATTGTGATTATAAATCCAAATTGCAAATTGCAATAAAATAGTCAAATTTAGGACTTATTTTAAATTCAAAATTAGAATAGAAGCGTATACTTCATTACAACGGTTTGGCTAAAAAAAAAATTTTAAACATTTCTACGCCTCAAGTTCATAACAAGAATAAAGAGCTTAAAAGTTGCCAAAATACTCTACATGCAGGTCATCCAAGAATTAGCCATCACCCTAAATAAAAACACCAACAATACTTTAAACAAAAAGAATCCCACAAATGTACTCCATCAAGTCCTCAAAACAATACTGGAATAAAAAATGTTTTCACCTGCCTCCTAGGGGTAATAAGTATCATTGGCCTCCCAAGTCATCAATAGGTCTAGCAAGATAAAATAGTTGCTAATAAAGGGACTTATTATAGTGACGCACAATATAAGCTTATACTCAAGATGTTTTATAGTGCCAAAAAGAGCCTTGATTCATGGAAAGCAAAAGACCCTTGTCTTGAAGTTCAAGAATGTTATACTGTCAAGCAAATCCATTTCTTTCTTTCTTTTTTAACCCCTAAAGTCCCAAGGCCATTTTTCTGTCAAAAAACACTCAAAACTGCCATTTTGGCTGCATTCATCAAAGTACACAAAAAAAAAAAAAATTAGAATCTAACCATAGGATCTTGTACTTCACTTGTCAAAGATCATGTGGTAAAATTTTCATGAAGTTTGACCTTAAAGAATACAAGAAATTATTATTCAAAGTTGAAAAAAAAAGTTTTTTGAACACTGATCTGCAATTTCAGATGACTTTGACCGCCATTTGTGGAAATCTTTTGAACTACAAACTTTGAATTTAAGTTATATTATGTTGAAGATGTAAGTTTAAAGTCTACCAAAAAATATGAAAATCGAGTAAAATAAAGGACTTCAATATTTATTTTAGAGTAGAGAATCCCAACAACTACCTGCAAGCAAAACCTCCTCATAACTTTTGACTCATTGATAAAAACGGAATGATTCAAAGCTTTCCACGTATATGTAACTCTACAAAACAAATTTCAAATTTTTGTTTAGGAAAAAAGAGATTTTTTTAAACTACTCGGATAGCCCATTCACGAAAAAAAAATAACATAATAGGCCATAGTTTTTTACTCATATTTCCAAATGTTAGGAAAAATAGTGTATATACTTGCCCAATTGCTCTCTAGCCCCAAAATGCATGCTGGTCCTTTAGAATCTAAATAATTCCCGACAGAAGGGACTTAATACAATGACCCACAATACAAACTTGCACTCAAGGTATTTTATAGTGCAAAAAAAAGCTTTGATTCATGGAAGAAAAAGGTCCTTCCCTTGAAGTTCAAAAATGTTATAATGGCAAGAGAATCCATTTCTTTCTTTCAAATTTAATAGATTTTCCTTAATACATTTAAATTTTATGAATTGACTTTGTTTGGCCTCTATTTTGTTTGGATTGTTTTAGACAAAAAGAACTACAACGTCAAAAAACATCACTGCACTAATAATGGTATTTAGTAATATCCATACTAGCTGGTTTTAACCCCTAAAGTCCCAAGGCCTCTTTTCCATCAAAAACCACTCAAAACTACCATTTCTATAGCAAAGAGCAAAAGGAAAATTTAAATGATATTATTTTTGCATATCTCATCGTAGGATCTTATACTAGATTAGTGTAAGAATGTGTGGAAGAAATTCTAGAAACTTTGACCGTGTAGATTGCAAGATATTTGCATTTAAAGTGAAAGAAACAAGTTTGGGGTACCTTGCTCAACAACATTTTTGTCTTTGAACCTTCATAACTTAAATTTTTTGCTCTATTGATTTTAAATTTCTAATTTCATATGATGAAGAGTTGAATGGAGAGTCTAGGGTTTGTTTGTTTTTAAAAACACACTTGGTTTTTACTCATTAAAAATTTGTTAAGTAGAAGCAAGTTCAAAATTGAAAGAAAATCGAAATTGTTAATTATAGCTCTAAGATGGAATTGAAATACACTAATCCCAATAGTGAGATTGTTCTAGCAAGAGATATTAGCCTTGTAAAACTTCTTTTGTGGAAAAATTGTGAAAATTGAGGTCAGAAATGAATACTACAAATTATTCTTTCAAGAAGATGCTTTGGTTGCTCGAAAGACAAGATTGTCCATAACTTTCATATGACAAATCCAAATAGAAGGAATCAAAGCTTTTCATATAGATAAAAGTATAATCTATACGGGAAAAAAAAATTAATTTCAAATTTTAAGTTTTTGGGAGGATTTTTTTCTACCCACCGAACTAAAAATAGGACATTTTGTGCTATAACTTTTTCTCCCGGACTCCGATTGAAATAAAACTTATATTTTTGGAAAGCTAATGTGTTTTTCTATCTTCACAAATAAAATTCAGAAAATTACAACAAATATTGAGACCGTAGGAGTTTGCCCAAATCCATTCTATCCTCGAGGGGACAATGAGACTTCAGGGGTTAAAAATGCTCTAAGTTTTTAATCTTCATGAATAATTCTATCAAGAACATTGATATCAACAATATTCAAAGAGGAGGGTCTCCATAAACATAGTTGGTAAAAGTGTGCATCAGAGAGTAAAAGTGTAGAGCTTTTCTAAACCAATTAGTCTAGGGGTAACACTAAAAATAATTGTTAGTAGTGTAGCGTTCATTTCATGTCCTGTATTTGGTGTACCGTGTTCCATATCTTATGTTTTGTTTGTGCGAAATCCCACATGGCGATTCTGCCCACAACATTTCGCACGCGGTAATTGAAGGGGAAATAAAAAGTCACTATACTGGGCTTGCAGCTTTCCCACTTCCACCTTCTGGCCACCGCAGGATTACTAGAATGGGTCATCAATTCCGTCAGTGATTTACACCCAGGAGGCCAAAACTCTTAAATATGAACGCTTATCTAACATAAAAAGCTCACCACCTTCTGTAATAACTTATAACAAACAAATTCAGATCGTCCCTCAACCAAAGCACAACGACCCGACGCTGTGAAGAAGGATTGTATTTACATTTGTAAAATGTAGTCGCAGGGGATGAATCAACCCCAAGAGTGTTCCATACAAGCGGTCAGTGTAGTCAGTAAAGCAAAAGCCACGAGAATCACACATGGCAGTCACGAAAGCACAGCAACCTAGCTAACCATCTTCTTCATCTTCACAGTCATAATCGTCCTCATCGGGATGCACGGAGGGGCGACCTTCGACCCCTTGTACAGGCAGTGTGACCCCTAAGACATTCTCACTATCTACATCCGAATCTTTGGGAGGCCCGTCCAACTCTTGCTCCTCCTCCTCTTTCGCAGGGGCTTCGGGAGCTATTTCGCCATTCTCGTCCAAATCCATGTTCAAATCAAATCCAAGGACCTTCGGAGATCTAGATGAAGGGCCGGACGAAGTGGGAGTAGCATCCGCGCTGACGGCCTCCGGTTTGGGTTTATGATCTATAGGGTCTAAAATTACATCAGCCGCTTGGTCAGAGGACGGTGAGCCCGTATCCATTTCTGCATCTTCGGAATCTTCCGCTTTCTCAACCCCGTTCGTGCGCGCACTTGCAGTCCCGTTGGACCCTCTCCCTCTTCCCCGCCCTCTACCCCGGCCTCGTCCTCGACCTCGACCTGAAGTGGATTGAACCTCCTGCACACACAGGTCAACCCTATAAGCGTCTCGAAAATGGCAGACCTTCCAGCCGATGCGGATTTCTCAATGTTCAAGGCTGGAGTACCATCCCTGAAAACATCTCACAGATACCACCAAAACCGTAGAAACGCAGAAGCGCAAAGCACGTTCACAAAAAAGTGATGTGCATGCAGGAGTGCCAGTGCTCGGAAAGGATACAGACAGAGCGAAGAAACCACATACCGCTTTCGGCCGTTTCACCACCTCCTCCTCGTCGCTGTCATCCCCATCGGACTGCTTTCTGCACAAAGACGACAGCCAAAAACAGGTTATCATATGACTCATCAAAGGCGGACACATTTGGCTCCACCGCAAACATTCCCGGATGGGAACA
Source organism: Neckera pumila (assembly GCA_963969595.1). Lineage (NCBI taxonomy): Eukaryota > Viridiplantae > Streptophyta > Bryopsida > Hypnales > Neckeraceae > Neckera > Neckera pumila. The sequence continues at coordinate 24,217,978 of OZ018411.1, read as the reverse complement.
TCAACAACAAAGGGAGTCCCAAGAGCTCGAGCCCACTGGCGACCAACACGGCAGGTACGTTTCAGCAATACAAACCAACAGGATCAGATACCACAAGAAGATTCACATCTGAGGCAATGACTCCAAAGCCATGGAACCTGAAACACCGCATACCTCCTCCTTCCAGGATTCCTCTCATCATGGTAAGATTCGGGCCCGATGTCGGGAACCTTCGAAACAATCTCTTGAAGAAAGTCAAAAACACTGTTCGTCTGAACACACTGTTTCCTGCGGGGTCAACACGGGAAATAAATAAATCAGGATTAGAGTACTCTAATTTCTCGACGAACTCACTTACGACGAGAGAAACAATAGTTTCTCTCAAACGAGTACACCGTCAAATCCACATGAAAGAGTTCAGGTACCACTTTCCAAGTGGAAAAGAAACGAATGGAGGCTTCGACGACGGTAAACATCGTTCCACACAACCCTCACAAGCAAAGACAGACGCGCCGTCACTTACAAGTGGATCGAACTCATAGTCTTTGCGCCCCTCCGAAGAGTGATCTCATAAGTTTTGTCGCAGAGGTTCTGAAGAAACAGCTCCAAAGCTTTAGCTGCACCAAAAAAGAGAAACTCCGGGTGTTAAACTCTGGAATACCGTAAAACAGCCGGAAGACTCATTTACAAGCTAAACAACGTTTCATCAGCTACGTACAGATATTGCTAGCACGAGGACTTGGGAGTGCAGTCTTGACCTTATGACTAATCAGTCACAAAGTCTCGGACCGTGCATGACGCCTGGAAACACAATGTACGGCAGTGACAACCTGCCACCACTGCCCACTGACTTCATCAGCTCCCCGTTGTGGATGCATAAAACGAAACGGGAAAAAACGCTATTCACTTCCTACCACACCTCAAGAGAAGGAAAAACCGGAAGGAGCATGTTCCACTGGCTTCAACCATCAAGCCAAACATCCTTGTAAGCACCAAGCGCCTTCCAGATCGGTCACCCGAGGAGAGTTTACGAAGAGAGATAAGGCTTAGAGGAACATACAGATCAACACCGGTGTCGCCATAGCGATCTTCCCCACCTCTTCATCGGCTTGCATAATCTTTTTTATCCGTGCCTGAGACAGAGGAAAGGAGGTTATTCACTCTCGCTGTTACTTGGATGATAACTTAGAAGCGCTACATCTCTCCTCCCAAAGACAGAATACGTGCGGTGAAGCAAGAAATGTGCTTTTCCATTCCACGTAAGAAATAAACTTCATGTTCGAGGAATAATGTGGTAACCAAAAAAATAAGCGCAGCTCGCGAGCTCACTGCATAAAACATCGACTCGTCTATGCTAAACCACGCCCCACCCTTCAAACAGAACTCCCCGAAAAATCACCACACATCGGCCTCCTACTTCCAAAGCTCGTGACAGATCACCGGGAAAACCCGTCCCAGCACAACCCCAAAATCATTCTCTGAGGTTTTTCTCCCGCAATCATGACTCGCAACTTACAGTTTCATTTCCGAAAATTGACGACCAAATATGAAGCTAGTGCAAGCCGCTGACATTCTATAGAGCTTTCCTCGCTCGAGCGGCTGCACAGGCATCTTTCGGCAAGACCGGTATTCCACCGACTTCGACAAAGAGAACAGGAGCTCTCTCTACCGGCCGTCGGTGGTAGATGACCAGAACAGAACCTGGAAAAGCGGTCCATCTTCTTCAATCATTACTCGTATGCCATATCTAAACTCTAAAGGCGTTTACGTAAGGACATACACTCTTGCGATAACAGCCCAAACCCAAACCCAAGCTCACATCATACTTGCCTCTCTGTCACTCTCATCCATCTGCTGTCGAAGGTTCGCTTTTCAGTTCAGTATTTCGTCATCTCAAAGCCCAAAAGCAATATTTTCTTTCAAAGTGATAGGGTTTGTACACTTACAGCCGGAAAGCGTGTATCCAGTTTCTTCTTCATTTCTTGCCAAGTAAGAGCGGTGTTGGCTTGCTGCTCCCTCCTTCGCGATCCAAGAGTATCCACACCTCCACCTCCAGAGTAAACCCTACGCTCCGCTCGTGCAGAGTAACCTCGCCATAAGCACGGAGACGGAAAACTTCGACGAAACTGGACGCACTAGAGTGTGTTGCACCAAAACCTACATACTGGCTGTTCCGAGAGCCTGTTCAGCGCATGAAAAAACCGACCTTAACCTTCTCGAACCTTTTCTTAACCATACTGGGAATTGCACAGAACTCAATGGAGCCGGGTCTGGACTCAAAAAATTCTAGTCTCCAGTTTCACATCGAACCAAGAGGACGTCACCCTGAACCCTAAGCCTCCTTCCGGCCGCGTACACCCCCACAACGGAAGCAACCGTCGGAACCGTCCGCTCAAGAAGCCAACGCTCCAGCCACCTACCAAGCCTTAACAAGCACACGGCTAACCACACCTGCGCGACACGGAATCCAGGAACTCGCTCGGAAACACCGCGAAAGCACGAAGAACGCGAACGCATAAATACTCCCACAGAAACAACAAACCCCCGATACCAGACACCAGACACCGAAACTCCGGCACCACAAGAAAGAATGTCGAAGATGGACTACGCCTTCCGCGGCTCGTTGAAACGACCTCCTCACGCCACGAACGCTCGCCAATGCCAAGACGAAGCCGAAGAAGCACGGCACGAACCTCGTACCCCGACGTCCACGCACCAGACCGCACAACGGCACCGAAACCGCACCAAAAAAACTCCTCGAACGCTCGTTGGAAAGGCCACGCGACGGCCGACGCGACGGAGATGGAAACAAGGCGAGAAGGGAGCGAGAGAGTGAGGCAAAGAGGCGCGAAGAGGGGTAGAAATGGGCTATGGCGAGGAGCTCCTCCTCCGCAGCGACGACGCGGCCGGGAAGAAAGGCCGCGCAACAGAGCGACCGGACACAGACGGTGGACCGGTCATCTTATTCTTTTGTTCCGGTTATAAGATTTTATTATAAATTTTAAATCTTAAATTTTAAATTGGCCAGTGGGATTTGAGAAGTCTGAACACCTAGTAAAATGCAAAGCGGCCAGGGAGGATTGACATCCTTATTGCCTCATCCAAGGGTAAATGTAAAAATTGCCCCTGTTTTGTGCCGTGTAAATTTTGTTTTACTTTGCCAGTAGTTGCTACTTTGGAGCCTTTGATTGCAAATATGAGTTCAGAATTCGGAAATATTATTATGGGGAGCAAATAAAAAAATTTAAGTTTTTTTCAATGGTAAAACCGGGACAGTAAGGGGGTCAATCTTCCTTGTCTACTAAGTCTACTTAGACTTAATTTTAATTCCTCATTTGTTTCTATGACTTTTGCATTGATTTTTTTTATATATTTTTACGAGTATACAAGTGGTTGGTGCTTGCTATGCTATGCATTCATCATTAGAATTTTATTAGAATTTTTATATTTTAGATAAAATGTTGAACAAAAATTTCAATAAATCTTCAAATAAAAATTACTAAAATCTTTGTATAATTTTGTTTATACGTAAGCATAGATTGAAATGTATAATTGAACTTTTTTGAATGATGAATGAAATGTATGCAATGCTGAATATTGTAAAAGATACACATTTATTGTAATGCATTCAAAATCTGGCTCAATTATTATGAACAATGGCAACCCCAAAACTTGGTGAATTGAAAAGAAAAACTTGTAAACTTCAAAAACTTCATGAACAACTTGATTGTTGTGAAATCCAAAATCGCTTCAATTGAATAAATTTCTCAAATCATTTGGTAGTAGTAATAGGATTTTGAAAGCATAAAAGCTATAAAAGTGATATTATAGAGGTGATTGCAAACTACTACTCTATTTCTGTACTATAACATTGTGTGAAAATATTATTTTTATGTATGCATGATTGAAAATATTATTACAAAATATTAAAACTAATTATTTCAAAGACTTATTGAAATCATTATCATGCATTCTATTCAAATATATCAAAATCTTACTAATATGTGATACAACAAATGCGTAGCATACCAAGCACAAGCCTCTATTATTAATTGTAGAATTTGTGATATTACAGAGTGAGTTATGATTTTAGTAGTATGATTATTTACCTTAATTTTATCAAATCAGTCATAAAGAGAGGTCAATGTTCTTTTGAGAATCCAAAATTTCCTTAAATGTAATTAGATAAAACCTTGAATTGAAATGTAATTGTCTTTATTGTCTATATTATGAATTTGTGGGAAGACCAATGTTAAGTCTATTACAATGATTTTGGTGTATTTTGGTATAAGTGATGTATAAATTGAGTATGTGGTTGTGACCAAAGTTTGTGTATTATATTGAAAGTATATTATTGTGAGCCCATAGATATGAACCCATGAGCGTTGAACCTAGTTGTAGGTATATACCTGCAACCATTTTAAGGTTTTTATAACATATTAACCTATATTATTAGTACACAATAACATAGAAAGAGTCTATAAACTAGGTATCTGTAACACTAGCTTAGAACCATAGAAGGTGTCTATAATATAGATTTTTAGGCTCATAGGCTCAAACTAATACTCCCCCTTTGCACTTACAATTTGAATTATAATGGCACCTTCTATATATATAGAAAGCTATATAATGGTCACATATTCTACAAGTATGGTGTCGTATTTGGATTTAATAACATTTGGATGTTAAGATGACTTCTTTGTAAAAGATGTTTATTGTTGAAATTTCATTCCACCATGTGTTTGTATTGCCATATCTTAGTACATTATTGATTTTCAATTAGTCAAGTATATTATCATAAATTTATTTTTTTCCCACCGTTTATGGATTAATATCTATTCTAGATAAAAGATCCTATAGATCAATGCATTTATTCTAAAAATGTGGAAAGTAAGAAAAATGCTTGATTTCTAATTAATGAAAATTTATTGTCTTTCTTTGTCATTATTTAATATGATATACATGCATAAAAGTACTAAAAGTGAATGTACAAGTGATTCAAATTTCAGCCTATGTTAAATTGTATTTTTCTCAAATAGTGGGTAGTCCTGTATTATTGAATCTCTACATTCTTTCAAAAGAATATCTTTATATTTTGCAAAATTATCAACACCTTAAATGAGTGAGTGAGTGAGTCAGTCTGTTTTGTTTTATTTTGTTTGTAGCGTAGACAACTTCCTGACCGTGCGTCCCCCGGCCGCGTGCTTGGTACCGTCGGAAAGCTCTCGCCGAGGAGGGGTGCACCGGCTTGGTTTCGTGGCGTTTGGAGCAGTGGTGCAAAAGTTATTGAATTTCAAAGTATTTATTGATTAAAAAATTAGAAAATTACTTTTACTTTGATTTTGGTGGCGTTCTTGGTATTGGGAGTGGAACCGGGAGTAGAACTGGGAGTAGAATCGGAAGTAGAACCAGGAGTGGAAACGGGAGTAGATGAAAATTGGGCCAACGACACAGGGTCACACTAGTATGTATGAGTACATCAATATCATATTTATATTATCTTTTTAAAGTTTTGATTATGGTAGGAAGTAATGGACAAATATCAATCTTAAAAGATTTTTTAAATGTATGAAGATAGAAAAAAAATTACTAACTAATACAGTGACTGACAAAACCGAGTACTTTTGTGAAATGTTTTCATTCAAACTACCATACCATAAGCATCAATGGATAAAACCCAAAAGTGTACACATGAAAGTTGTAGAGCACAACATACAACATGTTACCATGGAAGTTTAAAGAAAAAATTAGTGGTGATTTGAAAGAAAATTAATTCCAAAGTTTGCTATGTCAAAAACTCAATTTTGTTCAACATAATTTGGCTTTACTTTATCTTTTGTCAAATTTTTCTTAAAACTCCTAAAAAACTTTTTGTACCTTAGCATGTTGGTATACATCAATTTTGATTGTTGTATACAAAAATTGAAGGAAATTCACATTTATAGAATCAAAAATATTAACAATTTAACAAACATGCAAATGATGTTGGTTCTCACAAAATTTGAGTTTTTTTGTGGAATTGAGAGCATGGGGTTTCATTAGCCATAGTAAAGAAAATATAGGTTGAAAAATAGACCACTTTTATATCTAAATGCCCTTGTATATGAAATATTTGTTGAATTGGGCAATGTGTACAATTTATATTTTACAATTGTATAATGCATTTTTAAATTCAACTTTTGTGTTTAAAGAATAGAGTTCATGATGCATATAATTCATCCAAAGAATTCCAAAAAAATCCATCATCATTGTTTGTATCATCCAGAAACTACTAATTTTCAAAATTTACAATGACATTCAAAAAATGAATAGTGCCCTTATTCCAAAGTCAATTTTTTTGCATACATGTAGATAGCAAGAACATCTTTGGGATGCGGGCCAAGTGCAATATTATACTCACGATCTGCTAGGCATTGACCCAAGCTAACTTGACTTCTCATTTGTGTAAGGGCCCATTCTCCCAAATCCACTTCATTATTTGTAACTTCTATAGCATATCATTTTTTCCAATGTGACATGCAAGGGTCATTTTTCAATACAAAGTTGTGAACGTGTTCCAAAAAAACCTTCCTTGTTGCATCTCTATCAAAGCATTGTATTTTATGGGCTTTAGACAATACCATCTCCAATAAACATGGATCTTCTTTTAGCCTCCTTGAGCATTGCCTAAATTAGAATATATCCTTCAATCATAAAGTCATTAGGACAAGCCTTCTATCTAATTCAACTTTTTATGTCTTTAATATACTGTTCCAAAAAGCACATCCAATGAGATGAAACGGGCCATACAATTCCACATCATCTATTGAGTGCCATATCAAGTGTACTTGAATGTCAAAAAACTTAGAGGAAATTTTTTTTCCTATATCACACATCAATTCTGCCGCCATTGTCTTCATTCTATCAATTTAAATTAATTTTAATTTTTTGCCAAGTGAATTAGAAATAAAATTGACAAGTTCCTCATTGGTATGTATAATTAACCATACAACATGATAATGATAACATCAACTTTAAATTTCATATAAGCACATAATTTTCTTTCATACTAAAACCTACGTGATTGGATACAACATCTATACACATATAAGGCGAGCTATCTCTCATTCTACAAAAGGAGAATCCAAAAGTGCAAATGCAAGAGAAAGTGAAACTTACTAAAAAATAAATACGATAGTTGAACAAATTTCAACAACAATATATATCTCTCTCAAAACACCTACAAGACTCAAGTTGATACAGAATACCAAATCAAGGGAGCCTCAAAGCTTTAAATACCTCACCCTAGTTGACAAAAATAGAATAAAATAAAAGTTAACTTCTATAATTATCCTATATAACATCAACAATAACTTCTACTTGAAGTGCCACCTAAGATGAAGTCTCAAAATAGTCTAAGATTCCCAAACAAAATTAACCCCTAAAGTCCCATTGTCCCCTCGGGAGACAAATCAGATTTCGGGTAGGTACCTATGGGCTCAATTTGTAGTGAAACTTTTTGAAACTTTTTCATAAGATAGAAAAACTGATTAGCTTCATGGGAATATAATTTTTATTTCAACTGGTGCCCGGGAGCAAAAGTTATGCCACAAAAAGCTTCAAACTAAACTTGGCGGGCAACACAAATTTTTTTGCAAAAAGTCAAAATAAATTCTAATTTTTTTTCCTCTGAAACTTTATAATTTTGTCTACATGTGAAGCTTTGATTCATTTTATTTAAACTAATAATGAGCAAGTTATAGACAATCTTGTTTTTTTGGGCAATCTAAGCATCTTTTTGAAAAAATAACTCGTAGGATTCATTTTTGAATGCAATTTTCACAATTTTTTACAATTTTTTTTTTGAGAATGTTGTGTTTGCTTGCTAAAACAATCTCACTATTGGGATTATTGTATTTCAATCCCATCTAAGAGCTATTAACAATTTAGTTTTTTTTTCAATCTTGAACTTATTTCTACTTAACAATTTTTTAAAGAATGAAAATCAAGTGTGGTTTTTTTGAATTTTTATTTTAGACTTTCAGCTTACATCTTCAACTTAAAAAAATTTAAACTTAAAGTCTGTAGTGCAAAAAATTTCCACAAATGGTGGTCAAAGTCATCTGAAATTGCAGGTCAGTGTTCAAAAAAACTTTCTTTTTCAACTTTGAATGCTAATATCTTCCAATCTATATGGTCAAACTTCATGAAATTTTTACCACATGATCTTTGACAAGTGAAGTATATGATCCTATAATTAGATTCTAAAAAAATGTTTTTTTTGCGTTCTTGGATGAATGCAGCCAAAATGGCAATTTTGAGTGGTTTTTGACAGAAAAATGGCCTTGGGACTTTAGAGGTTAAACTACATCCATTTGACATGGTGTTACACCAGGCCATGTCACATAACAAATGCTATAATTCTTTGTCTGTACAATTGCAAAGAGTGTTGTTATGTTCTTTAGAACTTGAACTTACATCATTAAAGGGTTAGAAGAATATGAACAAAATAAGTCAAATAAAAAAATTATGCATGAAGTTATTCTAATCAATGAAAACAAACTTGCCTATAGAAAGGCATTAGAAGAGATTTGAGGCCTCCAAGCTAGACCGCAAGTTAGCATGCGTTCTCAGACTGCGCAAATGTAGGAAAGCTGCTAGCTGATGTGGTTGAGAGAGTGCCACGCCATTTTTGGAAAAAAAAAGAAGGGGAGGGGGGGCTTGAAATGATATTTGGGAGAGAATTTTTTTTTGAATTTTTTTGAATTTTTTGTTGACAGCCCGTACTGGCTATTCACAAATCTAGCCAAGATTGGAGAATGGGCCTGAAACGGCCTTCCAATGCCCTCAAATCTCTTCTAATGAACACTTATATTGTTTGTATGGTTGGAGGCCCATAAACCATTCCTTTAAGCCTACCTACTTCATTAATGGTAGTAATAAATATTTCAAGGAACTTGTACTCTTTTCTAGATACGGGATTCATTTTAAAACCTGGTCAATTTATAGACCTTCTACCTTAGTTATTTTGTGGTAAGTGCAATAGCCAAAAAGCTTTGCATGAGTAATTGTTGCCATTATTTATGGTGCCTTGGGCCTCAATTTCAACTTTGTACAAGTTTAGATAGGAAAGTTGTTAGCTCAAGTTCGATTACCAACCAATGACAAGCAAAATGACTAGCTTGCCCTATTGGCATTCTTGAGAGTTTTTTAAATCCACATAAAACAAATGGGAGAAATGGGAAGAGCAATTGAACTTATATATATTTTTTTTAAAAGGCTTAATTTATTACAAATTTTCAAAGTGTGTTGTTGAAATGGCCCAAAAGAGTTTCTAGACTATACCAAAACCAACAAAAAGTGTATCCATCATGGTCATCTCACTCACCTAAAGCAGTCACAATATTTTTAAACATGGCCACAATATGAAGGCCTAGAAAAATCACTTCTAGTGATGAATTTACTCTTAAAAGGTGGAAGTTCCTATTGCAATCACTAATCACTCCATCACCATCATCTAAGACATTGATTTTGGCCACTATATCAACTTAATGTAGCCTAAATCTCATTTGTTAAAAAAAGTTTATCATAGATTGATGCAAGACTTTAATCGGTCATTCCCTAGGTGTTTGTGATGGGCCTTTTGCATGTGATGTGTAGGTTTACCTTAATTTGCATCAGATAGGAGGAATAGCAAGGTGAATACTCAAGTAAAATAAGATTGGTTAATTTTGTTATTTCTATCCTTCCAAGGTGAGACATAGCTATGAAGTATGTTTTCTAATTTTTACATTTATAGACTTTTATTCATTCATAAATGAGTCATTTGTCATCCCCCACAATCATGTAAAGATAATATACGCCACAAGAAAACTTTTTCATCTCAGCAATGGCAAAAAATGGATCCAGTATATTTTTAGTGCATCATAGTTGGCAATTGAAATATTTATAGTTCATTCTGATAATATCTAGAAAAAACATTCTTAGAGAATTTAAAGTCTTCTTTTGAGACTCATTTTTTCCTCATAATTCAATAATAGGAAGCATGCTCAATTTATATGAATATTGTTTCAATTTGTTTGCTTTCATTTAGGTGTAAATATATAATCATAATTTAGTTATCTTTTTAACAACAAGCGCTTCTTAAACCTTTAAGTATTGAGAATCCCTCATTGGCCTTCATATTTTTTTAAGCAATTTTGAAGAGTTTACTTAAATTCTTCTATTCATTCAAAAAATTATTTTTTGAACGAATACATACAACATTATCTATTTAAGATAATGATATAAAAAGAATCCTCATTTAGATTATATTTTATACAATATGAACTATCAAAGTGGTTAGTTTAAATCATAAATTCTCAATATTTAAAGAACTCACTCATTTTTTCATAGATTCTCAACTCAATTTTTCAATAGATGAAAAAATTATATTTATGAATTTGCTCAAATTTTAGGATACTTGCACAAAGAAATATTGAAGATAGAATTGAACATTTGGAATTTTTTTTTTAAACTTGCTTTTTGAAGTTTAAATATTGCAATTCATATAATTGGTTGAGCTCTTGAGATCTTCACTTCAAAAAATATTAGAGAATATAATTCAACAATGTTTTCATATTGAGAATAATTCAAATCTTTAGAAGCCAATTAGGCATGCTATCTTGCATGCTAATTGATTGCAAATTTTATAATCATTGTCAAGTTAATTACTAAATTGATCATTTTTACATTAATCTATATAATCACTTCATATTCACATTATTTGATTTATTTCTTATTCATGCTATTTTATATTCCTACGATGTTTTAGATTACATTGTTCTAGTACAAAAATGGAGCCAATATCCTTTATGAGGTGCCTTTTCAATAGAAAAGTATTCCCTAGGCAATATCCCTTATGATTTCACAAATTTATAATTGTCCCTTATGATTACAAAGGCCAAATTGATACTATGTGTATGTTGGAGACAAATATATTGTATATTTGTTATAATTTCAAATTTTTATATTGATGAATGATTTTATATATACAATGAATTTGATTTCTGTACGGGTTCCTACATATAATTTTTATATGAAATAGGAAACATTTATGAAAGGATAGTGATACTTGCAACAATTGTTTGTTCATGTTGCAAGCCCCCTCTCTTCTAATTTTAATGGCAAAGAGACTATAACATATGATATTGACTCTAGCTATGTATATGGATAAAAGACTATTTAGACAAAGTAGCTTTGGGGGAATTTTGTAGCTAGAAGAAAAATTCTAGCCTATTTTTGAGGTTGATATGAATTAAAAGATTGTCCATTTTGAGTCCCACTTGAAGTCCATTGGATGACAAGGGTTACACCAAGTCTACATACCTCCGTTAGGGAAGACTTTAAACTGCCTTGTGGACTGTCTAATATGTAGACCCATGTGGATATTTTGGATGGAGGAAAAATTGGGATCTGGATACATATGGTTTGTGGAAGAAAGGGTTGAGTTTTTTTGTAGAGTGATTATAAATTTTTGAGAATTTTAGAGCATTTTAAGAGTGATTTCAAAATCTGAATAGGAATTGATTGTTTTTTAGTTTTCTCTTTTGAAAAGAGTATGTAATTTGAATATTTAATTGCAATATTACGTAGCTAAGTACAAGATCACTTGCAAGAAGTGCTCTATTGCAAGGCTATGTTGAAAAGAAGATTGCACAAAAATACTCATTTGGTGCTATTCAATTTTGAAATCTAGGGCAAGCATCCTATTTAGTTATGTCCTTTTTTCAACAAATTGCTCTAAAAATAAGAAGATTTTTCATATATCCATTTCAGGACCATGTTTTATCTCAAAAATAAACTTTGTACTAGTCTACTTTCATCAAGAAAGTCCCAAGTTTGTGTATTCAATATTGAAAAAATATTTACCTTGCCAAATATGAAAATCAATCTCATTTCATTATTGACTTCTTATAAACGAGGAAGGGAATATTGAAACAATGTTAAAATGGGCATTAAAATTTATATTTAACCCTTAATAGACCATGACCATGTTTCATAAAAAAGTGCCTCTAATTGCCATATTCTAATGCAATGAAAAAAAATGAAAAGGGTACGGAGTATTATTTAAAAAAATTTAACCAACAAAATTGTACTATAAGAATTTGTAGAACTTTTCTTGGAAAAAATGACCACATAGATTGCATAATTGTTGTGGTCAAAGCAAAGGAAAAGTTTTTTCAACTCTTTACAATGGTGAAGTTTCATCATTCAAACTTGTATTGAAAAAATAGTATGTGCTACAACTTGTAATGAAAGTCATTACAATATGTTGAGGACAAATGTTTCAAACATTTATTAATAAACTCGATAGATAATTCTTTATACTTAATTCTTATAAAAAATATTGAACAAAAAGAGTCATGATGGAAAACACTAAGTTATCATTAACTCATATACAAATTTAAAATGTAAATGCCAATGATGATAATTTTGCAATAAGCAGTTGGCATATTAAATTTTTATTATTTTTCAAAATTATTGAGTATTCTCGAGAGTATTAGATTCAAAAATGAACTCAAATTTTATTTTTGAGGAGAGCTTTTATGAATGCCGTCAGAATGAAAATTCTCATATTTTTCAAACCATTAGTCTAAAGAGAATGATTTAAAGTTTTTTCATACATATAAATCTAGAGAATTAAATAAAATTGTATTTGCGTTAAAAAAGAATGATTTTTGTGAGCTGCGTAACCTTCCTCCATCACGAAAAAAGAACGTTTTGGAGTGTAACTTTTTGAATAGGATATCAAAGCAGAATAAAAATTAGCATTTTAAGAAATGGTAGCAAATTATATGTCTATACCAATTTTCATCAAAATCCAAACAAATATATAGTTGTAGTACTATATATATATAAAAATCACTAGGAAAAATTTCAACCCTTTGGAAGGCTACAAGTTTTGACCTCCTTGTGCAATTAAAGAGGAGATAAAATTATTTATTGTTTATTATTCTTTTTTTAATTTAGCATCTGATGTGGCACTACTTGTGCCACGTCAACGCCACGTCAGGTTTTTAATAATAAATTTTTTTTTTAATAAATTTTTTCAAAAGGAGTATTTAAAAAATATATATATTTTTATTTTTTTTGTACTTGCACCGCGGGGTGCTAAAAAATGAAAGTTTTAACGGCCTTCCCAGGGGTTCAAGTTTTTTCTAATGGTCATAAATGAAGAAATTCTAGTCTTGTCTTTAAGGAATTAAAGAGGATTAAATTTATTATTATTAGGATCTCATTTACGTAATATATACAATTTACAAATTCAATAATGAAAAAAATATATTTATTCTATATTAATTAGAATTGGTGACTGATATCATGTTTTATAATTATTCATAACCCATCATTATTCTTAAATGAAAGCAAGATGTCATTTGACTCTATGCATAAAAAGATAAATTAAATTGTTCCCTATTTCATTGCAAATTAAAATGTACTACAACCTGTCTATTGTTCTATTTCTTTTTAAGTGCAAAAGATTATTAATGTCGGTCTTTTTTTCATTTTGACCTATTTCTTTTATTTTTTGCATATGACAATGACTAAATACTCTCCTTCTTGTGCTGCATCGTCGAAAATTCAAGCCCTTTTATATAAAGTTATAATTGACTTCATATTTAGAGTTTACGTTTACATTTACAAATTCAATATTGTTTTAATATTGAACTCAAGCACTTGAGATTTTTCCAAGACTATTTCTAGGTCTATAAGTGTAGAGGAGAATCTACACTCTTCTATTAAGCATTTATTTTGTTCCAAAAATTAGGTTTGATAGATGCTAAAAATAAATCTTTTTGTTAGATTTTTTTCATATAGTTAAAAAAATTCAAACCTTTTAGCATGTATTACTATAATCCTATTCCACCAAACCTATTCTACAAATATCTTACTTCTAAGAATAGTCACTAACTATAACATTCATTTGCATTTCAATTGACATAAACCAAATACAAATAGATTATGGACAAAACATCATTTATTCATTTCACCTTGAAACACCTATGAGGATGCAAAATGTATTTTTGGATGACTTCACCTATGATAGAACCATTCATCTCGACCAAAGACCCATATGCAACCTGTAGGTGCAATCATTTTCAACCAAAGCTTGGAATGTGTTTTTTACTCCTTTTCAAGGTTGGGACTAATAAGGTCATGACACTTGTCCCGAAGTAGTGAATAAAAAAGTAGGAAGTTGTGAGCATGAAAGTAAGGTAGGAGGTCCACAAATCGCTCTTTTAAGAGCTGAAATTGGCTTTTGGGGAGGTGAAACGTCTTGAAATATTCTTCAGTAAATTTTCCTTGAAAGATAAGAGGAATTGGCATCTAACCCAAGTCTTTTTATATTTTTTGGAGCTTTCTAGAATTAGTTATGAAATTTTGAAGTTAGTGGCATAGATGTATAGAGTTTGTACACTGCTAAAGGCTATAAAATGCAACATGTACAAGCATTGTGCATTTGAGTAGGGTGGGCAGTTTTAAAGCATGACGTGTGCGATTTCAAAATCTCCTACCTCAGTTCTTGGATGATTGGAATTGGAAGGGTCTATACATTGGATTTGACTTCTAAAATTCATAGTCATAATAATTTCCTTTCAAGCCATAAAATTACCAAAAAATTTGTAATTATCTTGATTTCTAACTTTCTACATGGCAGAAAACTTACATTGCCTTATAAGGTAACTGATCCTATGGCAAACACAACTCTGGACAAGCCTCATGCAGGCTAAAAAATTCTTGCAGTGTACTTGTGTCTTGTGAAATGTACTTCATAAGAAGAATTATGACTACAATAGGCTTGTCCAGAGTTGTATCTGTCATGGACTCACTTACACAAAATAGTGAAATTGGGTTGCCTCAACAATTAGGTTGCCTTCACTAACAAAAGTTAGCTCATGAGCCATTGCTTGTCCACATGAAGGCGCGTGCAATTTTCTAAATCCGAGCTCTGAATAATGCACCAACCCATACAACACACATAGTTCCTTCATCACTACATTCTTTTGCAATGACTGTACATATTTATATAGTGTTGAATGTTGAGAAATTCGTATGAAGCAACCTAATTGCACTATTTTGTGTAGCTTATTGCTCCACTGTTCTAGAATACAAATGGAATCACTTAAGTGATCGGCTATGGGTGGTTACCTAAGTCTCTAGGATGGTAAAATATGGACATGGAGGTTTGAATCAGTGGCCATGAACCCGTCCTTCATGTATTTCATTGTTTATTTTTGAATTTTGTTTCTAAAAAAATCAATTGACAATTTTCTTCCATTCAAAAAGATTTAAAAACAGTTTGATCCACTTAAATTGAGAAAAATGGCCCTGCTACAACATACAGACACCTACTCAGGGCCTTGCTAGAACAATGGATGTCAACGGATTTGTCTTGGTTTTGTAGACTACGGGCGCTTGAGTGGGGTAATTAAAGCTTGTAGGATTATGGTGAAGAATCCGGACGTTGCTATGACTATCAGAACTCAGTTTGAGAGGCGATGGTGCCGCAACTATCAGAACTCAGTTTGAGAGTCGAAGGTGCTGCAACGGTGTTGTGGCTACGATGGTGGATGATAACCCTCAGTGGACACTGTTCGACCCTAGGGTCAGTTTTGTCTTCCAACCTCCTTAGGCACTACGCATCGAGGGGGGTGGCTCATGCCGCTCTTTGGGGCGCTTGACTTTTTCTTTTTTCTTTTTTCTGCCTCTCTATTTCTTTTTCTTTGTTCGTTGTGCCCAGGCCGCTTGCGGCTGGGTTTGTATTCTATTTCTTTCGGTAAAGGGTACCCTTTATTTGTATAAAAAAACCAACCAACCGTGGATGTGATATTACAGAATATACTATTAAATAGTCCAGGTGCGACACTGCGACAGTGGACTGTGACAATATGACCGACACTACGAATCTGCGGTTGCTAGTCGTCCTGAGGCCCCCCTAATCGCAACAAGCCACGTGTTGGGACAACGATCATTGCAAAACCACAAAAAGTGTGAAAACCACAATACTACATCGGTCACTCACACACTTGCATTTCAAGTTTTTAACCTATACTAAAATTAAATTAGTCTGGAGATTAGCATTTAGCACGATCTCAACTCAAATAATATCTAAATTTTGCAAAAGTCCTCTACCTAAAGAATGTGAAATTCACACTGTTTATGTTTCCTATAGCGCGTTTCCCGGAGAGCTAATTATGAAAATCACATTTGGGACTCCTGCTCAGTCATGTAAGCTTAACTACGGTAGCACCTTAAGTTAAGCATAATGAAGTTAACATGATCTGGTAATCAGCCTTCGCCACCTTTCGGTATTGCAAGAGGAACCTTCCGCCTTTGTTTGTATTGCAGTACAGCTCTTTCGCACTCACGCCTTTCTGCAGCCAGAAAGCTCTGCCCCTGCGCATCACTCAACACAGGACCACAGGGGTGCATCAAGAGACAGGAAGAAAGAAACCCAGCTTGATGTGAGGAAGAAGAAGAAGAAGAAGATTGAGTTGCTGTTGTCTTTGCTAGCTTGCTTTTGTGGTTTGGGGCTCTATGTCACTGGGGCTGGCGAAGCACGTGCACGTCGCCTTGGTAGGGGAAGAGCGAAGCAGCGCTGCCTTCGCTCTCCGACTAGTGGTGGACTGCATCTTTGGCGCTGGTGCTGCCTCGTGTCCCACGTGCTCATGTAGGAGGCGCCAGCTTCCATGTGGAAAACTTGGGTAATGGTTGCGGGGATTAGACTAGACTACATTTGGGCCGTAGTGGCGCTTTTTAGAAAGAGGACGGTTTGGGGTTGCAATTTTATGTGGTCGGGTGTTTGTGAAGCGAATTGAGATCCTGCCGTGATTTTTATTTTTTGTGGGTGTGTTTGTGTGAGTGTGCTTGTTGAGGTGAAGAGTGGCGGATTTGTTAGAGGAGAGAGAGTGATGGCTGTGTGGATGCAGGGGTTGTTGGAGTCGTCGGATGGGGCAGGAGCTGCAGCACCCCTTCTTTCGGCAGAGGAGTCATCGTCCCAGGCGGCAGCGGCAGCGGCAGCCATGGTGTCCATGGGGGAGCCAGAGCCCGTGGCGGCGTGCGAGGTGTTCGGGTGGGGGGCGGAGTGGCTGAAGTGGATGCCGGAGGACGAGTCCATCGTCAAGTGGACTGACAATATCATCGCAAATGACGACCATGAACAGGACGCAGCAAGGGTACGTCTCTTGCCTTTCTTGCCCTAAAGCAATCGCACCTCACTGCAACACTTTAAGCGTGGAGCATAGTTTCGATTACTTGAATTCGTAGTTTTTTTCAGTATGGCTGGTAGCAAATCAAAGAGGATTCCAACGCTCCAAATGATGCATTATTTGGAAACCATATGCAAATGGTTATAGTTGAAGTTTTATTGGTAGATGATCTGAAACCAACTTGAGGGCCAATGTACATTCTCAACATCAGTATGCTCTCATGGGGCAAGATTTCGGATTATCGCATTTAGGGAGGTGTCGGCGATTAGTTGTGGTTATCTTATGTCCAGAGAATGTTAACGGGGATGTGGTAAACATTGACTGAACTACCTTGCTTGAGAAGGAGAGCAGTAGCCAGATTTGGATTTCGCCAGCCATGGTTGGCCATCATGGAGCTTGCCTTTAGCACTGAGGGCAAGTCGGTTTAGGCTAGGAGTGTGGCGAGAGCGTTAATAATTCCGCAGAGCTTGAGCAAGTTCCGTTCCCGCATTCTGTTGTAGTATTGGAAACACCTGAATTGACAATATGGGAGACTTTTTGATGAGTGCACAAATAGTGTCGCAGGGCTTTCCATTTTCAGCTGGCGGAGGAACATTTTTTCCGGTCTTGAGAATTGTTTGCATTTGTATTTATCTGGGTTTTTGAAATGATTTGTAGCTGTGTAGACGTAATTTCGTCAGTGCAGACGTTTTGAGGGGTCCATGAGCAGTAGAAACAGTGAGTTCCTGTTTTACAAGGGGATGATCGTTTATTTATTCTCATTTGTTTTTTGAGCGAGTCCTAATTCTCTTGGACTGTGGGGCTGACGACGTTGTTCCTTGGAACTCTTGGAAAGCCCTAGAGAAGAGGAGCCCTAGAAAAGAGGATTATGCCACCCAACCCCACTAGTAAGGTTATTAGCAATGTTTAGTGGGTATTAGTGTTGGGACTGCATTACCATGATATCTAATGGCTTTGATTTTGCTTCATACCAGTCCAACACTGGTGGGTACAACACCTTTTAACTTGTCAAGTGCATTAGGTACTAGCCCTGGAATGTAGGTGATGAGTTAAAAGATGTCAAACCTGCTCAACATCGGTTAGCAGTTAGTAGTGTGTGGAATGTAAAAAGAAACTAATAATGTTGGGGTTGGATTGGTTGTTAAGTGTCTAAGAGTGCCACCTTTTGTTTCTTTTCTTTTGCTTTGCATTTCTCACTCTTGCTCTCCTTGCACTTCGAGAAGTTTGTGTCTGGCGAGGCTTTTGGGTGTCCCTCGTGCTAAACCGACTCTTTTTCTGGTCAAGAATTGGTGTTGGTGTAGTGGCTGTTGCCGATTTCATTGGCACCTCTTCTTTCTTTACTATTGGCATAGTTGTGGCAATGATACGTGCCATACTAGTGTACTTCCCAGGTTTCTTGTAATGGGAACAGCTCCTTAAGAAGAGGCTAATTTTTCCCTACGTGCCTTTCTTTGCAGCCGACGCCAACTTCTGCACCAATGCCGGCGCCACCTCCCCCTGTTGAGCAGCGTCCATCAAGTAAGTTATATCTTTGCAAGACCTCTATTGAAGAATACTTGGGCCCTGACTACTTGATCTCTAGGTTCCATTGCTTGAGGCATGACGTCTTTTCACGTAAGTTGAGAATAATTCAGTGTTTCCTTAAAGATAATCCGTTTTGTGAATCATGGTATCTGTTTGCATTGCTAATTGCATTGCATTCCCTCTTTATATACTATCTAAACAAGTTAGATAGTTAAACGGGGCCGGATGATTTTTCTGGTTTCAATTTTGGGCGATGGAGGGCTAGTTATGGATGGTGATGTTACATCTTTAATCTTTAAATGGTCAACAGTGGCCTCTCCATATCTATAGGTTTTCAAAATAAACCATTCTCGAAGTTTCAAGGTGACAATATGTATAATTAGAATGAAGAAATTGTACTTCACATTTTTGAACTGTTAAAATATGATTTGAAAGTCACTGTAATTGACTATTAACTTGCATAGTGAACTTTTAATATTTAGTTTAGGCACTCATGGTTTTCCTTTCTTCCGGATTGTAGCTTCCACAAGTGCCATTTCGGCCGCCTCTCCAGGCAGTCCCAGCCCATCTTGTGGTGCAACTGCAGCTGGTTCTGCTTCAGCTTCTGGGAAGACACGGATGCGATGGACCCCAGAGCTACATGAGAAATTTATAGTTGCTGTTGCGCATCTTGGAGGCGCCGATCGTAAGTTCACACACGTGACAACTAACTTCGGAGATCAGTCGACTATTAAATTCATAAATTTCCTTGGTGTTGCAGTCTGGTGACCTCGTGGTGGACCATATCTTCGGTAGTTGCTCCTTGCAATTTTTTTTTGATAGAATGCCTAGGAAGTTGCAAGCAGGTCTTGCTGCTTGACCTTGGGCTGGAAGTATGGAAAGAGAGGGCCTCTTGGATTAGTCATGATTGGTTTCAACAACTAAATGGTCATATTCGCTGAAATGTCATGTTTCAAAGCGCCTAAGTTTTGCTGTTTAAGTGCCCAGAGAGCTAAGAACTAGGACTGATTTAGGTCTGAGGTTGCAGTTGGAGGATTGAAACTGTGCCAATTTCTACCACTTTAACGAATATGAGGTTCTAACTAATCGGTAGCCCCCTTTTAGCTGTCGTGGTTCACATGAGTTTTTCTCCTTGTTGCATTATGAGAAGCTCTCATCTTCTGCGTTCTTTTTATTTGAAGGTGCAACACCGAAAGCAGTGCTGCGATTAATGGGTGTTGAAGGAATAACTATCTACCATGTAAAGAGTCACCTCCAGGTTTGTAAACTTCCTCTATTTGCAACAACGGTCTTTGCTGATCCTTTTTCAATTTACCTTTTTAGACCTCTAGCACAAGTAAGATGATTCGACATGTAATTTTTAACCAAACCGCTGCGGGTATATCAATATGCTAATAGTCTTTCGTGTATTTATTTGCAAGCGCGTACTTCATTAACATCGATGAAAACGTCTCTTGAATTCCTATGAAATATATGCCCCCATGTACGACTCCTTTATCAAGGATAACGAGAAGACTCCTACATATCTGGGGAAATGAAATAGGCTTGAGTGTGTATACGAGTTCAATTTTTGTAAAGTAGAATACATGCTTCGCTTATATATACAATGGTTACTTGTTGCTCATAATAGCTCTGAATTGTTTATAACACTGAATTTTTTTATTTCTAAGTTCACAAAATATTCACATTGATCCTAGATCCCTTACCTATTGTTACTATTTTGATCACTTACATAGTTGGCTTAATATATGGACAAACCATAGGAGAAAAAACAATTCTACTTATACGTCCTCTATATGTACCCCTTTGTCGACCCACGTGTTTGTATACGGAATACATTGAGTGCACCCGCCAGACATGTGAGTGAAACTGACTTGAAGTCTAATACGGCCCTTGGTTGCGTTCAGAAATACCGACTTGCAAAGCATATGCCAGATATGACCGAAGGTATGTTGAAAGGTCTCACCTAGAGGATCCATCGTTCCTCTGTCATTTTATTGGCAGATGCCTGCTGGTTTAAAACATGCAGAAGTTCTTGATTAGGTTGCTTTCATTGTCGGGGTGTTATTAGGGATGTTTAAGACCAGAGTTATGATTAAATTCTAAGCTGCACATTGATTTTGTGGCATGAAACGTTCAGAACAAAAAGCGGAACGACGAAGGACTGAAAGCCTTCTGACGCCACTGGATATGACGTCGTAAGTTACTCTGTAGTTTCATGTTATTTGCCATGACTTTGTAAGGGTAGACTTTATAAGGAGAGTCAATGCCTGAGGTGTCTATTCCTGGAGAGTTTCGGATATGGATTGAAGCTGCTTGTTTGTGTCGATATTCAGTTAGCTAACTGAAAAATCTAATTGCCCTTTAGTTACCTTGTGAGTGTGGGCACGTAGGACGTTAGTTAACTTTGAGCTTAGCTAGCAAGCCTTAATTCACCAGCTAGCTAAGTGGCGCTACTTGGTTGGTACGGGCTTGGTCTAAGAGAGTTAACTTTGAGAACTATTAATCTGTCTAGTCTCATCATCATACCCTTTCCTCTCCGTTTAAATATCCCAATCCCGACGTCCCATTGCAGGAGCCATCAAATTACACAAGCCTTGCAAATGCAGATGGAAGTGCAGAAAAAACTCCACGAGCAGCTTGAGGTAGTCTCTTTCAATTGCTTTATTTGAAACCACAGTTTCTGTGCTGTAACGTTTACTTGCACAGCAGTTGCATTAATATGTGGACGATGTGTTATCAATGAGAAGCGTGCATGTAAATGAAAGAGTTTTCCTTCAAAGTGTTACTGAATGAAATATAACATGTAAGGTAGAGAAGATACTTTATATCACTTTAAGCAGTTGCTCATATATGCAGGTTTCATATACTTTTGGAAAATTTGGTTGTGATAGACAATAAGGGTTGTACCTAGGATTGAAAAGAACACAACTTCTGAATTTTAAGAGTATCGTATGTATTGGTCACCTTTAATCACCTAATTACCTTTAATTGTCATTTACATTAGTGTACATTCTATTTCTCAATATCTATCAAATCTGCAAAATTTAATGGGAACAGGAATAGTAGTATCAGCTGCCGTTACCATATCTTGTTTAAGCAAATGTGTGATTCCCTGATAGGTCCAACGAGAGTTGCAGTTACGGATTGAGGCCCAAGGGCAATCGCTGCAAAGAATGATTGAATCTCAAACTAGAGCAGGAGGAATCGTACTGGACCGCCCTAGCTCTGTGGTGGCTTCACCTGTCCCAGCTTCCGAAGCGGCCCTCACCAGCAGTGTGCTTCCAGTGACTGAAGGAAGTACCCCTGTGAACACGATTGCAGCCACCGCTGATATTTCCAGCTCAAGTGAAGGCGTAGCCACACAGAACGCAGCTGACGTTCAACAGGTGA
The DNA here is from genome assembly GCA_963969595.1 of Neckera pumila. Classification (NCBI taxonomy): domain Eukaryota; kingdom Viridiplantae; phylum Streptophyta; class Bryopsida; order Hypnales; family Neckeraceae; genus Neckera; species Neckera pumila. The sequence goes on along the minus strand of OZ018411.1, from coordinate 24,195,851 downwards.
CACCTTGTTAACCTCAAGGTTTGTTGAATTTTACTTTCAAACAAGTCTTTTGTTTGCTTTGTTCAAGAATACTTATTTTTGACTTTTCAACGAAACTGGTATGTCATTCCAACTGGCACGTCGAATGAGCATTGACAAACTGGTGGAAACTCTAATGTTTGAGCGGCCAACATATTTTATCGCTTTACCTTGCCTCTTGTCCCTTCAATATCCAAAAATACATTTTACCGCTTCTCTGTTTGCTAGACTGGCTCACTTGCATGTGTGGCCCTGGCCATCCAGGAACATGAGACGGTTGAACCTCCTGCCCCTGTCACCGTGCCAGTCGAAGAGGAGCCTGTGATGAAGAAAGCTCGAATGGAGCAAGATTGTGGCCCTCTCTCTGCTAACTCACTTCCACCGGAAACAAGTAATGGTGTACTGACGAATTCTAAGGTATGTACACCTAGCAGCGTCCAAATAAGCATCTGAACATGGTCACTATTAGTAGACTGCCTTAATTTTGTTGGTAATTGAAAGAGAATTGTAACGCATTTTAGCGTGATTTTTTGGACACTATATGAATTTACTAAAAAAATTATAAGTGCTGATCATAGGTGTAACCAAAAGAAAATCTAGGCTCTCTCGTTCAGATCATGTACATTTTAGAGCATCCCCAGGTGTCCTATTTTTGTATCTGAAAAACATGATCTTCTGAAAACCAATAACACGTGAACCTTGGTCACTGCAATGATAACCTATCATTGCAGTTCGCAGGCCTTTGGATTTAGAATGTTTTTTTCCCTTCAGATATCTATCTAGTTTTTGAAAAGCGAGTTCTTTTATTGGAATCAAAGGCTTTTCGTTTCTCTATCTGAAGTGAACTTGCTAAACGAGGTTTAAGACGTCAGTTCTTAGATACAAATACACCATTCTGTGGGAATGCCCTTTGCCAAGATCCTACAAGCGGTTGCTTTAAGTAAGGACCACAATTTGGTGTAGTTACCTTACTACTTGTAGTCCTTCGCAGGTGCAACGGCAAACCCCGAACCCAGTGGATGAAACCAGACAGCTCTCGGATGCACAGATTTCAGTAGGATTATCTCAAAGACAAGGACATGGATCCTGTGTCTCCCAGCACCCTGGATCACTAGCTCGAAAGCCTGTGCAAGCCTGAATGAGTGTCTTTTGGATGTTATGGGGAGAGGAAGAACAGATTTGTTCTGTGTTTGCTGCCATTGATGGATTTGCTAGGAGAAACGATTCTATATTAAATGAATACATTTGTGAAATGGTATTGTGTACATACTTGGATTGGTCTATTGAAGATTTTATTTTACTCTTGAACGTCCGGGAATCCTCGTTCAAATGGTTACCTGAGAGGCCAACTCTGACTTTCTAGGGCTATGAACTGTAGAGTGTTTCAAGGTTGGAAGTATGTTGTACTGTACAGTGCACATCATTTGATGTCAGATTGTTTCACTTGTTCGTATGGTTTGAACTGGGAATTTGTTCAAAGAACCCAGTTGTTTCAGTAGGTGTGTCACTCCGCTGTACTATGACATTTTACCTTATGATCAACAACTGCCACAACAAGTGTCTTGTTTTGTTCTATAATCAACTGACCCTGAAAGGACTGGTGCATGTCGACCTAATAGTTTCTTCGATTGAATTGAAATTCAAAGAGCGGCAGGATTGGAAATGGTTACAAATCTCGTTTGTTGGACGGACAGTGGAGTGAGGCATGTAGTGAGACTGAGAAATTGCAATCTTCATCACGTTCTGAAAGAGATAATTAATCGTGATTAGTAAAGATTCTCTAATTGGGCAGGTCCGAAATTACTGTCCTACATGTGCATGGAGTATGACACGTAAAGCTTGAGAACAGAGACTCACTTGGGCATGAAAGAGAACACCAAACCAAGCGGCATTTGCTGAAACCGGACCTCAGGACAGAATGAGCTAGAAATTCAAACACATAGTCAAGCAGTTCCTTGTTTGCATGCATTCTTTTAAGTTTAGGTAGGGAGCTTGATTCTCGAGTTTGCATGGAATTAGTAGAGCACCTCAAAACTGAAGAATCTCTTACCTTTTATTTGGCATATTTGTCCGGAGTTCAAAGTGCTCCACCCCTAAGGTAGCCTATTCATATTTTGCCCATGCTCCAACTACTGCTCCTAGATTATACCATGGTTTGTTACTATAGGAATGAAAAACTACCCAATGCTAAATTAGTACCAATTTGGGATTACTATTGCACAATTTTATGAGTGATTAAGGTTTGAGTTTGATTTGGAAGTATATAAAATTTTAGTATAAAAATAATGTGGAGTTATGAGTGGTGGGACACTTTGTGTCATCTTAGACAATTACATGCACCATGTTGTTTCAATTTAACCCCTAAAGCCCTGAACATGCTTTTTTGAGAACATAGCTTTTTTTGGGCAGCTCACTACGAGTGGAGTTTTTATTTTTTTTCTTTCAAATTTTCACATAATATATTCCCAAGGAGTAGCTTTAAGGCCCCAAAATTTTCATAACTTTTGACTACATGATTAAAAAGTTATTGCATGATATGTCATTTTCATTGCTTGGCGGGCAGCCCGGGCAGCAAAAAAAACTTCTTTAAACATCACTTTTTAAAAAAATAAAAATTTGGAATTGGTTCTTTAGATTTATATGTAGGCGGGAAGCTTTGAATCATTCCATTTGGATCTATGAGTCAAAAGTTATAAGGATTCTTAGTTTGAGGGTAGTTGTGGAATCTCAACTCTAAAATAAACTTTGAAGTCCTTTATTTCACTCAATTTTCAATATTTTTGAAAAAAAATAAAAACATTGGGTGTAGATTGTTTATTAAAACATTACAACCGTTGGGATTGGCATTTTCCAATTCCATAAATCAATTCTTAACAATTTAGTGTTTTAAATGATTCTCTACCTCTTCCTACTTACAATTTTTTTCCTATATTTTGTACAGTTCTAAATGATTTGAATTTTTTTAAGCATGTGTCCAACTTGTCTAGGAAAATGAATCCAAAGAGTAACCACCATTTTGGACATTTTTTCATACGAATTTGACCTTGTGAAGGGCAGCTGCCTGTCTTTTCGCAGGGACAAAAAAAGGATTTTTGTCAATTCAAACGCTATTATCTTGCAATCTACAGGGTAGAAAATTCTGAAATTTTTTCCACATCTTCTTAAACAAGTTTACTACAAGATCTTATGGTTACATGTGTCCAAAAATGCTTTCTTCCTAAAATTTGGCACTAGTATTAGAAATGGCAGTTTTGGAGCGTTTTTAGTGAAAATATAGTCAAAAACCTTTAGGGGTTAAGGTTGGCATGCCTTCATTTTTGAACAATATTTGCACCATCAATGGGCAATTTTTTGACATTTAACGGTAGTACCTATGGCCTTGAGTAGCACCCTACTGCTGCAAGCTTTAAAAAATCATATGTAATTCAATTTAAGTCTAGAAATTACAAATCAAATAATGATGGATGTGCCTTTCTCTTATTAGGTAGTTTTTGCACCTAGGTTGTGCACTTCATTCTTGATAGCTTTACCTACCTTTTGATGAATTTCAAATACCTTTGTGTTGGTCAGCATCTATATCTACTTTCTATCAAAATCTTGGATGAAAAATTGCTATACCACATCCACCAAGCCTTCTAAAGTCATCCTAGTGCTACTTTGAGGTACCCGCCATTAGAAAAAAATTCAGCCCCTTGGAGGGCCGTCCAAAGTTGACATGCCATGCTATTTCTTGTATGGCTTGTGAACTTCGAAAATGCACTTGGTGAGCAGTCAAAGTCTATGACTGCTTGCCGCAGCAATCAAGTTTTGCAGAATCTTAATTTTTAATTTTTATTTTTAAATTTAAATTTAAAAAAAAACAAATTTTTTTATTTTATTTTATTTTATTTTTAAATTTGGAATTTTGGGTTCTTGCACCACTGCTGTTGGAGTTTTAGCAGGGTGGAAATAGGGGAAAAACAAATTTTTGAGCAAAAAATAAGTAAATTTTAGGGTACCTTGGAGGGCTTTGGAGGAGCCCTCCAAAGGCCTAAAATTTTCTCTAATGCATGGGTGTTTGAGGGTTAACCCCTAAGTGCTGTGCAATCCATATTTTGGTTGATGAACATATTGCTTCAATTTGTCCCCAAATCATTCCAAATGATAGTTGTGTCTTTAAAAGACAACCTTTCTTTATGACCAATTCAAGAAAATCAACTTAAATATTATATATGCACACAAATATGAGAAAACATGCGCAATTTTTAAGGAAAGGATCCATCCATGCAGTTAAGGTTAAGGTAGATTGCCCTGTTGTGTCCTACTACTGTAGGCCAATTTGGGGCATGTAATTGGTGTAAAAACATCACTCTTGAATCAGATGAGATTTTGGGTTGCAATGGAATGTGAATGTTGTATAAATCAATACTGCAGTGATAAAATGGAGTGACTTAGCGTTTGTGATCTTCAGGCAATGATGAGCGAGCGAAATCAACAAAGCTCAGCAAATCAACATAATAATCGACAAGAAGAAGAAGAAATACCATTTTGAAATCAAGGTGAGAGATGTTGGGTGTCCTTTTGTGTCTTGCTAGAGCACACCGACATGGCAAAATGCACCATCCGAGGCCTTCTCAAAGAACAAATCGAGACATACTGTGTAGACTCCTGTGTAACCAAATCATACTGTATGTCAGCGGCTGATCTCCACGAGCATAATAAACTTGTGGGTGTAATGATGTTGCGTCAGAGACTGAGCATCGTTTCATCACCACTGGTCAATCTGCTCGCTAGCTTGGGTCGACCAGATTTTGATCAGTACTAAATAGAATGGATTGTGCAGAAATTAATTAGGTCTTTCTACAGCACCGCTCACACCATCAATTCAAGTACTGTACTGTACGAGGATGCCAAACCCCTAAACCCTTGGGAATTTGGAACGTCAATTGCAGACAGGAAAGATGCGGTGGTACACGATGGTACTGCAGCTACGCGAATTCTTGTCTACGGATGCATGCAGACGAAGGAATGGAAAGAAAGCGTCGAGGATCGAGGATGTGTTTGGGAAGTGGAAGACATGAGGCCCCGATGGAAAACCCAAGCAGAACCGCGGTATGAACTGCGCGCCTCCTTTGCAGCCAGGATTTGGACTCCGAGGGGAATTGGATTAGTGAATTCGTGAGTCACGGTACCCGTTCGATGACAGTTACGAGACGAAGCATGGTTGCTGCTGCTGCGGCTGCTGCTGTTGTTAGGGTTTGCTTCTCTATGGTCGATGATGAACCCTCTCTTGGAAGCCTCCTGCTCGACTTCTTCGCCGCGCAGGTAACCCGTTGCAGCCAGCAATTCTCTTCAACTGCTTTCCAATTTCAATAACTAAAATTACTCTATCATCAACATTGCCAGTTGCAGCTTGCTTCATTCCAATTTCGAAAGTCACCGTTTCATGTATTGTTAAATATTGGAGGAGCTTACTTCTTTAGTTGGCGCATTGCAGTCCCAAGAAGATGTGCAGAAGAGGAGAATCGGGTTGATCGAATTCTTCGAGCTTGGACAGTTGTGTGATCGCATTTTGAGTTGTTGCTGAGTGAGGTGCCTCAGAGAGAACCATGGGGAGTCGGAGCCGCATGCTGGGGCTGAGTTCGCGATCGGGGTCTCAGAATGGGAGGTTGAGTCCTTACCGAGGCTCCCCGATGGGAGGCGGTGGAGTGCAAAACATGGGCGGAGGAGGAGGGCCGTTGCCCGCCGCCATTCTGGAGCAGAAGATTCAATCGCAGCACATGGAGATCCAGAGCCTGCTCACGGAGAATCAGCGTCTCGCGGCCACGCAGGTGGCTCTTCGCCAGGAGCTTGCCGCGGCGCAGCAGGAAATGCAGCGCATGACTTCCATGGTGGCCGGTACCACGCAAACCTCTTCATTATATTATATATGACCTCCTCTGTAACGAAATTTGAGAAAATCCTGTATACTTCCCTGTAGCACGCTTGTCGCACATTCAAACTGTGTCAGTTGGGTTCCCAAGTGGTGAGATCGACGAGGATTTAACTAGTGTAACGCGTCCAAACCAAGACTGTCTGCATTATGGTGTAGAAATTGGCTATTTTTTAGATGGATCACCATGTTGAGCCATTCGTTTGCAACATCTATGTATTTTATACGGCATTCATCAGGCGCTTTTCGTAAGGTGGGAACACTAAATTCTATTTGACTGCCCAAATTTTTAACTTTGTTCTTGTTGCAAATGTTTGAGGATTCCAATGCAACCTACGAAGGCTTTATATTGATACCATATAAAATAGTTATGACGTTTCAAAATTTATTGGTTGATGTTGTAATATAGCCTCTCGATTATATGTACGTGGAAGTGTTGCACATCCTTGAGGGTCAATTGCGATTTTGGGTGTACCTGGCTTCCGTATTTCACACTGCGTTCATCAACCACCTTTCCGGTGTTATCGTAACCTTAATAACGTCAATTTCGTTATTTTGACGATATTCTAAGCGTCAAAAATTGTGACATACTGTATACAGTAGTTTCACGAAGGTATAATTTAAGGCCACAAACTAGGACAAGTATAGATTTTGGTTTCAGGCCGCGCCAAAGTAATGCAATATCGCCAATTTTTCGAAATTGACGTTTGATCCAATTACGTTCAAGACATCTTTTTTTCAGATCGACCCAAACCTCTCTAATTGCACTGCCTTGAGGTACAAATGAGCTCCTGTCACACGTGTTCCCAACTTGATATTTGAAAGTTATCCAATCATTTGTTCCCGACAATATGACAGATTTTGAAGGTATACAGAGAATCTGCAATTACAATGTCATTAGAAATGGTGGTGTGATATTGAGATTCTTTACTAAGTGACTTGAATTTTTCACGTTTAGGCATGCAATCAGAGAAAGACGCGCAGATTAGATCACTGATCGAGAAGGCTGCGAAACTGGAGTCGGAGCTGCGATCTACTGAGACTGTTCGGCAGGAGCTTATTCAAGCCCGAACCGATTGTCAGAAACTGCATCTACACTCTCAAGATCTGACGCAACAGGTGCGGACCACACAACAGGAACTGCAGCGTGCCCGTGCCGATGTGCAACAAATCCCTCTGTTGCGGGCCGAGTTGGACACCCTTCGAACAGAAATGCAGCGAGCCAGGTACTCGAATCCAACAGTTTTGAGTAGGTCATATGGGGACTAGCTTTATGTAAGTATATTTTTGTTTAGACCAACACACGCAATTTTCCTTCCTGACTCTAATGATGTAAATTGGGCCTCAGCTGAATTATTTTGTTCAAAATATGATCAAACATATCCACTCCCATTTGTTTTATTTTGAGTTTTTGACCCGTGACAGTGGAAGCGTTGGATTGAGTTTCAAGAGTGTGGGCTCTATTCAAAGAAGGTTTTCAGTAAAATTAAACTTGTTTGGAGAACTTTTAGATTACACCATTTTGAATATTCTACATGATTCATTGGGAGGCCTCTCTAAGGTCAGAATGATATTATTGAAGCCCTTCTATGTATCATGCGGAAGCTTCAATACGATGAATGTGACCATAGGAGAGCTCACCATGAAGACGATTCTCTTTACTATGTTGTCTATGAGTTCCTGAAACAGTCCAAGTTTCAGGAAAACTGTGTTTTCATGAGAAGTTGTGATATATGCAGCTGTTCTAGTCAGTTGTACCAGTGTTCCTCAACTTAGTGCCTGGCAGTATTTTTTTTATATTTTCATTTTCTGGTTATATTGATGCTTTCTCCTTTGATCTGCCTCAGAACTGCTTTTGAAATTGAGAAGAAATCCAATGTTGAGCAGCAGGAGCAGAGACAGGCCATGGAACAGAATCTGGTGGTTATGGCCAGAGACTTGGAGAAGCTGCGGACAGAGGCGGTTAGTGCCGAGAAAAGATCTCGTATTAATTCAGGTGATTGAAGTTGTGATTTTTTTCTTTGAAAGACGTGTTTGGCAAGAAGTAATATTGTAGTTGACTCAGCTTTCTGGGTGTTGTTTTCTGCAAGGAACAGGTGGTGCAGTGTTTAATGGAGTTTATAACGGCACTGAGGCTGCTTATGCACAATATGGGAATTCTAAGAGTGTACGTCTACTGCCCTTTATATCAATCCTCATTTTTTTGCTGTAAAAGGAGTTTTTGTCGTGGTGCTGTGTCTATGACTGTGTGCCATCTATTAAGGTAGAGGATACTACTTGTGTCAAACATATTTAGGAGTGTTTTTTGGGAGCTCAGTATAGAGCTGTGGGGAGATCTGTGGGTTAAAGAGCCAAATCTGTTAAAATGAAATTTATATCATTACTTCATACGCGATTTTAAAGTGGGAGGCTGTAGACCACTATTGATCAATAGGCCACTTGCTAATTGAAGGCCAACCACGTTTATTGGAAGAGATGGCTTGCTGTTGTTAACAGGGGTCAGCATAGGAGATGGGATAAGGTAGACGTTTTGGTATCGGCTACCTTATCTGGTAAGAATGCAAAATCTTGCAGTGGTCTTCGGCATTGTATACAATCTTGTTCACAGCAGGGTGTCGTGCAGGAAGCAGCAAATGGTCTTCAACCTTCCTCCGCAGCGATGGAGAGTGCTTATGGAAAAGCTCTAACAGAAGCTGCAAAGGCTACAGCGTCGCAAGGTGTAAATAATGCTTATCATGGCTCCATGGGAACGCAGGATCCTTACAGGGCAGCTGGTGATGTGAGAGTGACAGAGGAGTGGGCCACACATGAAGCACCCAACGGCAAACCATTTTATCACAACCTTCTCACGGGCACAACACAGTGGGAGAAACCACCTGCCTTAGAGGCTCAAAATCACGCTCAGGTTCTTCTCAGAACCGTGCTGATTTTGTTTTCTCAGTATTACTAGAAAATGAACTAATTCTGCAAGTTCTCAATCACGTCATCACTTCTGAAGCGATATAGTGAGGCCACAAAATAGCTTACTGAAATTTTTCACTGAATGCCCATACTGCTCAAGCTTAGTCGGTTAGAATTGGTATTCGCTCTTGCTAACTTTCTTGTAATGAAGTTTCATTCATTTCTCCAGTTAACTACCCAATTTTAGACAAGTAAACTAACTGTGGATATATCAATGGTTGGAAGTCCTAAATCTGCCCACACCTACCAATTTTCAGGAGCTATCTAACTTGAAAGATTAAGTCTGCATTAGTTAATATCAACCAATTTGCAGGAGTGAATTTGAAAGCCTAATTTTGCACTAGTTAATACCAGCCAATTAGCAAGAGTTGGCTAACTTGAAAACCTAATTCTGCATTAATCAATTCATCAATTGCAGTCAGTCAGTAGGTTAGTTAACATCCAATGGGCCTCAACACTCCTCTTAGGTAATTGGTGCTTGTTAATCAGAATAAAGCAACTCACAGTAATTAAAATGTTTGGCGTAGTTAACCCACTCTCAATACTTCTTTAATCTTACTACTGGGGTCCCAACCTTTCATTATGACGTACTTAGAATTTGTGAGAATTGTGTTACAGTCAATGAGAGTGTGGCAGGTGCGCATGATATTCTAAAATGTCATACCAGAGAAGATCATAATAAAGAAGCTTGAGTGTACCGGTACTCTTGTGAAGGGCATGATGTTCATCTTCATTTACTGTGACTGGCAGGCGCATATGCAACCGCAGGTCACGAATTCGCAAGCCTTGCAGACAGCCGCTAACCAGATCATTGCAAGTCATGCTCTGACTACTCTCATGAACGGACAAGTTCAGCAAAATTCCATGGCACCTCATCTTCCGCAACAGCAGTCAACCGCGGCCACTCTAATTGCTCAGCATGGCCAAGCTATGACTCAAGTAGGCGCAAATGGAGCTCAAATCCCTCAAGGGGTTGCAGTTGGGCAATACACCACTGGTTACGTTGGCCAGCAACAACCTGGAGTCTATTTGTCACAACCAGGCACGCTTTTTCTTTCTTTTCCGTCTCATATTTATCAAACTGTGAAGCCTACAAACTGAGAGAATTGTTTATTTGTTTTATTTGTTTTGTTTGCAATATTGAGATGTTTCAAATGGGGATGCTTACAAGGTGAGTGAAATATCATTGGAAAGCTCTCAGCAAGGTGAGGTGCATGGCCTTGGTTTGGCACAATATGGACGTATTGACCAGTGGTATCATTCATTCAAAAATTTACAGATTGTAGGAAAATTTGTCGAAAAATGGAATTCAGCAGTGGTTGGGTGGTCACACTTGTGGCAACAACATAATACATATTAGTTTCAAATGATGTCTGATGGCATATGGAAAAAGTGTCAGATTTTGTGCTTGCTAGAATTTTTGATTCCCAGGGGATCTGCATTCTTACAGAGCTTAGAACTTTTGCAGGCGCAATCACATATCCGGGTGCCCAATTACAAATTCAGCAACAACCTGGTTCTTATGTTCAACATCCTGGAATGGTGCAAGCACAAGCTGGGAAAATTCAACAAGCTGTGGTCCCTGCAGGTGTTCAGATGCAGACTCCGGTTGCTGTTCAGGGAGCCCATGTTATAGCAGTTTCTGGACAAGCTCCACAGACACCAGCGCCTGCTCCAATGCCTCACCTTGTACATGGTCATCTTAGTTACCCAGGTGCTGGATTGCTTCCACTACAAGGGCCTGCACATTTAGCTAATGGTATCCAACATCCCACCGTCTTGTCCCTATTGCCCCCCCCTGCTGTAGCATAGCAATCTGTCCTGCAATCGCCCCTAGATCAGCTCGTTTAAATCAAATTTTCAAGCTGTTTACGAAAGCAATGTTTACAAACAACATTGCATCAATTCTGCTCAGATTCTAAACTCAGTTCTAACTGCAACTTTAACAAACAATTTAGCTTTGAATTCCAATTAAGCATGTACCTTCAATTTTCAACTTAAGCGTTTCTGAGTCTTGCTCAGGTGGTTATGCTGCTGCTGCGAATGCCCAGCAGCAGCAACAACTTCAACAACAACAGCAATTGCAGCAGCAGCAGCAGCAACAACAACTTCAACAACAGCAGCAATTGCAGCAGCAGCAACAAATCCAATGTCAGCAGCAGCAGCAACAGCAACAACAGCAACAACAGCAGCAGCAGCAGCGTCAGGAGACACAGGCTTCAGCACAGCCTGGGCAGCCTGGGCAGTCTGCTACCAGAGCAACTGCTCAAACAGCTGCTGCTCCATCAGCTTTGACCCAGCCACAAGCTACAGGCAATGGCGCTCAGGCAGGAGCCCCTCCAAATGGTATGAAGCTACACTCAAGATACCTTTATTATGACCACTCTAAAATGAAATTGTTTATCATCCTGCGCACTTGCACACTTGTAGCTCACTTGTAGAAAACCTCAAACCTCAAATCAATGTAACTCACTTGTCAAACATTCAAACTATGTCCACTATAGTGAAAAAATTGGTACTTTCGATGTTATTATTGTCAAGTTTATTATCTGTACTCAATGGCGTATCGTTGAGTGCATTTACATTGTTGTGCTTCACGATTGTTGAATTGATAATTTCATATTCTGAAGTTTTCTCTTGGTCCAGGTGCAAAGCTTTTCGTATTTGGCATTCCTGAGGACATGGGGGACAAAAAGTTGGCCGACTTGTTCGCCCCGTTTGGAACAGTAGTTTATTCAAAAGTTGGGGTAGAGAAGGAAACAGGGCGGAATCGAACATATGGTATGTCCCCAGTCTTTTCTATCCATACACTGCTTCTTTACACAACTTGGAGGTTGGAATGCTTGTGGTATGAGGCATATGCCATTTACGGTGAAGACTGATGTTTGTGGGGTATAAAATCAAGCGCCAAGATGACAATAAGACCTAAAAATTAGGAAAACTTCAAGGCAGTTGCATTTCAAAACAATAGTTACAGTATAATCTGGTTTCTCTTGATTCTGTTTCTAAAGTAGTACTCCCTCCATCCCAAAATGATCTTCCGGTTGGCCCTATTTTCTTGTCCCAAAATGATTTTCCTCCTGTGACTAGGACAAATAGCCCGCAAAATGAATCCCCCCAATAAACAATTACAAAGACACTTTTTGTCACTTGCGGCCATCATGACAAGGGTTAGCTGGTCCAAAGAATTAATTTATAATTTAATCAATATGTGTGTGGAAGCTCCATGGCTACTGGTTAAGCCTGGGAGGTGATGGTTATGAGTTTATTTTTAGAGAGACTGAGAACCTGCAAGGTGGTTACGTTTGCTGGTCTCTCCGGGTTGTCTAGTAATGGTTCCCCAATTGGAAGTGAGTGTGCTGTATTGCAATTGGACTTGACTGTGCACATTTCTCGCTTGTTTGAGCTTAGCTCTACAGTTTAGAGATTAGTTGATTCAATAGGTGAGTTGGCAATGAGCTACCGCGGGAAGACATAAGGACACTGCGGGAACTCAAAGAAATGAGTGGCCAGCGGTGCTCCTTGAAAATGGCCGTAAAATCTCACTCTTTCAAGCTTTACAACTACAATTTGAAAACTAATTTAGAGCTGAAATTTTTTAGGACAATAGGAGAGCATTGAACTCTATTTATAGCTCAAAACAGATTTAAAAAATTATTATTTTTAAGCTGAATCCAAAATATTTTGTCTAACAAGAAGATCATTTTGGGACGAAGGGAGTATCATAGTTTTTCCCCTCTTTTGTGTTTTGTCAGAAATTTTAGGCCAACACAGTGAAGTACTGCTAGTTGGGTTCTTTTACAAACGTCAAAATTGTAGAATCGAAGTGTGTATCGTGAATAATGAAGACTCCATTGACTACCGTTACACCTTTCCATGTAATTACTGTGAGCCAAAGTAATTGCATTAAGTATTTTTTATTTAGCTACAAGTTTGAATTAAGGTGTTTATTTTAACAAATTATTGGTAGATGTTTGATTTTGTCCTTGATACATTAAGGATTTTTTACAAGTAAAAAGTTACATCAAGATATACAACTTAATGCAAATCCTAGTGTGATTTGTAGTAATTGCATGGAAAATTGTAGATGATGAGAGTTACCACATTGATTGCATCAAGAACTCTTCTAGTTTTTATAGCAATTATAAATGAGGTTTTATTACCATATTAACTCACCAAGTTCGCTTTCTTATTAGAACAAGGTTTTTACTTCTTCATTATAAGGTTTGTATGTTTCATTGTGATCGTAAAGATAGAAAAAACATTGTGGACCATATCATTCTTGAGTGGCACAACATCTTGAGGTCAGATAAAAAGCTTTACTGATATTTAAAGTTTTTTACTCAATTCACTTGGACAATCTATAATGATATCATTCAATAATCTTCACTTTGTGATTCCATTAGAAAATTATAGAGATAAATAAATTCAACTCCAAAAAAATTGGCTATTATATCCAAAGATCTTTCAACAATTCTAAATATCTCTCAAAAATTACATTCCAATCTTCAAACTCTTAGAGTGATGCAAATAATATCTATCATTGATCCTTTTGCAATTCTATAGACATCAATTATATCCCATGTCATTCAATATTTTTTAAATTCCAAATAGCAATCAAATTATCATATGGATGAAGATGGGATGAAGGTGGGGATTGGACACATCACAAACATGTTATTATTTAGCTATTTATATATAGTAACTTTATCAAAAAAATGCATTGCAATTATATAAAGTAAAACGAGTATATATATAATTATGTATTGTAATTATAAAAAAAAAAATATTTTATTCCAGCATTTGTTGTCACAGATATTTGTATATTGTCATTCTAAATCATATCTAAATATACAATATGAATTATTAAAGAATAACCAAATTGTATTAATAATAGTACAATATTTTCAAAGTTTGGTGGATTCTATAAGATTTGTTACCTACATGAATTTAGGTAAGTTTATTGTAGAAAATTATAACTCTTAGAAATAAGCTGAAAGAATTTATATATTATAGAATAATTGAGAACAATTTCCAATATAATTATTTTAAATAAATCTACATCAAATTTGAAAGGAAGACTGGTTTTGAATTGAATAAAATAATCTACATTTCAATAGTTAATGGGGGCTTTTAAATTTTTGTAAAATAAATAGAAAGACTATCTTATATTTTCTAACTTATAAAAAAGTAAAATGGAATAGAAATTCATTTCTATTGGAATGAAGTTGATTAAAAGAATATTTGTAATAATCATTATTCTATCTTAAAAAACTATCATAAAAGATTATATTTCACAAAAAACATCTAAATATAATATTATAAATGATTTGCAGCAAATTTTTATTTATTTATTTTTAATATTGTACAACTTCATGATAATTGATTTTTTTATCTCAAAAATGAAAAAAAAATTTGATGAAATTAAATTAACAATAGTTTTAATCTATTTTTACAAAATCAATTATATTTATTTAACTTTTTACTTGATTCAATGAGTTGTGCAATATTGAGTGTCATTTTCAAAATCAAAAAATTATTGTAATATTTTTTTTTTAAATAATTGAAAGAGATTAAAATTGATGCAATTCATGAAGAAATGCTTCCATCCTTCGTCTCTAGGTCCTTCATGATTGCATACATGTATTTACTTGCTAGGTGTTTACATTACTTTTTAGATTATTTTAATTTGTAACTTTTCACCAATTTCAATGAAAAATTGGAGATGTTTTTTTATGATCGATTTACTTCATGGGCATTTTTTTATTGCAAATCTCTCTAAGATTAACATTGAATATCATTGAAGAAAATTGATTACATTAAAAACCTTTGTTTTAACTTTCTTTGTTATTCTATCTTAATAATCCAATTAGGTTTTAGTAGCTCAAACAAATTGGATTACATGAATTCCTTATTTTTCTCCTAAGCAGGTTTTGTTTCCATGGATTCATCACAATCTGCTGAAGCAGCAATCAACCAAGTCAATGGTATGGTTATATCTGGCAAACGTATTAAAGTGGAGTTGAAGAAGGGTGAAACTGAAAATCAACACCAACAAGTCTCTCACCAACATCAAGCTCCTTCTGGAGGAACTGGTCCTATTAGATGGAATCACACTCATAATGGAAATCCAGGCTATCGGCCTTATTAAACATTTTTGTCCATAATGCTACATTATAACATGTTTAAAAATCATTTTTTAATATACACAATGATTTTATCTTACACTAAAATTTTAATTACATGAATTTTTACATTTATTGTATATTGCCTCTATAGACGTTATGTCATATGTCTTTATATTAGCCCCCAACTATCATGAGATTTGAAAATGCAAAAAGATTCAAAAAATAATAGCTTAGAAGAAAAATCTATTAATATTCATATCAAAGTTGTATATTCTAATTTGTAGATCACATTTGTGCAATTGCATTTGCTATTATTGCATAAAGCAATATTTGTAATAAAAACTTGAAATTAAAAGGAAATTTTGGAAGATTTCTTTTAATATGGATTTGAAATCTATTTAAAGATTACAACATTTATTCTCTTAAAGGACTTATAATACTCTGTTAAGAAATGCTAGTGGATGGATAATTTGATATTGATGTTAAGAGTATATAAATTTAAATTTTAGATTAAATCACTCCAATTAGATTTATTGCTTCTATTACTAATTTTTATAAATAAGATTTGTATAAAAATATGAAGCATTCCTACAAAATTTTACAACTGTCTAATCATTAATATTTTAATGTAACAACAATGTTTTTTTAAGCAAAAATATCTGTTATAATTTTTGATTTCAAATGATTTGATGACTGAATATTTGTAATATATTTTGAATGGCAAAATTTTGAAATAAAAAATACATATTTTAAGCTCAACTTACTTTTATTTCTTATTATAAATTCTTATTGTAATTTTTTTTTATTGAATTTGTATCGTTCATATATAAATCTCTGCAATAATTAAAATAAAGGATAATTTTGGTTGATTATAAATCAAGTTCAACTTTCCAAATACTCATTATTGGAAATTTTTTAAATTTCAAAATTGTATGTTGAAGCATTTAAAGATTAAAATTGCAATTATGCTATACTGTGTACGACATGGCTTCTTTTATTATTCTTATTTTTTTATAAATAATATAATCTTTATTTTTCTTTAAAACGGTTATATGTATTATGTTTTTGTTTTATCACAACAGAGCCAATGAACAATTATGTAAATTCATTATATAAACTTACTTCAAAACCTCTTTAGTAACTTCATGTGAAGTTTTATAGTTTAAAATAGAAAATTATATTCTTCCTTCATATTATTATTATTTATAATTGATTTTATATACTAAAATATGATTATCTTATTTCCTTCACTCTCCAATTTTATGTATGTTGTATAGAAACAAGATTTTATTCAACGTTTTTAAATTAAGGTGATGTATTGCTATTTAATTATAAATGTTTTTTTATTATTTCAAAAAGATATTTCTACAAGTAATTTTCTACCATCCAAAATTAAATGGTGTATTTATATTGCAATTTCTTGGGATAAGACAGTGATAAGACAATTCAAATACATGCAATATGTCATTTTGATAATTTTGATCTTAAAATCTTTTTTTTTAGCAAATGGAATCCATTCAAAATCTTATTAGTTTCTTTAAATAAATCTATTAAAATTAAACACATATTGTAGAATATAATTTTTGTAATAATCTTGTATATTTAAATAAAAACTTCAAATATTTTAAATCAACAATTAATTTTATGGATTTGGTAATAGACAATAGTATGCATACAAGTAGTTTTTAACTTGAATGGTGTCTTTCAAGTATTTTGAGGTAGCAAAAATACAAAATATAGTTTACATTTACTTACTAAATACTTTGAGTTTTTTTTCTAATAATTTTGAGATGCATGATCTATTATACAAAGAAGGGAACAACTCTATTATGAAGTTAATAAAATTTACTAAGAAAGTGCTGACAACAAAAGAGGAAGGTATGTTGTTATTATTTATCATTTACCATGTTTTACAAAAAATTATTTCGATTGAAAGAGCAAGTTTGAATATTCCCTAGTCAAGTAATAATTCAATTTAAAAATAAAATAGTGAATTTGTTATATAATTAGTTGATTTTTGATTGTAATTATATAATCAAAAATCAATATGAATTTGTCAATCTCTATCTAAACTATGAAGTCCTAAATTTCAAAACTAGTAGTAATTATTAAATAGCCCTTTTTTTCTAAATGAATAGTTCTTTTATTTTTTTTCTAAAATTTATATCCTTAAAAAGGATATTTTAGTATTAAAAAAAGAACAACAACAAAAATTGAAATTTTTGGTTATATAATTAAAATCAGAAATCAAAATGCTTGATAACATAAGCAAATTTTTCTCTTATAGAAAAGAAATATAATATTTTCATTATGTAAGTGTAGTATATTTTTAGTGATATAAAACAAATATATTATATATTTGCACTTTGAATAATGCATTAGGAAATATATTATTATAAAAAATTGATAAATATTTGGTAGACTTTTGAAATTTTTTTATTCCAAATTAAACAATCTATGAAGAACTTGATTAAGAGTTTTACTAAAGGTGTTGTATGATTTTTCATAATTTTTTTGTCAAGTAAAAAAAACAAAAACATTTGAATATTAAAGAAATTACAAAATTCAAATTTGACATAGATTCAAATTATTTCAAATTATGAATTGAAAGAAATAATTTGACATAGATTTTTTCAAAAAATTAAAATACATATAAATATATAACTAGAGACAAATTATAAAAGCTAAATCATAGTTTTCAATAAGTTTTTGTAAAGATGTTATGTAGATGACTTGTAGTTGTATTATACATTAAGATTGTAAAAGTAATTTTTTGATTCTTAGTTTATATTTTAAAATATATTTGCTCAAAATGAAATCTTTCTACAAATTATTCAATTTATTGTATATATTTTAAAAATAATATCATGTGAATATTATTTAATGAATTTTGACATATATCATGTTGTTGATCTTTAAATAATATTGTAGAAATATGGAGTTTTATGATATTTCAAAGAAGGTGCAATTCATGAAAAATCACTTCAAGTTTCTTGGATTTACAGTTTATGAGCATATCTACAAATGCTTATTGGTATATTTACTTCCTCATTCCAATAATAGATTATATTTTTGAATATCACTTCAAAAAATGCAATAATTTCAAATTTGTTAAAATAATAGAAGTTGTAGATGGTATATGGTTTCATTTATAAAAAAATAAAGAAATAGAATATCTATGTTTTATATAAAGTCTATAGTTTAATCTTTCATGTAACCTTTGATTGCTTTTTCATATTTTTTACAAAATTTGTCATGAAAAAAATAATAAATTGAATATCTATCTTCAATAATTTTTTTTTTTAATTATTTTTCATATTTTTATTCTTCTTAATTCTAAGTATTATTTTATTTTGACAAATTATATTCTAATATCATTTTTAAATATATTTATCTTTCTATTTTTACTAATTTATTTAAAATATAAAAATGTTTGTATATTTTATAATTTTTTGAAATTTATTAGATATTTGAAGGTCACCTAGAAATTATGTTGTCTTTATAAAGATTCATTAATCTACAATCAAACATTAAAAATCTCTCATTTTGAAGAATATTCTTGTTATAATTTTTGCAGATTCCTAAAGATGAAATTTTGTTGTTATCTTAATCAAAGAAGATATATAGGGTAGATTCTATCATACAAGGTGATTGATGATAAAATTCAACAATTAAAATTAAGTCAATTCATTGTATAAGGATTTTGTAAAATTTAATTTTTAAATAATTTTGGCAAATTAGGAATAATAAAATTATTGGTGTTGAAATGTATAACATATTTATGATTTCCTTGTAACATGAAAAGCAATGTACAAAATATTAGGTGGAAGCACCTTAAGTGCTAGGAACCTTGGTGTTATAAGCATTTGAAGAGCCACAATTTCAATTAAATAATTTTGTGAAGATGAGCTCTATATTTATGAAGTAAAATGATTGAAAGCATAAAATATACCATTTTTCCTAATAATAAATAAGCAAATGAACTCATTAATAATTTATTATATCATGCTTTTATTTAATTGAAATATTTAATTAAAAATAATCTTTGGACGTGAATATCTTGAAATATATTTTGTACTATAATGATTTTTTGTTGCAACCTCTCAATACCTTTAGTATCTAAAGAAGTTTTATACATAATTTTTAAAATTATTTGCAACAAATATAGAATTGGTATTAGAAATTGAGCTAGAAAAAGTTTAATGATTTTGAAGCGATGGATAACATATATAAAATCATTTATATCTACATCAATTGTATTGTTTTTTTTTGAAGAAACATCATCAATAATAAAAATGGAGTAGTAATTTTAGAAATGTTATTAAATCAAAAAGCACATTAGAATAAAGTTGGTTCAAGCAAGGACATAGTAAAAATTAGATATAGTTAGAACAACTTGAAAAAATATACTTGACTTACTAAATGAAAAATTGTTTTATTTTGTCTTATTAATGAAATCACAACAAATTGTCAAATATGAATAATATTTCTTATGTAAATGTTTTTGTTTTACAAATGTAAAATTGTACAGATTTGTAAATTCCATAAATTTAAGAACTAAATATATTCAATTTGCAGTTTTTTTTCAAGCTATAATTATTAATCTTTTGAATCTTTAATTAATTGAAAAAATTATAGTAAACTATTCCAATTTAACTACATCAAGTTCAAAGGTAAAAATTAGCAATATTATGTAAGAAATATTCAAATCACATTAAGAAAGAATTGCATTCATAATAATCTTACTTAATATCCTAATATTCAAATTTACTTTTAACAATTTTATATCACTCTTGGAGTTTTGCCAATTGCAAGCATAATAACCTCAATTATTATGCAATTTATAGATGAAGTAATTGTATGGATGCAATCAATACCTTGCTATTGTTATGTATACAAAGTCACATTCAAAAATACTTATACAAAAAACTTATACAAAAAACTTATAATATATCAATATACCTAAACTCCAAAATCATCCTTTGTTAATTTTACTAAATAATTTTTAATTTGATCTCGTTTTTTCTCCAGTATGTGTGAAAACAACCAAGCATCTTGTATAACAAAGAAAAGATCACTTATTAGCACATTAGAGATATCATTTAATTCCAATTCAAATATTCATGTTGCACTTAATTCCTCTTGACCTCTAATATGTACCTGTAATTAATGATCAATGGAATACATCCTACCATTCTATACTAATGCACCCCTTTGGACTCAATTTTTTATAGTCAATTCAAACATTGGAGGTAGCAAACAAACACAATATGAACCTTTGATTTGGACTTTCAAAATATCTGTAATGAATACACAAAATGCTTCAAAATCGAGAACTATTGAAGAAAATTTGGTCAAATAAAAATTCAATTCTAAACAAAGTCAACTTGCATTCAATGTTTATTATATATAATGTGACTCCAATAGCTTGTTCCATAAACATAATTTATCCAAAGCCATTACATGTTTTTTAAATGAAACTTAGAATGTAGCTTTGCCAATTTGGGACTCCTCTAGCTTAGTATAATGAATATTTTTTAGTGGAAAAAAGTTTTTATGATTTGCTTTGACCCCTAAAGTCCCAAGGCCTTTTTTCCATCAAAAACCACTCAAAATTGTCATTTCTACAGCAAAGAGCAAAAAAAAATTCGTGACTGTTTTTTTTGCACCCTAAACCATAGGATATTGTATTAGACTAGTGTAAAAATGTGTAGAAGAATTTTAGAAACTTTGATCATGTAGATTGCAAGATATTTGCATTTAATCCCTTGCTTGAAGCACCAAATTTTGATGTTGACAATACTTTGAAGTTAAATAAAACTTAACCAAGTTGCTATTCTTAATAGTTTTAGCATCAAAAATCCAATTTTGAAAAGTATTGATTATGATTTTTCTATTCAAGATTTTAATAGGTGCCAGGGTGTCCATTGTAATCTTGACTTTCAGCAATGTTGTGGGCTCTTAGAAATGAGCCTCAAATACACTGGATCTTGGAGAAAAAATCACATTAGAAACTCATTTAAAAAATTTGTAGAATAGATTTTGAGAAGCTATAAATTGATTGAAATTATGCATGTTAGGCTCTTTAACTTTATATTTTTTTGGTGACCAACTTTTTAGATTTGACATGTGAAAAGAAGATTGAAAGACTTCACATTACTTTTGCAGTTTAACACCCTCATGATCAAATATTATAATCTTTCAATCCATAAGAGATATTGTTGTATTTTCTTTTTCTATTTGACCACCAATATGTCTAGATTGAATTTGTATGGTTACAATTTAAAAAAGTTGATACATATTATCAAAATGTTGTCTTTTTGTTCAATTTAGAGCAAATTCCTAGAAGCTCAAAAAAGTCCTTGGGCATTTAGTGGTTAAAGTGAAGGAAATGAGTTTTTTTATACCAAGCTCAACTACATTTTTTAGCTTGAAACTTCTTAACTTAAAATTTTTTTGCTCTATTAATTTTGAATTTTGAGTTTTATATGATGAATTCATAGTTGAATTGAGAATACAGGAAAAAAATTCCAAAAACACGAATTTTGTTTCCATTCCTTAAAAATTTATTAAGTAGAAGTAGGTTTAAAATTGAAGGAAAAAAACTAAATTATTAATAGCTCTAAGATGAAGTGAAACACACAAATTTCAATAGGACATTGTTCTAGGAAGAAATCTTAACCTTGCAGAACTTTTCTTTTGAAAAATTGTAAAATTTGAGTTCATAAATGAATCCTACAAGTTATTTTTTCAAGAAGATATGCTACATTTAACTACTTCTGGACTATTCACTAAATTCTAGACAAAAATCTCCAGATAATAACATCTGGAGATCTCCAGATGTTTGTATACATCTTTGGGTGTTTTGTATATTTATCTTGATGTTCTACATCAATCTCCCAATGTTTTGCATTATCTCTCAATAATTATCTCCTAATGTTTTTTCTCTTGATGTTAATTCTGGACTTTTCAAAAGTTCAAAAGTAGTTAAATGTGGCATAGATGCTTTGATTGCCTAAAAAACAAGATTGTCCGTAACTTTTCATAACAAATCCAAATGGAATGAATCAAAGCTTTTCATATAGATAAAGATATAATCTATGAGAAAAAAAATTGAAAGTTTTTAATCTCACTATTTTTGAGGTTTTTATTTCTGCTCGCCAAACTAAAAAAAAGAGCTTTTTGTGCTGTAACTTTTGCTTTGGGGCATCGATTGGAATGAAAATTATATTTCCGGGAAGCTAACGTATTTTAATATCTTTCCAAAAGATTTCAAAAAATCTCAAAAAGTAATGAAACCGTAGGAACCTGCCCAAAATCCATTTTTTTCCCCAAGGGGACAATGGGACTTTAGGGATTTAAAAACTACAAAAAATTAGAATGTAGACAAAATTTAGAATCTATCAAAACCTCATCACAATTCATCCATAAATTTCAAGAAAAATATATTAAAAAATAGCAATGATATCTTTATATGAAAACAAAAAATCTCATTAAATTAAAATTGAAAACAATTTCAATTTCAATTTCCAAGCCTTTAAGAGTGGAAAGCAAAATTTTGGAATTAGACAACTTAAAAAGGAATATTTTCTCCATGTGTTGTGCTAATCAACTGGAATTTTTTATTAGCATATCTATTTATTTTGGTTCCCGTATGTTGGACTTTAAACAAAGTTTTTAAATTTTAAATTGTTAAATCTTGTGACAATTGTCAAATCAAGTCATAAAGCCATAACCTTTTCAATTTAACTTGAAATAAGTTTATACCCACATATTTATGAAACTAATCTATTTTATGTTTTAGAGTTGTAGGACAATAGTGGTTACATGCGGCAAGATGAACTAGACATAAGGAACTCAATTTGGAGGAGCCTAGCTAGGTGTTATGTACAATGGCTTGTTGAAAATTCCAAGGTTTTACCACAAAGCTCTTTACCATAGGAAGCCAAATTTGGATTATTAAATTTGGTTGACTTTTTTTGTGTTTAGCTCATTCGCAAGTGAGTGTAGATAATTCTTGAAAATGGAGTAAAGTGTGCCTCCTATTTGATGTTTGATTGGATTTAGTCTTCTTAGAGAAGAGACATTGCATTAATACAACTTACATCTAAAATTACAATGAAGTGAGAAAACTTTGCATTGATTCTACTACATTGAAACATGAGGATCCAAGTGAACCACAAGATCTATACCTAAAGTTCAAGCATGATAGTGAAAGAAAGGCTTGGAAAATTGCCAATAAAAGGTCACTATTAGGAGTTGTTGGATATTATGAATTTACCATGTTGGATGCTCATTGCATTCTTTTCAAAATGTGTTGTGTTTCATCTATAAGAGACTCTACAATTGATTACTAGTGTTTTCTTCATATAAACTTTGAAAGTAAGAATCTCTTCATTTTTTGTCCAAAATTCTCTCCTTCCATTGCAATGTACCTTTTCTTCTATTTTGTTAGAAATAAAGGCTATATTGTCATTTTTTGCTTCATTGCAATAAGTAATGATAATAGGTGTGCTTGCGCACCTTATAACTCCAAGTTGAGCCCAAGTTAAATAATCTACATTGTAAAACAAGTTAAAAAATCCGCAGTAGTCTTATACATACGTTTCAAAACAACAAGACTTCTCAAAATCTCGTTTTGAGTTGAACCAATTAAAGCAAATGTTGATCACGCATCTAAAGTAGCACCCCCAATTAGTGCAATTCCTAATTGCCTTACGTACATTTTAGAATATTGTCTCCTACCAAAGCATAATTGTCTATAAAATGCCCAAAAAATAAAACACTTTTGAGCTAATAAAGTGAACCAGATAACAATGCACTCACTAAACCACTAGTCTACAAGGAGTTTGAAGTTCAACAATTTTGTTATGAAAGTGCAACACTACCACCAGCTTTTGAAACTTTGATAAATACATCTTCTAGTGTGGTGTCAGTAAGACCCCACGCTTGAATGTGCAAACACTGCTTTGCTTGCTCCATTTTCAAAAACACGTCTGCAACACTAACTTCAGTCTTTGGTAACTCAAACTTTTGTGTGCCAGCAAGACCATAGACTTTCTTAGCATTCTTAGACAAGTTGTTGGCCAAGTCAATCACTTCCGCTTCTTTTCCTTGCGGTGTTGTAATTGTCAATACATATAGACCTCCGAATCTGGCTCGAAGCTATATTATATATTACAAAAATCATAGTCATGAAATCAAAGGTATTCAATCCATATGGATTTATAAAAAAATTATTGTCTCACTTTCCCTTATAAGCATTGCTTTCTTATAAGTAATTATTGACTTGAAACAACATTTGGGATAAATCAGATTTGTAAATGTTTATTCAAATTATTATTAAAAGATACAAGATAGATCACCTCTTTTGCATTACCAATGCATTGGAGCTCTCCATTTACAAAAATACCCACTCGATCACACAATGCTTCCGCCTCTTCCATAGAATGAGCTACAATAGCACTCAATAAATAAGTATATAGACAAATGCCTTCTACACTGTTTAATAATAGGCAAAAATTAAAGGCGTTCAAAGCTTTGAATAGAGATGAAACAAAGTCTACTCCAAAATGACATGGTATCAGAATCCAATTTTTTTTTGCCTAAATTAAAGCAAATAAAAAAAAAACTGACTATGTCTAACCATCTTATTTTCAACTATTACTTGCATGTATCCACAAAGTTTCAAACCTCCAGTGCATTGTCAAATATAAACCTCAAATCTATTTATGTAATAATGTTGGTCAATTTTACTCCAATTTTATTTTTTACGGAGTTTTTTTCTTTTGATATTCTCACTCATAATCCAACAAGCCACTTGAAAATATAGATGAATTTTAGATTCTTTGGATTATATTAGTGATTGATATTACATTGTTATCTATCTCACTACAAAATTTTGGACAAAAATGAGACCAACAACATTGTCAAAAAAAATTTAATGCAAAGAGGGGCTATTATAAAAGGAAGAATCTAATTCACAAACTCTAATATAGCATGTCAATTTTAGCAATGAGAATGATGTAGCAAACAGTCTTAACCATGTAAATTTTCTTCAACTGTAAATTTTATTTTAGCTTTAATTTTACCTCATTTGACATTTGAAATAGTCAATTGGCCATTACTTTTTATCTATAAAATTTAGCTTTTCTTGAAAGTATTTCCAATTTTATCCTAGAAAAAAGTTTAAAAAATAAGACAAACTTGACACTAAAGAATTGTGGCCATTATTGCTAAAAAGACAAGTTTCAACCCTTGGAGCTTTTGGGTTAATTATTATAAGATTTCCATGAGAAGAATTCAATGAAGAATTCATTGGAAGACGTAGCTTACTAGTGAGGATGATGGCACGGTCTTGCTTGGAGTCTTTCACTACACTCCAAAGATTGTACCGAGATGCGGGGTCAAGGCCCGTGCTTGGCTCATCCATATACACCACCTGGAAATGTTTCATTATATGTCTTGTTTCTTTCACAAAAAAGTATTCTTTCTATGGTGAGAGATTTCACAATAATGGACAATGAAGGTTTGGCAAGAAGGAAAATTATTTTACTTGCGGATTTCCAATAAGAGAAATTGCAACGCTCAAGCGACGCTTCATGCCACCCGAGTATTTTCGACATTGCTTATCTCCCACTTTGTTGTCAAACAAGTTGACGTTTTTTAAAGAAATCTCCACCGCCTTAGTGAAATTAAAGATCAAACCCATTGTTACATGAAATATTATATAGTTTCTTTAATTTCACAAGAATAAAATAATAAGTACAAAATGGAGGATTTGTGCTTTATCAAGCTATATAGAATGATATTTCACTAACATATTGAATATTTTAATTCCAAATCATTTGCACTATGATGAAGGTGTTCAAACTCACATTATGGAGTTTTTCCCTAGACAAATTTTTTAAACGGCCATAAAAGAGTAGATGCTCGCGGGCAGTTAGTTGTCCCCATAACAAACTGCAAAGAACATGTATAAATAATGTCACAAGTTTCTTAGAATTAGTGAGTGCAAAGCATGCCATTAATATGCTACAATATTGCCATTCAAATAATAATTCCAAACAAGTTGTCTAGGGTCAAGATATCTTCGTACTCGTGTTGGGGGCAAACTCCCATACATGAATAGATGCGACTCATTTCAGTGAGAATATTCATCCCTTGAATGTATGCAGTGCCCATTGTTGGCTTCAAAAATCCTATCATCTACAATGGCAAAAGATATGGCATAAATTTAAGTTCTTAAGCATCAAGATTCCATTAAGAAAATAACAAAGTATTAGGATTTAGGATTTGAGGTTGAAGGATAGGAGCATACCATGTTGATGCTACTAGTTTTGCCAGCCCCATTTGGACCTAGAATTCCAACGCATTCCCCTCGAGCAACTGCAAGTGAGAATGTTCGAACAGCCAATTTGGGTGGGTTACCATCCTTGGCAGGATAAACTCTCTTCAAATTGTCGCAAATGATAGAGTAAAGCTTGTTTGGTCTTGAACGCAATTCCTGCACCAACTTTTTCTGCATACAAATTTTATATGATAATACATCAAGATTCACCAAATTTGCATTGCTTTGCAATCAAACTTGACAACATAAATCACAATAGAGATCACAAAAAGGTTATGGTATTTCACAATCCCCTTCTATAATGTGTTAAATCCAACACTGATTTCCCCTTTTGCCTCACAAAGGCTTGCGACATTTTCTTGCTTCTCAAAGGGGAATGAAAAACACAACACTTTTCCAAGTATTCCCTCATAATCACATAAAGAGTTTGTATGCATTCCCATGGCTCACTTTCTATTGTGTGTATGACTTTTTTATGAATAAAGACTAACCTCACAAGCAACATCAGGACGATCATTGGGAAGTTGATCATCTTCAAGATTAATGTGAGCAATTGCCTTGGCTTCTTCACAAAAAAGAGCCTCCCCTTGCAACTTGCGTTTGAAGAAAAATTGCAGAAAGAAGAGAGGGTGTTTATTGATTCCACTCTCCGATGCAGCCACAATATCCAAGTAGATAGTCAAAATCATAAATACCATCCACTCCATGAACAAAATCACAAACACATCGCTCAACCCATTTTTTGTGTCTTTCAAATTGTTCCATCGCATGCCATTTGTATTCTGCTTCAACAATCCAATTTGTTAAAAGAAATCTAAATCTAAACCCACCAATTGTGTCCATATCCAAATTCATGCATGACCACATTATGATGGTAAAGAAATGTAGAAGGAGAAGGTCTCTAAAATTTTGCACCATAATTTCACTTGTCACTTACTGCATACACAGCCTGGAATGAATACTGTGAGAATTCATACAAGCCACGATATGTTGCAAATGCTGGTATGATCTCCAATCCCAAAACAAGACTTCCTGCTTAGTTCCAACTGCGAATCAATCAGTTCAAAGGCATGTCCAAAATTCTTTGACTTTAGAGCTACACTATCATTCAAGGAGGAATTTGAGTGGAAATGGATATAGAAACACGTACTGCTAGTTTGAGGATCCACAACAAAATTCTCAAAAAAAAATCCACCAAGTAATCCAGATCCAAACACATACAAATATCCTGCCACTGTGATCCAGATCCCAGTTACACAAGCATCCTATACGTATTGCATTATGGATGGCAAAAAAATATCAAACAAGAAGACTTGAAAAAGGCACATTGAAGATCAAAATTAACTTGTAGACTAACCAGTGGCGGTTTTGACATCCCAGAAAAAGTTTGATGCTAGAAAACCAAAGGCAATGATCATATTGATGTAGAGAAACGAGAAGACAAATTGGATGCTATAGTCATTTTTTAGGAAAAACTGCAAACCTACAGAGATACAACCAGACTTAGAATTACAATCCAAATGATAGTCAAGTTAAATTCCAAAAAATCCAAAATGTTTATATATACAATTCCATAGAGCGAGTACAAATTTTCACAGCTTGAATTTGGAATTTTGGACTATGTTTCATTCTATTACATAGTTGCAAAAGTATGGAACTTCACAGCTTCAGTATAGAATTTCAAACTTTGCTCCATTTTATTCCATATTCAAGCTGAAAAAATTCTATAGTTGCACTATGAAACTTGTAGGTCTATGGACTTTTGGCTTTCTCTCATTTCATTGAATTTGCAAGTTTTCATAATAATTTCCTAGAAAACCCTCAAATGAGCTATTTAATAATACGTTTAATAGCATGAGTACTTGAAACTTGAAAGCATGTAAAGACAATGATTTTATTTTTTCCCCGTATGCACCCTAAACACATAAACCAAAGATTATAAAAGTATAAACAACCTAGGTTAGTCAATGAAGTTCCATAAGGTACTTGGAGGATTAAGAACTCACCAACGGCAGAGCCAAATAGAATGAAGCAAAACATATAGATCATGAAGAGCACTAGGAAATAGATATAGGTAATGGTCCAATAGGATAAATCGCCAAGACCATGCATTTTCATCATCATTCGGAGGTGATATTGCTTCTCATACACTAAAGCTGTCAAAACCACCTAAGATACTCGGTCCAAAATCTTTATTAATTAGTATTGATTTGATTATTGACTTCACTCTAAAAACCATTGAGGATGCTTATTTTTTATATATTGGCATGGTTTTCTTTAATAGAAAATTTGCCTATCATATCTAGCTATTTTATATTCTATATAATCATAATGTATCTTATATAATCTCAATTCTATTACAAATTGAATTTAAGTCTATGAAAAATTTGACAATAAAGAGTATTCATCAATATACTCCATCATAAAAATGAAATGTATAGTGCACTATTAAAAAGGATTTTATATAGGAAAAACTCAATGAAATTCATTATTTCCTATGGAAACTCATAGATATATCTAACAAACAAAATATCACAATCATGAAATAAAGGCATATGATGAGAGTGGTTCAAAACTTACAGGAAACAAAAATCCCAAAACCCACATGTAGAAATGAGGACCAAGCAATGACGAGAAATCAAGCCGAAGTTGCATGGAGGATTTGGGCATTTCCCTTTCAAAAAGCAATGGTAATTGAGCGCTTGGATCAACCAAAAAGCGCAAATAAGCTTGTGAAGCCTACAATTTCAGAGGGCTCCAACTTATGATTAATTATTCTAAATCAAAAAAATAAAGAAAACATCCACACATACTAATCATCAAAATCATGCCTAATGCATTATATCATTGCAAATAAGCCCAATGAGAATATCTAATGTTGTCAATGGTGCCTTTAACTTCAAGGTTTTCCAATTGATCTCAATCTTTATATATTGTTATCTTTCAAATGGAGGGAGGCTTGAATCTAACTTCAATTTGTGTTGCTTCATAATAACATTAAAGACTTGAGGAAGAAAAAATAATCACCATATTTAGAGCCCGAGATACTCGAATGAGGTTTGGAGGTTCATGGGCAGTTTGGTTACTAAATGTTGCGTTGAACCAAACATTCACATCAAATGTAGATGCATTTGAGCTTCCAAAGTCATAAGCTGCAGTAATTCAAGCAAAAAAAGAGCATGTAAAAGCCATTTGAACCTAAAAATATACCTTGCTTAAGTTGCAATTTGTGAAAGATTGCAAACATCAACATGTTATAATCAACTTACCCACTGGAAATTCATTTATTTGTTTAGCAGCATTGCCTTTTCGAAAACCTCGATAAAGTTCATCATTGATAGTAGTAGCACTTCTTAACCATAAAGTTGAGGTTGATACACATTCAAATGCTGTACGTGACCACAAAATCAATTTTTTAATATATGTTATAGAATCTTTGAAACATTTTTTGAAGGTTAATAAATTTTCTCACAGTTTAGAAAATAATATCAATGAATTCTTTTGCTAACTTTCCATTTGATTAAAACCTTTATGTATTGGTGGACCTGCCGCATTTGGAACTGATAAGGTGAAGGCTGGAATAAAACAAGTATTTTGAAGGAGTTGAATTGGGGTCCGTTTTACAAATGCCGACTCAACTAAAAGGGTATTCCATGGATGTGCATCCGTACCCTAAACATTCTTCAATTTGTAACAAAATGAATTTTAATAACTACAAACATGAGATACGCTTCAATAGAGGTAGGTTTCCATAATACAATATCTTATAAATATAATTGCAATAAGATTATACAATAATGACATTAAGCACATGGTAGAGTTGAACCTTAAGATGTGATTATAAGACTTGTTATAATAAATTCAAACATTTTATAAAGTGAAATTGTGCAATATAACTTACCGCTACCACTGACGCAAGCGAGAATAGAGGATCATTGCTATTTAGTGAACCGCCAATCAACAAGTAACTTGCCAAGGCTGTGATAAAAAATATTGATATAATGTATAATATTGGTATATTGTAAATGGTCAAATTCTAACATTAGTTGATTTTGAGTGAAAACTTTAAGAAAGCAATATTGCATACAATGAGAAGCCATTAAGAAGAAAATAAATTGAAGGAAATTTGGAGATCTTTGTAGTAGAATTATCAATTATTGGCAAAGAGAGTGTCTAGAGTTCCATAAGCAATGAACTCATCAAAAAGAACAAAAAAAATTCCTTTGTTAGAAACAATCTTAGATTTAGTTCAAACCGACATGATTTTAAATGGCTAAAGACTTTAATATGGGAATTGAATAGAAGAATACCCTTCAAAAAAAATCACATATGATGGCCTTATTATCTACTAACAAAGTAAAAAATATATACAAATAATACTAATGAATTTTAATAAAATATTATATTAAGAGCAATAATAACAAGAATTTGGTCACCACATACTGTCAGCCAAAGTTTTATTGGATGCCATATAAAGGATGGTACATGCACAATCTCCATCATCTCGACATGATTCATCTTGTAGATCAGGTGAACCAGCATTTCTAATAGCACGATACTCTGGGCGGGGCACTTGTAAGATAACTGGCCAACTTTGTGGATATGGTACCTCGCAAAACTCTACTTGATCTTGGTCTGAATAATCAATGCCGCAAAGCTTAGTGCACCCAGTTGCATTTATTATTGGCACACACTTACACCCACATTGGAACTCACTACCAAGTAGATGGTTCACAACTGCTTGAATAACAACAAGAAGTACGCAAAGGGTAATTGGAAAGCAAACCAAACAACTATTAGTCTTCCAATTTCTTTTCTGTACAAACAAGCCCAAAACATAAGTTAGGCATTAGACATTTGACATTAATATTTAGTTATTATTCAAATTTCAAACTTCATTTTCTTATGATAATAATTTGAATCTCATCAATTCAAATACATCTTTCAAAGCCTCATGGAATATGAAGGAAAAGACTGGTCTCTTTTGTACAATTCATCAAAAGAATAAAACAAATTGTCTACAAGATCACCTTGTCTTGTTTTAATATTTTTAAACAAAGGCATGGGATAAAAATCACACCGTAATCAACAAATGGTCTTTTCTACTTCTAAGATTATAGAAAAAACTAAAGTTTATGAGGAGCCTGAATTAAAATATATAGTACATTTTATTCATTGTTGGGGTAATGAGGAATATAAACAATCTTTCAAGCAAATTGCCACTACATTTAGGTCATATTAAGCAACCATTGTCTACCTCTAGTACATAGCTCATGCTCACACTTCCTTCTACTTATTCAATGTTTTGCTTAAAGTCTTGAGATCTCACTACATTTACCTATATTATGTTCAAAATTAAAATTGTTAAAATTAGGGTTGCATGTATGGAACCTGATATGTGAGATTCTTTCGAAAAAGAGCATCGGCTTGAGTTTGATAAGAGGTATGATACAACGGATCAATACGCACAACATTAGATTGCAAGTCCATATTTTGAATATTCGACATTGTGCTTGATTCGGGGTCCAAAGTTTGATTATTTGTCATAGTGAATTCTCTTTGATTCAAGTTCAAAGTTTGCCTTTCAAGTGCAGTGCTTGATTTTGGATCCATAGTTTGTTTTGCCTTCATGGGACTTGATTCTGGCTCCAAAATACATGCAATTGTCATGATACCTTCTATTGAATAAATTTTATTCAGATAGAATGAATGTAATATAAAATTCACATTCTAGGATTTTGCCACCTTTTTCTCAATTTCTTGTTTTTTCTTTGTCTTTGATAAACCAATTTCTTCCTTATTGGAGGTTCTTTTGACATTTGAAGGAAAACTGATTTAAGTTTTGTAAATGATACCAATTCAAATTTCCACCTCACATCCAAATTGGTTAGGCAATATTTTTTCTCCAATATTGAACAAACATGTCCTACAATGTCTTGTATCCAAAAATTTTACTCTCCAAAGTTGTTTGCCTTTGTGATGAATGGCTCTTACTACCAAATCAAAAGGCTTCTCAAGTCTTGATCCATCTTTCATATGGGCCCCCCCCTTATGATCCTTACCAATCCATAAATGAAAACAATGAATCATGATGAGCCATGTTTCTTGGAAATGATCTCTTGCCACTTGGCAAAATTCTTCATGCTCCACATTATGTTGATTCAAAAGATGGAACTGCAAAACTAGACTCCACATTCCTTTTTCAATTGAAGAAAGTCTCAACTTTCCTACATCTTCTTCCACTACTCTTGTATGCATGAGTGCCATGATGAAATTGTAATTCTGGATATGCCAACTTTGCCACCGACTATGAATAGACACTACATTAATTGAATCGGAAAAGATCCTTAGATTTATGGGCGTAGAAACCTCTCTTCAAACTTTGATTGCAAATTTTTCAACTATCAAACAAACTTTGAATCCATTGGTCCCATTCTTAAGTAGCTAGTGCAACAATTCAAAATGTGGATAGTTGACTAAAGTCTTAAGGCTATAACAAAATGGAAAAATGTCCCTTCAAAGCCTCTATTTACACCATGTAGTACGGTAGTGACAAGCCCTAACCACCTAGTTCTAGCTTTTTGGATAGATACAAACATCTTCATGCTTGGCATAGATGTATATTAAATATATATGTCTATAGATAATGTGTTTTAGGATATGAACCTTTAGATCTCATATAATTTGCAAGAAGCTGAAGTTGGGTGCTAAAAAGTTTCTAGTATTGCACTTTATTGATCCGAAACTCAAAACAACTAAATTCTATTTATGGCAATTCATTAACTAATACTTTGTCAAATGTAATTATAGACATTTTTGACTCATTTCTCTTCGATGATAGCAAGAAATAAATATACTATTTGTTCGATTTTATCCCAATACTTATGATTTTATTAAGAGTACTTTGAATTAAGATTTTTAAATTTAAATTCAATTTAAATTTTTTATAAATATATTAAATTTGTAATAAGATTAGTAATGCCCATAAAGGCATAGGTTTATTCTTTGAGTAAGAGAAATTTTAAGGTATAAAATCTCATTATAATAAGATTGATGATATTTTAATTTGTAAAGAAATTCAAAATTGAATTTGTCCATTTGTAACAACTTTACGAAGTTGGCTATGTATAAAAAGAATTATCTTCGTATTTTCCATGCTTAAAAATCCATGATCCTAGTACATGATGAAGGAAACTTTATTGCCAACTTCTAAACATTACAAGAAACTTGAGGCTTTGGGAGGTCTGTGAATTCCCGAACAGTAAAGAACGCTAGCCAAATAAACGGGAAAAAATAAAATAAAAAATTGGGAGGGGGGGTAGGTAATTGGAGGGCCTGATTTGGTCAAGACAATGCAGAAATGTAATTTAGAAAATATTAAATTTTTTTTTAAATTATTATTATTAAACTAAATAGAAAAATTCCAAAATTCCAAATTTGATGTGGCCAAAATTATCTTTGTCAATCTAAATTATTATTCAATTATTATTTAGATTATTATTTTATTATTTATTGTTTTATTGTAATTTTAATATTTTATTGTAATTTTAATATTTTCCAATATTTTCCAATATTTTCCAGTATTTTAATATTTTTTGATATTTTTTATTGTGGACACTATTGATGATGAATAGTGACCAAAGGGGCTGTGAGTTACATTGCAGAGAACTCACAGTCCTTTTGTGAAGGAAAGCAAATCTCTCAAAGGCTGAATTTTTTTGTAATGACAAAATATAATACAAATTTTTTTAATACTTTTTAACCTCTAAAGTCCCATTGTTCCCTTGGGGGACAAAATGGATTTTGGATATGTTCCTACAATCTCAATTTTTATTGTTATTTTTTCAAAAAAAATTTAGGGTAGGAGAATACATTAGCTTTCTGGGAAAATAATTCTTATTTGAATCAATGCTTGGGAGCAAAAGTATTGCTATAATAAGTCCAAATTAGAACTCATCAAGCAGCACAAGAAATTCACTAAAATTAAAAATTAAAAATTTGTTTAAACAAGAAGCATTTTAAATTAGTGATTAGAAAGTTGTTGACAATCTTGTTTTTTGGGCAATCTAAGAATCCCTTTGAAAAAATAAATTACAAGATTCATTTTTTATCACAGTTTTTGCAATTTTTTTAAAAGAAAATTGAAGGAATTTCATTCACTTGCTAGAAAATCTTGCCATTGGGATTATTGTGTTTCAATTCCATCTTAACCTATTAATGATTTATATTATCTTTCAATCTCATACATATTTCTACTTAGTAATTTTTCAAAGGGTGAAAATCAAGTGTTGATTTTTTGAATTTATTTTCCTAGACTTTCAACTCAATTATTCAATATACATATTTTTTAATTCAGTATTGATAGTGCAAAAATGTTAAGCTAATAAGATTCAAAGCCTAAAAAATCTAGACATGTAAGGTGCAAAAGAAATGATTTATACCCGTCCATTTCTTTTGGAGGGATTTCAATTGAATGTAATTGGATATTAATAGAATTACATTTATATAATTAGACATTATTTTTCCTATTGTGGTATATTTTGACTTTTCTATACAAGAAGATGTTCAATCTATGGATCATTGGGTAGTATGCTTTTGCAATTTTAAGTTCTTTGTTTTTGATGTCAATTTAAACTATAAAAATTATCCTTTTTGAATTTAGGACCAATTAATGAAATAAAATTAATGAAGTGCGGTTCAGACTTCCAAATTGAAAATTTGAAAAATTCCTAGAATTGAATATTTTATTGCAATTTGTATTTTGGGAGTATAACCATGGTCTCCTTATTCTCTACTTGTAGAAAGACATGATATATGTTTTCATTCCATGATATTCTAGACTATCATATACATCCATGGAGAAATTTTGTAGCTTTTTAAAATCAAATTTGTGTTTGATATGATTTTTCTTCACCTCTTCCTTAAAAACACCATAGAAATTGTAAATTTTCACAAAATGCACTCAAAATTTTATGACCTATAGAGGACATGTGAAAGCATATTTAATAATTCAAAATATATAATTACAAATGGGAACATATAGAGTGAAATGACTTTGAGGTTCATTTCTATAGTCATAGGTTTATCCATCAGGATTAAGAATGTTATATTAAAGCCAAAAAGGAGTTCGTTGTCTTGGCTTAGTAGCTCTAGCCTTGGCACACTAGTGAAATGGTCATGAATTCAAACCATGGCATTAACAGGGTACTTACCATTGTGGTCTCCTCAACTATGGTAGGAGATCAAATAACCTTGTCATCATATCGAGCATCATATCGAGATCTAAGAATTTCTCAGGAAAAGCCGCAAAGGTCTACTTCCTAACTGAAGTATCGAGGATGGAATAGATCATTTAGGTCCATAAGCCTTACATAGATGAGCCACCCCAACACACTTTATTTATACTCTTGTACAAGACCAAAATTAACCTTCTTAATCCTAAAATGCTAGGGAGGCCATAAAATAGCTTCTAGATGACATTTAGCACCCCAAACTCCCAAAGAGATGGAATTTTTTTTCATCCAATTTTTTTGAGAATTTACTTGAAAACTTTTTAAACAAAATGGTGATGGAAATCCTCTTTTTGTGGCATTGTTGACTTTTTTACATAGGAAGATGCTTATTCTATGGATCACAATATATAGTGTATTTTGGCAACTTCAAGCTTGTTGTACATGATGTGAA
Organism: Neckera pumila; assembly: GCA_963969595.1. NCBI lineage: Eukaryota > Viridiplantae > Streptophyta > Bryopsida > Hypnales > Neckeraceae > Neckera > Neckera pumila. The sequence continues at coordinate 24,159,799 of OZ018411.1, read as the reverse complement.
TTTGAGAGATGAAAATGATTTTTCTTAAAATTCAAGTTCCACAAATGAAATGAAGATAATGAAGTGCGGTTCCTACTCCAACTGAAAATTTTGGAAAATCTTAAAATTGAATATTTTATTGCAATTTGAAATTTGTATGAACAACCATTGTCCTTTGATTCTTTAATTATATAAAGATAAGGTAAGTTTTTTTACACCATGATATATTTAAATATAATATACACCTATGGGAAAAAAATTCAGATTTTCTTAAGGTAAGTTTGTACGGAGTAATTGATATGAATTTTCTTCACTTCTTCCTTACAAACATTACAATAATTTCAAATTTTCACAAAAAGAATCTGAAAACTTTGTAACATGTAGAAGACATGTCATTTCATCTATGAAAATTAAAAATTAAAAATTTCAAGAATAAGTAATCATTAAATGGGAACACGCAAAGGGATAGGAGTTTGAGGTTCATTTTTATAGTCTTAGGTCCGTCCTATTAGGATCAGGATTATTTAAAGGCCCTTTTTTGAATGCAAATCTCATAAGAAGTGATCATGCAAATAAAGGATGCTTCACACTATATTCTAAGGCCCAAGTTTCACTGAATTCTCAAAATCTAAATGGTAAAGAATTAAAAATTGGAATATGGGGGGTTTACACCACGTCCAAAGTCCATGTATGCCAAAATGCCTTCAGAACAACATGTTTTGTGATGGATTTGTTTACTATTTAAAATAGGCATTTACAAGTATCTTTGTTTGAATTCAAATGTAGTTGTAGGTGTTGTTTAGATGGTGTCAGTGTTATTCATGTTCTAATTGCGTTCTTGAATGTGAACCAATGGTTAGTAGGATGAATGAGTTGGTAGGTAGAAATAGTGAGAAGTTAGGATTAAGTGGTGACTAGTTGCCAAGGGTTAGGAATTGTTTGAGGCTACTTAGAAGCAAAGGTTGGTCTTTTGTCTCTCTCTTGGAGCTTAAGAGGACGTGGAAAAAGTTTGGTGAATAGTGAGGGTGAGGATGGAATTTTGTGCAAACTATTGTGGATGACTTTCGTTATTTATGAAGAAAGTAGTATTTGATATTGGGTATTCCAAGTTTCCAACTATTGTATACTGTTGGTATTTCCATTTGAATTCAGATTTTGAAGGTTTGATTTGACCAAGATACACTATTAGCACAAGAAATTTGAAAGCAATATCTTTTATGTATTGGTGGCTATGTGAAGTGTTGAAGTAGAAGATGTCTAATATATACAGAATCTAAGGCAACAAAGTTTGAAGGAGCATATCCCAGACATTTTTCATTATATGATTATGAAATTTAGTGAATATGTATTTCAATTTTTCATTAAAATTCAATAAAGATTTCATGAGATTTGGACTCAATCTCAATTAGTTATTGGCAAAATAGCAACTAAAAGAAAAGTTACGGGAGTAGTTGCTTATAAATCAGTAGCGGGAAGATGTCCACCAAAGTTGAAGAGTATCTTATATCGGGTTGAAAATTTAATATGTGAGTATTTAAGTAGTTGATCTATATTGTGATGAAGTTTTAATTCAATTGGAGTCACTACAAGAAAACAGTGTCCGAATTGACACGTCCTAATTGACTAAAATGTCCGAATTGATAGAATCTTGTCAAAAAATTGTCCGAATTGATAGAATCTTGTCAAAAAATTGTCCGAATTGACAGAAACTTGACAAAATAATGTCCAAATTGACAAAAAATTGACAAAAAAATGTCCGAATTGACACTGCTCCCTTGTAGTGAGTGACTATCCATCTTTTATGCTAAATCAAAGTTGGGTATGGCAGTTTCTAGGTTATTGTAGGAAGGTTAAAAAGTCAATAGTGGAAAATGTCTACTAAAGTTGGACAGTATTTTAGATTTGGTTGAAAATTGAGATGTATATATTTGAATAGCTGATCTATATTCAAATGAAGTTTCAAGTCATTTGAAATGGCTATCCATCTCTTACACTAAATCAAAGCTAGCTATGGCAGTTTTTAGTTTATTGTGAAAATTTAGAATAGGGATTTGAGAAAATGGAATTTGAAAATAAGTTTAGGATTACTTAAGAGGTTTTAGGATATCAAGAGATTGTATATAAAGTATTTTTACAGCACAGGCCATGTGCTATTCCAAATCTATTCGCAATTCTTTGTAACAAAGTTTTGGAAATTGTGGCATAAGGAAATTGCACTTAGAGATTGAATTAGGATTAACAAGAATAGAATCTCAATTCAGGCTCTGAATCCCAACTATTGTTTTAAATATAGAATGAGGTAAAAAACACCATACAAAGCATCTTCATGGGCTCAAATCTTGCCTAAATCTATGCAATAGAGATTTGATGATAAAAAAATGTCCCAAAAAATGAATTATTGACCTTTTGATCCATTTTCGGGCCACTAAATTGCTATTTATTACCATGTATTATACGTGAGATAAGTTGAAACTTTGGCTTTCACACATGAAGTTTCAAGCTCCACATTTCATATTTTTAATTCACCTTTTACAACCCAAGGAAGTTTGGATTTGGCCTTGAATCCAGATTTAAAGAGTTGGGGCTTAAAACATAGTGTAAAATAGCCCCTTGTAGGCCTCCAAGTTAGCACTTGAACCTCAGAATTTTCGCTTTTTCGCTTTTTGCTCACATTTACGATTAATTAGGGTTAAAAAGATAGTATAAGTATGTTCACATGACATTTGGAGAAAATCCCCACAAATGAGATATGATTTGACCAAGAAGCCCGGAACCACTTTAATTACTATTATGAACTAATATTAAGTCTATTTAAGCATTTGAGAGAACATTTGAGGGTTCAAGTGGTATTAAGCCTGATGGCCAAACCACAAAACCACCTAGAAATAGACTTTTGAAGGGCATGTGAAATACTTAGAATAGAAAATAGAGGATACGAAAGAAGTCAGGGAACAATGCAGATAAAACCATAAACCAGGATTATAAGCAGTCCACGAGCAAAGAACGGAGGTTTTGACCAAGAAACCTGCCAGGAGCCTAACGATGAAGCTTGATTGCTAGATTCCCTTGACCAAAAATTATTCCCCCTTTGGAAGGGAATTAATCCTATATCCAGAATGATTTTCCCCTTGGATGGAAATTAAACTGGAAGGAATTAAATTAGACACTCCTTTTATTAGTGCAAGGAAAATTGTAAGTTTGCACATGGCACTTGAAAAATTCCTAGAAGTTGCTCAAAAGGTTTCGTAATTTTTCAAACTACGGAAATGACTCCCTGTGAAGTCAACCGTGTTTTACACATTGAGAAATTCCTAGAAAATCCCAAAGTGGTGGTAAAATCCCACTAAAAATCATGATAGAATATTTAGTGCTAATAAAGCACCCGACCAAATTCCATTCCATTACGACCCGACAAATACCAGAACCGGTGGCGCTAATGGATTTTTAACAGATTTTAAAACATTCATTACGTTGACCGATACACCAGGAGCTCCCGATTTCTGATTGGAGTCAACTTGGATTCTTTTTTTTACTATCTTGGACCTCATCAACAACCTTGGCCAGTCAAAACTTGAAAACGAAATTATCTCCAACAATTGGTTTTTTACCTTTTTTAGCGATGCGCTAAAAGTTGGTTTTTAACATACAAAACGACCTGGAAACAGAGGGAATGGGGACTCTTGGACAAATTTGGATCTTCTGAACACAATGGCGCAATCCATTTGGCATTTGGAACTTTTCTCCAAGAGTTAGAGTGATCACAGCATTAGTGTAGAATTTTAATTAAGTAAATTTGAATTTACTTAGGAATAGAAGTAGGTAATTGGAGAGAAGATGAGAACCTTGAGCAAGTATATAAGGCTATTTCCTCCCCTCTCTTTGCACCCCCTTTTCATTTTGTAAGCTTTGGCCAAAACGTAGCCACGTTGTTGAAATTTTGGCAATTTGCCAAAACTTGTTTGAATTGTGATTTGGAGTGATTTTGCTCCTTGATTACTCTATTACCACTTGCATTGAGCCCATTTCAAAGAACGTTGGGATCCCTTTGGAAAGCTTGCTAACCTTGCGCTTGAATTATTCTTGAGGTCACTTTGAGTACTAACATCGAGGATATTTGAACCGAATCCTAGCTCTGCTGTTAGTTCAAATACCTTGGGGCTTGAATTATTGTGTTTGAAGAGTCCTTGTTCCCTAACTTTATTCCTACAAAGCTTTGGTGTGGGATTTCCAGCCGTTGATTTGAGAAAATCCCCCTAGGGTCTTGCCAAAGGAATACGTGGTCCAAAGTATTATTTGAAAGTCTTTAAAGAGATTTTGGATTGGATCCAAAACTCTTGCAGTCCCACGTGTAACAGAACACTTGCAAAATTGTTCCAAAATTTGAGGTTAAAACCTCTAATACGGCAAAGCTATCGCCTATTAAGTCCTCCCTTATTTACATTTTTACCCAAAACTTAGACAAACTTCCTAGGAATTTGGGCCTAATCCCCCCCCCCCCCCCCCCCCGAACGGCAAAGCTTCGCACGTAGTTTGAATTTTCCGATTTAATTTGTGTTAAGGGGTCCTCATTTGGAGATCCAAGTTTTTTGGTTTAAAAAACCAGAACTTTGGCAGTAACCGCCAGTTCAAAAATTAGGAAATACCAGTCCAGCAATCGGCCGAGGGCCAGCCAGCCAGTTCAAAAATTCAAGAATTCAACCAAGACAATTGGCCAAGTACCGGCTAGCAAGCATATTCGTCAGGCCAATGACGCCATAGCTTCATCTTGGAAGGCAAACGTCCAACTCTAAAGCAACAACACTTGCAAAACAATTTGCAAGTGAAGAAGACAAGTGCTTTAGTACAAAGTTTAAGTGAAAGAGGTTCATTCAATTGAGCATATTTGAATCCCTAAAATAAGGTTGGAATTTGCTTATAGGCCAATTAGAAAGGAAGAACAAAGGAATAGTTGACTTTATTAGATTCTAGAAGTTAGTTATTAGTTAGAAGAAGTTAGATAAACTTTGTTTCAAGACCTCGTTTGATTCCAAGGGAATTAGCCAAGAAGTTGGCATTAGGTTTGGTTAGATTTTATTTCCACAAAGTATCTCCAAAAGTTGATATTAGATTTGATTAGATTTATTCCCTGGGAAATATCCCAAAAGAAAAAGAAACATTTGAAAGAAGAAACAAAAGAAACAAAAGAAAAGAAAATACTTGGAAAAAAGATTGTGGATTTACATAAAAACATTAAAAAGGTTAAAAAAAGCAAATGCCAAAACGCCAAACACAAAAGATGGAATTGGAGCGTGCGATTGACCAGTGGGTGGTGTTGTACAACAAGGAAAGCAACAATGTTCAGGTTAGTAACTGATTATTTTTTACTGATTATTTTATTTCTTGTATTTTTTCCAAGGTTAGTAGATTAGACGTTAAGCTTTCCAAATTGTTAGTGAAATTGGAATCATCATAGGAAATTAGGAAAAAACCCAATAGAAATTTACGAAGGACTTTTAGAAAACTACTATAGCAATTACACAAAGATTTTACCGCAATGAAGAAAAGTTATTAGAACTTATCCCTAGAAGAAAAGTAGCCGTAAAAAGAGAAGTTACCAAGAAGAATCTTTTAGGAATCTTTTAAGGAATCTTTTTAGAATTTTTTTAGAATCTTTTAGAATCTTTTAGAAATCTTAGGTTACAAGGTAAAAATAGCGATAACTTAGAACTTTAGGATAAAAAAGAATTACGGAAGAATTTTGATGAATTGGGCAACGGTCAAAATTCACCCGTAAACAACAATTATCCAGGAAGTCAAAAGTAAGAAGCTTTTACCTTCTTAAAACTTTAAAGTAAAGATTAAAAGATAAGAATATTGATTTCAAAAGACAAAAGTTAAAACACCAAATTTATCCAATTAGTAAGAATTAATTGAGAATTTATTACTAAGGATAAAAAAATTATGAAAGGTATTTATTCATTTAAGAATTAATTGGAAATATTTTAGGATTATTAGAATATAAAAGTAAAGGTAGAAATAATTTAGAACCTTAAGATAAAAAAGAATTACGTAAGAATTTTGATGAATCGACACGGTCAAGATTCACAGTTAATAACAATTATCTAAGAAGTCAAAGGTTAGAACCTAGAGTAAAAAAGAATTACGTAAGAATTTTGATGAATCGACACGGTCAAAATTCATAGTAAATAACATTTAGATCAAAAAGCTAAAGTTAAGAGTTTTACCTTCTTAAAGAGTCAAAAGCAAAGGTAAAAAGATAAAAACAACAATCTCCTAGGACAACAGTAGTTTCCAAGTTTACCCCGCTAGTAAGAAGTAGTTGAGAATTTATCTCAAAGTTTACTAAAGATAAATTAAGTTAGAACTTCATCCCTTATTATTTAGAAATCTCTGTTAAAGTTAGAATTCTTTGTCATCTAAGGAAAGGGCAAAACAAACCCTATAAATTAAGTTGTTTTCTCCATCTTGTTTAACTAATGACTATTGGATCTCAGTTTTGACAACTAAAGTCAAAACCGACACCAATTCTAACAAGTGGTTCAATTTGATTATTTTGATTAAATATTAACCAGTAAAAATTTAGGATTAGGAAAACAACAAAGATCCATTGCTTGGAAGGCTCAACTGAATTACATGTTGTTAGACACCCCTAAGGAGTTTGACCTCACAATTACAAGAGCCTGGCTTTGTGTACACTTTATTTCAAGGGCGGGAATAAAACGCCCACACACCCCACCATGTAGAATCGGGGGGTGGTGAAGCCCACCATTCAATGATGGAATGGAATTTCCAAAAAAATTGGACTTCTATTCTAGCACTAATCGGTGGGCTTCACCGCCCCTGACTGCACGTAGAAGCCGGTAGTTATGCATGTGATTGTGCAACAAAACAAATGCAAGGGTCTAGCCAAGGGTGAATGTAAAAACAACCCCCCTATTTTGTACTTGACTAATATATTTTCTACACTTCTCTTCGCTAATTTGGGACCGCTGATTGCAAGTTGTAAATTCAAAATTTGCAAATTCTATCATGCGTGGCAAATAAAAAGTTCCTGTATTTTTGCTGAGATAAAACGTGGGCGCAAAATGGTCCTCGCATATGGCTCATTGCGCAATTATAAGTGCGACTTGTTCGAGTCTATATCAGTGCAACAAGCCTCTTGTGGAGGCCGTTTGGCCCCCATCCCCCCATCCTCTTATATTCTTAGGGAAAATGCAGGAATGTTTTATTTGCCACGCATGATAAAATTCACAAATTTGTAAATTTGTATTTGTAATCAGAGGCCCCAAATTAGCTAGGAGAGGTGAATAAAGACGGCACAAAATAGGGGATCTTTTTTTTTACATTCACCTTGGGCTTTGAGGTAATTACACTTAAAACGGACCGCTCCTAAAAAGCAATTTCTATTTTTGAAATGAAAATGAATACAGAAAATACCCAAGACAATGCACATTACAACTGTTTAGTGAAGTTAAGGCCCATTTTGAGTTGTGTGCAATTCTATTAATAGCACTGTAGAGGTGGCAACCGCACAAGTGGTCCATTTTGGATTTACTTGCTATTGATTTAACTTCTTGTCTTCATCATTTATCAATGTATATCATATCTATTTTGGCATGGCCTACATGACACTTTTAGCACCCTATACCTTGCATCTTCAAAAATTTGTAACTAATTCACAATGCGTCCAAAGTTATGGAATCACTTGCATTTTGATTCACAACATAACATTCATTAGCCTTCAGGGAGGTTGCCTTTCCCTCCCTGAGACCACATCCACAAAATCTCATCAATGCGGACATGTGATGTCCATGTTACCTGAGAGGTGTTCTTTAGCTAAATATGATGTGGAATATTCCACACCATTTTGTCAGGGAGAAGACAGTCTTACAGTCAGCTCTTGAATGTTATGAGTTTTTCACCTATATACAAAAATTGTTATTCATTTCTACAGCATAGTGGTCATGGCACAGAGGCTTTTACAAGAGGCTCGTTGCACTACTATAGACTCGACTGCGCGACCCAACCCGGCTCTTATGTTAGATTAGGTCAGAGGGACTTACAATCATTGCTCCGAATCTTGGACTTTGAATCCGAACTTCCATTTCAGCCCACGATTCAAGCACCCATGTGTCCAGTCAGGCAGATTGTTTTTAGGGTTTCCACTCAATCGAAACCCCATCTGCAGATCTCTCCTGCCAAGAGTGTCTTGGAATTCGCCAGCTCTTCTTGTGCTTTTTGAGAGTTGATAAAATTTTAGGGTTATGGTTGAAACGCAGCTACGGTTTGATCGAAAGGCATGACTTTGCGGGGCTTTCTGTTTAATTTGACCGAGAAAGATTCGTTTGGCAAGGCGTGGTCCCAGACATTTGTAGCTGAGTTCAGGTAACCCCAACTTTCCCATAGTCGTTTCGATCAGTTTGCTACCTTGCTGAAGTTCTCCACGGATTGCAGAATCTAGTATTTGCTGGAGTGTTTGTGGTATGAAATTGCTACCAACAAGAGATTTGATACTCGTAAGAAGATGAACATCTCCAGATCGCTGACTAGCCAAGAATAGAATCAAATCAAGGTAGGAGCGAATTCGAAAATGGTGAGCCAGGGGGGCCACATCTTGCAAGGGATTATTTTTTTGTCTCTCGGAGTGTGGCATCTGGTGTGCTTCTTTGCAACCTACGTGAAATCCCCGCGAGATTACACTGCGCGCGCATGGTATCCGGTGGGTTTGCTCTCCTCGAAATACAAGCACCTGGAGCTCTACGGTTTGCTGTTCATCCTCCCGTTGGCCATATTCTACGACCTCGGAATCGCGGCACACTTTCAACCGCAACGCGATGGTGGCATGCCGACCAGCAGCATCATGGGATTCGAGCATGTCACTATTCTCTTCATGTTCTGGTTGTTTGCGTTGACAGTGCTTGTAAGCGATGCAACCGCATTTCTCCCATTTCCAACGGAGGGTTCCTTCCTTTTCGCGAGTCTGGCATTTGGATTGCAGTGGCTGTCCATTACTCATAGTGCAAGTCAGAGGTCGGATTTTGAAAGGCAGTGTAGCAACTTGCTGGCGTATACGGCAGCTGCATCCGCAGTTTCCTCAGGTACGAATTCAACCACAAGTACGGCACTTGTGATGTTGCAATTTGACAAATGTGTAAATTTCCTTCATGCATATATTGTGTGTGCAATTGCTATGCACTCAGCCCTCTCTAATGACACTCTTTAGTTGCACATTTTCTGTCCTCCCTGAGAATTTGTTTTGTCATTCCACATGTCAAGTTGTGAACACATGTCAATGCATTTAGAAGCCCATTTCTGCCCCCAGGCAGTGCCATAAGAGAGGGTTGAGTGTAACTGATTGCATAAGATACGCACGTACAGAATCTTAGTATGCCCGAGAATATGGCATCGACATCAAGGGTATTTGTTGCCCAGTTTTTCACAGCAAGGGTGTTGCATGAAGCCCTAGCTGAAGCTTTGTGTCTATTGTGGATCTTGCAGGTTTGCTGGTGATTCGACCGAGGGCTTTCCTTGTCAATTTGGTGTTGTGCCTCTCTCTCATCTTACAAGGAACTTGGCAGTTCCAAATGGCGCTCTCGCTCTACTCCGACAACTACATCCCGATGGGATGCGAGTATACTCCTGCCATCGGTGGGCCGGGGGACTTTACATTTTTGAGCACCACCCGCTGTGACAGCGACCAGGCTGCTAACGTCCGGGCTGTGGCCCTCATGAACTTCGCATTCAACTGTCATGTGATTGCGGTGGTCTTCTTCGCGGTCTTTACGTTTGGCATCATTTCCAGATTCAAAGGCCACCGTCGCAGCGCATCCTTGGATTCCATTGCTGCAGATTTTGAAATCGAATCTGAACTTGTGCAGCTGAATCAAAGCAAATTGAACATCGAGAGGAGGTAGCTCCACTGTTCCATTTGCAGAGTATTCATACATGTTTAATACTCCATAACCTTCACAGAAACCCACGCACCAAAGCCATTTCTAAACCTCGCAGCTTACAAGCTCATCCTCGTTAGAAACCTCAATGCTCCAAGTCAAAGAGCTGCTGCTTTATTTACCGACTCCAGTATCAAATAGTCTGTGAGGGTTACCTGGGGAATAGTCCGCATCTTGTTGTGTTACTTATGAGAATTCTCGGATTGTATGATATATTTTCACCAAAAGCTGTGTGAGCAGATGAGGGCAGAGGGTTTCAGAAGAGAGGGTTTAAAGTTGTTTGCTCTTCATCATGATCAAGGGATGAAAGCATTGAAACTGTAAAGTTTTCTCAAGTATTGGATGTGGAAATCCTGAAAGGAGCGGGTCGGTTGACTATTACCGGTAGTAGTAGTATTTGAACTTGCAACAAACTTTCAAACACGAAGCAACTGGTGCATTTAATTTTCACCCTTAAATGCCTGTGGGTGTTTGGTCATCTTAACCCTTGAATGAGGAGGTAGTGACCAAAATGATTATTGGATCAATAGGTGCATTTTTTGTTTCTTAAGTTACCAGGGAAGTCATCCATTTGACACTTTTGGTCCTCGTCATTGTTCCAAGCTTAAGCCAAAACATGTCCTTTATACACAAGTATGTTTGAAATCTTTTATTATCACACAATTTTGCAATGTATCAATATGAGATCTTCAAGTTGATTGTCTAGTGCAACTTCTCACTAGATTGCATCAAGATCAATGGTATCATCTCAAAATTAAATCTTACATTCCATCTTGAAATGATTGTCCAAAGATAAACACTTCCTCAAGATTAAGGCAAAATTTGATCAAGTAATGAATGTTGACAGGTAGATTAATGTCTGATGTGCTCGGTGGTTTGCAAAAATAGCAATATCACATTTGAAGCATAAAGTGCTTAAAGTGGGAAAGTTGAGTTTGCAACTTCATATAAAAAACTCAACTGCTACTTTATGATTTCTTATTGAAAATGAACGTTGAATACAACAATGCATTGGTTTTCCATCTTGTCTTTGTACCGTGTGAAGGTAGTGTAGAATTGGATTCTTTGTGAGCATCTTGTGTGCAACTTGTTGTGAGGAACTTGTCTAACTTCACAGGGCTCCTCTTAAAAGCTTAGACTACTTCACCCGTAGTAGAACTCAAAACAAGAAAGAACCACAAGTATTACACATTTTGCCTATCATTGACCTAAATGTGCAAATCACATTTTATAGATTACTTGAAGTAGTGGACAATCATTCTTGAACATCTATTTTAGAACTATAGACAATCATTTCAAAATAGAGGGAAACCATTCTATTAGTGTTGTGTTTGACATAACCTATGGTCACCTAATTTTGGATACACTTATTTTCAATATTGTGAAATTCATGATTTACTCACATAGATTCCAAAAAATCACTTGGTTTAGGAAATATGAAATCTTTGAAGTCTCAACAAGATCCAACAAAAGTTCAAATGGTTTAACCCTAAAATATTGATGGAACAAGAAAGTGGTTGATGAATGGTTCAACATGCTTTTATCCAATTAAAATATAGATGATTTTCATCCAATTTTTTTAGAGTTCTTTGTGCGTGTATACATCACATGGTGGTGGAAAGCCCCTCATTGAGGAACTACAAAAAAATTTAGAGAAGAAGAGGCTAAAAAAGCCATTCTAGTGTATTTGGCAATGCCCACCTCTTTTGCTTTTAATTTGAATTTTAGCCTTTTAAAGTGATTTAAAAAAAAATTGAGCCCAACTTTCTTTATCAATTTGAAATTTCAAAAACTCCTAAAATTGTGTATTTTGTAGCCATTTGAATTTTGGGCCTACTACCACATTCTATTATGTTTCTAATTATAGAATGATATGGGAATTTAATTTATACTATAATACATACCAACGGAAAAAATCAAGATCTTTTGAACTTATAATAGTTTATATTTGATATGAATTTTCTTCATTTTTCCTTCAAAAATTCAAAAAAAATTCAAATTTCATTGAAATTTTTGAAATTTTTAATATGCATGGAAAACATGTGAGCTGGCATTTCTAAAAAATAAAAAAATAAAAATTCAATGACAAAATGAAGCTTTTAGGATAGTAAACTTTGATGTTTGACCACACGGTCATAAGCTCCAACATTTTAGGGTTAATCCTTAAAGGATGGATTGGTGACCGTGGAAATCATCCTTTTGGATACCATGGAAATCATTGGCATAAAAAAATGCTAAAGCACTCATTAGAAGTCAAACTATTGTAGAAGACCTTTCCTTTTCACAACATAATTCCAAGGATGAATAGTTCTACTTTTATCCTACACAAAAAGATTCTTTGTTATTCATCAGACACAGTCTACAGCTTCGTTTATGGGTAAATAGAAACCATACTCAAATGTTGATTATTCTTCGCACAATATCCCCATACCAATGACCAAACTAAGGGACCAGCGAAGAGCCATGGAGAAGGGGACACCTTCGTCTCCCCCAGCGCCTCTCCGTCGTCAAGCGCTGCGTCCATCGCTCTCCTCACTCCCTTCGCCATCAATCACCAGCTCATGCCGTCCCTTCACCACTTTCTTCACTCCCCTGGTCAGTCGCTCTGCTGCCCAAACCTTACTACTCGTTCTTTCTCTCCACGCCTCTGTGCCAGCTGCGAGTCCTTAATTGCGAGGCTTATGGTGATTGATGCATCTTGCTTCCTGTACATGTGGAAAATTGCGGCCATCTATCAATGTCCACGCAGCTCTTGCGTCCGATGTCTGCCGCTTCTCTCGTCAAATCTGTAAGTGAGTTCGCCATCTCTCCTTCAGGATTTCTTACTTTGAAATTGATCACTGCGAGAGCCGTCTTTGCTTTGAATGTTCCGCCATAGTTGTTCTTCTTCAGAAACTCACACGCTACGTCTGTACGATTATGCGATGTATTTATTTGAAATGTCAAGAAAGTACTTAAGGAATATTGATCTGTTATGGTACGCCGTTAATGTACCCGGAGCTCTTGCGTCCGATGTATCGCAGTTCTCCTGTGGATTATATCACTGTGTTCTCAATCTATCTTCAGGATTTCCTTGCTTTTTTTTATTTACCACTGCTAAAAATGTCTTCGATCTGATAAGATAATGTCTCGCCGTAGTTAATCTTCTCCTGGAATGCACATGCTAAGAGTTACTGCGCAATTACGCGAAAAAGATTCATTGATGCCGAGAAAGGAATTAAGAGACTGGTCGGTTATGTCACTCACGTTTAGGCAGTGCAACTTGTGCATTACTTGCAGACTTTTAAACATTCCTGAAGAAGCTCAATTAGGTCTTTATTTGGACCGTAAACACATTTAAATTCCCTATACATGCGTGATTGCCAAATTCCAATACCTTCCTTCCACGTTTACGTGCTTGATTGAGTTCTTAAGCTGATTTTCTAAACAAGTCTCTCATATGCTTGCATATCACGCAGAGCGACAGCTTGAGGCGAAGCGAGGAGCAAATATCTCTAATGACGCGGTCCCTTTGCACTGGAGGAGCCTTTGGCACCAAAATTCTTTTCAAGGATTTACTGAGACAATCACATTGTTGACGAGAGGAACTGACTCCGAGTACTCTCAACTTCAAGAACATGACCGAAGCACCACCATCGGGGCAACGAGAGGAGACATGTCGTATTTGTCTCGAGTCGTCTCCAATCGCTAACAGTAACCCTGGCAGCGTGTCAAGATTTACTGATGTAGCAGATGAGGATCGTTTAATTTCGCCTTGTGCCTGCAGCGGTATTTACTCATCAATCCGCAACTCCAAAGCATGCCACATTTGATGATTCGTATTTTTAGATCTATGCTATGTTCAGGCAGATGTTTTGTTTCAGCAGTGTTTTTGCTTCCTCCTCTCATGTTTCATTATTTTCTTTCTTTCTCACACCTATAATATGAGTTTTTATCATCCCTTGTGCTTGTAGTGTAATCTTTTCATTTTATTCGCAGATTTTCATATCCTATGATTTGTCTGCACGGGGTACGTCACGAGTAAGCATGTTTTTTCAATTCCAATAACTATTGTACGAAGGAGTATAGGGCAGAAAATCCAGTACGATCCATGTGCACTCTTACTTGTAGTAGGGTTTGTTACCAGCTTCCTGCGTCAAGTTTGCACCTTGCTCATTGGGTCTCCAGCGGTCTATTTTGTAGAAATAAACTAATAGCAATGCGGATCAGTGTCTTTAATATATACACAAGGTTGTATAAGGTTATTCTCTGCTATTTTCTGCTGACACAGACTAGGTATTCTCATGTCTGGGCATCATCAAAAAACTGTTTCTAGTGATGCAGGAACTCAAGCGTACGTGCATTACAAATGCCTGCAGAGATGGCAACAGTCCGTGATGGCATCAAAAAGGACTGGCCCAGGATTGCTAAGTCCAGCGCTTATGTAAGACATGACTTCTTGTCAATGCATGCTGAACCAAACTTTTCCGCCTGTGCTTCCATCATAAAAATTGACTTATGTTGTACATGTCCCTCACAGATGTTCCGTGTGCACACACAAATTTTCTGTAGCCCCACCACGACCTACAGTGAGTTTTCGGATGCGGAAAATTTGCACCAGTTATGCTTGTGAAGTCACAGGCATTATTATCATCTTGGTAAGATGCGGGTTCTTGAAAGGTTCTCATCGTGTTATAGTGAGAAATGGAGTCCAAGTTATTAGGCGTCATTTTTATTTATCTATTGCAGCATCTTCTACGAATTCTTATCTATGAGTTTTAGTATGATCAGTTGATGAAGAGAGGGAGGAACTCATGTGGAACTTTATTTGCGAGTATGAAATCTCCGGATACCAGCGTATTGAACTTGTGTTTGTTGTTGATGTCGTCGTGGTTTGGGTCATGTTATACACACCAAGGCTTTTTTTTTAAGAAAGGATAGACTGTCAAGCTGGTCCTAGTTCAGACCCTTTCATGTCCAACTGCACTACCAATGTGTTTTGGGGCGCTGACTTCTTTTTCTTCTAGCTTGCGTGCTACGTGGCACTGGCTGGCCACAACTTACAAACCCTTATCGATGACTTTGAGAATGGTCTCTCACTGGCTATCGAGTTATTGCCATGCAGCCTTCAGATGAAGGTTTTGGAGGATGGTTGTAACTCCAGAACATGCAAGTAAGCCTGCCTTCATTTCATTCTCGATTGTAAATAGCTGGGTTCATGTGAATTTGGAATCAATTTATATCGAACTGCTAGGAATTTATTCTTCACATTTCGTTGTTACAGACTTCAGGACCGCAGATGATAATTCTTTGCAGTGATTGGTCATTTCGAGATTTTCATTTCTATGACAATTCTGATTTCTAAGTGTGGCATTTGACGGAGAGCTGTTGTGCTATGTACAGTATACGCGCTATTATGTTGTAGATCCAACCGCTGAGCATCTGCTTCCTATCCTCAAAGTGAACTCACCGACCCTTAGGTTAGCCATTTTAGCAACCGAAGGAAGCACACTCTTAAGACTTCTCTATGTGTAGGCGTCTGTAGCATAGCTACGGGGTGACAGGAGTCTTTTGATTGGATGCAACAGGAGAGGCGGAGAGAGCAGTGCTGCGATGGGAAGGGTTAGTTTGCCGAGGTAAAAAACTAACCCACATAGCGAACCCTGCAGCACTTTCAAACTGGGGAGTAGGTTGTGGGATTCTGCAAGTCCTTTGCACCCTGGCACGCTCTTGGTGGCGACTCCAACCATGCTATCTCCTTACTACTTTGGCACTGTGGTGCGCCCTTCCACATTCTATACTAAAAGCATTGATTTTAGAGCCGTTTATCGTGTCAGCTCTTTTATGAACATGACTTGCATAAAAATCGCAATTTATATATGCATTCTGTGAAGTACAGGAAACACTGGCAATGATAACACCCACATTGTGATTTCCAATTAAGAAAAAGTAAAACACTGGGTTTCAGGTGCTGCTATATGAGCACGAGAGGTGCAGAGGTTCTCGAGGGATTATACTCAACAAGCAGTCAGAGGTGAGCTTATGACGAAATTACATTGTTTCGTGTTGATTTTCAGCACGATGGCTTTGGAACTGACTTGAACAGTTTTGATCTGACAACTGCTGAGATCTAGCGTGATTTCTCTACTTAAATGATTGGTTTGTTACTGTTCTCAATGCATCTGTTGCTCATTGACGGCATAATGAATCTTCAGTGACAAGCTTCGAGATAATGAATTTTGTGTAGAGCTGGTTTCTTTAGAGAGAGCTGGCGACGTTTTACCTTAGCGTATCAGTGGCATTTGCCTGTGTGAGAAACCTTGGAAACAGGACAGGACACGATGTTTGATTGAAATAAACATGTTGAGTTGAACCATTGAACATCATGGATCTCGCATGCAGCCCGACGTGGTCCTCTTGAGAGACGGGGTTGGGATCATTCATATCCGAATTGATGAGAAAAAACTGTTTATTATATCAGGAGGGAGAGATTCTTAACTGGGAGCGCCAGCTTTTCTTGGGAGTCCAGAATAGTGCCGCTTTGAGACACGTTTCACACGGTACAGGCGGATCTCACAAGCCAGAGGACTGGTTCATATTGCAACGCTGCTCCCCATCTTCTGTCAAGTGTAAACATTGTACAGCGGAGACAGTGAGACCAAAAACGTGTAGCAAAGACTGGGGAAGGGAAGTCCTTCCTGGAATATTTTTGGGCAAGGACGTGGGGCCTGTATTACGCCATCTTAATGGCTGTAAGAGAGTAAGTGTGTTTAACCCGCAAAGTAGCGAGAAGTTCGAAAGTATGAAGGAAGAAAAAGGAAGGAAAAGTGAAGAGTGTTATAATGTTGATCACCAGGTCATACATGGTCATGCTGAGTGGTATGTTGGACAGTTGGCAAGTGCTGTGAGGCGTGGACTGTGGAAAACAAGAGAAAATGCTTCAGCCATTCTTCTTTCCACGCCTCCTCACGAACTATGGCACACCCTTCTCACTGAGTAGCGTGTATTGTAAATTACACTACAGGTTTTAAAAGTTAGCTGGTAGGTAAAGTATTGTACAGGTTCACAATCCTCAGAGCCTCAATCGGGCCCGACGAGGCCACTCAATTTCTTTCCTACCATGCTCGATTCCTTCGATTCTTTTCAAAGATCACCTATCTTCGCTTGCTGCACATTCATCAGGGACGCGATAAAGAACAGTTGAAGGACGAAGCTCCTTCGCTGGAGTTACAGATTTTTTATTCAGGTGTTGTCGTTGAATGACCCTTACCGCAGAAATTTGACTATCACATCACAGGTATGAGTAGCAGAAGGCTACTCCATGAGTTTGGAGTTGCTAAGTGGAGTCAAATGATTGCCAGTTCTGTGCAAATCTTTTGGTTGCATCACCTGCTGAGACTCTTAACCTGTTAATTCTCCATTTCTGTGCACCTGCATCGCATGAATGCATGCCCAGTTTCATTTTTGATTCCTATGGTTACTTTAGACTGCACTGCTTGATGCAACAAGTCCGAGATAACAAGAAATCTTACACCTTCGTAACATTGCTTAACCCCCTCTCTGGCCTCCCCTGGGTAGAAGGAGTATCCCTCCACCAAAATACCTTCTGATCGGACTTCAAGCTGAATTGCAATGCTCCGATAGGTTGCAACTTTCCATACTTTCCATTCTACAATGGTTGTTATGCACTCTTCCAATGAGGACGTTGGGGTAGTCCTTGGATTTGGGGAGCAAAAGGGAACCCCCAAATGTTATGTTGATTGGTGCAAAAAAACAGTTCTAAAATATTCCCCATCTTGAAAAAAATCACATAGTCCAAGTAACAGGAAAATGCATGAAGAGGTGATGCACTTGTGAGGCACATTAAAATGTTCTAAAATACAATCTTATTATTAGGTGTCATAAATGTCATTTGTTATTTTCGATTGGTTCTCACCCCTAGTTGCAAATTATTTTAATTCAGCTTCTTGCTTCAACTTGCACAAAATAAAGTGGACATTATATGAACCATCTAGAACAATCTAGGTGCATTAGTTTGCATCATGACACAATCGGGCCACTTCCAAAGCATCAACCGGAAAAAGTATCCTAACAGCATTCCTTGTAGAAGGCAAAGCTGAGTTGCTTTTGCATTTCCATCAAACAGAATGAGAAGAGAAGGGGTGGTTGTTATGCAAGCTAAATTCCAGATAAACTTAAAACATGAAAATGAACTAACTCTTGGAGTTTCTGACTCATATTTGACCCTCAAATGAACCCCCATGGCCATGAACTTCCACAGATAGCTTTGGACATAAACATCTCATTCTGTGATAGATATAAACCCAAGTGGTCCCCTATGCAAACATTTGCATTCAAGCCTCAAAAGTGCAAAAAACTTCCAATCCACTCCAACTCCAGTTGTCTTTCATGACACAAGGAATTTTGTGATCTAAAAGCCATCAAAAAGTGCAAAAGCCTGCAATCCATTCGGAGGGTTGTCTTCCATGACACTTGGCTCCCACTGATGTGTGCCATGATGGGGCCTAACTAATCCAGACAAAACCTCCAGAGCCAACCCTTTTTGATCATCAAGGTTCAAGCCTCAAGCTGGGTTTCAGTTCCATGTGATCAAAACCATGCTGCTGCTGTGTCTGCACAGGAAGTGAGCGTACAGTTCAATGGATCAAAACGAAAAAGCACAGTCATAAAAGGTCTCATTGTACCAGTACGGGAAGGTCTGATTGGACACCGATGGGCCTAAGTACTTTCTTTTTTGTGCGCAAAAGGGTGTTGGCAACTGAAATTATTGGTGGAACACCATAGAAATGTTGTTGCAGAAAGTTCACTTGTAATATTCCAAACATTCAGACATACCAAAAAACACTTAATTATGTCTGAATCTGACCTTCACGTAAGGTCTGATTCATCATCATCGTCCACTGATTTCCATCGTTACTATGGAGTGTAAGACTTAAAACCAGCTGCAAGACTGCAAGTTTGTGACCATCCGTTTTTGTAAATATATGCCCGTGGGTGGAAAAGCAACTGTACAAGGGTTCTGCATCATCCAATTGCCTAAAAGCTTTGAACTTGGATCCTCCCTTTTGACAAATATCCGGTTCATAGTTGGAATCATGAGAATTTTGCATGCCATTGGTTGCTCCCATGTTGTTTTCAACTGGTCAGTCACTGGAGGATTGTTCACCATTGGCTTTGAGCTTTTCAAGATGAGCATTTTGAGTATATTTGGTCACAATTGTTTCACCCTTTTGTCAAGGTACCTTCCAATGAGGTCCAATTCCCTTTTTGCATCCATGACGGCAAGGGAATCTTACAATGAATAAAATTGGCTTATTGATGGCTCCTTAACGATCCCAATCGTTGAATTAATTGAAAAATCAGCCTCCTAAGTATATCTAGCGAGGCATAATAATAATACCTTCCTAGTACGGAGAGGACCATTGCCTTGTTATCCAATGTTATGTAAATCCCATTTTGTTTAGTTTTGGCCATCCATTTCTGGAATTCTATGTGTTGTACAGGGTGCAGTGAGGCTCCCTCCCAAGAAGCTTCGTCAAGGCTTATTCAGTTACCCTATTCTAGTTATTATAGTTCGCTGGGCAACTGTATTTGTACGGTATCATGTCCCCAAAGTCCTTCCTTTTTGACCTCCTCCCATGTCCCACCATGTCAAACAGCCAATTAGCAAGTCGGGATTACCCCCAAAAGGACCACAGGCCATGTGATTGTCTACTGATGGCCACTTCAGCTAATGGGACGGACTGCTCCCATGGAGTTCAGTTAATTGCAATTAATTGCTGAGAATAAGGAAGTTTACTGCAATCTCAGCCCAATCTTGCTAAGGAATCAGGTGGGTAGTGGGTACCTCCCAAACCTCCATTTTCTGCTATGCTATTATTAGATGGGTCCAATTTTCATACTTTCTTGTAGGCAAGTAGGCAAGTGAAAGGAGGTTCCACGGTACCAATGAACATGACATTTGGATACTGTATGCAAAAGTCATGAAGGACCAAAGTTTTCACTTTGATCCTTCCGAGTGAGGTTCTTAGCTCGTTTCTTCAACTTAGGTACATATGGATTGATTTTGGAGATGTAGAGAGAGAAATGATGGTGGTTTTAGGCAGGGTGCGATTTAAGGCTCTATGTCTTGATTGTCTTCTGTTTCTAATGTACTACTACTGTATGGTACAATCTTAAGTATCTTTTGTGCTGACATTCAAATCATCTGGGTCTCCTAAGTTTTAGTCCAAAGGAGTGGCTGATGGATGATGCAAGAGTCCAAGCTCATTCATTTGGAGGCTCGGTCCTGGGGTGGTGCCTTGGTGACCGGGTTCCGACGGACCCCCAGGTGCCCTTTTTCCTCCGATGGACCGGAAACTGTCCACAGAATGAACCTTCCAGGAACCTTCCATCTGGGTGAATGCACCACAATCAGCCAGGGAGGATCCAGCTTGGGGGCTCCAGATTGGATTGATGACCAGGAGAAGAGACATCATGGTCTACGTGAACGTGGGAACGGAAATGTCTGCGAGAAGACCCATCATCAGTAGTCCAATTTGTCATGTGGGTTTTCGGAGAAGTCGTTCAATTTGTCATGTGGGTTTTCGGAGAAGTCGTTTCTGGAGTCCACGCATACTATGATTATACTGGTGGATGTGGGCAAGAGGCTTTGCATCGTAGGGACTTACAAAGTCACAATATCTTTAACCCCTAAATGCCCAAGGCACCAAAAATCTGGTGTTTTGCACAACTTTGAAGTTAAATAAAACCTGACCAAGTTGCTATTTTTAGTAGTTTATATTTTTAGAAAGTTCTTCTTGAAGTCTAGTTTCATCACCCAAAATCTGATCTTGGAAATAAATGATAGTGATTTTTCTATTCAAGTTTTTGTACAAGGGTACCTGTTGCAATCTTGACTTCCCGTAGTGTTGAGAGCTCTTGGAAATGAGCCTCAAATACACTAGATCTTAGAGAAAAAAACACATTCAAAATTCATTTAAAAAAATTGTAGAGTAGATTTTTAGAAGCTATAAATTGATTAGGGTTATACAAGTTAGGCCCTTTAATCTCATATTTTTTTGGTCACCAACTTTTTAGATTTGATTTGTATAAAGAATATTGAAAGATTTTTGCAATTTTAGCACCCTCATGGTCAAACATTATAATCTTTCACTCCATAAGTGATATTGTTGTGTTTTCTTTTCCTGTGAGATCTCTAATATGTATAGTTTGAATTTGTACGGTTACAATTGAAAAAAAATTGATACAACTTATCAAAATGTTGGCATTCTGTTCAATTTAGAGCAAATTCCAGAAAGCCTAAAACAGGCCTTGGGCATTTAGGGGTTAAGGTCGGACCACCCATTTCCAACCAGGGACCAATTCTCAACCGGTAGTGCCCTTATTTCCAATCAAGGCTTGTAATGTGTTTTTTTCTCTTTTTTAAGTTTGGAACTAGTAAGATCATGATACATGTCCTAAAGTATGCAAAAAGTAACAAGAAAATTGATAGTAGGAAGCTAGTTCTTGAGTGATCGGAATTGGAAGACTTTAGAGATTGGGAATTGGTTCGGAACACTTTTTGGCTCTCCAAATGGACAGAAATTTCAGTTTTGTAAAAAAAAATCTGAAAATTTTGCAATCTCAGTATTTTCTATATCCCTACTTGGAAAAAATCTCCATTGCATTCAACTGCTCACCATTTGCGCCAAAGGAGCTTAAGTGATTAGATATAGGTGGTCCGACCTTAGTGACTTATTAAGAGTAGCCCCACTGCAACATGGAAAAGCAACACTTTAAATGTTCTGCACCATTGATCATAGAAGATGTTAGAAGATGAATGGTGCACAGCATTTTAAAGTGTTGCTTCCCCACGTTGCAATGGAGTTGCTCTTAAACCCTAATGAACCCAGTGACCATTTTCTAGGCACATAAATTGTTCACTTTTTTGGCAGTTTTGGCATATTTTGAAAGTGTATTCCCTTTGGATCATTAGGGATTAAGAATCTATCAAATGGGGGACGCGCCTCACATCTCTAAGGGTGAGTACAAGATTCTTCAACAAATTGGAGGACGAACTTTGGTTGGCCACTCATCTCACATTTTCCTCAATAAATTGGAGAATGAGGGCTTTCTATTGTGACTATAGAGAAGCTACCTTGCGGAAGTTTGAGTAGATGCCTTTTTTTAATTAATCTACCAATGTAAGGGGCAAGTGTAAGAAAACTCATCTTTTATATATTTATTTGTATTTATATTTATATTTATTTGTCATCTAATTCACATTGGGTTTTTAGCCAAAATCTACTTTCATACAATTTTGAAAGAAGATTTTTAAATCCCAAAATCTCTTAAATGCTACATTTTTTCAAATTTTCAAAAAAAAAATAGCTTATACATACATTAAAGTTCCTATAAGTTTATTAATATATTCTTAATTTTTTAAGTGTTACTTTATTCCCAAACTTGTTTTAAAATGATCATTTAAGTAATAATTTATCTGTATAAGCAATGTGCATTAAAAAATGTAGTCCTTCAAAAACTATTGGCCAACATGTAACTCAAAAATACCCAATTACTAAAGCGTCACACTAATTTTGCCACCATTGCCGTCTATGCACACTTAGACATAAGCAATACATAATAACTTAAATTTCTCATTATACTACTTTATATAGACACATTCTAGCTTCACTTATTAAAAGTAAAGGATTCGTCTTCTAAATGACAAATCAATTATAGCTAATTGTCTTATAAATATCCATTGACTCCATGAATATGTGCATTTTATGTTCTGCAAACTATTTGAATTAAAGTTCTTACAAAACAGTAATCTTCGAACATTCCATTTGCAGATTAGGGGGAGTTACAGTAGCTTCAGTGACATCAACCAATTGGCAAAAGCTTTATTTACTGGTGAATGTACAATGGTCTAACTCTTTTTGTATCATGGGCACTAGATGGGCAACTTTGAGCTTTTCAATAATAATGGACTAAAAATAGAAGAAAAATTCTAAAATAAAAATAATTTCTGGAGGTTTATGAATGTTTGTCTTTAGATATCATCACCAAAGTTTCAAAAGATGGTGATTGTATCCTCCTAAATACAATAGATTCTTTGACCTTAAGGTTCCAAGGCCCAATTTGTCATCAAAAAGCATTCACAAAACTAATATTTCAATATATTACAAAGAGCTAAAAAACTTACAACTTTTTTTCATATTTAGGGCCTCTTCATACTATGGCCGTCCAAGTCGAGAGTCCGTCGTTTCCACCAATCATATTGAAGGGTCCGTCAATTCCACCAATCATATTGTACAATCTCACGGCCTCTCGACTTGGACGGCCATAGTGTGAAGAGGCCCTTAACTATAGAATCTTGCACTAGACTAGTATAAGAATGTGTGGGAAAAGTTCCAAAAAGTTTGACCATGTAGATTGCAAGATATTCGTGTTTAAAGTGAAGATAATGAGTTTTTTTTGCTCCTTCTACGATTAAATTAGTTGACATTGAATCTTCTTTACTTAAAATCTTTGCACTAAAGATTTTGGTTTTAAGAATATTTTGTGTTGAAGAATTGAATTGACAACTTGGGGGTTTTCAACTTTAAAAGCACTTGATTTTCATTCTTTAAAAATTGTTAAATAGAAGCAAGTACAAGATTGAAAGAAAAACTAAACCAATAATAGTTCTAAAATATTATTAAAACACACAGATTTCAATTGTAAAATTGTTCTAGCATCCTAAACCTTGTGAACCTTTTAATTTTGGAAAATTTTGGAAATTGAATCATAAAACAAATCCAATACATTATTTTCTCAAGAAGATGTTATGATTGCCCACAAAACAAGAAGATTCATAACTTTCACGCGACTAACCCAAATGGAAAGAATAAAAGATTTTCATAGAGATAAAAATATAATTTAATATAGAATCAATTGAAAAAAATTATGTCATAATTATGTGGATTTTTTTGTTAGTAATGCTCAGGCTTAGCCGTTTTGAGTTTAGAGATTAATTTCAAAAAATTGATAGTTAATTAATAGTTGGTTTTATTTTATTTTTCAATGCACAAATGCTATGTATTTTTTAGATTGGTGTAAAAGCTAGTGTTTTTAGTAAAGTGCATACTGAGCTAATCTTTGAAGAATCTCTTGCACAAAAGAGGTAGACCATATAATGCACTTCCCTCACCCTTGGCAAATATAAGATTCTTTAGCAATTTCAATGAAGCCTTCTTGATTATCCATGTACCTTCTTCTATATGCATATCTTCAATGAATTTAGAGAGTGAGGATTCTCCATTGTGCCTCTTTTTAAGTTAAATGCCACCAATGTGAGTGGTATGGTACACTAAAAATTATATTTAGTGTTAGCAACACTATCTACGAACCATGACACTAAATATCATTAAGCCTACTAAATTAAGTAACATTAAATGTTATTTCTAACACTAATTATACTCTATGGTAAATTTGAAATCCAAAAAATGTTTACATTTAATGTTAGAACATATTAAAAAAATGAATTTGCAAAGGAAAAGATCGAAGACAAGGAAAATGATGGAAGAAGTAGAAAATGTGAAAAATATTTGTAATGAAGGAAGTCTTTGAACATCAAATAAGAAAAAAGAAATTCATATTTAGATATAATAAAAAAAATACAGATTTCATATTTGTGCTGAAACTTGTTGGCCTTGGAAGTATGGTTTATGCTTGGCTATAATTTCCTGCAGATGTGGAAAGAGTTGATTGAAACTCCAAGTGCCATCAACACTCAAGTCCATACCTAATCTAATCATAGCTTTCCTAACATATGACATATTATCACAATCTACCTCTTTATTCACATCTTCAACGCTATCTGCAGCCAGGTGTAGGAAAAATGATTTTCCCGGATTTGTGAGCTTTCCTGACCACTGTCCATCAGCTCGAGGAGTATTTTGCCAAGCATTGCTTGCATTGAGCTCAACCTTCTTCACTTCCCATTGCTTGGGCCAAGCGTCCTTGACCTTGGAGATGATAAATGTGTCTGTTGGTTGACACAAATGGGTCGAATAAGGTGGTAAATACCTAAGATTGGCTTGTTTTGCTTCCAAAACAGCCGTTAAGCTTGGAGTCATGTTATGGCCGGCACAATTATCAACCCAAATGACTTTTGTGCGGCCATGAACATCGGCTTGGAAGGCTTGGAGTTCAGCGAAGAATTCAGCAAAAAAAGGCTTGGTCCATCCAGCCTTTAGTTCTGGTTCTATAGTATATCCCTGGAATATTGTCTTCCAAGCCCCGAATAGGGTAATTGCTGTTGGAATTGGTAAAAATGAACATGGGGGCTTCAATCATAGATCGACGCCCTCCAGAGATTCTAATGACCATGGTCATAGAGTCTCCACCGGAAACCACTTCGGCGTACTTGACACTGTTGTCCCCCCTAAATCCCAACGTTCGACCATTGTCTAAATTCACAACAAAATGAGTTTCGTCAATGTTTTCCATCAGATTTTCATCAAAAACATTGGTTTGGAACCCCCTATGTAGCACACCTAGATGGCAAACTGTTGCCATTTTGATTTGTAGTTCCTTCTCGAAACTACAAGTCAAACATCTACGTTGTGACAACAAAACAATGTTGTGCACATGCATAAATTGTTGAATCCAAATTGGGGTCAACTTTGACGTGAGTAGGACATTGTCTTTAGGATCACAACATTGGGCTGTATCTGGAGAGGTAGGATCCATCAAGATCAACATAGCTATTCAATTTTAGCAATTTTGATGAGAATTTGACTCCAGCTTTTCTAAATTGGTCAAATGCATTCAAGAGCTCAGGGTAGATCTAAAGTACCCATTGAGATCGCTTGACACCACAACCTAGACTTGCCTTTGGGTGGAGTTGTTTTCGCCCTCCCATCCGGTTCCTAGTGCATGAAATTGGTGGAGATTGTATATCTGCTTCTCCTTCATTGCAAAATTGTTGACGTTGAGCCCACCAACGAGAAGCCCGGACAAGGTTGGCACTCCTTTGAGCACGAAAATGCTCTGGAAACGCAGTAGTTGTGCGGATGTAGAGCCCACAGATGCCATGTGCAATTTCATCTTGAACCATCCAGGTGATGATGTGCTTGCGGACAACAATGGTGGAAACCTGTTGCAAACGTCAAGGTGTGGAATTAACTGGGAGGGCAGTCATGACGGAATTCGTGCAGTGCCAAGCGAGAGTTAAAAAAAACAAAAAAAACGACGACAGGTCAAAATCTGCTCAAAGGAGTGCCAATCGGGCAGATCAAGAGGCGTGGGCGCAGTCGGGCAGATTAAGAGGCGTGAGCTGCAGTTGGGCAGATCGGGAGGCGAGAGCTGCAGTCGGGCAGGAAGCGATGAGAGATTCAAACAACGCCGGAGCAGCGGGAACCATCGGAGTATACCTCCACCTCCACCCCACAAAAAAAAATCCGTCACTTGTTGGATCGCGAGGAGGAGAGCAACGGCAGAAGGGAAGAGAGACCAAGTTGAGAATGAGGATCGCGTGGGAGGGGACGATGTGATGGGTGAGAGAGGCAAACAAAGTCCGATTGCAAGGGAAGACCAAGCAAGGGGAAGGTAGAAGGGAAGAAAAGGCGAAGGCGGCGCATTCAAGTCTAACACTACACTAGTTACTCCAAAGTTTAGATTTAGTGTTGGGTGGGGTAGGCTAGTAATTACACTAAATGCAATCCAACACTAAATATATTTTTTAGTGTAGTGATGAAGATTGTAATAAGGTAGTCTAATCTGAAAGCCACCATTTTTTTCAAATTAACTCTATAATTAGCTCTAGAATGGAAATGAGGTGGTCCTTAAATTGAACTCTTTAGTCATTGAATGGATCAAGGATAAACTATTAATTGTTGCAAGAGCCAATTATTCTCCTTGGCTTTCCATGTCTCTTTACAAGTTGCAAATGGATGGATTTTGGGAGACCTACGGAATTACAAATAAGTGCCTACAACATAAATGTTTGAAAATTCATAAGTACTACAATAATGCTTCAAAAAATATGAAATCATTTGTGTTACATGTTGCACCTATTTCTCTTTTTCTAAAAAATGAGTTAAAAATCTTCTTGCTTACAAAAGCCCATGAAAATGGCGGACCAGCCCTTAAAGTAATAACATCTAAAATGGACCACTCCTCAAATTCGACCCCTATTTTTGAAGGAAAAATGATCATAGAGGATATCCAAAATGGTGCACATTACAAGGACAATTGCAAGGTGGAGTTGAGGCCCATTTTGATTATTGTGTAGCTCTATGTATAATATTGTGGAGGTGGCAACTTGACAAGTGGTCGATTTTAGATATACTTCTGTTGTTTGAACATCTTCTCTAAGACATGCTATGATACTACTAGTGCCATTTATTCTTGTACATTAAATGGATTTTGGCATCATCTGCATGATATTTTTAGCACCTTACACTTTTCATTTTTGAAATTTTTTGTAACTAATTCACAATGTGTCCAAAAATTATGAAACCACTTGCATTTTAATTCATAATCCTTTATCAATATACAAAAATGATTGTTGGCATTTTCTAGAAGATATTGGTCATGCCAGAGAGCTTATTTATGCCATTTTAGGTGAGGTTACTTTAAACGGTCGCTTTTAGAGCAAGACTACCTTACCAGGTTTCAAAACTTACACTCAAGACAATAACTTCAAATCGAAAGTAGGCTATTATATAAGTAAGTCAGTTTTGACATCTTGTTGCTGAAATAGTTTAGTCATTAGAGGGGCCTTGGAGGGCCATCGTAGGCCCGTTCTCCGATCTAGGCAGATTCAATGAACGGCGATACAAGCATGTCAATTTTTTTTTTTTCAAAATTAAAAAAAAAAAACTAAAAAATTAAAAATATTAAAAATATATATATATATATATATATATATATATATATATATATATATATCATTTAAAAAATAAATAAAAAATGACATGGAAATCGCTGTGCTATATCAACCAACTGCTGCAATTGCAGTCCGGGAATACAGGGGAACTCACAGCCCTTTTAGACCCCCAAATCTCCTCTAATGTTTTGTAATTCGATAGTTCGGTAACTTGATTTGGATTTATTGGCTTTCAGCACTTTGTTTTTTCTAATTTTTCCACATTCTTAATTTTGGATTGATTTTTTCTATTCTTGCATAAATGTGTTCCTTTTTCTAAATTTTCTCAAGAATATTTTTTGGATATTCAGAACTAGCAACAATGAAATTTTTTGAGATTTTCAAAAATAGTTGTAGATTTTTTAGAATTAAAGAGACAATCCAAATTCTCCCTATTTATTTCCAAAACTGACCTACACATACAATATCCCCAATCCATTGCAAATTCAACCACCTTCACTTAAGGTAGACCAGCCTAATTCCGTCTCCAACCCATTTCCGCCACCCTGTTTTTGGCCCCATTTCCACCCATTCCACCATCCAAATCTATCCAGAAGTGAGCCAATTCTACTAGGAAATCTGACAAAGTTAGTGCATTTATGTCATTTAGGGTAATGTGGCAATAGCTAATTGGTGAATACCTAGATGCTTATAGGGACATAAGAAGGTGGTTATGGGTTGTTATTAGGGCGTTTATGACCCTAGTCACGGGCGCTTTAGTAATTTAGGGCTGAACACTTCAAAAATTCACAGAAATTACAATTTTGATCAGAAAATTATAATTTCACTTGGGTTTGATTCATGAAACATGCGCACACCTCTGAAAAATATATGTCTCTCATGGAATTGGCCCCAAGATAGTCAAATTGCAAATCAAGGTGGTAATAGGTTGATCTACCTTAGGTGGGGGCATCCAACTGAAATCATGTATCATCGGAACCTGGCATGAAGAGCTATTAATCCAGTAACGCTACCGCAGACACTAAGTGTGCGATGAATGACAAAGAATCTTTGTATGTAGGATAGAAGTGCGATTGTTCATCCTTGGAATTTCGTACAAAAAGGAGAGGCCTTCAACTGAATAGTAGCTTGTCCTTGAATGAGTACTTTGGGCTTTCTTAAAGTAGATGATGCACCCTGTATCAAAAAGGATGATTTCCACAGAGACCAGCCCGTCCATACATGGTTATGCATGGCACCCTTTTTGTGCGTGCCATGCAGTGCCTTGGAACTCCGTCCCCAACCCTCCATTTGTGTCAAAAGCCAATAGAATTGTTTCCACCTGGATCAGTACGGACGGGCCGTTTGCGAAGGGAGTCTTGGAACCCAGTCTTGGCCAAGTAGGGCCTTCAAATGGAGTCGAGTACCAGAGGGCCTACGGCAACCAGACAACTTTCCAACCGGAACTTTCCTGGAACTTCTCAGGGATTATGGGATTATGGACCCAATGCATGAAATGTTGTGCAGGCAGGCCACAATGGCCCCGCATTGATGGATTGATGGAATTCAAGAGGACCACAGAAACACTCCATCTGTTACGTGGTTCAAATGGGGGCAGGGTGAACCAACCCCTCGTGCATCCCCAAGGAAAAACGCTGAAATTTTTAATTTTTCACGCAAGAGAAAAATTTCGAAATTTTGAGTTCATATTTGCAATCGGAGACCCCAAATTAGCTAGCAGAGGTGTAACTTAGAAGGTAACTTAATCAAGTACAAAATAGGAGATTTTTTTTTTATCTGCACCTCTAGAATGACTTGGGCGGGACAAGCAAGGGGTCGGTTCACCCTGGCCTTCAAATAGCGGGGCATGAGCTCGTTAAGAACACTCCCTACCGATTCAAGCGTTTATTGGGAAAAATTTTAGTGCAGAATGAACAACGCAGAGAGTCTATTGTGCCAGGGCCCTATTCTGCCATTGCTATGTTGATTATGCCATGGGAACGGCAAAGCATTACTCTGCACACCAGTGAACACGCTATGGAGGGCGCATTCTGCCCTGCTCGTGGGCCAGGGCTCGCCCTCTCAGGCTTGCCCATGAATCCGCCTACAGGGCAAAATGGCCCTCCACGGCGCGTTCTCTAGTACAAAAGGTTGCTACAATAGCAGACTCCTACCATACTTGCTCCTGTGGTGCAGGAAACCGAGACACATACACATACACCTATTTTTAATGTGCAAGAAAATGACAATTTTTGACCAAAACATATTGTGCTCCTTTAGAGGTAATAGGAAGTAGCAAAGTAAGCATCAATATGGATGGGCTAAAGATGCACAAAGAAATTAGGAACTGGATGGACTTATGCCATTAGATCTCATACTTTTACTACTAACAAATATAAAGTTTAAATACCAAGGTAAGGAAATTTTTTATAATAAACAAAAGACATGTGTAAGATTATATTATAACATTCACCCAACTTTAAGTTCACTACAATTAACTTTGACCATTTTAATATATTTGATTCATCTCCATTATTGGTTAAATTGTACATTTTTTTACTCTTACATCACTTTCTATAATATTGATTCAATGAGTAGTAAATTATAAGCTATGAAAATGGATAAAGTTTGTTTGGAAACTTTTATTGTATTGATTGTCCAATTATAGCATTAGAAATTTGACATTAATTTTTTTCCTAGTCTTGCTCAACAAGGTTTGCAAACTTTGACACTTCTTAAATTGAGATTTCGTTCTATAAATAGTATTTTTTCCATACCATTAAATACTATGTCACGTTAGATACATATGTGCTACATTCTAAAAGTAGAAGAGGACTTTTGCACAAAGCTCCTCCAAGTTTCCCTTCCTACTTGTTTTTTTGGAACAATATAGTTTTGAATTGGGCATTTAAAGGGGTGTTCAAATTTCTAAAGTTGTGAAGATCTATTATAAAATGAAACTTAGAAGAATATTTGATGATGATTCTCAGACAATAGTTGTAAAATGCTATTAATAGATCACATCCATATGGTTAGATCAACAGAAATACATACCAATATTTCAATAAAATTTGAAGCCAGAAATTGGAAATTCTTTCTAATATCAATTGGAGACTGGATATTTATGATTTTTAAAAGATTTTTTTCTACAAGTTCAAAACATTGAGTTCTAATTATAGTGATTTTTGAAGATTTCTATTTGATTTTTTATTCAAGTCATTTTTAAAGGGTGATTTTTTTAATTGAAAAGTTACTTTTTGATGCTAGACCTTCCGACACCTTTTGAATTATAGAATATTTGCAAAGCAAAATCTTTATAATCTGAACTGTTCAAATGTTAAAGAACAAATATAAGAATCTTCAAACAAAACTGATGGATGAAAAAATGCATTTCGGTGAGTTTAGGATGTGTTTCCATTCATTCATTGTTCAAAATCTGCACTCATGGTCATGTAGGGGTTAATCAAGCCAAAACATAGTATTATTTAAAAGTGAACATTTATCCCAACTCATGTCAAAAATTGAAAAAGATCCCTTATAAATTGACTATGAGGAATCCACCTCAGTTCTTTCTAGGCCACTTCCAGAACAATTGTTCTATAGAGATTTTTTTTTTTAATTTTAATTTGTGATGCTATATTGAGGGCTATATATAATGAAGCATATGAAAACTATGAAGTTTTGTTTGGAATACAAATATAGTCTAGTACATTTTTGTATGGTACATTTCTTTTCAATATATTGTAAAATTACAATTTTTGACAATTTTTGTTAGATGCATAACTTGATCTTTTAGGAGTTAGAAATCATATTTGACATTCTTAAAATGGCATTTTTACTATGACCACACAATAGAATTATATTAGATACCATGACTTTTTACATTTTGGATACAAACAACAAAATAAGATACAAGATATCACTATATGATAATTTCCCTCTACTCTTAAACATTACTCCGTAGTTCTTTCTTGCAGCAATGAAAGTATTAACCCCTAAAGTTTCATGACTATGTAATCACCAAAAACGCTCCAAAACTGCCATTTCTAATACAACTACCAAATTTTTGGAAAAAAACAATTTTTGACACATGTAACCGTAGGATCTTGTAGTATGATATTTTGAAAACATGTGGTAAAAATTTCAGAAAATTCCACCGTGTGGATCATAAGATATAAGCATTCAAAGTCTTGAAAACCATTTTTTCAATCCTGCGAAAAACCGGGCAGCTGCACTTTGCAAGCTCACTTTTCAATGGAAAAATGCCGATAAAGGTGGTGCTTCTTTGAATTCAGTTTTCTAAACAAGTTGTCTATATGCTTGAAAAATTTCACATCATTTGGAACTGTACAACATATAGGAAAATAATAGTAAGTAGAAAGAAGTAGAAAATGATTCAAAATACTAAATTGTTAAAAATTTAATCATGGAATTCAAAAATGCCAATCCCAACGGTTGTAATGTTGTAATAATCAATCTACATCCTAGGATTTTATTTTTTTCCAAAAATATTGAAAATTGAGTTAAATAAACGGCTTTAAAGTTTTTTTTAGAGTAGAGAATCCATAACTGCCCGCAATTCAAAAACCCTCATAACTTTTGACTCATTGATTGAAATGGAGTGACTCAAAGCTTTTTAAGTGTATATAAATCTAGAGAACCAATTTCAAAAAAAAAGTTCCGGAAAAAATGATTTTTTTTTATCTGCCCAAACTGCCCGGTTACGAAAAAAAGTAACATATTAGGTCACAACTTTTGACTTGTATTTCAAAATGTCATGAAACTTGGTACACATGAAGATATTCCTCGCCCCCACCTTCTATTAAAATTTCAGCCTCAAATATGGATATCTCTAGTCACACGTACCTACCCAAAATTTCTATACAGCCAAAAAAGGCATGTTGGTCCTTTAGGGGTTAAGGATTTTGTAGAAAATTTTAATGCATGCAATTATCAAATGATTCGATAGTGAATGAATAATGTACCCTCACAATTGGAAAAAAATGGTGATGTTATTATCAATAGAGATTAAGGGAGATCAAAGAGCTAAGGTACACCTATTGTACACAAGATATAAATTTGTTGATATCAAAGAGACACATGGATACATATACTATTATGGTGCGCAAAATACCTACACAAAATAGTGAAATTGAGTTGCCTCAACAATTAGGTTGCCTTCAATGACATAAATTAGCTCATGAATCATTGCTTATCCACATGGAGGCACATGCAATTCCCTAAACCCGAGCTATGAACAGTGCACCAACCCATACAACACACATAGTTACTTTGTTATTACATTCTTTTGCAATGACTATACATATTTATATAGTGTTGAATGTCAAGAAATTAGTATGGGGCAACCTAATTTCACTATTTTGTGCACATCCAAACTTATATATTCAAAGACACAATAAGGCAGTACAAGAATTAAGAAAATTCATTCTCTCCCGTACCAATTCCACATACCTCACCCTCATGAATCCTAACATTTTTTGAAGGCCGCCCACCCGCCTATGCCTACTTTCCTAATAATGTACCACCATGACACAATGTGCTTGCAGTGCAAAATTATGGCCCCGACATATTCTACGTATGCATTATACCATTCCAAAACCCTCTCACAAGCAATTCATCCACCTAATACAAAATTGACATTATAAAAAATCCATGTTTTTACATTATAAGAACCTTGTGATTATTTGGATGTAGTTTTAAGTGACATCCACCTTTCTTTTTACGTTAATAATAACTTCAAACATATCATCTTCATCTCTGCTATGTGAACTTTAATTTGTGGCCATGAATGAACAAAAACTCAACCTTTAGAGGACATATATGTGACCTAGGAAATCATCCCTTTTCATTACCATGTAAATCATTGGCTTAAAAAACTGCTGAAGCACTCATTGGAAGTCAAACAATTGTAGAGGACCTTCCCTTTTTCAAAACAAAATTTTGAGAATGAATAGTTGAACTTCTGTCCCACTACATAAAACAGTGAAATTAGGTTGCCCTATACTAATTTCTTGACATTGGACACTATATAAATATTAAATGTTGGTGTACAAGAATGCACTACTTTTGAATCAGGTATTGTTGTAATTGGAACTCGAGAACCTCCATGTGTACAAATTGAAGTATCTATAGAAACATTTGTTGATTTTGATGGCTTCTAAAGTAACCTTCTCTGAGTAAGGCAACCTAATTATTAAGACAATCTAATTTTACTATTTTGTGTAGAAGAATTCCGTGTCATTCATTCGGCACCAAATGCCCATGTCAACGTTTAAGGGTTAAGGTATGCCCCAAGTCAATTCTCTCTCTCTCTTCAATCGTGACCAACTTTTTAATCACCTTGTAGGTAAGTTGCTTGGCACCATAGGTTGGGCAGAAGTCCACCCTTGCTTGTAGGGACAAACAAATTGTGTGCCCCCAGCGCTATGCCCAACGGGCAGAAGCTTTTGTCGTATTTTGCAAATCTAGGTAAGTTGTCTCCAGCACCATACCTTCCAGACTCCCACATGGGCTCAGGGAACATGGTCGCCGGTCGCCCTTGTGGAAAGAGGGCCCCGTGGTCTCCAAGTGCAACTGAAATTGCAGTCTGGATTGCAGTTGACATGCATCCATCCATCCATCCACCCATCCATCCATCCACCCATCCATCCACCCATCCATCCATCCACCCATCCATCCATCCATCTAGGACAATTTTGGGGCCCGGGTGACTTCCGTAGTTCCCTCTGAGAGTCTGTTGAATTCCAAGTTTCCAACGATGGCAATCTGAATCTGCTTTGGTCCATCCCAAGTGGAGACGCCACATGGCTTTGCATCCCAAACTTGCTCTGGTGTTAGAGTATCTCCTGCAGCCCGCTCAAACATCCCTGTCAGGGAAGTTTTGAGCGGCCGAGTGAAATCCAATCCCCAACAGCACTGTAGTTGGGCATGTAAAGGTCCGGGGCCTTCAGATTTTGTCTCTACTGCACTAGAATTCGCATTTCTACAGGGACCCTCTGAGGCCCCTCTTTGTCATCGAGCTTCGTGTTTTGGCAAGTCAAGGGTTAAATTAATGAGAAAATTGCCTCAGGGAAGCCGCAAGCTTTCCCCATTGGCTCTGCACCATCATTTGCCGGCCCTCTTCTTTCGGTCCGCAGGAGCTTTTCCAACCCCGCTCACTTTGATTTCGCCACTCTTCCCTCCAAAGCCCATTTAGCAGGGTCAAACCAAGAGGGCCGCAGGAGATACTCTTAATCCTTGAGGTAGACAAGCCTGTTACCACCGTGATTTGGAATCATGGGGCCAATTCCAAGAGGGGTATATATTTTTCCAAAGGTGTGCACTTCATTCACTATCAAACCCAGGGAAGTCATGAATGTCCCATAAACGACCCATAACCGCCTTTCAATGTATCTAATGGCACTTAAATAACCCCTAAAGGCCCAAGGCCTTTTTTTGCCAAAAAATACCCAAAACTGTCATTTTTTTAGCAAAGAGTGAAAAATAAATAAAAATGTTTTTTTTGCACATCTAACCGTAGGATCTTACACCTAACTAGTATGAAAATGTGTGGAAAAAATTTCAGAATTTTTGACCGCACAAATTGCAAGATATCTACGTTGAAAGTGAAAAAACAAATTTTTCAACACATTGTGCGACTGGATATTTTGACTTTGAACCATTTTAACTTAAAATTTTTACACTACAGAGTTTTGAGCTTTAAATGTTTATAGTGGAGAATTGAGTTGACAATGTATCCAAAAAAAAAAAATTCAAAAAAACTTAATTTTCATTATTGAAAAAATTGTTAAATAGAAGTAGGTACGGGATAGAAGGAAAATCTAAAATATTCATATATTTTAGATGGAATTAAAATGCACTAATCCCAATGGTCAGATTGTTCTAGCAAGTAAACTTAACCATGCAAAAAAAAAAAATCGAAATATTGCATTCAAAAATAAACCCTACAAGTGTGTTTTTTCAAAAAGATGCTCTAATTGCCCGAAAAACAAGAATGTCCATAACTTTCTCATAACAAATCCAAATGAAATGAATCAAAGCTTTTTAGATAGACAAAAATATAATCTATGGGAAAAAAAATACTAAAACAAAAAACAAAAAAGTGCACATTTTTTTTTGTTGCCCACCGTCCCCTGTTTTGAGCTTATTTGGTCATAACTTTTGTTCTCGGGCACCGATTGTGAAAATAATTATATTCCCATGAAGCTAATCAGTTTTTATACCTCCCAAAAAAGTTTCAAAAAATCAAGAAAAAATTTAAGCCCGTAGGTACCTGCCCAAAAATGCATTTGTCTCCCGAAGGGACAACGGGCTTTTAGGGATTAAGGACCTTTATGAGCATTTTTGCTTTGTATTTATCAATTTTTGGATTGACTTACTCTATTCACAGGCGTTTTAGAATTCATCATTGCTCCAATCTATGAGCATAAGTATGTAAAAAAGATTTGATGAACAGATTTTCCTTCCAAGTTGGTATTTATCCTTAGATGGGCGATTTAGGAGCCTTCTACTTTAGAGGGTTTTTTTGCTTTACATTGAGGGACCTCCGCAAGAGGCTCGTCATACAACTATAAGGGCCTCCTTACATGTATCGGTGGGTGGGTGTAGTCAACAATGCTGAAATATAGAAACCACTTTTATGTTCATTCTATAGTGTTTGATATACCGGGATCGGTAGAACTTTCCTCCTCCTAAACCGCTTGCCGATCGATCGATGTTACTGTATTTGTCTTGTAGTTGCTTTTTCTGCCCACCGGACCAGTATGTAAGCTAAGAGCATCACCACCCTGCTTGCAAAATGCAAGCCAGGTTGCAAGCCTGGCAGTCCATTTTGCAAGCTGGGGAAGAAGGGTCGCACCACCCGTGGCCTCTTAAGAAGCCATCACCATCCAATGAGCTACGTCCACATTCACGGATCATGTCCTTGCTTTTTGGGAAAGTGGAAAAGTGTTTGTCTCATGCAGTTTGCAAGCCGGTTTGCAAGCCATCCTTTGGCTTGCAAAAGAGCCCGATTTTGCAAGCCACCAGCGGCTTTTGGCTTAGCCTCTTAACAAGTTCATCCATTATGCAAGACGGGTGGGGCAATTTTGCAAGCCTCTCTTAACAAGTCATCCAATATGCAAGACGGGTGGGGATGCTCTAAGCCCGCCCTAAGCCGGACCCCTTGCTTGCAAGTTATCCTCCATGGATCATGGAATAGTAGGATCCCTCTGGCCCCCACAATGAGGGCCGGGAGGAAGGAACGGACTGGATGAGGCCAACTGAACGCCGGATCTTGTGAGGTCCGTCCGGCCTTGCTCCCACCGAATCGTGTATAGCACCTGGGTCCCCTTGGACGGACGGAGGGGTTCCGTCATCCACCCAATGAACTGAACTTCGTCCCGACTCCCTCCGTCCCTGGA
Source organism: Neckera pumila (assembly GCA_963969595.1). Taxonomy (NCBI): domain Eukaryota; kingdom Viridiplantae; phylum Streptophyta; class Bryopsida; order Hypnales; family Neckeraceae; genus Neckera; species Neckera pumila. The sequence continues at coordinate 24,122,609 of OZ018411.1, read as the reverse complement.
ATTTCTCCCCACCCTTGGATCGCCAGGCCCATCCATGGGCCTAGATGCCCCCGAATCCCTCTCTCCCTCCGTGCACATCCTCAGGGAGGGCTGCCCAAATTGGCCGACGGAGTCCCAGTGACTCCAGTCCCCATTCTTGATTGGCTCCATGTCCCCCAGGCAGACCGCCAGTTTAGCCTCGCTCCTGCTAATTTAGCCCAGCAGATGCCCTTTGGTCGACTGCCAGGGTCCCCCTTGGGGAGGGGGGTTGTCCTCTTGTGCTCATCTCCACACTGTAGGAATACTACGCAACTGTTGGGGGACTCAATTTGGGGGACAATTTGGGGGCCCAGTTGGGTAAGTTACCTCAGGGTCTCCAGCTTTTCTTTTCTTTTTTGAAACCCGGAATTCAGGGGTCTCCAGCTTTCAGGCGACTTTCTGTAATTACACAGTGGGGGAGTGGACCACTGCAACCACGCCACCTGGCGGAAAATGGACGGTACTCGCAGCTGAGCACCGACTCCAGGCAGTTGATGGAATTTAAATTGAAGTTAAATTAAAGATTAAGTTAATTAGTGGGGTAAGTTAGTAGTGTGACGGAGAAACCAGAAATGCTTAGAGCATTGCCACCCATTCATTGCCAAGCTCCCGGGCCGGGGTTTGGGTAGGGCCGGGAAGAAAAAGTGAGACACAAATTTTCGGGAAAGGAACAAAAGAAGAGACCGGTCACTTCAAAATGAGCTCTCCAAACACTAGCTCCCCGTCCCCGCCACGCTTTGACTTTGGCCTTGATCTTGTTGGCTTTGTTGGTTAGTGGGTCATTTCTTAACTTTTTTTAATCAATTAGCATTTTGGTTTGGCTCTTGGTTATGAAAACGCATTAATGCATGAGTTTGTCTTGTCTTGGCGTGTGCGCTTCCTTTATATGGATGGTGCATGGAAGCGGCCCGGAAGGAGCAATGCCCCGGCCACCCTAATCCTTGAGCCGTGTTTGTAGGGAATGGGTGGCGATGCTCTTAATTTACATTCATACGTTGGGATTGCTCAAGCTGACTGCACCAGTCGCGCTTATAGTTGTATGACAAGCCTAAGAGCATCCCCACCCATCTTGTAAAACAAATGACTTGTTGCCACTGGCTTGCAAAATTGTTCCACTGGGCTTGCATAATAATGGATGAACTTGTTAACCCCTAAAGTTCCTTGACTATGTTGTCACCAAAATTGTTCTAAAACTACCATTTCTTGCACAAGTATTAACTTTTTGAAAAATATCATTTTTGGACACATGTAACCGTAGAATCGTGTAGTACTCTGGTTTGGGAATGTGTGGAAAAAATTTCAGAAATTTCCACCATGTAGATTGGAAGATATTAGCGTTTGAAGTGGCAAAAGTCCTTTTTTTGGCCTTGCAAAAAATTGGGCAACTGCACTTCACAAGGTTAGATTATTATGAAAAAAATTCTTAAATGGTTGTGCTTCTTAGGATTCATTCTTTAGAGCAAGTTGGCTACATGCTTGAAAATTTTCAGATTATTTGGAATTGTACAACTTATAGGAACAAAATAGTAAGTAGAAAGAAGTAGATAATGGTTCAAAACATTAAATTGCTAATAAGTTAATTATAGAACTGGAAATGCCAATCCCAATGGTTGCAATGTTGTAATAAACAGTCTACATCCTACAATTTTACTTTTTTTGAAAAATATTGAAAATTGAGTGAAATAAGCGATTTCAAACTTTATTTTAGAGTAGACAATCCACAATTGCCTGCAAACTAAAAATCCTTGTAACGTTTGACTCATTGATCAAAATGAAATGATTCAAAGCTTTCCACGTATATATAGATCTCATGAACCAATTTCAAATCTTTATTTTTCTTAAAAGTGATTTTTTTTAATTTGCCCAAACTATCCGGTTTTTAAAAAAGTAACATACTAGGCCATAACTTTTGATTTGTATTTTCAAATGTCATGAAATTTGGTGTATATGAAAGATATTCCTTGTCTCCACCTTCTATAAAAATTTCAGCCCAAAATATGCAAATCTCCAGTCATACGTACTTGCCCAAAAATTTTATGTTGCCAAAAAATGCATGTTGGTCCTTTAGGGTTTAAGAGGTTGGGTCAAAAACCTCCAGTGGCTTGCAAAACTTGACTTTTTTGTAAGCCAAAGTGCGGCTTGCAAACTAGCTTACAAAACGCATGAGACAAGCACCTTTTGCACTTTCCCAACAAACATGGACTTGATCGGTGAATGGAGACGTAGCTAATTGGATCAACTTCTATTTTTTACAACATCTTAGCAAACTGTGGGTGGGGCGATCTGTCTTGTATCATCTTAAAAAATGGTTTGCATTTTAGCAGCCGGGTGGTGATGCTCTAACTGAATGCAAAGGTGAAGCCAAGGGTGAATTTTAAAAACTAAACTAAAAAACTAAACTATTTTTATGTTGTGTTAAATCTATTTCTCTACACTTAACTCACAAATTTGGGGCCTCAAAATTTGCAAAAAATTTCATGCATTGCAAAAAGAAAGTTCCTACGTTTTTTCTATAAAGAAAACATGGGGGGAAATGGACTCTAAATTAGGCTTGTCATACAACTACAAGTGCAACCGGCTGCCCCTTGGTGTAAGTTAATTAGAGGGTTTCATATATCCTTGCCATCAAAGGGGGAGAATAAAGAACACTTTACATCTAGAGACTGAATCCTCACTTTTGATTAATCTAAAGGCTAAAATATGCGTAATTGGCCTCAATGAGAATGGCGCAGCCTCTAGGTGTAAAACATCCCTAGCTTAACCATGGAAGGACGGTCCAATGACCACTAATTGGTCAAGCCTCAAAATCTATCACTATGTTTGTTTGCTGCCATTTTGCAACTAGGTTGGGAATGAAAAAAAATTATTTTTATTTTTAAGAGATGAAATCATAGGTCTAATACAAGTCATAAAATTTTCAAATTTTGTGGAAAAAAAATTGTGAATTTTTTAAGAAAAAAATGCAGATAGTTCGTATCAAATATAAAACGTATTTGAAAAATTTGAAATTTTCACTATAGATGTATATTGTCGTGTATAACATCATGGTATAAACCAAAAGTACTATGCCACTCTGAAATTAGAAAATCAACAAACCATGGTTTACAAATTTTTCAAAACTTGACACTAGAATAGAAACTGCACTTGATAAGCTTTACTTCATTTGCTGAACTCGAATTTAGAATATCACTTTTATGGCTAAAACTCACATCAAGAGTAAGTAGCAAGAAATGCCAAAGTACACTACAAAGGTGATCCGTGGACTAAAAAATTTCTTTTTTAGAAAAGTCAATGATGGTAATTTGCAATATTTATTATTCACTAAAAATATTGCTCAAGTAGCTTCCAAAAAAATTTAATGGATGGAAATACAATTTTTTCCATCCTGCAATCTCTAGTGAAGTCATCCATCAGACACTTAGTGTTCGCGGCATCTTTCTAGGATTAACGTGATTAGGACAAACATCTATACATTAAATGAGGTTGTTTGTATTGTTTTATTTTGTCACAAAGAGATCTCCAAAATCATCTGTCCCCTTGTTGTATTCATAGTACCATTGGAAAGCACTCTGCAAAAAGAGGTGCAGACACTTTATTTGTGGCATTCCAACTCACATCAATAAAGATATTGAATTTTGACATTTTTATGAAATAAAAAATTAGAAATTTACTTTTTACTTTATTTTTACTTTACTTGGGTTGTAGCAATAGCACAAGGCATCCATATCTTTAAGTCATGCTATTTATTCATTTGTTTGTTTTGTTTGTTATGGTAAGATCTCGTGGACCGTGCATCCATCATTTGGATTCTTAGTGCCGTTGGAAAGCTCTGTGCAAGGAGGGGTGCACAAACTTTGTTTGTGGCGTTCCAACCCACAACAAAAAAGATATCGAATTTTGAAGTTTTTATAAACTAAAAAATTAGGAATTTACTTTTAGCACATTTGTGAAGAATGAACCTTAGTTAGTGGTTCCCAACGAGTCTCATTTAGGCCTACCATTTTGAGTTTGATTTGCACCTCCTAATCTTTCATGGTCTATCGCTTAGGACAGAAGTCACGAATTAAGGTAGATCAACCTATTACCACCTTGATTTGCAATTTGACTATCTTGGGGCTAATTCCATGAGAGACATATATTTTCAGAGGTGTACGCATGTTTCATGAATCAAACCCAAGTGAAACTATAATTTTCTGATCAAAATTGTAATTTCTGTGAATTTTTGAAGTGTTTTACGAAAGTGCCCGTGACTAGGGTCATAAACGCCCTAATAACAACCCATAACCACCTTCTTATGTCCCTATAAGCATCTAGGTATTCACCAATCAGCTATTGCCACATTACCCTAAATGACATAAATGCACTGATTTTGTCAGATTTCCAGATAGAATTGGGTCACTTCTGGACAGATTTGGATGGTGGAATGGGTGGAAATGGGGCCAAAAACAGAGTGGCGGAAATGGGTTGGAGACGGAATTAGGCTAGTCTACCTTATTGGGTGGAACTGAAGGCCTGCCTGTTCTTCGGAATAAAAGATAATATTTTAGAGTAAGGTGTGGAAAAGCAAGGGTGGAGAGGGTAGGGGCGCACATGGAGAGGAGCCCATTAGCGTGCTGCCATGGCCATGGGATCTCCATGGTTATCATGTACCCAATCCCCGCCCCCAGACATCATGCTGGCCCACGTTCCCCACGTTCCCCTCACGCGACCCTGCGTGGCCATTTCCTTTCCCCCTGCCCCCTGCCCGGGCTGCGCTCCTCCGTTGCTTCCTCCGCCCGTCTACACTCTACAGTACTGGCTCTGTGGCTGTCGGATGCCTGCCTTCGGCCCGCCTTTTCAGCCGCCTTGCAATTAACCCACATATTGTACCTGGCCTACCTGAGGGGAAGCTATGTTCCGGAAGGACCGGCGGCTAATTCAAAGTTAGCCGGTGGTGGGATTGGAGAAAAAAACCCGGTTGCAATTGGGAAACATTGGAAAAAAAACAAAAAAAACTGGTGAAAAAAATCTGTAAAATTTTTATTTTGGAAAAAAAATAGAGAAATGGTTCGGACTCCATACCATATTATGTAGGTCAGATTCAAAAAATAAGTAGGAAAAATTTGGATCATGTTTAAAATTTTAAAAATTGTACCACTATTTCTGAAAATCTGAAAAAAAATTCATTGTTGCTAGTTTTGAATATCCAAAAGTTATTCTTGAGAAAATTTAGAAAAAACAAACACATTTACGCATGAATAGAAAAAATCAATCCAAAATTAGGAAGCCAAGAAATCCAAATGAAGCTGTCGAATTGTTGAACTACAAAAACTAAACTAATTTGGTAGCAAGGCGTTAAAACTGACTTACACTTACAGTATTTGAAAAAATGGTTCAAACTCTATATTTTTGGCTCGACTCTACCTCGACAATTTCATGACTTTCAAATAATTTGGTCCCTATTGAGAGGATCTTCACTTTGACTAATTTGGATTGCTCGGAACCAAGAGGTGTTTTCACATACATTGTGGCCGCGTGGTCTCCTGCTACAAGCACTATGGGACTCACTTCTTGATTCAGACAGAGCAGCGTTACTTAATCCCTAAAGGACCGGTTGTCCCCTCGAGGGACAATTTGGGTTCGGGCAGGTTCCTATGATCTCAATTTTTTGTAATATTTTTCGGGATTTTTTGAGGTTGTGTATTTTTGCGAGATCTTTGTGAATATATAATTCTTATTTTAATTGATGCCTAGGAGCAAAAGTTATGGCACAATAAGTAAAATTGGAATTTTGCGAGCAGCACAAAAAAAATCACAAAAAGTCAAAATAATTTTTTTTCAAATTTTTTCCTCGAAGATTATATTTTTGTCTACATGTGAAGCTTTGTTTCATTCAATTTGGACTAATAATGAGAAAGTTATGGACAATCTTAGTTTTTCGGGCAATCTAAGCATCTTCTTGAAAAAATAAGTTGTAGAATTCATTTTTGAATGCAATTTTGAGAATTTTTCAAAAAAAATTGTTAGAAAGGTTTAGATTTTCTTGCTAGAACAATCTCACTGTTGGGATTATTGTGATTCAATTCCATCTAAAAGCTATTAACAATTTAGTTTTTTCTTCAATCTTAAACCCACCTCTACTTAACAATTTTTTAATGAGTGAAAATTAAGTGCTTTTTTTCCTAAATTTTTTTGGTAGATTCTCAACTCAACTACTTAACATAAATAAGTAGAAAATCAAAATCAGTAGTGCAAAAAATTTGAACTAAAAAGATTCAAAGCCAAAAAATCTGGTCAAGCAAGGTGGAAAAAAACTTGTTTTCTTCACTTTAAATGCATATATCTTGCAATCTACGTGGTCAAAGTTTCTGAAATTTCTTCCTCATATTCATATACTAGTCAAGTATAAGATCTTATGGTTGGATATGCAAAAAAGAACAATTTTTTAAACTCTTTTCTCTTTGCAATAAAAATGACAGTTTTGAATGGTTTTTGGTCGGAAAATCACCTCAGTCCTTTAGGGGTTAAGGCCCAAACAACTGCTAGGCTCCAACCTCACTGTGCGACCTCCGTGGGGCTCAAAATTGACAATATCTGGCTTTGTTCCAAGTTGCTAGCGTCGCGGGAGGGTGGCATTATCAGGTGGCAAGGGTGTGGCCCTCCCGGTTGTAGTTTTTCATAAGTTTCTTTGGTTTCTTTGTTTTTTTTGCTCTTTATCTCTTCATTTGCCCAGCCTCACGGCTTGGCTATTTTGTTTTATGTTGTTTTTTAATGCAGTGGATTCTCTCCATTTGTTCAAAAAAAAAAATGATTCAATGTGAGAAGTGGAAGAAATTAGCTTGTAAAACTAAAAAACTTCCCAAATGTTGGTTGTAAGGATTGAACATGGATGGAAGGCCTCCCAAAAAAATCAAAAAGGGAAGCTTTTGTCTTTAGCATGACAAGTACCTAATTGTGTAACTAATCTAAAAGGTACATATACTCAATATTGCTTTCAATTGCATTGTATTGCACTCCAATGTAGTGAAAATTATAAAAGATTGGTATGATGGCATTTTATTGTGGAATTCGTGTTGGAAGGGTTAGAAATGATTTGAAAACTTCAATAAACACCAACATGCATTTTCTAAACGTTGCAAAAGGGCTAATCATTATTCCACAATCTTGAGGGACACTTTTCAATTAACATTGCAAAGTTAGCATAATCATATTATATCTAAATACATGAGAATGGTCTTCCCTTAGGGACACAATGGGAAGCTATGTGGATGTGTCTTGACAAAAAATGAGTTGACAAGAAATGCATCATACAACTTCTGTGATTTGTAGCTCTATTGCAAAAAAAAATGCATTAGAGAAAACATCAGCCTTCCAGAGGGTTGCTCCAGATTGACATGCCAAACTATTTCAAGCTTGGCTTGTCAATTTGAAACAGTCCTCCGGTGAATAGTTAGAGTGTATGATTGCTTGCCGAAATAGTCAGATTTTGTCGTTTTTTTTTAAAATAATTTTTTACTCATAAAACTGGATTCCTATGCCACTATCACTGCAGTTTCAATTGCGCCGAAATAGGGGGGGGGGGGGGGGTAGCCCTGAAAAAAAAAATCAGAGTACTTTGGAGGGCTGTGGAGCAGCCCTTTGAATGCCTAAAATTTTCTCATTATATGAAAACTTTTGTCTTGGTTAGGTCAATGAATGTTATGGCGGAAATAATTACCTTTAAAAGAAAATTCTTTGAAGCATTATCATATTTGAGTATGGAAACTATAAAAAATTGTCACTTTAATTTGTGAAGATTTAGATTTGAAATCGCTCTTACATTTTTCAATTAGATTCTTTAGAAATTTCATTTGCATACAAGAGACCCATTTTGTATATGTGTCTAAAGATATCATTGTCAAACATTTGGTATAAAATAAATCTTGGAGCATCAAGCTCTAGTGTTAGAGTTGAGTGCTAATGGCCAATGTAAGCACTAGCTTGGTGATCCTATATGTGACTCTTTGATTGCCCAAAAGGAGGCACGCTTTCTATAAATATTTAATGGCCGAATTTTTTCTTGAATTTTTTCATACAATTGTTTATGTGTTCATACGAATACATCAAGTGCCTTTATTTAATCAAATTGATGATAACTCAAAATTATTTCTTAGCCATAACAAGCATCGGATGGGTGAAGTTATTTGTATGAAACATCAACTATAAAATCTTTGTTCATCATCCAAAATATAGAATATTGAAACTTTTAGAGGATAAAACAATATGAATGAAGAGTCAAGAAGTGAGTAATTCAATTATCTTCTATATGTGTCGTGTGGGTTTAGATAACAAGTCCTACACTTATCCATTTAGACTTAGATAGTGAGGACTATGAGAATCCAATGAATGACCTTCAAGAATTATATAAGCAAAGAATGCATCTATTCATCCTCAAATGTGATAATTTTTAGCTTACTACCTTGGTAATACATAGTCAAAGGGACACATCCTTCCAAGGTTAAATAATTTATGGGTCCCCATAAAATTGTTGCTCTTCATGTTATAAGTTGATTATGATAATTTGACAAATTCTTCTTATCCTAGAATCTTTATCCTTGAGTAGAGTTGAATACATTTGCTTTCTTGATATAGACAATGTATTTTAAGATATAAAAGAAAATGAAGGTACAAAAAAAATTCTAATTGGCTTGATTTTTTTGGTGAGCTTACAAAACATCAATGAGATTGTTGCTATGCAACTTTAAGAATACACTAGTGTGACCCTGTGCCATTGGCCCAATTTTCATCCACTTCTAGTTCCACTCCCGGTTCCACTCCCGGTTCCACTCCCAGTAGCAAGAACGCCACCAAAATCAAAGTAAAAGTAATTTTCTAATTTTTTAATCAATAAATACTTTGAAATTCAATAACTTTTGCACCACTGCTCCAAACGCCACGAAACCAAGCCTGTGCACCCCTCCTCGCCAAGCCCTTTCCGATGGTACCAAGCACGCAGCCGGGGGATGCACGGTCCGGGAGATCTCAACGTAACAAACAAAACAAACAAACAAACAAACAAACAAACAAACAAACAAACAAACAAACAAACAGCCTCATTTAAGGTATTGATTGTATTCACAAACAAACAAAAATGGTAGAATTTCCAAGGCAATTTCACATTCATTGTCATTTCGTCAAGGTGTGGATTGGAGAAGATATTTCCAAACCACTTGTCAGTTTTTGAAGGCATAGATATATTAGTAGTCTTGGCACTTGGAAGTTAAGTGTGACATCCATTCTCTTTTAACTTGTACTCAATCATTCTTTGGAGAATGACATTTATTGGCTTTAGACTACATGGGAAGAGGCTTTGCATTGACAAAAGCTACCTTGAGGAAAATTTAAGTAGTTCTTTTGTTCAAAAAACAAGCCCATGCTATAGAAAAAAAGCCAATCATAGTGTAGCTGTTTGTTCTTCAGTAGTAATTGGGATGGAAGTGGTTAGGAGGTAATAAATTGTACAATGACTACAACCTATGCTCGACATCGTTTTAAAATACTGCAACCTTGCCTTGTGTAATCAACCATGTCTTCATTGTCTAGAAGAAACCCGCGTTGGTTTCAACCAAAAATGTAGGTTGAAATTTGTTGAGAACCATGTTTCCAACGTTGGAATTCCAAAATTCTGCATTGGAAACATAGTTCTCAACAAATTTCAGCCCACATTTTTGGTTGAGATCAATGCGGGTTTCTTCTAGTGAAGCTTGGTATTTGAATGCACCTCTATTGAATCTCAAATTTTTAATCCTTGACGTGACCCTTGAAAGTTGGGCTGGTAACCATGGAAATCATCATTTTGGCACTGTATGACATCATAACCCACATTGAAAAAACCAAAAATGTTCACTAGAGGTCAAACTACTATTTATGATCTTTCCTTTCTACATAAAATTTTGGAGATGAATAGTTGTACTTTTGTCCTATACATAATGATTCTCTCTCATTCATCAACCAAAAAATGGTTGCGGCATCGTGTATGGGTTAAATGAATTACACTTACTTGATCCAAATTACAAATACAAGTCCATATAACGGGCTACAAAGTATATCCTCTTGTCTTGATGTTTTTCCCCAAAAATTGAACAATTTGCATCAATCCACGGCAAAAACATTTTTAACCCCTAAACGCCGCCAGCGCTACTATGTTGCTTTTGGATGACAATAAAAATGAACCAGAAAGTATTTGAAAGTATTTTTTCATTCCGGAACTTTCTTGTTGACCTTTCATATTGAGTTATGAAGAGAATCCAATTTAGTTTGTAGTTTTCCAAATGTTTGTCTTCATGTAAATGAAAAGTTAGTAAGAAAAATAGATCACCAAAATATGCTAGTTTAGTGTGTTTTGGAAAGTTGTTTCTCCTTGCTCTAGATCTAAAATTTCTCCACAAAAAGATATTTTTGAAGTTTGAGTACAACTAACAAAATGAAAGTCATCTATTCTAGTTTTTATGCCAATTTGAATTAAATTTTTTTTCCTAATATTGAATATTTAATTGTGATTTGAACTTTGGATGTATTTTCAATGTCTATTTTTTTTCTAATTATAGAATGATACAGAAATTGAGTTAATACAATGATGTTTGTCATTGTAATATATATAGATGGTGAAATTTCAGATTTTTTGAAGTATTTTTCTATTTGATGTGATTTTTCTTCACTTTTTCTTAAAAAATTCTCAAAAATATCAATATTTTCCAAAAAAAATCCTAAATTTTTTGTGAGGTAAACAAGACATTCAATTTCAACTATGAAAAATAAATATAAATTCTTTTATACACATCTAGTTGTAAAATGCAACAAATTGACTAATAGGTAGTAAGGCTTCATTCAAATAGTAATGTACCTGTATTTTGAATAGATAGTAGTGAGGAAGAAGTTCCAGATCAAATTATTTTTCAAAACCCCTCATTTTATTTTGTAGGGGGGGGGGGGGGTCTGAAAAATAATGCGATCGGAAAATTTCAAAATCCCAGTACCCCCGCTCAGTCTTGTATTTTTGAAAACGAAGTCATCTGACAATCGAGATGGGATAATCCGTATCCCTTTTCCGTATATGTTTTCCGTATCCGTATATATATGATATACACACGATATCATAATATTCGTATCAAGATCAACGGCAGGGAAGGGGGTGTTTTTATTTTTTTTCAAAAATGATCAATGGATATTAATTTTTTGGGGGAGGGGGGGGGGGGTAATTAATTGAGCAGGAAGTGTTCCTCTCTTTTCAGGGGATAGTAAGGCTTGAAATTAGTGGTCATAGGTCAGTCATTTCAGGATTAAAACCCTGACAACATCCAACACAGTCATTTTTCCTTGTGCAATGTGGACTTCCATATTTTTGGAGGACTCCATTAAACACCAGCGATCTCAGAATGGGTTTAGGGTTGGGAAGTTCTAATGTTCATTTTTGGGAAGATTTATTTTAATCTTATTTTAATTTAATTAAGGCATGAAAAAATTAAGTAGAAACCAAGCAAAATTTAGCTAGTTTTGGGATTGCTATTAAACCCTAAAGGACCATTTGTCTCCTTAGGGAACAATTTGGGTCCAGGCAAGTTCCTATTGTCTCATTGTTCAGTGAGATTTTTTTTGGATTTTTTGAGGTTGTGTTATTTTGCGAGAGCTTTGTGAGTATATAATTTTTATTTTAATTGATGCCTGGGAGCAAAAGTTATAGCACAATAAGCAAAATGGAGTTGGGCGGTCAACACAAAAAAAATCACAAAAAGTCAAAATAATTCTTTCCTCATTTTTTTCTTAACGATTATATTTTTGTCTACACGTGAAGCTTTGTTTCATTTAATTTGGACTAATAATGAGAAAGTTATGGACAATCTTAGTTTTTTGAGCAATCTAAGCATCTTCTTGAAAAAATAATTTGTTGAATTCATTTTTGAATGCAATTTTTAGAATTTTCAAAATAAAATGTTAGGTAGGGTTATATTTTCTTATTAGAACAATCTCACCGTTGGGATTATTGTAATTCAATTCCATCTAAAAGCTATTAACAATTTAGTTTCTTCTTCAATCTTGAACCACCTCTACTTAACAATTTTTTAAAGAGTGAAAATTAAGTGCTTTTTTTCTAGTTTTTTTTGTAGATTCTCAACTCAACTACGTAACATAAATAAGTAGAAAATCAAAATCAGTAGTGCAAAAAATTTGAACTAAAAAGATTCGAAGCCAAAAAACTTAATCAAGCAAGATGCAAACAAACTTGTTTTCTTCACTTTAAATGCATATATCTTGCAATCTACATGGTCAAAGTTTCTGAACTTCTTTCACGTATTTATATACTAGTCAAGTATAAGATCTCACGATTGGATATGCAAAAAAAACAATTTTTGAAGCTCTGTTCTCTTTGCAATAGAATTGACACTTTTGAGTCGTTTTTTTTGTTTTTATAGGAAAATCACCTTGGTCCTTTATGGATGAAGCACAAGAGTAACAATCCTTGAATTTGTGCTGCTTGTACTGGTAGTGCTCTTGTTGATTGATGATTGACTGCATCTACGCGGAGATATTTTCCCCCCTAATTGCTCACATGGGGGTGGGGGCTCCCAAACTTGAGCGGAACAGATAAGTTTGAGGATGAGGAGTTTATATACATGATGATCCAAGGTCCGGCCTCCAGGACAACCAGGGCAAGCATATCTATCTCATATTTATCCAACCTGGCTAGGTACTGCTACCACCATACATAAATAAAAAAAATAAAAAAAATGTTTTTATCTTGTGCCATGAGATTCTAAATGGGAGGAGATAAGGAGCAATTGCTACAGGAAAGGAAGTTGAACTTAAGTTAGGTGACGGTGGAGGGAATTGCGCATAAGTTAAGATTGAATGTAACCTAATAACCTTGGCAGCAAATAAGTTAACCAGACCAATTGCAGACTGTACTATTCTTAATATCATTTAACTTGGCTGTTCAATCATGGGTGGAGTGCACTCCAGTCTGTATAATCACTGGTAATTTAATTTTGAGAAGGGAAGGGCAGTACTGTGTACTTAGTGTGTGGAGTGAGGTTCCAAATTCAGAAGCATCCAGTCAATCCAGAAAATGTGCACCATGAACCCAGAATGAGCAGGATGTCTAGGGTGGAAACACCTGGAACTTACAGTCAAAATAAGCAGTCATGAGGCATAGTGAGAGGCACTTTAAAAAAAAATAAAAAAAAATATTTTTGTAATATTAACAACTGAAAATTATGAATTAAAAAAAAGAAAAATAGAATTATTGGAAAAGATATGTAATTTCTATGATTTTTCAAAGGAGAATTCCCTTGGTCATTGAAACTGTCGTGTAACTTGGTCCAAAAAATGGAAATCTAGAAAAATCAAGAGTCAACCAATTGCACTTAACCCCTAAAGGACCAAGGCCTTTTTTCTACCAAAAAACACTCAAAACTGCCATTTCTATAGCAAAGAGTAAAATAAATTGAAAATTGTTTTTTTTTCATGTCTAACCATAGGATCTTATACCTAGTATGACAATGTGTGGAAAAAATTTCAGAATTTTTCGCCGCACAGATTGCAAGATATCTGCGTTTAAAGTGAAAAAAACAAGTTTTTCAACACATTGCGGGAGTAGATTTTATGACTTTGAACATTTTTAACTTTAATCTTTTGCACTATAGAGTTTGAGCTTTTAATCTTTCTAGTGGAGAATTGAGTTGAGAGTCTAGGAAAAAAAGGAATACAAAATAACTTAATTTTCATTATTAAAAAAATTGTTAAGTAGAAGTAGGTACGAGGTAGAAGGAAAATCTAAAATATTAATATCTTTTAAATGGAATTAAAATGCACTAATTCCATTTAATGGTTTAGATCATTCTAGCAAGAAAACTAAACCATGTGGAACTTTTTTTTCTCGAAAAATTGCAAAAAGTACATTCCCAAATGAATCCTACAAGTTATGTTTTTCAAGAAGATGCTATAATTGCCCGAAAAACAAGATTGTCCATAACTTTCTCATAAAAAATTCAAATGAAATGAATCAAAGCTTCCCAAATAGGCAAAAATATAATCTATAAGGAAAAAAAATTAAAAAAAAAAATTAAATTTTTTGCATATTTTTTTTGCTGCCCCCTCTCTCACTTGTTTTGAGCTTATTTGGGCATAACTTTTGTTCCCGGGCACCAATTGAAAAAAAAATTATATTTCCACGAAGCTTATCAGTTTTTCTATCTTCAAAAAAAGTTTCAAAAAATCACGACAAAAATTCAGCTTGTAGATACCTGCCCAAAATCCCATTTGTCCCCCGAAGGCACAATGGTCCTTTAGGGATTAATGACATTTTGGAAGACATTTTTAATAGAAGAGTCTCCTTCTTTCTCATGAACTCATTAAACTCTTGGAAAGAAGTTTTCTTACACTAAGAAAATGTAATATAAGACACTTAAGATACAATTGCCCTTGGCATTAGGGGTGATGTTTGCAATGTGAATCTGGTCCTGAAGTAGGTCTAGATTCGTTCCTAAGACCCTCACTAACAACACTCTTTAACACCAAGTGCAAACATACCTTAATTTCTAACTGAACGAATTGAATTACGCTAATTGAATTCCTAGAACTTGAATAGTATGTATGATGCCCAAATGAAGGAACTGCACCCGGCGTGTTTGCGAGGGAACCAAAACACACCCAACTGAAATTGCCAGAGGCTGCCCGAGACGGACACACTTATTATTGCCGCCCAACAATTCACAGGCAAAAAAACATTGATCACTGCATCATCAAGGCCACTGAAAAAATGCAAAGTCGCGGATGAAGAGAGAAATTATGAGCGCCAACCAATTGACGCGTGTGGGGAGGAATGGCCGAGGAAGGCGGGCAAGGACGGGCAAGGACGGGACGGGACCGGGCCGGGCCCAGAGATGGAGGGACCCAAAGGGGGTCCTGTCTGCGGCATCACGGCGGTTAGGAGAAAACAAAGAAAACAACTGAAAGTGCCAAGTTTAGCAGTTGCAAAGCCCTTACTATACATAGCGGCTCGGGAACCCTCCCACGTGGGGGGCGACATCCCGCTGGATGAGGATGGGATCCAGAGGTAGGGATGAAACGTTCACCGTCCGTCGACGACGAATGAAACCGCCCCACGCCACCCTGGTTCCATCCATAGCACCCGCGAAGAAGCCTTCACCGTTCGTCCCTGACCCCCGCCCACCACCCACGATTTTTTTATCATTCATCCAACCGTTCGTCGCCCTAAGGGAGGCGTGGAGCTCCTTTCAAGCTCCCCCGGCAGACAGCTTTCCCGCAGATCCCTCCGCAGCTCCCTTTGCGCTCCTTTGCTTACCTGCAGCAGCAGCACTTCGGACGCCATCGCCAATACAAAGGACCTCGCCCCTGCCTCCCCGATTTCCCCTCTTTGCTTGGCTCGCTGCTGCTCTCCTCTTCTGCAGCCTGCTCCCGATCGCTCCCTGTAAGTCTCTCCAGCCGATCGCCGCCTTTCACAGCTCGCTAGGTTTTGTTTGGAGGGTACAACTGTTGGTGGCGGCTTCTTGTTTGGTCCCGTGTTTGTGAGTTTGGTGGTGTCTTCTGTGGGCTTTGTCTTCTTCCGGGGATGGTGTTTTGGTGTTTTAAGCTTTTTAGTAGTTTTAAATTTAAATTTATTTATTTATTTATTTTTGGGTACGCGTTGCTGATGGTTTGGTAGGTGTGGGTTTCTGGTCATTTGACTTCGGCTTTGTTGTGTGTGATCGGCGGTAGAAATCGTCTTGTTTGGGATATTGTGGGGTATAGGAAGCGGCTGTTCGTGTCTCGTTGTTGTGAACCGCTCTGTACTGGCAGCAGCGAAGTTAAGGCGATTAGGAATTGAGTAGGGATTGCCGATCGCGTTCGAGATCGGTGGTTTTAGTGATTGGGGAAGTGTATAGTAGAGTTTGCTGTCGCGAAGTAAGACAGGAAGCAAACAGGTTTTGACATCGTGAACCGTTTTCCTTGTTTTTAGTCAACGCGCCTTGTTTGACGTGGTCTTAGTTGAAGTAGAGGCCGGGCAACTGAAGTTTGTTTGGAAGAGATTGAGTAAGCTTCGCCTCTCTGGATCGGTTGAGAGAGGTTTGTGAGATTCTAGGAGTTCTATTCCTCGGCTATTACCTGCGAGGCGATTATTTTCTCGGGCGTAGTAGTGGGGTGTAGTTGTAGGGCGAAGGTTTGGTGAATGTTCTTGGGTTTTTTTTTTTGTAAAATTTGTCCTTCCGCACCAATCTTGTCCTTCTTTTTTTCTCAACGTTCCTCCGTTCTTGTGTGTCAAAAATCTTTTTCAGTGCTCTGAACCGCAAATAGCAAGCCCAGCGATTTCTATTAAGAATAAACAAGCTGGCCGCCCTAGAGACTGAGATGGCTCGCGGGTGCTCCCACTGTGGTCATAACGGTCATAATTCAAGGACATGCCCTGATCGAGGGGTGAGGCTGTTTGGTGTTAGGCTCACAGATGGGGTGATGAGGAAGAGTGTGAGTATGGGTAACCTAAGCCACTACGCCAGCCCCAACAATCCTCCTTCTCCACCCAGTCATTCCGAGTCGGGAGCCGCTGGCGATGGCTACGTCTCCGACGGTCTCGTGCAGACATCCAACAACACCAGGGAGAGGAAAAAAGGTCAGTAAAGCCGAGCTTTTTTATTGCATCTAAACCATCGAAAGTTGGTGTTTTGCCTTGATGATTCCCGAGTCTTGTTCTCTTATGTTGGTGTCTGTCCCTGCAATGCATCTCCTCTTCTAATGGCGATCTAGGGGACATGTGCAACCCAAATAGCCGTGAGAAGCTTCTGCTGAGATGTATTTGCGTAACAGTGATCTTATTATTTAAGGCTATTTCACATTGGAATTTAATCCAATTTTGTCTTGTACCCCTGTACATTTAAAGCTGAAAATGGAAAACATACAGTCTTTCGTCTGGGTTTTAATTGATCATGAAAGGATTCTATCTTATGAACTGTGATTAAGTCTACCGATGTTTTGGTATTACAATGAAGTTAAGATAACCTTGTTTTGTAGTTCGAGAAATGTAATTTCCTTTGAGTAATTCCACTCTTTTACTGGAAGCCGTAGATTAGTTTCCAAGCGTCCTACCCGTTGTATTTACGTAATCATTGTCGACTGTAAGTGCCAGGTGGTTTTCAGATCAGAAGGTGGGGGAGGGGTATCGAACATCGATGTGTGACTTCCTGTATTTGCTAATTGTGGTGTTGAATATGGCTAGGCTTATGTTTAAATTTCCCGTTGTGATGTGTAGAAACTAATTAGATTCTTTGTGGTTTGCATTTGCCATTTGTTTTAGAGGGCAACCTTTTGTGATTGGAAACCTTGATTTTGTAGAAACTTATTTGAGAGTGTCGCTGTCATCAAGATATCCTGGCCAGTTGTTCTGGAATACCAGAGCGACATGCGAGTATAATGATGCAAACCTCGCCACTATCGAATACCTGGACGGCGTTTTCTTGCTCCTGGTTCTCTCTTTTCAATCACATAAGAGTCTTGTGACTTGAGCTGTGACTTTGAGTGAGGCACATTGGGGAACATTTGGTTAGTAATGCCTCTATCGATGTTGGGTCAGTTTAGAGACTAACGATTTAGGCTGTTGTTCAATCCAGGTGTTCCATGGACGGAGGAGGAACACAGATTATTTTTGCTTGGTCTTCAGAAGCTTGGAAAGGGAGACTGGAGGGGCATCTCCAGAAACTTCGTCCAAACAAGGACACCAACTCAAGTTGCGAGTCACGCGCAGAAGTATTTTATCAGACAAAGTAACATGAACAAGCGAAAGAGGCGATCGAGTCTCTTTGACATTGTCTCTGAAGCTGTACGTCTTCCTTCTCTACTTCACGGTTCTCTGCAACTATCTGGAATACGCATGGTTGGCATAGCCTAAGAGATCGTTTATTTCTGGCAAGTTCCTTTCAGTCATCTTAGGGTCTATGCATTAAAATTCTAGTCTTACAGTGAAGTTTATTACAAAGGACGATCATGCTCAGTGTTTCCCCTGTGGCCTCTGCAGGCACCAACCCCAATTTTGGAAGAACCAGCAACCAAGGCTGTTTCTGATATGTCGGCTCCTCTGCACCAGCTCAGCTTGGGACCAAACTCGATGTACCAGGGGATTTACTTCGATGCAAACAACCCACACTTTAGACCGTATTTATTGCCCCCATCCAGCATGGCCGTACCTATTATGTCCATGGGACCTGTCTCCTTAGGAGCTACCGAGCAAATACCGGAGACATCTGCTGTTACCTTCAGTGGAGACGCAGCTAGAGCAGTTCTTCCCAGACCAGCGACGATCCCTGTCTCTGGACCCAATGGTAGTACCATGGCCATTCCTTACCCCATTCCACTGTGGTCAATGCTACCACGAGGATATAACAGGCCTGCAAACGCTGCGGATTCCAAGGTACTGAGGCCGACAGCGAAGCTCTCAACTGAGCCTCTGAATGTGGGTGTTAACGAGACGAAGGAAATGTCGCAGTTGAACTTGGGACTCTCTGCACCCGAGCCCTCGCAACTCACTCTGAAGCTTCTGGATCAACCATCCAGAAGCTCTTCTGCGTTCCATGTCAGCACTAGCAGCATCAGCTCAAGCAACAACGCCATCGGTGTGGTGTGATTTCCAGGAACAACAAGCAGGAAAGTTTTGATTGATTTGACATGAAGCGGAAATAGAGTTGAGTTGTGTTGAGTGAGGTGAAGATACGGGCGGCTATGAATTCATCCTGGCTGGCTGAAATTGGGTGTTGAATTCATCCTGGAAGGGGGGGCGTCTCTGGTTGCTGTAGACTAATTCTTATGTAAATAGCTACAAATTTCATTCTTCTCTGCCAGATGCTACTCAGTTGCCAGGTTGTAAACTACAACGGAGACTCACGCAGAGAGCATCAACAGCTTGCTGGTGGCTTGCCCCTGTAAACTAGAAAGACAGGGAATATGGCCAGTGGAATATTGAATGTAGTAGCAATCTATCCACAGCGCCTTGCAAAGGCTCAAGGCTGAGGTACATTGGATTCCAGTCTGCAGGTTAGCCATATCCGTACAATCGCGGCTTGGCTGCTTTTGAGGTTTTTTCATATCTTTTGAGGGATTGTGACCCTTCCAATTTGACGAAATGAAATGTGTTTCTAGACGTAAGTCGTTTTGAAATCAACTCCATGATGTAGCGTTTCTTTATAACACCTTTATACTATTGCGTACTCAGTACTTTTTTCTGTCAGTGTTGTAGAGTTGGTTGGTCACTATGCATCAAGCTATTGCCATCGTGTCCTGGTTCATAGCCATCGATTCTTTAGTTCTTTTCACCCTTGCTGTCCAAGTCAATACGATAGCTCTACAGTATGAGGATCCATTTATTGACTTAGTACAGTCACGGTGCGTCGGAAACAGTTGTTTCCACGATTTTCCTTTGCTTTGTCACCACCATCTGAACAACTGAATACAAAGCTTTTTCTTGTGCCAGGAAAGAAGATTTTACTCATTTTGATTTGATTTTGATTTGATTTTGATTTCGAGCAACTTATTTTTTATGTACAGTGTCTTGACATGTGTCCAATACCTAAATTTGAGAAGTCAATTGACCAGGCTATGTTTTTGGCTGTGTGTAGACTGCCTTTTTTGTAACATGTGGACATATGTAAAGGTCTATTCTCACTTGGAGTTGAAGAGTGTTGTTACTGAAGGTCTTAGGAATGAATTTAGACCTACTTCTGGACCAGATTCACATTACATCACTCCTAATACCAAGTGTGAATATACAATGGGCATATCTTAATCCTTAGAGGGATGAAATAGATACTACAGTAGAACCACCCTAACTTGTTTCTCTAAAAATCAATAAACCTTTGTGTGTTAATGTTGTTAGACCGATCTCGAACTTGTCCCCAATACAAAGGTTATGACTAAAATAAACCTTTGTAAGCTAATCTTGTTCGACCGGTCCTAGATCTATGGTTTTAGAGAGCCCAATACAAAGGTTATGACTAAAATAAACCTTTGTAAGCTAATCTTGTTCGACCGGTCCTAGATCTATGGTTTTAGAGAGGTTCTATTTGTATAATGTCGGAGGGGAGTAGTGAGGTTCCTTTGGTTCTTTATCTTGAGCAGTATTTTGTATTTTGTGAATGTTTGGGAGGTTAACCTCTAAAATTAAGGAATTCTTTGAAAATTTTGCACCAAAATCATTGAAAATGGTTGTTCAATACATATTGGAAAACACAACTTTTTTAGCATATCTAATTGTAGGATTTTATATTATGGTTGTCTAAAAGTATGATAAGAATTTCTGTCAATTGACCACATGGATTGGAAGATATTAGCCTTTGAAGTGGAACAAAAAAGTCTCCTTGAAGTCCTACCCGATAACTTCAATTGACTTTGATCACCTTCTTTGATGATTTTTTGTACTATCAATTGTGATTTTATAATTTTAATTGAATAAAGATTATGTTAGTAATCAAATTTTAGAAGTAGAAAAAGATGGAAAATGTCTAGAGAAATCTTGCAATGTGACTATCTAGCAATAATTGGCAATATTTTAGCAAATTCTAAAAATAATATATCCCTCTCATATTTTTGAAACAAAGAATCCCCGTGGTAGATGAAAAGATTCCCATTTTTGGTGCAAAGGAAAATGAATAAAAAATGATTTGGCCAAATAATTTAAATTCTATTGAATTTAGAGTTTATCATAGCGTTTATGTCCTCGGGCAGTACTTTAAATACAATTGTTATCTTGCTTGTTCCCATTATTATCTTAATCTTGTTCCCCAATCTTTGCTCCTTTATCCACTTCTATCAACATTCATGGCAATGGCAACATTTTTTATATCAACATATAGTGATGGCCTTTAATTAAATTTGAATGGCAATTTTGGCAAATGGTAATGGACTCCAATTAGATGACCAATGCAATCACACATGGACTCATGGTCCACATGTCAGAAATGCAAGTCAATGTGGTACACTAATTTAATGCTAAGTTCTCATTCCAAAGATGCAACATAAAAGCCTACCTGATGCCCTTATATGGCACATTCTATCCTTCCTTCTCCAAATTCAACTTGCCCTATTAACACCATTTCATTGAAATGTGCTTGCAACTTTTGAATCGTGAGTTAGATTTTGACAAAATTATGTCAACGAGAAGCTAATATAAAACTGTATCTTCCACAAAAATTTCAAAAAATCAAACTAAACGTTGAGATGGTAGGACTCTACCCAAAATTGTCCCAAAAGAGACAATTGTCTTTTATGGGTTAAACTTTCTTGTTGTGTGTGTCTATTCTAAATATTCAAAGTTTGAAATAGAAAGTCCACTTCAAAAATTAAGACTATAGTAATTCACAAAACATATTTTATCGTTTCAACATGGAAGGAATGATTCTTCTTTTGATTGGTGCATTTTGCTACCTTCTATGAAGCTTCTTAAAATAATTCATTTAAACTTCCTATAGATATGAATGTGGTTACTTTTTGACTAAGTAAATATTTATAATATTCAATATATAGGTGGAAAATCCCTTACAATATTGCTTTTTAATCACTCATCCAATATGAGTGATTAAAAATTGATAAATCATTGTAAAATGTCAAGAGAATGACATACCATAATTTCTATGGGGAGAGCGTAATAAGAGTATGCTTTAACCCCTAAAGGACCGAACTGCGTTTTTTGGACTTATAACTTTTTTGGGCAGGTACGTGTGACTAGAGATTTGCATATTTTGGGCTGAAATTTTAACAGAATGTGGGGTCTAGGAATATCTTTCATATGCACAAATTTCATGACATTTGGAAATATGAGTAAAAAGTTATTGCATAATATGTTGTTTATTTCTCAACTCGGGCAATTTGGGCAGACCTGAAAAAAACACTTTTTTAAGAAATAAAAATTTGAAATTTGTTCTTCAGATTTATATATACTCAAAAAGCTTTGAATCATTGCATTTCAATAGTTGAGAAAAAAGTTATGAGGCTTTTTAGTTTGTGGGCAGTTATGGAATCCCTACACCAAAAAAAACTTTGAAGTCCTTTATTTTATTTCAATATTTTTGAAAAAAAATAACACTATTTGATGTAGGTTGTTTATAAAAACAATTCAACCATTTGGATTGGAATTTTTTAATTTTTCAATTTATTTATTAACAATTTAGTACTTTGAATCATTCTCTACTTTTTTCTACTTACTATTTTTTTTCTGTATGTTGTACAACTCCAAATGATCTGAAATTTTTTATGTATGTAGCCAATTTGCTCTAAAGAATGAAACCAAAGAAGCACAACCATTTTGGATATTTTTTCATAATGATCTGACCTTGTAAAGTGCAGCTGCCCGGATTTTTGCAGTGGTCAAAAAAGGATTTTTGCCACTTCAAACACTAATATCTTGCAATCTACATGGTGGAAATTTCTGAAATTTTTTCCACATATTCTCAAACTAGAATACTACAAGATCCTACGGTTACATGTGTCAAAAAATGATATTTTTCAAAAATTTGGTACTTGTGCTAGAAATGGCAGTTTTGGAGCATTTTTGGTGAGAACTTAGTCAAGGAACTTTAGGGCTTAAGGACAAACTAGTGACTGTGGAAGTCATCCATTTGGTATTGTATGAATCATTGGTTTAAAAAAATCTAAAAAAACTCATTGGAAGACCTACTATAGAAGACCTCTCCTTTTCACGCAATATTCAGAAGATGAATAGTTGCACTTTTTCCCACATAGAGGAATTTTTTTGTCATTCATAGACCGAAAAACGGCCGCAGTGTTGTTTATGGGTTAATTAAATATTAGCCAGCTAACCAGAGCTAAGTTATGAAGATTTATATAATTTCAAGTTCCAAGTTCCAACTGTATTGGAGGTTCCTCACTACACTCCAAAGAAAAATGGCAGCGCTATCCGGAAATTATCCAAAACCCAAGTCTACAGTCTACACTCATTGTGTTTCTGTACCAGCAGCAGAGCCCGCCTTCTTCCGACACGTGTCCCGAGGAAGCACCAGAAATTGCCACCTCATCATAGCACGTGGGCAGATCAGATCGAATCGGATACTTAGTTCTTGCAGTTGACGGACGGACGGAGCCATCCTTATTTCTGTCGCAGTTCTGTTCATCCATTTTAGAAACGAGCCCTGTCGCCGTGCTCGACATCGTTTGCTCCGTCTGTAGTTCTTTCTATCGTTCCATTTTGGAGCTTCAATGGGACTGAGCATTACCGGCAGTGCTCGCGGGTATTTGTGTGCAGAAATTGCACTGTACTGTACCTGCGTAGTTTGATCTGCGAAGAATCTCGTGAAGTTCAATGGCGTGACTTGGGCTTGTTTTTGGTGAAGATATTGAATTTTGATCGTGGGTTTGAAGGGAATGGGAGTTGCGAAGGTTTTTGATTGTTTTATTCCGTATTCGGAGAGAGGCTCATGGGAAATCTGAGTGATTTCTGTAGGGAAGAAATCTGTATTAATCTGTGTATTCCGCCTCCCTATTGAGTGCGTAGGGTTCAGGGTTTAGGGTTTAGTGAATGGGAGCTCTGAAGCCGGGTTGATGGCAGTCTTGAGCTAGAAGTGGATCTACTCGGATGTTAAAAGAAGGTGGATTGAATTGGTTTGGATCCTGAAAAGAAGAATTCGTGCTGCTTTGCACGAGCTGAAATTATCTCGATGAAATTGGGAAAGGAGCGCCGGCATTTTGGAAGTTCAGTGGGTCTATCGCAATTGGATAAATACTCGTTGTAGCGGAGGCGATACAAGAGAACTGCTCAGAGTCACCTCTTTCCTTGCCTTGCAGATTCCACTAATACTGAATAGTGACGGTCAAACTCGTAATGTGCTGTTCTCCTTTACCCCAAATTATCCTTGATCCTTGCTTTTCTGTTCGTAATTCAAATTTCTATTCACATCTCCTTCTAGTCGATTCAGAGTCTCAAGGACCATGAGGATTCCTGAACGCGCGCATTGGGTAGCGTGGCGCCTCTGCTTATCCCTCTCTGAAAATACAGCAAGAGCGCGACCCTTATCATCCCTCCATCATCAACTTGATTTTCTAGACTCTCGGAGGTCTCAGGATTGGACGAAACGTGTTTCTCCTAAGGATGTGTTGTCAACTCCTCTGCGTCATTTCTTAGCTTCTTCTGAAAGGAGCCGGTCCGTTTTCAGCATCCTTTCCAGGTTTCCATATTCCACAGAACGAGGAGATGGGAAAGGGGGGATCGCCGAGGTTTCGGCAACTGCAGTACGTTCGGAGCAAAGCGATTGTAGTCCCAGTCTTCCTGAGGTTGGCAGATCCTCGGGATGGAGCAAGGAAGAGGTTGTGAATTGGCCGAATGCTATCTCCATTGGTCGCCTTCTTTCTGGCCCACTGCTAGCATGGTACGGTACATTTCCAGAATGCCTACAATAATCGCTTTCTCTCAGGTAGCCTATCTTTTTTCGATTAGCTTTGTCATATGTCATTCCTGCTCCTCTATATAGAAACATCGGTAATGACATTGAACTATTTGGAGAATCACTTCATATACCTAGACTTCGGAACATGCCACATAAAGGATACGTTACATGTGCTTGAATCAGTCTTTAGTACAGCATCCTGCTTTTAATTCATCGGATGCTACGGTCTCACTGTATCTGGCGAAGTACACCCAAACACCTCTAATGCCACTGCCTCGGAGGGGCAAAGGGGCTTCTAAATGCACTCTATCATGTGCTCATAACTTGGACAATCAGATGTGTGCACAGCATGATAGATTCTCTGGGTATACATGGAGTGTGCAATTGCAGTGTTTCATTAGAGGGGGTTGAGTGTGGACTGTGACTATTTAGGCATGCATTGTAGCGTCTAGGAGATTCTGCCAATGTGTGCCTCTATTTGATTTCTCTTGAGGGATTCTGCTATACAAAACAAACGGCAGGATGGTTATTTGATGCATGATGGTGCAGGATGATAACTCAGGGTATGGTGAAACCTGCTCTTGTTGGACTAGTGCTGGCCGGAGGAAGTGACTGGGTACGATTTCGGATTCTGCCTTGATCTATTTTTCTACCTTGTGTACGAACCACTGTTGCAGACAATTTAAGGTAGAGGATACTATTTGCGTCACTTTAAGCAATTAAGATATGTAGGAATGTGGATTTTGGGAAATGTATAGAGTTGTGGGGTGATCTGCAGGTACAAGAGCCTTTATGACAATTTATTAACTTCTTATGCAATCTTTCAAAGTGGGAAGTTGTGGACCACTATTGAAGGGATAGTAAATTTCCTTCGGAAGCTGAGTGACTATAGAAAGTCGGCGAAGTCGTGCCGACACCATTTGCTAATAAGTTTAACCAAGAATATTAATAGGTGAGTTGCAGTTGGTAACTAGGATGAGCACAGGCGACGAGATTAGGTCCCTAACGGTTTTAATGTCCTCTTCCTTAGTATTGCAAATTTCACAAGGCTTGAAATCAGTTTGTCACTTGTCACCCATTGCTTGGCATGATCCCCACGTTTTTAAAGTCCTTAATATTTTGAAATCCTTTGACGCATTTATACCTCATTAACTTATGAAGAAATTGACATCTGTGAGTTCGTTATGGACGATGCAGCTCGATGGTTACCTGGCGCGCCGGCAGGGTATTAATTCAGTTCTCGGATCTTACCTTGATCCACTTGCTGATAAGGTTAGTTTTACGAATACGAATTGGTAAAGATGTTTGGCTATGTCTGTATACTCCACGCTCTTAGCTCTCTTCATGGAATTGTAATAGGGTGCTCAATTTCTCTTCAGCTAGAGGACACTTGGTTCTCTTTGGAAGACCTCTAGATGCCAAGGACAGCTGCTTGGCTGCTTTTCTGAATCAGAAGTTGATATCTGCGCTGACCTTATATGCATGTCAATGCAGGTCCTCGTTGGTTGTATTGCTGTATCCATGGCATACTCTGGCCTCTTACATCGTAAGTGTGCTTTCCTCGTTGCATGTGTAGTAGCAGGGCGATTTTTGCGCTAAGCGAATACAGGAGAATAGTGTCCTGATCGGAAAACAAGAAGTGCTTTGAGAGCGTAGTTAAGATCTTGAATCCCTCCGGTCTATAGAATAGTGGGTTTATGTCTTGCTTCTAAGGCTGACATGGTATGCAGGGCGCTGTTGAGAGAGAGACAGAGTATATAGGTGAAGAGGTTGCTTTTTCCACAAAGTTTTCCGAATCCATGAGAGTGTCACGGGTCATGCGTACTGATGGGTCTCTAGCATGGCAGCTGCCTTGGTTTCACTGATTGTAGCCCGCGATGGTGTCCTTTTGGTTGGCTCTTTCGTGTACCGTGCATATACACTTCGTTGGAAGGTGATTTCTCTCGACCGAGATAGAGAAGTATGGTAGTTCTAGGTTGTCGTGTGCTACTTTTTTTCTGCATTATTTTGACTTAAAAATGAAAAGGACCTAAGTCTGACGCCTAGTGTTTATCAAAAGTGGTCAGACTGGGGCGAGTTCTTCAAGACTGGTGCGGGTGGTGTGGAGAAGGTTGAACCTCTTTACATAAGCAAGGTATTTTATTTACCTCTTCTTCTTAGACTTCTTAGATCAAGAAGCCGTGCTTAAACCTCATGTTTATTCAGCATCCATATTGATCATATTGATTTTTCACAATATGATAAATTGAATTGGTTATTTTAAAACCATGAATCTTTGGTCTTTTAGGGGTTCATGAGGAATAGGTGGCTTGGCAGTGGAGTGCATTCAGTAGCGATGCATTGTTTGTAATTGCGTTGGTGTGATAAGATCATGATTTTTGGATCAGGTGAACACGGTGCTGCAATTGGCGCTTATTGGCACTGCACTTGTCCTGCCCGCTATGGACATTCCGGACACCTATTCTGTTGTCTCTATTCTTAGGTGAGTTTTTTCCAGGACATCGTGATTTCATGAGAATGAAGACTTTCAGGCGTCTCTTGTCGCTAACACACCTGGTGGCTAGGATTCTTCCCTTTTTCCACATGTGCATGTAATTTTAACACCTGCAAGTTGTATCATCATATTGTGACTCGTGCAAAAGACAATAATAATCTTCAGCTGTGTCAAATCTGACGCTTGTGCTTCGTTAAACCGATGCAGCTGGTCAGTGGTGGCCACAACATCAATGTCCTGGATTGGATACGGTTGGATTTACCTTCGGAGACCAATTCCAAAAGCTGTTGCTAGTGGAGCGACACAACTTTCTCGACGAACTAGCGTCCATAGCTCCCGGAAGGTTGAGAATCCTAATCGTTCTTGAATTCTACTGTCATCAGTGCATCCTTTTTCTGAACCAGAGTCGCATTAAGTAGACGAGAGTGCCTCATATCGCCTTCTCTTTCGTGGACCTATTCGGCTCTTGGGTGGTAATTAGCGAGTTGTCCTTTTCCTGCTTGGCTGCCATTTTCAATGTAGCTGGTGTCATGCATCGTAACAAGTCTACTAGAGGGATAAAAAATCAAAAGCTTTATAATGATACCGTTGTCCAAGTTCATGCTGCTGGTACATGGTTTCCTTGATATTAGGAGTCGGAGGTTCATAAGCTTATGTAGTCTCTAGGGATGAAATTGCCAAGCTCTATTTCTGTCGTCGCTGCTAGTGGAAGTTGGCTTGCATGCATTGACCTGAAAGGGATTTATTGAGTGGTATTTGAAAGATTATCTTTCGGTTCTATCATGAGGTAGAAGAAGCTTATTACCAGCGCTTTGTGCATGGCTGGAGGTCACTTTCGAAGTGATTTCAATTACAATACGGTAGAGGATACTATTTGCGTCATTAACCAATTTGAACATGTTTAGGAGTGATTTTTTGGGGAATGCAAGAAGTTGTGGAGTGACCTCTGGGTTGAAGAGCCAAATCTGTCGACATTATTATTTGATCACTATGTATGGATTTCTTATGCAATTTCAAAGTTGTCTTTCAAAAACCATTTCCATTCAAAGATCAATGGCCAGACATACTGTTGCTCGACTGTTGCCCGGGTCATGCTTACACCACTTGCTGATTGTGAATGGATGAGTTTCTGTTGGGAACATGGATTGGTATTGGAGATGGGATCACGGTACACTAATAATGAAATTTAGTGTTTGCAGCACTAATTATAAACTAATTGCAGTGCTAATAACTCTAAATGGTAACAACACCGTTAATGTTACCAACACTAAATGTCAATAGGAATATTAATTGTCAATTAAATGAGAATAAGAGAGTTACATGATAACTAGAGAGAGTTGCATATATAGATATTATAATATAAAATTTGGTTATTAAATTTGACTTTTATTTATAAAATAAAAATGCTGAATTTTTCAGTTGATTTTGAGACCAAACAACAAAATCTACAAATTATTGTAAAGGTGGTTTGTTGAAAATCCAAAGAATCCAATAACAATCCATTGAGTCAAATATCAGAATCTATCATTTGATTATCTACCATAAAGAAATATTTTGATGGCAAAATGAAGGAATTGCTTTGTTGACATTAAGTGAGAATGAAGTATAGAGAAGTTATTTTCATAATGAAATCTATGGGCCGTTATGAATCCTCAAAGGATATGGGACAATTTGAAGCCATGAGAGGTGGACTGTTCACTGTCAGAAATATAGGCATTGTATTCTAGACCTCATTTGGCCATAGTAGAATAACTTTTTCGAAAAAAACTCTGAACTAAGAAAAGTTGGTAAACCAAACTAAATTTCATCTTTAGAAACCCGTTTATAATTTTGAACCTCCAAAGAAAATTATGAACAAAATTCACAAAGGATGTTTGAAAATGTCCAGGAAAATGTCCCTTCCATCTCTGTTCTAAACTTTGTCCATAACTTTTGATTGGAAGCTTGAAATCCCAAATGGGTTTTTGAAGATGAAATTTAGCTTGATTTACCACATTAACTTCTAAAGGACCAAGGCCTTTTTTCTTGCCAAAAAACATTCAAAACTGCCATTTCTAGAGCAAAGAGTAAGAAAATTTGAAATTATTTTTTTTGCACATCTAACCATAGGATCTTACACCTAACTAATACGAGAATGTGTGGAAAAAATTTCAAATTTTTTGACCACACAGATTGCAATATATCTGCGTTTAAAGTGAAAACCTCAGTTTTTCAATACACTGCGGGACTAGATTATTTGACTTTGAACCTTCTTAACTTTAATTTTTTGCATTATAGAGTTTTGAGCTTTAAATCTATATGGTAGAGAATTGAGTTGAGGGTCTAGGAAAAAAGAAATTTCAAAAAGACTTTATTTTCATACTTCAAAAAATTATTAAGTAGAAGTAGGTACAAGATAGAAGGAAAATCTAAATTATTAATATCTCTAAAATAGAATTAAAATGCACTAATTCTAATGGTGAGATTGTTCCAACAAGCAGACTAAACCATGTGTAATTGTTTTTTTGAATAAATTATAAAAATTGCATTCAGAAATGAATCCTACAAGTTATTTTTTCAAGAAGATGCTCTAATTGCCCAAAAAACAAGATTGTCCATAACTTTCTCATATAAAAAATCCAAATGGAATGAATAAAAGCTTTCCAGATAGACAAAAATATAATCTATGAAGAAAAATAAATAAATAAAACTCAAGTTTTGGAATTTTTTTTTGCTGCTTCCTTTCTCCCCTCCCCCCCCCTTCTAAGTTTTGAGCTGTATAAGTCATAACTTTTGTTCCCGGGCACTGATTGACAAAAATGATATTCTTATAAAGCTAATCAATTTTTCTATCTTCCAAAAAAGTTTCAAAAATTCAGAACAAAATTTCAGCCCGTAGGTACTTGCCTAAAATTCCCATTTGTCCCTTCAAGGGATAATGGTCTTTTAGGATTAAACTAGCTCAATTTTTTTGAAATAAGTTATTCTACTGTGCCTAAATAAAACCTGAAATTCTACTTTGAATGATTTTGACTTAACTATGAGCGGTTAAGCTCCTACCAATTCTAATTTATACTCTATATATCCACATGAGTTGTTTTACCTCATACCACCCCTGTATAAAGAGCTTGTCTTCTCATATCTACACTCTCATTCTCATTGACTTTTGAAACTATGTGAGACAATTGTTCAATGTTTTTTTTCTTTTGAATTTAATGTCAGTTTTTTGCAAAAAACATATTTTAATGTGGCGAAGACTTACATTAAATATTCAACAACAAAGTGCCAAACCTTCTATTCGAGTATGGTACTGTGGATCCCCACAAATATAAGGACTATGTACAAGAGACTAGGCAAGGTTTTCATTTTTGCAATATATAGTTATTCTTGTGGCCAAATGAATGTTTGATGCTAGATTTTGAAGGGACAATAAATTGTAGCCACACTTGAGGAAACCAACCTTATAGGCCGAGCAAGTTTTTTGCTATGTTTTCATTAGCAAAAAATATCGGATTTTTTCCCATACAAAGACAAATGTGAGAAACAAAAAGAAGAATTTAAAAAAAAAAAAAATTTTAGACAGAGTATGAATTTGTTATGAATTTTTGAAGTGTGTTACCCAATTGGTCCAAAAGATTCTCTAGACTACCCCAAAACCAACAAAAAGTGTATCCATGATGATTATCTTACCACCTAAAGTAGTCACAATATTTTTTAATATGGCTACAACATTTCTTAACATGGCCACAACATGAAGGAATAAAAAAAAACTTCTTGTAATGAATTTACACTGCAAAGGTAGAATATCCTAAAGTAGTCATTGATAACTTCATCACCATCACCCTAGACATTGATTCAGTTGACTACTAACCAATTTCATGTAGTCATACTCTCATGTATTAGAAGAAGTATGTCATAGATTGATGTAAGACTCTAATGGGTCATTCCCTAGGTGCCTGCCATGGGTGGTTTGTTTGTCAAAGGTTAGTTTACTTTATAGCCTAGGCCACAACTATGGTTATCACAAAATGTAACCATGATTAAGAGAGCCGCCCCATTTCCAACCAAGCATCCATTTTCGCTATGTAGACTATTCTTTTTATGCTCAGCAAGAGACCAACGGTCATTAGTTACGGTACGGTTCCCGACGCAGTTGTGGCGCATTATGATTGGCTACAAGACTTTTAATATTGCAACCAACCTTTAGTGGATTTACAACCAGCCCTTGGTTGGAAATAGAGAGGTCTATACAACCAGTATAGATTGAATAGAATCTTTAGCAAAAAAATTCATAGTAACTGTTTTGAAAAATAAAAATCTAAAAAATTATGGAAACCTTTGGAACTCAATTCTACACACGAGAAAATTCCTCCCTTGAAGAACCTCGGCCTGCAGATATGCATAATGCTTATTTGGTCGGAATTGGGTCAGCTCCCTTATCGCAAGACGTAATTGTGGTTATGGCAAAAAATAATTTCATTTTTATATTACTGTAAATGCAGAGCACGGTTGGCACTTCTTTGCTGAATATTTAATTTTTTTCAATAAGGTTTGTAAGATGCAATAAATAGAACCTTTTGTAAACAATATTTTCATTTTTATTATATAATTTTTTTGGAAAATAGTATTTTTCACGAAATTTTGGCATCTATTTTTAGAATGATTTTTTGTCAATCCCGTCCTACAAGTATAGTATTATATTGATTTTTCAATAGAAGAAGATACTTAGTTCACGGATCACCCTTGTAATGTAATTTGGTCACTTTTTGCTCTATATGCTTGATGTGAAATTTAGCCATAAAATAATATTTTTGTAATTTGTGTTCAACTTATGAATTGAGCTTTTTCAAGTGTAGTTTCTATCAACTTATGAAAATTTTGAAAAATTAAATACTTTATTGCAATTTGAACATTAGACCTATAAATATGGTTGGCAAATTTTATAATTTTGTAATGACACGATAACTTTGATTTATACTAAGATGTGACAATGTAGTAGCCTCTACCTTGAAACAACTTAAAGAAAGAAAACCTTGACCCCTCAAGGCCTAACAATTTTGTGACTATGGAAATTTTCAATGAATTGTCCCATTTTGATATTTTTTGTAGATGGATGTGCTTGAAATTTTTAATTTTAACTGTACAAAAGTAAATCTTTGTCTATTAGGCATGGAATTAATTGTGGAAAATATTGACCGTTGGATTTTTAGATTATAACAATTTTGGATGATCAACTGATAGGCAAAAAATTGCAGCTTTGGGGGGAAGAAAAATTAATAAGAAGATGAATAATTCTTTTTTTTCCCCAAAAAGAATTGTGTTGGAATCTGAGGCAAATGTAGTATTTTTTTAATCTTAAAAAGAGAGAAATAAAGAATTCTCTCAAATTTGTACACATTTTCAGAGGAGTAGAAAGACAAAACTGATCAAATTGGATCCTACAAAAAATATAAAATTTATATATGCATCAATCTTGAAATTTAACAATTGACATTATTAGCATATTGTTTGGAACATCTTCAAAAAATTTGGAATTATTCTAATTATTTTGTGTTGAACCTTGTATTTTTAACCCCTAAAGGACCGAGGCCCTTTTTCTGCCAAAACACTCAAAATTGCCATTTCTATAGCAAAAAGTAAAAAAAATTGAAAAAAGTTTTTTCCCCACATATAACCATAGGCTCTTACACCTAACTAGTATGAGAGTGTGGAAAAAATTTCAGAATTTTTGACCACACAGATTGCAAGATATCTACATTTAAAGTGAAAAAAACAAGTTTTTCAGCACATTGTGGGACTAGTTTTTTGGACTTTGAACATTTTTAACTTTAATTTTTTGCACTACAGAGTTTTGAGCTTTTAATTTTTATATTTGAGAACTGAGTTGAGAATCTAGTAAAAAAAGAAAGTTCAAAAAAACTTAATTTTCATTATTAAAAAAATTGTTAAGTAGAAGTAGGTACGAGATAGAAGGAAAATCTAAAATACTTATTTATTTTAGGTGTGATTAAAATGCACCAATTCCAATGGTGAGATTGTTCTAGCAAGTAAACTAAACCTTGCAAAAAAAAAGAAATTGAAAAATTTGAAAAATTGCATTCAGAAATGAATCCTACAAGTTATTTTTTTCAAAAAGATGCTCTAACTGCCCGAAAAACAAGAATGTCCATAACTTTCTCATATAAAATCCAAATGAAATGAATCAAAGCTTTATAGATAGACAAAAATATAGTATATGAGAAAAAAAATACTTAAAGAAAAAAAAAAAAAAACTGCAAATTTTTTTTGCTGCCTATCGTCCCCTATTTTGAGCTTATTTGGTCATAACTTTTGTTCCCAAGCACCGATTGTGAAAAAAATTATATTCCCATGAAGCTAATCAGATTTCCTACCTCCAAACAAAGTTTCAAAAAATCAAAAGAAATTTCAGCCCGTAGGTACCTGCCCAGAAACGCATTTGTCCCTCGAAGGGACAATGGTCCTTTAGGGGTTAAATTGCTAAAAAAAAATCCTTAATCCAATTTATTTGTGCAAAATAAAGGCTAGAAATGTCCAAGAAAATTATTTTTTTCCATTACTACCATTATTTTCATTGGAAAAAATTATGTTTGCTCCCTATTTCTATTAGACTATAGTTCCTAAATAAATTTTTAAATAATTCCCACATTGAAATTTTGAAAATTGGAAAATGCAACAGGTATTTAAATTTGTTATTCTACAAAATCCTACTTTATAAAACATTGAGATTTGTTTCACCCTACCGAGAATTTGCCATTGAAAATTTGAAGACAACATATTGTGTCTTCTTAGTCCTTGAGGGGTTAATAATTTTATTAATATTATTAGCAACTTGAAGAAGATAAACTTTGATCATTTTTAGTGGAATTCACACATGCACTTCATATTTGCATGGAAATGAATGTGAATAATGTGGAATTATACTTGGCATGCAAAACCTATTTGACTTATGCAAAGATAATCACAGCTAATTGCGTCCAAATAAGCAATTGAGCTTTGGTCCTATTATTAAATTGCCTAATTTTTTATTGAATCTTGCAATAAAGTCAAAAGAGTATTCTAGATTCTCTTGGAGTATTGCACCTATAGGGTAGGTTGGACAAAAAATATTTCTAAATTTTCTAGACTTTCTTGAAGAAATTATAGTTTTTACATTTAAGAGCTAAAATTAGAGTAATATACATATGAAATGTTTTACAAAGGTTAAATAAATGTTAAGACTTCACATTTAAAAAAAAATACAGATGGCTAAACTTTTCATCCATTTGCAAATTGTAGGCCATAGTTTCATTTCAAAGATTTATAAAAAACATAATATAGAAAGACAAGGGTGCCTTAATTTCAACTTTGCACTAATTTTGGAATGAAAAAATGGTTTGTATTCTATACAACACTCTGACATTTAAAATTTAATCCCTAAAGTCCTAAGAGTACCCTTGAGGACTCTTGAAGGTTCAGGTAGGTACTTGTGATTTCAATTCTTGGCAAGACTTTTTGAATATTTTTTCAAAACAGAAAAATTGATTAGCTTCCTAGGAAAATAGTTTTTATTTCAATTGTTGGTTGGAAGCAAAAATTATGCCACAATGAGCCCAAAATAGGTGAAGATGGGCAACAACAAAAAAAACCCTTGAAATAATTAAATTAAAAAAAATCTTTCACATTAGTTATCCAAATGGGATGAATAAATATTTCCGCAAAGATAAAAATATAATCTATAATGTATTGGATCAATTTTTAAATCCAATTTTAACAAATTTGTAAAACATTGCACGTGGTTTACTTTGCTTTTTAGAACAATCTCACTGTTGGGATTAGTGAATTTCAATTCCATCTTAGAGATATCAACACTTAAGTTTTTCTTTCTATCTCACACCTACTTCAAATTAACAGTTTTCCAATAATGAAAATTACCAGAGGTAGGGTGGGGTGGAGTGGGGGTGTTAAAAAAAATTCTCCAAATGTTCAATTCAATTCTTTAATATAAAATAACTGAAACTTACAATCTGTACACTAGTAGAAAATTCAATTTTTCTATTGATTTGATCGCATTGATTTGGGTCACTTTTCCGTTGATTTGGACAATGATTTGTTGAAATCATCACATTATTGTTTAAATCAATACAAAAGTGATCCAAATCAACAGAAAATTGAATTTTCTACTAATGATAGTGCAAAATTTTTAAGTTAGGAGGATTCAAAGCATTATAATCTAGTCAAGCTAGGAGCAAAAAATTCATTTTTTTCACTTTCAAAGCTTATATATTGTGATTGACACTCACAAAGTTTCAAAATTTTCTTCTAGACATTTTTGTACTATTTTAGTGTAAGATCCTATGGTTGAATATGCAAATAAAATAAATGTTTAAATTTTTGTTGTTTGCATTGAAATTGGCAATTTTGAATATTTTTGGACGGAAAAATGACCTTCAGATTTTAAGTGTAAAAGTCAGGCATAATAAATTATAGGATAAACTAGAGACTACCTTTGTTGCCATTGTTTTCAGCAACATATCCATCCAACATTTACAATTGATTTGTTTTACTTCTTAAATATTCAGTTTTTTTTCAAGAAATCATTCTAGTAGGAAACAATTCCTTTCCAATGCAAGGTTTATAATTTCATAGTTTGTATTGTTACACTAACAATGATGGCTCAATTGGTGCAAAATGCTATTTATTGGCAAATTTTTGTATTGTTTGTTAATATCCAACAAAGATAATATTTTGAAATTTAATATTTTCCATTTGCAGGACTAATATTTCATAATAGGACTAATACTTCATAGGAGGACTAATTTTTATGAAATATTAAATGTGCACAACCGCCTCTTGAAGGCTTTTGGGTAGTATTTAAGTTGCCTCTATTAACATCATGGTCAAAATAGTGCCAATTTTTTGGCTGCTCATCTATTTTATATAATTTTGGAAGATCAATTTTTTATGGATTTTGATATTGTCTATTTCTCAAATCCAAATAGTATCAAACTTCTTCTTTCAAAGTGAATGCAAAAAGGATCTTTTATGGCAAAGACAATTATTCACACTATTACAATATCAAATTATTCACTAATTTTTCTATTTTATTTGATGGGCTGGTGTTTGTTAAAAATCCTTTGATTAATTCTATTTTGGTTATCCCTATAACTCCTAAAGTCCCAAGTGTCCCTCCTTTGGAAGACAATTGAAGGTTTGGTTTGGTTTCTACTATCTCAATTTTGGGCATGATTTTTTGAAACTTTTATTTGAGATAATAAAATAGATAAGATTTCTACAAATTGTTTTTTTTTTAAATTTAAATCAATGCCTTGGAAGAAATGTTATGCCACATGAAGCTCAAAATAGTCAAACTTTGGCAACCAAAAATCACAAAAATTTGAAATTAAATTTTTAGATTATAGATTATATATTTTTTAATATATAAAGATTGGTTCATTTCATTTGGATAGCATTGTGAAAGTTATATAGCATCTTATTTTGTGGCCAGCCATAGCATCTTCTTGGAAAATAACGTACTGGTTGAGGTAATGGAGGTATTTCTTTCCAAAAGTAATTATAGGTTGAATATTTATCTACACCATAACATCTTCAACTGTAAATCTTCAGTTGGATGTCACTAATAGTACAGAGAGTACTGCAACCATAGTGAATCAACTACATGAATTTTCAAAGAAAACATGTTGAAATGTTGATGTCTTGTATTGATGTTGACGTTGATGTTTTGCTGAAAACAAGTATTCAAATGCGACCTATGCTCTCATAATTGGGTGTCTGCAAAGAACACTAGTATTTAGCCCCTAAATGCCCAAATACCATTTTTTTTGCAACATAGCAATTTTGGGCACTTCACTAAACACATTTTTTTTTCTTTGAAATTTTCACACAACATATGCCCAAGGAACAGATTTAAGGTCCAACAATTTTCATAACTTTTGACTAAATGGTTAAAAAGTTATTGTATGATATGTAATTTTCATTGCTCAATGGGTAGTCCGAACAACTCAAAAAAATCATTTAAAATCACTTTAAAAACAATATAAAGTATGAAATAGATTTTATAGATTTATATATATTTAGAAAGCTTTGAACCATTTTATTTTGATTAATGAGATGAAAGTTATGAGGAGTTTTAGTTTGAGGGTAGTTATGGCTTTTCTACTCTAAAATAAACTTTGAAGTCCTTAATTTAATTCAGTTTTCAATACTTTTGAAAATGATAAAAGAATTGGATGTAGATTGTTTATTACGACATTATAACTACTGGTATTCACATTTTTCTATTCCATAACTAAATTCTTTATAGTTCATTTTGTAGTTTGAATCATTTTCTACTTCTTTATACTTATTATCTTTATCCTATGTGTTGTACATTTCCAAATGATCTGAAATTTCCAAATATGTAGCCAACTTGCCTTGAAAAATGAATCCAAAGAAGTACCACCATTTTGGACATTTTGGACATTTTGGACATTTATACAAATGTGATCTTGTGAAGTATAGCTGCCTTGTTTTTTGCAATGCCAAAAAAAAATATTTTGTCAATTCAAATGTTAATACCTTGCTATCCACGTGTCAATTCAAATGTTTTTTTTTCTAAAAAATGGTACTTGTACTAGAAATGGCAGTTTTAGAGCACTTTTTGTGAAAACAAGGTGATATACATTTAGGAGTTAATTACATTACATTACAAGGAGAATAACGGAGCTACACTTTGCAATAACTTTTGAAGCATCACTTGGATGAACTTGAATTTTTATTGGAGATGTTCATCTTGAGTGCAATCATATCCCATATTTTTTAGAAATTAAAGAATATTTTATATTTAAAAATGAATTTTGCTCAAGTATGTGTGACTGGAGATTTGCATAATTTGGCCTGAAATTTTTATAGAAGGTGGAGACAAGGAATATCTTTCATATGCACCAAATTTCATGACATTTGGAAATACAAATCAAAATTTATGGCCTAATATGTTGTTTGTTTTTCAACTCGGGCAGTTCGGGCAAATCAGAAAAATTCACTTTTTTCAAAAATAAAAATTTGAAATTGGTTTATTAGATTTATATAAACATGGAAAGCTTCAAATCATTCCATTTTGATCAATGAGTGAAACGTTACAAGGATTTTTAGTTTGCAGGCAGTTATGGATTGTCTACTCTAAAATAAAATTTGAAGTCGTTTATTTCACTCAATTTTCAATATTTTTCAAAAAAAGTAAAATTGTAGGATGTATATTGTTTATTACAACATTGCAACCATTGGGATTGGCATTTTTCAATTCCATAATTAACTTATTAACAATTTAGTATTTTGAACCATTCTCTACTTCTTTCTACTTACTATTTTTTTCCTATATATTGTATAGTTTCAAATAATCTGAAAATTTTCAAGCATGTAGCCAACTTGCCTTGAAGAATGAATACAAAGAAGCACAACCATTTTAGAATTTTTTTCATAATAAGCTGACCTTGTGAAGTGCAACTGCCCGATTTTTTGCAGGGCCAAAAAAAAGACATTTGCCACTTCAAACGCTTATATCTTCCAATCTACATGATGGAAATTTCTGAAAATTTTTCCACACATTTTCAAACTAGAATACTACAAGATCCTTCAATTACATGTATTCCAAAATGATATTTTTCAAAAATTTGGTACTTGTTCTAAAAATGATAATTTTGGAGCATTTTTGGTGAGAACATAGTCAAGGAACTTTAGGGGTTGATGATCTAGAGCTAAATTTTTGTGGTCTATTCCTACACTAGGCATGCATATTCCTACCAAGGGGCATCTAAAAATACATTGTTTTATATCCTCAATGTTTGTGCAAAGAGGGCTCCCTTGCGCATGCATTTGTGAACATTGAAGATGGTTTCAAGCTAATTCTTTTGGTGAAATCTCTTCACCATGAAGTCCTTACAAATGTACATTGTGTGTACAATTAAATATTGCGTAGTATTCAAAAAAGACACTTGTCAATAGCACAATTTATCTACAAAATGATTGATGTCTCAAAATCAAATTCTAAGCTTTTCCTTGACTAATACAACAAAGTACTTATAGTATTCATTTTTAAAACCCCATTTTTTGCCAAAATGGAACAAAATCTACCATTCATTCTTATAACAGCCTTATTAGTCTTACTAAAACATTCTCACTATTGACAATAAAATACAATATAGAAGTCAAATTCATAAATAAAGTTAAGTCTTAAATAATTCTTCAACTCTTAAAGCTCAAATTTATTGAAATTAATTAATTATTATAAAAAATAATAGAGCTGTAGGTGAAGGGACACAAATTATTTGAAGCAACACTTGAGGTTGCACTTGCGTGGCTTTATGATTTGATGCCTGAGTTGTGACTTCATGTCATGGCTTTAGTTGTTTGGCCTCAAAACTCCATGGCCAAATCATATTTCATTGTCATTGTCTTACACCTATCAATACCAAAAAATACAAAAAATAACAACAACAACAACAACAACAACAACAACAACAACAACAACAACAACAACAACAACAACAACAACAACAAACATATATATATAAATAATAAACTATTTTTGACCTAAAGATTGTTAGTAGAAATAGTTTTAGGAAATAATAATGTATTAAAAAAAACTAAATGGTCATATCCACCTTTACTATTAATTTCAACTACATTGGGTCTTTATTCTCAAAGTTGTGCTTGAAAAACACAAATTTATAGATGTCATTTTTTACTTTTGCGCAAAAGAAGTTTTTTTAGTCATTTCAAAGAAAAAGAAAAGTTTTTGGAAGTCAAGACCAAGATCAATTACAAAAAATTACCCAAACCATCTTTAATCTACCATATGTAGTAAGATGCTACAAATTATTGGGTCATTGCAAGAAAGAACTAATTATTTGTCACTAGGGGGTGGAGCGTTCATTCACAATAACTTTTGAAGCATGACTCATATGAACTTGAAATTTTTATTAGAGATGGTTGTCTTGAATATTCTATATTTTTTTTTAAATTTGAAAAATCATTTTATATTTAAAAAATATTTTAATGAATCTATCACGTTTTTTAATTTTAAAGGTTTTTAGTACAAAGGGATACCCACAATTAATGATCTAAAGCTAAAATTTTAGTAGGCTATTCTTGCAATAGGCCAGCATGTTCTTAATAAGAGGCATTTGAAAATATATTATTTTATGTCCTCCACGTTTGTACAAATAGGGCTTGCTTGCGTGCACCCTTCTAAATTTTGAAGATGGTTTCAAGATCAATTTTTTAGTGAAATCTCTTCACCACAAAGTCCTCCCAAATGGCCAATTTTTTGTTTCTTTGTAAATTATTTTTTCCTATTTTTTACAAATGAAAATGTCAAAGTATCTATTTTCTTCAAAATTTGAGCTCACTCTATTTCTTGAATAACTTTTGACCTAGATTTCTTTTAAATCTAAGCCTTTGGTGATTTGTTATTTTTAGTGTTATATTAAGTATCCTTATTTTTTAAAATTTTGATTTTTTCAAAAGTTAATAGTATTGGGAGTACTAGCCAAAAACAAACCATGGTGGAACAAAAATCGACTTGTCCTCCTTGCAATCACCCTATTATTAAATATTCAATACTTTTCAATTGAATCCAACAGACTGCTGCCGGACTCCCTATAACATTCATTAGCCTTCAGGGAAGCTGCCTTTCCCTTTCTGAGGCCACATCCACAAAAACTCATCAATGCGGGCATGTGGCGTCCATATTAGTAAATTGACAAGTGTTCTTTAGCTAAATATGGTGTAGAATATTCTACACCTTTTTGTCAGGGAGAAGGCAGTCTTGCAGTCTGCTCTTGAATGTTATGCCAGCCAAATTATATTCATGGCTTGTCCGATACAATGAACAAGCGTAGCAAGCGGCTAATAAATGATGAGCAAGTTTATCTTTTTTATTTTTAATTTGCCAATGGCTGAAATGAAAACATTGGGCACGTTATTGAACAATTTTTCAACAGGAGGAGACTTCAAATACAAATACACAATATATTAGTATGAAAAGTTGGTTAAGGATCTTGCACAATAAACATGAAACATGGAATGATGAAGAACAAAAAAAAGGGTGATTGCAAGAAACAATTGCCCAATTTGGTTGCATTCTGAATTTGGAATGCTAGAACTTTTGAATTATGAACCCAATTCCAAAACAAAAAGATCTATTTTTAAACATGTTGTTTTTAGAACTTTTAAAAATTCATTTTTTTATTTAAAAGTTAATTTTGTTAATTTCATTAGAAGAAATCTGCGTTATTCTGATGATGTTTATTGTTGAATCTAACACAACTATGTTGAAAATAACATTATTATTGTTATAGTTATGTAAATCTATATTATTTCCAATACAATTGTGTTAGATCCAACCAAAAACATTAGCTAGAATAATGCAGATTTCTTCTAGTGTCTGTCACACTTTGACATTCATGATTTTTTTATACTATTGAGCGGTTCAAATTAATGTTTTTTAGCTATAATTTAAAAAAATATTCCTATAATAGGTATAAATGTTCATATCAAAAGGCACCTAAAAAAACATTATTTTATATCCTCTACATTCGTGCAAATAGGCCTCCCTTGTGCGTGCACTTCTAAATCTAATCTTTTGGGTCAAATCTCATCACCAATAAATCCTCTCGAATGAATCTTAGTTTTATTGAAACAAAACTATTTTTAATCTTGTTGAAAGTTGTTCTTCCTATTTTTTACAAATTAGAACGTCAAAGTAGTTATTTTTTGGACATATTCTCAGACATAGAATTCCGGCAAAGAAAATACATACTTTAATGTTTCAATATAAAAAGTAGAAAAAATAGTTTTCAACAAAACTAAAAGATTGGCCATTTAGGAGGACTTCTTGGTGATGAGATTTGACAAAAAAATTAGGTCAAAACCATCTCTAATGTTTAGAATTGCGTGCACAAAGGAACCCTATTTGCACAAATGTGGAGGATCTGAAATAGTGTTTTTTTAGATGCCATTTTATATGAACATCTCTGCCTACTAGAGGAATATGCCATAAGAACTTTAGCTAAAAATCATTAATTTAAACCACTCAATAGTATAAAGAACCTCTAAATGTCAAAGTGTGACAAATTAGCAAAATTGGATTTTAAATTAAAAATAAAATTTTAAAAGTTCTAAAAAATAAGGCATATAATTACAATCAAGACATTTAGAAATAGATTTTTGGTTTGGGGCATTTGGTTCATAATTCAAATGTTATAGTGTTCTAGAATTTAGAACACAACCAACTGGCATATGTTTCTTGCAATCACCCAAAATTTTTCTTTTCAACATCTTTGAATATCCATCTATTTGATATACTTCCGTAGATGAGCTCTAGAAAATGTATAGCATTTATCCACCGGATGGTTTTTTTAAGGTACTTTCACATCTAGGGGGAAATATAAAACTCAAGAGGTTAAGGTTTTGTATCAAGGTGTCCAAGACAAGTCTTCATCACATACTAGCATTAGAAAGAATGGGAAAATGAAATGATAGTCTAGAATGTCACAACCTGTCATTCTCAGGGTGTCAATAATATAATGACACCTAAATTTTTTTTTAACCCCTAAAGGACTAAACACTGTTTTTTAGGCAACAAGTGCTATGAATGGAATTTTTTATGTCTTTCCTTAAAACTTTCATACAACATGTGTCCGAGGAGTAGCTTTAAGGTCCAACAATTTTTTTATGAATATTGATTGCATGGTTAAAAATTTATTGCATGATATGTAATTTTCATTGCTTGGCGACCAGCCCGGGCAATTCAAAAAACTTCTTTAAAAATCATTTTTTATTCAAAAATTTGAAATTGGTTTCAAGAGTTTATATATACGTGGGAAGCTTTTAATCATTCCATTTTGATTAACCCCTAAAGTTCTATGACTATGTTCATCAATCCCTAAAGCTTTTCATCATTCCAATTTGATTAAACCCTATATTTTCAGATAATTTGGAATTGTACAACATATAGGAAACAAATAGTGAGTAGAAAGAAGCAAAGAATGATTCAAAATACTAAAAATTTTAAGAATTTAGTTATGGAATGGAAAAATGCCAATCCCAATGGTTGCATTGTTGTAATAAACAATCTACATCCTATGGTTTTATTTTTTTCAAAAAATATTGAAAATTGAGTTAAATAAAAGAATTCAAAGTTTATTTTTGAGTCGAGAATCCATAATTGCTTGCAAAAAAAAACTCTTAATAAATTTTGACTCATTGATAAAAATGGAATGATTCAAAGCTTTTCGTGTTTATATAAATCTAGAAAATCAATTTCAAAATTTATTTTTTGAAAAAAAGTGATTCTTTTTTTATCTGCTCAAACTTCCCATTTATGGAAAAAAGTAACATATTAGGCCATAAATTA
Source organism: Neckera pumila (assembly GCA_963969595.1). Taxonomy (NCBI): domain Eukaryota; kingdom Viridiplantae; phylum Streptophyta; class Bryopsida; order Hypnales; family Neckeraceae; genus Neckera; species Neckera pumila. Next base: position 24,079,318 of record OZ018411.1, on the reverse strand, counting down.
TTTCCAAATGTTATGAAATTTAGTGCATGTGAAAGATGTTCATTGTCTCCATCTTCTATTAAACTTTGAACCCAAAATATAGAAATCTCTAGTCACACGTACTTGCCCAAAATTTCTATATAGCCAAAAAATACATGTTAGTTGTTTAGGGATTAATGAGATGACAGTTATGAGGAATTTTAGTTTGTGGGTAGGTATGGTTTTCAAGGACCCATACCTACCCGCAAACTATAACTCTTCATAACTTTTATCTCATTAATCAAAATGGAATAATTCAAAGCTTCCCATGTATATATATAAATCCCTAAAATCAATTTCAAGTTTTTATATTTTTAAAGTGAATTTTAAAGAAGTTTTTTGAACTGCCCGAGTTGCCCACTAACTTGCCGCCAAGCAATGAAAATTACATATCATGCAATAACTTTTTACCCATGTAGTCAAAAGTTATGAAAATTGTTGGGTCTTAAAGCTACTCCTTGGGCACATGTTATGCGAAACTTTCAAAGGATTTTTTTTTTTTTTTTTTTTAAATTCTTAGTGAGATACCCAAAATCGCTATGTTGCCAAAAAAACTGTGAGATTCTTTAGGAGTTAATTATGTTTTTTGAAGTGTGAATGACACCTTAGATATTATCACATAATTTGCACTTAGGAAATGATAAGTTGTACTCATTCCAAAGGATATCTATCAATTTGTACTTCCTTTGCTTCTTGTAAACTGTGGCACATGGCATGGCAAAGTTTTTTTTTTTTTTTTTTTTGGTTCTATATAAGATTATCATATCATATTTTTCATAATAATTACTTGATGCAAGTGCTGGCTTTTCATTCCTTATTTGTCTCCTGAAGGTTATGTTCATTCTCCCCACCGACCCCACGTGGTGTGAACCACCGCGTGAATCTTGGTCCTTGAACGGAATGGTTATCCACTTCTGCTCACACAAGTCACATGGGCTATATTACAAACTCCTCATTCCTCCACAAGATTGTCATCTATTCTCCACACTTTTGGTGTGGGTACAATCTACACTTGGCCTTCAAATCTAACTTATTTCGGCTGTTTCAGAAATCAACTAAGGTAACTGCACCTTAAATCGCACAGTTAAGCAATTCAGCATGGTTTTCACTAATATATTGAAAAATAAATTGTGGGGTCCCATTGGTAGTCAAAACAGGATTCTAGATTCTCTTAGAATGCAAATTTTCTGGACACCATGTGAATAAACTACGAATTTTCAAAGTGCTGAAAATAGGTGCACCTCAAAGCGATCATCGAGTCATATGAATAGTGGGAGTACATTTTAGGCAAGAATATCCGCTGTGCACTTTGAAGGACTGCAATTTTAGGTGTAGTTACCTTAGAAGAAAAAGATCGACAGAGCCACGGGGACTGCGCGCAGGGTTGGCTGATCCGGATTACTGTACAGCCGGTACAGTATGTACAGCAAAGTGGGATTCCCTGTCAGGCCGCAATTGCTTGCTGGAGTGGGAAAACGTCCCCCCACGCGATGCAAGTGCAGTCTGTCGGTTCATCCCATGCGAAGTCCGCCTGCCCCCGAAGAAAGCCCAAACACGTCCAGAGAGAATGGATCTGCTGCAGGGCAGCTGCGTGTGCGCCTCATCGCCCCGCTTCCACTAGCTGAAGGCGTCGCACTCCGACAATTCCTGCATTCAATGACCTCCGACACGCATCGGACGAGCTCGGCCAGAACGGACACTTCTCACTTCTCATCAGCAGACACGAGGTTGTCATGCATCCTTGGAGAATGAAGTTTCTTGAAAGTCGGAGAAATTTCAGATGAAAAGGAGGAGCCAATGGTGGTGAGCCTTCCTGCTCGGCTCGGAGGATGCGTGACACCCCTTTCTTGAAAGGTGCTCCCATGAATTCTCAGAGAATGGGTTTACCACATCAACGATGGTGAAATTCCACAGAGGTGCAGAGAGATGGAATTCTAGCAGCGTGGTGAAATCCCGGCAATCGAGGAGTGAAAAAATGGAGCGGAAGACCAAAAATTTTTTGGAGAAAATTGTTTTGACTACTTTCTTCACCTGCGGAGGAGAAGAAAGAGTGCCTTGAATTCTCTGAGAATTGGACCTTTGCCCGTCCCGCGCAGCCAACCACTCCAATGGCGCCACATGCCAATTCTCGGAGAATTGGGGACAGGAAGAAAGATGCGTGACAACCCTAGTGTGATCACGTTCTAATTAATTAATGTAGCCATGGGATCCAAGCAGCGTCGCACTGAAGCAAAAAGGCTTACATCACGTGGAGTCTCGGACAATTGTGGAATCAAAACAGTCACCGGCATCAGGCAGATTTGTCTCGGGGTCCCTGTTCAAAGGAAAAGTTGGGCCACGAAATTCATGCTTATGGTTCCTTTCCCTCGATCCCCGCTCCCTTCCCAGTGCAAATTGTTTGTGCAGATAACTTCCTAAGTTATCAACTGGGAAAAGTGGAACTTCGGTATCGTGAGGGAAAAAACTGCGTTGAAGGACAATCTCCCTACAGGTGTAAGTTCATGTTCCCCGCCCGGGAAGGGAATATGCAAAGCTAGCTGGGGAAGTGAAACTACAGGGTAATACGTATAGGGCAATACCCTAGGAGGAGGGGATTGCGGGAAAAAAAGTGCTGATGAGGAGGGTGGAGCCCGACGAGGAGGCGCTTCTTTTCCTGCAATCCCCGATGACGAAGGCGTTGCCTAACGTAAATCACGAGCAGGAAAGGATGAGGAATTGAGGATGAGAGTTGGAACCGGATGAAAACCCGTAATGCTCGATTACACAGTTTTATCCAAGTAATTGTGGATTGCAGTCGAGAACTACCCCGCAAAATGAACAGGAGGAATCTTGGGAGTGGTTTACTTATAATTGCAAAAGTACGGCAAAAGCCCGGTGGTCTTAGTTTACCCAAATCCGAAGTTCAATGAAATCTTGCAAAAGAAATCCCTCCAACAATCAAGGGGAATTGTAATTGGGAGGAAATGAAATGAAATGAAATGAAAAGCTAAATCTTGTTAATAGATCTAAGATCATGGAACGGGAATACACTAATTCCAAAACGTGAGATTATTCTAGAAAGCGAATTTATTACTATAGAATTCTTTTTGAAAAATTATAAAAATGGAGTAGGAAAACAAATACAATACATTGTTTTCCAAGATTGAGATGCTATAATTACCCATAAGGCTAGAAAACAAGATATAACTTCTATAAAGTAAACTTCTATAAGCCAATAATCTCTAGACTAAAGTGATATTATTCCTTTGGTCTTGACCTAGATGCACTGAAGATGTATAAAATAAATAAAAAGAAAAGCAAATTTCATTGGATTTGGAATCCAAATGTCGCTTTGGTGAACATGAATTAAGTTTAAGATTGCCACAAAATTGTAGTCTACTAAAAAAATCTCCACATGTTGTTTATGCTGCAGCCCCTTTTAAAACAATAACCTCTCTAATGTGATATTTTCCTCCAATGCAGAGGCTATCACCTTATGGAAGTTCTGCTGCACTCCATAACATTCACGTCACCCATCCAAATGGAATGAATCAAATCTTTCTAGTTTCAATAAAGACTAAAATATGACCTGTAAGAAACAAATTTTTTTTAAATCTTATTTCAAATTTCTGTGGATTTCTTTTGCTACCCACTACCCAGTGACGTGAAAATTGTGTTTGAGATGGATTTTGTTTTGCTCCTAGGCACCAATTGAACTAAAGTTATATGCCCTGAAAGCTACCGTATTTTCTATCTTAGGAAATAGTTTCCAAAATTCACAAAAATTGAGACCGTATGATAGGACCTTCGGTCCTTTAGAGTTAATTTATCACGATCGGGGCAGCTGCAAGGCTGGCAGAGCGCTGGCTGAATCACTCCTTCTACAACACATGAAAAAGCACGCGCGCTAGCTGTCCATTCCCAAAACGCGTGCTGACACGATGCTTTTAGAAGTCATAGAACCATTCGGATCATTTGCCACTTCAGAGCTCAGACAGTAGTCTGATCACCTCCATGTGCCTGTGGAAACCCGGTCACGTTACAGGATTTGCAAACTTAATGCGGGAGCATCCACCACATCCATCGGAACCGAATGAAGCACACGGATACATACATATATAATACTTTTCGAGAAGCTTCACCAACGTGAAGAAAGGTTGTGAATCACGAGGTGCTCCTGGTGCTATCCTGCTTCAAAACCTCAAGATATTAGTGGCGTGAGAGTGTTCGGGTTGCAGCTAGCTAACTCCAGAGTGAAGACTGATCGACCACCTGCTCTGTGAATCTGTGATCGACAAGTTACATCAGTTATAGGCTTATAGCGTTTCGGATTGCAGCTAACTAGCTCCGATATAGAGTTGAGGGCGAATCGATCACTTGCTCTGTGACTGTGAGTTTCCGGTTTCAGTTATAGCGTTTCGGGTTGCAGCTAGCTAGCTCCAGAGTTGAGGTCGAATAGATCACTTGCTCTGTGACTGAGTTTCCGGTTTCAGTTGAAGCGTTCCGGGTTGCAGCTAGCTCCAGAGTTGAGGGCTAATCGATCACTATTCACTTTGAGTTTCCAGTTTCAGTTTTAGCATTTCGGGCTGCAGCTAGCTTCAGGGTTGAGGACGATTTGACCACTTGCTCTGTGACAATGAGTTTCCAATGTCAGTTGTAGTATTCCGAGAGCGGTGCAGACGACCGAGGGAGTGAGGGGATCGGAGCTAGCTAGTGGGTGCACTTATTAATTGACGGGGCCACTCTCGATGGAGAGCTTGAAGGATGTGGAGAGACAGCAAGAGAGGAGTCTGATCGAAGACTCCGTAGTAGAAGCAGCAGCTGGCGATGGCAAAGGTGGAGTGGTGGTGGTGAAGAAGCACTGGAGCCAGAAGACTGTGGTGCCTTACGTGGTGCTGGCGCTTCTGCAATTCACGTATGCGGGGTACCAGGTCCTTACGCGAGTGGCGCTGGTGCATGGCATCGATCCGCTCTTGTTCACCTTCTACCGCAACTTGATTGCGGGGCTCTTTTTGGCCCCCGGCGCTATGCTTTTCGAACGGTGAGTCATCTGTTGCTTGCATATATCATGGCAACTAGTTCATTCTCTCAGGAAGTAGTGGTGAAGGTTGCGTGCACAGACTAGCTAGTAGAAAGTTGGGGTACGTGAAATGACACCAAAGATTAGAATGACAGTCATAGTGCATTTCTGTTAAGGTAAATGATATATAGCGTCAGTGTTCATTCTACTTGAGGTGCCATTCTACTCCCATATATTTTTCTATAAGAGAGTCTCGATCACCTTTTCTCCTGATGTTCAAAATAGGACGTACATCTGTTCAGTGTCCACAATGCTTGCTTGAAGGTGAATGAAGTTAAATAGATGGCAAATGTTGAAGTTTGTGGGAACATGTGAGAGTCCAGGGACTTGCATACAGATGCCCCAAGGTATCCACTATGAGCTAGACTCTGATGACTATGGCATATTCTGGAGCTCCGATTCACATTTTGGTGTGGTGATGAATTCACAGGAATGTTCGCCCGAAAATGACATTGTCCACTCTCAGAACTCTGATTTTTCTCGCCTTCTTTGGGTAAGTTATCCCTATCTTCGCATTTTTTACGGGATTGTTCAGTGGGATTCAGAGTATTTTAGAAGGTAAAATGTTGGACAATGTTGAGTCTGTGCTTCCAACGTTGGAATGGGAGGACGAATCTGAGGGACCAAAAGTGGTGTGTACTTTGATCCCCATCATCCCTTCAATTATTTTTGAATGAGAGAGAGATGGCCTGCAACAGCTGGTCAAAGCATTGGTAAGCAAAGCACCTTGGTATATCATTGAATGAATCATAGAATAAACTGTGCAGAGTTCCTTGAATGCCTGTCTCTCTGTTCTGATGTGTTGCTTGAATGTGCGCGTGATACATGCAGAGTATTGGGAAACCAGCAGTTGTTCTTAATAGGGTTGAAGCTCACGTCACCAATGTTTGCGGCCGTGTCCCAGAACACCATCCCCGTCATCACCTTCTTGTTAGCTGCAGTGATTGGGTAATTAAATCCATCTGCCTCTAGTACCACACTGCTTGGATATTAATAAGTTAAGAATAATTTAATTATGAGATCAATTTTGTTGCCAATTCGACTAGACTGGTGTAAGTCCACAGGTACCTCGATGTTGCTAGCTAGCAGCTTACAAAAACATTACTATAGGTCATGGTATGGGGAATTTCATCAGTAATTAATTCAAAAAGATGTTATTTAAAATTCTTCAAATTCCATGCCATCAACAATGCAATTTAAAAGACGCAAAGGTTAGAACCTTGGACCTTCCAAACAAACGACCTGAGCAATGAATCTAGTCTAGTTTTCCAGTTTTCCTCACACATGCAGTTTGTGACTTTTGTCAAATCATACAAAAACAGTTACAAAACAGTTACAAATTAGAAAATAGCCCGACTAGTTCTAATTTCCTCCCAAATTTAAATAAATTTTACCATGGATTGACAAATTCCACATTTCCACCACATGCAAGCTCCGGTTGATGGAAGCCGTTTTGTTCCCCAAATGTAGGTTGGAAGAAATAACGGTTCGGAAGACGAGCGGCCTTGCCAAAATTTTGGGGACTGTGATATGCATCAGTGGAGCAGTGACCATGACTCTGTACAAAGGCGTGGCAATCTTCTCAGGGGCAGCTGAGCCAGAGGAGGGTTTAGGGTTTGTGCAACTTTTCAAGCACGTGGGAATTCCAGCTCTTGTGAACATAAAGATTGGTCACTGGGCAGTTGGTGCACTCTGCCTGCTCTTGAACTGCATCTCATGGGGATTTTATCTCATCATCCAGGCACGCACTCCTCCCCCTCTCCATTATGTCACAGCGGGCTCATACTGTGTGCATTTTACAACATGAATTTCAGTATGACCTGACTGTGCATGTCATAGACAATTCTATCAACTATTTCTCTGACTGTTTTTCCACCGCTCTCTCAACTTCTCATTTGTATAAATTCGCATTTTAGTTTTAGAAAAACAACCTTCCACTGTGATCAATTTGATGGAATTGAGATATGTGATATTTGTGTCGAAATATGTGAGGAAAAATGTGCAAAAATTCAACAAAAAAGCCAGGCATTAAATAATTACGTACAGGTATCTATATATTGTGGCTCACTTAATTTTGAGCTAATTTTTTACTTCAAGAATCAATCATCTTTCATTTGCATATTTAGAATACCTTAATGGCAATACTATTCGCTCTTTTATACCTTCAATGACAGGTGGGGTACCCAATCTAGTTCAAAGTTCACACAAAGTCCACAGAAGAATGTAGCTAATGGTATCCGATGCTGGTCCTGTTTCTGCGCAGGGTTCTGTAATGCGCAAGTACCCAGCCGTCCTATCAATGGGATGCCTGGTGGAATTGTTTGGTGCCATGCAAGCAAGCGTTCTCGGATTTGTGCTTGAGGGCACAGCCTTCCTTGACGTTCGAACCATAACAATGAATCACCTTGCCTGCATCCTATATGCCGTAAGTTTACCGCTTCTAATTCACGTTACGGCCTCGAGCGAATGAATGCACTCTCCTTTGACGTATGTGACAAATGACACCACGACGCCCTAAATGCACACAATCACGTGCTTATCAATGGAATTTAACTGTAACATTGTGATAATCAATACTGTTGCGAGAAAAAAAAAGTACGTGATATTAATCACTTTTGGTTGCATTAGTGAAGGTGATCTAGAATCTTTTTCGTACTTGTCTAACTTCTTGTTATCACATTGGCATGTCACTTCCTGTGACATAGGAAAGTGAGAGTATACAATGAGCTTTGAATTGGGTATGTCCTTTTCCTAGAGTTTACTGAGAGACTAGAGGTTGTGATATTCGAAAGGTGATTATGATGGTAATATTGGGTGTGCTGCAAAGCTAGACGATGTGTTTGATTCTCAGATATGAGAAATTCTAAACCAGTGGTATTACTGTATGATAAGCAGGGCATTGTGTCCTCGGCAATCAACTTAGTGGTGCAAGCATGGTGTATCCAACAAGTGGGCCCATTTATTAATTCCTTATATACTCCAGTCCAAGCGCTGGTGGTGGCTTTCCTGGCAATCCTTCTGCTGGGAGAGACTCTCTATGCGGGAATGTAAGATGACATGATCCATTGCTTGTCTATTTGCATTGATTATTAATCGAATGTTTGGCATCTCAAATCTGAGCAGAGCCTGTACTAATTGCATAGGCAGCTTACATTAGAAGAAAACTGTGCAGATTTGGTTCAAAACTTCCATACATTTCCAAGTAGTTTTCCATCCACGGGTCACATGTGAAATATACAATTATTTACCAAGATTTCGAGTTTGATCATCTAAATCTAGAGCATGATTTAGCAAAATTTCAGAATCTGTCGTCATACAAAATCAAAGTCAAAATCAAAATGAAAGAGAAAAATCTTTAGGGGTTGTGAAAGAGTGAATGTAGGAGTTAAGAGTCCTGGGGTTTACATGACTAGGTAATTCCTTTTATTTTGCTTCATCATTGTTGGCGGATGTCGGATTGTGAATAAATATCTCCAGGCTTGTTGGGTTTTTTGCACTGTGCTAACTATTTTTGAGTATGAATTGCAGATTGGTAGGGGCCGTTCTAATTATTGGCGGATTCTACATTGTGTATTATGGACAACGGTTAGAGCGGCGCCAGAATAGAGCTGAAGCTGAGGGCCTCCACACAAAGTTGGAATCTGACCTGAGGGAACCACTCCTTTCTTGACGCAATTAATGTTTACAGAAGCAAGCAACGTCACTTGTAGAATAAGAAATGAGAATAAGATGTTGCTCGGGGTGTGTTTTATACAATTACGAGTCTCAGGTAGTTAGTGCCATTCCAAGTTTTAAATTTTATTTTTCCTTTCTTGAGAATAGCTGCATTCACTTTCCATTTGGCTCTCATACTGAGCGAACAGTTCGGGTTTGTATGGCCATAAGACCAGAGATTTTTCTTAGATTTTGGTCCCTATCTCCGAAAATTGAAGAAAATCTCACTGTACTGTTCAAATAAGAGGAGAGTGGCTTTGAATTGGGCAAGTTTGTTTCATCAAAATTTGAAAATATCATAAAGTATTGACGTGTGTCAAAAAATAAAAATAAAAACTGAAATCGAACATGGATTTTGACCAGCTTTGTTGAATGTTATTTTTATTGAAATGTGAGATGATCAGAGAGTTGATGCAAATGGCTGAGTAGAGTCTTGGTCGTCACTTGTGATTATCTCATGATTCTCGAAGAGCAAGTCATCTCTCATCGTCAATTCGTGAAATTGGCGCAAAACTGGGCTCCCAAAATTGTACAATTCATTCATCTGCGTGAATGCATCTGCACGGAGCGCTCAAAATCAGGACTGGTACAGCATGGATTTAGGTTTCAAGCCCTGTGCTCTGAAAGTGCCAAAGTCGCGGAGTTCAGCCAATTTAACGAGATGGACGTTCATCAGAAGAATTTTTAAGATTTGCAAATTTCTCTCTTTGCAGTCACTCTCAATACTTTGCATTTAGATTCAATATGATGTTGAGGAATCATACATCAATTTCATTAAATTGGCGGTATTCCACATGCAAAAAACACAAAGAGAAATATGGTCCAAGATCCTATGTGTAGACCAAAGAAACTATCCCCAAGAAGATTCAAGAGAAATTCACATGGCAACTTAGACCACATGAGGGTGACTACAAGAAACGTTTATCCTCTTTTCTGTCACACGTTCAATGCGGAAGTTGTTTTGTGCCATAAGTATTGCAAAAATGATTGAATGAACATGAAATTCTGAGGTAAGCTTCCTATAGCAATAGAAAATGTATTTGAATTATTTAAATTTTTTCAAAATTAATTCAATAGGTGAAATTGAATTTTGAATATATGTCACACATATGGTTTTGGTGGTTTTTAGTACTATTGAGTACCTTTTTTGAAGACTTACGGTGTCAAATGTGGTAGGCTAATACTTCTAATAGAAATACACCTTCTCAGGAGAGGGATTTTCAAAAACATGTTCCAAGTTTGTTTTGCATTGGCCTAAAGTGTGCTATATTTAGGTTGATTCTATGTTGAAATAAAAACGGTTTGTTAGGTTTAGCTTTGATCTTCCTCCTTTGCTCTAAGTTAGCAACAATGGCCACTCTTAAAATAAATTTTCCAAATACATTTATCTAAATTTAAAAATTAGAAATGTGAAAGTCTCATTTTCTAGCATAAATTGCAACTTGTGGCTCAAAATAGTATTTCAAGGTACACAAAAAGACTCAATTATAGTACTGGTAGGGGTTTACAATGCCTCCAATATAGCAATCAATAGATCGTTTTATGGAAAATTATGTATTGCCATCAATCCTTACCATCCAATGATGAACATCACATGTTGTTATAATAATAAATTTGAAATCCAATCGACTATCCAAATTTCATAATCCATTGCCTCCACAGCAACCCCTTTTTCTTTTTTTTTGAAAAAGTGCTAGGATGGCGATCACTTAAAATTTGGTGAAGCATTTTATTTCTTTGTACATCCGTCTCTTGTACCATAAAACACTTTCAATCAAATTCATACACTTTTTCATCCAAATTTGATAATTTCATCCATATTTTAAATTGAATTGAAACTTTTCTGGTGAAAAAAGATTACTTTTTTCTCGCGAAAAAAAGATTTTCACTATGAAATGGTGCTTTCTGGCTCCATTTTGCCCCCTCCAAAAGGGTTGCTTCATAGTATTGAAGGTGACTCGTAGTACAAATAGTACTAAAAGTATTTCAAAGTACACCAAAAACGCAACAAATCGTACAAGTGTTTCTTGCAATCACCCATGACTGAGTCTTCTTATGGGTTGTTCCCTAGTCTTCAAATATTGAAATTTCACTTGTGCAATCAGTAAGTCTTGGAGACAAAGATCAGTTCACAACTAGAAATAAGGGATGTGTATAAGTATACTTTGTTGCACTGTCTCTGTTACGGAGTAAACCCAACAAAAGAACCTTCAAGTCCTTTTACTGGTACTCTGGAGTACGGTTTTGCCACTTTCCGGAACTATAAATATAGTATGTACCCATCCTGACATCCTGATTAGAGGAGCTGTGTAGATTTTGTTAAGGTAAAAGACCCCATTGCGGTCAGAATTAGGAGTGTGCCTACATGCCATTGTTGAAATTTTTCAAATTTTTTCCCACACAAAGATAAGTGTGAGAGACAGTGAAGGCATTTGAAATTATATTTTTTGGACCAAGTATGAATTAGTTTTGAATTTTTGAAGTAATCAGCCCATAGGAGTCTGTAGGCTACTTCATGACCAACAAAATCTGAATCCAATATGGTCATCTTCCTACCCAATGTAGTCACAACATTTTCAAACATGGAAGACCTAAAAAATCAATTTTTACAAAGAATTTTACACTGAAAATTTGGAAGTACCTATCGAGGTCACTAATTACTCCATAACTACCATGTAAGGCATTGATTGTGGTCTAAAAAAACACAATGGGGTCATTAGGTGTCCATCATGGGTCATTTAACTGCAATGGGGTCATTTACCTTAGAGCATCCCCACTCCAACTCAACAAGTGGCTCAAACTAGGCAAATGGTCGTGCCCGGCCATAATGAGTGCCCCACGGCACGCATGTCGAGGGCCAAAAAATGGCCGGGCACGGCCAAATTTGAAGAGCACCCAGCCAAATGAAGAGTCTTGCTTGCGGCTCGGTATGAGTTATTTTATCTTTATTTCCAAGTTTCGAGAGACCTTTTCATTTATTCCCCAAGTTTCAAGAGACCTTTTCATTAATGAGTGTCTTTCCCCGAGTAGGCATTCATGAGGTAGCACTTGGGGGCCGTGTAAACCTGGTTTCCCGTGTTCGTAACCCGTGTTGCCGTGGGGCACATGGGCCAGGCTTGGTCAAATGACACTCTAAGTGCTCCCTGGCTGTACCTGGAGTGGAGATGCTCTTAACAATTTTGCCCCCCGAGTTCCGTAACGTAATTGAACTTGGCAAAATTGACGTTGTAAACTTTTAGGATCAAAGTAAAGTCAATTTTTTTGGCTACGGCTTCTGCAAATCATGAGCACGGACTTCGTGTGAGCGACCCACTTACTTTCAACGAATAATAAAATGCCACATTCCGTTTCATTTGTGTCAAAAAAAAAATAATTATTATAATATTAAATGCCACATTATCCATTCGAGAACACGGGTTTGCATGAGCAAGGTCAAGCTTAGAGCATCACCACCCGGCCTCTTGTTTGAGGCCAGTTTAGGGGTGGTGACATCCAGTTTAGGGGCCAACAGGAGGTCGTGACTCCCACGACCTCTTAAGAGGTCAAAAGGGGGGTAAAACGGCTATTCATGTAAGTTCCTCTACTGGAGTTTCATACTTTGAAGGGGCAAGGTGCAAGTCTGTTCCTCTTGCTGCAAGTTCTTTGAAAGACTGCCGGCAGGTGGGAGCCTTTGGAAAATTCAAGAAAATTTTGAATTTATTTTATTTTTTTTGGAAATTAAGGAAAATATTCAAAATTAATGAAAATTTGAAAATTTTGAAAGGTGTCCCAAATTCGTGAAGGGTTTGATAATTAGAAGATAAATCTGATAAACTCTAGTGTGCTCCACGATATTGTCACCATATAATAAAATAAAAATTATAATTAATCATGCTAATTTTTTAGAAGCACCAAAATTTTAAAAGCTGACAAATGTTGAATTTAATAACTATTAGTGTGGCGTGTGCCATTGCCACAGTCAAAATCATAGTGAAAATAATTTTCTAATTTTTTTTATTCATAATAAGAACTTTGAAATTCAATATCTTTCACTCCATTATTTCAAACGGCAATGAAACCAAGCCCCTGCACCCCTCTTTGCCAAGAGATTTCCGACAGTACCAAGCACGTGGCCAAGAGACGCACGGTCCGAGGAATCTCAACATAATAAAACAAAACAAAACAAACAAAATTTTATTTTTGAATATGGTATGGATATTTTATTATTGAATGCATTATTTGTTTTAAAAATTTTGTAATTAAGAATTTCTTCATTTTCTTATTTTTTATGCAAAAAAAAATCTTATTTTGATCTTCTTCATTTATACCATTATATGTAATTAATGTATTACTCCGTAATACGGAGTATGTTTTAGCATAAGATTCCAAAATGTACAACATCTAATTCATCAAGGAAATGGTTATACAATCCAAAATCTTTAAATGTACTACATACAATAAAAGGAAATTTCAAAAAATTTGTATAAATGTACAAGGTATATTTTCTTGTCACTATCTTGTAGAATTAAAAAATACCACTATCAAACGTTGATTTTAATAAAAGTGCGAAAAGTATCAAATGAAATTTCCTTCAGCGTCTACAAAGACAAATTAAAAAAACTAGCACTGTGTTTATCTTTTGGCTTAATTTCACATAGAAGGTGCATGAATTGAGGTACACATTAATCAAATCCAACGACACTTGGCACCCTCTAAAATAACAAAATATTTCTACGGTTTCGTATATTGAGCATGATAAAGTGTAGATGTAAATAAATATTCTTGATTGTTGAATCATAAGTCCAATAGTGTATGACTTGTTATATTTTAATACATATGTTTGTCTTTTAAGAGTAAAACTAAATATTGCCAATTCCATTTCCTATGCATTTTAAGATTAACAATTTTGATTGATAATTTGATTAATTCTTTCTCATAGCATTTGGTCATTGCACTTATTCCTTTGCTAGTGTGATGTTTCAGGGTTCAAAGACTTTAGGAATTAATTCACAACCTTCTTTCAAAACCTATTTGATGAAATTGAGATAAATAATAATATAAGTAATAATGGTCATAGTTGGTAATTGATTTGTTTGAAACTCAAATCAAAATTTATACTGAATTTGCATCAATTTTGTATTGAAATTAAAATATGAATAACAATTGTATTTAAAAAGTAATTATTAAATATGATTTTTGTTATGTATTTTGTGCAATTCATAATTACTTCATCATCTTTATTTCTTATGTAGAAACAAATTTGGTTGGATCTTCCTTCTTTATAACAGTATATGTAATTTATTTATTAGTAGGATTAAAAATAAGATTATAGAATGTGCAACATCTAATTCATCAAAGAAATTGTTGAAAGTGTATCAAAACTTGTATATTAATTTTCAAGATTCTTTTTAGAGATTTTTTAACTTAATATAACAAATCTTAGAATTTGGAGTTAAACTTTAGTCATTGATAATTACACTCATTAAAATTTAAGTTTAAGAAATTTGTACAAAATTTCTTTGAAAAATATTCTTATTGTACTTGCTGAAAGTTCTTTAAATAAATTTTCTTCTTTGAAAGTTTATTTTCACTAATAAGTTAGATTGATTTATTAAAAAATGAAAGCCTATTAACCTTTACAGAACTAGCATGCACTTTTTTGTTGTATAAAATTTTTGGACAAGAGATTTCTATATTTTTGGCCCAAATTCTCCTAGAAGGTGGGCGTGAGGAATATCTTTCATATGCACTAAATTTCATGACATTTGGAAATATGAGTCAGAAGTTATGGCCTAATATGTTACTTTTTTTGTAACTAGATAGTCAGGGCAAATCAAAGAAAATCACTATTTTCAAAAACAAAAAATTTTGAATTGGTATTCTAGAGTTATGGATTCTCTACTCTAAAATGAACTTTGAAGTCCTTTATCTTACTCAATTTTCAATATTTTTTGAAAAAAATATAATCTTAGGGTATAGATTGTTTATTAAAACACTGTAATCATAGGGGTTAGCATTTTTCAATTCCAAAATTATATTCTTGACAATTTAGTATTTTGAATCATTCTCTACTACTATATTTTTCATTTCCTATATGTTGTACAATTGCAAATGACGTGAAAATTTTCAAGCATGTAGACAACTTATTTAGAAAAAATAATCCAAGGAAGCACCATCATTTAGGACATTCTTTCATCAAAAAGTGAGCTTATGAAGTGCTATTGTCCTATTTTGAGACATAAAAATGGTTTCATTGAATGGTGAATGCTTATATCTTGAAATCTATGTGGTGGAAATTTCTGAAATTTTTACCGTATGTTTTCAAGTCAATGTACTACAAGATCCTATGGTTATATGTGACAAAAATACTTATTTTTCAGAAATTTGGTACTTGAACAGATAATGACAATTTTTGAGGGGTTTTGGTGTCAATGAACTTCAGATTTACTTATCAAGAAATTTCAGAAATTCTACTTCATCAGAAATTTCATTAAGAGTTGATGAACTTCAGATGAACTTAATGACTTAAAAATGTTAAAAATTACTTAATGAAATTTCTGAATTTACATAATAACTTCAAATTGTCGATGAACTTAACTTAAAATGTCGATGAACTTCTGATTTACTTATAAAAAATTTCAAAAATTCTACTTCATCAGAAATAGCATTAAGATGTCGATAACTTAGAAATGTCGATGAACTTCAAATTCACTTAATAACTTAAAAATGTTGATGAACTTTAGATTTACTTAATAACTTAAAATGTTGATGAACTTCAGATTTACTTAATGAAAATTTCAAATTTCAGAAATTCTACTTCATCAGATATGCCTCAGGAGGTGGCGGAAATGGCCGCAGGAGGTGAAAAACAAGCAACCGAGTAAGTCCTAAAGTTCAGGAAAGTGGTTCACATTCTGTCTCATGCTGTTTTGCAGGCCAACTCCAGGCCTGCAAAAACACCTTCTTTTGCAAGCCGGTGGTAGTTTTGAAGGCGGCCTCATAACAAGTTCATCCCTTTTGATGGTCGGGTGGGGCAAATTTGCAGGCCAATATGAACAAGTCATCCGTTTGGTGGTCAGTTTGATGGTCGGGTGGTGATGTATCACCACCCGGCTTGCAAAATGCAAGCCAGGTTGCAAGCCTGGCAGTCCATTTTGCAAGCCGAGGAAGAAGGGTCGCCTCACCCGAGGCCTCTTAAGAGGCCATCGCCATCCAATGAGCTACGTCCACTTTCACGGATCATGTCCTTGCTTTTTGAGAAAGTGGAAAAGTGTTTGTCTCATGCGATTTGTAAGCCGGTTTGCAAGCCCTTTGGCTTGCAAAAGAGCCCGGTTTTGCAAGCCACCCGCGGCTTTTGACTTGGCCTCTTAACAAGTTCATCCATTATGCAAGACGGGTGGGGCAATTTTGCAAGCCTCTCTTAACAAGTCATCCAATATGCAAGACGGGTGGGGATGCTCTTATAAGTTACCTCATGTAGTCCCGCTCCACCTCTAGGATTATCTAATCCATTGCTTGTCTGAGGCTGACACGTATCAGCTCTATTAAAATCGACGCCGTGATGGCGTGATGGTCATTACAACCAACTGTAAGTCTGCAATAAAATTCAGACCTCTCATTTCTGAGCATGCCAGTGGCTATGTAATCATCGAGATTCTCAACTAGGCTTCGGAGTTGACTCTGTACGTCTGCATAGCAGTACGTTGAGAATATTGCAGTTGTTTAGCTACAGATTGATCAGATCATCACTGAGATTGGGTACCTAGCAGCTAGATTGATCAGATCATATATGGATCTCTTGACGTGGCAATCGACAGTTTTAACAAGCGTTACTCGCAGACGCGAAGTGATTGCCACTGCCAGTGCCGAGGTGGCAGCCCCGCCATTGTTAGCGACGCCAACCGGGCAAAAGACGTTCCGGGCGTACACCGTGAAGCATTTGGACGAGCTTCTAACGTCCTGAGCAGGGCTGTCGACACAAGACCGATTGGTGATTCGCGTGGTGGCCACAGTGCTCCCATTCCGGACAAACAGCTATGTGGTAGACAAGTTTATTGATTGGACGGCGGCTCCGGATGATCCCATCTACCGGTTGGTCTTCCCGCAGTCCGACATGCTGCCAAGGCGTGACGTGAGCCGCATTGCGGACTTGCTGCAACGCAACGCGGCTACGGCGGAATTGGAAGCCGCGGCGCGGGAAGTACGCATGTGCCTGAACCCGCACCCGTCCGGCCAGATGCAGCTTAATATTCCAAAATCAATGGATGGGATTCAGCACAAGTATGAGGACACGGCGTTGTTGTTTCCCCGGGAAGGGCAAAACGTGCCATGCGTATTTCACGTATTGCTTCCGATGGGCGTGGTTCTTGGGTGACCCCGACCTGAAGATGGCAACATAGGAAATCAATCGGTTTACGGAGTATTTGGTGTCGCATTCGAAGATTACGAGCGTTCTGTTCACGGGTGGTGATCGAATGATCATGGGCACCTCTGTGCTTCGCCGCTACCTGGAGCCGCTTCTCACGTGAGCATGCATCTAGAATTCTATCCATTAATTTACACTCCATCCGCCTTAATTGCCTGTTTCTCTCTACACTACCATGTATGACATTCTGGACTATCTGGAGTATTGTCAATTTTGTTGAATTGGCAATATAAATAAGGACTCCGTCGATTGTGATATTTAATCTGTCTAAAGCTCTAAACGCTAAAAGCGAAGAGTGGTATAGATTTTCGTTTGAATGTCCTGGCATTTCAAATACCCTAAATAAACACCACCTTCTTTGTCATTAAATATTTACACAAACCCCAAGAATGAAACTATTATTCCATGGGTGCCATGTTGTAAAGGAATGTGAGACTTGCAAAGAATTACATATAGAGTGCCCACAAGGAATCCTCCAAGAGACCCTGGTGATTTCCGGCCATCTATCCAACTTGGGTAACAATACTATTATGAGTTGATCGTTGATTGTTGCTGGTTTCAGTGTTTCACTGCTTTTAGCAGATCACTGTGCTTGAGCAAACATTACTACGCACATTACATCATAATCACTAGATTTGCCAGTTGAAGTTTCTGATTGGGCACTCAGCTCATGATCGAAGTCAGCGTGATTCTAACCATTCACATATCCCTCAAGGTGTGAAGCCCACTACTGTTCCTTCATTTAAATGTCCAGTCGACTCCTCATGCAGGCTGGACCAATTGAAATCCATTTGGATCGGAACGAAGTCCCTAGCATACTGGCCCTAGAAATTTGTCACGGACCCCAACGCCGATGCGATGCTCCGCATGTTTACGCAAGTGGTGAAATCCAGGAAGAGCCTCGCGTTCATGGCGCACTTCAGTCACCCCCGCGAGATGGATTCGCTAATGGTCCGCAAGGCCATTCAACGCATCCGCGACACCGGTGCAGCGATTCGCACGCAAGCTCCCCTCATTTGCACCATCAATGATGATCCCCAGGTAGGTTCTGGACCAACTCCAAGTTTATTGGCAACTATCCAATATACGTGGTAGAAGCCTCTGATCAACATGCACGACTGTCTCTTGCAAGGTACCTGTAGCAACGTTATTAGGGCACCAAATCATACAAACAACAAGTTGAACTTTGAATTTTAAGCTTCAAGCCTTCGGACAGAGAGTACCAACACCGATGTCTTATGTGCATTTTGGGGCTGAGAAACAGGTGTGGACATTGATGTGGCGGACGCAGACTCGGCTGGGCTTGATCCCGTACTACATGTTCGTGGAGCGCGATACGGGACCTCAAGACTACTTTGCGGTGCCGCTGACTCGCGCATACTAGATTTTCCAAGAGGCGTACAGTTCTGTTTCGGGGCTGGCGCGCATTGTGCGTGGGCCGTGCATGTCCGCAATGCCTAGCAAAGTATGCGTGGACGGGGTGGTGGAAGTCGCAGGGGAGAAGGTGTTTGCCTTGCACTTCATCCGCTGCCGCAATCCGCAGCTTGTAAACCGACCCTTCTTCGCCAAATTGAATTCAGACGCAGTGTGGCTACACGACCTCAAGCCCACGTTCGGAGCGCCGCAATTCGACTTCAAGCGCACTGGGTTGAGCAAAGGATCGCCTCGGGCCTCCAACTAGTAACTAAGTCACCAAGGGTACCCAGTGCGTTCCAGAGGAGACTGGTTGTACTAGGACTAAAGGCGGAGGGAGGGAAACTAGTGTGACCTGCAATATTCGTAGCACGGCCACAAAATGTTTATTTTTTGGAAATTGTACTAGTACCCTCTAATAAGTCTTGCAACCCCAAGTGCTATAAAGTCCTTCAACTTTTTCCTCCTTAACCCTGAGCAGCGTTCCCGGAAACCCTTTTGTATAGTTCACGCGTCTGCTACTTGCCAGTCAAGCGCCTAGCTCTTACTGCGAACTGGCAGTGGAGTGGTTGAAACCCCGTGATAAATTGCGAGGAAAGTGGTCGAATTTTTAATAATTTTTTCTTGCTGTGGTAAAAGGCAACTTGCAACTTTCACATGACTGTAGTGTTTGAAGAGGGCTACTTTGCATCTGAATTGCTGTGGCAAACGGCTAACTGATGGAAAATTTTAGAGTGAAATGGCAATTTTGGAAAGTCCCTCTTCTGGTTAAGCTTCGCGTTTGCATTTTATGGCGTTTATCTTTTGCAAACAACATGGAAAGTACACATGAAAGCACCTGGAAAGCAACATAAGAACAATAAGCAACATTGAAAGCATAGAAAGCATACATATCCAATGAACACAGATGCAACACAATGAGCAAACATAATGAACACAAATCCAACACATTAAAACACAAAACACATTAAAACACATTTGCAAACAGTAAACATTAAAACACATTTGCAAACATTGAACATTAAAACACAAAACATATTTGCAAACATAAACTGAAAACAGTAACAAGGGATTTGAACCCTCCTTGCTACAAGCAAGTCTGCCCTACTGCAGTGTTACTAATCTGCACACAAACAAACAAACAAACAACATTACAAGAAGTTAGATGGGCAAAAAAAGCTCCTGAAGCCTCTCCGAAGTTGAAGAATCTTGTTGTCTCGCAATCCTCCTCCACCTTCTCCTCCTTGCACAAGTGTGCATTGCCAAACGTCCAAGTACTTTGGAGTTGTCAAGGAAACATGAAAGTGCTGGCTAGCTTGGGTTCCAAAGCCAGCCTTATCTCATGAAAACTAAGGACTCTTAAAGTGTAGGATATTGATATGCTAAGACAAAGATCAAATGTCGCCATGCCGCCCAACTTTGACGGCACTTTTCCAAGACTCTACGGCCTCCTTATATGGAAAATTTTCTAAAGTGTAATACTTTTGACCAAATATCCGCACCACCAATGGCAAGTGCTTGCCTAGCCTGTTCCTTTGGCAAGATTTGAGAAACTTCAGTGTGGAGAAGTAGCGCTTGTCCTCCACTGACCCAAGCACAAGACAGCAGCCTATTTTGGCAAGTTTAAAATACTCTGAAATAAGCTTGCACAGGTGCCGTGACTGAGACAGACTCCTCCAAAGCAAAATCAGCGGATTCACGTTTGAAGTAGATGCACACGCTGCATCACAATTGGCTTTTATGGTCATCTTGAACAACCCTTGTTGGTTGTCAAGTTTCGAACCAGAGAGCATTTCACATGCAATATAGCTGGCTCCTCCATCATAGAGTGGCTTGCCTGCATTCAACACTGCAGGGTGAGAATAAATTTTTTTGAGAACTCCTAAATGGTGAGAAAAGCTCTCCTCTGCCCTGGGCTGCTTCCAATATTGTGGGTAAATTATGCCAAAGGCGTTAAGCAACTCCTGCTGCGGGAAGCACCTATCAAGCTCATCCGAGAGGGATTGGGCGATCTCTGCCACACTGAAGAATATTGCAGTCAGTGAAGTGAGTGAAGTGAGCAAGTCACTTGACTTCAACAGGACTGCAGGAGCCTACCGGCAAGAGGAAGAACAACCTTAGCAAGATCACAGCAACAGACCAGGACAGCAAGAGACTACGACAAGAAGATCAACAGCGACGATCAATAAGACCAGAAGCAACGACAAGAGACCATGACAGTAAGAGACCACCGCAAGAGACCACCACAAGAGACCACGACAGTAAGATTACCACAAGAGACAAGACAATAACATCAAAAGCAACGACAGCAAGGTTCAGAGACAGCTATGGCAACCAATAAGATCAACAGCAAGGTTCACAGCAGCAAGGTGTAATACAAGAACCAAGCTGCAAGATTAGCACATCATTAGTCTCTGCAATAGATGCAGAGTGCACAACCTCAAAGCCAAAAAAATTGAGAATAAAGAGAAAACAACAAAGATGAAGAAAAAAAAAATTAGAAGTCTGAAATCACGTACCAGCAAACTGCCGCTGTATGTTGGACTACGTGGCCAAGTAATCCTCCTCCGTCACCCACTTCTGATTCCCCGTGAGCTTGCAGTGGCAACGGAGGAACACATTTGTGTCCCCAAAATCAAAGAACAAGTCAGAAGTGCCAGGTTGGTCAAGCATCTCCTTCCAACGCAAAGGTAGTTCGGAACAAGAAAGTGAGATGAGTGCCTGATATTGCTGAAACTCAGGCGTCAGAAAGGCTGAGGACTCATCAACAAACATCCTTGCCAAATTAGATTGACAAACCTCTATGGCTTGCAACATGTCACAGATAAAAACGTTACGCGACTGTGAAAGTTTGATGAGACAGTGAACTACATTCAGCAATGGAATAAAACAAGAGAGGGATAGGAGAACCTCAACATTGGCCAAGTAGTTGAAGTTCGTTGCTGCTCCAGCGTTGTTTTTGGCGGAGAGATCAAGCCCCATTTTCACCAATAGAATTTTGTACTCTAACATGATGCGCTGTGCTGGGCTCCGCATTGAGATCCACCGAGTCTCTACATTCCTTAACATCTTCAAACCCTTAGTTTCCATGAGATCGGCCAGCTTCTGTAACTCAAAGTGACGTTTGTGGCTGTGACAGAAGTAAGAATACAGAGACTGACAGAGAGCCTCCAAACGGGAAACCATATGATAGTTTGACAGTGTTTCAACCACAAGGTTGATGCAATGAATGACACAACTTACTCCCAAGCAAAAGGGAGCCCACTTCTCATGAATCTGGGTTGAGACCCCAGTTTTCAGTCCTTGGAATGTAGAGACTCCATCTGCCCCAAACGATACCACTTTCGCAGCGATCTGCTCACGAGTTAGTCCTCCCTCGCCAAGTAACTAATGCATGATGACATCAGTTAGGCGATCTGCAGTCCTACAGTCAGATACGCAAAAAAGGTGCAGCAAGTGCGGGACTCTCTCCCAAGAATTGACGGCGTAAACGTGAATCCCAATCCAAGATGTGTTATCCACTGCAGTAACCTCATCAGCGCTAATGGAGACAAATGTAGCTGATTGCACTACGACCTTAAGGGCGGACATGACACTTGCGTGAAGGTGTTCACGCATTTCCCAGCCTGATGTTTCAGACCAGTGTTTCCGGGGAACTCTCTTAACCTTCAAGTGTCTAAGTAAGTATTGTTCTCTCTCGTAATCACACATTGGCCGACCTGAACTAAGCACTTGGAATAAGGTTGAGAATTGTACAACCTTCCTGGTGGCTTCACCTTCCAAGCCAGCCAAGAGCTGGTCCGCAATATGGACACCCAAAAGTCACGCCGCCCACACCGCAGTGAACTGGAGGTGCTTACAGTCCTTTTTCACATACGTCTCGCCTTTCTTCAAATGAGACAGAGGCTCACCATCGAACATGCATGACCGCTTCCCTTCATGCTTCTCAAGGTTGTCCCCCTCGGGCATGATGATCTTCTTCCGCCTGCTCACACTACTGCAAGTCTTACAGACGACCCCAGTCAAATTTCCCGCAGCATCAAATTTGCCCTCTTCCCAGGTTAACTTGCACGCCCACACCTCCTGCCACCTTCGCGTCACAGTACTCGGAGCAGTTTTCCTTCTCTTGCGCGCCTTCGGAGCTTTCTCCTTCCCACCATGCGCCTCAGACTCCACCGCCGGATCAGGAACCTCCGGCGAAGCCACAGTTGCCTCCGACAATGAAGGAAACTGCGACAAACCTCCAGGCACGGAGTCACTCAATCGGGTTTCTGAAATACGCGTCACCTCCTTGGTTGCAGGTGCCAGCAGGTACTTCCCCAGCCCGTGAGAATTGCGAAATAAGCCAAACGTCCTCACTTGGAAGTTATCAAGCAATTTTAACCTTGGCGCCATCGCTCAATTGCCCCCTGCGCCCACTCGCCCAGCCGCCCAGCCGCCCACAAGTCCAAACTCCACAACCGAAAACCCCAGAGGACCAGGGTAAGCAAACAACACTACAGCAGATGAGCAATTGAGCACTTCAGGAGAAAGAAACTTAATCATTAGAGAGCAAAAACAAATGCAAGCATGACAAATTGCAAGTAATTGACGATGAAATCATTCCGCGCTCTCCCTTATATGCTGCAAGAGTGTAAGCCGACAACGGGATTAAAAAATGCACCCAATTGCCAAGTCCCTCAATGAATCGCTGCAAAAACTGCGATCCTAAACCACCAGTCCACCACTCCACCAGTGCACCAGGCCGGTGAGGCCGCCAGTCCAGTGAGCACCAGACGATTGAAGTTTCAGGCAGCCTCCATTTCCCGATTGGAATGAATGCAGGAGACAACGCAAACTCGCAAACGTCCCTCAAATTTCAAACCAGAGAGGAATTGGCACTCCCAAGAATTAAACCGCTACTCTCAAAAATTGAAATGCCGTCGCACAATCAAGACGGCGATGTGCAAATGCGCACAACTCATTGAACTCAGATGAAGTCAGAAATAAACGTTCGCGCAGTCCAGAGTTCCAGACTGCCTGAAGCTCCTAACCCCCCTAAACTGACTACTAAACCCTATGTGTGCAGGGAGAAGACGCGGCGCGAAAGGTAAAGTTGACGGGGAGCTGGCGGCCGCGACGTCAATGGCGGCGATAGAGCCAGCGTGCGAAAATCGTGCGGCTTAGGTAAGTTCTTTGCTAACCCTAATTTTTTGTTGGGAAGAGATGAATGCTAATTCCAATATCATCCGGTACTCAGGTTTGCATCCTGTTTCCAACGAGAGTAGCAAAATTGCTCAAAACTTTAGTTTTCCTTGAATTCTCGCTATGTACATTTAGCGTGCCAAAATTTTTGGTAGAACTGGAGCAAATTTTTACCACTTTAGGGAACGCTGACCCTGAGCGCCCCAGCACCCCAAATCTGGCCTCTGCAAATTTATATGAGGCCACAAGGGCGCCAGACGCAAAAGTACTGTCCTTCAAACTATCATAATGTGGAGCGTACTGGGTATACAAGCAAGAGTGATTGCGTTTCAAGTGAATGATGGCGTCGTAATCGCATTTTACAAACAAAGTGGCAAAAAACATGGGTTTTGCGTGGTTTCCTGCGCGAGGCAACGACCAGGACCATCGGTTATGGCTGGTGGTATACCGTTGGCTTGATTTGGCGCGAGACACGAAGCCTTCCAAGCGCTCACTCCTCGCTCATGAACTCGTCACTCCTCGCCAATCAAACTGGGAGACACCTCTGGATTTTTACGATGTGATTGTTCTTAGGCTCTCTTGCATGTGGGCTGTGGAATTTTAGTTACAAAGAATGGCGGGAGCAAAATGCACTCCATTTTGTAGAGTGGAGATGGACACTTGACGTTGGGAGGGAATGCGCAGCCGCCTGCTTGAGCATCATCGCCATCAATGAGGTAGATTTCGGCTATACCTCAGAAGGCATCATCACTGGGAGTGCACCCGTCTAGAAGACTGCGATTCATGGTTTAGGGTTTCTTGGAGCAGAGGATTACAGAATGCGTGTAGTTGTTCAGTGTGATTGGCCATTTTCAGTTGATTTATGGGTACAGATTTTTGAGGTCTTCTCAGGTGTTTTTTTTTGTTCTTGGAACAAAGTAATTAGATTTTGGCATGCAGGGGATAAAACGAGGTTCCGATTGTGGCGGGAGTAACCAGGTTCAAATTGTTGATTGATGGATGTGCTATTTGAAGCTCCTGTTTTGTGTTTTCAGTTTTGGGTGGAGCTTGACCTTAATGTGCTTGTTCTTTTTTGAGCATTTCCTTGCTAAGAGTGATATTTGGAGATTGTCAATGCGAGTGTTTCAACATGGTAACCAGTTGGTATCTTTGAGTTTGTGGGAACTTGCTTGCTTGGGTTTCTTGCAGTAGTGATTTAGTCCTTTGTAAGTCGTTCTCTGTTTTGGATATAGTATGGATTTAGCAACAACAAGGCTTTGTGGTAAGGTTTGAGAGCGCCCTTTTTTATATTGAGGATTATACGTGAATATGTATGGAGATTATACGGAAAGATATACATGCACATTTCTATTTAGGTGCAGGCACTTTGCTTTTGTTTCAAATATTGACCAGTGAGGGGTCTACTTTTGACATTTTGCCTTGGTTGTGTACTTTTGTAGAAGTAGCTTGATTCCCTTCTTCTTGTGGAGAGGCATCTGACAAGCGGATCTTCAAGGCTGGTTACCCATTGTATGCTTCACCAGCTTCTGCATCGTGAACTTTGATGCACAGAGGCTTTATTGCAGCTTTCAGGGTAGCAATCAGATCCTACGTGATGTTGAAAGTAGTTCGATATGTCCTAAAAGTGGTCCATTGTGGTAGCACCAGTCTTCGCATCGCATCTTTATTACAGGCTTTGTGTTATGATGAAAGTATAGTATTTGAGGTCAAGGTGTCTACTCAGCTTCTGGTGTTTGTATGTGTATGTAACTAGAGTGACCTCACTGTGATTGATGCAAGGGCTCAGTTTGAGTTAGGCAATGAAATTGGAATTTTATCTGAACTTAGAAACGCGTATGCCTTATGACAATTGTTGGTTTTGTGAAATTCTACAGGTGCCGTAATGTAACCTCTTTCTTCAGTGAACTGTACTTCAATTTTTCTCATTAGTTCTTTCTCATGGTTTATTGAAGAATATGTTTTTGGAAATACTATTGCACTTTGACAAATTATGATCGGACTTGGTCTTCATTTTGTTTGACTGATGGGTTCTATACTTTGGTCGTAGCACTTTTGAATCAGATTTGGCAGATGTTATCCCTGTGGTGAAGGCTTCTACAATAGAACCTCCCGAAATTGATCTTCCATAAGCTAATAAACCTCTGTAAGTTAATTTTGTCAGACTGGTCCTGGACTTGTCCCCATAACAAAGGTTAGTCCTGTCCCCATAACAAAGGTTATGACTAAAACTGACCCTCCATAAGCTAATAAACCTCCCTAATGTAATCTTGTCAAACCATTTGAAACTGGTCCGGAACCAATTAGCTTAGAGAGGTTCTATTGTATTGCAGATACGCAAGTGATCTTCCAATTGTGTGTTGATAAGTCTGAAATTTGTGTCCTTCAGTTGAGTAATTTTTCGGTAGTCATGGTGATGATATTCCAATATCATAGTAGGGAATCCTTAGAACCTAAAACCATGTCACCAATAGGGAGCACCTATTCAAGCAGACGAATGCTAAACCGTTGTCTTTTTGTTCAATTTGAATTTTACGAGAGAAGTTGGTAACTTGAAAGAAGCTATTGCCTCTCTGTTGCAGGGTAGGGAACAAGAATGGTTTGCTTCTCCCACAAGCCACCACTAATCAAGGTAACAACTTCTACTAATTTGAACAATGCCTATAGAGATATATGACCTTTCAAGTTCTTGTAAATCTTTTTGGGTATCCTTGTATCTTTTTGGGTATCCTTGTATCTTTTTGTCTCTCTTGTTCTCTCGCTTGGGTGTCTACCAAGTATTTAGGTGTCTGTAAATCGGTTGCTGGTAATCAAGAGTTCAAGGACATACGATGACAAGTGTTGTGGTCCTGATAGAACTGCTGCACATTAGGAATTGCTTACCAAACAAGGTGGTGGTTCAAAGAGTAGACAAGCAACTTTCTGCACTTGGCAATTGTGTTGCTTATGACAATTATGTCTCCCTATTCACACCCACTTGGATAGGGTACAAAATATCTCTACAAGGAATCATAATCCTTGTTACGATGGCATCATCTTGTGAATATGCATGAACCCTCGCTTTTATTTGCACTCTTGCGTGCCCACATAGCATGTAGCCTGTCCCTCTTGCGTGCTGTTCATTCCCTATGCAACAGGCTAGTTCAGTTGGTGTCGGCGGTTGGTCTCAGCACGTAGGGATCATAATTGGCATGTTGTACCCCTTGGCGTGCGGCTAGGGTGTCAGTCCAAAGGCCAAGGTGTCAGTCCAAGCCGTACGCTGCTCTTGGTGCACATTTACTGCAATTGTACATTTATGTCCAAATTGAGTGGTCCTACAGTTGTGCAAAAATTCTCAAAATTGAGGGGTTATCAAATGCTTCTTTTTTTGCCATATTGGCAAAATTTGAGGGCATAATTGCAAATTGTCAAAATAATGCATTCGTCCGAAGTGCAGGACCTCTCTAATTTTAGGGCTATTGCACATTTTCAACTCCCCTTTGACCACTATAATCTTTTCACTTGTACGGTCAAAGGATTCTATATTTTTCTTAGAGCTCAGGCCTCAAAGATTCTTTTGATTTCAATGATGGCATTCCGTGCATGTCATTTTGACACTTGCTAGAAGCATCCAAATAGAAGGTGGTCTTGGCCAATAATATTTTGCATTGGGCACTTAGGGGTTAACACCATTTTGAAAATATCTTATCAATCTATCCTATTAAATCTATTGCTTTATGGAACCTTAATTAACATATGAAATTTGAATGTCCAAAAATAGGAATTCTATTTTTGGTGAATTAATTTATTTGTTTTTCATAGTTCCACATAATAATTAATTAAAAAATATGTATAATGCTTTTTTAAGATTTGATTGCACAAGTATTTAGAATACATCATTGTTCACATCATGTTACAAAGATTCACACTATGTAGGTAAAATTTTCCTCTATGTGGCTTTAATGTATTTTACAGTTCTCTTTCAAGGCAAAAGAAAACAAACTCATGCATTACACAAAAATTTGAACAAATGTTGTCACATAGCGTATCATTAGAAAGCTATAATATTGTAGCATTAGAAAAAATCTGAGGCTACGGAAGGGTAGCTTCAATGTGACAGACCAAGTTATTAACAAGTTGGTTTGACACTCCCTCCAAAACGCTGAAGTGAGCAGTCAGCTTGGATGAATCTCATGAAAATAGTTAGGCCATGATTGTTTTTGCGACTAAAAAGCCACTTCATTTGGCTTAAATTTTTGACCCTAATTCATATATCTCACATGCTTCAAAAGCCACTTCATTTGGCTTAAATTTTTGACCCTAACTTAAGTTAATTTAAAATCAGGGTTAAGGTGCATTAGAGTGCCTTAATCTTGATTTTTTAACTCTTAAATTTTTTTTTTTCGGGCCACTGCCAAGCATTCAATATTGCAAGTTTTAGTGGGCAAGAATAGAAGAAAAATCATTTTTTGGCCCAAAAAACACCATTTTGTAGGGTCCTTCGAGGGATGTGGAGCAGCCCTCTAGAGGCCCAATTTTTTCTATAATGAAGAGTACTATAATATGAATTTCACATTATGTCTTGCTCACTAAGAACTACTTTGCAAAAAAGTGGTATATCCACTACCACAGCTTCCATTTGGTTTGGAATTGTAGAAATGAACTTTTGGATACTTTTTTGAGATATACCCTCCTATACCAAGTTCACATATGTCCACATTTGGTCTTTGTTATGGAATCTACATGTTTTTTGCAATCAATCATGGACTTGCTTCCATACTTTTGCTATAGGATTGAAGGTCAAAAGAATTTGGTGGCCATTCAATGAATTCTGCAATATGTTATGGTGCAAAGTTAACTAACACTATTTAGAATTTCAGAAAGTTTGCTTATAGAATCCTAACAACATCGTATATACAATATTTTAAACAAACATCGTTTTTTTCTCACAAAACTTCAAGGCTATCTACAAGCAATAGTCACTAGAAGCATGCTTGTAGTAATATTGATCCTTTCAACTCCAAAGTCGGTTGAAATCCACTACATGTGATTTCCCACAATAAAATTTCAAGTGTAGCATTGTATCTTTAAACTCAACTTAGTGTTTCCAAAATCAACCACTTCTTACAAAGAAAGATATCTTTAAAAAATGGAATGAGTCACAACAAGGTACATGACTCACCTTGTCTAGAGCAAAAAATCTAAGTCAAATATTTAAATTTACTTGCCACAAATATGTTTTGTAATCAAACTACTTGGCTAAGAACCATAAATGGGGCTGCAAGACTTCTTGGAGGATACTGTACAACACAACAATAGTTCACAATAGTATGACTTGGGTAAATTAGTTCCATTGTCACAAATAGGACAAAAACACGAAGTGTTAGTAGTGTACATTTTTTTTAAGAATTATCATCCTTTAGAGAATCTCTCATAGATAGGAGAATGTTACAAAAGATTTGGATGTGGACTTGAATATACTTCATCCATCTCATGTAGCTCCTCTAACAAACTTTTGAAATGATTTATAATCCATCCGGTGAATATCAAGACTTTTAGAAATTTAAATAATTTCTTTAGAGGAGTCACTACAAGAGAAAGGGGTGTTTTAAGTGAGTTTTTAAGTATAGTCCTAGACACATGATTTTAAGTAATGACCTTTAAGCAGATTTTTAGCAAAATTTTATTTAAATCTAGAAATTATTTTTCTAACATCATTAGATCTTGTACTAGACTAGTATGAGGATGTGTGGAAGAAATTTCAAAAACTTTGACTGCAAGGATTGTAAGATATTTACGTTTTAAATGAAGACCTATAACCGTATTTTTGCACCTTGCCTACATACTTTTGAAGGTATTGAATCTTCTTAGCTTAAAAATTTTGCACGACATATTCTAAAATAAAAAAATAACAATGTTGAAGAATTGAATTGAAAGTTTAGGAAAAATTTTCAAAGAAAATACAATTGATTTTCATTCTTTAAAAAATTATTAAATAGAAGTAGATTGAACGAAAATCTAAACCATTAATCCCTAAAAGCCTATTGTCCCTTCGGGGGACAAATGCATTTTTGGGCAAATACCTACGGGCTGAACTTTTCTCCTAATTTTTTGAAACTTTCTTTGGAGGTAGAAAAGCTGATTATCTTTGTAAGAAGACAATTTTTTTCACAATTGGTGCCCGGGAACAAAAGTTATGACCAAATAAGTTCAAAATAGGGGACGAGGGGTAGTGTAGGTAGCAAAAAAAATTTGCACGTTTTTTTTGTTTGTTTTTTAGTATTTTTTTTCTCATAGATTATATTTTTGTCTATCTTAAAAGCTTAGATTCATTTCATTTGGATTTGTTATGAGAAAGTTATGGATATTCTTGTTTTTTTTGTGCAAATAGAGCATCTTTTTGAAAAAAATAACTTGTAGGACTCATTTCTGAATGAAAGTTTTCAAATTTTTCAAATTTTTCAAATTTTTTTTGGCATGGTTTAGTTTATTTGCTAGAACAATCTCACCATTGGGATTAGTGCATTTTTTTCTATCTAAAACATATGAATATTTTAGATTTTCCTTCTATCTCGTACCTACTTCTACTTAATAATTTTTTTAATAATGAAAATTAAGTTTTTTTGAATTTTTTCTTTTTTGGTAGATTGTCAAATCAATTTTTCACCATAAAGATTTTTAGCTCAAAACTTTGTAGTGCAAAAATTTTAAGTTAAAAATGTTCAAAGTCAAAAAATCCAATCCCACAATGTGCTAAAAAACTTGTTTTTTTCACTTTAAACATAGATATCTTTCAATTTGTGCGGTCAAAAATTCTGAAATTTTTTCCACACATTCTTATACTAGTTAGGTGTAAGATATTATGGTTAGATGTGCAAAAAAAACATTTTTGATTTTTTTCACTCTTTGCTAAAAAGTGGCAGTTTTGGATGTTTTTTGGCAAAAAGAAGGCCTTGGGCCTTTAGGGTTTAATAGGTCTAAGAAGAATTAGAACACAATAAATCCAATAGTGAGATTATTTTAGCAAGCAAAGTTGATCCTGTCACACAACTTTTTTTTTTAAATGAATCCTATAAGTTATTTTTTCAAGAAGATGCTATTATTTTGCCCCAAAGTAGGGGTCGTTGCAAGAAACACTTGTCTTTTTGGATGTCCCCTTGGCCTTGGACACATACATTTTTGTTCATAACATTTGCGTCGTATGTCTTTTTCTCATGAAATCTGAAATGAAGGTACATATAGTAGTTTCAAACATTGAATAATTTTTTTCAATTTTTAAAAATAACTTTATTATTTTTAAACTGCCCCCGATTGGATGTCTACTTTGGCCATTTTGGAGGGTATTAGTACTATTTCCAACTCAAAAAATGCAAATTTGAAGGTGAAAATTGGTAAACAAGGAGTTCTACTAAAGTTACACAAGCCTGCAAAGAGATTTTTCAAAAATAATAAAGTGTCCACCTTCCACATGTGCTTTAAGTGTACTATCTTTGCGCATGTGCAGAGAATACATTGTTTTTTTCTTGAAAGTGAAAATGGTTGAGGAGAAGCACCTTCAAGTTAGGAAAAATGGATTTTTTTCTTTAATTTTTGATTTTTTTAAATATTTTCTAAAAATAAAATCCCAAACTATGTATTTTCTTGCATTTTTCCATCACTTTTAGAATGTTCATAACTTTTAGAAATAATCTTTTTTAGGTCTGAATTTTTGCCTGCGTTCTATTTTGAATGCTTTACAAATTATCCATGTTTTATTTTATTTAAAAAAAAATTCTTCTAGAAGTCACAATACTCTAGTATTGAGGCCATTTTGAGCCAAAACCGGAAGGTGTTTCTTGCAACTAAATCTGCAAACTTGGTTGTTGCCATAGTGGCATTGCCTAGGCAAGTGAAGAGCCTAGTGAAGACTACACTACATCCCCAAAGGGTTGTTTACATCATATGTCCTTCAAGGGTCATTGCAATAAAGACTTGCTATTTTTGTTCCACTTTGGCCGTTTTCAGCCATTTTGGGGGGATTACTATAAAAATAGAATTTAAAAAAAAATTAAAAATATAATAAATGTATACATCTATAATGAGAAGGTACCCTATGAAGGAAGAGCAAAAAAAATTCTCTAAATAGGAAAGCTAAAGAAGTTTATAATCACAAGAAAAGAGATGTTTTGACGTTTTTGATGCTATAAAAAATAGGAAAAATAATTTTCAAAGAAACTAAAAATTGACCATTTGGTAAGACTTCATCTTAAAGAGATTTCACCAAAAGAATGATCTTAAAACCATTTTCAATATTCAAAATTGCATGTGCAAGGGAGCCCTATTTGCATGAATGTAGAGGACATAAAATAAAATATTTTAGAACTTCCCTCAACAGATACATGATTTCGTACTCTAGGAATAGACTATAGAAATTTCAGCTCTACATCATTAAATTTGGGGACTCCATAGTATTCAAAACCCCTAAAACTCAAAACATGATATATTAATTTAATGATTTTTTAAATATAAAATGATTTTTTAAAATTTCTAAAAAATATGTAATACAATTACACTCAAAGTAGACATCTCCAATAAAAACTTTCAACTTCATGCAAATCATGCTTCAAAGTTTATCGCAAAAGGAAGCTTCCACATACCCTTTGTGATAGTGTTCTAGTACATGTGTTTCTTGCAATGACCTTCAATAACTTTCATGATGGCAATTGTTGAATTTCCTTTTTGGGTAACTATGCCAATATTTGTATGAGTGACTCATGAGGCATGAACCATTGACAATGGTCTAAGGTAGGAGGGGCAAAAAGTACCCCTTCAAGAGCAAGTCACCCTATTCTTTTAATCTTTCTTTATTGAAACAATTAGAGCATGGCCATTGAGGCACGTTGGGCATAGCCACAACAATTCCTAGCGGAAATCACACCCCACCGTCACTCTTCCAATAGACTGGACACTTCAAAAGAAGCACCATCCATTCACTAGCCAAGGGCCTCTTAGGTGGCACACAACCATGGAATGTGGAGAATCTTTGTTTGAACATGCCATAAGAAAACCGTCTAGCAACATTTAACAATTCACCGATGAAGAAAAAACCACCACATGGTTCCTGAATCTCCTGAAACTACGGTTGCGTGGAGCTAGTGTGTAAGGGTGGGGGTTTCAACTCCACCCGCAGTTCGAGAGCCTGCTGCAAGCACTCTGATGCATCATTCCTAACGCGCCTCTGTGGCCGTGCTCTCAAGGAAAGAAGAAAGGCAGACACATCAAGGCTTTGAATTCCTGGACTTGTATTGAATTAGATATGATTTATTAAGCATAACAAGCGTAGGGTGCCATTTCAATTCGTAGGTACTGGCACGACATGCCAAGCGCTTGCCTATCAATGACACAGAAGAAACCTGAATATAAACGCGCTCAAATTGGACCAGTAGTCGAAAGTGTCCAAGGCTGTCCTTGGTTCAGGACTTCAGGTGGCTCCATTTTGCTATTTAAAAAATTGTCCTGCAGCGACCTCAATTTGTACCTCATCATCTTTGATGTATTTGACATCCAATTCATGGTTCAATTGTACGGGCGACTACAAGAACCTGGGCAGATTTCACCCATCCTACCTTAGAGGAACGAGAAAACTGAGTGTCGCTTTTAGGTGTTGTTACCTTAATTTCTGTCTGAACTTTACTGGGATTTTAAGTTCTATGTTTTGCTTTTCTGAGTTCACTCCATTAATTTCGACATTTGCTGCTAATCTACACAGCCGCCATGCGGGTCTTAGAGAGTCTGACATAGTATAGGTGAGAGAATAGGTAGCAAGCCTCTTGATCCACAGTCAAGAAAACCTGAAGTACCTGAAAACAAACGACAAAGAGCTGACCACAATCTTTAACGTTCATACCACAACTAGAATGAGCAGTGCAACACACCTGGTGACGAAAGCAGGCTCCGCTCCGATTTAATGTAAGCTGGAGTTGGATATTAGAATCAAAACTCCAGAAATCATCCATAAAAGTCACAATAGGGAGTCACATGCAAAATTGTCCACAGGGACGAGTATTTGACTTCTCTTCGTAATTCATTTCATTCCGTCACAAAAATATAACCCCATTATGCCCTCTGCTAAGGGTGACTAACCAATGTCTAATCATCGTCCTCTTCCTCCTCGTCATCGCCACCAGAGGCCTTCTTCGACGCAGCCTTCATATTCTTGCGCTTCACCCTTCCTGGTCGGCCGCCGCCAAGTGGACTCGAGAGTGCGAAGTCAACGTGCTTCTGACTGTCCACCTTCACCATAAATGACGCAACATTCACAATTTGCTTGCCCACCCTGAACATCCAACAAGAATCACAAAAAGCATCAATACCACAGCACCAAAACCCTAGCATCCCACTGACTATCCTCTTCACTTTTCTCACGATAACAAGGCGACACTACGTCCTCTGCCATGACTAAAACAATTTCACACGCTTTCAGCATCACCAACACATTCCGGTACTTCTAAAACCCTAATCGTCCCATTCTCTGCTCACCAAGCACCACAGATCTTCATGTTCCACCTGATGCATACTACCGAACCTGGAAACAAATTATCTAAATAGTTGCTAAAATGGCATGGTCACACCCGTGATTCGATCCAACATCCACGCTTCTAACCTGATGTGGCGTTGCTTGATGAGGACGCGCGCATGGTGGATGGACTTGGCCATCCCAGACTTGAACACCAAAGTCTGCAAGCGACGCTCCAAAAAGTTCTCCACCGTCAGAGCCAGCACGTAATCCAGCTTGCTCTGGCTCTCGTCCAGCAGACCGTACCGGTTCATCCGTCGCAGCAGAGCCTCTCCCTCAAAGATACGACGAGTGTTCTTCTCATCCAAGGTCAGCAGCATACGAGCATTGTTGCGAATGCGGCTCAGGGCGTACTGCACCCTCCACAGCTCGCGCTTGTTGCGGAGACCATACTCGCCAACCAGCTTCAGCTCCGCATCCAGACGCTCCTTCTCGAACGGCCTGCGCGGCTTCTTGAACGTCTTCCCATCTACATAAAGACCGCGACACAATAAACACCCGCGCCATACCGCAAATGTGATCCAAGGTATCACCGCAGATCTAAAATTCTCTCGCCCCAAATCATGATCGAAACGAAAGAATTGAAGCCTAACATCGTCTTCCCATACCCAACCCGCTCTCTGCACGAAACCCTAAGAGGCTGGATTGGAGTGCTGGAGAGACCACACCCCTGCCCTGCGTTGCGAAATTGACAGACCGGCATGACAAGAGACGGGGAGCTCGGAGAGACGGAGAAGACTTACAATTGCGGAAGGAGGCCACGTGCACCATGGTGGCGAATCAGTCGAAGCTAGCGGAGCTTCCACTGCGCGAGCAAACGCAACAAAGCTGCAAAGAGAGAGACAACAGAGCCCTCCTCGGCCTTCTTCCCCGTCAAGCGCTAACCCTAGAACTTTGGTATGTTTGCTTATGTCTATTTGTTATATTAAGAGCAGCCCCACAGCAACACGCTGAAGCAACACTTCAAATGATTTGCACCATTGTTCTTAGAAGATCTTAGAAGATCAATGGTGCAAAACGTTTAGAGAGTCACTTCAGCATGTTGCAACGGGGCTGCTATTAATAAGTCATCATTGACTAATTTTTCAATTTCAACCGGGCCTTGGGTCTTTCTAAGTTACATTGTAAGAACAGCTCCAATGTAGCCCTTTTCTACACACGGGAACGGTGCAAACGGGTCTTGTAGCAATCTTATGCAAATTATTGGTCCCCAATGCACTTGCTCTAGGCAACGGCATTTTCCCGGTCTCGGTAAGGTGGAACCACCCATTTTCAACTAGGGACCAGTGCCCAATCGGTAATGCCCCTATTTCCAATCAAGGCTTGTAATGTGTTTTTTACTCTTTTTTAAGGTTTGAACTAGTAAGATCATGACACATGTCCTAAAGTATGCAAAAAGTAACAAGAAAGTAGATAGTAAGAAGCTAGTTCTTGAGTGATTGGAATTAGAAGACTCTAAAGATTGGCAATTGGTTTTGAACACTTTTTGGCTCCCAAAATTCATTGTAATTTCAGTTTTGCAAATAAATTACAAAAAAATTTGCAATCCCAATATTTCCTATCTTTCTATATTGGAAAATTTTCCCTTGCTGCATACAACTCATCATGTGCTCCAAAATCCTTTAAGTGATCGGTTTGGGTGGTTCCACCTTAAATGAGAGGTCTTGCTCGGCATTTGGATGCCATTGGCAGAGTACAGAACAACACTTCAAAAGCTAAGATTCTCTAACACCTCACTCACAATGGGCTGAATAGGTGGGTATTTTGAGAGTTATGTAGAAAAACCATCTATCCATACCTTAAGTTTGTTTGTTTGTTTGTTTATTTGTTTTGTTTGATTGTTTTGTTTGTTTTGTTATGTTGAGATCTCCCAGACCGTGCGTCCCCCACCGCGTGCTTGATACCATTGGAAAGCCCTCAATGAAGAGGGGTGCACGGGCTTGGTTTTGTGGTGTTTGGAACTACGGTGCGGAAATTATTGAATTTCAAAGTATTTATGGATCAAAAAATTAGAAAATTACTTTTGCTTTGATTTTGGTCGCGTTCTTGGTACTGTCGAAAAGTTCTTGGCGAGGAGGAGTGAATGGAATTTGTTTTGTGGCGTTTGGAATGATTGTGTAAAAGATATTGAATTTCGAAGTTTTTATTGAATCAAAAAATTAGAAAAATACTTTTACTTTTGTTTTGACTGTGGCAACGGCACATGCCACACTAGTATATTTGATATATAGATGTTCAATGGTTCTCAAAATTTTCTAATATAGATAGGAAATATTGCCATAGCTAATTGAGGAATTAAAGTTTTTTAAAAAGATTTTGAATTAAATTTAGAATTGTATGAGATTGATGCCTTTTGTGTACCACATTATTTAATCAATCTACATTAGAGAAAAAATCAATCCTCTGGAGGGCTATTCCAAATTGACATGCCAAGCTATTTCAAGCTTAGCTTGTAAATCTAAAAAAGTTCTCCGATGAGCAGTCAGCTTAGTTGACTGCTTGCCGAAACAATCAAATCTCGTTTTTTTATTTTTTTTATTTTTTTTAAATATTTTTTTTAAGATTCAAAAAACAAATAAAAATTAATAAATTTTTTACTGTCTTGTAAAACTGGGTTCCTATACCACTGTCACTGTAGTTTTAGCTGCATGGAAATATGGGAAAATGAAATTTTCAGCCCCAAAAATAAAATTTTAGGGTATTTCGGATGTCTGAAATTTTCTCTAATGTTGGCTTTGTTCTTAACTCTATTTCCCCCAATGCATAAATCTAGATCTCCTTTCCATTTCACTAGATTTTAGTCTATATCAAAATACCAAAATATTTTGGTATAATCATCAAGCAATAATTGACAAAAATATTTTGAAATTTAAAGAAATTTTAATTAACATATATAATCTTCATAGTATAAAAAACACATTTGGTTTTGAAATTTATATCAAGGCTATAGAATGATAGCATTAAAAAATTGTGCAAACGACATTTGGTTTGAAAGGATGTTAGTGGAAGCCTCAAAAGGCATTTTATAACCCCTAAATGTCCGATGTACAAAATTCTAGTGTTTACAATACTCTGAAGCTAAATAAAAGTTATAAAACCTTACCAAGTTACTATTTTTAATATTTATTATTTTTGAAAATTCTTTTCAAAGTCTAATTTTAGCATCAAAAATTTGATTATAAAAATGATTGGTTATGATTTTTCTATTCAAGATTTTGTACAAGGGTGTCCATTGCAAATCTTGATTTTCTAGTATTGAGGGCTTTTGGAAATGAGCCTCGGGTACACTAGATCTTGGAGGAAAAATCACATTAGAAAAACTCAAGGCAGAGCTACTCTCTGGCTCATGTAAGTAGCCCCCGTCCCGTTCGTCTTCGGCGTCTTCGAGCAGTCCTTGAGCACCCGATGTGATTCCGAGTCCGAGTGCTCGTCCAGCCATTCTCCGAGTTTGTATGCCAGTTCTTCAAACCCAAGCACGCCCACCGCTTGCAACTTGGGGAGCCTCTCCTCAGGGTCAGGGTCCAGACACACGTAGTGTACATTCTTCTCATCACAGCCCAGCAACTTGGCTGATTTCATTTTGTGATCTTCAAAATACTCCCTCCGTCCCGAAATAAATCTGTTTTTTTAGAAATGTCTAGATTAGTTCATGAGCTGTTCTTATTTTCAGGGGATTGAGTGGTTACTGTAACATGTAGTCAACCCCACTAAGCATGAAAAAATGGAAGCCAACAATGAAGTGATGCAAGACTTAGTTGAAAAGAGGTGATGAAATTGAAAAATTATAGCCCATTTTGACACAGCTCCGGTGGTATCAATTTTGATCAATCTTCCACTGCCCTTGGTGCAGTGACGTCCAACAACATCTCTAGTATTCCATTCTGCCAATGTCCCGGCGTTCAACTCCAGGAAATTTTTGTGAGTCCAATTTGATCAGCCGTTTCTCAGTGAACTCTGGTCCAACTAAGTCGATGAACTGTCTTCAACCACAAGTCCAGAATGCGTGATTCCCTTCCGTCTTCATATTGTCAACGTCTCCTTGCCAGCTCAATGTCCATTTGATTTGATTCATTCGATTCATGACTCTTTGCACCAAAAGATTTCGTTGAAACCTCTTTCTATCCATGCCTGTGACTGTATCCTCAATTGAGAGCGAGATTCTTGTGTACTAGAGTGAATGTTCCCAAAGCTTTGGAGTTGGCGTTGATGATCTGATCGCTAATGTGGGGATACGCTGATAATTCGAGGAGAGGAATTGAAACTGAAATTCGGATGAAGTGGTTTAGTTTGTGTCCTGTTGCACGAAGGTGCTATGGTTTGCTTGCTGTATAACATTGTATCAATTGCACTTTTAGGTCAAGTTTTAGAGCTCGTCCACTCTACATATGATACACGTAAATTAGCCTTGTTCATGTGCATTTTATTGATCACCACCCATTTTAGCATGAGCTGAGGGCCCTGATGAGGAGGAAAATGGGTTACCATTGAAACACAGAGTTTAATTTGGGGCATGTATATTGGAAAACCCCGGATTTATTTCGGGACGGAGGGAGTACGTGGCATTGTAGACATTTTCTTGTTTTGGTGTGTATAGTGATACACTTTGTTGAACACCACGGCGATCTTGGAATCCAGGTCCTTCTGCATCTGCTTGTACGTCTGCACCTGTTCCTTCTTGATGTCACACTGAAAGATCTACTCCGTACTTGCTACCGGAAATCGTCAATTTCATTAAAGAGGCGAGATTGACGAACTGTGACAAACATCTACAAAAAGCTCTCAACACGAGGACATCAAGTAAAGATATATTTCCGTTGCAGGTCGATCGTGTGTATGTCCGGAAAGGTGGCAAAGTAGTGGAATACCGCCAAGTTGGAAGCACATGTTCACCCACTTTTGAAAGAATTAGGATATTCATTAATTCAATTTGCCAAAACTGAGATGCCCAAGGCTTTTTTCCCCGCAGATCGATCACTAGTGACGGGTCTAGTATGTACCAAAACTCTTCCACTATAATCAATTGCAAATTTCTTGCCTTAATGATTTGCGACTCGTGTTAACCCCTAAATGTCACAGCGGACGTTTTTCAGACTTTCAGAATTGAAAAAAAAATTTCAGAAGAAT
Organism: Neckera pumila; assembly: GCA_963969595.1. Classification (NCBI taxonomy): domain Eukaryota; kingdom Viridiplantae; phylum Streptophyta; class Bryopsida; order Hypnales; family Neckeraceae; genus Neckera; species Neckera pumila. Next base: position 24,039,871 of record OZ018411.1, on the reverse strand, counting down.
TTGCTGCAGATTGAAGTCAGGGATTGTCCAAGGGCGTTTTAGAGGAATTACGTACCTGTAAGGAGCCTTTGTGTGTCGCGGATGCGGCTGAAGGAATCATAATTGCCCTTCTTGCCTGAAAGTCGCAGTCTCACCGAGGTTCTTCTCTTGAAAGTCGCAGTCTCATACCGCAGTCGCACCGAGGTTGAGTTTTGAGTCGATCCACTTGCGGCATCCACAATTGTCGGAATTTTACTCTTTTTTTAGAATTTTTTTCCCTTGGATTCTTATGTTTGCATCCTTTGACTGCCTTGAAGGATAACCGCATCAGATTCCTCACATGTCGTCAGCAAATGTTGAAAGATTCATAATGCTCAGAAAAGAGCAGACTTTGTCGAAGTCTTCGATCCGTCATCAAACATTATAATATCGGTAACTGTACGGTGTATCTTTAAAAAAACTGTGGATCTACACTCTACCCCAAGTTGCCTTTAAATTTCTACAGTGAATTTTTCAGAAACCAACTGCATTTTGAGTTGTTCCATTTCTTGTAGAATAGTCACCGAAACCTGTTTCCGCTGTTGTTTTGTTTCTGACGCTTAGGGGTTAATAATTAAAAATTAAATCATTGAAACTTTACAGAAAGTTTGAGCCCTGTGGAGGCCGTCAAATGTGCAAATCCGTACCGCATCGAGACGTTACACATTGTGTTTTTTGAGCATACCTTAAAACCAAGAAGCAGGATACAGGAACTGGGAAGCGCTGTAAATTGAACCCATGCATCGGCATACTTCTCTGTTCCATTGCTGCCTGGAAAGTCCACTAGATAGAACTGGTCTCGGAGCTGGTATATATGGTGTGACTGTGTTGGTATAGGGAATTTCGTTAAAATGACGGTATTCCGCATGAACTGTCAAAGTGCCAAAGTTCCGGAATGGCGAAATTTCCGGAATAGTCGATTCCTACTTGGGGCACGTCGGAATCCTTCGCCACTCCAACTCTTTCGATGACATTCTGCAAGACGACCAGGCAGCACTCCAGTCGTTCAGCGGGTCCGGTACCAAGATTTTACGTCAATCCCTTTGGCCTAGCGCGCCTCAACGCCCATGCTTTTGGCGCGGGGCCTTCCTTGCAGACGAAAACATTCACGAAAACGGGGTGATCGAGGTCAACTACGCTGTAAGGCCCTCAAGCAGCAGGATTTAACTTACTCCGGGTACGTAAGGTCTCTTTGATCAGAACGTCAATTTCGTTAAATTGGGATTTTGAGATACTGTATATGTTCGCAAAGGTACGTCCAAATCAAGCCAAAGACTAGGACTGGTATAGATTATAGTTTCAGGCCGCGCCCCCGACACCGTGACAAAGTAATGGAATATCGCCAATTTAACGAAATTGAAAGTTTCAAGCGTTTGCCAATATAAGGTGCCCTCCACCTTTGGTTTTTGCCCTCATGCTTGGAGATCCTTATTTTGGGAAAGGCCCTCTAAAAATTGATACCCGATTGAACTGTCAATTTCGTTAAATTGGCGCAATTCTGGCCGCCCTAAGTGATGGCATTCAGCTGCACAAAGCTCTAAATTTGAATTCAAACTGCTATACAGTACGTTTCAGGCCACGCGCCTTGCTAAGTGCTGCAAAGTGGTGGAGTTTGGCTACTTTAACAAGCTTGACGATTTCAGCTCGGAAAATTGTGACAAGGAACAATCTGAAGTACATGGCAGGACTGGGAGCTAGAAGTAATAGTATCCAACCTTGATGAAGGTTGACTTTCCAGCATCCACAAGGAGACCGGGAGGTCGATACCGGGGGGGTCGTATATTTCACAGTGTAACTTCACCCCCCCCAATCTTACTTAAAACAGAAATTTCAGGGGGGGGTGAAGTTACACGTTGAAAATAATACCCCCCGGGTATCGACCTCCCGTTCTCCCTGTGATCTTCCTCCCCGACCAATCCCAGAAACTCAATGTTCTTCACCTTCTTGTTGTTCAGGTCCACGGTTTTGGCCACGATGTGCATCCTCCTCAAGAAATTTCGTTTGAATTCCAAGGTGCAGTGTTTCAAGTTTGAGGGGGACTGGAACTCTGGAAGGGGATATCTTTGGCTTTTGGATCGTTGACCAGCTGCATCATTCGATCAAATTCGCTCTCACTACGTTCAACTGAAAGTACACGCACCCGCTGGTTAGTCAATTGGGTTGCACCACCTTCCCTCTCGCAGTCCTCGAGTTCAATGTTCAAATTCTATGTTCTGCTCCAAGGGAAAGGAGACACATGTAATTCTGCAAGGTTGAGCAAAATAATTAATATGGCACTCAATCTGTTTGTAAGTAAATATTGTTAACGTCAATTTCATGAAATTGGCAGAGTTCCACGATTTGGGCATCGTTCAGGGAGCAGAGCTTGAAATAGCCAAAAATTGCAATTCTCTCAAGCACTGTGCTAGCGAATGATCGAATTTTGGCCACCTAGAAGGCTAGAACTAATTAATTCTTTGAGGGGATCTTTGCAAACCTTGATGAGAAAAATGGGCCAAAAAGGTCGAGTAAAAGTTATGTAGAATTATCAACCTAGAAGGACGAGGCCTATCACTAAGATAGTCAACTACAAATTATCAGATGCCTAGTTGAATAGGAGCATTCTTCATTTCTACAGTTGTTCTGAAAGTCATAGAACAACAATTCGTTAATTTGGCAATATTCCATTACTTTTGTGTGATTCACCTGGGATGCACAGCCTGGAACCCAATTCTATACATGTCCTAATTTATGGCCTGAAATTACACCTTTGTGAAGCAATGTCACAATTTTCGACTTGCGGAATATCGCCAATTAAATCAAAATGAGTTAGATTATGTTTTCGGTGGACCTTCCTCACTTCTTGTCCTCCGAAGCTGGCATTTGAGGGTTAAACCAAACACGGAGAAGGGAAAGTTGGAATTGAATGTAAGTTTGATAAAACAGGCACGTACGTTCCATGCCCACCTGCTTTCTGCAGCAACTCTAATTCTGTCAACATCAGCGCAGGGTCAGCAGGATCGTGGGTCGAACGCTTCCAGAGCGAGGCCTCGTGGATGGCCAGCTTCAACATGTCACTGTACTTCTGCAGCATCAATTTCTTGGGGCTCAGACAAACCGCCATCACACTAGTGCCACCAACAGCCGCCACCGCGCCCGCGCCCGTCGTCAAGGCGGCTTCAATGGTGACGACTCCAGCTCTCGCTAGGGCAGCGCCTCCTACTGGAATCAGCACCAGACCCGCTACCACCAGGGCTCCTCCAAGTACAATTCTATGATCGTCCAGAAATTGTCGGAACTGCAGTCAAGGTCATAACTGCACCCAATACTAAATAACAAACGTATCAGACAAAATGGTAAATTAGGCGAGTGGTAGGAATTGGTCGACCGACAAGCTTTTAGGTCTTAATGTCGATCGGGATCATCTTTAGCCATGACTGTATGACTGCCATGCACAGGCAAATACGTAGGCAAATTCCTGGGCAAATGACATCTAATCGGTGAAATTCAACAATGGTATTTGAATATTGTATGCACACGTTGTTAGACAGAGGTCAAAAGTCTATTGATAGAATTTTCAAATCCGAGCCCTAATTTCAATTTCCTGCTATAGAATATTTTGCAATGAATATCCGTTCAGTAATATCTAGATTTATTTGGACACACTGTCTTATAGAAATGTAGAAACCTGCTTCACAGGTCATAACGAGTGACATGAAGCTTCTAGGACAGCCACAAGTTGGTGAACGTTTACTAAATCTTACCATTCCGTTAGCAAAAATTGGAACAAGAAAGTATACAATAGAGAAGACATGGGGTCAAAGTATGACATTCGAAGAATAGTACTCTGATTCTTCAATTGGATTTGTAAGATTCAAAACGGGTGCAAACGGCAACACCATTTGTGTTGACCAGTAATAGATTGTTTTTTCCGACTTCTTACGGGAAAGTGCTACAAGACTGTTCGTTCAGCTTGCAAGCACTTGAAACTTTCAAGCTCCGAACATGCATAGATGACTCGAGACAATTTTCAAATGCACCTTCTAACAACAATTTCGTAAAACTGGCAGAAATCAAAACCCGCAGCTTCGGCACTTTGCAAGTCACACGGACTGCAATGTAAATCCTTACCTGTCGTAGTTTTTAGAACCTTGTGCAGATGAATGTCACAATTCTTGGCGCCCTGAATCGGGAATGCCAATTTAACAAAATTGACGATTTGCTTGACAGCCTGATTAAAAGAGAAGAAACAATCGACATCAAAATTAGTATCATAAAACGATGATGTGTCTGACCTGGTGTCCAGAAATTTAGTTACTTTCTGAACCAAAGCGTTCATGTCTTCAATATTGGGACGACCTTGCGCTCTCTCTCTCTAAACAGTGTAGAGAGGCATTTTTCATCATTTTTGATTGAGTCCGGGACACCTGAGGGCGTAGCAAGTATCATCCTTAGCAATTGTCTTGTAGAAAAGCTAAATAAACAAGTAACAACACTCTTTGGGAATAAGGTCACAAAGGTGTGATCACAATGGTGGCCAATTTCATTAAAATGGCGGTACTCTTAGTGCCATATTTTCCTTGTGCCATATTCCTTGTGCCATTTTTTCAGACCGCCCACTCTAAACATCTAGAACAGGTATAGATTCCAGATATCTAAGATTGTTGTAGATTTCAAACGTCTAGGAACTATATAGATTTCAGATCAACCGTTCTAGAAAATCTAGGATTGGTATAGATTTTAGATATCTAGTGAAATCTCCTAGGATATATTATTTCCTTGGTTGAAGCCTAAGTGATGAGCAATGTGTGTTTGGATCAAAGTATGACTCTCTCCACGCCATATTATTTTTGCAGGGCCACATAGAGGATCTAGCGCTTTGTTCCTCTATATGATATCACCCCTCCCCACTTGAAACTTTTTGTTGGCTCTTCTGTCACGTGGTTTGGCATGTGTTTGTTGTTTAAAATTAATTGTAGTTTCTTAAAATTGCTAGGCAATGAATTTTTTTTGGTTTTTTCCTATCAGTACATTATTTGGTTAGCACTACAAGAAAAAGGGCCAATATGCGACTAGAAAAGAACGACTGGGTGTCCACAATGACTAGAAAACAACTAGGACTCCTTAATTGCACCAGCACAGCTTGGTCTACAACGTCTAAGTCATTTCAGAGTCAACTACCTGACTAGGAGATGAAGAATTAACCGCCATTTAGTTTCATCCGGCACTTTCTATTCGCAGTGTTGACGTCTCTTGATGTGGCAGTCAAAATCTGGAGACGGGGAGACCCAGTTGATGAGGAGTGGACCACAGTTATATATTAAAACTTCAAATGACTTCAGAGTGACTACAGAGTGACTACAGAACGACTTCACGATTTCTGGCACGTACCTTTTGTGAAGCTTTGACTACAACTCGTAAGTAGTCTAACAAACCCAAGATCTTGGTGAACTTCCATGACTTCTTGAAATATGAAATTGCATTCAAAAAAAGAAAGAGACCACTACAAAAGACATGGTAGAAAAAGATGTTCCGAGCAACTTTGATTTTACTGTAGGGCCATCATGGAATGACTGAATAATCACTGCACCTTCTAGGTATTTTGGCACAAAATAGTTCTATTCTTTAGAATGTTTCTATGTGCTACATTGTTAAAAGATGCAACTTTAATAAGATGATGTATTGTCTACAAATAAATTAATAAATGTTAGACAATTAAAGCGCCTTAGCTCCTAAATACTCTTAGTATACACTCTTTATTTATGTTTTACCTTTTTTTTCATAGGGATCAAATGATTTGAAGTCATTCATCCGAGCTTTAGAAAATGATGCATACAAAATGGCTTCTTTATTCTTTGTCATTTTTTGTTTTCTTTTTTCTTTCTTGTTTATTCTCTTTTTAAAATTTATTTTAATCTTTTTTTCTCTTTTTTGACTTTTTTCCTTTTTATGTATTGTTGATTTTTTATTTTTAACTTATTAGTTTCATTTGCTATTATTTCCTAGATTTTTTTCTAGAAACAAATAGAATTATTTTTTTCTCTTAGTAATTTTCATTCCTTTAGATTTTTTTCCTATTTTGTAATCTTTGTAATTTTTTTTGTTATTCATTTTTTTTCTTTTTTCTTCTCTTCTTCATTTCTTTACATATTTTTTAACTTTCTCTTCTCTATTCTTTGTTTATCTTCTTAAGTTTATTTCTTCAACCTTTTGTAAAAGAAAAAATTATTCTTTTCTTTTTTTTATAAATTATGCATTTTTGATGGCTTTTTTGTTTTGTTGGGATCTATTGTTTTCTTTGTTGAGGTTCACTTTAAGATTCATTTACACTCCTACTAGGACAACAACTATGATTTTGGTCCATTTGCGTTAATAACTTCACAATATTTCTAGATATTTCATATGATTCAAAATAGACATTCCTAAGGTTCCAACGTAAAGGCTAGAAGGTGTTTTCATAGTCCTAAAAGCAATTGTTAGTCCCGTTCCCTTCATACATAAACAACATCGTTGCTTCTCTGGTGTCGTTGAAGTTGGGTTTTACAGAATGAATTGTAGTTGCAGGCCATGAAAGGTTTGGGACAATTTAGTATCATTCGTGCATTTTTCAAAACCTGCAATGTGCACAAATATGACATAGTGTCAGAAATTGGATTTCTCACCTCCTGTAGAATGACTTCTTGCGATTGCAAAGTGACTTCTTGCAATTCCAAAACGACTTCCCGTAACTGCAAAATGACTTCTTGAGACTGCAGAATGAGTTGAAACATCTTAGATTACTATGTAGCTGATCAACTACTACTTTAGTGCTTTGTGTGTTGTAGTGCATTGTTCAATTTTTAAACATCTGCATACCTTTCATATCACTTTTACTGCATTTACAACACATTCTTATCATGGTTCATATACAAAAAGGCAAGACAAATTTTAGAGAGGATGTTAGAAAATGTCAAAAGAAAATATCCTTTCCAACCCTTTTCACAAATTTGTCTATAACTTTTGATTTGAGACTCAAAAAGTTCAAAGGTTTTTGAAAAAAATTAATTTACCATGCTTAAATGAAATTTGAAATATTACTTATAACACAATTCTTGCATTTTATATATCCCACATGGTTTGTCTTGTCTCCTATCATCCCACTTGTATAAAAGGCTTGTCATTTCACTTCTTCATACTCACACACTAAGTGGCTTTGAAAGCTATGTGACACATGCCAACTACAATGTATGGTATACGGTGTATGGTGTATTGTACATGGTATATGATGTTTTGTATATAATGTATTGTATATGGTGCATTGTTGTGAAACTTTGAATGTATTGCATAATGACTACTCCCCGAATAATGAACCCCACATTTTTTTCTGTAGATGTCATGTTACTTTAAAATGACTCAAAAAGACTAGAAATGTCAACAGCAATGACTGCAAAATAACTACAAAATGATTGCAAAATAATTGTAAAATGACTTTTCAATGCCTCAAAAACAACTTCCTATGTGGTCGTCCACGTCAAATTCATCATGGATCAGTCATAACTTCAGAATGACTTCAAAACAACTAGCTATGTGGATGTCCACGTTAGATGTTTTAGGGGTCCGGTTTCCACATGGCAGCTTTATAGACATTTCCTTAAGCCCAACTTTCTTTATCACTTCATCCATTTCTACCTTGAATGTAGAAATGGATGGTGATAATAGACTGCAGTCGTTGTCCTAAACGACCTGTCCACAACGACTCCAAGGCCCTAAGTCATATTGCAGTCATTGTGTCCACAACGACTGCTTTTTAGTCGTTTTTTGCAGTCGTTTTTTCCATCATTTTTTTGTAGTGTAGATGCACTTTATTATGTTTATTTTGTAAAAAAGGCCTCATTACATTTCTTATTCAAGCAATCATACTAAACAATTGGTTTCAAAGATACATTTGATCCAATTCATCTCCATTACAAATAGGCCTTTACATCAGTTGGCGGAGAAATGTTCAAGTTCTAATGAGAACAGGACCATCATTTCCACTTCAAAAATACTAAATATATAACATCCTATGATAGGGTGCCAATTATCTAGGATAGGTTGGCCATTCGGGCATTGACACCTCAAGAATGATGGGTGGTTTCATTAATTCCTGAATTGTCAATGTTGATTTCATTAACCCCTAAAGTTTCATGACTATGTTCTCACCAAAAACGTTCCAAAACTGCCATTTCTAATACAACTACCAAATTTTTGTAAAAAAACAATTCTTGACACATGTAACTGTAGGATCTTGTAGTATGATATTTTGAAAACATGTGGTAAAAATTTCAGAAAATTCCACCATGTGGATCATAAGATATAAGCATTCAAAGTCTTGAAATCCATTTTTTCAATCCTGCGAAAAACCGGGCAGCTGCACTTTGCAAGCTCACTTTTCAATGAAAAAATGCCGATAAAGGTGGTGCTTCTTTGAATTCAGTTTCCTAAACAACTTGTCTATATGCTTGAAAATTTTCACATCATTTGGAATTGTACAACATATAGGAAAAAAATAGTAAGTAGAAAAGAAGTAGAAAATGATTCAAAATACTAAATTGTTAAAAATTTAATCATGGAATTTAAAAATGCCAATCCCAACGGTTGTAATGTTGTAACAATCAATTTACATCCTAGGATTTTATTTTTTTCCAAAAATATTGAAAATTGAGTTAAATAAACGACTTTAAAGATTTTTTTAGAGTAGACAATCCCTAACTGCCCGCAAACCAAAAACCCTCATAACTTTTGACTCATTGATTGAAATGGAGTGACTCAAAGCTTTTTAAGTATATATAAATGTAGAGAACCAATTTCAAAAAAAAATTCCAGAAAAAATGATTTTTTCTGATCTGCCCAAACTGCCCAATTACAAAAAAAAGTAACATATTAGGTCACAAGTTTTGACTCGTATTTCAAAATGTCATGAAACTTGGTACACATGAAGATATCCTTGCCCCCACCTTCTATTAAAATTTCAGCCTCAAATATGGATATCTCTAGTCACACGTACCTGCCCAAAATTTCTATACGACCAAAAAACGCATATTGGTCCTTTAGGGGTTAAAAGACTTTGGAACTTTAGGAATTAATACCTAATTATGTTATGATTTGGGCAAAGTTCATCATATATTAGGCTTACTTTTAACCCCTAAAGTTCCATGATTATATTCTCACCAAAAACGCTCAAAAATTGCCATTTTTAGTACAAGTATCCAATTTATGAAAAAAAACTTTTTTTGCCTCATGTAACCATAGGGTCTTGTAGTATGGTGAATTCTTAACATATGTTAAGAATTTCAGGAATTTCCGCCGCATGAATTGCAAGATATAAGCATTCAAATTCACTAAAACCATTTTTTGGGCCCTGCAAGAAACAGGGCAGTAGCACTTCACAAGCTCACTTTTCGATGAAAAAATGTCCAAAATGATGGTGCTTCTTTGGATTTTTTTTTCTAGACAAGTTGGCTACATGCTTGAAAATTTTCACTTCATTTGGAATTGTACAACATATAGGGAAAAAATAGTAAGTAGATAGTAGTAGAGAATGATTCAAAATACAAAATTGTCAAGAAGTTAATTATGGAATTGAAAAATGCTAATCCCAATGGTGGCAATGTTTGTAATGAATAATCTACATCCTAGGATTTCATTTTTATCAAAAAATATTGAAAATTGAGTAAGATAAAGGACTTCAAAGTTTATTTTAGAGTAGAGAATCCATAACTGCTCGCAAACTTAAAATCTTCATAACTTTTGACTCATTGATCAAAATGGGATGATTCAAAGCCTTTTAGCTACATATAACTCTAGAAAACCAATTTCAAATTTTGTTTTTGAAAAAAAGTGATTCTTTCTTATCTGCCCAGACTGCCCAGTTACAAAAAAGAAGTAACATATTAGGCCATAACTTTTGCCTTGTATTTCCAAATGTCATGAAATTTGGTGTATATGAAAGATATTCCTTGCCCCCACCTTCTATTAAAATTTCAGCAAAAAATATAAAAATTGCTAGTCGTACGTACCTGCCCAAAAATTCTATACGGCCAAAAAACACATGTTGGTCCTTTAGGGGTTAATACATGTGATTATGAGCATTCAACTCACCAAATTTTTATTTCCATTAGAAAGTAGGGTTAAGTTTTCAACAATAAAATTGATCCCATATACCTTAAATAAAGTCTGTGTCTACACCAAAAAATATTGCAAGCTTAGAACACCGCACCACACAAACAAGTGTTTGCATTATGGTTCATGCCATTGTAATAGGTTTTAAATCCCGCAAGTTTCACAAGCCTTGAGATGACAATTTTTTGCATCTATGTCTTTTCACTCTAATGTATATACTTGATTTTTGGCAAGTGTGTATTTGTAACCTAACTATTTTTTGTGGTCATGTAATAAGTTTCTTCAATTAACTTGGACTATTATATATCAAATAGAGGAGAATAGCATAACATTCTTGAACAACTAGAGGAAGGATCCTTTCCCTTCTGCACCTTCTACGGACTTTTATGATTTTTTTTAATTCTTGGTTTACTGAAGTTCACCTAGCCAAGGAAATTGACAACAATTTGCCAGACTTGTGAGAGCACTTGCTTACCTTGTATAGTGAGATGGATCAGGAAGGTGGAAAGGGAGAGAGAATGGTTTGGATGGGTCCATGCAAAAATTCTGAATGCAAAGTTTCCCCAAAATCAAGGGATTGTGGCATGAACATACTTTTAGAAGGGATATCTAACTCTTCATTTCAAGAATATTATCAGATGTCGGTAAATAAATATTGATTTTTTTTTTTTTAAATCTTTCAAATGCTTACTAATTGAATTAATTTGAATAGGTGACTCCAATATTAGGTAACTGTTTACGAATTATTCCTATAATAGACTCTTGGAGTATCCTTGTGGCATCCGCAAAGGCATTCAATCAGATTGTAGGAATTTCAAGTGCTCCCAAAAGTTTAGAGATAATTAGTTTCCATGAATGAAATGTCTAAGCTAGGTAGAGTTTGCTCCAAAAGCGACTATGCTCTAAAAGCAATCATGACACAGTGGTACATTTTCCTTTCTTCAATGTACCAACATTGTACATTTCTAGAGGTGGTTGCTTTTAGTGACCACCGCATTTCAACTTCAGGAATTCATAACTAATTCCATGAAGGTCCAAAAAACATGAAACGACTTGGGTTCAATGCCAATTCCATTTTTCTTCCTACAAAAATTTACTGAAAATTGTTTCAAGAAGTTTCACTCCCCCCAAAAGACATTCAACTCTTAAATGGTTGCTTTAAGAGTAGACTACCTTGTTTGTTTTGTATTTTATTTGAAGACGCCTGAAGCACATGGAATGATGAAACTGAAGAGGTATATATATATTTTAACAGTTAGCCTTGTCCTATAACTTATTGAACCAACCGACCGCACTCAATCCATCCCTGGATAATCAGGGACCCTGGTCCAGTACAATAAAAATGATATTTAGTGTTGGCAACACTAATTACGAACCTTGACACTAAATATCATAAGTAAGTAACACTAAATCTAATTTCTAACACTAAATATGCTCTATGGTAAATCTGAAATCTGAAACGGTTTACATTTAGTGTTAGAACACGTTAAGAAAATGAACACTTTAAAAAAATGAACTAAATCCGCTACAATTGAGATTTAGTGTTGTGGCTGGTAAGGGGGTAAAACACTAAATGTCATACTGCACTAAATATCATTTTTAGTGTACTGTACCAGTCACTCGGTCACGGATTTCACGGCCAAAATGACGAGAGGATGAAAAAATCAATCAGATTCACTCAGGCAAGTCGGACCATTTTCATCCCACTCGGCTTTCAAACATTCATCCCAAATCCAATGCGACCCATTTCTGTGCGCACATTAGATGATATTTGGGGGTCTTGGAGGGCCGTTTCAGGCTTGTTCCTTGATCTGCTCAGATTTAGTGAACGTCGGTACGGACGTGTCAAAAAAAAATTTCCACAAAAAAAAAAAGAATTTTTTTTTTACCAAAATATCATTTTAAGCAAAAAAATTTTTTTTTTTTTTTTTTTTTCAAAAAATGACGTGGCAGTCGCTTGATCACGTCAGCCAGCTGCTGTTGCTACGTTCCCGCAGTCTGGAAATGCAGCAGACAGCAAGGGAACTCGGAGCCCTCCAAGACCCCCGAATCTCATCTAATGCTTTTTTTTATCCCGATTTCAGGATCTCAGAGTTGCACCAAATGGGGCATCAGATCAACATCCCTATAACACAAATTTTGTGGGACCTAATTCAGTCACACCCACCCTAAACCCTAAATCCCTAAAATCCTAAATCCTAAAAAAAAACCCTAAGCTAAACCCTAAACTACGGTAATTTGAGGTTGCCCCTACCGACTATCTGATGCTGTCACCAAGTGTGGGACTGAGAGCCTGTTGCCATTGCGGGTTGGACCTCCAATTCTTGGAGAGGGCCCGGACCTGAAGTCGGAGAAGAGGTGGCTCCATTGCTAGTTGGACTTCCAAGAACTGGACGCTATGTGGCAAGCCTGTAGCAGCAACCTGTAGCGGCAACCAACGGGAAGTGAGCACAAAGCTACTCCAACCTAAAAGCACGCCAACTCCTGATGATTAGCTTTGTCTTTATCCATAATTAGGAGATTCTGGCTCCCCCTCTAGAGCCTTCAGCTTTGTGAATCCGCATTTCACGGACTGGAGCCTGGAGGTTTGGCTGGAGATCCAAGCTGACCATCCCAAGGGCAATGGCAAGCCTCTGGATGGCCAGGACCTGGCCATCCAGTTCGGCAATGGCAACAGGCCCTGAGAACAAGACTACCAATGGGATGTCTACATTTCAAAACTTGGTCCTGCAATTAGTCAGTCAGTTCGTTGAACCTAGATGGATTGATGGAATCTGATTTATTTTTATCTTTTTATTTCTTAAACAACCCGTAGGGATTCTTTTGACAGTGAACAAAATTGACTTCAGGTAGTCGGTCATCTAATGTGGTCACTAGTCAGTGACAAAATTCCAACATCAATTAAATTCTCCCGTTTGTGTCAGTCACCTCTCAAATTACCACAATCTTTACAACCTTTTAGCATCATGGCAATGCATTTGGGGAAGATCATGTAGTTTAGCATGAATGTAAAGTAGAGGTACCTATTTTTGATAACTTAAGTATTTCAGCCTGTAGGATATGGGATATTCGCTGAGAAATTGAGTTCAATGTGTGCAAGCAAAACGATGAGGAAGAATGAAAAAAAAATTGATCTTTTGGCCAAGAATGAACCTTTTATCCAATAGATAAATGGACATTTTTCAATTGAACCCATTCCGGTCTCATTGACTCAACTATTTATGTTCGCTTTTGCACTTTATCCTAAGTAAGGAGGGAAGGAGAGATGAGTGGATAAGAGAATGCTTTTCAAACAAAGAATATTTTTAATGAATAGTGCATCCAACTATTGTCAACAATAGGGCACCCTATAAAGCCATTACAGGTGGCTTGTAGCAAATGGGTACTTCTACCTTATTCCATGCTGCACCAATTTAGTTCCAACAAACTTTGAAAAATCATATAAAATTCATTTCTTGTGAGAATGTCTTGCTTCTCTTTTCAAATGGCTTCTCTCAAACTTTTCAATTTCTAAAAAAAACTTGAGTTGACAAATAGCTTCTCTAAGGTAATTAACCCCTAAAGCCCTAAACATGCTTTTTTGAGAACATAGAGTTTTTGGGCAACTCACTACGAGTGGACTTTTTAATTTTTTTCTTTAAAATTTTCACACAACATTTTTCCAAGTAGTAGTTTTAAGGCCCCACAATTTTCATAACTTTTGACTACATGATTAAAAAGTTATTGCATGATATGTCATTTTCATTGCTCGGCGGGCAGCTCAGGCAGCAAAAAAAACTTCTTTAAAATCACTTTTAAAAAAAATTAAAATTTGAAATTGGTTCTTTAGATATATATGTATGTGGGAAGCTTTCAATCGTTCCATTTGGATTAACAAGTCAAAAGTTATAAGGATTCTTATTTAGAGGGAAGTTATAAAATCTCAACTCTAAAATAAACTTTGAAGTCCTTTATTTAACTCAATTTTCAATATTTTTGAAAAAAAACAGAAACGTTGGGTGTAGATTGTTTATTATAACATTACAACCATTGGGATTGGCAATTTTCAATTTCATAAATAAATTCTTAACAATTTAGTGTTTTGAATCATTCTATACCTCTTCCAACTTACTATTTTTTTCCTATATGTTGTACAATTCCCAATGATCTAAAATTTTTCAAGCATATAGCCAACTTGCCTTCAAAAATAAACTCAAAGAGTAACCACCATTTTGGACATTTTTTCATACAAATGTGACCTTGTGAAGGGCAGCTGCCCGTTTTTTTGCAAGGACAAAAAAAGAATTTTTGTCAATTCAAATGCTATTATCATGCAATCCACATGGTTGGAAAATCTGAAATTTTCTCCAAATCTTCTTAAACAACTTTACTACAAGATCCTACGGTTACATGTGTCCAAAAATGTTTTTTTTCTAAAATTTGGCACTAATATTAGAAATGGCAATTTTGGAGCCTTTTTGGTGAAAACATAGTCAAAAACCTTTAGGGGTTAAATAATAAATCTACTAAATAATAGGGTGATGTACCTTATTAGGCTCCTTGGTCAACCCAAATCTTTGAATTAATCCAAAAAAGATGTACCTTTTACCACTGATTTCAAGCTTCATTGTCCATCACTCTATTTGTTGCCATTTTGCAACGGGATATGAAAGAAAAATTTTACATTATTTTTTAGAGATGAAATCAAATGTCTACCACAAGTCATAAAATTTTCAATTTTGTTGGAAAAATTTAGAAACTACTATGAATTATTTAAGAAAAAAAGGAAGAACTTCATATCAAATATAAAGTTTACTTGGAAAATTTAAATTTTCAACATAGATGTATATTAAAGTTTATAACATCTTAATATAAACAAAAATTACCTTGTTGCTCTAAAATTAAAAAACAATGTACCATTGTTATAGGCCCAAAGTTCATATTAATATAAATGTCAATGTTACAAATTTTCTAAATTTTCTGTTGGAGAAAAAAAAACTTAACCCCTAAAGGTCCAAAGCATTTTCTGGCTCCAAAACCTCATAAAACTGCCATATTTGCTGCAATCATCTAAGAAACCAAAAAAAAAGTTTGAACGTATAGATTGGAAGATATTAGCATTTGAAGTTGGAAAAAGAAGTTTTTTTGAACTATGGCTTGCAATTTTTGTTGACTTTTACGGCCATTTGTAGATTTTTTTGGCACTACACACCATAAAGTTAAAAAATTTTATGTTGAACTTTATTGTTGAGAGTCGGGAAACAAATTTAGAATGTCAAAACTTGATTTTCACATATAAAAAAATTGTTAAATAGAAGTAGGTCCAAAATTGAACAAAACACTAGATTGTTAATAGCTCTTAGGTGGAATTAAAACACCATAATTCCAACAATAGGATTTTTCTTGCAAACAAAGTTAACCTTGTCAAAAAAAATTGAAAAAAATTGAAAATTGCATTAAAAAATGAATTTTATAAGTGTGTTTTTTTAAGATGCTTAGATTGCCCAAAAAACAAGATTGCCTATAACTTTCTCATTCTAAGTCCAAATAGAATGAATCAAAGCTTCAAATGTAGACCACAACATGATCTTTGAGAGAATTTTTTTCTTTAAAAAAAGTCAATTTTTTAAAGTTTTTTTATTTTGCTTGGCGAATTGCTTTTTTGACTTTGGGTGGCATAACTTTTGCTCCCGGGCACCGATTGCGAAAAAATATTTAATTTTGGAAAGCTAATGTGATTTCCTTATTTTTTTTTAAATTAAAAAAATCAGGTCAAAATTTTAGGTTACACGAGCCTGCATGAAATCCCAAGTGTTCACGGAGGGGACTTTTGGCCTTCAAAGGTTGATAAACTTCATTTCATTTGTTGAATTAAAATTAAGAAAATATCATTATTTTCACTAAATTTCACATTAAGAATAATTAGCAAGAAGTGGTCAAAATACACTACAAGGGTGATGTATAGACGAAGCATTTTCTTCAATAGAAAATCAATGATATGATAATGAGGCAATTTGCTATGGTATTCATTGAAAAGGTACTCAAGCAACTTTAAAAAAATTAGATGAACAAACATTAATTTGCATCCTTTGATCTTTGTTGAAGTCATCTAAATGGACACTTAGTGTCCATAGCAGCGATACAAGGTTAATTTCTAGAGTGCCAGAGCCTTATTTCCATAAAAAAAACATCCAGAAACTACCATTTCTATTGCAAAGTGCAAATACCTTAAAACTTTGTTTTTCCTAGATATCTAACTTCAAGATCATGCATTAGTCTAGTATATAAATGTGTAGAAGAAATTTAAAAAACTTTGAGCCCATAGATTGCAAGGATATTTGCATTTAAAGTGAATATATAGTTTTTGTACCTTGCTCAATTAGATGTTTTGGCTTTGAACCATCTTAACTAAAAAATATTTGCACAACTAATTTTGAATTTCTAATTATGTATATTGAAGAATTGAATTAAAAAAACTAGAATTTAAAAGAAAAAAATTAATTTTCATTCATTATAAAATTATGAAGTAGAAGTAGGTTCAAGATGGAAGGAAAATCTAAATTGCTAGTAGCTCTAAGATTGTTCAATATAATAATCTCAACAATGAGGTTGTTCTAGCAAGAAAACTTGATTGAGTTTATAAATGAATCCTACAAGTTATTTTTTCAAAAATATGCTCTGATTGCCGCAAAATAAGATTGTCCATAATTTTCACATCAATAGTCCATAGGGAATGAATCAAAGCTTTCCATGTAGATAAACTTACAATTTATGAGGAATAAATTTAATTTTTTTTTTTGTGGTAGTGGTGGATTCTACCTCGTGCACCTAAAAAAATGGCTTTTTGTACCATAACTTTTGCTTCTAGGCACCCATAAAAAATGATATTCCTAGAAAGCTAATGCAATTTTCTATCTTCACAAGAGTATTCAAAAAATTATAATAAATATTGAGATCAAAGGAACCTATCCAAAATCTATTATATCCTCTGAGGGGACTATGGGAATTAGGAACTAAATGATAAATCCCTACCAAACATCCAACAAATCATAATATCTTCCCAACACAGGGCGGGGACCATTGATTGGTTATATAATGTTATGTGGAGGTTTCATTATTTGAAGTAAAAGCTCAACCTCATATTTAATCTTTAACCCCTAAAGGACCAACATGCATTTTTTGGCCATATAGAATTTTTCGGCAGGTACGTATGACCAGAAATTTCTATATTTTTGGCTGAAATTTTAATAGAAGGTGGGGGCAAGGAATATCTTTCATATACACCAAATTTCATGACATTTGGAAATACAAGGCAAAAGTTATGGCCTAATATGTTTACTTCTTTTTGCAATTGGGCAGTCCGGGCAGATTAGAAAAAATCACTTTTTTCGAAAACAAAAATTTGAAATTGGTTTTCTAGAGTTATATGTAGCTAAAAGGCTTTGAATCATCCCATTTTGATCAATGAGTCAAAAGTTATGAAGATTTTAAGTTTGCAGGCAGTTATGGATTTTCTACTCTGAAAATAAACTTTGAAGTCCTTTATCTTACTCAATTTTCAATATTTTTTGTAAAAATGAAATCCTAGGATGTAGATTAATTATTACAACATTGCCACCATTGGAATTAGCATTTTTCAATTCCATATTTAAATTGTTGACAATTTTGTATTTTGAATCATTATCTACTACTATCTACTTACTATTTTTTCCCTATATGTTGTACAATTCCAAATGAAGTGAAAATTTTCAAGCATGTAGCCAACTTGTCTAGGAAAAAGAATGCAAAGAAGCACCATCATTTTGGACATTTTTTCAACTAAGAGAGAGCTTGTGAAGTGCTGCTGCCCTATTTCTTGCAGGGCCCAAAAAATGGTTTTAGTGAATTTGAATGCTTATATCTTGCAATCCACGTGGTGGAAACTCCTGAAATTTTTATCATATGTTCTCAAGTCACCATACTACAAGATCCTACGGTTACACGTGTCAAATTTTATTTTTTTTCAAAAATTGGATACTTGTACTAAAAATGGCAGTTTTCAAGCGTTTTCGGCAAGAACATAGTCATGGAACTTTAGGGGTTAAATGTCTAATTTGGACTGTAGCATGGTGTTTTATTTGTGTTTGATGTATAAGGTGTAGGAATACAATAATTACCAAAGTTTGCATTTATGCTCAGGTGGATTCAATGACACATGGCACCTCCACTGATTTAGATTATTATTACAATTGACTTAGATACATTTGAAAAGTTGTAAAGTAACCACGTAATTTATATGTCCAATTTTGTATTTGAACATGATTTGAATTAGATATTAAAATGGACTTCAAATAGAAGATGTTATTTGTTGAAATTTCAAGTCACCAATATATGTCTTTCCATATTTCAATACATATTTTATATTCTAAAAATAAAATACAGGCTTGTATATATAGTCCACATCATACCTTTAAGTGTTAGAAAGCAATATCAAGCAATATTGTAGGGGAAGACAAATCCAAAATCACCAATCTTATGCCCAACCAAAGAAATGCCATCACTTTGCAGGACTGTTTTAAGGAATTACTCTTAGAGTTCCATGACTAAATTTTCACTAAAACGCTCAAAAACTGTCATTTTTAGAACAAGTACCAAATTTTTGGAAAAAATCCCTCTTTTTGATACATGTAACCATAGGATCTTGTAGTATAGTAGTTTGAAAAGATGTGGAAAAAAGTTCAGAAAATTCCACCATGTAGATTGCATGATATAAGCATTTGAATTGACAAAAAACTTTTTTTTTCCTTGCAAAAAAACGGGCAGCTGTACTTCACAAGGTTACATTTGTATGAAAAAATGTCCAAAATGGTGGTAACTCTTTGGATTTATTATTCAAGGCAAGTTGTCTACATTTTGAAAAATTTCACATCATTTGGAATTGTACAACATATAGGAAAAAAATAGGAAGTAGACAATAGAAGAGAATGATTCAATTAAATTTTTAAGAATTTAATTATGGAAATGAAAAATCTCAATCCCAATGGTTGAAATGTTATAACAAACAATCTACATCTTATAATTTATTTTTTTTCAAAAAATATTGAAAATTGAGTAAGATGAAGGACTTCAAAGTTTATTTTAGGGTAGAGAATCCATAATTGCCCAAAAACAAAAACTCCTCATAAATTTTGACTCATTGGTCAAAATGGAATT
This sequence comes from Neckera pumila, assembly GCA_963969595.1. Classification (NCBI taxonomy): domain Eukaryota; kingdom Viridiplantae; phylum Streptophyta; class Bryopsida; order Hypnales; family Neckeraceae; genus Neckera; species Neckera pumila. The sequence goes on along the minus strand of OZ018411.1, from coordinate 24,020,563 downwards.
TTTTTCTGATCTACTTAGATTGCCCAGTTATGAAAAAAATAACATATTAGGCCATAACTTTTGACGCATATTTTCAAATGTCATGAAATTTAGTGCATATGAAAGGTATTCCTTGCCCCACCTTCTAATAAAATTTGGGACAAAAATATGGAAATCTCTAGTCATACGTACCTGTCCAAAATTTCTATGTAGCCGAAAAATGCATGTTGATCATTTAGGGGTTAAGTGTCAAATAATGAGATGTCATGCAAGTCTCAAACCAAACCAAGTCAATTGAGATTTCCTTGCAACTTTCTTTTTCACTTTGGTATCAAAAGTTTGTTGAAAAGAGTGTCAACAACAACCACCATTTTTGGCAGTATTAATTCAATGTCATCCAATATCATCAATGGCCAAAAGTTTATTATTCTAAACTCTTATATAATAGGAGGCCTCAATATTATTTATATAAGTGGGTTTTCAAATTTCACTTTAAATACTAATCTCTTCAAGAAGTAAAGAAAGAAAGAAAACTAAGGTTAAATCTTTGAAACCTTAACATCAATTAATCTTCAAGTTGCATAAACTGAGAAGGTTATATAATGGAAGAAGATAGGAAGAAATAGTGAGAAAATGCCCAAACCAAGAAAGGTATTCAAAACCCTACCCCCTTTTTTTTCTTCTTTTTTGAAAATCAAGTTTATTGTTCTTCTTCAAAAGCAGCTAAAACTTAGAGAACCAAATTCAATGTCATGTCATGCCCACTAATAGATATATATTAATTAATCTTAACCCCTAAAGGACCATCATGTTTACAAGCTCAAACAGCTTGAAATTGATCTCTCTCAAGAAAATGATTAGTGGATCAAAATTTTGAAATTTTTTCAAATATTTAACCATAAGATCTTTTTTGTCACTCCTTTATGTACATCCCTTAAAAATTTCAGACTCTACAAAGGCATACTTCATGAGATTTCAACACTCAAAATGGGGTCAAAACTTTTTTGGGGCCTTGCCCGGAGTGTCAACATTTTTTTTGGTCATCCAAAATGATATGTTCCACCTTATGAATATCTTGTGCAATTTGAATTTCTTGTAGAGCATGAAGTTGTCTATATGCTTCACAAATTTCATGATCACCCAAGGTTTAGAATATAGTGGAAGAAAATAAGAAGCAGGAACTACTTCGTTGAAACTGCTATTACACTAGAAAAACTTCATGGACAAGATTCACATAGTAATAATTCTCAACTACAAAATCTGTACGATGTAAACCAAGAACATCATGTGGAGTACTTGCCAAAGTGATTTTTTTTTGATAAAAAATGTGTAAAAATGAAGCTATGATGTAGTCAAGGAGTTTTGACTGTAAAAGGCTTAGGTATTCAGCTGAAAATGGGTCCCTGGACTCACCAGGCTTTGTTTTGGATGTGGTTCAATGAGTTCTCATCACTACTCAATTGGACAGGATGTGAACAGGGGATGAGATGTTTGGAGAGCGGGATTGGGGGGATTGGTGGTAGCTTGGGAAGCAAGGTGGAATTCATGGCTGACGAGGTGGCTGGGAGGGGGGTGGGGATTGGTTGGAGGGGCTAGGGTAGCGGGACGGGAGCGGGATGGGAGCGGGATAGGAGCGGGTGGGAGCACGATGGAGAACTTGGGGGAGTGGGCTCGGCCCTTGGTGAGTATGCATCAACCTGTCCTTTTGCCCATTAATCGAGGCAGGATTTGACATTGTGGGCAGTGTAACTCAAGAGTTCGTGGGCAGCACCCTTCCCTGATCCCTTTGTTAATAATTTTTAGAAGGATGCCCGCGTTGACATCTGAATCACTTATTGTCCCACATCTCATTCAAAAATCAAGCAATTCCACATTTTTTTGGGAGGAAATGCAAGCTTTTCAATATGTGTACATACACCCTTTTTCTCACAATTTTATCTCAAGTATTGACACGAGATATGCCTGCCCAAAATTCTCAAAAGCCCAAAGTGGGCTCCTTGGTTCTTTAGGGGTTAATAGGTCTTGATTTTGTAGTGGATTTGTTTGGACGCGAATGACAAATGATTCAATATTTATAGTAGTTTGACTATTCCAAGAGCATTTTGGAATTTTGAACTTAGTTTTGACATTCAAAATGATTAAGTTTGTTTTTGACCAAAACTAAAAAGTTTAGCTTCAAAGCCTATTTTTATTTATGCTTAAAAGCTTTTAATATTTTTACATGTAAATATTACTTTGGATTGAAGTTTAAAGTTAATAATTACAATACTAAATACAAGATGACATACAAATTTGGTTCTCTATGATGTTCTACATTTTATAATATATTTATTCTGAAAAATTAAGATATTTTAAGCATGTTTTGTATTTAGTACGGAGTATAAAGTTTCATCATTTTCTAATCAATACTCTGTAATTCACAATACTTTTGAAGCGTGACAAAAAAAAACATGACATAAAGGTCATGACTTTACAAGACATCTAAGTTAAGAAAATGAACCACCCTATTTGTGCCACTTTATGGCCACTATGATTAAACAATGGATATTGCAAAATTCAAAATGTACACCATAAATACATAATGATACAAAAAAATAAGGTGACAATTGAATTGTGGCACAAATAAGGTAGTTGATCCTGAAGCGCTTCGACGTCCATATTTTGGACGATGAACAAATGGTTTCTAGGCATTGTTTCATCCAATTAAGTTTTCATTCATCCAATATAATACTTGAATCTAGAAAAGACAACCTTCTTTAATGACCAAATTCATGGAATTCTGGTAAATGATGTTTCTGTACAAAGATATAAGCAAAAATGTGCAGAAATTCATAAAAGGGCTAAGACATGTAGGGAGTAATTTCATACTTACAAACTTGAGCATATAGAATATAGAGTTTTGCATTGCTATAGGCTCTATCTTTCTAGGGTTGAATAAGTTAAAAACTCAAAAAGTGCTATCCACTTCCATAAACTAATAGAGACCCATCATGCAACGCTAGAGGATTATTTATCTAAGACGTAACAAATGAGAAACCATCTCTGCAAACCAAACAAATACTTCGTAAGGTAGAAGCACCAGTAGTTGATCATTTAAGCAATTTTGGAACAGATCGTACATAGAAGAGGTGGTGGATATTTTTTCCATGTAGAATGATAAGAAATATGGGTATTGCAAATTTTTCAGAATACCGTACGCGCAAGGCAATTTTGGCACTGTCCTGCCGAATTAATTTAATTTCAGCAATTCGACAATTCGGCAGGGAGATAGGGATTTTTTAATTTTTGGCACTTTATGAGGATGCTCCTAATTTTGGATCGATTCTTTTCTATTCATGCATAAAAATGTTGCTTTTTCTAATTTTCTCGAAAACAACTATTTCAGATTTTTAGAAATAGCTGTCAATAATTTTTTTAATTTTGACATCTTCCAAATTTTCCCGAGTTATTTACGAAACTGACCTACACGTACGGTAATATTCCCAAAATTGAATTACTGTGAATTTGGGGAGCCAAAAAGTGCATTTCACTTATAGCTAATGTTTAGAGTCTTCCAATTCCTATTCCAAAAACTATTTTCCTACTCACTGTTTCCTACTTTCTTGCTCACTACTTCAAGACATGTGTCATGACCTTATGAGTTCCAACCTTAAAAAGGACAAAAGAAAACCATTCCCGACTTCCACACAAAATCAACTCCAACCTTGATTGGAAACACTCCACCTCTACAGGTTGGATACTAGACATAGTTGACAACTAGTGCTTCTACCTTACATCCTGAGAATTGTACTAAGCTAGGTGCGGTTTGAAGGGCTTTTTGGCATCAAAGAACAATGGTGTTCTATGTGCCTCCGAGTATCCCCTTGTGGTATACTGGCCCAAATTTACATGTAAAGTAAATATTAAAAGAATTGCTTAATTCATAAAAAAATCAACTCACTCCACACAATCTTGCATCTATTTATTGTCAATAATTATACACAAACATTGCAAGGTTTCTTGACTCGCCATTTTGACCATTCTAAAGTACAATCTCTTACAAACAGAACCTATCACTCACAATCAAGAAACCCTTAACCCTTAACAGAACCTTAAAACACAAGGTATAGAGGTCAAGACACTTTATGAAGCCACCTTAGATGAAAGGAGATGAAAGTAGTCACAACCATCCAAAATTTGTAAGAAACTGCAGCTAAGAACAGCTAGAATGAATGCGTTCCCCATAATAGTATACTATTTTTTGAACTGCCTTTAACTGTTTTTTGCACTTAGAAAGCTGCCCAAGCTGCTGGAAAGCTCCGGTGTGCCTTGCTGTCATGACTAGAATAAACTAAAAATCTCTAATTTCACGGATCCAATGGCTTGGGAAACCAAGCAAGGCATTCTGCTAAACGACTCCCCCAGACATAAGATGAAATAACAAAAACAGAGCACAAAATACAACTTCAAATCAATCATCCCGTTCGCCACAACCGCATACATACGGCTTCGCCGATTTGTACCAGTTGGCATTCAATTTATCAAAGAAACTCTTGCCGTCAAAATAAAAGTGACTTCAGTTCATGGAGGAAGAGATGTACAGGACAGGAATATCATCGGATAAAAAGACTGCCCTGGACACCAACCTTACCTGTCGGCAACAACGAAGACATCTAATGGAACATTTGCAATGGCAGTCTCATTACACAGGGGGGAGCTCATATCACCCCGTCCCCTTCCCTAAAACAAACAGAACCCACACAAAGAATCAAGCGAACCAGGAGATCATCTCCAAATCCACCGCGGCAATGTGCACACAATCAAAAGAACAAAAGCTTAAGCCTTGTTCCACTTGAGATCCTTGACGATCTCCCAGGTGAAGTCGGGGTCGTTGCGACCGAAGTGACCGTAAGCAGCAGTCTTCTGGAAACGCTTGTTGCCGCCGCGCTTCAAGTCCAAGTTGATGCACATCATGCCGGGACGGAAGTCGAAGTTCTCCTTCACGATCTTCAGAATCTCGGAGTCGTGGATCTTGCCGGTGCCGTAAGTGTCCACGAAAACGGACAAAGGCTCGGGAACGCCGATCGCGTAAGAAACTTGAACGATCGCACGACGGGCCATGCCCGCAGCCACGATGCTCTTCGCGGCCTGACGCACGATGTAAGCGCCGCTACGATCCACCTTCGTAGGGTCCTTGCCACTGAAAGCGCCACCGCCGTGCGCGCCCCAACCGCCGTAAGTGTCGATGATGATCTTGCGACCAGTCAGACCCGCATCGCCGTGAGGACCGCCGATCACGAAACGACCCGAAGGGTTCAGGTGGAAAATCGTGTTCTCGTCCATGTACTTCGCAGGGATCACGGGCTCGATCACGTGCTTCTTCAAATCGGCCGCGATCTGGTCGTTCGTCACGGTCTCGTCATGCTGAGTCGAGATCAAAACCGTGTGCACGCGAAGGGGAACCATCGCGCCGCCCTCGTTCTTGTACTCCACGGTCACCTGAGTCTTCCCGTCCGGACGAAGCCACGCGCACGTACCGTTCTTGCGAACCTCAGTCAGCTTCGCGCCCAACTTCGTCGCCAAAACGTGAGTCAGGGGCATCAGCTCCTCCGTCTCGTCCGTCGCGTAACCGAACATGTGGCCCTGGTCGCCGGCGCCGATGTCCTCGGGAGCCTTCGTGAAGTTACCGTGCACGCCCTGCGCAATGTCGGGACTCTGCGCCTCCAAGTTCATCAGCACCTTGCACTTGTCCGCGTCCAAACCCACGTCGTCCGACACGAAACCGATCTCGCGGCAAGTGTCGCGCACGATCTTCTCGTAGTCCACCACGGCCTTAGTCGTGATCTCGCCGAACACCATCACCATGTTGGTCTTCGTGCACGTCTCGCAAGCCACCTTGCTCTCAGGGTCCTGCTCCAGGCACGCATCCAGCACGGCATCGGACACCTGGTCGCACAGCTTATCGGGGTGACCCTCGTTCACAGACTCCGACGTGAATAGAAAGGTCTCCATCTGCGCAGCACAACCACCACGATTCATTTCCTGAGCACTCGACTGCAGATCCAAAAAAAACCGGTCATCATGTTTAAGAAAATTGCTGCAGCCGCCCATTGCGTGGCACATTGTCTACAAACAATGCATTCTGAAGATTTATGAATGCAGCAGAATGCTACTTTAAGATTAAGAATTACTCTCGCGTGGCACATGAAATTTTGGGTAACCAACTCAATATTAGTAGAAGGACACATAAGCCAAAATTCAAATACGAGTACATAAGCCATTTCCAACCAACGTAACGAAATAAACTCTGCATGTTAAGAGATGCAGAGCGGAAGATTACGTGCCGTCAAAACCTAAGACACTCAGCATCCTCGTTCCCCAGGGTGCTGTTCCCACATTGTCCGACCACAAGCTCAGCGCGAGCTAAAAAATACGCCAACCCCAGTACTGAAGCCCCGCCTTCGATAAAACCCTCAAAACACAGAAAGGCCCTCCACGCACAAGCCTTACCGACTTCCCAAATCTTTCCACTTCAACTCGAAAATGTATGGCAAGATCTAAATCATGAGCAGAAAAGAAAGCAGGTCTAAACGCGTTACAGTGAAACGTTTCGGCAGGAAGACCATCAAACCCCAATCACAAAAATCGGAACCGCTATTTCTCAGAGAAACCTTCAAAGCCGCAAAATCAAAAACAGAAAACAGGAATCAGTCCATGTGGCTTGAGACGAACCTTTGCAGAGCGAGCTGCTGTGAGACAACGAGGTGACAGCGAGGAGCAGAGCGGAGAGCGCGAGCAATGGCGAGCGCAGCGAGGATGAAGACAACAGGGTCGAGCAGGGTCCGACTGGTTATAGTGAGCCAGTAAGGTAGCACTCGGGGTCGCTGGGTCGTCGGATCGGGAGGAGATCGACGGCGTATGATGAAGGACTGTCGACATTCGGTACGGGAACTGGTTTGTGCGTGCTCCGCGCTCAGTGCAACTGGTAGGGTAGAGTCACCCATTTCCGACCAGTGACCCATTCTCGAAGTATAGGTGCACGTATTTTTGACCAAGCTTAGAATGTGTTTTTTTTCCCTTCTCAAGATTGGAACTAATAAATACATGATACATGTCCCAAGTTGTGAGAAAGAAAGTAGGAAATAATGATTATGAAAAAAGTTATTGAATGATCGGCATTGGAAGAGTCTAGACGTTGGCCATGGATCCAAAGCACATTTTGCCTCCCAGAATTCATAGTAATTTCAGTTCAAGCAATAAAATTACCAAATTGTTTGCAATCCTTGTTATTTCTATTGATGTCCTCTGAAAAATATTTGTTTTGCCTTCACAACTCCAAATCATGTTGGAATTCCTTATTGCGTCGGTTATAGGTGGCTCTATCTTATATTATTTGGCCCTCCAAATTTATTTCTAACTTTTGCCTGATATGTAATTAGAAGTTTTAGAAATTCTTATCATTGTATTCAAAAGTACTTTGAGTAGGTGTAAAGAAAAATTCATATTTAGACATTTGACGATGAAAATAAACTATTTCAAAAGCTAGCTTAACCCTTAAAGGACCAAGGCCCTTTTTTTGCCAAAAGCACTCAAAATTGCCATTTCTATAGCAAAATGTAAAAAAAATTGAAAAATATTTTTTTTTCCACATCTAACCGTAGGATCTTACACCTAACTAGTATGAGAGTGTGTGGAAAAAATTTCAGAATTTTGACCGCACAGATTGCAAGATATCTGCTTTTAAAGTGAAAAAAACAAGTTTTTCAGCACATTGCGGGACTAGATTTTATGACTTTGAACATTTTTAACTTAAAATTTTTGCACTACAAAGTTTTGAGCTTTAAATCTTTGTAGTGGAGAATTGAGTTGAGAATCTAGGCAAAAAAGAAAAAATCGAAAAAACTTATTTTTTATTATTAAAAATATTATTAAGTAGAAGCAGATACGAGATAGAAGGAAAATCTAAAATATTCATATATTTTAGTTGGGATTAAAATGCACTAATCCCAACGGTGAGATTGTTCTAGCAAGTAAACTAAACCATGCAGAAAAAGAAAATTTGAAAAATCTGAAAAATTGCATTCAGAAATGAATCCTACAAGTTATTTTTTTCAAAAAGATGCTCTAACTACCCAAAAACAAGAATGTCCATAACTTTCTCATACAAAATCCAAATGAAATGAATCAAAGCTTTCTAGATAGACAAAAATATAATCTATGAGAAAAAAAATACTTGGAAAAAAAAAAAAAAAATTGCAAATTTTTTTTGCTGCCCGCCGTCCCTTGTTTTGAGCTTATTTGGTCATAATTTTTGTTCCCAAGCACCGTTGTGAAAAAAATTATATTCCCATGAAGCTAATCAGCTTTTCTACCTCCAAAAAAAGTTTCAAAAAATTGGAAGAAAATTTCAGCCCGTAGGTACCTGCCCAAAAATGCATTTGTCCCTCGAAGGGACAATGGTCCTTTAGGGGTTGAAGGCAAAAATTATAGAGGTCTTGGCAAATCACAATTATTAAAGCACATTGCACTCCAAGTGTGTTGTGTGATTGACAAATTTTTACTTTATTAATTGTGATTTGCCAAGACCTCTATAATTATTTTGCCTTTTAGCTAGCTTTCAAAGCAATTTATTTTCATTGTCAAATTTTTAAATTTTTATTTTCTTGTACCTACTCATCAAAGTACTTTTGGATGTACTTTTGATGGTAGAAACTTTCAGTTTTACTTATATATGTACTACTCCGTACCATTTAAAAGTTAGGAAAAATTGTAGAGGGACATTATATTAGTCAAATCTTTACAAACCCCATTCCATACTCAAACTTATCAATATGCTAGAAACAAATTCCATTTTCCATTACATCTAGATGGAATATAGCAAAATTAGATTCAAATGATCAAGATCTCAACTGGATTAGGATGGGTGTGGAGGCAATTTTTTGTAATATTTAAAATTTGTTTATCTTTACCCGTGCAAGGTGCACTTTCTTTTCTCTTTGTTTAATTTTGATCAGTCAAGTTAGATAGACATGCTACACTAAAATTGGTAAATAGTGTTGACAACACTAATTGTGATTTGCAAGGTTAGTGTTAGAACATTATTTATCCATTCCAATACTATTTTAGCTCTATAGTAAAATTTGGTCATTTCAACTTTTTGAGGAGAGTGCATTTAGTGTTAGATAGGAAATAATCCCTAAAATGCTGAAATAATCCCTAAAATGTTGAAAAAATCACTGAAATGCTGAAATAATCCTCAAAATGCTGAAATAATCACTGAAATGCTGAAATAATCCCTAAAATGCTGAAAGAGACCATGAAATGCTGAAATAGACTATAAAATGCTGGAAAAGACCATGAAATGCTGGAAAAGTCTATAAAATGCTAAAAAGACCATGAAATGCTGGAAAAGACCATGAAATACTAGAAAAGACCATGAAATGTTGAAATAGACCATGAAATGCTAAAATAGACCATGAAATGCTAAAATTGGTCATAGTGTATGTATAAATTGCTAAATATAGCAAGAATGATAAACACAATATAATAATCCTAGTTGTAGGCCCCAAACTGAAGGAGACATATAGTAAAATATCAAAAAAGACTTTTCAATTGCCCTATTGAAATTGGGCAGCTCTTGCCCTTGGAAATATTGCAAATGTTTTGCAATAATCTCCTGGAGATGTGGAAACAATTGCCCTGCACTCCAAGATCCATCAAATCCTAATGCCAAGCTACAACAAATCATTGTTTTCCTAGCATAGGAAATGTTGTCAACATCCACCTCTCGATTGACATCTTCTACACTATCTGCAGCCAATTATAGAAAAAAACATTTCTCTGGATTTGTCAATTTTCCTGACCATTGTCCATCTGCCCGAGGTGCATTTTGCCAAGCATTGAGTTGTATCAACTCAATTTTCTTGGCTTCCCACCGTTTTGTCCATACATCCTTGATTTTAGCAATGAGGAATGTATCTGCTGGTTGGCAAAGGTGAGTAGAACATGGAGGAAAAAATTTAAGAAACGTATTTTTGGCAGCTAGGACAGCAGCCAATGTAGGGGTCACAGTTTGTCCGCTACAATTATCAAGCCATATGATCTTCATGCATTGATGAAGATCGGCTTGATATACACGAGGTTCTAAGAAATATTCGGGTAAGATGATTTGGTCCATCCAACCTTTAGGGCCCGATCTATAGGAAATTCTGGGAATATTATCCATCAAACCTTGGATAGGATAGCTCCTATTCTCATTTGAAAAAATGAACATAGGAGCTTCTATTATGGCACGCCGCCCCCCTAAAATCCGGACCACCACGGTCATGGACTCCCCACTTGAGACAACTTCGGCGTATTTCACAGTGGTATCTCCTCTAAACCCTAAAGTTCGGCCATTGTCAAGATTGACAACGAAATGCGTTTCATTTAGGTTTTCCATGAGATTTTCATCAAATTTTCCAGATGAAAAGCCCCTTTTCAAGACCCCCAAATGGTAGGCGGTCTACATTTCGATTTGAAGCTCCTTTTCAGGGCTACAAGTCAAACGACCACGTTGGGATAGCAAGACAATGTTATGATTGTCCATGAATTGATTAATCCAATTCGCTGTGATTTTGTTGACCAACAAAACACCGTCTTTGGGATCAACAGAGTGGTTGGTGAAAATGGATCCAGGAGCTACGAGAATGAATAGGGTCAATTTACAAAGGAGGAATGCTGAGAATTTGACACCTAATTTGCGGAGGCGGTTGAACTCTTTAAGCAAAAGTGGGTACAAATATTGCACCCACTCATTCTTTTTTTTGTCTCAACCCGGCTTGGCCTTTGAAGAATGGTGCCTCCTTTTGTCCAAGCAACTTCAGCTACACAAGAATGTAGTCACGGGGCCTTCAATATTTTCTTCGAATTGGCCACGCTGCTGCCACCACCAGCTGGCTTTGATCAGGTTGGCCGGGCGATGCCCACGGAAATGCTCTGGAAATGCTTGGATGACGTGAGCATTGAGGCCAGGCAAGCCATGAACGCCAACGTCCTCAACCATTTAATTCGTAACACATCGCCGAGTGGCTAGACTTGAAACTTGTTGAAGTTGTAGAGCAGGGGAGGAATCTCAGCGAGCGAGGGCTGGCCTAAGGTCAAAATGCTGGAATGAAGTAAAAATGCACTTGTAAAAAAAATCGTTGACAAAAAAAAAACAATTTTTTAGAAGAATTAGAGAACAAAAAGACAAATCCAATTGTGTCATTGAAAATGCAATCAGGTACCTCAGTCAAAAGTTATGGACGTCAAAAGTTCGAATTTTAGCCTTGCAGGCGGGAAGTTTGAATCCCCGGGAGCGGCAGGAAATGATGGACTATACCCCCCCCCCCTTGGAAAACCAATTCAGTCTCGCAATCCAGTGAAGGAGGAGAATTGAGGCCTCCAAAATCGGTCCCACCAAAATGCGGGCAAGCCCCAACAAGCGCAACACGGGAAGCAACCCCGACAGCACATTCTCCGACAAGGAACCTCCGGAACGACGCCGACCAGCAAGCTCCGATCCCACTGGGCCCAACAAGCTCCAAGTTTGGCTGAAATTTTTTGTTTCTCAGGGAAGGGCCAGCTTGCAACAACGAAAGTCTGGAATTTTGCGTTTCCCAGGGAAGGGACTGTTTTTGACAGCGTGAGTTCAATGCCCCAACACTATTTTTACATAAATTGGTAAATAGTGTTGGGGGTAAAAAAACAAGGAGCAACACTAATTATCACCCAATACTATTTACCAATTTTAGTGTAGTGAAGAGAAAAAAATAGCCAATTTTAGTATTTTGCAAAATCTTAAATCCTTTTGCAAACCAAGGATTGGCAATAATGTGAAGATGATTTCTAATGTACAGTTTAGAAAAATAATTTAATGATCACTTTAAAACAAAATTTGTAAATTATGACATATAGATCATATTTATATAGTAAAATCTATCAAAACATGCTTTTTTTCTTTCACTTATATAATTATTGCATAGAAGAATCTATAGTGCAGTAACAAAAAGGGGTCAATACACTATAAATTAGAGTTTATAAGCTTGTTTGTAAACTGGTTGAAAATTGAATTGAGCATTGTCTTGTTGCCTTGATTTAGCATGATTTATTGTGGCACATTATTATTTTTGTCTTTCAGATTGCTTTCAATGGATTCTATCTTGGTTTGTCAATTTTCAAATTCAAGAGATTTTTTATGCGCTTTCTTTGATAGTAATCACAAATTCTAATTTTACAATGAACAAAAGATATTAATATATTGAAAGAGTTGTTTAGGATGTCTTGGCTTAGTAGCTATGGCCTTGGTACACCAATGAAGTGGTTATGAATTCAAACCCAGGTGTTGGGAGGGATGCTTACCACCATAGTCCATCCAATTATGGTGGGGGTGCAATAACTATCTTATCGTCATATAGGGACCTCAGAATTTCTCAAGGAAAGGAACATGTCGATTCTTTAATATAGGATCTACCTCCTAACCAAGGCATTAAAGATGGAATTTGTCATTTAAGTCCACAAGGTTTAGATAGTTGAATCATTCCCAATAGACTTTCCATTTACGCCAGCCTTTCAAATTGGAGTTACCCTTCTTCTTTTTCAATCCACCTTGTTGCAAAATGATGTCATAATAGATTATGACTAGTTATTACAATCATTTTTTTACAATATTGAGGGCTCTTTTGGATTGTCATTCTAATGGTGAAGGAAATTAAGAGAGTCAAATTAACATCCAAAAGGACAAGAATGATTTCTCATAGTTAATAATATGAAGGATATAGTGTAAACATCAGATGACATTTGAGGGCACTGGGAGACCCTAAGTTCCACAGAGTTCCGGGCTGCGTTTTCAAATTGCGGGAACACAATTGCAGCAGCTGGCTGATGTGGCCAACACCATGCCACGTTTTTTTTGGAAAAATAAATAAATTCTAACAGCCAGTAACGATGTTCACAGAATCGGGCTAGACTTAGGAACGATCCTGAAACGACCCTTCAATGCCCTCAAATGTCATCTAATGAGGAAGTTTTATACTTAGAAAATCAATAGTGTGAGGTAGTAAGCCCAAAGTTGAAATTGCAATAAATATGTATTTTAAGGTTTTAAAAAAAATTAAATTAGGGATGTATCTAGGTTTCATTAATTTCATTTCATTTTTTGGATGCAAATTCAAAAAAGGTCCTTTGTTTTCTTCCAAGATTTAGATTTAGAACAAAGAAGTACACATTACTAATATCTACTAAAAAGCCTTTGTTTGTGATACAGACCTTTAGCACCTCCTTATGTGAAATTGTTAATAACACCTCAATAAAGAAACTTCCACCAGTATAGGATACAGACACACTTAAGGAAGTTTCAAGAAAAAAATTGGATGATAGTCATAGTTCTTCATCTTTTAAGATTTACTCAAATTCATTTGTCAGACACCTTATGCTTCCAGTAATTTTACAATGTTAACCACCAATATTTTTGCTTTGTTTTTTTCCTTTAGAAAAATGAGTAACCACACTGATATATATGAAATATTGCACAAGCCAAAGGATGACAGTGGGCTAAAAACATTGTCACTAGGCTTTGTCAACGACTTTGTCAACGGCCTTGGCAATGCTACTCTATGCTTATTGTGTTTGTCCAGAGACAAATGTCTCTACTCTAGTACCCCTTCATAGTACAAGTTGTGCCGTTCCTCTTGTCACTCCCACATTTGCTCGGCAAGGGAGAGTCTTTGTAACGGGAGGTTTTACACTCATGTTAACTTGGTCAACTTTGACTATGGCCTCAGTGGAAGACATGGAGGCCAATGAGAGATATGAGAAGAAAAGAAAGAACTTTAACTTAGACTTTTTTCCTTTATGTACTAGGAAGCCCAAATTGGCCCTCATGTTTTTTTAAGCACTTTTGATGAGTTTCTATGGGTATTTTTATTTACTAATAATGATTATTTATTTAAACCAATGCATGCAATCTTCTTCATTCAAGCTAACAATATAAAAAAAACCATTTAGATAATACTTTCTACAATATAATCAACAAAAATCCAGAATTTAAAATTATGAATTTTGAGTTCTTAAAGGGTTAAGTGATGGTTGGTGGGGAGAATTGGATCTTCAACACCCGGCTACATTTCACGAGGGAATTACACAAGGCAGTTGCCATTTCTTGATGCCCTTGTCAAATGAAGTGTAAATACCTCCCATCAGAGCATCGCCACTGTTATGCAAAATTTTGGCCCGGCCCGGTGCTTCTTGCGCCCAAAAGAATTGTCGCCCTCCACCGTGGACTTAGAAAAGGTGATTACAAGGCCGAGCCACCAAAAAAATGGTTTGGCACAGCATCTTCCCGTGCCATCTCTTGTTATATTGAGCTACTATTCAGGGGTACTCTCAAGGATTAGTTGTCAACTTTTTGTCAACATGCCCCTCCAACACGACACGTGCATGCATGCATGCATGAAATGGCTAATGTTATGGTGCTATGGCGCAAAAGAGGGGGGCATCAACATCACTTCGTGTGTAAATCCACAAAGTCAACATAGCAAAGCTCTTTTGCTGAATCACATTTCTTGCAAAACGGTGGCGATGCTCTTAGTCCGGTCAATTTTTTGGTCCTGCTGTCTTGGTCTTGGTCTTCTTGCTAGACCACTTGTGATGGTTTACCTTTGTAATAAAATTTTGTTTCATTTGCTTCAATAAATAATAAATAAAAAATAAAAAATGGAGTGCTACTGGCATAACATTCAATAGCCTTCAAAGAGGCCGCCTTTCCCTCCCTGGACTTGTCATCCACAAAATTCATCCTCAAATAATTAATGTGAGCTTAGGTGCTAGGATAGTGGCAGTACATTTTGTATTGTTTCATTTTCTTTGTTACTTTTTGGACCAAACATACAAATCAACAAATAGATGTAGAAAAAGATGTTGGCAAAGGATCCAATGAATATGCATTACAACCATTTGTCATCAATAACATATTTTGAGTTTTCAAGTGAAAAGACAATTCTATATATACACATGAGGTGGTAGGAGGTAGAACAACCCATGTGGAATAAATAAATTCGAACTTGTAGTTTCTCAAGCACTCATAGTTAAGTCAAAAACAAAGAATTGTGTTAAAAGTAGAATTTCAGGCTTCATTTAGGTATAGTAAAATAATTTTTCTCAAAAAACTTGGAACTAAAAAAAGTTGGAAAATGAAGATAGGTTTCACCTCCAAAAATCCATTTGGCATTTTGAATCTCCAATCAAAAGTTATGGAAAAATTTGAGAGAGGGGATGGGAATGGACATTTTCTTTAACATTTTTAAAAATCCTCTCTCGAGATTTGTCCATAACTTTTGATTGGGGATTTAAAATGCCAAACAGATTTTTGGAGGTGAAACCTATCTTCATTCTCCAACTTTTTTTAGTTCAAAGTTTTTTGAGAAAAGTTATTTTACTATGTCTAAATGAGGTTTGAAATTCTACTTTTAAAACAATTTTTTGTTTTTGACTTAACTATGAATGCTTGAGAAACTACAAGTTCAAATTTATTTATCCCACATGAGTTGTTCTACCTCCTACCACCCCATGTGTATATATAGAGTTGTCTTTTCAAATGAAAACACAAAACATGAATGACAATCACATCAAAGTGATGCAATTCAAGCATTGAGGTAATTGATCTCTATTTTGATTGCCATTTTGAATAAGTTTGCTATTTGAATTATAGCTTTAATTCAAAGTACTTAATTTATTGTTAATACCAATGTGCAGCTGCGACCTTGTAATTGACTCAGGCCCCTTCCTGGATTTTGACAAGTTTTGCCAAGTGTCCTTGTAGTTACTAATTTGGTGTGGTATATTCCACATCATTCCGTCCAGGGAAGGCAGTCGCAATGACTGCTACTGAATGTAATGGGTGGCGATGTTCTAATCCACCTGAGCATGGTCCTACTTATTGAACCTACCGACCTCACTCAATCACTGGACCGACTGTCAGGGTCCAGAACTCAGTCGGTCGTGGTCTCGTGGCCCCAAAGATAAAAGGATGAGAAACCTCAATCAGATTCAGATCTCGTCGCAAATCTACAGTATATCCTCATTCATTCATCCACATAAATCCACATTCATCCACATAAATCCACATTCATCCACATAAATCCACATTCATCCACATAAATCCACATTCATCCACATAAATGTACATTCATCCACAGAAATGCACATTCATCCTAAACGAATCGAGACCCATTCCCGTGCACACTTTCGCTGATTTCAGGATCTCAGAAAGTGCACCAATGAAGCATCAGATCGACGTTCCACGTGTTGCAGTCAGGAACTCAGGATCTCGATCGGTGACCGGGTGAACGGGTGACCAGGTGACGGGACGACCTTCTACAGCCGGTGGGAAATGAACAGACGGATTGTTGTGGATGTCAAACTATTGTCAACTCCGTCCGTAAAAATCCGATTAGCTGCACAGTGAGTGCGCTTCAATTATTGTAAGGCAGAAATGGCGTGGCTGGGAAAAATTAGTCTCTTCAGTATAAACTACAGTAGAAGTCTGCTCAAATTACCCGCTATACTCTTTAACCCCCGTTAAATGCCCGAGGCACCTAATTCTGGTGTCAATGAAATTTTGAAGTTAAATAAAACCTTACTAAGTTATTATTTTTTAGTAATTAACATTTTCAAATTATTGTTTTTAAGTCTCGTTTGAACAGCAAAAATCCGATTTTGAAAATGAATGATTATGATTTTTCTATCCAAGATTTTGAGTATTAGAAAATGAGCCTCAAATACACAAGATCTTGGAGAAAAAATCTCATTAGAAATAAATTTAAAAAAAAATGTAGAGTAGATTTTGAGAAGCTGGGAATTGATTGGGGTTATGCATATTATGCCCTTTCAGCTCAAATGTTTTTGGTAACCAAATTTGTAGGTTTGACACTTAAAAAGAGAAATGAAAGACTTCAAATTATTTTCAAAGTTAACAACCTCAAGTTCAAACATTATAATCTTTCAATCCATAAGTGTTGTTGTTGAGAGTTTTTTCCATGTGATCTTTAATATGCTAGTTTGAATTTATATTATTACAATTCAAACCAAATTGATAAACTTGTCTAAACATTGGATTTTTGTTTAATTTATGACAAATCCCAAGAAGCTAAAGAATGGCCTTGGACATTTAGTGGTTAATTTCACATTCTAGAACATTCTAAAACACCACTATTTTATATTAATTGGATAACTTCTGCAATTTTGTTAATGTGATTAATGCAATTTGATCCCAAGTATTTGATATTAGAGAACTCCAACCATATATATATATATATATATATATATATATAAATAAATAACCCTAGTCCAAATATCGAGAGTTTGTTGGAGGTAGTTCAACTAAGGTAGGAAGTGCACAAACTGCTTATCAAAGAGTATTTTCGTTTTACAATCCAACACTGCAGTTAAAGCAATTTTGCAAAAATTTACAGAGGGGGAAAAATTATAAAGCAAATTGATATGCAATTTTTTCTCAAGCATATTGAATTACATGTGATTTTGTAGAAGCATCTTTCATAGGGTGCTATTGATGGTCATAGATGGCATCAATAAAAGTCAAGCACTAATCCTTGAATGGGGAAACAAAAACTATAAACATGTGTGGTTTAACCCCTAAAGTCCCATTGTCCCTACGGGGGACAAAATGGATTTTGGGCAGGTTCCTATGAGCTCAATTTTTAATGAAACTTTCTGAAACTTTCCCATAAGATAGAAAAACTTATTAGCTTTTGGGGAATGTAATTTTTATTTCAATCGGTGCCCGGGAGCAAAAGTTATGCCCAAATAAGCTCAAAACAGGGGAGAAGGAGCAGCAAAAAAATTTTGCAAAAAATTTAATTTAATTTTTTTAATTTTTTTTCCTTATAGATTATATTTTTGCCTATTTGGGAAGCTTTGATTCATTTCAATTGGACTTTTTATGAGAAAGTTATGGACAATCTTGTTTTTCGGGCAATGGGAGCATCTTCTTGAAAAAAACTTTTTCTTTCACTTTGAATGCTGATATCTTTCAATCCGTACGGTCAAACATCACAAAATTTTTACTACATGATCTGTAAAAAGTGTAGTATAAGATCCTATGGTTATTTTCTAAAAATAAAAATAAATTCTCATCTTTTAGATGAATGCAACCAAAGTAGTAGTTTTGAGTGATTTTTGACAAAAAAATGGCCTTGGGACTTTAGGGGTTAACATAAGTGGCCTCCCAAGCTACATGTACTATGAACCAAAGCTTGGCGCACATGCTCTAATAACTTTTTACTTCAAAAGAAAAGATACTTCATTATTGTTACCATTGCACCCATAAACTCTTATGGAATGATTCAAAAATTGACCATCTTCAACTTCTAAATGGCCCAACATCATTTTAACATCAATTCTTCATCTTTAGAGCATAGGCAGTTTTACATGTTGGAGGTATGACACTTTTCAAATGTGGATGAAAAGAGCTCTAAGCCCCTTACAATATTTTCTTGACACTCAATTCTAGCGTGTCAAGGAAGGCCCCTTGAAGTCATTATTATTTGAAGTTTAGTTGTTTTATCCTTTATTTTTATTTCATGAAATTGTTGTTCATCCTAAACTCTTAGTTGCTTTACTTTTATTCTGTAGTACTTCATGAGTAGTTACTTAACTTTTTCTTGGTCTTATGTGGTGAGCAAGGGTAGAGAACCAAAATTAAGAAGCCTTTTCAAAATATATGTAAACTTCTAGATTTATTGAATTTGAGTGGCCAACTTTTACATGGAGTATCTTACAATGTTACATTAATATTTTATAGTGTAATTAACCCCTAAAGGACCAACATGCGTTTTTTGGCCATATAAAATTTTTGGACAAGTACATGTGACTAGAGATATCCATATTTGAGGCTGAAATTTTAATAGAAGGTGGGGACAAGGAATATCTTCATGTGTATCAAGTTTCATGATATTTCAAAAAACGAGTCAAAAGTTGTGGTCTAATATGTTACTTTTTTTCATAATTGGGCAGTTTGGGCAGATAAAAAAAAATCATTTTTTTCAGAATTTTTTTTTAAATTGATTCTCTACATTTATATATACTTAAAAAGCTTTGAGTCATTCCATTTCGATCAATGATTCAAAAGTTATGAGGGTTTTTGGTTTGCGGGTAGTTATGGATTGTCTACTCTTAAAAAAAATTTAAAGTCGTTTATTTAACTCAATTTTCAATATTTTTGAAAAAAAAAAATCGCAGGATGTAGATTGATTATTACAATATTACAACCATTGGAATTGGCATTTTTAAATTCTATAATTAAATTTTTAACACTTTAGTATTTTGAATCATTTTCTACTTCTTTCTACTTACTATTTTTTTCCTATATGTTGTACAATTCCAAATGATGTGAAATTTTTCAAGCTTATAGACAACTTGTTTAGGAAACTGAATTCAAAGAAGCACCACCTTTATCGGCATTTTTTCATTGAAAAGTGAGCTTGCAAAGTGCAGCTGCCCGGTTATTTGCAGGATTGAAAAAATGGTTTTCAAGACTTTGAATGCTTATATCTTATGATCCACACTGTGGAATTTTCTGAAATTTTTACCACATGTTTTCAAAATATCATACTACAAGATCCTACGGTTACATGTGTCAAAAATTGTTTTTTTTCCAAAAATTTGGTAGTTGTATTAGAAATGGCAGTTTTGGAGCATTTTTGGTGATTACATAGTCATGAAACTTTAGGGGTTAAAGGGACAATTCTTAGAGCATGCTTAGAATTAGCACCTCCTACCTTAGCCATGGCTCAATTATATGGCAAGTGAGGTCTACCCTTGTTGCTTCCCTTTAGAGGTAGACTCAACTCCAAATATATATTGTATAAAATCTATAAAAACTACTTATTAAATTGTTGATGATACTTCCTTTGCTTTGCGTATTCTATGAAGTGTAAGCCACTTTATTCTACTTGCAATTGAAACTCATCATCTACAAGACTATTCATTACATTGCATTATATTTCTAGTTATATTGTCATCAAACATACATTTTCTTCTAAAAGTGTACAATATTTTCAAATGTCTATTACGCAAACATTCAAGAGTTTAATCATGCCAAATATAACTTACTTTTTATATATCTCTATTAGATCCAAAGTTCATTTCAGATAAATAAATAAAATCTTTTAGAATGGTCTTTTGTCCAATTAACTTTTTATTGATTAAGAAGTATGCTTGAAAAGTTAAAAATTAATCTTCTCTTATCTCTTAGTTGATTAAACATAGATAAATAATATATATAAACAAAATACATGCAGAAGCATTTTAAAATAATTAAGGCATTAAACTGGAATGATAGTTAAACTCTACTTATGAATTTATTTGGCAAATGATATTTGAAGGCTATATGGGACTCCATTAAATGTATTGTTTACATGAGGCGAAGTCTACAAGGTGCATGGCTAAAGATTTTCAAGTGTTTGAAGCAATGATGCCAATAAAGTTTGTCATAAAGATGCATTATTTTATTGAAAAATTTATTTATTCTCTTTTTTATGTAAAAAAAAGCATAATCATCATATTTAAATTGAATTTCCTCTTTAGAAAATGAAAAACATCATTTTAGAATAATCATATGTAGAATTTACATTGAAAAATCTGTATATTGGCTAGGGGTTTTAAATCAATGTACATTTGATGTACACAACATACATAGTTACATAGTTATTTCTTTGCTAAATAATTGCAATCATAATATCAATAATGAGAATATAATGACATCAAGTGTGATTATGTGAAGTTCGTAATCCAATAGAAAAAAGTAACATTAGGCCAAAAACAACGATTGTGAGTACCAATTTTGTTTTAGTAGTTCTAATAACTATCCATGTAGACTTTCTAAATAGCAAGCTCAAGTTATAATAATATCAAATTGCCCTCAAGATTGAATAAGTTAGTAACAAGTTTGAGGAGTTGTCCACTTTTTCGATATTTTCTTTCATTCTTTCTAATTTGAGTTTTTATAATATAAATTAGTGAATCAAATCTCTAACAATTTGGGTATTTATTATAAAAATTAATAAATCAAATCTCTAACAATTTGAGTTTTTCTTTTATACATGTGCGAAAATACTTTCAAACATTGACCTTTTTTAGTAAATAGCTTCATATTTGAATGGCACATTTGCAATGCCTACAGAATCCATATGTAACAGACTGAGCCAAAAATTCCTCACATAGCTCTAACAAAGCCTGATTGAAACCTTTGCGTAACTGAAACTGTGCCATGGCAATTGATCATCTGGTGTCACAAACGCTTAGATTTAAATTTGTTTTCCCATCAGCCTAGCTGCAACTAGTTTTTTCCGTTTTCCCGTCTAATATTCATTAGAGGGCCGTTTCAGGCCTGTTCCCTGATCTGCCCAGATCCAGTGAACGCTGGTACGGGTGTGTCAGAAAAAAAAAAATTTTAAAAAAAATCATTTTAAGCAAAAAAAACCTTTTTTTTTTTTTTTTTTTTCAAAAAGTGACGTGGCAGTCGCTCGACCACGTCAACCAGCTGCTGCTGCGTTCCCAGACTGCGGGAACGTAGCAGACAGCAGGGGAACTCAGAGCCTTCTAAGACCCCCAAATCTCATGTAATGTATTCTAACTTCAGGATATTAAGCCCATGCTCGTTGGAGTGCCAGTATACTTGAGAAAGACTCTGCAATGATAACACAGGAAAAAAATTGTACGAGGGTGCCGTAGATGGACCACTTTTTTCCATTTGATATTTGATGATTTCTTTGTGACATGTTTGTACTTGTGTGGGTGACAGTGGAGTGAAAGGAACTCATGATTTTCTGTTCAAACTTTGGTAAGGTTCAGATACAGTAGAACTTCTATAGAAAGTGAACTTCTGCAAAGCCAAAAAAAATCTCTAAAGTGATGTTATTCCTTTGATCCCAGCTTGGACGCATGGAAGATGTACGAATTAAGTTAAGGGAAAAAAAGAAGTAAGTGAAAAGCAACTTTCATTGAATTTGGAATCCAGATGTCACTTCGGTGAACATAACATTTAGTAGCTTGAATTGATGTTGTCTTGGTTCTAGAGTGATGGTGTGCCTCTACATCCTCCACCTGTCTAATTCATCAGTAGTTACTGATGAAACACTGTTGGGGTGTGGCATATACCACACCATCACTATAGAGCTACTGAATGTTATGAATGTGCCTCAGTCTAGAAGCAGCACGAAAATTGCATCCTACTAAAAAAATCTTTAGACATCATTAATGCCATTGTCCTTCTCTAAAGCAATAACCTCTTTAATGTACGGAGTGAAGTTCTTCTTTGGTCTTAGGGGTACTACCTTATGGAAATTCTACTGTAGTTGAGCTATTTCTAACAAATCCATTTTCATCCCAATATGTATAAGGTAAACCAGCCCATTGTGATCAAAATTTGGAATGTACCCTCATGTCATTGTTGAAAGTTTCAAAAAAATTCCTACATAAAGACAAGTGTGAGAAATAGTGTAAGCAATTGAAATTATATTTTTCAAACAAAGTATGAATTTATTACGGATTTTTGAAGTGATTTGTCCAAAAGAGTCAGTAGACTATTCCATAACAAACAAAAATTGTATTCAGTATGCTTTTCTTAACCCCTAAAGGCCCAAGGCCTTTTTTCTGCCAAAAAACACCCCAAATTGCCAATTTTTTAGCAAAGAGTGAAAAAAATTTAAAAATGTTTTTTTTGTACATCTAACCATAAGATCTTACACATAACTAGTATGAGAATGTGTGGAAATAATTTCAGAATTTTTGACTGCACAGATTGCAAGGTATCTGCGTTTAAAATGAAAAAAACAAGTTTTTCAAGACATTATGGGACTGAATTTTTACTTTGAACATTTTTAACCTAAAAATTTTGCACTACAGAGTTTTGAGCTTTAAATGTTTATAGTGAAGAATTGAGTTGAGAATCTAGTAAAAAAAATTCAAAAAAACTTAGTTTTTAATTATTAAAAAAATTGTTAAATAGAAGTAAGTACAAGATAGAAGGAAAATCTAATATATTCATAAATTCTAGATGGAATTAAAATGCACTATTCACAATCGTGAGATTGTTCTAGCAAGTAAACTAAACCATGCGGAAAAAAAATTGAAAAATTTGAAAAATTGCCTTCAGAAATGAATCCTACAAGTAATTTTTTTCAAAAAGATGCTCTAACTGCCTAAAAAACAAGAATGTCCATAACTTTCTCATAACAAATTCAAATGAAATGAATCAAAGTTTCCAGATAGAAAAAGATATATTCTATGAGAAAAAAAATACTCTATAAAAAAAAAAAGTGCAAATTCTTTTTGCTGCCCGCGCTGCCCCTTGTCACATGTTTTGAGCTTCTTTGGTCTTAACTTTTGTTCCCGGGCATCGATTTTGAAAAACATTATATTCCTACAAAGCTAATTTGCTTTTCTACCTCCAAATAAAGTTTCAAAAAATCAGGAGAAAATTTCAGCCCGTAGGTACCTGCCCAAAAATGCATTTGTCCTCCAAGGGACAATGGTCCTTTAGGAGTTAATCACCTAAAGTGGTCACAATAATTACTAATGTAGAAGGCCATGAAAAGTCACTTCCTACAATGATTTACACTAAAAAAGTAGGTGTTCCTAATGAGGTCACTAATCACTCCATTGGTGTCAGATTAGACATTGATTATGGCCTAAAAAATTGTCATGGGGTCATTAGGTGTCCACTATAGGTCATCCAACCACAATAAGCTGGTTTACCTTAGTAAACTTGCTATCAACTCACAAGCAAAATTCAAATCCTTCTCCACATAAATATAGAGACTTGCATGTTTTGAAACTTGGCATGATTATTAAAATTCATGTTAAGATTCACTTTCAAAAAATAGTTTGCAAAAAGATATTTTTCTACAAATTTTATTGCAATTTATAGGCAATGATGCTGAAATCTAGTTAAAAATTCCTTACAACCCTTCACCGCACAGTGTGTGATCATTGGAAGGTGATACAAATTTTGTTCCCATCACAATTGAATTGGTAGTTAAATTGTGTAGTTAGTGTTCAATAATTGAAGGGGTTGTGCGGTTTTGGATCTGTGCGGTAAATGGATGGTTTATGTTATATTAACTTCATTTACATTGACTTTTGTCAAGATAAGTACGAACACCTCTAACATCAATTTTAGTAGGATTGTCAAACTTTAGTGCTGGAAGTGTAGAATGAAACTTTTTATTTTATAAAAAAATTTCATTGATGGGAAGGTTTAGTACATTTTGAGCGTACAATGCACTTTCAAAAATTTATGATTTTTGAAGTGGAAGGAATTCAGAATAGGTATTTCTGCAATCCATTTGGAAAATTTCAATTGGTTCAATTTTATATAAGTACAAAATTTTGTAATTGATATTGTAAGTATCAATACAAAAGCAATGAGAACAATTCCATCCATTTCAGCACGGATTGTCCACCAAACTTGGTCTTATAAGCTACAATATTTATTGAATGCCTTTGCAAGTTTTGGTTGATTGGCTAGACTATCCTTGTGATTTTTATATTATAAACCACAAAGAATGCAAAGATCACCACGAGGAAAAAGTTTATTGAAGGATCATATTTGACTAGCTATGTAAAGCGGGATGCCATAGCCAAAGCTATATAATTTGGCAACTTCATTAAAAGAGAAATCCTATAACTTGAATTCTCATCCATTAACCAATATGTAGGTTCAAGCCTAGAAATAATTGTGACTAGCTTAGAAATTTCATTTCATTTCAACAAGTCATATGGAATGCAATTTTGTCTTAAAGAATCTACTTGTAGTAGTGAAGACATAGCCACATACAAAACTTACAATTTCATAGTCACACTTGCTATCTATATTTATGTGATTGAACTAGTTACATTTATCATTTAAATTTAGTATATCCTCATAATACAATCAAACCTCTTTAATCACACACAATACAAAATTATACACTTCTTATACATTCTCAAATTCTTTCATGTTGTATGCAAATATGATTGCACAACTTCTACATGTCAAAGTGCATATAAGGTTGGAGCACCCAAAACCAAACTTATACCGAATGGCATCACTTTCTAGGTAAGGCAATGGTTTTAAAACCTAAATTTAGGTAGACAATAGATAGCTTATCATTTTGGTCAACAAAAAATAAGCTATTGATAGTCTATCTAGATTTAGGTTCTGAAATGACTACCAAGTTTAGAAAAGTGCCGCCATTGGGTACAAGTTTGGTTTTGGATGTGCCTACCGTAGAAGCCTATTTGATCTTCCAAAAGAGTGCAAGTATATGACATTGCAATTTCCGACAAATGCTTTAACACATGTTGTGACTCAAAGCATTTTGTGCATGTACATTGTGTCGACATGCCATGCAAACAATGCAAAAGAAAGGCGGACTTCTCAAAAGTAAACTATTGAGACCACTTTAGCCACTTCGCAAATTCTTTTGGGAAAGAAAAGATAAGGCCACTTTCCTAGACTGGGCATTTTTAGAACGACTCTATGTTGAAGTGTTGAACAGAGAATGGTAAAACTTAAATTCCACCAGGGATAAAATGAAACTATTGGAAATTCTCACTCCAAATTTTATAGGCCCTCATTTTTTAAATTTATATTTCCGTCTCCTGCTGCTTCATCTAAAATGGGGCTCCATTTTAGCAAGTGCTGGTTGCTTGTCGCACATGTAGGCGGGAAGTGGTTGGAGGCATTGGCCTTTCAGCTAAGCTCCTCTTCAAGGAGGCTAGTAGGTGGTGTTTAGATGTTCTGAGAGAGCAAGTTGATGAGACCTTTGACAAGATGATTGTGGCGCTTGGAGTGCATTGTTTTATAAATGTTGTATGTTGTACTTTTATTCAATTTGATTGATTAGGACAAAGAACATGAATTGAATCTTTGGAATCCACTATGTAGCCGCAATAGGTGTACAAATGGGATATGAAATTGAAGCGATAGACAGAGATGTAGAGTGTTGGGTGGAGAAAGAAAACAACTTGCTTGGAATTTGTGTAGACCTTCAAATTTCTTGTCTAATTTAAAGTTATGGACTTGCCATATATGATTTTCAATCAATTTTCATTTTTTTTCCTCGGTGAAGTGGGAGAAGTCACTAAAGTTGGTATTTTGTGGCATCTAAAGGATGATTGTTGGAGGGGAACAATCTCACCTTTAGAATTCGTAAATTCTAAACTTCTAATTCCATCTTAAAGCTATTAATGATTTAACTTTTCCTTCAATTTCATACATATTTTTAGTACTTAATAAGTTTTAATACAATGAATAGAGAGTTATTTTTGGATCTTTTCCTAGACTTCTTATTCCATTGTCCAATATAATTTTTTTAAATTCCATCTTAATAGTGCAAAAGTTTTAAGCTGAGAAGATTCAAAGTTGTATAATATAATCGCACAAGATGCAAAAAAAACTATTAATGCCACATTGAACTACTTTTGGACTTTTGAACGTCTAGAATTAATAATAGGAAAAAAAATATGGAGAGATAATCATCAATAGATAATGCAAAACATTGAAAGATCAATAAAAAACATCCAGAGATCTATGATAAATATCACGAGATAATTATCTAAAGGTCTCCTAGTGTTTTGTTCAGAATTCACCAAATAGTTTAGAAATAGTTATACATGACATATGACCATTGCTTTGAAATCTTGCAATACGTGTGGTCAAAGTTTCTAAAAAAATTTCATACTATTTATCACTATTCCAATGCAAGATCCTATGATTAGATATGTCATAAAATAGTTTTTAAATTTTTTGTTTTTTGTAATAGAAATGGCAATTTTTAACAGTCTTCAATGAGAAAGGCCTTGGGACTTTAAGGTTAACTTTATATAGTAGGAACTTCTACCTTTCTAAATAATTTTCCTAAACCATCACCAATTAAACTATTTCAATGCAATGAATAGTAGGCATTTTTGTAACCATTTAAAATGAAGCAGCTCCTACACAAGGAACAAGATACTAAAAGAAGTGCTTTGAATATTATGAATGAAATTTATGGTTTGAGATGAGTCTAGTGAATCATTGGGTATCGAGATAAGGTAGGAGGCTCTGAAACCGACCATTTAAGGGTTGATCTGCCTTTTTCATGTGGTTCCTTGGATGGGAATATTTTTAGCTCATTTTTCAAAGAAAGAGAAATAGATGAGGAATCTAACACAAGTCGTTTCATATTTTTTGAAGCATTTTTGAATTAGTTATGAATTTTCAAATGAGATGTGTTGTAGGTCCCTATTTCTAACCTAGTTCTTCCATGAACCGTTCACTTGCAATTCTAAAGAAAAATGGCAAAAGCAAAGAGAATGATTGGCTCTTGCAGTTAATAATGCTTTTTTCCTTGATTCATTCAATGACTATAGCATTCACTTTTAGAACCACCTCATGTCCATTTCACAACCATTTATAGGGGCGGTTCTTAATGCCTGTGCGATTTCAGAGCCGCCTACCTTAGCACACTTCAATACTCATAACAAATTTCTTACCCCAATTCATACCTTGTTAGAACAATATAACTTCTTTTCATATTGCTTCTTTTATATTCAATGGATATTTATATGAAGAAAAAATTCAATATATAAAAATTCATCTATTCTACAAGGGCAACTCAGTCATTATATCCACAATATTGGTTTCATCTACCTTAGATCTTAAGTACAAAATGGCAAAATGGTCATGTAGAGAAATGTCGATTGCTAAAGATTTTGCCACTTTAATGTACTAAAAGAAAGGCCTAATCAGTTCAAACCAATTAATAGTGCATCTATCTAAAGCTGTTTAATTGTTGTACATTCAATGTCTTCTTAACTCCTAAAGATCATGACTATATTTTCACCAAAAGTGCTCCAAAATTACCTTTTTAAGTACAAGTATCAAATTTTAGAGAAAAAAACACATTTTTGGATAGTAGGATCTTGTAGTATGCTAGTTTGAGAAGATGTGGAAAAAATTTCAGAAATTTCCACTATGTGGATTGCAAGATAGTAGCATTTAAATTGACAAAAATCTTTTTTCTGGCCCTGCAAAAAATAGGGCAGCTGCACTTCACAAGGTCACATTTGTGTGAAGAAATGTCCAAAATGGTGGTGCTTCTTTGGACTCATTCTTCAAGTCAAGCTGGCTACATGCTTGAAGAATTTCAAATCTTTTGAAATTGTACAATATACAAGAAAAAAAAAAGTAAGTAGAAAGAAACAAAAAATGATTGCAAATACAAAATTATTAAGAATTTAATTATGGAATTGGAAAATGCCCGTTCCAATGGTTTTAATGCTATAATAAACAATCTAAATCCTATGACTATTTTTTTTTTTAAATATTGAAAATTGGGTAAAATAAAGGACTTTAAAGTTTATTTTAGAGTAGAAAATCTATAACTACATGCTAACAAAGTACTCCTCATAACTTTCATCTCATTAATAAAAATGGAATGATTCAAAGCTTTTTACACATATATAATCTTAAAAACCAATTTCAATTTTTTTGTTTTGAAAAAAGTGATGTTTTCTTATCTGCCCAGATTGCCGGGGCGAGGGAAAAAAATACATATTATACAATAATATTTTAGCTATGTATTCAAAAGTTATGAAAATTGTTAGGTCTTCCAAAAGACCTTGTCCGCATGTTGTTCAAAGAAAAATAAAAAAAATTTGTTTGTAGTGAGCTGCCTAAAATTGCTATGTTGCCAAAAAATGCAACTTGGTCCTTTAGGGGTTAAACTGTAGGATTCAAATATGTAGCTTCAATTTGTTTTATTCAAATGTTGGTATTAGTATTTACTATTAGCTTAAAGTGACAATCTCATATATAACAATCATGTATATTTATATCCCAGCTATTATTATCTTTAATTTTTAGATGACTATGCAACACTAATAGAATAAATCAATATGGTATCAACTAATTTGATCAACTGGGAGTTAGATTGAAACAACAATCATGAGTCTTCAACATCAGTTTTGATAAATTGGCAATGTTTTAAAAGTCTCGTGTATCTTCACAAGGTCAAATTTTAGGATTCGTTATAGATTTTGGATTCACACAATGTCATTAATTCCTAAATGTCTAGGGCACTAAATTCTAATGTTGACAAAAGTTTGAATTTAAATGATACCGTACCAAATTACTTTTTTTTGTAATTTATATTTTTGAAGAAATGCTTTTTGAAGTCTACTTTTAGCATGAAAAATATAATTTTGAAAATAAATGATTATGATTTTGCTACTCAAGATTTTGTGCAAGGATGTCCATTGCAAATCTTGATTTTCAAGTGCTAAAGGCTCTTAGAAATGAGCCTCAAATACAATAGATTTTGGAGAAAAAATCACATTAGAAATTCATTTAACTAAATTATAGAGTAGATTTTGAAAAACTGTAAATTGATTGGTGTTAAGCATATTATGTCCTTTAAGACCATGTTTTCTTGATGACCAATTTTTTAGGTTTGACACGTGGAAAGAAGATTGAAAGACTTCATCTACTTTCACGTGTTTAACACCCTCATGATCAAACATTATAGTCCTTCATTCTGTAAGTGATATTATTGTGTGTTGTCTTTTGCTATGCAATCTCCAACATGTTGACTTTAAATTTGTATAGTTGCAATTCAAAAAAATATTGATAAAACTTATTAAAATGTTGCCTTCTATTCAATCAATGATGAATTCTAAGAAGCTCAAAAAAGGACTTGGGCATTCAGGGGTTAAACCGTGCCAAGATAACCCTTTAAGTGCCATTGTCCCCTCAGGGGACAAAATGGATTTCGGGGACAAAAAGTATGCTTGTCATTCGACATTTGTAATAAATCCTAAAATTGATGCAAAATTTTCACGTCTCCTTATGTACATTTATCTCTTATGCACTATGTAAGTATCCGCTGACTATTAGAACTTCAAAAACTACAAAGAGGACATCCTTATGATCACCCATCATTGACAATTGAAGGTTTCAAAGCCTTCAATTCCCAGCTGCTTGGACTAGCCATGCTACGGCTGTTGCACCTACACAAGGACCAGACCAGCTTGCTGAATTAATTTGTGCGACCTGACCAAATGGAGTTGCTTGCTACAGTTCTACACAATCATACAAACTTATTTGAAGGACAGGCTAGGCAGTGCCTTTAAATGCAGAGCCAAAGATTCCAGCCACATATCAGCAATGGTCACAAAAACAAGTATAAATGGAAGTCGAGCCTGCAACGGCAGTACAAATGTTTCCCTTCACGTAAACTCATTGCTAAACCCTAAATTTTTAACCTTCCATCGAATTTTTAAGTTAGTCAATAACTTCCTTATTATTCTACTTTGTTGAGTGCAGCTTTAGATCATCATTCCTGTTGGCCCTTTACTACCAGCTTCTGTCTCACTAAAGAAGAACCAAATGTGAACAGTGCTGGTGTTGCAAAAGAAGATCCAATATTGACACGGCTTGACCACCAACTGTTTTTACGATGCCTTTGGAACCAATCAACCTCCCAATTGATAGAGCTCGGGTTAAGGCTCAAAACCAGTGTGCTTCATTTGTGTTCTGGTTCTGCAAAATTGCAACCATCTTCAGAAGTAGCATTAGACAATTTTCATAAGAATCTGCTCCCACTTAAGATAACAACATCAAATTGCTTCCAAGTAGAGAAATGGAGCAATGTTCCTACTATGAAATTGCTTCATTTTTGGTTGGATCTTGTTGGAAGGCCCAAGAGTATTGAATTCTCAATTCTCTTCTTCTGCATTTTTGGGCCCTATATGAATAATCTACAAATACAAATGAATCCGAAAGCAACCTAAGCTCTTATGACTAGAGACCTTGTATACATTAAATATCAAATTGAAATGGGCCTTGTGACAATACATTAAATTATGCAATGTTGTATTGATAGCAAATTTTTTTTTCTTAAGAAATACATATCAATCAAAATTCCAACATAATTTTGGAAAAAACATGATTACCTCTCATTTTTATCCCAAATTTTTCTTCTTGTTGTATTTCAAACATTGATTTGTTTAACAAACAACCTTTGATTTTAAGCTAAAGAGATGCAAAATTCAATCACGTTTAGAATGCATGTTTCATTAAATTTGAAGTTGTATTGAGATAAGTGGTTTGAATTGTCAATAAACTTTGATTGCTTGTGAATAAATAAATCCTTATTCATTGATAATTATTTATCTTCTTTATATTATGTCAAAAGCCTTCTTCTATTTATTCAAATTCAATTCTTTATTATTAAATTTAGGATCATAACACAATACAATAGTGATTAACCAAAATTCATAGTTTCTACTATTGAATTAAGTTGAGTACTATACTAAAAAGTGAAAGAACATCAATAGTTATCCAAATGCAAGCACTTCATCACATTTAGAAATATTGTGAAATACTCAGAGTACAATTAATTTAACCTTAGTATTTTCTAACAGTCTAAGTATTGGATATCACTAGAATGCTTCAAGGAAAAGTATTGTCCAAATAACTTCTCATTCATCCAAATCATTACTTGATTTTTTAGAAAGAGCATCTTTCGATATAATCAACTTGATGAATTTGAAGTAAATAATGATTTTTGTATAATAAAGCTCTAAATTTTATTTTATTTATGGGCCAAAATATCAAAACCATATCAAGTTGACTTTGGAAGCAAAATACACTTCTTCTCATAATCCAAAACAAATTGTCAAATCTAGAGCCTAAATATTTATCCTCTTTAAACATGTAATTGTGTACCAATGAAGTTATATCTTCCTTTGTTTACTGGATTCCTTTAAAATCAGCTAGCTCCATCACTTCACCATTAAATTGTTTTGCTTTCTCCTCAGTAGCCACCATGATAGAATAAGGAACAAGCTTGACATCCATTTCTTGGACTTTTGAATGCATAATAGTAATGACTTGAGACATTACTTCTATTTCAGCTTCATTTGCAATCATCTCAAAGTACTTGCTTGGACTCACCAAGCCTCCACCCGCTTCTTCAGCAAGCTTCCGAAGGCCTTTGATGCCTTCATCTATTTTGTCTTGTTTTTTCTTGGAATTGAATTCCAAATCCTGGGATTCATCTGCAAAGGTTTTACATGCCTGATCAATGTTCATAGCTTCTTTTTTCACTTGGAAATTGTGGATGCTAACTTGAGCATTCAATAAGTGGAGCTTAGCATATTGCTTGTATAAATCCTTTTGAAGAAGAGCCTTTGCAATGTTGTGAAAGTCATCTTCTGTTTGATCTTCTTGTATTTTGCCCTCCTCAAGATTGCAACTGGCCTCCTCACTATTGCAATTTGCATCTTTACAATCATCATTGATTTGAAATGGCATTGCATTTCTTCTACTGAATTGGTCTCTTGAGTCTTTTCTTGAAGATTGGTCTCGATTTTCTCAGATGAAGCTGCTGCACCACTACTATGAACCCCATCGCTTTTCATTCCATAAATAGCAACAAAATATAGGGTGAGTGCAAAAAAAAGTCACAAATGATAAAACGTGGGGCCAACTTGGCTACTAACATTAGATCATTTTCAACCTTCGATGAGTGAGAAGTGATAGAGGTCTAGATCTCTAGAACTGAAAATCAATTAGGTTTGTTGTAGTGCACTTACTAGAAACAAGGCTTTGGTACCCGAATGCTTGCTTGAGTGGTTCTTCTCCAAATCAAGTTGTTTTGATTGGCTGTGCTTGCTAGTTTCTACTCCTTGAGCTTGAATATTAGGAGTCATGGAATCTGTTTTGACCTTTTTTGTTTTTCTATTGGCCTTCTTGTATTCTCCTCTAAATTTCCCACCAAGCGTAAAGGTTCTTTGGCAACTTTTACAAAAGAAGCGAGGTTGATTGTATCCTACCTTCTTTTTGTTTTCAAAATACTTCAATTCTATATTGCTTGAACCACATTCTTCACGACTACAAATCCTTGGTACACCTTGTAGAGAGTCCGGGATTTTAGCTTCAAATTCACTTCGAGTACGAGAAATAGGTTCCATAATGGGGGTTTTCTACATCCAACAATCATTGAAGTCAATGATTGGAAATCGATGCATGAAGCTAATGAGCAATTGTTGATAACTAACGTAAGTTGAAATTTTATTGAAATGAATGTGGCAAGCAATTATTGAGAAGTAACTAACGTTTTGATACTAAAATTATTTCATTCAACACATGAAGAAAATGATTAAACAATTCCAAGAATTTATTTATTTCATCCATCATGTAAGGAGGTTGATGAAACAATTCTAAAATAATTCCAAATCTTAATCTCAAGAGCAAAGAGCAAATCAACAATTACCACTTGCTTGTAAAAAGCTTACGGTTGTTGCAAAAAATGAACAATTGATAGAGTAGTTTGTTGCCGTTGTTGATGCCTGTAGAATATCAAACTTGATATTAAGACGTTGAGAGTTACAAGTGTAAATGAATAAAAATGTATAGAATGTTAATTATAAAAATTCACAAATTTGAATTTAATGAAAGTATATACAACAATATTCTATTCTAAGATTGTATAATTTTGAGTACGCACATTATTTTTCTTATCAACAAATATAGAAAAGAATTCAAGCATATCAACTTCATATCTGTATTAAGCTACTAGTAGATAATTTTAGTAGAGAAAAAAAATCTTTTGTTGCATTTTCTTGTTTCTAAAAGTTGTATTGTAATCCTTCTCAATAGGCTTCTACAATGATCATTTTTTAGAAGGAACTATTTATATTTTGCATGGATAATACTAGTATAAAAAAGTAAAAATAGGAGTGCTATGCTCCTAGTTGTTGCTTTGGATGATAATTTTCAAACGTCAACAAATTTATTGTATTTCAAACATGATCATCCAAAGCGCATATTATTTTGAATACCAATATCAAAATGGACCAAGGTTGAAAAGCATAATAAGATAGGTCTCTAAACTATACTTCTACTTTCAAATTCCTATGAAATTCACAAGCCTATATTCCCTCTCTTCTCTCTTCAATCACCATATGCACACCTCTCAATACAAACCTCCTCTTCCTTCTTACCAAATAGACAAATGAATGATTTGAGACGTATAGCCAAGGAGTTATATATTTTTTGGTGGATTAGCCTCGATGGTAAGATGGATCTATTTGGTAAAATGGCCTTGATGGTATGATGGATCCATTTGTGCATCTCAGTAGTCAAGTAGGATCATTAATAGAAATATTCACCTCGGTAGAACAGACTCAGCATGTAGACAAATTCATTAGGTAGTCAAATATTTTTGCATCTTGACAACCAAATAGAATCATTAAATGGAAATATTTACCTCAGTGATTCAAATTAGATTACTTCTATTAAATTGAAGCCTTCTATTACTATCCAACATGTTTGAATAAAATTTACAGTAGTATTGCCAAATATTCACGATTTCATATCATCTCCATCAATAGGAATAATTCTTATAATACTAGTTTTTTAATATGTTGTATGGTTGAGTTGAGCTTTTGGGTACTGAATGCTTCTTGCTACATTGAACAAAAAATCAATGGACATAGTTAAACTCATTTAGCAAGCCAACAATGGATTTGAGAAACTTGCCACAAGCTACAAACCAAGTCAAGAAGACTATTACGCTTATAAAGAAGATGATGGACCTTTGGCAAGCATAAAGAAACGTCATACAATAAATAAATAAATAAAATACTTGTATAAAATGTGAGATTAAATCTTGTTTACAGGTTGTAAAAATATTTAAAAAATTATAGAAAACTACAACAATGGAACAATGAAGCATCATCCATTTTTGAAGATTAAACCTCCAAATTTTTTTCATTAAATTACATAATATTTGTATAAATTTAATCATTACCAATGGACTATCTTCTAGTTCATTTTGTTATTTAAATGGATCACATTAGAACACTCCTAATTTTTTGGAAACCTAAACAAATGATATGCCTATTTAATCACTTAGATGAGCGGTTCATATGTTGATATGCACTTCATATGTTGATATGCCTGTTTAATCACAAAAAGGAAGAAACGACGCCATTTCTTCTATTTCTCCACAAAACACTTAATAAAAAGTTATGTATATTTAATTCTAATTAAAGGAGTAAAATTGATTGTAAGCTTGGTTATAAACGGCAATTAGAAGGTAACAGGTTCTAAAATGGAGCGGGTTCTAAAATCAATCAGGCTCTAGAGGTACATTTTGCACTTTCCAATGTACAAGTGGTGTGCATTTGAGGAGGTGGTCGGTCTTAGAGCCCACAAAAATGCACTTTTCTGCAACTTCAAAAATTCATAACTAATTCTACAAAGCTTCAAAAAATATGAAACAGCTTGGGTTGGATGCCAATTTCTCTTGCCTTTCAAGAAAAAATTACTGAAAAATATTTTAAGAAGATCTACCTCCCCAAAATTCAGCTTTAGCTCTTAGATGAGCGGTTCATGGACTTCTTACCTTATAAAGAGAAAGATATGAAGCTTCTTAGAAGAAAGTCCTTTAGAAAATTAGGTTGGAATGTTCTTATGTTGTAGCAATAGGGCAAGGTTGGCACATTGATGCCTAATAATTAAGTAACCCTTTATGCCCTAAGGCATAATTTTAAGCCATTTTTTTGCTTTCCGGTGCAATATTTGTTGGATACAATTCTTTTGAACTTTTTTATTAAAAGTGTATTTCAGTACAAATTGAAATTCTATCAATGTACAATGAAATATTTTATTTTAACTTAATCATTCACATGAAGTTTGGTGTTTATTAAACTTAGCAGACTTTGGAGGCCATTTTGGCATAGGAAAACAATTTTTTCTAAAAACATTAAACTAAGAAAAGTTGAAAAATTAAGTTAACTTTCACCTTCAAAAATCCGTTTGTGATTTTGAGTCTCCAATCAAAAGTTACGAACAAAGTTCAAAGAGGGGTTGCAAGGAACATTTTCTTTGACATTTTCAAAAATCTTCTCTGAATTTTGTCTATAACTTTTAGTTGGAGACTCAAAAGCACAAACGGATTTTTGGGAGTAAAAGTTATCTTAACCCCTAAAGGACCATTGTCCGTTTGAGGGACAAATGGGATTTTGGGCAGGTACCTACGGGCTGAAATTTTCTCCTAATTTTTTGAAACTTTTTGTGAACTTGAAGAATTGAGAGAGGTATGTGGCGGAAAAAAAAAATTTGAAATCGGACCTTTGAAAGTGAAGTTATGCCATTTCTTAGAGTGTATGGGGACAAGGGGGGGGGGGGGGGGCAGCAAAAAAAATTTGCAAAATTTTGAATTTTTTTTAAATATTTTTTTTCTCATAGATTATATTTTTGTCTATTTGGAAAGCTTTGATTCATTTCATTTGGATTTTGTATGAGGAAGTTATGGACATTCTTGTTTTTTGGGTAGTTAAAGCATCTTCTTGAAAAAAATAATTTGTAGGATTCATTTCGGAATGCAATTTTTGTAATTTTTCAATTTTCTTTTTGTAATGGTTTAGTTTACCTGCTAGAACAAACTCACCACTGGGATTAGTGCATTTTAATTCCATCTAGAATATATGAATATTTTAGATTTTCCTTCTATCTTGTACCTACTTCTACTTAACAATTTTTTTAAGAATGATAATTAAGTTCTTTTGAATTTTTTTTTCCTAGACTCTCAACTCAATTCTCCACTATAAAAATTTAAAGCTTAAAACACTGTAGTGCAAAAATTTTAAGTTAAAAATGTTTAAAGTCAAAAAATCTGGTCTCGCAATGTGCTGAAAAAGTTTGCTGAGTTTAAATGTACCAAATTGGAAATGAATGAATGAAAAGAATAATTATGTGCATATGCAATTGTAATAGTGGATTATTGGTGAAGGCGTTTGGCTTTTAGCCATGAGGTTGTGAGTTCAAACCCCGTGGTTGACTATGGAGTGATTCAAATTGCCTTGAATGTCTGGGCAGTAGGAAATAATTTTGTTTGTGGCTCGGAAGTTTTTGTGCAGCAAAAAAAATTTGTTTGCCCAAAATTAATTTTTTTTCTCCAAATTCAACCAAATCAACAAAAAAAATCAACAGACTTTAGTGTAATTTTGACCAAGACAACGCGACCAAAACAACAAGTTTTGATTGTTTTAATTGCAGGTTTTTTTGGTAGTGCTTGCACCAAAAAAATAGATTGCATCCACCATTTTTTCCACAAATAATTCATAACCTTTAATAGAAAAATTCAAATCAAAATCAAGCTCACAATTTGTATAGAATGCATGTATTAAAAACAAAAAATGGAAATAATGATTTTTTAAATCTTAAAAATCTAGTGTAAGATTTGAACTTCAAATATAAAATTTCCAAATAATCCTAAGATAGTATAAACTAAAAAAATGCAATCTTTACTTTTTAATCAAGTTATATGAAAAATTGAAAATTATTTCAATGATTTTCAAATAGATTTCTAAATTTAGTCTGTATAATGCAGCTAATAAAGTATTTTTCAGTGTAAATTTCTCAATTTCAAATACCTTGAGATTTAAAGTCTTTTAGAGGGTGATGGTTGCATTTCCTAAACTAGCTATGCTCTCTCCAAATTCCCGAAAGAGTCTTTCACCTCTAGTTCAATGGCCATTTACCATGGGCAGTTTTCAACTTTATCAAAAGACCACCTTATAGTGCACTCTGACAAATATCCTGGTGTATTGTAGTGTGAAAATAGCCTATTAGTTCTCTCTTTACTTTGTCAGATCTATATACATTTGTAAAGTATTCATTCTATTTTCATTAGCAAGGCAAAAGATATATTTAGATTGTAGGCAAGTGCATTATCTCTTACAAAAAACAAATAAACATTATATAGATTTTATTTAAGAGGTTTAGATTTTTCTATAGATATTAGAGATTGGTTTGCTTGTTCATTTGTTATTGAAGATTTTTTTCTCCTACCTCAAAAGCAAGCCATAATCTTTGTCCAAATCATTTGAATTTAGATAATATGAAAAATTCGATTTACAAAATTCACATCAAAGTAGCAAGTAAAGTGGCAATTTTCAATTTTTAATATTGGAGGATTTTTTTAATAAGCTATACCCCTCAAAAATCCTTAAATATTAGTACACAAATAACTAAAATGATCTTCAATGTAATGGATTTAAATTATTATCAATTTTGCATTGTAAAAAATATACATATATAAAAGAACTAATTAAGTCGTTAAACTATTGAACTTGTTTGGCAATGTGAAAAAAAATTCTTTTTCATTCTCCTGCTTGGGCCTGGTCAAAAAAAGAGGTGAGGAGTACAATCCATTAGGGTGGGATTATTGATCATAAATACAACTAGTGATGGCGTTCAAGATCGGTAAGTGAAAATGTAGATGATAGGTCTTTCCATGATCTAAAGTTGTGTAGGTTAGAGTCCTATAAGTCACCTAAAGTCCTTAGTCCTTGCTGGGCAAGTTCCCTTGCCCTAGCAACAGAGAAGTTAAAGTTAGCCCCAATGAAGCTTGTGGACCACCACAAGCTAGTTGTGAGGACCTCATCAGAGGTGGAGGGTGGTAGGAGTTCAATCTTCTTCACTAGGCGTTGCCAAGCGGATGTAATGTGGTTCCATACCCTTGAGCCTATTGAGACTGAAGGTCTATGAACCATGAGCCATGCTTGGGAAAGATACTAGTAGCCACTTTTAGGGTGTGGTTTCATCCTATGGATGCAATAGCAAAGTAAAACTTTGAGGTTGGATATACCTGGTTTGATGGCATAAAGAACCCACTTGGCAAATAAGGCAGTAAGAGAAACCTTGGGATCTAGTAGTTTCAAGTCACCAGCCATCTTTGGAAGAAAACAATTGTTCCAGACGTTTCTCAACTTGACGATCCAATCCCTATTATGACTTGGCAGATTAGTGATGTCAATTTCAAACTCCATCCCTCTGAAGTCCATACATTCTCTCTACCTTGAAGAACCAAAAGAGCAATCGTGGGCCTCAATTTTAGGATACTTTAATTTGCCCCGACTAATAATGATGAGGATGAATATTGTGGATACACACAAAGGATTAGGGTGATGCAGATCAACAAGAGTCGTAATTGAGCCCCCTATTTTCTATTTCATGGTAGATTACACAAGGACTGATCTTCGACCCAGGACGCTGGCAATGGAACAATGGTCTATCACTTATGGAATACTCAACGTCCGTAGGCCGTTTTCTTATCACTCAAAATCCCAACCAAAGACCACAATTATGTCAAAATAGGCTGGATATCTTCTACCCACGTTCACTCCTAATTGGAAAGATGTGTGGGGGTCATTGCAAGAAACACTTGTCCTTTTGGGTGTCCCCTTGGCCTTAGACACATACATTTTCACTCATTACTTTTGCGTTGTATGTCTTTTTCTCATGAAATTTGAAATAGGTACATGTGGTAGTTTCAAACATTGTGTAATTTTTTCCAATTTTTAAAAATTAGTTTACTATTTTTAAATTGCCCCCGATTGGATGTCTACTTTGGCCATCTAGGAGGTTTTTAGTACTATTTTCAACTCAAAAATGCAAATTTGAAGGTGAAAATTGGTAGGAAAGCAGTTCTACTGAAATTACACAAGCCTATGAAGAATTTTTTCAAGAATAATAAAGTGTCCACCTTCCACATATGCTCAAAGTGTACTACCTTTGCGCATGTGCAAAGAATACAATTTTTTTTCCCAAAGGT
This sequence comes from Neckera pumila, assembly GCA_963969595.1. Taxonomy (NCBI): domain Eukaryota; kingdom Viridiplantae; phylum Streptophyta; class Bryopsida; order Hypnales; family Neckeraceae; genus Neckera; species Neckera pumila. The sequence goes on along the minus strand of OZ018411.1, from coordinate 23,980,916 downwards.
GAAAATGATTGAAGAGAAGCACTTCCAATTTAGGAAAAATGGATTTTTTTTTTAATTTTTTGATTTTTTTTACTATTTTCTAAAAATAAAATCCCGAACTATGTATTTTCTTGCATTTTCCATCACTCTTAGAATGTGCATAACTTTTAGAGATAAATTTTTTTAGGTCTGAATTTTTACATACATATTATTTTAAGTGCTTTACAAATTATCCATATTTTATTTTATTTAAAAAAAAATTATTCCAAAAGTCACAGTACTCCAATACTAAGGCTATTTTGAACCAAAACCGGTAGGTGTTTCTTGCAACTACCCATGGCACAAGGCTTGATCTCTTAAGCGTAGCTTTCATATGGTCAGTTTGGCACAAAGCCGTTGCCATTTACTCGTGGAGAGCTTGTATTGCCCTTGACATTGAAACCAACTGCAACTGTTGCATATTAGGTCTTGAGGAAACACCTATACATCAGTTCTTTGTTTGCCCACAAGCCTAAGAGGTTTGGGACTATGCTCAGTCAATACTCCACCACTTATCAAGATCTCAATCTACTATGGGGTCTCACATGAGGTTCGATGCTATCCAATGTATCTTTGGGTCTTCTATTCCACACCGATTTACCAGCCTTTGTACCATTTGGTCTTTACTCAAAGGTTCATCCTTGTAGCTCATTTGGATCAGTCGCAACAACATTGTTTTCTCGAGGAGCACCTGGCCCTCAACTCTCCTTAAAGACAAATTATGGAATGCCCTTTTAGACTCAGGTAGAGCAGCTCGCAACTTAAGGCCTAGATTAATTCCCAGCAACATCTCCAACAACACGATATCATTTGGTATTAGTTTGATAGTATTTGGCTCCAATCTCCCATGTTAGCTTTTCGGAGTGGCTCCAACATTGTATGGGTAGGAAGGGCCCTACCATTTGTTCCTTCTCTTAGTTTTTTTTTTTTTTTTTTTTTCTTATTGCTTCATTTGCTAGCCTCAGCTTGGCTATTGTTATCTGGTTTCTTTTACTGCAATGGTACTTTCCATTTGTTAAAAAAAAAAAAAAAAAAAAATCTTTTGCATTTCAAACACTTATCTCACACTCCATATCCTAGCTCTATACATTCAAAGTTTTAAAAAAAATTCCACAAATATTCATACTAGTCTAATGCAACTATGCAAGATCTTATGGTTCTATAAAATAAGTTAGACGGTACAAAAACCAACCCCATTCCTCCAACCACTTCAAAATAAGTGGGTAAAAATTACATTGAGTTTTGTAAATGATTTCATGAATCACAAGGTGCTTATCTATACGCATTTATGGTGTAAATGGTGTTCAAAGTTCTTTTAGTAAGGAAAGAAGGTATTCAAAAAATGATGATAAACTAAAGAAATGGATGTTGATCACATTGGCTTTAGAGTGTTGATTAACCCCTAAAGGACCGGGGGATGTCCAGATTTCCAAAATTATGAAGATCTATTATAAAATGCAATTTTGAACAACATTTTAATGATGACTCTCAAACCATAGTTGTAAATATGATTTATAGACCATACTATACATCCATATGGTTAGATCAACAAATTTACAAACCAATATTTTACAATAAAATTTGAATTCAAAATTTGAAAATTCTTAAATTCCTTCTAAAATCAATTATAGATTGAATATTTATAATGTTTGCAAGAATTTTTTTAATAAGTTCAAAATGCTAAATTCTAATAATACTAATTTTTGAAGATTTTTTATTTTATTTTTTTGATTGAAGTTGTTTTTCAAGGGTCATTTTCTAAACTAAAAAAGTTAATTTTTGAGGCTAGACCTATTGATACATTTTAAATTATAGAATATTTGAAAAGCAAAATTTTCATAATTTATACAGTACAAATTTTAAAAAACTAATACAAAAATCTTCTAAAAAAATTGATGGATAAAAAATGCATTTTGGTGAGTTTGGATTGTGTTTCTATTCATTTGTTGCTCAAAATCTGCACTCATGCATGGTCCTTAAGGGATTAAGGTCAATGCAAGGAACCATTTTAAAACACCAAGACTTTTATTTTGACCCTCTCTCTAATGAACATACATAGGAAATCATTTACTTCTCACTTCAAAAAATCATGACTAATTTTACGTTACTCTAAATTATTGTGACAAAGTCTCATCTTCATCATTTCATTTGCCTGCAATGAAAATTCACTTCACACTAGTGTACCTTGTGCTATTGCCACATTCAAATCAAAGTAAAAGTCATTTTTTAATTTCTTAGTTCATATTTTTCTTAAGGTTTAAAATTTGATATCTTTTCTACTGTGAGTCGGAAGGCCACAAAACAATGGATGAGTACAAGGGCTTTGTTGTAGTGTGAGACATTGCGTTCTTGATATAAATTAATAGAAAGATTTATGCATGAAGGATTGCAAGGGCTTTGTTTTGTGATATTTAGAAATGCAATGTGAAAGTTATGTTTTTTCTAAAATAAAATATAAATTAGCTTTTTAAACTAAAAATAATTCAAAAATCCAAAAATTTCACACCATAGGTTCAATGCCACGAAACAAAGTTTATACATCTTCCTTACAAGAGAATTTTTCAACAGTACTTAGAACGTCGCCAAGGGACTAACAATTTTAGATCTCAACAATCAAACACTCAAAATAAAATAAATTATACTTTGATTTAATTCCTAAAGGACCAAGGGTTCAAGGCCTCTTTTCTGCCAAAAAACACTCAAAATTGCCCTTTCTATAGCAAACGTAAAAAAATTTGAATTTTTTTTTGCACATCTAACCATAGTATCTTACACCTAACTAGTATGAGAATGTGTATAATTTTTTTTGAAATTTTTGATTGCACAAATTGCAAGATAGTTGCGTTTAAGGTGAAAAAACCCTTGCGGGATTAGATTATTTGACTTTGAACCTTCTTAACTTTAATTTTTTGCACTACAAATTTTTGAACTTTAAATCTTTATGGTGGAGAATTGAGTTGAAAATCTACGGAAAAAAACTCAAAAAACATAATCTTCATACTTTAACCCCTAAAGCAGTAAACATGCTTTCTTGCGAATGTAGCATTTTTGGACAACTCACTATGAGCAGAGCTTTTATTTATTTCCTTGAAATTTTCACACACCATTTTTCCAAGGAGTATCTTTAAGGCCTAACAATTTTCATAACTTTTGACTATATGGTTAAAAAGTTATTGTATGATATGTGATTTTCAATGCTAAGTGGGCAGCTCAAAAAATTCTTAAAAAATCACTTCTTAAAAAAAGAAAATTTTGAAATCGTTTCTTTAGCTTTAGAGAGAGAGAGAGAGAGACAGAGACAGAGACAGAGACAGAGAAAGAGACAGAGAGAGAGAGAGAGAGACAGAGAGAGAGAGAGAAAGAGACAGAGAGAGAAAGAGACAAAGAGAGAGAGAGAGACAAGGAGACAGAGAGAGAGAGAGAGACAGACAAAGAGACAGACAGACAGACAGACAGAGAGACAGAGAGAGAGAGTATCGACTTGAGAATCAGCCTGTATTCATCGGTGTCATAGATAACAAATCAGTAGAATAGGTTAGAAATTCGCCATTTCTACATTGATATAGGTTAGAGAGATATAGTTTTTCTTTACACCCCAAAGACAGGGCCTATTCTGTCCATTTATGATCTATTCCACTTTGAACAACAAGTATGTAAACTCTTTATCTAACTTGTTCTGATCAAACAGACAAGAACCGAACAAAGCATGATAAATCTTCACATTATCTGGGCAAAAAACCCCGAGTTAGTAAAGATCAGGATCGGGAGGGTGGGAGGGCACGATACAGTATCATTTATGTATTAGCGTTTGCTAATTAGTACATGTAACAAGCCTTAGTATCGTTCAAAACCAGATTACATTTCAGAAATCAGGAAAATCCTACGAGAGAGTAAGGATCTTAATCGGGAGGGAGGGCGGGCATGCCACGATTGTTCTAGTGAATTCGAGTTGTCATTGAGTCTAGACAAGCATCGTACCCAAAACAGACCAAGTATTAAACATGACAATTCCTGTGAGCGTCCTTATTCACAGACCTTCTCAACCCAGCAACTGATTGTAATGAGGCAAACTTTTTTATCATGAATTGCAAATAGTACTAGTATCCAACTTCAAGGATTCACTCACAAACAGGCCACTTGTATCGTGGCTAGTTCCTTAGTTATACTAAAACAGTACATAAAACAAGCAGATACTCTTCATAGCAAGTTAGCAGAGCCAAACACTTGCAGGCTATGTAGTATCCCAGCCTTTACGGTAATATCTTTAAGTACAGGAAACACAATCACCGATTCTTGTAACTAGAAAAAACATGAACATTAATCTTGAGAAGTCACGCCTCACTTGCACCCATATTCCACAACAAACACGAGGTCAGTTACGGAACGCATGCAAGGCGTCTTAAGCGTGACTACACTTTGTTATCAAAAGCCAAAGATTCCTGTGCATAATTTCAATTACAAAAACAAGTGATAGGTGAAGAAGCAGTCATAAGCAACTCCTTTGTTCAAAGAAAGTTGAGCTCTCTTCTCAGCACCAGATAGAAAAGAACAAGACCTAAGTGGTCATTTCAGTGTCCATGCTCGTGGCAGTGCGTAACCGTAACAATCCACCAGCTAGAGTCATGGAGCTTCGTCACGTAGCGGGCACAAGCAAGGAGGCTGGCGTCACGTAACAGGCCCAAGCAGGGTAGCTAGCGAGTGACAAGTAGAAGCTGTCAAGAAAACAGCAACCCATAAGGTACGAGCCCTGAGGGAGTGTCAGGTCGCCTTCAAGCAGTTAGGCTGCATGTGATGATCAAAGCCGTCTAACTGTAACGCATTCTCAAGCAACCCCCGAATCTCACTACCTGTCAAAAACCGGGTATGTGTTTGCAAGACTGGGTATCATGCGGCTGAAATTGAAGAAACCCCAGGAGAGGTAACGGCCATGTACAGCCTGTAGAGCGTACATTATGGGATATGGTAGGATTGTTCTCTGTATCTATTTGTATGAGGGGAAGAATGTTCCACCCACTCGTAACTCTTAGATACTATGCAGAGTGACAACAGGATCAGTTTGAAACATCAATCACTTTATTACATAGACGCGAGAGAGAGAGAGAGAGACAGACAAAGAGACAGAGAGAGAGAGAGAGAGAGACAGAGAGAGAAAGAGAGAAAGAGAGACAGAGAGAGACAAAGAGAGAGAGAGACAGAGAAAGAGACAGAGAGAGAGAGAGAGAGAGAGAGAGTTGGGGTGCTCTGTATCAGCCTTGAGATTAGTGGCCTAGGATTCCCATTCAAAAACACGACCCTTCATGCTAGAGCGCTCGTAGCGTGGTGCAGTCTTTGCTGAAGAAGTAGCTTCGCTACGTGACGGTGATAGCGCTAGAGGGTACGTGGTACCCCTAGCATGTGTAAGTCTCAATTCGGCAGGGGAACTCGGCTGTGTGATTTGTGGCATGCTATTAGCACGGTAGCACTTTCCAGTCATGACGAAAGCTTCGTTCGGATTCGAAGATACTTCCGAGGGTCACACGTATTCAATGCGTGGAGGTGCGCGTACTTGTGGAGCAAAATATGGAGCAGGCCGATATCTTCGATTATATCCACCACGGCCACCTCGATCAGATCGACGCGGAGCACTTTGTGGATGTGCAGCTCGTGTATGGTCTAGATCCCGACTAGGGGTGACGTTGCCTTTGTTTGCAGGGCGTGGCTTCTTGGGGAATCCAGAAGATAAGGGATTAGCCGCTGAAAAGCTGGCGGGCTTAATCCACCTCTTGATTTGCCTAATACCAGCTCCGGGAGGATGCTTAGCTAGAAGCTTTGCAGAAGGGTCAGATGCAAACTGAAGAGCAGCTTCAACCATGAACTCCCTCGTGTGCAAGAATGTAATCTGGTGGCGGACAACAACCCTTACTGCATCACTAATCCAAATAACAAAAGCCGCAAACTTAGCTGCCAAGGTAGGATACTCACTATCGAAAAAGATATGCAGGTTGTTCACCATGTACCATATGGCATGCTCAAACCACATGACATCTCCTTTGCATCCCTTCGAAGAGTCAGGCTTGCAAGTGCACCTGAAATACGGCCGTTGACAATTCCAGAATGCAGAAGAGTATTTGTCAATTCTATCGTAGTTTGAGTTCAGCCCTTGTTTGGTGAGGATACGAACGTCAATTGATGAACACTTCTGGTGGTCGAAAAGACTCAGAGGGAAAGCCCCAGCAATTGATTGGCCTTCTCGTAGGAGGCCCGTACCCTGAATTGCATTGTTCTTCAGCGTCGCTACCTCGGACTGCGACATGTTAGTCCAGGTCCTCCACATGGGGGTCGAAATAGGAGCAATGAGGTTGATGTTAGGTAAGCCCCAACATCGATGCAGCTTACCCACTACCTATGCTTCGATGGATCGTGCTGGAGTAAGAGGTACTACCGGACCTTTCTCGGAAGCCATCAGGAGTGCCAAGTCTTTTTTAGTCTGTGACGATTGAATATTTTCAGCAAGATCATCTAGTGCAGCTTTCTGCGCTGGGTCTACATTCAACCCACTGAGGAAGGGTGATTGGTTGCTGATGATGGCCCAGAGAGAGTGGTGACTTTTTTAGACGCCTCGTGGGGATTAGCTGCCTTGAAAGCAGCATCGACGATAAGAGAGTCACTCTCTGCCTGGATCAGTTCCTCATTCTCCACTTCAAGGATGTCAGCGAGCTGGATATAAACATGACGTAGCTGCCTAAGAGCTTTCAATGCAGATTCCGTAATGACAATATTCAGAATAAGTGTCCACTGCGATAAATCCAGAGTGCTCAATAGTAGGGGGGCATGATCACCTTCTTCATCACAATCGAGCAATGCGATCTTGTCCTGCTCCAGTATGAAGTCATGAATCTTCGGCGCGTTGAGCGAAGCAAGAGTAGCCTGGACAGCCATTGATGGGGGAGGAAGAGGATCGGAGTAGCCCAGTGCGATAAGATCCGGGGCCCATTGACCGTGACTAGCAGCTTGAGAGTCAGCCTATATTCATAGGTGTTATAGACAGCGAATAAGTAGAACAGGTTAGAAATTCGCCATTTCTAAGTGGATATAGGTCAGAGAGATAAAGTATTTCTTTACACCCCAAGACAGGGCCTCTTCTATCAATTCGATTTCTATTTCACTTTGAAATACAATGCAATAAACTCTTATTCATGCTAATTCTTAGAACAATCAGATAAGAATAAGGAATATTGTAGCAACAGTATTTACAAATTCCAAGCAGGGACCAACGAGCTTGTACAGATCGTGATCTGGAGTGCGTGCATAATCCAGTATTATTAGTCTCTTATCGCAGTAGCTTAGTACAATGTGTATAAGCCTTCGTTCACGCAACAGATCAGTATCGATAATGATCATTCTTACGAGAATTTTAATTCAGGGACCTTCATGGATCATTAACAGACCCTAATGAGACATGCCATAGCTGCCATTAACAAATCAGGGTAAATCTAACAATATATGCGCGGATTTTGGTCGGGAGGGAGGGTGGGCACTACACTCTGTCTGTAAGAGGCTGAACCGAGTTCGGAAAACCTCCATCCAAGAACTTTGCACATCGGTACTAATATCGAGCACAAAAAAACATACCCGACCAGTCCACTTGAGAAGGTGGCTACTACATTAGCTTACTAGATCAATGCTTAAATCTGGGAAATACTATCCAATTTAGCAGAACCTGATATTTGCAGGCTAAATGGTAATACCCAATATTACGGTGATATCTGAAGTACAGGACCAAAAAACTCTGATTCTTGTAAATGGAAACAAATGAGTAGTAGTCTTGAGAAGTCATGCCTCACCTGCACCTATATCCCACAACGAACGCGAGGTTAGTTACGGGACGCATGCAAGGCGTCTTAAGCGTGACTACACTTTGTTATCAGACCCAAAGATTCTTGCACATGAATACAAATACAAAACAAATGAGTTGCGAAGAAGAAGCCGTAAGGTACTCCAACGTTCAATGACAGTCGACCTCTCATCTCAGTGTATCACAGATACGGGACAAGACCTGAGTAGTCATCTCTATATCCATGCTCGTAGGAGTAGTTCACCGTAATAGGTCTCTCAGCTAGAATCACAGAGCTCCATCGTGTAGCAGGCAAAAGCTGGCAAAGTGAAAGCTGTCAAGAAACAATTGCACTTATGGTACGAGACCCAAGGAGGTCGGTTCACCTTCAAGCCGTTAGGACTGCATGCACTGATCACAGCTGTCTAGCTGTGTTCGCACAGTATCAAGTATCACCCTGAATTTGCAATCCGACAAAGGCCGGGTATGTGCACCAGGAGTGGGTATGAAGCAGTTCATTTTAATGCCGGGAGAGGTATTGGTTATGTACAAGTGCTTTGCAGGATAGGGAAGGATAGATATACTGCCATCCATTTTGAAGCATTTGTTAATTTCTCCTAATAAGCCTTATGCTAAGTGAGTGATTGCTCCGAAGCATCTGTCATTTATTTTTTATTGACACGAGAGAGGGAGAGAGAGACAGAGAGAGACAGAGAGAGAAGATATTTGTCTTGTCACCTCATTTCTGAGCAGTTTCTACAAGTCAAGTTCCGTGTTATTTTATTCACTCTTGTCCATCGATATTCTTAGTTATCCTGCAATTTCTCGGGCTGTATTATTTGCTTCCCTCATAAGTTAAGGTGCATCTTTGCTACAGTCCTTGCGTATCCAAGTTCACTATTCAAGACCCACCATCGTATTCCAACAACTTGCAGCTACATTATTTAAAAGAAGATCCAAGATCCATTGCGTCATCTCGTATATCCGTGATCCAGGCCAGATCGGGAGGGAGGGTGGGACTCTGTCGAGTCAAGCATTACTTCATTGCATCGCTACAGAGAGCTGCTCCCTGATCAGCCATGCATTCTGTCTTTAAAGCAAATCGAAAATGCATTAACCTCGAAGCTTTTCTCAAGAACAGGAACATATGACGGAGATGATTGAACCAGTCCGGCATTACGATTTCGGGAAAAAAACCCTGTATCATCGATTGAGTGAAGATCTAATATCTTTCCCCTGAGCATGCAAAGCATCGTCCCTCTACGAAGTAGGGTGCATATTAGTTCTGACATTGCATTACTATTCACTTCATCACAATATTATTCATTTCATGTTAAGCTGTATAGTTCTATCACTCATACTCGTGTGGGATCTCCACCGAATGTGCAGTAATCTAATGCATGGTGACACAATGAGTTTAGGGGACTATATCTGCAGGAGCATGCATATGTATGCTTGAATATGAGGTAGTCACACCTCACCTGTGCCCATGCCCACCAGACAAAAAAATTTTGTGTCAGTGAACGTACACGAGGTGTTTTAAGCTTGACTACACGTTGTTATCCGAATCACATATTTAAACGTACAAAACATCCAAGCAGAAAGAGATTCTAGTTATAAGATACATATATATCGTTTCAC